>CM073730.1:16997983-21797983 GCA_037113605.1 Calophaca sinica
ATATTAGTAACCACTAGTTAGGTCAAGTGTAATAGCACAAGCGAGTTGGTTACTTCCCTGTACAACTGTAATTGTCATCGACCGATATTCTGTTCTAGACTCTGCCTATGTATATCTTGTAACAGAGCTAGATTATTTAGCTTTTCAGTTTCATCAATAACAGAAGTATGATTAACAGTTTTCTCTCTGCTTTCTGTTGTGTTCTCTAATATGGTATCATGAGCCAGTTGATTCTCAACCATGTCTTCCTCTGAAATTCCTCATCCCCCACACCTAATTCCATGGACGATCCTCTGTCTCCAATCAGAGTTAAGCCTATCACGGTGCACACTCTGATCACCGGAAACACCATTTCTGGTGGAAGTGGAACTTCAGTTCCAGCTCTGTTGATGGTTTTACTTGCGTATACTTTAAACTGTACCAAACACATGCACACATAGGTAACATAATGGGGTGCTTCAGCTTTTCTATTTTTTAGAAAGCTAACCCAAACACGGAAATTTATCAGTTTTTTTTATTAAATATTTGCAATCAACAAATGCACAGAAATGAACACTATATGAATCTGATAGCTGCTATTAACAACAATGGTCTTGCATTTTATCCGTTTACTATTACCAACTATGTAGTGTCTGTTTGTTTACGATTTTTCCCACCGTAAAATTGATAATAACGATTTCCAATGCAAAATTTTCACTTTTTTCAGAAGCTAACATTTGGTACTTCAATCCACCGCGTTTTCTAAAATGGATTTTGGCCTTCCACAATCTTAAACAAACAGAGCTGTAGTGTATATATCTTATCTTTTTAGATTGTAAATATTGTCTAAGAATTTAACTCTTGAATTATTATTTACAGTGATTTTTTTTTTTCAATCTCTGAAACTTCTGTTAGAACCCCGCAAGAGTCCTGCCATGATCCGATGGTGCTTTGAGGGACCAGCAAATCTTTGAATTAACAGTCCCAAATCCTTTTATCATTAATACTGTAAATCATCCTCGTTTACAAAAGAGGCAACTCAAAACAAGGAAACTTAATCTTAACAGAAATAAATCCTATCTAGAAAAATAACGAAACTAAATAACAAAACCCAAATCTTATCTAAATATATCAAAAACAGATTGTATCAAATTTTGTATCTAATCCTTTCTAAATATATCAAAATCATATTATATCTAATTATTAGCTTGCCTTTGCGTCGGTTTTCGACCTTGCCCTCCTTGAGTAAGTGTAATGTATAGGGGTCTATCAACTTCCTGTTCTTTAAATTTTTGTCCGCAGTCGTAGTGTTTATAACAATTCTACCCTCATGGAACTTCTGTAGATGGTTGTGGTCATCACTTATGTTATAAGCATAATTCTAAGTCTTGTTTCACATAAATTTTTTCTTTATGTCTCCAGTTGCTGCTTAGCATCCATTTGTAAATTATCTAGATCAACGATTGACTGTTTGCTGTCTTTCTGAAAATTGTGTATGCTTAAATTCAATAGCTAACTTTAGCCTCGAATGCTATCTTTTCTGTTGATTTGTGTTAACGGTTAGTAATAATCTAACGAAGAATACTCTGTAATTTTGCATTGCGACTTGCGTATATGCTGAGTAGTAGGTTGTAACTCCCTCCAGTTATATAAGGTAGAATGGCTGCTTTTTATTTCTTATTTTTGATTGTCAATCTACAGTTCTCATTTATGCTTAATAGATTTTGCTTGACAGGTTAAATTAGGTGTCATTTTAATTATAGTTGTATTTTGGTACTTGTTTATTAGTTATTTTTTCCAATGCATTATATCAAACTTTTGAGTAGTTCTTTAATAGTTTAATTTGTTTATTATTAGTTTTCACATTCCATTTGTTGTATATTTTCTTTACCATTGAAGAATGCCTGTCTTGCTTACACATTTTCCTCTTGTTAAATTGCCTATCATTTCTTCCGGATATGCCCAATGATGAATGTTCACTTTGAGATATGGTACTCTGAATCTTATTCAAAGCCTTTACATCCCTTCTGCCTTTCTTCCCACTGGCTACGCTGCTGATGCTGATGATGGTTATCTTCTTCTTCTTCTTCTTCTTCGTTGTCGCCGTCGCCATCTTCTTCTTGTTCTTCTTCTTGTTATTATTATTATTATTATTATTATTATTACCATCATTGCCGACATTGGGTAGAGATGGTGGAGGTTGTGGGGTTTTGCCATTTGTGCACTTCCCTGATGGATGTTGAGAGGCTTTTATGGATATTGAAAGAGTACTAATCTACTGATATCTGAGGGCATAGTTGGCAGCTGCTATCAGGTATTAGAATAATTTTGTCAGTGAGTTATTTTGGTTATTTCTTTCATATGTTATCTTCATGAATCATAACTAGATATCTCTTCTCCTCCATGTCTCCATTCCTCTATCTTGCAGTTTTTTGTTTGTCTTAATACTTCTAAGTGCATTTCTGTGCCAGAGTTGGAGAAAAAGGTCTTCAGAAGTTTAAGGGATTCATTACTTGCAAAAAATTTGCCAGGAATAATTGTTTGAATTAATTTAGAATAGATTCACATCTGAATTATCCGATTCAGATCTGATTTAAATTCCTGTTTTATCTCGTATTTTTCCTTTTGTATTTATTTTCTATTTTCTATGTTGTAGCATATTGGCTAGTTATTGGCTTTTTCCTAACCAACTCTGATTGTGCATTGTATTCTATCCTTCTGTCTCTTCAAATGAATTAGATAAACAATTATTATCCCTTCTCCTAAAATTACATGGTATGAGACAATGATAGTTTGACGGTTAAAGTACCAATGACTACGGGCATGTTTGAATCAGTTCTTGTTTTTTTTTTTTTAAGTGTTTTGTAAAATAATTTGGAAGAACTATTTTTGAAAAAAATAAATAAATAAAAAATCTTGTTTGATACAATAAACTTGTTTCAAAAAAACTTGCTGCATTAGTCAAACTGAGACGGGGAGAGGCAACACTCCAGAAGTAGTTTTTTTTTAAATCCCGATAATTTTATGCTTCCACATAATTATATTCTTTTCCAATAATGAAATAGTTCTGTGTTTTGGTAAGTCTTTAGAACCAAAAAAAATAGTAAACAGTACTATTTGATTAGACTTTTTAAAAACAATTTTCTGTTTTTAAAAAATTTAACAAGAACAAAATTTGTTCTTGTTTATTTTTTAAAAAAACTGAAAAACTGTTTTTAAAAGTGTATCAAATAGGTCTAGTTGTTTTGGCTTTTTGGTTTTAAAAATAAATTGAAAACAGTTTTAGTAAACAATTTTTGAAAAGAAGGTAATAAAACAAGTTTATTATTTTTTATAATTTTAAAAACAACAAACTGTTTTTGAAAACACTAATCATACAGGACCTAAATCTGTGAGATTTAAATCCCAGGTGTTTTATTTGGTCGATAATAGATATGATACTGAGTTACCATTTTTTTGTTCTAATTACCTGATTTATAATATGTCCAACAAGTAGTGTTATGTCAACTGTTTTTTTAATTTGTATTTTTTTCTATTATTAGGTGATTATTCTTGTTTTTGGGATTTAATAATTCCATAGTTTAAATAGATAAGACAGCCAAAAACATATTTTTACTCTCTGATCTGAAATAGTGAAAATGTAGCCAGTTGTCTTATATACTGCCCAGTGATATATGTGTGTGTGTGTGTGTGTAACTCTCTCTCTCTCTCTCTCTCTACTAGATGGTGCAAGAAGGTTGTGAATGAAGCCATTGACAAAAGCCGTAGATGATGTCTATTTAGCTATGAGATCTGAGGGATCTGCATTCCTTTTTTCTGGCAGTTTAATTTCTGTTTATGAAATCTACATAGATATATTTAAACATGCTTACATACTTCCTTAATTACATACATACGGTTTCATATATACTGTTTATTAAAATCTGTGGAAACTCTGTGGCTATATTTGATGCTCTAAGAACCCTGTATAGTTTTGTTTTATAGTTTCCTTTTATTTCTGCTCAGAAGTCAGACAGCCTCCATGAGCAAATTTTGAAAGTTCAGAAAATTTTCATTTCTTGCATTTAATGTTGACAATGTGTTTGAATAGTATAATATTGAGTAAATATCTTAATTTTTGAATTATCTAATGGGCAGTTAGGGAGCCGGCCCTAAGGTTTAAAGAACTTTCTTGACCCTATTGTAATCAAGGAGCTTGCCCTTAACTGGCCCGCTTACACAACCTTTTGATTCTTTCTGCCGTCACAATGGTCGGTAGGTATTGTGATATTTATTATTCTGAGACTTTGTTTGCTGCCTTTGCTTCCAGACTTTCAGTACTTCCACTCTTTTAGCAACTGTTGACACTGTTTCTGCTGTATGTCCATGCTATCTATGTTTTAATTGCTTTATGTTATTATTTAATTGATGGAAAATGATATTTCAATTTGCAAGTGGGGTGTTGAACTATTTTCTTATTTTCATGCGTTTTTTGTTTTTTATTTCTAAAACTTGTATGTGAAATATTTTGGCAAGCATTTTACCATCGTCTTTCCTGCCCAATGAGTGGATGCACTGTTTTGTTCGTAACTAGATATGTATGCGCCATCATCTCTCTCTCTCTCTCTCTCTCTCTCTATGTATGTGTGTGTGTGTGTGTGTGTGTGGTGCACGAAGGATGCGAATTAACCCCATTGCATGACAAGCGGATGATTCTTATCTACATGTAGATCTGAGGGCAATGCATTCTTTTCCCCTTGCCCAAACAATGGTTTTCTTGGTTCAAAATCTTATTTTTATTTGGATCAAGAGTCTTCCTAGACTTAAAATATTTATTGTAGAAATGTAAATTTTAGTCTAGGAAAATTTTCGTTGTAGTTGTTGCATGAGGGGTTTCTTTATGCCTAAGAAATCGTATTGTATAACAATAACATGCTGTTATGGAAGCTCAAAATCTGCGGTGTCATTAAGGTCGTTTTGGTGCCAATGCTTCTCATACCAGGATAGTGGCATACCAAGTGCTTATCAGCAAATTCTGATTTTACTAGCAGCATCTGCTATCGCTGAGTGCCTGAGTTTTTTACCAGCTCTTAGTGGCCCTCTATTCTCCGAGCCATTTGAAGCTTATCTTTCTTCTCTTTTGTTTTTCTCATCTCGGAGACATGACTTTCTGCTTCCCAGCAACTCTTGTCTACCTTTAATATTCTTCTCAGCTTGTCTCTATGCATTTCTCTAATTTATCATGTCCTCTGTTTTTGGAGGTCTGTCTTTCCATAATTTGCTATTATAAACCAATTTGCACATGTATGGGAGTTAGTTAACGTTCAGAACGAATGTGGAAGTACTTTCTCTGTACTTATCCTCTAAAACTCTTTCAACAATTACATTTATGATTTAGGTAATCGATGTTATGTTTTACAACTGAGAACCATTGTTGCTTTGATGGTGCAGATGGGTATAGTTTCCCTTTGAATTTGGTGTCTCATGTCCATCTGCGGCCTTACTTGAATGTCTTCACTTTACACTGTACAAAACATATATTGTTGTATAATAATAATGGGCTTCAGCTTGCTTGCATATCTACTCTTTACACTGTACAAAGCATATACATTTTCTTGTAATATGATGTGGTTCAGCTTTTTTAATTTTTAGATACTCATCCTAGACACTAAAATATCAGTCTTTTTTATAAAATAAAAAAACTTAATCAACAAAAGCACAGAAATGAGCACCGCAAATGTGCTATTTGCTGAACAATAATAACAATGGTAAAAGAACTTTTTAGCAAATATTTGAACAATTGTTTTCTTGAAACATTAGTTATTTATTAGAGCTCTCGTTGCTGATAGCCTGATACTGAAGCTGAATATAAGATACAGCTCAAGTAGCGCGTGAAATACCGTGACAAAGGGATTCTTGAAGAATTGGGTTGCCTATCAACCTACAATTGTAATTATACTGTGACGGTGTGACCATAAGGCTTGTTTGAGTATTACTCAAAATTCAGTACTGCGTGATCAAGCCAAGCATGTTAAAATTGATAGTCATCCTCACCAAGGGGATATTTTTGACCTACCACTGAACTTATTGGAAGTTGGGCATGAGGAATATTTACGTACTAACTTGGGGACGGGTTGCATAAGAGAGTATTTATGATCAAGCCGATGAATAACTATGATCAAGCAGTAAGGGAGTATTTATTACCTCTTCTCTACAAAAATTACAGTACTTTCAATAATTGCAGATGCCGTATACTTGGTAATGGGAGGGTTTTTTTTTTTTTTTTTTTTTGAGACTAAAGCCATGGGAGGGCTTTGATTTACTCTGTGAATATGAACATTTTGACTAGCTTGACTGTTCATGTGTATCGTGATATCTCTGCCACTAGTATGGTGGTGTTTTTTACTGGAGCTACGAAGCTATATAGTCATGTGCTTTTGTGGATTTATGTTTAACTGGAATTGCCTAGTCAATGGACCTTTTCATAGTAGTTATACCCATGGTTATCAAATCGAGATTTGAATCGTGAATCGAATCTTATTATGAATCGTAAAATACATGATCAATAAAAATATGACATTTTGAAGTAAAAATAAGTGACATATGTAAAAACATAAGCTGATATATTATATTCAAACCTCAAGATAAATCAAGATTATCAAAATATATTCAAGATTATCAAAATGACAAAAGCAAAGTGGTTGGCTACACAAAATTGACAAAAACAAAATGGCTGGCTACATAAAGTTCAGGGGTAAGTTGTGATTCATCGAATTGAATCGAGATCTATGTTGAGATTCATGTTAAAAAAGGAACACATAATGATTCGTTTCGATTGGATTCAGTTTTCATTCATATCGAGATACAACTCGTATGTAGTGTAAGATACTGATAACCATAGTTGTACCTGATACTGATCTTTATGTCTGTTATGCATTTTGAGGCTGCTGGTCTGGGTTGGTTGGCAGTGGGGTTCATCTGCTGTCTCCCTCTTCCCAGTCATGTTTGATGTTTTTAAATTTCTTTATGCTGAAGATGGTTTAGAATATTACATTGGTTTTAACTGACACTGCTTTCTATCCTTTTTTGCTTGGTCATTTAGCCTGTGATTATAATTTAAAAAAAAAAAAAAACTTGTTGCAAGCCTCTATGCAGAGGGAGGCAACACGATTATTCAGAACTTATGCGTTTCATCGTTATTTTTTTTTTACAACCCTTCTAAGGACCTATTGGTTGAGTGGATGGAGAAAGGTCATCCCTATCTACTTAAATTTAAGCAGATGATCAGACTATTGCTTAATTTCGCCAATGGCAGTCCCCCGGAAATGTTCTTGATCTATATCTATATTTTCCCCCCTTCCTAGCCCGCACGTAAAGTCAATAAAATATCCTTTGGATAGTTTTCCTTTCCCAGCTTGTAGTATTTTGCACTGCCCCATTGAAGTAATAACGAGATAACATGGAACTGGGGGAGGGATTGTCTCCTCACAAGCCTAAAGTCAGCATGACTTTGGATTCTCAAAGTTAGAGAATCCAAATCCATGAGATTGTTGACTTTTTTGGTATTTGTTCATTTGCTTCAATTCTGCATAGACCTACAAACAAATAATTTACCACTACACCATGTGAACAGACTATGCATTTATATGGTAGTTTGAGGCTGCAAAAACGTTTTTTTTTTTAACCAGAGATTGATTCCCGAGAATCTAATCTTGGCTTTTTCTTGTATGTTTGTACCTATTTAAACTTCTAGCATCCTGTCTTTATCGAATATTGTAACTGCATAACTGATCAAAACAAAAGTATTGTTATTGCATATCATGAAGGTTCTTCTGTGTCTAGACTTTTTGTCTCCCCGTGCCTTTGCTTGATTCCTTTGGAAAAGGAGTGTCATCTAATTTGGAGTTATTCTGATGGGTGAGATTTCAAATTCAACCTCTACTTTTACCTTTCCTTTCTTTTTCTTCTCATGGCCATGCCCATAATTCTCCTAGATTCAAGCTAATAAATTTTTTTTCGGTCAAAAAGCTAATAAATTGAAAACTGTGCAGTGCACATTGTAATCTGACTAGTGCTTTTGTTTGAACCACTCTTGACTGCGTCAATTTTGAAATCCTTCAAAGGTCAAGGATGTTTGAGTTTTCTAAAAGGACGGTAAAATGGAATCATGCTGTCTTATTGGGGAACTATGGGGATGAGGGGAGGTATTGGTGGTTGTGTAGGAGACAAACAAGAGACGGGTATTGCCATTAAAGACCCCTGTCCCTGTATTTGAAAGGTAACTAACCAACTGCCCGTTGAAATCTTTATGGAAGAATAATCAAACAGCGCTTTAGTGCCTTATGGCGAAAGAAAAGGGCATTAGCCATTTCATAGTATAAGTGAAGGACTCAGCTTAACAATTGAGCACATGCTCATGACCGGAAGTTTTACCATTATCACCGGCATTTCCCTGTGCAAGTCAAATGTAACCGTTTATATAAATAGTTGTAGCTCTCAGTTCAAGCATATGAATGAAATCAATATTCAATTCAACTCAAACTCTCTCTTCTTATGATTCTCTTTGTTTATAGCTTTATCATGGTATCATAGAGCAATTTTCTTCGACCTGGACTGTGGTCTTCTTCATCTTGTGCTCAATCATGGCTTCTCCTTTCTCTGTTTCTAATGAGCATCGTTATTCTGATGCTTCGATGCATCAATTTCAGCGAAGTGCGGTGCAAAATCCTTTCACCGATCAAATACCTAATTTTGTGTTTTCTACTTCGTCTTCAACTTTCAATCACAAAATCTCAATCAAACTGGATGACAAGAACTTTCAGCTTTGGATTCAACAAATTGAAGGTGTTCTCACAGCGCACAAGCTTCATTATGTTGTAGTTAATCCTACTATACCGCTTCAATTTGCATCTGATCTGGATCGTGAATTAGGGATTTCAACCGATGATTATCAGCGCTGGCTCGTACAGGACTAATTCGTGTTCACATGGCTTCTCTCGACTCTCTCTGAGTCAATGCTGCCTCGAGTCATTGGATGTAGACATGCTTATCAGGTTTGGGATAAATTACATAAGCATTTCTACACACACTTGAAAGCTAAGGTGAGGCAAATGAAATCTGGGCTTAAGAACACTAAGAGAGGAAGTCGAACAATGTCTGACTATTTACTGAATATTAAAACTCTGTGTGACTCCTTACTTGCTGTTGGTGAAGAAATCTCTGAGCATGATCAAATAGATATTGTTCTTGATGGTTTACCTGAGGAGTATAATTCTTTTGTCTTGATGTTATATGGTAGATCTGACTCTTCCTCACTTACTGACATTGAAGCATTATTGCTAGTTCAAGAAGCTCAGTTGGACAAATTTCGTCAGGAACTTAACACCTCCAATGCCTCTGCAAATGTTGCTAGTGTTGCTAAGCCAAACAAACCTAATGATTCTCCTTCTGGTAATGTTGCTAATGTTGAACATTCTGCTGATAATTTTCAAAATTTTGGTCGTGGTAGCGGCAGAGGTCTTTTCAATTGTGGAAGAGGTCGTAGTCGCAATTCTGGCAACAGGCCTATTTGTCAGTTATGCCACAAAGTTGGACATGAGGCATTCAAATGCTGGCATCGATTTGACCAGGCTTATGTGCCACCACAAAATCCTAATGCTTATGCACCTTTCCATAACACTTATGTTGCTCCACATGTTCAACCTTATGCAGTTCTTTATGCTCAACCTAATGCTAAACCTGTTGCTACTGTGCCACATCCTCAAGCTAATGTTGCCCCTCAGCAGCCTCACCTGATGCCGAATACTCCAACCTATAGCATTCCTCATAATTTTGCATCAAATGTGTGGTATCCTGATTCAGGTGCCTCTCACCTCTTGACACCTGATTCCTTTAATCTTGCACATGGTGCTGCCTACAATGGCACTGATCAGGTTGCCATTGGAAATGGCCAAGGTTTAAGCATAAACTCTATTGGTTCAACATCCTTTTCCTCTCCTTATTTACCTCATGTGTCTCTTAACTTATCAAATTTACTGCATGTCCCTAGTATTACAAAAAATCTTATGTCAATCTCCAAATTTGCTCATGATAACAATGTCTTTTTCGAATTCCATGCTCATTCTTGCTTTGTAAAATGTCAGGTATCTAGGCAAGTTCTGTTAGAAGGAGCCCTAGGAGCTGATGGTCTCTATAGTATCAAGAATCTCAACTTGCTTCGGGGTGCTAAGTCAAGTTCTAGCAGTTCTGTTCCAGCCTTAGTGTCCTCTCCTAATTTACATAATTCTGTTGTTATTCCTGGTGTGAACAATCAGTGTAATAATAATTCTTTGTCAACTTGGCATTATCGCCTTGGACATGCTCATGTAAATGTTGTTAAAAATATATTGAACCTTTGTAATGTTCATATTCCATCTAAATCAACTCTTGATTTTTTGCATTGCATGTTGTCTTGGAAAGTCTCACAGGTTGCATGCTCCCTTGTCCCCTACCCCACACACCACACCTTTGAGCTTATTCATACTGATTTGTGGGGCTTTTCACCTATGCTTTCTCATAATGGTTACTCTTACTACATTACTTTTGTTGATGCATGCACTAAGAACACTTGGATCTACTTCCTTAAGCAAAAATCTGAAGCACTTTCTGTCTTCAAAGTGTTTCTTAAAATGCTTGAAACACAATTTTTAGCTAAGGTTAAATCCATACAGTCAGATTGGGGTGGTGAATACCGCCCTTTCACCACTTTCTTAAATGAATTAGGCATTACTCATAGACGTACTTGTCCCCATACGTCTCATCAAAATGACACAGTTGAGCGTAAACATCGCCAAATTGAGGAAATGGGCCTTAGCTCATGCTGCTATGCCTATGCTTTATTGGGATCATAGTTTCACCATAGTTGTTTTCCTTATAAACAGGCTACCTACTACTGCCCTCTCCACATATTCTTCACCATTTCATGCTCTTCACAAATCTGTCCCTGATTATACTTTCATTAAAATCTTTGGTAGTGCATGCTTTCCTCATCTTCGACCTTATAACCAACATAAACTTTATTTTAGGTCCCAAGAATGTGTTTATCTTGGTCCCTCTCCTACTCATAAGGGTCACAAATGCTTATCATCCACTGGTCGTGTCTATGTGTCAAAGGATGTTATTTTTAATGAGGCTCGGTTCCCTTTTGCTCATTGGAATCCACATGCTTTTCCACTACCTTCTGCTACTTGTCATGTGTCTGCATCTATTCCTTTAGTTGTTTGTTCTTCTTCTTCTTCTTCTTCAGTACCTTCCCTTACCATTCCTTCCTTCTCTCTTATTTCTCCTTCCATGTCATCTTCTGCAGGTCAAACTGCTTCTGTTTTAACTTCTACTGATAAATCTGCTTCTGCTTCTCCTAATGTTTCATCATTTTCTGCACCTAAATCTGTTTCTCCTACTGTTTTACCATCTATTCCTCCACCTGCAGTAACAAATTGTCATCCTATGTTGACTAGAGCCAAGACTGGCATTCTAAAACCACAAGTTTTTCTTGCTAATGTTGAACCAAAGACTGTAAAATAGGCCCTGTCACAACCAGATTGGTTGGCTGCCATGCAGGCTGAGTATAAGGCTTTAATGGCAAATGGAACTTGGACTCTTGTTCCTCTTCCTTCTCATAGGAATGCCATTGGATGTAAATGGGTTTTTCGAGTCAAGGAAAATCCCGATGGCATGGTTAACAAATATAAAGCTCGTTTAGTTGCAAAAGGCTTCCACCAACAGGCCAATTTTGATTTTTCTGAGACATTATCGCCAGTAGTTAAACCTATCACAATTAGGCTGGTTTTAACTCTTACATTGACTGCTCAATGGCCTGTCCAACAAATTGATGTGACTAATGCTTTCCTAAATGGATTTTTGAGTGAAGAGGTCTACATGAATCAACCTCCCGGATTTGAGAGCAATGACAAGTCTCTAGTTTACAGGTTAAACAAAGCACTTTATGGTTTAAAACAAGCACCATGTGCTTGGTATGAGCGCTTAACCCCTGCTCTTATTCAATTCGATATTGCAACAAGCCGCTGTGATCCCTTTCTCTTCATCTATTCAAAAGGTAGCATTTGCCTCTATGTTCTAATATATGTTGATGATATCCTCATCACTGGTTCCTCTTCTGCACTCGTTACTGATCTCATCAAAAAGCTGAATGCTCAATTTGCTTTGAAGCAACTCGGGGAACTTGATTATTTATTGAGCCTGGAAGTTAAGCACTTGCAGAATGGTGCTATGTTACTGACACAAACAAAATACATTCGGGATCTACTTGCCAAAGCTCATATGCTTGAAGCCAATGATATTGGCACTCCTATGCTTAACACTGCCAAGCTTAGCAGATTTGGTACTGACTCTTTACCTGATGCAACTATGTATTGTTCGATTGTTGGTGCTCTCTAGTATGTTACATTTACTCGGCTAGAACTAGCATACTCTGTTAACAAAGTGTGTCAATTTATGTCACGCCTATTAGAGACACATTGGAAAGCCGTCAAACGCATTTTACGCTACCTCAAAGGTACTGCTCACTATGGTTTGCTTCTATAACCTGCAAATCCTGATCTGCAATTTTCTCTGAGAGCCTATTGTGACTCGGATTGGGCCAGTGATCCTGATGATTGTCGTTCCACTTCAGGCTTCTGTATCTTCTTTGGTCCTAACCTCATTTCATGGAGCTCTTAGAAGCAGGTTTTGGTAGCTCGCTCTAATGCAGAAGCAGAGTATCGAAGTATGGCCCTCTGCACTGCTGAGCTCTTGTGGATTCAGTCCCTCTTGCTTGAACTTCGGGTTCCCTTTCACACTCCATCATTATTGTGTGATAATCTTGGTGCTGTTATGTTGTCTCATAACCCTATTCTACACTCTCGTACTAAACACATGGAGCTTGATCTTCACTTTGTGCGTGAACGTGTTATCTCCAAGTCCTTACTTGTGCAGCATGTCTCTGGAATTGAACAACTGGCTGATGCTTTAACTAAGCCTTTGTCTTCTGCTCGATTTACTGATCTTCGTGACAAGCTCAAGGTGCTTCCTTCTAGTCAGCCACCTTGATCTTGAGGGGGGAGTATAAGTGAAGGACTCAGCTTCACAATTGAGCACGTGCTCATGACTGGAAGTTTTACAGTTATCACCTGCATTTCCCTGTGCAAGTCAAATATAACCGTTTGAGATTGTATAAATAGTTGTAGCTCTCAGTTCAAACATATGAATGAAATCAATATTCAATTCATCTCAAACTCTCTCTTCTTATGATTCTCTCTGTTTATAGCTTTATCACATAGTCATTAACATCCTAATTCTTGTGTTCATTTCTGAGCATGCAATGCTCGCACAAGTATTGTTATAGGAATATTTGACAAATAAGAAAAGATAATATTATTTAAACTTTACAAGGGTGCCTATCTAATTTCTAGACAAAGAAAATATTAGCATTCTAAAATAGCCTAAATAATAGTAACATTCTAAAATAGTGTCTTGTTTACTTAAGCTAGCCTAGAAAATATCAATTATTAAGGTTTTTTGAACTTTTATAATCCACTCCAAGCCTTGAAATGCCCAATAAGTAGATGAGGGCCTCCTTTGGATTGCATCATCAACCATCTAAGACAAATTTGCACTCTTATCTTGCTTTGCTAGCTTACCCTTGCAAACCACCATCTCCCCTTTCTTTTTCTTGCTCTCCCTACCTGCCTCTGGCAACAAGTTATCCCCATCCGGAGCTGGTAGCTCAAGTCTGCCCCACTTTAAGGACAATCTGAAACTGAGGCATTGAATATGTTGTTTTTCATTTTCCCCAAGCAATTTATGAACAATATCATTCCCCTCATCATAGTCCTCTGCTGGGAACTCTACTATGTATCACAAATCTTCAGACATGTCCTTGTGCCTAGGCACACTAGTTTGATCATGGGTGGGACCGCTTACTACCTTTAAACGACTCTTAACATCATTCCTCGAAGCTATTTTTACCATATTGACTTCCTGTTGGTTTTACAATGCACCCCTAGATTTATTAGTGATTTTCTTTGGGCTAGGGAAGTCCAATCCTAGTACAAGGCTCCTTGAGATGTATGAACTAACCTCAGTAATTGTTATGTCCAGTGGCGGAGCTTCAACGAATCATTTAAGAGAGCTAGAGACTTAATCAATATATATATTAATATTTCACAAATATAATTGTAACTATTAGGTGGTGTAGCGGCTGTCCTTACTTGTTTTGATTCACGCATACGCGGTTCGAATCCCGCTAACCCATCTATTTTGATCATTTTCGCGCACAAGAAGTATATAGCTCATCCAAAAACATAAAACATGCATACAAAGACTCGAACACAGGTAGCAGGGGTGCCAAAATCAACCTTACCGCTGCGCCATGCAACCAAATCAAACATATGTCATGCGATATTTTATATATATATCAAAGAAATGTAAAATGTTTGGGGGAGCCACAGCTCCCCTATGTCACCAAGAAGCTCCGCCCCCTAGTTATGTCCCAATCCTGGTCTAGGGATGCCTTGAGAGAAATCAATGGTAATATGGGAAGCAGTACCTAGCTTGGTCATGAGGGAGTCCTCTTGGGCATCCTCGTGTGTTGGTTTTCCCCCCACAGTGTTTGAGTTTTCTAATAGGACGCCTATCAAACTCACTCCCCTGTTTTGCATAGAGTTGGAGCTAGGTTCTCCCAAGCAGCTACTAGATTGTGTTTTCTCTTTAACTAAACTAGTCAGTGAGCTTTTCCCCTTCGCACCTAATTTGTCTTGATTTAAAATCTGGTTGGAATACCTTCGATGATACAATGTTCCCCACCATGAGGTGAAGAAGCCTTTGCATGTTTTTCCAGGTTGTTCACGGTGTTTTTGACCTTGCCAAGTCCAGAACAATTAGATGCCTAACCTTCTCTATCGATAGGAGGTGATCAATTTTGCTTATCGGTTGACCAGTAGCCTTGGTCCCTGAATATAGTTGCAATGGGTCCGTTGCTTTTTGTTTTCTAATACTCCTTTGATCATGACCATCTCCTCACAGTTAATATCTTGAATCATGTTGTCTTGTTTTGATAGACATTAAATTTCATCAATCAAATCGTCAAATTAAAAGTTCTTATTGAGTAGATCAACTCCACTAAATTTCATAAAATTTTAAAAATATTTAATACTTCATCAGATCAATTCAATTCAATGTATAATATATGTTTTAGTTTACAAGTAAAATGTTGACCATATGATTACATAGTTACGTATGTCCAATTTATCTAAAATTTGATATGCATGATCATTAACATAATATGACGATGTTCAACAGTTGGATTGATAAAATTTGATGTCTACAAAGAGATATTAACCGGAGTAACTCAGACAAGGGTTACTCCTTGAGTAACTTGATCCCTCTACATATATATGTATTTTATGTGTGTGTTTGTATTCGGGAATGATCCACGTGAGAACACCTTGAGAAACGAGATCAATGAATAATAACCGTAAGATACAGATCAATGGCCAGAATTACAAAAACCCTATTAAGAGTCATGTGCACTGGCCTACATTGACTTTCCAATGTCGTACACTCGCTGCCTCTCCCACACACATTTAATTAATCACTTTCTCTCGTACACTAACTTCTTGAGGAGTGATGTTGCATAGTTCATTGTTTGTTCTGAATTTCCGGTTTGTGCTGAATTGTGGGGATGCATTTTTCACAGCAGGACTGATTTTCTGTGGTGCAGCTTGTTATAATGGTTCATGTTATGTAGGAAATATTTATACCGGATCATTGAGTTTGTGTAGAACAGTAATGTGTGTAGCAATGTGTTTCAATGTCATTGCATGGGGTTTGTTGATATATTCTTTTTTCTCTCTTGGTCTTTTTCCCATGGGTTTTGGCATTGAGAGGTTTTAATGAGGCACTTCCTTCCCTGAACATTTGTAAATATGGGTTCGGAGTACCCCTTGTACTCCATTTTAATATATTCTTTTGCTTATCAGAAGAAAAAAAAATTTCTCTCACACACAATTTTGTTAGTAAGTATTGAAAAAAAATAAAAAATATGTCGTCTCTGTCACAGTGGAATGCCCCCTTCAAACCACAAATTGAGACCCTCAACCTCAAGTACCTCCCAGCCACCGTAACGGAACTCCACCCTTCACCGAGATCGAACCTGTCGACCACCACCAGCACTCCACCAGAGACCACCATTGCCCCATCATTTCTCTCTCCACGGTCTCCCTTCATCTCCCTCCCTCTAAACTACCTTACCATTGGTGAGCACAGACGTCGTCAACCCTTCCATCGTCCTCCGGCGATAACCGCCCGAGCCACCCATTCGGACCACCACCAACCTGCCATCGTCCGCCCACATCACTATCTCTGGTGCCAACCTCTTTCCTCCTTCCCTTATCATTCTCTCTCAAATCATTCTATCAAACTTGCGATGGTGCTTGCAGTGGCCTATCATTATAGCAGTACTTCCTCTAAATGACTAATTACTTTTCACAAGCTTTCTGGCTTTCCGCCCACATCATCTTTATTACTTTTCAACAAAACATATCATTCTCAATGAAGAACTAATTCATGTAAATGACTTTGCCACGTCTTGAATTTCATATGATTTTATTATTGAAAATGGGCGTAATTACTTGTTCTCGTTTCTCACCACAATCAAATGTTCTCACTTGAGTCGCCACCTATATATTCTAGACTATGTGGGTTGTTGAATATATCTATACTAATTGATCCACTAAGGCTTTGACACTTAAAGTTTTTCACGGGCATGTCGCTCATATCGGTGTTGTCTTCAAGGTTTCCTTAATTTATATGTTTGTACAAGCTTTATGTTATTTTTGATTTTTTACCAAAATAAAGAAGATGTTTTAAGTGTACAATAATTAACTTGCCCTTGAGGACTCGACATAAAAAGGAAAAAAATAATATCATGCAATATAATATAACAATGTATTATATTAAGAGTGAGAGGATAATCTTTTGATTGTGATTGATGTATATAGACAATGGCGTAAAAAAAGGGGTACTAAACACTGCCAAAGTGGATTCAAAAATATTTGAACCCGAAAGGTGCTTGGAAAGTAAACTCAGGTGCATATCCTGAGAAGCCTTGTAGCTGCGGAGTAGGTGAGTCACGTGGCACATATCCAGAAAAGCGTTATGGCTAGGTACATGTGAGTCACAGAAGACTCCTTTGTAATAAATTATAAAATTAATATAAAAAACTTTAAAAACTGTAATATAATTTAGTATAAAAATTAAAAGCTAATACATGTCTAGTATATCACAGAAGACTCCTTCACTTCACTTCACTACCACAGAGAAGTCCTTCACGTGTAGTAGTAAGTTCACTACTAGAAATGACGAAAGGAAGAGACTTTAAAATATAAAGAAAGGAAGAGACAAAAGTTTAATAGTGGGGATTTTCACTACCCTTCCTTTAATGAAAATCCCCATCAAAGAGAATCCATTCCCGTCATGTGTTACTCTATCATGTAAGGAAATTAAGTTACTTATCTATTTTAATTTATACTTAAAGATGAATAGTTAAATAACTAAATTTAGTTTAATTTATTGATTCGAGTGAAGCATCACTTTTAGTAGATGCGGCGAAATTATGTGGTGGCATCAATCATTCGTGTATAGTTAAGGAGGCATGTATGTCTAAGCTATAATATAATATAACCAGAACATGACTCGTGCGATGCACAGATATTTAATGTACGTGGATATAATATGTTTGGTTAATTTAAAATTTAATTTAAATTTAAAAACATAAAAAAATAAAAGAAAATTATAAAGACACCTGACAAACTTCCAAGACAATAAATGAAAAAGACTATCAGAGAATACAAAACATTTTGTAATGTGATCAATTTCTATGACCAACGAAAAATTGGACTATAAGGTCATGTAGTCATCTTCAAGTATTTCAGCTAATCTACCCTTATAAGATATGATATCACTCGACCAATAAGTTCTCAAAAATGTTTATGTTGTTTTATCTATCAATAAACGATTAAAGAGCATTTCATGTATCCACATTATGATTCTATTATTTCATTAGTTAATGTGTACCAAATTTGCAATCATATCTGAAACACATCCAAGTCAATTAACATTTAGTTACCATCAACTTTTTTTACGGAGAAATAATCACTGTATAAAGTTTTGTAGCATTGTGTTTATCAATAGCAATAACTAAGGTATTGTCACTGCTCATTCCTTAAAAAAAATGTTGCCTAAAATCAAACACATGGACATATAACCTAGAAAGCAAAAACAACATAAAACCATAAAGCATAAGTCTCATATACAAAACACCACAACACCTAAATTTTTATGATATAAATAAAAAGCCACATGTAATCAAACTCATAAACCAATAAAGCAAAAACCTTACAACAATTGTCATCTAAACAAATATATTCAGACTAAGAGGTCGAATAACACACCAACCCTTCTAAAAATGATGAAGGAGGCCAAACAATACTTAAAAAAATTGGAATAACACTTATCAAGCTACATATTTTCTTAATGTTAAAAAAGCTACATATTTTCTATAAAAAAAAGCTACATATTTACTAACTTACGATTAAATTAAATTAAAATATAAATATCTTTTTTGAACAATTCTAAATTACATATTAAAATTTGTTATAAAATCATTATTAATAAATTTGTCAATTAGAAAGCACGAGTATCATTTTTTTTTTGCAAAAAACCAGGTGTATAATTAACAATTAAAATTTACAACAAAAAATAAAGCAATGTTTTTTTTTTCTTATTAAAGGGGAATGTTTATGCTACATGATTTTATACACAATCATGATAAAAGAATAGAAAAAATTAACAACATGAAAATTTCCAATGAACAAAGTTAAACCTTACTTTTGATGCTACCGATAAATTCAATTTAAAATATACATTGTTTTTGTTTTAGTTCTCACGGTCCCAAAATCATACAAAAATTGTTAAAAAGACTTCCCAAAAAAAGTTAAAAAAATATTAGCCAACATAATTTAAAATAACAATATAGTAAAAAGAAACTAAATTAAAAAAACTACTTGAATTCAACAGTAAAAAAATAAACATAATTCACCTAGACAAAATCACTCGTAAGAATGAGTTCATGGATAGGTAGTAGCATAGTAGTGTGTATTGGGCACAACGTTAAACACAATTTTTTTTTTGTTGACAAAGTTAAAAAAATCAAACAATTTATTACATAAAGAAAATTTTATTTAAAGTTGATGAGTTTATGTAACATGTTATCTGTTAAGTCATCACTTTTTTTTTTTTCGGTACGTTGTTAAGTCATCACTAAACCTATTCTCTACAAGAAAAAGAGAAATAAAGATAAAGGAGAAAATGTCATGATCGATGAGAGTTGAGTCTCATGTCACATCTATCAATATATTATGGCATAATGACAAAATATTTCTGAATGAAACGGTCCAACCCTTCCAATTGGTTGCTTGGGCACTGGCCAGTCCCCATCTCCCGAGAGAGAGATGCATTGCACTTTCACACTTCTGAATTACTCATTTTATTATTATTTAACGAACCCCATGTTTTCACAGGGGGTATATATGTCAAATCATTAAAGGGAAATCATAGTCGCCATTTATTTTTCTAGAACTAGAAAGAAAGCTGCGAATAATAAAAATATAGAGACCCATACCCTTCCCTTTCTCACGCGCCAACGTAGACTCGGTTGTATCCGCCACGTGTGCCACCCAAAAATGACTCTGTCTTAACCCCACTACTTTATATTGCTCGGTTTTCTTTTTTATTTACGATGACTTTATATTTTTCAATAATAATACATTATGTTTGGTTTAGTTTAATTCATGAAAAATAACTAAACTTTATTTTTATAAAATCATAAACATAAAAAAATTTCAAAAATGTAATCTGAAAATATGTTTAGAAAATAATTCTGAGCGAGTCAAGATCATCTCATTCAACAAGCCATCATCTTCCTCCCGTATCCAAAAGAACTCCACGTGTCAAGATTGCGGCATTCCGCCACGTGGTGAGTGTGTGTGACAGTTCCACAACTCATAGCACACAGGCTGGTAGCTTTAAATTCTCTTCACCTCAGGTGGTGTCGTACCGGGGGACAACTGAACTGTCTCTGTCCCAAGAAAAACCAACGGCTGAGATGCCATCCGTATTTTCTCATTGGGATCTACGCCGCTAAACTCAGAATCTTGGTTCTTGCCACCGTGTCCCAGACGTGTTCGGGACGTGTTCAAATTACTCGCTCAACCTTAATCTGTTCACTAATTACCTTAAAACTCTTGATTACTCCTAATTATAGAAAACAATTTTACTTTTTTTTTTTGGGGTTCATTATTTTTTGTTTTAGCGTATTTAGCTTTTTCCTTATTTTCCAACCACCATAAAACGCGGTCCATTTGTCCCCAATATAATCCCTCTCCTTCGTACTAGGGTTCCATGCCTCGCTTCTCCCCGCATTTCTCTCACTCCCTTGTCTGATTCTCTCTCTCACCGTTTAAAAGTTTCTGACTTTTGTTTTAGATTCTCAATTCTCAATTCATTCTTGGTTTTTTTTTTCCTTTCTGGGTTGCAACACAATTTTGGTTGTCTCAATTATTATAAAGATTTCAAATTGGAAGGATTTTTTTTTTGGTTGTGTTTCAGCCAGTTCAATTTTGGGAAAATTTCAATGTTCTTGGGTTTTCAAATTAAAGAAAATTTTTGTTTTTGGGATTCAGGGTTTCATTTTTTCTGTTTTGTTTTCAAAATTGAATTTTGAGAAATGGGTGTGTGAAATTCAGGATTTTTGAAATCTGGGTTTTGTAATTGAAGACAGAAAGTTTTCAAATTTGAGAGAAATTTTTGGTTCTATTGGATTTTTGGCAACTGGGTCTGTGAGATATTGTTGGAAGGGAAGGGAAGGGAGAGAGAGTCTGTTGTTGTTCTATTTGAGAATGCCAGCGACGGACTATCAAGGTTCGTCTCCTTCATCATTAACCCAATTTGGCCGTTCAATTCTAAGCTTTCGTCGTGATCAGGTTCACTCCATGGACGGTTCAACCTTAGAGCTTGAGCTAGAATCCTTTCAGCAACACATCACTGACCGGTTCCTTGATCTCGCTTCTGTTAATCACGACGATTTGCTTTCACTCAAATGGATCGGGAAGCTTCTCGATTCCTTCCTCTGTTGCCAAGAGGAATTCAGAGCCATTCTCCATACCCACAAGGCACAGGTTTCAAAACCCCCATTGGATCGCATGGTTTCTGATTACTTTGAACGCAGTGTGAAGGCTTTGGATGTTTGCAACGCCATTCGTGATGGGATTGAACAGATTCGTCAATGGCAGAAGCTTTTGGAGATTGTGGTTTATGCGTTGGGGCATCAGAGAAGCATTGGTGAGGGCCAATTTCGTAGAGCCAAAAAGGCTCTCATTGATTTGGCAATTGGTATGCTTGATGATAAGGATTCTAATGCTTCCATTGCACATCGAAATCGATCTTTTGGACGCAATGGTGGTAGTAGAGATAAAGATCATCACCATCATCATAATCATAGCCATAGCAATAGTCATAGCCATAATACTCATAACAATAACAACAACTATCACCATCGATCTTTGGGGCATTTTCGATCACTTTCATGGAGTGTTTCGCGTACTTGGTCTGCTGCTAGGCAACTCCAAGCAATTGGGAACAACATGTATCCACCTAAAGCAAATGATCTTGTGGCAACTAATGGTCTTGCAATGGTTGTGTTTGTAATGAATTCGATCTTGTTGTTTGTGATGTGGGCTCTCGTGGCTGCAATTCCATGCCAGGACCGTGGATTACATGTTCATTTCACCATTCCAAGGAATTTCACTTGGGCTGTTCCATTGCTCTCTCTTCACGAGAGGATCATGGAGGAGTCCAAGAAAAGGGAGAGGAAGAATGCTTGTGGATTGCTTAAAGAGATTCATCAGATTGAGAAATGTGCTAGAGTGATGAATGAATTGGCTGATTCAGTGCAGTTTCCATTAACTGAGGAGAAAGAAGGGGAAGTTAGACGGAGAGTGGAGGAGGTTTCACAAGTTTGTAATGCTTTGAAAGATGGATTAGACCCTTTGGAGCGCCAAGTGAGGGAGGTTTTCCATAGAATTGTTCGCAGTCGAACCGAAGGGCATGACTCTTTTGGCAGGCCAAAGAATGCTGAGTAACTTTTTGCACCCATAATCTGTGGGTGCTGAGATGAAAAATAGAATTTGTGATAACATATTATAGCCTGATTTTGCTTCCATAGAAATAGAACACTATAAAAGGATCAAGAAGGAAGAAATGTGAAGACTGTTGATTTGAATTGTGAAGATTATGCCAATAATGAAGTGGTAAGGGGGAGGATTCTTGTACTTAAAAACCATATAAAATGTATAGAGTTTAGGATATTTGGAAGTGGATCCTTGTGGTCTATGCTGTTTGCTTTCCTCCTCTCTTTGTTTTTTGTTTTGTGATGTTGCTTTGTATAATCAATTTTCTCTATAACTTGCTGCATCCTCATTGTAGCTGATTTTTGTTTATGAATATGTATTAGATATATCTCCTTTGGGTTCATAATGTACTTACAATTGTATTTGGAAGAGCAGATTATTGTAAAATCTTGTCTTCCTTTGGAGTCTCTGGATTGCTTAATTTTCATTACACTCTGTGGACTAAACTAACTGTAGAAGACATCAAAGTTAATCAAATTCTGAGGAATTTCTCTGTATTCCACGTTCCTTGTTCTATTTGTCTTTTCTATTATCATTTGTGGACTTAATTTGTGTTCCACCCCTTCAAAATCATAGTATCAAGGATAATATCACTAGCAGATACTTAACAGACTTGGGAATATCACAAGTTTTTCTATTATTTCTGTCTTATTTGGCCTGTTGTTACCTTGTTAAGGTTTCAGTCTTTGTGTATTTGATAAGTTAAAATATTACTGCAGCTGTGCATAGTGTTAATAGATGAATCTTTAATGAGATTGAGTTTCCAGTCAGGTCATTGGATTGGGTGGACTTTGACTTGGCTTTTTGCCACACCCAGAATTGAATTTCTATCTTTGTATTGTAACACTAGTTCCTGGTCAAGGTTAAAGTTGTTGACCAGGTGTCAATGTATTTTTTTATTCTTGATGACCCATTATAAATCCTTTTTGGCCGTGAAAATTGATTTTAGATGAATTGATTTTGTAAAATTGATTTTAGGTAAAAATGAGTTGAATATAAAATGGTTTATGTTTGGATATATTCACGTAAAAATGAGTTGAACAATAAATTTGAGAGTAAAAATCACTTTTTAAAGGAAAAGCTACAAATCTTAACATCATGTTAGAATCAATTATAGTGGCAAAATCAATCCTACTCGAGAGCACACAAACAAGACAAAATCAATTTCATGTATCTGGAATTACTTTTAACTCTCCCAAAAGTAAAACTAAACACACACTTACAACAAGATTTGATTCAACAAGGTAATAGCGGAATGCTATCTAGATATACACAATAATATGTTTTTTTTATTAGTACTTTATTTGGCATCAAAATTTTTGTCGTATCATATACGATTCTATGATTATGAATAATTTTAGTCTACTTTAAATGTCTTTTTAAGTGTCATTGGAAAAATATTCAACCGTTAAGCATATTCAATTTATTTGTGGATAGTGCCATCATGTTAATTTATGTAAGTAACTCTTTATCTATCTGTATGCACGTGCTGTGTCCGCAACTTTGTACCTAGGTTTAGAAGAATAAATAAATAAATGAATAAATGATTTTGGCTTCACTAGCAAACTATTGTCTTTCCAGCTCAATCCACTGAAAAATTAAAACAGGAAACGGTCTGTTCTTGATCAACTGGTTTTAAATAAAAGAATAAAATTCCATAGGATGAACTAAATTTGAAGGTAAGCACGGCTTCATTTCTTTCTAGCTAGTTGATACTGTATCAGGCTAGCAAGCTGCTTTTGAAAATAGCAATGTGCCCACTTTATTTATTATGCATGTGGTGGTTAGACTATGTCCACTCAAGCCTGGAAGTTGATTGATGAAACAATCTACTTAACACCAATTATTTTAGCCCGTGATAAAGCAATTCAAGCAAAAAATTGGAAGTTGAATACCCGTTATTTAGTTAAAACGTTTATCTCAAAATACATTTTTTTTTTCATGTCGTCATCTTACCCGCTTAAAAAATCCACCTATATTATTTAAGGATATTTTGACCTAATAATAATATCATTATGAAGTATTCTTGTTCATTATGTAAGCATATATTGACACGTCACTAAAAGCGTTTGATTTCTTGTACAGTTGTAATAACAGTTAAATTCTTTAACGGCAAAAATTAGATAGATAAATTGCTTTAGGTTGTGTTTGGATTGGGAAATTGTAAATTCAAGGGAATTTAAAATTATAGAAAATTCATTTTTAAAATCTATTGTTTGGACTGCTTGGTTCCGTTTCTTTGTAATGACATTGCCTCTCATACGGAGGATTTTTTATTTTTTTATCCTTATTTTAATCATTATTAACCAATATATCCCAGTTTTTTCAATATTTTCCTAATTGTCCCAGTTTTTAGCTAGTTGAGAAATCGGGTTTAGCAATCCCGATTTCTCAACTGTGTTGATTTTTTTTTTTACTTACGTTGAGAAATCGGTCTTGGCTAAGCCGATTTCCCAACTGTTATAATTTTTTTTTATTTTATGTGTTAAGAAATCGGGATTGGGATCTCCGATTTCTCACCTCTTATTATTTTTTATTTTTTTGATGTTTTGAGAAATCGGGTCTGGGGTCCCCGATTTCTCACGGCTCAATTTTTTTTTCTTCGTTTTCAGTTATTTCAGTTATATATTTTTTAATTTTCTTTTTGGTGAAAATATATTTTTCAATTTTAATGTTAAAAAATTTTAAACAAAAATGTTAAATTTATTTTTAGGGATTAATTAAGCTAATGTGGGTCTTAATTAGTTACAATAATTTAAAAAATATTAAATTAAAAAAACTAAATATATTAATTAGATGAATTCAGAAAACACATTAGATAAAATTTTTGAAAATACATAGCAAAAACAAAAAATTGACTTGAAGGATTAAGTGGGATCTTCGTGACGGTTTGGACATTTATTTCGGTCATGACCCACACCGACATAGTCCGCAACGCTTTGGGTTACCTTTTCCCCGAGGTCCATCTCAAGATGTATGCGAAGAGCAGATTGTGGGCGACCCTTAGAATTTCTCCGCATGGCTCGACAATCCTCCCCGCCGCTTCCCCCAACCGTGCAAACAGAAGAGATTCAACCGCATCGCCATTCTTTTCAACTCACATCGCCAGCACAGTCATTTGGCTACACCCCGTCACAACCAGAGGAGGCCCATGAAAATTACAACGTTCGTCGACGCTCTTTCGCATACGGCGAAGATGATTTTATTAAGAACTTGTTTGGTGCAAATTGTCCAACACCACAGTCTGCTGAGGTGGCCTTTAATCAGATGTACGTGGATGCCCCTTTTCCCGCATTTGGCCAGCCATATTCCCCATTCCAAATGTCATCGTTTCATGCCCATGGTGCTTCTAGTTCTGCAGGACCATACGTCGGGCAAAATGAGCATGTGCAAATGATAAATGTCGACGCCCAAAGATGGCGAGCATCATGTTATTGCCGAAGAACAACCTCGAGCCACCTCCTCCGCGCCGTAATCCCAAGACGTAACAGAGGCCTCCATCATGTGGGATCGACACCACTTGCACCATTAAAGAGATTAGTATTTAATGAAACCATGTATTTAATTACCGTTTTATAATCCAAGTAATTAATATATTTAGTATTTCAAGTTAATTTTTTGTTAACTAATTTGTAATTTAATTTAAATCAAATTAATTTAATTAAGACAAATTTAACATTACAAATAACTGAAATAACTGAAAACGAAAAAAAAAAATTGGGCCGTGAGAAATCGGGGACCCCAAACCCGATTTCTCAAAACATCAAAAAATAATAATAATAAGAGGTGAGAAATCGGGGATCCCAATCCCGATTTCTTAACACATAAAATAAATAAAAAAATTATAACAGTTGGGAAATCGGCTTGGCCAAGACCGATTTCTCAACGTAAGTCAAAAAATCAACAGCTTGAGAAATGGGTTGCTAAACCCGATTTCTCAACTAGCCAAAAACTGGGACAATTAGGGAAATATTGAAAAAACTGGGATATATTGGTTAATAATGATTAAAATAAGGATAAAAAAATAAAAAAATCCCTCATACTGATCCTATCCACTCTCCTCCTCCTCCTCATTCTACTTCCTCCCATTCTTTACCTTCCCAAACTTCATAGATAATACATGTAAAGTAATAATTTATAAGTAAAATTGAAGAAAAAAGTGTAAAAAGTAAAAAATAAAAAAATATAGTTTAAACGATTCTATCCGATTCTAGTTCCATGGTTCAACCCGATTCGAAGAGTTGAAACGGTTCAAACATATTACGGTTCTTTTGAGCTAAACCGAACTGTAGACACATTGTTTTTTACTTGGGATTTAGCTAACCTTTACGATTCAATAGTCCATTGCCATAGGGCCATACTTATGAACCGTGGATTTCTCCATCTGCTTTCAAGATGATCGATCAAATTACATCGATTCTCCTCCTACTCTTCTGATTTACTTATGGTACAAACTAAAAATTTCCTAATATAAAATATCATAGTAGGAAGGGAAAAAGGAAAGAAACAAGCTACCTGGTTTTCTTATCTACCTTATAGGCCATTTTACTACGCAATAGGTGTACATTTGAAACCTTAATTATATACATTTTGTTTCATTAATATGGATTTCCTGGTCATCAATTGAATCCCAATATAATCCAAAACAGATAGACAAGTTTTTCTTATATGAGAGATGCTATATCGTATGAATAAACAACGCACGAGTTTACACTGTTGAAAGAAACTGGTCCTTTAGATATGAAGATCAATGAAAACAGTAATGAAACAATAGTAGAAAAATAAGCAGATCAGAGAAGAGATCTATTTGGGATCAAATTGTGTATCATTTCATTAAGCATAGAATGTACAATGAGTGTGCTTATATACAAGCCTTCCATCCAACTAAGCTAACAACCGATTCTGTTATGAGTTATAACAGAATATAACTACCACAAAACTAACTTCCCAAAACTAAGCAACTATACTAACAGTTAAACTAAAACAGAAAGTCCTAAGCCACTAGATTGCTAACCAATAGCTAACATACACGAATAAAAGGATGCCGTGGTTTTACATTTTCTTCAAAACTAATCAAAAAAGAAATTGTAATCCAATGGATAAAAATCATTCGTCGCATTTCGTGCATTTATGGTTTGTAATATTTAGCTTTTTCCTGAAGACAAATTTATATTAACTATCAAGTCTTGAGAGTACAACCTATTGGTAAAACATATATAAGTGTTGTGTGGACATTAAGAGCGCAGATTCGAACACGCAACGTTCCACTTTCCCCTACCATTAATTTGTACTAGACAAAAAAAAAATCATATACTTATATTTAACTGCCACAAATCAACTCTTTTTCACTCTAATATAGTGTATTACAAGAAAGATAAGAGACACAAGCAATGTTGATCCTCCAAGAAACAAAGGGGGACAAGGTTTCCATGGTTTTTTCGGACGTCGCTTCTTCGCCGGAGAATTTTCCTCTTCAGTCTTATCAGGAACCTTTTCTTCTGGTGCAGTACTTTGCTCTGGTTCTGGTGTCACAGTACTGTTAACAACAGCCTCCTCTTCTTCCTTCACCTCCTCGATTCCGGTCCCGCAAATTCCTTTAGCCATTTCCGTTTTTGGCATCACAATTGTCAAGACTCCATCCTCATCTTCATAATACTTAGCCTTGATCCGATCCAAAACCACACAATTAGGGATTTTAAACTTCTTTCTAAACCCTTTGATTTTGAGCTCTTTCTTGAACGGTATCATCTGCATTTCCTGCACCTCTTTCTCCCCACTCACTGTAATCTTTTTACCATCTTTACTAATATTTATCTCAATGTTCTCTTTCTTATATCCTGCATGCATTTGTACATCACATCAACATGGCATTAACATAGAAAAGGGAAGAAGAAAACAAAGAAAAACTATGTCCTAATTAAAGAGTTAAGAGTGAAGAAGTTAATAGTACCTTTAAGATGTGCAGTGAGGGTGAGTGTTGCATCAGTTTCTTTGGATAAGAAGACAGGTCCTGCTCTGTCTTTGGCAAACTGAAAATCAGAAATGGAAGTGGTCTCATCTACGGTTCTTGTGATCTTGAGCCCCAACTCAACCTCCATGGAATTTGATGCTTAATTTTAGCTGAAAATAACGAAAGCATATAAAAAGGAAATGTTTCAATTTTTTATGTTCGTTTGAACAAACATAATGGTATTGGTAAGCATTTTTTGGAGTATCTTAGTACAGTTTTGTAGTTGTAAGAACAAAGCTGTGCAAGCAAAGCACATATGCATTCCTTAACTATACAGTATATATGGGCAGCAAAGTTGCTTTTCTGTTAACAATTTCTATTCCTTACCACCTTTGAAGGAATATATTGCTTTTGGACACTATCGTGTAACATCATCAAAGGCTTAGAAAATTATTACTATTATACAATGCTAAAATTTTATAAAATATGATCTGTTTGAGTGGCTATAAATGTGTGTGATTTGTGCCTTACTTGCACGAATTTAAACCTCAAAGACAAAAGAATAAGGAGACTTTATTTATCTAATGCATCAAAATGCATCCTTAAACTTGTTTGGGAGGGTATTCAGTCTAAACAAGAAGAAATCATTTATCAGTTCACGACTTAACTCCTTGTACCGTACAGATAGATGCACTTTTACTAGAGGAATTTGTTCATGCAGCAGAAGGGTGGACCTTATTACTCTTCCCGTTCGATCTATTCAATCTGGAAGTAGAAAATATAGATATAATAAATCTTCTTAAACCCAAACTACCAAAACATTTTGCAAGCAAGAGTTCCTTGATTTGTTTTGGGCCAAAATACAAAGTGGATATACAAAGGGATTTTACTTTCCACCTCCCTATTTGCTACTAAACCCCCCAAAGCATTTTTTTTAACCAATTTTACCCCTGTCCGGAAGCGCCCTTCCAGACAGGATTTAACCGGAAGCGAGCATCCGAACGTAGGGTGTTAGCAGTCCGGAAGCGCGCATTCGGAGCCAGGGACGGAGGGAGGGTGATGGCATCAGGTGTCTTGGCCCCTAATGATTTTTTTCATTTGCTTAATGATAATGAGTAGCCTTTGTAATCTATCTCTATTATTTCCAATTTAAAAATTTACTCCTGTAATAAAGGTGGGAAACTTTTTCACCAAAAAAAAAAGGTGGGAAAATGAATATTTTAATTATAATCCTGAGTAAACCCCCAATTTAGTCCCTCAACTTATATTCTCTATCATACTTGGTCCCCAGAGTATTTGAAAATAATAAATAACTCCTAAAGTTTGTGAAACTCGTCAAATTAGTCGCTAAAATTTTAAGATGGATTCTACAAAACTTTAGGGGACTACTTATAAAGCTTTAGGGTCTAATGATACGGATTTCATAAATTTTAGGGACTACTTATTATTTTCGTATACTTTATGACCTAGTAAGAGAGAGGGTGTAACTTCAAGGACTAAATTGAGGGTTTACTCTATAATTTTTAATAAAAAATTTACATGGTTATCGCACTGAATCATAATTTCTTTTTCTATTTTTGCTGAATTTTTGTGCGTGGCCCCTGATATTATTTAACTCTGCCTCCGTCCTTGTCCGGAGCATAGTGAACACTAAATAAATGAAGAACTTTCACCATTAAAACACTGTTAATCGAAAACAACACATTAAAAATACAGCAGCCTTAGAAAACATTACAAATACATCATGGTTGTGTCAAGCTGGTGATTGTGTAGTCATCAAAAGCGGTTGATGCATCTGGTTCGGTGCATTTGTCGATGATTTCGTTGACAGATCTTAGTCTCCTCATATTGGAGTTAATCTGGTCATTGCTCCTTACCAGATCTGCGTAACTCGATTGGCAGGCTAGCATGTTGGGCGAAGACAGAGAACACGCGATTCCGGAGAAATGCAACGTTTAACCATAAAAAACCTACGGTCATAAGCTAAACAAAATTAAAAAAAAAATAAGAATAGGTCAAGAATATACCTTGCCGAGTACTTTAGAAACTATAAATCCTCAATGGAGTTGATAAATTTGGGAGTGTTGGTGTGTGGGGAAAGTTTTGTGGGGGGAGAAAATGGAGGAGAATGGAGAAGTTTCGTTATTTTGAATTCTTTTTATATCCATCCAGATGCGCGCATCCGATTAAATTCCGTCCGGATGGGCGCTTTTGGATAGGGGTAAAATTGGCAAAAAAAAATATTTTGGGGGGTTTCGTAGTGGAAAGTAAAACCCTATACAAAGTGCTTATGGGCATATTGGTTTTTTCATGTCCAATAATTGTCATTTTATTGAAGAGCAACAATGCAATGACGGCAAAGAATGTATAGGCTCAACTTTTTGTCCAATATATATGAATGTATGAAGCCTTATGTTCCGACTTGACTGGGTTTCCTTTGTCCATGTCCCTAATAATGGTGTTATTATCAACACCCCAAAACTTGTTAGCCACACCCCCACAAAAATAAATATTGACACAAATACTCCTAATACATATTGTAAACTTCGTAGTTTCCGGTATGTGATTTTTTTTCAAAAATACATTCCGTAAACAATAACTTTATGATATATATTACGTAACACATTTTTTAAAGAATTGTGTTTTATAAAGACGGTCTTTACGGAGTTGCTAATAATCCGTAAAGACCACCTTTATGGAACACATAATTTTGTGGGGTGTACCTGATTTCCAAAAAAGCAGAGAGAGTGAAGAGAGATGTGGGGTATTAGGTTCAAAGTTTACGGAAACGGGAGAATTGTGTAGGGTGTGTGGGATTTTGAAAGTTGTAGGGATATTTTTGTCAAAACATTTTTTGAGGGGGTGTGGATAATGAATGTGGGGTATTGATAATAACTCCCCCCAAGAATTATTTTAAGTTCAGCCTATTCACTAACTACGAACCCGGGTTGGAAAACATTAAGTGTAGAATGGTACAGGGGTTGATTACACAATTTTAGAAAGGGAAATGCACTTGATTTTGAATCTCTGCTTATAACAGCTGCACTAGTTCTTGTTCTTCTCTTTTGTTTTTTTTTTTTGTCTAGTACATACGGTAAAAAGGGTGGGGAGAAGTGGATCGGTACGAGTTCGAACCCTGCTCCTAGTGTCCACATAGCTCTTACATAAGTTTTACCACCAAACTATACGGTAAAAGGGGTGGGGAGAAGTGGATCGATACGAGTTCAAACCCTACTCCTAGTGTCCACATAGATCTTACATAAGTTTTACCACCAAACTATATTCTCGAGACCTTGTCCTTTGCGATTAAACATAATCATGTGACATGCTTGACAAATTTCTCTGTCTGAAAGCTAGAATATCATATTCACCCCCGCACCTTCTTCCTTTGCCAACAAGGTCACTCAACATCTATATTGGTTATGTTGCAAAAAGTTATTGAATGTGTGAACATGTCAATTTTGATACATTTTTGTCAACCGATAATAAGACTTACGTAGAATAAAAAAAATTAACTAATTTAACAATTTAATTGAAAGTGTTAATAAAGTAATCAAGTTTATAAAATTCTACACAAATCAAAGACCGATTAGTATTTAACCACGTTACCTATTTTAAGTTTTAACATAAAAGATGTTACTAAAATATGCATCCACTAGCTACAAATTACTAAATTATCTAAAATTTGATGTACAATAATCAGGACAGATCCAGAAATATAATTAAGTGGGGGAATGAACAAATTTAACAAATCATGCATTATTTCATATCATAAAATATATCAATAAATTTCAGCTACGATAAAAAAAATTAATAAATTATTGATTAAAATATATACTAATAATAAAAAAATTGTGAAAAAGAAAATAAAAATATATAAATTTAATTTTATATATAGTTATAGTTTTTAGTGACACACATTGACTGCAGATATAAGTTGAACACTTTTACCTACAGACACTAACACCACTAGATGGTTAAAACCGTAGGTATAATTAGTTTGAAACGTCAAGCAGCAATTGGTACAACTTTTACCTATAGGCGTAGTGGTTTCTACACAGGTAATATTTATATATTTTAGTATTTTGAAAGAAGGAAGGTGTAACGACCAAGGTTATCAAAACCGGACCGGACACTGAATCGATGTAGTCACTGGTTCAAGGTTCAAAGGTCGAACCGGAGTCGGACCGGAAATGAATTAAATTATATTTTTAAAATTTTTAATATAACATATAAAGCACTAATAAACAAAAAATAACATAATATTCATAACATCACGACGTAAAAAATTAAACTATGCTTAAAATGTTATATGTCAACAAATAACATGCAAAAATTACATATTAAACTAAAATAAATATGTTATAATAACTTTCTAATATTCAATAATTACAAATACTATAATGCAAGTATTATCATAATTTATATTAATATATAAATTAATTTTAAATTTTATTATAATATTTAATTTAACCCATTAACGTGAAAAATTGGATATAAAATCTCTTATGTGTCAAAAATAATGTCATTTACCATTTTTTTTAAAAAAAAAATTTAATTTTTGTTGAACCACCCGGTTCCCGGTTTTTTCCGGTTTTTGTTTCCGGTTTTGGCCGGTTTTTTATCGGTTTTCTGGTTTTTAGGCCGGTTCGACTACAATCCGATTTTAAGGTTCAAACGGACCAGACAAGGGTCCGGTTCCCGGTTTAACCGGTCAGACCGGCCGGTCCGATCCGGTTTTAACAACTATGATAACGACCATAAATTCAAGGTAACTCAAATAACAACGATTAGCGTAATGTATCAATAAGGTTGGAAACAAGTACTTGAATTACAAACAAGTCCATATTTCAGCAAGTCATAAGCTTGCACACACTACAAAAAAAACATTAAATAGCGGAGGTTTTTTTACGGAGGTTTCAGAAACCCCCTCAAATTAATAAAAAAATGGCACTTCTATTGCTCGCCTTATGGACATTTTGATTAATTTAAAGGGGTTAAAAACCTCCTCAAATTGAAAAGTATAATTTCACTCTTTTTTATTCGGGTACCACAATTCTCCCATTCCAAACTCTTTTTCTCTAGCCGCTCAGGCAAACAAACCCTTTTTCCCACCCCAAAACCCACTCTCATTCGAAAGAAGGAGAAAGCAAGAAGTAGAGAAAAGAGGAGGGTCGAGTGCTCCCATCCTTGCCACTATTGTGTGGGCATTCCACCACAACTCTGTTTTTCCAACCACTATCCATTCCAATCAAAGCACCCCCGCACAAGCCCCATCGTTAACTGAATCACCGCGCGAGCTCGGCACCTACGCCACGCGGTAACCATGAGCCCGCCTCTGAACCTGTTCTGTCACCGTTCATCCCCGCTAATCTGGCATCACCGCGACCCGCAATTTTGCTCTATCGTGATTCACTTTCAGTATGTCTTCTCCCCCATCTTTTCTTTTCTTAGGATTTTATCCGCCTAGGATTTTTTTCTTGATAATTGCCGCTAGTTACCATCTACCTCCCTAGTTGACCCAAGGTGGAGTTGTTTAATGGTGTTATATGCATTTGGGAATTTTTTAATTGATTTCGTTTTGGAAATTCAGATGGGTGGTAGTGGAAGCAAAGAGAGAAAAGGATTGAGTTGGGCGGAACCCATTTTTGAGATTTGCTAGGAGCAATGTTTTACCCTTGGGTAGCTCTATGTCTTTTTGTGCTTTCAAATTTTGTTTCTGATGTTTTTTCCATCCTATTTTGTGACTTTATTTATGTTTTACTTCATTTTATTACGTTCTTAAGGATGACAATTTTGTTTGTATGTTTTTGAGGCAATTTGTAGCTCTGATTGCTGCGGTGACGTTAAGATTAACATATCCAAGTCTTGGTTGTGCTGTTGACAAATATAACGTGTCAAAAATTGGTCCCTTTGGGATTTTTGTTATCTCAGGTTAGTGTTAAGAGGTTAATTTTTTGCATCTGTTTGTTGTTTTTGACTTTGTGACTCCCTCTGCTCAAAGTGTTCTGGCTTCCACCTTGTGGTTTATCTTGTAGGGTTGATGTTGCGAAGTGAAGAAATTGGTGGTGGTGCTGAAGCATGGCCTGTCGGACTCTTTGGGCTAGTATGAACTTGAATTTTTTATGGGTGCATATTATAGACTGGTTCATTACAACCTTTGTTAGAGATGTTTATACAATATTCTACAAATTAATAGTTTTCTTTTTGTTTTTTATAAGTTCTTCCAAACATTTATACAAATGCTTATATTTCATAAGTTCAAATAAGCCCTTTCAAGTTTCAAACACTCCCTAAATCATGACATGAATTTTGTTTTCAGTATCAAAGGTGCTTGTAGATCAGATATTCTATAATTTCTAGCTGATTCTTTTTATTCCTTCCTTCCTTGTGTGGGTTGCCTCATGATTTGTTTTTTATTTTTCTGTTTTACTTGTGAATTATTATATACGAATTTTAGTTATTGTTGCCTAAACAAGTCAATTGGAACAAGAATTTTAGTTAAATGATTATTTATAAGTTATGACTTGTTCATAAGTTGCTTTTAGCTTATTTTAATAAGCTGCCTGGAATAAGTGTTTTTTATTAGTGTATCCAAACATACTCTAACATAAGTGGTTATGTCATGAGATAGATTCAAATAAGTTTTAAATATGCTCTTCTAAATTGGATTATCTGTTTTGTTCTGTTGGTATCAGTTAAGGTGACTTGGTGTTGTAATTAAGAACTTGGCCATTGTCTGGTAACAAAAAGAACATGAATTGTGTACATATGTGCTGCTAATCTATCACTGTAGTGTAGCAGATGCATAACTAAATTTAATGGAGACAAATAAACACGAAGCCTTTCTACACAAAATCATGGTATACATTGGATACATGCTTAGTTTCATATAATGTTATTCTGTCGCCTACTCTTTTGTGTAAAGTTGTTTCATGATGTTCTATTTTTGTGGATTTTTTTGGCTAACTGCTAGTGTGCTTTAACAAGACAATTTTTGTGTGAAGTTGTTAGATTTGTCTCTCAAGCTTTAACTCTCAGGTTCCATCTTGTTCTAACTCTCAAAATCTTTTGTTTGTTCTCACTTTTATTTGTTCTCAAGAGGAGTGTGTGCTCTTTTCTGGTGCTGCACCATCTTCTAACTTTTGGCAAGAGAAGTACACCGACTTGCAATCCCAAGTTCAAAGCACCATGGGAGCACTTAAAGCTTACATGATAATGAAAGAAGGAAGGATCCCTGAAGCATTACTTGGCTTCTTTGGTTCATCAAATGTAAGTACTTTTATGAATCTTATGGTCAATATTTTTCTATATACCAAGAATTGATATAAAGAGCATATCTGTCATGAACTTCAATACTTACTGCTCTAATATTTATGGCAGTATGTAGCTGTTATTATTATTATGTGGTTGTTTTTTGTTTTGTTGAGTTAGTAACAAGAATAAATGAACAAATATCAAAGGCAACCAATACTAAATTTAATAGCAACCAAAACAATGCAATAAAGTCAATCAAACAAGGAGTAGAGAGAAGGAAGAATAACACCGCTATTTGATTACGCAGTTCGGCCCCAAAAAGATGACCTACGTCTGCGGGAGAGAGCAGCCCTCCGTTTCACTATCAAAGAGTCTTTACAAGAGATTACAATTGTTTTGAACCCCTTCCAAATGTCCAAGAAGAACAAACCCAAGAGTTCCCAATCCCTCTCTCTTTTCCTCTATGAAAATCTCTCAAGAACAACAATAGAGAAAGCCTTCAATCCTCCCTCTATGATTTCCTAAGACCCCAAGGTGTTTCAATGTGTTTCCAGCCCCAAAAACCTCACAAAGACGCTCAAGAACGGCTGCACACAACCCTAGAAAGACTGCACTTCGTCCCGAATCAGAAAACACGTTCTGGTTTAAAAACAGCAGTGGTGAATCGATTCACCAGTAAGTGTGAATCGATTCACACGTACAAATCTTACGCGTTTTGTGATCCTAAGTGAGTGAATCGATTCACACTCCTTCACTTCGATTCACAGAAAGTCCAAAACTTCTCCAAGGCTCCAAGACACATCATGAATCGATTCCAGAGACCCATGATTCGATTCACACCTGTTGAAAACTCATTTTTATGATTTCCAATGATCTCCAACATGATTTTAAGGCACTCTAAACTCCACAGGTTTTGATGTGATTACTGTGGTTGTTTTTGTTTTTGGTTTTGATGTGGCTGTTATTGTGGCTATTTGTCTGATGATGGAGCAGAGGTATTAATGTTATTATTAATTTTTAGAGACAACAACTGAGAAGAGAGGTCTTTGCAATTTGTGCAATTTGCGATCTTGAAGAGAAGGCTGTTATTATTATTCTGTGTTGTTTGATCTTGCTCGCTGTTTCTTTTGTTTTCTTGGTCTCCTTTTAATCTTTGTTTTGTGGTTTATGTTTATCTGCTGACAATCATTTTTTTTTCTTGATTACCTTTTGGTGCCAATGTTTATTGTGATTTTGTTTGTTTTATTTGTTTATTGGAATTGGAATCGTTGGCTGTGGGGATTTGATTTAGCTTTTATTTGTTCTTTCTTTGAATGATTTCGTTTTGTGGTTCTTTCTGCGATTTCAGCCAACAGATGTTACAAGCGAGCCTAATTCGCCTTTGGATATAAGAGGATCGTCTGGTGTTAGCAAAGTTTGAAGATATTTAATTATGGAGCTCTATATATATAAGACTTCTTTTAAGTTCCTTTAGTACTATTTTTTGGTGTATTATCACATTTGATGTCTGAACAACAAATATTTGGAGTACAATATACTATGGATTATATTTGGAGTGCAATTATAGTTATATTTTGAATGGATTTTTTGAGTACTATTATAAAATTTATTTTATGTTTTACAATTGCAAAAAATTATTTCTTTTTTGTTAGAACAAAGTATTAGAAAATATATATAATTTGTAACAAAATTATTCAAATAGCAAGATATATAATATAGATATAATTTGTAATAAAATCACTAATCAACTCAAAAACTTGATTACAAATGAAAATATAAAAGGGGAGTTTTAGAACCCATGACTGGTAATTAGAGGAGGTTAAAAACCCCCACAAAATAACTACATAAAGTGTATCAGGGTAATAGATTGTGGAGGTTATCAACCTCTGCAATAAAACCGCCGCAATATAAGCCGCGTACCAACGGTTTCTAAAAACCTCCGCAAATAGATTACGGCGAACGTAACTGTGGCGGTTTTCAAAATCCCCGCAAATCATTTAGCGGAGGTCGAAAACCCCCTCAAATTGGCAAAAAAACCAACGCAAATTAGTACGTTTTTTGTAGTGACATTACATAACAAATAAGTCTACAAGTCCCAAAAGAGAATTGTCATTGGACAAAATACATGTTCCAAATAGCCACATAAGGGCCCTACATAATATAAATCCAATCTAATAGAGAGGAGCCTCCAAGAGAATTGTCATTGGACAAAATACATGTTCCAAATAGCCACATAAGGGCCCTACATAATATAAATCCAATCTAATAGAGAGGAGCCTCCAAGCAACTCTAGTCTCCCTTAAGCACCTGCTTATCTGGAGAAAAAAATATAAAGGAATAGTATGAGATAAAAATCTCAATGAGTCATCAGCGGATCCCTAATTACAACTAACCCTCAAGCAATGACATTAATCACATTTCAATAATGGAATCAATCCAGTAACTACAAACATATGCTATAATATGAATATCCGTTTGTACCCAAAAAATAAAAAATATGAATATCCGTAAGCAATACTGTACAACATTCCCTTAGGCTCTGTTTGGGAGGTAGGAGGAGAGGGAAGAGGAGGGCTTTGGGAGGAGGAGAAGAGAGGGAAAGAGAGAAATCTTCTACCTTATTTAAGAGAGTGTTTTTGTAGAGAAGGAAAATGGAATGTTTATGACTAATATATTTTTTATTTTAAGAGTAATATAAAAAGATGGAAGAAATTTGAAGATTTTTTCTAAGCCCTCTAAAACCCTCCTCCAATACATTTGGAGTTACCCATATTAGGGGGTTTTATTATCATGAAGAAAAATAAACCCCTAGGGGGAGACTATCTTTCATTCCCATTCCTTTTCCTCCTTCCTTTTTTCCAAGTCCTCCCCTCCCCTCCCCTCCTAAACTCCGAAACAGAGCCTTAGGATCCAGTTGTAATTGAACCAGGAATCCACGTTGCCGGGTCTGACGAACACCGGACCGATGCCATTATCTGCTATGTGGCTTAGTTAGACGTCTTTAACCTACAAGTGGCGTCCCAAACTTGTCTAACCACATTGCACCTTTGTTTCCAAAAGGTAACAATGATGAGCTCCTGTAATACAGTCATATTAAACAGTCCATAACATTCACAATCTAGGGATTTTATTATAACATTCTTTTCTTATCACATACAGTCATATAAATCTTTATTTCTTTCCCCCTAAAATACCAAATATTCTGACCCTACAATTATTTTTAGACACTTTAGCAATAGATTCCAGTCCACTAACATCAATTCATGAGGCAACACTTTCCACTTACAACATTAAAGTGTAAACAAACAACTCCAAATTCTGGCAGCATTTGGACCTAAGTTTAAACAGTTATTTATCCAATAATACTCGGTCAATTTTAGCAAAACTTAAGTCTATACTGAAGAGAGCCTATACTGAAGAGAATTTCATCTACTTTCAATGGTTCAAGAATCACAACAATCCAGTGAGTGTACAAATAATTATTAACAAAAGAGTGTAACAACGTCTGTGCAGTAACAGATTTGGAGCTGCAACTTGTATGTCAGTTTTCTCCCTTAATTCTTTATTAACTCAAACGATTCCAGTGCCCATTGTGAAGGAAATTTTGTCTATTTTCCAATGGCACAAGAATCAGCCCAAAACGACCTCTGTGGAGGGAGTTATGAACGAAACACCAACAGGGTGTCAACTCGGATTGAGGGACAGCACCTCACCCTTGACTCTTTTAGCCCCATTGTCACAAATAAACTCAGTCAAACAACCATCCAGCAACTAAATACATTTTAGTACACCTAATCACAGACAAATAACAAGAATAAAGGAATTATAAACAACACTCAGTCATCAAAATACTATTTTCCAAACACCCTTCACCTTTTTCCCCCAATATTGACATGCCATTTTTCTCAAATGTTCTTAAACTCTACAAAGCCCCATTATCAACATGCATGGTCATCTTATCCCCGTTAAATCACCACAAAACAGAATCAAAACCCATTCCCTAATTTTATTAGAACTTATGATGTCAAATCCCTAATCTACTTTTCAGAACTCACATGGAGGTAAGTGCAAGTTTGAAGAAGAATGGTTGTCCCTTTTTCTTCTCCCTTGATCGGTTTCTCCCTCCCTTTTTACTAATCTCTTCACTTGATCTTCTACCCTTGAAATGGTGGAAACGTTGATAACTTGAGATTGAGTGAGCTTTGGTGTTGTTAAAAATGGTGTTTATAAAAAAAATGGAAGAGAAACATGGTGGTGGTAGAGAGGGAGTGTGGGGGCGAGAGGTAGAGGAAGAAGATGGAAAGGAAAACTTGTGTTTTCTGGTTGTTTGATTTTTGGATCAGCTCCCTTCTCTCTCTCTCTCTCGTTGGCTCCTCGTGTTTGGTTACCAAAAGAACTTCTGGAGAGAAAAATACGTGAGAGTGTATAGAGAGAGAAATATGTAAGAAATAGAGTAGATGTGGAGTATTGTTTGGAATAAGAGAAATAAAAAAGAGAAGTATTAATTATTTTTTAAAAGGCAAAAATGTCTTTAACTAAAAACCAATATATAATTATTTTTATTAATTAACGTAATTAATTTTAATAATCAAACAATTTAAATTAATTTAATTCAATTTATTTAGTTTTATTTAATTATTATTATTATTCTAATTTAATTTAATTTAATTGATCTAAGTTAATTTGAATAATTGAATTAATTATTTTGATATTATTAAATTAAATGATTTTTAATTAAAATATATTTATATTAATTTCATATTTTTAAATTAATACTTTTTTGTCTATTAATTTATGAACTGATGTGTCTTATAAATAATCCCAATTGTTTTTAAGGATGTGTTTATTGCGTCAGACCATGATCAACTTTTTACCACCTACATTGAAGAGAAATGAAAAGGTGATGGGACCCACCATTTATTTTTCTCTCTTTCTTACTTTTCTCCTAACCAATCAGGAGAAGTGTCCTCTTTCTCTTCGCTTTCTCTCTTTTATACTCCTTTTTTTTTTCAACCAATCAGACCATAAAAGAAAGAAGTGAGTGGGATTACTAGCCAATGGGTGTTAGTTGCATGAAGTGTAGTTGGTGCTCTTGTTGATTTCTCATGGATAAATGAAGAGAGTAGTGATAGATGAACATCACTTTTGTGGACACCGTGCGCGACACCGTACGTCCGTACGTATACGGACAAGATTACTTTTTCAAAATAATATTTTTTTCAAAAAATAATTATTATAAAAGTGGTTAATATGGTACAAATAAGTAGTTAATACAGTTCACTAACTGTTAATGGGCTACTCTAATGTCAAATTTCACTTGTATCTATTAACTAAAAGTGGTTAATGCTGTGCAAATACGTGGTTAATACAGTTCACTAAATGGTTAATGGCTAATCTGATGCCACAAGTTGCACTTGCACCCATTAACCACTTGTCGTTAATACAGACACAGAGTAGTCATTAACCAATTAGTGAACTATATTAATCACTTACTTGTACAGCATTAACCACTTTCGCAATTGGTTAACAATGTTGATATTAGTGGTTAATATAGTATTGAAAGTGGGTAATACAATATTAGAAGTGGTTAATGGGTGCAAGTGCACTAGTTGATATAAGCGGTTAACAAAATTGATATCAGTGGTTAATACAGTATTGAAAGTAGTTAATGAGTGCAGTTTGACAAATTAGCATCAGAGTAATACATTTACCAGTTAGTGAACTGCATTAACCACTTACATGAACTGTATTAACCACTTTGGTAATGATTTTGTAAAAAGTGATTAAAAAAATTTGCAAAAAACAAAATCAGTACGTAGTCCGTACGCTCAGATATGTCTCAGCATCAGACGGATTTCATCAGAACGAACTGCTTAGGACCGCTACCGAGCTCAATATACCGAGCTCGAGTTACCGAGCTCAACACACCAAGCTCAACAAAACCTATATGAGATGTGTTTTTAAAAACAAAACTCTTGTGCCTTTTAAAAATACGATATATATATTTTTTTTTTATAAAACCAACTCGTGCACATCAGAGTAATTACAGCTTTTCGAAACATGGTGCAACTAAGACACAAGACTTAAATTCAAATAAAACATACATGCATAACATACACATATATATATCACTCGAAATAATAATGTATACAAAATACAGAGTAGCAAATGTGCAAAGAAAATACACCTAAGGTACGACAACTTCAAAAGAGTAATCATACCTGGGGTACTTTCTCCAGACTCCCACGCAGGGTGCTCCAAAAGTAAGACCACCAGCCTACCTCAGAGCAACAACACAACATCGCCTAAATCGGGTCACGACCTCGAACACAAAAGAAAAACAAGTACACCTCGTAAAAACAAACATCCAACAAATAAACAATCACGACAGATAGAGGTCGCCACTCGTCCTCGCCGAGATCCTCCTCGGCATCATCTATCGCCGAGTTACTCGCGCCTCGACATCGCCTGGGTAACCGTCATGGATTGAAGGCACCACGAAAGTGGTCAACTTCTCAACAATTTAAGATAAGCTCGACATAAAAATATAAGCAAACAAAGAAAGTATAACAATCACCGACGTGACTCGACCATCTCACTCTAAACTCGACACAACTCACAATTCCATTTTCTCTCGACCGACAATTTTCCGAATGCACACGCTGCATCAGATGTCGGAAAGTCCACCAAGCCTTGGGATCCTCGCTCTCCCTAGGATACTAACTCAGTCCCGTAGCGTGGCGACGCCTAGTCAATCTCCGTAAACAAAAAGGGGACCTAGCACCCTCGCTTATCCGGTCACGGCTCAAAAACGCCATACGACTCACCTAGCTCGCTTCACTCGATGAACACCGCCAGATACGATATTCAAAGAGTTAAACACAAGATATTCAACCGCATGTCAAATAAGAGAGCAAACTCGACATGAAGAAACGCAATTCAACATGCAATACACACTTCACGACATATATTCAATCACATATTAAATACATGCAAAAACTCAATCATATCACAACATTTCAGCTCGACACAAATCAGGAAATTCATACACAATAACATAACCACATAGAATATGAAATGCCAGGACTTATAAAATAAAGCCTTAGAGATATCTAGAAGTTGCCCTTACATACTATAACAAGTATAAATGTGAAGCTACTTTACTTAAGGACTTATAAAATAAAGCCTTAGAGATATCTAGAAGTTGCCTCATCAACTCCAAGTTAATGCCGCCGACAACGACCTCGACAAATTGTCCTTCTAAGAGCTCGACAACGACTTCTCTTACTCGATCTCGACATCACGCTTCAACGAACTTCGACAACGACTTCGACACGACGCTTCTCACCGACCTCGCATAATCCTCGATCCGATTCTGCCGCCTGCGTGTCCTTAGATTCGCTTCCGTACACCTCGATTGAATTCACTCGATCTCGAATCGACTTCCTAAAACAAACACAACTCGATCGATCTATGGTTTCCAATACATCTAACTCTCTCTTCCCAAACTCAACCACAACCCGTAAAAATATAAAACTCAAGAACTGAAATATATTTTTCCTCTAACACTAAGTTAGGGATTTCGATCAAAATTCATGAAAAGTTATCTGATGCTTCAACAGATAGATCGACAACAACAATAACCAGAAGCAACGAATGAGAAACAAGAAAATCGAAACGAACCAAAAATGGGGTTTTCTGGCACCGCCATTGCGTAAAAATCGTGAGAAAGAAATTTTGTTTTACAAGCCCAATTAATCTGCTAAAAAGGTAGGTAATATTATGAAGAAGAAAACCCATCAATTTGACATGATTTGGAAGCATAAAACTGGTTAAAAATGGAAGAATAATTAGCGCTAAACAGTGGCACAGATGAAAGAAAATCTGTTCTTCATACCTCAATGGTGATGGTCGATCAGACGAGATATGGGTCAAGAAGTTGATGATGAACAAAATTGATGAAGAAAGCTTGTGCAGAATCTCGATGGAACTCACGGTTTCGTCGATGAAGATTTTGAAGAAAATAGCGAAACACAGAGCAGAAGGAAGGAAGAAGAAAGAAGAAAAGAGAAATAATGAGTGTGAGGGAATCGGTCGTGGTATACAGCTGGCGAGAAAGGGGTATAAACGTAACTCCAGCTATAAGATGCCAATCCCATCAATCATCTACCCGTTAACTCGTTCCTCTCATAATTACCCTCTACTGCTTGGCCAACGGCAAGCCGACAATGTAATAATTACAAACAATATAATAATAACGCCGAGTAACGCTCAAATAATACGAGGTATCATCTCGACACGATGTCGACAAGAGTGCTCGTGCAAGCGCATAAGGTTCTAACACGAGTTCGTGAACGCGGCCTCTCACCGACTTGCGCCCTCATCACCAGACGCGACTTCATCAACTCGACACGCCGACCTCCTCACCGTGCTAGTGCACGTGGTCTCATCACCGACAAAAGATCTCAGAACGATCTAGTCACGGATCTCGACACAAGGTCTTGGTCGAGGTCTCGATACGCCGTCCTAATACGATGTCGATCTCGCCCTCAGGTGTTACAATCTCTCCTCTAAAAAATTTCGTCCTCGAAATTGCAAATAAGCTTTACCTTAGAAAAGTTCAGTGGTATCGAGTCTTCATCTTCTCCTCCAGCTCCCAAGTCGCATCTCCCGCCTTTTGATCCCACACAACCTTGACAAGTTGGATCTCTTTGTTCCGCGAATCGCTTGGCTTTCCGATCAACGATCCTTGCCGTGACGCTCAAAAGATAGGTCGCCCTTCAGCTTGAATCACATCCGGTTCGATGACATGAGAAGCGGTCTAAACATACTTCCGCAATTGTGAGACGTGAAAGACGCCGTGGATGTTCGACAAGAATGGTGGCAATGCACCGATATGCCACCGGACCAATACGAAGAAGAATCGTAAGGTCCAATGAATTTAGGGTAAGTTTCTTGGATTTGATCGCCGACCAACTCCGGTGAGTGGGGTGACTCTAAGAAATACATGTTCTCCTTCCTCGAACTCGAGTGGTCGACGCCGTTGGTCCGCATAACTCTTCTCGTCGACTTTGAGATGTTCGCATCCGATCTCGATCAAACGGATCTTCTCGGTAGTCCGCTGGATCATATCTGGTCCTACGACGCCGCTTCGCCGCCCTGGTACCAACAAAGAGGCGTCGACATTTCCGCCCATACAGCCGCTTCAAAAGGTGCCATCCCAATACTGCATGGAAGTCGTTGTTGTAGGTGAACTCCACCAATGGTAAGACGTCGTCCCAACTTCCTCGGTGATCTAACGCATAAGCTCGCAACAAATCTTCAAGCGATTGGATCGTTTCTCTCGGCCTGACCGTCGATGCAGTGGATGATACGCCGAAGCTAAGCCTGAGCTCGGTTCCCATCGCTCCTTGCAATTCCTCCAAAAATGAGACGTGAACTTCGGATCTCGGTCCGACACGATCGAAGAGGGTATTCCATGAAGTCGCACTATCTCCGCGCGATGTAGATCTCTGGCCGCCTTTTCCACGTTGTATGTCGACCTCACCGGCAAGAATGAGCGATTTGGTCAATCGGCCGACGATCACCCAAATCGAATCATTCTTCTTCGCCTTCGCAAACCTACAACGAAGTCCATGGAAATACTTGTCCCCATTTCCATACCGCACGCAGCGATTGTAGCATTCCCGCAGTCGCTGGTGCTCCACCTTCGCTTCGACACGCCAAACATGAAGCTACGATCGCCACTTGCTTTTCATTCCTGACCACCAAAAATGCTTCTTCAAGTCTTGATACATCTTTGTAACTCCGGATGAATACTAAAGTTGCTCTTATGCGCGCTTCGCCGAGAATCAACTTCCTCATCTCGGATACACGTTAGGTACGCACACTCGGCCATTGCATCTCAAGATGTCGTCCGCTCCGACCTGAAATTGCCGCTTTCCTTGGCGCTTATCAATCAATCTTCTCTTGCGTAAGCTCGTCATGAACTTGCTGGTCTCTGATCTCGCCCAACAATCTATTAGAGATAGTAAGCATACCAAATCTCGGCTTCCTGGTGAAACTTCGACACTCAACTTCAAATCTCGGAACTTCGAGCATTTCCAACTCCTTGATCATCATTACCGAGGTTAAAACGCTTCTTCCGCTCAACGCATCCGCTACTACGTTAGCCTTACCGGATGGTATTCCAACGTAAAGTCGTAGTCCTTGAGAAATTACGCCCATCTACGCTGACGCATGTTGAGCTCTTTCCGGTCGAACAGTACTTCAAGCTCTTGTGATCGGCCGAAAAAAGAAGAGTGCTCCCATAAAGGTAGTGCCTCCATATCTTCAAATAAGAAAAACCATCGGGCCGCTAGCTCCAAGTCGTGAGTAGGGTAGTTCCTCTCGTGAATCTTAAGTTGTCTTGAAGCATACGCGACCACCTTCCGATGTTGCATCAAGACGCATCCCAATCCCTGGTATGACGCATCACAATACACCTCGAAAGGCTCTTCGCCGAGGCAAAATCAAGACAGCGCTGCCGCCAAAAGCTCCTTCAGCCGTTGAAAACTGGCTTCACACTCCTGGCCCAAGCAAAGGTTGATTCTTCCTCGCTACCGTAAAGAGGCGCGACAATCTTCGAGAAACCTTCAATGAATCTTCGGTAATATCCTCGCTAAGCCGACAAAACTCCCGATCTCAGAACCGCCTTAGGTCGTTCCCATGCTATCACCGCTTCAATCTTAGTTGGATCCACGCCTATCCCTTCTCTGGAAATCACGTGACCAAGAAAATTCACCTCTTCAAGCCAAAATTCACACTTCGACAGGTTGGCATAGAGTCGCTTATCTCGTAATATCCGTAGTACTCGACATAGGTGTTCTGCGTGCTCTTCTCGGTTCCTCGAGTAAATCAATATGTCGCCGATGAACACTACAACGAATCGATCCAAAACGAATGGAAAATCCTGCTCATGTAGTCCATAAACACACCGTGGCGATTCGCCACTCCAAACGGCATCACCAAGTACTCGTAGTGACCGTATCTAGTCCTCAAAGCTGTTTTGGCGACATCTTCCTCCTTCACGCCGAACTGATGGTAGCCCGACTTCAAGTCTATCTTGGAAAAGATCGCCGCTCCACGGTTGGTCCATCAAGTCGCCAATACGTGGTAACGGATAATCCGCTTCTTCACAGTAACCTTGTAGAGCTCGCGATAGTCCACGCACGCCTTGATCGCCCATCCTTCTTCTTAACCAACAACACCGAGCTCCCACGGTGACACGCTCGGTCGTATGAATTGCTTCGACTCCAAGTGTTCGATCCGGGACTTCACTCTTTCATCTCGGCAGAGACATCCCAGACGGCGCTTTGGAAATCGGTCCTGTTCCTCGAATCAGTCGATGGAGAACTCGACCTCTGCATCGGTGGTAATCCCGCACGCCTTCGAAAACGCCCTCAAAATCACACACCACCGGAACATTCTTCACGCCGACCGCTGGAAAACTTCCGAACTAGCTAGATACATGTATTCCTAGTTCCTTCTTTCAAAGAAACTCCAATACGCTCGGCAGAAAGATAATTGGAGACTCCAAGGTCTGGAAAAATTACGCTTTACGGGCACACCAAAAGGACATGGTGGTGTGACAACCAATCCATCCCGAGGATAACATCTAAGCCCTTAAGAGGCAAACAAACCAAATTGACCACAAACTTTCTACTCAATAATCACTACACAATTAAGACATGCAAGTGTTTGTGACTAAGGTTTTAGCAAATGGGTTGTAACTACTAATTTAAACGGTAAAGCAATACAGCCAAGCTCAAAAGGTTCACACAATCGAAGAAATAAAGGAATGGGTTGCACTAATCAAAAAGAACGGATAAGGATTTACCCTCGATCTCACATTCACCTTGGATAAGATCATCACTCGACCGCTTCCTCGCCACTCATGCAGTAAAACTCGCCTTTAGCCACTTGACGCTTTCCTTTGGCCTTTGCCGCAAGCATAGTCTGCTCACTTTAGGTGTAGGACAATCCTTAGCAAAATGCCCTGGCTTCTTGCGGTTGAAACACACCTCCTCCCTCTCGAGTACAATTACTCGCGTAATGTCACGGTTTTCCACATCGGTAGCAAATCACCTCGACACCGGGTCCGACCTCCACTCCTCAGATTGGGTCATCTGACGACATCGCCCTCGTTGTCGTTCCTCCGAGGCCTGGTCGTAAGGCCTCTTCGCGGTAGTTTTCCTTTACGTGCAAATCTACGCCGCACTCACGGGGTCTCAGGTCCGCCCACAGATCTTCTTCTTGTGGCTCCTCACTCCTTCTACCTCGACACATCGATCAATCGCTCTTGGAGATTTCGGATCCTCAACGACACCACCGACTTACGAATGTCGAATCTCAATCCCCGCTGGAATCTCTCACTTAACCATCTCTCGTCAACTCTGGTCACGAAATGGACTGAAATACCTCGCCAACGATTCGAACTTGGCCGCATACTGGACACCGCCGAGTTGCTTTGCCGCAGCTTGAAGAAATTCCTCGCTCCTTCTGGCCAGGCAGATCCAGGAAAGTATTTGTCCAAAAACCTTTCACGAAAAAGCTCCTGTGTCATCTCGCGATGTTGCGCTATAAACGCTTGCTTCACTCCTCTCCACCAATACTCTGCGTCTCCTAGCAATAAGTAGGTGGCATAGTCGACCTTCACGTTGTCCGCAATGAAGTGCCTCAAAGATCTTCTCGATCTCTTGCATCCAAAGATCGCCTTTATCCGGATTTGGCTCACCGTAGAACTTCGGTGGATCATGCTTCCTCAAGTCCGCCAATCCTCTCGCTTCAAAGATTTCGCTCGCTTCGCCGCTGCCGCAAGTTCGCTGAGTTAACGCCGTCTGTTGAGCCATCGCGTTAGCCTGCTGAGTTGCAAAGAATGATTGTTGAGCCATGGCTGCCGCCATCTCGGCCATAGCTTGAATAGCCTGCTCCATGTCGACGTTCTCGGTTGCGGATGTCGTATTCCTACGAGGTGGCATTAGATTCCACAAAGTTCAAAACCCCGCTGAATCTCACAACAAGGATGTGTTAAAACACACCGCTTCAATCAAGAAACAGCTCAAACAATTTCTCAAGCAATAAGTGCTTCACTTAATCAAACAAAGAATCAACACAAAACAACTAGGTACCCAACACACATAACCCGACATAGTGACCACCCAAATTTTATGCACATTTCTACGAATCAATCGCCTCGATACTAACAATGTAACGACTGCTTCTGACCGCTACCGAGCTCAATATACCGAGCTCGAGTTACCGAGCTCAACACACCAAGCTCAACAAAACCTATATGAGATGTGTTTTAAAAACAAAACTCTTGTGCCTTTTAAAAATACGATATATATTTTTTTATAAAACCAACTCGTGCACATCAGAGTAATTACAGCTTTTCGAAACATGGTGCAACTAAGACACAAGACTTAAATTCAAATAAAACATACATGCATAACATACACATATATATATCACTCGAAATAATAATGTATACAAAATACAGAGTAGCAAATGTGCAAAGAAAATACACCTAAGGTACGACAACTTCAAAAGAGTAATCATACCCTGGGGGTACTTCCGGCAGACTCCCACGCAGGGGGCTCCAAAAGTAAGACCACCAGCCTACCTCAGAGCAACAACACAACATCGCCTAAATCGTCACGACCTCGAACACAAAAGAAAAACAAGTACAGTCCTCGGAAAAACAAACATCCAACAAATAAACAATCACGACAGATAGAGGTCGCCACTCGGTCCTCGCCGAGATCCTCCTCGGCATCATCTCATCGCCGAGTTACTGCGCCCTCGACATCGCCTGGGTAACCGCTATGGATTGAAGGCACCACGGAAAGTGGTCAACTTCTCAACAATTTAAGATAAGCTCGACATAAAAATATAAGCAAACAAAGAAAGTATAACAATCACCGACGTGACTCGACCATCTCACTCTAAACTCGACACAACTCACAATTCCATTTTCTCTCGACTCGACAATTTTCCGAATGCACACGCTGCATCAGATGTCGGAAAGTCCAGTTAAGCCTTGGGATCTCGCCTCCCTAGGATACTAACTCAGTCCCGTAGCGTGGCGACGTCTAGTCAATCTCCAGAACAAAAAGGGACCTAGCACCCTCGCTTATCCGGTCACGGCTCAAAACGCCATACGACTCACCTAGCTCGCCACTCGATGAACACCACAGATACGATATTCAAAGAGTTAAACACAAGATATTCAACCGCATGTCAAATAAGAGAGCAAGCTCGACATGAAGAAACGCAATTCAACATGCAATACACACTTCACGACATATATTCAATCACATATTAAATACATGCAAAAACTCAATCATATCACAACATTTCAGCTCGACACAAATCAGGAAATTCATACACAATAACATAACCACATAGAATATGAAATGCCAGGACTTATAAAATAAAGCCTTAGAGATATCTAGAAGTTGCCCTTACATACTATAACAAGTATAAATGTGAAGCGCCCTTACTTAAGGACTTATAAAATAAAGCCTTAGAGATATCTAGAAGTTGCCCTTACCGAACTCCAAGTTAATGCTGCTCGACAACGACCTCGACACAGCTGTCTTCTAAGAGCTCGACAACGACTTCTCTTACTCGATCTCGACACGGCTGCCTTCAACGAACTCGACAACGACTTCGACACGTACGCTTCTCAGTCGACCTCGTACAATCCTCGATCTGGATTCTCCGCCTGTGTCCTTAGATTCGCTTCCGTACACCTCGATTCGAATTCACTCGATCTCGAATCGACTTCCTAAAACAAACACAACTCGATCGATCTATGGTTTCCAATACATCTAACTCTCTCTTCCCCAAACTCAACCACAACCCGTAAAAATATAAAACTCAAGAACTGAAATATATTTTTCCTCTAACACTAAGTTAGGGATTTCGATCAAAATTCATGAAAAGTTATCCGATGCTTCAATGATAGATCGACAACAACAATAACCGTAAGCAACGAATGAGAAACAAGAAAATCAAACGAACCAAAAATGGGGTTTTCTGGGCACTGCCGATTGCAGAAAATCAGAGAAAGAAATTTTGTTTTACAAGCCCAATTAATCGGTTAAAAAGGTAGGTAATATTATGAAGAAGAAAACCCATCAATTTGACATGATTTGGAAGCATAAAACTGGTTAAAAATGGAAGAATAATTAGCGCTAAACAGTGGCACAGATGAAAGAAAATCTGTTCTTCATACCTCAATGGTGATGGTCGATCAGACGAGATATGGGTCAAGAAGTTGATGATGAACAAAATTGATGAAGAAAGCTTGTGCAGAATCTCGATGGAACTCACGGTTTCGTCGATGAAGATTTTGAAGAAAATAGCGAAACACAGAGCAGAAGGAAGGAAGAAGAAAGAAGAAAAGAGAAATAATGAGTGTGAGGGGAATCGGTCGTGGTATACAGCTGGCGAAAGGGGTATAAACGTAACTCCAGCCTATAAGATGCCAATCCCATCAATCATCTACCCGTTAACTCGCTCCTCTCATAATTACCTCTACTGCTTGGCCAACGGCAGTCGACAATGTAATAATTACAAACAATATAATAATAACGCCGAGTAACGCTCAAATAATACGAGGTATCATCTCGACACGATGTCGACAAGAGTGCTCGTGCAAGCGCATAAGGTTCTAACACGAGTTCGTGAACGCGGTCTCTCACCGACTTGGCGCCCTCATCGCCAGACGCGACTTCATCAACTCGACACGCGACCTCCTCACCAGCCAGCCTAGTGCACGTGGTCTCATCACCGACAAAGATCTCAGAACGATCTAGTCACGGGATCTCGACACAAGGTCTTGGTCGAGGTCTCGATACGTCGTCCTAATACGATGTCGATCTCGTCCTCAGGTGTTACACTTACGGTATCCCAAAGAGGTGTCTCAATTTGAGTGTTCGTTTATATTTTTGAAATGAAGATTGTGAATACATGCCTTGACAGGATGATTTTGATGATTGACAAAAGGGAGTCTTGCAAATAGTCAACCGTGCAAAAAGTGGAAAAGAATACCAAGACGCGTATCAAGAATGATTGTTTCTCAAGTCTTTGGGTTCTGGGTATTTATTTATCTTTATTAAGACAATTTGTAAGTAGTAATAAAAAGCTCTCAATTAAAATTAAATCACATACGCACAAAATATTTTGACATGCATATCTCGTGTCGGATGTCGAGCTGAGGAACTCGGATGTCGAGCTGAGGAGGAAGTCGGGTGTCGAGCTCTGAGGAAATCGGATGTCGAGCTGAGGAGGAAGTCGGATGTTGAGCTCTGAGGAAGTCGGGTGTCGAGCTTATGAGGTCGAGTACCGAGGTCTCGTGGTCGAGCCGGATGAGGTCGCAGGTCGAGCCATGAGAGCCGAGCCGATGAGGAGGCCGTGATGTCGAGCCGTGGTTCCGAGGTCGTGTGCCTAGGTCTTTTGCCGAGCTGTTCAGAGGTCGTATGCCGAGCTTTGTCGAGGTCGTCTGTCGAGCTGTGTGGCGAGGTCGTCTGCCGAGCTGTCTTCAGAGGTCGTCTGCCTAGCTGTCTTCCTGCAACGACAAATCCTTTTAATAATCAACGCAACGGGCAAATCTTCAACGGGCAAATCCTCAACGGACATATTTTTTAAGTGCGTGAGACGCTCCTCGGTCGGTCTATAAATATACAACGCTGTGCTCTTTCTTACACGAAAATAACAACGCAGTGCTTAATTTTTGTGCCAAAAACTCTGTCAAATATTTTTCATCACTCACACTTATTTGAGCACAATTTTCTGAGAGTCTTTTTATTCTACAAAATTTGAGTTGTATTATTTGAGCTTCAATTTGTTATATCTGCACTATTGAGTGTATCTTTTTCGTTTCATTTTATTTGTGAAAATCATTTATTTTTGGGTAGGAATCCCAAGGTGTTCATAGAGAGGTGATATCTCTTGAACGTATTGCTCTGGTTTAGAGTTGTAAAGGTTTCTAGCTGAACCTGATTTAAAAGCTAGTGTCTTAGTGAAAATCCCATAGTGGTTTGCTTTGGGACAGGACGTAGGCCACAGGGGTGTTAGGTGGCGAACCTGGATAATTTGTTGTGTGCTTTTTACTCCTTATCTCTACTTTTCACCAATTAAATTTCAGTACTTTATTTTATTATTATTTATATCTTACTATTTACTTTATTTTTAACTCGTTTGCAATTTATTCTTCAAGTGATTTATCTATTTCACATTAATATTTCCGCAACTCATAATTAGCACTTATTTCTCCAAAAGTTTTTGAAAGTCTTCCATATAATAAACCATCTCAGAGCTCTTGGGAAAGTCTTCAGTAATGAAGATTTGATTAACAAAGTTCTTAGATGTCTAAACAGGAATTGGCAACCCAAGGTCACTGCTATAGCTGAATCTAGAGACTTATCTTCTATGACCTTGGCTACTTTGTTTGGAAAATTGCAGGAACATGAAATTGAACTAAATCGTCTCATGGAAAGCGAAGAAGCTGATAAGAAAAAGAAAGGTCACATAAAACCCGATTGTCCTCAAAACCAAACGAGGAATGAGAAATTTGAAAAGAAACCACCAAAGGATTCGAAGGGAAGAAGAGCTTACATTGCCTGGGATGATAATGATATGGATTCTTCTGATGAATCTGAAAATGAAGAGGCTCACCTTAGTCTAATGGCAAATCATGATGAAGATGAGGTAAATTTTTATGATCCTGACTCTTCTTTAACTTATGATGAATTACTTGCTGCTTGTGAAGAATTCAATAATGAAACGATTAAACTTGGAAAATTGTTCTTTCTTCTAAGAAAACCATCTCTTCTCTTGAATCGTAAATTGAAATTTTAAACAAAGAGATAGTGATTCTTAAAGAAAAACAAGTTCTTTGTGATTGAAACTTCTCCTCCCATATCTTGTGAAAATAAAAAGATGAAGTTTTAAAATGCAATGAGTGTAGTGTTTTGAAAAATAAGGTTGAGGATTTAAATAACACTCTTGCAAAATTTACGATGGGAAAAGATAACCTAAACATTATTTTAGGAAACCAAAAGGTACTTTTGGAAAAGCTGGTTTAGGTTATCATCCAAAATTCATGAAAAATCTTTTAAACTCTTCAATCACAACAAACCCTCAAGTAGTCCTTTCATTAAATGCTTTCACTGTGGTAGAAATGGTCACACTGCTTCTATTTGCAATATTAAAAAGAATAAAAATGTAGTTGGCAAAAAGATGTGGATTCCAAAGGGCACCTTGCCCAAGACTAACTCATATGGACCCAAGATGGTTTGGGTACCAAAGGTTAAAATATGATTTTTTGTTGTAGGTGTGCTTGAAAGCCAAGGACTTAAATTGGTATCTTGATAGCTACTGCTCAAAGCACATGACAGAGACAAAAGCAAGTTCTCCTCATTGGTACCTAAGAATAGTGGTTATGTCCCAGATGGTGACAACAACAAAGGTAAAATTCTTGGGATTGGTTCTATTGGTAAGAGTCCTAATCCCACTATTGAAAATGTTTTGTATGTGGATGGTTTGAAGCATAATTTGCTAAGCATTAGTCAACTTTGTGATAAAGGAAACAAAGTGGTTTTCGATTCTTCAAAATGCATGGTCATGGATTCTATAAATGAAAATGTTATTGTAATTGGACCTAGAATTGGAAATATCTATATGCTTGATTTAGATAAAATACCTTCAAATGATGCATGTTGTCTTATTAGTAAAGAGGATGAATCTTGGCTATGGCATAGGAGAATGGCTCATATTCACATGGATCATCTTAATAAGTTAGTTCGAAAGGACTTAGTAATTGGCTTACCAGAGGTTCGCTTTGAAAAAGATAAACTTTGTGATGCATGTCAAAAAGGAAAACAAGTAAAGGCATCTTTCAAATCTAAAAATATTGTTTCTACAAACCGGCCTTTACAACTTTTACATATGGATTTATTTGGCCCTTCTAGAACTAAAAGCTTTGGTGGCAATTACTATGCTCTTGTTATTGTGACGACTATTCTCGCTATACATGGACTTTATTTATTTCTCACAAAAATGATGCTTTTAATGCTTTTCAAAACTTGCAAAGGTTATACAAAATGAGAAGGGACTTAACATTGCTTCCATTCAAGTGATCATGGTGGGAATTTGAGAATGAAGCATTTGAAGCATTTTGCACGTAAAATGGCATCGATCATAACTTTTACGCTCCAAGGACACCGCAACAAAATGGAGTGGTTGAAAGGAAAAATCGGTCTCTTGAAGAGCTAGCGAGGACGATGCTCAATGAGACTAACCTTCCTAAGTACTTTTGGGCACGCCGTGAGCACCGCTTGCTATGTGATGAATCGAGTTCTTATAAGGCCGATCCTTAAGCAAACACCGTATGAACTCTACAAAGGAAGGAAGCCCAACATTTCCCACCTTCACGTTTTTCGGATGCAAGTGTTTTGTCCTAAACAATGGTAAGAATAACCTTGGTAAATTTGATGCTAAAGTCGATGAAGGTTTATTTCTTGGATATTCCACTTCTAGTAAAGCTTTAATTTTTAATAAAAGAACTTGGACTGTTGAAGAATCTGTGCATGTTTCTTTTGATGAATCTAACCCCAAATCTTCAATAGAAGAAAGTGTTGATGATCTTGCAGAAGTATTTGGAGATACCTATTTAGAGGAACAAGAGAGATCAAAAATTCAAAAGGAGGATCAAGAGTCCTTGCCTCAACCCTCTCAAGAACTCTCTCACTCAAATCTTCCAAAAGAATGGAGAGTCTCAAAGAACCATCCTCTTGACAACATAATAGGTGATATCTCAAAAGTGGGTAACGACTCAAACTCTCTTAATCATGCATGTCATCATATGGCTTTTGTCTCTCAAATTGAACCAAATGACGCCAATGAAGCCATCTTTGATGAGCATTGGACCTTTGCTATGCAAGAGGAATTAAATCAATTTGAGAGAAATGATGTTTGGGAACTTGTCCTCAGGCCTAAAGATCACCTAGTCATTGGGACCAAATGGGTCTTTCGCAATAAGCTTGATGAAAACGGTATCATTGTTAGAAATAAAGCTAGACTTGTTGCAAAAGGCTATAATCAACAAGAGGGCATAGATTTCGATGAAACCTATGCACCCGCGGGCTAGATTAGAAGCTATTCGCATGCTTCTCACATTTGCATGCATCATGGATTTCAAACTTTTTCAAATGGATGTTAAAAGTGCATTTCTTAATGGCTTTATTCAAGAAGAAGTATATGTTGATCAACCTCCCGGTTTTGAAAATTTTGAATTTCCAAATCATGTTTTCAAATTGAAAAAGGCTTTATATGGTTTAAAACAAGCTTCGAGAGCTTGGTACGAGAGGTTGAGCAAATATTTACTTGAAAAAGGTTTTGAAAGAGGAAAAGTTGATACCACTCTTTTCATTAAACACAAAAAGCATGACATTTTACTTGTTCAAATTTATGTCGATGATATAATATTTGGTGCTACTAATGAATCCTTGTGTAAGGAATTTTCTGATATCATGCAAAGTGAATTTGAAATGTCAATGATGGGAGAGCTAAATTACTTCCTTGGACTTCAAATCAAACAAACAAAAGAAGGAATTTTTATAAATCAATCCAAATATTGCAAGGAGTTGCTTAAAAGATTTGGAATGAGCAACGCCAAAGAAATCTCAACTCCCATGAGCACATCATGCTATCTTGACAAAGATGAAGGTGGTAAGTCGGTCAAGTAAGTAAGTATAGAGGTATGATAGGATCTCTTCTCTATCTCACCGCTAGTCGTCCGGATATTATGTCTAGTGTTTGTATGTGTGCACGTTTTCAAGCAAATCCTAAGGAATCACATCTCTTAGCAGAAACGCATCATGAGATATCTCACCGCACACAAACTATGGGTTTATGGTACCCCAAAGGTGCCGATCGCACACTTATCGGGTACTCGGATTCTGATTTTGCGGGTTGCAAAATGGACCTAAAAGCACTAGTGGGACATGTCACTTACTGGGAATGCCTTGGTCTCATGGCATAGTAAGAAACAAGCGGTGGCTTTGTCCATCGCCGTTTTAATACGCGTAAAGTGGCTTGTTGTGCACAAATTATTTGGATGAAACAACAGCTGAATGATTATGGGATTAATCAAAACTGCTCCAATTATGCGACAATACTAGTGCCATAAACCTCACGAAAAACCCGGTTTATCACTCCCGGACCAAACACATAGAAATTAGGCACCATTTTATTAGAGATCATGTTCAAAAAGGAGATTGTGTGATTGAGTTTGTGGAAACATCTAAACAACTTGCAGATATTTTTACTAAACCTTTGCCTAAAGAAAGCTTCTTTTTTATAAGAACCGAGTTAGGAATTTTAGATCAATCATGCATTGAATGACTGCGTGTGAGTGCATTTTATTATGAATAAGTTCTAACTTGGGCGTTGGAGTGTGCTAACTGTAACACCTGAGGACGAGATCGACATCGTATTAGGACGACGTATCGAGACCTCGACCAAGACCTTGTGTCGAGATCCCGTGACTAGATCGTTTGCCGAGATCTTTTGTCGGTGATGAGACCACGTGCACTAGCCGCCGAGCCGAGGAGGTCGCGTGTCGAAGTTGATGAAGTCGCTGCATCGAAATGATGAGGACGCAAGTCGAGCTGAGGAGACCGCGTTCACGAACTCGTGTTAGAACCTTGTACGCTTGCACGAGCACTCTTGTCGACATCGTGTCGAGATAACACCTCGTATTCTTTCGAACGTTATTCAAGTATTATTATATTGTTTGTAATTATTACATTGTCGGCTTGCCGCTGACCAAGCAGTAGAGGGTAATTATGAGAGGAACGATTAAATGTAGATGATTATTGGGATTGGCATCTTATAGCCGGAGTTACGATTATGCCCTTCCACCGTATTCACGATCGATTTTCCCTCAAACACTCATTTCTCTTTCTTCTTTCTTCTTCCTTCCTTCCGCCTGCGGTTTCGTTGTTTTCTTCAAAAAAAATCTCCATCGATTTAAACCGTGAGTTCCATCGAGATTCGCACAAGCTTTCTTCATCAATCTTGTTCATCATCAACTTCTCGACCCATATCTCGCCTGGCTCGATCACCGCTGAGGTATGAAGAATGATTTTTCTTTTCATCCGTAAGCATCGCTTAGCGCTAATTCTTCTTCCATTTTTAACCGCTTTATGCTTCCAAATCATGTCAAATTGATGGGTTTTCTTCTTCACGATATTACCTATCTTTCTAACCGATTAATTGGGCTTGTAAAACAAATTTCTTTCTCTCGATTTCGCAATCGGCAGCGCCGTAAACCTCCATTTTTGGTTCGCTTTGATTTCTTGTTTTTCATTCGTTGTTTCTGGTTATTGTTGTTGTCGATCTATCCGCTGAAGCATCGATAACTTTTTCATGAAATTTTGATCGAAATCCCTAACTTTGTGTTAGAGGAAAAATATCTTTCAGCTTCTTGAGTTTTATATTTTTCTCGGGTCAGGTTGAGTTTGGGGAAGAGAGAGCTAGATGTATTAGAACCCATGGATCGATCTAAGTTGTGTTTGTTTTAGGAAGTCTATTTCCGAGATCGAGTGATTCAATCAAGGGTACGGAAAGCGAATCCAAGGACGCGGGCAGCAGTAATCCAGATCGAGGATCAGACGTGTCGAGGTCGATCGAGAACAGACGTGTCGAGGTCGACCGAGAAGCGACGCGGTCGAAGTCGTTGTCGAGCTCGTTGAAGACAGCCGTGTCGAGATCGAGTAAGAGAAGTCGTTGTCGAGCTCTTTGAAGACACCGTGTCGAGGTCGTTGTCGAGCAAAGATTAACTTGGAGTTCGGTAGCGGCAACTCCTAGATATCTCTAAGGCTTTATTTTATAAGTCCTTATGTGCGGCGCTTCACATTAATACTTTCGTAGTATGCTAGCATAAGGGCATTTCATATTCTACGTGGTTATGTTATTGTGTATGGATTTCCGATTTGTGTCGAGCTTGAAATGTTGTGATATGATTGAGTTTTTGCATGTATTTAATATGTGATTGAATATATGTCGTGAATTGTGTATTGCATGTTGAATTGGCGCTTCTTCATGTCGAGCTTGCTCTTTATTTGACATGCGGTTGAATATCTTGTGTTTAACTCTTTGAATATCGATGCGTAATTGTTCATCGAGTGAGCGAGCTAGGTGAGTCGTATGACGCTTTTGAGCCGTGGACCGGATAATCGAGGGTGCTAGGTCCCCTTTTTGTTTACGGAGATTGACTAGACGCCGCCACGCTATGGGACTCGAGTCGACCGGCCCTAGGGAGAGCGAGGATCCCAAGGTTTCTACCGGACTTTCCGACATATGGTACGGCGTGGTGCATTCCGGAAAATTATCGAGTCGAGAGAAAATGGATTTGCGAAGTTGTGTCGAGTTTAGAGTGAGATGGTCGAGTCACGCTTGGTGAATGTTATACTTGCCGCTTGCTTATATTTTTATGTCGAGCTTATCTTGAATTGTTGAGAAGTTGACCCTTTCCCGTGGTGCCTTCAATCCGTGACGGTTACCCAGCGATGTCGAGGGCGCAGTAACTCGACAAAGAGACGATGCCGAGGAGGAGCTCGACGAGGACCCGAGTGACGACCTCTATCCGTCGTGGATTGTTTGTTTGTTGGATGTTTGTTTTTCCGAGGACCTGCATTTCGCTTTTTCTTTTGTGTTCGAGGTCGTGACCAGTTTGGGCAAAGGTTGTTTTGTTGCTACAGGTAGATCGGGTGGTCTTACTTTTTGGAGCAAATGCGTGGGAGTTCGCTAAGTACCCCTGTGGTATGATTACTCTTGAAGTCGCTGTACCTTAGGTGTATTTTCTTTACACATTTGCTACTCGTATTTTGTATACATTATTATTTCGAGTGATATATATATGTGTATGTTATGCATGTATGTTTTATTAGAATTTAAGTCTTGTGTCTTAGTTGCACCATGTTTCAAAAGTCAGAATTACTCGATGTGCACGAGTTGGTTTTATAAAAATATATATCGTATTTTTAAAAGGCACAAGAGTTTTGTTTTTAAAACACATCTCATATAGGTTTATGTTGAGCTCGGTGTGTTGAGCTCGTGAATCGGAGCTCGGTATATTGAGCTCGGTAGCGGTCCTAAACGGTCGTTACACTTTGGTATCGAGCTTGATTCGGTTCGACCGAGGCATAGGAATTTGACCGGTCACTATGTCGGGTTATGTGTGTTGGGTACCTAGTTGTATTATGTTGATTGTCGCTTGATTAAGTGAAGCACTTATTGCTTGAGAAATTGTTTGAACTGCTTTCTTGATTGAAGCAAAGGTGTTTTAACACATCCTTGTTGTGAGATTCGACAGTGGTTTTGAACTTTGTGGAATCTAATGCCACCAGAGGAATACGGCACCGCAACCGAGAACGCCGACATGGAACGAGCTATTCAAGCTTACGATCGAGATGGCGGCAGCCATGGCTCAACAATCACCGCCGTGAACTCAACAGTTAACGCGATGGCTCAACAGACGGCAAAGTTAACTCGCCAGAACTTGCAAAGAACAAAGAACGAGCGTAATCGAAATGTCAAGCGAGAGGATTGGCCGACTTCAGAAGCATGATCCACCGAAGTTCTACTGAGCCAAATCCGGATAAAGTCGATCTTTGGATGCAAGAGATCGAGAAGATCTTTGAGGCACTTCACGTCTTGGACAACGTGGAAGGTCGACTATGCCACCTACTTACCGCTAGGAGACGCAGAGTATCGGTGGAGAGGAGTGAAGCAACGCTTATAGCGTAACATCGCGAGATGACCTGGGAGCTTTTTCGTGAAAGGTTCTTGGACAAGTACTTCCCAGACATCGCACGAGCCGAGAAGGAGCAGGAATTTCTTCAATCGCAAAGAAGGCAACTCGACTGTCCGAGTATGCGCCAAGTTCGAGTCGTTGGCGAGGTATTTCACCCATTTCGTGATCGAAGCCGACTGAGATGGTCGAGTGAGAGATTCCAACGGGATTGAGATTCGACATTCGTAAGTCGGTGGTGTCGCTGAGGATCCGAAATCTCCAAGAGTCGATTGATCGATGTGTCGAGGTAGAAGGAGTGAGGAGCCACAAGAAGAAGACTGCTGGGCGGACCGGGAGACCCCAGAGTGCGGGCGTAGATTTGCACGTAGCGGAAACCACCGCAGAAGAGGCCTTACGACCGACCTCGGGAACGACAACAGGGGACAATATCGTCCGATGACCCAAGTACCGAGGAGTGGAGGTCGACTGTCGAGGTGATTTGCTACCGATGTGGAAAGCCGGACATTACGCGAGTAATCAGACTCGTAAGGAGGAGGTGTGTTTCAACCGCAAGAAGCCAGGGCATTTTGCTAAGGATTGCCCTACACCTAAAGTCAACCGACGATGCTTGGCATAAAGGCCAAAGGAAAGCGTCTGGCTAAAGGCGAAGTTTTCGCATGAGTGGCGAGGAAGTAGATCGAGCTGATGATCTTATCCAAGGTGAATGTGAGATCGAGGGTAAATCCTTATCCGTTTCTTTTTGATTCGTGCAACCCATTCCTTTATTTCTTCCGATCAGGTGAACCATTTGAACTTGATTGTGATCGCTTTACCGCTTAAATTAGTAGTTACAACCCCAGTTGCTAAAACCTTAGTCACAAACACCGCATGTCTTAATTGTGTAGTGATTATTCGCAGTAGAAAGTTTGTGGTCAATTTGGTTTGTTTGCCTCTTAAGGGCTTAGATGTTATCCTCGGGATGGATTGGTTGTCACACCACCATGTCCTTTTGGACTGCGCCCGTGAAAAGCGTAATTTTTCCAGACCTTGAGTCTCCAATTATCTTTCACGAACGATTGGAGTTTCTTTGAAAGAAGGAACTAGGGAATACATATATTTGGCTAGTTCGGAAGTTTTCCAAACAGATCGACGTGAAGAATGTACCAGGTGGTGTGTGACTTTGAGGACGCTTTTTCAAGACGTGCCAGTGGTTACCACCAAGACGAGAGGTCGAGTTCTCCATCGACCGATTCCGTGAACAGACCGATTTCCAAAGCGCCATACAGGATGTCTCCCGCCGAGATGAAAGAGTCAAGTCCCAGATCGAACACTTGGAGTCGAAGCAATTCATACGACCGAGCCGTGTCACCGTGGGGGGGAGCTCCAAAGTGTTGTTGGTTAAGAAGAAGGATGGACGATCAAGATCGGCGTAGATTATCGCGAGCTCAACAAGGTTACCGTGGAAGAACCGTTATCCGTTACCACGTATCGACGACTTGATGGACCAACTTCGTGGAGCGACGATCTTTCCAAGATAGACTTGAAGTCGCTACCATCGATTCGCGTGAAGGAGGAAGATGTCGCCAAAACAGCTTTCAGGACTAGATACGGTCACTACGAGTACTTGGTGATGCCGCTTGAGTGACGCACGCGCCACCGTGTTTATGGACTACATGAACAGGATTTTCCATTCGCTTTTGGATCAGTTCGTTGTAGTGTTCATCGACGACATATTGATTTACTCGAGGAACCGAGAAGAGCACGCAGAACACCTATGTCGAGTAATCGCAAATATTACGAGATAAGCAACTCTATGCCAACCTCGTCAAGTGTGAATTTTGTCAAGAGGTGAATTTTCTTGGTCACGTGATTTCCAGAGAAGGGATACCGTGGATCCAACTAAGATTGAAGTCGTGCTAGCGTGGGAACACCAAGACGGTTCACGAGATCAGAGTTTTGTCGGCTTAGCAGATATTACCAAGATTCATCAAGGTTTCTCAAGATTGTCGCGCCTCTTACACGATCGACGCAGGAAGGATCAACCTTTGCTTGACCGAGGAGTGTGAAGCCGCCAACGATCAAGGAGCTTTTGACGACGCTGCGGCTGATTTTGCCCCAACCGTAAGAGCCTTTCGAGGTGTATTGTGATGCGTCACACCAGGGATCGGGATGCGCATCGATGCAACATCGGAAGGTGGTCGCAGATGCTTCAAGACAACTTAAGATTCACGAGAGGAACTACCCTACTCACGACTTGGAGCTAGCAGCAGAGTTTTTGGCGTCAAGATATGGAGGCACTACCTTTACGGGAGCACTTTATCGCTTTCACGATCACAAGAGCTTGAAGTACTGTCGACCGCATGAACTCAACATGCGCCAACGTAGATGGACGTAATTTCTCAAGGACTACGACTTTACGCTGGAATACCATCCCTGAAGGCTAACGAGTGGCAGATGCGCTGAGTAGGAAGAGCGCTTTAACCTCGGTGATGATGATCAAGGAGTCGGAGATGCTCGAGAAGTTCCGAGATTTGAAGTCGAGTGTCAAGTTTCACCGGAAGCCGAGATTTGGTATGCTTACCATTTCTAACAGATTGTTGGACGAGATCCGAGACCAGCAAGTTGATGACGAGCTTATGCAAGAGAAGATTCAGCTTGATAGCGCAAGTGGAAGGCGACATGCACTTCGTGCCTGAGCGACGACATCTTGAGGTGCAATGGCCGAGTGTGCACCTAACGATCCGAGCCGAGGAAGTTGATTCTCGACGGCGCATAAGAGCAACTTTAGTATTCATCCCGAGTTACGAAGATGTATCAAGACTTGAAGAAGCATTTTTGGTGGTCCGAATGAAGAAGCAAGTGGCCGAGCACGTAGCTTCATGTTCGACGCGTGTCGTAAAGCCGAAGGTGGAGCACCAACGACCGCAGGAATGCTACAATCGCTGACGTGCCAAGATGGAAATGGGACAAGATTTCCATGGATTTCGCTGTAGGTTTGCCAAGACGCAGTAAGAAGAATGATTCGATTTGGGTGATCGCCGATCGATCGACCAAATCGCCATTTCTTACCAAAGGAGGTCGACATACAACGTGGAAAAAGTCGACCGAGATCTACATCGCGAGATAGTACGACTTCATGGAATACCCTCTTCGATCGTGGTCTGACCGAGATCCAAGTTCACGCCTCATTTTTGGAGGGAATTGCAAGGAGCGATGGGAACCGAGCTCAGCTTAGCTCAAGCATATCATCCACGCATCGACGGCCGATCGAGAGAACGATCCAATCGCTTGAAGATTTGTTACGAGCTTGCACGTTAGATCACCGAGGAAGTTGGGACAACGCCTTACCATTGGTGGAGTTCACCTACACAACAGCTTCCATGCGAGTATTGGAATGGCCCTTTGAAGCGCCAGATGGACGGAAATGTCGACGCCTCTTTGTTGGTACCAGACGGCGAGCGAATCGTCAGAGGACCAGATATGATCCAGCAGACTACCGAGAAGATCCGCTTGATCGAGATCGGATGCGAACATCTCAAAGTCGACGTAAGAGTTATGCATCAACGACGCCGACCACTCGAGTTCGAGGAAGGAGAACATGTATTTCTTAGAGTCACCCCACCATCGGAGTTGGTCGAGCGATCAAATCCAAGAAACTTACCCCTAAATTCATTGGACCTTACCAGATTCTTCGTCAGATTGGTCCAAAGCTGGCATATCGATTGCCTTGCCACCATTCTTGTCGAACATCCACGACGCCTTCCACGCCTCACAATTGCGGAAGTATGTTTCCGACCCTTCTCATGTCATCGAACCGGATGTGATTCAACCGAAGGACGACCTATCTTTGAAGCGTCACCAAAGCAAGGATCGTTGATCGGAAAGCCAAACAGCTATGAACAAAGAGATTCAACTTGTCAAAGTTGTGTGGGATCAAGACGGAGATGCGACTTGGGAGCTGGAGGAGAAGATGAAGACTCAAGACTCGAACTTTTCCGAGGTAAGAATCTTATTTGCAATTTCGAGGACGAAATTTTTTAGAGGGAGAGATTGTAACACCTGAGGACGAGATCGACATCGTATTAGACGACGATCGAGACCTCGACCAAGACCTTGTGTCGAGATCCCGTGACTAGATCGCTTAACGAGATCTTTGTCGAGCCGATGAGACCACGCACTAGTCAGCCGAAATGAGGAGGTCGCGTGTTGAGTTGATGAAGTCGCTGCATCGAAATGATGAGGACGCAAGTCGAGCCGAGGAGACCGCGTTCACGTAACTCGTGTTAGAACCTTGCACGCTTGCACGAGCACTCTTGTCGACATCGTGTCGAGATAACACCTCGTGATTCTTTCAACGTTATTCAAGTTATTATTATATTGTTTGTAATTATTACATTGTCGGCTTGCCGCTGACCGGTAGAGTAGAGGATAATTATGAGAGGAACGATTAAACGGGTAGATGATTATTGGGATTGGCATCTTATAGCTGGAGTTACGATTATGCCCTTCCACCGTATTCACGATCGATTTTCCTCAAACACTCATTTCTCTTTTCTTCTTTCTTCTTCCTTCCTTCTCGCTGCGTGTTTCGTTGTTTTCTTCAAAAAAAAATCTCCATCGATTTAAACCGTGAGTTCCATCGAGATTCTCGCACAAGCTTTCTTCATCAATCTTGTTCATCATCAACTTCTCGACCCATATCTCGCCTGGCTCGATCACCGCTGAGGTATGAAGAATGATTTTTCTTTTCATCCGTACATTGCTTAGCGCTAATTCTTCTTCCATTTTTAACCGCTTTTATGCTTCCAAATCATGTCAAATTGATGGGTTTTCTTCTTCACGATATTACCTATCTTTCTAACCGATTAATTGGGCTTGTAAAACAAATTTCTTTCTCTCGATTTCTGCAATCGGCAGCGCTCCGTAAACCTCCATTTTTGGTCTGCTTTCGATTTCTTGTTTTTCATTCGTTGTTTCGTTATTGTTGTTGTCGATCTATCCGTTGAAGCATCGATAACTTTTTCATGAAATTTTGATCGAAATCCCTAACTTTGTGTTAGAGGAAAAATATCTTTCAGTTCTTGAGTTTTATATTTTTCTGGGTTGTGGTTGAGTTTGGGGAAGAGAGAGCTAGATGTATTAGAACCCATGGATCGATCTAAGTTGTGTTTGTTTTAGGAAGTCTATTTCCCGAGATCGAGTGATTCCGAATCAAGGGTACGGGAAAGCGAATCCAAGGACGCGGAAGCAGCAGAATCCAGATCGAGGACTGTACGTGTCGAGGTCGACTGAGAACTGTACGTGTCGAGGTCGACTGAGAAGCGTACGTGTCGAAGTCGTTGTCGAGCTCGTTGAAGACAGCCGTGTCGAGATCGAGTAAGAGAAGTCGTTGTCGAGCTCTTTGAAGACACCGTGTCGCAGGTCGTTGTCGAGCAGGATTAACTGGGAGTGGGGTAAGGGCACCTGCTAGAAATCTCTAAGGCTTTATTTTATAAGTCCTTAAGTAAGGGCGCTTCACATTAATACTTTCGTAGTATGCTAGCATAAGGGCATTTCATATTCTACGTGGTTATGTTATTGTGTATGGATTTCCTGATTGTGTCGAGCTGAAATGTTGTGATATGATTGAGTTTTTGCATGTATTTAATATGTGATTGAATATATGTCGTGAATTGTGTATTGCATGTTGAATTGCGTTTCTTCATGTCGAGCTTGCTCTTTTATTTGACATGCGGTTGAATATCTTGTGTTTAACTCTTTGAATATCGTATGCTTAATTGTTCATCGAGTGAGCGAGCTAGGTGAGTCGATGACGCTTTTGAGCCGTGACCGGATAATCGAGGGTGCTAGGTCCCCTTTGTTTACGGAGATTGACTAGACGCCGCCACGCTATGGGACCTCGAGTTGACCGGCCCTAGGGAGAGCGAGGATCCCAAGGCTTCGGCTGGACTTTCCGACATACGGTACGGCGTGTGCATTCTGGAAAATTTTCGAGTCGAGAGAAAATGGATTTGCGAGTTGTGTCGAGTTTAGAGTGAGATGGTCGAGTCACGTCGGTGAATGTTATACTTGTTGTTTGCTTATATTTTTATGTCGAGCTTATCTTGAATTGTTGAGAAGTTGACCCTTTCCCGTGGTGCCTTCAATCCATGACGCTACCCAGCGATGTCGAGGGCGCAGTAACTCGACAAAGAGACGATGCCGAGGAGGAGCTCGACGAGGACCCGAGTGACGACCTCTATCCGCCGTGGATTGTTTGTTTGTTGGATGTTTGTTTTTCTCGAGGACAGACTTCGCTTTTTCTTTTGTGTTAGAGGTCGTGACCAGTTTGGGCAGTGTTGTTTTGTTGCTACAGGGTAGAATGGTGGTCTTACTTTTGGAGCAGCCCCCTGCGTGGGAGTCTGCCGGAAGTACCCCCAGGGTATGATTACTCTTTTGAAGTCGTTGTACCTTAGGTGTATTTTCTTTACACATTTGCTACTCTGTATTTTGTATACATTATTATTTCGAGTGATATATATATGTGTATGTTATGCATGTATGTTTTATTAGAATTTAAGTCTTGTGTCTTAGTTGCACCATGTTTCAAAAGTCAGAATTACTCTGATGTGCACGAGTTGGTTTTATAAAAAAAAATATATATCGTATTTTTAAAAGGCACAAGAGTTTTGTTTTTAAAACACATCTCATATAGGTTTATGTTGAGCTCGGTGTGTTGAGCTCGGTAACTCGAGCTCGGTATATTGAGCTCGGTAGCGGTCCGGAAACGGGTCGTTACACTAACATTTTTATGCAGGTTCCGTTACCAAGACTAAAAGTGGAGAAATGCAACCGTCCTTCCTGTAATCGCTAAAATAAAAGTTTGTGCAGGTTATGTGTAACACCTGAGGACGAGATCGACATCGTATTAAGACGACGTATCGAGACCTCGACCAAGACCTTGTGTCGAGATCCCGTGACTAGATCGTTTACCGAGATCTTTTGTCGAGCTGATGAGACCACGTGCACTAGCTGCTGAGCTGAGGAGGTCGCGTGTCGAGTTGATGAAGTCGCTGCATCGAGCCGATGAGGACGCAAGTCGAGCCGAGGAGACCGCGTTCACGAACTCGTGTTAGAACCTTGCACGCTTGCACGAGCACTCTTGTCGACATCGTGTCGAGATGATACCTCGTATTATTTCGAACGTTACTCAATAAGTATTATTATATTGTTTGTAATTATTACATTGTCGCTTGCCGCTGACCGGCTGCAGTAGAGGGTAATTATGAGAGGAACGAGTTAACGGCAGATGATTGATGGGATTGGCATCTTATAGCCGGAGTTACGCTTATACCCCTTTCTCGCCACCGTGATACCACCACCGATTCCCTCACACTCATTATTTCTCTTTTCTTCTTTCTTCTTCCTTCCTTCTCGCTCGTGTTTCGCTATTTTCTTCAAAATCTTCATCGATTTAAACCGTGAGTTCCATCGAGATTCGCACAAGCTTTCTTCATCAATTTTGTTCATCATCAACTTCTTGACCCATATCTCGCCTCGATCGACCATCACCATTGAGGTATGAAGAATGATTTTCTTTCATCTGCGCTAATTGTTTAGCGCTAATTATTCTTCCATTTTTAACCGCTTTTATGCTTCCAAATCATGTCAAATTGATGGGTTTTCTTCTTCATAATATTACCTACCTTTTTAACCGATTAATTGGGCTTGTAAAACAAAATTTCTTTCTCGATTTTCTCGCAATCGGCAGCCCTTAAAACCCCATTTTTGGTTCGCTTCGATTTTCTTGTTTCTCATTCGTTGCTTCGTTATTGTTGTTGTCGATCTATCCGTTGAAGCATCGATAACTTTTCATGAATTTTGATCGAAATCCCTAACTTAGTGTTAGAGGAAAAATATATTTCAGTTCTTGAGTTTTATATTTTTCTGGGTCAGGTTGAGTTTGGGGAAGAGAGAGTTAGATGTATTGGAAACCATAGATCGATCTGAGTTGTGTTTGTTTTAGGAAGTCTGATTCCCGAGATCGAGTGAATTTCGAATCGAGGTGTACGGAAAGCGAATCTAAGGACACGGAAGCAGCAGAATCCAGATCGAGGATTGTACGAGGTCGACTGAGAAGCGTACGTGTCGAAGTCGTTGTCGAGTTCGTTGAAGGCAGCCGTGTCGAGATCGAGTAAGAGAAGTCGTTGTCGAGCTCTTAGAAGACAGCTGTGTCGAGGTCGTTGTCGAGCAGCATTAACTTGGAGTTCGGTAAGGGCAACTTCTAGATATCTCTAAGGCTTTATTTTATAAGTCCTGGCATTTCATATTCTATGTGGTTATGTTATTGTGTATGAATTTCCTGATTTGTGTCGAGCTGAAATGTTGTGATATGATTGAGTTTTTGCATGTATTTAATATGTGATTGAATATATGTCGTGAAGTGTGTATTGCATGTTGAATTGCGTTTCTTCATGTCGAGCTTGCTCTCTTATTTGACATGCGGTTGAATATCTTGTGTTTAACTCTTTGAATATCGATGCTTAATTGTTCATCGAGTGAGCGAGCCAGGTGAGTCGTATGACGCTTTTGAGCCGTGACCCGGATAATCGAGGGTGCTAGGTCCCTTTTTGTTTACGGAGATTGACTAGACGCCGCCACGCCACGGACCTGAGTCGACCGCCCTAGGGAGAGCGAGGATCCCAAGGCTTCGGCTGGACTTTCCGACATACGGTACGGCGTGTGCATTCCGGAAAATTGTCGAGTCGAGAGAAAATGGAATTGTGAGTTGTGTCGAGTTTAGAGTGAGATGGTCGAGTCACGTCGGTGATTGTTATACTTTGCTGTTTGCTTATATTTTTATGTCGAGCTTATCTTAAATTGTTGAGAAGTTGACCCTTTCCCGTGGTGCCTTCAATCCATGACGGTTACCCAGGCGATGTCGAGGGCGCAGGTAACTCGACAGTAGATGATGCCGAGGAGGATCTCGACGAGGACCCGAGTGACGACCTCTATCTGTCGTGATTGTTTATTTGTTGGATGTTTGTTTTTCTGAGGACTGTACTTGTTTTTCTTTGTGTTCGAGGTCGTGACCAGTTTGGGCAGTGTTGTTTTGTTGCTACAGGGTAGACTGGTGGTCTTACTTTTGGAGCAGCCCCCTGCGTGGGAGTTTGCCGGAAGTACCCCCAGGGTATGATTACTCTTTTGAAGTTGTCGTACCTTAGGTGTATTTTCTTTGCACATTTGCTACTCTGTATTTTGTATACATTATTATTTCGAGTGATATATATATGTGTATGTTATGCATGTATGTTTTATTTGAATTTAAGTCTTGTGTCTTAGTTGCACCATGTTTCGAAAAGTCAGAATTACTCTGATGTGCACGAGTTGGTTTTATAAAAAAAAATATATCTTATTTTTAAAAGGCACAAGAGTTTTGTTTTTAAAAACACATCTCATATAGGTTTTGTTGAGCTTGGTGTGTTGAGCTTTCAGAACTCGAGCTCGGTATATTGAGCTCAGAGCGGTCCGAAACGGTCGTTACATTGTTGGTATCGAGCAGCTTCGGTTCGACCGAGCCGTGCATAGGAATTTGACCGGTCACTATGTCGGGTTATGTGTGTTGGGTACCTAGTTGTTTTGTGTTGATTGTCGCTTGATTAAGTGAAGCACTTATTGCTTGAGAAATTGTTTGAACTGTTTCTTGATTGAAGCAAAGGTGTGTTTTAACACATCCTTGTTGTGAGATTCTCGACAGTGGTTTTGAACTTTGTGGAATCTAATGCCACCTCGTAGGAATACGACATCCGCAACCGAGAACGCCGACATGGAACGAGCTATTCAAGCTATGACCGAGATGGCGGCAGCCATGGCTCAACAATCACCGCCAGAACTCAACAGTTAACGCGATGGCTCAACAGACGGCGGCGTTAACTCAGCAGAACCTGCAAAAGAACAAAGAACGAGCGTAACGAAATGTCAAGCGAGAGGATTGGCGACTTCAGAAGCATGATCCACCGGTTCTACGGTGAGCCAAATCCGGATAAAGTCGATCTTTGGATGCAAGAGATCGAGAAGATCTTTGAGGCACTTCATTGCGGGACAACGTGAAGGTCGACTATGCCACCTACTTATTGCTAGAGACGCAGAGTATTGGTGGAGAGGAGTGAAGCAAACGCTTATAGCGTAACATCGCGAGATGACCGGGAGCTTTTTCGTGAAAGGTTTTTGGACAAATACTTTCCTGACATCGCACGAGCCGAGAAGGAGCAGGAATTTCTTCAATCTGCAAGAAGGCAACTCGACGGTGTCCGAGTATGCGCCAAGTTCGAATCGTTGGCAGGTATTTCAGTCCATTTCGTGGACCGAGTTGACCGAGATGGTTAAGTGAGAGATTCCAACTGGGATTGAGATTCGACATTCAAGTCAGTGGTGTCGCTGAGGATCCGAAATCTCCAAGAGCCGATTGATCGATGTGTCGAGGTAGAAGGAGTGAGGAGCCACAAGAAGAAGATTGTGGGCGGACGGTGAGACCCCAGAGTGCGGGCGTAGATTTGCAATGAAAGGAAAACTACCGCAGAAGAGGCCTTACGACCGACCTCAGGGGAACGACAACAGGGACAGATCGTCCGATGACCCAAGGCACCGAGGAGTGGAGGTCGGACCATGTCGAGGTGATTTGCTACCGATGTGGAAAGCGGGACATTACGCGAGTAATTGTACTCGAGGGAGGAGGTGTGTTTCAACCGCAAGAAGCCAGGGCATTTTGCTAAGGATTGTCCTACACCTAAAGTCGAACCGACTATGCTTGGCGCAAAGGCCAAAGGAAAGCGTCAAGTGGCTAAAGGCGAAGTTTCGCATGAGTGGCGAGGAGCAGATCGAGCCGATGATCTTATCCAAGGTGAATGTGAGATCGAGGGTAAATCCTTATCCGTTCTTTTTGATTCGGGTGCAACCCATTCCTTTATTTCTTCCGATTGTGTGAACCTTTTGAGCTCGACCGTGATCGCTTTACCGCTTAAATTAGTAGTTACAACCCCACCGCTAAAACCTTAGTCACAAACATCGCATGTCTTAATTGTGTAGTGATTATTCGAGTAGAAAGTTTGTGGTCAATTTGGTTTGTTTGCCTCTTAAGGGCTTAGATGTTATCCTCGGGATGGATTGGTCATTACACCACCATGTCCTTTGGGACTGTGTGCCCGTAAAGCGTAATTTTTCCAGACCTTGGAGTCTCCAATTATCTTTACGCCGAACGTATTGGAGTTTCTTTGAAAGAAGGAACTAGGGAATACATGTATCTAGCTAGTTCGGAAGTTTTCCAAACAGATCGACGTGAAGAATGTTCGGCTGGTGTGTGATTTTGAGGACGTTTTCAAGACGTGCCAGGATTACCACCAAGACGAGAGGTCGAAGTTCTCCATCGACCGATTCCAGGAACAGACCGATTTCCAAAGCGCCGCATGTGATGTCTCCTGCCGAGATGAAAGAGTCAAGTCCCAGATCGAACACTTGGAGTCGAAGCAATTCATACGACCGAGCGTGTCACCGTGGGGGAGCTCCAAAGGTTGTCGCTGTTAAGAAGAAGGATGGACGATCAAGGCCGCGGCGTGGACTATCGCGAGCTCAACAAGGTTACCGTGAAGAACCGTTATCCGTTACCACGTATTGACGACTTGATGGACCAACTTCGTGGAGCGGCGATCTTTCCAAGATAGACTTGAAGTCGGGCTACCATCGATTCGCGTGAAGGAGGAAGATGTCGCCAAAACAGCTTTCAGGACTAGATACGGTCACTACGAGTACTTGGTGATGCCGTTTGGAGTGACGAATGCGCCAGCTGTGTTTATGGACTACATGAACAGGATTTTCCATTCGTTTTTGGATCAGTTCGTTGTAGTGTTCATCGACGACATATTGATTTACTCGAGGAACCGAGAAGAGCACGCAGAACACCTATGTCGAGTACTACAGATATTACGAGATAAGCAACTCTATGCCAACCTGTCGAAGTGTGAATTTTGGCTTGAAGAGGTGAATTTTCTTGGTCACGTGATTTCCAGAGAAGGGATAGCTGTGGATCCAACTAAGATTGAGGCGGTGATAGCATGGGAACAGCCTAAGACGGTTACCGAGATCAGGAGTTTTGTCGGCTTAGCAGGATATTACCGAAGATTCATTGAAGGTTTCTCGAAGATTGTCGCGCCTCTTACACGACTGACGAGGAAGAATCAACCTTTTGCTTGGACCGAGGAGTGTGAAGCCGCCAACGATCAAGGAGCTTTTGACGACAAATACGCAGGCTGATTTTGCCTCAACCCGAAGAGCCTTTCGAGGTGTATTGTGATGCGTCATACCAGGGATTGGGATGCGCATCGATGCAACATCGGAAGGTGGTCGCAGATGCTTCAAGACACCTTAAGATTCACGAGAGGAACTACCCTACTCACGACTTGGAGCTAGCAGCAGAGTTTTTGGCGCCAAGATATGGAGGCACTACCTTTATGGGAGCACTCTTATCGCTTTTCGATCACAAGAGCTTGAAGTACTGTCGACCGTAAAGAGCTCAACATGCGCCAACGTAGATGGACGTAATTTCTCAAGGACTACGACTTTACGTTGGAATACCATCCCGTAAGGCTAACGAGTAGCGTATGCGTTGAGCGGGAAGAGCGCTTTAACCTCGGTAATGATGATCAAGGAGTTGGAAATGCTCGAGAAGTTCCGAGATTTGAAGTCGAGTGTCAAGTTTCACCGGGAAGCCGAGATTTGGTATGCTTACTATCTCTAATAGATTGTTGGACGAGATCCGAGACCAGCAAGTTCATGACGAGCTTCGCAAGAGAAGATTCGATTGATAGCGCAAGTGGAAGGCGATGAATTTCGTGCCTGAGCGACGACATCTTGAGATGCAATGGCCGAGTGTGCGTACTAACGATCCGAGCCGAGGAAGTTGATTCTCGATTAAGCGCATAAGAGCAACTTTAGTATTCATCCCTGAGTTACGAAGATGTATCAAGACTTGAAGAAGCATTTTTGGTGGTCCGAATGAAGAAGCAAGTGGCGTAGCACGAGCTTCATGTTCGACGTGTCGAAAGCGAAGGTGGAGCACCAACGACTGCGGGAATGCTACAATCGCTGACGTGCCAAGATGGAAATGGGACAAGATTTCCATGGACTTCGTTGTAGGTTTGCCAAGACGCAGAAGAAGAATGATTCGATTTGGGTGATCGTCGACCGATTGACCAACCGCTCATTTCTTGCCGCGAGGTCGACATACAACGTGGAAAAGTCGACCGAGATCTACATCGCGGAGATAGTACGACTTCATGGAATACCCTCTTCGATCGTGACGGACCGAGATCCGAAGTTCACGCCTCATTTTTGGAGGGAATTGCAAGGAAGCGATGGGAACCGAGCTCAGGCTTAGCTCGGCATATCATCCATGCATCGACGGTCGATCGAGAGAACGATCCAATCGCTTGAAGATTTGTTGCGAGCTTGCACGTTAGATCACCGAGGAAGTTGGGACGACGCCTTACCATTGGTGGAGTTCACCTACAACACCTTTCCATGCGAGTATTGGGATGGCACCTTTTGAAGCTACCAGTATGGGCGGAAATGTCGACGCCTCTTTGTTGGTACCAGGGCGGCGAGCTTAACCGTCAGAGGACCAGATATGATCCAGCAGACTACCGAGAAGATCCGTTTGATCAGAGATCGGATGCGAACATCTCAAAGTCGACAGAAGAGTTATGCAGACCAACGACGTCGACCACTCGAGTTTGAGAAAGGAGAACATGTATTTCTTAGAGTCACCCCCACTACTGGAGTTGGTCGAGCGATCAAATCCAAGAAACTTACTCCTAAATTCATTGGACCTTATCAGATTCTTCGTCGTATCGGTCCAGTGGCATATCAGATTGCCTTGCCACCATTCTTGTTGAACATCCACGACGTCTTCCACGTCTCACAATTGCGGAAGTATGTTTCCGACCCCTCTCATGTCATCGAACCGGATGCGATTCAACTGAAGGACGACCTATCTTTTGAAGCGCCACGAAGGATCGTTGATCGGAAAGCCAAACAATTATGAACAAAGAGATCCAACTTGTCAAGGTTGTGTGGGATCAAAGGCGGGAGATGCGACTGGGAGCCTGGAGGAGAAGATGAAGACTCAAGACCACTGAACTTTTCGAGGTAAGAAGCTTATTTGCAATTTCGAGGACGAAATTTTTTAGAGGAGAGATTGTAACACCTGAGGACGAGATCGACATCGTACAGGACGACGTATCGAGACCTCGACCAAGACCTTGTGTCGAGATCCCGTGACTAGATCGTTCTGAGATCTTTGTCGAGTGATGAGACCACGCGGCACTAGCCGAAATGAGGAGGTCGCGTGTCGAGTTGATGAAGTCGCGTCGAAATGATGAGGACGCAAGTCGAGCCGAGGAGACCGCGTTCACGAACTCGTGTTAGAACCTCAGACGCTTGCACGAGCACTCTTGTCGACATCGTGTCGAGATGATACCTCGTATTATTTCGAACGTTACTCAGCGTTATTATTATATTGTTTGTAATTATTACATTGTCGGCTTGCCGCTGACAAAGCAGTAGAGGGTAATTATGAGAGGAACGAGTTAACGGGTAGATGATTGATGGGATTGGCATCTTATAGCTGGAGTTACGTTTATACCCTTTCTCGCCAAATTTGTATACCACGACCGATTCCCTCACACTCATTATTTCTCTTTTCTTCTTTCTTCTTCCTTCCTTCTGCTCTGTGTTTCGCTATTTTCTTCAAAATCTTCATCGATTTAAACCGTGAGTTCCATCGAGATTCTGCATGCTTTCTTCATCAATTTTGTTCATCATCAACTTCTTGACCCATATCTCGTCTGATCGACCATCACCATTGAGGTATGAAGAACAGATTTTCTTTCATCTGTGCCACTGTTTAGCGCTAATTATTCTTCCATTTTTAACCAGTTTTATGCTTCCAAATCATGTCAAATTGATGGGTTTTCTTCTTCATAATATTACCTACCTTTTTAACCGATTAATTGGGCTTGTAAAACAAAATTTCTTTCTCTGATTTTCTGCAATCGGCAGTGCCCAGAAAACCCCATTTTTGGTTCGTTTCGATTTTCTTGTTTCTCATTCGTTGCTTCTGGTTATTGTTGTTGTCGATCTATCTGTTGAAGCATCAGATAACTTTTCATGAATTTTGATCGAAATCCCTAACTTAGTGTTAGAGGAAAAATATATTTCAGTTCTTGAGTTTTATATTTTTCTGGGTTGTGGTTGAGTTTGGGGAAGAGAGAGTTAGATGTATTGGAAACCATAGATCGATCTGAGTTGTGTTTGTTTTAGGAAGTCTGATTCCCGAGATCGAGTGAATTCCGAATCGAGGTGTACGGAAAGCGAATCTAAGGACACGGAAGCAGCAGAATCCAGATCGAGGATTGTACGAGGTCGACTGAGAAGCGTACGTGTCGAAGTCGTTGTCGAGTTCGTTGAAGGCAGCCGTGTCGAGATCGAGTAAGAGAAGTCGTTGTCGAGCTCTTAGAAGACAGCTGTGTCGAGGTCGTTGTCGGCGGCAAAGATTAACTTGGAGTTCGGTAAGGGCAACTTCTAGATATCTCTAAGGCTTTATTTTATAAGTCCTGGCATTTCATATTCTATGTGGTTATGTTATTGTGTATGAATTTCCTGATTTGTGTCGAGCTGAAATGTTGTGATATGATTGAGTTTTTGCATGTATTTAATATGTGATTGAATATATGTCGTGAAGTGTGTATTGCATGTTGAATTGCGTTTCTTCATGTCGAGCTTGCTCTCTTATTTGACATGCGGTTGAATATCTTGTGTTTAACTCTTTGAATATCGTATGCGGCGAATTGTTCATCGAGTGAGCGAGCTAGGTGAGTCGTATGACGTTTTTGAGCCGTGACCCGGATAACTGAGGGTGCTAGGTCCCCTTTTTGTTTACGGGAGATTGACTAGACGCCGCCACGCCACGGGACTGAGTTGGTATCCTAGGGAGAGCGAGGATCCCAAGGCTTCGGCTGGACTTTCCGACATACTGATACGGCGTGTGCATTCCGGAAAATTGTCAGTCGAGAGAAAATGGAATTGTGAGTTGTGTCGAGTTTAGAGTGAGATGGTCGAGTCACGTCGGTGATTGTTATACTTCTTTGCTTGCTTATATTTTTATGTCGAGCTTATCTTAAATTGTTGAGAAGTTGACCTTTCCGTGGTGCCTTCAATCCATGACGGTTACCCAGGCGATGTCGAGGGCGCAGTAACTCGACGATGAGATGATGCCGAGGAGGATCTCGGCGAGGACCCGAGTGACGACCTCTATCCGTCGTGATTGTTTATTTGTTGGATGTTTGTTTTTCGAGGACTGTACTTGTTTTTCTTTTGTGTTCGAGGTCGTGACCAGTTTAGGCGGTGTTGTGTTGTTGCTCTGAGGGTAGACTGGTGGTCTTACTTTTGAGCAACCTGCGTGGGAGTTCATTAAGTACCCCAGGGTATGATTACTCTTTTGAAGTTGTCGTACCTTAGGTGTATTTTCTTTGCACATTTGCTACTCTGTATTTTGTATACATTATTATTTCGAGTGATATATATATGTGTATGTTATGCATGTATGTTTTATTTGAATTTAAGTCTTGTGTCTTAGTTGCACCATGTTTCGAAAAGCTGTAATTACTCTGATGTGCACGAGTTGGTTTTATAAAAAAAATATATCGTATTTTTAAAAGGCACAAGAGTTTTGTTTTTAAAAACACATCTCATATAGGTTTTGTTGAGCTTGGTGTGTTGAGCTCGGTAACTCGAGCTCGGTATATTGAGCTCGGTAGCGGTCCGGAAACGGGTCGTTACATTATGTTAACTGCAAACAATTATGCTTCATTGAACCCTTGATACTCTATTATTTTTCGCCATCTAGTTACACGTATATGCATACGTTTTACATGCCTTTCCCTTTATCTTTTCCGCTTTTTGATGTTGCCAAAAGGGGGAGAGTTATATGATTCAGGGGGAGTGGTTTATTCCATGCATATTGTGAGGGGGAGTTCTTCACCAAAATGCCAAAATCGCCTAAACTCGATATCTTTTTTTAATATTGTGAGGGAGTTTTTCTAAAATACGTGCTTAAACTTCGATATCTTTTATTGAAAAACCTTGCTTATATCTCATTGCTATATCATGATTATATTTTTACTAAAAACCCTCCATGAGATGTTTGTCATCATCAAAAAGGGGAGTCTGTGAATACATGCCTTGACAGGATGATTTTGATGATTGACAAAAGGAGTCTTGCAAATAGTCAACCGTGCAAAAAGTGGAAAAAGAATACCAAGGCAGCGTATCAAGAATGATTGTTTCTCAAGTCTTTGGGTTACGGGTATTTATTTATCTTTATTAAGACAATTTGTAAGTAGTAATAAAAGCTCTCAATTAAAATTAAATCACACACGCACAAAATATTTTGACATGCATATCTCATGCTCGGATGTCGAAATGAGGAACTTCGGATGTCGAGTGAGGAGGAAGTCGGGTGTCGAGCTCGAGGAAATCGGATGTCGAAATGAGGAGGAAGTCGGATGTTGAGCTCGAGGAAGTCGGGTGTCGAGCTTATGAGGTCGAGTCACCGAGGTCTCGTGGTCGGTGATGAGGAGGTCGTATGTCTAGTCCGTGTTCCGAGGTCGGTGTGCCCAGGTCTTTGCCGAGCCGCTCGTGAGGTCGTATGCCGAGCTTTGTCGAGGTCGTCTGGTCGAGCCGCGGTGGCGAGGTCGTGCCGAGCCGTCTTCGTGAGGTCGCCTTTGTCTTCCCCGCAACGACAAATCCTTTTTAATAATCAACGCAACGGCAAATCTTCAACGGCAAATCCTCAGCGGACATATTTTTAAGTGCGTGAGACGCTCCTCGATGGGTCTATAAATATACAACGCTGCGGCTCTTTCTTACACTAAAATAACAACGCAGTTGCTTAATTTTTGTGCCAAAACTCACAAATATTTTTCATCACTCACACTTATTTGAGCACAATTTTACGAGAGTCTTTTTATTCTACAAAATTTGAGTTGTATTATTTGAGCTTCAATTTGTTATATCTGCACTATTGAGTGTATCTTTTTAAATCTCATTTTATTTGTGAAAATCATTTATTTTTGGGTAGGAATCCCAAGGTGTTCATAGAGAGGTGATATCTCTTGAACGTATTGCTCTGGTTTAGAGTTGTAAAGGTTTCTAGTGAACCCGATTTAAAAGCTAGTGTCTTAGTGAAAATCCCATAGTGGTTTGCTTTGGGAGACGGGGCGTAGGCCACAGGGTGTTAGGTGGCTAACCTGGATAATTTGTTGTGTGCTTTTTACTCCTTATCTCTCTACTTTTGACCAATTAAATTTCTGACTTTATTTTATTATTATTTATATCTTACTATTTACTTTATTTTTAACTCGTTTGCAATTTATTCTTCAAGTGATTTATCTATTTCACATTAATATTTCCGCAACTCATAATTAGCACTTATTTCTCCAAAAGTTTTTGAAAGCACCGTTCACACACAATTCACCCCCCTCTTGTGTTTGGAGTCACTTGTCAACAAAGATAAGGTGGGATTTACTTATTTAGTGTGTGTGTGTGTGTGTGTAGCCGTGAGAGAGGGGAGGGGAAAAGAAAAAAATTAAATTCTCCTAGTCAATGAGTCATAAACTAAATATTTATGCTTGGTCCTATTTCCTTAGGCCCTAAGTGTCATTAAATAATTAATCCACACATACATTATATACCCAATTTTCCCTATACTTCAATCTCGTATTTTTATCTTTATTCATATAAACATTAAAAGCAATCATGTAATTATCTAACTCATTTTATATGAGTAAAATGACTAAAAGAAGGGCTAAAACACATGTTTGTCTCTCCCTAAATCCGTCCCTGAGAATGATCATATAGATCTCATATAGTACAGTTGGATTAGTGTGGTTGAGATTATTATCACTGCAACACTACAGAACAGTGCCAAATTTGGCTTCCCGAAGTACTTTTTTCCGGAAGCTGTTTTCATGCTCCTTTTATTTAACGTGTTTTCTGTACGAGTTGCTATGATAAGAATTTAAGACAAATACACCCTTTGTTAAATTTCATTTGCTACAAAATAGCTAGTAAGTGATATAGTGTAAAAATTTGACACTAAAATTATGTAAAGAAAATGTATGACAGCTCTGGTTTTTTTTTTTTAAAAAATCAAATATAGTGATTAATTATTTTCCTTATATAACTTTCATAACATACACCACCCTGCTTAATTAGTTAATTAGATCAGTGAAATGTGGCCTAGCTGTTTTTGAAGTCAGAAGGCACATTTAACTCACATGGTTTAGCCTATTCATGGGAAGACAACTTTGGTAGAAGCATGGCCATTAGATGCAAATGAAAAAGCTCCGAGTCCCCAGTCCTCATCAGATGTGACTCCTACCAAGATGAACCGGCCTCTATGGTCTAGGTTTGTCCGTGTCAAGGTTAATGTTGCTTTCAACTTTCATTAATATATCTTGACCACAAAAAAAAATTAAAAATAAAAATAAAAAAACTCATTCATATCCATCTCGCCCCCACGTACAGGATGCTTATTGAGTAATTGTAGCATACCTGTCCACCACTTGCTGCACGAATATACGAGTGATTGGCAATGACTTTTCCATCGCTTTCTTGATAAATATCATAGACGATCGAACAAGAGAGATTAACACATGATATCTTGTTGGGTATTTGAATCAAATCATAGAGGAGAGGGGAAAAACTTCCAATTAGTATGAGAGGTTGCATATTAAATTTAATGATATTGGATGAAGTGATACATCACTTATTTACATAGAAAAACTTGGTAAAATGAATAGGAAGTAGAGGACAATTCCTTGTAACAAACTAACTAGAATCCAACACATTATTAACAAATATAACTAACGTAACAACCAAATTTATGATGAATATATATCTGCAACTATTTATTTATTATTTGCCTAAAAAACTATTTATTTATTATACATCTAATATGAGAGTATGTTTGATACCAATAAGAATTTTAGAATTAAAATTTTAGTGCTAAAATCTTGAATGAGAAAATAAATATTAAATTCATAATGTTTGAAGAAAATTATCATTTCTAGTAAATATCTTATTTAAAGATCAAACTAGATAAGGGGTTGTGTTAATATGATTTTTAATGTTAAATGCCCCGGGTACTTGTTCATTCATTTTCAATCTTATAACAATGCACTAAATTAAATCAATTATGCCAGAAAAAAGCTTTGGATAGCGGTTCTATGTCGATATTATAATTAGGTAGTGGTTTCAACTGCTAAGTAAGTCAACAAAATAAAATAGGATACATTTGATAACAGTTAAGAATTGCTAAAAAATATTACATTGGTTAGTGGTTTGGCTCTCGTACCAGTGCCGATGTGACATATAGAGTGTTGGTTTGCTATTAGAAATTTAGAACCATAACTTAAATAGCATTGGGTAAAATATTTTAGTGGTTTTAAATAAAGAATTGGTATCCAAATCAATTTTTTTTTAAAAAAAATAGCTTAATATAATTTACTCATTTAAGCTTTATGCCCTGCTATTATGCAACTGTACGTTATCATGCCATAGGTTTAAATTTAAACTTTTGCCAATAGGAGAACAAAATATTACACCAAAATGGTAGTTACCAAAGGCAATTAATATATATATATTGCTTCTCTTAAATATTATTATTTAAAATTAACCAAATACACTAATTTTGCTATCAATATCAAAAGTCTCCATAATTGTAAATTTAAATTAAATTCATAAATTTAAATTTTCATATATATTATAGTCAATTAATAAATACAAATGATGATGTATTTTTATTTCACAATAATTTATTTTTATGATTTTGAAAGTCGTTATATTAAAAATTTGCAAATTTTCTACGCATTTTCCTACAAAATTGTTCAAAATGTGGATTTTTCTGTAGATTTAAATTTGCACGAAACTTTAAAATTCTTGTGAATTTTTCTATGAATCTTATAGGAAGTATTGGATATTTATATCTGTAAAAAATTCTGCATGAACTACAGGAAAACAAACTAGTTTCATTTAACAAGTTTTTAATTTTAAATATTTTATCACTTGAATGAGAAAATAAATATTAAATTCATAATGTTTGAAGAAAATTATCATTTCTAGTAAATATCTTATTTAAAGATCAAACTAGATAAGGGGTTGTGTTAATATGATTTTTAATGTTAAATGCCCCGGGTACTTGTTCATTCATTTTCAATCTTATAACAATGCACTAAATTAAATCAATTATGCCAGAAAAAGCTTTGGATAGCGGTTCTATGTCGATATTATAATTAGGTAGTGGTTTCAACTGCTAAGTAAGTCAACAAAATAAAATAGGATACATTTGATAACAGTTAAGAATTGCTAAAAATATTACATTGGTTAGTGGTTTGGCTCTCGTACCAGTGCCGATGTGACATATAGAGTGTTGGTTTGCTATTAGAAATTTAGAACCATAACTTAAATAGCATTGGGTAAAATATTTTAGTGGTTTTAAATAAAGAATTGGTATCCAAATCAATTTTTTTAAAAAATAGCTTAATATAATTTACTCATTTAAGCTTTATGCCCTGCTATTATGCAACTGTACGTTATCATGCCATAGGTTTAAATTTAAACTTTTGCCAATAGGAGAACAAAATATTACACCAAAATGGTAGTTACCAAAGGCAATTAATATATATATATTGCTTCTCTTAAATATTATTATTTAAAATTAACCAAATACACTAATTTTGCTATCAATATCAAAAGTCTCCATAATTGTAAATTTAAATTAAATTCATAAATTTAAATTTTCATATATATTATAGTCAATTAATAAATACAAATGATGATGTATTTTATTTCACAATAATTTATTTTTATGATTTTGAAAGTCGTTATATTAAAAATTTGCAAATTTTCTACGCATTTTCCTACAAAATTGTTCAAAATGTGGATTTTTCTGTAGATTTAAATTTGCACGAAACTTTAAAATTCTTGTGAATTTTTCTATGAATCTTATAGGAAGTATTGGATATTTATATCTGTAAAAAATTCTGCATGAACTACAGGAAAACAAACTAGTTTCATTTAACAAGTTTTTAATTTTAAATATTTTATCACTTAAATGATTTTTCATTTCAACATTATTTAAATTTTTTTTTAAATATCATACCAAGTATCCATTAATATTCATAGATGACCATATATTCCATAACAAAAATTGAACCGAGTTCCAGAGGTAAGGAGGATCCGAATTCCATATATTTTTTCATTTTATTATTATTTTTTTAATCATGTTAATGACATTAACATAGATTTAAGAATTAAAAATAAAACTTAATATGTATTTCAAAACTGATTACAAAGTAATATAATGATTGTATTTATTTGTAATACTTATTTATCAAATTCATTAATATACTAAGAAATTTAAAATAAATAAAATAAATTTTGAATTGTTATTCTGCATTTAATTGTCACATAAAAGGACCCTTAGCTTGAATGATTAAAGAAAAAACAGAATTGACTAATGCATTAGTGCTTACACTGCAGAACAAGTTCTTTTATAAAGATAAAATCGTCTTATTATTACAAACTATATATTATGTACTCAACAGATGACACAGCATACATCCATACATACATATAAGCAACACCGAGGAAACATTCTCCAAACCACTCAAAAGTAAACTGGAAGATGAACTAATACCAATACACACATATATATAAGCCAAAAGCATAACAATTAATAGGACAAAGCTAAATTAAGCAGAATGTATAAGCCGGTGTGCTTAATTAAATTATACATATGTATCAGATCAGCCAAAGAGATGGTGGTGCTTCTTTCCATGAGCTTCCTCATCTTCCTCCTTAGTTTCCTTTTTCTCATGATGCTCATGAAAGGCGAACCCGCCAGATCCCACTGCAGCTGCTGCTGCAACCTCCTCTTCTATCTTGTGCCTGTGAGCATTCTCTGGGTCTTTCTCTGCCTTGTGCTTCTCACGCTATCAAACCAATTGCAGCAAATGGAATAAATTATTTTCAATTTTGGTTTCAAATTAAAGGTGATCTAAAACTCCATGCCTATAACTCATAATATACAACATTGTTTTAAAATGAGATATCAAAAGCAACATCACCAAGGTTTTAGTCATTCAACCATGCATGTCTCTATTAAAAATAAATAAATAAATAAGTTTTAAAAAGCTGTAAATTTGTTTTTCTTGTACAGAATTTTCAAAACGGTGAAGGACTAAAACTAAACTCTCAGATGTCCATGTAAAACATTGAAATCGGATTCCTTGCCGTAAACAAAATGTCGCATTCAAATGATTTGAATCGTCTGATCTTGATCGGTCAACAAATATTTAGAAATTGAATTTTGTATCTGATTTACTCAACTCGGAATATGAGTCGTGTAATCAAGATCCGACGGCCTAAATCTTCTGATTGCCATTACTGTGGTATTTTTTGACCATAGAGAATCAGGATTCGTCAGAGATTAACTCTTCATTTTAATATTGTGAAATCAAATATTTTCTATTTTTGTATCTTGTAAAGCAAAGCTAAAAAGCAAGTAGCTAGTGTTGGTAAAGAAAATTACCAAGGCATAAGCACCAGCAGCTGCAGTAGTTAACTCACCAAGGTGCTCAAGATGCTTCTGGTGCTTCTCTTCCTTCTTATAATCATCATCGTCACGTCGATCAGTATCATCACCATAGCCACCACCACCGTAGCCACCTGTTGTTGCTTTGGTGTCAGAGTATCCACCACCAACAGCACCACCATAACCACCAGAAGGCTCATCAGTAGAGTAAGCTGTCTTGTTGTAACCAGTTTCATAGCCGCCGCCGCCACCACCAGAAGGCTCATCATAAGATGTCTTGTTATAACCACCAGATGGCTCATCATATGATGTTTTGTTGTAACCAGAGTTATAACCACCAGATGGCTCATCAGTAGAGTAAGCTGTGCCAGCTGTTTTGTTGTAACCAGTTTCATAGTCACCACCAGAAAACTCATCACTGGTGGTGTATGATGATTTTTTGTTACCAGAGTCATAGCCATCACCACCTGAGTTATATGATGTTTTGTTGTAACCAGATTCAGCTTCTATTGGCTTATTATTATCCTCATCATCCTTGTGGCGATGGAAGAGGCCGCGGTGGTGCTTCTCTTCAGCCATGGTGGTAATTAAAATTAAAGGGAATAATTGATATATTAATAGGTTTATCAAATGAAGAAGAAGAATACGTGGCTATGAAGAAGGATATGATGCTTTGAAAGGATTGGTTACCTATTTATAAAGTGGTGATCGTGTCATGTTAGATAAAATGCTGGTTAAGTTCCTGCTTTCTTGGTAGGCCATAAATGATCTTGTTGAAGATTGGAGAAATATGGGCCCTCCCATTCCCATCCCATGCTTTATGATTTTTTTTTTTTTGCTTAATTAGCAATTTGTTCCCTTAACTTATTTTTGATGTTCAATTTGGTCATTTAGTTATTTTTTGGGACAAATAAGTTTTTTAAGTTAGGTTAAGTTTTTAAGTTGGGTCAAATAGGTCTCTTAAGTTTTTAAGTTGGGCCAAATAGGTCCCATAAGTTTTTAAGTTGGGTCAAATGAGTCATTGCCAAGAAAGACCTATTTGACCCAACTTAAAAACTTAAGGGACCTATTTGACCCAACTTAAAAAATTAAGGTCGAAAAAAGCCTATTTGACTCAATTTAAAAACTTAAAGGACTTATTTGCCCCAAAAAATAGTTAAAGGACCAAATTGAACCTCAAAAATAAGTTAAGGGACCAAATTGTTAATTAAACCTTTTTTTCCTGTGTACTTAGACGATGGTACTATATACACTAAATGAAATTCACTAAACTTATTTTCTTATTACTACTAGCGTAATAACCCATGTGACGCACGGGTGAGATTCGAAAGTTACGAATCATGTGGGACTAAAAAGATAAAGTTATTATATAATAACAAATAGTAATATAACTTTAAGATGAATCTATAGTAATAAGAATTATTAATAAAAACTAAAATTAATGATCTTGTCCCACTAGCGCAGCTCAGTTGGTAGAGCTTGCGGGGACATTTGCGTGAGGCAGGGTTCGATCCCCAATGCCTCTACTTCCCCATCCCTTGTGTGTGTGTGTTATAGCCACTAGGCCCGTATGTACCGGGAAAAAAATATGAATGTAGAACTGCAACATGGTATGAGTCTACATTACAAAACTCTATTTTATATAATATAGTAGATAATAGATAACTAAAAAATTGGTTCATATGCTGGCAAAAATAAATAAAGAAATTAAAATTGATTTAGGCAAAAAATTTAATGATTCATATGTTATCACATGACTTAGATAATATTTTGATTATATAAAAAAATATAATATTTTGATTGAACGATAAAAGTTCATATATGAGAATTAATTGAATGATATGTTTTAATTTATTATATTTTGAATTTGAATTAATTCAAAGTTGATTGAATGATAAAAGTGCAGATATGAGCATTAATTAATTGATATACTTTAATTAATAAAATATCATGAATTAAAAAATAAAAAAATTTGTATTTTTGGCCAAAAAAGAATTAATGTAAAACTGACACTTGACAAGAGTCTACGTGATAAAACCTCTGTCAGTCTCTTAACGTGGTCCCGTTCTTTTTTTTTTATACTAATTATTCATTTTTTTTTTGGTTGCTTGAGCTTGAAGCTTATACTACAATTTATCTTGTCTAATAAATAAGAGCCTGATTAATAAATAATGACTCACTAATTTTACTCTCACAGTTAATCTTGTTGTCATGTAACAATCTCTACATTTATTTTTTCTTTATTTTTCAACGGTTCTAATAACCTCCTATAACGTGAGTGAGTATACTACCAAAAAAAGGTAGCGTTTAACCACGGTTAAAACTGTGGCGAAAAAAAAAGTCATCATCACCGACTCCGTTTGTTTAGTAAGGAAACTCGAATCCAAAGCCTATAAAGCAAAAAGAAAAAGGAAAGTTTCACCGTGATTTTTCCGCCCTAAAGGTAGGGACTCTGTGTCCAAGATAAAGAGGACGGGGATACTCGAGAGAGTTGTGTGTCGTAACTCATAAATGATCCAAATCCATGAATAACTAACTACTAGAAAATATTATGGCGTCTTCTCCTTACTGTTTAGGGATGGAAATAAGTCAGATCGTTCGATAGGGGCTTATGGCTCCTTCTATATCAAGCTCAGGTCAGGCTAGGCTTATTTTTAAATAGACAATGCTAAGACATTTTAAAAAGCATATTTAACTAAAAAGACCAGACTTTAGGCCATTTAAAAAGTCTGCTTATTTAAATAAATATAAATTATATAACATATTTTGTATCGTTACTACTACTCCCTCCGTTATAATATATAAGCAAAAGTCAACTCATATAACATGTTATAAAATATAAGCAAAATCAATCTCTCTCCACAGTATTTAATGATGATATCCCTAGAATGCTCCTCATTTATTTTAAAATTTATTTCCAATAATCCTAAGTTTCTATACATTTAATGAGGGATAATTTAGGCAATCAAGTGAAAATTTTAAATGAGATTAACAATATTTATTGTGAATAACTACTTTTTTTAATAAGTGTGAAAATGGTCAAATTTGCTTATATATTGTAACGGAGTAGTATAAAAGAATTTTAATAATATGTTAAAATTATATATTTATTTACACTTCTAAAGAATTGAGCATATTGACCTATATAAAATATTTGAATAAACGAGACAGTCTCAATCGTCGAAAATTTATCCTAGCTTAATCTCTTCTCACTCTTATGTTTCATCGGGTAGTAGTGACTCAATTTTTTATAATTTATAGTTTATCATGCGTAAAATTTATACTTGTTAGCCTACTAATTCTTTAACTTATTTAGACATAAGTCAGATGACAAGTCTTAAAACAGGCTAATAGGTCAAATCAGGTTTTCAATCAGGTCAGGCCAGACTAAAAAATAGGTCTATAACAGATAACAGACCAGACTTATACCTTAAATTTTTAGAACAGATCAGACTTAGGCCTTACAAAACCTAGGTCGCGCTTACTTCCACACCCCTGAGTGTTGCTATAATCTTTTTGTTGTTTCGGTATTTCAATTTGTATATACAAGTAAATGTCGGCACAGTTATGTTACAATGCTCATAATTTTTTAGGCGCTAAGAAATTGAATTTTAAATTTTGTGAAAAGTAGTTTTATCTGTTGGAAAGATCATCAATGTCATTTTCAATCCGATGTATCCTTTTACATTTTTTGTTTCAAATGATCGAGGAGCACAAGATTAAAGGCTCAAATCGGTCATTAACAAAAAATATGGAGACATATTTGTTTCAAGTATTAATTTGATCCTCAAAATTCTCAAATATCAGTTAATTTAGTCCTTTTCAAAGACATTTTAGTCTCAATTAAGGACTAACTTAACATTATTTAGAAAACATATTAATATCCGAGTTGAAAAATAAGTTAAAGAATTGGCAATTCGGCTAATGTCAAAAGCGTACTTTTCTAATATATTCTCTAATACATTTTTAAATATGTTTTTATTATTAATATATTTGTTTGTAATGTAAAAAATTATTTAAAAACTTTTATTTAAGAGATAATTTAAAAATTGTTCAAATGATAAGAAATATATAAAAAAAACATGTTCGTATCATTATGTAAAAAATATATTCAAAAATAAAGTAGGACAAAACATAATAATGAGTTTTTTTTTTTTTACTATAACATAATGAGTTGAGAAATAATGTGAAGTGGAAAAAATCAAAGAAAAAGGAAGCGGACAATATGGATTAAGGACGGTGATTGGGGACCCATTTTTGAATGGCAGTTGGTAGGTGGACTGTTGGTTTGTGTCGGTAGCGAAGAATATTCCATCCCGTGTCCAAAGTCCAAACGTATTCCTTTTCAAGGGAAAAAGAAAATTTGAAAATGTTACCCAAAAAAAAATTGAAATTTTTTATTTTCAAACACAAACGCATACACATCGAATTCTATTTCTAGGTGAGTTGTGTCTCAATAGTGGAGAAAGCCTCTAGGCTCTAAAAATGTTTACAATGATACTTACATATTACTTATTAATAAAATTTTTATATTGACAGCGGAATTCAAACTCACACCCTTATGTGATATTGAATTGAATTCTTATCAACAGAGCTAACTTTTGTTGGCTCGGATTCCATTTCTGTAACACTCACATCCGAACTTGTTTTCATTTTTGACTGGAACAGAAAATAAATATCCAATCCCACTCTTTTTGTGGATTTTCACAACATTATTGTTACCAATTTTATGCGTCTAATTTTCACTTCATTCGTGTTATTTAATTAACTAGTGTTTGACCTGTGCACTGCACGGGTATACATCGTCTTTTTAGTAAATTACAAAATTGTTAATATATATGAAGGAACATTTAGATATATAGGAAAAAAATCACAATTAAATATAATCAGATTAAATTTTCTCTTTAAGGTTGAAATATTAATTAAAAATGCAGCTATAACTCAGTTAAAAAATTATTCAAAAATCTTTTAAACTTACATAAAATATTATAAACTAAACTATTTAACCAAATTAAAATACAAAATTATTAAATACGACATACAATATTATATTTAAATATCAAGTACGTTACAAGTTACAACTTACAATAACTATCATAACAATGATAACAATAATTTTTTAAATTTGTATTAAATTTTATTTGTAATTTAATATTATAATTATTCCATAAAAAATTTAATATTAAAATTATATAATAAATATATTTGGATCGAGGAGTGTCCTTCTATTATCACTTTTTTTGTAGCATCTGATGTTGTTGATGCTTAATAAAATTAAATTTCCAGTAAAGTCCATACGAATTCTCATCAAATTTTGTGGGTTAATCTCTCCGTCTCATTATAAGTGTTGTTTAAATTAATGCACATTTTTTAAGAAAATTATTAGTTATTTAGTTATGCTAATTTCTATAGTAAAATAATGTGTTAGAACTAAAATATGCATATATTCTATTTATGATCAACTCACTATAGTTGTAACCATTTTCACTTAAATAAGAGTATTTTTGGGTGGGAAAAATAATAAATACTATCTTAATATTTTGTGATAAATAATTTAAGATAAAAAAATATTGTAAATAAAATAGTTAATATGAGACAGATGGATTACTTTCACTTAAAGTAAATACTCAGCTCTGCCCATTGTATATAATTTTTGCATGTATAAGCTTATGTGGCATATTGAGCGTGAAAATTATGTGTGATATTCATATGATTGCGACAGTTTAATTAATTGATTGGCCCTTGGTGGACAGGGTGTGGCTGTGGCTAAATTGGAGCCACGTCGTGACGCCACGTATATCACTTGACCACTGAAAAGTAATGTGGATGTGGATAGTTTAGCACAAGACAATGCTCCTGCGTCGCGTTAAGTGTTAGGCTCATTATTAGTCACCGGTGCGTGTACCCTTGATCCACGGAGAAAATAATGTTTGTGAAGTACTAATATATTTTTATTATTTTAATAAATAAATTATACTTAAAACTTAAAAAAACAACAAAATAAAATTATTAACAATTCAGTATTTTTTTTTTTTATGAAAAAAGGGAGAACAACAAAGCCACTAAGGCTCTAAAGGAGGGGAACAAGCTCCTCTCTTATCAAAATCAATAAGTAAACAAAGACTATGGAAAGCAAAGTCTAATAATTGGAGGGAAAAACTAGCTGAATGAGCTTTAGCAGCAATTGCATCAGCACAAAGATTGGCTTCCCGGGAAATATGGTTAACTTCAACGTGTCATCCAGGAAGGTGGAGGAAAGAAAACACCTCTTGGAGGAGAGGTTTGAAGTACTGACTAGTGGTATATCTTTGATGAATCATCTTGATCAGGCAGAGGGGATTAGTTTCAAACACAACATGCTTCAGAGCCATATCTCTGGCTTCTTTCAATCCTAAAATTAGTCCCCAAAATTCAGCAACCAAGGCATTACTAGGAGCCAATTTGCATAGGAAACCTTTAACAATGTCACCATTAGCGTCTCTCATGGTGCCTCCACAAGAAGCTTGGCCTCCAACAAAGAAGCCATCGGTATTAAACTTAATGTATCCTTCCAGGGGGGCTCCAATGAGCATTAACAGCAGGGTTGTAACCTGCCTAGGAAGCAAGAGGGTGGGCAAGTTCTTTCTCAATCTGGTGCACATGACTTAAAACAGAATTCATCAAAGAGGAGCCTAATTCACTGGATTGGGAAAAGACCAATGAATTGCGATCCTTCCACAATGCCCAAAACAATTGACCACTTCCACAGAACATCTCCAATCACCTTTGAGCTAAGGTTCCATTCTATCCACTCATAAAGCCCAAGACTAAAAAATTTGGCCCAATTATCATTATCCATGGGAATCAGATGAGTCCAAAAATCACTCACTTCTTCACAATCTCTTAACATATGAATAATAGATTCATTCTGCAAGTTGCACCTGGGACAAATTGCATCGGAGGTCATTTCTCTGTGAGCTCTAACTTCATTGGATAATAAGGAACCATGAGCAACCTTTCAAAGAATAACTCTCATCCTGGATAGCCCTTTCCACCCCCAGACTTGCTTGAATAAAGATTGAGCAACAGTGCTAGATTGATCTGCTTTTCTGATCAATTCATATGCAGATTTAATACTAAATTGGCCATCACTGGTAAGCTGCCAGTTAGGAACATCACAGTTTCCATTAAAGGGAGGCTTCACCTGCAATATCAGACTGCAAATAGAATCTGGGAGCTTGTCCCTAATATTGCTCCAATCCTAATCAGCACCAATACAATAATTAAAAACTGGGAATTACTTCTCTGTGGTTGGAATCAGATTAGCAAACTGATCTTCTAGTCTACCACAACCTGAGATCCAATTATCTCTCCAAAATTTGGTATCTTTCCCATCATTGATTATCCAACCAATGTTACTCCTTACCTCTTCCCAAGCATTGGCTATAGCTCTCCAGATATTTGAAGTTGCACTCGGGATAATGACATTAGGAGTAGCTAGGGAACCACATTTATACTTTGCTCTCATGATTTGGACCTAGAGTTTATCTGTGTCAGCAACCAACTACCAAGCCAACTTATACATATATGCCTTATTTAACATTCTGAGAGACCTAAAGCCAAGTCCTCCCTCATCTTTTGGGCAACAGGTTTTCTCCCAAGAGATTGGGTGACATTTTCATTGGAGCCCCAAATAAAATTTCTACAAATTCTCTCTGCCTCTTCACACACAGAAACTAGAATGTTTGATGTTTGCATAACATAGCCCGAAATGCAAGAAACGGAAGATTGTGCTAGAGTGACTCTACCGGCAAAGGATAAGTTATTAGCCTTCCCAGGTAGTGAGCTTCTTGCGCATCTTGTCAATGAGAAACCTGAATGAATCCTTAGAGATTCTCGGGTGAAGCATAAGAGCACCAAGGTAGAGCCCAAGATCACTAGTCTGTTCGATTCCAAGTTCATGGCTAAGAGAATTAGCATATTATGTGGTAATATTTTTGGAAAAGAATACTTTAGCCTTACTAAAGTTAATCTTTTGACCAGACTTATGACAGAAAGCATCAAGAACATTTCGAATTACACCCACTTGATCACTGCTTGCCTCTGCTACTAAAACAAGGTCATCTGCAAAACAAATATGTGATAACCTGGGTCCTCCATTGCCAAAAGTTAGAGGCTTCCAGCTACCATTGTCCACTCTATCTTGAATACAATGTCTCAATCTCTCAATAGCTAAGACAAATAGGTAAGGGGAAATGGGATCCCCTTACCTTAAGCCTCTAGAAGAATTGAAAGATTGGGTGTTGTCCCCATTCCAATTGATACTATGAGAGGCCAAAAAGATGCACCAATGAATCAGATCCTTCAGATGATTAGGCAGTTGTAGCATGTTGAGAGTTTCCATGATGAAGCTCCACTCAATTCAGTCATAAGCTTTCTCAGGGTCCAGTTTCAGAATCATGTAGCCTTTCTTGCCCCTCATAATGTCTAAGGAGAGAATAGATTTATGCAAAACAAGGATATTGTCAGTGGTACACCTACCTGGAACAAAACTGCTCTGGCTCTTTGAGACCACATAAGGGAGAATGGTTCTCAGTCTTTGGGCTGCAATTTTAGTCACCACTTTGTATATGACATTGCAAAGGGCAATTGGTCGAAGCTTAGTCACCATATCAAGGTCCTTGCATTTTGGAATTAAGGTGATAAGAGTATGATTCACATCCTTAATTCTACAAGGGTCTGCAAAACAATCAAGCACGAACTGATGAATGGATTTACCGATAAGATGCCATTGGCTTTTGAAGAACAATGGATGATAACCATATGGGCCAGGAGACTTGTAGTTATTCATGGCAAAAAGAGCCTCCTTAGTTTCCTCCATAGTGATACCAGATTGAAGGAATTGCATGTCTTCAGCTTTCATGCTCGGGAATGTATTACAAGTGACAAAGCCAATATCAAGAATGCCAGGAAAGGTGTAAAGGCTATAATAGAAATCAACTACATGCTGCTTAAGCAGAATACCATCATAAATCCACCGACCATGGCTATCCTTGAGGGCAACAATCTTATTTCTTCTAGTTTTTATCATAGCAGATTGGTGAAAGTATCTTGAATTATTGTCACCTTGAGTTATCCACTTACTAAGAGCCTGTTGGAACCAATAATTCTCCTCTTGCTGGTTGATAGCTCGATAATCCTCCCAAAGAGACTGTCTAAGCACTACTAGACACACTACATGATTATTCATGAGAACTCTATTAATGCCTTCCAGTCTTCTGATTATCTTCTCTTTTCTTTTGAAAATATTGCCATAAACATGTTTATTCCATCCCTTCATATTGGTAGTAAGGCGGCCTATGTTCTGAGTCCAGGAGGAATCATTGTTCTAGGAATTCCTCACTTGATTGGGAAAGTCAGGATGATCTAACCAAGATCCTAGGAATTTAAAGTAGTTTCTCCCAGCTTTAGCCTCATTCTCACTTTGAGTGCGAATCCATAGACCACAATGGTCTGAATCCTGAAGGGGTAGTGAGTAATGGAGCTGGATTGGAACAAATTGAGCCAATCTTCATTGCAAATCACCCTGTCTAATCTTTCCTTTAGCTCACCTCTGATGAAAGTGAAAGGAGGACCAGCAAAAGGAAGCTTGATAAGGTTACAATCAGCTATACAATCCGCGAAGGCTAAGGCCGAACTTTGATTCACAGCTTTGCCTCCTTCCTTCTCCCAATCATACAGTACTGTGTTAAAATCACCAACAAGACACCAAGGGCCTTTGTGAGTTTCATTAAACTGCCGAAGTTCATTCCACACTAACTCTCTATGACCCACAATGGGACTAGCATATATGACATAAAAGAACCAGAAAGAACCATCAGCAGCATTGACTTGCAGATGGATACAATTCCTTGAGGTGGAAATAATTGAGATATGAGGACAATTGTTATTCCAAAGGCACCAAATGCCACCTGAAAAGCCACAAGCTTCTACTCTAACAACATTGCTGAGGCCAATTCTGTTGATCACATTATTAGCCGCGATACACACGCATACAATCTCGAGTGTAATTGGGGAGTCCCTACCTCCCTCTCCCCTACAATTCCAGATCATAGCATTCATTTTAAATGACTAGGAGCATTCATTTCAAATGACTAGGAGGGGTGGGCATCACATGCCCAAGTTTATCCGTAGAAGAACTAGCACCATGTCCTTCTCCTGCATCCATAGTTCCTTTATCAGAGGCAGCTGAGCAGGCCATATTTTTCCTCTCTTTAGCTTCAACAAAGGCCAGAGTTTCACTATCAGGCAAGAAGACTTGCGTTGCTATGGCATTCAGGTTCAATTCTCCAGCAGTAGCTAGAGGGTTGTTATCACGCTTGAGAATTTGAATTTGGTCGAGGAGAGCTTCATCTTTCATCTTCATGGGATTGTTGGGACTCCACACTCCCTTTCATATTTTTTGCTATCGCCGGTTTCACACTCTGCTTGGCAACAGATTTCTTCACAGAGTGTCCACTCTTGTCAACCTTTATTTCCTTTCCTCTAGTAGCCTTCTGAGGATTTTTTCCTCCAGTGTTGTTCCTCACGTGCTTCAAAGTGTGGCTAGGGGTGCCACCCTCCACTCGTGGGCCAGGGTTAACCGTTTTAGTTACTTTGGTCAGCCCAGGTTGACTTGGGTGAATAACTTCCTAGAATGATTTGATTGCACCAAATTTGCAAATCGCGATCCACTAGGGAAATATTCTTTAATAATAACTTTGCTTGATATGCCTTCCATATGCAGATTTCTTGGCTCCACATTTGTAGCCTTCACTTTTGTTTTGCTCCTTGGTTTGCGTTGAACCGTTGACCAGGGTCCCAGCTCCGTTTTTTGAATTTCAGTAATTTTCGCGCTTTGAGTAATAGCTTCACGTGATTTTTGCATGTCATCATTATTGCCAACCCTAATCGGTTCATGTCCTTCACTGTGCTCCGGCGCCGTCTTCTCCGGCCTCATGGCTTACCTTCTCTCCAAGGAATGCTCTGCATTGATCCTGCTTATGACCATATTCCCACATCAGAAGCATATTAAGTGTAGTCCTTCGTACTTCAAGAATAATTTGCTGCCTCTGATGACAATGTGTGAGACTAAAGGTTTTTCTAGATCTATTTCTACACAGATGCGTGCAAATTTCCCTCTGGAGTGTATATATATTAATCTATATATCTTCAGCATTGTCCCAAGGATAGATCCTATCCTCACAAGGAACTCATCATTGTAGAGTACAAAACCAAGCTTCAGAATTTGGATCCAGACCGCTACCTTCGTCACTACTTTTGCATTTTGGAGAAACATAGGCTACCATCATTGTACAATTAAGTAGTGATCTGCTATCATCCAAGGTCCCTCATATAATACATATTTGTACTCTGCCTCCATTGAGAAGTACACCAAAAAGTACCCATCAGCCATGTCAACTAGTTTGATGGTACCATTTTTGACCCACCTACGTTGGAGATAATTATCAAGCATCTTATAATTGGCTTTCTTTCTAAGTAACTTCACTATCAGTGTTTTTCTCCATGGTTGGGACCATTTCTCCCACTCCTCATCAGATAAGGGGATCTTAGGACCATCCCCATTCTGTTTTATCACTTCAGCCTCCACCTTCTACATTTCCATCTCATCGTCCTCTCTTTTACCTTGATAGACTGTGACTTCCTCCCCAAAAAGGTTTAGAAGTTTCTCTTTGTAGGATCCTCCTTTGGTCATGTCGTCATTAGCCACATCATCTTTATTTCTTATATCTCCCATTTTCATCTGACTTCGGAGAAGAAGGTCAGCTTCTTCCGTTGACTTCTCTTGTAAAACCCTAGCAGAGCTCACCATAATGTTCACTATTTGAACTATAACAATTCAATATTTTTGTTATCAAAGCAAAAAGTTTTGAAAATAATATCTATTTATATATTCATTTATATAAAGAAATTATTAAGTAATAGCCTACTTATATATTTTAGTGTGCAGACTCGTGCGATGCACGGAAAAATTAATATGAATTTTATTTTGTATTGGTGTGCTAAAAATTTTAAAAAAGTAAAAACTTTATTTTAAAATCTTGAAAGTAAAATTATTATCTTTTTGTATTTAATTGACAACTTACTTTATGTTATTTTGCAACAACTCAATGCAAATAAATTTCTTCATATACTTAATTAATTAGATGTGTACATCCATTATGGAAATTGTTTAAACATAAAGATATAATATTCTTAACTTGAGCTGAAACCCAATAAAATCTACCAGCAAAGTAAAGGAATAACACTTTAACATGAAACCAATTTATTTATCCAAAATATTTTTTTAAATAACAATAAAATAATAAGGAGTAACTCATAATTAATAAAATGTTATTTTGGAATTATCAATTTTTTAAATGGATAAAAATCAATCTAAAAATACACAATAAATGTACCTACAATATGATGGTTCGTGTCATGCACGATATCCAACGAACCTTCACATGTTTGCTAAAAGAACTAAATTTCAAAATATTAATATAAAAAAGATTTAAATATAGATTTCACGAAAGAAATGAAAAGTGTTAATGAATTTCAAATTCAAATATATAAATATCTATATGAAATATTAAAATTAAACTTGAAGGAATCAAACTGCAGACAAAAATTGAAAAAAGACGAAAACAATAGGTGTTTTAAGGTTTTTTCATACTGAATAAACAAATTAATAAATAAATGAATGGGTGCAATAATTTTACCAAATTAATTTTATTAATTATTAGCGTATTATCTATTATCAAGAATGCATATCGAAGTATCATGATTTGAGAATGATGCACACAGTATCGATTTGGGGGTAAAATCATAATAAAATAATCAATGTTATATTGAAAAAAAATAAAATGACGCTTATTTTAGGATTTTTTTTCTTTACTTAATTGTCACTTATTTTGAGATGAAGGGAGTATATTTCTGTATATGGATCATTCTTTAGCTGATCACATTAATATGTTTGTTTTAGCATTCGATGGCAATTTAACATGAGTTTTGGAAAAGATTTATTTGGTTAAATGAGAGTTGTATTTCAAAAAATTACTCTTTTCATTTTTCATAGTGACTGACATTTATCCCGAGAATACAACCTAGTGGTAAAACACATGTAAGTGTTGCGTCGATATTAGGAGCGCGGGTTCGAACTCGCAACGCTCCACTTTTCCCCTCCCCTTACCCTACCTGTACTAAGACAAAAAATTATTGACTGCCATTTAATATTTTTTTTACGAGAATTAAGAAATTTTTTTTATTGTTATGAATAATATATGTGTGAATGTCTATATTCCCTAACTCCTATAACTCCATGAGTAAAACACTTTCACTCCCATAAGTTATTGCTCTTAATTTGTATATGTTAATGACACATTATGTGAGGCCTTAATAGGTTTGTGAGTTACAAGACTTGTATCCTATAAATAGGACTCATGTAACATTGTAAGGATGCACCTTGAAGAGCATAATAGAAAGACTCTCTTCTTCTCTCTTCTCCATTTCTTCCTTATCTCTATTTTTCTATATGTTATATCTTGCTCTATTTCCGGTTCATTTCATAACACGTTATCAGTATCGGTCTCTACCATATGAGTGATGGCTTAATCTGCTTGGATGTTATATTGCAAGAATGCTTCTTCTTCTCCCTATTGTTTGGTTAATCTAATTCATGATCATGTTCTCGTAGCTTTATATTTCCATGTTAATTTTTTCATATTTCATGTATAAAAATTTTATTGTGAATTTTGTTTACCTAACACAATTATATATTTTGATTATTATTGATAAATTCTGGAAGAATTTAATATTCATGCATCCCTGTATGATTGCACAAACTATGATTTTTCTTGGTCACTGTTTATATGAAAATTTGTGGTATAGTTCCTGAAGAACTAACCCTTTAGACCATGATTGAAATTTAATATCTATTTGATCTTATTTAGTACATTCTGAAACTAAGAAAATTGAGAGAAGAATCATATATTTTATGTCTCTCAAATATGCTCCTGGAGTAGCAAAAACGAGAAAATATTTTCGAGACTATTTTGAAAGTTTAGACTATTGAGCACAAGAGCAATTATTGATTAAAAATGAGAAAGGTCATGTAATTGATTGACCTTTATTCCCAGAAGTGAATGTTTCATATTATAATTTTGGGGATGACAAATTTTGTGATTATGGTTATTGATATAGTAGAGATTTTTATTGTCTTGGTGATTTAAGATTTTCATATCTCATGAATAGCATAACAATATAAAATAAAAGAAATATTGAATGTGTTATATGTGAAGGATGAAAATGCCATAATATCATTTGTGGTTATGACTTTTATTATTTCTAATAATGGTGTAGTAACTCATACATTATGGAGAAGTTATTAGAATTCTATGTAGAGACATAATTTCGTAGGAAGAAATGAAAATCCTCTTATGTTCTTATTTTATTTGTCTAGTCTCTTCTTATCTTCTCATTTCATGCTAGCTTAATGTTGTAGCATATAAGAAATGACATTAATCATATCTGTTATATGTCAAAATTTTGTTAAGAATTATAAGGTTTGAATCAAGGTAAATATGCATGCTTGTCTCTGAAATCCCACAGGTGAGCCACATGTTAGTTTTTCTTTTTGTGCAGTTCCAGATGAGCACACACATTTTATCTTATTTTGGTTTAGTTTTTAATTACTTAAATAATATATGTATGTATGGTTTCTAAAGTTTTATTTGTTGAAGAAAATAGTGTTTTCCCAATTCTTTATATATAAATGGTATTTTGTTTCCATATATGCATGGTAATTTAAAAGGTAAATCAAGTCTTTATAATTTGTATTATATTATTTTCTTTTGATAACAAAATTTTGGATGATCAAAGTTTAATAAATTATTTTTATTCATTATCGATTCAAATAGACATATGTTCAATTAAAATTATGCTAAGGTAAACTTGAAGTTTGCTATGAATTGTAAACCTGAAGTTCACTAGTCTAAATAAGTTCATTATTTAGTAAGTATTCTAAATTTTTAGAATACATCTAAAATGATATTTGTGCATTTTATCATAAATTACGTGTACTATTTATATAGTTATGGCCAGAAGTCATATCGTCTCGTGTGTACTTATTAACAATTTGCAACCAGAAGTTTGCAAATGTAATTAAAGGCTCTAGAAGAGCTAATGTATTGTTGCGTGGAGGAACAAAGTTACACATTGATACTGCATTTTATTCTATATCTCATAGAAACTTATTTAGTTTCATGGAGTGGAGGAACAAAGTTACACATTGATACTGCATTTTATTCTATATCTCATAGAAACTTATTTAGTTTCATGGATATATGTTTAAATGGATACTATTCAAAACAACAAATGAAGGAAATATTGAATATCCTTATATCACGAGACTTATCATAGATAAAAACAAAAGATATTGGAAAAGTTACTCATTTTTCCTCCGGTTCGTACTAAACGCATGTTAGTATAATTGAAACCCATATGATCATAAACCAGAAGTTTATGGATCATAATAAGTTTATTGTTTGGCATGACCGGTTGGGCCATCCCGAGTCTATATAATGCAAAAAATAATTGAAAATTCAAGTGAATATTTATTGAAGAGCCAGGAGATTCTTCAATTTATTAATGTATTGCTTGTTCCTAAGGGAAGTTGATAATTTAACCATTACCAACAAAAATTAGAAGTGAATCTCTCACATTTTTAGAATATATACAAGGTGATATATGTGGACCATTTAGATATATTATGGTTATAAATGATTCATCAACTACATGGTCACATGATTGTTTATTGTCAACTTGCAACCAGGCATTTGCGAAATTGCGTACACAAGTAATTTGACTAAGAACTCATTTTATTGATTATCCAATTATGAAATGTTGGTGAGTTCCCATCTCAGGTCTTTAATGAGCATTGTATGTATCTTGGGGTTGATATTGAACATCCTGTAGCACATGTTCATACAGAAAATGGACAAGGTAATGCAAGACCAATACTTATGAGATGAAAACTTTCAATTTCTACTTGGGGACATACAAACTTGCATGTTGCAACATTGATTCGCATCAGGCTAACAAGTTATCACAAATCCTCCCCTTTACAATTGGCTTTTGGTCAAGAATCTAATATTTCTCATCTAAGAACTGTTGGATGTGTTGGGTATGTTCCAATTGCTCCATCACATTAAGATGGGTCCTCAAAGAAGATTGTGAATATATGTTGGATATGAATATCAAAGAAGATTGTGAATATATGTTGGATATGGATATCCATATTTAGTAAAGTATCAAGAACCGATAATGAGAGCGGTAAACTAATTGTCATTTTGATGAATCAGTGTTCCCAATATTAGGGGGAGAGAATAAGCAGTTGAAAAAGAAGAATAGTTGGAATGCATTATCATTATCTCTTATTGATCCTCATAGAAAACAATGTGAACCAGAAGTTCAAAAGACAATTCATTTGCAAATCATAGTAAACCAGTTACCAAATGCATTCATCAGTTGCTAATGCTCCAATCAAAATTGATGTCCCTACTGGACAATCTAAAATGAGTCTCAACCATGTATGGAGCGTGGTAGACCTATCGGTTCCAAAGATAAAAATCTTTAAACAAGAAAGGGAGCTAAAAAAAGAAAGATGGCCCAATGAGGATATGAAAACTCCAAAAGAGTCCTTAGACATAATTGATATTTCAGTTCCAGAAGAGACTGATCAGGTACCTGAAATTTGTGAAAATGAAGAGATCTCGACGAATTATGTCATGAATGGAATATGATGGAACCGAAACAAAGTCAACGTTGACGATGTTTTTGCATATGATATAGCGCTAAATGTGATAAATGATAATGAGGATCATGAACCAAAGTCTATTAAGGATTATAGACAAATCAACGATTGGTAATGAAATGAGAATGGTGAAATAGTGAGATACAAAGCTTAACTTATTGCTTAAGGGTTTTCTCAAAGACCTGTCATTAATTTTGAAGAGACATATTCACTTGTGGTGCATGCAAGTATTTTTCGATACTTAATTAGTCTGGAAGCAAATGAAAGACCTCAATTTATATGTAATGGATTTGAATGTCAAAATACAGAGTGATCTCTACTTGGAAAATCCCAGAAGGATTACAAATATATAGAAATATCTTAAAACATAATATTTTTGTAGGACAAAGTTTTGTCTCGACCTGCAGATCGAACAACTAGCTAATTGAATTTTTTGTCTAACAAGTTATAAAGAACTAGTTCTTAAGTGACTCATGATAAATTATATCAATTGAGTGCATGAGTGGTGTGTCTAGAAGATAACAAATATTTTGGTCCCGAAGACCATACTTTGTGCTATAAAAGCATACGCGCGTATTATTAAATGCTATATGACTTGATATAATAATATTTTGTGAAACCAAAAGGTATTGGAACAAAGTGAAATATATATATATATATATTATATTATATTTTCACAATACAATCGATGCAATTATTTTATGAATATATGTTTAGCAAATTAACCATACAGATGCAAGATATTTTCTGATTGAGATAAAGTCATATGCCAATCTGTTGTTATTTACATGTAGAGGTATTGATACATTATTATGATCAACAAGGCAATCTAAAGTTATCACATCTTCATACCATTCTCAAATAATAATAATAATAATAATAATAATAATTCAAAGAAGAAGTTCTGGAGATAGTACGACTTGCGAAACTCAATTCAAAAGAGTATATATCACAAGTGGTAGAGCGAAGTATATTGCTTCAAATGCTTCAAGAGGAGAAAAACATAATATTGGAATTCATATTCTTAGGTGATGCTTCTAACAGGGGAGAAAACTGTACTCTTTTTCCCTTCGTCGTGGTTTTGTTCCATTGGGTTTTCTTGACAAGGTTTTTAACGAGGTAGTTCCCACACTGAGGATATTGTACTCTTTTTCCTTCACTAGGATTTTTTTTTCCACTGCTTTTTTTGTAAGGTTTTAATGAGGCATATCCTTAATGGACATCCAAGGAGGAGTGTTATGAATAATATATGTGTGGATGTCCATATTCTCCAACTCCTATAACTCCATGAGTAAAAGACTTTCACTCCCATAAGTTATTGCTCTTAATTTGTATATGTTAATGGCACATTATGTGAGGTCTTAATAGGTTTGTGAGTTACAAAACTTGTATTCTATAAATAGGACTCATATAGCACTGTAAAGGATGCACCTTGAAGAGCATAATAAAAATACTCTCTTCTCCATTTCTTTCTTATCTCTATTTTTCTATATGTTATATCTTGCTCTATTTTCGATTTATTTCATAATATTTATATTCTACATTTTTACGTATTTAAATGTTGAAAAGGTGTGTGAAAATTAAATTTTTATACTAATTTGAATTGAATCACATCATTATGTAAATATAGGTGTGTGTGTGTGTGTGAAGATTGATGTAATGATGGTATTGATAACAACGTAACATCAACGGCAGCGGCTTGTTGTAGCCGTAATCACAAGCCTTCCGTCCTTTATGTCACGCTTCATGATTAAAGGCGTAAATAAGGAGAGTTATTCGTGAACTATTCAAATTCGACTCGTTAAATACTCGGTAAAGCTCATTTATTTAATTAAATAAACAAATTCAAGCTTGAAATTGAGCTCGATTATTTAAATAAGCCAAGTCCAAGCCATACATGCTCGACGTTAATGGCTCGTAAATAGCCTGTTTGAGGGTATAACTGTCTTTTTCAGTTTATACTTTATTTTTCGTGTTATTTTTATTATGCAATTCATTGAATTTTGAAAATATGTTATAGTGGGCTACTGCATTTAGTTCAAACTATTTTCCTATGTATCATGTGAAGAGGAACGTTTCGACTTGCGTTGTGTACATTGTACATCGTTTAAGAATCTTTATCGTCATCATGGTTCAAAGAATTTTTGTTAACTATATATATGCTGTTTGAGAATGGGTATGTCTCTTCCTTCATCAAATTTTCACCCCTTCAATAGTATTTGCATATTTGTTTCTCAATGTTTCGCTCTCTCTACTCAATTCGTAAGTCACCTTCACTCGACCAACACCGCATTGGTAAGGAAATATAATTTTTAGAAGAATTTCAAACATGTTCAATTAAAATGCAATGTTTGAGTGTTTAATAAATAGAATTTCAATATTCTCTAGTAGTAAGAACATTATTTTAGGAAATCAAAATTAAATATTTTTTATATTTTATTCCTTTTGGTTGAGAGGTGATTAATATTTTTAAATTTCACATATGTTAAATACATTTTTATTTATAAATTGCCACAAAATATTAAAATATTTATTAACTAAATAAAATTTAAAAATAATTTAAGAAAGTTTTTCATAAATACAAAAATAATTAAGCTATAAATGAGCTTAACAAGCCAAGTCAAGCTCTACCTTTTTTCTAGCAAGCCAAACTCAAGCTTTTAGTTTGGCTCGATTAAATAAATGAGTCAAGTCCAAGCTTTATATTTTTTTTTTCACAAGCCAAACTCAAACTTTAAGTGATCGGCTCGATTCGACTCGTTTATACCCCTACTCACGAGCCAACTAGGATTGTAAATGAATTGGTTGCAGATACACATTTACGATGTTGCGGATTTTGATAGTTCAGTTTTGATCGGACGATTCATGTTTCAATTTCATGTTTTAAATGAGTTTTGTAGAGTTAAAATATGAGTCGTTTAGTAAAGATAGGATGATTGCGTGATTATCTTAACTTTGGGGAATCTAAACCTTTTAGGATTTGTCTGGAAATCACAAAAAAGAAGCAAGGAAGAAAAATAAAAAAAGATGGATGAATCTTTAATATTTTATTTAGATGTTGAGACAAAATTATATGATAAAAATAAAAAGGAAAATAATAGTTTTACATAATTCATAAATAAAACTCAATAAATGATAGCATATAAGATAGTTATTTGAATTTGAAACATAAGAAATGCTAAATATCACGAGAATAGCTATAATGAACCGTTCACGAATGACGTGACATCTTTATTTTTGATTTCTCTCTCCTAATTTTATATCGGTTCTATTTTTGTTAGTCGACAAAACTATAGAATTAGTTTAATTATAAGGCAAGCATCTTTTGTCCCCCCCCCATACTTACTAAGGCGTGAAAATCTGTTATTCATCAGGTATTTGATAATATGTCATCCTGTATTATTGAGCTATTTTTCTTAAATGAAACAAGCTTATTCCTATAAAAAAATGAAGGTATTCTCGGTCAACCAAAAAGTTTTTTTTTTTTACTAAGATGTCGAAAACAATTTTGAAAAGACAACATAGTAGCAGTTAATATTTATTCACATGTTTAATTTTATTAAAAGTTAATAAAAAAATCGTACTTACTAGTTTTGATTACTAGGTGAGATATAAAGATCAATCTTTACGTCCTTAATTTTCCTCTTTTTTTGTTTTTGGTGCCAAACCTTTTTATTTTTGGTCAAAAAACCTTTTTATAATAAACATCTCACATCAGGTCAGACGGAATGGAGCCAACATGACCACAACCCGCAAGAGTGCATTTGAGGCCAGGCCGATGCTACGTACAGCCATTGATTTTAGTAACCTCCCGTATCGAAACAAAATGACTAAAATACCCCTAACTCTTAGAAACCTACACCTGCTCTCTTCACTACCATTCTTGCATATCTTTATATCATCAACAGTCGAAAACTCAGTCACCAGACGTTGTTATGTAAAAATAACATCCGGCAGAAACTGAGTTTCTAAAAGCTACAAAGTCAAATCAAAAATTTTATTTTGGACGTTGTTATGTAAAAATAACATTCGGAACCGGAATGTTATTTTTACAGAATAACATCTGGAAACTGAGTTTTTAGAAGCTACAAAGGCAAATCGAAATTTTATTTTGGAACCTTAATGCCCAGACACTTATGTTTAGATATACATCTAGAAGATGGATTTCCATAAAATTGCAAAATAAGAAAATATTATAGTTGCAAAGGTTTTGCCAAGAAAATGATTATTCCACTCTTGTCAAAACAAGGATCTTCACTGCACAGCACTAGTGGTGTAGCCGATGAATGGATAGTTTGAGGTGATAGGGTGTTTGAACGGATAAAGTGAAGGGAGTGTGTGTCTATTATATATAAGTAAGTATTTTGTGTTTAGAATTTAATTTATATGCACCGTTAGTGTAAACATATTTTACGTATACATCCAATGATGTATTGTCACATTGGATGGATCTAAGGATGGATTTAGATTAAGGTTGTTGAGAATCACTCCAAGTATCTTGGTTTACAAACTTTTGTTGGCAGATCCAAATAGCAAGTTTTTGACTTTGTTCAAGATAGAGTTTGGAAGAAATTGAAAGGATGGAAGGAGAAATTTTTATCTAATGCCGCCAAAGAGGTTCTCATCGAGGCAGTTGTCCAGGCCATCCCCACATATGTTATGAGCTGTTTTTTACTTCCGATAGGTCTTTGTGATCATATTGAAAGTATGATTAGCAGATTTTGGTGGAGTAGTAAAAATGGGAAGAGGAAAATTCATTGGATTAATTGGAAATTATTTGTGTAAGGAAAAGAAGATGGGTGGTATAGGCTTCAGAAGATTTCATGCTTTCAATTTGGCTCTTCTAGCTAAACAAGGATGCCGCATTTATAATCACCCAGACTCTTTAATTTCTAAATGTCTTCGGGCAAGGTATTTCGCTAGAGGTGGTTTCTTAAAGGCTTCTGTGGGGTTCACTCTGAGCTATACTTGGAGAAGTATTCATCAAGCTATTTGGGTCTTGCGTAAAGGTTGATTTTGGAGGGTGGGAACTGGCCATTTTATTGATATTTGGGAGGACAATTGGATCCCAACTCAAAAGGGTTATAAATTGTGGACTCCTAAACCTACTGATTGTTTGATTTCTATAGTGGCTGAGCTCATTAATCATGAGGATGGGTCACTACAAGAAAAAGCGCGAGTACTGATGGCATATTACCGACGGGTCATACCCGTCGCAAAAAAGCGTGGTTTCCGACGGCTTTAGCCGTCGATAAAGGCAAGTCGTCTCATGTTGAACGTTATCGACGGCCGCGACACTCGGTAACGTTCAGCATGAGACGACTTGCCTTTACCGACGGTTAAAGCTGCTGAAAACCACAGTTTTTTGCGACGGTTATGACCTGTCGGTAATATGTTGTCGGTACCCGCGCTTCAAAGAGCCAGATTCCCGCTTGTTTTTCCATTACCGACAGGTTTGTCCGTCGGTATTTGAAATGTGGCCGTCGGTACCGCCACTTAGTTTTACGACGGGCTTAGGCCGTCGGTAAGTAAACAAAAGCTGTCGGTATGTTGCGTTTATGGAACAGAAAACGATTTTCCCCTTCACTGTTCTGAAACCCCTCTCTCTCATCTCTTTCTCTCTCTCTATGGAGCGTTCTCCTCTGTGTCTCCGGCCACCACACTGTCGCCACCACACGTCCACTCCGGCACCATCCCTGTCCCTACCTCCCTCTCTAACTGTCGCGCTCTGACCAACCACCACGCCGTGCCTCTGCTCTGTCTCTTGCGGCAGCGAGCCCGCGACGCCTCTTCCCCTCTCTTGCGAGTTGCGACCGCGACGCTGCAGATCTACTCCTCTCTTGCGCGACCGTGACGTCTCCCTCTGTTCTTCTCCGTTCACAGTTCGCATGCCTTCCTCCTCCTCCTCAGTGGCCATGGGCAAGGTTTGAGATTTTGATTTCCATTTTCCCCTAATTTCTAAACCCTATTTCAGATTTCCTTTTTTTGTTTGATCCCCTCTTTTTAATTTGTATTGTATTAGATGAGGGATTGGAATTGGGGATATGGATTGGAAGGAACCGAATCAGTTTCATTTTGATCCCCCCTTTTCATATAGTAACGTGCCAATGATGTTTGGATGATGACGGTTTAACAAACCTGACAGTGGGTAAAAATTAAATACATTAAGTATTTCTATTCTTACTCCCAAATAAGCCTGGTTATTAGTCCCTCTATTTACTGTTTTGTTTCATTTGGGATTTGGAAAAAAAGGGGAATCAATGGATTATTGTTCATTTTGGGACATGCAAACTAATCGACAGTGAATTAGAATTAAATTTTGAAGAATTGTTTGCATCAGCAAACTATCACATTAGAAAGTGTTATCATACAATGATATCTTTCTTGGACATATGAGAATACAGGAATATGGCATTATTGTTATTCTTGTATCATAAGATTTCATTTAGCTGTGAATAAACATTGTCTATGAACTTCAATATAACTTTTTATGTTCTAAAATTAGAAGTTTATGCTGTAATTTTCTTCTATTAAGTAATATTTTTATGTTCTAAAATTGGAAGTTTATGCTTTAATATAACATTGTCTATGTTGTAATCTTCTTCTATGAACTTCAATATAACATTGTCTATGCTCATATTAATTGGAAGTATCAATGATGTTAATTATTGGTTTGGTTTCTGGAATTGTTTTGGCTGAGAAAGGAGCATGTTGGTTCATTGAAAATTGTTAATTTGTTAATTGTTAGTTTGGTTCCCTTGTTAATTATTTTGGCTGAGGAGCATGTTGATGTCCTTGTTAATTGTTAATTTGTGTTATTGTAAGAACTATAAGGTTTGTAATTTATTTGATTATATGTATTAAAACTTTATGATTTTGACATTTATAATGATATATAATTTTAAATTTTTTTGCATCCCTTGGCCGTAGGTCCTAGGTCCGCCACTGGCCACCGCCAATGTTTCTCCTCATCTTGTTACTCCTCTCTTCCACTTCAACAGGTTTAATTTTCTTCTTGTGCCACTGTTTTTTACCTTATCAAATTCATGTTCATTTTCGAATTTTACATTGCTGTCATTTTGGAATTTTATATTGCTATCATTTGTTATATTTGAAGGAACCAAATTGATTGAATTAAACCAAGTCCTCTGCCGATTCTCACCTCTTTGACGACATTGTCAGCACCTCCGTTGAGCTCGTTTTCCATTACAGGTTTCGCATCACTCTTGCTTTGCTCCAATTCTCCTATCTGAAATTGAGATATCGTTTTGGTATTTGGTGTGAAATTGGTTGTGCTGTGGAGATATCTTGAATTTAGTTAGCGACGGTTATATGGTTATGCTCCTATTAGAAATCTAAAATTGAGAAGTAGTTTTTTTTTTAATATGCAATTGGTTGATTTGATGGAGCCTAGCATATTGTGGATTTATCATGTGATTGCATGAGCTGTCGGAAGCTTGATTTTAGTTTTACTTGATTTTGCAAAACTGAATTTGGTTAAAAATGAGTATGCAATGAAGTGGTTTATGTGTGGAAACTTTTGTCTTGAAAGTAATCTTGTAATAAAACTTTTATATCATGATTGAAGTTCTATGAAGTTGAATGAAGATTATATGGCTTTGGAATTGTAAGTTAGTGATGATTATCATGATTGAACTTTTCTATCAAGATTGTGGATTAGGCTGTAAAAATTTAGTTAGTGATGATTATAAAGCTTCAGAAGAGTGATTGTAAAGTTAATTTTAGATGAGTTTGATTTTGCAAAATTGATTTTGGTTAAAATTGAGTTGTAAACTTCGGAGGAGTGATTTCAGATCTTGTGTTTTATTTTTTTTATTTTGATTTCAGATCCTGTATTTTGAGTTTTCTAGAGGCATGCATGATTTTTGATTTGTTGTTCGGTTTCTGTGTGTTGGAAGTTAATCTCTATAAATATATTTACCCATTGTTTTGTTCGTGTTATTCAGTAGCGTCATTGCTCCGCCACACTGCTCCGAAACCGCCATTGGTATCGAAGGACGCGAACATTCTAGTTCTCCTTAGCAGTATCTTGTTTTGAGAATTAGGTATGCACTCTAACAAAATGCCGATTGACTCATTGGGTGAATCTGTTGACCCCCACACCGATATATTTATTTGATTTCCTTCATAATTCTCTCCACAGAGGAAATTTTGAAGTGATGTGTGTTTTGGCTAAGAAATGATGTTTTATGTTGAAGTGATGTATAGTTCTCTCCACAGAGAGAATTTTGTCTGATGTATGTTTTATGTTAGGGTGAAGGTAACATGTAGACTATTCATTTGAAGTACTAGCGGCAAGACGGGCACTCCCGTGCCGGTCTTGGTTGCTCAAAGCGCTAAAACAGAACAAATATAATAAATTCTCAGTGGTCGAAGCTAACTTTGTAAGGTTGAAAAAACATATATAAAAAGTAATACACACAATTCTGCATCCCATGTTCATGAACACCCTCTTGGTCTCTATCAGATTCAATGGCTTTTTAAAAACAAAGCAGTCAAACCAAGAATAAAGGATACCAAATATTTAAAAAGAAAAAAATTAAAGTGCATAAAAGGGAAATGAACAAATTTGTCACTCATGCAAATAGCTCCATCAAATGAATATTAATTACCTATAGTATCCAAACTTTATGCCATTGGAGTAACTCCTGACCTTGGAATAGCATCATGAGAAGGACGAATACCGAAAATTCCATAGTACGATGCAGGCACCCTTGCACTTCTTATGCAGTCAGTTCCTGTCACAAAAAAAAGCATGGTATAATATAAAAGAACCATTTCAAATCATTAAAACATTAGTGCCCAGAATGAAAGAATATTTATAATTCACCTAAAGAGAAATCTACAAGCTTTGCAACAATTGCAACAACAGAGTGACTAGAAGATCCTCCGGGAACCCAATTTGCTGCAACACAAGGATTTCTAGGTGTGCCATAATGTATATTCTCTCCCATTATACTGTCAAACCAAAATAATATACTCAGTTATATGATTAATGAAAATAAATAAGGCATTCATAATTTGTATATGTATATTCAGTAAAAGAAAAGAAAATTGTGTAACTTCTAACTTACAGATAAAGACTAACAAATCATGATTTACAAACATATGGCAATGATTATAGATTGTCATTATTTTACATTAAATTTTATTCAATGAGAAAAAATGGTCTATAGGAATAAAAAAAAGTATAGTGTTTAGGGACCATATTTCTATAGAATGAGTGCAAACAATTGACCAAAAAATAAAAGCAAAGAATTAAAACCGAACCTATAAACCACTTCTGCTTGTTTAATTCTATCCTTAAAGAGTATGTCAACTTCTAACCTGTTTCTTTTTAAATGACCAAGTCGATTTTCTAATTCTACCCTTGCCACTTCTGCTTGTCTAATTATTATGTTAATTATTGATGAAATGGATGTTTGATTATTGTTATTAGTATTGGAGAAAAGCCTCAGCTTTCCATTTGAGGTTCAATATATTATTGAGTGCATGTACTCTTTTAGGGTACCACGTGCTCATTGTATATTGAACCTTGAATTGTCCAAGTCGGACAGTTTGGGAAAAAAACTTTTTCTTCACTCGTATAATAGTTGTTACTTAATTCTCGTATCTTTATATTTGATGAAATTTCGGTTCGATTCATTTTCTTTTGTTCTCTGGGTGCATACTTGATCGCGGTATTCATAACTGCGATCATTTAGTGTCCTCAGAGCCAATGGGAAATGCTGCCGAAATTTTATCAAGTATAAGATATGAGAATTAAGAAATGACTATTATACGAGTTCTGAAAAAGTTTTTCCTCGAATGGGATAGGGTCATACCTTTTAAAGAAAGAGAGCAGTTGTAAGAACGTCGTGCTGCTAAAATTGTCATTTTTTTTAACATGCAGAAGATGGAATTTTTCCCTTCGAGTCGTAGTTGGATGTATGATAGGTTGTATCCGGGGAGAGGGGATTTGAAACAATCTTTTTGCAATAGGGTTGATCATTTTGTCCAAGCCGCAATAGCACATGAAGATTTAGTAATTAATGGAGGGATTAGATGTCCGTGACTTAATTGCGATTGCAGAAGAATCAAGAGCCCAGATGAGGTCGTATATCACCTGCAGAAAGTTGGATCTAGGCCTAATTACTGGATTTGGACTAGACATGGTGAAGAGTTGCCTCGGGTTGATTTAGAGATTAGCGATAATTGCACAGGTGCTTCAAGCAGTTGCGTAGATACGGGATATAGTGAGCAAATTGAATTGGTACAAGATATGGTTTGTGATGCCTTGGGGGTCAACGTATCATTCGAGGAGCAACAGTATGATGACACAGATGAACTTCCAAATGAGACAGCACAAAAATTTTATAATCTCTTGTTAGAAACAAATAAGTCGTTGTTTGAAGGGTCTGCAGACTCTAAGTTATCAATGTGTGTGAGGCTTTTATCTCTTAAGTCCAACTGTGGTGCTACGGATGTGTGCTTGGATCTCGTAACGAATATGATGTTGGACTCGTCACTTATCAGAGATGGTTTGCCAAAAAGTTATTACGAGGCTAAAAGCTTAGTGTCCAAGTTGGAGTTGGAATCTAAAAGGATTGATTGTTGTGTGAGAGGATGTATGTTATATTACGACAATGAATTCGGTAAAAACGATGGCGCGCTGGTTGAATGCAAATTTTGTTGTGAGCCAAGGTATATTTCACACACTGATAATGGGAAGGGTAGACAAAAAAAAGTTCCAGTGAAGGCAATATTTTATTCGCCAATTATTCCAAGGCTGCAGAGAATGTTTGCATCAACACAGACTGCAGACAAAATGACGTGGCACTATGAGAATAGAAGCACTTCAGGTATGTTGCGCCACCCATGTGATGGTGAAGCTTGGAAGCACTTTGATCGTGTGCATCCCGAATTTGCGGCAGATCCACGTAATGTACGACTTGGTTTATGCTCTGATGGTTTTACCCTGTATGTTCAATCAACGGTGAAACCTCATTCTTGTTGGCCAGTTATTGTTACCCCATACAATCGTCCTCCCAAAATGTGCATGTCTAAGCCTTATATGTTCTTGACTTGTATTATACCGGGTCCAGATAATCCAAAAGATGGTATTGACATCTATTTATAGCCTCTCATTGACGATCTCAAAAGGTTATGGAATGACGTTTTGACTTATGATATTGCACGAAAGAAGAATTTTACAATGAGGGCAGCTCTTATGTGGACCATTAATGACTTCCCTACATATGGCATGTTGTCTGGTTGGGGTACTCATGGTAAAATAGCATGTCCCCATTGCATGGAGCATACAAAGGCCTTTACCTTGAAATTCCGGGGGAAGAGTTCTTGGTTTGACTCACATCGCAGGTTTTTACCAGGTGATCATCCATTTAGACGGAATAAGGACGCCTTCAAGAAGGGGGAAGTTGAATTAGATGACCCGCCCCCAAGGATGACATCCGAATAGATTTGAAGCAGGGTTATGGATCTGCCAAAAATCACAGATTATGATGAATTCGATCGATTTGAAGGATATAGACAATGACATAATTGGACTAAAAGAAGTATTTTTTGGGATCTGGCATATTGGAAAGATAATTTATTGAGACACAACCTTGATGTTATGCACATTGAGAAGAACTTTTTTGACAATGTTTTTCTCACAGTGATGAACGTTAGAGGAAGAACGAAAGACAATGATAAGGCCATACTGGACTTACCACTTTACTATAGGCGAAAGGACTTGCGTTTGACGACTCAGTCGGATGGGAAAACTCTGAAACTCAAAGCCTATTACTCTTTAACTGCTGAGGAAGCAAAGTCAGTTTGTTGATGGATAAAAGAACTTTGAATGCCAGACGGTTATTCTTCTAATTTGGCAAGATGTGCCGATGTGAACAAAGAAACCATGATTTGGATGAAAAACCATGATTGTCATGTATTCATGGAGTGTTTACTTCCTATTTCATTTAGTTCCTTGTCGTCGGTTGTTTTAAATCCACTTACTGAACTCAGCCAATTTTTTAAATATTTATGTTCTTCGACATTGAAAGAGGATGATCTTATAAAGATGGAGCAGAACATACCAGTCATTCTTTGTAAGTTGGAGAGAATATTTCCCCCTGGTTTCTTTGACTCTATGGAGCATCTTCCAGTGCATCTTGCACAAGAAGCCAGGCTTGGTGGACCGGTTCAATACAGATGGATGTATCCATTTGAAAGGTAATTTAATAAAATATTCTTTAAAATAAATATTCATTTGAAAGGTTAAATGTATCAATTTTTATCATCAACCTTATTATTTTGTAGATTTATGGGCAACTCAAAACGGTCGGTGAAAAATAAAGTCAGGGTTGAAGGATCTATTCGTGCAACTTACTTACACCGTGAGACAATCCATTTCTGTTCTCATTATTTTACGAACTTCATGTTGACACTAACAAATAATAGGAATGAAATAGAAATTGACAGTGAAAGACACCCGCTAGCCTTATCAGTATTTTGCCTTTCCGGTCATCATGCTGGAAAGGAGCTGACCCACTGGTTAACGGGAGAAGAGTGGAAGTCAGCCCACGTTCACATGTTGATCAACTGTGCCGAAGTATCACCATATCTTACGTATGTATCATTTTGACCACTTTTAATTTCTTTTATCCACAACTACTCATGATCATTTGTTTGATAATGACTTGTCACAGATGGAGGTGAAGACGACTTCTACGGCGTGATTCAACATATATATGAACTGGCGTACAATACTTTAGACTATACTAAAAAAATAGTGCTATTTTATTGTAATTGGTTTGATCCGTCAAGTAGACGCACAAGAGTGGATCGAAAATATAATACTGTTGGCATATGCATGAATAGAAGATACCAAATGTTTGATCCGTTTATCATGGCACAACATGTAAGACAAGTGTATTATGTCCCTTATCCATCAACTCGAAGGGACAAACAAGGTTGGTGCGTTGCAATAAAGACAAAACCAAGGGGTCGCGTTGAAGCAGATGACCCACAGGAAGAAGTGGCTTATCAAGTGGATGAGATGTCTCATGTCAACGTAGTAAATGAAGTGGGACCCATTTCTCAACTACGTGACAATCCAATCACATATGAAGATGTAGATGGAGATGATGAGGAATTAAATGAAGAAATGGCAGAACCATCAAGATCTGAAGACGATGCCGAAGTAGAGTGGGCATAATGGGCATAATGAATTTGTTTAACTTTTTACAATTAGAGAAATTAATGTCTAACAATATATTTTAATTTTTCAGTTATTTTCATAACTTGTTTATTTTTATGGAATTCATTTTTAATATTGTTATGTTTAAATATAATATTTAATTACTGTTATTGTTGAATTGCTCTATAGACTTATATGGCATCAGGAGGATCGGGGTCCGCCCCCCCAGACCACCCACTGGTGGTAAATGGAAGGGGAAGTACATCGCCCTCGACCCCCCCGGTCGTTCGAGGCCGAATATTATTCGGCGTGACGCTGCTGGCTTTTCGACGTTGTCATCCACACAGCGTCTGCGTACATCTATGCCTACACAGCCTCCAGCGTCTTTGGCCCTTACGCAACCTACGTCACATTCAGCACCTGCACGGCCGACATCACCTTTTGCATCGACACCCCATTTGCCTCCTATTTACATGATCCCCAACCCAGAGTTCCAGCAGACACTTGGCGCTTCTTCCTCCCATTTTGTGCCTGAGACGGTGCCTGATACTCATCAGTCCGATCATGAGTATAGTACGGGCCATACACCTGATCAGACCGAAGTTGAGCAGGACGAGGTTGAGCAGGAGGTCGTCGAGGATCTTTAGATGCTGCATGATGGCCAAGTTGTTATTAGGTCGGCTGGTAAAGGGTAAGTATTTACATTTTTATTTTCGAGTTATTAATAATTTACATGTGCGTGTGTGTGTGTGTGTATATTATAATTTGTTTGATATCTTTTTATTGTTCAGGTTCCTTCCCTCAAAGCCAGCTGTGACGGCTATCACAGCAGTAATTGAGAATAATTACCACACTTTTTGGACCAGTTGGGGGAAGTTGAATGACCAGGAGCAGAGACATATGTTCAAATCTTTCAGAGCAAGTTGTAATTTTTTTTTTGTTGCATATATTTTTTTGTTTTTCATAAATTTCAATTATGTTTAATAATGTATTATATTCATACAGGAGAGGATTGCTTGGGAGGAGGAGCATGAGGAGCGGATCGAGAAGAACTTCCATATGAAAGCCTCCCACCGCCTCTCTGATATGCTTAGAGATGCCCGCCTCAATGGACAACCCTATTGGATAGGGGATTAGCTCTGGCAGCAGCTGGTAGCGCACTGAAACTCCTATGAGTTCATGGCGATCAGCGAGAATACCAAGAAGAATAGAGCCTCTGAGAAAGGTGGGAGCTTGCACATCGGGGGTTCTGTCAGTCAGGCCCAGCACGCAACTCGACTTGTACGTATTATATAATAATAATTATTATTACGTGTTATATTATTATTATTATTATTATTATTTAAGGTTTTTTATTAAATAATTACAGTCGAGGAGGTTGGATAGAGAGGTACAGTTGCACGAGCTCCATCGTGCAACTCACATTAGGAGGAGTACCAGCGATTTTGTCGATGAGCGGTCGAGGCGGACCCAGGTAATTATAAAATATAATGAATAATTTTTTAATAATGTTTATATTGTTTTATTACAAAAAAAATTGACTTATTTGTTTATGTTTGACAGGAGGAGTTTGAGTCGAGGATGTCTCAGATTTCTCAGACATCATCATGTTCCCATCTCAGAGCCCTGACAATCTATCTGCACCGCTCAGGGTTTGGGCAGATGTTGTTGACAGCAAGAAGAAGGGTCGCCTATACGGTGCTGGAGACATTGCCAACAACTACAGGAAAGAGACATGTCGCCCCCGCATCGGAGAGTCATCGAGTAGTGGTGGTGCCAGTCGTCGCTTTACCGCGGATGAGCAGGACATAGCCGAGCTGAAGCGGGTTGTGGCCGAGCAGAAGGAGGAGAGCCGTCGGACGAACGCCATTTTGGCTCAGGTGCTGTAGTGACAGGACCAGATCTTACTAGTTGCTAGCTCGCCAGTCGCCTCCGCCTCCGCCTCCTAGTACTGATGATCATGTCGATGATGTAGATGGTGTAGAGCATCTCGATTATGATTAGGACTACCATGACTATTAATGATGTTTGTACTGATATTTTTTCATATTTTCGAATATTTTTTTAGTTACTGATGTTTGTTCAGATTATTTATTACCTTTTTTTCAATTTTTTTTTGTTTATGTTATCATATTTTTTTAATATGGGAATAAGTTAATAATTAAAAGTAATCAATTTAATTAAATTAAAATTACTAGTAATATTTAATTAAATTAATTAAATAAATTAACTAATTTAACAATTAAATAAATAAATAAATATTTTTTAATATGGGAATAAATTATTTTTATTAATTAAAAAAATAAATAACTAAATAATTAAATTAATTTAATAGTTAATAATTTAATTTAATAAATTAAATTAATAGTTAATTAAATTAATTACAAAAATTAAATTAAATAAATAAATCAATTAATTAAATTAAATATAAAAATTTATCAATTAATATAATTTTATTATTTAAAATAAAATTCGAATTTACCGACGGGTTAATCTGTCGGTAATGAATAGCGATATCACCGATGGGCAAGGCCGTCGGAAATCTACCGACGGGAACATCCGTCGGAAATTACCGTCGGATTATGACCGACGGGCTAATATCGACGGCAAAAAAAGCCCATCGATAAACATTTGCGACACGCGTTTTACCAACGGGCTTTTGGTCGTCTGTAATCCGTCGGAAAATCGACGTTACCGACAGTTTTTCAGAGTTACCGACGAGGTGCTGGAATTCTGAACTAATAAACCGGATTTTTTTTTACCTTTTGAGGCACAACAAATAATGCAAATTCCTCTTCTTACTGTTCCTAGTCAAGATACTTTTGTTTAGGGACCAAATAAAAGAGGTTTATTTAGTGTCAAGTCTGCTTATGAGTTCATCTCCAAACATGAAGAAAATCTAGTCCCACAAAATTTAGATGTTGCTTCTCCTCTAGCAATTTGGACAAGATTATGGAAATTAAAGAGCATTCCTAGACACTTGCTTCTGGCATGGAAATTATTACATAGAAAGATTCCAGTTCGGTCCTCTCTATTTCAAAAAAGGTATAAAATGCTCTCCCTTATGTCCACGATGTAATTCATTAGTGGAAACTAGTAATCATGCTTTTATTGATTGTGATTGGGCCAAGTCCGTTTGGTTTGGGTCGCCCCTTGGTATCCACTTTACATCAACTACAGGGGGAGGGACCGATTTTGTTGCATGGCTGGAAGATGTAATTATGAATGAAGAGGCACAAACAGTGAAACAAGTTTTGTTTTTATGCTATAGCATTTGGTTTTCAAGAAATAAGATCTGCTTTGAAAATAAAGAAATTTCTCCGCAGGATGTTATCTCCAAAGCATGGAATATTGTAGAATGCTTTCAAAGTTCACAAAACTGCATGTTGAATCATAGCTCAGATATGCCAGTGGATAGAAATTTGTCTTGGAGTGCTCCGCCTATGGGATGGTACAAACTTAATACTGATGCAGCATGCCCGATTGAAGGTTATTGGGGTATTGGAGCCGTCATCAGAGATGAGGAGAGTGCGGTAATGGCAACGGCTACATGGTTAATTCCATCTTTTCCGGATCCAGAGCTAGCAGAGGCTTTAGCTGTCCTTAAAGGGGTACAACTGGCCAAAGACCTTCTTCTTCTCCAATTGGAAGTGGAGTCTGACTCATTGTCGGTTGTGAGAGCTCTACAATCTGGCTCTAATGCGGTCTCTTATTTTGATATTGCAATTTCAGAGTGCAAATACATAAGCACCTCCTTTCATAATTTTAAGTGTTCTCATGTTCCTAGAGAAGCAAATAAGGTAGCTCATGCATTAGCTAAGTATGCTTTTACTAGTCCTGACAAAGTTTGAGTTGAAGAATACCCGGATTGTATTGCCTCTGCTTTGGCCTTTGACTGTTTGCCATCCTTTATTTCGTAATGAAATTCGTATTCCACGTCAAAAAAAATGATGTATTGTCACATCATTTAATAAGTATGACATGTCATGTGTTTTTCAACTCATTAAATAATGTGACAACACCTCATTAGATGTATAGGTAAAATTATTTTACACTGGCGGTACTTATAAATTAAACTCTTTGGTTTATAAACATATTTTAGAGGATAAGATGTGTAAGTATAAAAAATAATGAGTGTATGTAGCTGTCACCTTGAAGCCATGTAGGAATAAAGTCCAAACACAACAACACAACACTTGGACTCTGAAACAAGAAACCCATAGGGCCCATGATTTTCCCGCCTCCCCACCATAATTTTAACACCCCCCTTACAGCTAAAAGACCAAAATACCCCTAACCTAATTTCTACATCTTCCACCTTCTTCCTCTCACCCATTCACCTCCCTTATTCTCTCTCATAAACTTTATGCACTCCCCCTCTCTCTCCCACCTCTCTTATCTCTCTCTCGGACCTCCCGCTACTGTGCCCCCAACTATCCGTTGCCATCACCACCTCAAACCGTCGTCGTCGCCACTTCGTTCGCTGTTGTTGGCACGCGAAAACGTTCTTTTTTTCTTCTGCGATTTCTGAATATCCGGAATCTTGTTTCCGGTGCGTTCCAGATTCTATATTTCGATTGTGTAATAAGATTAACTAGTCTTTGCCGTCCGGAAACTAGATTCCGGACGCCTCCGGAAATAGGATTCCGGTCTCTGAAAATATGGGTGTGCTAGAAAACAGAACTGTACATATACTACACGTCCGGAATCGTATTGCCGGACTATTTCGGAAACTTGATTCCGGATCCCTTACACTTCTGGATTCTAGATTCCGGCGACTTCCGAAAACATAATTTCAGAACGTATAAATTTGCAGAAAAAAAATTATGCGAACGACCATGAAAACGCGACGGCGAGGGCGACAACGAGGGAGGATGGTGAGAACCGAGTGATAGAAAGTGAGAGAAAGGGAGGTGAGAGAGGTTAGGTGAGAGTAAGGGAGCAAGGTGAGAGACGGGATGTGAGAGTGAGGGAGGGAGGTTAGGGATGAGTATGGGTATTTTGGTAAATGCATGGGATATGAGAGGTGTTAAAATTAACGAGGGGAGGGGGAAAATCATGGGCCAACCCATGGACAAAAGGAGTCCATTTCGTTGTGTGGGCTGGGCCCACGGGGAGGCCCAAACTCAGCCCGAGTAAAGGGTTGTAGAAAACCCCGACTGTTACGGTACTTGAAGGTTTTCAGTCTGGGAACCGCGCCCATCCGCCGAGAGCCGCGTCAGTTCCCAATTCCCGTCTCTGTATGCAACATGGTACGTAGTTGTGCTGTTTTTCTGTCTTCCTTTTCCCTCTTTGTATTATTCATAATTAGGGTATTTGTGTTGGTGTTTGAAAATTTTCAGTTGTTTGATTGATCATAAAAATGTGAACTTTATTAGAGTTTTGTAGCTTGAGATTTGAAATCATTGATTTTGAAACTGACCCTTGTGTTGTTTATGGTTACATATGGTGTAATGTAATAATTTTATGTTTTTTATTATTATTTTTGGTCATGGGGATGTGTAGTCTCTTGTGGCGAACGAGGAATTCCAGCACATTCTGCGTGTGCTGAACACCAATGTGGATGGGAAACAGAAGATAATGTTCGCACTCACCTCCATCAAGGGTATTGGGAGGAGATTCGCCAACATCGCTTGCAAGAAGGCTGATGTCGACATGAACAAGAGGTTTATCTTTTGAGTTTGATTTCATCGCACATTCATTCAATTTACATCACATCACTTGTGTTGTCTGTCTTAATATCTGTTTGTTGTTGTTGTTGTTGGTACTGGCAGGGCTGGTGAATTGAGTGCTGCTGAGTTGGATAATATTATGACTGTGGTTGCAAACCCTAGGCAATTCAAGATCCCGGATTGGTTTTTGAACAGGAAGAAGGACTACAAGGATGGCAAGTACTCTCAGGTGGTTTCCAATGCTTTAGATATGAAGTTGAGGGATGACTTGGAGAGACTCAAGAAAATCAGGTGATTAACATTTTGATTGTAGATTTTTTATGGAATAAAAATCATTTAGCCATAACTGTTCTAATGTTAATGTTGCGATAATTTGGTCCAAACCAAGGTGTTCAATCTGACATGATTATAGAATATTGTAATTCATCTTGACAGTTTTTTGCCCTCCTCACAATTCATCGATCCTAATACACCAATGCATCCAAATGTGTTGAATATCCTGAATGCATGTTCATTCCCTCTATTTTCTAAAGTAATTCAGAACTTTTGCATACACTTGTATTGAAATTGTTTCCAGATTACGTCCAAGAGATCTGTGTAAATTAAAACAATCCATTGCTCAGCTATTCTAACATATACCTTTTGTTTAAGGAGACATGCACAATAGGGCATGGTTAGCTTTTTCTTTTTTTTTTTCAATGACAATCATCAAATATAAATATGTGATATAAGCTGCAAAGTTATAAAATGATGCATATGAAATTAGATAAATGGAACATTATTCTCTCTTCTGCATTGTTTGCAAAACTTAGTTTCAGCTACAATGCAATGTCATTTACAATAGGTTCTGCTTGAGCCTTGAAGCCATACAAATTAAAACTTATATTGCTGAAAAGATTGTGAAAACAAAGGAAAGCTATTAACTTCTTATACATGTTACTTTTTAATACCCTATGAATTTTAATTTCCATACTCTATCTGCATGTAGTTTCCTGAATCACAGGAACCATTTTTCGACCTTGATTTTATACAATGTTGTCAACATGATTTTGACAAGTGAAAAATAAGATTGCTGCAACCTGACATTTAAATTTGGCTGCAGGAACCATCGAGGTTTGAGACACTACTGGGGTCTTCGTGTACGTGGCCAGCATACCAAGACTACTGGTCGTAGGGGTAAAACTGTTGGTGTCTCAAAGAAGCGCTGAGTTCTCACTTGTAACTTTTTTCTTTCTTTGTTTTTTGAAGAATGAGATATGTTATTCCGATAAAGCCAACAAATATTTCTGTTGGGAATGTATTCGGAATTTGTTGCATTTGAATGTGGATTGTGGCGGCTAGGTTCGTTGATATTGTTTTTTAACTTACGAGACGTGTGTTTTTTTAGCTCCAATTTGTGGTAGAGTCTTGCATTGATTTGCATTAGCTATGATCAAATGTTGAGCAAGATTAATGTATGATTACTACTCAATTTGGTCTTCAAATTATTTCTTGTTGGACTGCCGAATTAGAGGTAATACTTCATTACCCAGAGGCCAAAACCTATAGTAGAAGAAACATAATGCTTGGATGGTGAATAAAGATTGAGAAACAACATTGACAACATAAGAAGCCCTAAAAAAACAATTATTATATTTTGCTTGTTTAATTTTTACATATATCATTAGAAGTGTGGCAGAATTCAAAAATATTGACCAACGTCCTTGCTTTTAAAACGCTTGAAGCTAATTATTGGTGATAACCCGGTGAATAATACATGGGAGCAAGGACGGAGCTTAGTTATGACAGAGAAGCTTAGTTATGACAGAGAGGAGCCTCAGCTCCCTCAAGCTCGATTCCAGTTTCGGCATTTTTGGCTCTAGTGTTAAGAGTGTTGCAGCGGCAAAGACTGTTTTGACAACTCATTGGTCTCAAGCTCGATTCCATTTTCAGCATTTTTTAAAACGCGTTTGGCAAGTCACGCCGGGAGAAATGGATGAGTAGCTACATTGCAGCGTTATCATTGTTCACAATTTTTAAAGCAATTTTGTTTATATTTTTTACATTACTTTTATAAGTATTTTACATACTCTTCATTATATTTATTATTTCTTCTTTTTCCCATTGTATACGTATTATAATGAGAAATGAGACTATCATATAATAATAACAATAATAATAATAATAATAATAATAATAATAATAATAAAATTGTGTGTACACAATATTATTTAGGAAACACATTAGAAAGAATTTGCTTAAAATTTATTTTAAACTCATTTTATGATATAAATATTATTTATATTAGTATTTAACTATATTTATATAACTTGTTAAAAAACTATATTTATATAAATAAAATTATCATATCTTTATAAATCATTTTCAAAAAATAATTTATGAATAAACAATTAATAATTTTTTTTAAAAAACAATTTCAGCTTTCAAAAATTAAAATCAGCTAATCTACGATTACTTTTTAAGAAAACCTTGATTTTGTTGAGTTTTTCAATGAGTCTTTATCGTTAAGTTAAAATTATTTTTCTAGTAATTTAGTTTTGTTTATAAATAACTTTTTATAATTTATATTTGCTTATTTTTTATTTCATAGTTGAGTATATTACTTATTTTTTTGGCTCTGTCAACAAATTCTATCAAGCTCCGCCACTGCATAGGAGACACAAACAAAGATGGGTCACAAATAAGAAGAATGACCATGCCATCTATTTTATTATATATATTTAAATTTAAATATTTAAGAAACTTAACTATAATTATGTCACAAACCTTTTTCAAGTTAATTTTTTTTCCTTTTTTTTTAGTTTCCAATATGTTTTCCTACTTCAATCACTCAGCTATTCTATCTATTATCTGTTTAAGAAAATTAACTACACTATATAAAAGATAGAGATATTACCAGCTATGTGGTAATATCTCTATCAATTATATAGAATATGGGGAAAGAAAAAAAAATTCACCAATTTTCTCTCACTCGTGCTTAGCACAAGTTACACCTACTAGTTACAGTAATAAAATTTCACTCAAATGCCATTGTAGTCCTAAAGCTGCAACATCACGCTTGCCATATGCGGGTTGTATTGTGACCTATAGATTGTCGGCAAACAATCACCGGTGGTTCATCTTTTTCCGCTGCGATTCAATCCATACTTGGCAAACAAGAAACCAACTTCAACTTTCGTACACTCGCAATTTGTTTCTAAACCTTCGAAAAGAAGAAGTATATTATAAATCGTGTAGAGACGAGAATTAAGATATTGAGGAACTCAATGACCAAAAAAGATCCTGAGGAACTCACAAACATAACCAGGTTTACTAGTGAATTGTTAAAATTGCCGCTGCTAATTAAACAATCAAATTTTTTAATAGACCAGGTCTTGGCATAAATAATGTAATAACTACACTAAAAAATGTCTGAATGAATTTGACGCAGCAGTTTGATCCTCCTATCCAACCATGTATTTGATCCAACATTCCAATAGACAAGCTTTTGTGTCTTCATTTTAGCTGAAAAAAGGTAGCAAGGAATTTAGAGGGAAGGGGTTACTGGGGAGATGGACAAGTCCCATAAAGATGTCCTAAAGCAAGTACTTCAAATAAAATGGCACTTAATCAATAGCATAACTGTCGCGACAGAAATGACAGTAACAATAAAAACTTACCAGGGTTATTGCTTAACTTTGAGACTGGTTTCTATGCGTTCAATTAGCTGATCTGCTGTTAATGCTCCCTCCTGAAAATCATGAAGACCAAATTTTATCTTACTCGGAGAAGTCCGTTGTTAAGATAGCATCCTAGTTTTCTTTTGTCTTTTCAAATATACAAAACATCAATGTAGCTTCACAACGTTTGATGTGTGGACACAATGAAAATCTTTAGTAAATAACAGATTCAGCACAGAAGAATCTGTCTTCAATGCGGTATTATTTCTAAAGGATACTTAAAATTATCAACAAAATTGAAGAAGACTAGAAGCACAGTTAGTTTTAAGAATATCACATCTCAGAACATTGCAACACTGCTTATGCAAATACGGGTATAAATCGAAAGCATCAAATTCAGTTTCATGATTTACGTTTAAATGCCATGTCATGCAATTTCAGGCCATTGCAAAAGCAGCAGATAAGGCTTCTGTGTATTGTAAAGTGTGAAAAATAGGCAACCACCAGATTCAAAGAAGGCATAATTCAGATAAAGAAAATATAACCAAACATACAAAGCGGTCACACGGTTTTCCATCCTTGAACACGACGAAAGTTGGCAATGCCTCAATTTTGTATTTGTCAGCAATGCTAGGATACTTCTCAGTATCAATCTTCACTACTTGTATCTTATCTATAAGTCGAGTGCTTACTTCGTCAAGTATGGGAACCATGAATTGACAAGGACCACACCTGTAAACCAGGTATTGGGTTACTCATTAGATGTAATGATCAGTTTAAACCTGAAATATTACCAGTTAAAAAAAGGGGATTCACACGGAACATGAAGAGATAAGAAGAAAAGGAATACAAATAGGGAGAAAGTTACCAGGTTGCATAGAAGTCAACCAATACAGGCTTCTCAGAGTTAGCAAGCAAATCATCTAAAGAGGAAAAGGTTTGTTTCTTTGCTTGAACCTACAAAAAACAACATTGGAAAACGCTGGTCAGTTCTCAATTGATCATACCACACCCATTGCAGAAGCAGAAAAGTACAGTTTTAAGAGGTGCAAATGCAAACACGAACAGACATGGCTCACCATCCTTATTTAACGCTTATTCAATAAGTACTTTCATACGAGAATTTATATCGCAATGGTTTAAATTCAATACGCTATTTGTGTTTGGGTATGTATGTCGTAAAACTATTTACATTCTCAACATTTGTTTTCACTATAAAAATAGAATTTGGGGACTACCAAAATAAATAAATAAAAAATAGAATTTGGGGTGGACGAGAATAAAAGAGAGACGAAGGTTAAACTCCACATGGAGCCATTCCTAAGCTATTTTTACAAGCAATTCTCAATACTTATACAAGTGCATATGTCATGAGATGATAGCAAATAAGATATAAATAAACTCTTCTAAATGCCCACATAGTCCGCGTCTCCATGCTATTGGAAGGGTCATGTGATCCAGAAACGAAGGAAACAAGAAGTCAAAGCATTATAAAGATATCAAAGGAAATAATAGCCGTCTTATTCTCATATTCAGCAAGCCCCAAACATCTGGGAATGCAACAAATTTTCCATATACAAAACAATAATTTTCCAGTAATTTCCCCAAACAAAAGAAATCGATCCATCAACGACAACGACTCTAATAAAAAGCATAGAATAAAATTAGAACAATCGCACGCTCTTCTTTAAATGAAGAAGCTCGTATTGCACTTAACAGTAATCATTATTTGTAAATTAAACCATAAACTTCGGTTTTGTTACCAGAGGAAGAAATCGAGGTCGCGAGGAAGCGGGAAGGTGGCGAGTCCCAATCCGAAGAAGGCGAGTGCGAAAAGGAAATTGCAGCTTCATGTAAGAAGATGCAGATGCAGGTCCCACACGTGTGGAAGAGTTCAGAGAAGGGATTACGGAAGAAGCTGAAACGGAGAGCGCCATGGGAATGATGCGAACGAGGAACAGAAATGTGTCTTCTGTTTGTTTTTGGATTGGGTAATCAGAAAAAAAAAATAATGAAAGGAAAGGAAAGGACAATGAAAAACTCTCTATCTGTTTGGAATCGACGGAGAAATAAAATATCCGAATGAAACGAAGCAATTTAACTGGACTCGTGCGTTGCTCTGACTCTGACTCCATCGCTTCTCCTTTTCCGCTTTTTTTAATATTTAAATTATTAAAAATAATCAACTGCATTTTCCGCGTGTAGTTAAGAGATACGACAGAAGTTTTACATAAATTTAAATTAAATTAAAATTTAATTTTGGTCTATTACCATTCTTGTGTCTCTACACCTAAGGGAGTTATTGATTTGTCATTGCCTTCCCTTATCAAGTATTAACCTCGTGACTTCTAACTTTAGGTTCATGATGTCCACTTATATGATTTGCCATTCAGGGGTTAGAATGGTTTGGGTCTATTTGATGGATGATTCAAGAGTAAACATTTTAGCACATTTTTTTTGCGGAAAAACGGATGAATGAGTTTTTGACATGTGTCCTTAGTATAGTTAAATTTTATAAATAGATAATAGATGAGAGAAGACTACGCAATACAAACTTTGTCACAATTTAGCACAACATGTTAAGAGTATATACATGGGACAACATTGCGACTAATTTGACTAATGACTAGTTTGATTAACAATTTACTAACAACTAGTTCGCCTAACATCATTATGTTACATAAAAATATCTAATCAGGATACAACATTATCTTAACCAATTCCTTGTAATTTATGTGATCGTCTCTCCACCATCCTAGATCCATCTTTGAAGGGGATCTTCAACCCTCTATCCTTTGGCTTGTTCTGTTTGTCCTTAACACATGACAACTCTATCATGATAGTCATTATTCCCTATGTGCCTCTTACATGGAAGTAAAGTGGGCATTCACAGAAGAAGTTTCAAAGGCTTTTGCTTTGCTCTTTCTTTTTGATGTCTTTTTCTCATTAGGCACACAAATGGTGATGTCGGGTCATATTCGCAACATCTTTGGGTTAGAAGATGATGAGTTGCCTTCACCTTTATCTTGATTCTCACACCCGCCCCCCTTTATGTGTTTCTCCTCTGCATCACCATCCTCCCTGTCGTCGATGATCGTAGCCGCCAATCGGTCAATCGGATATGGCGCTTCCGGACTCAGAAGGAGCCATGGATGATGTAGGTTGAGTGCCTCGTCCAGATCTCGTCTAGATCTACCACTCCTGGTGTAGATGGATTTGAGTATTTGAGTTTGTTGGTTTTTTTGTTTTGAGGTTTATGGATTGGCGCAAGAATAATTGTTTTTATTGAGTTTCGAGTTTTGAGATTTATATTTCTGATTCTTCAGATTTCTTGGTTTGGATTTGTTTATGTTATTTTTCCTCTTCTTTTCGATGATTATGACCGAAAGTTGAATTGATTTTTTTTTTATGTTAGACCATCTCCAACAGATGGTTCTTAAGTCACAAGAAATGTTCTTAGTTTTTTTATTGAAGATGAATTAGGTGGCAGCCACCCTGACAAACCGTTTTTTAGGAAGAACCATTCTCCAAAATAAAAAAGTTGTTTTTCTGACAAGAAAGGAGAGGGAGTCGAGACAAGAGGGAAAAGAGAGTTTTTGAGAGTAAGATCACTTTGGGTTCTTAAATTGTTTTATCATTGGAACAAAATATTGACAAAGTTCTTAACCATGACCTAGCTTAGATTAGCCCAACAAAAATTCATTTGGTTAGTGAAAATTCATTTTGTTCCCATTACAAAGACGGTTCTTATATGTGGTTGCACATGTACTTCCTCCGACGGTCAAAATTCCACGTGAATTTGTTCTCAACTTTAAGAAGTCACTAAAGTACTCTCTAATCTCTATGGAGATGTTATAACATGATTTGACAAAAATATTATAGCGCGTTGATATCTAAATTGAAATTTTTTTTGGGTTCAATCTAAGTTGAAATTTTATGATAGGGTCTCCTTTTCTAGTAGGAGAAACACTCCAGAAGAAGAAGAGAGAAATTGGGAATTTCAGAGAAGAGGAGTTTTAGGTTTTTAATTCTATCTCATTTTATTTCATGATTGTGGATTTATACAAGGATTTCAATCCCTACTCCTAAGGATCATTTGCCAAGTGGCTAAAGATCTCTACAGCTCATGTAACCGAAAGATATTCCTATAACGAGATTATTATTCAGCAAAACAGAATTGAAAAGAGCAGCAACGGTGGAAGCTCCTATAGGTGTCACGCTGGCTTCATGTGGCATCAGGGAGGATTCAGTTGCAGTCATCAAGCCACTTGGGCTCCTTCTCAGCCTTTTGGGCCTTTCAGTGTGGATGTACTCAGCGCATCTCCATTATTTATCATGTGTGTATCATTTTATTAACTAGTATTGCTAAAAAAAATTATTAACTAGTATTATAAAGTTAATCTAATAACTTGCGTAATTACGCATATTATATTTTTGTTGAATTGACTGTAATACTAGGCACGCATACTCTTCACAATTTGTAATTGTCCATCGTCAATAGATGTTAGATTCAGCACTGAAATACCACAGTATCACTCTTCTTTATACTCCCACGCCCCCCACCCCACAAAAAAAAATTACCTCCTCTTCGTGTGGGCATTCCTGCCAGTTTGGAAGGAATAAAAATAATTCGATTTGAAATTAATTTTAAATTATTATTATCATTGTTGTTAATACTACTACTTTGATGATGGAAGCCTATCACGTGGCTTGGTGAAGATAAAGTTCAAGAAGATGAATGTCACAGTGCCTAACTCTCTGCCTTCGACCTTCGTGTTTCTTGTCAATGACCAAACAGTCACCGAGTTCACCCCCTTAAATTTCTATATGCACCTCCTATGAAAATAGACAACACAGACCAATTATCAATTATTAATCGTTATCATGAAGGCCAAACCCTCCAACTGCGAATCCACGAGAAGCAAACACAACACCTCTATTTTGGCACAATAGGAACAGGGTGTCAATGGTAGCAAAAACTTAGCTCCTACTTGAAGATGAGGTGAAGGAGATCTAAGGGGATTCAATTTTTTTGGAAGAGCATTGTCACAGAGAACAGTGCACCCTACTAAAAGTGTTAAAATGAAGACAAATACTAACGATCTCTAGACACTTATTAAAAATTCAAAATTAAAGTATTGAATAAAAATAAATTTTTTTTCAGTCTAAGATATATTAGATACTTATTTTTTATATTTTTTAACTAGTGACTTGAGGAGTCCTAAAGTGTCAGTAAATCAAACACAATAATATTTGAGGAATTGACACCTTTAACTGAAGAAATCATTTTAGTCGTTGATGTTTAAATTAATATTTATAACTAATTTTTTTCCTCTAAAATCACTCCATTTTAGGGGAATCAAATTGAAAATATAAATGCTACAGGAGAAGATGGTCCCCAAAGAAATTTGCAAGGAATAATCACAACAGTATTCAGTGGGGAAACTTGGTTCACCTTTCAAGGTTGAGAATTGATGACTTAGTCGTCGATGGAGAATCCCAAACCAAATTTCATGAAAAGAGACCAAACAAATCCCGATAAGTTCTCGATTTTTCACTAGGGTTGCAAACGAATTTGGATTAGATGTGGTCAAAATACCACACAATCAGCATATCCCAACTGTTGCATCAAGATCGGACAGTTTGTGTTCCAAGCTCGTATTTGAAATCTGATTTGGTGAATTCGAAATTTGGCTCACCTTTCAAGGTTGAGAATTGAGGACTTGGTTTTCGATGGAGAATCCCAAACCAGATTTCATAAAAAGAAAACCAAACAAAACCTGATAAGTTCTCCATTTTTCACTAGGGTTGTCAACGAATTTGGATTAGATGTGGTCAAAATACCAAGCAATCACTGCAGTTAGCATATCTCAACCATTGGATCAAGATCGACAGTTTGTATTCCAAGCTTGTATTTGAAATCTGATTTGATGAAGTCGAAATATGAGTCGTCCAATCTTTGATCCAACGGTCGAGATCTTTAACTGCAGTGACTGAGGTATTTTGATGCAGACTACTCAGATCCATTGTGAACACCTTTACATTTCCACATCACCAATGCATGCTTTTCTTCCCCCAAACACGAAGCTAAAACAAGTAAATTGAGACTCTTGTGTGCAGTGCATAGCACACTGCACACATAACATTGCAATTTATATTTTCCATCCGTGATAAATTTTTAATTCTTTTTTATCATACAATCCGTTCATACAGAATAACTTACATGTCTAGTGATACAAGATGAAACAACAGCCATAATACTAAACACTAGAAATCCTCACCATGGGGGCATTTATGGTTAGCCTCGTTATGTGATGTACTTAGTTGCAGATAAATGACTCCAAAACCACTGCTGATAACACCAGAATACATGAAAAACGCGCACGAAATGTTCAAAACCATGCGTGCCATTGTAAAAAATCAGGTTGCAAGAAGATCATCCATCACTTGTCAATATGAAAGCCAGAACAACGATGGTGAGTGCAAAGACAATGGTGGCACAGCGAAACAACCGTGCATATTTAATTGCAGTCTGATTCTTGCTCTCTTCACTGCTTAACTCAATCTCTTTGAGCAGTTCTCTCACTTTATCAATGTCTGAGTCCTTTGAAGCTTGGATGAGTCTACTTTGAATCTTCTCAAACTTACTCAGACTCCTATCTCTAGATGTAACTTGTTTTGACCAGATAAAACCTGTCATCTTCCACAAGAGGATCCCAACATAGATGGCTACAATGCAGTCTACAGAGTAATGATGGCGTTCTCGTACTTCTCTTTGGGCACTGTGTATTACTAGAAGCCATACAAGAGCTGAACTGAAACCTCCATACGCTTCCTGCAACCATTTTTAAGAAATATCAGTCAAGAATTAAGCTCCTACTTTAAATCAAATGCAAATAACCACGAGACGGTAAGACAATGCAGTGGTGCAATGAACTTCAAATCTTACTGTCCAAGCCATAGCTGTGAGCACAGCAACAAGCATGTGGCCACTGTATAGGAGGTCATTGCAGCCACCTCCAGCTTTCTTTAACAGACTGAACCATGAAGTTCCTTCCGAGGCAGTGGGTCGCAGAAAATCAATTAGAAAGCTCATCGAACCCCATTGTGGCTGGTAGTCACCAACTGGTTTTCCAATGTCAACTATGAAAGAAGAGTATGTTAATTTGCAGGACCTTCTCACACAAGCAAAACATCTGTACAGGTGGACAGGTTCATATAAATGTAGAGGAAAGTATAGACATTTATTATCCCGCTTCATGATCCAACATTGTTAAAAACTTTCAACATTAAAACAAAAATTCAAATGATCATACTTCTTCATGTTCAGAATTGTTAATAAAATCTCATCAAGGAAACCCAAAACCTAATATTTTTCAGCTTCAATTCAAAGTTACTCTTTCTGGCCAGGCCAACAAACTTTACGAATTTTTTTTGAAAAGAATCTTTTAGAGAGCTTTACAGGTCCTGTGTATTTGTTCATATTATGGGCCAAAATATAAGCAACCCGGAGTAAATCAGCATAAAGTCCGAGAACAAAACTTTATGAGAGTAACAATGACAATGACTAGAGTCAAATGAAATATTAGTCTGCATACCATAAGCTTTATCTAGCTTTATCAACTGGCTGATAACATGATGATCCGAAGCATACGGAACATAATATTTCTGAGCCCATCGATGAGGATATCCCGGAACTCTGAACCGAGAATTAGCACACCAAGGACGGGCTGACGGAAGAATTGTAGATGCAAAAGTTATGGCACGAAGAAGGCGGCCAACTGCCATGGTAAACATGTATCTAGCACCTAGTCCAAGGCCTGGAGCTTTTACAGAGCCAAATAGCACAGAGAATGCCAGCATCATAAACAACATCAAGAAATGATGCAATCCAATAATACGAGCCCTTAATATCTCAACAATTGGACCGGGAAGTTTCTCATTTAATGCCAGGAGAAACCATTGACCAGTGTCTGGAAGAGGACGTGTATCCCTATCAGAACAAAATAAGTTTTCATTTTTTCAAATAGAAAATACAACAGCAGGTTGAAGTTACGTTTATGTCAAATAACACAAAATCAGACACTAGTATCAAGTGGAATTAAACACTAGTGAAAACATGTGTATAAAGCAAGATCACTAGCATCAACCATACACTAGAAGTTACCATCAAAACTATCAAAAAGAGATCAGGAACTTGAAAAGTCCTCATCCAATGCTCAAAAATTTGAAGTATAAACGAATTTTAGCTCAGGGAATCATCGAATACTGTGCTAATAAAATGTAATAGCTTAGATCCCCTTTCTGTGAATTAATTAAAAAAGAAAAAAAAATGTGGATCCGCACATCATCAAAAAGGTAGTTACCGGTGCCAGTCGAGGCCGAGCACGGCGGTGACGGAGCGAACGGAGAGGGCTTCGAAGAGAAGAGCAGCTAGCATGAAGAGCATTGAGGCGAGGAACGGAATCGCCGCGCGGAACTCTGCGGACCAGTGCCGGTAAGAGGGGACGCGGGCCACGGCGGCGATGGCGAGGAGGGACCATAGCGCCGGTTGCAGCCGCGAGTGCCAGACCGGGGACAGGTGGCGGAGGTAGTCGACGGCCACGTAAGACATGGCGGCGACGCCAAGGCCGGCGTTCTTCACCGGCGGCGCCGGCCACCGCATTGAGAAAATGTGAGACTGAGTTGAAATGAAGCCTGAATTTGGGGGTTGCGCCAATTTAGGGGAAGCAGGTGTTTTTCGGGTGGTGGGGCCCACTTTGATATTTATAGCATTCTCTTTTTTTTTTTTTTTACGGATTTACAGCATTCTCTTTTTTTTTGGACAGGGATTTACAGCATTCTTAATGCTGCAATTTTCACGGTTTTTACTTTTTATCTATAGTATTTACACCATTCTCTTTGGAATTAATGTAGTATTTTTTTCTTTTAAATGTTTCTGTTACATTATTTTTTATTATTTTTACTAAGAATAATGTGTATTTTAATACTAATTAAAGAGTACAACTTTTTTTTCTTTTTAGGCTTCATTTATACAGTAATTTTCTATTATTTTATCTTTATACTTCCTGAAAAGTATTTAATCATTTTTTGAAAATTATATATTCTATTAACTATTACACAATAAATGATAAATTTAGCACTAAAGTTTGATACAAAACAAATGAATAGGAGAGTATGTTACAATTACACAGCTTAAAATAGAGTATATAAAAAATAAGTTTAAGGCAAGACACGTAAATTCTGAACTAGAGGTGAACATAAATTCTAAACTAGAGGTAAAATATGAAAAACATATCATGTCATAAGTCTGACAGTTTAAGTATCTTGAAGTCAATTATGTAAAATATATCAACTATACGAGACTAGAAATCTATAGAGGAAATTGATAATGATTTGAGTGTAATTTGTAATTTTACTACATGTTTTTTTTTACCGGAACAACATCATAACATTTCTAAATCAATAATGTCTGCAATACATGAAGGTACTGACTCAAAATAATGGAGACTAGACCAAGAATAAGTCGCCTTTGCTGGATTAAGAGTTGCTTCATTCGTTTGTCTCCTAATAAACTTTACCTTAAAGTTTGACTCTAAAGAAGAGATCCTTAAAGCAGTCACCAAATCCATACACCGTTCTCACATTCCACAACCCTTTCCTCATCCAACGTTCTTTACTCACAAGACAAGTAGTGAAAAACTGCTAAGTATTCTCCAAAGAGATGGACAGTCCACCCCTTTTTCTCTAAGCATGCACCTAATAGGTAAACAATTTTTACAATCCGTATAAAATTTTTCACCTTAGGAACAGCGGCGGATCCACGTCTCACAAATTGAGGGCATTTGACCCCACTGACTTATTTATTTTTTTTACTAATTATTAAGTAATTTTATTTTTTTCCTACTTAAAATTAAGTGTTGACCCCACTAAAGAGAAAAAAATAGAAAATGAGTTACTCTTTTGATATGATTGAGAGATGAATTGTTGAATAATTGTTTGGTCACATACATAAAGAGATATATTTTTAATAGTGTTGAAAATGAAAAAATCATACAACAATTTCAAAATATGAAAACACGTAGAGAGCAATTATAATTCGTAGATGTTGATGTGTCTTCAATTTTTTGATATATAATGCTATAGTTTTTGTAATCTCCAATTTTTTGCTTAATAATAATGATGTCAGTATTTTATCGCTTATGCGTTGATATATTTTTTATATAAATATTTATAGTATATGATCTTGTCCCCACTAGTCGAAATTCCTGGATCCGTCTCAGGTTAGTAGGAATTTCCATCTTCAACAGAAATTGCCAATTGCCAGGTATCGCATGAGCATTTATATCCATGAATAAATTGCAACAAAGCTTGTAGGATAATTTGACGAAAGACTCACCTTATGCACTTGATTTCAACAACTCATCCACTATTATCGAGTCAAATAATGGGGTTTGGATGATTTATGTGGCTGCCGCAAGCTCAAAAATATCTCCAATCAAAGGTTCAATCCATTTTTTGCACCATCGACCAGTAAATTAGCAACTTTAAAATCTTGAAGACCATGAGGAGTAGGTAGCAGAACTTGTCCTAAATTACCGCCTCTGAGCCATGATGAATTCTAAACTTGAATGTTATTTCAATTGCCTGTTTTCCAGTGACTTCCAACTTTAAGAAGAGGTCGAGTGGACCAAAGACCGTGCCAAACAAAACTTGGGTTATCGCCTAAGTTAGCATCAAGAAAAGACCCTATTGGATAATATTTAGCTTTGAGGAGTTGTGATAGCAATGTATTTGGCTTCGTAACTAGCTTTCACGTTTGTTTGCCCAATATTGCTAAATTAAAAGCTTACAACTAACGGAAACCGATGCCTCATTGTGACTTACTACATAATAGACTCTTCCAAGACAATCATAAAATGCCTTTGGAATTGTTGCTGCTTGTACCCCACTAATAAGAGTTCAGTATCCTATTTATTTCATCACAAACTGAATGGGAGATTAAATAGACACTCGTAACATAAGCCGGAATGGCTTGAAGCACTGATTTGATAAGAACTTGCTTTTCCGCTTTGGATAACATCCTACCACCTGATGAGGATATTCTTTTCCAAATTCTGTCTTCTATGTAAGCAATACTTTTTGTGATGCCAAATATTTATGTCCTTTATGTTTTTTTTTGTTCTTGTTAGAAATATAATATAAAGTTATTCATTTGTCTTCACTCAACAGCTTAAGCTTTTAGGATAGTTGGTTCTTGACATGGTATCAGAGCCTCTATGGCTAAGTGGTCTAGAGTTCGATCTCTGCTGCCCCCATTCTTCTAATAAAAAAATTAAATTTCAGCACAAAGTAGGTGGATCTGTGCATTCTCCACGTTTCAAGCCCAAAGGGCTTTCACGTGAGGGGACGTGTTAGAAATATAATATAAAGTCATTCATTTGGCTTCACCCAACAGCTTAAGTTTTTGGGATAGTTGGTTCTTGACGGTTGTTTTGCTTGCTAAGAAAAAAAAAGGAGAGCATGGAAATATGACAATTAATGAATTTTTTTTTGACGTAATGACAATTTTATGATATAAACTTAAAGGTTGTTTTCTTTGCATGCTTGCTTACTCTATGAATTTTTTTTTTGACGGGAATAAGGCTATTGCATTTCACTTAAAATCAAAGAGTCAATACAACTGAGAATACAACTGAAAATATGAGGGCTAACGTTAGACATGGCCACCCTAACAAGCGAGTGAGCAACTACGTTAGCCTCCCTCCTCACAAACTCAACCCTCGAGTTTTGACAAAAAGAAAATAGAAGACGCTTACTCTCCAAAATGGTAGCGCTAACATCATTATCCGAGAGTCTCCCTACATTAAAAGTGTCCACTACTAATTTTGAATCCATCTAAAAAATGACATTCTTTATATTGAGCTCACAGATCCAACAAATTGCCTCATAGAGACCCATAGCCTCACCTTGCAGCACGGTTAACATAGGATTGCGCCATAGCATTTTGGCCTTAATGAATCTGCCATGATCGTCGCGGAGACAGATGCCCACACCTACAACATTGTGCTCTTTAAAAAAAGCCACGTCTACATTGCATTTCATGAAGCCAGAGTTGGGTTTTGTCCACTTAGTGTCCCTGCCACCTACCACAATGTGATCACAGGCATGATTATCTACTCTCGCCATCTGCCAGTCTCTGAGCACCGTGACACCATGTTGAATAATAGCCACCGCCTCGTCTGATTTCTCCTCCCACACTTTCAAATTGCCACTCCACCAGATACTCCATAAGGTCATGATCAAAGACTCACATTGTTGCTTCGGGAGGGTCCTCAAACACCTGAAAATTAAGGCTCGCAGACTCTCTGCACCCTGCGTCCACCGACCCAAAGTTGGCATGAGGTTCAAACGGTTCCAGCAAGCCACACGTTTGGGGCAATCGATAAACAGGTGCCATGAAGTTTCTGCATCGTTCATGCAAAAAGGGCACACCGAAGGACATTGGACGCCACGAGCATGCAGATTTACTCTCACTGGCAATACATTGCGACAGAGCTTCCACATAAATCCCTTCACCTTAGGAGGAACCTTGAGACGCCAAAGGTTTGACCAATTGCCATCCAACTCGAGAGCACTTGTGTCAATTAATTTGTCCATGCAGACAGCATAAGCGCTCTTTACCAAGAAGATTCCATCGTTGGATAAGCCCCACACAAGTTTGTCATGTGCAACCGAGTCAAATAAAGGCACAGCCAGGATGCTAGCTTCCTCAGTTGGAGTAAACAAATTGCATATCAGCGCCTCATCCCACCTCTTACAATCAGATAACATCAAGTCCTGGACACATAACTCGGGAATCATGGCATGATGCTCTTGAAACATAATAAATTTGCCATCTCCAATCCAAAAATCCTCCCAAACTCTAATCTCTTCACCACTACCAATGCACCACTTTGATCCTTCCCTAATTAAAATCCTTGAGTTCCAAATGCTCCTCCATATATAGCTAGGATTGCCACATAAAGGAGCATTCAAGAGATCACATTTTAGGAAGTACTTGGCTTTCAATATACGGGCAATGATAGAATGAGGACGGGTAATTATTCTCCAAGCTTGTTTACTGAGGAGGGCCAAATTAAAAGCATGAAGATTACGAAAGCCCATACCTCCTTTCTCTTTACAAATAACAAGTTTATCCCAGGACAACCACTTGATACCTTGCCTCCCACCACCTGTTGAGGCCCACCAAAAGGATTTCATCATCTTCTCAATCTCATCCCCAAGAGTTTTCAGTAAGAGAAACATACTCATGAAATAAGTCGGGATAGCCTGAAGAATAGATTTAATCATCACCTCCTTGCCCCCCACGGAAAGAGCTCGACTACTCCAGGAGTTGATCTTCTTCCACACTCTGTCCTTGATAAAGTTGAACATGTTTTCTTGCTTCTACCAATCATGGATGGTAAGCCCAAGTATTTGCCGGTACCCAAGCATGTTTGAACTTCCAATATGGTTGAAATCTCATCCTTCCTTTCTACAGAGACATTCTTACTGTAGAAGACTTCAGATTTTTGAAAATTAACCTCTTGCCCGGAAGCTCGCTCATAAGTTTGAAGAATCTCTTTCATCATGTTTGCCTCCCGCTCTCCGCCCTGAAAAACATAAAGCAATCATCTGCAAATAAAAGACGGGTTAGTGTCGGGGCATCTTTACAAATTCTGACTTCGTGGAGGTCTCCACTAGCCTCCGCCCTATTGATGAGAGCGGTCAACCCTTCTGCACAGAGGATGAAAAGATAAGGGGAAAGAGAATCCCCTTGCCGAAGACCTCTTCCCGACCGGATAGGCCCAACTGGCTCTCTATTGACCTGAACTGAGTACTGGACAGACTCAACATACATCATCACCCAACCAATCCATCTATCATCAAAACCCATCCTTCTCATAATAGCAAACAAGTAACCCCAATCAATCCAATCATAGGCCTTACTCATGTCAATCTTCAAGGCCACATCACCCACTTTCCCTTGAGATTTGTTCTTCATGTAGTGGATGATCTCAAAGGTTGACATAGCATTATCCAAGATGAACCTACCTTCAACAAAAGCGGATTGCACCTTCGAAATGCACTTATGGAGAAATGGCTTGAGACGATTTGCAAGGACTTAGGAGAGGATCTTATAAATGACATTGCACAAAGATATTGGTCTCCAATCCTTCATGGAGGAGGGATTGTCAACCTTAGGGATAAGTGATATGTACGTGTCATTCAAAGACCCCGGAAAAAACCATTCTCTAGCCACTGAACACATGAGGTAAAAACCTACTGGCCACAGAGATTCTAAAAGCGCTAGTAGAAAGCTGGGTTCAGGCCATCTGGCCCGGAAGCTTTGTCAGGATGCATCTGAGAGACCGCTGTATGAAATTCCTCTACTTTAAAAGGCGCAACAAGGAGTGCATTGTCATCCACAGAGACAATGCATTGCGTATTTTCCCCTTATTTATCCCTTTCATGATGATTATAATAACTTGCCAAACTATTCTTAAAATGTTGTTTGACTAACATCGTTAAGAATTTCAATGATTTCATAAGTTTCGATGTAGCATTCAACTCTCCTTGGCTATGACATTTTAACACTAATAATTGTCTCTCTTTCTCTCTCTAAAGTCTAATCTACAGTATGAATTTCCGTCTAAAAAAATCTAAGGCGTCCATTGCTTAGCACGTGTGGTTCCCACCCCCCTCTCTCTCTCTCTGTATGTTTGGTTCTTTCAATTTTTGTTTTAATAATCTCTGCTTTTGCGTGAAACTATGAATTACATTTTTTTTTTCCCTATACAAAACTAGATTGATACCGGCGCGATGCGCGGGTGTAGTATTGTTTCGTGAATTCGTTTATATGTAAAAGTGATGTATTAAGTATTATAAATATTTTATTAAAAAAAAGTGTCTCAAATATAATAATAATTTAAAATTATAACTTAGAAACATGAAAAATGAGATGATAATAATTTTTAAAGCATAATTAGAAGATCCAGTAAAAAAAACATAATTAGAATATGAGTGTTTTAAAACAGATAAATTTAAATAAGTATAATACAATTTTTTGTCAATATTATTCAATGAGAGCTTTTTTTTGTTGGGACTCATCCTAATTAGTCACTTTGTAGCTGAGTAGGCCGACCGGAGTATCCCCAGGCTTCACACCCTTGGACCGGCTATGAGACTAATCTCCAGTTCGAGGGTCAGGTCACATCTTAAGGCTCATCTCCCCTCCCAAAGAATGCGTTCGGTGGGTATCGAACCTATGGTCCTCCCCACCAACTCAGCAATGCTTAACCAACTGAGCCACACCCATTTGGCAATGAGAGCTTTTGATATTGATATTGATACAATAATTTTATTTTATTTTTTGTATTTTTTAACCTCATTTAGAATTTGTACCAAATAGTCTTCATTATGGTTAATTTTATTTTGGAGGTTTTTTTTTTTTTTAAGATTAAGGAAGGTTGGGTTTGTGAGTGGGTCTAAAATGTGTGTATTTTGGTTTATGTTTTTTGTGTAGATTTTGAAAAAGTTTGTAAAATTGTATTAAAATAATTGTGTAGATTTTGATATCAAGTAAGAAAAGACATATCGACAGGAACAAAAAAATTCTATTAAAATAATAAGGTGCTCAAAAAAATCAAGTATCGAAATAAATATGCTTACCAACATAAGAATATAATTTTTGTCAAAAAGGGATTTATGAAAATTTTAATGTTTAATGGGAGTTATGATATTTTAATGTTACCGTTCAAAGTGAGAGAGAAGTAATTGAAGGAGGTCTAGAGAAGAAAGGATGAATGTGTTTTCCATAATGATACCTCAGCATTTTAATGACGTGGCAAAACAGAATTATGTGGCATAAGAGGAGATTAGGTGTCAATTAATTGTTTCGCGACTCTGTTTTTATATATTACTAGCAAGATACACGTGCATACGCATGAGTCTCTCTGTTTTTACGTATTTTTAAAATGCACTTATTTATAAAATAAATGTTTTACATTTTGACAAATATAATTAGTTTTTTAATTCTCTAAATATGCAAAAAGAGTGAGAATAAACAAAGTATAACGTTTTTTTGTTGGGATTCAAGAGTAAAATAGTCATTTTTAAATAATAAAGAGATTTAAATAATAAAGAGATTTATAAAATTGTTATGTATCAATAGATAATGAAATTATACCGATAACATGTAATGTTTTCCCGTCGGAACTCAAAAGCAAAATAATCATTTATAAATCAACAAGACATTTATAAAATTGATATGTGCTCAAAGACAATAAAATTACACCGATAACGTCTATTGTTTCCCGTCGGGATGCCAAAAAAAACAATTATTTATATCGACAAAATGTAATATTTTCCCGTTTTCCAGTCAAGACTCAAAAGTAAAATAACCATTTATATATAATAAAGACATTTATAAAATTGATATGTGTTCAAATACATTAAAATTATTCCGACAACACCAAGAAAAGTAATCATTAATATCGACAACATGTAATGTTTCCCCGTTTTTCCGCCGAGATTCAAAAGTAAAATAATCATTTATAAATGATAAAGACATTTACAAACTTTCATACTTGTTCAAAGACAATAAAATCATACCGACAACATGTAAAGTTTCCTCGTTGAGACTTAAAAGTAAAATAATCATTTATCATTTATAAATGATAAAGACATTTATAATAACAAAATAAAAAACCAAACAACTAAGAAAATTAATAAAATTTGATACATGATGAAATTATAGCGGCGATATGTAATATTTTTCCGTCGAGACTTAAAAGCAAAATAATAATTTATAAATAATAAAGACATTTATAAAATCGATATATGTTTAAAGACAATAAAATTATTCTGACAACATCTAATATTTTCTCGTCAGAATGGAAAAGAAAAGTAACCATTTAAAAATATAAATTAACAAACTAAAAATTAACAAAATTTAAAAAAATAAAAATTTAAAAACCAAAACAAATAAAAAAATAAATAAAAATTAAAAATTAAAAACTTAATGTAAAAAAATCTATAAGTAATTAAAAAATAAGAAAACAAAAAATAAGAAAGCAAAATATAATTTAATATTCAAAAATAGAAAATAAAAAATCAGAAAATATTAAGAAAAAAAATATGCACCTAAAAAATATTAAATTCAGAAAATCAAAATAATTTAAAAATAGAAAAGTAAAAAAACAAAAAATTTGAAAATACAAAAATAAAAATCAGAAAATAAAAACACAAAGTAAAATTAAAAATAAAAAAATCTGAAAATAGAAACAAAAATGAAAGAAAAATAAAAAATTTAAAAATAAAAAATAGAAATATAAAAAAGAAATTTGACACAAAAAATAAAAAATAAAAAAATAATATCATATTATTATTATTATAAAGAAGGAGGGAAAAAACAAATAAAAAGGGAGGAAAATACAAATCCCCTATGGGTGACACGTGTCCATAAAAGGGGTTTGTTTTTCAATATAGAGGTAGATATTGCATCACAATAATTGTTCTTTTCGAGAGAGAGAACCCCCTGCCTTTTTTTTTTTTTTCCTTTTTCCCCTTCCTGTTACTTTGTCCAACCGCTCAACCTAATATTATACTTCCTCGGTCCCAAAATATAAGAATCTATTGACCATATGACGCTTCTTAAAAAAGTAATTAAGAGTACTTTTTGCATTAAATTTGTACAATTTTTGTGTTGTTTTTCCTAAAATATCCTTAGAATTATTGAGATTATTAATTACATTCTTTTTAATAAATGATATTTTAAGTAAAAAAAATCATTAAAGTAGCATTGAAAATTGAAAAGGGTTTTATAAATTGGGACAAGCAAAATTGGAAACAAGATATTATATTTTGGGACGGAGCGAGTAGTCAAATATGATTTTCTTTCTTGCTCTACTTTTCACTTCCGCTGCGTTTTATATAGCATTTCGTTCACTTTTAAAATTTTTATCTTCCATTTTCTTACTTTGTATTGGTGTAATTCTTTTAATCTCGCGACCTTTTTCTTTATTTTTTTTGTTACTTTTGTATAAAATCAATGAATCATTTCACTTCTCTTATAATTCTAACATTAGAATTAGTAATGAGAACTTCACTTCATATCTATAAAACAGAAAGTATCTCAAACCTTTTTAAAACCCAGGATAAATTAATAGGAGAGATGCGGCCAGAAAAAGGGAAAAAAAAAAAAAAACAACTTGTATATCAAGCTACACAAAATTATTGCATTATATCATCAACTATCAAATGCAAAAACAGAACCAAACTCATTGGAGCAGCCACAACAGGACTGATGTTACCCAGCTGAACTCTATATAACTAGAACCCTCAACTCTTAACCTATCACAAATGACAACCTCCTATACAAAATGTGTGTGCGCGTGGGAGGGGGGTGTAATAACCTAATATACATGTTATCATTTATTGTTAGTCAAGGTCTCACAAGAGACTTGACAGAATGAATGAACTACCAAAGCAAAACAGTAGGCTACCATTCTGAAAAAACAGAAGGTTCCTATAAAACTTAACTACATAATGAATAAAAGAAAAAATAAAAACAATGTTAATGTAAGAAATCTACACACCACCACAAGGCACACAGCACCACTTTGCAAGTTGGTTAAAAAACCACTCCAGAGGACTTAACTGATCCTCCTCCACTGGAGATGGAGTTGGCAGTGGTAGCTCATCAGGAAGATGGCGATGAAACGCGTCAACTGCAGCAGCAACACCATCTTCATTCTCAATCAACTTAGCAACATCCATTGCCCGAGATTTCACCTAAAGATTCATATTCTCATTAACTGTCAATATTATTGGCTAAGGCATAACACTGTTTGCAGAGATCAAATATTACATTCTGATTATTTCTTACTACAAATTCAATATCCTTACTCTTTGGATGTAAAAGAGAGGATGGCAGGAATGGGATATCTAAAAAGAGAGATGAATAGAATTGAAATTTACCTCTGGCTGTAGCATGAATTTTATAGCATTTGATAAATTCTCAACACTGAGCTGAGATATTGGAATTGGGGCTGGTCCCAACTCTTTCTGATGTATTCTATCTCCCCAAAAGAACTGATCTCCAAAGAATGGAACTATGGTTGTTGGACACTGCAAATTAAGGTATTCATATCAGAAAAAAAAATTATAAGCACCAAAATAATGTCAATAAAAATCAGAGATAATCAAACGAATCCTTGGATTATGAAAAGGAAAATATCACAGTGAAGATACTATTGAATAACGATTACCCCGGCTTTTAGTCCTGTAGCCGTGGTTCCAGCTCCACCATGATGCACCTACAATTCATGCCTCTCTTTCTCTTAGGAAAGCAAGAATCAAAGCAAAATAAACCACTCTGACAAAACTAGCAACCTCAAACCCTCTGACCCCTACAAATCATTTTCCCAAGTAACCCTACAAGAAAGCATAAATTGAAACTCACCACAGCAGAACATTGTGGAAACAGCCAATCATGAGGGCATTCTTCCAGAAGGAACACATTGTCAGAAACCTCTGCCACTGCATAATAAAAAACATATGCAAGTGAAACTAATGTCAATTACCTAAAATGCACAGAACAAAATGCATATCATATGTCAAGTCATGAAATAAGTTTATCAATTCTTAAACATAAGACCATCAAAATGCAGAAATTTAACAGATAGTTCTCACTAAATCTGAGTTATTAATGGCCAAAAAACAGATAATGTTATAAGAAGCTAGTCATAACAATGAAGATTTTACAGGCATGTCTTAGATGCACAGACACAACATATCAAAACATATTTGTGTGTGCTGATATTAAGGTACATGAATAGAAGCTGAAATATTCAATCTCTAGGTTACTTGACAACGGGAAATGTGATTTTGCCTTTAGGTGTTATTTTTGCTCTCATTTCCTTATAAATGATTAAATCGCCTCATATTTTAGGAATAACGTTTATCGGAGTTCTTTTACAGTTCATTCATCTTTTAGCTCCTTTGTTGCAAAATTATGCATACCAACCAGGACATGAGTAAAAAAATACACAACTCATCTTTATCATCAAACCAAACCATAAACTATGGGGTTGCTTATGGGTCTATTTTGGAATTTTGGGTTTCTGTTTTTCGTAGATTCTTCAAAATCTAGCCAACACAAACCGGTGAATATTTTCATTGAAAATAAAAAAGAAAAAGAATAAATGAATACAAAATGGGGGATTATAATATCATGCTTGATAAATACTTCTTGTATCAATAAATGGAGCGAGGGCATGTGATTAGACAAAAGTAACAACCAACAAATTATCCCACTAAGTGGGATCGGCTACACGGATCACTCGACACCATAGTGGTTTATCATAAATCATGTGTATAGTGAGACCATTAGTCTCTAAATCTTTCTTAATAGTTTCGCCTATAGTTTTTCTAGGCCTTCTTCTACCTCAAGCAATTGGACTGCCCTCCATATGATTTACTCTCCTTAATACGGAATCTACACGTCTCCTTCATACATGCCCAAACCACCTAAGTCGAGATTCAACCATCTTTTCTACAATAGGTGCTACTGCTACCCCAACTCTCTCTCTAATGCTATCATTCCTAATCCTATCTCGTCAAGTCTTTAAACTCATCTGTTGCAGCATTCCTCATCTCTGCTTAATTGAGTTTATTCTCATGTTGGCTTTTTACATCCCAACAGATGAGTATTTGAAAATAGTGAAACAAATGGGTACAAAGCAAAATTGAAATAGAATACTTACAATTCCCGAGATTGCCCCAACCTCGGTCAATAATTCCCCGTTGTTTTGTCTCCTTTAGTGCCTCCAATATAACATCGGTTGTTCTTTTAGGATCTTCAAGAGGCTGACAAAGTAAAACACAACAAATTTCTTTGAGAGGACTTTAAAATTCATTTTAAATATTTCTAATTGTCTCAAGGCATACAATGCCATGTTCACTTGCCAACGAGTACACCAGAAATAGGTATTCATGACACAATATATATAATTGCACTAATTCTATTATCATAACAGCATCTATTTAGATAAATAAGACATCTATGCCTACCATGCACCAATCACGGATGACCATAGTTTAATGATGGTCACAAAAATACTTGAAGGAAATTATCTTGATCACGGTGACATATGTGCATGAAATAGCTTAGAAATGTTGGGATCATCTAGGTGTTATCATATTTGCTACTCCCTTCATCCCATTATATATGTCATACTTGGCTAAATCACACAGTTTAAGAAAACAAATAAATGAAAGAAAGGGAACAACAATTTTACCAAATTAACCTTGGCAGAAAGCATTTAATATTACGTGACATTGGCAGAACGCATTTAATATTACATTGAAAATAGAAAATGACATATTTTGGGACATTTTTTTTTTGTGGTAAATGTGACATATATATTGAGACGGAGGGAGTATATACAAAAAATAAATTAATCACAAAGAAATAAAAACAAAATTAATCCCATGAAACGCAAACTCAAGAATGAGTTTTCTTCAAGTTGGGGATTTAGGTATTAACTACCAATAATTTTTGAATGGGATTTAGTTATTAGGGTCATGTAATATATCCTGTTATAGATTAGGACTTTTTAAGTCATACGTTTAGGTAAAATGTCTTAGTAGAACTATTATTTGAGTTTCCTATATACAAGACCTATGATACGGGCTAGATACGTAATATGAAACGAGTACGCTACGACACAGATGTGGAAATTTTTTGAAATTTAGGATACGATACGGTCTGGATACGTTAACAAAACTTTATATAAAAACTTATATATATGCTAGAAATGAGACATTGAATCAATAGTATTAGACCCAACACTTGAACCCTCTTCCCAGTTATTTTATAATTTTTTTTACAATACAACACAATAGGTAAGAATAAACAAAACATACAATCTCTGAGTACGAAAACAATATTTTTGCAAGAGTGAAGAAAAATCCTATAACACTGTCGTTGGAAAAAGAAAACCAGAGATGGAGAAACCCAAAACCACCGACAGGATGGAGAGACCAGAACCGCCGTCGAGATTGAAAGAAATAGATCTGTCTCCAGGATACGGGACTCGGGAAGTATCCAAGAAGTATCGAAAAATATCCTCAATAATAAATATTTTAAAAAAATAAAAGATAATAGGGATACTTTGGGACACGTATCGGGAAGTATCTGAGGAGTATCGATATCCGATATGGGTACGACACGGATATGTTTCCTGTTTTAAGTATCCGGGCTTCATAGTACAAGGCAGATTATCATAGTAGAACTGTTATTTGAGTTTCAGAACGAATATTGAGAATTTTGAGTATGCTTTGTTGTTCTAGATACAATGCGATTGATTGTGGATTATCTGATGAACAATCAAGCAGCCATTCAGATGTAAAAGTGGAATTAAACTTGTATTAGAATCTAAACATGCAATGGAAAAAATGCATTGTGCCAACTCAGGCATCATGTGTGATGTCTTTAATGGCAGAAGTAAAAAACAAATCCTTGTGCGAAATTACACCATGCTTCATTTGCTTGAAAATAAAGGTTCGATCCTCCAAGAATGTAATAAATACTAAGACTACAATGGTAGCAAACTCAGAAAAATCCAAACAGAAAAACAAAATTCACAGAAAGAATCATTAATCAGAGATAAGTTCATAAAAAATAAAAATAAAAAACACACAGTTATGGTGTGAAAAAATACCATACCATGCTCCCAAACCCAAAATATAAAGGAGGTGGTCCTTTTTTAATCCATCGGACAAAATCTTCACGTGGTTGATACTTTGATGCAAGGCTCAAGAAGCAGTAACCAACAACATCAACTAAAGGGCCCCAGTCTGAAAATTTGTTAAATGCCATTAGTTCTAGTAAAACATTTAAGACTCTAAGCAAAACATGTTTACCAAGAATGTAAGATGGCCACTAGTTATCCTCAAGGACCAATTCTTCTAAGCATAAGTTGTTTAATGAAGGCCCATGATTGATTTTATATCTTTAACATTTACAAATAGTGATATTATCACCACGAATAAGCCTATGGCACTTCACACAGTATGCATATGATTTCTCTTTAAAGATTAAACAAGTAACAATACATAGTTGAGTGGAATCTAATTTGAACCAAAGCAGTTACACAGTCTTCCGTGATATATCAAATCCATTCAATTATTTGATTTCAGCAGAAAACTTTATATCTATTCTAGAATCTAGACAGTATTAACGACTGAATTTATCTCTTATTTCAAAGACTTCAATGATAAGTTGATTACTCATTTTGAAAAAGTACAATGAGGATATCCAATTATGGAATTAATAACTGCATCCTTGTCCATACCACTTGGTTTCGGAACAACATGAGGACTCCACATATAGGCAGTTGGTAAATGAGATATTGATCCACGATACATACTGAAGTATGCAATAGGAGCAAGCTTTAATGTCCTTTTCCTGAACTCATTGATAATTCCTCGCATTCCCCACCATATCAGTAGATCCACAATTATATAGGACAGCTGGAAACAGCAGAAAATGTTGAAACAGGTTTGTTGATAAGGAAGTCCAGCAATTATTCAAAAGAATATCAAAATCAGATTATGAAATATTTTTTCAGCAAAGGACATACCCAATAACCAGGACCTTGAGGAACACGTGCCAAAGGGTGGGGGAACTCACAGGTTGGCCTGCATATTTTTTTTAAAAAAATTGTAAGGGAACTCAAAGAACTTTAAAAAAGCACAGGAAAAGGGATGATAAGAAAACATTGTGTTATATGAATATTTGAAAAGGCAGTTGTTCTTGGTTTTAATTAAAACATTTCTGTACTGCATGAATATTTCAATTCAAGAATTTGAAAGTAATTTATATCTTATTATGAAACCTTGTGTTGATAACATATGAAAAGGGAAACAACTATAATACTAATTTAAACCCACGTCCATGGCATTGTGAAGAAGATGTGAATAGGCACCCCAAGGGCTTCAGCAACATGTACATGCCCTGCAAGCCGGAATCACGAGATATAATTCTATCCATAAAAAATCATGGGCCAGGAAAATTTGCTAACATTACGCAATAAACAAACAAAAATATTTTGCTAAAATGGAAAGAACATTTTTTTGGAATTTAATAAATAATAACACTTATGAATTCAGGAAACAGATTATGGAGAAAAAAACTTGTAGTACCGATTTTCCTTTTCCAGTACTTGGTTAACTAATTTTGTTTAAAATAAACGAGTGCAATATACATGTAAAGTGTATTTAAGAAAAAACAAAAAACTGAAAATCTAACTATTTGCATCTTAACTCACACACTTACATTTACCTTTTGACTTATTTGTCGTCAATTCTCCTTCTTATTTCTATTTATCTCTAACATGTATTTAACAGAAGATAAAACAGCAATTGTTTTCATTCTCTGGATAATAATTTAGCCATGAGTCTATCACCAAATTGATCACTCAAAATATCATCAAGGTAGAAAACTAGGTTCTACTCCACAGGTACATAGAGTAGTCTCCAGGCTAACAATAGAATCATCAAATGTCATAGTGTCATACTTGCAAAGCATGTGATATGCTTATCACGTTACAATAGAAGAACTATTGACAATTAATCCTTGAAAGAAAAATCAATTATAAGGAACATATGGAATGGAGAAATACACGATACATTAACCTTCTAATCACTCACCATATGCAGGAGGATTGGCAATAATAGCCTGAGCTGTGAAGGGAAAACCAGTTTCTGGATCAGGTACCGTGCAAGCTGGAAGAAGAGAATCAGTTATGGCCTTCAGCTGCTTTCTTTGGATAGATATTTCAGCCGTACCGGAAGGGATCAAACCTTTATTCCTTGCCATATCTATTATTTAAATAACTCATTTAGTATATCAGCATATGCATATACAACGAGCTGGATAGAAAAATAGAACATGGTTTAAACAAAAATGCTTTTATTGTTTCGGCATGTTTTCAACATTTCAACATGAAAATAGGAGCGAGTAAGTCAAAAGCAGAACAAAGTCATAACTCGAGATATCAGTCATTGTCTTGATCTTCAATGTGAGAATCAGGTGCATGCTTAACTATTAGACAATGATGGAGAATGTTTTTGGCAATTTTTACATATCATACAACTTGCTACTGAAAAATTCATATGACTACAACAATTACTATCTGTGAAATAATTGTATAAAGAAAGTGAGATTTTAATGCTCCAATGATTTTCATCAAACTTGTGAATTCTTGGGATCATACTTTATTTATTATATGTCACTACTGATGTAAGAATAAAAGGTGGGGCCACAAAAGAGTTTCCATTATATGACAACACAAAGGTCAATTTTGAGTCCCTATTTTGTAACTTGGTCTTGGATGTGCATGCAAAACATATCCAAGAGCCGGTACCACAATGCATGCTTTTTGCAAATAATATAGTCCTAATTGGAGAGTCGAGGGGAGAAATAAATATGAAGCTAGGGATGTGGAGACAAGCTTTAGAAACACGAGTTTTGTTTAAGTAGAATTGGAATGGGGCATATGGAACATAAGTTAAGCAAGTGGCACACTAATTCTAGTTTAAAGACCATACATGCCACAAGTCACATAGTTTGAGTATCTTAGGTCCATCATACAAAATGACAAGGAAATAGAAGGGGATGTAAACCATAAAATCCAAGCAGGGTGGATCTAATGAAGGAGTACTTCAGATGTTATATGTGATAGAAAAATACCACTCAAGCTTAAGGCAATGTTGTACTGTACAAGATATTTGATATTACATAGAATTGAATGTTGGGCAGCAAAAAGCCACAAAATAAATGAAGCATAATATTATAGATATGAGAATGTCGGTGCATTCCACCATGTTTTCTAATCTAAACACCAAATTTAACAGGTGAACAAAAATAAAGGAGCTAAAAGAGGGCTATAGTCAAGTTAAGCACAAAGTACAAGTAGACTGAAATATGAATTATTAGATATTAGTATTAATATAAGTATTAAAAGGAACCTCTTACATCCTGCCAGTACTCGAGGATCACCACCAAGTGGATAGAAATTTACACCAGCTGACCTTACAAGTGTGCTGAAATTTGCATGAGTTGCTAGCCTGACACGATGACCATACTCCTGCAAGTAAATATTAGTTAATCTGTGAAAGTAGGGAAGTAAAAATTCAACAAAACTGGCTGCTACAATGTAGAATCCATTAACAGTGGTTGAAAATAAAGATTTCGCATCCTATCAAATTGATCAGCAGTGCAAATCTTGTGACTGCAATTAGATTGATTAGGAAAAGCCTAGAGATCCCCATTCTGAAAAAGTAAAGCAAACCAAAACTACAGAATACCAGAATGTGTCCTTCCTAAAAATTAGAAATCCTATTATGAACATGAAGCACGAGTTGTTATCATTAATGCCAATATGACAAATTATCAAGATACCAATACATCACAAACAGTATAAAACTTTTTCAGTACTAGGCAAACAGAAGGAAATGTATATATAAAAATGTTATGTGATATCTAGGAAAGGTGACCCCATGTTCTCATTTAAACCTCATATTAAAGCAAAACACCGCTCAACAATTTCATTCACTTTAATTTTATAAAGTGCAGTGTCTTGTAGACATATCAGTAGAAAGAAGCTGCAACCCATGTTAATTTAAGGAACAGACTGCAGATAATCAACAATATGGAATGAATGCTACCATTGAACCAAAGTATGACCTCAAAATTCACATAACAGATTCGATTAGTTAGGGAAAGTTAACTCGTGCACAGCAGATATAATATCAAGATATTAGGGAGATCTAGGCCATAAGACATGAAATAAGCAATGACCGAAATCACAATGATTTAATGATGCAATTCTAAGGTGCATCAATATGAATTGAAATAAAATATTCAAACATGCCTGAAGTCTCTTTGCAATGGCCAGAAAAGGTTGTACGTCACCTCTAGTTCCAACCACAAGTATGACAATTTGTAACCGTGGAACTGATTTTTTTGATTCAAAAATAAGACTTCCGCCCACTGTTGACTCTTCAAAAGTTTGGAGCTCTAACAATTCTGAAGCAACAGATGCACTCCTTTCTACATCAACTTCAACAGTCCCATCATTTTGTATCTTCACTAGGTTAGCAATCAGTTCTTGCTGAGAAGAAAAATAATAAAGTGTTATGAACATGCAAACAATTTAAATTTCTAATGCATATATCCCAATAATACAAACTCCAATGTCAATAACAACTACAAAGACACCAGATAACCACATTTTTCAAATACTTGAACCACATGTCAAGAACCAAATAAAGGTTCTTCAGAAGTAGATAAGTGAAAGGATCTAGAAATTGTAACAGCTAACTAAAGGAAAGAAAAAGAAATACTAAATTGCTAAATTGCTAAAACTAAGCCTTTTCATTCATATTCTTGTTGTGTCATTCTCTTGATTTCTTGGTTACATATATAGTGGTAACCATTCTAACAACTAGTACAATGACTCATCATTATTCTAGAGACTTCCTCTCACTCAAGGTAGCTCATGGCATTTGGGCCTAATATTTGGACATTACTATAATATATTTGGGCCATAACAATAAGCTCTTAATAGTTCATTATGGGCAGAATAGGCAAACAAAATAAAGATATCTGTTATCTAGTATTATTTTTGAAGAATGAATGAGGATTGGTAATAATAACTAAATTACAATGCCATTTAGGCCAGTGGAGAGTCAACATCGCATTCATTAAATAAAATGACAAGGCAGAACTTCAACATACTGAATATGTCCAACACACAAAAGAACAAATAGAAGTGTTCCAGATTTGCATCTTTCAAACAAGATTAAACAGAACAGCCATACAGATAATAATGTCTGGATTCTGGGTATTACTTACTCCAACTTAATGAGATTACATAAGAACAACAAAACTTGCATATACCTTCTCATGCTCTGAGAGTCTGTCCAATATTAGGTCATGCCTTCGGAGCCCTCTCTTTTCTGTCATTGATCTAGAAATCATAATTTCATCTTCAGCAATTAGCGGATTTCTCTCAGTTCCAACAGGTGCTGTGATGCAATGTTCCAAACCTTCATGAACAGAATCCAATACACCAAACATATCAAATCAATCTTTAAACAGAGGCAAGTTATAAACAATAGTCCATCGGGACAAGACCAATAGCATTTTACCAAGGAAGGAGGTAAGCACACACTCAATTATTTTTACAAGGAAATAAATCAATTGATGTTAACAAAAATTCAACGAAATTGTGGTTTTTAGATTTAAACTTGTAAACCCAAAAGACAATGGAAAGTATATAAGTAATTTATAAATAAAGAAAATGCCTATTTGGATAAGGCATTTCACAGAAGGCAAGAACTTAGACCCAATAAAGCAACAATAAATGCATAAAGGCTTTTGAAGAAGAGACTCAATGAAGCAAAATTTATTTTTCCCTAAATCTTGACATTGATCCCTAAAGACCTCTAGGTCATATTTATGAGTTATATTATATATGATTCTTGACTTCTTCCTTCAATTGAGAGCACCAGGTAACCAAGTCCACAAGATTCTATAGAGGTATACAGTGCCTGAGCTACACACTTAATATTGACTATTGAATATGGACTATGATATTATTACGCAGAATAAGGTTTTATTTCTTCATTATTAACAATAAACATACAAAATAGCAATGCATATTTCAGAATCATCAATAACTAAAAGCCTGACAGAAGAAACTGATTCAGATAGATAGAGCTAATGAGCATAAACCTCTTCGCCGCGACAAAGAAGTATCATGCGATGACTTCTGTCCCAAATTTGGCTTCCAATCATCCTCTGCCTCCTTAGAAGAAGCTAAATCATCTTGAGAATCATTGTCCACTCTCACACTCACCAACTTATCATCATCCATTTGTCTGAGACCCTTTTTTCCTTTTAATACTTCTTTTGACAAATGCTCAATCCCATTCCCATTACAACCCATCCCCAGAATCAGTGTTTTCAATTCTCAGCTCCAGAGCATATCAAAAGTTCAAAAAAATTCAACCACAAAATGAGAAGAAAGCTGAAAGCTCAATCTGGCCACAAGCTCAGAAAGAGTTGAACAACAGTTCCCTGGAATCTGATTCTGAACAGTTGCAATTGCAATTCCCTTCAACTTCCTCTCATATTGACAAGTAAAGTACCCTTAAACAGGTGGTAAGTGGTGGGGTTTCAAAGACCAAAACGAAAATTTAATGATTCAAAAAACTTTGGTAAACAAATTTAGTAGAATTGATAAACAGAACTCCCACCCAACAGTCAAACAAGCAAGCACAAAGAACGTTTGGTGAACTTAAAGTTCAAACCAGTGGAAGAAAGAAAGCCAACGTAGCAATTCGTGAGTTCCAAATGGTAGTTGCTTCCCACAAAATGTTCTTCACTGTCTAACACATAATAACAAAAATGGGTTACGAACAAAAACTCAATAGAATCGCGTGCGTACGGTGCAAAAAAAGCTAAATTTTTTGTTTTTTATTACCATTGTTGTATTTATTTTTATTTTTAAAAAAATTGTATAGTAAAACTTGTGAAAGTAAAATAATTATTTTTATTTCTACTATTGTTTACATAATTTAAATAATCTTTTAAAAAAAATTATAATTGAAAATTGAAAATAAAATAAAGAGGCTTTTAATTTTTTTTCCATAAAAAATTGTATTAAAAACCTTTTTATGCATGAATCATAAAATTTATAGATTAAATGTTGTTAATCTATAAATTTTATAGATTAAATAGAAGTCATTATTTTATTATTAAAAATACTAATAAAGTGACTTTATATTTTATCAAACGACTACGGAGCTGGATCATGGGGCCAACGCAGGCGACAGACAGCTTCGTTGGCTGAAATTGCAACGTCCAATGGTCAAGCCATTCAAATCATGACGTACTGCTAACGAATTTTTACGAAATGTGATTATGACGAATGACCCACGAGTATCTCATGGCCTATCTTTTTTTTTTTTTAGGCAAAAGAGAGGAGAGAGGTCTCGTTAAAACCTTCTGATGCAAAATCCTCCTTAGGAAAAAAACACCAAGAAGGAAAAAGAGTACCCCGCCTAAAATTTATTAATAAAAAAGGAAAAACAAACAACCATGGGGGACTAGACCAAAACCCATGAGCAGAAACAAAATGGAGATCCGCAAGAAAGAAACACCCGCCTAAAAAGATAAAACAAAGCTTGACATGTACATGCATCACAATAATGGCTTTCATCCCAACTATGTTGGCACCAAAGCCATTAACAATCATATGCAGCACATCAAGTGAAGACAAAGTAAAACTCAACCCCAAGGTGAGACAATTATAACTAAAGATTGGAAGCCAAATCCACATCATCCCACATTGGCTTGAGTGCAGTTGTAGTCACTAGAAGCCAAATCCACATGAGTAATACTACATAAGTATATCTGTAAGCGCTATTTGAGTATTGAGTTTTTTTTTTAATTTTAGTGAGTTACCAGAATCTAACTCACTTAAATTTAAAAAAAAAAATAGAATCTAATAAAAAAAATAAAAAAGGCGCAAAGCACAAAGCCACCTAGAAAATACTTCAAACAAACCAAAAATAACATAACATTTCACAAAGTATAATGTAATAATAAAATTAATGTTTGATGATTTTTAAATTAGCCGAATGGACCTACTAAATTATCCATAACGAGTCTCAAATGTTAGTCGATTATACTAAGAAAGGGGACTATATTTTCCAACAGTGAGCTTTTTAACCACTCTAAATAATGTCAATAAGATGAAAATTGAAGAACTAGGACTAAGATTGCATGGAAAGTAAGGGTAAAAGGCAATAAAGATAATGTGGCGAGAAAAATAAGTTGTTGATTGATTGAATGGTGTCTCAAAAAGACTGTACAACACATATTTATAGTGCAAAATTATAAGTTATGTTTGTTTGTCATGTTCTCCACTCACATATTTGTCTTTACAAATGACTAACAGTTTACTATACATGGATCGACTAATGGGTTGGTTGACCTCTGAACTCAACTAACTATTATTTCCTAATAACTAGACACAAAGCCCATGTGGGCTTCCCCATGATTAGGGATGGCAAAATAGGTCAGCCCGGCCCGCTGCGGGTTGGTCGGTCGGCGGGTTGGTCCGCCTTAAAAATAAAAAACAAAAAAACAAATTTTGGCATAGAAAAGTAGCAGGTTGGCCAGCCTAAGCCGCCATAAAACAGGCCAAAATGGGGGGCCAGAATGCAAAAACAAAAATAAAAAATTGGTTAAAAAATAAAAAAATATATACATATGCCCCGCGAGCTGGCCCGACGGGTTGGCGGGTTATGCGGGGTGGTGGGTTGATATATCACATCTCGCCCCGTTTTAGCGGGTTGACAGGCCTAGCCCGTATTACCATCCCTACCCATGATGCCCAACAGCTCTTTCTTCACTCACTTTCGGTTGTAACACTTTCTCCAAGGCCTTTGAGATAACCCTTGAATTTTCTCCTTTTTTCTTAAAAAATTCCTTCACATTGAACACATTGAAACTCATTAATCATACGCAAGCCCATTAACATGATTAACTTAACCAAATTTATAAACTTTGTTATTTGGCTAATCATTAGTTGATAGCTTTTTTTATCGGCTAACAGAAGGTTCAACTGACATTGTTGATTGATCTATTTCTGTATTCAGCTACCAACTAATTATTTTTTAGGTGTTAACAACTACGTAAATGAATACATGAATAGTGGTGAAATGAATAAAAGAAATGTAAAGAAAGTTATATTATAAGTATTGGGAAAAACCTAAGTTTCACATAGACTAGAGATAAGGACTCAAAAGAGTTTATAAATAAATGACATCCTCACCTTACAAGCCGGTTTTGTAAGGGTGAGTTAGGCCCAAAATCCTAATATGGTATCAGGGCATATCCTAAATCCATTGGGCCACCCACTATATTATATATACGCACCAAGCCCAATAGTGCTAGGCGCGAGTGGATGTATTGGGAAAAATCCAAATCCCACATAGAATAGAGATAAGGTCTCAAAAGAGTTTATAAGTAAATGACATCGCTCACTTTACAAGCTTGTTTTGTAAGGATGAGTTAGACCCAAAATCAAAACATGGAGAGAATAGGAGAAAGGGAAACATGGGCCGGGGCAGTTGTTGCTAAGAACATAGGAGTAAAATTTAACAAATTTTTGTTCACTTGTTGTTGAGTATCTTTCCAGTTACTTCTTTCGAGTTCTCATCCTTACAGTGGTCCCTAGAAGCTCTGCTAGGGTTTGGCCCTAGATCTTGTGTAGGATCTGTCGGGGCAACGGCGCCGCTCGGCCGGTGACCCAGCACCGCGTCCCCTTTCCGTTTTCGGTCCTCCTCCCTCGATCTCCATTTCAGCATGAAACCGACTCGTCTTCTACTCAGGTTCGTCGGGATCGAATCCACTACCACCGCCAAACCCTCCCCCTCGCACAAGGGGGCGGTTACCTACCACCCAGCTCTCTACCGGTGGCTATATGCCCCCCACCTCAACCACATGAAGATTTGTGCCCCCTTCCACCCCCCACCGGAACCTCCACCACTGATTGGCCCACCGTGGTACCTCTGTTTCGTTTCTTCCTACCCCGCACCCAAAACTCCTACCAATAACCTACATAGAGCTCTCTTTCTGGGAACCCTAACTCCCCCTGAGATCCACCGCAAACCAGGGACAGAGAGGTCACGATCTGTTCAGTTGCCCAAGCCAATGGATTCCTCCATTCAATCTACTTCTCAGCTACAACGATTGGGTTTTCAATCGGCTCTCCCCCAACGCTGTTTCAATCATCTCTTCTCCAGTTCTCCCCCTCCAACACCATTAGTGAATAACCCTACGATGGCCGACTGATCCTTTGGGTTCGGAAGGTAAAAGATAGGGTCGCCACTGAGTTGTCTCGCTCCAAAGGAGAGATGGTCGTGGGTGATGTGTTGTTGACTCCCAGCCTGTGTGCCACGAATGTCAAGGGGACTGAAAACCTGCCCTATAGGAGCTTAAGGACTAGGAGGCTGGAGAGGAAGTTTTTTTCGTTTGGGGATGTCATCTCAGTGCCCTCTACACAAAAGGAGACATATATCAGGCATCATGCTTCTAGGTATACCTTTGTAAAGCCTGATGTGAACCCCCTTTTGAGCTTGGTCATTATGAGTACCCTGGTTATAATCCTAAAATGTACTAGGTTGGTTGAGGAATCAGAGATTCCGAACCATTACAGTAAGAATCAAATTCCAATTGAAATACAATGCAACATAAACTTACTTGTGATATATGTGACAAACAATCATATATATTTATTTTCTGTGACATATATGTGTGTGTTTTTTTTTGGTGAGTTTATTTATTTTTTTGGTCAGCATATACATATATATATATATATATATATGTATAAAATTTTATAATAATTAAAAAATGCTAACAAATGCCCTTAGGACCAGTGGTGGAACTAGCCTAATTTTTTTATAGGCGATATGACCTTCATTAAAATAAAAGAGCAACAAAAGTGTTAGGAGTTTATGTAAAAATAGTAATTAAGGAAAAATAACAAACTCCATGTTTTAATAAAACTAGTTGTCCAACTCAATTTATTAATACAAGACTTAAACAGAATATCAACACTAGCTTTTAGGCCTTACAACTTTTCAAATCAAGAGATCATATTGTGACTTATGACTCATCCCTTAGCAAAAATTTGTATTTGTGTTCTGCAATATATTTGTTTAGGGGCTAAAATAATTTATTTATATACCTACTCTATAACATTTTATTTTTTTAGGGGTAGCCATGGCTACCTCATATATACATGAGGAGCCGCCCCTGCTTAGGACATTTGTTAAGAAATCAAAAGAGGTAAATTTGTATGAAAAATGATGTATTTATTACATCAAAAAGTGTTTAACTTGTATTCTCATAACAATTTTTTTTTATAGATTCCTTAACCAATGCCTTTAGGGCGCTCGTTAGCAATACCCAGAATAAAATACTAAATAAAAATATAAATTGGTTTAACTAAATAAACTCCAGTTAAAAAAAACTAAAAAAACTAAAATCAATTAATTATTATTGGTTTTAATTTTTTATTGAATGCGTAATTCTATTAACAACCGACTCTTATATTTTGTTTTCATTATGTCGTTTCTTTATTCAAATCTTTTAAAGTTTTCAGTTTTTTACGTAAATAATTCCATTTTTTCTTAACACTAAATTAATTGAAGTGCGATAAAAATCAAGAAGAATGTACAAAAGAGCTTCTTGAACTTTAATTCATTTTAGTATTGGATTGTGATTGGGCTTGAACTATAATTTACGTACTTGGTTTAGAAGAACGAAACAAATCTACTCCTTCTATCCCTTAATATAGGACTTCTTTGATCATTTCACGTCCCTTAAGAAAGTGAATTTTGTTAGTTATTAATATTAAATTTGTACAAAATGTGTATTATTTTTCCCAAGTTACCTTCTCATTTTTCAAGAATATTAAGAGAGAGAGAATTATTGTACCTTAATATAGAGGTAATTTTGTAAATATAAAATAACAATGCACTTTGATATTTGAAAAATGTTTTATACTAAGGGACAAGAAAATTTTACAAAAGAGTCTTATATTAAAGGATTAGGGGAGTATAAATCAAACTTTTTGTGCCTTAAATCTTTCATGACTCCATTTAGGAATGTGTGTTATAGATAGTGAGTGATTTATGAGAATTCTTCCCTTCGGCCCAGGCATAACAAACAAAGAAAAAATGGAAAGCAAATCTTGAGACTTCCTAGTATGAAAATTTGTGATAATATAATGAAAAGATAAAAGCAATACCCTCCTTTTTCGCATGTATAGTTCAAACACCCCCCCGGTAAATTACAACAATTTTTTTTTCTGTCAGCTAATAGAAATGGTAAACAACAAACACACACGTCTAAACGGCAATACCAGGGTTCGAACCCCGGTCCCGGCATCCCCATATCGTTAAAATTGCCAAAGCAACCAACAGTGGGGGACATAACAAAATTCTTATAATATAGGTATATATTACAATAAAATTCTTTTACATAGGTATTATTTTATTGCATTTAAAGATTATCGAAACACTTCTTTTGTTCTTTATCTGTCCTAACACTTTAGGGTTCCAACTTCCTAACACCAAGCAGAATTTGTTAGACTTTAACTTTAAATTTAAGACTTTTTTAATTTTATATAATTTGTTCAATTTTATTATATTTTACTTTATTATGTGTTAAAATTTTATGAACTATGGGATCCCTGCAGGGATCTGTGGGGATAGGGACGAGGGAGGAAAACTCCCTATGGCAAGTGTCGGGTACAAGGAGTAACATGGGGGACGAGGAGCGGGGGAGTACTCTCCGCCCGCACCTCCCCCATTGACATCCTTAATCCTAGGCTCAATGACCCAATAAGGATAGAGTCCAAACAGTTCGACCCACCAACAAGGGTGAGCTTTTCTACTAAGCCTCAAACACTAATCAGGACCGTTAAATGTTTATCCAACGATTCCCGGTGCCATGCAGAAATGATTACTAGGGTAATTACCCTCTGAACAACCCTTCCCGTCAAAGGTTTCCATCGAAGTCAAAATAAATACACACAAGAGGCAATAGTCAAAGTATGCACAATTCAAACCTCTCAACCACTCTAATTCCCTCATTGACTTTAGCGTTGGAGTGTTTTGCAGATACACGCCACTATTATTCACTACTGTATGTCGTCTGTGATTAGTTCTTCGGATTCCACCGTTGAAGAACTAGTAGATCCCCAATAGATTTAGATAAAAAAAATTAACTTCTAAAGGTTCTCACCAAAACAAGTATTAAAATTTTGATTATCTTTACCCTTAATTTTTTTTTAAAATTACATGCTCCTTTGCTGGTAAATGCCATGTGGATTTTTTGTAGGCAGTAGTTTTTCTTTTTATAGTTTTTGTCTTTCTTTTCCTTAAAATTTTTAAAAAGTACCATGCACTAGGCAAATATATAGTTTTGTCAAAAAAGGTGAAATATTTAGTTGTTAAAAATAAAATAATACTTTTGTCAAATACAAACCAAAAAAATTACTTTTCTAAGGAGAGTATTAACAATTAAAATTAGAATAAAATTTAGGTATAATTCATTAAGTGTTGTTTGCGTTGTTCACCGATTATAATACGTCACATGTATTAAAATGTTCACTTAAATTTAAAATGATCATATTTTGATTATTGATTATATAATCCATGTGTTGAATTGTGATTGAAAAAAAATAAAAACTATACATAAGAAACTGCACCTAAGTTTTATTCTAAAAATAAAATACAATCATCACAAACTATCTTAAGGGATGTGAAAAAACAATATATTTAGTAAAAAAAAAAAACTATCACTGTGTGAAAGAAATTATATGAACAATATACATAAGTCCATTCCCTAAAACTAGCGATGTTCCCATAAAAGACTACAAGAATTTAGTTTCTATATATTGATAGCATAAAAATATTTTTGATGCACGTATAAATTAATTTTAGATTAAAATTAAAATTTAATATTCAATTAAAAAAAATTAAAATTGAATATAAATTAAATCCAAACATTAAACAATGTCGGGTAAACATAATAATCTTGGTTATACACAGACGTCGCCGGTTTTACGCACAAAGTAAAAAATGTTTACAGAAAATACTAAAGATGAAAACGCGACCATGCTACAAGTGGCAAGAGGGCATTGGGGGGCTGTGGGTGTCAGGTCTGCAGCTTCCACTCTCAGACAAGCCAGTCCACCACAAGCCCAGAGACGAACCAAGCCAAGCCAACAACCACCTCACACAGTCCCAATTCCAAAAACCCTAACTGTGAGACACAGAGAGAGACGGTTGGATCAATGGCGTCGTCGAAGCTGATGGCGTCTTCCAATTCAAGAAATTCAGATCCACCCTCTTCTCCTTCTTCCAAACCGCAATTCACCACCACCAATTTCCTCCCCATTTCCGACGATTCCACCCTCCTCGACGCCCAAATCTCTCTCGCCGACGCCGCCCCCAGAACCGTCGACGAAGTGTGGCGGGAGATCGTCTCCGGCGACCGAAGGGAGTGCAAGGAGGAGGCCCTCGACGAGATGATGACCCTTGAGGATTTCCTCGTCAAGGCCGGCGCCGTCAACGACGATGAGGACGACGCCGACGAGATCAAGATGCCGCTCCCCCTCACGGAGACGCTGAGCGGCGGCGGCATGTTTGCGGTGGATCCTTCGTTTCAGGGGCTGGAAAGCGTTGAAGGATCGGTGATAGGGTTCGGAAATGGAGTGGAGGTGGTTGAAGGAGGAGGTAGGGGTAAAAGGGGACGCCCCGTTTTGGAGCAATTGGATAAGGCTGCGCAACAAAGACAGAGGAGAATGATCAAAAACAGAGAATCTGCTGCCAGGTCTAGGGAACGCAAGCAGGTATAGCAATAATGCATTGAATTGCGTGCGTGCGTGCGTGTGATGAGCTTTTCTTTGGTGATGTGGGTTTTTTATTTTTTGTTTTGTTTTGTTTTGTTTTGGTTGTGGGATTTTAGGCTTACCAAGTTGAATTGGAGTCTTTGGCGGTGAAACTAGAGGAGGAAAATGACAAGCTGTTGAAGGAAAAGGTGATGTATTTTTTGTCTCTTCCACCCTATCTTACGACATCACAATTTTCTTCTGCTACTGCCTGCTTGCTTTTGTTATGATTATGGCATAAGACAACAATTTTTTTGTTCTGTGCTGAACTTGAACCGTTCCTGTGTGCTTCTTACTTGGTTGTTTTGTGCTGGTCATTGATTACTGTTTGGCATTGTTCCCCGAATTAATTTCGTCAGTTGTCACTCTACTGTGGGCTTCAACCCGTGAACATGTGGGATTGCATGCTGGGATTTCCACTGGGTTTTTAAAAAAGGTCTGTGACCACAGTCTCGGTCGCAACATCAAGGTTTTTTATGTCTCCACGAACACAACAAACTGCGATTGAGGCCGCGACAGCCATGTTTGCATCAGCCATGTTTGACCGTGATTCTCTACAATTTCATGGATCGCGACCGTGATTTAAAACCTTGGATTTCCTTTAACAAATGAGTTTGCAAGTCCTTTTTCTAATGCTCTCACCATAAATGGGTTTACAATATTATTCTCATTCATCAGCCATCCTTGATTTATTGCGACCTATCTTCATTCCGGGCATCTGATTTTAGTAAAGGTTTCAAAAACTGTGGTTATTTCTATTTGGGTATATCTGATCATTGAGACAAATATCTGAGTGGTTGTGCTCTTCAAAGCCCGATTATATACTTTTGATGTTATTTGTATGGTTTCACTTTTTTGAACTTGTGTTGGCACTTTGTAGGATATCAGATGATTATGTTTGTCATATTTTTTTACAATACTTTTTTAACCTTTTATGATTCACTATTTTGCATCGGCAAGTGTGTTAGTATATGGAGAATAATAATCAGTGCACTCAACTGGTGTTTGTAAACAGAAATGATGACCAATATCCATTATTGAGAATCCTTGTACTTTTTTGAAAATACTATCAACGTTTCCTTCATTGATTGTCCAAATAGTGTTACGTGGGTAATGTCCATCACTGCCTCAAAGAATTCAGTCTTGAAATTTGTCATTCTATCTGTCTGAGGCATGAAATTCAAACTTGGAATGTTTCTTGGAGCGTCTTGGGTTACAAGCTACCCATGGTTGGGATGAATGTTACTGTTACCAAATGTGGGACGTAAGGGGTATGAGTGTCGCATCTAATAGAGGTTCAACTTCTGTCTGCCTCATACTCCTTTAGCCCTTCTGCATTTCCTGCCTTGGAGTTCATTAATTATTATGCTTCCCCCCCCTGATATCTTACAGAAAATATTCTTGTGCAGGCTGAGAAGAAAAAGGAGAGGTTCAAGCAGGTACTGATTTATGCTAATGTTAGCTTGTGTTCGACCTTTTGGTAAAAATATATAACTGATAATTCACGTATTCCTTCAAAGAAATTCTTTCTCATTTGATACTATAGGCTATAGCTGAAGGTTACTTACTACTGATGTACATGTTGCCATGGTAGATAATCAACTTCTATATATTAAATATGAGTTTTCACTCTTAAATATGAGGTCTTTTCCTAATCTACTTTTATTTTCAATGCGCCACTTGATTTCTTCTACATCAAGCATCTTGAATTTCTTTATATTTTTTATTTTTTCTTAAATACTATTGTTTACATAATGCATATAGTAAAGCATAAATTTTGAATCACTATTTAATTTGTTGAGGCAGCAAACAGAGTACTAAAAATTCTATCAAGCCGCAACAAATGTGTAGATGCATAATCACATTTCAAGATGTACATTCATAGTGTTCCTTAATGATTTCTGTCTAACTTATCCAGAATTTTACCAAATTATAGATATGACCTATAGAGCGTCTTGTTAACAATTTTAGGTCCAAATCCAGGGCACTATTAAAAAAACAGATTCATATAGCTCAAAAACAGAAAGTTTACGTCATGCTAATTTGACCAACTCAGTTCTTCGATGTTTCAACATAAGTATCAATTTCATGTCACTACAGCAACCTTTACACTGCCTTTAAGTTAAGACGAAAAATTTTAAACACCATTGCCCTTAGAAATTTGGCATTTTATTATATGTTTATGCCTAGAACTAAATCTATATTCAGCTTGCACTTTCTTTCTACTGCATGATAAATATTGCAGCAAGGAAGTCATGTCCAGAAAGTTGAATCATAAAATTATAAATATATGGATTGTTTTTACAGCCAAGTGAAACTCCCAATTAAGTAATCTTAATTGATTCTCTACCCAAAAAGAGCTATATTTTTCCCATAAAAAATATTCTTCAACTTGTAGGTTGCTAATTGCATTATCTGACAGGCTTAATTGCTCTGAAATATTGCAGCTTATGGAAAAAGTGATTCCTGTTGTGGAGAAGCGAAGGCCGCCACGGTTACTTCGTAGGATTCACTCCCTGTAGTGGTAGATTATATTTACTAGTGGTGCAGGATGGGAACTGAAGTTCCACCACTGATGTGGTGGGGGAAAAATAATATGAGCTAATTAATCATTATCTCCTAAATCAAAGCTCTCAGTCTAGCGGTTAATCTCAATGATAATCGTGGTTAATGATACGAATAGATAGAGGGAGTTGGAACCGGAATCGCGAAGAGATATTCCTATTACATAAGAAACAGCTTTTGTTTAATTTAAGGAGATAGAAGCAGAATTATGGAGTTGGACATGTAGTTTAGATAGAAACCAGGCATCCTGGTCTCTCAGTTCCCTGTAGACTGTGGAGAATGCAAATGTATTGCTAGTACAGAGCAAAGGCGATTTGTAGACAAGTATATAATGTAGGCATGGCTTAGACAGAACATATATTAATTAGAAAAAGAAAATAAATAGCATTTGTTTATGCGATCTCTCGGTGCGATTTAGTCTGTCTTCTGTGCGTGTGAAAAATTATAATCACCTATATGCGGTGATGTGTTGGTAAGTCAGTCTTAACAGTTAACCGCAAGCTGGCTTGCTTTTACCAACTAGTGTTCTTGTTGCGGATAACTTATTAATTTTTCTGTCCTAGAAAATTTAATATTAATGTTTATATAAATTGAGAGTTCTTGTTCTTGATAAAAGTGATGGGAGAAAGAGAGAGGATTCAAAAGACATTGGACAAGAAATATGATGCTTCCCTTTTGTCGTTTTCGACCTTGTGGTTTCGTTATCTATAAGCGGGACCACTTGTTGAGCTTAACAAATGAGAGCAAAGCTGCTGCCTTAGGGAAAGACATCAAGCTCCATGTCTAATTGCCTCTCCTTGCATGGGACCTTAACATTTCTACAGCAACAACAATTATTACCAACTATCAAATGTTTATGTTCAGGACTTCGGAGTTCAGACCTTTCATTAGAAGTAAAGAGTTAAAGATGGTCTAGTAAACGAGGGACCCGAACAGTAACAAGGAAAATGAATCCTGGGATTGAGTTTTATTATGGATAAAACTTGGGCAATGATCTATAAGTATTGTTTGTACTGTTTACTGATTATAACATGACATGTGAATTAAATTTTTAACTAAATTCAAATTTAAAATAGTTTTATTTATACCATTGAATACATAGTTCATGAAGTGCCTTAAGGACACTCTTTAAGGAAACAAATATAGAAATATTATGTTGGAAGTGATGTATTTAATTCCTTAAAAATTTAAAAGTTGTTGTTTTTAATACATAATTTCTATTTTTTGATTTCTTAACAAGTGCTTTAAGGGCACTTGTTAGTAAGATCCTATAAGAAATTGTATCCGAGTTTTGTTCTTTTATCATTCAAACTGTCAGCGTTCTTAGATTTGAAGCAAAATCATGTTGCACCACATTTGGAATTATAGCAAAATTGTCTGAAAAATTGTAAGATACTGAAACAAGGATATGATTAGGTATTGTCTAATTTCCCGGTTCTTCCCAGCTTCGTTAATAGTTGCAGTTTAAGTGGTATTTTGACTCTAATCTCACTAGTTAAAAATAGATTATCTAAATAAAAATAAATAAATCTTCATAAATCAAATAAGCTAGCAAAAAGAATTAAATATTGAGGTCATATTTGAAGTCTTCTCCCTTCCCAAAAAAAGGAAGAAAAATAAAGTCAATCAAAGAAGTGTTTAAAGTGAAAATGAAGGACGGCACAGGATGAAAAACATAGTAGTATTACTTTACTAGATTTTCATATTGTTTGTATAGATTTGATATTGTAATTGCCATTTCATTCTGCAAGTAATTGTCGTATGCGGGTGTTCCTTTGGCCATTAGTTGTTTAATTAAACTGATATCGCATGTATGGACAAGAAGTATTACGGATATCATACCTCATATCCGTAGTTGAAAGCTTTTTGCAAAGTGCATGAATAAGTACAAAGAAGTGGTGCCGACAATTTAAACTTGAAACACAAAAAAATGCAGCACCTAATGTAATAATAACTAATTGATAACTAAACGAAAAAAAAAATTAATTTATATAAAATAAAAATGCCTGGCAAGGTAACTTCCTCTTCTTCTCAGCATGCTTTCTTCTCAGTAATCACATTGAATAATTACATTTGTTAGCTTACAAGCAGAAAAAATGATACCTTGAAAAATTCATTCCCTTGTGCATCAAAGTATGAGCAACATTGCATTATACTACAAAGCAAGGAGCTAGAACTTTTTTTTATTTAAATGAATGGGGTAAAGGAAAAAAGGCATTTTTTTTTATTTCTCACAAACCAAGGAGAAAGGGTTTTGAATTGCGAAATGAAAGCAGTGTAGTATTGACTGCATGATGTTAATCAATGGACTAATCATTTTAGAATAATAATCTCCATCATCATAATTCAGAGAGCCAAAATTTCCTTGTGATTATGTTCCTGTAGGTATTTTTTTCTCACCTTCTTTTCATACTAGAATTTTAAGGATATGTTTTCAAGAAACAAAAATCATGTCACCTTTTGCTGTGTAAAATAATAATATCAGCACACCATACCCAACACTCATGTCTGGCACCCATTCAAACTCCTCCTCGTCAATGGTATGTTTGGTATGTAAGAAAGTGAGAGGAAAGAAAGTGAGAAAAAAGAAAATTTATTGATTAAAGTGTAAAATTGATGATGTGTTATATTATTATTGGTCTGTCACATTTATCAATGCATCTTTTTCACACTTTACTAAAAACTTTTATCTCCCTCTATTTTCTCTCCTCTCTGCCAAACAAACCACAAAAGCCAAACACCCCTGACAATTCAACAGTCTCCTTCCCCACTTTCTCTCTCTCCTTTCCCCACACAAAACACAGTTTTCAAAATTCTTTTCTTTTTCTTTTTTTTTCCTTTGCTTTTTCATAATTATTACCCACAGAGCTGGGCCAGAGATAAATACAACACCACAAAAGCTACAAAACCTCTTCTAATTTAGCCTTCTCTCTGCAATTTTCCTTCAAAAAACAAAACCACATTCATCACAATGTCCCTTCCCATTTTCTTTTTCCTTCTTCTATCTTCACTGTTCAAGCTCACACATTCCACCACAATCCTAGTAGATGGATCTTTAGAGTGGAAGAACCCCACTGTTTACATTGGTGATTCCATCAGTAAGTACTAACTAACACCCCAAAAAAACTAATGTATCTTCAATCTTCATAAGAAATGTTTAGGCTAACATTACTCTGCTTCCTCTCTGTTTCAGTTTTCAAGCACAAACAACACTACAACCTCTGCATTTTCAAGAACCAGAAAGCATTCAATCTCTGCAATTTCACTGAAGCCACTCTTCTCACCAATCCCAACACTACCTCCTACACGGTAAGAGTCAGACCCTTCAAATTTCATCTGGGTTCTTTGAAAACAGCTTCAAAATTCATTCTTTATATCTGGGTTCAGCAGAAACAAGTAAAAAAGAGTTGAACTTTCTAATTTTCTTAACCAATTCTCTTTTAATGTGTTCAGTGGCATCCATCTCGCACTGGTTTCTTCTACTTTACCTTCTACAATGACTTACTCAAAGCTTGCCAAGCTTCTCAGAAGCTAGCCATAAAGGTTACTTCAGCAGCACCAGAAGCTTCAGCAATGGTTCCAGAACTTTCTCCAATGGCAACTCCAGCACCTTCTTCTGGTGGAGATGTGCCATCTTCTCCTTCATTTCCATGGCCTTTTCGTCCTCACCAAGCAGCTTCACCTGGTCCAGCACCAGCACCAGCACCAGCACCAGCACCAGCACCAGCAGTAACAGTTCCATTAGTACCATATAAAGGTGAAGGCAGCATGCCCTTTATTAACAGTAACCCTGCAGTTCCACTGCCTACTGGAGAAGTTGATTCTACTACCATACGCCCCCTCCCAACTTCTGGTCATCAAGGACAGGTTCCCATACCCCTCTTTTTCTCTCTCTTTTCTAAAGTATGCACTCACACTCATTTTTGTGTAGCATTTCTGCATTCACTTTTCTCGAGATTGCATAAACTAGAATTTTTATAGAACTTATTGTGTCTTTTAAATTAGTCTCTCCGGACTCAATTATAAGTAAAAATACTTACTTTCACATTTACTATTAATTTTCTTGATTTCATATAAAAAAAGAAATCCATTTATTAAACTATCCTTGATCATAATGTTCATCTACTCACAATATTAATGAATTAAATTAAGGATATTTTTGGAATAATAACATTAAATATGGGTTGATTAGTTGATATTTGCTTATATTTGAGTCCACCAAACTTAGGCTTTTTTTCCTTCCTATAATTGAGTCCAGAAGGAGTAGATGTTTTAATTTTAATTGGTGCTGGGTGCACCTAAATGTGTGTGTTTTGTGCTAAGCACCTTAATGTGGTGTATTAGCTAGCAAGCAAGCACATAGAATAAGTATGCACTCATTAATGTGTAGCATTTCTGCATTGGTTATGTTGTCATGCACTTTTCATGAGACTGCATAAACTAGAATTTTCATAGACCCTTTTTGTATCTTTTAAATTTAAAGTTTTAATTGATGTTTGATGCACCTAAATGTGTGTATGTGTGTGTGTGTGTGTGTTATGTGCTAAGCACCTTAATGTGGTGTATAATGTTTTAGCTAGCAAGCAAGCACATAAAATGTGTGTATGTGTGTGTGTTTTGTACTAAGCACCTTGTGTGATTTATTAGCTATCAAGCAAGCACTAAAATGTGTGTTTTTTGCTAAGCATCTTAATGTGATTTATTGACTAGTATGAAAGCATATAAATCATAAAATTGTTTATTTGATGCAAGGCATTGATGAGTAGTGGGATTGATGAATTACTGATTGGGAGTTGGATTCTATTGTGGGTGATTGCAGGTGATGATTGGATCATTTGGATTTCATATTGCTGTGCACATTATGGCTTTTCTGATGCTGTAAGGAGGAAGAGAGAGAGGGAGTTGTAGGGCAATTTGTTTATGTAAAAAAAATGAGAGAGAGAATGGGGTAGGGAAGGTAAAACGATGGGAATGGGTCTAAAGTAGCTTTAAGAGTGATGATTATACCATGTATTAAGATGCTCTTACATTCTACTTTGGAATCGTTAGCACTTTTTGTTAAATGGATTTGCAAAGCAATTGATTGCTGCTTTTGCTTTTTATTTTTTTCCCCTCTCTAATTCCCCCACTCTTTGCCTTAATGGTAATTATGGGGTCCCAATTAAGATGACCAGCTACAACAGAGACACATGGTGGGGGAGCTCTGAGGTCAAGTCTGTTTCTAAAGCATCTCTGACCCACTGACAGATAAAAATAAAAATGCTTGCTGGCCTGAATTCTAATCCAAAGCCACTTTGATTTTTTAAGACATATTGCTTGGTCCCTTTGTGCATGTAGTACAAAATAGTAGTAACTGTCCGTGAAGGTGTAAAACAGTAGAAGAACTTGGTGAATGGCATGTAGTGGAATTATTTTTGTCAAAACATATAATGAAAAATTATTGAGAAAGTTTTCTATTTTCTATTATTTTATTTGTTTTTACAATAATGTAACTATAATCAAAAAGTGTATCTTTTCAAATAAATTAAATAACTACTAAAATCTTAATAGAATAATCACTTTTCATAATAATTATATAGTTATACTTTTATCGTAATTATTATATTATGAAGAGTGATTATGTAACAATAATCAAGAACAAGGATCTTTATAATTATAATAGCAATAGTGTTTTAGAGGACAATTTTGTCAAATCACTTAAATAAACACTAATTAATATTTTTTAGTATTTAATAATTATAAAGATCTTTTTTTAAATGAAAGAGAGAGAAAAATCATAAAAATAATAATTAAATCACTTAAAAAACACTAATTAATGTCTTTTAGTATTTAATAATTATAAAGATCTTTTTTTAAATGAAAGATAGAACAAAATCCTAAAAAAATAATTATATAAATCTCAGTGTAAATTGAATTCGTTTACAAAATCAAACATCCGACATGTTATCAATATAGATATATCAGTAATATTGATTACTATTTGATATATCAACTTATCAAGATATATCTGTAATATTGATCATAATATGCATCTCAAATTGCTGTTTTTTTTGTTTGTTTTAAAATCGATCTATTTGTCCTAAAAAACTGAAATTTTACTAAAATGAAAATAAACATTTTTTTTTGAACAGGAATCAGTGAGGAAACTCACGCTGAATATGTCTGCGATCGTTCATGGAGTTTTGACGATTTGTCTCTACAATGTTCATTAAAAAAAGGGTTGCATGTTTTTTCCTTTGAAATCGATTTATTTAAAATAATAAATAATTTGAACATTGTAGCATTTAATAACATGTATATCTTTATCTTTATAATTATAAAAGTAATAGTGTTTTAGAGGGCAATTTTGTCAAATCACTTAAATAAACATTAATTAATGCCTTTTAGCATTTAATAATCATAAAGATCTTTTTTTAAAATGAAAGAGAGAGTAAAATCCTGGAAAAAAAATTAATTAAATCACTTAAAAAAACACTAATTAATGTGTTTTAGCATTTATTAATTATAAAGATCTTTTTTTAAATAAAAAGAGAGAACAAAATTCTGAAAAAAATAATTATATAAATCCCAGTGCTAATTGATTTGTTTACAAAATTAAGCATCCAACATGTTATCAATATATGAAGTTTGGATAAAACATTGAATATGCGTACGAGAATATCTGAAGTTTTGACGGGTTGTCTCTGTATTGTTTATAAAAAAATTTATTTATGCTTAAATACTCTAATTTTACTGAAAAGAAAACAATTTTTTCATAAGAGACTGTCATGAAGCTCACGTCAAATATGTCTGCAAGCATACATGGAGTTTTGACGGGTAATCTTTACAATGTTAATAAAAAAATGTTACAGTTTTTTACTTCGAATCGATTTATTTATCCTTGAATACTGTAATTTCACTGAAAAGAAAACAAACATTTTTTTTGGACAGGAGTCTGAGAAAGTTCATGCTGCTTATTGTTTGCGTGCATACATGAAGTTTTGACAAGTTGTCTCTGCAATGTTCATAAAAAAATGTTATATTTTTGTTTGTTTTGGTAATAATAATAGTATAAATATTGCTACGTGCATTGCACAATTACACATGTAACACCCGAGTGTATTGTGTATGAGTTACCTTAATTAGAAGAATTGTGTTCGTGTTACTTTAATATTTATTTATCAATAATTTTAATAATCTTACAGTTTTTATGACACAAATAAAAAAATTTCAAATGAAAAATACAGAATTATTCCCACAAACTCTGTTTTTCCGTGCATTGCACGGGTCAAAAATCTAGTTGTAACAAATAAGAAAAAGAATATTTTTGGTTTGTATTGTGTGCAAGGGTGTCAATAAATGCAATGAGTGAGCTCCTAAAACATAAACATTATTCCCTCCATTTCAAAATGAATGTAGTTTTAGATAAATGGAAATTTTTTATATTGATTTTTTTACTGAATTTTTTATATTGATTGTCGTTTTATTGTTTCAATATTAATTTTTTCTCTCTCAATTTTATCATCAAATAAATACTATATACATCACTCCCAATACATCATAATCCATTATGCATTTATGACAATTGTTAATATGCCAATAGTTAACAAGGACAATTTAGTAAAATTATTTCACTCACTAAGTAATTTATTGTTTTTCTTAATTCTTGTGAAGAAACCTTAAACGTTAGTTTATAAATTGTACTGAAATTTTTGAACTATTTAAAATCCTATTGTAATAATACAAAAAAATTAAGCTTATTAGTTATTACTATTAAATAAAAAATTAATGACTATATATTACCATCTATGGTCCTTTTTATAAGAAATAAAAAGATGTATTTTTTTTGTCCTAAATATAAGAAACATAGTTCAAATTTTAACAATATAAATTATTCAGTTTCTTTTCAACCCATATTTTTTGTGAGATGAAAATCACATTTCTCATGCAAGAAGGATATGAAAGTTCACTTTCCGCCACTTAATACAAATGATATTTTTTATATAAAATTTAAATTATATATTCATTAATTATAATTAACTCATTTCAATGCATTTTCTTGATCTTAATGATTTTAATCTTTTGTTTTTTATACTATTTCTATTTCTAATTGTCTGTCATTTTAGAAAAATAAAAAATTATATTAACTGTCAATTTATTGTTTCAATGTAGCATTAATTTTTTTCTCCCAATTTTGCCCACAAATAAATACTATGTACGTCACTCAGAAGATATCATGCTCTATTATACATTTATGACAATTGTTAATACTCCAGTAGTTAACAAGGACAATTGAGTAAAATTGCTACACTTATTAAGTTATATATTATTTTTCTTAATCCTTATTAGAAAAAAAAACTTTAAACATGAGTCAATACGAGATAAAAGGAATAATAAAGAATAATAAAAAACAGAGGTAGTATTAATATATGCTTCGTATGGACTTTGTCTCATTGCAAGATTTTACCGATATTTAGCTTGGAGCTTGTTTGGTTATCCAATTTTCCAACACTTGTGGTAGTCAAATCCTCGTCTAAGCATGTTGTTTCTAATTGGTAATTTTTTTGGATTTTTAAGTGTATGTTTGAACTGCGTTGGCAGGGCTTGGACACGCATTACCACTCCTCGAACGTGGTTTGCCTCGGCACAGAGGTCATTCCCAAAGAGCGAGAGATTTTGTTAATTTCCTATTTTATTTTATTCTCTATATTCTATATTCTCTATAGAGATAGAATTCTATAAAAAATATAGAATATAGAGAGAATCTCTTCATATTTATTTCTATTTTATATTTTTTGTTGAATAAATTGATTTTTTAAAATTGATTTTAGTTAAAAGTGAGTTGACTGTAAAATAATTTATATTTTAATACATTTAGGTAAAAATGAGTTGACTAATAAATTTGAAACCAAAAATCATGTTTGAAGGCAAAGACTTCAAATCCCAAATTTAAATTAGAATTCATTCTAGAGGCAAAATTAATTAAACTTGAGAATACTCAAATATGTCAAAATCAATTTTATATCTCTGTAATCACTTTTGTCTCTCACAAAAGTGAATTCAAACATGCACTAGAATTAATTTTAAGAGAAATAAACTAGTAAAAGACCCGTGCATACGCACGGGTTCGCGGTGTTGATAGATAAAAATTTACTTGTAGGTTAACTAAAGGTGATGACCATTTTGTGTGTAAAAATCAGTCCAAAAATCATTATGGAATGACACTATAATTGTTAATCGCACGACACTGCAATTTTTGTCAAAATATCAGAATGCAAACACCTGGAGGTTAACAAACAATGTGCTCTAATATAATTAACCATAATTTTGGTTCACTGGTCAACAAAATGTAATTTATAACGATGAATATATTTAAAATAAAAGTATTACAATAAGAGCTGATTCTGATACATTTCAAATAGCAGTAGGTAACAAAATATATGCAAAGTGACCATAGAAACAAAATATCCAAGTAACTGAAACCAATAGCCCTACTGACAACCCTATAAAAAAATAAAAGATATGGAATGCATTAAATTTTGTATGTATGATAGAATCCATTAATTTTATTGCAATTATCAAATTACTATAATAATAATATTCATACCTCTGGAAAGTCATAAAGAGGTTATAGATGGAGTAGCTTTAAGGCCTGCAAAATAATCCTGTATATACGATCATAATTCATGTTAGAACAGCTTAGTAACAATTCTTCAAAGATGTAAACATGCTTAATAATAATGGATATAGCAAGCCATTGTGGAAACATGTCATTTTGAAAGGTACCACAAAAAGGCAGTAGAAAGACTTGAATCTAGTGAATTTGAAACTATACTGCACTGCTACACAAAACCTGTTAAATAAAAAAAATTACTGAGCAGAAAGAATTTATTATCATTCTCAATTTGGTTGATAGTTGAATGTAGAGATACTAACTTGTTAGAGGTTTTGGAAAACCTCTTTGAAGACAACATTTGTGGTTGTGCTCAGCGGATTTTTTTCTTTATCATGTATTAATATCTTCAATCCTTGTTTGCTCTGAACTCTAGAAATTGCAACGTACAACTGTCCATGACTAAAAACTGGATTAGGCAAGTACAACCCAACAGTTGCCAGTGATTGACCTTGAGATTTGTTAATTGTCATAGCATACGAAACAATTATCGGAAATTGTCTTCTGATTAGTTTGAAAGGCCATGGCGATTCGGATGGAGGCATAGACATTCGAGGAATGTATATTAGGTTGCCATTGTTCTTTGCATCCATGATCTTTGCCTCAATTACCAATTTTTTGAGTTTCTAAAATCAATTCTACAAGCCACTAGCTAGAATTGATTTTAAGAGAAATAATTTTACTTTTCCATTAAATAGAATTTATTTTAGGCGTGGAACTCACAAATTATCTATTGTCACAATCAGGTAATTAAAACCGGACCGAGCATTGAACCGGAGTAAGCAAGGGTTCAGGGTTTTGGGGTCGAACCGGAACTAATAAAATATTATTATATATATATATATACACTAAATATATAATATATATACATAACATTTCAATTTATACACAAAATAACATGCAGTCTATTGGTAAGATGACTTGTTGTGGCCTTGGGGACAGATGTTCATGCCCTGTTGAGACCAAAATCGATTTTTTTTAAATAAAGGCAATTAAAAATTTCAAAAAAAAACCGGTTCTCTCCGAATCAGCTGGTTTTGGCCGGTTCCCATCGGTTCTCTGCCAAACGGTTCTTGAGGGTCACCCAAATCAGACACAGACCCAGTTCCTGATCAGACCAGCCGATCTAGTCCGGTTTTGGTTACCCTGGTCACAATTCAAAAGTGATTTCACTCTACCATTCAAACAAAGTCGCCTACACTTATCTTTAAAATAGCACCTCCCAACACAAGTCATTGTTTTAACCTTAATTAATTTTAAAAAAAATATATTTTTACATCATCTTTCAAAATCAACTCAAAACTAAAGTTTCAAAAAATTGAACTAGACATTAAACTGGTAAAAAATACTAGTTAACAGTATAATGATTTAACTATGATTGAACTGTAGTCAAATCAGTGATTGTATATGTCTATACAACATATTAAGTACTAATAAATTAACACAAAATGTTCTTTTTAATAAAATTACACAAAATGTTAAGAAATAAAGACAACAAAAATTAAATTAACAGAAAGTGATTATATTATATATTATGTTAGATAAATAATTAATCATAAAAAGATAAATAACAAAAATATATATGGATCTTTATAACTTGTCATGAAACCTTTAATTCTGCTAAAAAATTGTGTCTTTGTAATTAAAAACAACAATACATAAAAATTGAAAAATAAAAAGTTGGCTGGTTCAAACCAGTTCTTCGTACTAGTTTTATAATAGTTCTCACCATTTTTATGATCACTCGATTTTTTCAATTAATTAAATAGACCGAACATCCGACTAATTCCTGATTTAATCAATTGGATTGATTGGTCTGGTGTAGAGATATGTAGAGATCGATTAACTTTCAAAACAATGTCTAAAATGAGCATGCCCTTAGTATAACCTAAACTGTGGTGACATTAGTGTTATCACCAGAAAATATCAGCCACAGCCGATGAAGGGAATAGTTGATGCGTGAGATAAGCCGATCAGATTGGTAGCCGAAAACTGGTCCCATTGAACCGAGGTTAGAAAGGAAAATGTTAGAAGTTCAGGGAGCATCGTAAGGTCAGCCGATTATTAAAGAGTTTAGCCGATGTAGATAAAGGAAATATCCGATTATTATGGTCTCATCGGCTGAGCTATGGTTGATTAATATAGAGCTTTGAAGCTCGACCAAGGGTTAAGTATGTAAAAGTCATGGACTTTGGCGCCAAAATGACTAAAGCTAGCTCTTGAAGGTCTTCAACACATTGAACACGTGATAAATCGTTTGCCCAGCCGATGGGAGAGCGGTTAACCCACGATACGCATGAGGAAGCAGTTGAGGGATACCCACGGCCGCTCGTTGTCAGCCATGAACGTGCGGGACGCATAATGGCCGATAGGGGGCGGTTACATTTTTGTTTTTCTTTTGTATATATATAACTTCGCTAAGAAATGTAAAGGCACACCGAATCAATCAAACAACTATTTCTTTTACAATTTATCAGCTTTTTACAGCATTTATCTTAGCCGATTCCATGTATCTTAGCCTTAGCCTTAGCATAGCGTAGATTCACCATACTCAACGCTTTACGAGCGGTTGGGAACCCATGTCGAGAATCAGAGTTCCGTTCTCGGTGTAATCGCTTAAACATGAATCAATTTGTCGGCTGGATGTTAGCCGAATCCCTCGGCTGATTTTTCCACGCAAACAAGTTTGGCACGCCCGGTGGGACCATAGGTGAATTGAAGGACATGTTTGATTCTCCAGGGTAGGATCACGCTTGGCGTATGAACCTGAGGTCCGAAAAGAAACTCAATAACAATATGGAGTCGAGTTCAAATCCCAAAAGAACCCCATCACGCAAGAACAACGAGTCAGCATACACCTTGGGTATGCCCATAGCGGTTGAAGACATTCCAGTCTCCGCACCAGCCTCTGCAGAAACGAATAACCCAGAGAATATCGAAGCTCCAGTGGTCATGGCCACTTCTTTCATCAGGCAGCAGATTGATATGGGGATTCATGACATTATGTACCAAGTGTCAAGGCAGTTGGCATATATTGTCAGACCCATGGTGCATAACGAGGTTCAGCAGGCGAGAGACATGGAGAGCAGCCGAGGACAACAAGGTGAACACTCGGCTAGTTCTGCGTTGGCGAGAGAGCAGGCAAACCCATCGTACCTGGCGGTCAGTGCGGCGACCTCGGTAGAATGTGGTTCAACCGGGCCTTCCGAGCCTGACCAATACTACTCTGGCGGGCGCCAACGGAACATGCGGTGATCGGCGAGAATACACGGGTACCACCCGTCTTTGGGGCAAGTGATGCCACGATCAGCGAATCTGCGGTATGGGCGGATCAACATGGCGGAGGCCAGTGCTGCAGTTGGACATATCGGTCTGCCGCCAGTAATGTCGTATGCTCCAACGCATGGCCCTACTGTGCAGGCAAATTCATATGGACAGCCGATGGCCCTTGGTTATGGTTCAGCGAAGCTATCTGGTGATTGGAATGCCAACAATCCACCATTCTGCCAACCGCAACCAGTCCCCACGCCATACCCTCCAGTAAGTTCAAATATACTACGAACGGTGGCAACTATGGGGAGAGCGGACATGGAACCTTTGTTCCACCTTTACCCAGAATGCATCATTGTTCCAGGGGACTGGTCGAGGTTTTGGGAATATGGTCGAGCGGCAATGGACTACTAATCCACCTCTAGGCTATGTTCCACCAAATACCTTTAACCTTGAATTTGTTCCAGCAGGCTTCCCCACGGAGACCGGTGGGTCAGTGCGCCCAGTGAATCCACAAGATAATGTCGGCGAGGAGCCTCCCGTTTGATAGACCGAAATGATCGCAAATACCATCAAGAAGTACCGGGATCTGATTAAAGTCGTTGGACCGTCACATTTCTGAAACCGTACCCTGAATGGGTGGATCGGATGGTTCCTCTCCTAGGGATTCAAAACTCCAGATTTCACCATATTCTCAGGGGAAGATGGCAAGTCTACCATGGAGCAGATAGGGCGCTTCACAGCACAGTGTGGTGAAAGCAGCCAGAATGAGTATCATAAGCTTCAACTTTTCCCATTATCACTCCTTTGGGGACGGCGTTCACCTGGTATTCCTCTCTGCCTCCAAACTTCGATGCAATTGGGCCGAGCATGGAGAGGTGCTTCCATGATAGATTTCTTGGCCTCGACCTCGAGTTATGGTAACCAATCTAACTAGTCTCGGTGACAAGTTGATGAGTCGGTTGCTGATTATATTGAAAGATTCAAAAAGAAAGCAGGGAAATGCTCTGTGCAATTCCCTGAAATAGAATACACCTCCATGGTGATTAACAACATGCACCCGCAGTTGAAGGAGAAGTTAGTAGGACAAGTGCGCATGATTTGAATCAAGCGGCGAGAAAGGGCTATCAGGTTGAGCAATATATCCGGGAAAAGGAAAAGCGAAGGACTAGCCGAGGAAAGGGCCCCCATCTAGTCTCTATTATAGAGGCGGAGGAATCGACTCGGCGGTGACCTCACTGGCGATATGATGGTAGCGAAATAGTCGAAAGGAAGAGCTATTCTGCCCGACATTGAAGGCCGTTAAGGCCAAAGAAAGCGAGTCAGCGAGAGGATAGAGGCGGTACTCCTTTGACATAACCAAAGCGATCCAGTTTTCGATTACTTGCTCGAGGACAAGCAAATTAATTTGCTAGAGGGCATCGGATTCCACCTCTGAAGAATTGATGAACAAGAAATCGTAAGTGGCCTGACTCATATAACCATTCTCTGACTAAGCGTGTAGTTTCGGGAAGGCCATACAAAAGGCTATCAAGGAGGGTAGGTTCAAGCTAGCCGATAAGAGCATAGCCGAGATATCGATGAACACCAATCCATTCCCGGTGTAACCATGGCCATGGTGTCTTTCTCAAGGCTTTGATCGGCCAGGCCAATAAGAGGAACAATCCATCGAGTGTTTGGATGCCCAAAGAAGAATCCAAAAGAAACCAAGAGGTCACCAGGGGATACGTGTTTGTGATTGGGAAACCCACGGTGTTCTGAAAAGCGGCGGGGGCGACCATCTTCGAGCCGATTCCATGGTAAACCTCCCGGACCGGACGTTTGACTAACGAGTTGATCGGCCCGATCTGCAACATGCACTCAAAGGCGAAGAGCATCATGCTCGGGAGGCGGGGAAAACTCAGCGAACCTCGGTGAAGCCCGGTAGATTATGCCGGGATCGCGAGGACCACTCTCCCAAAGACTAAGAGAAGAGTGGAGGAGTTCAATGTCGAAGGGGGAATGTCCTCTCTTCGCATAACCGTAAGGAATGATGATGAGCTCAAACCACAGAGGATGATCAAGCCAGCTGCAAATGTCAAAGAAGGGAAGTGGGTGGTTAATCAACCTCAGAAGAAGAAAAGAGTTCAAGCGATCCTGCTTGACTAGAAACCTTGAAAGAAGAGAGGCTGTGAGGGCTAGATCCTTGCAAAGAATGAAACAAACCTGCAGATGATAGCAGATGCCAAGGCGGTAGATAAGAAGGAGATCCCGAAGCTAAAGTGGCGAAGCCATTGGCGGAGCTTTTGGACCTTGCGGGTTGGAGCGACAAAGTTGAAAATGATCAAGCCAAGGAGGCTAGCAGCAATCCCGGTTGCCGAGGTAGACATAGGACTGACTGAAGAAGGAAAAGGAACACGATAAAGAGGAATGGCATATTCACACATACCTGGCCTTGAATGGTAATGACGAGCCGATCTTAGAGTGCAGTTCTGAGAAGATTCAATTTTGGATTATCTCTCGGATGAGAGTGAAGCGGATTGATGGCCGCCATTGAGGTCGTTAGCCTGATCCCAAGTGAGTTACGAAATTTGGTTATCCCGGATCGAACACTTAGAAGAGAGGCGTATGTGTGGAAGAAGCGAGAATGGGCAACTTTAGCGGATGACCACGACAAAAGATGCTTTAGTCTTGTATTTGGTAGGCCAGCGAAGACAAGTTGAAGCACTTGAAGCCCTTGTATGTGAGCCTACATCAATGGCAAGGCCTTGATCAGTGTTCGTTGATAATGGGGCGGTATTGAGCGTGATGCGATGGCCACCTTGAGGAGCACGAACAAGTGCGAAGAAGACTGATCCCAACTAACATGAAAATGGCTAGCTTCATGGGAGAGGCTTAAATGCGCCTTGGGGAGATAGCGAGAGATCTTGTTGGCCCCAAGAGCATCAAGTCAGCTTTCTTCGTGATTGATGGCAAACCATCTTATGCAGTCCTGCTAGGGAGAGATTGGATTCACACCAGCCAGTGCTTACCTTCCACCATGCATCAGAAGCTCATTTTTTGGGAAGGGGATAAGATTGAAATAGTCCCAGCTGATGACAATCCATTCCCAGCTGAGGTACAAAATCTAGAAGCTTTATTCTACTCTCCTCTGTGGCTCCCATGTCATTCTTGAGGAATATGAGGAAGGATCACGGGAATCTTGTAACTTGACACCAGGGGTTCAAGATCGAGCAATTAAGCGAAACACGGCTAGCCACGGAGGTTTGTTATGTTTAAAGACACCCAGTGGTGCGGGACTTATGGGGCCGGCTAGAGGCTTTGGGATTGAATCTCACGTGGCTGAATCGCTGGCGATAGACAAACAACAAGGCGATGGCCTCGCATCGGCGAGCGAGATCACGGAGTTGCCGATGGAGTTTGAATCACCTATTCGGAGGACTTTGCCAACCTTTGAATCACAAGACCCGCTTGGAGGACCTCAATTTAGGAACTCGAGAAGAGTCTCGACTAACGCCAAATCGGCGGGTTCTTGGGGAAGAGGATAAGAAAGAGGTGGTAGCCTGTGAAAGAATATAAAGATTGCTTTGCATGGGTTTATCATGAGATGCAGGCTATACGAGGTGGTGGAACACAAGCTACCGATCAAGGAGATTCAAACCACATAAGCGACCACCTAGAAGATACCATCCCGGTGATACCACAAATCAAAGCGAGAATCGGCGTTTGCTCAATCTTTGGGTTCATCGGAAACGACCCAGTGCGTAGAGTGGTTAGCTAACATAGTCCCTATCAAGAAGAAGAATGGCAAGATTCGAGTTTGCATTGATTATAGAGACTTGAATTTAGCCACTCCAAAGGACGAATATGTGATGCCTGTGGCAGACGTGTTAGTCGATGCAGCTGCCACACATGGTATTTTAACCTTCATGGACGGGTACTCGGGCTATAATCAAATACTTGTAGCTGAGGAGGACACTCACAAGACTGCATTCAGATGCCCAGGGGCACTAGGAATTTATGAATGGTTGGTGATGTCATTCGGCTTGAAGAATGCTGGGGCCACCTACCAGAGAGCGATGAATGCTATCTTCCATGATCTAATCGGCAAGACTATGGAAGTATACATAGACGATGTGGTGGTAAAATCCAAAGACTTCAAAGCCCACTTAGCCGATTTGGAACAGGCTTTGCAGAGGATGAGGTCCATAACTTGAAGATGAATCACGCAAAGTGCATGTTTGGTGTATCGGTGGCAACTTCCTTGGTTTCTTGGTGCATCAAAGGGCATTGAAATAGACCAAAACAAAGCCAAGGCGATGATGGAGGCTAGACCACCCGAGGAACAAAAAGGAGTTCTGAGCTTCTTTGGGCAAAATCAACTTTTGAGAAGATTCATAGCTAATTCGGCTGGTAAGATGAAGGATTTTTCCCCTCTGCTGAAGTTCAAGAACGCTGAGGAGATGGTGTGGGGTCCTGAACAGTAAGAGGCCTTTGGACAAATAAAGAAGGCTTTAGCTAGTCCACCAGTTTTGGTGCCCCCCATGCCAGGGAAGCCTTTGAAACTTTACATTGCATTTCTTTGAAGAGTCTATCGGTGCTGTTAGCTGAGGATCTTTGAAGATGGGCTGAAAGAGCGGTGTACTACCTTAGCCGAAGTCTCAATGATCTTTGAGACCGGATATACTCCATTGGAGAAGTTGTGCTGTCTTTGTTCTACGCTTGTACAAAACTTGAGTATTATTTAATGCCACATGAAATATTAGTTTTATGCAAAGTTAACATTGTTAGGTACTTGCTTAATAGGCACATCTTACAAGGTCGCTTGATGAAGTGGGCCATTAAGCTCACGCCTTCAGCGTTGAAATACGTGCCATTAAGAATTTGTCGAGGGTCAGGCCACTGGCCGATTTCTTGGCGAGAACATCCTGGTGTGGAAGTGGATGACCCTTGGGTACCTCGATTACTTGCATAAACCTATTGCCTTGGGTCCTAACTTTTGATGGGTCCAAAACCCGAGAAAGAGTCGGCGGGTGACAATTACCAACCCGGATGAGAAATTGTGGAGGTTTACGTATCGGCTAAACCAGTTTAACTAATAACCAAGCCGAGTATGATGCCATGATCATAGGGTTAAAATTGTTAGCCATGATGGGCGCCGAGTACATTCATGTAAAGGCGACTCGGTTGGTGGTCGGACAACTAACCAAAGAATATGGGTGCAACAACCCAAATCTGTTGGCGCGTTATGCAGCGGTGACAGTTGATTCACCAATTTATTGATGCAAAGGTGTCATACATCCTTAGAAGAGCTAATATGGAGGCGAGCGATCGGCCTGAGGCCTCGGATATAGGAACTCTTTCTTGACTTTGAGAGTCTGACGAATTACGGTAGAGGTAATGGTCGCAGACCAAATCGATTCATGGAGGAACGAGTTGATCGAGTACTTATAAGATCCTTCTAAGTGCACTAACCCCAAAGTTAGGAGACGAGCTCTAAGGTATGTGCTTCTTGATGATGAATTGTATAAGAGAAGCATGAATGGGGTATTGTTGAAGTGCATAGATAAAAATGAAGCCCTAAGGGTTATGGGTGAAGTTCACGAAGGCATATGCGACTCGCATAGAAATTTGGGCTGTTATGAAATGGTTGATTTATCGCCATGGCTATTATTGGCCTACCATCACACCGATTGCTTTGATGCGCCAAAGGATGCGAAGAATGCGGTTGCATGGTCCCATTCAAAGGGTACGGCTGAATTGATGCATCGATGGTGAAACCTTGGCCATTTAGAAATTTGGGCCATGGATTTGATCGGCAAAATCCATCCACCATCTTCCAAAGGACACAATTTCATTATTGTGGCAAGCGATTACTTCACTAAGTGGGTGGAGGCTCAGCCGATGGTCAAGGTACATCAAGATGACGTTATCCGATTCATTCAACACCAAATCATATATAGGTTTGGGATTCCAGAGACCATTACCATGGATCAGGGAACTATGTTCACTGGAGACAAGGTGGTTGCCTTTGCTCAGCAGTTTGGGATTAAATTGATACATTCATCCCCATATTATGCACAGGCCAATGGGCAAGCCGAGGCGACCAACAAGATTATCGTGGACCTGATAAAAAAGAATTTGGAAAACAAGTCCAGAAAATGACATTTAACTCTGGATGAGGCCCTATGGGCCATAAGGAATTCCAAATCAACGGCCACTGGCACAACTCCATATCGGCTGACTTACGGCCAAGATGCGGTTTTGCCTTTGGAAATCAATGTCACTTCTCTAAGAGTGGCGAAACAGAATTCCTTAAGCCTAGAAGAGTATCAGCAAGCCATGCTTATGGAGTTGGATCAGTTGGATGAAGATCGGTTAATGGCTTTAGAAAGAATTGAGGCAAGCAGCGCCAAAATGGCGGTGCCTACAACAAACATGTTAAGTTGAAGAAGTTTGTTGAGGGTGGCCTAGTTTGGAAAACTATTTTACCAATAGAGTCAAGGACCCTAAATTCGGTAAGTGGTCACCAAATTGGGAAGGTCCATTCACTTTGTTAGTCAAGTGTTCGCGAAAGCAGCGTGTCGGCTAGTTAACATGCAAGGCGAAGAAATGAACAGAAGCATAAATGGCAAGTATCTGAAGAAATACTACCCCACGGTTTGGCAAAGCATACTAGAACAATAAAGGAGCTATTTATAGACAAAAAAAGGAAATTGTTACGGTGACCAGCAAGCCACCTAGCCAACAAAAATACTTAAAGACAACGGAAATAACTAGTGCATTGGGTCAAGGGTGGCTGCAGCGAGAATCGGCAACCATAGCGAGGATCGATTGCTTCAACTTGGTTAGGGAATGCCGTGGGCTCATTTGCCTCTTGAGGATCAACCTTTTCCATAGGATCGGCCACCTCTTGTTGGTTGGAGGCTTCAGCCAGTGCGATCTGCACTTCTCGACTCTTGCCCTAACAATCTCGGTGCATCTCTGACCATGTCTTGACCCGGGAGGAAGAATAGCGATCGGCTGGTAGCCGGTGCTTCAGTGGCCACCACATCGGCAGGGACGCTTTCCAAAGCAGCACTAGCCGATTCCTCAGCCTGAACCCTACATGCTTCCGCTGACGGGGTCGAAGATTGTTCCTTACTTTGATTCGGCAAAGAGCGCGATTCATGCCATTGTTGGTTCGCCGAGTCTATGCCTTCTCTGCCCTTCTGCATATCCTGTTCCAGACCATCTTTTTGGGTGGTGAGTCGTAAAATGTCAGGGTCCAGAGAGGAAGCCTGAACATATAAGCTGAAACGCCTCTCCGTGTGGGTTTCCAGTCTCGTGTCAAGTTGCTCAAGTTGGGGTGTTAGCTCTTTGATTTCGTTTTGAATCAAAGTCGATTCAATTCGGTGAGCTTAGGTCTTTGAGTTCACCTTTCCTAGCTAGGTCGACCTGCCGATCTCTGTCGACTGCCTGATAAGAGGACAAGAAAGAGGACCTTTGGGCTTGGAGATCCCGGAGGCGTTGCAGGTCTTGAATGGCATGGTCATAATTCTCCTTGCACAGCCGATATACCGCAGAGATGTCATTCACTTGTAGCGCCATCGGCCAGTGCAGGTTTTGGTGGTGGAGGGAACATCAGGAGAGTCAGATAGTTTGAAAAGGGAAGCCCTCAAATCGGCCACCTTACCCTTATCTGTGGGGATCTCTCCCATCAAAGCCTCGTCCACCTTTTCCAGGTGACTAGAGGAGGGTGAGGAGACCTTTTGCAACGGGTCAGCCGAAGCAAAATACTGCTGCAGTTCTTCCTCTGAAACCTGGATAGATGAAGTCGACTGACGAGGAGGAGTCCTATGGGCAATAGGGGATTCATCCCTAGCCGACTGCAGTGCAAAGCACAAAGAAGTTAGGGCCAAACCAACATAGAATGAGCAATCACAATGAAAGAGATAAAAAGGGATACCTGTATTGGGCTGTGAGCCTCGACTATTGGAGAAGCAGGAGCTGGCCGGTGGGCTGCCTCGGATTGAGGACCAGCCGAAGAAACCCCTCGCGCCCTTGGAGATTGGGAGGGGGTAACCTTGTGAGGAGGCGACCATGGAGCCGAAGTACGCTGTTTCTACAGTCAAAACAAGCCGAGGGTCAGAATCATGACAAAGCTTTGAAGAAGCTTGATAAAAGCAGAGGTACTCACCTTTATCATTTACCCTTGCCAGAATCCGTCTTGGTTTTCCTGGAGATAGGGGTTGCAGCAGAGGGTTCATCAAGACAAATTCCCCCAGATCTTGTCCTTTTCTTCTTACTCGGAGGAGGAGAATCGTCTATAATAACAACTCTAGGGGTTGGATTAGCTGTCAAGAAAGCAGTTAGTGGGCGATCGTTTGCAAAATAGAAGGAAGGAGAAGCAAAATGAGATAAGAATACTCACCCTTCATGGCGTGAAAACCTAGTCTTGTGCGTCGGCTCGGCCTTACCATCTTGAGAGAGCAGTCCAGCCTCATCTTCATCATCATCCTCATCACTTTCGGCATCGGAATTTCTTTGTCGAGAAGCGGCGAGCCTTATGAAATAATTAGACAAAGAACCTTGAAACATCTTATCCTTGGCGAAGGCCACCAATTAACAAAGCGAGAGGTTTCCCGGCCAGCGGGTTAAATGAGGCCCATTCTTTGTTCAGTTTTCAAGTTGAAAGTGCCAAGGTCTTCACCTCTTGGTAGATAGGCTAGTTCTCCTATTCTTTGGTACTTTGCTAAAGTATGGCCAAGGGACATCTTTGTAATAACCCAAAGCCCGGCCAGACCCTTGATTAGGGTGATAAAGTGTTTGTGGTCTTGTTATTCCTGGAATTGGGCTTGAGCCCACCAAGGATGTCTCTAGCGGTCAAAACACGACTCCAATTGAGAACCATAGTTCCATGCGCTTCCCGATAAATGCTTTGGTCAGCCGTGGTGAATATCCAATCCGGGCCGATTCGTCTTTCAAAGATCGGCTGTCAGTCTTGAGAAATTCTCGTCAAGACATGTACTTTCTCCACCACGTCAAAGGGAGTTACCTGCTTAAGTGGAGTCAGCCGCAAATGCTCGGCTAACGTTTGCGCCCCGGCGGGAAGAGAGTGAATGCTGAAAGAAGGTTCAATGAACTCCGGGAAATAAAGGTAATCCATAGTTACAGGAACCATAAAGGACCTGAAGTGTTCTTCAAGTCGATACCTTGGTGCAACCGATCCAGCATATTGAACAAAGCCCTATAAAGGTAGCAGAGGAAGAGTGAGCCTGGCGACTGCCACCCGTCTGACTTGGGCCACGTACACTTGAAGTTCTTGAGCAGCTGCGGCAGAGCCGGTACAAGCGAAGTACTTACTAAACCAATACAAGAGGAAGGCCTGATGCTCGGCATCGAAACGCGGTGCCTCTTCCCTTTTGATTGGCAAGAATGAAAGCGAGAATAATTTGGAGTTGTTAGATCATGGACAATCTTGATGTTGGAGGTTGAAATGTCATACAGATTCGGGGCTTCTTGACCAGCCAGAGGTAAACCTGTAATGGCCGCCACGTCAAGAAGAGTAAGGGTGGCCATCCCCCAAGGGAACACAAAGGTATTAGTGGTAACGGACCAATAGCCGAAAAAGCCGAATATCAGACCGATGTTGAGTTGAAGGTCTTTAGCCGACAGCATGATGGCATCGTAAAGACCCATTCTTTTCCACTCCTCGCCTTTTGCCTCAGCCATCCTAGAGTGCGGCTTCGGTGTCGGCGATGGTGCGGGGCCAGGGCCTTATGTCGGCTGGGCACCGTTTAATGGTAAACCAATCGCAAACGATTGGTAAACCATATGTGTCCAGGGAGAGATATTCTCTAAGATACATTGCGCCACCTGCGAGGTTGGTGGGCCGGTCATGAGTGAGAGAACCTTGAATCGGATAGAGAGGATGTATGATGCCTTGGTGACGGCCGTCTCTTGAGTTGAGGAGTGAGAGTCGGTTGAATGAGAAGACTTCGTCCAGGAGTCATGGCGCGTAGCTATGTTCACGATTTTGGGAATCGGACCGAAGACATTGTCGCAAGAAGAGGATGTGCAGAAAGGAAGCTAGGGTTTAAGGGTTCAAAAGAGTTCAAAATGCCTGAGTAATAAGAAGAACGAACGGAGCTAGCTATTTAAAGAGGAATCATGCGCACGGTCAACGATAAAAGTTGTTGAGATATTATCGGATAGCAGCGCAGTCATCGGGTGTGGGAAAAGTAGCCGTTCAGGTCATAATGGGTGACATTAAATGCATATAAAGTGACTAGCGATTGACGTTTTCAGAGACTCGAATCTTATCCGATACATCAATCCAGCATTTACAGCTGAAATGATGTAGGGGGCAATTGTTATCACCAGAAAATATCAGCCACAGCCGATGAAGGGAATAGTCGATGCGTGGGATAAGCCGATCAGATTGGTAGCCGAAAACTGGTCCCATTGAACCGAGGTTAGAAAGGAAAATGTTAGAAGTTCAGGGAGCATCGTAAGGTCAGCCGATTATTAAAGAGTTTAGCCGATGTGGATAAAGGAAATATCCGATTATTATGGTCTCATCGGCTGAGCTATGGTTGATTAATATAGAGCTTTGAAGCTCGACCAAGGGTTAAGTATGTAAAAGTCATGGACTTTGGCGCCAAAATGACTAAAGCTAGCTCTTGAAGGTCTTCAACGCATTTAACACGTGATAAATCGTTTGCCCAGCCGATGGGAGAGCGGTTAACCCACGATACGCATGAGGAAGCAGTTGAGGGACACCCACGACCGCTCGTTGTCAGCCATGAACGTGCGGGACGCATAATGGCCGAGAGGGGGCGGTTACATTTTTGTTTTTCTTTTGTATATATATAACTTCGCTAAGAAATGTAAAGGCACACCGAATCAATCAAACAACTATTTCTTTTGCAATTTATCAGCTTTTTACAGCATTTATCTTAGCCGATTCCATGTATCTTAGCCTTAGCCTTAGCATAGCGTAGATTCACCATACTCAACGCTTTCTGGAGCAGTTGGGGAACCCATAATCGAGAATCAGAGTTCCGTTCTCGGTGTAATCGCTTAAATAGGAATCAATTTGTCGGCTGGACGTTAGCCGAATCCCTCGGCTGATTTTTCCACGCAAACAATTAGTATAACCTAAACTCAAATATAGTCAACTTTATTTGAGTAAATAGGATAAGTAGAAGATAACTAAGAGCATTATGCATTATGAGAGAAATGATCATAACTCGTGAACCACGACGAAGATTAAGAGGTCAAAATAGATTGAGCCCATTGGGCTATATAAATTTAAACTCAGGTCAGGTTTATTTTGGTCCAACCCAGTCGAGGGCAAAAATTCACTTACTCAATGCGATTCAGCAAAAACGGGTTGAGTCAGCTTATTAACCCAAATTTTTTATTGTTTATTTTTATATGGTAAATCATATGTGATAAATCTAACACTACATAGGTTGTAGTTGATTATTTTAATATAAAACTTCTAGTTACAATACACATTTTATGAAAGAAGGAAATTGTTGCTTCTAAGAAAAATTACCTAAAATTTTGGGTTTGCTTCCACAAAAACATGTTTTATGGTCCCAAAAACATAAAACTATAAATTGATTCCCTCTTTCTGGGTCCATGCCTGAACGTGTAGTCTTATTTTTTTTATACCTAAAATTAGGTAAACTCTCTGCTTTTTGTTTTTTTTCGTCGTTGGTAAATTCCCTGCTGTGCACCATCTGATTCCTTCGGTTATTTGGGTTTTAGTTTAGCCCACAGTGCTAAGGGTCGGGACTTGGGAGTTTTTTTTTTGGGTTAAACTTTAACGTTCAGGATAATGGCTTAGTTCAGGACTCAAATTGAAAAAAGCATAATGGTCCAAATAATAACAATACTATTTTGGAAAAAGTGAGTTAAAATGGGGGTAGATATAAAAAATAAGATGGCCTTAAAGAAAGAAATTAAAATTATTGATGGAAATACTAAGATTTAAAAATACAAACAGTCAATTAAAAGTCAGAGATTAAATAGAATAAAAAATGTGAAGTGTTTGGTTGATTTAATTTGAATTATTTTTTTATATATTTAATTTTGTTATCATACAAAAATAAAAAGTTAGAAAAAAAGGAATAATAGATAAAAATGTGTAAAAAAAATGAAAATTTAATTTTTTAGCTGTCATGTGAATATGCTATTTTGATTTCTGTTTTAATATAGTACTTGTCTAATTAAATTTATCATCTGTAATAAAAATGAATTTATTCTCATTAAAACAAAAATAAAATGTTTTCATTGTTTTCTACCAATGAAAACAAGGTCGGAGCAGTTTTCCATCCAATCCCTGAGTTAGAACGACGCAAATCAGAGGCCCAAATTCACCGATCACCACAAGGACCCTGTAACCAGAGCCACTGGTGATAGAGGGGTGAAACAGGACCGAGGAATAAGTGAATAACAATTAGGACAATACTCAGATAAGTTATAACATTAAGTTCGTCTTGTTTTTAATTGAGAAAAACAAAAATATTGTCACTAATTGACATATAATGTTTTAAGGGGCGGGTAAAGTCAAACTATTTCATGAGTATTTATGCGTATTTAACAAAGAATAAGACGAAATGGATCAATAAAAATTGATATAAGTTTTTTTTCTCAACAATTAATTATTCCGTAAAAAGTTAAATCTGGAACAAAAAACATAGTTCAAAAAGAAGAATAATAAGAAAGAAGCTTCCATGATTCTTTATTTTCATACAACGAGAAGGAAGTGGGAATACATGAAGCCTATAGACTTTTTCATATCAAAATCTGGCCAGCAAAACAGAAAATCCCATTTTTTCAATGTCCATCTTTTTTATTCGTTAAGGAAGCATTGTACGTGTTTGCAACATCATCAAACAGTTGTTGGTGGTGATGGGGGAGGTGGAGGAACATGGTGTTCTTGATCAGCATCACAATAACCCTGCAGAATATCACCCTCTTCAGAAGTGAATCCAAGTGAGGCAAGCATGCCAGGCCAACAGTCATGTCCCACAACCCTTATGGCTTGACAACAACTTGGACCCAAATATGTTTCACCATTCATGAAAAACATTATAACCTCACCGGTGCATGCTTGTAGCTGAAACAAAGAGTCCCAACAGTTTGTAGATTCACCTTCTAGCTTCAGCCTTGCCGCCAGTGACACTGCATTTCCACTACCATTTGAACTAGCAGAAGTCACTGTGATAGCAAGAAGAAATATGGTCACTCCAACGAGCTTGTAAATGGAGGCCATTTTTGGAGAGAGATGTGTATAGAAATTATATATATGATGAGTTTGGAGTAGGCCGAATGGCCTTATATAGAGTTAGCTAGGTGACAAGGAAAGGAGAAAGGCCATGCAAGTGAAGAGACTCAAAACTGAAACTGCTCACTAAGTAGTGGACTAGTGGTTGTTTCATAATGTCTACTTATGATTGCAAGTTGCAACAATTTATTGGTAGAAGACTGGGAAGATATAAGGGTCGAGGGCGATTCGGATGAAGGAGAATAAAGAGACATGTTTCATTGTTCTCTTTTTATTATATTTTATTTTATTATATTGCATTTGGTTATATAAACCAAGACAATTAATGTGTTGAGTCAAAAAAAAAAAAAGACAATTAACGTGAGACGTTTTAAAAAATATTTACACTGTATTTAATAAAAAATTGTTGATGGATATTTTAACGATAAATATTAAGAAATAAAAATAATATCTATTATTTCGTTTAATTAATTAGAAATTAAACAGTATTTATTTCTTCTGAAAATGAATACTTACGAATAATGTTGTATATAAAGTATAAACCCCTTCCACGTTGTATTGTGGGTGTTGTTGTGAGGTACATATACGAGAAGACACGTTTATCTTCTGCATGCAGCCACAATTGACAAATAGTAAGATTTTCAGATGTTGGGCCTTGGACCGATGTCGTGTTACAATGTAAGGTGTTATTATTATCACCCCACAGTCGAACTGATATGGGAAAGGAAATGTACTGTTAAGATGGGAGGGGAGGAGAGTGACGACGGAGAGGGTGGGGGGTGGCAAACAGTGAACAGAAGAAAAAGAAACAATAGGACAGTCAAATTTGGCGGCGCACGTGACCAAGTAGACGTTGTTTCAAGTAGGAACAATTCTTATCATAAGAGAACAACCACATTCTACTTCACTGAGATTCCTGATAACTTTGGAGCTAAGGAGATGTGGGATGCTTTTCGCAAATATGGTGAGATTTCGGAGGTTATCATACCAAACAAAAGGAATATGGTGGGTAACAGATTCGGTTTTGCGAGGTTCGTTGGTGTGCAAGATCCGGAAAGGTTTGCTATCTATCTTGATAACATCATTATAGGCAGTAAGAAGATCTTTGTAAATCTGCCAAGGTTTGAAAGGGACTCCGCTGGACTTAAAGATAATCGACAGAGGAAAGAAGTTGTTGCATCATTGAGAAGGAGAGCCGAGCCATCAATGAGAGGGGAAACTGACAACAGAAGAACTGCACCACAAACGAAGCCTCTTGGTTGCCAGAACCAACGTGAAAGGCACGAGGAGGGTGAGTGCAGTAAAACATCTCCGATCAAACAGTTTCCATCTTATGCACATGCTGTCCAAGTAGGTCGGCAGCATAGAAGTATCCCTGGAGGACAGGAGGATGGGACGGTTCACAGAAAGGGTGGTCCTAGGAAAGGAATGAGGTGGGTTTGGAGGGAGAAGAGAAGACAAGTTGATAGTTGTGAGATGGAGTTTCAAGTGGAGGAAGAGGTTATTAATAATTTGCAAAACATGATGGTGGGGAAGCTTTTGCATTCTGGACAGTCCTATCAGATTCAAGAAGAATTTCACCGCCAAGGCATCTTCCACATCAAGATCACTCCTATGGGTGCCAATCTGGTACTCATGGAATCAAGTGAGGAAGGGGATATCCAATCACTAGCAGAGAATGCTAAGGAGTGGCTGCTAGAATGGTTCGAGGAACTACGACCATGGAGTCCAAAGGATGTTGATAACGAGAGAATCGCATGGCTTCGTTGTTATGGGGTCCCAGCCCACACATGGTGCTCGGAGTTCTTTGAAAAACTGGTGATACCATTTGGCGAGTTCATCTGCGTCGATGACAACACAATGAAAAAACGGTCCCTAGATGTGGCAAGAGTGTTATATAGAACAAAAATTCATGAAGTTGTTAATAGGGTGGTGAAAGCAAAGATAAATGGTGAACTGTTCTCTATCAAGATCCTGGAAGGCTGGTATGGCCCTCTACAAATCATGGCAAAAAGCAATGATGCACCTGAATCTGAATCTGATTTTTCCGGCGACGAGTCCTTCGACGGCGGCAACCATTTTCAGGCGGAGGATGGTGATGCCGATAGGGTTGGGGAGAGAATGGAGCTCATTATTGCAGAGACAATGGCATTCAATGCACATGATTATGTCAATAATGAGGGTGAGAATAATAAGGATAACAATGATGGGGTAGATTACGAGGGCGAGAAAAATCAGGTCACAAACACAAATTCAAATTGTCCCTTAAATGCCTCGGGAAGTCTAGAATATCACGGGACAGTTGGCCTTGCCGAGGGGCCTGCATGCAAGGAAAACGGGTGGCAAATAGTTGTTCATAATAGTGAGCACGTGGTGGAGCAGGTCCAGCCCATTGAAAACAACACATTCCTGGTGGAGGATCCACCACTCATCCCTGACTCGGGCCCATCTCTAGCAATTGGGTCGGATAGTGAAACCGCGATGGATCGTGGAGTTACCCAGCAGCGCATAGTACCTCTCAACCTATCCAACATCACGATGAGAAAAAAGAGCAAAATGAAAAAACTGGAGACGATTGAAACAGTGGAACACGGTCTGAGCTCTTCTTCACAATCCACACACTTCTCGGGTGGTTCCATTTTGTGTTGCGACTCCCTCTCTTCCACTGACTTTCGAAACTGCAATACCATATTCTGGGACAAACAAGACGAGAAGAAGGCCACTCAAATATGGAATGGGGTTCAAAAATTAGGGATTGGAGGGGAAGATTCCGACGCCGTTTACATTGAGCAACTCAAGGAGATGGAAAATGGCCTCTCAGACGCAGCAAACAAGAAGGAGAACACCAACCTACAGTTTTAATGATTTTGTCACTTAATGTTAGAGGGTTGATGGATAAGGCAAAACAGAGAAGGATTCGAAGTCTAGTAAGGTCAGGTAACTTCTCTTGCTGTCTTTTCCAAGAAACAAAGTTGGAACTGATTGATAATATGCTGGTTCAAAGTTTATGGGGTGGGTCTGATGTTGCCTGGATAGCAAAGCCATCTTTAGGGTTGTCAGGGGGATTGCTCACAATTTGGAAAGAGGGGTTCTTTAATATTAAATTTCATTTTTAAGTCTTTGGTTTCATTGGAATTTGCATTCAGCAAGTAGATAATTCAGTTGTTTATGTTGTAAACATATACGCTCCTTGTAGTATGGAGGGGAAGAGACAGATGTGGAGTGAACTGATAATGTCTAAATCTGGACTTATGGAAGGTAAATGGTGCATTGCAGGTGACTTTAATGCTGTGTTGTCAAGCAACGAGAGAAGAGGGAGGAGTGGTGTGATAGAGAATTTGAGGGAGGTGGAAGAATTCAGAGATTTCATAGACAAAATGGAGGTGATAGACTGTCCACATTTGGGCAAGGATTTCACATGGTTTAGTAGGGATGGAAGTTCTATGAGCAGAATTGATCGTTTTCTCTTAAATGTTGATCTAATGTCAGAATGGAAGGTAGAAGCTCAGTGGATTGGTAACAGGGATATCTCCGATCATTGCAGGTATGGTTGAAGATTGCAAACCAAGATTGGGGTCCAAAGCCTTTTAAATTTAATAATTGTTGGATAGAGCATAAGGAATTCTTGTCATTTGTCAAGGAGTGTTGGCAGGAGCACAGTTTTGAAGGGAGACAGGGGTTTATTTTAAAAGAGAAATTGAAGTCTCTAAAGGAAAAGTTAAAGAAGTGGAACAAAGAAGTGTTTGGAGTCTTGGAGTTGTCAATAGATAGGGTGGTGGATGAATTAAATCAACTTGATGAGGTAGTTGCGTCTGGAGGTGTGGCGGATGTTGAAAGACGAAAACTAGTCTCCATGGAGTTTTGGCGAAAAGTACATATGAAGGAAAGCCTACTTGCACAGAAATCAAGAGCAAAGTGGGTTCTTGAGGGAGATTGTAATTCAAGATATTTTCATAATTGTTTGAAGATGAGGAGAAGGAGGAATGGTATCTCAGCTTTGAAATTAGGGGATGAATGGATTGAGGAGGTGGGTGAGGTGAAACAAGAAGTGAGGAGACACTTTAATGACAATTTTTCTGAGGTTCCATGGAAGCGTCCGGTGATGGATGGCATCAGTTTTCCACATATATCTGATGCGGACAACGACTTTCTTTCATCACCTTTCTCGGAGTTAGAAATAAAAGAGGCGGTGTGGAGCTGTGATGGAAACAAGAGTCCAGGCCCAGATGGATTCAATCTCAACTTCATCAAAACTTGCTGGGAGACTATTAAATCTAACGTTTGCTCTTTTTTGCAGGAATTTCACAGTACAGCTCATATCCCCAAAGCTATGGCCGCCTCCTTCATAGCTTTAATCCCCAAGAAAGATAGCCCACAAGGGCTTAATGATTTTCGTCCAATTTCTCTCATTGGTAGCATCTACAAGATTCTGTCTAAATTATTGGCAGCAAGGTTGAAGAAAGTGTTGGGCAAGGTGATTTCTAAATGTCAAACGGCTTTCTTACCAGGCAGACAAATTCTGGATGGTGTGGTAACGGCAAATGAAATTTTGGATATGGTAAAGAGAAGAAAGCAGAGGTGCTTGTTGCTGAAGGTTGATTTTAGAAAGGCATATGACTCGGTTTCTTGGAGCTATTTAAACTACATGATGATAAGACTGGGATTTAATCAATAATGGAGAAAGTGGATGATGTCCTGTGTTTCCTCAAATTCGGTCTCAGTTTTGGTAAACGGGAGCCCGACGGAATAATTTCTTATGCACAAGGGTTTAAAACAAGGTGATCCCTTGGCACCGTTTCTTTTTCTTATCGCAGCTGAGGGGTTGACAAGTCTTGTTAAACAGGCAGTGGACATTGGATGGTTCAAAGAGTATAAGGTAAATGCACAAATTGCATATCCCATTCTCCAGTATGCGGATGACACAATTCTTTTTGGGGAAGATTCTTGGGACAATGTTTGGTGTATGAAGACTCTTTTGAGAGGATTTGAGCTGGTATCTGGTCTCAGAATTAACTTCTCCAAGAGTAACCTGATTGGTGTAAATGTTGAGGAGAGCTTTATGTTGGTCAAGTCGACATTCTTAGGATGTGCAATAGGTAACAATCGTTCAAGTTTCTGGGCATTCCAATAGGAGGGGATCCGAGAAAAGAAGCAACTTGGAGGCCGGTGATATCTTCATTCAAGAGAAAACTATCTACATGGAAGAGTCGGCATTTATCTTTTGGAGGTAGAGTTACATTGATTAATTCGGTTTTAACTAGCTTACCATTATACTTTTTTTCCTTCTATAAAGTGCCAAAGAAAGTTCTTAGAGTTCTAGTAGCTTTGCAAAGAAATTTTTTGTGGGGAGGAAGTGAGGATTCCAAAAAGATTAACTGGGTGAGCTGGGAGCAAATATGCCTTCCAAAAGACCAGGGAGGTTTGGGGATCAAAAATTTGGAGTTATTCAATAGAAGTTTGCTTGCTAAATGGAAGTGGAGGTTTTTATATGATAAAGAGGCAATATGGTACGAGTTGATATCGCATAAATATGGTAATATCTGCGGTAGTGGATCCTAACTTATCTTTGTTGGACCGAAAGCTTCAATATGGTGGAGGGATATTGTGATTCATGACCTGACCTGGTTTCTTGATATGGTACAACCAAAGCTTGGTGACGGTTCGAAATTTTGTTTTGGGTGATGATTGGTCCAACCAAGGAAAATTTATGGAGTTATTCAGCGACTATATTAATTCTTTGCAAATAAGGAGGCAACGATTCTTGATTTAGGGGTTTGGGTTGATGGCCAGTTGGCAATGGGAAGTCGTGTGGAGGCGGAGGATTTTTAGTTGGGAAGAAACCCAAGCCCAAGTATTAAATGACATCCTGGATACGGTATCTCCAAAGAAAGATTCGAGATGATGTATGGCGTTGGAAACTAGAAGAAGGAGGCCTCTTTCTTGTCGATTCTGCATACAAAAATTTATTCTGGTGTCTTTCAACTGGGGATCATAATTCGAAATGGACCGCATTTTAAAGAAGGTATGGAGCACCTCTGTGCCTTCTAAAATTTTGATGATGGCTTGGAGGTTATTTACGAATAGGTTACCCACTTGCGACCAATTACAGCGGAGGGGTATTGATCTTGGCACTCAGCGAGCATCTGCGTCTTTTGTTCTATGCATAATGAAGATACAAATCACTTGTTCTTCTCTGTGTTTTTCTTGTGATATTTGGCGTGCGGTTTTGAATTGGTTAGGGGTTGATGGTGTTTTGGCGGGTAATTATGCGGAGCATTTTATACTGATTTGGGAAGTTAGTCAGGGTAAGAATAATGGCAAAGTGAGATATTTGATATGGTTGGTGTCGTTTGGAATATTTGGAACCTTCGCATTTGTCATTTTCGAGAGAGGAGGTTAAGGATTTTGGAAATTTATTGGCTCAAATCAAACACACTCATGGGGGTGGTTCGATTTTAGGGAAGAGCGTAATAGGTCTCTTATATTCTCTAGCGGTGTATGAATCCTATCCAATGTCTTAAACCTTCTTTGATTTTAAGGTGGCGAATGCAGGAAATGGTGGCGGTGAACTTGCTGTCAGAAGCCACAAAATTGTGCTTTGGTGTAAGTTTTTTGATCTGTAAAGCGTTTTGCTTGTTTTACTTTGACCGAGATATATCACTTCTTCATCTGCTGCCGGGAGTTGCTGTATCGTGATATTGAATCTGTTTCCAGCACAAAGTCATTCGGTGCATTGAGTTAATGAGCTGCACATGCTATTTCGTCTTTTGTGGCATACGATATGTGTCTCTGTTTGTAATATAGTGGGTGGATTACTGTTTTAGCATTTGTGGGGTGTTATAATTTTGGGATTACATGTATCTCTTGGTGACATATTTTGGATGCAGTACTCTTTTTCCTCCTAAAGTCTTTTTCCCATCGGGTTTTGGCTTTAGGAGGTTTTAACGAGGCTCATCCGTTTGGTTGTAACAGTTCTTCTCGCTTTGAGTACTTCTTGTACTCTTTAATAAAATCTCTTGCTTATCGAAAAAAAAAAATTATCACCCCACAGTCATTACCCTCGCACCTACAAACACAAAAAATTGACGAAAATACTCTTATAGTGTGTTCCATAAACTTCTAATTTACGGAATTTTTTTTTTACCGTAAATACCATGTTTATAGAATGCATATTACAAAAAAATGTGTTTTGTAAACTTAATGTTTACGGTACATATGTGTACCATAAATTTGGAAGTTTAATTTGGACACTTATTGTGGGCATTCGATGAGGCCCATAAACCTTAGAAAATGAATCTCTTTCATGAAGATCTTTCCACTAACATGCATGAGGAGAATCACACGTAGGTACATACATACTCGCAACGACTTCTGAAAGCAACCGTACAAACCATGCACAGTTTGTCTCAAAAGAGTGACATCGAACAACCAAGACAAAGATATTGGTCTCACACCCTCCCATATAAAGGAAGAATAACGAAATACATACGATATGTGCATTTTTCCATTAATCTTAGCACAATGACACCTCAATACTAACTCGAGTGTTGGAGTACATTTGTAAACACTCACTTTCACATTATTTTTTTGCGTCCAACCGGAGGAACCAACAACTCGAACTAGTGATTGGAGTGTGTGTGTGTGTGTGAGAGTGGAGAAGTGTTAGGGTGTGTTTTGATGGAAGATGGATATTTTCATTATTCCAAAAAATTGTGGGGTTGGGTAATAATCGAGCGTGGGGCAATTATAATAACACCCTTCAATGTAATGCGCTTGCAGCCCAATTTGAAACAGTTATCGCCTAGCTTAGGACATTTAATTCGACCAAAAAAAACAAAAAGCTTAGGACATTTGAGATGGGGATGTTTTGTGGCATGATGTTACTGAATTCCTCATGTTCAGTAAACCAAGTTAGTTGATGATATGGGTACCCATAGCCATGGGTCAACCCGATGATCTAATTTACCCAAACCAAGCAAAAAAATTGAATTGACATGGTTCATTGGTTTAGTTTGATTTTATTTTTTTCTAAACCAAAATACTAGTAGAATGGTATGGGTACCAAGTTGAAAGAAAACAAACCCACAGAATTCAAATTACCAAAACCATGTTATGAGCCTTTGCCGTGACATGCTCTCGCAAAGGGAGTCGTCACTAATTTTAATTAAAATTTGAAAAAATATGGAACACCCTAAAATAAAGTTCATAGACCAAAACTTATATTTGGGAGTCGGTTACGAGTAGAGATCGGTATTAGCACTCTATGTCGTTCGTTTAAAACAATTTTATCTAACAAATTGTGTAAAATTATGACAATTCAAAAAAATATTTTACCCTTAAAGAATAATAAACACGATATTAATTATTTTTCTTTATTTAAAACAAAGAAAATTTTATTATTTGACTTGATAGGAGTGTTCTTGACTCCTACATATCGCTCGGTTTAATAAGAATTTCAAAGCTAAATAGTTCTTGTAGAAAATATTCATGAGTTGGTTAATCTTATAATTACTTTATTTTATTTTTTCATTTAAAAAAAATACTTAACAATATCGATAATGATAATACACACACATGTATACTATTATAAGTAAGTATACATTTTATTATAAATGGCACTGTTATTTGTTGTTGGATCCAAAGGCTTGGATGTCTGATTCCTCTTTTTTATTTCATGATCCATTTTCTCTAATCGTGACAGATAGGGGAGAACCATATGGGAGCCGCATAACAAACGAAATTGGGGGGCGGGGCTGAGCAACCAACGTCACGCGGTACAAGTGATGTGAAGAGAAAAGGTCAGAGGTGGCACCACCCAAGGGGTGTTGTGGCGGTGGAGGAGATGCACATGCACCAGACAAAGGTGGTTTGAGGTTAGCGAAGACGAAACATTACCCAAGGTGTCCATGGCTGTGACTTTTCAAACCAATTTTGACCTAGTAAACATCTAATTTAGCTCTTGGGTTATCATCAAAATTATAGATTTTTGTCCCCTCTACACATTAAGGGGGCATTTGTTACAAATTTTCCACAGATAAAATCATTTTTTTAATGTAAAAAAAATCATTTTTATTAATTGTAAGTGTGTTTGTATAAGATTTTTTAGAAAATCATTTTCTTAAAAAATGATTTTTATGCTAAAAATGAAAACTACAACTACTAGCTTTTGGAGAAAGGCCAATGCGATAAATGAGAGAGAAAGTGGGAAAAGAGGCAAAAAAAACACGAAACTTACGTGACTCTTTTTATTGTTTACGAAATTGTCCTTTCATTTTTAAAAAAAAATGACAACCTTTGCCCCTATTAGGTTTTAGGGTTTTCTGTTGGGGTCTTCTCATTTAGCTTTGTGTTGTCCGTGTTCTTATCTGTTGCGGGTCTTCTCCACATCGTCTTTATTCTCCACAGCACATCAAGTAAGTTTTGTTCTCGTTTTTCTTTGTTTCCTTCGTTGTTTGTTATAAGTCCCACATGGAAGAATGAGATGGCCCGATTAGTGGTTATAAGTGGGGGTAATCCTCACCCTATGAGCTAACTTTTGGGGTTGAGTTAGTCCCAAACTCAAATTCTAATATGGTATTAGAGCCTATCATAGATTCATTTACTAGAAAAATTGAAATTAGAGAAGGAAAAAATCCCTCACTAAACATACAAAAATCCGTTATAAACCATATTAGCGACAGATTTTGTGACAAACACGAATTCATAGCTGAATTTGGCGTCGCAAAAATTTTAGCGAGGAAAATTAGAATCCGTTGCAATTTGTGACGGAAAATATCCCTCACAATTCCATAAAATCAGTCACTAATGAATAGATAGAAATAAAAAAAATTGCATTTTCCGTCGCTAATAGTGAGGGATTTAATCCCTCTCTATTAGTGACGGATTTTTCTCTCGCTAATTTGCACTTTATTATAAAAATAATAATTGAATATTACGACAGTTTTCAGTTTTTCCACCAACGCCTTCTCCTTCCTCTCTCAGCCTCCTCCGCGTCGCACCAACAACAGACCACCACCCAATAACCACCTCGTCCTCCATCTCAGATCCACCATCACAAAACCACCAATCACCAGAACCTTACTTCCACTGTCGCCCAGAAGAAAAAATAAACCCATAAGAAGAGAAGAACAAATCTGGCTTACAAATCTAAAATTAAAAACAGATCCAGAACAAATCCAGAAGAACAGATCCAGCTTACAAAACTAAACAAACAGATCTGGTCAAAATCACCATCAAACAAATCTGGCTTACAAATCTAAAATTAAAAAGACAAGAAGAAAACCAAAAAATTCACTAAGCCACAAAAAAATCACCAAACAGATCAAGCGACCACCATTGAAACAGATCTTGCCACCGCGAAACAGATTGGTTGCCACCGCGAAATTGATCTCACAACCACCAAACAGATCTGGCGAGCACCATCGCAGATCGTTGCACGAATCCCTTACCCATTATGCTTTTAGGCGCACTCCCTCACCTGCGTGGACCACTATAATCTAAGAAAGGAGTGAGATAAGGAGAAGGAGAAAGAGAAAGGGAATGCAGATGGATGAAAGATTGGGAGGAGAGATTGAGAGGAAAGATCGAAGCGAGGTGTTGTGGCGTCGAGCCGCCTGAAAGGCTGGCTGCGGCGCTGTTTGCACTGAGGGATGAGCGGATCTGTGGGTTGAAGGATTATGAATTAGAAAAATGAGAGTGAATCAGAGTGAATCTGCGCCCGCTGGGAGTGAAATGTGTGTGTGTGTGTTTAGGGTTGGAACTTGGAAGTTGGGTCGCTGGGAGTGAAATGTGTGTGTGTGTGTGTTCTGGAGAAACCAATTCCCAGACCTCTTGCAATTTAGCCGCGCGTGTGCTGCCTCGTTTACAGTCACCTCTACTTATTTACATTCAATGCGTTATTATTTTTCTCATCCTTCAAGAGATATTTTATTTTTTTGGTATTAACCTTCAAGAGATATTTTAATTAGGGGAATCAGGTGACTCCTCAACTTTCCTAATTCATAAGAAAATGTCAAGGATTTCTTTAATTTTTAAAACTATTTTTTAATTACAAAATTATTATTTTTTTTGATCAGTAAGAAAACAATAAAAGGCATCAAAACACAAAAATTACACCCTCAAGGCCTTGACCCCCATAGCATCAGCTAAAAGAAAACTAAAAAGAGCAGATGGACAAACTCTATTGTTATACCCTAATTTTGTCCACCTACCTCTTGTAATCTATATTTTATTTTTTGTTTTTTACTTTATTCTTAACAACACATTTCGGGTTCATTTTTGTTAATCCTTTGGGCTAATTTTAGCCCAATTGCAATAAATAAAAAGGAGGTGCAATGGCTGGCCTTTTTGTTATAGATTACAACCACAAGCATAAGTCCAAAAAATAATAATAACCATGTCCATTACATGTCCAAAAAAATACAAAAACAAGAAACATTAAATACAACATTACAAAAAAACATATCTCAAAAAAAATATATATGAAAAGCCAGCAATGGACAACTGGAGTTGCTCTTTTCATTCATAGTCAAATTGCTCTTTTTTCCTTGGTTATGGTTTATTTCCATTTCCTCTCAAGGAATGCGACTTTCTTTGCACAACCACCAGCTCCTCAAGCCAAGTCACTGTCCATTGTAGCTACCCGTGTCTTCTAATTTGTCACTGTAAAAAGAGAAGAAAACAAAGTCAAACCAGAAACAATTACTATAAACATGAATGCAGCAGTGGGTTGAAGGAATACAAGCAATGGGCAGAGCACTTGAGACACCAAAATGACAACATTTTGAAAAATTAAACAAAAAGATGATGCAGAGATAAATTGACCACACTGACTATATCTCGTATAAGGCAAAACTTTGCCTATAAATACCACCAGTAAATTCACTCAAACGGGGGGATTTTGCAGGCGTTTGACTATCAACCAAAGAATTAGGGTTCCACACTGAAGCCCTAATTCACCAAATCAGAACAAAAAAAAAACGAAAAGCAGTAGAAACAGAGGAAAAAAGCAAGAAGAAGCAAAAAAAAACGCAAAAAAAAAACCAGCAGAAACAAAAAAAAAGAAGAAAGAAGAAAGAAGAAGAAGAAGAAGGGGGAAGAAAAAGAAGAAGGTTTGTTTACCTCTCCCACGATCTCTAGCTCTCCCTCTCCTCTGCGTGATCTCCCGCACCTTTCTTCTCCCTCTCCTTCACGATCTCCCCTCCCCCTCTCTCGTCCTCCTCCCTCTTTCCAATTGTGTCACAAGGCCGTGCCTTGTGGCCGCCCCCTCCCCCTCTTCCCCTTCTTCTTCCTCGCCATCTCTCCATCTCTCTCTCTCTCTCTCTCTTTCCCCTCCTTCCCTCTCGTCCCTCCTTTTCTTTTTGCAGCGGCTGCTGCTTCTTTCTTTTTGGGTGTGTTTATGTGTGTGTGTGTGTGTTTTAGGTTGAGTTCTCCCCCTTATTCCATGTTCTGCTGATTTTTACTTTTTATGTTGTTTCATTTTTTGTTTTGTTTGTTTTCTATTTGACTGGGCTTTCAGCCCATCCTCCCTCTTTCTTTACGCCCCCATTCTTTTTAATCCCTCAATCATCTCCTTTCTTTAGTTCCCACGCCCTGCTCCTTTCTTTTTTTACTTTTTTTATTCTTTTTACTTGTTTCTTTTGTTTTTTAGTGGGCTCAGCCCATTCCCTTTTTTTTACTCTTTGGGCTTTAGCCCACTTAACTCCTCTCTTTTTATGTTTATTTGCCAAACCCCTTTTTTTTATCATTTATTTAATAAACATGAACATTTTTTTTTACTAGTCAAACTAGTACAATTTCATTCAACTAAATTTCATATACACGTTTTGAAACCCTATTTTTCTTGAAAATCACATGATAAAAATCATGAAGATTAATTTACCAGTAATGATTACTCGAGATTGCTTCCCGTTTAGTCATTACAAATATCTTAATTTTCTAAATAAAAATGGATTATTAATGAGGACCACTCTTGATTGCCTCTTGTTTGGTCCCCATGAAAACCTATCCTCTTCATAAAAATAAAATTAAGTTTTTTACTAGTAATGATCACTCGAGATTGCTTCTCGTTTGATCATTACGAACACCGTTAATTTTCTAAACAAAATAGGTTGTTAATGAGGACCACTCTTGATTGCTTCTTGTTTGGTCCCTACAAAACCTACCCTTTTTTTCCATCAAAAAATATACAATTAAAATCAACCAACACACAACCATTTTCTACCCAAGAACTACGTAGCCTTTGATTTCTCCACTTTGCACTGAGATACGTAGGAGCAGAGCCCACTCTGTCCAAGCGAAAATAAACGACTTTTATTAAGTCCTCTTTTTTTTACCTTGTTTAAATTTTTTTAAAATAAAAGGGAAATAAATATTTTTTTTAGAAGTTAATAAAATTTGCACAATTAATTAGAGGTAACCTTTTTCGAAAGGATGTTGTAGGGTGCTAATACCTTCCCTACACATAATCGACTCCCGAACCCAAATCTGGTCTCAATGACCATTTTTCTTCAAAAAAGGTTTTTTCCAATATTTTCCCTATGAAATAAATTATTGGTGGCGACTCTATTAAACTCGAATAAATCCCTCCGGATTTTTCGGTCGCTACAGCTGGCGACTCCACTGGGGACATTTTTTTAGAGAGTCAAGCCTAAATAACTGATTGTGCTAAATAGTTAACTTTTATGTTTAATTTCCCTTTTTTTATTTATTTATTCATTTATTTATTTATTTACTTATTCATTTGTTTATTTACTTATTTATTTATTCATTTATTTATTTATTTATTGTTCTTTTGTGAATATTTGTTGTGAATATTATTCATATATTGAACCTTAGGATAGAATACCATATTTTGTATATTTCATTTGTTTTGCAGCTTGGGTAGTGTTAGGGTGTTGCCCCTCTCACACACCGCACATACACGTTCGCACACACATGTGAGTAAGGCCCTATACCCGGGTCAGAGCAAAGCTTAAGTTGAGTGGAGGTTCGGTGATGGTCAATTGGAATTTGCTTTCCTTACGGCTGTGCGAGAACTTCATCTAGAGTGTGCTCCCTCTTAGTATTCCGCACCGGATAGTTATCTATCGTTGTGGTTAATATTCAGGAGGAGACTTTAGCTCTAGAGGCCTTTGGTGAGAATGTGATTAGAGCCACCATGAGATCTATCACTCAATACAAGACTATAGACCCCTTAAGTTAGAAAATCTCCGACTTTAGGTTTAACCCATTTAAGACACAAGGGGCATCATATCATTTTTGTTCTTCCACCAAAAACCTGTTATATCACGTCCATGCATAAAAAAGGGTCTACTAAATCACATATTTTTGTGCATGCTACATGAATAGTCATCATCATCACTCAACATTATATCTTCATGCATTCATGCTTCCAAAAAAAACATGTTGATTTTTTTTAAAAAAAAGGGGTCATTCATTCTCATTTCATTTTAGGTGCCAAGAAGCATAGGAACTCAAAGTTTGGCTGCAAGTATTTTGTGAGATAATATGGGATCAAATTATGAAACAGTTTCAAAGAAGCTCATACATGTCAAAACAATGAAGCCTACGGTTCCTTGGCACAAATAAATAGATTCATGCATCCACATTCATTCATTTTTCTTTTTACATACTCATATCATTTTTTTAATCATCAGAAAAAAATAATCAAACAAACTGGTTCCTCGACACCCTTATCAAACTCGCTCTCAATCAAAGATCATGGATGACCAAGAGATGAAAGAGGACGTCAACCAGCTGAAAGAACAGATGAGCAAAGTTTTGGAGCTTCTGCAATCCCTAAACAAAGACAAGGCTGCAGATGGGGTTATCTCCATCAGTGAATGATGAAAGTCAAGCTACACCTTCCCACCCACCTGGCTTTGGTCCTATGCAGTTGCAATATGGTCTCAATACTCAAGGGATGATGGTACCTTTCGCAATTTACCCGCAGGGTCCTACACACTCACCGGTTAGCAACCCTCAGAATCAAGTACCACAGTTCCCACTTTGCGGACTCCCGCCTGGTTACACACCACCTATGGCCAATGATGATACTGCAAACCATAACCCCGAAGGCCCACAGGCACAACAGTTCCCACTATTTGGTCTCCCGCCCGGTTACACACCGCCAGGTGCTAACAATAACTCTGCAGAAATTGATTCCCAAGCACTTGTTGTGCAAGATGTAGCTCAAGGATCCGGCTCAGGTACTGAAACCATACCAGTTCAAAGCTCAACTCCTGGCTTCATGACATACACCTTTCCACCTGGTTATGTACCATCTCATGTCGGGAATACTCAAGGAGTCAGTACGCCCGTAGTGGGCCCCATGGTGAATCCCCGACCATTTGGTTACCCCTATTATATTCAAGGAAATCCATTGAATCCCCAGACTAACCGCATTGCCTGGGCTCCAGCTATGGGGGGACCCAATCTGAGCATCCCAATTGGGGATCAGTGGTTTGATATGAAGTTGCAAATCCTCGAGGATAGGCTAAGAGCTGTAGAAGGAGTAAGTTATCTCGGTTCAAGTATCGCTTCAGATCTTTGTCTCGTACCGGATGTGGTTGTACCGCCGAAGTTCAAGGTGCCAGACTTTGACAAGTATAAAGGGACAACTTGCCCAAAAAGCCACTTGACCATGTACTGTAGGAAGATGGAATCCTATGCACATGATGACAAACTTCTAATTCACTTCTTCCAGGATAGTTTAACAGGGGCAGCGTCGAGTTGGTATACGCACCTTGAGAGACCTCATATTCGCTGTTGGAAAGATTTGGCGGATGCCTTCTTGAAGCAGTATAAGTATAACATTGATATGGCTCCTGACAGGATGCAGTTGCAAAACATGGCAAAAAGAGACAATGAGACGTTCAAGGAATATGCCCAACGATGGAGAGGATTGGCAGCCCAAGTGGAACCGCCTCTGGTTGAAAAAGAAATGGTGGCCATGTTCATGGATACTCTTCAATCACCCTTCTATGACAAAATGATCGAAATTGTATCATCAAACTTTTCAGATATGGTCATCGTAGGGGAAAGAGTTGAAGGAGGAATAAGGAATGGAAAGATTGCCCAAAGTTTTGCGGAAACCAGTAATATCAAGAGACCCCCAACAAACTTCGTAAAGAAGAAAGAAGGGGAAACCAATGCTGTGATGACGAGCCCGGGAGGACAAACACAAGGAAAACCACCTCAATTCTTTATCAATTTCCCACATCCTTTTCCATACCCCTACTACCCACCTCCATACATCGCCGTCGCCTCTCATAATCCTAGCCCCCGGCCAAACCAACCAATGATGCCCTTTCGACCACCTTCCCCCATCCAAACACAAGCACAACCAGCTGCTCCCACCCAACCAAACCAAAACCAAACAACCAAATGACCAAGAAAAGAAAGCGGTCCAATTTGATCCTATTCCTATGACCTATACGGATCTGTTCCAAAGACTCATCAAAGAACTCCTCGTCTCTCCACGCTCAATGAAACCACTTCAACCTCCCTTCCCAAGAGGATATGACCCAAATGCCAAGTGTGAATTTCATGCAGGGGCAGTAGGTCACACAACTGAAAATTGCAAGGCTTTGAAGTACGTGGTTCAAGATCTGATCAATGCCAAGTGGTTGAGTTTTAAGGAAGATGGGCCTAATGTGGGTAATAATCCCCTTCCAGGTCATGAAGGTCCAACAGTCAATGCCATTACTGAGGAGTTTGGGGACCAACCCCTGATAGCTAGATTGGAAGGCAGGGAGCCAAAAGATGAGAGTATCCCTATCTGTGACATCAGGCAAAGCCTTTGGAGTGCAGGAATGTTGAATCCGGATCAGATAGCAGCTATCAAGGACGATCGCGGTGCAGAAAATGACAATGTCAACCTTGTCCACCCTTGATCGCCGAATGAAGAACTTGGAAATTGGGAGATCGTTGAGTTTCCCGTGATCTTTGATTCAAAGTAATTATGTAATGCAAATTCTATTGCTCTGCCCAAGGCTTTAGAATAATTTATTGTCAAAAGGGCGCACATGTTTCATTTCAATACCATTATCAATAAAATGCACTTTGAATTTTCCAATCATTTATCTTTTCTTTCCTTTTCCATCTTTTCCATCTCTCTTCATCTTTTTCCGCTTTTCATTTCGTCATTTTTTTAACTAATGCAGATCCAAAAACATTGTCTTTGAAAATAACGATGCCAGTAACTCATACTATAACTTTGAATACCCCATTAATCATATTGAGGAAGATAATGAGGACAATTGGGATACCCCCCTGAATTAATGAAGTTGGTGGAACAAGAAGCTAAAGTGATTCAACCCCACGAGGAAAAAACGGAAACAATCAATCTGGGCACCGAAAACGACAAGAAAGAAGTTAAGATTGGCACCGCAATGAAAAGCAGTGAGCGAGAAAAATTGGTTAAACTGCTATTTGAATATGCAGATGTTTTCGCGTGGACATACCGAGATATGCCTGGATTAGATAATAGCATAGTCGAGCACAAATTGCCATTGAAACCCGAGTGCCCACCGGTCAAGCAGAAGTTGAGAAGGATGAAGCCGGAGATGTCACTCAAGATTAGAGATGAGGTAAAAAGCGATTCGGCCTTGAGTTTAAATTTGTAGCAAAATACCCTCAATGGGTGGCTAATATTGTCCCACCCCAAAGAAAGACGGAAAGGTCCGAATGTGTGTTGACTATAGAGATCTAAACAGGCCACCCTAAGGATGACTTCCTTTGCCACATATTGATGTCTTGGTAGATAGCACACCAACACTCTGTCTTCTCTTTCATGGATGGATATTCGCTATAATCAAATCAAGATGGCTCCCGAGGATATGGAGAAAACCACATTTATCACTTTACGGGAACTTTACGTTACAAAGTAATGCCGTTTGGATTAAGAAATGCTGGGGCAACATACCAAAGAGCAATGGTGGCTTTGTTCCACGACATGATGCACAAAGAGATAGAGGTCTATGTGGATGACATGATTGTAAAGTCCAAAACAGAGGAAGGTCATGCTATTAACCTACAAAAACTTTTTGAGCGACTGAGGAAGTATAAACTCCGGTTAAACCCAGCTAAGTGTAGTTTTGGTGTAAGGTCAGGCAAGCTGCTAGGGTTTATAGTCAGCCAGAAGGGAATAGAAGTTGATCCGGCCAAAGTAAAAGCAATCCTGGAAATGCCGACTCCTCGCACCGAAAAAGAAGTTCGTGGATTCCTGGGAAGATTGAACTACATCGCCAGGTTTATATCCCAGCTAACTGCTACTTGTGAGCCAATTTTCAAGCTGCTGTGTAAGAATCAGGAAACCAAATGGAACGACAATTGCCAGAAAGCTTTTGAGAAAATCAAACAGTACTTACAAGATCCACCAGCTTTGGTACCTCCTGTGCCAGGGAGACCCCTCATCATGTACTTAACAGTATTTGACGAATCAATGGGTTGTGTGCTAGGACAACATGATGAATCTGGTAAGAAGGAGCATGCCATTTACTACTTGAGCAAGAAATTCACTAGCTGCGAGACGAGGTATTCATTGTTAGAACGAACGTGTTGCGCGTTAACCTGGGCCGCACATCGTTTGAGACAATATATGCTATCCCATACAACCTGTTTGGTGTCCAAAATGGATCCGATCAAGTATATTTTTGAAAATCCTGCTCTCACAGGAAGAATTGCTCGTTGGCAAATGTTGTTATCTGAGTATGATATTGTGTATGTCACCCAAAAGGCAATTAAAGGCAGTACCTTAGCTGAATACTTGGCCCATCAACATGTGGAAGACTATTAGTCAATGCAGTGTGATTTCCCAGATGAAGACATAATGGTTCTATTTGAAGGAAAAGAAACCCCTGACGATGAAAAATGGATCATGTTGTTTGATGGTGCTTCTAATGCATTAGGACATGGGATTGGAGCTGTGCTGATTTCCCCAGAAAGTCATTTCATCCCATTTACTACGAGATTGTGTTTCGATTGTACAAACAATATGGCAGAGTATGAAGCATGTGCCATGGGCATTCAGGCGGCCATTGAATCGAAGGTCAAAATTCTCGAAGTATATGGAGACTCGGCTTTGGTTATCCATCAGTTAAAAGGCGAATGGGAAACGAGGGATTCCAAATTAGTTCCTTACCATGCTCACATCAAAGAATTGATGGAGCAGTTTGATGAAGTCACCTTCCATCACATTCCCCGTGAAGATAATCACTAGCCGACGCCTTAGCTACTCTATCATCAATGTTCAAAATCAAGAGGTGGAGAACCTACCGCCATAAAGATACTGAATCATGACCCAAGACACCGCCTAGCAATAGAAGGAGAGCCTGATGGCAAGCCCTGGTATTATGACATCAAACGGTACATCACAAGTAGAGAATATCCTCCTAATGTCTCAAAGAATGATAAAAAGGCATTAAGGCGGTTGGCAATGGGATTCTTTCTAAATGGCGAAGTGCTTTATAAGAGAAACCATGATATGGTACTTCTCAGGTGTGTTGATAAGACTGAGGCGGAAAAGATTATGCGAGAGGTTCATGAAGGTTCCTTTGGGACTCACGCAAACGGGCATGCAGTGGCAAGAAAAATCTTGAGGGCTGGCTACTATTGGTTGTCTATGGAGACTGATTGTTTTGGTTATGTGAAGAAATGCCACAAGTGTCAGATTTACGCCGATAATATCCATGTGCCACCAGTCTCTTTGAACATCTTAACAGCACCATGGCCTTTCTTAATGTGGGGATTGGATGTCATTGGACCCATTGAACCTAAGGCATCCAATGGACATCGTTTCATTCTTGTCGCAATCGACTATTTCACTAAATGGGTTGAAGCGGCTGCATATGTGAGTGTGACAAAAAATGTGGTTGTCAAATTCATCAAGAGAGATTTGATCCGCCGCTATGGTTTGCCAAATAAGATCATCACTGATAACGAGACTAATTTGAATAACAAGATGATGAAGGAGCTGTGTAATGACTTCAAGATCCAACATCATAATTCCTCACAGTACCGCCCAAAGATGAATGGGGCAGTTGAAGCTGCAAATAAGAACATCAAGAAGATTGTCCAAAAGATGGTGGTAACATTTAGAGACTGGCATGAAATGCTCCCTTTTGCCTTGCACGGTTATCGAACTTCGGTTCGCACCTCAACAGGGGCAACCCCTTTCTCGCTGGTGTACGGGATGGAAACAGTGCTTCCCATCGAAGTTGAGATCCCCTCGTTAAGGGTATTGATGGAGACAAAACTAGAAGAGGCAGAATGGGTTCAGGCTCAGCTGGATCAATTGAATCTCATTGAAGAAAAGAGAGTGATGGCCTTATGTCATGGACAACTATATCAGCACAGGATGAAGAGGGCTTACGAAAAGAAAGTTCGCCCTCGGGAATTCCAAGAAGGAGACCTGGTACTCAAGAAGATTTTGCCCATCCAAAAGGATTCTCGTGGAAAATGGACTCCGAATTATGAAGGCCCGTATGTTGTGAAAAAAGCTTTTCCTGGAGGAGCTTTAATCCTCACAAGGATGGACGGTGAAGATCTCCCGCTCCCAGTAAACTCTGATGCAGTCAAAAAATATTATGCCTAAAAAAGAAAAACATATAAAAACCAAGCAAAAGTGAGCTCGATAGGTTGAAAACCTGCAAGGGCGACCTAGGCAAAAATTAGAGCGACCTGTTGGAGTGGAAACTTGAAAGAGCAATCCAAGCAGAAGTTAGGGTCTAAAATCAGATATTGAAGAAGGCTGGTGCATTAAGAGACTCTTACCCAACTGGGGCAATTCTGTAGTAGAGTAATGAGTGGTCAAAGTTATGGATATGGGAAGCTGGCATTTGTTCCTACAAAGACACAAGCTATAAAATATCTGCTTAGTTATTGTCTTTCTTTGTTTTTTTCTTCTTCCTGCATTTTTCTTGATGTATTTTCAAGTCTGTGTAACTTCAGTCCTTGTACACATAACTCTTCTTTTGAATACCAAACACCTTCATTCTTGTATTTCAAAATGTTGTTTTATGATAATAGGCACTGAATTGTGAAGCATGTGATGATATGAGAAAGCATTACGGTTATTATATACATCTTAAGAATCACGAGGAAACGTCAAATCTCAAAAAATAAGTTTCAAAAAGGGCAAAGGGATTACCTTTAAAAAAGTAACTAGTGTTGCATTGATAACTCGCGCTCTCTCCCAATCGAAGCATAGCATGACTAAATCCGATGAATCTCAGTCCATCCCATATCTTTAAGCACTAGAGATCATACGGGACGAGGAATCAAGAAAATAATAATCGCATTGCATACATGCATCACATACCATATATTCGTGCATCATCTTCATATCATCACCTTTTAGCCGTTTTGTTACACCTGGTCCGTGCGCCAAATTTTGATCCTTCATTCTCGTTTACAGACAATGCGCCTAGCATTGGTCCTTTATTTTGCTTTCTGAGCGACACGCCAAGTATCGCTCACTCTTTATTGCTTTCCGATCATCGCGTCAGTACCCGACCTGGCGGAGATCCTTCTTTATGATTTTCTGATAAACGCGCCAAGCATCACCCCTTTTTATTGCTTTAAGATTACCGCGTCAGTACCCGACCTGGCGGTAGTCCCTCATTATTGCTTTTTGACCAACATATCAGTTCCGGACCTGATGTTGATCCTTCTTTATTGCTTTCCATCGACGCATCAATACCCTACTTGGCGTCGAACCTTCCGATCACCGTGTCAGTACCCGACCTGGCGGTGATCCTTCTTTATTGCTTCCCATCGACGCGTCAATACCTTATTTGGCGTCGAACCCTCATTATCGCTTTCCAATCACCGCGTCAGTACCCGACCTGGCGGTGACCCTTCTTTATAGTTTTCTGATAAACGCGCCAAGCGTTAATCACTCATTACTGCTTTTTCGATCACCGCGTCAGTACCCGTCCTGGCGGTGATCCTCCTTTATTGCTTTCCAATAAACGCGCCAAGCGTTAATCCCTCATTTTTACTTTTCCTACCGCCGCGTCAGTACCCGACCTGGCGGTGGCCCTTCTTTATTGCTTTCCGATAAACGCACCAAGCGTTAATCCTTCTCTGTCATTCCTCACCCCATCCTTTGTCTATCCTGGTTCGGGACAAAATTAGTGTCTCTATCTTTACTTCTATTTTATGACGAAAATATGAAAACCTTTGTTATTCACATTTTCTAATAAAATATAACTAAAGAGGGGCAGCTGTTATACCCTAATTTTGTCCACCTACCTCCTGTAATCTATATTTTATTTTTTGTTTTTTACTTTATTCTTAACAACACATTTCAGGTTCATTTTTGTTAATCCTTTGGGCTAATTTTAGCCCAATTGCAATAAATAAAAAGGAGGTGCAATGGCTGGCCTTTTTGTTATAGATTACAACCACAAGCATAAGTCCAAAAAATAATAATAACCATGTCCATTACATGTCCAAAAAAATACAAAAACAAGAAACATTAAATACAACATTACAAAAAAACATATCTAAAAAAATATATATGAAAAGCCAAAGAATGGACAAGCTGAGTTGCTCTTTTCATTCATAGTCAAATTGCTCTTTTTCCTTGGTTATGGTTTATTTCCATTTCCTCTCAAGGAATGCAGCTTTTGCCGCGACAACCACCAGCCTACTCAAGCCAAGTCACTGTCCATTGTAGCTACCCGTGTCTTCTAATTTGTCACTGTAAAAAGAGAAGAAAACAAAGTCAAACCAGAAACAATTACTATAAACATGAATGCAACTGTGGGTTGAAGGAATACAAGCAATGGGCAGAGCACTTGAGACACCAAAATGGCAACATTTTGAAAAATTAAAAAAAAAGATGATGCAGAGATAAATTGACCACACTGTCTATATCTCGTATAAGGCAAAACTTTACCTATAAATACCACCAGTAAATTCACTCAAACGGGGGGGGGATTTTCTGGGCGTTTGACTATCAACCAAAGAATTAGGGTTCCACACTGAAGCCCTAATTCACCAAATCAGAACAAAAAAAAAACAAAAAGCAGTAGAAACATAGGAAAAAAGCAAGAAGAAGCAAAAAAAACGCAAAAAAAAAACCAGCAGAAACAAAAAAAAAAAAAAGAAGAAAGAAGAAGAAGAAGGGGGAAGAAAAAGAAGAAGGTTTGTTTACCTCTCCCACGATCTCTAGCTCTCCCTCTCCTCTGCGTGATCTCCCCCACCTTTCTTCTCCCTCTCCTTCACGATCTCCCCTCCCCCTCTCTCGTCCTCCTCCCTCTTTCTAGCAGCCCACCTTGCTGTGGCCCGCTCTCCCCCTCTTCCCCTTCTTCTTCCTCGCCATCTCTCCATCTCTCTCTCTCTTTTCCCCTCCTTCCCTCTCGTCCCTCCTTTTCTTTTTACAATTCGCCGCTTCTTTCTTTTGGGTGTGTTTATGTGTGTGTGTGTTTTAGGTTGAGTTCTCCCCTTATTCCATGTTCTGCTGATTTTTACTTTTTATGTTGTTTCATTTTTTTGTTTTGTTTGTTTTTCTATTTGACTGGGCTTTCAGCCCATCCTCCCCTCTTTCTTTACGCCCCCATTCTTTTAATCCCCAATCATCTCCTTTCTTTAGTTCCCACGCCCTGCTCCTTTCTTTTTTTACTTTTTTTATTCTTTTTACTTATTTCTTTTGTTTTTTTAGTGGGCTCAACCCATTCCCTTTTTTTTTTACTCTTTAGGCTTTAGCCCACTTAACTCCTCTGTTTTTATGTTTATTTGCCAAATCCTTTTTTTATCATTTATTTAATAAACATGAACATTTTTTTTACTAGTCAAACTAGTACAATTTCATTCAACTAAATTTCATATACACGTTTTGAAACCCTATTTTTCTTGAAAATCACATGATAAAAATCATGAAGATTAATTTACCAGTAATGATTACTCGAGATTGCTTCCCGTTTAGTCATTACAAATATCTTAATTTTCTAAATAAAAATGGATTATTAGTGAGGACCACTCTTGATTGCTTCTTGTTTGGTCCCCATGAAAACTTATCTTCTTCATAAAAATAAAATTATGTTTTTACTAGTAATGATCACTTGAGATTGCTTCCCGTTTGATCATTACGAACACCGTTAATTTTCTAAACAAAATAGGTTGTTAATGAGGACCACTCTTGATTGCTTCTTGTTTGGTCCTTACAAAACCTACCTTTTTTTTCCATCAAAAAATATACAATTAAAATCAACCAACACACAACCATTTTCTACCCAAGAACTACGTAGCCTTTGATTTCTCCTTCGCACTCGAGATATCGAGGAGCAGGAGCCCACTCCTGTCAAGCGCGAAAATAAACGACTTTTATTAAGTCCTCTTTTTTTTTTTACCTTGTTTAAATTTTTTTAAAATAAAAGGGAAATAAATTTTTTTTTAGAAGTTAATAAAATTTGCACAATTAATTAGAGGTAACCATTTTCGAAAGGATGTTGTAGGGTGCTAACACCTTCCCTACACATAATCGACTCCCAAACCCAAATCTGGTCTCAATGACCATTTTTCTTCAAAAAAGGTTTTTTCCAATATTTTCCCTATGAAATAAATTATTGGTGGCGGCTCCATTAAACTCGAATAAATCCCTCCGAATTTTTCGGTCGCTACATCTATAAATTGTTGGTCCGCAATCTAACCCAGCACCATGCTTAGCCAACCAATCTGCACTGAAATTACCCTCATGCAGAGTGTGCACATAAGATAGGTTCCACGAAAAAGAGTTGAACCGTCTAATATGATCAATAATTGGGGCAAAAGGATGAGTAAGAGGAACCCCCTCAGCAATGAACTTGAGAGCTGTTTGTGAATCCGATTCGCAAATAACATCTTTGAAACCTTCATTCGAAGCCAGAAGAAGACCCTTATAGATAGCTTGTAACTCAGCATTGATATTAGAAGTAACACCACAACTTCCCGAAAAACCAATCAACCACTCTCCCATAGTGTTTCTGATTAATCCTCCATAACCAGATCGACCTGGGTTTCCCAAGGAGCTGCCATCCACATTAAGCTTAACCACATTGTCACTAGGAGGCACCCATGCAACATATCTCGGCAATCTTTGAGAAGAGACCTCTCCAAAAAAATTTGTGGTGGTTTGTAGCAAGGAATTAATATTACTAAGAATCTTATAAGGTGGCCAACGATAATCATTGAAAATCTCCTCATTTCTAGCCTTCCAAATAAACCAGCAAGAAATGAAGAATAAAGCATTATTGGATGCCACAAACTCCCTTATCCAATCTATATGATTGTCACAATGAAAATTAGGATAAGAAGTGAAACCAAGAGACGACCAAATTGATATAGCACAAGGGCAATCACGCAAGGAATGCAAAATAGATTCCTCAACTTTTCCACAGCGGTGACAAGAAGAATCTGCAGTAACATGATGCATGAATCGAACATGATTTGTAGGCAAACTGTTATGCATAATCATCCACACAAAAAAGCATATATTCTCAGGTAATTTGAGCTTCCAAATCCAGGTCCAATTCTCAGTAATATGTGGCATGGTGCTAGTGTTCTGCAGTAACCAAGAGTAGGCACTTTTGGTGGTATATATACCCGAAGTAGAAGGAGTCCAAGTGAGAATGTCATCCAACTCAGGATTAATAACAATGCTCAAAAAATCCATCTTGATATCGGCAGGCAAACTTGTATACAACAAATCAAAATTCCAACTTCCTGATTCCAAAACATCCTTAATTTTCAGATTGATGTCATGTATATCAACATATGGAACACAATCTGATAGCCTGCCCTTGTGCAGCCAATTTTCGTACCAAAGAGAAATATCACCCTTACCAACTCTAATCCTGAAACCCGGTCTAAGAAGTGGTACAGCTTTAGAAATTGAGTTCCAAGTGTAAGAAGCACCATTAAAAGTGTTATCATCCAGAATATGAGATTGAGTTAAATACTTAGCTGAAAGTAGTTTAACCCACAGTTTATCAGGACAATGAATGATCTCCCAAATATGTTTTCCCAGCATAGCTACATTCATTTGTCTAGCCTTTCGTATGCCCAGACCACCATGGTTGCTAGGCTGAGTGATCTTATTCCAATTTACCCAATGACTAGTCTTGCCGCCCCATATGAACTGATTAATACAAGAATCAATTTTGTCACTAATACCTATAGGAAACCAGAGATTTTGCATGGTATATATCGGCATAGAATTAAGCACAGATTTTGCAAGGGTGACTCTGCCCGGCTTACTCAGCAGCCTCCCTTTCCAACCAGCCAACCTACTATTGATCTTATCAATAATAAAGGAGAAGTCCTTATTTGTGACTCTTCCTACAAGCATTGGAAATCCCAGATATTTGCCAATATTATAGTTATGCTTAAAATCAATGATACCTGCAAAAGAAGCAACTTCCCTGCTAGAAAGGTTCTTATAAGGAAGAAACTTGGATATCTGAATATTTATCTTCATCCCCGAGGCTAAGCAGAACGAATGTAAGACCTCCTTTACCATTCTAACTTGAGCTGACGTAGCCTTGGTAAAGAGAAGGCAATCATCTGCAAAAAATAAGTGAGAAATGGATGGCCCGTTGCTGGAAATTTTTATAGGTTGCCATTTACCAGTATCAATCTGCTCCTGGATTAGAATAGCAAGCTTCTCCATACAAAGAAGAAATAAATAAGGAGACATAGGATCACCTTGTCTTAGGCCACGAGTAGGGGTAAAACTATCCAATCTCTCATTATTCCATTTAAGGGAGAGGGATGAAGATGTAATACAATTCATGATCAGAGAAATAATGTGAGGTGGAAAACCAAACTCAGATAAAGTAAGTTTCAAGAAGTTCCAATCCACACGATCATAGGCTTTTTCAAAATCAATCTTAAACATGAGGAAGCCAGATTTTCCTTTCTTCTTGTGCATGTAGTGAACAATCTCTTGAGCAATAATAGCATTATCTGCTGTGCCTCTGTTGGGAATAAAGCTGCTTTGAAGAGGACCAACAAAATCATCCAAGAAAGGCCTTATTTTCCGGACAAGAACTTTAGAAATCAACTTCAGCAAGACATTACACAAACTGATTGGCCTGAAATCTTTAAGGCTCTTTGGCTCATCAATCTTTGGAATCGGGACAATGAGAGTATCAGCAATGTTCGGAGGAATTTTCCCTATTGAGAAGGCATTAGAGACTAAAGTATAAACATCATTCCCAACAATATGCCAGTAGTTCCTGAAAAAGACATGTTGAAAACCATCAGGGCCAGGTGCTTTAAAGGGGTCCATAGAGAACAAAGCATCCTTCACTTCATTTATTGTCACCGGTTGCAGTAACAAATTATAGAGCTCATTCTTGATTTGAGGAATGCCATTTAGATTCAGACTGTGAGTGTCACATGAATCAGTAGAACTAAAAAGATTCTTAAAATACTTGGCTGCCTCTCTCTTTAAAACATCTTCATCAGTGCATTGGATGCCATCAATATTGAGTTTAAGAACCTTATTTCTCCTTCTGCGAACAACTATTTGAGCATGATAGAATTTGGTGTTTTTGTTGCCATATTTAACCCAATTTTCTCGAGACTTTTGAAACCATAATAATTCATCCTCCTCAAGCACAGCAGAGTATTGCTTTTGTAGTTCCTTCTCTAGAAGAATGAGATTCGTATAAGGGAACAAATCTAGTTGTTGGTGAACACCCTTAATATGAGCTTCAAGCACTCTCTTCCTTTTAAAAATATTTCCAAAAGTCTCTTTATTGAAAGTGATAGATTCTTCCCGAATTTGACTCAATTTAATGATTGCATCACCAACAGTATCTCTCAAAGCATTGTGAACTAAAGCTTCATAATCCGGATGATTCATCCAAGCTGCTTGAAAATGAAATAAGTGGTTTTATTACTAGGGAGCTTCCTACTACTCAAAAGCAAAGGGTTATGGTCAAAATCATGTTGGGACAAAACTTCCACCAAAGCATGAGGGAAAGCCATCTGCCAATCAATATCAGCCATGACCCTATCCAATTTTTTCCTCACATGACCTCCAAATTGGATATTCTTTCTCCAAGTAAAACGGTATCCTATGGTATGAACATCCATCATGTTGCAATCAGACATAGTTTGAGAGAGGAGCAAAGCCCTTGAAGCATTAAACTTGCCCCCTGATACTTCTGAAGAGTATAAATTCTCATTGAAATCACCAAGCCACAACCAAGGTCCTTGAATGCCTCTCCTCATATTGGTTAATCGGTCCCACAAGGTTCTCCTAGTATCATAGGATGGAGAAGCATATAAAGCAGTACAGAACCAAAAGGCATCTCTTTTTCTCACAAGAAAAGTAATAGCCTGATTCATATTATCCAGAATAGAAATATCAACATCACTAACACCAAATAATACCCAAATACCTCCTGAGTGACCACGAGCATCCTGAATGCAAACTGGATTGTAATTCATGGCACGTCAAAAATTTTCCACTTTGACAAAAGGAACATGAGTTTCATAGATACAAAATAAAGAGGGATGACGAGCCCTGATAAGATCACGTGCATGGCGCCTAGTGTTTCTACCAAAGGCACCACGAATGTTCCAAGACATGATTGAAAAATTAAGGAAGCTATCCATTAGCAACCATGCATGGAATGAAGGCCCAATGGCCTAGTGGCTACGTTGCCATGGCCTCATATGGTGTTTCCGGCACCACATCAGGTGTATCATGTGCCACTTCTACAATAACATTATTATCATATTTTCCTTTGTCATGTTCTCCAAGGTCCTCCTCATCAGCCAATATTACGAATCTATTTGGAGTAATAGCCTTCATGTTAACAGTGGATTTAGCTCCAAAGCCCAAATCATAGATTTTAGGACTATTTTGCTTACCTTTTGGTATCTCACGCTGAGCTGGATTTTGTTGGGGGGCCTTCCCTTTGGTGTCTTTTTTGGATAGCTCCTCAATTACCATATCCTGTCTTGGCCTTTTATTAGGCCCATTATTAATTAATGTCTTGGAAGTGGAGGCTTGGAATATTTTGGGCTTTGGCAGCGGTCCAAATTGGGCCAGTGTGTTGCGCTTGGAGGATGAATACGCAGTGTGTTTAAATTATTATATCTGTACTTTACTATTAAAAATTTATATAAAATAAAAATAAAAATGCACCTGACAAAAAAAATGCAAACAAAACAAAACATTTAAGGAATAAATCAAGTTTGCTATCAACCAATCTTGTGGATTTTTTTCACTTACTACGGGACAAGTATTGCATTTTTTTTACTCTTTATCATTATATTTTAGCTATAAATAATTAGATATAAGATATTGAAAAAACTAATCATTCAAAAAAAAAACATTAGTGACGGAAAATATCCCTCACTAATCATTGAGTTTAAATTCCCTCACAAAATCTGTCACTGTTAGTGAGAGAAAATATCCCTCGCTATTAGTGAGGGAAAATATCCCTCGCTATTTGTGACGAATTTTGTGACGGATTCCGTCACTAAACTACATCTTACAAATTTTGTGACGAATTTAGTGATGGAAGAGTTAGAGAGGGTATCTTTCTGTCTCAAAAATCCATCACTAAATGTATTTTAGTCAATTTGTGACGGATTTTGTGACGGATGAATTAGCGACGAATTTTTTCTGTCACTAACTTCGTCGCAAACTAGATACAACTTAAGTTCACCTGATAAGTTCACCTGATATCTTGTTTTTTGTCACTAAATCCGTCGCTATTAGTGAGGGATATGCGTCCCTATCAAATTTTCCTCTCTAAAATCGATTTTTCTAGTAGTGGTTGGGTCACCCGTTATCGGGCCACTCTGGTCACGCTTGTGACATCCTGATTTTCAAATAAGTCTTAAATAATTTTTAGAATAGTAATTTAGTAATAATCGGGTAATAAAAACCTTAGTTAGAGTTAAATTGGGCTTAAGTATGACTCGTTAAGGCCTAGAATGCCCTAGAAAGGTATAGAACACCCTAGAATCTTTGAAAGGGACAAAAACAAAATTTTCTCTATATGCATTGTCGCGTCGCGAAGGAAATTACAAAGGGCACCATAGCGACGCGATGGACGTTGAAATGTTAAGTTTGTGATAGAGAGAAAGTGAAGGTTCTGGAGCCTGCTCCTCGCGATGCGATGGACTTGCCATCGCGACGCGACCGTATGGCGGTGGTGAGAGGGGGATTCCTCCAATTTTCCTATAAATAGGCCCAAACCCCTCCATTTCGTCCCAACTTCTTCCAAAGGCCTTTGGGAGAGTGTGGAGGGCGTGGAGGAGCTCTGGAAGTGCGACAGACAAGAGCGGCAGCAATCTTCTAAGCCAGGTAAGGGGGAAGATACCTTAATCACTAGAAAAATAGGTAGTAGAGTAGCTAGCATGTGTAGGGGACCTTAACCCTACTAGGGGTTGATACTAGCAACACCTCAGGAGAGGAGTTGTGGTATGCAGTGGCTAAGGATAGTCGTCGTAGACCTATAAACCAACATATGTTATTATGATACGCTAGGAGTAATTCGTATGCTGTTAAATATGATAAATGATGATTAATGATATTCTATTTTAGTCTGATATTTATGTGTTGGTTGTATATGGTGTATGTGAGTCTGATGTATGATGTTAGAGTCAAGGGTGACACCCTCTAGTTAGAGGTTTATGAATCCCTAGACGGTAATAACATATATTATCGTCGATAATCTGTTTGTGGTGATAGCTGGGTCGGTGTACCCGAGGTTGGTGTTCCTGAGGTATCGACGGAATGGTCTTGAGATAGTCGGTGGCCTGGAGGGGTATGGACTCGGCCAAGACCTTGAGGGGTATGGACTTGGTCTTTTCAACGAGGCTCTCCATGTCCGTGGTACCGAAGGTATGGAGTAGTTTGGAGATAGTTGGTGACCTTGAGGGGTATAGACTCGGTCATCCGGACAAGTCTCCAGAACTCCACGTCTGACAGGTGGACAATCTTGGTCATTCCCTGTATAGGAAATGTTGTCCTTGTGCACGGGACGGTACCTTATTCCGACAATTGGATATGGTAGTATGGGATGTTGTAACCGATAATCGGAGATGGTAGCGTAACAGGATATGTTCCCGGGACAACCAACTTATATGATCCTTCTGTGCCTTGAGACTGGTGATCGATCTAGGGAGAAGGGCGTTATTGGCCCGTAATATTCAGCAATCTGTGATTAGGGTCAGTAGGCCGGTCAGTAGGCCGGTGATCAGCCCGAAAGCTCGTGGTGTATGTCAGGTTGTAGAACCAGTGTATGAGGAAGACTATGATCGTATGGTCGGGTTTGTCAGTATGACGTATCAGCGTGGCCTGATATATCAGTAGCAACAGTTATGCTGATAATTGTTGTGATATAATATAGTTATGTTGTGATGTGCATGATAACAGTTATTCAGTTGTGCTATTTTCCTGCTTGATGGTGATTGACATATATTTTACCCCTCTGTATCTTGTATTTTCTATATTATTATATGATGAATAGCAGATAATCAAGATCAACCTGTACTTGAAAGTTGGGGAGTCTATGGGAGAACTACCTAGAGGCAAAGGGTTGGTCCTTGTATCACAGCCAGTGTGTCTTTTGTCACCCCATGTGGGTATAGAGTTATATTTGTACTTATATATGTAATATGTTGTACGCCTTGATAATAAATAAACTATGTGTTTGTTTGCCTTAAATATGGACTACTATTGATAAATAAATAAAGTAAATGCTATGTCACAGCGGGGTGTTACAACGCTTTAGTTGTCTAGTCCTGGGCGTGAAGGGGTGTGTTAGAAGTCCCACATGGAAGAATGAGATGACCTGATTAGTGATTATAAGTGGAGGACAACCCTCACCCTATGAGCTAGCTTTTGGGGTTGAGTTAGGCCCAAACCCAAATTCTAATATGGTATCAGAGCCTATCATAGATGCCAGAAAAAGGCTTGTATAGCGTCGATAGCGATATTGGAGCCTCATGGAGAGGGATTCTGATTCTTCGTGGAGGAATTACAACCAAATGTGATGAGATGACCTGATTAGTGGTTATAAGTGGGGGTAACCCTCATCCTATGAGCTGGTTTTTGGGGTTGAGTTATGCCCAAACCCAAATTCTGATACTGTTATCTATTCTTTGTTGTCTGTTTTTTCCCCATTAGGTTTTAGGCTTCCATTCTTAAGTTGAGTTTTTCCCTACTACATGTTCATTGTTACCCTCTTCTTTGGGTTTTTGTGGATTCTGGTGAGCACATTCTTTCATACCTATTTTTTTGTTTTTTTTTAATTTGAGCTCCAATTTGAGTTTTTTTTTTTTTTTTTTACAAGAGCTCCGATTTGAGTTTAAGTTGTGGTTTTCCTCGTTGTGCATGATGGATTTTGGATTGGGACCGTGTTTTGTGATGCTTATGATTGGATGAAATATACTCGGTTTGTGTTGTGGTTCAACTCTTTATATTGTGTCCTTGGTTCTTCGAGAAAGCTTTCCCTTCACTTAGGTTTCCCTTTTCTTTTTCATTTTCTGTTTTGAATTATAATTTATTAATTAATTTTTTGTTAGTACATGAGTTTAACGAATTTGTGATATTAGCATGAAAAGTCCAATTTCAGGTAAACCTTATGAATAAAACTTGTAAACGATATTTATGTATATTTTAAAAAATATATTATATGTTGATGTTTTGTCAAAAAATATTATATGTTGATGTGAAGTACTTTAAATTTTCTGACAATTGATTCACTTAATCTACATATCAATAGTTGAATTTGTTAATTTTATGTTTTATAAAAAGTTATTGATCAATGGATTGAGATTAGAAAGACTTACCCTTTACTTTCAGAGGATACCCACCCAAAATACATAGGTTGTATCAAGAATGAAAATGTATAAATATAACCCACTAAAGTCCAATTTCTTAAATTAAGATTAAGGTCACTAGACAAGTACCAAAAGAAGTTTAAAAAGACTTATATACGAGGACAATAAGTGATAATAAAAATTAGACAAATTAAGCTCTTTTCTCTTCAATTTTTTTTCTTCCTTCTTCTTTTTGTCTCTTATTTTTTAGTTTTTATCCAATAAATTTTATTCATCCGAACAAAATTGGATGTTCACCGTCTTTACTAGACAAAAAGGGCCTTGTACACACACATAGACAACCATAACCATACCTATTCTCTACTACTCCTCTCCACTCAAAGTTTCTCAAAGCATCGGCCTCTCATAAATCATTATGCTAATTCATTGGCAATGTATAGCAAAGCCTACCATTAGTATATACTGGTATTATTTACTTTATTGTATATTATTGATTTGAAAATATTAATGATATTTCAAACCAAACCTAATTAAACCAGTTAAAATACTATTTTATGATTTATTGATTCAATTTTGTGATAAATAATCAATTATATTATATAAAAATGAGTTTTCATTTTCCCTCTAAAACATATTTTAATTATTTATTTATTTATTCATTTATTATTATTATTATTATTATACAATCATTATTACAATATCTTAATTGATACTAATTATTATAAAGATTCAAAATATATTTTTTTAAAATCAGTTCTCGATTTTCAACTATCAATTGTTTAATTAATGTTAGTATCATTGGAAAGAGAATGTAAAATGCAATAAAAATTAGATATTAACAAACTCAATAAAGAAATGTACAATTATGATTTTTAATATACTATTTTATTTCTTTAAAAATTAGAAATATATCTTTGATAATTTTTCTGTCTTTTAAAAAATATTTTTATCTATTAAAATTTTTTAAATGACTCGATAACTATTGAATCTCACCCGTGCATCGCACGGGTTGATACACTAGTAATCTTTAAAGCAGCACTTTAAACAATAAACAAGCATAGCGATAAAAGTATATGTGTTTATAATCAAATTAATGCAATGATAATATATTTAAACTTAATAATAAATCTCATATATCTGTTTTTATTTAAATATACTTTTATAGTATGCAATATTACATTTTTTAGTTGGATAAATAACTTGATAAAGCACTTATCGAATAAGCAATTATTATATGAGGACAATCGAATAAAAATTTCACACGTATATATTTTTTGTTGCTTGTTTGTCTCTTTCTTCACGAGTGTTAAAACTTTTGGAAGCACGGGCTCAATTTCTTTTCGTGCGTGGCTTTCGAGTCGGACTGGACTGGGTTTCACTGGTTTGGACGGTTTAGAGCCAACGATAAGCAAGCGTGAGTTCCACCGACGAAAGCCAACAAGACCTCTCCATTCCATAGCTGTCAGCCTGTCACACGCTGCTTCCTTCTTTTAAGAAATGTCTTGTGGTTGATACTTTTATAGACTAAATACATAGACTTTTTTATTTATATTTTAGAGAATTTTTTGCTTATATTTTAGATTGGAGAAAGTACTCCAAATCGTTTAAGCTAGGGTGTTGGTTCTTTACATTTAATGAAGACGAGGTTATTAGTTTGGAGTAACACATGACATGGTTATCAAATAAGGGTGTACACGGGTTGAGTTAGGTCGGTTTTAACTAAATCTGGTTTTCAAACTAATCAGATTTTTCTAGGTTTTGTTTGGGTTGTAAACTTGTAGTTTTTCTGTCAAACCCGAATCAAACCAATCCGATGATGAGCGACTTGGTTCGGGATGAGTTCGGGAGTCATGAGACAAAATAGACAACTTTTAAAATTCCAAAAATAGTGTCATTTAACATTTAAAATTCTGCAAAATTTCTAACAATACTTGAATTAAATTTCAAAGTTTTTAAAATGACATTATATTCCATAAAATTTCCACAAAAATAGAAATAAACCTTATTTCTAACTGAACAAGTAGTATCTCATCTCTTATGAGTTATGACCGTGTAATAATAAGGTATAAAAAAATAAATTTCATGTCATTGGGTTGGACTCACGGGTTTACGGATTTGAAATCATAAATCCGTTTCCAAAACCAAACATCTTCAGGTTTGAACGAGTTGGCTCGGATTCGACACAAACTACGAAAAAAACCGAACCAAAAACTTTGAGTCGAGTTGGATCGTCGGGATAATCAGATCGACCTAGACCCGTGTACACTCTTATTATCAAACAATGCGTGGCACGCAAGCAATCGGTGATGAGAACTACCGAAATTAAGTACGATTCTGTTCTTAAATTGTCATAATTTCTGTATCCTTGGATTAGGTGAGGCCAATTGCTCAAAATAACCATTGATAATAGTGTAAAATCAAAATAAACCATTTGATTGTTATACCTACCTAGCTTCATCAATTTCAATTTGATGAAATGGGATCTCAAGTGCATTACGAAATATGAACCTTTTAAGTAAAAGATCCTAGTTAGCGCAATTCTTTTGGATGATTTTTCTTCAATTAGAAGTAGGAGATTATTAACTTGACTATCAAAGGTTTTACAACTGAATCACTTGCGATATCCAAAACAATTGGACTCTTGCCTTTGAGTGTAAACTTAACTTTGGTCAGTCTCATATTCAATTCGCCCGTGCACTCAGAAACTTCCTTGAAAAACAAAGCCGGATTGAATTGAGTCTTAAAGAAGAAACCTTAAAGCCAAATATACCATTCAGTGCACACATGCACTTTACAATTATTGATCCTTTGCCCTTTGCTTCTTTAAACCTTTATCTTTCCTCCACCTTTGCCTTTTCTACCAAGTGTTCCAATAATCATATATAGCAAGTCACGATGGTGGAAACTTGCTTTTCATGTACATTGTTGCACACCTTATAATAAACCTGAAATTGACTTCTCGTTGGGCCAAGTTATTCCTGAGCGGAACAATTATAAAAAGGTAATTATAAGAAATAATTTTCCGATGCAGGTAAATATAGTTCATTTTCTTACAAAAAAAAATATAATTTCATTTTGTATGCAGTTAATGAGTATATTTTTTGTTTGGAACCCATCCTAGTTAGCCTTTTGGTTGAGTGGGTCTATTATAGTATCTGCACGGCTTAAGCTCTTCGGACCCCTTATAAGACTAATATCTGGATTGACCGATTGACCAATATTTTACCCTTTAGTAATCCACGAAATATCCCGTCATCCAGAAAATTAATAAAAGAATAATGTTAGTCTATTTGATACTTGAGAGTTTACATATCTACACGAAAGTGACAATACACGTAATTTCAATGACATTATTGACTGGTGTCCCTTCTTTTAGCTTTGTTCTCCAATTCCCCCCTACGAGAGAGGCGATCATAGACCAGGGGGAAAGTGACCACTTATCTTAACATTTAAGACCATATGGTCCACTCTATTTGTCTTTTAACCAAACTCACTCAACGCTTATATCAAAATAATTTGTGGGTACTACGTTAAGTCATTAACAACTTATTAGTTAAGCTATCTACATAGAATAGTTTTTTTATGTAAATATATACTGTTATAAGCACGGATAAGTAGTTAACTAAGTCCAAAATTGAGTGGGTGGAAGTTCACTTCAAGCAACAATATACCCACCAAACCTGATCTCAGCCATTAAAAATTAATTTTTCAATTGAAATCAATGAAGGGCTCAAATACAATAAGACTTGATTAGTTTAGAAGATTTCATTAGTCTTTCGTGATTTAATCTAGGGTTTTTAATTCCTTCTGGAGAGAGTACTGTCAGATACGTTTGGTGGTAAATAAATATTCAAGACGCTGCAAAGGAATCATCGAAATTGGCCCACTTGCCCTTATTATGTTTCACCATGAGCATGTGATGTATTCAGGGATATACTCATGTAGTTGAAAACATTTGTGAAATCCCCCCTTTGTATTCTCTTGCTTTCCTAGAAAAATACTCATCAGGGAGAAAAATTAATGGAGTGATTTTATGAAGTGTGCTCTGTAAGAAGAAGGGTATATTTGGTATAGAGGAAATGATGGTGTGGTTGTTGGAGCATATTGAGTCAAATCAGTTGGGTCTATAATGTAACATCTGTCTCTCATGTGATGTTAAAAAAACATGTTGTCTATTTCCCGGGAAAATATCAAAGAACTATGCTCTCGTGTTTATTGCTGTGGTTGCTCAATCACTTTCACAAACCAAAGTCAAGTCAGAAATAAAATGCAGTTAATGAACAATATATATGTTTTCTGTTTTTAGTCTTCAGATTCAGAATGACAAAATAGTAGTGAATTAAACTAAATCAATTAGCAAGGTTCAAGAAAGTAATACAAAAATTTAAATACATGTCCTAGTAAAACAACAATTGAAGTACCTCCTGGAATGTGCAGAGGTTATATGTGAAAGGATAAAATTAGAAACAACAAAGAAAAAAGAAGCTGGGATATTTCAGATCAGTGAAGGCAGTGGTGGCCCTAAGGGTGTGTGACCGCACAGGGCCCCATTTTTTAGGGGAGAACGAATTTTTATTTTATTTTATGTAGGAATGCTGCTATATATTCGGGTTGATAAGTACACATATTACTAATTTTGATATAATTCTATTATAATTTGTTGGTTTGGTTTGAACTTTTCAGTTCGCACAAGGCACCCAAAATATCAGGGACGACCCTAAGTGAAGGTATTAAAATACATTAGTACAGCTTAATTATTCAAGCTTTATTTAAAAAATTAAACTTATTTTACAGAAAAATTTCAAATAAATAACAGGTCCTGCTGTGCTTTAGGGCCACAATTAAATTGTGAATGCGCAATATAAAACTGTCGGCAGCACTAGACGTATATCGGAATTGTGGCAATATTTCCTCTCATGGGCTAACCTAGCTTATTATAAAAAGCGACACCAGATTTATTCTAATAATATTTACAAATGTTATTTTAAAATTATCCAAATGGATATTCTCTTTGTCTTCTGAACTTTTCTCTTGTACTTCATCTTCTTCCTTCTTCTTCTTTTGCTTTTGGGTCCAACTTTTTTTTTTCATTCTAATAATTTGAAGAGGGACAAAAAACACACTCTCTAGCACTCACTTCTTAACACACTTTCTTCTATTGGTTAAAATTCATATGGGTCCCACCAAATTTGTGTGGGACCACATGATTTAGTGAGACATATTTAAATTTCAACTAATGAGTGAGTGTGTGTTGGGATGAGAGTATTAGAGAGTGTATTACTAGCACTCTTTATTTGGGAATAACTAAATACACCCCTCATTTTTAGTAGTATGCACCCACCTTCAGAAGTTTTCGAAGGAGTATCAGTTTGTTGTCTAAACGTTTAAGATTGGGACAAACTATGCCGTTTAAAAAAAATCAAAAATTCATTAAAAAAAAAAAATAACGTCCAAAAGGCAGTCTCGTAAGTCATAAATTAATGAAAAAAAAAATTCCTTTTTTAAAATAGCCAGGACCGTGTTTTCTTTTATTTTGGCCAGGTAAGTGTAATACAAGCAAACCTTTTAGTTTAACTCTATCACGAGTAGAGCTTAACCATTTTTTTTGACAGAAAGTAGAGCTTAACCATAAAAACTAATTACTAACTTATTGAATAGGAGAATTATATGTCATTAAGTATCACATATTAAAATTTTCGTTTATTAAACTGTAACATTTGCGAAGTGGTTGAGGTCAATATTGAAATCACTGATTCCTTTTATCAGCCTTCTTTCTTGTATCTCTAATTAAAAAAAGCTTATCATCAATTGTCTCTTTTTTTAAATAGTAATACGTTCTCTAGTTTTTTGCTGGTGTGTGTACAGATTCCTAGTCCTGATTTCATTCCGAAGGCCATAAATTACAATGGTTAAAAAGACACATGTACTTTGGTGATATAAATAATACCCTATAAGAGATTTACAAGCAGTATGTTTATCATATTAATTTATTAAGGTCTCATATATAGGCAGAAAATTGACACAATCATAATACTTTCGTGTTGCTTTTGTCTGCTCACGTTAGGCAAGGTTTAAATGAGATTTAATATCACATGCTTTGGGACCTTTTGCTGATCACCTCTTTGCTACAACTCTTATTTTTCAGCTTTGCTTGTGATTAGTGAGTCAAAAAGCTACATGATCATATGCAGCAAGTGGATTGATATGGCATATTTTTACAAATTTTTACCGAGGGAAAATACAATCATTTATAAAAGAAGGGTATATTTTTATTAATTTTACTGATCCGAAGTGGATCTCGGAGGTGACCATAGTAGGGTCACAAACGGTGGACACGGTGGAGCACAACGGAGGGGGTGTACCTGCACACACTCTGATGTTTAAGTCAGTATCGGAATCAGGTGATGTAAGGAAATGAACAGTACGTACCTTTATTGATTAGGTCATGGACCTTTTATAGCTGAGGTCAGGTTGCTGACGTGTGGATATCCTCAAGTAACCCTAGATCGATTATCAGTCGTTAGTTGTATCTGACGGTCGACGTTGATTATAGGGTTATGTGCAGATAAGGTTGCTTTTAGGGCTAGCGCCGCAACGTTTATACTCTAGGGTTTCGCGTCGTGGCGATTTGATCCCTAGGGTTTGTTGTCCCGAGGGAGGACCTCCTGGGTCGGGTCGGTTGACCAAAGTGGGCCTTGGGCCTATTCGGGTCGGTTTGGTCCGGCGCAGAGTGGGCCTTTTTTGCCACTTCGGATCACTTACCAAGCATCAATTTTATATCATCAATCAATCATAATATATTGTAACATTATAAAACTTAAATTTTAAATAATTATTATTGTATTTGAATTCTTTTATTGGTATACTAATTAAATAATTATATATTTTACACTAATAATGGATAAAAATTAAATCTTAAAAATAATTTATAACCTCTTGAGCTCTGAGAATGAGAGATGGATGAATCTCACCTACACTTAATATCTATGTTACTAATTATTTCTTTGGCACTATCATGACTAGGGGTGAACATGGGCCGGTTTGGATGGATTTTGGCCAAATCCGATGCCCGATCCGATCACTTTGAATGGTTTGGATTTCAAAAAAAATCCGTAATTTTTCTAAATGGCCCGAACCGAACCGAACCGGTGTTGACCGGGTTGGGTTGGATGGGCTCGCGGGTTGTGAAGCAAACAAATTAATTTTGAACAAAAAAAAATTAAAATGGCATAACACTGATTTTATATCATTCAGTTATGCAAAATGACACAAATTCCTACAACATCAACATATAAAATGACAACACTATTTTTAGCAAAACATTAGCAAAACATCAGTATTTTTAGCAGCAAAACAGCAGCATTTTAGCAGCAAAACAGCACCAACACAGCAACATTTCAACAGCAAGACAACACTATTTATGTAGACATGGATATGAAAGCTGTAACACTGAAACCAACTTACCATGTTTGAGCTCCATTGTTGCCTTTTCCACCTCTTATTTCACCAGGTCCCTTAATGATTGAACCAGACACATCACCAAACGTTTCAGAATTGTGCGAATCCAACAAATTGTCCTCATTTTCATCATATCCGCTATCATCAGCACCCTTACCCCTACATACTGAAGAGAATCTGGTCTCTTCATCAATGTCAAAGTCATCAGGGTAAAGGCCTTTTTCCTGGGGTAAAGGCCTTTTTCCTGTTGAGAAAAATCAGTGTTTGAGGAATTCAAATAGACAACTAAATTAAAAAATTATAGAAATTCGCAAAGGGAAAAGAAAAGAAATATGAAAGAAAAAGAAAAGCATTGCAACCACACCAACCTCTGCTAGGTGAAGATCTTGGGTTTCCTCACCCTCAATTTCTCTAATTCTCTTGCCATTCTTAAGGCTTGCTTTTCCAATTCTCTCATCTGATTTTCATTTGTTTCAAATTGATGCCATCCCCTAGAAAAATAAAAATAATTGTCAATGTAAAAAATGGAGGAGCTGTGAAGAAACCTTAGTCCTAAATACTACCATTGCTATTGATGTTTGGGTGAAAGACCTTAGTCCTAAATGCAACTTGGTTGAGTAAACCCGTGAGACATTTCCAATACATATATAACAAACAATTCAACACCTCAAATTCACAAACACCACACCAATGATGTTTACACTTGCACATTACCTCAGGGGACTTGAAACATAACTGAAACACATCCAAACTCAACAAAAACACACACAGTCACAACAAAGAACATCAAACACAAATAAATAAATAAAAACATTTCCCTATATGCTTCATTTATCTTCTTCATTTAATTTTATTTTACCCTTGCAAAGGCAATAGCAGAGTATGCACAGAAATCACACATTCATGACTGAACATCACTTTTTATTTCCATGCTTCATTTAAATTCATTCTATTTTACCCTAGGAAGAAAAGATTAATTTTTTATGCGACACAATTGATGAGATGACCAGAATTGATTGAGGAGAAATGAAGAGATGGAGATGAAAAGGGTACCGGCACTGCAAGAAGTGGGCGGGTCTTTCTGCAAATCCTTGAGCTCCTTGAGGATGCACTTTGAAGCCATGGGTGAGACGTTGGAGTTTCAAATCTGAAGAAAAATTGGATCAGAACAGAACCCTAGAAGCAGAAATGGAGGGAAAGGGAAAAATAAAAAGAGAAAGAGATAAGAACAGCAACAGCAACACACGCAGCGTGAATCACGCACCTTTCTAACCCAAGCCCTTCTTTATTCTTCCCTTTTTTTGTGTGGGTACCGAGCATCTTTTTCTCTGTTTTTGAAGAGGGAGAGGTTGAGGACGGCGGAGCTGAGCCCGAAAAGGGTGAGAACGGAGGACGACGGAGGTGGTTGAGGACGGCAGAGTGATGCGAAGGAGCTGAGGGAGAGAGACGAACGGAACGAGGATCACGAGAAGAGGCGAGAGGATCGAGTCAGGACGGAGGCACCGTGGAGGACGGAGGTGTGGTGGCTCTGATCGGCGCCGTCCACCAAGGAAGAGGGAGAGGTTGAGGACGGCGCTCACGGTCACGGCAGAGGGAGGGAGAGTGACCTGAGTGAGTGAGGTTGAGGTGAGAGTGAGGTTGCGGTGCAGTGTGTCTTACTTACGCTAAGTATAAAAAAAAATAATAATAATAACCCCCTCGGGTCGGGTGACCGGGTTGGCGGGTTTGCATTTCAAAATCCATTACCCAAACCAATAGCCACCGGGTTTGTTTGGTTCGGGTCGGTTTTGACCCGAACTTGATTGGATTGGGTCAAAATCGGGTTGGATGCGGGTTGGGTCACCGGGTCAGCGGGTCGACCCGAACCCGTGTACACCCCTATTCATGACTAATGCCTTCTAATATTGTTTTCACCAGAATTTGAATTTTGATTATTTAATGAGTGAACTAGTTTGTAAATTAAGTTAAACATGCTACCCAAAAAAAAAACCCAAATATGAGTGAACTAGTTTTTTTAAGAAAAATTCTTTTACTCTGTACAAAAAAGCGACGAGACAGGATACTTTCTTTTTTTTGGAAAAAAAAAAATTAGTGGCACACTTGAACTATGACTTTTAATCAGTTGGCAGTTATGTTTTACATTCGAAAAAAAAATAAAATTCATACCAACTTTTATCAGGAGCGTATTACTATTTACTATTGAGAGGTACCAGTTTTACATTTATGAGCTGATGAAGAAGAAGAAGGAATACAGATTCAATGCAGTCAAAATTTCATGCAGATACACGCACGCAGTCGGTGATCTCGATCGTCCAATTGAGATCAAACAGTTCATATTTTATTTTTTGAGGTCTGTACATGTTTTGCAAAGTTGAAATGTGAAATTATCTCAATCGAACGGTCGTGATCGTCTGACTACGTGTGACTGCGTTAAATTGTGACAGTAATGAATCTAAATTAAAAGAAGAACCTTTAAAGCAAGATAACAAGGTAACCAATAAGTATATAAAATAATTATATATGTTACTCAGAGTAACATATAATTTTATATAAATTACATGATCATATAATTTTGTTACAGAAACAATTTTATAGAGCCAACTTTATATGATCATGTAAATAATAAGCATATAAAACAAAGTCTTCTCCTTGCTATGGGCATGAACCTTGCTTACTACGACGAGAGTCTTCTAGTCCTTATCCCTAAGGAAGTCCGATCCACTCGCCTAAAGAATTTTCGACCCATTAGTCTGTGTAATGTCATCTTCAAGATTATTACCAAGGTCTTGGTGAACAGGTTACGTCCCTTCTTGGATGAGCTCATCAGCCCACTCCAGAGTAGCTTTATCCCGGGAAGAGGCACTTCTGATAATGCCATCCTAGCTCAGGAAGTGGTCCATTATATGCACACCTCTAAAGCAAAAAAGGGCTCTATTGCTTTTAAAATTGATCTTGAGAAGGCTTATGACAGGTTGGATTGGCGTTTCCTAGAGACTACTCTTACAGATTTTGGGTTTCCGGCTGCAACTATCTCCCTCATTATGAGTTGCGTGAAGTCTAGCAATCTTGCTATCCTTTGGAATGGTGCTAAGACTAATTACTTCAAACCCTCCAGAGGCCTCCGTCAAGGGGACCCGCTCTCCCCTTATCTTTTTGTCCTTTGTATGGAAAAGTTGGCCCTTAGTATTCAGCACAAGGTTAATGTGGGCCTTTGGAAGCCAGTCCATGTCTCTAGAGGAGGCCCAGGTTTGTCTCATCTCCTTTTTGCTGATGATGTCCTTCTTTTTTGTGAGGCTAACACTCAGCAGGTTCAAGTGGTCATGGATACTTTGAACGAGTTTTGCCTTGCCTCAGGCCTGAAAGTGAATCTCCTTAAGTCAAAAGCTATGTGTTCCAGAATGGTGTCTAGTGAGAGAAAACAGGCCTTTAAAGTCATCTCCTCTATCCGCTTTGTGGCTGACCTTGGACATTATTTAGGTTTTCCACTTGTACAAGGGCGAATACACAAATCAGTATATGATGGTCTCCTCGATAAGATGCACAAGAGACTTGCGGCTTGGAAAGGCAACCTCTTAAACAAAGCCGGGAGGGCTTGCTTGGTTAAGTCCCACCATCGCTATCCCGCTTACACCATGCAACTCCACTACCTTCCCTGCAGTATTTGTAAATCAGTATAGACAAGATTGCCAGGAGTTTTCTCCGGGCGGTGATGGAAATACTCGTAGTTGGACTCTCCTTAATTGCACCACTGTTACTTCTCCTAGGCGCTTTGGAGGTCTTGGTATTCGAGAATCTAGATTGACCAATATTTCCCTCCTTGGAAAACTTATTTGGAGCCTGCTTCATCATGGTGACAAGCTTTGGGTCCAGGTGTTGACCCATAAGTACTGGCGGTGACTCTATTTGGGAAGGCCGTGAAAAAGCCAAATATCTCCATCACTTGGAGAGGTATTCTCAAGGCCCTGGAAGTCCTCGCCTCGATTCCTCCTTTGAGTTGAGCAGAGACAAATTTACTTTGGGTACACAGATTGACCAAATTAGGCCATTGTGAGCTGGTCCCTTTTGTCAATATATCCGACTTGGCTCTTCAATTGAAAGATGTGTGGCGTGAAGGTGCCTGGCAATTCTCTAACCTCGCTACCATGCTCCCTGAGAACTTGTTAACTAACCTTGCCCAGATTTCGCCCCCTAGCCTGCTAGACCCAGATGTTCCGGATAAATGGGTGTGGAGTGGCTCGACGAAAGGAATTTACACGAGTGCATCTGCTTATGCCTGGCTCATAGAAAGGCACCGGAACTGGGACATCTCCCGAAACTGGGATTGGATTTGGAAGATAAGAGCACCCGCAAAGATACAGCACTTCATATGGCTCTGTAATCATGAGGCGATTCCTACTAATTCTCTCCGGTACCGGCGCAACCTGGCGCCCTCACCCTTGTGCAGCCGTTGCTCCAACTCAGATGAGGACATCTTGCATTGCTTGCGAGATTGCCCTCACTCTATGGAGGTCTGGTCACGATTGGGGTTCTCCTTTACCTCGGATTTTGGTAACCTGAGAAATGCCCCTGGTTGGTTACATCATATGGCCATGGGTAGAAATGCTTCCTTATTCGCTGCGAGCATTTGGGGATCCGCTCGAGAAATAATCTAGTTTTCAATAACGCTACTTGGACCATCGACGAGGTTGTCCCACGGTCGTTCTCTACACGATGATTGTCTTTCGAACTACTCTGCCAAAGATTCTGCTAATCAAGCTACTAGACTGATGACTCGTTGGTTTCCTCCCCCTACTGGCTTGGTTAAGATTAACTCGGATGGTAGCCTCAAAGCTGACTCCAATTGCATTGGCTCTGGTGGGCTCATCCGCTCCCATAGTGGTGAGTGGATAGCTGGGTTTTCCAGTTTTGATGGTTCTGGCGATGTCTTACTGGCGGAACTCATGGGTTTATATCATGGTCTGACTTTGGCTCATCACTTGGGACACCCACAAGTTGTTTGTGAAATGGACTGTTTGGAAGCAGTGGAGCTGATTTCTATGAAGACCTCTCATTCGTTTCACCGTCACGTGAGCATCTTGATCAAAATTACAAGGCTTTTGGAGAGCCTTGGCAAAGTGCAAGTTAATCATATCTTCAGGGAGCAGAACAAGTGTGCAGATTTCCTCGCAAAACATGGAGCTCACTCGAGTGGTTTCAACCTCTGGGAAAGCCCACCTGCAGGGCTGGGCTCTCTGCTGCTCAAGGATGAGCTAGGGTGTAAACCTTAGTCCTCTGCCTTGTTTTCTTTTCTTTGCTGTTACTTTCTGTAACTTACCAAAAAATATAAAACAAAGTTATAGAGCCAAACTAAAGTTGGCTTTATAACTTCGGTTTTGAAAGTTATAAAATCTAAAAGTTATAAAATCTAATTTTGACTTTTCCTTTGTGAGCAAAATCAAATTTTATCAAACATAATTCGCAAAAGCAAATCTCAATTTATCGGGACATTTTGTATTAAATGGTCCCACACCGGCACGACTGGCACGTGATATTCTCCTCTGTCCAATCACCATCTCTGCAAGTGAATATAAAAAAAAAAGGCTCCACCATTAACACTGAAACCGTGTCCAACCTTCAGTAAAAACTAACCTAACTAACCCCACAAATGCCCCATTTTACCCTCATCGTTATTTGTTACCACGGTGGGGTGGGGGCACAACAAACAACTGCGTCTGCAGCACTAGTCCACCACACCACCGTCCTTGTCACAATCAACCAATCATGGGACCCGCCAAAAAGTTCCAAGGTCTAACCCTCCCCAAGTCTTATGGGTGTTGACCGTTAAGACTTAACTTTCAGTTATCTATACTAGTAATTTATAAACTATAAATTATTATTTATAAGCATACATTTATGTACCCAATTTTTTTTTTTTTTTGACAAGATGTACCCAATTACTACTACTAGTTAATTACATTTATTTATCAGGAAAAATAAAAAATGATCCAATATCATCATCATCTCACAGACAAACCCACTAGCACCACACTGACACAAACACAAAGAAAGAGAGTGTCACACACTATTCATATATCCCATCTCTCACCTTCTCTTTCTCTGTCCGTGTCTTCGTTACACGTTGAATTTCTGACCCACCCGTCACTGGATTCCCTTTTTTTCCACAGTCAATTTTTACATTTGTTTTTTTGTTCTTGCAAGTGCAAGCCCGTGTCAGTCACAGAACACAACAACCACCCCTATTCTTTTTTTCTTTATTTTTTCCTTCTCTGTGTTTTTTTTTTTTTACAGCGAGAACCCATCTGCTATAAAACTTTGTTTCTCAAGAAAAGAATCGCTCGTTCATTATACCCACCAAAGGATATCGCTTTCTTAATCTTTAGTATATCCTAACTTTAATTAATTACCCTCCGACACCCCCCCCGCCTTTAAATTTCTATATTTGCTCCTCCCTCTCTCTCATTGTTTGAGCGTACAATGAATAGTAATGTGGGGTGGGTGTTCTCTATAATGGGTGTGTGTTAAATGCAAAGCTGTGTTCTTTGTGGTTTGTGGGAAATGGCAGAGTCAGAGCAGGGTTGTTCTTGAAGTGGGTCTCTCATATTTTTGGAGATTCATGTGGTGGTGCTGAGTGCCGGTTTCAATGGATACCAAAGGAAGACTAGTTGCAGGGTCACATAACAGGAATGAGTTTGTTCTTATCAATGCTGATGAGACTGCAAGAGTAAGAGTGGCCTCTTCTTTATGTTTACCTTCCTGCTTTCTCAATTGCTTTGAAGAATTTGCAGCTTCATAGCCTTCAATATGTGTTACTTCTGCTAGTCCTTTCTCTAGAACTCATTCCACAAAGCCATCTAAATAGTTTGCTTTTTAGTTTTTCTTCTGCTTCATGGTGAAATAAACAAGAAAAACTGTTGCACCTGTCTTCCTTTCGTTCAATTGGGTATTTGGGGGGTCAACTAGGCCCTTTTTCCCATTGTTTGTTGCCCTTTTTATGCTTTATTACCTTTTTTTTTTCCTTTCAATTTCAGTGCTTGTAATTAACTGCATGAAATTGGAGTTTTCCACTTTGATGCTTCATAACTTATGCGGTGAAAATCCTGTTCACCTTTCATCTTGTGTCGGTGTACTCTAATGTGTTATGTTCATGAAGTGATGGATGCTAACATTACTCATCATATTATTTGCAGGTGAATGCTGTTACAGAATTGAGTGAGCAAATTTGTCAGATCTGTGGGGATGAAGTAGAGGTGACAGTGGATGGGGAACCATTTGTTGCTTGCAATGAATGTGCATTCCCTGTATGCAGACCTTGCTATGAGTATGAAAGAAGAGAGGGAAACAAAGCTTGCCCTCAGTGCAAAACCAAATACAAGCGCATCAAGGGTAAGGCTTCCTTCAATCAACTTTTTTATTTTCTTTACTTTAATTTCTTTGTTATATATAAGCTGAAGAAATAGATTTGGCTAACAAAGAAGCTCATATCAGGTAGTCCTAGAGTTGAGGGTGATGAAGAAGAGGATGATATTGATGATTTGGAAAATGAGTTTGATATTGGAAGCAATATCAAGCATGACCCTCATCACATTGCTGAGGCCATGCTCTCTTCTCGCCTCAATATTGGCCGTAGTTCACAAATGAATGCTCCAGGAATCACCACACCGTCAGAGTTTGATGCGGCATCTGTGGCTGCTGATATCCCTCTCCTGACATATGATCATGAGGTTAATTGATTTTCAAGTTCCACGTTTGTTCTTGCCTTGTTTATGGCATGATCTGGTTCCTAGTTGTCTAATTATGATTTTTGTCAATTAAGGATGTTGGGATTTCTGCTGATAAACATGCTCTCATTATTCCTCCATTCATGCCGCGCGGAAAAAGGGTTCATCCTATGCCTGTTCCCGATTCATCTGTGCCAGGTAAATTGTTTTGTTTTGTTTTGTTTTGTTTTGCATTCCGTGCCATATTAACATGTTTTATGTTCAAACTAGTTTCTATGTTCTTTTTTGTTTTGAAATGGCAATTAATGCTGGTGGTGCTGCAGTTCAACCCAGACCTATGGATCCTAATAAAGATTCAGCTGTTTATGGATATGGAAGTGTTACATGGAAGGAACGAATGGAGGAGTGGAAGAGAAAGCAGAATGAAAAAATTGAGGTGGTTAAGCACGAAGGCAGTGACAACGGTGATAAAAATGGTGATGAGTTTGATGACCCTGATTTGCCAAAGTAAGTGCTATTATTTAATTCTTATAATTTGTAAATGGAAAATTTCATCCAAATACTGCAGCTGAAGATGCATCAATTACTATCATACTATTTATTTCTGTTTGGTTTGGGAATATCTGACCTAAACCTGTGTTAACAGAATGGATGAAGGGAGGCAGCCACTGTGGAGGAAGTTGCCAATTAGTCCAAGCAAGATAAATCCATATCGAATCATAATAGTACTCCGGATTGCCATCCTTGGCCTCTTTTTTCATTATAGAATTCTCCATCCGGTCAACGATGCATATGCATTGTGGCTGACATCAGTAATATGTGAAATTTGGTTTGCTGTGTCATGGATTTTGGATCAGTTTCCAAAGTGGTGCCCAGTTGAGCGAGAAACATACCTTGATCGTTTGTCACTGAGGTACATATATACACATCTTTCTGTGTACTTCTCCCTCTGTGTGCCTGAGAGATACTTTGTTCAATTATTACATAGCTAATTCTTTATAACTTGACAGGTATGAGAAAGAAGGAAAGCCATCTGAATTAGCTGATATTGACGTATTTGTTAGTACAGTTGACCCGATGAAAGAGCCTCCACTTATAACTGCAAACACAGTTTTATCAATCCTAGCTGTAGATTATCCAGTGGAAAAAGTGGCATGCTATGTCTCAGATGATGGTGCGGCTATGCTCACATTTGAAGCCCTTTCAGAGACTTCAGAGTTTGCAAGGAAGTGGGTTCCATTCTGCAAGAAGTTCAGCATTGAACCACGGGCTCCTGAATGGTATTTTGCTCAGAAGGTTGACTATTTGAAAGACAAAGTGGATGCGGCATTCATCAGGGAGCGTCGTGCTATTAAGGTTTGAATATGTTCTTATTATGTTTTTGCTTTGCTTCAAATCTGTAGTCTCAACCAATTATGGTGTTTTCAATCTTGTTGACACAGAGGGAGTATGAAGAGTTCAAAGTGCGGATTAATGCATTGGTTGCGATGGCACAAAAGGTTCCTGAGGATGGCTGGACAATGCAGGATGGGACTCCATGGCCCGGAAACAATGTCAGAGATCATCCTGGAATGATTCAGGTGGGTAGCATTATGTGATACTAATTTTAGTCTTCAGTTTAGACTGTGAAAATGCTGTGTCTGTTTGGATAAGTTCATGTTTGATGCATTTATGCAGGTTTTCCTTGGACAAAATGGTGTTCGTGATATTGAAGGGAATGAGTTACCTCGTCTTGTTTATGTGTCTCGTGAGAAAAGACCTGGATTTGAACACCACAAGAAAGCTGGTGCTATGAATGCCTTGGTAGAGTCCCTTCTCTCTCTCTCTCTCTCTCTCTCTCTCTCTCTATCAGATAAACTTTTCATATTTCTCATGTCTTCTCATTTTTCTGACCAAATATTTATATTGTGTCGGTTGCTTATCAAGGTGCGAGTCTCAGCTGTCATAACAAATGCTCCTTACATGCTTAATGTTGATTGTGATCACTACATAAACAACAGTAAGGCACTTCGTGAAGCCATGTGTTTCATGATGGATCCTACGTCAGGGAAAAAAATATGCTATGTGCAATTTCCTCAAAGATTTGATGGCATTGATCGTCACGATAGATACTCAAATCGTAATGTTGTATTCTTTGATGTAAGTAAGAATTTGTTATTGACTTGTGGTACATGTACTTTTGTGCTTTGGAGGGAAAAGCTAATCCCCGTTTCAATGTATTTATATAGATCAACATGAAAGGTTTAGATGGCATCCAAGGACCAATATATGTGGGAACTGGGTGTGTCTTCAGGAGGCAGGCACTTTATGGATTTGATGCACCTGCTAAGAAGAAACCACCGGGGAAGACCTGTAACTGTTGGCCCAAATGGTGCTGCCTCTGTTGTGGATCAAGAAAGAAGAATAAGAAAGTGAATTCAGGTCCAAGAAAGAAGATAAAGAATAAGGACGTTACGAAGCAAATACATGCACTAGAAAATATTGAAGAGGGAATTGAAGGTACAGGATTCCTCAAATTGGCCATGCATTTCCTTTGGAAACTTTGAGAATTATTCTAAAATTACTAATTATCCAGTTCAGTTAAATAACTGCATATTTTGTTACTTGCTACATGCTTTAGTTTTCTTTGCATGCTGATGGGATTTATCTGCGTTCTTTTTGAAATCCCAATCACAGGAATCGATAGTGAGAAGTCATCACTAATGTCACAACTAAAATTCGAGAAAAAATTTGGGCAATCATCTGTTTTTATAGCTTCAACGCTTATGGAAGATGGAGGCATTCTAAAGGTAGCAAGTTCTGCATCACTCTTGAAAGAAGCCATCCATGTCATCAGTTGTGGTTATGAAGACAAGACAGAGTGGGGGAAAGAGGTATGACACATATATTGACTGCTGAAGTTTATATGTATGTTATATGCAGTGTTATAGCTGTGCTAAATTCCAATTGTCTTTCAGGTTGGATGGATATATGGTTCTGTTACAGAGGATATTTTAACAGGTTTCAAGATGCACTGTCATGGATGGCGATCCGTGTACTGCATGCCTAAAAGACCTGCTTTTAAGGGTTCGGCTCCTATAAATCTCTCTGATCGTCTGCATCAAGTTCTTCGGTGGGCACTTGGATCTGTTGAGATCATGTTGAGTAGGCATTGTCCTATATGGTATGGATATGGTTGTGGCTTGAAATGGCTGGAACGCTTTTCTTACATAAACTCAGTGGTTTATCCTTTGACATCAATTCCCTTAATCGCCTATTGCACCTTGCCAGCTGTGTGTCTTCTCACCGGGAAGTTCATAGTGCCTGAGGTAGGATCAAATCATATATCAAATAACAAATACATTGCTTTGGACATTTTATTCTAGGAATCCATAAAAATAGAATGTTGTGAATGTGATGCGTTGTGAATGTGATGCATTGTGAACTTTTAGCTAATGTTTTATTTTTTCTTCTTACCAGATTAGCAACTATGCTAGTATGATTTTCATGGCACTTTTCATCTCTATAGCCGCAACTGGCATCTTGGAAATGCAGTGGGGAGGTGTTGGGATACATGACTGGTGGAGGAATGAGCAGTTCTGGGTCATTGGAGGCGCCTCCTCACACCTCTTTGCTCTCTTTCAGGGTTTGCTTAAGGTTCTAGCAGGAGTTAACACAAACTTCACTGTCACATCAAAAGCTGCAGATGATGGAGAATTTGCTGACCTCTACATCTTCAAGTGGACATCATTGTTGATCCCTCCTTTGACCCTGCTTATCTTAAACATAATTGGAGTTATTGTAGGCGTTTCGGATGCAATAAACAATGGCTATGATTCATGGGGTCCACTTTTTGGTAAGCTTTTTTTTGCCCTATGGGTTATTGTCCATCTTTACCCGTTCCTCAAGGGAGTTATGGGAAAACAGGAAGGTGTTCCCACCATCATTTTGGTTTGGGCTATTCTTCTGTCTTCAATCTTAACACTTCTATGGGTGAGGATCAACCCCTTTTTATCAAAAGATGACATTGTGCTGGAACTTTGTGGGTTGAATTGTGATTAGGAAATGGAAGTCTTAGATAGTTAGATATTAGATATATTTTTATACAGAAAAAGTCTGCAATATGCATAAATTTTTAGTCAGACATCCCTATGTTATTGATAGTCATTGCTGCCAGAATGGCAAGTGCAGTGGGTGTGTGTGTAGATAGAAAGGGCTTTGGTCTGACACATAAGGCTTTTCATTTTAGAGTTTCTTCATTCTTTGTTATACATGTGGATTCTGCGTGTTTAAGGCTATGTTTGGATCGGTAGAAGAAAAAAGATTGAATATGAGATCAGTTTGTAATGGCATAGAGAGGTAAGTTGGTTGTAATTTATATTTTCCTTTTGAATAATGTATCTCATATTTGTAATCAGAAGAGTTTCCATGTGTGTGAAATCCAAACAGAAGAAATGGAATATATATATATATATATATATATATATATATATATATATATATATATATATATATAGTGGTTTTGTTCTTTCTTTCTCTGTTGCATAATTAATGTAAATTCATTTTTATGCTAGTCCTGGTTAAGGCCTCTATTCTAGTTCTCTCATTAGTTTAAAGGGCAAGAAGAAGAGATTTTCTATTACCTATACTTTTCTGGGATCTGTCACTATCCAATAACCAAATAATTAATTAAGATATTGAATGCTTTAGTGGCCATCTTTATTGGTGTATATTGAGTAGTACTTGCAAAAAACAAATAAAGTGATGCCAGATGCTTTAATAGCTGCCTATAACCGAATTTGTGTGTAGACAAACATAGTTATCGAAAATTAACTATCATCATAAAAGCTTCCTGTATGAGCCACCTAAAATGCCTGCACTTTTTGTTATTTTCTTTTTGAAAAAACATTTGGAGTGGTGCTTATCTCGTGAAAAGGGAGCCTATAGCAAAACTACAACACTGTCTGCCTTGTGAAAGCTGAATATGATTTGATAATTAGGTCATTATCAAACAAACAACCCAAGTAAACAGATACTATTTTTTTTCTTTTTAAGAAACGGAGGTGCAATAAACACCATAGCTAATTAGCTACTGCTTTTGAAGTCAGCAACTTGCATTAGGCCAAGCAGCACCGGTATTCTCATGTGGCTGTATGTAAATTTAATTCACCCAACTTAATTTAGTGTGTTTGGTTTTACTCTGACGAAAATTAATTTTGATTAAAAAAGAGTTGAATATAAAATTATTTATATTTGAATACGTTCAGGTAAAAGTGAATTGAAAAATAAATTTGAGGCTAAAAATGGAGGCAAAAGCTCCACATTCCAGCTTCAGGTTATAATACATTTTAGAGGCAAAATCAATTCTACTCGAGAACACTCAGACATATCAAAATCATTTTTATGTATTTGAAATCACTTTTACTCTCACAAAAATGAATCCAAACACGCACTTACCGATTTCTATCAGCAATAGATTATTGACACTTCGTAGTTAGAACATTCATGCAGGCAAATAAGCCTACAATTTCCCTATCCCTATCCCAAAGAGAGTTCCTAGCATGCCTATTCTATGGGGAGCATTGTCCACTTTACAAACCCACAATCCTGTGTCCCTTATTTTCCTTGATTCAGCAATCAAACCCCATAAAAGAATATTTTTAATCGAAGAAAAGGGGTCATGAGTTAACAACCTTAGGAATGAAGGCTTATTCCTTGTTCTTCAAATCTGCAGGGACGCTAATGTGAGGACTGAGGAGTGCAAACTTAGTGGGTCGGTAGAAGTCTTCAAGCATGGTAGGTCCAACATCCAACACAACAAACCCAATCTCAGCAAACACAATGGTCCTGTGAAGGCATTTTACTACTGATTCAGCATCACATTCAAGGATAAGATTATCCATATGGTGATCAGTCACCCATTGAAGGCACCGCTTCAGTCCTATAGCTTCTGCAAGTAAGGGAGAAATTTTCAATTGATCCACTTTAGTGGCTGCAAACTGCACAACACCTTGGTGATTTCTTGCTATCATTCCCCACTAGGGGTGGCAAAATGGATGGATTGGATAAATCCATCCATGGATCCTAATGAATGGATGGGAAAAATCCATTTATCCATTTATCATCAACTAAAATTTCATCAAAAAAATCCAATCCATCCATCATCCATTGAAAAAAAACCATCCAATTCATCCATTAACAACTTTTTATGGATGGATATCCAATCCATCCACAAAAAATTATTTTTAATCACAAAAAATTATTTTTAATCATAAAATATATTTTTAATCATAAAAAATATTTTAATTACAAAAAAATTATTTTAATTACAAAAAATTATTTTTAATCATAAAAATATTTTAATTACAAAAAATATTTTTAACTATTAAAAATATATATATATACACACATATATATCTCTCTCTCCATATCTCTCTCCTCCTTTCTCTCCCTATCTCCTCCCCTCTCTCCTCTCTCCTCTCTTCTCTCTCTCTCTCTCTCTTCTCTCTCTCCTCTCTCATCTCTCTCTCTCCCTCTCTCCTCTCTCTTTCATCTCTCCCTATCTCTCTCCCCTCTCTCTTATCTCTCTCCCTCTCTTTCATCTCTCTCTCTCATCTCTCTCTCTCTCTTCTCCCTCCCCTCTCCTTTCTCTCTTATACAGGTTTGTCGTTGGATAAGTGCTGCCTGAGAATAGAGTCGTAATGTCATAAAATGGCTTCAAAACTACAAAACTTTCCTAATAGATGGATTGGAAAAATCCATTTATCCATTTACCATCCACTAAAATTTCATCAAGAAAATCCAATCCATCCATCATCCATTTAAAAAAAAAACCATCCAATCCATCCAAGAATAATTTTTTATGGATAGATATCCAATCCATCCATAAAAGTTATTTTTAATCACAAAAATATTTTTAATCACAAAAAAATTATTTTTAATCATAAAATATATTTTTAATTACAAAAAATATTTTTAATCATAAAAATATATTTTTAATCATAAAAAATATTTTAATTAGAAAAAAAATTATTTTTAATCATAAAAAAACATATTACTTCCCTTTCTCCTCTCTCTCCCTTCCCTGTCTCCCTCTTCTCTCCCTCTCTCTCTCCTCTCTCCTTCCTGTCTCTTTCCTCTCTCTCCCCCTCTCTCCTCTCTCTTCTATCTCTCCTCTTTCTCTCCCTCTCTCCCTGTCTCCCTATCTCTCTCTCCTCTCTCCCTCTCTCTCCCTCTTTCACAAGAATCACACTTCTAGAACAAAATCATATATTTTTTTCCCAAAAACAGTTTGGTTATTGTCAATCGTTTTATAAATGGTTTCAAAACTGTTAAACCAATCAAAACTAGTCTCGGTCACATTTCTGTGGATTCAATCACGTTTCCATTACCATCGATCGCTTCTCCCATGTCTGGCCGCTTCAGTATAGCCCCATCAAGAAAATTAATTACAAACCGGAATTTTCAAAATTTGTAATTGAATAATGTGTTTCTTTTTACTAAGAATAATGTGTTGTCACGACTATATCTTAGCATAATAATAATAATAATAATAATAATAATAATAATAATAATAATAATAATAATAAATTTTTATTCCCAATTGGAAAAAAAAAAGTGAGAGATTTTTAGTACCCTTATCAAAAAATGTACTAATAAAAAAGACTGCCAAAAATAAATAGCTATATTAAACTCAATCAGCTTTATTTATAAAAACTAGTTAGAATTGCCTTCTTTTTTCGAATACGAATATTAAGAAATTCGTTTTAGAATTTTAAGCTAAACGAATATTACGCAATATTCAAACGCGTATTTAATATTAAGCTATATATTCACAAAAAAAAATATTAAGCTAAACGAATGGTACATCTTTTTGTATGATTAATATGTTTTCAATTCTCGTCTTTAGAAATTTACGCTAAACGAATAAAATGAATATTAAGCATTGCCTTCTTTTTTTAGAAGACGAATATTGATTAGACATGAATTAGCTAAAACGCGGCGTTTGATTGTCGGATGCAAATTGAGCGTTCAAGCGTGAGTTTGAGTGGGAAACATGAAAATAAATGTACCAACGGGAGACTGGGTGAGACGGAGGGGAGAAGGGAGAGAGAGGGGAGAGGGAAGGAAGAAAGAAGAGAGAGATCGAGGGGAGGGAGAGAAGGGAGAGAAGGGAGAGAGGAGAAAGAGATGATAGATAGAGGGGAGGGGGAGTGAGAGGAGAGAGAGGGAGAGGGGGGAGAGAGAGAGGAAAGATGAGAGAGGGAGAGAGATGAGAGATAGAGGGAGGAGAGAGAGGGAGAGAGAGGGAGATAGGGAGAGAGATGAGAAAAAGGGGAGAGAGAGACAAGAGAGGGAGAGATAAGAGAGAGGAGGGAGAGAGGAGAGATAGAGGGAGGGGAGTGAGATGAGAGAGAGCGGGAGAGAGAGAGGAAAAATGAGAGAGAGGGAGAGAGATGAGAGAGAGATGGGAGGGAGAGAGAGGTGAGAGAGAGGAGATATGGGAGAGGGATGAGAGGAAGGGAAAAGAGACAAGAGAGGGAGAGATGAGAGAGAGGGAGAGAGGGAGGGAGAGAAGGGGAGATGAGAGATAGAGGGAGGGGAGTGAGATGAGAGGGAGAGAGAGAGAGAGAGAGAGAGGGAGAGACATGAAAGATAGAGGAGGGGAGAGAGAAATGAGAGATGAGAGAGGGAAATAGGGAGAGATAAGAGAGAGGGAGAGAGGGGAGGGAGAGAGGAGAGATAGAGGGAGGGGGAGTGAGATGAGAGAGAGAGGAAAGATGAGAGGAGAGGGAGAGAGATGGGAGATAGAGGAGGGAGAGAGATGGAGAGAGAGAGAGAGAGAGAGAGATGAGAGGGAGGGGGAGATAGGGGAGAGATGAGAGGCAGGGGAGAGAGAGACAAGAGAGGGGAGAGGGAGAGATGAGAGAGGAGTGAGATGAGAGAGAGGGAGATAGGGAGAGAGATGAGAGAAAGGGGAGAGAGAGACAAGAGAGGGGAGAGATGAGAGAGAGGGGAGAGAGATGAGAGAGAGAGGTGGGAGAGAGAGATGAGAGAGAGGGGAAAGATTGGAGAGAGAATGGAGAGAGAAAAATATTTTTAATTAAAATATTTTTTATGATTAAAATATTTTTTATTAAAATATTTTTTTATAATTAAAAATATTTTTTGTATTGAAAATATTTTTTATGATTAAAAATATTTTTTATGAACAATTCAAAAAATTATCCATTCCATCCATTTGCTACCCCTAGTGTAATCCAATGGATTTAGAAAAATAGTGGATGGATGACTAACCATCCATTAAATTAAATGGATGGATTGGATCCAATCCATTTTGTTTTTTTGTTTGTAATGGATAGATTGGATGGATTTCTTTATGGATGAATTGGATAGATGATGGATAAATGGATCGTTTTGCCACCCATATTCCCCACCTAGTGCTGCCGTTAATAAAATAACTGGCATCGATGTTGACCTTGAGCAGACCGGGGCTAGGAGCCTCCCACTGAGATGGCACACACCTATTTCAACAAATCGACATATTAAACACGTTGATCAAATAGTGCCAATTTTTTGTATGTTTTAAATTAAAAAAAAAAATTTAAATCCATATATTGTAAAATCAAATTAAAATTCTTCATCGGGCAAATCAAAATATGTACAAGTATAAAATTATTAATTCTAATATTATTTCATCTTAATATTGGTTAATTGGATGACAAGTGAAATCGATAGATATGTGAAAAAGAAGTATTTTGAGGATAGTTTTTTTTCTTATGCGATTTTTGCTATGTGAGGTGGGCTTATGGGTACAATGCCAACTTGGATGAGGATTGCTATTTGCACTATCTTTTTTCAATCCCGTTACTTAAAACATTATCTCCCCTTAAAATACCTCTACTTTTTTTTTTGATTTAGGACCATTGCTGGCTACCTGCGGAGTGTCCCAACGCTTTCAACGAAAGATTAATCTCCGCTCGCCCGTGAACCAAGTAAAGGCTGGCCAACACATTTTTGAACTCTGCGGGAATCCAACCTGGAGCACTGTGTCGACCGCCGAGTCCTGTGGCAGTTACTCCATCCAAGCGGTGTTGGTTAAAAAAAAAAGCAAATACACATTTTTTTTTACACAAGCAAATATATATTTTGGAAGTTTTACTTTGGAATGCATAAGTTAACTTTTGGAATGTATGGTATATGCATTCTAGATTTAAACTTTCAGAATGTATATTTGCTTTCGGGTATTAACTTTCAGAAGACGTTTTTTTGTTTTACAAAATTTTCACATATGATTAAAGTACAGAGAGAAAAGAAAAATGATAAAAAAAACCACAAACAAAATAAGTATATCGAAATAAAAATACAGTATCTGTACATAATGAAAAATGATTACAAGATAAAAGTTAAGACAAAATAAAGAAATGACTGTCACTGCACGAATCGTCTTCTCTTCCTCGTCTGATACATGACCGCATGACGTGCCTCGACCAATTCTGGCATATACACTACCAGACTATGGTCCCTTTCTCTCCCTCTCTACTGTCAATCAGACCTTGGAAATCTCTTATATCCTTTGGTTCATCGCCTACATATATCAACTTAACATATTAAGTTAACGTGAAAAACACAGTAAATTAACATGCAACATCATATAAGTTAATATTAACTTACCATTTGAGAAGGAGCGACATTGAAATTGGTTTTTGGCAGTCACATACTCTACGATGGCCACCCTAAAAGGTCTAGCTCAACCAGTGGTATCGGGTACAAATACAGATTCCACAAGAACCGGCATAGGTAACCTCAGTGCACTGCCCCAAATGCGAGGGATGTGGTCCTCAACTGCCCTTGTCCATTGGATGCTCGGCGAACTGCAACTATGTGACATCCATCTCCTCCGGGACATAACCACTCCACTGACCTTATGAGGAGACCATGAAATTCCTTAAACATGCACATACTAACACAATACCCGCTTAGGAAGGTGTGCATGCATCATTAGGTCGCACCTGATCCATCCATAGTACCAGGAGATCTGCTAAAAGGGACTGACAATGCTCCTGATGATTAGCGTACGACATCCAACACTTGTTGATCTAAGGAAGTAAACCTCTGGAAGGCATAAAAACAGGAGTCGATAAGTATGCTTCTAGGACTCATATATATTAGTTTCAAAAGCATACTCCAGTATAGTGTCAAAACACACAAAAAATGCAAAGATGATACCTTTCCTTCAACGAGATGGTGAAGACGATGAAAGCGAAGGATGACGACGACGATAAAACGTGAGGGATGAGAGTGAGAGAAAGAAAATGAAGGGGTGCCATAATATCCGACCTTTTGAAATGGAGGTAGGGCTGTTCTAAGTATCGTTCAAAAGGTTAACTTTCAGATGAGGTAAATTAGAAAAATGGGGGAACGAGATCGGGGTGTATTAGAAAAAAGGGAGGATGCAAATAGCAACCCTTAACTCAGATTAGAAGGGCCATCCTAATAAAATAACATGGCCCATAAAAATAAAAAGCCCTCGTGGCCCTCCCCTATAAAACACCGAGAGATGTTAGGGTTTTAGGGTCAGTGCTCTCTTCACTCGCCGCAGCGTAGCAGCAGAAGCCGCAGGTTCCCTTATTCTCATTATTTTTCACCATTTGCCCATTCTCATTCTCTACTATCAATTGTGTCTTCTTCTCTGCTTTTTGGTTGATTTTGTTTCAGAATTTGTAAGACAACGATCCGTTTTTCAACCAAACATGATTTTCTACATAGCATCTTGCATTTCTGAATCTGAGTGGGATGATAATCACAAAAACATCAACAATACTTCGTTCCTCAAGTGTTGTGTGAAATAAATCATCTGTTTTTTGGTTATCATTTTAGGTCTAAAACACTCATTTTCAAAATTTTATTTGTATATGACTTTATTGTTTTTGGATTTTGAAGGAGGAGAAGAATGTCTCACAGGAAGTTCGAACACCCCAGGCACGGGTCTCTGGGATTTCTCCCCAGGAAGCGTGCTGCTCGTCACAGGGGAAAAGGTATATTTTTTCAATCGTGGTCGTTGCTTATAAATTTAGTTATGTTATGCAAGCATTGCTAATGTGATTTAATAATATTTGCCCTTTATATTCCTGATTATGATTATATAAACCTAAACTCTTGATTGTTGTTGACGGCTGTATGCTTTTCTTTCATCCACTCATTTGAGCAGCTGGGATCTATCTAACAGCCTTAATTAATTGTCTTCGACACTTTTTAACGTGTATTTTATAATTTTATTGTTGAATTGGTTGTTATCTCTGTTGTAACCCCTGTTGTTGTGTAATTTTTACTCATGCAGTGAAGTCATTCCCCAAGGATGACCCATCCAAGCCACCCAAGCTTACTGCCTTCTTGGGTTACAAGGCTGGTATGACTCATATTGTCAGAGAGGTCGAGAAACCAGGATCAAGTGAGTTGCATTCTCATCAAACTTTATTTATTTAGTAATTGAAATTGATAAATGTTTTGTATGTTTGGTCATTGACCTTGTATTTATCCCAACTACTCAATTGATCATTTAATAGCACTACTATAATGATTTGCTTCCCCAATTGTTTTCAAAGAAATGTTTCCCTCGGTTTCAAAACATGGAAATAATTAATTTGATTTAACAAAAAGATGATTTTGGTGATAGTATTTCTTTTACTCAAATTGTCAGAGTTGATTAGTGATTCTTGGGATGACTTGTTCAAAATATACTGTTTTATCATATGTGCTGCTTCTCTTTCTTTGTATAGTTGCCATACTGCAATAAATCTATTGAGGTTTTATTGTAGCAGGCATTATTAAAAATGCTGGTGATGCTGTGTTCTTTTACTATTACATAAAAATTTTGTTTTTTTTCCTGAGCTATATATCAATATATTATCTTTTATTTTGCTAAGAAATATATAATATATAATATATAAAACACTACATAATACATTATATTTTGTATCTCAGAGCTTCACAAGAAGGAGACTTGCGAGCCAGTTACAATTATTGAGACCCCTCCAATGGTGATTGTTGGTCTTGTTGGTTATGTGAAAACTCCCCGTGGTCTTCGAACATTGAACACTGTATGGACTCAGCATTTGAGTGAGGAAATCAAGCGTAGGTTCTATAAGAACTGGTGCAAGTCCAAGAAGAAGGCCTTCACCAAGTACTCAAAGCAGTATGAAAGTGAAGAAGGGAAGAAAAACATTCAGGCACAGCTTGAGAAACTAAAGAAGTATGCAACTGTTATCCGTGTTTTGGCTCACACTCAGGTACTAACCATATGTACTGCATATTTCTCTCTTTTCCTCATCTCATTATATATGATGTAGCAGTTCACTCTACATTTTGATGGTTGACTGTATTTTTTGACACAATAACATTGTTTGTCCTTTTTAACATGGGTTCATTTTCCCCTTTTGAGAATGATGAAATTCTTGCACTAGCGCAGCACTATTTAATTTTGGTGCTATGAGCGGTGTTTTCCACACGAGATTTCTGACTCCTATTGGTTCTTATTTTTTCTTTTCGGTGTATTTTTAACTGTTGAGAAAAATTCCAGGGGGCCACAAGTAATGATAGTTACACGCCACCTATTCAAAAGCTTGTTTTTTGAGGCAGATTGTTGTAGTATGATGTCCCACTATTTGATCCTAGCGTTTTTTATATTGGAAAATATCTTTTAGTTGAATTCTAAATTCAAAACCACTTCTAAATTACAGATGGTTTTATTTCTGATATATTGTTAAAATAATATTCTGTCTACCTTTATTTCACAGATCAGGAAAATGAAGGGGCTGAAGCAGAAGAAAGCCCATATCATGGAGATCCAGGTCAACGGTGGGACTATTGCTCAGAAGGTGGACTTTGGATACAGTTTCTTTGAGAAACAGGTTCCTATTGATGCTGTGTTCCAGAAGGATGAAATGATTGACATCATTGGGGTGACCAAAGGTAAGGGTTATGAAGGTGTTGTGACCCGTTGGGGTGTTACACGTCTTCCCCGGAAGACTCACAGGGGTTTGAGGAAGGTTGCATGTATTGGTGCTTGGCATCCTGCAAGAGTTTCTTTCACTGTTGCCAGGGCTGGTCAGAATGGATACCACCACCGAACTGAGTTAAACAAGAAAATTTACAAGCTTGGAAAGTCTGGAGATGAGTCTCATGCTGCCCTTACCGAGTTTGATAGGTGAGCGACATGCCTGATAATTTATTGTTACATGCAACACATTTCAGGACAGCAAAAAAATGTTTTGGTATTTAATCCAAATGTTTTTTTGAGCAGGACTGAGAAAGACATCACCCCAATGGGTGGTTTCCCACACTATGGTATTGTGAAAGAGGATTATCTCATGATCAAGGGGTGCTGTGTTGGTCCCAAGAAAAGGGTTATTACATTGCGCCAATCCCTGCTTAAGCAGACTTCTCGTCTTGCACTGGAGGACATCAAGCTCAAGTTTATTGACACCTCTTCAAAGTTTGGTCATGGCCGCTTCCAGACAACACAAGAGAAGCAAAAGTTCTATGGACGCCTCAAAGCGTAATTATGATTGTTGGATTGAAATGCTTTGTTCTCCGTTTGACATTTGATAACTCCTGGATACTCGGTTCGTTTAGTTTTTTCTATTAAAAAATGGCTGAACTTTTTGAGTTGTACTCAGAAATACTTCCAATTTTGGTATTTTATGTCCCTTTTTCTAAATTTTGATTTTATTTATACTTCTGTTTAGTGTGTTTTGCATTATGCTTCCGATATTGTATGTGCTTTGAGATTGTTTAACATTAGATTGTGTTGCAACGTTCGTATACCATTTATCAACCGGCCACAGGGATATGCACCAGTGTACTTCCATCGTTTACCAACTTCACAATCACTGAAAGTTAACTGGAAACTTCCCGAACCTGCAATTCGTGGCCAGCTTGATGCCAGTGCTCATAGTTTTGCTTGTACTATGAAACATGACCCTGAAGCCTATGAAAAACCCACCATATAGGCACCAACCTGATTTTGAATGACTCACCCCAATCTGTTAGAAAATGCACCATCAGAATTTACTTTTATCCATCTTTCCTAAGTCGCATGCCACGAATGGTGGCGCTTAACACGCACAACCACTTATAACTCGCAAGTCCATTTTCTACAAAAATAAATAAATAAAATACTTGTTTCTTCTCATCCATAGCATCTCAAGATTAGCACCCAACTCTAGTGTCCATTTAGTATCTTGGGAACTCCTAGGCTTAGGGTTCTGCATGAGCCATTCATGCATATCCGAAGAAGCTTAATAATTTAAGCATCTCATGACGAATCACCATCCTTCAAATTCGAACGCTTGCTGGGCAATTCAAAAGCCCATGCATATGTGCTTCGTCTCCCTGTAAACAATGGGACAGTTTGTTGAGTTCACCAGCCCCCGTCTTTGCCTCTAGTAGTTTGTCAAAAGCGCATCTATGCTGACCTTATAGAGGAATATGCGTATTCGATCAAGGCCTTACAAATGGCAAATGACAAAGATTATAGGGTCTCCAGATGCTTGTGCGTTCCCAATAATATTCATCTAAGCCGAAGCCACAGTAAAGGATCCAACACAGCCAAAATGCACTTACAAATATAATTAACTAATTAGGAAGATAGCGGGTCAAGTAATTTAAAGTCAATCTCCCTTCAGAAGTAACCACCTCACACACTTTCATTCCCACTTCGTAGTCACTATGGGACGAGTGGCCTTATCCCGAAGCATGCCCACCATCGGATCCCAAACATTTTCCCAAAACTAGTTCATGGCTCCATTCCCTAATCTCCAAACAAGGATCCCCTTTCAACGTCTTCCACGATGCACGAACCCCTCCAAATCTTGGATGAAGAGCTCTTGCTAGTTAGTGTCGCAAGAGTCATCTTGTTACAGATGACGTTTGATAGCACTGAAACCTACAACTCTTCATGTAGGAATCATAGTGACTTCAAGTCAAAAGACTACTTCACTATCGTCGCCATGAGGAGCGCCTATGACATTTACATAACTTTATAAAGTGTCCTCATAGTGGGTCAATTCAGTATAAATATTACTCCTTGTAACACCTGAGGACGAGATCGACATCGTATTAGGACGACGTATCGAGACCTCGACCAAGACCTTGTGTCGAGATCGTTTGCCGAGATCATTTGCCGAGCTGAGGAGACCACATGCACCAGTGGCCGAGCGCAGGAGGTCGGTGTCGAAGCCGATGAGATCGCATGTCGAAGCCGAGGAGGCCGCGTCACGAACCTCGTGTTAGAACTTTCGCGCTTGCACGCACCTAGTCGACATCGTGTCGAGATGATACCTCGTGATTCTTTCGAACGCGTTATTCACGCTATTATTATATTGTTTGTAATAATTATATTGCCTGGCTGACCGTTCGCCGCGCAGTGTTCAGACCGTTGGCTGACCGACGTGAGCAGTAGGGTAATTATGAGAGGAACGATTAAACGGGTAGCAGATGATTGATGGGATTGGCATCTTATAGCCGGAGTTACGATTATACCCTTTCTCACCACCGTGATACCACTGACCGATTCCCTCACACTCATTCTTTCTCTTCTTCTTCTTCTTTCTTCTTCCTTCCTTCTCGCCTTCGAAGTTTCGTTGTTTTCAAAACTTCCATCGACGTAAACTGAGTTCCATCGAGATTCGCAAAGCTTTCTTCATCAATTTTGTTCATCATCATCTTCTCGACATATCTCGCAAATCCGCCGATCACCGTTGAGGTATGAAAACAGATTTTTATCTTCTTCGTACATCATTTAGCGCTTATTTCTTCTTCCATTTTTAACCGCTTTATGCTTCCAAATCATGTCGAATTGATGGGTTTTCTTCTTCGTGATATTAACTATCTTTCTAACCGATTAATTGGGCTTGTAAAACAAATTTCTTTTCTCTCGATTCTGCAATGGCAGCGCCGAAACTCTTCATTTTTGGTTTATTTCGATTTCTTGTTTTCGCTTGTTGCTCGTTGATGTTGTTGTCGATCTATCTGAAGCATCGATAACCTTTTTCATGAACTTTTGATCGAAATCCCTAACTTTGTGTTAGAGGAAAAATATACTTGATTCTTGAGTTTTATATTTTTCTGGTTGTAGGTTGAGTTTGGGAAGAGAGAGCTAAGTGTATTAGAACCCATAGATCGACCGAAAGTTGTGTTTGTTTTAGGAAGTCGATTCCGAGATCGAGTGATTTCCGAATCGAGGTGTACTGAAAGTTTAATCCAAGGACGCTTGAGCGTGAATCCGTGAATCGAGGGTATGCATTGTCGAGGTCGATCGAGAAGTGTACGGTCGAGGTCCATCGAGGACTGCACGTGTCGAAGTCGTTGTCGAAGCTCTTTGAAGACAAATTGTCGAGGTCGTTGTCGAGCAAAGATTAACTTGGAGTTCGGTAGGCGCTTCACATTAATACTTTCATAGTATGCTAGCGTAAAGGCATTTCATATTCTACGCGGGTTATGTTATTGTGTATGGATTTTCCCGATTTGGTGTCGAGCATGAAATGTTGTGATATGATTGAGTTTTTGCATGTATTTAATATGTGATTGAATATATGTCGTGAATTGTGTATTGCATGTTGAATTATGCTTTCTTCATGTCGAGCTTGCTTTTTGTATTTGACATGCGGTTGAATATCTTGTGTTTAACTCTTTGAATATCGTGATGCGCGTAATTGTTCATCGAGTGAGCGAGCTAGGTGAGTCGATGACGTTTTGAGCCGTGACCCTGATAATCGAGGGTGCTAGGTCCCCTTGTTTACGGGAGATTGACTAGACGCCGCCACGCTTACGGACTCGAGTTGACCGGGCCCTAGGGAGAGCGAGATCCCAAGGCTTCTACCGACTTTCCGGCATACCTGATGCAGCGTGTGCATTCCGGAAAAATTGTCGAGTCGAGAGAAAATGGATTTGCGAAGTTGTGTCGAGTCCAGTGAGATGGTCGAGTCACGTGTGGTGATCGAGATATATTATCTTTGTTTGCTTATATCCTTTATGTCGAGCTTATCTTGAATTGTTGAGAAGCTCGACCCTTTCAGTGGTGCCTTCAATCCATGACGGCTACCCAGCGATGTCGAGGGCGCAGGAACTTCACAATAGATGATGCCGAGGAGAGCTCGACGAGGACCCGGAAAGTGACGACTGCATTGCTTGTCGTGATTGTTTGTTTATTTGGATGTTTGTTTTTCAAGACTGCAGTATTGCTTTTTCTTTGTGTTCGAGGTCGTGACCAGTTTGGGCCAAGGTGTTTTGTTGTTTCGTAGATTGGTGGTCTTACTTTTGGAGCGACCTCAAGTGGGAGTTCCGCTTAAGTACCCCCAGGTATGATTGCTTCTTTTGAAGTCGACATACCTTAGGTGTATTTTCTTTATACTTTGCTACCCCTGTATTTTTGTATACATTATTATTTCGAGTGATATATATATATGTATGTTATGCATGTATGTTTTATTAGAATTTAAGTCTTGTGTCTTAGTTGCACCATGTTTCAAAAGTCAGAATTACTACGATGTGCACGAGTTGGTTTTATAAAAAAATATATATCGTATTTTTAAAAGGCACAAGAGTTTTGTTTTTAAAACACATCTCATATAGGTTTATGTTGAGCTTGGTGTGTTGAGCTCGGTAACTCGAGCTCGGTATATTGAGCTCGGTAGCGGTCCGGAAACGGGTCGTTACACTCCTAATATTTATACCTGTGTGCCGACTTGATATCGCATATCCATGACTCGTGGGATGTGGTCATTAGTCTACTCACACAATAGTATCTATGTATTATTGTCGTCTTAGTTAACAATAATACTTCTACTATAGATACTTTAAGAATAGTGTTCTATAGTTCAATGAGGTCTCACGAATAAATCATATTTGATGTTCTATTAAACGAGTTGTCTATTCTAAGAACTTTATTATGTTATATATTAATAACATACTAAATTATTCCATTACATATATTAAATATATGACTAAAGTCATGATACAAATAATAATCTATACCAAATAGATTGGCCACCAGAGCTTACACCAATAATTTTGGACCGAAGGTCTTGCACCCAAATCTTGGAAGGCTTTGTCTTAACCCAACAGAACCGGATAATAAAGTAAAAGGTGTCCACTCTTTTTTAACTCTTTTGAGGTCCTATATCTGGTCAAAGTGGGACTTTATTTTTTTCTCAATGCACTCCCTTTACGCCTATTGGGCTTGATATATAGATAATATGGTGGGTGACTCGATGAATCTATGATAAATTTTGATACCATATTAGATTTTCAGGCTAACTCAATCCTTCAAAACCAACTTGTAAGGTAAGAGGTGTCCATCCTATAAATTCTTGTCAGACCTTATCTCTAATCAACGTGAGACTTCAGCTTTTCCCAACACTGTGCACAGTTCCGATCCAACCTTCATCATAATCGCATGTGACACGCCTCACAATCCTCAATCCAATACTACCAATATCGTTTGGTTGGCAAGACTGATTCCAAGATATCAAGTGATTTTTTGTTTGTTTGAACTTCCCCACACAAATCTCCTACATATGTGACCCACCTCATCACACATCCTCTTAGGGAGATAGTTGACTGTTAACATTTGCGTAACATAACTAGGCAAGACTGTGTTACAAAACCAATTGTATCGAATCGATTTTCATCAAATTGGTTGTCATATATTGATGATCTAATTAGTGGTTCAAGCCTGTCATATGACCAATTTTAAGTAAGACCGGTCAATCTGACCCGCTTTTTATAATTAAGGATGAGTGTGTCAAACTTTAAGAGCTTAACGATATAGAAAGAGCGCATCAAGTGACGCAACAAGCATTTAAGAGAAGAGAGAGTACAAAAAATGAGAGAGAATGAAGCTGAAGGGATAATGTAAGAGAAATGAGAGCAAACGTTGGTGAAGAGAGAATAAGTAAAAGAGAATTGGTGGAAAACTAGAGCAAAGAGAAAAACCAAGATGAGTTTATTCTGTTTCAAAGTCTTGAATGGGGGAACTCAAAATGTATGAGATGAGGGTTTTGAAGGATTTATTAAAAAACCAATAAATCAAAACTGGAGTTTTTAGTTTTGTGTTTTAGTTTTTTTGTGGTTTTCAGTTTTAAAAGTTGTTATCGACATTATAATTTCTCATTTAAAAATTATTAACAACAATTAACAATTCTTCCAAATAATAATAATAATAATAATAATAATAGATAAATTGTAATGTCGCGTCCAGTGTCTCTGTCTGTCGAGAAGAAGGATAATGAAATTATTCAATAATAATAATAATAATAATAATAATAATAATAATAATAGATAAACTGTGATGTCGCGTCCAGCGCCTCTGTCTGTCGAGAAGAAGGATGATGAAATTTTTCAATATAATAATAATAATAATAATAATATATAAACTGTGATGTCGCGTCCAGCGCCTCTGTCTGTCGAGAAGAAGGATGATGGAATTATTCAATCTTCCTGGTTGATGACGAAAACTTGAGAGGGAGAGTGGGGTTAGAGTGAGAAGTCACGATTAAAGAGAAGGATGGGCTCGACCCGATTCACCCGATATAAAGCATGGGCAAAACGGGTAAGCTCGGCCCGACGTGAGCCTGTAAAAAATTGGGTCGGCCTGTCCCAACCCATCAAAGGGTTATGGGTTGAGATGTTGAACCCGGCCTGGCCCTCCATGGGTTGGGCGGGTTGTCCCGTCAGAAAACAAAAATAACAAAAATAAAACAAAAAATAAAAAGCAAAAAAATTGAATAAAATGAGCCAAAATAGGCCAACCTGCCCAAAACAAGCCAAAATAGGCCACAATAGCGGGTTGGCAGGCTGACCCGTAAAAAATATGTAAAAAAAACGAAAGAAAGAATCGTTTAAAAATAGAAAAAAAAAATATATATGTGTTGGCCCGACGAGTTGACTGGCCCGATCCACTCGTGGCCCGCAGCCCAACGGGTTGGCGGGCAAAACGGGTCGGACTAGATGGGTTAGTGGGTTGATAAAACTTAGCCCAGCCCGCCCATTTTAAAATGTTGGGCCTAGCCCAGTTTGCCACCCCTTTAGTGGTGGTGGCTGCGGTGGCAGTGTCAGTGGTGGCGGTGGCAGTGGCAATGTTAATGGTGGTGGTGGTGGTGGCGGTAGTGTCAATGTTGCTGGTGGTGGTCATTGTGCTGATGACGGTGGTGGTGGTAGTAGCGACAGCAATGGTGGTGGTGGTGGTAGGCTGGAGGCGATGTCAATGGTGATGATGGTGACGAAGGAAAGACCTATTGTCAAATGTAGTGAGAATGTGTTTTTTTTAAACCAAAAACCAAATTTACAAATCCTTTTTTCTTGGTTTTGAAAATGAATGTAAAAGTGTTTTGAAATTGAGTAAAAAACCATTTCAACTCTATTTTAGCCTAACGTGTTTTGTTTTAAAAATTGTATTTGAAAACCAAAAATTAAAAACCAAAAATTCGCAATCACCCCGAACGGGGCCTAAATTAATTTATTTTGTTTCAAAACCCTGAATGGGGGAACTCAAAATGTATGAGATGAGTGTTTTGGAGGATTTATAAAAAATTCCTAACTTTTCCTTTTTTAAAAAATACTCTCAAACATAGGAAAAATTTATATAACTTTTTACATTTCCTTTCATCTCTTCCTTTTTCTCCCAAAATCCATGTCCAAACCAAGTCAAAGGGTTTGCTTCGGAGTTGAGAGGGAAATGATTTTGGGAGAAGGGAAGGGGAAGGAAGGAAAAAGGGAGAATAGACTCTTACCTGGTTTGTAAGTCAAAAACCCTACAATTTTGGGGAACTCCTATGTCTCTTTTTTTTGTTTTTGGGAGGGGGGGGGGGGGGTTGGGGGTTTAAATTCTCCAAACCCATATTCTCATTTTGTGAAACTCTCAAATAAGGGAAAAACAAAAACTAGCTATAAGCATCTCTCTCCCGACCCTCTCTTTTTAAATCTCTATCCTAAACGTAGCCCAAAGGTTTTGGGTTTTGGTTTGCTTGTTTGACTTTTTTTTTTACCAGAAAACTAAAAGTTATAAACATAATACATAAAAGAGGTTCACCGAGAGGTATTTTTGCATGGTTATGTGCTACAAAAAAAAAAAATCTCTCACGAACAAATTATCTCAAAAACTTGAGCTATTAGGTGAAAGCAGATGAATAGTTTTACGTCTAACATGTCTCTTCACACAAGAGTCTTTTGGACTTAAATTGTGAATGTACTACGCAGGCACACTCAACCTTGTACCGCTCAATAGAGGTTTTCTGATACCACATCAACCTACCGTCTCAAAAACTTTTAAGTTGTTAGGTAATAGTACGTAAATGGTTTTATATATAACAAACTCTTGTTCCCTGCCTTTGTAGTAACATTGTACCACTTGCAGGAAGGACGGACATCATGCTCGATACTTTTTTCATGCTCTTTGGATATATCAATTTAGATTGAGTCTGACAGATAACGTATTGTCTTTAATTTGTTAAATCCATATGAGGCTCCTCGATCATTTGGCCCAATGTTGATGTGGACACAGTTCAAAAACTTAATTATTCATGCTATATGTGCCAAATTGCCAAAGTTCAATGTATGATCTATTTTAAAAATGTTAGCGGGAGTCATGAATTTGCCTTTTATATTCATTGAGTTGATCGAATTATTGACAAATCAACAATAGCTGTTGTCAGTGCAATATGTAATTGTTGTAATGTAACATGGTTAGTTAATGTTGATCAATATGATGTCACAAGATCTATTATATGAAATTAGAACATCGGTTAGAGTACTTACTTGTCGAAAATATGATCACGTTTACCGTGAATTGCCTATATCTCGTAGAGCTCCTGAAAGAATCAAAACCAAGTCTTCATTTTCCTAATCACAAGCTCTGAGATCTCGGTTCTCAATGCGGCAAAACCGTAGAGCGAACAACTAATCACGTGATGGTAAAGGGACCTAGCCTTACTATATATTAACCCTAGGCATCTCCCATCATAGGCCAAGTGGTTAGACCTACGCTGTCTCCCACATATAGATTAGTATTAGGTGTCCCCACCAATTACCAATTGATCACAATATATATTAGCGGGCTGGAGTATTATCAGATGGATCATAACATTAGTCTATTTTTTGCAAACCGAAAACCTCAATTGATTATAACCACAATAATTAATTAGAAAAAATTCTAAGAAAAATGTTAATTGAACACAAAAGTTGACACAAATACGGGACACCGTATGTCCGTACTATATAGGCAATTTTTTTTTTTGAAAAAATATTTTTTTTTAATTTTTTTATAGATTTTTTTAACTGGTTAACACAGATTTTGACATTAACCAGATAATAAATAGCATTAACCAGATATTTGAACTTGATTAACCAGATAAGAAAATGAAATGTCCAAAAGTTTCAGGATTTGACATTAACCAGATATGTGAACATGATTAACCAGATAAGAAAATGAGATGTCCAAAATTTTTAAGATTTGACATTAACCAAATAATGAATAGCATTAACCAGATATGTAAACTTGATTTACCAGATAATTGGAAAAAAAATAAAAAATGTTTTTTGAAAAAATAAAAATTATCCGTATGGATCGTACCGTGTCTGTGTCCAAATGTGCATCCAATTAACCGCACTCAAATTCTAACACGATTCTTCTTGTTTGTGTCTCTTTCAGTCCAAATTATTTCAAAGGTAGTCATATAGTGACAGTCTTGTGACTTGAACCTTCTTTATAGTATTGGTCCTTGAAATGACTCGTCTAGGAGAACTAATCTGATCATGTTTCAAACTTCTTTTTTGTTGTCTCCTCTCTTTTTCTTCCTCAATTCATGTGTCTGGTTCTGTTTTGATTGCACTTAACACTCACAGTATGAGATTCATGACTGCTTTATTCTTTGATCAAAGTGATCTTTGAAATTTTTCGCTTCTGCTAGTGGTTATCGCGCTAGTTTGGTTTGCTTTTGACAAGCTATTAGAATGAGACAAAAAAATAGCAAGTCTCTATATTATTATTATTTTCGTTTTTCTTATTAGTTTGATTCTTTTTCCATCACTTAAATTGCTCTTTCTGGTCTGATTAGATTTTTTTTCTTCTTCAAAATGGTCGATTGAATGAGTCAAAAAATTTGAATGTTCAATAATATTAATGATGGGAAGAAGTTCAACACAGTGGCTTATTTTGTCCACTCAACACCGACTGTTGAATATTGTCTGGTATACGTGATAAGTACTTTTTCTTTTAAAATACTATTATTTTACCAAAGTCAAATGAGATGTGGATGATAGCAACTATAGCACAAATTTTTTTTTTTTTACACAATAGCACAAAAATACTTAAGATTTTCATATTTGCGAGTTATGAGATATAAAGTTGAAATTTCTTTCGGAACACCTCCCCCCCAAAAAAAAAACCCCAAAAAATTAAAGTAATTAAATAAGTCACACTACTTAAAACCATTAATGCATAGATAGCTGTTAATAATCAGTCTTGCCGGGCACTACTGGAGGAATCTTTTGCCATTTGAAGCATTTAAGAATCTAATGTGTAAAGCACTGCTGCACATATGCTTAATACTCTGGATTTTTTTATTTTTTGTTATGAGATTAGTAACATGGATCAAGGCATCAAGCTTTTTTTTTTTTTTGATACAAAAGGCATCAAGCTCCTATGTTAGGTAGGGTTGATACTTGATACCACTAATTAATATAAGCATTCAGCTGGTTTGACAAAATCTACTTGGTTGCATGCAAATTTGAAAATATCAAATCAACTATCAATTCTGATTACTTCAGTTGGCCCTATATATATAGAACATCTTTTAATAAAATGTTATTAACTTCCTGCATGCGTGTGTATAGTTTGGGCCGCAGAAGAGTTTGAGTCTGTTTGAATTGGCTTATCAACATCTTATTTGAGCTATCTATTGGCGTAAACACTTATGACACTGTTTGGGAAGGCTTATAGAATAACTTATGACTGGTCCATAAGCTAGCTTAAGCTTATTTTTCATAAGCTGTATTGATTAGCTTATCAAAAAGTTTACTCGGAGCTTATGGACACGATACTGTTTTCGAATCATGTCCTGCTTATTTTTTATGTTCTAGCATATTTTTTATCGTTGCCATTCTCATCTTCTTTTTTTCACTTTAAGCATTGTGTGGGGTCAATACAACCCTCTCATCTCATTTTCCCCGTGCGGTCGTACTATTCCCTCATTTCCCCTTCCATCCGGCTAATTACTTATGTTTTTTACTTGTCTATTTGTTTCTTCTTGCATTTTATTTATATTAATTTTGGATAGTTTTAATTGCCAGTTTTTCTAAATAATATTATTTTGGTATCTTCTTGCGTTAATTCCAATTTTATTTTTTGGCGTTATTGGATGTTATTTCATAAAGAGCAATATTATTTTTGGTGTCCATTATTACTTTTGTATCTTCTTGTGGCATTAATTTTAGGCTATTAATTCTAATTTTTAGGCGATTTGAAATAAATTTATCTTGTCTCTTATGAGCAATATTTTCTTGTAGTATATGACCAAAAATATATTTCCTTGTAGTACCATTGAGCAATGTTTCAGAACAATATTTCTTTGTAGCAAAAGATGAATTTCTTTATTTTTAATTATAATTTTATGATATATCTAATTTAAATTTTGACACTTTAATATAATTTTTAATAATTGTTTGGTTATTAAATTTTTACAAATTAAAAATAACTTAATATCAAATGTGATTTTTGTTTTATTTTTAGTCATGGCTTCATCGTATATATTATAAGGTGAATGTTGATTGATGGATTTTTTATTTTTAACAACCATTTTTTGATAAATTGTGATATTTTTATAATTTTTAATATATTTTTAATTATGGTTTGATTTTAATTTTTTAAAATTTTTTAAAAATTATAACATCTTATAAGTGCTTATGTAATGATGCATCCAAACAGTTTAATTTTTGCATAAACACTTTTAAATGTATATATCTAAACGCAAGTAGCTTATTCATTTTAAGCTCTTATGACATAAGCTTAATACGATAAGCTCTTAAACTATAAATGCTTAAATAAGTTGTTTATCCAAACAGATCCTTTAAGTATAATTGTCACAAGTGTGCGCATTTTATTTCATTGACACACGACCGGTACAAAGTTGACGCAATATATGCCCACCAACAATAAAAAATATTTATAATTATTAGTTTTTATAAAACAAAAATGACACGTATACCGGAAAAATGCTCGACTTAAAGCTCTCTAAATATAAAGCAAAAAAAATTTCTCAAAATTTGCTTTAGACCTCCCTTGCTCTTAGGCCAGCGTTGCATTGACCCACAAAAAATGTCTTGGTTATTAGAAGTGCCAGGTGGTGCACCAATCTTTGTACCCCTAACATGTTAATAGTAAGTAGTAACTAGAATTTTGTTGTACACGGTCAGGTCTTGCTAAAGTGATTTACATTTGAGTATTTAGATGACAGCAAGTTCCACTTGTGGTGTGGTTAGGGTTGAAGACAACTCCCAACGAGTTACTAGTATTAATTAATAAGATACAAGTGCACCTTGTAGTCCCCCCAACAACAACAAAAAAGCTATAAAGTAGTATAAACTAATCACCATTTTGGGTTTGTCAATAAATCCGTAGTGTTTTTCCAATATATATGTGAAAATCTGTAATCTTTTTTGGTGCAGACTCAAACAATTTCTCTCAGCACTAGCAAATTAATTAATTGATCAATGATTTCTGCATTGATTCCAATTGTTAATCTTTCATGTCAAGCAGCTCAGAGACTCTATGTCACAATCGCATGCATAGATTATATATTACAATAAGTAGTAGAATTCTGTGTGATCAAAATGCTCTAACAAGTCTTGTTGACATGTACCTTTTTCAATATTTATTTCATACTCTCTCTACTTCTCTTTTCATTTTATTAATTACACCACTCATTGTATTTACTGCTCTCTCTACTGTTCTATCTCTCTTTCCTTTCATGTTGTATACACCCCAAGGGTGTAAGAGTAACATTATTCAAATAAAATAAAAAGTGTTTAGTTACTCAGTCATTTGGAAATTTTTAAATAGATCCTTAAACAAAAAAAATTGTAATTGAGTCTTTGAACTTGTCAGTAATTTTTAATTGGATCCCTGTATTTTAATCAAGTCCCTAAACTTTTAAATAATTTGTAATTAGGTCCCTTAATTTTTAAATAATTTGTAATTAAGTCACCAAACTTGTCAATAAGCAAAAACCTAATTACAAATTATGTATAAGTCCAGAGGATCTAATTACAAATTATTTAAAAGTCCAGGGACCCATTTAAAAATTATTGACAAGTTCATGGACCCTATTACAAACTTTTTTAGTTTATGAACCTATTTAAAAAATTTCAAATAGTTTAGGGACCTACAGAGTAATTAAACCAAAAATGTGTCCCAACTCTTAGGCTATATTTGAATAATTTAAAATGAACAGAATGGAGAGGAGCAAAACGGAACGAAGCTTCCATTCTATTGTTTAAATATTTTATAATGGCGCAGAACAAATTTCTCATTCCACCATTTGAGAAGTTAATAGAATGGAATGAAATCTAACTTTTTATTCCTTCTTTACCCTTATGTTAAACACACGATATGAATGAATGAGAGAGGGGAAGGGAGAAAGGAGAGAGTAGGAGGGAGGGAGAGAAAGCGGGAGAGAGAGGAGAAAGAGAAATGAGAGAGTGAGGAAAAGAGAGAGAGTAGGGGAAGAAAAAACTTTTTATTCCTTTTTTACCCTTATTTTAAACACACGATATATATGAATGAAAGAGAGAGGGGAAGGGAGAAAGGAGAGAGTAGGAGGGAGCTGGAGAGAAAGGGGGAGAGAGGAGAATGAGAAATGAGAGAGTGAGGAAAAGAGAGAGATTAGGGGAAGGAAAAAAGGGGATAGAGAAGAGAGAGGGAGGGAGAGGAAAGATGACGGAAGGGAAGAGAGAAAGGAGAGACGGGGAAGAAAAGAGAGGAGTTGGGGGAGGGAGGCAGGGAAGGAGAGGGGGAGAAAGAATAAAGAGATGGAGAGAAAAGAAAGAAAAATTGAAAATAAGATAACGAAAGAGAGTGATAAACTAATAATTTAATTTTAATAATTATAAAAATAAATTAATGAATGATTCCTTCCCATTCTCCTAAATTGAGAGGAGAAAATAAGGGTAAGTGATGAAATATAATGGAATAAATTTCATTGGGTTCCATTTCATTTCATCTTTTTTAATAATCCAAACAATAGAATCTCATCCCTTTCCATTTCATCATATTATTTCATCATATTCCACTAAATCCAAATATAGCCTTAAGATAAACGTGATGAAACAGAAAAGAAGAAGTTGCAAGACTCCCTTGTGTATTGCTTTTTGATGTGGATTTAGGAGAACATTTTTTCAGTACTTATCAAGTGTTGTGGATTTAATGGAAGGAGCACATATTTTTAAATAACTAAATTTTTCATGGATTTATGAAGTTGGAAGTTTTCAATTCAAACCTTACAATTTTCAAGTTGATTATTTGGTTGCTTAATGTAATAGCTATATCTATAAAAGTAAACCTTACATAAGTTTGTATAAGCTATTTTTATAAGTCATCATAAAAAACTTATAAAACTAATTAAAAATTAATTTGTGAACATGTAATCTATTTTCATAAATTCTTTCAAATATTTTGATAAGATAACTTCGTGATATCTTCTAAAATGGCACTTAATATACACCATGTAAAAATGGGTGCAGGTACACAACCACCACGTTTTTGCCGCCACACCTAAATCTACTGTGATCACCCTTCTCTAGTCGACCCACACTTCTACTGGCACCCGCACCACCCTCGGCTGCCTCACTCCAAGACTAACTGTCTAGACTCTTCTGTTGTCCAGCCATGCTGTCCTAGCCCTCATTTTTTTTGCCAGTTGTGTATCGTAAAAAGTAATGTGTTCTGCCAACGAAAGTTGATTCAGTTAGTAAGAATACGACTCATATTTCACAAGAGTGTGAGTTCGAATTCCGCTATCAATATGAAGATTTTGTTAGTGAGTAATATATAAGTACTCCCTTCGAAATGAAATATAAAGAAAAAAAAAAGTAAATATATCTTTATACATATACTTTTTTTTCCTTATATTTCATTCCGAAGAGAATAGCTCTATAAACACTTTTTGAATCTTGAAACTTTTCTTAATTCTGGACCAACTTACCTAAACTTTAGGTCACAACAGAAAAGTAGTGTTCTAAGAATCTAAACACACTTTTTTTTTTGTCGACATGTGTTCTACTTTGAAATTTGAATGTGTACAAAACGTTTACCTTGAATGATTCAATGGCTTTTTCGGCTTGAAAAGAAAAAAAAAATCCAGTTGTCCTGATTGCTGCTGCTTCTTTTATAGCACGTGTCCCAGTGAGTAACCAATTCAATTTTTCCACTTTATTAAGGTTTATCGCTTTTGGCAGGCCTCCACGTTCTGGATCCATTCCAAGAATTTAGATTAGATTAATCATTGTAATGTTGTGGGTCTCCCTTTGGAGCTCGTTTTGAGACGCTTTCAGACCTGACCTTTGAACTTGTCCAAATTCCATCACTTACACCCACCAAACCAAACCTACACATTCATCCCATTCCCGTTTTAGTATTTCAAATTTATATTATACGAGAATATTTTGTCACAGGACCCTTAATTGTGCGTTTATCTAACTTTTTGTCTTCTTTTTTCTTTTATAATTTATTTTTCTTCCCCAAGTGTATCTTTAACATAACATTACGTCCACTTGTTGCTTTGCAATTCCAGCGTTTAGATTAATTTACTTTATATTTAGAATAATAATTTAATGACAATCACGGACAATATAAAAAAAATTACACGTACTTTTAACTATATCTCACTATGTGAATATTTATAAAAATATTTTAAAAAATAATATAACAAATTGGCATTACAATAAAATACGATTTAACGTTTATCTAAAACTTTTTTATAATGTGAGTCCATGATCATAAAACTGTTAGAATAATTTATAATTAAAAATTTTATAAATCTTTATTTTTTTATAGGCAAATGTTAGTTGTTAGTAAGTTACGTTAGTAGCTAGGATTTGAAACTTGAACCTCCTTCCTCCAACTCCTTCAAATGTCTCAGCTCAACCACTTGAGTTACACCTTGGAGACATTTTTATAAATCTTTATAATTATAAAAGTAATAGTGTTTGAGGGTAATTTTGTTAAATCACTTAAATAGACACTAATTAATACCTTTTAGCATTTAATAATTATAAAGATATTTTTAAATGAAAGAGAGTGCAAAATCCTTAAAAAATTAATTAAATGACTTAAATAAACAATAATTAATGTCTTTTAGCATTTAATAATTATAAAAATATTTTTTTAAATGAAAGAGAGAGCAAAATCCTAAAAAAATAATTATATTTTTAAATGATTTATGATTGTAATTGATTTATTCATATATTTTAAATATTTTTTTAATATTGACGACAAATCACAATATGCATCTCAGTGCAGGATGTTTGATATAAAATAAAAATAATATTATTAAATGATTGGTAATTATAATAATAATAATAATTATTATTATTATTATTATTAAAATCATATATCATAGTGCAATATAAAAAAAATCATGTGTCACAGTGATATCGCTTTGTTAAATTACTTTTTAAAATAATTTCACTTGTCCTCAATATTTTTACAATATTTTATTTGGTGAAATATAATTGGATATATTTTTATCTCTATATATATATAACAACAAATTATTTTTTCGAACATGACACTGTTAGAAAGCTCATGCTGAACATGCATGCAAACATGCATAGAGTTTTGACGGGTTATCTCTGCAATTGTTCATAAAAAAAAGCTTGCATTTTTTGTTTTGAAATCGATTTATTTATTCTCAAAACTGTAATTTCGCGGAAAAGAAAATTGTTAACATTGTTTTTGAATAAGAAGTAACGAAGCTTATGTCGAATATAATTGCGAGCATACATGGAGTTTTGACATATTGCCTCTATAATGTTAATAAAAAAAGCTTACATTTTTTTGTTTCGAATCGATTTATTAATCTTTAAATACTATAATTTCACTGAAAAGAAAACAAATAATTTTTTTTTGACAGGAGACTGTGAGAAAGTTCGCCCCGAATATGCCTGCGATCATAAATGAAGTTTTGACGAGTTTTTTCTGTAATGTTCATAAAAAAAAGATTGCATTTTTTGTTTTGTAATTGATTTATTTATCCTTAAAAATGTAATTTAACTTTAAAGAAAACAAACAAATTATTTTTTGAATAAGATACTGTGAGAAAGCTCACGCTGAATATGCATACGAGCATGCATGGAGTTTTGACGTGTTATCTCTGCAATATTCATAAAAGAATTGCATTTTTTTTTGAAATCGATATATTTATCCTTAAAAACTGTAATTTCATGGAAAATAAAATTGTTAACAATTTTTTGAACGGGAAGTAAGGAAGCTTACGCCGAATTTACCTACTAACGTACATAAAGTTTTAACGAGTTGTCTCTGTGAGAAAGTTCACGTCGAATATGCCTGTCAAAGACGAACCTACTTGCATCATTGTGATGACAAATGCCCCCATTTCAGTTTGAATTTTTCTCAAACATTATATATACACATATAATAATTTGTGCCCTAATGTTGCATGTTTAAGCTGAACGAGACTAACAACTCTACCCATATTTTCCATTTTAGAAAATGCAAATACCCTTGCAAAAGTGGTTCATGGAGGATTAGGATGTTTTCCAAAAGAAAAATTGCCACTAAACTAGACACACAATATAGTATATGAGTTTCAAATAAGACACACACACGCACGCACACACGCACACATACGCACGCGCACGCACACACAAACACATGACGAACACGCACTTATATATCTATCTATCTTAATAGACTGTAAGTATTATTCTAAAAGAAGACTACAAGTATAAGAATTATGTCATATGAATAGACTATATAATTCTTTAATACACATACGTTATTAATATAGCTTTTAGTCTATTACACATAACTTTTAATAGGCTGTAAGTATATTATAATTTCAAAATTATATGTTATGTTATACTTTTAACAATGTGTGTGTGAAAGTGAGTATTGCCCTCACAACATAAAATTTCTGGGTCCGTTCCTAATACCTGCGAGCATAAATAGAGCTTTGATCGGTGATCTGTAATGTTCATAAAAAAAGATTGTATTTTTTTGTTTTGTAATTGATATACTTATCTTTAAAAACTGTAATTTCACTGAAAATAAAATAAGCAAAATTTTGTTTGGAAATGACATTGAATATGCCTAGCTACGAGGATACATGGAGTTTTTACGGATTGTCTCTGCAATGTTCATAAAAATTATCACATTTTTTGGAATCGATTTATTTATGCTTAAATACTCTCATTTCACTGAAAAGAAAACAATTTTTTTCACATGAGGCTGTTAGGAAGCTCAAGCCAAATATGTCTGCAAGCATACATGGAGTTTTGACGGGTTATCTTTGCAGCGTTCATAAAAACGGGTTATATTTTTTTTACTTCGAATCGATTTATTTATCATTGAATACTGTAATTTCACTGAAAAGAAAACAAACAATATTTTTTGGATAGTAGACTAAGAAAGCTCACGCAGATAATGTCTGCGAATATACATAGAGTTTTGGCAAGTTGTCTCTACGATGTTCATAAAAAAGAGTTGCTTTTTTTGTTTTGATAATAGTAATAGTATACTTATCAAAAGAAAATATAGTAGTAATAGTATAAATATTATTACATGCATTGCACAGTTATACGTGTAACACACAAGTGTATTATATATGAATTATTTTAATTAGAAGAATTGTGTTCGTGTTAACTTAATATTTATTTATCAATACTTTTAATAATCTTACAATTTTTATGGCGCAAATAAAAAAATTTCAAATGAAAAATACAGAATTATTTTTACAGACTTCATTTTCCCGTGTATCTCATGGGTCAAAAATCTAATAATTTTTAAAAGAGAAGTGTATTTTCCCTGTAAAAAAATAAATTCAAACATTCATAGAAACAGGATATTAATAATCAATGAAAAATAAAATAAAAATGATCAATAACTGATGTATGGCCTTTTTTGTATTATTTGTTTTAAAAGTAAAACAGTGCAATTGTGCTAATGATGTATTTAAAAAATTGTAGTTTTATTTAACATGAAAGCTCATAATATATGTCGTGTTATGAAAAAAAAATACGCAGTTTTTTAAAATGAAAGTATCATTGGAATCCATCAAGATTATTCCATATTTAATCATAAGAATTTAAATTTAGTATATATAGATGATTTTTAATTGTACCACATATAGTCGCAACAGCTGCACCCTATCATTTCTCTATTACTTTTTATTTGATTTAAGTTTTTTTTTTTTTACTAAATTTGATTTAAGTTAAGAGCACTCCTAGTAATACGTCGTTCATATGGTTGAAATTCATCTGGTTTTCACAAACTTACATAGATCCTTTTTTTTTTTTCTAGTGAAAATAATTCTTTAAGCGAAATTGATATAATTTTCACAAAAAATACTTTAAATAGTATATTACCAATATTTCTCAATTTGGAATGATCCCATTTGAATTGTTTATGCTCAATTCCAAACCTATCTACGCTGCAAGTTGGTTTGGGCCTTCAATGAACGTGACAAAAACACAAGAAATGAGGGTTTGAATTGTGTTTTAAAAATCTTTTCGCAAAGCTTGTGCATTTTTTAAAACATTTTCAAAACAACTCTTTAGCAAAGTAGACAAGTAAATAAGTAAAGAGAAGAGAAGAGTAGGACACAATGATTTATACTAGTTCACTATCACATGATAACTACGTCTAGTCCCTTCACACACTTGAAGAATTTCTCCACTATAATCAACTGATTACACTTGAGAGTATACTACTGTCAATCTGGCTATACTAACAACTTCTTAGAACGACTTAGTGCAGTCAAGCCTCTAAGGAATACAACCACTACTGGGTTAAATACAATGTTCAAAAGTAGTTTGAAATAATAATAGTAACTCTCAGCAGAGAGGATTTACAATGAAAAACTTAAGCACAAAGAATAGCTTTCTAACAGAAAGAATAAAACGTTTAAGTGCTTGTTCAATATGATCTCAAAGACTTGGAATAATTTCTTGGTTGCTCACTGTCTCGCAAGTATGAGTCAAATTATTGTTGCTTCGTTTGTAAGCGTTAACTTACTTCAGTGAATGAGGTAAGGTATATATAACTAGGGTTGTGAATAGTATCGTTGTGACCTAACAGCTCTTTCACCAAAGAACAAAACTTCAGATCCACTATTTGTGGCTTTTAGCAAGTTACATCGCTTTCAGCTCTATTCCTGTACACTGTCACAGCAGACTGTTGCAGGATCTTGTCCCTTGTGATCTTTTTGAATATGAGACACTTCTAGAGCAAATTTTCTGATGATTATATCTGTTGACATTCTCTTTCGTCTTTGATTCCTCGTACATTAAAATACTCATCAATGAAGTCTTTTTAATACGTGAAGTGGCATTTAATGAACACTCAGTCTAATTTCCAATCAGAGCGTCTACCAACCGGACGATGCTTGTCAATGAGATACTCTGTTTATCAAAATGAGTTTGAAACGGAGACAAGTTCTTCAGTATAGAATTTGTGGCCTTTCATACAAATGAGTCATATTGTATCAGACGAAGATTTCCACCGTGTAGTCTAATTAGAGCATCTTCTCATCAGAGCATAGTCTATCAGAACGTTGACTACTATCAGAGCGTTGACCTTTTCAGAGCATGATTTCGGAGTGAGGCTATCAGACGATGACATCATTAGCACTTCCGGACGATCACTGCGAGTCTCAGACAAATGAAACGGAGGGTAAAATGCACATATAGGCATTGTCTTTTGAGACAATTCCTTCTGATGAACAGTGACTTCTGCACACTAACAAACGCATCAGAGGATAAATTATTTTATTAATTATTTGTTATCATCAAAACAATTAAGGGTCATTGTATCTGAATCCACTTGATTCCAACATTCAATCATTGGTTCAGATTGTTGGTTCTTTGGCAAGATGCAACAGAATGCAGTGAGTGTGAGTACCTACAAAAACACTCTGTACCCAAGTTTGTATCGGAGTGGGAGTGGGACCGAGGTTAATTAAACGGTGCATATATATCCCTTATGTATTAGGTTGTTTTTCCTTCATATGAGAGTGTATAGGGACCGATCTCTTTGTTTTGACCTGTTCGATGTCCCTCTGTTGGGACAAGTATTCTACGATAATAAATACACAAAGAAGAAAGTCTCTCTGGTCAGGATACGCTTATCAGCTTTTACTACACCTGGTCTATACGAGGCATTTCTACATGTTGTTAGGGTGTGCGTGCACCTGCTTATACAGTACAATTTGTCACTCATGCTTGTCCAACTCATTGTCTAAGGTTTATGGGCCTCATTCAAGACCTGTTATAAGTGCATGAATGAAACTATCATGAAGTAGGCCTGGTGCCTGACGTGGACCTCCATGTTATGCCTCAAAACAATTTTTGTTATTGTTGCAATTTCTTGTCTTGATTATTAAAAAGTAAAAATATGATAAGAAATAAGAAAAGTATTAAAACTTAACTAATTAATGCATGCTAGGTTATTTTTTTTATAAATAATGTTTTTATTTGAAAGCTATTTTATAAAGTTCTTTGTGGTCATTTAGTAACCACGAGATTAGGCGTAATTAGTTAATGAGCTTCATCTAAATGGACGAGTTCGACTGATACTCAAGTTCGATCTTCGGTAATGGAACAATTTGTGATTAAACTTTATTCACCTCCCGGCCAAAAATTACGGACGAGTACTTTTTAATGAGGTCAGTTAGGTAACCAAGCTACTAATTTTTCCCTTTCAACAAATGTGTCGGTCCGTTCTCACAATGATGTTTCGTAGGAAGACAAAAAGAGAAAAGATTTGAGAGTGCATGCGTTTTAAAAAATAAAGTGTGAAATCATAATCATTAATCAAAATAAAGTTGATATTTTAATAATTTTATAATTTATTATATATGTGCTTTTTAATTTTTTTTTTGTTATGTTACATGTGTAAAATATTCACCGATTTACTGACATGATGTGGCACAAGTGGTAGATACTTGGGTCCTTTAACCATCTGGTCCTAGGTTCGATCCCTGGCCGGTGTGTATGGAAAAACATCTGTTGGGAGAGGTCAACCCCTTAAATGGATCTCAGTTACCTCGAAGGATTAGTCTCTGCAATTACGCGTGAAAAATACCTTAGTTTACCAAAAAAAAAATATTCACCAATTTTATTGATGACTAATCTCCGCCAAAAAATTTGCTGACCACTTTTAGTGGACCTCCCTCCCAATCACGTCTAATATGTTTAATCATTAATAAACATTTTTTCTACACTTAATATTTTTAATATATTTCTTTATTTTAGAGAAATCAAATTCAAAGGGAAATCTTTTATACTTTGCTTCGTATTTTTGAATCTATCTCACCTCGTTAAATCGGTTATTAATATTTTTTAGGCAAAATTACACTAAATGTCTTTTATTTTAATTTAAAATTTCACTTTAATCCTTAATTTATCTTTTTTTGTGTCAAGTTAGTTATTTAAAGTTAATTTTAGTTTCATTTTAGTCCCACTTGTTTTAAAATATTGACAATGTTGGCCAAATTGGTCTGTTTTTGACTTTTTGTAAAAACTTTTTGGGTTCTGATTTGTGATACGTACAATTGATACGGCAGATTGTGCTTGTGACACACATACATTTCTCGTTGCAGATTAGCCAACAATTTGCCTCAAAATTAATATTTTAAAACATGCGGGACTAAATTGAAACAAAAAGAGTATAAAAGACTAACTTAAAACTTTAAATTAAGACAAATGACTTCCGTATTTTCTATTTTAACATTTTTATGCATTACAATAATTTTTTTTGACTGGGTTCGTTACAATAATTAAAATACTCGCGTATAATATGTTTGAGTATAACCATGTCATACTCCCTCCCTCTGGTCTTGAATTTTAGCAACTAAAAAAAAAGCACACAAATTAAGAATATGAGGGACAGACTTACGGGCGGCTTTTTTTCATTTTTTTTGAGACACTATTAAACTATTTTTACACATTTCAAGACCAAAAAGTGGTTTTAATAAGGGTATTTTATGAATGTTAGTATAAAATTAGTTAAATTTGCTTATATTTAAGATTAAAAAATATGAAGTTTTTGTTATTTATAATTGAGACCAAAAGGAGTATAAAATATTCTTTTTAATTTTATTTTAAATCATAAGTTAAACACGTAGGAGTACTATTATTCAGAGATTGAAAAACACGAATATCTAATTCCAACAACACCAGAGAACTTTTTCTAATTTTCTTCTATCTATTATATCTATCTATTAATAAACTTATAAAAGTGAAGACAGGCGAGCAATGATGCTTTCGTGTGAGTTTTAAAACACTGCAGAACAACAAAATAAAACACGTGCTTAAATCGGGACAGAACCTAAAACATTTTAAATTCCCAGCTTTCAAGCAAAGTAACGAAATACATCGATATTTGAAATGCACCCGCACGATGGTCTGAACTCTGAGGTCATGAAAATGAAATGGTGGGAGCTCATGGGGCGATAACGGTACACGTGTACTTACTATTGTTAGTCCACAGAGGGAGAAAGGGTGTTGTCTAGTCTAGCAAGAGAGAAATTGAGGCATCACGAATTCTGTAACTTTTTTAGGAGTAAAAATATCAAAGGATGAAAGAATTACTTCTTGAACGCAAGTTATTCCAACTTGATAAATCCAAACAGAGTAACAAACATTAAATCTCTCTCACAATAATATCAAAGACGAAACTTGTATCCGGTGCCATAGACGCCGTTCAATTTGTTGCACTAAAAAAACAATTATAAATAGCAGGTTATAGATCCACATTACCCTACTTAAAGCAGTTTACAATGCTTTTTAATAAAAAAGAACGGTCCATAGGGTTCTCTCCGTCAGGGTTGGTGCGAATGGTGATTTGGTCCTAGATCGATTAGGTTTTTCCGGTGTAGCAGCGCCGCGGCACCACTCCTGCTTCCTACCGTCGCTATAGATCTGGCCTCCTCCCACATCTTTTCTCTTCTCCTCTCCTCACCACTACTCAATATGAGATTCCCCCTCCACCCTGTCCGCTCGATCACTTCTTCCCCTGTCACCTCCATGGTGCTCGCTATTTCTAGTGGTGGTGGTGGTAAGCCACCACCCCCCTTCGCAGCTGGAGGACACTCACCCCCCACCAGAACTGCCGGACGGAGAGCATCCTCCTCCTTCTGACCCTGAAGCCCCCCACCTCCACCAGAACCTCCAGATCTACTCGCCGGCCTTTCTGATTGGGACCCCTCTTCCACCGGTCACCACATACCCGCCTCCTCCTCAACCACCATCTACAATCGGTTTTCATTGGAGTTCCTAAAGGTCGGTTTCTTTCTGCTGTGCCCCGGCCATAATGTGCGCTGCAGATCTGGCTTTGCAGACTTGACCCTATTGATTTTTGGGTTTTCAAATACTTCTGCAGTGAAGCTTCTTACCCCCAGGGACGGACGCATGTCTATTCAATTGGGGGCTCTTGACCCCACTGAATTTATTTATTTTTACTAATTTATCAAAAAAATATGTTTTTGTCCCCCGTGTAAATTATATCTTGACCCCACAGTACAGAAAAAAATTAGAGACTCAGTGTTGGTCATGCTGCCCCACGTCTCACTTTTTGCTACAAGCTTATGCAGAAAAGAGATTGGGAATGCTTGGTGAGGATGTTGTCACGTTTTAGTACAACCAGGGAGAGAGAGAAAAGTGAAACAAAGCTAAATTGAGTAGTTGTTATAAGTTTGAAAAGTCAAAGTACCCAAAATTTTAAAGAAATGGTCTTGAAAGAATCACTAATAAAATTTCACACCTAGAGGCCCATTTACTCTGAAATTTAGACAAGAATGCAATTGTGATCCTGGGATCTTAGGTCGAAACAGGCGATATTTTAGTGGGTAAATTAACGCCTCAAATGGCGAAAGAATCCTCGTACTCATTTTATAGTAATAAAGAGAAAGAATATTTACTAATATAGAATATTGACCATATGTTTAGAATATATTATATAGAAGATATATAATATATTCTAAATATATAATCTAACTAAGATTTGACTTTAAATCTTTGTGTCCTGACCCAATCGAATTGTTTGGGATTCGGAGTTGAAAGAAATTATTTTATCTACTAATAGTGGACAAATTGGAATATTATCAAATCATGCGCCTATGTTTATAAATTCTAGAAAAATGGAAGAAGACAAACGGGGAAGCCCTACATTACAGAGCAACAGGCTCAGCTGTTTTCTTTTTTGGTACATGTAATATATAAATACTACTTTATATAGTTAAATAAACTTTTTTTTGACAGAATATAATTAAATAAACTTGAAAATTAATTTAAATATATAAACTTGATGTTTGTAAAATTAATATTACATTACAAAAATCATACCCTTTGCAGTAATTACACATTCAAAAGTACTTTTGATTAATATTCTCCAAACAAATTTTATTTTGTCAAACGTACGTTTGTGAAAAAAGTATCCAAACAAAAATCACGTTATGGTAAACTTAATTTTAACCAAACGTCCGTTTGCAAAATAAAGTTGAATCAAACGTCTGTTTGCAAACTTTAATCCAAACGGGCCCTTAATGGTATAAATTTTGTAATCCCTAATTTTTTACTTAATGATAATAATGTCATTATTTTCTCGCTTATGCATTTGATGTAGTTTTTATACAAACATTAATAGTATATAATGTTACCCCCACGAGTCGAAATTCCTGGATCCGTCCCTGCTTACCCCCACAATATGTGCATACTGGTGGTGCTCCTGAGGCAAACCCAATGATAAAAGTCATTTTTGAGCACCATGGTGCCAGATCCGGTGGTTGCATGCAGAGCATGGCCACCGGCGAGTCCAAGCTGTTCAGTGGCTCCGATCAGGTGGAGAAGAAGGCTTCAGGGGCATTTCAGTCTTTTGGCCTTGAGAATATCTTTGAAACCCTAATGGGTCTGGCCCAGTATGTTTTAAGTACTAATAGGGTTTGTGAAGGAGGGTTTAGGCTTTGCTGTTGCTTGTTGGCTTTTATTTCTTTAAATTAGGTGTTTGGTAGAATAGTTTGTTAGACTAGATGTCTATTGTATCAGGAGCAACTCTTGTACTTAATTATTGATCTTAGGAGATTACAGTAATTCTGTGTTTTGCCCTATTAGTGGGCTGCATGTTTGCACTTGATGTACTGTTTTGAGGCCTTGACCCACTATGAATGAAATGTTACCTCGTTGACAAAAAAAACAATTTACAATATTTTTCAATAGGAAACATGACAAACTAGACACAGAAATTGACTTAAGTTTCATTCTAATATATCAAATCTGATTATTATTTTTTTGACACAATCTATATATTCTTAGATGAATGAAAGAAGTACTATTGATACATTATTGACAAACAAATTTGGTGGCTGTGATTTGTTTTTTCTCACCCTGATTCACCGGAGAAAAATCAAAAGAAAATGGTGGGAAGCGTGAGTGTTTGGTGGTTACACCAGCCATTTTGCATCCTTCAAATTGGAAAATATTATTCGGCTACTTTTCTGCCAAACTGGCTACTGGACTCCCCGTTTTTGGAAATGCTTTAAGGGTTAGGAAAATTAGACAGGAGTTTCTAAATTGTGAGTTTTTTCTTCTTCTTTTGTATAAACCGGTATATGCATGTAAGGATAAAAACGAGTAAGGTCTAGGTAGGGTAGTAGGCTACTACAATACTCACCCACATACCTGTATTTAAAAAATATTTGTATTCGGACTCATACTACATGAGTAGTATCTTTAATACTCATACTCTTACGTGTTGGGTACTAAAATACTCATACCCGTTACCTGCACTTTAATTAACTATAATAAAAAAAAGTAAACATCGATTAAAATTTTACCATAAATCAATTGAAAAATTATTCCAATATTTTTCTAACCTAATATATATAAAATACTGTAAAAAAACTATTTAACTAAATTAAAATACAAGGTTATTATATACAACACGTAATATTATGTTTGAACATTAAATATTACAATAAATTTTAACAATAACAAATTCATAAAACTTTGTAAGTCTTAATTAATATTAGATTTATATTAACTTTATTTTTTAATTTAATATTACGTACATACATACATATTCATACATACATAGTAAATTAACTATAATAAAAAAAAGTAAACATCGATTACAAATATAACCATAAATCAATTAAAAAATTATTCCAATATTTTTCTAACCTAATATATATAAAATACTGTAAAAAAACTATTTAACTAAATTAAAATACAAGGTTATTATATACAACACGTAATATTATGTTTGAACATTAAATATTACAATAAATTTTAACAATAACAAATTCATAAAACTTTGTAAGTCTTAATTAATATTAGATTTATATTAACTTTATTTTTTAATTTAATATTACGTACATACATACATATTCATACATACATAGTAAATACTTATAAATAAAAAATGTGTGGGTATGGGATGGGTTGGGTACTAACATACCTGTACTCGTACCCATACCCATAAAATTTTGCGGGTAATTACCTGTGCCAATGCATATGCCCATTAAGCGGGTAATTAACCAACCTGTTGTGGATAATTTTTGTGCGTACCCATAGGATCCATTACCTATTGTCATCCCTACCAGCATGCAATTGTGAAAACTAATCACTCGAGTCGGTAGACCATATAGGAGACAAAGCTCTCTCTCAAAAATTTTAACGATAATACATTTTTAGGGCTGGATTCGAACTCGAGTTAAGCTGGAAGGGACTCGTGTCATCTCATTCGAGCACTCTTGGGTTAAATTGTGACTTTTTCATTTTCATATAAAGACGCCAATAATTTTTACAATAATATAAGGATACCCGTTTCGAAAACAGAGTAATACATGAAAAGGCACAAATGCATTAAATTTTTTCGAGACTCGCCCTAATTAGTCATTTAGACCGAGTGAGCTCCTCGAATATCCCACAACAAATCCCTTTGAGATAGCATGAGACTAATCCCTTATAGGCAAACCAAAGCGATGTACTTTAGACCCAGTTGGTCGCCTAACAATTTTTTTTTTTGTTTTACGAAAATGCCTAACGGGTATGATCAATGAAAATTTCAAATACGTTAAAATAATAAGACAAATAGTAATATTTTGTTGAAATTATTTTGATATGTTATATGAAAATTTTAATTGATTATAATTTTAATATTGAGATCATATAACAATTATCATCATAAATGAGGACAAACTGAAAATTGTCTAACGAACACATTATATATTAAATTCTTTTTTCATTTAAATTTTATGTAATAATCTATAATTTTTGAATTTTATGTTATTTTAATAAATAAACTTACAATAATAAAATTTATTAGAAATATATTATTTTTGTAATAATTTTAATACTATTATAAGATATAAATAAACAAGTGGTCTTTTGTGCGTGAAACACGGGACCTTATTCTTCTTCCAAGCACTATGATTGAGCTTATCATTAGGGTCCTTCTATGGTGAACAAACATGGTGGGTAACACCACCATGCACAAATTTTATCATTCGTTGGGTCAAAAAATCCTAGATTTTATTCCGCACCTTCCCACACCAAATTCTAATATCCATTATCCCCCTTTCTGCTCCTCCACCACCGCCTAGGTTCCTACTTCCTAATCCTCTGTTGTAATCCATATTTCAAGGACAGTGCTGGTTGTTCAAGGCTTTTACGATTTTATTAGAGTTGAATCGAAGCTGAAAATTGAGAAGGGGGAAGAAAAATCGCGACAGAAGCATCAGATTGGGATTCATCCAAGTACAAACCCTACACACTCTCTCAAACCCTAAGCGGTCACAAGTGCGCCATCTCCGCTGTTAAATTCTCCTCCAACGGCCGCCTTCTGGCATCGTCCTCTGCCGACTTGTTTATTAAACACTTTTTCTTTGGTCAAACAAACTTACAAGCTAGTCCAATAAATTATAAGTTATTTTTTGTCTTTGCCAAACAAAGCAACAGTTTATATGACCAAGATCCATGTTTCGAAAATTGGACTATACCAGTCGACTTGAGTGGTTTAATCGAAATGAATCAATCAAGTGTACGGTTCGTTTATTGCAAAAAATTGACAGATCTCATAATCGACGAAATCCTTGTTCAATCAGTCTTAAATAGAAAAAGTAAAACGATATGAATTTTTTTTTGGGTCCTAGTACAGTAAAAAGATATGAACTACTTTGTTTTTATTTGACAATTTTTTTATTTTAAACAAAAAAAAAATTCGTTAAGTCAATGTGCAATGGCCGATTTTCAAGATTCCTATACACGTATTTTTATTTTACATTCTTAAAGACATATAATTTGATCATTTATATTAATTTCATATTTAATTTATCTTAATTTCTCAATATTTTTATATTAGTATATTATTTAATATATTATATAATATTAAATATGTAATTAATTATCACCAATTCAACAACGATTTGATAACAGCTGAACAACAGACATAACCGATACATCTTTACAATGGAAATCACTCCTTAAAGGACAAAAACGTGTTAACATACCAGTAAAGCCTTCATTCGTGATTTGTGATAGAAAAAACAAAACGAATTTTGATTGAATTTCAAAACTCTGAAGCATTCAAAACCAAATATCTTCATAATTATGGTATTTTCAAATTGCCCTAAGTAGGTGAGGTCGTTTGTCCATGGGACAAACACCAATATAAGGGGTTGGCAACTTGAGACGACTCACTAATAAAACATATAATTCTTTTGCGATAACTTACATTGCGCCTTTAACTTTTAATGTTACAACTTCGCTGCCCTGTGCCTTAAAATCAAAGGGAAAATTGTGTGTGAACGGTGATTTTAAAAAACTTTTGGAAAAATAAGAGCTAAATATAACTTGCTGAAATATTAATGGAAAATTGATAAATGACTTGAGGAATAAATTGCAAACGAGTTAAAAATAAAGTAAATAGTAAGATATAAATAACAATAAAATAAAGTGTAGAAATTTAATTGACTGAAAAATAGAGAGAGTAAAAGAGCACACAACAAATTATCCAGGTTCGGCCACCTAACACCTCTGTGGCCTACGTCTTGTCCCCAAAGCAAACCACTATGAGATTTTTACTAAGACACTAGCTTTTAAATCAGGTTCAGCTAGAAACCTTTACAACTCTAAACCAGAGTAACAGGTTCAAGAGATATCACCTCTCTATGAACAACTTGGGATTCCTACCCAATAATAATCAGAAAAATTGCCAAGAAGAGATACACTCAAAAGTGTAGATATAAACAACTTGAAGCACAAATATTACAACTCAAACTATGTAGAGTAAGAAGGCTCTCAATAAAATAAACAAGTGAGTGTAAATGATAGAAAATATTTTTGCAAAGTTTCAGCACAAAATAAAATATTGCTTGAGAGTGTTATTTTTTTGTTCTGTGCGTTGTTCTTTTTGTCAAAGAATGTGCATGGTATATATATAAATAGAGAGTATGAGAAAACGATGTCCAAACACATAGTACGTATCGCTCTAAAATGTGAAAACCACGTTACAGAACCAAGCAATGTGATATACACATTTTTATTACTATTATTGACCAACATTTTTAGTAACGTTTTCATGCATGATTCACGTTCCAGAGTTAAAGAGCAAAAATTGGAATGTTGGAGTCAAATAGTCAAAACGTTTTGTTCAACACTCTTGAATGAAGACTTGACCATTTATTCTCATCAAATAAAAAATATATGAATCATGATGCCACATGCCGGAGCCTTCTAGGAATGATGTGTTTGAATACTTCAATAAGCATAAAAGATAAACGTGTGCAGCTAAAACCATCATCATAAGTTAAAAGAATTATTAAATATTGGCACCTTCAAAACGTAAATCACCAGCATTGGAAAAAAAAATATGCTTGCTATTCAAATATATTTTTGTGAGATAAAAAAAATATGGAAATAATTGTGGGCTTTCTAATTTAAAGAAAAATATTTTCACACAATAAAAAATAATTCAGTTTAGATAAACTCCAAAAAGGTAGATTTTCAAATAAGTGTGTGTGTGAATTATTTTAATTGAGAGCTTCTACTTCTACTCACAAATAATTCTAAAAATATATGGAAAAAAACCCAAAACTGAAAGTCTTCAATTCTTGGTAATTCTTTTTCGCTTTTTGCACACTTGTAGATCCTTTTGTCAATCATCAAAACAATTCCTGTCAAGACATATATTCACATACTCCCCCTTTTGGATGATGACAAACATCTCGTGAAGGGAATTTGCTTAGCAAAGGAGTTAGTCCAATAAAGATATAATAATAAAGATTAAGGATGATATGATAAAGAATATCCGAGTTTAAGCTCAATTAAGAACTCCCCCTTACTATATGTATTACTTAAAGGATCACTCCCCCTGAATTATGCATTCATGTAACTCTCCCCCTTTTGGCAACATCAAAAAGCGAGAAAGACAAAACAAATAAAGCAAGGCATATATTTAGGATTAAACAAACATATTTAGATGGTTATGTGATACCAAGCTTGTTGTGTGGACAGATGAGCTGTTTGGACATGAGTAGCTGGGTGCATAAGACAAGTGTGTCACCCACTCATTATTCCGTACTTAAAAAAAATGGAAGGGGAAATACCTGCATAAACTCGTTAGCACACTCAAACGCCCAAGTTAGAATTTATTCAAAAAGAAAATGCAATCACAGGCAGTCACTAAATGCATGATTGGTCTAAAATTCCCAATCAGTTCTAATAAAAAAGAAAGTTTCCTTAGGCAAAGGTTTAGTAAAAATATCTGCAAGTTGTCTAGATGTTTCCACAAATTCAATCATGCAATCACCTTTTTGAACATAATCTCTAATAAAATGGTGCCTAATCTCTATGTGTTTAGTTCGGGAGTGATAAACCGGATTTTTAGTGAGATTTATGACACTAGTGTTGTCACACTTTATTGGAACAGTTTTCAAATTAATTCCATAGTCATTCAACTGTTTCATCCAAATAATGTGTGCGCAACAACTACCTGCCGCAACGTATTCCGCTTCGGCAGTGGACAAAGCCACACTGGCTTGTTTCTTACTATGCCATGAAACCAAGGCATTCCCAAGTAAGTGACATGTCCCACTAGTGCTTTTTCGATCCAATTTACAACCCGCAAAATCAGAATCTGAGTACCCAATCAAAGTGCATTCGGCACCTTTGGGGTACCATAAACCCATGTTTTGTGTGCCAATGAGGTATCTCATAATGCGTTTTACAGCAGAGAGATGTGATTCCTTAGGATTAGCTTGAAAACGTGCACACATACAAACACTAAACATAATATCAGGACGACTAGCTGTGAGATAGAGAAGAGATCCTATCATACCTCTATACTTACTTACTTCGACCGACTTACCACATTCATCTTTGTCAAGATAGCATGAAGTGCTCATTGGAGTTGAGATTTCTTTTGCATCGCTCATTCCAAATTTCTTGAGCAAATCCTTGCAATATTTGGATTGATTGATGAATATTCCTTCCTTTGTTTGTTTGATTTGAAGTCCAAGGAAGTAATTAAGCTCTCCCATCATTGACATTTCAAATTCACTTTGCATGATATCAGAAAATTCCTTACACAAGAATTCATTAGTAGCACCAAATATTATATCATCGACATAAATTTGAACAAGTAAAATGTCATGCTTCTTATGCTTGATGAAAAGAGTAGTATCAACTTTTCCTCTTTCAAAACATTTTTCAAGTAAGTATTTGCTCAACCTATCATACCAAGCTCTAGGAGCTTGTTTTAAACCATACAAAGCCTTTTTCAATTTAAAAACATGATTTGGAAATTCAAAATTTTCAAAACCAGGAGGTTGATCAACAAATACTTCTTCTTGAATATAACTATTTAGAAAAGCACTCTTTACATCCATTTGAAAAAGTTTAAAATCCATGACACATGCAAATGCTAGAAGCATACGAATGGCTTCTAATCTAGCCACGGGTGCATAGGTTTCATCGAAATCTATGCCCTCTTGTTGGTTGTAGCCTTTTGCAATAAGTCTAGCTTTGTTTCTAACAATAATACCGTTTTCATCAAGCTTGTTGCAAAAGACCCATTTGGTCCCAATGACTATATGATCTTTAGGTTTAGGAACTAGTTCCCAAACATTGTTTCTTTCAAATTGATTTAATTCCTCTTGCATAGCAAGGGTCCAATGTTCATCAATAATGGCTTCATTGATGTCCTTTGGTTCAACTTGAGAAACAAAAGCCATGAAAAGACATGCATGATTAAGAGAGTTTCGAGTTGTTACCCCTTTAGAGATATCGCCAATTATATTGTCAAGTGGATGATGTTTTGAGACTCTCCATTCTTTTGGTAAATTTGAATGAGGGGATTCTTTAGAAGATTGTGGCAAAGGATTTTCATCTTCATCTTTGGACTCGTTTGAATCTTCTAATTGACTATTTCCCAATATTTCTGCAAGATCATCAACACTATCTTCTACCAAAGATTTTGGGTTAGACTCATCAAAGGTAACATGCACAGATTCTTCAATGGTCAAAGTTCTCTTATTATAAATTCGAAAAGCTTTACTAGAAGTGGAATATCCAAGAAATATACCTTCATCCACTTTGGCATCAAATTTGCCAAGGTTATTCTTACCATTGTTTAGGACAAAACACTTGCATCCGAAAACGTGAAGGTGGGAAATGTTGGGCTTCCTTCCTTTGTAGAGTTCATAAGGTGTTTGTTTAAGGATCGGCCTTATAAGAACTCAATTCATCACATAGCAAGCGGTGCTCACGGCATCTGCCCAAAAGTACTTAGGAAGGTTAGTCTCATTGAGCATCGTCCTCGCTAGCTCTTCATGAGACCGATTTTTCCTTTCAACCACTCCATTTTGTTGCGGTGTCCTTGGAGCAGAAAAATTGTGATCGATGCTATTTCTTGTGCAAAATGCTTCAAATGCTTCATTCTCAAATTCTCCACCATGATCACTTCGAATGGAAGCAATGTTAAGTCCCTTCTCATTTTGTATAACCTTTGCAAGTTTTCGAAAAGCATTAAAAGCATCATTTTTGTGAGAAATAAATAAAGTCCATGTATAGCGAGAATAGTCATCCACAATAACAAGAGCATAGTAATTGCCACCAAAGCTCATGGTTCTAGAAGGGCCAAATAAATCCATATGTAAAAGTTGTAAAGGCTGGTTTGTAGAAACAATATTTTTAGATTTGAAAAAGGCCTTTACTTGTTTTCCTTTTTGACACGCATCACAAAGTTTATCTTTTTCAAAACGAATCTTTGGCAAACCAATTACTAAGTCTTTACGAACTAATTTATTAAGATGATCCATGTGAATATGAGTCATTCTTCTATGCCATAGCCAAAATTCATCCACTTTACTAAAAAGACAACATGCAGCATTTGAAGTTAGTTCATCTAAATTTACCATATAAATATTTCCAATTCTAGATCCAACAAAAATAGTACTTTTATTAAGAGAATTTACGACCATGCATTTTGAAGAATCAAATACAACACCATTGCCTTTGTCAGAAAGTTGACTAATACTTAGCAAGTTATGTTTGAAACCTTCCACATACAAGAAGTTCTCTATAATGGGATTAGGACTCTTACCAATAGTACCAATCCCAAGAATTTTACCTTTATTATTATCACCATAACAAACATAACCTTTGTTTTTGGGCTCCAAAGAGGAGAACTTGCTTTTGTCTCCTGTCATGTGCTTTGAACAACCACTATCAAGATACCAGTTCGAATCTTTGGCTTTCAAGCACACCTACAAAATAAAATCAAGTTTTAACTTTTGGTACCCATGCCATCTTGGGTCCTAGTGAGTTAGTGTTGGGCAAGGTGCCCTTTGGTATCCACATCTTTTTACCAATCACATTCTGATTTTTCCTAATATTGTAAATGGAAGCAGTGTGACCTTTTCTACCACAGTGAAAACATTTAATGAAATGACTACTTGAAGATTTATTGTGATTGGAGAGTTTAAAAGATTTTTCATGAATTTTTGGACGATAACCTAAACCAGCTTTTCCAAAAGTACCTTTTTGCTTTCCCAAAATAATGTTTAGATTTTCTCTTCCCATGGTAAATTTTGCAAGGGTGTTATTTAAATCCTCAACCTTACTTTTCAAAACACGACACTCATTGCATTTTAAAGCTTCATCTTTTTTATTCTCGCAAAATATGGGAGGAAAAGTTTCAATCACAGCAACTTGTTTTTCTTTAAGAATCACCATCTCTTTGTTTAAAATTTCAATTTTTGATTCAAGAGAAAAAATGGTTTTCTTAGAAGAAAGAACAATTTTTTCAAGTCTAATCATTTCATTATTGAATTATTCACAAGCAGCAAGTAATTCATCATAAGTTAAAGGAGGGTCACAGTCATGAAAGTTTACCTCGTCTTCATCATGATTTGCCATTAGACTAAGGTGAGCCTCTTCATTTTCAGATTCATCAGAAGAATCCATATCATTATCATCCCAGGCAATGTAAGCTCTTCTTCCTTTCGAATCCTTTGGTGGTTTCTTTTCCAATTTCTCATTCCTCTTTTGGTTTTGAGGACAATCGGGTTTTATGTGACCTTTCTTTCTACACTTGTAGCAGGTAGGATTAAAAGAAGTTGTTTCATCACTTTTCTTTTGAGAGCTTGGGAACTTACCTTTGTTTCTCAGTCTCATGAACCTCTTGAATTTGCGAACCATTAGACTCATGTTTTACTCATTATTTTCATCTTCAAGGAAATCACACTCGTCATCGTCAGCTTCCTCAATACTTGCTTTGAGAGCGAGTCCTTTCTTTTTCTTATCAACTTCTTCGCTTTCCATGAGACGATTTAGTTCATGTTCATGTTCCTGCAATTTTCCAAATAAAGTGGCCAATGTCATAGAAGATAAGTCTCTAGATTCAGCTATAGCAGTGACCTTGGGTTGCCAATTCCTGTTTAGACATCTAAGAACTTTGTTAATCAAATTTTCATTAGTAAAGGATTTTCCAAGAGTTCTGAGATGATTTATTATATGAGTAAATCGTTTTTGCATATCTTGTATGCTTTCACCTGGGTTCATCCTAAATAACTCATACTCGTGGGTTAATGTGTTCATTCGAGCCCTCTTGACTTCAGTAGTACCTTCATGGGTCACTTGGAGGGTGTCCCACATTTCCTTAGCGGACTCACAATTTGAGGCCCTATCGAACTCATCGTAGCTTAAAGCGGAGGTGATGATGTTTTTGGCTTTTAAATTGTGTTGGACCTTTTTCTTTTCCTCATCGGTCCAAAGGGTTCTTGATTTTTTCACCATCTCATTATGGACTGAATGAGTGGGAACAAACGGACCGTTTTCCACTGCATCCCAAATATCAAGGTCTACAGCTTCAAGGAAAATTTTCATTCTTTCTTTCTAATAACCATACCCTGCACCATTGAAAGATGGGGGTCTGTTCATGGAATATCCCTCATTAGAAGAACTGTTTGAAGTCATCCTCTTGAGACGGTTTGGTCCTTTAAACAAGAGTCTAGCTCTGATACCACCCCCTTCACACGTCACCTTTGCGTCGCTAGCTGCTCAGTACCGCTGTGAGCTGTCGCACACCACATCTCTCTCTCTTGCGCCAAATCGCTACTCACTAGCAACCTTTCCTTTTGTGTTTCTCACCAGAAAATGTAATCTTAACTAAGTTATCTCTTTTGGCATTCACCATATGAGTAAAGCCTTCCTTGGTAATTTGTGATAGAAAATAATGGAATTTGATTGAATCTCAAAACTCTGAAGCATTCAAAACAAATATCTTCGTAGTCCTGGTATTTTCAATTCGCCCTAAGTAGGTGAGCTCGTCTGTCCGTGGGACAACACACCAATAGAAGGGGTTGGCAGCTTGAGATAGCTCACTCATAAAACATATATTTCTTTTGTGATAACTTACACTTTTCTTTTAACTTTTAATGTTACAACTTCCCTACTCTGTGCCTCAAAATTAAATCTCAGTTCTAGGGTGTTCTATTCTATTCCCCCTTCACACGTCACCTTGCATCGCTAGTTGTCGGTTCCTCAGTACCGCTGTGAGCTGTCACATGCCACATCTCTCTCCTGCACCACATTGCTACGGATCATGAACAAGCTTCCAGTAAAGCTGGTGGTCTACACCTTAAATTATATATTTACCCCTTCTAATATTTGGCCCTAAGAAGGTGAGCTCGTCTATATGTGGGACAACACACTAATGGAAGGGATTGACAGCCTGAGACGGCTCACTAATAAAATACCTACTTCATTTGTGAGAACTTACGCTGACTTCACTATTATGTGCTTCAAAATCAAAACTCAAATCTAGGGTGTCTTATTTTATTCCACTTCATACGTCACCTTGCATCGCTAGCTGTTGGCTGCTCAGTACCACCTTGAGTTGTCGCACGCCACACCTCTCTCCTGCGCCACATCCCTACTCACTAGCAAGCTTTTCTTCTGTGTTTCTCACCAATAAAGGTAATCTTAATTAAGTTGTCTCTTTTAGAGTTCACCACACTAGTAAAGCCTTCCTTCATGATTTGCGATAGAAAAGAATAGGCTTAATTATAGATTTGGTCCCCTTATTTTATTTAATCCGCAATTTTGGTGTCCCTTTTTTCCTTAATTTTTGTCCCCTTTTTTGTAAATTTCACGATTTTGGTCCATCCGTTAAGTGACATCTAATATCTAACAGAGATGATGACGTGATATTGAAGGGTTGACGTGGCAGTAGATAGATAGGGTTGACATGGTCACATAATGCTGACATAAGCTGACATACATATATTATTTTTCATAGAAACTTAGCATAATCATTTTGTTTTTGTTGAGTAATATTTTTATTTTTAGTTTATTTAGTTATTTAGTTTATTCATTTGATTTAGTTTATTTAGTTACATTTAAATAATTATATTATTATTTTTGAATGGAAATATATTATCATTGATATTAAAATAACTACATTATATTCTTCTATGATGAATATTTTGAGATTATGAATTTAATTATATTTCATAGTTGTTACACTTACATTGTTATATATTTATATATATATAGACACACACACACACACACACCCACTCTCTTGACTCGAATATAAGCAAAAAATAGTCATGTTTGGTTGTCTAAAATATAAGCAAATTCTAGCTAATTTTACCTTATTTAATGTTATCATTCCCAAAATACACTTCATTTATTGTTATCATGAAACAAGTTCCCATACAAAATTAAATGAAGAGAAATGATAGTTTGGGGATTGCAACTAGTTTTTTATTACACCAAAAAAATTAAATAAACTTAACTAATATCCTTAATCATTGTGAAATTAAGTATTTTTTTATTATAGTTGAGTTCGAAGGGAGTAGATAGATAGATAGATAGAAAATTATTAGTTGATCAAGTCTAATATTATAGTTGAGTTCGAAGGGAGTAGATAGATAGATAGATAGATAGATAGATAGATAGATAGAAAATTATTAGTTGATCAAGTCTAAAAGTGCATGAAAAAAAACTTAAGGATACCACTTAATATCAAGTTCTATTAGTTCATTTCGTTCTGTTTCTTGTTAAATACACTCAAAAACTTATGGAACTGTTTGACCTCATGCACCCCTTGAAACATGGTACAACAGTTGGCGACAATTTGTTGTTGTTGTTGTTGTTGTTGTTTTTCTCAGTTAAAAACGAAACGAACTTGATAGTTGAAACTTGATTTAAGTTTATTTAACATTCATCACATAAATCAAAATAATGTACAGTTTTAGGTTTTTTTTTTGTCTGATGACCTAGCGGCCTACTACGCACTCCTAAGAGCGCTGAAAGAGGGTGTAGCAGGTTCGAACCCACGCCCAAGCGTCTAAGCGGCAAATATTTTGCCAGTTGTGCTAAGCGGAAAATATTATGTACAGTTTAGTATAACATTGAAATAAAATAATTTTGAGTTTTATACATAATTGACTTAATATTGTACTAATATTAATTTCGAGAAAAATATTAACTTATATTTATGTAAAACTCAAAATTATTTTAGCTTAATTTTTTTACGGAATTATTTTAGTTTAATATTGCACTAAATTAATTTATATAAAACATAATTATTAATTTTATTAATTTTTTAATACTGTACAATTTTTTAGTTTTTGTGGTCAATGTTAACTATTTTTCAAGTAATATTAAACTTAATCAAGTGATTATTTTCTATTAAAAGGAGTGTGTGTGTGTGTGTGTGTGTTTATGGTTCCAAAAATCCCGTGGAAAGTGGATTGAGGATGGGGATCGCAATACCAAATACTACCACTCCAAAACAATCATTAGGAGAAGGAAAAATAAAATCCTTGCCTTACGAAATGATAATAGAGGTTGAGAGGAGGACCCTGTAATGCTGAAAGAAATGGTGAAAAGTTTCTATATTGGTTAATTCACAGAGGAGTAGGCAACTCGTGAGACTATCATCTCTTTAGCATTTTATCCGAACAATTTGGAAGCTCATTCTGACTCTCTGAGTGGCAAAGTGAGTTTGGAGGAATTAAAGCATGCTCTTTTTTAGATGGGGCCGCACAAGACACCAGGTGAGGATGGGTATCCGGCCCTTTTCTTCCAGAAATGTTGGGACACCGTGTTTTCTACGCTGCGCAGTTTTGTGAATCAGGTTTGGGAGCAGCCAAATAGAATTGGTTCAGTCAACAACACTTTGTTGGTGTTAATTCCAAAAGTGGACAAATCTGAATTTGTCACTCAATTTAGACCCATAGCTCTGTGTAATGCAGCTTACAAACTCATTACCAAGATCATTCTCAATAGGATTAACCCGCACCTGGATAGTATTATTTCACCTTATCAGGCTAGCTTCATCCCAGGGCGCAATATACACCACAACATTATTATTGCACAAGAGATGGTGCATACAATGGCTAGGATGAAAGGCAAGAAGGGTTTTATGTCCATTAAAATTGACCTTGAAAATGCATACAATCGGCTCAACTGGAATTTTGTGAGTCAATGCCTCGAAGACTGTTAGTTCCCTGCACAACTTGTTTCTATCATTCATCACTGCATTTCATCATCTTCTTTCAAGCTTCTGTGGAATGGAGATAAAACAGATAATTTCATTCCCACTCGTGGCATTCGTCAAGGAGACCCTTTATCTCCATATTTGTTCGTATTTTGTATGGAGCGCCTCTCTCACATAATTGCGGACAATGTGGAGGCGGGTTATTGGATTCTAATGAAGGCAGGTAGAACTGGACCCCCTGTGTCCCATCTTTTATTTGCTGATGACCTTCTTCTGTTTGCAGAAGCTTCTATTGAGCAGGCACATTGTGTGATGCATTGTCTAGATCAGTTTTGTCAAGCATCTGGACAAAAGATAAATGCCAAGAAGACTCAAATCTATTCCTCGAAGAATGCAGATCAGGATTTGAGGAATGACATCTTACATCATATTGGTTTCAAGGAGTCTCACAGTTTGGGGAGATATCTGGGGGCTAATCTTGCTCATAAAAAGAAGCTCTCAAAGCCAGTTTCGCCACATTATAGACAAAATCCAAGGCAAGCTAAGTGGGTGGAAGCAACAATGCTTGAGTCTAGCTGGTAGACTGACATTAACAAAGTCAGTTCTTAGTTCCATTCCTTATTTCCATATGCAGTATGCAAAGCTTCCCAAAACAGTTTGTGAGGAGATGGAAAAACTCCAAAGGAAGTTTCTCTGGGGGGACACTGATCAAGCCCGGAGGGCTCACCTGGTGAGATGGGAGACCTGTTGTCTGCCTAAGCATGATAGAGGGTTGGGCATAAAGAAGCCACAACTTATGAATGATGCGTTTATAATGAAAATGATGTGGCAACTTATTTCCAAGCCACAGGAGCTATGGTGTCAAGTGTTATATGGAAAATATGGACGGGGAAAGAATCTCTTGTCTAATATTAAGGTACAATCGTACGATTCCTCCCTTTGGAAAGCCATGGGGGCGGTGTGGGAACAATTCTGACGCAACATATCATGGAGAATAGGCAATGGAAGACAAGTCAATTTCTCGTTGGATAAGTGGGTCTCAAGTGAACCTTCTCTGATTATAATCCCAAATCAACCAAGTGTCATTATTGATACCACTTTGAAGGTGTGTAAGGTGCTGACTTAAGTTGGGGTGTAGGATATGGAGTTTCTTCATAACCATCTTGCCCCTAATCTGATTGATAAAATTGTGTCCTTATCAGCCCCGATGGAATCAGATGATGATGACTGTGTGGTGTGGCCAGGAACTAGCACTGGTAGGTTCACAGTGCCAAGTGCTTACCAAGGCTTGGCTGGGGATCCGCAGCATATTGAGGGGGAGTAGAAGGTCCTGTGGAAGTGGAAGGGACCGCATAGAATTCAAACTTTCATCGGTTAGCAGCTCATGGGCGTCTTCTTACTAATCAGCACAAACATAAATGGAACGCCTCAATATCTCCTTTATGCCTGTGTTGTCAAAGAGAGGAGGCGTCTCTGACTCATGTTCTTCGGGACTGTGTATATGCTACTAGAGTCTGGTTGCGTTTAATTCCTTCAGATCAGGTTCAATCTTTATTCTCTGCTGATATCAAGGACTGGATCTTCAACAATATTTGCAACAAGATGAAAACTTGTTCTCGATACTCGTGGAACAATATGTTTATGGTTGCTAGCTGGCATCTCTGGAGGTGGCGGAATCAGTATATTTTTGGGAAAGGATTTCAACGGCCAGGCGAGCCTCTCTTACCCATTCTCAAATTTGTGCAGGATATCAAATATTCTTCTAATCTGCACTACTAGAATTGGAGTGGAACATCAGATACTGTTTACGTTAGTTGGAAGCGTCCTCTGGAAGGCTGGCTGAAGCTCAACTGTGATGGCACTTTTGATCATGGTAGTGGTAATGCTGGCTGTGGTGGACTGGGATGAGGCTGGAAACTGGATTAAAGGATACATTCACCAGATTGGGTCATGTGATGTAATTCAGGCGGAGATGTGGGCAATGTTTGTTGGTTTGGAGTTGGCTTGGAAGGAGGGGTGCATGAAGCTCGTTGTGGAATGACGGTTCCCTAAAATGCTCATTTTCTTGCTCTTAATTGAATGGAATTATCTTGCAAACTTAGACTTTATTCCTTGTTTGGCCTCTAATCTTAAGAGTTTGAGTATTTGCTTGTTGGGATAATCTAGTTGTTAACTATGTTAGTTCTTTTGTTGCTTTGTTGGAAAAATGTCCTTATTGTGGTCTTGTCTTTTTGTAGGGAGGAAGGGGATTGTTTGGAGACATGTCTCCACTCATCCAAATGAGATGATCTTGGTCTTGTTGGAAACATAATTGAATTATCTACATCTTTGATGAAGAACTCGAGACCCAAATCAATCTATAAGTTGGGATAATTTGTGCTACACGTTGACATGATGATGCTGCCCTAACCTGACAACTGTTCGATGTTTCAATCATATCTGGAGTTTTAGTTGTCCAAATGAGCTAAAACCGGTGCCATTGGAAATCTAAGATCCATATCTTCAACTTTCGTGAAGACACCTTGAGCTAATTCAGACTTTAAAGAGGTGAAAAAGGCAGCACAACATGGAAGAACGGGTGCAGAAGGGCGCCCTGCGCCTGCTGGGAATCATTTTGATCAATTTTGGGCGCCAAGCCTCAGAACCCAAATACTGCGCCTGCCTCTCGGCCGACACTTATTAAAACACACTTTTAACTCATTTTGGTCATCCCCCTTTCATATGTTCTCACTCCCAAACCCTAGGGGAGCCAAGAGGCAACCCTAAATCCATCTCATCTCCATCTCTCTTGAAGATTCAAGCCTTGGAAGAGACCTTGGAGCTTCAATGGATCATCCACCACCTCTCCATCTATCTAGTTCTATTTCTCCTCTCTCTTTTATGCATTTTTAGTTTTCCTTTTGGTTAGGAATGATGAACCTTTGTTGGATTCTTGTGTAATATGACTCTTAATGATTAATACTTGTTGTATTTGTGTTGATTGAGCAATTTCTTCCATCCTTAATGTATTTCTTTGATTGGCCATCTTAGAATTGATTTTAAATTCAATCTCACAATTGGAAAATTGGTTATTGAGTTGGACTATGAAGTTGATTGCCATATTTGTGATGATCCTAGGGATAGGACTTCATGCATGTGTGTTCTTCTAAATTCTTGCACTTAATGCTTAGTTAAATTAGGAAGGCCTAAGGAATTAGGGTTCTTGGTTTATTCTAAAAGGGCTTTTGCTCAAGGAATTGAGATTAGTCTAACTAAGTGAATTCGAACTTCAATTGCATGAATTTGACTTGTATTGGGATTGAGTTTGATTGCATGAGAAGAGGAAAACAAAGGGGATTCAAATCCTAACCACTTTTATCCATATTAGTTGTGCACACCAAGTGTTTGATATTTGGTATTGTTGACACACACCAAGTGTTTGATATTTAGTCAATACAAGAAAACCCAAAAATATTGTTTCTTGCTTTCTTTAATTTCATTGTTAATCAATTCAAAACACCAAAATATATTGTTTCTTGTTCAAATAGTAATAAAAATAGTAAGTTGATATTTGACACGCAATCCTCGAGGACGATATCCCATTTAACCGATTTTATTACTTGCAACGATCCGGTACACTTGCCGTGATCACATCAAGTTTTTGGCACCGTTGCCGGGGATTGCTATTTCAAGTGTCATCTAGCCTATGAGATTACTACTTTGAACCTTTATTTTCATGTTTGTGCATATTTTATTTTTCTTTTAATTTCCTAATTTCCAAATCACTATCTCCTTTTTTGAGTTTGTTCAATCCAGGATTAACCTACTTCAAGCTATGGAATCCTTGTTAGACACTATTCTTCACGAGAGAAAGCTTATGACTCAGCAACTAAAGTTGTTGAACATCCTTTTTCAAAAAAAGGTAATGTCTCAACAATTAGAGTCGTTGTCTAACGAACTCCAAGCCATGCAAGTGAATGTCATCCAACCCCTCCCACTTGGTTGTGACTTTTGTGGGGCAGATCATACAAATGCCAATTGTGAGGAACTATGCAAGGTCTTTTGTAGAAAAGACTATAGTGGTGAGGAATGTGATCAACCTCATTCTTGTGAACTTTGGGAAGGAGATATTTCAAATGGCTATTATGAGGATGATGCTATGCCAAAAATAGTACAAGGTGGCTCTTTCACTACATCATTTGATGAAGGAAAAAAGCCTTGGGAAATTGCTATTGAAAAATTGGCTATGCAAACCTCACATTTTATGGAGGAGACAAGGGTAACATTTAAAAATCAAGAAGTCTCCATCAAGAGTCAAGAAACCACCATTCATAATCTAGAGGCTCAAGTGGGGATATTGTTCGAGCAATTAAAACAGAGGTCTTTTGAATCTCATTCTAGTGATATCATCCTAAATCCTAAAGGAGTTGGAGTAGTTGAGCTAAAATCGAAGTTTCCAAAGGAAGAACAAGGCTCAAGAGAAGAAGTAAGGGAGAAGAAAGATGATGAAGGAAAAATGATGCGTTTGGATGGATATTTAGTTTGGGGGGAAACAAAGATTCCCAAAATTTGGGAAGAAATGGAGACCCAACAAGTAATTAACCACCAAATCAATTTTCTTTCTCATCATTTGAGTATCAAGGAGGAGAGGGATGTAAAGTTTGATCAATTTTTAGATATCCTCAATGCCTTATTCATCATCCTCCACCTTGAGAGCGCATGGAAGAAGAATCATTTATACCTCAAGTTCATGGAGTTCTTGCCTATGCAAAGAAAGAAGAAGGGTGATGTGTTCTTTGTGTCATATTATCCACCCTAACTTGGGTGTTGAAGCGTCAAGCTAATGACGTTAAATAAGCGCTTCATGGGAGGCAACCCATGCGAGGGAGTTTCTACCTCTTTCTCTTGCATTTTTTTTTTAATTTAGTTTGCTTGATTTTCATTTTAGTGTGTTTGTCAAAGCTTAAGTTAGGAGTTCTTTATTTTTGTGTTAAAAAAAAGAAAAAAAAATGTGTGTGGTGTGATGTTTTGAGTCTTTTTGGTTTGTAAGTCCTAGGATGTCAAATTGAAATGACTGCTGGCTGAACTTTGATTTAAACCCACTTGTGATTTGAATTTTGTATTAAGCACCAATCGATTTGTGATGTGAATGAGCTGTTGAGGAGTTACAACTTGAGACTAGAAACTTTTTGGAGTGAGTCAACCATTGCTCAACTGTTTTGGTTTGTTAAAATGTTTTTGTGATTGATATGCACTTGTCCTATGGTGTTTGTAGAGCCTCCATCAATAATTCTTTGTGAGAGGACACATTTGAGTTTTCATTCCCCATACTTTGATTGAATCTCTGTTGCATGTTATTAGTTGCACAATGTTTTGATATAAAAAAGGCAAATTTTGTTGGAGGCCAATTAGCCAAAAAGCCAACCCGACATAATATGACTTTTGTTTGCAAAGCCCCGTTGAGCCTAAAGCCTTTTGTTCTTGTTAACCCATCAAAACAATAGCTTTTAACCTTGTGATTAACTTGTTACCCACCTAAGAAGGTTAGATGAGCATGAATTGACTAAGGTTGACAAAGAACTAAGTTTGGAGTTGGGGGGAAGTTAACAACATTATGATTGGTTGTGGTTTGAGCTGTGAAAAAAAAAACAGAAAAAACCAGAAAAAAAAAACCAGAAAAAAAAAGAATGGCTTGTTTTTGGATTGGTACCCCTTTTGAGACCAAAGTGTTATTGGGGGGACTAATAATTGTGTGATACAAAGTTGTTTAAGGATTGAGTTTTTGGAAAACACCACCTTTGGAAAATTGAAGAAAAGAGGAATTGTAGTGAAAATTTCTAGAGTTGGTTGATGCTCATCTATCTTTAAAGGGTGATAGCCTAAATGTCTAATCCATCCACCCTAACCTTGGCCAAGTTACAACCTTGAAAGACCTTTTGGTTGGAGCATTGTGCAAGTGGTACTCGTGTGAGAAAGAGATGAAAATCAAATCCATGGGGGATGGGCTCAAATAGTGTTGACTGAGAGAAACACAAACCCCAAAACACTTGAGAGTTGGAGTGAAAATTTTTCTTAATCTTTGTGAGTAGAAAAGAAAGCACTCAATCACATTGAAAGTTTCAATTGCACATTCCATTACTTGTTGAGTTTTTAATGGTGAATTCATGCTTATGTGACTCTAATTTCCAATTTGTGATAGTCTCATGTTAGTTCTGATGATGATAAAGCGCAATGAATTTATCTATGATTGGTGTACATGTTATGTAATAACTTTTGAAAGTGGTGAAAAGTTGTGGTTTAGTCCGGTGGTTGGATCAAGTAGTTGTTTTTTGTCGAGTTCTTGCCTGAGGACAAGCAAGGTTTAAGTTTGGAGTGTTTGACTGCCCCTAAAATGCTCATTTTCTTGCTCTTAATTGAAGGGAATTATCTTGCAAACTTAGACTTTATTCCTTGTTTGGCCTCTAATCTTAAGAGTTTGAGTATTTGCTTGTTAGGATAATCTAGTTGTTAACTATGTTAGTTCTTTTGTTGCTTTGTTGGAAAAATGTCCTTATTGTGGTCTTGTCTTTTTGTAGGGAGGAAAGGGATTGTTTGGAGACATGTCTCCACTCATCCAAATGAGATGATCTTGGTCTTGTTGGAAACATAATTGTATTATCTACATCTTTGATGAAGAACTCGAGACCCAAATCAATCTATAAGTTGGGATAATTTGTGCTACACGTTGACATGATGATGCTGCCCTAACCTGACAACTGTTCGATGTTTCAATCATATCTGGAGTTTTAGTTGTCCAAATGAGCTAAAACCGGTGCCATTGGAAATCTAAGATCCAACTCTTCAACTTTCGTGAAGACACCTTGAGCTAATTCAGACTTTAAAGAGGTGAAAAAGGCAGCACAACATGGAAGAACGGGTGCAGAAGGGCGTCCTGCGCCCAGGAGGGCGCCCTGCGCCTGCTGGGAATCATTTTGATCAATTTTGGGCGCCCTGCGCCCCAGAACCCAGCGCCCTGCGCCCCGTCTCGGCCTGACACTTATTAAAACACACTTTTAACTCATTTTGGTCATCCCCTTTCATATGTTCTCACTCCCAAACCCTAGGGGAGCCAAGAGGCAACCCTAAATCCATCTCATCTCCATCTCTCTTGAAGATTCAAGCCTTGGAAGAGACCTTGGAGCTTCAATGGATCATCCACCACCTCTCCATCTATCTAGTTCTATTTCTCCTCTCTCTTTTATGCATTTTTAGTTTTCCTTTTGGTTAGGAATGATGAACCTTTGTTGGATTCTTGTGTAATATGACTCTTAATGATTAATACTTGTTGTATTTGTGTTGATTGAGCAATTTCTTCCATCCTTAATGCATTTCTTTGATTGGCCATCTTAGAATTGATTTTAAATTCAATCTCACAATTGGAAAATTGGTTATTGAGTTGGACTATGAAGTTGATTGCCATATTTGTGATGATCCTAGGGATAGGACTTCATGCATGTGTGTTCTTCTAAATTCTTGCACTTAATGCTTAGTTAAATTAGGAAGGCCTAAGGAATTAGGGTTCTTGGTTTATTCTAAAAGGGCTTTTGCTCAAGGAATTGAGATTAGTCTAACTAAGTGAATTCGAACTTCAATTGCATGAATTTGACTTGTATTGGGATTGAGTTTGATTGCATGAGAAGAGGAAAACAAAGGGGATTCAAATCCTAACCACTTTTATCCATATTAGTTGTGCACACCAAGTGTTTGATATTTGGTATTGTTGACACACACCAAGTGTTTGATATTTAGTCAATACAAGAAAACCCAAAAATATTGTTTCTTGCTTTCTTTAATTTCATTGTTAATCAATTCAAAACACCAAAATATATTGTTTCTTGTTCAAATAGTAATAAAAATAGTAAGTTGATATTTGACACGCAATCCTTGAGGACGATATCCGATACTTAACCGATTTTATTACTTGCAACGATCCCAGACACTTGCCGTGATCACATCACGTTTCTGGCTCCGTTCCGGGGGATTGCTATTTCAAGTGTCATCTAGCCTATGAGATTACTACTTTGAACCTTTATTTTCATGTTTGTGCATATTTTATTTTTCTTTTAATTTCCTAATTTCCAAATCACTATCTCCTTTTTTGAGTTTGTTCAATCCAGGATTAACCTACTTCAAGCTATGGAATCCTTGTTAGACACTATTCTTCATGAGAGAAAACTTATGACTCAGCAACTAAAGTTGTTGAACATCCTTTTTCAAAAAAAGGTAATGTCTCAACAATTAGAGTCGTTGTCTAACGAACTCCAAGCCATGCAAGTGAATGTCATCCAACCCCTCCCACTTGGTTGTGACTTTTGTGGGGCAGATCATACAAATGCCAATTGTGAGGAACTATGCAAGGTCTTTTGTAGAAAAGACTATAGTGGTGAGGAATGTGATCAACCTCATTCTTGTGAACTTTGGGAAGGAGATATTTCAAATGGCTATTATGAGGATGATGCCATGCCAAAAATAGTACAAGGTGGCTCTTTCACTACATCATTTGATGAAGGAAAAAAGCCTTGGGAAATTGCTATTGAAAAATTGGCTATGCAAACCTCACATTTTATGGAGGAGACAAGGGTAACATTTAAAAATCAAGAAGTCTCCATCAAGAGTCAAGAAACCACCATTCATAATCTAGAGGCTCAAGTGGGGATATTGTTCGAGCAATTAAAACAGAGGTTTTTTGAATCTCATTCTAGTGATATCATCCTAAATCCTAAAGGAGTTGGAGTAGTTGAGCTAAAATCGAAGTTTCCAAAGGAAGAACAAGGCTCAAGAGAAGAAGTAAGGGAGAAGAAAGATGATGAAGGAAAAATGATGCGTTTGGATGGATATTTAGTTTGGGGGGAAACAAAGATTCCCAAAATTTGGGAAGAAATGGAGACCCAACAAGTAATTAACCACCAAATCAATTTTCTTTCTCATCATTTGAGTATCAAGGAGGAGAGGGATGTAAAGTTTGATCAATTTTTAGATATCCTCAATGCCTTATTCATCATCCTCCACCTTGAGAGCGCATGGAAGAAGAATCATTTATACCTCAAGTTCATGGAGTTCTTGCCTATGCAAAGAAAGAAGAAGGGTGATGTGTTCTTTGTGTCATATTATCCACCCTAACTTGGGTGTTGAAGCGTCAAGCTAATGACGTTAAATAAGCGCTTCATGGGAGGCAACCCATGCGAGGGAGTTTCTACCTCTTTCTCTTGCATTTTTTTTTTTGAATTTAGTTTGCTTGATTTTCATTTTAGTGTGTTTGTCAAAGCTTAAGTTAGGAGTTCTTTATTTTTGTGTTAAAAAAAAGAAAAAAAAATGTGTGTGGTGTGATGTTTTGAGTCTTTTTGGTTTGTAAGTCCTAGGATGTCAAATTGAAATGACTGCTGGCTGAACTTTGATTTAAACCCACTTGTGATTTGGATTTTGTATTAAGCACCAATCGATTTGTGATGTGAATGAGCTGTTGAGGAGTTACAACTTGAGACTAGAAACTTTTTGGAGTGAGTCAACCATTGCTCAACTGTCTTGGTTTGTTAAAATGTTTTTGTGATTGATATGCACTTGTCCTATGGTGTTTGTAAAGCCTCCATCAATAATTCTTTGTGAGAGGACACATTTGAATTTTCATTCCCCATACTTTGATTGAATCTCTGTTGCATGTTATTAGTTGCACAATGTTTTGATATAAAAAAAGGCAAATTTTGTTGGAAGCCAATTAGCCAAAAAGCCAACCCGACATAATATGACTTTTGTTTGCAAAGCCCGTTGAGCCTAAAGCCTTTTGTTCTTGTTAACCCATCAAAACAATAGCTTTTAACCTTGTGATTAACTTGTTACCCACCTAAGAAGGTTAGATGAGCATGAATTGACTAAGGTTGACAAAGAACTAAGTTTGGAGTTGGGGGGAAGTGAACAACATTATGATTGGTTGTGGTTTGGTGTGAAAAAACAGAAAAAACCAGGAAAAAACCAGAAAAAAAAAGAATGGCTTGTTTTTGGATTGGTACCCCTTTTGAGACCAAAGTGTTATTGGGGGGACTAATAATTGTGTGATACAAAGTTGTTTAAGGATTGAGTTTTTGGAAAACACCACCTTTGGAAAATTGAAGAAAAGAGGAATTGTAGTGAAAATTTCTAGAGTTGGTTGATGCTCATCTATCTTTAAAGGGTGATAGCCTAAATGTCTAATCCATCCACCCTAACCTTGGCCAAGTTACAACCTTGAAAGACCTTTTGGTTGGAGCATTGTGCAAGTGGTACTCGTGTGAGAAAGAGATGAAAATCAAATCCATGGGGGATGGGCTCAAATAGTGTTGACTGAGAGAAACACAAACCCCAAAACACTTGAGAGTTGGAGTGAAAATTTTTCTTAATCTTTGTGAGTAGAAAAGAAAGCACTCAATAACATTGAAAGTTTCAATTGCACATTCCATTACTTGTTGAGTTTTTAATGGTGAATTCATGCTTATGTGACTCTAATTTCCAATTTGTGATAGTCTCATGTTAGTTCTGATGATGATAAAGCGCAATGAATTTATCTATGATTGGTGTACATGTTATGTAATAACTTTTGAAAGTGGTGAAAAGTTGTGGTTTAGTCCGGTGGTTGGATCAAGTAGTTGTTTTTGTCGAGTTCTTGCTTGAGGACAAGCAAGGTTTAAGTTTGGAGTGTTTGACGGTTCCCTAAAATGCTCATTTTCTTGCTCTTAATTGAAGGGAATTATCTTGCAAACTTAGACTTTATTCCTTGTTTGGCCTCTAATCTTAAGAGTTTGAGTATTTGCTTGTTGGGATAATCTAGTTGTTAACTATGTTAGTTCTTTTGTTGCTTTGTTGGAAAAATGTCCTTATTGTGGTCTTGTCTTTTTGTAGGGAGGAAAGGGATTGTTTGGAGACATGTCTCCACTCATCCAAATGAGATGATCTTGGTCTTGTTGGAAACATAATTGAATTATCTACATCTTTGATGAAGAACTCGAGACCCAAATCAATCTATAAGTTGGGATAATTTGTGCTACACGTTGACATGATGATGCTTTGCCTCTAACCTGACAAATCGCTCGATGTTTCAATCATATCTGGAGTTTTAGTTGTCCAAATGAGCTAAAACCGGTGCCATTGGAAATCTAAGATCCAACTCTTCAACTTTCGTGAAGACACCTTGAGCTAATTCAGACTTTAAAGAGGTGAAAAGGCGACAACATGGAAGAACGGTGCAGAAGGCGTCCTGCGCCAGGAGGCGCCTGCGCTGCTGGGAATCACTTTGATCAATTTTGGGCGCCTGCGCCCAGAACTCCAGCGCCTGCGCCTGCCTCGGCCGACACTTATTAAAACACACTTTTAACTCATTTTGGTCATCCCCTTTCATATGTTCTCACTCCCAAACCCTAGGGGAGCCAAGAGGCAACCCTAAATCCATCTCATCTCCATCTCTCTTGAAGATTCAAGCCTTGGAAGAGACCTTGGAGCTTCAATGGATCATCCACCACCTCTCCATCTATCTAGTTCTATTTCTCCTCTCTCTTTTATGCATTTTTAGTTTTCCTTTTGGTTAGGAATGATGAACCTTTGTTGGATTCTTGTGTAATATGACTCTTAATGATTAATACTTGTTGTATTTGTGTTGATTGAGCAATTTCTTCCATCCTTAATGCATTTCTTTGATTGGCCATCTTAGAATTGATTTTAAATTCAATCTCACAATTGGAAAATTGGTTATTGAGTTGGACTATGAAGTTGATTGCCATATTTGTGATGATCCTAGGGATAGGACTTCATGCATGTGTGTTCTTCTAAATTCTTGCACTTAATGCTTAGTTAAATTAGGAAGGCCTAAGGAATTAGGGTTCTTGGTTTATTCTAAAAGGGCTTTTGCTCAAGGAATTGAGATTAGTCTAACTAAGTGAATTCGAACTTCAATTGCATGAATTTGACTTGTATTGGGATTGAGTTTGATTGCATGAGAAGAGGAAAACAAATGGGATTCAAATCCTAACCACTTTTATCCATATTAGTTGTGCACACCAAGTGTTTGATATTTGGTATTGTTGACACACACCAAGTGTTTGATATTTAGTCAATACAAGAAAACCCAAAAATATTGTTTCTTGCTTTCTTTAATTTCATTGTTAATCAATTCAAAACACCAAAATATATTGTTTCTTGTTCAAATAGTAATAAAAATAGTAAGTTGATATTTGACACGCAATCCTTGAGGACGATATCCGGTACTTAACCGATTTTATTACTTGCAACGATCCGGTACACTTGCCGTGATCACATCAAGTTTTTGGCACCGTTGCCGGGGATTGCTATTTCAAGTGTCATCTAGCCTATGAGATTACTACTTTGAACCTTTATTTTCATGTTTGTGCATATTTTATTTTTCTTTTAATTTCCTAATTTCCAAATCACTATCTCCTTTTTTGAGTTTGTTCAATCCAGGATTAACCTACTTCAAGCTATGGAATCCTTGTTAGACACTATTCTTCATGAGAGAAAACTTATGACTCAGCAACTAAAGTTGTTGAACATCCTTTTTCAAAAAAAGGTAATGTCTCAACAATTAGAGTCGTTGTCTAACGAACTCCAAGCCATGCAAGTGAATGTCATCCAACCCCTCCCACTTGGTTGTGACTTTTGTGGGGCAGATCATACAAATGCCAATTGTGAGGAACTATGCAAGGTCTTTTGTAGAAAAGACTATAGTGGTGAGGAATGTGATCAACCTCATTCTTGTGAACTTTGGGAAGGAGATATTTCAAATGGCTATTATGAGGATGATGCCATGCCAAAAATAGTACAAGGTGGCTCTTTCACTACATCATTTGATGAAGGAAAAAAGCCTTGGGAAATTGCTATTGAAAAATTGGCTATGCAAACCTCACATTTTATGGAGGAGACAAGGGTAACATTTAAAAATCAAGAAGTCTCCATCAAGAGTCAAGAAACCACCATTCATAATCTAGAGGCTCAAGTGGGGATATTGTTCGAGCAATTAAAACAGAGGTTTTTTGAATCTCATTCTAGTGATATCATCCTAAATCCTAAAGGAGTTGGAGTAGTTGAGCTAAAATCGAAGTTTCCAAAGGAAGAACAAGGCTCAAGAGAAGAAGTAAGGGAGAAGAAAGATGATGAAGGAAAAATGATGCGTTTGGATGGATATTTAGTTTGGGGGGAAACAAAGATTCCCAAAATTTGGGAAGAAATGGAGACCCAACAAGTAATTAACCACCAAATCAATTTTCTTTCTCATCATTTGAGTATCAAGGAGGAGAGGGATGTAAAGTTTGATCAATTTTTAGATATCCTCAATGCCTTATTCATCATCCTCCACCTTGAGAGCGCATGGAAGAAGAATCATTTATACCTCAAGTTCATGGAGTTCTTGCCTATGCAAAGAAAGAAGAAGGGTGATGTGTTCTTTGTGTCATATTATCCACCCTAACTTGGGTGTTGAAGCGTCAAGCTAATGACGTTAAATAAGCGCTTCATGGGAGGCAACCCATGCGAGGGAGTTTCTACCTCTTTCTCTTGCATTTTTTTTTTGAATTTAGTTTGCTTGATTTTCATTTTAGTGTGTTTGTCAAAGCTTAAGTTAGGAGTTCTTTATTTTTGTGTTAAAAAAAAGAAAAAAAAATGTGTGTGGTGTGATGTTTTGAGTCTTTTTGGTTTGTAAGTCCTAGGATGTCAAATTGAAATGGCTGGTCAACTTTGATTTAAACCCACTTGTGATTTGAATTTTGTATTAAGCACCAATCGATTTGTGATGTGAATGAGCTGTTGAGGAGTTACAACTTGAGACTAGAAACTTTTTGGAGTGAGTCAACCATTGCTCAACTGTTTTGGTTTGTTAAAATGTTTTTGTGATTGATATGCACTTGTCCTATGGTGTTTGTAGAGCCTCCATCAATAATTCTTTGTGAGAGGACACATTTGAGTTTTCATTCCCCATACTTTGATTGAATCTCTGTTGCATGTTATTAGTTGCACAATGTTTTGATATAAAAAAAGGCAAATTTTGTTGGAAGCCAATTAGCCAAAAAGCCAACCCGACATAATATGACTTTTGTTTGCAAAGCCCCGTTGAGCCTAAAGCCTTTTGTTCTTGTTAACCCATCAAAACAATAGCTTTTAACCTTGTGATTAACTTGTTACCCACCTAAGAAGGTTAGATGAGCATGAATTGACTAAGGTTGACAAAGAACTAAGTTTGGAGTTGGGGGGAAGTGAACAACATTATGATTGGTTGTGGTTTGGTGTGAAAAAAACAGAAAAACCAGGAAAAACCAGAAAAAAAAAAAAGAATGGCTTGTTTTTGGATTGGTACCTTTTGACACTAAAGTGATATTGGGGGGACTAATAATTGTGTGATACAAAGTTGTTTAAGGATTGAGTTTTTGGAAAACACCAACTTTGGAAAATTGAAGAAAAGAGGAATTGTAGTGAAAATTTCTAGAGTTGGTTGATGCTCATCTATCTTTAAAGGGTGATAGCCTAAATGTCTAATCCATCCACCCTAACCTTGGCCAAGTTACAACCTTGAAAGACCTTTGGTTGGAGCATTGTGCAAGTGGTACTCGTGTGAGAAAGAGATGAAAATCAAATCCATGGGGGATGGGCTCAAATAGTGTTGACTGAGAGAAACACAAACCCCAAAACACTTGAGAGTTGGAGTGAAAATTTTTCTTAATCTTTGTGAGTAGAAAAGAAAGCACTCAATAACATTGAAAGTTTCAATTGCACATTCCATTACTTGTTGAGTTTTTAATGGTGAATTCATGCTTATGTGACTCTAATTTCCAATTTGTGATAGTCTCATGTTAGTTCTGATGATGATAAAGCGCAATGAATTTATCTATGATTGGTGTACATGTTATGTAATAACTTTTGAAAGTGGTGAAAAGTTGTGGTTTAGTCCGGTGGTTGGATCAAGTAGTTGTTTTTTGTCGAGTTCTTGCCTGAGGACAAGCAAGGTTTAAGTTTGGAGTGTTTGACGGTTCCCTAAAATGCTCATTTTCTTGCTCTTAATTGAAGGGAATTATCTTGCAAACTTAGACTTTATTCCTTGTTTGGCCTCTAATCTTAAGAGTTTGAGTATTTGCTTGTTGGGATAATCTAGTTGTTAACTATGTTAGTTCTTTTGTTGCTTTGTTGGAAAAATGTCCTTATTGTGGTCTTGTCTTTTTGTAGGGAGGAAAGGGATTGTTTGGAGACATGTCTCCACTCATCCAAATGAGATGATCTTGGTCTTGTTGGAAACATAATTGAATTATCTACATCTTTGATGAAGAACTCGAGACCCAAATCAATCTATAAGTTGGGATAATTTGTGCTACACGTTGACATGATGATGCTGCCCTAACCTGACAACTCGCTCGATGTTTCAATCATATCTGGAGTTTTAGTTGTCCAAATGAGCTAAAACCGGTGCCATTGGAAATCTAAGATCCAACTCTTCAACTTTCGTGAAGACACCTTGAGCTAATTCAGACTTTAAAGAGGTGAAAAAGGCAGCACAACATGGAAGAACGGTGTAGGCGCCTCAAGGCCAGGAGGGCGCCTCGCGCTGCTGGGAATCACTTTGATCAATTTTGGGCGCCTGCGCCTCTAACCCAGCCTGCGCCTGCCTCGGCCTCGACACTTATTAAAACACACTTTTAACTCATTTTGGTCATCCCTTTCATATGTTCTCACTCCCAAACCCTAGGGAGCCAAGAGGCAACCCTAAATCCATCTCATCTCCATCTCTCTTGAAGATTCAAGCCTTGGAAGAGACCTTGGAGCTTCAATGGATCATCCACCACCTCTCCATCTATCTAGTTCTATTTCTCCTCTCTTTTATGCATTTTTAGTTTTCCTTTTGGTTAGGAATGATGAACCTTTGTTGGATTCTTGTGTAATATGACTCTTAATGATTAATACTTGTTGTATTTGTGTTGATTGAGCAATTTCTTCCATCCTTAATGCATTTCTTTGATTGGCCATCTTAGAATTGATTTTAAATTCAATCTCACAATTGGAAAATTGGTTATTGAGTTGGACTATGAAGTTGATTGCCATATTTGTGATGATCCTAGGGATAGGACTTCATGCATGTGTGTTCTTCTAAATTCTTGCACTTAATGCTTAGTTAAATTAGGAAGGCCTAAGGAATTAGGGTTCTTGGTTTATTCTAAAAGGGCTTTTGCTCAAGGAATTGAGATTAGTCTAACTAAGTGAATTCGAACTTCAATTGCATGAATTTGACTTGTATTGGGATTGAGTTTGATTGCATGAGAAGAGGAAAACAAAGGGGATTCAAATCCTAACCACTTTTATCCATATTAGTTGTGCACACCAAGTGTTTGATATTTGGTATTGTTGACACACACCAAGTGTTTGATATTTAGTCAATACAAGAAAACCCAAAAATATTGTTTCTTGCTTTCTTTAATTTCATTGTTAATCAATTCAAAACACCAAAATATATTGTTTCTTGTTCAAATAGTAATAAAAATAGTAAGTTGATATTTGACACGCAATCCTTGAGGACGATATCCGGTACTTAACCGATTTTATTACTTGCAACGATCCGGTACACTTGCCGTGATCACATCAAGTTTTTGGCACCGTTGCCGGGGATTGCTATTTCAAGTGTCATCTAGCCTATGAGATTACTACTTTGAACCTTTATTTTCATGTTTGTGCATATTTTATTTTTCTTTTAATTTCCTAATTTCCAAATCACTATCTCCTTTTTTGAGTTTGTTCAATCCAGGATTAACCTACTTCAAGCTATGGAATCCTTGTTAGACACTATTCTTCATGAGAGAAAACTTATGACTCAGCAACTAAAGTTGTTGAACATCCTTTTTCAAAAAAAGGTAATGTCTCAACAATTAGAGTCGTTGTCTAACGAACTCCAAGCCATGCAACTCAATGCCATCCAACCCCTCCCACTTGGTTGTGACTTTTGTGGGGTGATCATACAAATGCCAATTGTGAGGAACTATGCAAGGTCTTTTGTAGAAAAGACTATAGTGGTGAGGAATGTGATCAACCTCATTCTTGTGAACTTTGGGAAGGAGATATTTCAAATGGCTATTATGAGGATGATGCTATGCCAAAAATAGTACAAGGTGGCTCTTTCACTACATCATTTGATGAAGGAAAAAGCCTTGGGAAATTGCTATTGAAAAATTGGCTATGCAAACCTCACATTTTATGGAGGAGACAAGGGTAACATTTAAAAATCAAGAAGTCTCCATCAAGAGTCAAGAAACCACCATTCATAATCTAGAGGCTCAAGTGGGGATATTGTTCGAGCAATTAAAACAGAGGTTTTTTGAATCTCATTCTAGTGATATCATCCTAAATCCTAAAGGAGTTGGAGTAGTTGAGCTAAAATCGAAGTTTCCAAAGGAAGAACAAGGCTCAAGAGAAGAAGTAAGGGAGAAGAAAGATGATGAAGGAAAAATGATGCGTTTGGATGGATATTTAGTTTGGGGGGAAACAAAGATTCCCAAAATTTGGGAAGAAATGGAGACCCAACAAGTAATTAACCACCAAATCAATTTTCTTTCTCATCATTTGAGTATCAAGGAGGAGAGGGATGTAAAGTTTGATCAATTTTTAGATATCCTCAATGCCTTATTCATCATCCTCCACCTTGAGAGCGCATGGAAGAAGAATCATTTATACCTCAAGTTCATGGAGTTCCTGCCTATGCAAAGAAAGAAGAAGGGTGATGTGTTCTTTGTGTCATATTATCCACCCTAACTTGGGTGTTGAAGCATCAAGCTAATGACGTTAAATAAGCGCTTCATGGGAGGCAACCCATGCAAGAGAGTTTCTACCTCTTTCTCTTGCATTTTTTTTCTTTTTTTTAGAATTTAGTTTGCTTGATTTTCATTTTAATGTGTTTGTCAAAGCTTAAGTTAGGAGTTCTTTATTTTTGTGTTAAAAAAAAGAAAAAAAATGTGCGTGGTGTGATGTTTTGAGTCTTTTTGGTTTGTAAGTCCTAGGATGTCAAATTGAAATGACTGCTGGCTGAACTTTGATTTAAACCCACTTGTGATTTGAATTTTGTATTAAGCACCAATCGATTTGTGATGTGAATGAGCTGTTGAGGAGTTACAACTTGAGACTAGAAACTTTTTGGAGTGAGTCAACCATTGCTCAACTGTTTTGGTTTGTTAAAATGTTTTTGTGATTGATATGCACTTGTCCTATGGTGTTTGTAGAGCCTCCATCAATAATTCTTTGTGAGAGGACACATTTGAGTTTTCATTCCCCATACTTTGATTGAATCTCTGTTGCATGTTATTAGTTGCACAATGTTTTGATATAAAAAAAGGCAAATTTTGTTGGAAGCCAATTAGCCAAAAAGCCAACCCGACATAATATGACTTTTGTTTGCAAAGCCCCGTTGAGCCTAAAGCCTTTGTTCTTGTTAACCCATCAAAACAATAGCTTTTAACCTTGTGATTAACTTGTTACCCACCTAAGAAGGTTAGATGAGCATGAATTGACTAAGGTTGACAAAGAACTAAGTTTGGAGTTGGGGGGAAGTGAACAACATTATGATTAGTTGTGGTTTGAGCTGTGAAAAAAAAACAGAAAAAACCAGGAAAAAAACCAGAAAAAAAAAAGAATGGCTTGTTTTTGGATTGGTACCCCTTTTGAGACCAAAGTGTTATTGGGGGGACTAATAATTGTGTGATACAAAGTTGTTTAAGGATTGAGTTTTTGGAAAACACCACCTTTGGAAAATTGAAGAAAAGAGGAATTGTAGTGAAAATTTCTAGAGTTGGTTGATGCTCATCTATCTTTAAAGGGTGATAGCCTAAATGTCTAATCCATCCACCCTAACCTTGGCCAAGTTACAACCTTGAAAGACCTTTTGGTTGGAGCATTGTGCAAGTGGTACTCGTGTGAGAAAGAGATGAAAATCAAATCCATGGGGGATGGGCTCAAATAGTGTTGACTGAGAGAAACACAAACCCCAAAACACTTGAGAGTTGGAGTGAAATTTTTTCTTAATCTTTGTGAGTAGAAAAGAAAGCACTCAATCACATTGAAAGTTTCAATTGTACATTCCATTACTTGTTGAGTTTTTAATGGTGAATTCATGCTTATGTGACTCTAATTTCCAATTTGTGATAGTCTCATGTTAGTTCTGATGATGATAAAGCGCAATGAATTTATCTATGATTGGTGTACATGTTATGTAATAACTTTTGAAAGTGGTGAAAAGTTGTGGTTTAGTCCGGTGGTTGGATCAAGTAGTTGTTTTTTGTCGAGTTCTTGCCTGAGGACAAGCAAGGTTTAAGTTTGGAGTGTTTGACGGTTCCCTAAAATGCTCATTTTCTTGCTCTTAATTGAAGGGAATTATCTTGCAAACTTAGACTTTATTCCTTGTTTGGCCTCTAATCTTAAGAGTTTGAGTATTTGCTTGTTGGGATAATCTAGTTGTTAACTATGTTAGTTCTTTTGTTGCTTTGTTGGAAAAATGTTCTTATTGTGGTCTTGTCTTTTTGTAGGGAGGAAAGGGATTGTTTGGAGACATGTATCCACTCATCCAAATGAGATGATCTTGGTCTTGTTGGAAACATAATTGAATTATCTACATCTTTGATGAAGAACTCGAGACCCAAATCAATCTATAAGTTGGGATAATTTGTGCTACACGTTGACATGATGATGCTGCCCTAACCTGACAACTGTTCGATGTTTCAATCATATCTGGAGTTTTAGTTGTCCAAATGAGCTAAAACCGGTGCCATTGGAAATCTAAGATCCATATCTTCAACTTTCGTGAAGACACCTTGAGCTAATTCAGACTTTAAAGAGGTGAAAAAGGCAGCACAACATGGAAGAACAGTAAAAGAGGCGCTGCGCCAGAGGGCGCCTCGCTACCGGGAATCATTTTGATCAATTTTGGGCGCCCGCGCCTGTAACCCAGCGCCTGCCTCTGCCTCGGCGACACTTATTAAAACACACTTTTAACTCATTTTGGTCATCCCCCTTTCATATGTTCTCACTCCCAAACCCTAGGGGAGCCAAGAGGCAACCCTAAATCCATCTCATCTCCATCTCTCTTGAAGATTCAAGCCTTGGAAGAGACCTTGGAGCTTCAATGGATCATCCACCACCTCTCCATCTATCTAGTTCTATTTCTCCTCTCTCTTTTATGCATTTTTAGTTTTCCTTTTTGTTAGGAATGATGAACCTTTGTTGGATTCTTGTGTAATATGACTCTTAATGATTAATACTTGTTGTATTTGTGTTGATTGAGCAATTTCTTCCATCCTTAATGCATTTCTTTGATTGGCCATCTTAGAATTGATTTTAAATTCAATCTCACAATTGGAAAATTGGTTATTGAGTTGGACTATGAAGTTGATTGCCATATTTGTGATGATCCTAGGGATAGGACTTCATGCATGTGTGTTCTTCTAAATTCTTGCACTTAATGCTTAGTTAAATTAGGAAGGCCTAAGGAATTAGGGTTCTTGGTTTATTCTAAAAGGGCTTTTGCTCAAGGAATTGAGATTAGTCTAACTAAGTGAATTCGAACTTCAATTGCATGAATTTGACTTGTATTGGGATTGAGTTTGATTGCATGAGAAGAGGAAAACAAAGGGGATTCAAATCCTAACCACTTTTATCCATATTAGTTGTGCACACCAAGTGTTTGATATTTGGTATTGTTGACACACACCAAGTGTTTGATATTTAGTCAATACAAGAAAACCCAAAAATATTGTTTCTTGCTTTCTTTAATTTCATTGTTAATCAATTCAAAACACCAAAATATATTGTTTCTTGTTCAAATAGTAATAAAAATAGTAAGTTGATATTTGACACGCAATCCTTGAGGACGATATCTGGTACTTAACCGATTTTATTACTTGCAACGATCCGGTACACTTGCCGTGATTACATCATGGAAACTGACTCTAAGAATCTTGTTGACTTGGTCGCGACCAAGCGTCTTGGGCATAGCAGGGATCCTATTTTGCTGTAGCGCATTCGCAAGCTCCTGAAACAATATTGGGTTGTTGAGGTTAACCATATTTGGAGAGAAGGCAACAGAAGCGCTGATTGTTTAGCTAGTCTCAGTCTTCAAAGGAGCTCTTTAGACACTCAGGTGCTGGAACAGCCTCCGCAGGAACTCCATCATTTGCTCTTTGAGGATCTGTCCGGGGTAGCTTTGCCTCGGAATATCTGTGTAGTTTCGTAGTGTTTTTGTTTCTTGTCGGGCGTAAGCCCTCTTTAGCACCCCAAAAAAAAATCTGAAATATAATCAAATTCATAATCTAAAAAAATCATCATTGAATGTTATAAAAAATCATCATTGAAGAATATAACGTAGTTATTACAATATTAATAATAATATAATTCCTTTCAAAAATAAAAATAATATAATATCTAATCTTAGTTTTTTTAACGTTGGAATAACATAATAGAATTGAGTAAAAAAATTAACATTATAGAATAAATAAATAAAATATAAAAAAAAAGATTGTCTTTGAATATATAAAACGTTTCTGGTTTGAAAACAAACTATAGATGTGGCTTAGTGGTTCTACATGTTATTACCCGTGGGTTTGGTGTTCAATACTCAAGTTTGACTTTTTGAAAGTTCTAAATGCAATTTTTTCTAGGCCATCAAAGCTCCACGTGTACAATGTCATGTCAGTCTGTGTCATTGTTATGTAACCACATCAACTCCATGTGTCTTCCGTCACGTCAACTCTTCAATGCCACGTATTAGATGCCAACTCAACAGATTGACCAAAATCGTAAAATTTAAATAATAGGGGGACTAAAATTACGAAATTAGAAAAGGGGACCAAAATTGTGAATTGGGTAAACTACGGGGATTAAAACTGCAGCTAAGCCAAAAGAATAAAACGGACCATGATTGAATCTCAAAACTCTCAAGCATTCAAAACCAAATATCTTCGTAATTCTTGTATTAACGTTACAACTTCATTACTCAATGCCTCAAAATCAAAACTTAGACTAGGGTGTTCTATTCTATTCCTCCTTCACACGTCACCTTGTGTCGCTAGCTGCTCAATCCTGCCATGAGCTATTGCACGCCACATCTCTCTCCTGCGCCACATCGCTACTCACTAGCAAGCTTTCCTTTTGTGTTTCTCACCTGTAAAGGTAATCTTAATTAAGTTGTCTCTTTTGGAATTCACCGTACCAGTAAAGCCTTCCTTCATGATTTGCGATAGAAAATAATGGAACGAACTTTTATTGAATTTCAAAACTCTGAAGCATTCAAAACCAAATATCTTCATAATTCTGGTATTTTCAATTCGCCCTAAGTAGGTGAGCTCGTCTTTCCATGGGACAACACACCAATAGAAGAGGTTGACAACTTGAGACTGCTCGCTAATAAAACATACACTTCTTTTACGAGAACTTACACTGTTTTTTTTTAACTTTTAATGTAACAACTTTGCTACTCTGTGCCTCAAAATCGAAACTCAGATATAGGGTGTTCTATTTTATTCCCCCTTTCACACGTCATCTTGTGTCGCTAGCTGCTGGCTGATGGCTGCTCAACACTATCATGAGCTATCACACATCACATCTTTCTCCTGCGCCACGTCTCTACTGATCACTAACAAGCTTTTCTTTTGTGTTTCTCACCAATAAAGTAATCTTGGTTAAGTTGTCTCTTTTGGAATTCACCATACATGTAAAGCAGGTGGTCTACACCTTAAATTATATATTCTCCCCTTCTAATATTTGGCCCTAAGCAGGTGAGCTCGTTTGTCTGTGAGACAACACACCAATGGAAGGGGTTGGCAGCTTGAGACAGCTCACTAGTAAAACATATACTTCTTTTATCTTTTAACGTTACTACATCGCTACTTTGTGCCTCAAAATCAAAACTCAGATTTAGGGTGTTTGATTCTATTCCTCGCTTCACACCTCACCTTGCGGCGCTAGCTGCCCAATACTGTCGTGAGCTTTTGCATGCCATGTCTCTCTTCCGTGCCACACCGATAGTCACCTACAACAAGCTTTCCTTCTGTGTTTCTCACCGGAAAAGTAATCTTAATTAAGCTATCTCTTTTGGAATTTACCATACCAGCAAGGTTTTCCTTCGTGATTTGCAATAGAAAGAAGATAAGATTTTTGATTGAATCTCCAAACTCTAAAGCATTCAAAACCAAATATCTTCATAGTTCTGTCATTTTCAATTCGCTAGCTAAGAATCCAAATTGAAAGTACTCATGTTTATATAATCTAAGAATTTAAGAATTTTGTGTGTTAGCCATTTAGGAATTCATTTATTGTCGTTATGAATATTTTGCTTACAATATAATAAATCCCTTTCCAATCAATTTTTGCTGGTTCTGCCTTTGGGTTGAACTATTCAACCGCAAATCAATAAATTAATGACCATTCTATTTTAAAGCTTTGTTCAATATAACTTTCAACGTTTAGGGTTTCAACTTTATGATACAAATAAGTGAATAACATACATACATATATGGGACAGGATCAAATGACACCGGTGTCAAACTTGGGTATTGTGACACCGTTCAATAACTTTTTTTCGGATACATGTATTACAAAACTCACCGTTGGATTGAAAGATACTATCAAATAGATCATATCTACAAAATTTTACATTAATCTAAAATCATTTGATATGTCATTGAGATGCATCAAGATTAACGTTATTTAATAAAGTCCATAAGACGTTAATCTTGATACATCTCAATGATATATCGAATGATTTCAGATTAATATGAAATTTTGTAGACATGATCTATTTGATAGTATCTTTCAATCCAACGGTGATTTTCGTAATACAGGTATTCAGAACAAAGTTATTGAACGGTGTCATAATATCCAAGTTTGACACCGGTGTCATTTGATCCTGACCCTACATATATATATATAATAAATTCATATTACTACAAACACATAAAAAAATATATAACAACATATAACATATATTAATTAAAACTAGGCTTAAATACCAATTTGGTCTCTTAACTTATTTTTGAGGTTCAATTTGGTCCTTTAAATTTTTTTTGGTCAATTTAGTCCTTTAACTTTTTTAAATAGGCCAAATTGGTCCTTTTTATAATTTTTGTTGGTCGACCTTCTGACGTGGCGCTTACGTGTCAAGATGATGATGACGTGGCGCCTACATGGAGCCTACGTGGCGCCTACATGGAGCTGATTTTGGCGAAAAGGACCAATTTGGCCCATTTAAAAAAAGTTAAGGGACCAAATTGACCCAAAAAAAAGTTAAAGGACCAAATTGAACCTCAAAAATAAGTTAAGGAACCAGATTGGTATTTAAGCCTTAAAACTATATATTAAAAATATAAGCTTCCCTTCAAACAAAAAATCTCTAATCCTAAAGGTATTATTATCCAAAATTAACATAAACTAAAACTAACATACATTTTTCCTAACATGTATTTTTCAATTAAACGTATATTTTCCAACATATTCATTAAAAAAAACAAATATATATACAGTTCAACATAAATAATATTATCCTAAAGTATATTTCACAAACACTAAAATAATAAAATAAAATATTTGATAAAAAACAACTATATATATAATAAAAATTACATATATATGTAATTAATAAATATTACCAACCTGTGAGTGAGTGCTTCTGGTGGTGCGGTGAGTCCGACGAGGTGCTCTTTCGGCGGTGATGAGTCCAGCGAGGTGTGGTTTCGGATCTACTATCAAAAAAATATAAATACATTAGTGTAAATTTTTCATGAGAGAAAAAGTGAGAGAGACAAAGAGAGACTTACTGTAATATTTGGATTGACGGAAGATACGGCCACAAGCAACGGTCAAATTATAGAGAGTGGGAGAAAGATTATATGAAAAAAGAGACGAAAAATTAGTTAGAGTGAGAGAAGGAAGAATCAGAGGAAAGGAAGAATGAGAGGAGGAAGAATGTGGAGAATGAGAAGAAGATGGTTTATATATATATATATATTCACATGCTGCAACGGTAACGTTGCGTAATGGTCACTTCCGCGTGCTTATCGAGGGTCTCAGGCCCACGCTAACTCCAACAGTTATATATTATCGACGGCAAATGACCTACGCTAACACGTTAATGACCAAATTAAAAACTACTGAGGGCCTGGACCCACGATAAGTCTAATCTTTTTTTCTTAGGGCCTAGGCCCATGGTAATAAAAGTTTTTACCTACCAATTGGAGGCATTCGGTAATGTTCGTAGGTACACATGCATATTCTTGTAGTGAACCCTCTCATTAGATATCAAATTGTTTATGTGAATCCTCCTTAAGGTTAAGATGTCATAAAAAGTTACCGGCCTAAATTGGCAAGCTTTGTCCTTAAGTAATGAGAGGAACGGATTATATGAAAAACTAAGAGACAAAAAATTAATTAGAGTGAGAGAAGGAAGAATGGGAGGAAAGGAAGAATGAGTGGAGGAAGAATGTGGAGAATGAGAAGAAGATGGTTTATATATATCTACACGTGCTGCAACGGTAATGTTGCATAATGGTCACCTCTGCGTGCTTATCGAGGGTCTCGGGCCCACGCTAACTCCAACGGTTATATATTATCGATGGCGAATGACCTACGCTAACACGTATCGGCCAAATTAAAAACTACCTAGGGCCTGGACCCACGATAAGTCTAATATTTTTTTCTTAGGGCCTAGGCCCATGGTACTAAAATTTTTTACCTACCAATTGGAGGCATTCAGTAATGTTAGTATGTACACAACTACACATGCATATTCTTGTAGCGAATCCTCTCATTAGATATCAAATTGTTTATGTGAATCCTCCTTAAGGTTAAGATGTCATAAAAAGTTATCGGCCTAAATTGGCAAGCTTCGTCCTTAAGTAATTGATTAATTGAGTAGAGCTCAAGGTTATCAAAACCGGACCGGACACTGAACCGGTGTAGGCACTGGTTCAAGGTTCAAAAGTCGGACCGAGGTCGAACCGGGATTGGACCAGAAATGAATTAAATTATATTTTTAAAATTTTTAATATAACATATAAAGCACTAATAAACAAAAAATAACATAATATTCATAACATCACGACATAAAAATTAAACTATGCTTAAAATGTTATATGTCAACATATAACATGTAAAAATTACATATTAAACTAAAATAAATATGTTATAGTAACTTTCTAATATTCAATAATTACAAATACTATAATGTAAGTATTATCATAATTTATATTAATATATAAATTAATTTTAAATTTTATCATAGTATTTAATTTAACCTATTAACGTGAAAAAATGGATATAAAATATCTTATGTGTCAAAAATAATGTCATTTACCATTTTTAAAAATTAAAAATTAAAAATTAATTTTTGTTGAACCGCCCGGTTCCCGGTTTTGTCCGGTTTTTTTTCGGTTTTCCCGGTTTTGGCCGGTTTTTTACCGGTTTTCCGGTTTTTAGGCCGATTCGACTATAATCTGGTTTTAAGGTTCAAACGGACTGGACAGGGGTCCGGTTCCCGGTTCAACCGGTCGGACCGGCCAGTCCGGTTCGGTTTTGACAACTATGGTAGAGCTAGTAGTTTGTTGTTAATAAATTAAAAAACGCTAAATTATATATTTGGCCCTCTACGTTTATTTTAGTTTTCAATTTGGTTCTCCATGTTTTATTTCTTTCGTTTTGGTCCTTTACGTTTGAAATGTTACAATAAATTAGTCTTTTTTGTCAGTACACGTTATAACACCATTTAAGTGTCAGACGTAGCTAAGACGTGGCAAACGTTTAGCTACTGTGGCACTCACGTGTATAATTACATGGACACAAAAGAAAACTTTCTTTTTTCTCCAAAAATCTGCTGCGTTGAGTTAAAAAAAAAAAAATAATCTGCTGCGTTTGAAAGAGAGTGTGAGGGGAAAAAGATTAATGGTTCATGGAGGAGAAGATTCATGGAGGAGAAGATTAATGGTTCTCTGCGTTCTTCCTTCCCTCGATCTGCGTTCTTCCTTCCCTCGTTCAATCTGGTTCTGGTTTTTTTTTTTCCCAAAATCAAACCAAAGCTTCCATTAGAGCTTCATCATCATCATCACCACACCCTTCTTCTTCTGGGTTGTTATCAACATCTGAGTGTGCTTTTTTAATTTGAGGAACCCTAATTTTAATTTGGGGAAGATGATGAACAATGTTAATTTGAGGAACCCTAATCTGAGTGTGCGTTTTTTTGCTGTGTTTTGGTGCTTCATCTGCTGCGTTAATTTTAATTTTTGGTTCTCTGCAAATTTGGGTAATCTGCAAATGTATTTTTTTTTTGCGCAAATGTTGGTTCCCCATTTTCTCCTCAGATTCCCGTTTTTGATCCCAAATTCCGAGCCAGGCGTTGGATTCCGGATGCTTCGATTTCTGGTTGAGGAATGAGTGCTCCTCCTACCATGACAGGGTTTTTTTTTTTTTTTCTAGAAACAAAGAGGGAAGATGATGAATAGTGGAGTGGAGAAAAAAGGGGAAGATGATGAACAGTGGAGGAGAGAAATGGGGAAGAAGAAACGCAGAAACAGAGAATTGGGGAAGAAGAAATGGTGAATAGGGAAGACACAGAGAATTGATGATGAACTGGAAGATGATGAACATTTGCCATTATACATTTCCTTTTTTTTTTTTTTTTGAAAAAAACGCAGAAACAGAGAATTGGAGAAGAATAAATGGTTTTTTTTTGTCATTATACATCTCAACGCCACGTAGGTAAACGTTTATCACGTTTGTGCCACGTCAGACACTTAAACGGTGTTATAACGTATAGAACTTGTTATAAACGTTTGAAACATAAGGGATCAAAACGAAAGAAATAAAATATAAATGGTCAAATTGAAAACTAAAATAAACGTAGAAGAATAAATGTATAATTTAGCCGTTAAAATATAAATTAGGTAGAGATGTCTTCCTTGAGGGGTAACTAGTACTACGGATAAAGAAAGATGAATTTTTTTTTCTTCCAACAAAGTACACGTGTACGGATTTTTCTCTCCCTTTGGTCCACGTTGACATTTTCATTTTCATTTTTTCATAAAAACCAGGAACCTCTTGTATTAATATTAATATTAATTAATTATAATATATATTTTGGATGGAGGCAAGGGAAGGGTGAGGACAGGGGAGCGTCCTTTTCTTTGAATAATGGGTTCACAGTAAGGATCAAGCCCACCGTTTTATATAATTCCAAGCAAAAATTCTGAAGAAAATGGATATTTAAGAAATTAGATATTTCTATTATTTAATTATTTAATATTATTTTTAAATATACATCCTCTATTGATGTGCATCATATATTATACCTCTCATAATCCGTATATATGTTAAAAGGATATATTGTTGTTCAGTTCAGTTCATGCCTAGCTCAGCATGCATGTTTAGATTTAACATATATCCACCCTCCCCTTTTTCCTTTTTTTGTTTTGCTTTTGTTTTTCGGTTACACCCTTGTTCTTTTATATTCAACTCGCAGCACTTATTATAGTTTAGGTACTATAGGTCAAATGCTACACTATGGTGTTTGATTTAATTTGAACTTGACAAACAAACAATGTAGGTCACCTGCATGAAATTGCCCTTCCAGTCCCAGAGCCGTGTTTTGACCTCCAAGCTTTTCCGTTTGCAATAAGAACTAATCTTAATTATACATATTTTGAATATAAATATTTGAATTTCAAACGATTCTTTTTTTTCCATTTTTTAATGCAAATTGCCTTCATAAAGACAAACTCAACACGAACACTTCAGCAGTGATGATGCCCAACCTAATCCACAACTGTTGCTATAGCTTAAGCCTTATCTTTTACTATTTACTTTATATTAAATAAATAATATAATATAATATAATATAATATATTTGAGCAATTCCGTAACATTTATTCACTTCATATGATATGGTATGACCTACCTTGGCTCATTCTGTACTTTCATTTTCACCCGACCCTCCAATGGGCTAATTAATTACCACAATTCATGGATTGAGCCCAAAACAATTAAACCCATACTCAAAGTAAATGTGTGTACACGTGTGTATGTCTATATATATTATATTAATGCTTGTTTGTTTTTTTGACTCCCTGTGGGTATAGAATTCAATTCAAAAACGATCACTGTTTCTTTTTCTCTTTCTATCTCTCTTGCTTGCTTTCTTTCTTCATATATTATTATTTTAAAAAAAAGGGAAACCGACAAATGGAAGGATTTGCAGAGCGTGCAGCTAGTTAGTTCCATTTGCATCCACCATTTAATTTTCAGTGGAAAACGTCTCTAGGTGTGAACTTGCACGCCAAAATCATCAATAGAGGCGGCAACCGTATTTTTATTTCTTTATTTTTTGGTACAGTATCATTTTCCACAACTTATTTTTGCTTATTTATTTTTGGAGAGTCAAAATCGAAAAGAGAATTTCTGATCCCAAAAAAATTGTATCAGAGAGGGTGGTGTGTGTTATGTGTATGCATGGGTGAAGCTAGATAGAGTAATTAAATTGAGGTGTAACAGTACCAATATTACTGTTGTTGTAGTGGGTCTCTTTAATTAATTATATGATCACCGTGTTTGTTTCTCAGAAGGAATCGTTTGAAAGAAATTCGGGGTGGATCTTATTTTTGGCAAACAGTACACATCACAAAACAGGGTTTAAGGTTACATGTGCTTGATAACGGTGGCGCACCAAAGGGGTTCAGACAAGTTCGTGAGTTTCACGACGGAGCAGGGTGGTGATGAGGAAGAGGAAGCGAGTTTAAGACAAGATGGTGGAAGCTCGGGGTCACATGGATTGAACCAAGGAGAGGTGGCAATGTCTTGTCCTCCTATTGTTTCGGCGCCGGTGTCATATGGGTTGGGCTTGGGCCACCACCAGACCCATACCCACACCGAGTGGGTCCAAGGAAGAGGTTTTCCTATGATGTCAGGTTTTGTCCCTCTCTCCCCTCCTCCTTTGTACTCTTCTAGCCCTCTTTTGGGCTCTTCCTCTGCTTCCGGACACAAAAGAGGGCGTGAAGATCATGATCCCCAAAGTGGTGCAGCTTCTTCTCAGTGGTCACAGCTCCACAGAAACATTGCTGACTTCAGATCACCTTCTTCCCAAACACATGCACAGTCATCATCAGGTGCAATTGGTTAAACATTCATTCCCTCCACTCACACATTTACCATATCTTCAATTAAGTCACAATTAACAAATGCCATCCCATTTTCTTCAAAAAAAAAAACATTGCTTTAATTTTTTTTTTGTTACCTTAATTCTTTTTTTAAAAGTATATACACCACCTTAATAACTAACTCAACTGCCTCTCATGCCTTGGGGGGGAAATTATCTCACCTTATAAAACAGTGTAATGTTGAAGAGATATACAGTATATCATTTTAACATTTGTGGAAATAATAGTTTGCGTAAGTTATGTTATTTTTTTTATTTTTTTTTTATTTTGAAACAGTGGCAGAAGCTGCATCAGCTACGAGTGAGGCAACACCTGCACCAGCATCACAAGAAGAAAGCGGGGAGAGGAGGAGGAGATACAGAGGAGTGAGGCAGAGACCGTGGGGAAAATGGGCAGCGGAGATTCGAGATCCTCACAAAGCATCGAGAGTATGGCTTGGTACATTCGAAACTGCAGAGGCTGCAGCAAAAGCCTATGATGAAGCTGCATTGAGGTTCAGAGGTAACAGAGCAAAACTCAACTTCCCCGAAAACGTTGCCGCTCCCGCAGTCGCACTTCGACCGACACTTGGTGCCGCTGTGTCTGCTTCTCCGGAAACTCATTATTCGCCGGCTCCTCCTCCGCCGATGCAGATGCAGCAGCCGCAGTTTGCTTCTCAGATGCAGCCACCGTACTCTGATTTGTTGAGGGACTATTGGCAATATTCTCAGATACTGAGGGGTTCTGGTGACTTCCATGGACTTGACCAATGGTTCTATGAGTCTCAAATGGCAGCATTGCATTCTTCTACTTCTTCGTTGTTAACACCTTCGCCGTCGCTTTCTTTGTCATCTTCTTCTTCGTCGCCAACTGCATTTTCACCGTCAAGTCAATTCTCCTCTGCTTCGTTTCCCCTGTTTCCTGGTCAGCAAGTTGGGTTTTTCCGGCCGCCGGGAGACCACTCTCGCGGCGGAGGAGACGGTAGTGGCGCCTCCGATTTTCCACCTTCAACGTGGTCAGATACCGGTGGCTATCCTCCTCCCCCTCCTCCTCCTAGTTGATAACATGGAATACCCTGCGCTAAAAAAATTAAAAGATAACATGGAATACATAACTTACTTATTTTCCTTATTTTATTTTTTACTTATTATTTTTTTTCTTTCTTTTACATACTTGCAAAGAAAAATATTAAGGTCTTTTTTCCATTCCCTTTTCACTTTAAATGATTTGGAGCTCAGTGAATTCGTATGTAGTTTTGGGTTAAATATTATTTGTTACTGTTATTGAGAATGAAATTATTTGAAAACTGGGGGATAAAGGTTGAGGGATGAGAAAAGGTAAAATTAGGGGTCTAAAAAGCACAGTCTGATGGTAAAATATACGTAAGAGCTGTGTGGACGCTGTTCGAACTCGTACCGCTCTATTTCACTTTTCACTCTAACTTTCCCTTTTCCACTAACCATATATACTAGAACAAAAAAAAGGTAGAATTAAGGGTGCGTAGGATTAGGATAGTCAACCTGTCGAGAACCCACAGCTAGGGATGGCAATAGGGCTCCACGGGCACGGGTAGTAGCCCCCCGCTACCCGTCCCGTTGGATAATTTGCCCTCTGCAGCCCATACCACGGTGCAAGGACGTTTTTAACTGATTTTGAGAATCCAGTACTCATGGTATCCATGGATACTTAATAAATTCTTAAAAAATATAATTATTTTAAACAAAAATTATTTTATACCTAGATTCTTAGACAAAGTTCAAATAAGAATTTACAAAATAACACACATGTTCTTAGAAAAACAGTGCATCCAAATTTAACAACATCCATACATAACAACTATCCATAAAACATCATGGAAATTACAACAAAATATCCATAAAATATCCAATTAAACAACATCAAAACATAACAAGTAAAATGTTGCAGCTCAATATCCATCAAGTATCCACCACTTCAGTAACACAACTTTGACCACCTGCTTCCTGAAAAAAGAATGCATCCAAATCAAAATCCAAGCAACCAAAATAATTGTGAACTTTAAAATGAAATATTAAAAATATTTACTTACCAGGTCACCATCTGTATCTTCCAATACTTTATTAAATTCAATGATGTCATTTTTTAATTTTGAAGAACCTACCAAAAAAAAATAAGTTAACTAAAAACTAGTAATAATCAATCAATATAAATATTTAAGTTAAAAAAGTAGTTACCTTTCACATCGGTCCATAGCCAATCTTGGACACACATCAATGCCTCCAAAGTATCTGAACGCAATCTACTGCGATGGGGTGTAACAACTCGTCCACTCGTGCTAAATGAAGACTCAGAAGCAACAGTTGAAATAGGAATTGCTAGAAAATCTCTTGCAATCATTTGCAAGATTGGATATTTTAATCCACTAGCTTTCCACCAACCCAAGATGTCAAAATTGTCTGAAGCAGGTAACACTTGCTCCTCCAAATACCGATCAAGTTCTGATTTACCACTTGGGACCCCTTTTTTGGTACTAGCACGCTGTGCAAGCTTCTCCTTCCAAGCTTCTTTTCTTCCAACAACACCCACATCTATGGGATTTTGGCTTGAATTTGCAGATGAAGAAACACACTCCTTACCCTTCATTTTCAAATCATACTCACTAACCAAATTTTGACAAATATCTTTTACCTTAGCAATTTCATCATCAGCTTTCTCTCCATAAATTTCAGGAAAAACAACATCTATCAATTCAAGTTTGTACCTAGGATCCAACAGAGTGCCTATGGCCATCACCTCATTAATCACACCCCAATACTTGTCAAATTTCTCAATCATCGTTGTACCATATCACGAATGACAGAATCAGTAGATCCAAGCCACTCAATCAAATCCAATTTAATTTCACAGACTTTTGGAAAATAAACATTGACAGTTGGATACAATGTACCAGAAAACAATTGTGTAACTTCATAAAATACTTTCAACTTACTACAAATTAATTCTGCCTTCATCCAATCATTTTCACTAGGCAAGGATTTATATTGATTCTCACACTGTGCTAATCGAGCAAACACATCTTTGTAATCTATGGCAACTTGAAGCATTAAATACGTAGAATTCCACCTAGTCTTACAATCAAGAATGAGCTTTTTTTCATATAACATATTAACTTGACTACATGTCTCTATGAATTTCTCCTATCTTTTAGGTGTTGCTGTCCAATATTCAACACTTCCTCTAACTTTCACAATGGCATTAGAGATTATAGACATACCATCTTACACAACTAAATTCAATATGTGAGCACAACACCTCATGTGAAACAATTTACCTTCCAAGATAAGCAACCTAGGTGAAAGCTTGTCTAACATGCGTTTAATCATAACATCATTTGTAGAGCAATTATCAACAGTCACAGTAGACAGCTTTTGATCTAGATTCCAATCCATCAAACATTCAAGTAACACATCAGCAAGAACTTTAGCAGGATGAGGAGTAGGCACATAAATAAACCTAACATATAAATTAAAATTGAATAAGAAATTAAGATGTAAACCAAATATTCAAGTAACACATCTTGCAAAAACTTTAGTAGTATTACCTTACAAGTCGACTTTGTAGGGTCCAAGAATCATCAATAAAGTGAGCCGTGACTGTCATGTAACTTTTATTTTGATTACTAGCCGTCCACATATCAGTAGTAATTGCAATACGACTTTGATTCTTTGACAACAACTTCATCATACTCTCTTTCTCATCCTTATACATTTTCATGATGTCAGCCTTAACAGTGTTACGCAAAATCACCTTAAATAAAGGTTGCAAAGTTGCACAAAATTCTTTAAAACCAATGTGGTCAACCATAGCCAAAGGATACTCATGAAGAATTATCATCTTACACACTGCACGCCTTGCTATGTCTTGGTTAAATGCATAAGAACCAACCACTACCGTTTGATTCCCAACTTTGTCGGTTTTGATAAAAGCTTGCCTTATATCTCGAGTTGTTCGGAGTTTGCAAGAATGGAAGTGACTACGCAAGTGTGATGTTCCTTGCTTTAATTCACCCAAAAGTTTTGAGCCACAATAATTGCAAACGGCCTTCCACTTTCCATCTATATTTTGCCTTCTAAAATGATTCTAAACATCCGAAGTTTGCTTTCTTTTAAGACCTATAGTGTCACTTGCATTTGCGCTTTGAATTTCATGAGGAGTATCACTAGGATTTGCGCTTTGAATTTCATGAGGAGTTGAATTGCTCTCTACATTCATAGAATCAACAACACTTCCTATTTCTAAATTCATTTGTTGCTCTTGTTGCTGCTCAACGGGATTAAAATCTTGTTGAGAAGACATTCTATAAAAATGACATGAATAACACATATTTAGAGATTTGTTCTACATGTGCAAAAGATCATTCCCTTACGAAAGCTTTACATGCAATAATCTAGTACAAATTTAAACATCCATGACAATTAACTTATTCCATTTAAGCATACTGAGCCAGACAGATCAACAATATTGAGCCATTAACATTCAACAGACTTGGCCATTAGCATTCAGGGATTTTAAAATTACAATGAAAAGGAATAGCAGGGATATATGAGCAGAGAGTATTCTCAGAATTACATAAGAAATAAATCTGTAAAGAAGGCACCAGAGCACTGAAACACACCACAACTGAATTTCCAACAATCACTAAAAAAAGATCAATGAAAAAAGATAACGGATTCTGACCTTCAGTAACAGAACACGACCTTCAGACAGATCAATGAATTATTGAGATGGCGATGGTGATGGTGGCTCCAGTAACAGAACACAATGGCGACAGATCAACGATTCTGACCTTCAGTAACAGAACACGACCTTCAGAACACAATGGCGATGGTGGCTCCAAGCAGAACTGAATTGAGAGAAGCAGAACTGAATTATTGAGAGAAGCAGAACTGAATTCTTAGCAAGACAGATCAATGAAAAGGGAAGCTAAATCTTACCTTCAAGAACAACACGACGGTGGCTCCAAGCAAATTCAAAATCACGATCGGTGAGTCTGCGGTGGCTCCAAGCTTCAAGCTCCAAGCTGAAGCGTCTCGAATCTTCAAGCTTCTCGAATCTTCAAGCTTCAAGCTCCAAGCTGAAGCTTCAAGCTCCAATCACGTGGTTCTTGCAACCGACGGTGGCTCCAAGCTTCTCGAATCTCTTGCGAAGCTGTGAGAAGAGAGGAGAGACTGGGAGGTGAGGTATGGACTGGGGCTGGGGGAGACGGCGATGGCGGCTTCTCTGGCGGCCGTGAGAAGAGAGGAGAGACTGGGAGCCGGGAGGTGAGGTTTGCGAATTGCGACCGAGGAGACGCGATTTATGGCGATCGGGTCACCGGGGAGACGGCGATTTGCGAATTGAGAGAAGAGAATTACGTTTACCCGCTGGAGGAGAATTGAGGTGAGGTCAGGGATGTTGTCCAGTGGGGTGGGGGCGGCGCACAAAAAATTAGGGTTCTCAAACGATATAGGGTGAGGGAGTATTAAGTAATTTCATATATACGGGTACCCGCGGGTACGGGTAGTATGATACCTGTCCCCGCCCCGTTTATACACGGGTAATAAATACCCGCCCCGTTACACCCGCGGGTACCGCTTAATCGCCTGCTTAAAATCTGAACGGGTTTTACTCTGGTACCCACTGCACGGTTTTTTGCCATCTCTACCCAGAGCCTAATTCCCCTTTGGTTTATGTCAGGTTATATTTATTTCTAAATTGATTAAATCAAGAGTTTTGAAAGTCTATTTAATTAAAAAAATAGGTTTTAAATCATTCAAAAAAATTTAGATTTTGATACACCAATTTATTTAAATAAATATAAATAACATAATAATATTAATAATTATTATTATTGTTATTATTTGATTTTTTTTATATTGTCCTAAAACGATACACTTATTGACCTGTAAGTTTGCAACATGTTTATTTATATACAAACTTGAACTAACAATCTGTTTAAATTAGATTTATGACCTATTTAAAGATTTTATTACTAAATGTTAATGCACGAAATGGTGCAAGGTCGTACCTTTGATCCTCTGCCTGGTAGTTGGGTGATGAGCTCCACGGTGAGTATTCCTTCTCCGAGCGTGATGTCCTTCCTCCTTCAGACCGGCGGGTGGGGTACCTGCAAAAGGCACTCCGATGCCTAAGTTAGATAGGGCTTTTTAGGGTAAGCGTAGAGCTCGCATCATAGAGATGAGTTTAGGGTTTAGAGAGAGTAGAGAGTCTGCAAACCTGGGGGGTCCAGCCCCCTTTATATAGTGGAGTTGCGCAGAAAGGGGGGTGACCACCGATCCAGAATCTGCGCGCAGTGACCCCTCCCTCACGCTCCAAGGATCAGCTCCTCTTCCTGAAATTTCGCATCTGCCAAATCCGTCACGTACCGGCTGCGTGATCCTCAATCTACGGAGTGGCAACGACCCCAAGCATCGTTTCCAGGTGTATCCCTTTCTAGAAGGTTCGAGGGTCATGAGCCGGCTCGCCCCGCCCTGCTCGGTGTTATCATTGGGGCAGTCGTACCGGAGGTCGGGTCTGGCTCACCTCAGGTCGGTGGCAATCCGTCGAGCTCAGATAAGCAGGAACTGAGCTGATCCGCCCCGGTTCGGTGAGCACACTAGAACTCGCCTCGAGACCGGCCCGTAACACTAAAGAAGTTTTTAGATAGTCTTTTGAAACATATCAAACTTTTAAAGGTATATATATGTCTTAAAATGCCTATATGTGTTTGAGTGAGTGTTTGTAAAGTTAAGAGTTACTTTGATTTTGTAAAATTGATGTTTTGTTAAATTGAGTTTAAAGTGAAAAATAATTGTTTGAATGTTTTTATTTTAAAAATAAATTTGTAGTAAAAATATATATAATTCCTTCGTATGAAAGTTACAGTTATCACTTTTATTTTGATAAAATGCAACCAAACATATGTTGTTTGGAGCATTTGGAACTTACTTTTAGGCAGATGCATGCAATGCAAAACCTAACATATTAGTAGGTAAATAAGTTAGGCGTGCATTGAATTTAAAAAATAAATCAGGCAGATGTTTAGACTTTAAAAAGTGTACGTATGTCTGGTTTAGCTTAATTATTCTCACTCCAAGAGAGATTAGTCTGGTTTAACTTATTCTCAATCCGAGTTACAATAGATGGATGGAGTTAGATAAAAGGTTAGGTACGAAGCAGCATCTAAGTATGAAGCTTAGCTCAAAGCTAAAGACAAAACATCATTCAGGTTTTTAGCTTGGATTATTAAAATAAAAGCTGTCTGCTGGAAACTATACAACCCGAACTTTATTAAAACGATTGTCTAAGCACATTCTTCTTAAACCACTCATCTATTTCTATATTTTCTAAGACATTGATATATTGATATATTTAGTCAAGGTCGACGCTAAGATTTTGAGTGCGTTGTACGAACTAAGAAATTGATATCATTTTTTTTATAAGTCAAATATATATTGATTATCAAAAGTAAGTATTTATAGTCTTGCTTACCGGTGTCCCGTGTTTAGTTTTTATTTTTTCTATCTAAAGTTGAGTCATCAACTATTACATATAAAATTTTTAGTTATATGAAATTTTTATTTTAATATTTACATATATAATAAGTAAAAATTTTATACAATAATATGTGCCCCTTAAAAATGGGGTCATGTGCGGTCGCACAACCTGTACACCTTTGGGGCTACCAATATATTTAGTAAAAACTAATTAATAGGTAAAATTTAGTTATATATTTTATTTAGTAAATTAAATATAAATATAGATATTTGTTCTATATAGATTAAATTAATTTATAAATCTCTGTAGTTTCGTTAAATTTTTAAATAACTTTTTATGATTTATAAACTTTATGTTAAGTTTCTATATTTTGAAATTTTACGATTAACTTTTTAAAATTCATCATTGTTAAACTTTTATTAATGTCATTTATGTATCAGACTGGACATAATAAAAAAAACATATAAAATGATCTTTTTTTGAGCCAATATAAAATGAACTTAATTCATGGTTAGGTTTTTTGGAAAACCTGTCCATATTCAATTGTTAGCCATTTATTTGGACTGGATTTCAAAACCAAACCACATTTCTCCCTCAAACCAGGTCCAAATCCGTTTTAAGTAGGCTAAAGTTGTTGGACCGTCAAAGGTGACGTTTTGAGAATCATTTGTACCGCCTCACGTGTGCAATTTCTATTCTACTCTATAGTAAAGTAGCAGCTTGCTTAACATTCTGAGGGGAAAGGTTAAGACTTAAGAGTGAGAGAGATCGAAATAGCAAACATTTTATTAATAATATAATTGAAATAAATATTAAGAATTTATGATCTAAAGTTTCACAATAAATTAGCAATGAAATATTCAGGATACAAATAAAAAAAATCTATAACTCGTTATTTTTTTTTACTGGAACTGTAATTGTTCTCTTTCTGTTTTTACTGGAACCATAACTCGTTCTTCAATATACCTCTATTTTATTCAAATACATTTTTAAGTTAATTAAAAAATTTATAAACTAATTAAAAATATGGTCAAACTCTGTAGGAGCTCCTGGAGTAATGTACTCCCAAATCAGGCTAAAGACGAGACAATCATGCCGAAACTAGAATACGCGATAGTTAAAAAATGAAAAGACAAGGAATAGAGAGACGCACATGAGAGTGAAAGCTAATTTAGAAAAGTGGATTGGATATGGACATCTGATTTAGTAACTAGGGTCGGCCCAACACATTATTAGGCCTAAAGCAAACTATGAGATGAGACCTTGTATAAAACTAAATACAAATATTTTTCATTAAAAATGTAATGCTTTCTGGTGAATTAAAAAAAATTCAAAACAAATTAAAAATATAATACTGAATACAGTATAGATTTAGAATTATAGTTTTACTTTTTAAATTTTTTTAACTAGTGTCCTAAATATTTATTAACGTTTCTTTAAAAAAAAAACAAATTTTAGTGTTGGAACTGTTTCCTTTTCCATAACATGAACGGATTATAGAATAACAATATAAGTGAATAATCAATTCTCGTGCACTCCATCACGTGTAATTGTGCATCAAAACACACGATTCCTCATTTTATTGGTGAAATGTCACATGAGACCTCTCATTCCTTTTTATGGTTCTTACTCCCTAATAACGCGTTTCAGAGGAAACCACGTGCGACTATACACATACCGTGTGGAGAAAGAAAATGCGCGCAGATAAAAATTCAAGTCTTAACGTTTTAGAGAGAGTTTAGCTCTGAATCGTCGGTGACGGAGAAAAAATCCATGGACGACAACTTGCATTTGAGGCCTCATTTTTTTAGGCCTAAAACCCTTGCTTATGGGGCTTTACCCTTGGGCCAGCCCAGTTAGTAACCGGTCTGCACAAACAGACAACCAACTGTTTCTGCAAGATATAAACAGGTTTGGTTAAAAATTATTTAGCAATATCTTCTTGTTTAAATTTGGTTACGGATATGGCTGTGGTTTTGGGATTATAACCGGTTATTTTGTGCACCCCAAGAATTTATAAACGTCACCGTGTAAATTGTAATACAAAGACGGTGCTAATGAGTTTATCATTGATGGATCAGTGGATTCACTGTCGCAGCGTGGACTTGTAAGTTATGGAAACCAAATCCCATCACATGTCACCAAATTAGTTTTCTACGGATGTATATGAAAATATTAGAGATCTATTATTAAATGCAGAATTTAGTTTGTCATTTGCCAAATGTTATTTTTTTTGGTACCGTCATTTGCCAAATGTTATGGTCGATCTTTCTTTAGAATATAAGTTCTGTGCATGCTTTGTTATTACACCTACACCACACGCGCTCGTCACCAAAGGTCCAAAGCCATTGATTTAACAGTTGGGCAGACCCTAGCCTAGGACACACTAGCGGTGGGTATACCGAACGTACCATTAATTAAGTAGAATGGAAATGCAATTCCTTGTTCTTTTTTTTTCTGGTTTGGAATATAAACAAAAAATAAATAAATAAATTTATGAAATATAAACAAAAATTTTTTTATGTATTTTTGAACCAAACACATAAATTTTTTTACTTATACTTCATAAAATTTTTTATTTATATTTTAGAACGAAAAAAGTAACTTGAAAAGGGAACGAATGGATCGAGGATCGGTCAAATCAAGACAATGTTGTCTCTGGTAGACATTCCACAATGATGTAAAGCTAATGTTAGATACATTTACATCAAGGCTTTTTCTAACCACACCTCCCATTAGACTAGCCACACCCCCTGTCAGCTTTTTTATTGATAAAAAGACCCAAATACCCCTACCCCCAAACCCAATTAGCGCTGCACATGCTATGTTTCGTCTGTCCGTGAATTGAATTCACGTAAGTTACGTAAATTAAGTTCACGGAAGGGAAAAAAATTAAACTAGTTACGTGAATTCAATTTACGTAACTTCCGTAAATTCAATTCACGTAACTTCCGTAAATTCAATTCGCGGAAGAGAAATTTTTTTAAACTCCTTCCGTAAATTCAATTCACGTAACTTCTGTAAATTGAATTCGCGGAAGAGAAAAATTTTTAAACTCCTTCCGTAAATTCAATTCACGTAACTTACGTAAATTGAATTCGCGGAAGAGACGTGAATTCAATTCGCGGAAGAAGCAGCACCAGATTCACATGAAGAATCTTTACAATGACATTATATATTTCATCCAAAACCATGTGACCCCTGCACCACCCTTTGAACAAAGAAGCAGCACCAGTGCTGCTATCTTGAAACTTGTAGAATTGGATTCAGCACCAAATGCTAGGGGGGTTACTAATAGTCATACTATACCAACTAAGAATAGTATTATGGAGAAGTCTTTGACAATTTCTAGTGAGGATTCTAATTGTTCTGTGAAGCTCCTTGGGGTTCCTCTTTGTGGGAAAAAGAGATTGCACTCTGGTAATCTTGATCAACAAGAATAATTTCATTGTAGTTAGAGTGTTTTTGTTGACATTTGAAGGGAACTATTTTGTCATGTATAGTAGAGGCTGATATTTAGATTAATTAGACTTGGTTACTTCTTTAGAATTTTCCATTAGTTGATAAATGTGTTTCTGAAAAGTAAAAAAAAAAAAAAACTGCTGTTTTAAATACGTGAATTGAATTTACGTATCCAGTTTAAAACTTTTTCTTTTCCGTGAATTGAATTTACGTAACTAGTTTAAAAATTTTTCTCTTCCGCGAATTGAATTTACGGAAGTTACGTGAATTGAATTTACGGAAGGAGTTTAAAAATTTTTCTCTTCCACGAATTGAATTTACGGAAGTTACGTGAATTGAATTTACGGAAGGAGTTTAAAAAGTTTTCTCTTCCGCGAATTCAATTTACGTAAGTTACGTGAATTGAATTTACGGAGTAAGTTACGTGAATTGAATTTACGGAAGTTACGTGAATTGAATTTACGGAAGGAGTTTAAAAAAAAAATTCTCTTCCGCGAATTGAATTTACGGAAGTTACGTGAATTGAATTTACGGAAGGAGTTTAAAAATTTTTCTCTTCCGCGAATTCAATTTACGTAAGTTACGTGAATTGAATTTACGGAAGTTACGTGAATTGAATTTACGGAAGGAGTTTAAAATTCTTTCTCTTCCGTGAATTGAATTTACGTAAGTTACGTGAATTGAATTTACGGAAGGAGTTTAAAAAGTTTTCTCTTCCGCGAATTCAATTTACGTAAGTTACGTGAATTGAATTTACGGAAGTTACGTGAATTGAATTTACGTGACTTACGTAAATTGAATTCACGTAACTAGTTTAATTTTTTCCCTTCCGTGAACATAATTTACGTAACTTACGTGAATTCAATTCACGGACAGACGAAACATAGCATGTACAGCGCTAATTGGGTTTGGGGGTAGGGGTATTTGGGTCTTTTCATCAATAAAAAAGCTGACAGGGGGGTGTGGCTAGTCTAATGGGGGGTGTGGTTAGAAAAAGCCTTACATCAATGGTGGGTTTTTTTTTTGACTAAAAAAATATTTTATTCAAATTGGTAAAATATATTGAAAACAACACAAATTCAATATCGCTAAAAAATCGAAAAGGATGAATCTGCGAACAAACTCACAGCACCCATGTTAATAGCATAAAAAGTCAAAATGCCTACAAATGTGACAAAATCAAAGTGACCGGAATACCTATGTCTCCGAATCTGTAGCGTTGACGCCTAAGTCTTGATTGAATTTGTAATGGATCGAAGCTGATCTGCCAATCTGAACCAATCGAACACCGCAACAAGACGAAAAACCAAACAACGTCGCACCAAGACGACGAACAAAACAATGACGCACTCAGACGACGACATCACGGAAAAACACAAAAGAAAAACTAGATCTATGTAGAAAAGTTACTTATTTAGATAAAAAAAGAGAAAAAAAAGATGTAAAAGGGGTAATTTCAGGCCAAAAAATGGCCAAAAATCACCCCCTCTAGTAGATGATGAAGAAGGAAGAGAAGAGTAGATAAAAGATTGAGAGAGTCGGCTCTCATCAATTGTGGTTTTAAATGGTACACTTCTTGACTTTTTATAACTTCTTTAAAAATTTATTATTTCTTTGAAATAGTAATGTTTACTTTCAGTGTTTTCTATTTTTATTTTAAGGTTTTTTTTGTTACCCACACCCATCATCCCTCTCATCACACCCAATAATTTTTTTAAATTCCTAAAATAGCCTTCTAATATTTGTTATGTAAAACCGTAAATATGTGATATGTATAACCGTAAATATATGCTATGAACCGTAAATATATTGCAAATTGGACAGCCATAAATTGACGTATTTACGATACCCAAAAAAATTGTGAGTACCGTAAATATGCCAATTTATGGTAGTTTTTTTTTTCAATTCTCCATACCGTAAATAAGTCTATTTACGGTAACCAAAATTTTTTTGAGTACCGTAATTAAGATATTTACGGTATGAGATTTTTTTCAATTCTCCATACCGTAAATAAATTTACTTACGGTACCCAAAATTTTTTTGAGCACTATAAATATGTTTATTTACAGTATAAAATTTTTGATACTGTAAATAAGCCTATTTATGATTTTTTTTTTCAAACCTCCATACCCAATACTATATGATACCCATTATACGTACCGCCCCATCGATCGTAACCACCAACCCACCACAGAAACCAATGTGAAATTGTGATTGCAAATGAGATGAGGATGAGTGTGCAGTTCCTATCCTCCCTCTTAAATGAATTATAAACAAAAATTAACTAATTTACGATTATTAAGTTAGTTAGTTAATCACATTTAATCTATGTAATCTTAATTAAAAAAATAACTCTATTGTTTAAATTGTTTTCCATGACTAATAAATTGGTTCATTAAAAATACAAAAATTAAATTAAATGAGAGGTATTTTAGAAATACTATCATTAAATAGGAAAAAAGTAACTAATATGCTTACATTTTATTCCAAAAAAACATGTGATAAAATATTTAAAAAAAATAATTCGGGAGGGAGTATTGCAGATACGCTCAGTAGCATTGGAAAAGTGAAAGCACCCAATGATTATTTCTGTTGTATATTGTGTAATATTTCAAAAGTTACAAGTTTCACATAGTTTGGTTTTGGGACTTTTAAGGCTTTATATACTTGGATGTGTAGTGGAGCTAGTAAACAAACTAGTGGAAGCATGGGCTTCGCGCGCACAAGCATGGCCCAAGTGGGCCTGTTTCAGTGCAAATCCTCCGATTTGTCCCCCTACGTGCACGATAATAGTCAGCCCAGACTTTTTGGTCCGACCCGTTTAATTATTTTTGTTTCAAAATATTTTCTGAAAGCCTTACCCGAAAAGTGGTCATTTAGAGGCAAAACCGTTTTGACGTAGTTTTATCCGGAAAAATCTGATTTGTTGCTAAGTGCTCCCGATTTTCTGTAGCATTATCTTCCACTAACGTTTAGAAAATCTTTGATTAACGGATAAAAATATTTTATTAACGTTAATAATTTTTCCTATATATCTGGACCTACACTCACACACCAGATACACCTTCTCTCCCTCTCTACTTTCGTTCTTCTTCTTGTTTGGCCTGTGTCTGGACTAACATTATACCTTGTGTTCCGTTCTCGAGTTCTGATAGCCCCGATACACTTATCGCCGGGAAGAACCTATTGTATCCTGGGGGTTTGCGCAATTTTGCGGATAAATCCTTAGGACAGTGACTACACGCCCTAGGTTTCATACACCGTTCAGCCATCCCCAACAACAATCTAAGGATTTATGGCTGCCGACGACGCTTCTCCCAACAACAAAGGTGTTTACACCCAAAATATTCCTAAGAGCTAGTCGAAGCTAGCAGCAGCCGAATTCATCAAGTAGCCGATTGGTTATCAGCCGAGTCGCAGATTAGCCGAAATTGTAGCTGATAGAGTCACAAGCAGGAAACTAGAAGCTAGACATGGGCCTTGGGCTTATTGGGTTGCAAGGAAGATATTAGGCCCATTGGGTTAGCGTGAAGTCACACATTGGGTCAAATTCTTGCTCCATGAGCCGAGTGATGTGGGAATAATTTTGATTTAATTTAAATCCAAGGTAAAACGCAGTCAAGATTTTTCTCCACAATTTTAGGAGCTGAGCGAAGGAAACCTGAGATAAGGTCTACGTTGAGAAGACCGTTGAAAGGGGAGACAAGGTAAGTTGCATTTCAGTCAACAAAAGGCAAGGACAAACAGGTCGCTGTTCAAGACGACTCTACCGCACCTCCAGTTCAGGTCACCTATGCCAAACCGTACCTTGACGTCTCCAAAATTGAGCGCTTTAAAGGACAGAATTTTCGCAGATGGCAGGAACGGGTCTACACAGTGTTGGACGTTCACGGGGTCGCTTTTGCTTTTACTGATGACAAGCCGCCTGAGGCTACAACCGATCCCAAGCAACTGGAGAAATGGACATATGCTAATAAGGTATGCCGTCACACAATTATTAGTACTTTATCTAACGAGTTGTTCGATGTCTATTGCTCATACAAGGTTGCCAAGCAAATTTGGGATAACTTGAACGATAAGTACACTGCTGAGGATGCAAGCAAGCATAAATTTTGTTGTTGGAAACTATCTCTGATGGCAGATGACAGATGAAAAGGAAATCAAGGTGCAGATCAATGGATACCACAAGCTGCTGGAGGAATTGAAGGCGGAGAACATCAACCTACCAGATGTGTTCCTTGCAGGAGCCCTTGTCGAAAAATTACCAAACTCTTGGAACAACTACAAGCAACAGCTAAAGCACAAGCACAAGCAAATGACTCTCTCAGAACTCATCAAGCACTTAATCATCGAAGATACCGGCAGGAAGGAATGCAATGCTGCACGTGCTAAGGCTTTGGCATCCCGGACAAACTTAGTCTAGAACAATGAGCACAATAAGAGGTATGACAATAAATCTGAAAAGAAACATGATCATGTGCCCGGAGTAACTAACCCCAACCTTAAGAAAAAAGGTTATTGCTTTGTGTGTGGAAAGCTAGGTCATAAAGCATATCACTGCAGATATCGGAAAACATGTGACAATCCTCAAAAGCCAAAAGTTAATTTGACTGAAGGAGATGACATTATTGCTACTGTCATATCTGAAGTGAATATGGTCAGTGATGTGAGAAAATGGATGGTAGACTCGGGGGCTACCAGGCACATCTGTGCAACTCGAGCTGCCTTTACCTCCTACACTTCTGTAGGGGATAAAGAAGATCAAGTTTACCTTGGTGATTCTAGAACTGCTGCAGTTCAAGGGAAAGGCAAAGTACTCCTGAAGCTCACATCTGGGACGGCATTGGCTTTAAGTGAAGTGCTACATGTGCCTAGTATTAGGACCAATTTGATTTATGTAGCACTCTTGGGTAAAGTTAGGGTTAAAGTGTCATTCGAATCTGATAAGATTGTAATGACAAAGAATAATATATTTGTTGGGAAGGGGTACTACGATCAGGGACTCTTTGTACTCAATGTTTCTGAAGTTATTAATAATAATGCATCTACTTCTGCTTATTTGATTGACTCTTATGATATATGGCATGCTAGATTAGGACATGTTAGCTATTCATATGTTAAGAAATTACAGCATCTTGGTATGATTTCTAGTTTTCGTAATAATCAACCTGATAAATGTGATGTATGCATTGACGCAAAATTGACTAAAATCATGTCCCTCTGTTCAACTACGTGAAACTGTACCTCTTAGTTTAATTCATACCGATTTAGGCGATTTGAAACAAACCATGTCTAGGGGAGGTAATAAGTATTATGTAACCTTTATTGATGATGTTTCTAGATTCACTGAGGTCTATTTGTTGAAGCATAAGGATGAAACTTTTAGTGTTTTCCTTTCTTATAAAGCCGAGTTAGAAAACCAATTGAATAGAAAGATTAAGAGGATTAGATCTGATAGAGGAGGTGAATATATATCGTTTAATTTTTTGTGATAAGGAAGGTATTATTCATGAGGTAACTCCTCCTTATTCTCCTGAGTCGAATGGTGTAGCTGAGAGGAAAAATAGGACCTTGAAAGTAATGATGAATGTAATGCTAGTTAGTTCTAATGCACCTGATAACCTTTGGGGTGAGGCTCTTTTAACTGCGTATTTTTTACAAAATAGAATTTCGCATAAGAAAACAGGTAGAACCCCCTATGAATTGTTAAAAGGTTATAAGCCTAATTTGAAATATTTGAAAGTGTGGGGGTGTTTAGCTAAAGTTATGTTGCCTGATCGCAAGAAACGGAAAATAAGATCTAAGACTTCTGATTGTTTGTTTATAGGATATGTTGAACATAGTGCTGCCTATAGATTCCTTGTTCTTAATAGTGATGTTCTTAATCGCAATACAATTGTTGAGACTAAAAATGCTGAATTTTTAGAAAATGTTTTTCCTCTAAAAATTGAAAGTGTGCCTAGAGAACCTTTAGAAGTTGCATGTGACAATCTAGATGACAGATTAAGGAGTAAAAGACAAAGGAAAGAAGCATCATTCGGAAGTGATTTTTACACTTATCTTGTTGAAAATGATCCTCAAACTTTTTCTGAAGCAATTTCTTCTTCTGATTCAAAATTTTAGAAAGAGGCTATTAAAACAGAACTTGATTCTATTTCAAAATGCGGAACTTGGATTTTGGTTGATTTACCTCACGGAGCAAAACCCATTGGTTGTAAATGGATTTTTAAAAGAAAATATTTACCTGATGGTTCAATTGAAAAATACAAAGCTAGATTGGTTGCGAAAGGTTTTACTCAAAAAGAAAATATTGATTATTTTGACACTTTTGCTCCTGTGACAAGAATTTCTTCAATTCGAGTTTTAATAGCTTTGGCCTCTGTTTATAAACCTGTGATTCACCAAATGAATGTGAAAACTACTTTTTTGAATTGTGATTTGAAAGAAGAAATATATATGACTCAGCCCGAAGGATGTGCAATTCCTGGTCAAGAACATAAAGTTTGCAAGCTCCTAAAATCATTATATGGTTTGAAACAAGCACCAAAACAATGGCATTAAAAGTTCAATCATATTTTGATTAGTGATGGTTTTTCACCTACTGAAGTTGATAAATGTGTGTATACCAAATCTGTGAATGGTGAAAATGTTGTTATATGCCTGTATGTAGATGACATGCTCATTTTTGGTACTTGTGATGACATCGTAATTAGAACAAAGTCTTTTCTTGCTTCTAATTTCGATATGAAAGACATGGGTCAAGCAAATGTAATTTTAGGAGTTAAAATCATAAGGAAGGGTGATAGTATAATGCTATCTCAAGACCATTATGTTGAGAAACTTCTCAAGAAGTTTGGTTATTTTGAATCTATGCCTGTGAGTACCCCTTATGATGCTAACTCTCAATTAAAGAAATATAAAGATGATCCTGTCGAGCAATCTCAATATGCCCAAATTATTGGGAGCTTACTGCATTTGATGAATTTTTCTCGTCCTGATATTGCGTATGCAGTAGGTAGATTGAGTAGATATACACATAATCCTAATCAGGATCATTGGGAGACACTTGCTAGACTCATGAGATACTTAAGAGGCACTATAAATTATGGTATTAAATATAGTGGATTTCCCGCTGTATTAGAAGGATATAGTGACGCTAACTGGATCTCTAATTCAGATGAGACGAAATCTACTAGTGGTTATGTATTCACACTTGGTGGTGGTGCGGTTACTTGGAGATCAGCCAAACAAACGATCATTGCAAGATCAACTATGGAGTCAGAGTTTATTGCTCTGGAATTAGCTGGTAGTGAGGCTGAGTGGTTGAAAAACTTCTTAGAAAATATTCCTTTAGGAATAAAACCAACCCCATCAGTGTCAATGCATTGTGATAACCAGTCGGCTATAGCCATTGCAAAGAACAAAACTTTCAATGGTAAAAATAGACATATACAGTTGAGGCATAATGTAATAAAGCAGCTGCTACTGAAAGATGGAACAATTTCCCTTGATTATGTGAAGTCAGAAATGAATTTAGCGGATCCGTTGACAAAACCCCTGGGGAGGAAACTAATAAGTGAAACATCGAGGGGAATGGGACTTATGCCACTGGAAAACGACAAGTGATGGGAACCCAACCTTTGTGATTGGAGATCCCATGAAGAAGGTTCATATGGGTAAAAACAAGTCACTTGTTAGTTATGATAGCACTAAAATAATTTTGTCCATTTCCTATGGTGTTACGATAATGGCTATGAGAATGTGCTACATTATTTAAACTTGAGGGATAAGCTTTGAAGGCTTTTAATAATTTCCATAATCCCTTATGGGTGGTGTATGGTTGCAGCATGCACTAGATGGAATCACCTATATGAGTGTTAAGTGGGGCCGCTTGCATGAGACCGTGGTGGGTTTCTAGAGCACTCATGAATACCAGGCAAGCGCACGGCCTAAATGCGCAACATTTCGATAACACGAGAACAGTGGGGGTGTAATGTGATTGATTGACCTCTAATACACACAAAGTGTCTCTGGTTCATAAAGCTTGCTTTACCAATTTACTGTGTGTTAAGTTTTATCAGTCTAGAACTAATTCATAAAGCTTGCTTCATCAGATTCAACTCATTACACTCAAGATGTTAACCCAGACATATTTTATCATATTCTTTTTGTTCTGAAACTTTTGAAATATGTGGGGGATTGTTGTATATTGTGTAATATTTCAAAAGTTACAAGTCCCACATAGCTTGGTTTTGAGACTTTTAAGGCTTTATATACTTAGATGTGTAGTGGAGCTAGTAAACAAGCTAGTGGAAGCATGGACCTCGTACGCACAAGCATGGCCCAAGTTGGCCTGTTTCAGTACAAATCCTCCGATTTGCCCCCCTGCGCGCACGATAATAGTCAGCCCAGACTTTTTGGTCCGACCCGTTTAATTATTTTTGTTTCAAAATATTTTCTGAAAGCCTTACCTGAAAAGTGGTCATTTAGATGCAAAACTGTTTTGACTTAGTCTTATCCGAAAAAATCTAATTTGTTGCTAAGTGCTCCCGATTTTCTGTAACATTATCTTCCACTAACGTTTAGAAAATCTTTGATTAACGGATAAAAATATTTTATTAACATTAATAATTTTTCCTATATATCTAGACCTACACTCACACACCAGATACACCTTCTCTCCCTCTCTACTTTCGTTCTTCTTCTTTTTTCGGCCTGTGCTTGGGCTAACATTATACCTTGTGTTCCGTTCTCGAGTTCTGATAGCCCCGGTACGCTTATCTCCATACTGTAAATAAGCTTATTTACGGTACCAAAAAATTTTTTGAGTACCATAAATATCTTAATTTACGATTGTCCAATTTACAATATATTTACGATTCAGAGCATATATTTACGGTTATACATAACATATATTTACGGTTTATAGCATATATTTAGGGTTCATAACATATATTTACTGTTATACATAACACATATTTATGGTTTTACATAAATATTAGAAGGCTATTTTGAGAATTTTAAAAAATTGTTGGGTGTGGTAAGAGGAATGATTAGTGTGGGTAACAAAAGCCTTATTTTCACAAAAAATAGAAATGGTACTTGATTTGGTACAATCTATCCACCCAAACAAAACATCAGCCCAACTACATAATCCACAAAAGGATATAAAAATATATGCTACTGAAAAAAAGATTCGACGTAAGCTGATTGACCAAATAGGCCACCCTATCCCCAATAGTACAAGCTAGTCAAAGTACAATCGACTGTATATCTCAGGGAAGGGGAGAAAAGCTACTAGGCCAACACCAGTCAAGTGATTTTGTTCCCTCATTAAATGCCACTCTGATCAGAGTAAAGAAATGAGGCATCTCTCTATAAAAAGTAAGAGAACGATACATCATGTATGCACACTGATTGTCAAGACAGAAAAAGGAAAAAACTCACGCGGAAGATCACAAAAAAGTATTCACGCAATTAAGAAAATATAACATGCGGTTGAACATGAGTAAATGCGCATTTGGAGTGGGTGTCTGGAAAGAAGGATAGAAGCAAACCCAAACAAATGTCAGGTCGTTTTGCAAATAAATAGCCCCACCACAATCAAAGAAATTCAACAACCAACAGAGAGGGTGGCGGCCTTAAGTAGATTCATGTCGCGGTCAACCCACATAACCATTCTTGTATATAGCTTGTTAAAGAAAGGGAAGAATTTTGAATGGACTCTGAAACGCGAGGCAGCATTCTGAGGTCTCAAAGAATACCTGGCGTCTCAAAGAAATAAATGTCTGAAAGACAAATTTCCACACGAACAAACTGGGTCCATAATGCCCGAAGTTAACTTCTAGATAGGGGTATTTTTAAAAAAATAAATAAAAAAGACTCTATAGGGAGTGTATTAGAACAAACAAGGGTGCCAATAGTAACCCCATTGAGACAAAGTTTCTGGTCCAAAGCGAAGTCGACGCTTGAGCTTGGGCGAGGTGAATCTATTATTGCTAGTTTACCTGCCATTTTGGCCCATGATTTTGCCACCTCCCCTATTTAATTTTACCACTTCCCCACCCAATGAAAAGACCAAAATATCCCTCTGAATTATCCTAACCCCTCCCCTTCCTCCTTTCTCATTTTCTCACCTCCCTCACTCTCTCGAACCTCACATCCCTCTCACTTCGTCTCTCTCCCTCTCTGCAACGTCTCTCTTCCTCACCTCCCTCTCTCGAACGTCTCTCTCCCTCTCAGTCACTTCCTCACTTCCACTTCGTCTTTCCACTTCGTCTTCAAGGTAATCTTCTTCCCTTTCTATTTTTTTTCCTATGTTCTTTGGTATACCGGTTTCTTGAATCTGGATCAATTCGTAAACAAGAATCCGGTTGAAAAAAATTAATTAAATTAGATTTAAACTTCCGGATTCTTAAATCCGGATCAATCCGTAAATAAGAATCCAGACATTTGGTTCTGAATTAATTCATTTTTGTTCAACCGGATTCTTGTTTCCGGATTGATCCGAATTTAAGAATCCGGAAGTTTAAATCTGATTTTATCATTTTGTGCTACCAGATTCTTGTTTCCAAATTGATCCAGATTCAAGAATCCAGATTTTTGTTAAAGTTAAACAATTAATTTATTTATATCTTATTTATAAATAATATAATAATAATAATAATAATATTAACATTAATTTTATGAATTTATTTTACAGAATTATGACACGTACGAGGGGTGAAGTCGCGAGGGGTGGTTGGATATCAGCTAGTGTTGAACACCGGAGGAGACCTACTATGTCGGCACGCAAGCAGCAGGACGAGCAGCACCGAGGTGTGCCTGAGGCTGTAGGTGACGTTGAGGCCGCTCAGCAGGAGCACGCACATCAGGGGCCGGTACTTGAGTCGATACAGGAGCCAGTACAGGAATCGATACATCAAGATCAGGGGGTCGCGGTTCATGAGGCTGCCCATGAGGATCACGCACAGCAGGGGGCCACAGATCAGGACCCGGAGTCATTCCCTGGCGGCCCATACGACAGATTAGTTCTTATCAGTTATGGACGAGAACATGTGGCCGCACGGTTGTGGGTTGCAGCCGACATAAGTAACACTATTTTTTTTAAACATTAATTTGATTTATTTATAAATGTAATTGACTTATACTGTTTTGATGTCAGTTGCGGGGAGAGGTGAGGGTCATCAGTCACGGCACTAGTGTATCTACTTTTGTCCCTCGTGAGGAGATTGTTGCTCTTTTGAGGGAGTCAAAGCTTGATCCACTCAGGCGGCTTTGCTACAAGGTGATCGACAAGGGACTGATCAGTGCTTTTGTGGACCGATGACATTCAGACACTTCCAGCTTCCACATGCCGATCGGTGAGATGGCGGTCACTCTGGATTACGTCTCACAACTGCTCCATATTCCAGTGATGGGGACGTTCTACATCATGGCACAGCTAGATAGGCAGACAACTGTTGCTTTGCTGACTGAGCTGTTAGGCATCCCTAGACCTGATGCGGATGCTGAGATTGAGAGGAATAAAGGTATTTATGTTCGACTGGAGTGGCTGTGCAGCGTAGTATACCCGAGGTGTTGCAGAGATGGAGAGTGGGATATGGCAGCTAGGGCTTACCTATTGCCTCTTGTCGGCACCACTCTGTTCGCTGAGAAGAGTGGATCCTTGACGCGTATAGGATATCTGCACATGTTTAGGGACTTGAGCCGTGTCCATACCTACACATGGGGTGCCATGGCCCTTACACATTTGTACAACCTGCTAAAGGATGGGAGCAGGTTTAAGACGAAGCAAGTGGCAGGTTTTGCGACCCTATTAAAGGTACAAATATTGGTGTATTAAATAATTTTTCTTATACTTGTAAAGTGCCAATTTAAAAGTATCTGAATTTTTAATTTTCATGCAGGCCTGGATTTATGAGCACTTCTAAATAGAGGACTTTGGATCCAAACATGTCGATCCTTTGTACCAGGAGACACTACCTCGTGCCTCTCGTTGGGAAGTGGTAAGGGGCGCAGGACTGGTGAGGCCACACCAGTAGGCCCTGGATAGGCTGATTGTAGGCGATATTACCAGGGACCCGTATGTAGGTCACAGGCAGGCGCGAGAGTTCTATCCTATATCTTTATTCAGAGGCTTCATCCGGTTCGGGTCTCTGATGTATCCATACCTTCCAGACAGGGTATTGCACCAGTTTGAACATGTGCAGTGCATACCCGACGATCCCTAGGATATTAGACGACAGTCGGTCAGTCCAAAGAAGATGGACGAGGGGTGGCTTCATTTTGATCAGCATGTCATTGCTGTTGGTTCTCGGGTGGAGCCTGTATCTCCGGACGTGGAGCCTGCATACATGGACTAGTTTCGACGTATCTCACATCCATACATTTATCCTGATCATGTACTAGTTTCAGTTCCAGGATCACCACCACCACTACCAGAGGTATGTTATAGTTGTAAGTCTTATTTATTTATATCTTAAGCAGCTGTCAATTAGAAAATAATATCTTTTTTTGTTGTCGTAGAGTGCTAGATGGACTAGGATGGATGAGATTGCACAGGCAGTGATGGACAGACGCCTGCACATCCAGCCTGACACCGATGGTTAGGAGCTGATGCTAGAGCTCCAGACATTAGCACACCCCCTGGCCTTCAGACATATCGGCGACGCGTCAGGCGTAAGCACGGAGAGTAGCACTCTTTTGGTGTTTTAGGGTGTATTTTTATCAGACATATTTTTGTATTTGTATTTTGATATATATGTATTTTAGCTGTTCACAAATTTTATGTTATTCGTAACAAAACATAAGGTAAATTCAATGACAATGCAAAATACGACAACTGAAAAACAAGGTGACATTCAATAACAACGCAAAATACAATAATTGAAGAACAAAGCGAAATATGATAACAACGTAAAATACAACAGCTAAAAAAAAAGACAAAATGCAATGACAGCGCAAAATATAACAACAACAATAAAATACATCACGTCTGTGTCAAACTGGTGACGCTTGACGTTTTTGGATCAGTGCACATGGCGATTATTTCGTCCACAGATCTTCGTTTCCTACAGGTGGAGAGTATATGGTCAATGTTTCTCCGTAGATCTGCGTATAACTCGATCGGCCCGAGGCTAGCATACTGTGAAAAGACGGTGAACATCGTCTCCACGTCACCGTTATCTTCAAGTTTCAGAACATCATATTCAGCATACGTGTTCCCAATAAATAGGGTATCGATAATGGATATCACACACCCTTCGGTCGTCTCCTGGTCGAACCACTATGTCACTAACATTTTTTTTAAGGCATTAAGGGTGATGCCTCTGTTTATCCTACAGGATTTTGGGCTATCGCACTCAAATGTGATGCTGTTGAAACCTCGTTTAATCTGACCATCAGAATACACAACAACAAGAACAGAAGTCATGGTTGAAATTGCCGGTGGTTGAAAGTTGACTTCCTTTGAATCTGCACTGGAAAAGACATACAAAAATTCAGACAGACATAAAATCTGGATTCTTAAGTCCGGTAAATTCTGGATTCTAAATACCGGGAATAATTGAACTACCGGATTCTTATATCCGGAATAGGCAGCTTCAATGCCGGGAATAATTTGTTAGTCTTACAAGCTTCAATGCTTTAGGTAGCTCTCATTATTTGTAGGGGTGTGCAAAAAAAACAGTAACCACTAACCAGACCTGTTACTAGATTAGACCATTCATAAAAGGCCCATACTGTTTTTTTTAAACTGTGCTGGACTTTTTTTATTTTTCCCGGATGAATATGGCCCAAACTGGTATACCATTTCTCCTACCGGTACTTCCAATTGACGAGAACCCTAATCAGTAATCACGATTCAACACTACGCAGTAAATCGACTCTTAACTCTCAAGTCTCACCCTCTCCAAGTCCTAAATCGGCGAACCCTAATCACGATTCACGAACCTTAACCAATCGACGAGAGCGTTCTTCCAATTTCCCAATCATCAGTGCTACGCTTCTCTCAGTCTTAGTCTCTCAGATTCGATTAGATTCTCTCCGTCTAAGTCTCGTTTTGGTCTTTTTCTTCGATTAATATATGTTGTGATTTTGATATATGATTCTGGTTTTGTATCTCAGATTTCAGTTTGTGTGCTTGTTCTCAGATTTAGGTGAGTTCACTGAGCCACCATCGTCTTCCATTGAGTTCTTAGATTTCAAAAACTGAAACCGATTTGTTTGCATCTTACAAGTCTCAAGTAGCTCTCTTGTATTTCTTCTTCTTCTTATTCTTCTTCTAAGTTGTGAAGCTTTCAGTTGAGTTACCTTGTAGCATTTTACGAATTACGGTGGTGGGTGTTGCTTTTTTTGGCACGTTTATGCTAATTTATGTTATTTTTGGTATTTTACCTTTGTTTATTTATGGTTTAAGTACTTGGTTATGTTTTTGAGCTTTAGATTAATGTTTTATATTTGTTTGTTTAACGTTTGGTCATACATGTTTGCTGGAGGGGTGTGAATCAGAATCCTTACTTATTTGGAGCTTCAGAGGAAATACCAAGAGCTCATTGGACTTTATTTGGTATGTATTTCATTGCTAGTCTTTTTAAATAAATTTGTTATAATGTTGTTTTTGATGTTAGACTTTAGCATAACTGTTGGCATAAAGGCTAACTTTGAAAAATTGATCATGGGGGTTTTAGGGGTAAGTTGAATTGGGGTGGGTTCAACCACCAATGTGGTTGGAGTTTAATATCTTTTCTGTTTTTTAGGTTACTTTATTCTATGCATCCCTTTTTTTTCTAGAGGTTCTTGAGAGTCTGTCTATCAAAATTTGCATTATGTGTTTCATGTGGAAGGTTTCCGATTAGAGATATAATTCCTAATGTTGATCCTCGTGTTATGGTCATTTTAGGAACTTAAGAACCCGAGGCCTCAACTCTATTCTGCTGCAGAGTACTGTGAAAAATCTTATCTCCATAGTGATCAGAAACAAATGTAAGATGCTTTTAGTGAGATTTTTTAGTTTGTTATTGTAGAAGGCAATCTTAGTCCCTTCTTTTAAGTTGTTTTCTTGGTAAACCAGGTCAAACAAGTCTGATTTTATTGGGGCACTTTGCTAATTGGTTGTGAATGTTATGGCTAAAATTTTCTATTGTCTCATGTTGTGGGTATTTCAATAAATGTAAGCTGTATGATTTGCTTTATGTGGATAAAATAAAATAAAATAAAATAAGAAAATGTGCATAAAAAGGCAGATATGTAACTTTACAATGCTTAAACAATAATTTAATATGATGATTTTCAATGACAAATTTGAATGGTCTGAAAGTGGAGACCAAAGAAACATTAACTACAATTTGTTATTGTTAACATACCTTGTGTTGGAATTAGGGGTGGTTTATAGGTTTATGCTACTAACTCTACTGTTGGTTCTATTCATTCTGCCTTGTATCCTCCAAGTTACCAAATTCTTTTCAGCCCCTAAATTTCATTTTTTTTAATTCCTGTAATTCAACACATATTTATATGTTGTTGGCATTGTCTAGATTTGCTTATATATGACAAAGATTTGCAACTAATGCTGATGATGAATTCCTGTTTTTAGCTAGTGCATTTCAGTAAGCTTTAATAAATATGTTCAACTCTATTGGTCATTCAAAAATGAATTTTACATGTGCCAAAGTGTGTCAAAGTGTGAGATGATAATGTGTCAAAGTGTGAAACAATTATATCAGGACTAATTGGTTTTATGTCCCACAACAGAGTCAAAATGAGTGGTCATGACGACTTTTCGGCCTCTGAGACAGTAGAACATGTTGTTTCTACCCCTCCACCTATCTCCAACACTTACAATATGTTACCACCTCACTTTGGAGCACGTAGGAATCGGTCTAATGCCTGGGATCACTTTACAGTAGAGCCAAGCACAGAAAAGAAAGTTAAATGCAATTATTGTGGTTCCTTGATCTGATATGATAATGGAACAAGCGACATGCGCTCTCATCTGATGAGATGCAAGCATCATCCAAAGAAAGATGTGAACAAGAGGCAAAAATCAATTTCATACTCAACGGTAAATGAAGGACATGCTAGTTCTTCTCCTTCATTTGCCAAGTTTGACCAAAAAGCAATTCGTCATGCAATGGTGGAGTATTTCGTAGATTGTGAGATCCCTTTTAGACGTGTGGAGAAAGAAAGTTTTCACAAATTTATAGGCCTTGGGTCACCAAGATTTATTATCCCCTCACGCACTACAGTAGCGCGTGATGTCTTGAAAATATGGGACATTGAAAAAACAAAGTTGAAGAAGTTAGTTTCCCAACAATATCCAAGAAGAGTGTGTCTCACCACTGATACGTGGACCTCTTCTCAAAACCTCTATTATATGTGCTTGACAGTCCACTTCATTGATAATAATTGGATGTTGAACAAAAAGATTTTAAATTTTTGTCAAGTCACAAGCCACGCAGGAGAGAATTTGTTTAGGGAAGTGGATCGCTGCTTGACTAACTGGGGGATAAATCGTGTGCTTGGTTTGACAGTTGATAATGTTTCATCCAATGATATCATGATTGTACAACTCAAAAAGAGGTTTTTGTCTAAGAATTGTTTGGTTCTAAACGAAAACTATCTTCATATGCGATGTTGTGCGTATATTTTGAATTTAATTGTGAAGGAAAGTTTTAAAGACTTGATGATTCTATTTTTATAATTCGTGCCACAGTGAAGTTTGTTAAAGGTTCTCCTTCTAGATTTAAGACATTCAAGAAATGTATTGGCCCAAACATGGACTATGGGGGTTTTGTTGGCTTGGACACTGAAACAAGGTGGAACTCAACATGCCTAATATTAGATGATGCGCTGAAACAGAAAGACATTTGAAGAGTTGGAGGTGGAAGATCATAAATATACCGAGGAGTTAGAAAAGGGAAAAGGTGTCCCTTTAAGTGCCGATTGGGAATATGTATGTTCAATCCTTCCCTTTTTGAAAGTATTTTACAAAGCTACTTTGAAAGTATCTGGTTCCTCTTACATGAATAGTAGTAGCTATATGTATGAGGTCTTTGGCATTGGATCAGAAATCAGGGCTATGTGCAAATCTAGTGATGCACGTATAAAAGTGATGGCTGAAAGCATGAAGAAGAAATATGACAAGTACTGGGGAGATCTCAAGAGTTTAAACATGTTGCTGGTGATTGCTCTCGTATTAGACCCTGAGCACAAAATGAAAATTTTAAATTGGTATATGAATAACAATTTTGAAACAAGCGTGGGAACTGATTTTAAAAGAAGAGTAGAGTCTTGTTTGTACTCTCTTTTTAATGAGTATAATGTTAATGGTGGGGTGGAGGAGTCTACTGCTAGCTCACAAGGATCCCAACCTCTTGAAAATAGTGAAACCAATCGATATGGCTTTGGTCAATTCTACCAAACAAGTGGGTGCAACGAATCCGAGTCTGAACTAAGTGTGTATTTGGAGGAAAAATTAGAGAAGCCTGTAGAGATTGATATTCTTAATTTGTGGAAGATAAACTCAATCTGGTTTCCAATCCTTGCAAACATTGCAAGAGAGGTTTTGGTTATACCTGTCTCTACTGTGGCCTCTGAATCCGCATTTAGTACCGAAGGAAGGGTGCCTGATCCGTATTGAAGCTGTCTAACACCTGCAACAGTGGAAGAATTGATTTGCACCCAAGATTGGCTTGGATCATCTGCACCTTTGCTTACAAATGAGGATTTGAAGGCTCTTGAGCAATTTGAGCAAGGTAGGTTAGATATATTTGATGGTATCTTTTTACTTAATATCTTACGATTTCATATGTAATGAGATTTTTTTTTTGCAGAACTGAATTCTACACAATGTGTTGCTTGTTCTTCGACCTCAGTTGCACTGGATGACACTTGAAGGCATTAATCCTCTAGAATATCTAGTGTCCCCTTTGATCCCTTAAGAATTTGGTGATGATCAAAGTTGGAACCTTGGTTGTTGATTTTATCATAATTTGTATTTTTAGTATATTATTTGTGCTTAATTTTGATTTGTAAAAATGAAAGCTTATGTTTTGAAATTCATACTTGTTGGGATAAGGTGTGTGTGGTCTGGTCTGTTGATGATATTTTGTATTTTTCCTTAGATCTTAACAATTATATATGAGGAGAGATATATTTACTCCAGGAGTAACTCTTGTTAGAGTTACTCCGCATAATAACTCTCTGTAAACATTGAATTTCATCAATTAAGCCGTTGAATGTCGTCATGTTATATTAAAGATCATGCACACCAAATTTTAAATAAATTGGACATTCGTAGCTATGCAATCAGATGAGCAACTTTTTACTTGTATTTTTTAAAGTATATCGTATGTTGAATTGGAGTTATTCGATGATGTATCAAATAATTTTAAAATTTCATGAAATTTTATGGAGTTGATATACTCAATAAGAACTTATAATTCAACGGTTTGATTGATGAAATTCAATGTTTACAGAGAGTTATTAAGCGGAGTAACTCTGACAAGAGTTACTCCTGAAGTAATTATATCCCTCCTCATGATATATAGTTTGTCTTTTGTCAATAGTCTTTATATGTAATCTGTAACCTTTGTTTTATTGTCTTTGGGTGTATGATACAATAGTCATTTGTTAATCTTTTTCTACTGCCTCTTGTTATTGTAATTTGATGAGATTGAAAACATTTAGATAACGAGGTTAAGTTTCTACTTAGATTAGAACAACCTTGCCTATGCTCATGAAACATAATATATACACATATCACTGTCCATTTTTTCCAATTGTGCAATCATATTATGATTAATAATGTTGATCTTACTTTGTTGATTTTACTTTCAGTAGACCATAAATTTTGGTGATTTTCTCCAACTTCAATCAGAGCTAGATTATTTCATGAAGCTAGCATAGATGTTGATAGCAATCTTTCAGTCTCCACCAAGTTGACCTAGACATGTGAGCACGAAGCTGAATTGGTGAATGGTGATAGCTGCTTAATTCTCAAAATCATTGGCTTAATGCTGAATTGGTGAATGCTTGCTAACTGCGACTCATGATGTAGTATCATAGAATATCTTGAAGTTTTCATTGTTCAAAAAAATTCATCAAAAAACTAATTGTAAGTTAAATTGATTTTCATTTTTGGTAGGCCAGAACCCCAAGACTTTGTATTTTTCATGTGGGTCATAAGTTGACATATAAGCCTTTGTATTTTTCATGTGTGTCATGAGTTTTATTCCAAGCCAGCACATTCACACAAATAGGTAGGTACAGGATGTTGCACTCAAATTACTGTTTAAACCAGTTCACAACAAAAAACCAGTTTTCAAGTAGTATAAAACAAAACCGGTTCGGCAACCAAAAACCGGTTTTATACCGGTTCGCAATGAAAACCGTTTTTTAACCGGTACGAAACAGTTAATCGGTAATAAAGCGGTACAGAAATAAACCAGTTCAGAACCGGTTCGAAACCAGTACATAAACGGTTTGAAAAATAAACCGGTTTTCTTTTAAAACCAGTTTTAATTTACTGGATTGCAAAACAGTTTGGTGCAAATGTGGTATGGTTTTTATACCATACACAGCCCTAATTATTTGTGCTCGTAAATTGGTGATGGTAATTTCAGTTTCAGAAAATTTTTGATGCAAAAATGGTATATAACTGGGCTTACTCGAACATCCAACTGGCTAAAATAATTGAAACAAGGGGATTGTATTGTTGTAAGATGGAACAAAGGATATATTAAAAAAAAAAAAATGGAACAAAGCGAGAGTGGACCTATTTTGAGGTCAGGGTGTGCACATGCACACCTCAATAAAATTACAAATACATATATTGAGAGTTTGGATTTTATCCAATCTATTTTATGTATTAGAACCCATTGACTCATATTTATATAATTTTGCATTTTGCCCCTCAGGTTCCTGCGTCCGCCACAAGAACAAAGTTATCAACTCGGGCGACCCTTGTCTTGTTGGAGAGCCTCTAGACATACCTTGGCTCGATGGACTTTGGACTGGAGATAAAAACTCCCATTCTTGGCATTTTTCTCGAACAAAGTGTCATATCTCTGCACCACAGAGGTGTTTTAAGCACATTTACATACAACAAATGGATAACAAATTGAGACACAAATGATAGACTAACCTTTACAATCTCCTCCCAGGATGTTTTCTCTGTCACACCAAGAATCTGTAGAGCCTCATTCTCTGTCATCAATTTGCTTGCTCTATGGACGGCATTTTGTACTGTCTCTTGCGCAACACCATTTTTGGCAGCATCTATAACAAAGTAATATAAGATTTAATTGCATTACTGCCAACATTCACTAGTAATCGTCCAAAGAGACACAGTCAAGTGTTAAAACGTATGTAAGTGCTATGTGGATACTGGGAATGCGGGTTCGAACCCGCAACCCCTCCCCCCTTAACCAAACAAAAAGAAACATTCACTAGTAATCATCAATTAAAACTTGCCCTTTTTGTTCAGTTAAACCATATCCTATTAGAGGACACCACAAACACGATGTAAAAGAAGTTAATAACCACTATCAAACATAAACCTAATAATATGAAGAAAAGGAATGTGCTGATATCTTTTATTTCACAAATTTACTCTTCAGGAGGGGACCTCATGCCCAAATCCAATGCAATACAAAACTTATCGTTAACCTAGATCAGAAAAAGTTAATGAGCTATAAAATGAGAGGTCTATACTATGATCACAACTTAACGGGTAGTGTTAGCCACTTGGCCTTAAAAATATAGGTAGACTACGGTTTCTCAAAACCTCTTGCTTTTAGCGGATTTAGTGGATTGTAGAGGCAACAAAAGATATATAACCCATTAGCAAAATTGGAAAAGATCACTAACAACAATAAGAGTTCTTCAATCTAATCATTACATATTTTCACTCTTTGGTGCATGCCGCCAACACCTTGGTCTCTACAATATCATCTTAGAATACTAGCAGCCTCCTCACAGCCATTAAATAATTTTTTTTAAAATTTGATATTGCAATTTATTCGAGTAGAAGCTTACCAACATGATCAAGTAACACATTATGAATATATTATATTCATCGTCCAAGTATCGTAAGAAACAAAACTAGTACATTATTATCAGTTGAATAAGAAGTTGGAAAGCTTTTCCAAGCTAGTTAGTCCCCAAGGCAGCCGGGTATCAATTTTATTTGAAGCCTTGCTAATATCTGTTCTGGATCTTTTTTTAAATTAAATAAATTAGACCTTTCAAACACACACTAGAAGTTAAGTGCTTACCGATCAACTTACAGATAATGTCAATATTACTAACTAGACTGGCCCAGAATATCTTCTCTCTTCCAGAGGCATATGTTTGACATGGTTGCCTTCAGTTTCACCAAACCATATTAATATTGAGTCATGCCTACTTTCACATAAGTACCAAAGAAATGTCTACTTTCTCATAGCAACATTTGCGTATGGTATGCATCCAAGGAAACAAATATAGTTCTATCAAAAACTCAATAAAAGAAACCATAGATCTGAACTGTAAACTACCTGCCAAGTTTGTCTCACAAATTGCAAATATATCCAATGACATAAATATAGAAAGCTTACTTTGAAGTGCTTGACGATACGCGCCAACAAATGCTCTTGCCAAGACGCTCCCACCAATCACAATTAAGTTGGCAAGAATCTTTGCTGCCTTAAGAAACAATTAAGTTAATATTTTGCTAGAAACAGGGAGCTTTTCAGAAAAGGAATTGTAGATAAAAACATTTACAGATAGAAGATTCTAACAGCTTGCATCCCGCACACAAGATAAACCTCATCAATCAATAACCATGCTTTTCATTTTGTTTTTGGTACATTAGGCAGTCAATGTCATTAGTTTGTATTGAACCAATGACTTCTACTAACAGAAAGAAATAAACCCAAAGGCAAAGAATGGATTTTATGTAAAGAGAGCTTGCAAGCAAAAAAAATAATATAAAAAAATAACACAAAATTACAGAACTATATAATAAGATTATCGGAAAAATCCTTTATATCTAACAACCTCAACCCAAATCCCCGGCCACCCTAACCAACCAAGCTAAGCACAGTTGGAAACCATAATTAGGCACATTGAATGGTTAGAGCTATAATGCAAGCAAGCATATGTCAAACTTCAGCATATTATGGAAACTTAAGCAAAAACTCACGGAAAAAAACCTGAGTAATAGCTTTTTTCCTCTAGAAATAATCTTGGATGGAAAAACAATATATACATTATAAGAACCTTTTTAAATCTGCATAACAACAGCAACCAAGCTTTTTCCCACTAGATCGGGTCGGCTAAAATCTGCATACTTGACAAGAGCCTAATAAACAAAAGTTGCAACTTTATCTTCCAAACGAAAAAACTAAAGTAAGGATATCTAATATCTGTAAGTTCCATCAGTTAAGCCTAATTTTCTTTATGCATGTGAGCTAGACAACAAGGAATATGGTATTCGTTTCTTTTCCTCATTCTCTATCTCCTCAAGAACCAAGCAACAAAAGGGATGGCAACAAGAAAGCTGTACAAACTTACCATAATGTAAGAACCAATTAAACAGTCCCTTATGCTCCAAAAGCTTGGAGTATCTTTTGCGTAAATCAGGAATTTTACAGTTATTGATAGAATATTGTACCCTGCAATCAAGTTCGCTAGTCAGGAATAAGTGACTTTGTTTATGCAAAGAAAGTGACTTATGGAGTCTAAGTAGGGAAAGGAAATGGTTAGACATGTTCAAAAAGAAGTAAACTGATAGCCTCCTATGCAAGCAAACAGAAATATGAACAATATTTAGGATATAAAAAAGGAGCCAATAAACCAATCCTTCTAATGTCAGATCTTTCATTTGGACAGCGGCACTGAGATGAATTAATACAATTATGACATGTTGCATACTTCACACATGCCTTTTCGTTATGTCTATGTTCAGATCTAATTTGGAAATAATGGCCCATAGTATTTATACGGCACTGAGATGAATTACTCCGACGGGAAAGGACGTACATAGTATTTCCCAAGAATGCGAAATAGATTTTTCCATAACAAAGTAGCTTTCTAACTATTAAAAACAAATGGGCCATTATTTCCAAAAAAGCTAGGTGATCTAGGGAAATACTATGTATGTCCTTTCCCGTCGGAGTAGCTTTCACGATATGTTTCAAAGGCTTTGCTGAGGAGAATCTGCAACTAATGTGGTTCTCTTGTACAGTAAGTTCAAGTGCCCGATTTTCAAGGTTGCTTTGATTTCCTTGCATATATGTGGCTTTTCATGTATTACTGCTCATGGTTCCCTTTAAGGAATATTCATGATTAACATAGAGAGAGAGAGAGGTTGGGTGCAGTAGATCACCTTTTAAATGAATATTCATTAAATATGCAGAGATAATCTTGACTGCCAGTTTGGTTTGTTTTCTGGACCACGATATGGCCCAAATATACCACAATGAGATATTATACCAAGGCCTCTAGGTACCTGGTCTTTATTTGTGCCTTCATGCAGGATCAGACGCCCCTCTTTCATGTACATTGCGTCCTTGCCATCTCACGCATGACATGATGACACAACATGGGATTTACCAGTGTTCCATGAATACAACTCTCCCCACGTCTGGGCCATGATAAACAATGGTAACTGCTCCCTACTGCCTACATATATCTAACCAAGACATCAGACATAGTTTTCGCTTGACCTATGCTCCCTCAAACACTAACTTGAGTATGAGTATCAGAGTCCTTTTGATAGGTACCCCTTGTTTTTCATTCCTATACTCACACTATATACTTTCCTATCAGACATTTGGAGTTCAGAGGATCGATGAGTTCTTATTATCTTTAGTGACTGGCAGTGAACACTAAGAAACACTAGGGATACAGTGGATCACCTTTAACTTCATGGTCATACGACTCAAACTTCTAGGTGTTATTATTTTGTTTGTTTGAGTTTGAGGATTATGCCTAAGATCTTTTGAAGAATTTGCTATATTATATTGTGGGTGGAGAAGAGCACAATATGAGTTGAAAGGCTTTCCTTTCTGTTGAATGTTGAATTTTGGCTGGAGTCGTCGTTTCTCTTTCTATCAGTAGGGAAGCACTTCTCAAATGTAGGAAGTATTGGCCAAGATTCATACTGAGTCCATATTTTTCCATTAAAAAAGTATTGGAAGGCTTAGTCCCCTTCAAATGTCTCCTAATGCAAGAGAACATAAAAGTTAGGATTTAACGGGTTAGGGCTGGGTTTTCCTTGGACTGTTTAATGGTAAAAAACTGGCAGATTTAAGGTTTATTGGATATCTGAAGACAATAATGATTCGCATGCAGCAGGATGGACTTCAAACAATGAGATAAATACAAATCTGATGATTTAATTAAGTCTATACATTGGGTTACAGTAGTAGTCCAGAAATACAGAAGATTGAGATCAAAACATATGATTAAAACTTATTAACATACCAAACAATGCATCCTAACTATAAGAAACAAACATGACTGTATTTCATTTCACAGTGAAATAATTTCAAATGAATAAGAAGTCAGAGCACCAAATCTGACCCCCAATTCATTGCTATTCTTCTTTGATCCTCTCACAGCTGAAGTATACTCGAAGTATCAACATTACAAATTATCAAACAGATGGCGCACACACACACACACACAGAGAAAGAGAGAGAGACCGTTTCCTTGCAAAAAGCCATGTCATGCATCAAAGTCAAACAACACAATTCCCAACCCGTTTCAAATCTCTTGATTGTACCCACCTTGTTCTAACAGAAGCACATCAGAATCCCCATCCAGGAGGGGGGGGGGGAAATCTTGCAAAGGCCTAAATACTCTCCATTCACAAATTCACCACTCATATCACACAATACACACAAACAAAACGACATTCAATAATGACAAAAACTGGAAAAAAACCGCAATCTCCCACAACAAGCATAAGCAATTATCCAAAACGTACAGTCACAGAAACATTGGTTTCACAGGCACTGATCATGTACGCACCTTGTTCTAACCATCACAGAATTAGTCACACAGTATTCAAAGGTAATGGGCAGAAAGCCATTTACCTCACGGCTGATTGTTGTGGTGGACAGCGGTGGCCAAAGGCGGTAGGCGGTAGGTTACCGTTAACAACTCCGGTTGAGAAAAATCAGTGAGTGTTTTTTATTTTGCTTTATTTTATTCTGATGGCTATGGTTATAAATCAATAAATGGAGTTCTCTTGGAAAGCAAGTCAGTTTTTTTTTTTTTGGATTAATTTTTTTTCTAAATCTAAAACGAAAACATATATAGAAAACATTTTTTTTTGAAGAGAATAGAAAACATTATTGGAATACTACTTTTCAGAAAAGTTAAAATTTATTCCAAAAAAGGGACAAATGTTAATAAAAGCAAAAGAATATTTAATGCAAAAATTGTATTGCATTAAAAATATAAAAATAATTCAATATTTGATTTTCAAGTGATTACAAATATATAATATAATGTATTAAATTATTTTTAACTAAAATCCTTAAGATACAGTATTTAATAAAAAAATAAATTATATAAAATTTTATTTACATATGATAGAAAGTAATTTGCAAATTGAAATTGTAATGCCGTGCTAATAATATTTTTTTAAAGAATTTAGAAGATTACCTAGCGGACTATGCTTGGCAAACAAGTCAACGTGGGTTAATTATTTTTTAAAATTAAAACATCTATTGTTAGATGTTGTTTATTAAATAATACAAAAATTACGTTAAAATAATTTAACATTTCTAGTGTAAAAAAGATCCTTTCAAACTGCACTTAATCAATACACACGTATAAAAATTCGCTTACGCCGTGAAATGAACTTTGAATCATATTTCATCATCCATTTTTTCTAACATGTATAACTTTACTAACGATAAGAATTATTAGTGGCTCGTTTTATTCTTTTTTTTGACAAAAAAATCTAATTCATTTCAAATAAAATAGTCAAACCAATACATGATGGAATTCAGAAAAGAACTGAGGACTAGCATAGTCAGTGGCCGCCCTAGCTAAGGTGTGGGCAACCACATTAGCATTTCTCCTAGTAAACTCGACATGAGAGTTTCTAAAATTTGAAGAAAGAAAAATAGTATACTAGGTAATTAATAAGAAAAAAAGTGAAAAATAATGATCATTATCGTATATAAGGTTATACACGTTAAAAAAACTCTTTCATCATAATATCATTTTTTTATATTACTTCCTAAAATATCTAAGCTTAGGACATCAATGGATGATAGCCACGTATATGTCAGTGGAACAGTCAGTCAGCATTTGCCGTTGGTCGCTCAATTGTTCGTGCATTATATGAAGTGTAAGCAGAGAGGGCTGAGTGGTGAAGCTCCATTAGGCTAGATATTAGCAAGGCATATGATCGCATGAGTTGGGATTATCTTCAAGTGGTTATGCTAAAACTTGGTTTTGATCTTTAGTGGGTTAAATGGACTATGATGTGTGTGTCCTCGGTGAAATATTCGGTTCTTATGAATCATGAAGAGACAGAGTCAATTCATGTTTGTTAAGGCCTTCGTCAAGGCGATTCGCTCTTACCTTACCTCTATATCCTGTGTGCCGAAGGCCTCTTCTCTTTAATGAAGAGTGTGGAGCAAAGAGGACAAATTCATTGAGTGAAAACTTGTATATTAGCGCCGATGATTTCACATATGATGTTTACATATGATTCTTTCATCTTTATGCGGGCCACTGAGCAAGAAGTGAGGTAGTTAAAGACATTTTGCTGGCTTATGAGTAGACCTCGGGCCAATCGATTAATTTACAGAAATATGAAATTCTGTTTAGAAAGAATGTTATCCCCGCAACTCAAGCCACTCTGTCAAATATTATAGGAGTAAGGGAATGCTTGGGAATACACTGTTTCGTCTTATCTTTATTACATGTATGTATTACATGTATGTATTTATATATGCTTTATCGCATGAGGGGTAGTGAGTGCCACAAATATCTCGGGTTTCCCTCTATAGTGGGCAAGAACAAGAGGGATACATTCACTTACGTCAAATACGGCATTTGGAAGAAAATAAGCTCTTGGCGTGGCAAGACCTTATCTATGCAATAATATGTCGGATCTACATGTTATCTTTCTATCTCTATGGGTGGCTTTTAAGTTGCACAAATGATTAAATTTGTGCAGGATGGGAAAGTTCAGTTGCAAGCCTTGATTTAATACATTAAAAATTCGATGGTCAAGATGAAAGAATGGCAACCTGACTTACTGGTCTTTGCATATCGAAGAGTTATTTACAAAATAAGGCTTACGGCTTGGTAAGCCATCTATTTACAAAACTGAAATGCATTAATTTTTTATGTTTCTTTTGGCAGCTGATTTAATTTTTGTTGTTGTTGTTGTCGGACCCAATGGCTCAAACCTGTTCACAGTTCCCTTTGTTGGACAAACACAATCCTACTCACTTTAAGGTTAAGACCAACACCATCAGAATAAGGGCATTTTACATAGCATGGGAGAGCTATGCAGGTATTGAAATTAACAAACATTTTGAATATACGTTGTAGTGGTTATGTCCCCAGACCCAGAACATGCAATGAGTGGCCACAGTAACACCAGCTTAGAGTTCAGATGACTCAAAGTCTCACAGGATACGTGAGTAACATCTATCACACACACGATAAAATACAGGGGCTTTTTATCAAACGGGTGGTATTCGTCAACTCGAGAATGAAATGCTTTTCAACCATTATGAAGAAGAGCATCACCAAATCGAATGTACTGAAACAGGCAAGCAAATAACATTATCTATTACATCCATAACATTCCAACAAGATACACAAAAAATTCATAAAAGAAAAATTGGATTTCCCTAGCTTTTGAATGCTCCTCTCTCTCTAACTGTTCGAACCAAAAAGGAGGTTGTCCCAGCTTTTGAATGGTCTTCTTCCTTCTCCAGTTACTAGAACCACCAAGAAGAATTGCTACATCATTTTCGTTTTCAGATTCCCGTAGTCGTTCCCCTGCATTAGGTTATGGGTTCGATACCTTGCAAATCTCCGTCTCGATGATAACCTTAATCTACTGGTTTTTTACTCTGTTAAGGTGATGAAATATAATGTCAGAAATGGGTTTAGGGGACAAATTGGTTTTAGGGGAGGTGGTGACTTTGTAGAGGATGAGGGAGGTGGGATTCCCCGTTTAGTGAAGGGATTAAGGGATTAAAAGTTAAAAGGTTGAGGGGGCAGCATTAAATATTATTTAGACTTTGTGGAAAAAATTACTATAAATATCACAAAACCGGAAATAACTGGCTACTTTCGGTTGGATCGACACCATCCCATCATGCACAAATTTACTATTCATGGTTGTTAAAAGCCACCATCTCTATGCCTGCAATTCATGGTTTTAACGAATTTTGATTCTTCTTTTATGAAGAAACTTGCTTAACTACACTAAAACTTACTATTTTCTTTGAGAAAAAGCAGCAAAGGAAAACTAGTAGTAAGTATTCACTAGAATAAATAGCAGTAAAATTGCTATTTGATTTTATTAATTACTCTCCCATCATATTTTGACACGAAAAGGAGACCCTAAAATTCTCCCAACCACCACAATTTTCTCATCATTGGGTTGACCCTTCAAAACATAACCATATTATATAAGGCTCCCCACGTAAGACTCGGTTACATACTTTAGGAAAGTTGACCTGTGGCTAAAAATGCAATTTCGCTAAGCAACGAAATTTGACGGTTAAGATTAGAAACATCAGGGTTAACCACGTGTGCTGCAGCCAAGCCTCTCTCACATTGAGCAGGTCCATCACCAGCAGCTTTGGCATCATAATTTGCAGTTTGAGGATCATCTTTCAACTCACCAAGTGCACTCCTGAATGATCCAACCACACCATCATAATCAAAGTTTGCACATTGTGCAATTGCTGGACAATTATTTGCCTGTGCCAAACCTTTAAGGAAGTTTTGGCCTTCTATGGCCTTGTTCACGGCCAATTCAAGAACCACCGTTGAGAGTTGAGCAAAGTTCTTTGCGTTTACGATTCTAGGATCTGATTTCAGAATGTTGAGGCAACCAGCTTTGTCCATGGCACCATTGCAAATTAGGTTAATATTCACCCCACCACCACGGCGAGATTTTTTAGCACTTGCTTCCAAAGGAGAATGAGAAATTAGGATCAAGCAAAGGGTGAACAATAGGGAACAAAGTGCTGAAGAATTCATTTTTTTGTGGAAAAGGAAATGGTGGGGTGATTAATTTTAAGGGTTCCTTTGCTTGGTGGGAGAGTGTGTTCTCACTTCTCATAGGTGTTGGGTTATTTTATAGGAACTGAAATTCTAATTTAGGCTAATTAATGAACATGTTTATAGGAATGCACAGCGATTGTGATGCATGGAATGGAGATCAGTCTTTTCTAATTTTGTGTTTAACCTAGTTGGATTTTCAAGGTATAAAAAGTCGTACTACTAAACAAACTCACCCTCTAAAACTAATTAAGTACTACCTCAAATTAAAATTTTAACAAACTCGCACTGATAGAATTACATTCAAATTTTTGCTGGCCCCGCAAGGTTGCTGACTGGACTGATAACCACTCATGTCGATTAGTAATTCAATTACTAAATTTAAATCACAATTCAATTGAATGCTTTGCTTGCATTGCATAAATAGTGGCCAATCTTTTCATTTCTTACAAAATGAAAAGAAAGATATTTTTATTTTCACCAATGATCCTCGTCTAATAATTTACTACAAGCTACTTCCTCCAGTCTAAAATATAAGCAAAAAAGTATATGTATTTTAAATCGGATTATATTTTGCTTATATTACAGACTAAATTTGGACCAAATACATAAACTTTTTTACTTATATTTCAGACCGAAGAAAGTTACAATAACTTAATTGTTCTTTTGTTTTCTATATGCCTTTAATTAATTCTCTGTTACCAAAATGTTTGGTCCAAATTTAATTTTCAAGACTTTCAGGAATAATTGGCTCTTTATTACCACCATTTATAGGTCAATTCAAAAAGCAAACATTCAAAGTTATCATAATTTTTTGCCAACGAAGTTTTAAGATTGGCTCTGAGAATTGTATGATGGGAAAGGAGGACCAATAAAAATCAGTAAGAGTTTATGGTTCTTTGTATCAATCAAATTGAATGACTCCCATATCAAGATATTCTCTCAAGTAATTTAATGGTTTTATAATAATAAAATAAGATTAGATTTGGATCAAATTTGAAACAATTTAAGGAATTAAAGAAACCGTGTGTTTTGTAACATTGCGAATCAGAAAGTGAAGAATGTTCCAAATTTCAATTTTAGAGAAAAAATTTAAAATCTAGTTATACTAGATTTTCCCATTATCCTTTGGACCTTTTCAACGACAATCAGAAGTAAAATGATAAAATAACACATTCAAACCAAGAAACTCAAATTTTATTCGCTTTAATGATTGAATTCCATTATGTAAAAAGAACATGTACGTCAGTTTCATTTGCTCGAGAAATGGAAAGCATCACATCCAGCACAAAAGATGTTATCACATTAATACTTAACAGCAATGATAATCCACTTTTTACGGTGCCTTAACGCAATATATGTTGGGTAGATTTTTCAGTATCACAACTAGTTATGTACACAAAGAATAAAGCCAACTGAAGATGAGATCCACTGTACTGTTTAAAAAATGGAAAAAGGGGGGGGAAAAAAAAAGGCCCTTCGTCTCTTAAACAAATACAAACACACATTTCTATGCCTTCCCAAAGAGCTAGTACCACCACAAAAGGTAAGCTAAGTTTTTATACCAAAAGTTCAACTACTTCAACTCCTATTCAAAATCTGCTAAAGGAGCATTTTCTTTTCCATCTCTAGTATCCAAGTAATCCCATGTCACTTACGTTTGATGCCATAAAAATATCATCAAGACAAACCATACCTCTCATTGGCGCGTTTCCTTTGATGTAACATAATTTCTGCTTTCGGTGACATTTGAATTGGCAAAGACCTCTTGTGCAATTTCCCAGTTTCCACTCCTTTCCCAACTTGAGTGCCTAGCATCAGATCGTATTGTGGTAGCTCGATGATCTGATGACAAAATTGAGTCAGGTTCGGTTGTATTATGGGGCGGACCATTGCTCCCTCTGCTTCGAATGTCCTCATCGAGCTCTTCGATGTTCCTACGCTGTGATATCTTCAGTAGATCTTCACCAATATCTAGATCATCTTCAACCTTAGGACGGCGATCTCCACCCAAGTCATCTGGTTCACGTCCCCGGGCAAAGACCGGAGCCAGCGGCCTCTGTACCTCCTCTTGAACAAAAGCCCTGAAATTGTTCCTTGAGGGCTTTGTTTTTGTGCAAAACACTTCCAGAAAATTATTTAAACAACCCCGATTAAAAACATTGATCCTGCCATCAGCTCTGTAGCGAAAGTTTTCATAGGTTGTCTGCAAAACAAAGGGAACTAACCCAGGTGATGAAGATATTCGTGTAACACAGTAACTCTTGAGAATCAATTCCAGAGAACAAAATAGTACAGTTAATAAGCCATATGAACATAGACATGATACAATTTATATCCCATAGCACACCTAGCAAGTACAAAAAAGTTGGCAACTCAAGACACCACTCAGATGCATTATATATTTCTTCCATACCATGAAAAAAATTTGGGGGATGACTTTCTTTTCACATAAGGATCCAAGTGAATCAGACTTAAATTGAGAAGGAAAAAATAGAAACAAAGAATCTAATGAAAAGTTAAAATTCCCCTTTATAGGGATAAAGGAAAAAGTAAGAGGGCAGAAAATAGCTGTAAATAGCGGCGGAGCGGATCAGCAGCTGGCTGCTATTCTCCAAATGGCGGCGCTATCGCACACACCAGGGGAAGGAATGGGGTATTCTGGGGATTTCAAGCTTAAATTTGTTTGTTTCCTTTACTTTTGTTACTATCTACTTGTATGTTTAGCTCAAGTACTATGACATTTCATTATTAATTATGAATCGTTTATGAATTTTGAATAATCTTCCAATTTTTGAGCATATATATATATATATATATATTATAAGAGTGACCATCCCACTATCCGGATCCCACTATAGCATTTTTGGGGTCGGCTGCTCCGCACCGCTATCTGGGATTGACAACTATGGAAAATATAAATGTCAAGTTTTGGTTACCTTCGAAAAAAATCATTGTGTATTTTTTAAATGTCCAGCTCTTTCATGATTTGTCGTTGTTCACAAAATTTGAATTGGCGTATGGATCATTCTATCATAAAGGTATTTATTCAGTTAATAAAGAAAACAAATTCAAATGTTTTCTTTTCTGAAAATAGCATGCCTTGTGCATTAAAAAGATTTGCAGTCACAAAGCATATTATATTTTTAAATAAAGCGGTTTGGAATTGATTCCATGAAGATCACCCCTTCGAATTTTCTTGATTTGCATGGTTACAAACTAGTCTGAGGGTACACCAACCAATGAGATATAAAGAAGATATGGAAACCAGAAGGTTTAAAAAGAAAGCGACTGACCTGGTTTGTGCCTATAAGGTACAAATGAAAACCAGTTAGTCCACCAACAAACCACAAAGAGATGAAACAATAGCCCATTAATATCACAGATGCAGGGGATTCTTTTATCGCCTTCCACACTGTGCCATCATTGTTATCCATCAGAACCTTGATGTAAAAAGCCGAGAGGGAAAACACGTAGATGCACAGAAGAGTTGCCGAAGAAACAAACAGAAAGAAGTAACGGTAGTTCCTCTGCAAATTGGAAAAGCCCAAAAACAAATGAGAACAAAGCAAACAAGTAACAACCAAACAACAACAATGAAGAAAACATGTAACATGACTGTCAACTATCATACCAGCCCAACGCATTGGCCCACCCAAGGGCAATGATGATCAAAACGCTCAACACAGTTGTTGCATATGGAGCAATGCGAGCAACGAGGAGGACGATATAGCATACAAGTTTCACAATATTTCACCCTTACAGCAAGGCCATTGACTATTACTTCTTTTGTTCGAGGGAACTGAAGGATTGGCGTTTGTTGTCCAGTTCCAGAAACTGAGGACTCATAACGAAACTCTTCTTCTGGTGGGTGTGAATTTCTCGGAATGATACCCGGATCACGCGAGGAAGTAAAACAGAGGAGCACCAGGACCTAGAAATATATACCATGGGATTATACTGTGTCATACTATACAAGATCAGTAAAGAAGATTGGAGCAAACCAGTATCTTCAGGAAAAAAATGCTATCACCAAAACAGCTCTCAACCTTACTATAGTATATTTGAAAAGTACTCGGGGAAAAAAACATTAATAGATGCATCATGAATTGCTTTGCTATGTCACTTTGTCAGTGACCAAGTTAAATGAGCCACACTTCTGAAGTTCTCAGTATTGGTTCATAAAAGGGATGCAGGAAGATGGTTTGATATATTATGATACCTGAACATCAGAAAGCATGTTCTTTAATCTCTATGACATACAATAACTTATTTTAAATTGAGAGTGAGACTATGAGCCCCAACAATGCAGATAAAAGGATAAAAACGTCAAATAATGAAAGAAACATTTAACAGAACTTACAAGAGTAGTATAGAGAATTGCCACTACTAAAATAGCGTATCCTGAATTATATGAAGAAAATTCATGCCGAAGATGCCTTGCTACAAATACACAAAAGATGATCACTGGAACAATAATCAGCAGCAAAGTGATTAGCAGGGACCTAGCATCAGGCCCAAATATCAACCTCCCTCCAAATATGAATTTCTGCAGAAGATTTAGGAGAAAAGTATAACTATAATAAGAGCTAACAACTGGAAGAAAAAAGTTCATGAGAAACAAAAGAACCATTGAGATTAGCCAAAAGAATACGGCATTAATAGAATGCTAAATCCTCCCAAAAAATAAGTATCAGAGATTGGAAACAAGGCTGAAAAATATACATAATTTCCATTTAAACATTCAGTATGTGGGTGGGTTAATTTCCATTTAAACATTCAGTATGTGGATGGGCGAAATTTTTTTTAGAAAGAAAGGAGAAAAAGTAGAACTGGTGGAGGATAATAAAACTGAAAGAACCCAATGAGCAAAACTAATAAAGCAGTCCAATTTCTTCACATACATGTGATAGAAATTTTCTTGAAGCAGCCATTAGACAAGCACCAAAAGAGAGGTCAAAAACACCAAATCCTTTCCTTTAATAATTGTAAATGGTGAGAGACAGACACCCTTGAAGTACAGGCATTTCTGTACAACCAAATACACCAGAGAACTGCTTTCACAGCACAATGCCTAAAGTTTCACACATTGTTCCTTCCAATACCTTTAAAAGTTAAAACCTATAAAGAGAAAAGCTCCAACGCACAATAGTACAAACCCAATGTTGACTAGAAACCCCAAAACAATTCAGCAGGTGAAACACAGAAGTGGCCTATCTATAGAATTAATATCAACTAATTTTAGTATGTTTATGCCTACACGTGTCTATTTCTATATACACTTTTCAACAGTTCAAATGTATGTGTTCATAATCATATCATGCATTATATCATTCAGACTTCAGACGTTATTGTCTCTTTGGGTTCTCATCCTGTTCTATACCAATGACGTAAAACAAACATGAGACACCAAACACATCATGAAACAAATAATCATCCACTGTTTGTCACTTGTCAGACCACCTCTTGTCAGCTGCAGTTTAAAATATTTTACAAGAAGATTTCGGTTGCAGTCAATTATGCAGCATCAATCATCCAACCAACAATACCGGCACATTACCAGCCACATCCATCTACCTACTTCATATGAGTATCAATTTACTAAAGATTGAATTTAATTTATGCGGTGGTCAGGGTGCGAATTATAAATTTAAGCATATCTTCAAGAGTGATCTATCCGGATGCTTAACATTTGTCATCCTTGCAGAGTTGATTCTACCACAAGCCACTTGACATCATACAGAACTCAGCAACAGCACAAACCCATCTATGCTGTTCAAGTGCCCCATCCTATGTTATGTCAATATAATCCAACCAATAATGTCTTGCTCATTTAATAATCTATTCGCAAACTTTACAATTTATTTTTAGTCAGGAGTCATTTCACCAGGAGAATACGAATATCCCCTATGATAGCTGTATTCAAAGCACAGAATCGTCTAAAAACATGTTGTGAGCAAGTCCAGAGAGGAGAAGGAACCAAGCCCAGATCCAATTAGCAACATGAGGCCCAAAAGGACCATCACCAAACCTGCCAAGTGGTCTGATTATGTTACTTACAAAAAGTAGTGACTCAGCTCCTTCTAGAAGGAGTGTGACTCAGCTAGCTGTTGCGATTCCGTTAGGGGATGCATGGAATAATTCTGTTAGTGATGTATGGCTGATGGCCTATATTAGATCTTGTACTTTCTTTATGGAGTATGAATGAGAATATAATCCTTCCCTTTCTCTATTCCTTTCTCAGGAGGTTTTCTCTGTCCTCGAATTCAGAGATTCCCTGTCCTCGAATTCAGAGATTCCCTGACTCAACAAAACATTTGACATGAATGCCATCCTTCTTCAACAACCAACAAACATTGAGAACATAAATAAACAAAAAAAGGAGCTACCCAGAGATTGTAATCCTATCTGACATGATTTTATTGTTTTACATGAAAACAATCATCCAAAGATACAAATTGAAAAATGATCAAAAGCTCAAACTCGCTATAATGTTCAATTCTACCTTTGTTTTCCTCCAAAACTAAAAATTACACCTCGAGCAAAAGATTCAGCAAAACTATAGAGTAAAAAGGAAATAAATAAATAAATAAATAAATAAATCCTGCATCTGCATACCTAATTTTCCCACAAGACAAAGCAATCCAATTGAGCCTAATACTTCAAATTAGTTAAGAACACACAAGATTAAAGTATTGCTTCAAATACCTTTCCCCCATAATAATAAAGATAAAACTACATAGCTAAGTAGAAAACCAACTGTGATCAGGCACAGGAAGAATACAGACCCAACAGTCACAAATCACAATGAATACAGAAGATAGAGACCGCTGCTTATTCAAACTAGTAGAATTCCCAACCAAAAAAAAAAAAAAAGCACCACTTCACCACCCCACTACTACCTCAACATTCAAAACACACCCAACTAGTAATTTAAAGGGGGAAAAAAGACACTTCAGGTTAAAAATTTCCCATTTCACTTCCACATTCCAAGTACCAAAACTGCCTCCGAAATTCAAAGCCTTCGGCAGGAAGCATAGCAAATCACAGAACCCACAAATCCAGAGAATACCCAAATGGAATATGAGCTAAAAATGGAAGGAAGAAAGGGAAAAAGAAGCGAACTTTACATTACTTCCTTTCCAAACTTGGTACACGCGCTTTGTTGCCATGAAGACTCCTGCTCCTGCTGCAGCTTGAGACTAGGCAGAGAAAGAGAAAGAGGGGAACACCCACAGCTGGCAAGTGTTCATTTCACCTCCCTCATTCGCATTCCACTGAATCAGAGCGTTGGATTGAGGGTCAAAAATTGTGGGCTTTGTCTGGAATGCGATGATGCAAAAGCTTCCCAAACAAAAAAGAAAAAGCAAGAAGAGAGAGAAAAAGGGTGTGATGTGATCCCAGAGATATGGCGGTTTTTTGAGTTTGGAATTTTGGATTTGGAAGTGTGGTTTTTGAGCTTGGGAAACAAAAATCTTTTGTGCACGGATATATAGGGGAAAAATAGAAATACAAAATAGAGGAAATTTTTGAAGGATGAAGAGAAGAAGAAGAAAAGGAATAACTTGCCCTTCTTTCATTTCATTTTCATCTTACTCACGTCACTCTCTGTTCCTGTGCTGTGACAGTGAAAATTTTTATGACGTTCTCTTCTTACAGGTTTTACCACGTGCCACGTATCATCCCAGTGGGGTCCATGGTTCAGTGGCGTGATCCAACGGTTCTGGTGGACATACTCCATTCTGTGTCAGCAGCTTAGGACGTTAGGCTTGTCATGACCAAAAAAGTTTTATTGAAATGAAAATTAATTTCCATATTAATAGCATCTTCTAATACTCACTTTTACCGACAAGTAGCACTCCTCTTAAAAGAAATACAAGCAGAAAAAAAAATATATGTAAATTATAATTAATTTTATTTTATTTAATAATATTATTTCTAAAATATTATTTAATTAAAAAAATTTAATAATATTTTTTTATTTTTATGGAATAAGTCCCCATAAAAACTTAAATATATGGAAAAAAACAGTTTGAGAAATGCAAGTTTGAGAAATGCAATGATTGTTTTATTACATCTGCAGAGGGAATTTAGTTAAAGAAGTTACATGGAGTTTTGAAAAATAAAATGAATTGGTAAAAAATATGTGTTAGTACAGATACTTTTATCCAAAAAAAAATGGAAAATAATACTATACATCTTGAAAAATTAGTATAATCCTCTTATAGTTGAATGTATAATCCTTTTATAGTTGAATTTTTTTTTCATTTATTGATTGATCGGATGGATGTGGAGGGAAAGAAAATTTTCTCATTAGCATCAGGCGTAATTTCTAACATATAAATGCACACACTAATCCCTCAAAAGAACTTTGGTTCTATTTTTGGAGTCGCCTAGTTAGAAGACATTTTGATCTCGTGTGAAAAAACTGAACGTCTCGTTACGGACTCGATGATTAGTTTCATAACAAGCCAAAAAGTCTTAAGTAATGGAGATACCCTGAGGTGCTAACAGGGGTCAAAGACCCTAATTAGTAAATATGGTGGCTAGCACGCGAAAGTTATTTTTAGGTTCTTTTGAGTAAACGCGTGTTTGTTGCGTCCTCAACACGGTTTCAAATAGGCTATTAGATTCTCCAGCCCCGAAATCGACTTTGGGGAAAAGAGACCAGTGGTTACTTTAACAAAAATTGTCTCGAACGTAAAATCTTCACCTATTACATTGGAAACAATCTACAACAAATTAACATGTTAATATATAGTGCAATCTCTCCTATATAAGGTTTTTTCGGGTAAGGATTGTCGACTTTTATTTCGCTGAAGGTAAGTGACTTTCTCCCTATATCTCTCTATAATTATTTTTCTCTCTCATTCCTATCTCCCTCTTCACTCACTCTCCTCTCACCTCAAATGCTTAAAATTATCATTTTTTTCCCGTCATAAAGGTAGAGAATCCACTTTTGTTGTTTTTCTTGTATTTAGATTAATGTTTGGAGAGATCAAATTACATTCAAATATGCCTTGATTATTGTGACAATCTTTAGATAACAAATATTAACTTGTTTATCAAGCTGAAATTGGAATTTGCAAAAAATAAGTAAAAATGAAAATTTGCTTTTTTTGAGAATTTGTGTTCATGATGTCGAATTAAGTTCTGCAACTTTTTTCGATAAATAAAATTTAGGGTGGGGAAATGACTAACCAATCTAAGGCAAAGGTCTACAAAATTATATTTGTGCATGGTAATCTAATTGTACATTTTATTTGTAGTTTATCTTAGTATGTAATTGCATGTTCTCTTTATATCAAATCTTAAAACATTTTCAAAAATAAAGAAAATAACGTTTTCAGATGGAATTGCATGAGTCCAAAAAAGGGGAGGAGGCAAATGGACAAAAGAGAAGTTCCAACCTGGCTTTGCTGGTCTTGGCTTGACCGTGCCAGATTTAGATGCTTTAACGTCCCTCCCTTGCCAAAAATTGTTGCTTTTTCCTCATAACAACAACGATAAATAATCCATGCCCAAGTTGTTCTTTAAAGCATTACCGAAACCAAGGTATTCTCCTAGCAAAGTCAGCTTTTTAAGCATAGTAGCAGATCTTCTTTAATTCTTAATTGTGCCTTTCTTGTTCAGTAATCTGGATACAACACATTACACACCTACAACGCTTTTTCCTGTTATTTACGTAAATGTGTGCATTGAATTAAAGAAGCGGAGACGGAATAGAACACAAAATAAAGCGAACAAAAATTAATTATGTCTTCTTTTCTCCTTGTCTTCTTTGGGTGTTGCTAACCTTAAGAACATGATTTAAATCCCCTTAAGAACAGTTATAATATGGTCGTTGGTGTCACTGAAATAATAATATATCTTCTTCCCACCCCTTTAAAAGAAGTTGAAAACAACTTATAAACATATGATAAGTTATTATTTGAGTGTTGTTATTTTACGGCAATATATTTTTTTAACAGTAATTCAAATTCATTCATTAAAAAAATTCATGAGCAATACAACCTGATTAAAACAAATGTGGAGCATTCTCTATCCACAAATTAGAGAAACACTAAGAGTCAAGCCTAATAAGACATGAGTATTAATACACGAAGAATATTGATTAGGAGCCAAAGGGCCACGATCAGACCAACATTTATATCCTAATTGCCGACCTAATAAAGTCTTTTGCCCACGCTAAAAAATGACTAAAAAGAAAAATCTACGGTCTTTTTTACTATCCAGGGATCAAATTTTTGGCTCGACGACTACAAGTGATCTCAGCGGAATCCATATTGATCCCTCAGTTAAAAGACGAATGAAATTTGGAGAGAATACAAAAATTGGTAACAGCCCCTTGCGGTCTTGCCCACACCATGTATACCAAAGATACCCATCTCATTTGGGCCATTCCAACAAACATCAAAAGTGCAAATTTTCCCCTGAAAATATGGAAACACACTCTGCAAAAAATGGGGCTCAGAGAGGCACCCACAATAACAACAAGTTCTAATTCCATATTTATACATGTGTTTGGTGGCTCGCTAGGAGGGCGATTGAGACCGAGTGAGTGGAAAGTTCAACAAAAAAAGAATAAGAGCAGTGTAATTTTTTTCTTTCTTGTCTGGTGAAGAGCTATAGAGCGAGTGGAAAGAAAACAATCAATGGATCTCGCGCAAGGAACAAATATCTGTTGTCCCAAAAAATAGTGTCTCTCACCAATTAAAAGCTGGGGATATGCATATGTTAATAAGTTATAATTTTATTTTATTACATGGCAAATTATTATTGGTAGGGGACAGAAAATGTGACAGAGTGAGGGACAGAAAATGTGATAAGAAAATGAGACGAGAGATTTTCATCCTCGCAGGAAGGTATGCACAGTATAGGGATGAATTTGATAAAAGAACATCCTGTCTTTTATGATTGAACATGCACATTTCAGATATGAGTATTTTATATAGTTTCCCAAACTAGCAGTATGCCCGTGCATCCGCACGGGTCGCGTTCATTTCTACGAATACTTCTAAAAGAATCCACTTTGTGAACAAAAGACAAATTTATCACCTAATACAATAACTTATATAAAATAAGTCAATTTTTTTTTGAGAGAAAATAAATTAAATTGAATTTAGGAATAACACTTCTTTAATGGCAATATAATACTATTACTGGCAATATAAATTTAAGAGTACCAAGGCATGCAATTGGCCCATTACAACTAACCATCCATAAACCACACCAATGAAATCAAGAGACTTAAAATTGCCTATGTATAGTCCTACATGAATCAGAACTAAAAGAATGTAGTCAATGAAAGTAAGTTAAAGTTCAATGATATTGAATGACAATGCGAATCAGTCTGCTTGTTGCTTCGATATTAAGAATCAAGTTGATAACCTTATCAGATAACCTCTGTTGTACCATTTAACAGGTTTAACTGGTACTTCAAAATCTCCCTTGCATAATGCTTCTGGAATATTTGAGTGGAAGCTATAGCTAGTTTTACGATTTTGTAACTCCAAGTTTCCAAAACTGGAACAGGGTAATTTAAACAACCATAGAAAGTCAGAGTCAATCAATAACACAACAATAATACTTGCCTTAAATAACTTGCTTAATCCACATCACAAACGTACTAAGTGTATCACCATCACATACATGTTGAACCATGATGCAACAACATGGAAGTCATGATTAAAAAAAAAACCAAACCTGTTTTCCCAATTATTCTTGAATCAAAACCAAACCTGTCGTACTTACTGATCATTAGCATGTATACTACAATAGTATAAAAGTAAATGAGTCAATTTTGTTGAAGCTAAAAAAATAATATATTTAGACTATAAAACAAACTTGTATCTTCTTTCATTATTGCTGAAGGTTAAGAATTAAGATCTAAGTGAAATGTTGTGGGAACTTTTCCACATATGATGTTTAAAGAGTAAGTATTTGTCACTCAGTCAACTTCAAATCCTTTCAAAATTGGTGGTGAAGAAATCAGATTGGTGATGTTGTAGTGTAAGTGAAAAAAGAGCAATGTTGCTTGATAGATAAAAGGAAATAAAGGGTCCAAAGATCTAAAATTCAAAATAAATCAAATGAAGAAGAGTTCCATCATGCGAGGCCTTCTTACAAACCAAATATAAATCGAGACAGCTCTGATTTTTGGAATTTCAAAAGCTGATGTCCATCTGTTGTAGGAGCTCTCCATTTGCGAGGCCCGAGAAAAGTTGCGAGACCATGTCATTTTAGTCTGCCAACATTATCAATTTGGAAAAAAGGTTAAATTAAAATTAAAAAACTTAAACAGCATACACATAGACCAAGAAAAGAACTTATATACTTCATTTCGGGTGTAGTGACCAGTACCCTTGTTAGTCGTTTAGAACCTCAAGAGTTCAGATACTGATTGTTGCCTAGAATGTTACGTAGCAACTGAAAACATAAGCAAAAAAAAAATTATCATTTCCATTAGCTCTGAACTTATGATAATGCAAAATATACAAATAATTCAGATAAGAATACAGTGAATAGCCGAGAAAAGAAATAACAGGGACACAAAAATGAATCACTGGAAATCTATAACATATTTATTGTACTTAACATCAATGATGGCCAAGGAACACACCATTTCCTTCTGGATAGCCACTTTTGAGTTCTTTTCTTCTAATCCTTAGTCATGTCCAGCTCGTATAGATTACAACCAGCAATCCTGAATTGAGATGAAACAGATTATTTGGTACCTGAAACAATATCTATACTTATTGAGAAGTCATAGAAGAATAATATATCTAGTCGAGAGTAAAATCCAGATGATATCATAGTCAACTAAAACATGAGTTAATATATTAATTCTGACAAATAAGTATAAATAATATGCCAAATTGAACTACAGCTGTAATACGCAGTTTATATAACAAAAAAGAGCTGGAACATTACGAAATAGGCATTTTTACCGAAGCCAACCAAGGTGACATAAACCACATGAATTTGAAGTTGCAGTTCCGGTAAGCACATCAGCACAATATTTGGCTGCAAACATAGAATAGCATATTACATTTTGAAAGATATATTGTTGGCATTTAATGAAATATAATCAATTGAAATAATGAGAAAGGTTAATCAAATCAGTTGTAGTTCTCAAATTAAAAAGTAATAACTTAAGACAATGTCTGATCTGCAAATGGATTGGTTTAGATTATTGAATTCCTTATGAAATATATGCTGAATTGAAGTGCAAACAGACCAGTGAATTGATTTTTTCTGTTGAAGTTGCATTTGAATGATAACAAAATGGTTGAGAATCCATAATAGGATACATAAGACATGTAATTGAAGTTGTAGATCCAATAAGCTCATCAGAACAATAAGTTGCTGAAAATAAGAGAACAAATTATGTTAGTATACATGTTTGGAATTTGATCAAATATAAAATAGATTTGAAATAGTTTAGAATAGTGAGCTATAATTGGAAAATAAAAAATAAAGTAGTTACTTGTTACAGGTTTTGGAAAACCTCTTTGAAGACAACATTAGTTGTTGTTTTCAATGGTTTTTGTTCGCTAATATGTATCAATATTTTGAGGCCTTGTTTGCTCTGAACTCTTAGGATTTCAACATATCACATACATGCTCCACAAAACTCACATTCAATGAGCGGATCACCAATATCAAAATATCCTATACCAATAATGAAATAGTTAATAACATAAAAAATCATGTCAATAGCTATGAATGTAGAGAATATAGAAGAGAACCCTGACATAAAATTGCAGGATCAATATGTTTGGCATTGCCATACAATTCATCTTCATCGGAATTTGAGCTATTATTTGAGGTTAATCCTTTGAAATAAAAAATTACAATTATGGATAAAACTTAACTATTAACCTGAAAATAGCAAAGTACTTTACTGAATGTCATGCAGTTAACTTGGTATTACAGTTTTAAAACATGAAATTAGTTGCATTAAACCAATAATCAGTATAATGATGTAGGTAACAAATATTTGTATTGAGATGAAGTGTGCATTTTGAAGGACAAACTAAATCATACAATACCTTATCTTTTAACTAACCTATTGAAATTGATGCTGAAGCAATAAAGCTGTAGTTATTATTTTTGCAATTATAGAAAGAAGTCCTTGAAATCCAAACTAATAACCCATATTTTGTTCAAGAATAAAATTTAGAACATGGCACAATATATGAAATCAAAGTAAAGGAAAGTTTGTAATGAAGCAAATAAAATTGAAACTAATAAATATAAACATGTATTGAGATAACACACAGCACTGTAATCAATACAAAATGTATAGAAATTGTTCATAATTGATATATGAAGTGTGCATTTTGTAGGACAAAGTAAATCATACAATACTTTATCTTTTAACTAACCTATTGAAGTTGAGAATGAAGCAATGTTGAAGAACTATTGAAGGATCTAAAAGCTTCACCACATTTTTCAAACTCCCTTAAAACCAAATTAGTATCACTTGGAGAAAATCTGCACAGAAAGAGCTTTTTTAGAAGCAAATATATAGATATATATACTTTTGAGATAGGCAAGCAATTTACTGAATTGTTCATGGAATCCCTCAGAACAATAAATTACTACGTAAGGTTTAAAATCAGGAAACTAACTATTTGACAGCTAAACAGATAAAAACAAAATGTTTACAGCATTAAATAGATCATATCCTCCCCAAATAGGAGATACTTTCTAACATATACAAAATAGAAAGTCGATATCTTTAGCTTATGGATTTCACATCTCAAACATAGTTGCAAAAAGTTCAATTGGCCTAATCAAAATATTTGAGAGCATATTCTCCAAGCTTCAAATCAAAAAATTATACATTTAAAAAGAAAATTTGCACCTCAGAAACAATACACATTAATATCAGTTAGGGAAGAAAAATGCTTCTATGAATAAACCTACCAAAATGAAGACAGTCAAAAAATCAAAAAAATAAAAAACACTGAAGCTAAAGGAAGCTTAAGTAGAAGCTCAACCTCTAAATTTTGAATCATCTGCATGGAGTGTAAAAAAAATGATTTAATTGGATAAGGCGAAAAGGCGAGAGATACAATACCAGAGTAAAACCAAGGCATGAAAGTTTCAAATACCCAACAATACTCCCCTGAAAAAAAGAGCTGTATTCAAGACTCAATGTTGGAAACAGGATACCCAAAATAAAATCAAGGCATGAGAGTGTACCCAAAATAAAATCAAGGCATGAAAGTGTCAAATACCCAACAACATCATCCACTGGCTGGTTCAGTTTTTAAATCTCTGGTTTTCCCCCATCGATGCTTTCCTGAAAGTTAAGAACGAATGGCAAATAAAACAACATAGCTACAAAAATAAAATCAAAAATCCATCTTTTAAATATCTTTATTTTCTAAGATAAGAAAAATAATAATAAAAAAAATTAACAGAACATCAAAAATTTAACAGAACCTCAAAATTCAGATATCTGGGCGTCCGATGATTCATCGCTCGCACTAGAATTCCATCACCCAAGCGTCGCAATTCCCCGTCGTTTGCTGTGGTGGGTCTTTTGGCCAACACCCTAAACCTTAAACCGAAGAGGAGGGAGATGAGAAGAAGGTGAGGAGAGGAGATGCAAATTCAAAAATCAAATTTCAAAATAAAGGAAATCAGGAGAGGCAAGGAGGTGGGATATATGAGAGAGAGAAAAATTGAACCAGAGAAGGAGAAATGAGGGACCAGCAGTCACGATCTTTCCCCATTTTTTTGAAGAAGAAGGTAGTGTGAGAAATGTAGGATTACTTTCGTTTTTTCTTCTAGCAGTAGAGAAAAAAAAGCTGAAAGCAGAGAATTGAGAGTGAATCAGGAAGATACAGAGAAAGAGTGAGTGACTGAGGGGAAATAAAAGGATATGGTGAATTCAAATTCAAAATTGAAATAAGGAGAGAAGAGAGGGAAGCACGATTCAGAATGAAAAAGGAAGAAAATAGGATGTTAACCCTGATTTTAGTTTCTTAAAAAGACAAATTTAACCCCAATAAAACAGGTCGCAGCTAGATGAAATGTCTAAAATTGTAATTCCAACATCCTAAGGAATGCTAAAATAGATAGTAGGTGTGTTATTTTTTGCTTATTTTTTACACAATTAAACCAGATGAGAGTTTTTTTTTCAATTTTTTCTACCAAATAAATAAAAAACTATTTTATTTCTAATGTTTTCCTTCAATTTTTTCCTTCCTGTTCTTTTTAAAACTAAACAAAATGTAAGAGTCAGAGATGCCAACAAGCACAATTGATTCGATGGGTGCTCCCATAAAGTGATGTCTCCTGTTTAATTCATTTCTCACAATATTGAATATAAAATCTTATTTAAATTATTATTGTTGAAGAAAATAGTAAGCTTTTTCTATCTTGGCATCACGTTAATGGCCGGTGGACATTACTAGTACTTAATTTCGTGTGACGACACACCACTCTCATAAAGTTGTATAAATATTAGTTACAGTTGTGTTAATTTGACAACAAATTGTCGACATCGAGGTCGACACCGTATACGCCGCTGAGAGGGCCGAACTTCGGGAGCTGTGTCGAGCTTAAAAAAAAGGCCAAAACCGTATGAAAATACGGTGTGGGTGTCAAAAAAAGTTGTCAAAATATCATTTTTGTATTAGTTATTCTCCTCTCATCTACTTTTATCCTTCAAACATTCCTTCATAACCTTCTCTCATTTATACTAAAGCTTTATATATGTCATTCATTCACATGAATTTGAACCATGACAATCCCTTTTACTCAATGATTTTTAGTCTACCCATCTTCTTCTAAGTCTTTATAGGTTGTGTTGTCCTCAAACACAAAGGGAAAATTTTCAACATGGAAACAGAGAAAGTGGTAGCACGTCTTAATGAAGCCTTTTCCTAAAGCGGCCTATAGGAGTTGTCCAGGAGTTTGATAATATATATATATACCACTTTATAACTTCCTTAATTTCCTTTATCTGTAACAGCTTCAACCAGGAGATTAGAGAAATAAGCAGCATGTCTCTTAAGATAAGAGCTCCAGGAGTTGCACGTGAGTTTGATAAGAGGTGCAACACGTTTGAATGGAGAAAGGGATAGAATGTCTCAATAGAGACATGTTGCAGCTATTATCAAACTCTTGGACAACTCCTATAGGCCGCTTTAGGAAATGGCTTTATTAAGACGTGCTACCACTTTCTCTATTCCCATGTTGAAAATTTTCCCTTTTTTGTTTGAGGACAACACAACCTATATAATCAATCCTGTAATCAAGAACCACATATGGAAAATATACTCGTATTTTGGGTTTAGTAAGAAATTTCTCTCAACATAAAGTCAAACAAAATTTGTCATATATTATATTGTATCACAAATTCGAAATGTTGTAAACATCATTCATGTATTCATAATTGTCATGAGAGGTCATGTGATTATAAATATTGTGTATAAACTTCAGTAGGAAAAGAGAGCAAACGAGAGCACACATTAGGGTTAGTTGTGTGTCTACACTCACGACAACAATGTTAGGGTTGAAAGAAAACAGAAAATATAAAAGGGCGATAAGAGAGATGCTACTTGTGTGTCTACATTGGCTACGATGGTGACGACAACCATGATGGGTTCGCAAGTGAGCATAGGGTGAGAATTTTGAGTTGCGAAGGAAAAATTAGTGGGAGGAAGAGAATTATGAGTTCTCCGGTGCGTATTTTAAGTTATGTTTTAAACATTAGACAGGGTGTTCTCGTGAAAGCGTTATATGAATAATAATTCAGATAACGATTGTTTAAACAAATGTTATCTGGCGTGTTATAGATTCAAATACGTGGTCAGTTTTTAGTTCAGATGATGCATGCATGAGCAAACGCTATCGAAATTACTAACTTATATAACACTTCCACTCGCAAGCGTTATTGAAAAATCATTTTTTTAAGAAGACGTTTGTGCCTTAAAACATTATATGAACGCAGTTATTTAAGCGCATTTCTGGCATAGTGTTTGTAACACCCATACTCCAATAATAATTGAAATAAGACTGAATTACATTAAAGTACAAGAATTACTAAAAATTTAAACTTGAATTACAAAATGCAAGTCCAAACATTTAACTATGTTATAAATCTAGGAAATAGAGTTTACAACATCATCCAAGTCCAAAACTTGGGAAAATACAAAATACAATGCCAATCTTTGTTCTTAACAACAAAAAGAGTCAAGTACAATGTCCAACTATCTAAAACTAGAAATGTTAAACTTCTAGAACCATTACTTCTCCCCTTTAGGTACCTGCTTATCTGAAATAAAAGATGAAAGGGGTGAGATTATAAAAATCTCAGTGAGTCCTTCACGGACCCCTCAGTGATACTCGCCACAAACATAATAACATATCATTTTAAACATTAAAGCAATAAGACATTTCGTACTATTTTGTATAACCAATGATTTACCGCTGGGTCTTGACCACGGGGCTTGACCTTGTACTACACGACTCTCCTATAACAGTCAAGGATTTACCGCGGGATGTAAATTAATCACTGGGCTTGACCCCGCACTGAACAACTAGTTGCACAACCAAGGATTTACAGCTGAGTCTTGACTATAGGGTTTGACCGTGTATTGTGAAATTCTCTTATTAGAACTATTAAAAATCTAATAGCCCTAATCCTTTTTCTCTAAGTATTCCAAAGAACTTATATTGAAATACGCCTCTAAGGAATTGCTAGTAATCCTTCTTAGCCATGCTATTATTTTCTTTTATAAGAAGCCTTGCTATAAAACTTTAAAATGCCTACTCACAACTTTTTCATGACCATTATGTTTTACCAACTACAAGGAGATAGCGAACATTAGTACTCATTCATAATCAAATGTAACCTCTAATTCATCCTTACATAAAAGGATGAAAGGTGTGACATCCTGATTTTCAAAACAATATTAGGAAAATAATTAAGTGATAAACAGGAAATTAGAAACCTTAATTGGGGATGAAATAGACTTAGAAAATACTTAGAAACCCTTAGAAGAGCAGGGAATAACCTAGGATCCTCTAGAAGGACGAAAAACTAGAATTTTCTGGATAAGGACAGTTGCGACGCGACGGAGATTATGAAGGATCCCATCGCGAAGCGATCATGTCGGTAGTTAAGTCGGTGGAATGGAGCATGGGATTGCTGACACGTGTCCCTCATCGCGACGCGATAGCCTTTGTGCCTCAAGACCATCGCGACACGATGGATCCAAAATGGCTATAAATACCACCCTTCACCCGACATTCTCCTCACTTTTTCTAAAGGATCCTTTGGGAGGGTGTGGAAGAGCTTGGGAGGCGCGACAGGGACACGGGAACGGGACGCGAGCGACATCAGTCGTCTAAGCAAGGTAAGGAGGAAGATACCTTAATCTCTAGGAAAAATAGGTAGTAGAGTAGTACTATTATCATGAGTATGGGACCTTAACTTTACTAGGGGTTGATAGTAGCAATACCTCAAGAGAGGGGTTGTGGTATGCAGTGGCTAAGGATAGTTGTCGTAGACCTATCAACCAACATAGGTTATGTTTATTTCGTTAATTCATGAGATTAGTAGACAGTCGCTTAAGCAATGATAGGAGTAATTTATATAATGTTTAATTATGATAAATGATGGTTAATGATATTCTGTTTTATGTTTGATATTTATGTGCTAGATGTACATAATACATGTGAATCTGATGCATGGTTTTAAAGTCAAGGGTGCCACCCTCTAGTTAGAGGTTTGCGAATCCCTAAACAGTAATAGTAAGTATTACTGTCGATACTCTGTTTGTCAGTGGTGATAGCCGGTCAATGTGCCCGAGGTTAGTGTACCTGAGGTATCGACGGGATGGTAGTGAGATCAATCGGTGGCATTAAAGGTGTGTACTCTGCTAGGACCTTGAGGGTGTGTACTCGGTCTTTCCGACTAGGCTCTTCACATCCATGGTACCAAAGATACGGAGTAGTTTGGAGATAGTTTGTGGCCTTGAGAGTGTGTACGTGGTCATGTGGACAAGTCTCCAAGACTCCACGTCTGACGGGTGGACAATCTTGGTCATTCCCGATGCGAGGGATGTCGTCCTTGTGCACGAGGCGATACCTTACTCCGGTAATTGGATATGGTAGTATGAGATGCCATAACCGGTGACCAAAGATGGTAGCGTATCAGGATATGTTCCTAGGACAACCAACTCATGTCTCTTTCTGTGCCCTAAGATCAGTAATTGGTCTAGGGAGTAGGGCCGGTGATCAGCCCGAAAGAATCATGACACTTGTTAGTCTGTGATATCAGAGTTTGATGTAGTCAGTGATTGTAAGGTCGGGTTGTCAGAACAATGTGTCAGTGTACTCTGGTCTGTGAGTGTGATATTTATGATGTCGATCATGATGTGAAGATATGTTGTGCTGAACATGATAACATGAATTCTACTATGCTATTTTCCTGTTTGATAGTGATTAATGGATATCTTACCCCTGTACTTTTCTTGTATATTTCTATTATATGATAAATAGCAGATGGACAAGAACAACCTGTAGGTTGGGGAGTCTATGGAAGAACTGATTAAAGGCAGAGAAGGGATACTCATGTCACGACTAGTGTGTCTTTTGATCACCCTTGTGGGTGTAGAGTTTGTATTTGAACTTATATATGTAATATGTTTTATATACTTTAATAAACTAAATGTGTATTTGTTTTAAGTGTGGACTATTAATATATAGAATATGTAAAGTGATACCTTGTCTCAGCGGGGTGTTACACTAATGGTATCAGAGCAGTTCGGTTCTAACCGGACTGTGGGGAGAGTCGAGTTACTGCCCGTGTTTAGAGTCTAGTTGTCTCCATGTCGGATGACAATTTAGTTAGGGAGAGTCTGACACTAGGAATTCTGTCCCAGAAGAATAACATCCTTTAAATTTTTGAGGACGAAAAATCTTTAAGAGGGGTAGTAATGTGGCATCCTGATTTTCAAAACAATATTAGGAAAACAATTAAGTGATAAACAGGAAATTAGAAACCTTAATTGGGGATGAAATAGACTTGGAAAATACTTAGAAACCCTTAGAAGAGCATGTAATAACCTATGATCCTCTATAAGGACAAAAAACTAGAATTTTCTGGATAAGGACGGTCGCGCCGTGATGGAGATTATGAAGGATCCCATCGCGACGCGATCATGTCGGTAGTTAAGTCGGTGGAATGGAGCGTGGGATTGCTGACACGTGTCCCTCATCGCGACGCGATAGCCTTTGTGTCTAAAAACCATCGCGTCACGATGGACCCAAAATGGATGTAAATACCACCCTTCACCCTCCATTCTCCTCACTTCTTCCAAAGGATCCTTTGGGAGGGTGTGGAGGAGCTTGGGAGGCGCGACAGGGACACGGGAATGGGACGCGAGTGACAGCAGTCTTCTAAGCTAGGTAAGGGGAAAGATACCTTAATCTCTAGGAAAAATAGGTAGTAGAGTAGTACTGTTATCATGAGTAGGGGACCTTAATTCCACTAGGGGTTGATAGTAGCAACACCTCAAGAGAGGGGGTTGTGGTATGCGGTGGCTAAGGATAGTTATCGTAGACCTATCAACCAACATAGGTTACGTTTATTTTGTTAATTTATGAGATTAGTAGACAGTCGCTTATGCGATGATAGGAGTAATTTATATACTGTTTAATTATGATAAATGATAGTTAATGATATTCTGTTTTATGTTTGATATTTATGTGTTGGATGTATATAATACATGTGAATCTGATGCATGGTTTAAAGTCAAGGGTGTCGCCCTCTAGTTAGAGGTTTGCGAATCCCTAGACAGTAATAGTAAGTATTACTGTCGATACTCTATTTGTCAGTGGTGATAGCCGGGTCAGTGTACCCGAGGTTGGTGTACCTGAGGTATCGATGGGATGGTAGTGAGATCAGTCGGTGGCATTGAGGGTGTGTACTCTGTCAGGACCTTGAGGGTGTGTACTCGGTCTTTCCGGCGAGGCTCTTCACATCCGTGTTACCGAAGGTACGAAGTAGTTTGGAGATAGTCTGTGGCCTTGAGGGTGTGTACTCGGTCATGTGGACGAGTCTCGAAGACTCCATGTCTGACGGGTGGACAATCTTGGCCATTCCCGATGTGGGGGATGCCGTCCTTGTGCACGGGACAATACCTTACTCCAGTAATTGGATATGGTAGTATGGGATGCCATAACCAGTGACCGAAGATGGTAGCGTATCTGGATATGTTCCCGGAACAACTAACTCGTGTCTTTTTATGTGCCCTAAGATCAGTAATTGGTCTAGGGAGCAAGGCCGGTGATCAACCCAAAAGAATCATGACACTTGTCAGTTTATGATATCAGAGTTTGATGTAGTCAGTGATTGTGAGGTCGGGTTGTCAGAACAATGTGTCAGTGTACTCTGGTCTGTGAGTGTGATATTTATGCTATCGATCACGATGTGAAGGTATGTTGTGCTGAACATGATAACAGGAATTATACTAAGATATTTTTCTATTTGATAGTGATTAATGGATATCTTACCCCTGTGCTTTTCTTGTATATTTCTATTATATGATAAATAGCAGATGGACAATAACAACCTGTAGGTTGGGGAATCTATGGAAGAACTGATTAAAGGCAGAGAAGGGATACTCATGTCACGACCAATGTGTCTTTTGATCACCCTTGTGGGTGTAGAGTTTGTATTTGAACTTATACATGTAATATGTTTTGTATACTTTAATAAATAAAATGTGTATTTGTTTTAAGTGTGGACTATTAATATATAGAATATGTAAAGTGATACCCTGTCTCAGCGGGGTGTTACAAAAGGCATTTTAAACCTACATTAGGTATTCGACGGAATCGGGAGACGATGGACGAAAACTGCCCAGGTAGCGCTTCCAGTGCTCTGATTAGCGCTTCCAGTGCATTTCTCAGCGCTTCCAGCGCATTTCTCTTGTTTGATTCTGAGATTGGCGCTTTAAGCGCTATGAGGGGCGTTTCCAGCGCTCCATCTGTAGAATTTGGCAAATCTTGCCCATTCAAACCTCTCATCCTTGCAACCATGATTATACCTCATTCTAAGCCAAATCCAACAATTTAAGGTCCAAGGAAGAGGACTAAAACAAGCAATATAATGAAACAATTCACTTGTCATATGAATCACAACCAAAGCATCATGCAAGCATCACGAAAATCATTCAAAACATTCATCAATTCGCCTAACCCTTTTTCCCATCCTCATGCTTTCCCACAAACCACAACAATGACAACTAAGAAACCATGCAACTCAAGGAAAGGAAATGCCCTAAGATGGGTCTTATGGGTGCCCATATCTTGATGAAAGAAAGACTCACTAGCAAAGCTTTGAAACCTTGTACCAAATTCGGTGGAACTTGGATCCTCCTCTCTACCTCTTCTTCCCCAAATTCGTGGCCTTCTTTTCTTGAGTTAGGGCAAGCTTCAAATCTTCCACAATGCCCAATCAATTAGCCCCAAACTCCTCCTTTTAGCAAAAATACAAGGAACCTTACTACAATCTCTCTTACTTCTCAAATAGGTTGAACCCTAGCACCCATTTCTTTCTCCTTCTTGCTTTTCTTCTTTCCCCTTCTATGCATCAGGAAAGAAAACGAGTGAGAGAGTGCTGATCGAGTGAAAGAGTGAGGGAAAGAAAAGGAAAGTGGGTCTTCCACCCTTGGGACCATTATGTCCCTAAGTTGGCTTAGGTGATATACCCAATTACCCTTTCTCTTAACTCAAGCTCTCATATTCCCACTACTACATACACCCTAATTTAATAATTGTCACCCAATTTAATTATTCAATTATTAATTCAAAACATATAAATGCCTAACTTAATAATGTTAAATAATTAAATTAGACGGGGTGTTACAGTGTTAGTCATTATTAAGCTAAAAGGGATGCATTGAAATTGGTAAATTTCAATTAATAATGCTATAATTTTACTCTCTCTGGTCCATATTATAAAAAACAAATCAGACCAATTTTTTTGTCTAAAATATAAGAAACAGACATAAATTTTTACATATATTAAATGCTACTCTCTTTATCTCATTTTAATAGCCTCTTTTGCTTTTTCATGATTCTTAAAGAAATAATTAGATTTACTGATTTCTATAATAAAATGACACCGTTAGACTAAAATACCCATATTTAAATTGGACAACTGCAATTACTCTCCATAATAGAGGTTTGTTGAGATAAATGGTATATTTGGAAAAAAAGTAATTAGTACTCATTAATTTTCTAAAAAGACAAGTAATTTGAGACAATAAAATATTCCAAACATGACAAGTAAAATGAGATGGAGGGAGTAATTTTCAATTATGTCCTTATTTAAGTTAGTGAAATTTGTGTAAATTAACTTTCATTAATTATCAACAACCATTTATGAAAATGATATATTTGAGGAAAAAAGTTAAATTTTTAAGAGTATTAATTAGAATTAGCTAATTTTAAAGCATTTTTTTGTTATACGAATTAGGTTTTTGTCTCTTATAATATGGACTGGGAGAGTAATTTTTTTTCTTCACAAATACCCTTTGCATTAAATGATTAAAAGAGAGAAAAACAAGAGAGTTCATTATTAAGTGATCTATAATAAATACAAGTAAATACGGAATTGAATAACCAATGTGCTTGAAAATAAGACTTTATTTCTTATAACTCAACCAGCAAATAAGCCACTTCATTTCTTACAAATTGGACTAGTTGCAGTAATAATTAAGTTTTATATAATACGTTAAATAATAAATAACATGAAATCATAAACAGTTGAATTAAATAATAATTAACCTGAAATTTTTATTTATTATAACAAATAAAAGAATTATATTAGGGTGAGGCGTCGTCTTCTCACCTTAAATTTTCTTCAATAAAAAAATTAAATATATTTTTAGTCTCTATAAATTTATTAAAATTTGATTTTGGTCTCACAAAAAATTTATTCATTTCGAGTTCCTAAAAAATACAAAATTTGTGCGATTTTAGTCCCTAAAAAGGGACTAAAAACACACTATTTTTATTACATATAGAGACTAAAAATAAATAAAATTTTTACGGGGATCAAAATCAATTTTTATTAATTTTATAGGGATGAAAAATATATTTAACCAAAAAAGAATTATATTCACGTTGAGGGGGAAAAATATAAAAGTTGTGAATGTGTTTGGAAAAATTTTAGGGCCAAAAAAAGGTTTTACCGCGAATAGAATTAATATGGAGAAAAATGATTTTTGTTTGTTTGGTAGAATCAAGGTGAAGTGCAGCAACGGCAGTCGGCAAGTGCAGTAGCCCTCCGCAGTTCCAACGCAAGAGTTGTGTTTCTACGGGAAAATCAGTAACTGCATTGAAAATTCGTCGATCATTAGTTGCGCAGGTTTCACCCCAAAACCTTTTCCCGCTTCTGCAACTATCGGTTCGTTGCCATGTTCTGATTCATTTTCTGGAGGCGAATCTAGCCCTACCCTTGTTATTCTTGGATCACTTTTTCCGATTCCCTCGTTATATTAAAACCTATTTTTTCCAGGTTTTACGCAATACAACCATTACTCACATGGTAATTCTGTTTCCCCCTTTTTATTCTGGTTTTTGCCTCACTTCTTTCCTCTATGTCTAAGTTTTCATAATTTTTCGTCATGTTAGTATTATTTTATTGAAAATACCATTGTTCATGTTCGAATCAAGTAACAAGGACATTATTAATTTGAAGGATCTTGATGCTGAAGAGTTGCCTCAATACATACATATAAACCAGAATGAATTTTTTACGCGAAGGTTAGTAATTTTCTTGATGTTGTTTTATTATTATTATTATTATTATTATTAGTAATTTTCCTCTCTGTTTACAACTCCACTTATTTGTGATTATAGTATATCTTTATGCCACCTGATTATAAGTTAGTAATTCATTTGAACTTGCTATTTTGTGCTTATTGGTGTTTCTTTTGTTGTCCTTATTTGTTGGTCATTTGATACATGGATCTGTGAATGTTAGTCTCAATGTCAATTCCCTGGCCTTCCTCTGACCACAATACATCTTTCATAATCTTCCATATCCTGAGCTAATCCCCATGGAATATAGGAGAGTGAGCGTAATTAAGGGGAATACTGGACAAACAAGATTTAGTAAGAGTAATCTGAGTAGTAAGCACACTTCCTAGCATCCAAATGCTTAGAAATCTTAGTAAGTACTGGATCCCTAAAGAAGTGACCTAGAAAGGAATGAAGTCGATGCTGTTATGATTGGAATATAATTTGATTCTGCAGTCTAGTAAGAATATTTTCACTTGGTAGCTTTACTACCGGTTATGTTCTCAGATAGTCACTGCTCTCAGGGATTACACAAATGACTTAGGCGTATATAATTTCCTGAAAGTCATAGGGCGAGTTGGTTGGGGTTTGACATAGGAGGACTGATTATGCTCATAATTGATCCAAAGAATGAACTAACTTACAACAATGGACGACAATAACAGATGAGAGCTTAACCATGAGCAGTTGTGGTGGAATACACAAAAGAAAACAATCCCATTGTTATCTTATGGCAGCTCTTTAATTTAGTCTAGTTAGATTATTTATTATTTAAACAGTGAAGTGAACTTAGGTTTAGGGAGACATGATGTTTTTGATTTGATCGGGATTTGAGTTGCTACCAGGGCAAATTGAAATTGAAAGAATTGCCAAAGAGGACCAGGCCAGGGAGGAATGCAAAATTGAATGACTAATTTATAAGAATGACTATTGCATCAGAATTCTGGACAAATCCATGTAAGTTATATTAATTCGTTTACACTTCCCTTTATTTCTATGCAGGCATAAGAAGCAGAAGGAGGAGGATATTGCTATATGCGAATGCAGATATGATGCCAATGACCCTGACAGTGCATGTGGGGACTGTTGCCTGAATGTATTAACCAGCACTGAATGCACCCCTGGTCATTGTCCTTGTGGTATCTTTTGCAAAAATCAGGTGAGATCATGTTTAGGTCTGTACGTGATGATATATGTTAGTCTTTTGCTTACTATAACCAACCTGCAGGTAGTTGAAACTTGATCAAGAAAAGTTATTATTATCAGCTCCAACCTGTGTCTCTGAGGGCACTTGACCTAACTTGTTGCGTATTTATGTTCTGCTTTCCACAGTTTACTTTTTTTAATAAGACTCAGTAGTAGCATTCAAGATTGCCCTTCTTGAGCTTTTTCATATCAAATTCTTTGAACCTTTGACTTACTTGGGATGAAGCATCGAAGATAACATGAAGTCATTTATTCTGACAGTATAGACTATAGAGTAGTATACGACTGTGAACACCAAGAAGAGTTTCAGAAGTTTCTAGTCAGTTGGCTTAGCTGGCATAACTGATATTCAGTTATCAACAAACTAGCCAGTTAGTAGCAGTTGTTAGTTACAGTTCCGTTACTTTCTACAGCTTGTCTTCTAAGCTTCAGTGGCTATAAATATAGTTGCCACCAGATGAACTCAATAATATCAGATTCAACTACACAGTTTTACCTAAAGAAAAATTCTCTCTCATTTTCTTTCTCTCTTCTCTAGAGTCTAGATTCAATATATTCATGTCCCATATCTCATGGTTGCAGAAATTTCAGAAGTGTGAATATGCAAAAACAAAGTTGTTTAAAACTGAAGGCCGAGGGTGGGGTCTTGTGGCTGATGAGGACATTAAGGTAATCATATAATGAATTATTATGAAATTTGGAAAAAAGGAATTTCGTTGCTAAAATTGATGGATGTCATTGCATTTTCTGCTTTAATATGGCTAAATTTTCTAGCAATTTCTTTAGTGCAGTAGTGCCACACTTTAATTTATTTATTTCACACAGGCAGGACACTTTGTCATTGAATACTGTGGAGAAGTAATATCATGGAAAGAAGCTAAACGTAGATCCCAGGCTTATGAAGTTCAAGGTAAAACTTCAATTAATATAATGTTTCTATTTGATTAGTATTTAATTTTAAGTTTTTGTAAAACTTTTGTTTGCTTTGTAGGTCTTAAGGATGCATTTATCATTTGTCTTAATGCATCTGAATCCATCGATGCAACTAGAAAAGGAAGCCTTGCCAGATTTATAAATCATTCCTGGTAAATCACTTCAAACAAAAATGCTAACATCAAGTAAAATGGACCTGCTAATATGCAAATATAGTAGGCATGTTTTGTTATCCTCCTGTTTCCCAGTGCTCAAGGTTTGGCATCAACTGAATACTTTTAAGTTTGCAGTCAACCAAACTGTGAGACAAGAAAATGGAATGTCTTGGGGGAAATCAGAGTTGGAATATTTGCAAAGCATGATATTCCTATTGGAACTGAGTTGGCATATGACTATAATTTTGAATGGTTTGGAGGTGCAAAGGTTCGCTGCCTCTGTGGTGCACTCAAATGTTCCGGATTTCTTGGAGCAAAATCTCGTGGTTTTCAGGTAAGTTTTAACTAAAGTAGTATTAACCTAAAAAAATTCCAAGTGCCTGAATGTAAATTTTCTAAGATCTTAATGCATTTTTTTTATTGGTTAAGCCTTTTGAATGCGTAGGCATAGTGATGATTGTTGTAGACCATGTGCTTTTAAGTCCCACCGAAAGATTGGAAGGTGATGGTTAGGACCGTTAGGTGTTTTTTATTCTTTTGATATATTATGATTGAAATTAAATAATATGGAAAAATGAAAATTCAGCTATAATAAATAAGGAGGCGGGGTCTTCTATTTGATTTGATTATATAAGTTTTGATATAGTGGAATGCATGCTCAAATGATCTTTTTTATTGTGGAAAAGATCTAGCAGTTGTAACAATCTTGTTACATCCATGTTCTGCTTGTTGTATTGCTTTTTCCCCCTTTTTTCATTTTTCCTTTTTATTTTCATCTACTATTATTGGTTTAATCATCTAATTTTTCCCATGTTTGGAAAACTCTGAGCAGGAGGATACTTATCTATGGGAAGATGATGATGACAGGTAATTTATAATTTATCCTTTTTGTGTTGTATTCATCTCTAAAATAAATGGCAGCTTCGTCTCCTGTTAGTGATCTGCCAGACACCACTTGCTATAAGCAACATCAAATGATTCAGTATTGGATACCTGGCCTCTAAAGCCATTGTCATCATTTCAAAATTTTCCCATTTATGGGAATACAAATTTTTAAGGGCTTGACAAGTGGTAGTTAAAAATGTTCTGGTGTTTACTTACATTGAGGTTCAACCTTGGAACCACAGTAAGGTTGTTGCTCTGTCACCTGGTGGTTTGTGGTCCTTATTTTTTTTTTCAAAACAACATCTTTGCTGTTTTTTTTTTTGGGGGGGGTGTGTGTAAGCCATTATTTGTCTCTGTATATCTCACCCTTCCCCATTCCTAGACCCCACAACACAATAATGAGAGCCTTGTGCAGGAACTTCTGTTTGATTGAATCTGTCCTCCATTCTTGTGCTTAGTGTTTTTGTATCAGACCATTATACATTACCGTAATAACAATTCAAAGTCTTCTATTCATTCTCTTTCCTTCTATTCAAGGCTTTATTCTAATTTTACTTAGTATTTTTTGCATGGTTACTTCAATTCCTATAATCCTATGTCTCATGATGTTTTGGTTCATAAATTTTTGTTTCATGTTGATTATAGGTACTCTGTTGAGAAAATTCCTGTATATGACTCTGCAGAGGATGAACTGGTGTCAAATGTCAATGGACATAGTGAACACTCCATGCATATTATACTTAAAGATGAGCAACTATCGGAATCCACTGTTTTGAATGTTCAGCCACTTGATTCGATTCAGATGAAGGGTTCTGATGTCAAGAAGGTTAAAACTGACATAGTAAGTGGGGACATAAAGTTGTACTCCCAAGATACAGAACAGGCCCTTTCACAAAAAAATGCAATGATATCACGTATTCAAAGTAATACTGCAGGCAGAAACTATCGCATTGGACCTAGGTCCATGTCTACCAAAAGATCAAAGGCATATAATGGTGGAAGGTTTAAAAATCTCATACAAAAGAAAGTTGATGCAAAGTTTGCAGCTAGCCTCTTCGCATCAAAGGAAGCACAAGTGGAGATCTTAGATTACGAGGTATGAGTATGACGTTCTTCAGTGTTTCTCTTAAGTGCTGATTGCTGAATATATCACCTAGCTTTCAATTCTGTTATTAGTGGAGTGAATCTTAGTTAGCTAGGTATTTCAACTTGCAGTTGCAAAGATAGCTTTAATAATGTAGTTATCAGTTTCCTAGTTCGATCTGGAGGATTCTCACTATAATGGTATTGTAAGAATCTTGATCTTTTTTTTTTTGGAAAAAATCAAATGCAGTTTGGTTTGAGGTGGAAGCCGAAGAGTTTAACTAGGTATAGCCATGCATGGGGATGGATTCAACGGGGGCGGGCATGGGCCCTTTCCCCCCCTCCAATCCAGAATTTTTTGTATTGTAATTACAATTGATGAAATTTAGTAACATTCTTTGATGCATTTCCTTCTGAGAAGCATTCTATACAACATGCATGCTTTAGTAATCTTGTAATTGTCACGATGGTTGTTGCTTTATGTTAGGCCCACTATTAATGATAGGCCCATTATTAATTTGAGGGCAGAATATTGGTATCAAAGCTCCGATCCTAGGAGCATCTGGTATCTAAAAAAAAATGGAAGCATGGATGAGAAGATTGGAAGGGCTGAGAGTAAAGAACTGTCCAGGAAAATTGATTCCAGAATTTAATGGAGAAGAAGATGCCTACTGGTGGTTGATTTGTATTGATAAGCACTTTGATGCCATGGGAACATCGGAGGCCGAGAAGTTGTCGAAGGCGGTGAAGGCCCGAAGAAACAATGCTCTCAAATGGTGGCAGTGGTGGAGGCGACGCCGCCCACAGGTGAGTTGGCGGACGTTCTCCCTTGCACTACTCTGGCGTTATAAGCCGGATTATAGGGACATCTTGCCGATATCAGATGAGGAAGAGGAGCCGAAGGCGGAATTGGAGTTACTGACGGTTCAAGGCTCATCAGATCTCAAGCCAGAGAACAGAGGCAGTGGTGAAATTGAAGAGGAGAAACCAGATCCAGGAAGGCAAACAAACTCTGATAGAGAAATGATGTGTGAACTCGAAATTTTGGAGATGAACCAAGATGAAGCAGAAAATGCACCCATGGATTGTAGAAGGGTAGAAACGACACATGGAAGCAAGGGAAATACGAGCAATTTTCTGTGCGCCAGTAGACGCACCGATAGGCATGGGGGAGTAGCGATGTCGAAACAGAGGGGACGACCAAATGTACCAGCGTCGACCATTGCATGGGTCTCATCCAAGCCAGACGACCCATCGCCACCGCCGTCGAAGAATAAACCAGAGCCGCCTAACGAAACAGAGGAGGCTTGGCGGCGGCGACCACCAAAAGCGGTCGAAATCATCATTCGTGGCGGCGAATCCAGTGACGAGGCTCCGCGGCGGAGTGGTTGCATACCTGCAACTTTGTTTCGGTGTTTCGCGATAGAGGGTGAACGTTTGGGGCGAAGAAGCGTGGCGGAGGAAAGAATCGAGGTAGAGGAGGAATTTGTCGTGGGTCGTGCGATAAGGGAGAAGAAAAGAGCGAGCCCGATGGATTATTGGGGTGTGGAAGGTCACAACTCAGGGTTGAAAGGAAAGGCGAAAAGTGAACGGAAATTGGAAGACCTTGAGGACCCCCCACCGCCGGACGCCGTCATAGGTGCAGCGGCTGAAGAGAATGTTGAAGGAACCCATTCGGTGACTGAGAACAATAGTGATGTGAATAAGAAGAAAGAAGAAGGAGGGGCGAGAATGGAATTACAAAAATTGGGTCACTTGTTTGACCTAATGGGCCAGGCCCAATTCAATGAAGAAAATAAGTGTATTTTAAAGAAAAAAGGTCCGACGCTGTCACAGGAGGAGCTTGGGGCCTCGCAGCTTCAACATAAAAGGTTCTGGCAAGCATACGAGCTGTCCAATGTTGTTGTATTGCTCAGGAACGTGAATCCTCATCACAAGTGGTACGTGTACTCTTTTGGGGACAGGTTTCTAGAACTTCTAATAACAGGGAAGATGCTGGTTTTGGATGACATGGACCAAGGGCCTGGGGTTTTGGTTGAGGATAAGAACAAGGTCGTGCTGATGGTTGTTGTTGCCAACTGTGATGACATGGAAGGTAAGGAGGTGACCTTTATCTTTTACTTTCTCTTATCTTTCTGAAATTCAGATTAGCGGAGAAGGAATCATTGAACTCCATAATTCATGTTCTGGTTACATGGGCCAAAATTTCAAAACTGAGGAAGCTGGTAACAACCCAAAAACAGAGGTTCTGATCACTAGGAAAGGAAGGATAAATTCTGATTGTTTGGGCCAAGCCCATTTCTTCAAGGAAAGGAATATGAGTGACAGGAAAGTGCAAAGTAAATTGGCCCAATTTTTCAAAACTGAGGAAGAGAGGAAACGAGAAAAAATTGGTGTGGCAGAAAATGGTCACAGCACCAGTCACCTTCTGTTTTGGGTATGGGAAACACAGATTCATAGCCTCCAAGAGTGGGACCCTGGTGGTGTTTCATTTTCGGCTGCATTAGGAGAGGAAACGCCAGAGACTAAGGCAGCAACCATACTCTGTTTTGTGGCCAAAATTACCACAAAAAACAGAGTATATGATCCAGGAGGAAGTTCAAAGGTTTCACGCATAGCTCAGCCACTCTGTTTCAAGTTATGGAATCTCGGTGGAGTTTTCCTTCAACTTGAGGACAAGTCGAATTTCAAAGGGGGAGTATTGTTAGGCCCACTATTAATGATAGGCCCATTATTAATTTGAGGGCAGAATATTCTAGAATGAGGGAGAGTGGGTATATAGGAAGAGGGTAACCGAATGAGAGGGGTGTGAGATGAGTGAAGTGGGAAGTTGAGGGACTGAGCATTGGGAGCGATTTCCATCTCAGTAGGGGGTGCTGAGTATCATTTTCTGTTTTACCATTCTGCAAGGAGACCTTTTCTCCAACCATTGTCATTTCATTACTGTTCTATTCATCATTGTATAGAGAATCCATCTCTGAGTTTACCAGAAATACAACTTCACTCCTATTTCAGTTTATTATTTCTGTTGGTTCTATTACTTTATCCCAAAATGCTTTGTTGCCATTCCATTATAATTTATGCTATGTGGAAGATATGATTGTCAGCTATATCTCCTTGTCTGGTTTTGTGTTCATCTCTCATTTGATGATTTCCATGCAGAAAAGAAAAGACAATGCTGCAGCTGCTCTTGATTCTTTATACAATGAAATACGGCCTGCCATTGAAGAACACGAGAGGGATAACCAAGACAATGTATCTACGACGGTAGCAGAGAAGTGGATACAGGCTTGCTGCCTAAAACTGAAGGCGGAGTTTGACCTTTACTCGTCAATTGTCAAAAACGTTGCTTGTACTCCTCAAAGGGCACCTGGTCAAGCAAAACCTACTGAAGTAGACAACGACAACGAAATTAAGCTTTTGACAGATTGAAATTCTGATCAAGTCCTTTTTTTTGTTTATTTTTTTCTTTCCATTTATAATCTGTAATTTATGATTCACAACATATATAAGCAACTTTGAAAAAGTTTCTTTTCAAAATTCATAACAGAAAGAATCTAGGACTTGGTATGGGAAAAAAAAAGCCCATAATATTTTCTAGTTTATTTTTTTTTTTTTTGGGAAAAACTTCTCACAAGTAAGAGCCATGTTTTGTAATGGTTGGTCTAGCCGGTAAGGATACAATTCAAATTTCACAAAGATGATATTTCTAAGTGCTCTGAGTCATGGCTCATGAGGCAATTCCCAATCCTTACGAGCCTCCAAGATCCAATTTAGCTAAGCTTTTGGTTTTGTATATAAAAAAAAAGAAAAGAACAATTGGTATGTTTTGTGAAGAATTTTATTACAATTTTTAACCGGGGAATTGGTCTGGTCCCATGCCCTTGTGAAAGAAAATTTATGCGCAATAAATGCGGAATGGTCCTCTGACGAAAACAGCCAAGCGCTATCCCGCAAGATTGGGACATTGTTATACTTGTATTGATCAAAGGCGTTGGGAGATCAAGGTTTTTGTGGTGGGTTATCCACTTATCTGATAGTAAATTGTAACATTCTTGCATTCCTTTGCTAACTAGTTGAACCCAGACTGTGTAAATTCATGGTTTATATTTAATTATTCTTGACACTTTTCTTTTATGTATTTGGATTACGAACCTTTTTTACTAAAATATAAAATTGACAAATGAATAGTTTGAGTGTGCCCATTGAGCACGTTATGCACCCTTCAAAGAATTCGTTCAGCAGAATAGAGAAAAGTTATTTCCATATACATCAATGATAGTTTATCTAAGTTAATTATTTTGCCCGTTGTCATTGTCGGTTTAACTGGATGCAACAACGCGTAATAGTCGGTAATTCATCGCAAAGGGATGGATCATGGATGTCCCAGGAGGTAGGGTATATACTCATATTTCTTGACCGTTTTATTATAAGCAAAATTGCGTTTCAGGTCCTTTAAGTTATTTTCCAGTTTCACTTTCGCCCTTTAAGTTTTTTTTTGTCAAATAGGTCCTTTATGTTTTCGAACATGTACACCGTTACCCTTTTTATCATGCGCTGTTCGTATCCGTTAAAAAAAAAGGACGTGGCAATTGATAAGATGAGTTGGCCTTAAATGTGGCATTTCTATTTTTTGATCAATAAACGTAGCATTCTCATCAGCAACGAGAGAGACGAATTTCCTTCCTCCAAAATTAGGGTTCTGGGTTGCGGAGAAGAGAAGAGGGAAGGAGACGAAGATTGCCAGTGAAGGAGATGAAGAACGAGCACAAAGTTGGGCGAAAAATTAAGGTTTTTGCTTTAGTGAATGCGACAACGTCAATAGTGTTGGTTCTGAGGCAAGTTTTGTCCACTTTTTTACATTTTTTGGGTATGTGTTGCCTCTGTTTCGGGTTTAGCCATGTTGTTTCACACAAGTGGGTAATAAAGGGGCTATTGTCCTTTTCTAGTTGTTTATTGGTGGTATGTGTTGATGTGTGGGGTTTAGGGTTGTGGACCACATGTTTTTATTCGATTTCCATGTGGGGTTGGTCTTTTTAGGCAAATGGACCACATGTCTTTTTACTGATAGCCACTTTTGCCTGTTTGTAGTGAACTGTGGTGGAAAATGGACCAGTTTCATGTTGATATCCACCACTGTGGTCATTTTTTGGACCACACAATGAGGGTGTACGATGGGAAAGTGTCAAATTGGCTATGTGATGCTGACAGGTGGAGCTACTTTGAGGTTGTTAACATTGTTAAAGAAATGGGCTTTCCTGAAGTAATTAGCACATGGTATGAGGTTGAAGGAGTTAAGAAGTTGTTGGAGAATGACACTGGAGCTATGAAGATGGTTAGATGGTCCAAGTCTAATGGTAAGGTGGACCTGTATTTGGCCCACCCAGTGTCTCAACCCGATCCTAGAGTTGAAATTTGTGAGGTTCAGAATAAGGCCCACAATGAGGTTCAGAATGAGGCCCAAAATGAGGTACAACATAATGGCCAGACTGAGGCAGAAACTAAAGCACAAACTGAGGCCCAATGTGATGCCCAAACTGAGCCTGAGGATGCATATGAAGATGAAGGGGAGAATAGTGAGGACAGTGCTTTGAATGTGAGGTTTGGAGACTCGGATGATGAAATACTGTTGAATGATGGTTTTGATGAGGTTCAAAATGAAAATGAGGTTGATGGTCAACAAACACAAGCAAGTGGTGTGGCTGGTAGTAAGAGGAAGGGTAGGCCAACTGGGAAAAAAAAAGCTGCTAAGAACAAGAGGAGCAAGAAAGGGAGGCCTAAAAAAACAAGCAGAGTGAGGGAACCAGTTCTGTCCTAGTGGAGGAGGTGGACTCAAGAGATGATGATGCAATTAATATTGGAGAAAGGAGAAATACCAAGGCTGCCCGTATTGATAGGGGACTGTCAGATGAAGAATACTATACATAAGAATTGGAAACTGATGATTCTGAACTGGACAGTGATGAAGAGGAAACAAGGGTGAGGTATCCATCATTTGTCATGCCAAAGAGGATGGATGACTTCAAGCGGGTGTTGGGCTCTCTTTTTTCAACAAGGGAGGAATTCAAAGAGGCTATGATCACTTATGCCATACATAATGGCAGAGATATAAAGTTCATTAAAAATAACAAAACAAGGGTAAGAGTTGGATGCAAGGAAGGGTGTGACTGGGTTGCTCTTTATTCCAAGCTTCCTGATGAGGATACATGGCAATTAAGGAAATTGAATGACAAACATACTTGCAGTAGGGAGTACAGGGTTAAGTTTATGAGTTCAATTTGGTTAGGGAAGAAACTGTTTTCAACAGTGAAAGAAAACCCAAAAATTAAATTGACTGATATAGTAGATAAGGCTCATGAGAAGTGGAATGCTAGAGTAAGCAGATCAAAAGCTTATAGGGCTCGAAGGGCTGCAATTGACTTGGTTGATGGTTCCTTCAAAGAACAATATTTAAGGTTGTATGATTACTGCCATGAACTCATCAGGTCTGACCCAAACAACACTGTCAAATTGAAGGTACAAGCTACTGAACATGGTGAGGGTGATGTTGAAGGATATGTGGATAGGCCACTGTTGCCTACTTTTCAGAGGCTATATATGTGTCTTGAAGGATGCAGGCTTAGTTTTTTGACATGTATACCTATTATTGGTCTTGATGGTTGCTTTCTCAAATGTTACTACGGGGGCCAGATACTTGCAGCAGTGGGTAGAGACCCCAATGACCAAATGCTGCCAATTGCATTGGCAGTGGTTGAAGGGGAGACTAGGGATTCATGGACTTGGTTTTTGGAGTTGTTGGTGAATGACCTGGGTGTCCAGCAAGTGTGCAAGTCTTACACCTTTATTTCAGATCAACAAAAGGTGCGTACAGTAACTCCTTTAACTTTATAGTAAGTTTCATATAGGTCCCTTAACATTTTAGTAGGTTTCACTTAGGTCCTTTAACTTTTTAGTATGTTTCATTTAGGTCCTTTAACTTTTTAGTAGGTTTCATTTAGGTCCTTTAACATTTGTTATGTACTATATGAATGCAATATTTGTAGAGTTTGTTACCTGCAATGGATGAGCTTCTTCCTGGAGTTGAACAGAGGTTTTGTGTAAGGCATCTCTACAACAACTTCAGAAAGAAGCATCTGGCAAAGATGCTAAAGGAGCTAATGTGGAAGACTGCCAAGTCAAGTTATCCTAAAGAATGGGAGAAACAGATGCAAGAAATGAGGAAGGTGAATGAAGCAGCTTTTAAGGACCTGATACAAATTCCTCCAAGGTTCTGGAGCAAGTCACAGTTCTCATTTAACTCCAAGTGTGATGTGCTGGTGAATAATATATCAGAGACATCCAAGCTACACTGGCTCTGTTTTACCAAAAATAAAGAAAAGGCTAGAGAAAGAGTAGGAACTGTCAAGGAACTGGTTGCGTAGGTAAGTATTTCAATTACATGATGTATATTTTTCAAATTTCATGAATCAGTGATTGGTATACTAATTCACAGTTTCCATGTTTTGATACAAGGTTTACTGGGGATAAGATATTTGAGGTTAGGCACATCAACTTCGTTGGAGACAAGTTTGTAGTGAATGTAGAACAAAAAGAATGTTCATGCAGAAGATGGATGCTCGCTGGAGTACCATGCTGCCATGTAGTGACATGCTGTAATCACAGACAACAAAATCCTGAAGACTTGATCCCCAACTACTACAGAAGAGAGACTTATGAAGCCTATTATCGTCCAATTATTTACCCCACAAATGGCCAAAACATATGGCCTGATACACCTTATCCTGACATCTTACCTCCTCCACTTAGAAGGCCACCAGGGAGGCCTAGAAGATCAAGGAAGAAGGATGAAGATGAGAGAAGGAAAGACTCAACAACAGTCACCAGAAAGGGTTTACCAAATAGGTGCTCAAAATGCAAACAATCTGGTCATAACAAGGCCTCTTGCAAAGGTGCACCAACTGCATCATCACAAGCTGCACAAAATGCACACACTGCAGCAACACAAGCTGCACAATCTACACGCTTTGCATCTGCACAATCTGCTGCATAATCTGGATTACATTCTGTTCCACCTCCAAGTAATGCAGCTGCACAATCTGCACACACTGCAACAACACATTCTGTCCTACCTACAAGTACTGCAGCTGCACAATCTGCACACACTCGATCATCACATTCTGTCCCAGCTCCAACAAGAGGGAAAACTGGGAGTAAGTGTTTTAAATTGGTGATTGTTAAATTGTTGATTGTTAATTGTAAGACCTAATTGGTTTTGTCTCTTTTGTATAGGGCCACCAACCCAAGGCAAGACACCAAGTAAGTACCAAACCACAACTAATAAGAGCAGTCCTCGAAAAAAATCAAGTCAGTCCTAAACTGGACCTACTAAGAGCAGTCCTCGAAAAAATCATGTCAGTCCAAAACTGCAATTACTAGGAGTAGTCCTCTAAAGAAATCAAGTCAGTCTCAAGCTGGACCTGCAGTGACCAAGGGAAAAACTCCAACAACTACACCATTTAGGCCACCACAGCAGGCTACATCACAGCAGCCTACATCAACACAGGCTCCACCAAATAGACCATTTAGGCCAAAGTTACCAACAAGAGGCAACAATGGAAGATCTAGTAGTGACTGTGTTTCTGAAATTGAAACTGTTTATTTTGATGTATTTTGGAGTTTTTAACTGTTGGTATTTATATTGTAACTGTTGGACTAGTTGTTGATCCATTTTGTCAAGTTTGGGTTGTAACTTTGATCCATTTTGTAACTTCAATCCAGTTTGGGTTGTAACTTTGATATATTTCTGTAACTTTGATCCATGAAGTTTGGGTTGTAACTTTGATCCATCTGTACAAACTATTACCAAATGTGAATGAATGCAAATATTTTGATTCAGCCTTTTGTTATCCTTTGTGTAACAGTTACTGCTGCTGCTTTTTTTTGACAGAAGTTATTGCTTCTTCTGAATTGTTGAATCAATTTGTGAAAATGTTGAATTGTTCAATTGTTGATCAGTTACTGCTTCTTTTGTTATCTGTACAAACTATTACCAATTGTTGAATCAGTTGTTGCTTCTTCTGATTCCATTACATGAAAGTAAATTCCATTACTTGAAATTAAATTCCATTACTTCAAACTAAATTCCATTACATCAAGTCTGGACTCATTACATCACATGAATTCCAATACATCTAATTAGGCTACATACTAAACCCTGAACCCCTGATATACAAACACACCATTTCCAGTCTTGAAGACTATGAACATTAACATCACACAAGTGACAACCAACAAAAAAAAAAGTAATAGTAACAATCTATGTCAAATTCTTTGATGCTTTCTCATCCCCATGGATCTTCAATATTGTCCTTCTAAGTGACATAATCTCCATATCCTTTTGAGCACACTCTGCACATAGGGTCTCTAATACTTGTGTCTGAGCCACTGGTTCTGAGTACCAGTCAAAGAAATTGCATCCAGATGGAATGTCAGGAGCCTATGCACATTAACAACAATGCTGACAATTAAAAGGGCAGAACCAAAATCGAAATTCCCTAAACCAAAATCCAAGAACACATCAAAATCGAAAACTCACCACAAAAAACCTACATCCCCAAAACTTCCTTACTCTGTTGGCGTACATTTTTGTCACTGTGCACGCCATAACCTGCGCACCGCAACGACACTCCGGTGGCCACTGCCTCTCGCACCTTCCACTGGAGACAAAGGAACCGGAGTTGTTATAGCTGCGGGAATTCGAACCATTGCTGCAACATAAAGCCATTGTTGTGAGGAATTTTCTGCTTGCAACTCTAGGGTTTATGGGTGAAGAAGAAGAAGAACATAAAATGGGGAACATGACTTACCCCCAAACGGTTATAATAGTCCATGTAATGCCACGTAATGCCATGTAATGCCATGTTTAGGGTCCATGTCACCTCCGTTATGCCACGCCGTTTATTTTTAACGGGTATGAACGGAAAATGGGAAAAAGGGTAACGGTGTCAAAAGTTCAAAACATAAAGAACCTATTTGACACAAAAAAACTTAAAGGACGAAAGTGAAACTGGAAAAGAACTTAAAGGACCTGAAACACAATTTTGCCTTTATTATATTTATCATTTGGTTTGACTTGGACCCGTTTGATTGCCTTTTTATGAATTATATATAGTAGTATTTTTTAAATTAAAGAATTTGTTTTAAAAAATTAAGCGTCAATTAAGAGTGGATCAGATGGAAAAGAGTCTAATAATTAGACGTGAAAAAAGATTAAGAAAAATTACAAACCAAATTACTATCATGTAGAGATAAACAATTTAATTTTTACTTTAAACTCTTATATTTGTAAGTCACATTAAGTTTCATTTTGTTTTGCCGCCGGATCTCTTCACCATGTATTCTCTGTTTACCTATGTCGGAGGTAATTCACGGTGTAGACGGGGGTTGACGCTGATTTGACACACTATTCTCTGGGTCATTTGGGATCTCAAAAACGGGTATGTGTTTTCTGGGAGGGTGCCTGATGTGGGTCGCTCCATCATGGTGATGGTTTCTGGTGAGGGGTATGTCACCACCATGTATGTATTATGAGTGGTTTGTAGACCTACTTGGTTGTATTACTAGGAGATAGCTTACACATGACTACTATGCCTTACATTTTTTGGGGTGTGAGATCTTGTACTTTTTGGATGTCATGTTCTCTGGGTTGAGTACCCCTTGTACTCCCTTATATATATCGTTCAAAATTTTTTTTTACTGATTGGGCCAATTCAAATAGTATACTGGGTTGGACAATGGCCGGTTTCGGTTGGATCCAAGCTCAAAAATCTTAATCCGACCAAAACCGAAGAAGATATCTAATCCATTACCAAATCGAAGAAGATATCTAATCCATTACCATCTATTACATCCTACGATTTTGGTAGGTGGTGGGTTTGGCTAGTGGACGACGGTTGGCCCTGTTTTAGATCAAACAAAAATAAAAAAAAAACCCAATTACATACCCTAGTCGTCACATTCCAGAATGAGGATGAGGAGAAATAATCAATCTAAAAAACAATCCAATAATCAATCCCTACAAGAAACAAAATCAATCCCCAAAACAAAACCAAATCCTCAAATAATCAAAGTTTAAAAAAAAACTAAAAAAAGAAAAAGAAATCAACCTTCAAATAGATCTAAGTTTGGTCTTCTGTGGTGTTTTGAACCAACTTCCTCGAACCATGGCAGATCTGAGTTTGATCTTCCTTGAACCACCATTTTCAAAACCCAATCTCTTGCTTCTCCTTGAAGATGCAAATGCCAATGAGTTTGGTCTTCCTCGAACCACCTTGGCGGCGCAAATGCAAAGACATCATGAAGGAGACACATAGACGTCGTGAAGAACTCGTGAGGAAGGGGAACGAAAGATTGAGAGAGGGGGAGGTCGAACGGGAAACTGTGTGTGTGAGAGAGAGAGAGAGAGAGAGGCCGCTAGGGTTTGCTTGCAACGAATGAAAAGAGAAATGGCTAAATAGGTTTGATTTGCTAACTCTCGATCTCTCACTCTCAAGCTTCTGAAAACCAAATGGGGCAACTAACACTAGCCATCAGATACGAAGTTTGGCAAAAAAAATTACCCAACCTGACCCGCCCAATACAAACCACGCTTATCCGATAAAAGCACCCAGTGACCCACTAACCCAATTCAATCCGCCCATTCGCTTGCTTTCTCTTGTTGTTTGTTTGGTTTCGGATGGGTCGAGCATTTTTGTCAAGCCCTATCGAGTAGACTTACTACTTATAATAAGTAAAAATAGGACATGGTTATTACATCAAATTTAGAATTCGTTAAGATGGACTACTATTGGTCCACTGGTAGGCCATATTGCCATTAGATATAATTTTCTTTTATGGTATGTTTAGTTCCGGAGAGAAATTGTGAAGAGTGAAAGATGTGAGAAAGAGTGAAAAAAAAGAGAAATGAGTGAGAAATAGGTAAGAAATAGAGAAGATCTTATGTATTGTTTGGAATAAGAGAAATAGAGAAGAAAGAAGTGTTTATTTTTTTAAAAGTACAAAAATGCCCCTATAAAAAACTCCACCAAAACTAATTTGGTTTTTTTATTTAAATTCAACTAATTCATTTATTAAATTACTTAATTTAGTTTTGTAGTAATTTAATTAATTGCATCAATTTAAATAATTATTAATTTAAATAATTTAAGATAAGATATCAAAATAAAACATGTGGTAAATTTAGGTTTAAGAGCGTAGATTAGTCAGTGAAGTGAATCTTCTTGTATGAAATAACGTAGTAAAAAATAAAACCATAAATTATATTATTAAACAATATATATAGCATCGTAATATAAATCACAATGACGTAGCGACAAAAGTGGTACAAATAGAGGGATAAAAAAGATAATCAAAGTATTTGTGCTTTCTCTGTCATGTTTCTTCGCAAGTTTGAGGAGAAGAACAAAACGTGTGGGACCCATGGGAATTTAGTCAGTCTCTTGCATTTCACCTCTGCACCAAACAATAGAAGTGGACTCTCTCTCGGCTATTTCTCACTCACCAATCAAGCCATTAATGAACGATTGGGATTTGTCACAACTACTTGCGGAACATGTTTGAAAATTGCAAACATGTCCTTCCACTAGAGTTTTCAATTCACCCAAAGAACTCCAAAACTTATCTCTCTGTAATGGCAACTGCACCCCATGATTTTTTGGGTTGTCTCGACCAGTTTTTCAAGCATATGAAATGAATTAACATGGTGTGCCAATAGGTTCAAGATTTCACTAGCACTTGCAGTTTGTGAGGAGGTTATCCGATTTTTCTGTTTATCCATGAAGCGATAAAATCACAAAAGATAAAGGGACTAGTGGCTACAAATTCATAAACCTGTGTGAATTCGTATATTTCCAAAGGGGCCCAGTGGACTGCTTCCCAAGGAGTCCATCATAAAAGTACAGGTAAGAGCAGAAATTCCCCCGGGAATGAGAAACTCACTGTAACTGTAACCCCTCCCTCACTTCACCATCCAAAGTCAACACAGTGCCAACTAACAAATCAACGTTCAAGTCAACGTTCAAGTCAGCACCCCAAAGGTTAAAGAGAGAAAAAAAAAAAAAAAGGAAACAGAGTGTGGATGATTGGTTAGGCAAGAGTAGGGGTAAACAAAACCGTTGACCAGTCTCCCACAACACCTTCCCCGAAACCACGCCTTCTTCCACTCATGCCTCTTTTTCCTTCAACCCCCTCTCTCTCCCTCAACCATTTCGCTCTCTCTCTCTCTCTCTCTCACCCAACCCAAACCCCTCTTCCCTCTCTCCTCTCCATGGACCACGGCGCTCAAGCCATCCTGGCCGCCATGGCCAGCTTCTTCGTCGTCACCCTCATCATCGCCGTCATCATCCTCATCTTCCAACACCGCAAATACACCAAAACCCGCAGCAACCAGATCCGAACCCGACCCCTTCGAAACCCTAGCCCTAACCCTAACAGCTTCCTCTCCCATTCCGTCGACGCCAGCTGGTCCTGGGACCCCAATCTCAAGATCTCCATGGAGGAACTCGCCCGCGCCACCAATAACTTCTCCCCTCACCTCATCGTCGGCGACGGAAGCTTCGGCCTCGTCTACAAGGCCCGCCTCTCCACCGGCGCCGTCGTCGCCGTAAAAAAACTCTCCCCCGACGCCTTCCAAGGCTTCCGCGAATTCGCCGCGGAGATGGAAACCCTAAGCAGGCTCGGCCACCATAACATCGTCAAGATCCTCGGTTACTGGGCCTCCGGACCTGAACGGTTACTCGTCTACGAGTTCGTCGAAAAAGGAAACCTCGACCAGTGGCTCCACGAACCCTCTTCTTCCCCTCACCCAAACGACGACGTTTCAGCCGAACTTCGTTTCCCCTTGTCATGGGAAACACGGGTCAACATCATTCGCGGCGTTGCCCATGGGCTTTGCTATTTACACGGGCTTGAGAAGCCCATTATTCACCGCGACATAAAAGCCAGTAATATCTTGTTGGACTCTGATTTTCAGGCCCATATTGCTGATTTTGGGCTTGCGCGTAGGATGGACAACTCGCATACCCACGTGTCAACGCTGTTTGCGGGTACCATTGGTTACATGCCCCCGGAGTATAGGAATGGGTCTAATGTGGCCAACCCGAAGGTGGATGTGTACAGTTTTGGAGTGTTGATGATGGAAACCGTATCGGGCCGACGGCCCAATTTGGCTGTTAAATTGGATCAGGAGGACATTGGGCTGGTCAATTGGGCCAGAACGATGGAGGAACGGAAGACTGAGATGGAGATGCTGGATGCGAATATTTCAAGACAAGGGGTGAAGGAGGAGAGTGTTAAGGAGTATGTAAGCATTGCTTGTAAGTGCACTGCTGAGTTACAAAGGGACAGGCCCGAAATGCCCGAGGTTGTCGAATTATTGGACTCAATTCCCCTTTGAAGCCTTGACCAAAAAAAAAAAAATCCACTTTGAAGCTTGCTTTCTTGAATGATCATCAAATCCATGTAAATAGCTACATACAGGCAATACTATTGTAAGTAGGATTAGTTTCATGTAATTCTATTACTCTAAAATTAATTAGTGTAGTTTTCATTTGGTCAATAATAAATGCTGTGGTAAGCACATTTTTTGTTGTTGTTGTTTTCGTCGTTGCCATTTGAGTTGTGTAAATGTGATGAACTCCGCAAGGAGATGAGAGTTTTAAACAAGAGAAAATTTGAAACCCATAGAAAAGCTCTTCACTTTTTATTTTCAGTCCTTTTTTATTCACTTGGTATATAGTGTTTATAAATAAACATGGCCATATAATCGATATGCACATGTTTCATATTTTTTTCGCATTGTAGTTCGTATGTAGTTCGCTTGGTAGAACATCGGTGGTGATGGTGGTGGTGGATGCTCTACTCCCTTTAGGATAAATTAAAATTATTATTGTAATTGATTATAACTTTCAAATAAACAAACCCTAACAACTGTAACCGAACAGCGACCTTAATAAGGTTTATTTAATTTTTTATTTTAATTTTATCGACAATTACAAACGATGAAAGGAATGTGCAGAGAGGAGAAACAATGTTATACTGATATGGATGGAAAGAGAAAGAGAATTCAGAAACAACGCTGTTAATTGAACACAGCGTGTGTCCGTACAGTACGGACACCACTTTTTTTTTAACAAAAAAAAATTTGTCAATTTTTTTTATTTATCTGGTTAACGAAGTTCATTTATCTGGTTAATGATTCTTATTATCTGGTGAATGTCAACCCTGAAACTTAACACATTCCATTTATTTATCTGGTTAACGAAGTTCACTTATTTGGTTAATGGTTCACATTATTCGGTGAATGTCAAACTCACGTTCCATTTTTTTTATCTGGTTAACGAAGTTCACTTATCTGGTTAATGGTTCTCATTATCTGGTGAATGCCAACCCTGAAACTTAACACATTCCATTTATTTATCTGGTTAACGAAGTTCACTTATTTGGTTAATGGTTCACATTATCTGGTGAATGGCAAACTCACATTCTATTTATTTATCTGGTTAACGAAGTTCATTTATCTGGTTAATGCAGTTCATTATCTGGTTAATGACAAATATTTTTGTAACCAGTTAAAAAAAATCTAAAAAAAAAATTGAAAAAAAAACTGTGTCCGTACTGTACGGACCGTATGTCCGTACAGTACGGACCGTATGCGTATTGTGTCTGTGTCACATTGTGTGTTCAAAAATCATTTAGAGAGTGAAATGAGGAATGTAGTTGGAGGGGAAATAAATGTTAACGGTGACTATCATGGTGGGTTATCGTTTTCCGGGGAGGCGATTCTTCCTCGCAATTGGAGGAACCATTGTTGCATTGCTCTGGTAGTGATGGGATAGGTTACTTATTCTGCTGACTCAAAGTCCTCGCAGTTGGATGCAACATTCTTACTATTGGCAACTGACCTTTCTCCTAGTTGGAGTTGGTTATTCATCCTCGCTGCTAGAGGATGACATTCCTATCGTTTAAGAATTACATTGTAGATTAGCCAACATGCGTGTGCGTGTATATATATGTGTGTGTGTGTGTGTGTGTGGACATATCTAGTGAGAGGGCCTTATTTATGTGAGAGTGAGAGGAGGAAATCTAGGCCATACAAACCATACATGGATGGCCAAGATTAAAAGTTAGTTAGAATTTAAAAAAGTCACATGCCAACCTAAAAAAGGCACATGACTTTTTTGTTTTAATATTGACAATTCATGATTGGATAGGCCATACAAACCATACATGGATGACTAAGATTAAAAGTTAGTTAGAATTTAAAAAAGTCACATACCAACCTAAAAAAGTCACATGACTTTTTGGTTTAATATTGACTATTCATGATTGGATCTGATGGCTATGATTTGCTCCTCTCACTCTCACATAAATAAGGCCCTCTCACTAGATATGACCATATATATATATATATAGACACACACACACACACACATGCAGTGTAGGCGAGGATTCACAGAAATTGTGACTTCAAGATGATTGATGTGATAGACCTTGGAAGACAATTGTGCTTGTTTGGTGTACATGTTATCATGTTGTATGCTACCCAATTTCCCACTATATGATGATTGATGAGTTTCATTCCTCCTATGTATTTTTATGTTTCTTTGTATGTTTGTTTGACTTGAGATTAGAAGACAGAGGTTCAACATCTGCATATGAGGACATTTTCGAGTTGCTGTCGATCGAGGTGGAAGATGCCTTCCACGATGTTGCTGATGTCCTGGAGAGACTGTTAAGTCTCCCGTAGTGTTTATACCACGACCAATTAATTAATTCATATATTGGGTATGAGCAATGATGTTTTATGTTTTATTAGCACCATGACTTCCCGATTGAACTCCGGTGTTTTATGTTCCAGCTTGTTAGTTTTAGGTGTTACAAACAACAACTAAAGCACAAACATAAACAACTTCCTCTTGTAGATTTGATCACACACATCACTATTGAATATACAAATCGGAAAGAATTCAAGGCTTTAAGGGCAAAAGAAGGTACAATAACAAAAAGGCTGATCACAATAATAATAAAAATGATTATGTCCCTCGTGTTTCTGACCCCAATTTCAAGAAGAAAAACATGTGTTTTGTTTGTTAAAAGTCAAATCGTCACACACCTCAATGCAAACATAGAGCGAGAAACATCAATCCTCCTAAACTAAAGCTTAAATTGGTCGAGGTCGAAGGAGATAATATTATTGTTACGGTCGTTTATCATGTCAATGTTGTGACCAATGTGAACAAGTGAGTGGTAGACTCAGGGGTAACTCGACATATTTGTGCGAGCAAAGATACATTTACCTCCTACACTTTAGTGAGTGATGAAAAAGAACTTAACCCCAATTTCAAGAAGAAAAACATGTGTTTTATTTGTTAAAAGTCAAATCGTCACACACCTCAATGCAAATATAGAGCGAGAAACGAAAATCCTCATAAACCAAAGCTTAATTTGGTCGAGGTCGAAGGAGATAATATTATTGTTACGGTCGTTTATCATGTGAATGTTGTGACCAATGTGAACAAGTGAGTGGTAGACTCAGGGGCTACTCGACATATTTGTGCGAGCAAAGATACATTTACCTCTTACGCTTTAGTGAGTGATGAAAAAGAACTTATGTATCTTGGTGATTCTCAAACTGCTGTAGCCTCGAGAAAAAGAAAAGTTCTTCTAAACCTCAAATCGAAAAAGACTTTGGCTCTCAATAATGTGTTACATGTAACATACCAATTTTTAGAAATGAGATTATTATTATTATTATTATTATTATTATTTTATATTTGTTTATTGATATTTGCATTGGTTTATGTGTCTGATTTTCTTTAGTTAAGTGTGTTATTGTTCTCTAGCATTATATGTCTTTTACTCTATATTGATAATGGATAATTATATTTATGATTTTTGTAGAGGATTATTATTATTATTATTATTATTATTATTATTATTAATTTGATAAATAGGATAAAAAAATTATTTTTATGATTTTAAGTAATATAATCTAATTTTAAAATTTACTCCGATCAAGGATTGCTATTAGATCAAATCCAGACCATCGATCTAATCCGATTGACTCAATCAATTATTTTCCATCTCTCTTTTAAACGTTACAAATCAAAATCATCTCTCAAAATCTTATTTTAACTAAAAATTTATGTCTCTTTTCTAAATACACCCCTCTCTCTTCCTAAGTACACCCATTTTTAACACGACATTACTAAAACACTCAATTTTTTCTCTCCTCACATTTTCCTCCTTCTCTCTCGCGCACTGACATGCGAGTGGCAATACGGGTTGGGTGGTGAGTCGGGGTGTGCATCACCCCGCATAACCCAACCTGCCTAGCTCGCCAACCTATCGGGCCAATATATGTTTTTTTAATTTTATTTTTAAACCATTTTCATGCTTTTATGTATTTTGGGCGCGCCAAACAGTCATTTTTGCCCTTTTATGAGTGGGCTTAGGTGGGTCAACCCACCAACCCGCCACTTTTTTAGACCAAATTTCTTTTTTTAGTTTTTTAATTTTTTATTTTTAAGGTGGGCCAACCCACCGGCCTGCCAACCCTCGGTGGACTCACTTTCTCAACCCATCACCTCTTAGCGCTGGCCGGGCCGCCCCCGCCCCACTCTGTTTTTGACAGGCTCCCAGCGAGCGCGGGGGCGGCTCGGTCTGCTTTGCCATCCCTACAAACATGAGATTACAGAAGAAATTTTTCTGGTCTCAGGTCCTTCTTCTTCGATTCATCTTCCATCAACATCATCAACTAACACCTTCTTAATAGATAAGTATCAACCTGGAATCAATCTTTAATGAGATTGGTGATTTGCTCAATCAAGTGCCATAATGCACCAACTTGGCACCACAATGATTTGCTCAATCAAGTGCCATGATGCACCAGCTCAACACCATCAATTCTTTCCTTATCAGAATTATGACACATGTTTCTTGTGACAGCAAATCTGATTTGTGTAATTAGTTTTAGAGATGTCAATTCCTTGTCTCTAGCAATTAGCATTGATTAGGTTCATTACTTGTAATTATAAATAGACACACTGTTGTATCATTTTAATTAAGCAATTCTAAAATTCTTTATGGTATTCAGAGCATTCTAGCTTAACAACATTTTTTTTTCCGATCCAAAACTCTATCTTTCATTCTGCATCTATGGCTGCAGTCCCACGAATCGAAGGCCTTGTTGTGCTTAATGCTAATTCACAGCTGCACATCAAGCTTAATGGAGACAATTTTTCAGCATGGAGAATTCAATTCCTTGCATTGCTGACTGGCTGTGACCTTGTTGGTCATCTCGATGGCACCAAAATCTGTCCAGCAAAACTCATTGGTGAACCTGCCACTCCAAATCCTAAGTTCACAAAATGGACTATACAAGATCAGCTCATTGTTCATGCTATCGTTTCATCAGTGACATCAACTGTTGTCACTCATCTTGCAATGGTCAAGACTGCCAAGCAAGCATGAGACACTCTCAATACAATGTATGTCACTCCTTATATAAAAAAAAAATCAAAGAATTTAATTTCATTCAGTCAAAAAAAAAAATTAATTTCATTCAGTATAAAAAAAGGAATTTAATTTCATCAATTTAGTTCCCATCATGAATTTCATTCACTCTGTATGGCATATAGTTGAAATAATCCTGAATTTAACTATGCAAAAGGAAATTGCAAGAGTGACATATTTGTAAATCGTGACCTACATTGCTGTAAATCAACATTAAAACCTCCTTCCCTGAGCCTTGGTGTTGGAGTTTTTTTTACTCAAATGTTGTAATTTATTAATCATGTTAATCCTTCTTGAGTTTGAAGTTAGACTACAGAAGTACAAGTATCTTTTTCCCCTTTGCAAATTATTTGAAGTCTGCACTAAAAAAGGTTGTTACCATATGCCAAATGCAAATAACAGCATTTTCTCTATTTTGTTATGGCACTCCCCAACATGAATCTCCCCATTTTGCTATGCCTAATTTTTATGACGTATATATGCATAAGATAATATAATAATATTTCTCAACCTTCATGCTCATATAAAATTCTATAGACAGCCATTTTCTAAGAAATTAGGACCTGCAAAAATGGAAGCATGCGTGCTTCTTAATAGCACTTGGAAGTGAAATAGAAACAACTTTCCTATTGATATTAGCCGAGTATATATCGGATGCTCCATTTTTTGTTGCCTAAGGTTACTTATTAGCACCAAATTGAGGTCTAATACAAGTATGCAAAATTGTAAAATGTCATTTGTATGATCATACAGTAATGTGTATCACCGTCTAACTGAAAGGTTGTTATGGATTCCTTTGATGACAAGAGAAAGAGTTAGAGTTCCGTAAAAGCTCTTCCACAACTTCCAATCACACTCGTTGTTGCACAGTTTTACCAAGCAGGGTCACTGTCACTTTCCTAGCTTTGTAGTATGCCCCTGTCACTGTCCCAAGTGAAAGAAAGAAAAAGAAAAAATTAAAAGAAGCCAGAGTCCCACATCGGTCCATTCAAAGACATTATCAGTATTTATATGTCAACTTCGTGAAAGCCTTGACTACCGGGCTTGGTAACGCCAGCCTGTGACCCAAGTGGGGGTAATAAGGTGAGGGAAGCTCGACGTTGTTCGACTTTAGTTTGAACCGTCGTTGCAGCAGCCTTGAAGGGAGTGCCCTGAGGTTTGGGTTCTGATTAAAAACCGGGACTCAAGACTTTGGGGTGAAATTGACTTGGGTATGGTCCAGGTTATGTTGGCTTAATAGAGCAACGCTCTCAATAAGTGGAGGTAATTCCAGTTGCTGCTGCGTTCGGTTCCAGCGCGAGTCGGTTCTTTGATATCAACCCTCATTTTTGTTCATTCAATTTTTACAATTTCATAAATCTTCTCCCATAATAAATATGGCAATAGCTTTTATTAAAAGAATAATAAATGGACTGAGAGTCTGAGACAGTCTTTTTTTTTTTTCTTCCTTCATATTATTTAGGATCCGTCATGCCTATGTAATGATTTTTTTTTTCCGAGGGAATGCCTATGTAACGATGGATATAGGTAAAGATTTAAAAAATTAAAAGATGAAAAATATTTTTTAAAAATATAATATTTAATATATTAATAGCTTACAATTTTTTTTACTAATACCTTTTTTATTTTTTTAATCCTAATTAACGAGCAATATTTGAACACGGGTTACCATATTTATCTTTGAAAAGCACTCAACAATAATTCAAGGTTTATTACAAGGATGGTTTGATCTTTGTACTCTCCATAGAGAATCAGAATCACATCTGACATTATTAATTTTTTATTGAGTTTATGTTTTTAAAAATGAATTATGGATTTTTTATAATTCTACATGAATTAACTATACATAATTTTTTAATAAAAAACTAGACATAACTTTTTATAATTTCAAACACGTTGTATTAAGTACTTTTTATTTTAACTTATACCTTTGTGTTTTTTTGCTGAAAGGGGTAAAGGCTAATAGCTAGTTTGAGTGTTTTAAAACTAGCATTGGGACGCATATTTTTTAAAACTAAAACTAGTTTGAGTGTCCACACACTTAAGATGGGCCTCCCCGGGCCCCATACCCATTACCTACACTAAGGATCTGCTTAGTTAATTTTCTGTGAAGACGCTTTAAAATAAAAAGTCCAATCAGTATAATGCATGTTTGAAGATATGCGTTGTTAGGAGTGAATTAATTCCGAAGATTTTTAAGTAATTTGCATGAAGTTCAAAGTTCTCTATATCATGATCATTAACTATAAAAAAAAAACTTAAGAAGACGGGCAAATATAGAATTACATCATGCCCTAGTCATCATATGATTTCGATTCCTTTCCTTCTTGTAATTTGGACTTTATTTTTACTGAAATTACATGAGTTAGCTTTCATAAAAGAAAACTGCAAAAAAAAATTCTCACAATCTTGTTAAAAAATTTGACAAAAGTGTCAACTGGCCATCAAAATTGAATTGAATTTGTTCCTCATGATAAAGATAGACGTGCTTCTTTGTTCTTCTTACTTCTGTCCTCTTTTTTGTTGTTAGTCTGACGAGTTTATGACCAATTTCGTTCTTGAAATTGGCGAAAAATTGATTTAGTCACGACTTTTTGATATTAAAATAGTCGCCGTTTTCTGAAATTAAATGCCGGTTTAGTCGTTTAGTCGTTTGTATGCATTAAAATTATTCAACAACGTCCCTGTATTTTGGTATTTCAGGGACCAATTTGACACTAAGTGATAAATTATAGGGACGTTGTTGAATAATTTTAACAGACACAAATGACGGAAGGACTAAACTGAGACAAATTTGCAAAAATGAGGGACTATTTTGAAATATCGAAAAAGTCAGGGACCAAATTGAATTTTTTGCCAATTTCAGGGACGAAATTGGTCATAAACTCTAGTCTGACCCTTTGATCACCCTAGACAGCACAGCACCAGTTATTAATTAAGGACACTTTCAATTCAACATTTGAAACCTGGCACTAGAAATCCATCCTAACCCTCTCGGGGGGGTCTGCATGTGCTCACCACGTGACCATATTAATTTTGTTATCTCCCCACCCGGGATACGATAAAATTAAATAGTATTTCTTCCGGACTCATTTATAAGTAAAAAAATCCTTTTAACATTCGTTAATAGTAATTCTAATACTATTTTTTTTTACTTATAAATGAGTCCAAAGAGAGTAACAGTACTCCATATACTCTTAATTTTGATCATGTCATTGTCTAATTAATAGGTAGTGCTATGCATATGCTTCGGAGAAGACGTCCTTGAGTAAACCACACGGCTGCTGAGAATTACTCCACGTAAGACAGATTATGATACTTTTTAAAAAAGTTTTTATGTTTTTAAAAATTTAAGAAAAATAAAATTTATATTTTATTAAATTTTATAAAATAATACAGTTTTTAAAAACTAAATTAATCGAATCTTATATTAGTCAAAGTCAATTTAAATTAATACACATTCCGTTACTTAATATAAGAAAAAAATAAGTAAAATTTTTATTACTTAATATAAACAAAAATTAATTAATGTCATTCTATTTAATACTGAGTTTCCACAATTGCCATTAATTAATTCAACATTTGTTTTTCAATGACCCTATTCAACAAGTAATCATCATTAAGGGTAGTTTAGGACATATACTTTTTTTTTTGAGATAGAGAAAATTAATTACAGTTAACTAACTTTTTTAATAAGCGTGAATTTAAGTATTTTTGCTTATACTACCAAAAAAATACTTTAAAATTTGCTAATTCTAATTACTACTCTTAAAAATTTAATTTTTTTTTCAAATATACAATTTTTATAAATGGTGACTAATAATTAATAATACTTAATTCACATAAATTATACTAACTTAAATAAAAGCATAATTGAAAATTAGTATTTAATATATTTTTTAGACTAAAATATTAGACCCATTTATCTCTTATAATAAGAAGAGGAGGAAGTATTAGATAACGGAGTGAGTGGTACGCTAAATTAGCAAAGATATTATGAACATATGATATGATATATTCACACACTTGTCCATTGTCATGCGCGGTTCATGTAACCAAAGCCACCTCTTCTTATCTATAAATACTAGCTAGAGTGCCTGTCTGCGGCATCTGAACTCATTACTACCTTTTTCTGCATATGATCATGGCTTTTGCTTCTTATAGGAGTGCTTTCTTGGCCTTTCTTCTGATCCCTACCTTCCTTTTGGTTTCCCACATCAAAGTGTGTGAAGCACAAGCCAAACCCCCTATAGTGAAGGGACTATCATGGACTTTCTACGATTCAAGCTGTCCTAAGCTTGAATCTATCATCAGAACTGAGCTCAAGAAGGTCTTCAATAATGATATTGGTCAAGCTGCTGGCTTGCTTCGCCTTCACTTCCATGACTGCTTTGTTCAGGTAAACACAATATGGCCAAGCTAGGAGGTTACTATAAACAGTATTTAGCATTATTAATATTGTTTCCATGAAAATGTACAGCTTCTATAATGTTTTTCTCTCTTCTCGACTTCTTTTCAGAACTAAATATAGGCTAAATATGCTTATAATAGTTTGCGGAATGAGCAGTAATAAATAATTAATACACATTACACACGCACACTCCATGTGTGAGATTTGTAAAATATGACTTTTACTAATCAATCCTTAATTAAACCATAGATTAAACTCTCAATTTAGTCTCTTAAGTTACGATTTCTCTTCTATTTAGTCCATAAAATTAGTCTTAAAGTTTTATAAATAGTCTCTTACAGGGTTTAATGAGACAAATTTCATAGATTTTGCAAACTTTAGGGATTACTTATTATTTTTATATATTTTAGAGACTAAATAGGAAAAAATGTATAAGTTTAGAGATTAAATTAAGAAAGGTTTACTCTTAAACCATATGACGATCATCATGCATATTGAAATGTTTTGCATCATAAGGCCAAATGATGATAATACTAATTATTTTTTGTTTTTGTTCGAACCCGCGTTAAAGCCACTAGGATGTGCTCTAATGAGGCTTTTTTTATTTATTTAAAAAATTAAAAAATGCAGGGATGTGATGGGTCAGTTTTATTGGATGGATCAGCAAGTGGGCCAAGTGAGAAAGATGCACCCCCAAACTTAACTCTGAGGCCTGAGGCCTTTAAGATCGTGGAAGACTTACGGGGTCGCGTGGAGAAGCAGTGTGGAAGAGTCGTCTCCTGTTCCGACATCACCGCCGTTGCCGCGCGTGATGCTGTTTTCCTCGTAAATGCTCCTACCAACCATTTCACATGTCAATATTTTTCTGTGTGTGAATATTTTCTCCTTATTTTTTTGGTTAAAATTAAATATTATTTTTTCTCAATAAGAAAACTATTTTGAGTTGTCCAAAAAAAAAAATTATTTTGAATTATAGAAATTGTGAAATTATTCTACCGTAGTCCTCAAAAGTGTTGACCAAACTAAATTGATAAAAATCATATTTAGTTTTTTTACATCTTGAATCAAGTGGCGACAAAAAATTATAAGACATAATAATGTTTCTGTCAAAAGATTATAAGAAATAATGTTTTTATTTTTTATGTATTTATTTCACACGGATATTTTCAAGTATGTAATTTTTTTTTGCATATAAAATGTGGGGATAGAAACCAACTAATGAAAAAATCAAGCAATAATAAATTTACAAGAATATAATTAAAAGTGAGACTTGAGTTTGTTAAGCATACCCTTATAGGATCCTCCTCACCTTTGACATTTGACAATATATAAAACAAGTAGTCTGCCTCTATATGACTAACAGAGAATACTTTAAGTCGCCCAAAAAAATGTTTTGTTTCATTTTTATTGGTGCCTATTTACCACGCGTGCTTTAGAAAATATGCACCTTTAATACCCAAAAAAAAAAAAAAAGAAGAAAATATGCGCCTTTTCATTTTATAAGGACTGGTCAATCGTAGAAAAAATCGACGATTTATTTTATTTTATTTTTATTTAAAAAACATAAGGGATTATCAAGGTTTCAATTATTTGTTGGGTGCAATAAAAAAGTTTGATTTTTCTTTGGTTCTTATTTTAAAATACTGCATTCTAGTTAACTAATTATACTGCCTAGCAAGTCTTTACTCAAAATTGTTGTTAAGTTAATATAATCAAAGATTTTTTGAGCAAAATATAATCAAAGATGGAGGGCTCAAAATAATCAAATGATATCAATCCATCTTTCAAAAGAAAATGAAATATTTTACTAATTTTATTTAGCGTATGCATATATCAATTATGTAGATGACAGGAGATTAATGATCAGTACCAAATCCAGGTCCTTGTTATGTCCACTTCTCATGTATAGATATATCCACTTATTTTATTTTATATTCTATCAAAAAATAACTAGGAACAAGGTAACTTCAGCATCAGTGTTAAAAAAACCGAACTGAACGATTGAACCGTGAACCAGTCTTATCTACGGTCTGGTTATTTTGGAGATTCGACCGCGGTTTCATTCCGGTTCGAGTGGTTTAAAGCAATTGGATCATGACTCAGATGTCTTATCGGTTCGATGTCCGGGCCGGTTTGGTTTTTAAAACATTGATAGAATTCAGTCTCTTTTAAATTAATTTTTTTTTATAATTTCTTGTGTTGCAGTCAGGAGGACCAGACTACAAAATTCCATTGGGAAGGAAAGATGGATTAAACTTTGCCACAAGGAATGTGACATTAGCAAACCTTCCAGCACCTTCAAGCAACGCCACAACAATCCTAGACTCTCTTGCAACCAAAAACCTTAACCCCACCGATGTGGTAGCCCTCTCAGGTGGCCACACCATAGGCATAAGCCACTGCAGCTCTTTCACCAACAGGCTCTACCCAACACAAGACCCTGTCATGGACAAAACCTTTGGCAACAACCTCAAACTCACTTGTCCCACTTCCAACACAGACAACACCACAGTGCTAGACATTCGAAGTCCCAACAAGTTCGATAATAAGTACTATGTTGACCTTATGAACCGACAGGGTCTGTTTACCTCTGACCAAGATTTGTACACTGATAAGAGAACTAAGGACATTGTGACTAACTTTGCTGTTAACCAATCTCTCTTTTTTGAGAAGTTTGTCACTGCTATGCTCAAAATGGGCCAGCTTAATGTTTTGACTGGAACTCAAGGGGAGATTCGGGCTAATTGCTCTGTCAGGAATAAGGATAGTAAATCCTTCTTGGCTACTGTGGTGGAAGATGTGGTAGAAGGGTTCATAGAAATGTAATCGGGGTAATTATATATATATATATATATATATATATATATATATATATATATATATATATATATATATATATATATAGAGTGTGTGTGTGTGTGTTACGGTGGTTAATAAGAAATCCTTGTTTCCTGTTTCAAGGGCTTTTCGAAGGATGTTCAAATATGAGAACAAATGTTGTAATGTTCTTATAGTTGTAAGTAATGAAAAAAAATCTAGGTGGGAGCGCTTTAGGTTAGCACACACTTGTTGTCAGAATGTTAGTAATTTGGAGAAATTAACGTTCGTTTACTTTGTGAAAATATTTTCTGTTTTTATTTTTTAAAATTTGTATTTAATTTAACTTACTAACAAGAAGATGAGATGTTCTTTAAGTTAAGGATGACAGGGCTGATGCAGAGTGCTCCCGCTCTCCGCCCGCAGATTTTCCCCGCCCCCGCCCCCGATCCATGGGGAGTTTTTCTCCCCATCCCGTCACGGATTCACATTGAGTTCTCACTGGGACCAAAATTTAAAAAATAAAAACACTGAAATTCAATAAAATTGAAAAAAAATATAAAAGTATGAAAAAGTTTCAAAATTACAATATCAAAATCAATTTTCCATGTCTAGTCCAACATGTGAAGTCATTATGATCATGATTTGTGAATCTGATGAGTGATGACCTTTCTTTTGTTTTATTTTACTAAAACCATTATAGTTTTTAAAAATTAAAAAAAGACATAAAAAGACCAAAAAATCAATCATTATAATACATATATATGTATTTTTTAGGGATAGTTATGTGATATGTTCGGGGTGGGGACCCCACGGGGCGGGGGGTGTAATCCCCGTCCCCATTCCCAAATCGACTGCGGGGGGGTTCTCTCCCCCGTCCGCGTCCCCACAGGGAAAAATTCTCCGCCCGCGGGGCCCCGAATGGGGTAGTCCCCGCGGGGATCCCCACACACAAGTGAAAATTGTCATCCCTACTTGAAGTGATTAATTGTGATGGAAATAAGATGAAAGGGGGGATATAAATGATGCATTTCTAGAAATAATGAAAACAGTTTTTTTGGCATTTTCATTGTTTCTAGAAATGTAGACAATTATTCACTCAAAGAGTCTTCTATTTTCTTGTAAATAAGTTAAAATTAACATTGATTTTAGAAAATAAAAATAGAAAATATTTTCACAAAATAAACATGCCCTGAAGTATGTATTGTACGTATTTTAATGTTTGTTAAATATGTCAATAAAAGTTTAGAATAATGTATGACGAAAATGCTAGACAGTGCGTTTTGTTTTCAATCGTAGTGTACCAAAGGTGAGGAGTTCCAGAAGTTAACATTTGGTAAGGGTATTCTAGAAGGGAAAAAGAAAAAAAAAAAAGAGAGAGAGGAAAAACTGAAGGGAGTGTGTTAGAAAAAAGGGGGTAAAAATAGCAAGCTCATATGACATACGCATCCATGATTCAGCCCCATCTCTATAACACCAAAGCCCATATACCAACCATCTCTCTTTACAAACACACACACACACAAAGAAACAGAAAGGGCTTTGTTATTGGCACCTCCCCTATTAATTTTATCACCTCCCCTCCCCACTTAATTTCCAACTTTACCCCTACCTCATTTTCATCACCTCCATGATATCTCCCTTCTCTCTCTCGACAGACCTCCCTTCTCTCTCTCTCTCTCTCTCATTGACAACACCTCTCATCTCTCTCTCACAATCGCTCTCTCTCACTCACTAAAGCTCCCTCTGTTATTCAAATCTCTCCCTCTCAAGGTCTCTCCCCCTCTCTGAAGGTCTCTCCTTCCTCTATGAAGACGGCCTCCACCACCATTTGCAGAACTGGTACGTCGCGATCCACTATTTTTTTCTGCGTTTTTATATCGCACGTCACCTTGTTGATGCAGTCCCACGTCAACAAGTTGACGCCCTTGTATTGTGTTTCAGCTTGGGATATGCGCATCACTAAGATGACGTTTACTCGCGTCAACAAGGTGACACGTGTGTTAGTAATTTGAAGTGGCAACACTAACACAGGCGTCACCTTGTTGATGCGAGTAAACGTCATCTTAGTGACGCGCACCTCCCAAGCTGAAACACAATACAAGGGCGTCAACTTGTTGACATGGGACTTCGTCAACAAGGTGACGTATATTGGCGTCAATTAGATGACACACTTGTCGATTCACTCTGCGTAGATTGACTGAACGCAGAAAGCCTTCCACTGGCAGGCGATCGTGTTTTTCACAGGATTTCTCGGCTCCACGGTGGTAAAGTCTCATCTTGTGTGTTGGCCGAAGTTACAATAGTCACATTGAACCCTCGGTATTATTTTTTTCCTTACTTTTATTTTGCTCCACAGTTTGATTACCATGGAAGATAACCAGGACACCCAAATGACGAATACGGAGGCCTTGGCCATGGATTGTACTAGTGTATTTACAACTACGAGGGTACTTACATCTTTTGTTATTTTTCTTTTTTAATCTTTGACTTCTCATTTGTCACAAGCCCAATTTTTTGTGCTTTATCAAATATTTCTTACATGAGATGAACTGTTGTCATGGGTACGAAATATTGGAAAATCTGTTGGGTGTGTGGTTGTCATATCAAGATCAGACAATGGGCGATCAAACAAGAAGACATTTGTTATGTTTGGTTGTGAAAGAGGTGGTAAGTATAAACCATACAAAACTGAAAATGTGAGGGCTATCGATACTAGAAAATGTGAGTGTCCGTTCATACTGAAAGGAAGTTTAGTGAAAGGTTCTAGTGGATGGATTTTGAAGGTTATGTGTGGAACTCACAACCATGCGTTACCCAAAAACTTTGAAGGACATCCATATGTTGGTTGGCCAAGTCCGGATGAGATGTCTAGGCTTAGTGATATGACAAAGAACATGGTCAAGCCGCGCAGTGCCTTACTTTCACTTCAACAGAATAACCTTGAGAGCAACATTACAATCAGACAGATTTACAATGCACGTCAGAAGATTCGGTCTAGTCTAAGATAGGGCAGGACGGAGCTGCAATATCTGATGAACTTAATGCATCGTGATCATTATGTGCACTGACACAGAAGGGCCGATGATTCTGATGTCATCAGAGACATATTCTGGACACATCCAGAGGCCATTACGCTTGCAAATACCTTCAACATTGTTTTGCTGATTGATTCCACATACAAGACAAATAGGTATAGGATGCTATTAGTTGAGGTTATTGGTGTTACCTCAACTGAGATGACATTCTCCGTCGCATTTGCTTATGTGAAGTCTGAAAAACTTGATAACTTCATATGGGTGTTGGAGAAGCTGAGAGGTTTGTTTATGAGAGAGGATGCATTGCCACAGTGATAGTGACTGACAGGGACCTTGCTTTAATGAATACAGTGGCTAATGTTTTTCCCATGTCATATAACTTGTTGTGCCAATTCCACATTAGCAAGAATGTGAGGGCTAGATGCAAGACTCGTGTGTACCCGGAAGACAAACTTCAGGAGGTTATGACTGCATTTGATTCTGTTGCGAGTTCCTCTACCCCTGATGAGTATGAGAAGCATTTGGCACATTTTCAAGATGTGTCAGCACCATTTGTTAATTTCGTTGAATATGTTAAAAACACATGGTTGAACCCTCATAAGGAAAAATTTGTTTCTGTGTGGATTGACCGGGTGATGCACCTCGGGAACACAACAACTAACAGGTGTGCATTTTTCATTAAAAAATGTTGGCAAATTGATACTATTTTTTGGTTTGTTGCTTATGGTATTTCGATTCCAATTTTTCAGGGTTGAGTCGGCACACTGGAGGTTAAAGAGGTTGTTACAGGATAGCAAATGAGACTTGTGTAACTGCTGGGATGCTATGAACAACATGATCAAGCTGCAACTCACTGAGATTAAGTCTTCATTCGAGCATAGCATCAGTCGACATCAACACTCTTATAATCTCCCAGTGTACAAGCTGTTAAATGGATTTGTGTCGAGGAGTGCCTTAGACTTTATATCCGAGGAGCTTCTACGTGTTAACACTGTTGGTATTGATTCCGCTGCATGTGGTTGCATTCTTAGATACACTCACGGTTTACCATGTGCATGTGAGCTTACTAGGTACACCTCAAATTACATTCCAATCCCGTTGGATGTAATTCATGTTCACTGGAGGAGGTTAAGCTTCAACAATGAATGTGATACTGGTGACAACTCTGATTCAGAACTAAGTGTACAGGTTGAGCTGGAAGCATTGCCATGTATGTTTAAAGAGCTCGATGTTGCAAGAAAATTAGTGTTGAAGGCAAAATTACGTAAGTTGGCATTCCCAGACACAACTTCCATGTGTCCACCACCTGAAAAGGTGAACACAAAGGGAGCACCAAAAAAGGGCAAGAGGTTCAAACTAGATATTTCAACGAGGCGTGAGTCATCGTACTGGGAACGCATTGATATGCATCCCAACATGACAGTACATCAGCTCCACAATCCTGCAGAAGATCAATACCCACATCACCCAGACTGTCACAACCCCCTCTACTTGAGACTCCAGACCCCGCTCCACATGAGACCCCAGCTCCCCCTCCACCGGAAGAGGCAGTTGCCCCTCCAAATAAGAAGGCAACTCATCCTCCACTCAGGAGGTCATATCCCCGTGCATCCAAAATGCCAGTTAGACGTCCATCCATGAAGGTAATACCATTCATAGAACAATTCCCATCTCAAATTCATGAATATGTTGACAAAATTGTCAACGTGGATTCTGATGGGAATTGTGGTTATCGGAGCATTGCTGCGTTACTTGGTATGGGTGAGGAATCTTGGCCTATAATACGCCAAGATTTGATTACAGAGCTCACACGCAACCATGATTTATACGTAGGACCACTTGGTGGCATTGATGAGGTGGCTAAACTAAAGAGATCACTATTTGTTGTTTCACGTGGAGAGGTCAGTTATGAAACTGAATGACAATTCCAGATGCAGGTTATGTGATTGCTACCAGGTATAATGTGGCCCTCGCATGCATATCCTTACAGGGGTCTTACACAATTTCCCATCTCCAATGTGCACCACCACCTGATAGGATTAGTCATCGTGTCATTAGCATTAGGTATATCGAACAACTAAAGCACTTTGTACCGGTATGAATATAGTTTTAATTATGTGTAGGGTTTCTGGACTTTGCTTAAATCACTTGTATACCATCGATTTATTTAATACTCATTATGTTTACAGATTTACTTAAAGGATGGATCTCCAATACCTCCATCAGATAGAATTGACAATTGTGGAGAAGCATTGAAGCCAGTGGATGAGAGACTCCATATTTCAGTCGCATACAACACTGGAGATCGTTATTTGTGGGGACAAGAACGCATGAGTGGGTAGACCTTGCACAGAATTGATGTATATAAAGTTATTTTGATTATGTAAACAATACATTTTGATATGCATATTTTTTTTATCGATTAAAATCGACATTATGTTGTTGTGCTATTTTTGTTTTTTACGATTAAACGTAATTAGATCAACAAACAAACTGGTGATACAATAAAATTGTTCAGCAACACAATAGGTTCAACAACAAACAAACATAACATGACATGGGGGACTTCAAACAAACACTTGAAACAAACATACATCGGGTTGTACAAAACAAATATAAATATTGTTCAACAACACAACATATTACATGACAGATTACACAACATGACATGGGGGACTTCAAAATAAGCACGTTGTGGCCGAGCCATCAGATCAAGTCGATGAGTCAGGTTCACGACAGCAGGCAATGATCTCGTCAACGGTTCTAGATCTAGGTTGGTGCAAGAGGGAAATGATCTCGTCAGTTGATCTAGTCAACTGTGCATATAGCTCAATAGGGCCATAGGATGCATGGTCATTGAATGCTGCAAACATCCTTGCTATGTCGCCGCCATTTAGAAGTTTCATCAGCCAATATTGCACATGACCGGATGCAACTGTCACAGGGCACCGATAATAGATCTCGGTAACCCTTCGTGATCTGGGTCTAATCTTTTCATGAATCTTTTGCCTTAATTCTTCGATTGTTACGTCTTCATTGATCCTACATATTTTTGGATCATAACATTTGAACTTCACTTCATCAGCATCTGTTGTAATATTTCCAGCGTAATACACAATGGTCATGGTCATATCCATCGAGAATTGTGTTGACTGAGTGAGTGTCATATCTGTATAAAATGAAGTCGCTGTCAGATGCAAGCAATGAAACAAACTCAAAAAGCAAAAAGATGCAGCATCATTAACATGCTGAAAGATGCAGCAGCATTAACATGCTATCTCTGAGAATTCTAAAAAATTAATACACGCATCAACTTGTTGACGCGGTATAGCGGCATCTTGTTACCGTCATACCACGTCAAACTGTTGACGTGTTCATTAATTTACTAAACCAAATTGACAACATATGCATCAACTTGTTGACGCATGTGAGCGTCACCAAGATGACACATGGGAGCATGGGAGCATCACCAAGATGACGCAAGTGTTAAATATAAAACAACAATGTTGACGCCTGTTTGCGGCAACAAATTGGCGTGAATGTCTGGTTTGCAGGGAAAAAAATTCCTGAGTTGGGAACGTACCTGCGAGGGGTTGACGGTGGAGAAGTGACAGAGGGAGGCCTGATGGAGGTGGCGCAGTAGTATGGAGGGAGGCGTGATGGAGGTGGTGAAAGGAGATGGCAGTGGTAGAGGGAAAGATCGGAGGGAGGAAGATGGGAGGTGGGACGATGGTGGGAGAAAGACTTGATGTGAGAGAAAGAGGGGAGGGGGAAGGAGCAACTGATTTTATGGTTTAGGGAGATAGGGGTATTTTTGTCTTTTCATGGGAAAGGGTAGGTGAGAAAATTAAATGGGGGAGGTGCCAATAACAAAGGCCAATAGAAATGAAGTTGTGGGCCTTGGATTAGCCCCGTTTATTTATTAGAAGTTGTTATTATCAACACCCCCAAACTCATTATCCACACACCCAAAAAAATCATGTTTTGACAAAAATAACCTTACAACTTTCAAAACTCACACACCCCCACACAATTACCTCATTATCGTAAACTTAACACTTTTTGAAAAGAAAAAAAAATACTCCGCAAACTTGTATTTTTTATTAAAAAAGTACAATTCAAACAAGATTAGCCACATTTACCGTCTGGTTTGCCACGGTTATCGCTGTGGCAAATCGCAAATATTTAAATAAAAAAAAATTACATTCCGAAAACTTCAAGTTTACAGAATGTATTTTTTTATAAATAATATTCCGCAAGCTTCTAAGTTTACCGAATGTGTTTTTTTAAGTATATATCGTAAATTTCTTAGTTTTTGTATGGACTTCAAGTCGAAGAACTACTGCACTATGCTCACCATGAGGAGCGCCTATGATACTTACATAACTATTATGAAGTGTCCTTATAATAGATCATCTAGTATAAATATTGCTCCTAATATTTATACTTTTTTGCTAATTTGATATCTCCATAGCCATGACCCGTGAGGTGTAGTCATTAATCACCCACACAGTAGTCTTTTTGCATTATTGACATTCTATAGTTCAATAGGTCTCATGATCAAATTATATTTGATATTCCAATGAAGTTTATGGTGTGTATTGTAAAGAAAAACACATTCCACAAACTCGAAGTTTACGGAACGTATTTAAAAAAAAAACATATCATAAACTTCAAGTGTACAAAATGTTTTTTTTTTAAATGTGTGCTTAGCCACGGCTGTGGCTAATCGCTCTTTTTTATAAAATAAAAAATAATAATATATTCCGTAAACTTGAAGTCCATGGAACACATTTTTTTTAAAATTCTGTAATCTCCAAGTTTATGATATACAAAAATGTGTACCGTAAACTTGGCGTTTACGGAATTTTTTTTAGGCATATTTTTGTTAAAATTGAAATATGCGGGGGTATGGATAATGAATGTGGGGTTGTCGATAATAAGACCCTTATCAGAATAGGCTTTTGAGTCCATATGCTTTTAGTAAAAAAAAAAAAAGAGTCTGTATTTGTTTGCACTTTTCTAATAATCGGAAGGCAGGGGACAAGGTCAAAAGGCACAATTTGTCTCTCTAAGTTTTTTTTTTTTATACGAAAAGTCATCTTATTTTATTTCATCATTGATCAAGGGAACAAGAAGCAAAGGAATATTATTGAACATGTGTGGACTAGCAAACAATACAAATCCTTTAGCTAAACTATGAACAATGCTTTAGCTAAACTATTTGCTTAATTACCTTCTAGCATAAGCTATCTTATAATCGTTTGTTGAGATAAATAGTCTCTACGATGTGCTACTATGCTTCCAAGCTTAGAAATTGAATTATAGGAGCAATGAATAACACCTATCACCAATTTACAGCCGGACTCAAAAACCACATTTAAATAACCCAATTGCAGAACCTAACTAAACGCTTTTAAAAGCACTGAAGCCTCTCTCCTCAAGCACTTGTAACCTTATGTTAAACCATTTGGAGTGAGCTGCAATGAAAGTTCCATTTTAATCTCAAAGAAAGCAAAGAGAACATTGCATTTTAATATCCCTTCTCTAGGAGCTTTCCAAAATTCTTCATTGCTGACAGTTTGGCACGAAGATTCTGCTAAAAGTGAATTAATTTAAAAAAGAATTGAGAAGTGCTCATTTAAGATGTTTGGCTGGTCTAGTAAATTATTCTCCTAAAAATATTTTCATTTATTTTCTCATGTAATTTTTTTTTTTTGTCTAAATCGGGTATCCTCCGCACGCAACTGCAGAGACTAATCTCTCGAGCCGGGTAGGACCACAAGGGCGGCAAAGCTCTCCCTCAAGAGTTTTAACGCTGCTGCATTCCCAGGGCTGGAGTCGAACCCAGGACCACTGGTTAAGCTGGTAAAGACTCTTACCATCTCATCCAAGCGCTCTTGGGTTTCTCATGTAATTAAAAAAAGCAAACAAGTTTCTTACATTTGATGTACAAATTGATGAAATTGCGGTGAATTTTTATTTTTATGGTTCAAGTGGAAGAATTCTTCTGTTTCAAAAAGAAACCCCAAGTTTGGGATAATTAAAGCCTTTTATGGCTAATAGACTAGCATATTTAAGTAAATATAAACAATAATTTTTTATTGTTATTATCATTATATTAGATTTGTCACATTGTGTTAAATCATATACTTCCTGACCTTTTCAATAATTTAAGCATATTAACCTACATAAGTTTTCGACATATTTAAAGACTTTACTGCAAAATAAAACTTAAATAGGCTATCATATAAGGTCAAACACTCTAAAAGGTTAATTTAGACCTTAAAAAGGATTTACGTCATACAAATAAATCAGAATTAGACCTTATAAAACTTAGTTCGCCCTATCTAATAATGAGTTAATGATTTAATGGTATATGAACAATCATAATAAATTAACTTAAGCCATTCCACGATTAGGTACAATCTAATTAATCAAGGGCCAGTGCCATTTATGTTTGGATAAGGGTGAGCAAGGGAAGAGTTGGGATGAGTTTGGCTTGTCCCTAATCAGGCTTTAAATTTTGACCGGGGCAATTTTTTAGACCACAACTCATTCTTATATTCGAACAAACCTGATGTTTTGCGGATCAAATTAAAATCAGATTTATTTAAGACAAGACCAAATTGACCTGAAAGACAATTAAAATAAAATTATAAAATGATCATTCAATTATGACTAAAAGTTAAAAGTAAAATACTGAATATTTTTAGTATTTTATCATGAATCCAAACCTAAAAATTGCTCTTACAATAGTATTTTATTATAAGATTACTAATTAAACTAACATGGATTCAAAGTTGAATATTTTCTTTATAAAAGTTCCATCACAAACATAATAGAACTAACAAGTTAGGGTCAGTAAGAGATGAGTTATATTTAATCTTAACCTATCCCTATATTTCGAACAAACCAATTTTTTTGTTGCCATAACCCATCTCTAGAACCCAAACAAATCTAATGTTCCATGGGTCAAATGAGACGGTCCGAAACACGGTGAGTTGTCCGGTTGGGTTGGTATTTAGGAAGAACAATTGTCCAAATTAAAATCAAACTTGCCAATTATCTTAATTCGAAATTAATAAAGGAAAGGGATTGAAAAAGAAGATAGGGAAAAGGGCAATGCATGTATAAACAATGAAGGCGTGTGGTTAATGAGACTGTAGCTAGTTTGGGGAACTATAGGAGACATCTCAACAACTTGCACCTTCCCAACTCCAGACCAGTTCCTCTCCTTGGACCATGGCTTTACTCCAATGTCAATTTAATTAAGACTAGTGCTATACGTAGCGAAGAATTGTCCAACGAATTTTCACGAAATGACTTATTCGGATTTTTCTCTCATAAAAATATTATTTGTTTTTTAAAATAAAGAATAAATACCTAAATTGATCCTAACAAAAATCACGAGCACTAATTTAGTCTTTGAGAAATAAAAAATACCAATTTTGTCCTTAAAAATCTTAAATATGGGTCAAATTTGTCTTTGATAGAGACTAAAATATTCTTAAAAATTATCCTTAAAATGACTAATTTGACAAATATTTGAGATTTTTAAGGACCAAAATAGTATTTTTCATTTCTCAGTGACTAAATTAGTTTCCGTAATTTTTTTATTCTAAATTGTAAGAGTAAATACCCAAATTGGTCCCCGACAAAAATTACGGAGACCAATTTAGCTCATGGAGAATGAAAAAAAATACTAATTTGGTCCTAAAAAAACTTCAAATACTGGTTAAATTAATCATTTTTAAAATATATTTGACTCACATTTAAGATTCTTAAAGACTAAATTATTATTTTTTATTTTTTAGTAACTAAATTAGTCTTTATAATTTTAATTGGGGATTAATATATGTATTTACTCAGATAGAAGAAAGGAATTAATATAACCACGTCATTCGTTATACGCTCGCCATACTGCCTGTCGTGATGTTCAGCATTACTGTTTAATTAATGATTTTGTTTTAAATACTCGTCGTGCGTTCTCGTGTCTTCTTTCGACCCTTGTACACACACAAAAATCAAAAATTGATTGATAATTGATATTTGATTTAATTGCATTTCAATTTGTCTAGTTTAGTGTTTGGATAGTTTTGATCCCATGTTTTCATTTATTGGAACTGAATCCATGCACACATTTTTTCAAATTAAGTAAACGTGATCCATCCTACGTAATTTTAACCTTGCAGTTATTTCAACCTTTTTTTGAACAGACAACCTTTTTTTAACCTATGTAATTAAAAACCACATTATCCTCCAAAGAATGGAATACCGATCACATTTGCTTAATTTAAAAAATGTGTGAACTCAGTTTATTTAAACAGTTAAAATTAGGGGGATCAAAATCAGCCATATCTATGAAAATGTAAATATGAAACACATAAACTTCGCAAACGTTCGTTTTAAGCACTACAGAGTACAGACCATATTCAATATTCACATACTGTTTGAGAGTTTTACCCCTTACAAAATGATTATAACACTGTTAAAAAAAGCCACTTTAGGCATGATTATTGCAGTTTGCAGCAGAATTGCTTCACACAATATGAAAAGCAGCTTGTGTCATGCGAAGTCTTTATATGCATGCCTGGCGTTAAAAGTGGAAAGTCCAGCTTAGTTTAACAAAACATGATAAATAATTGTAGATCATTAAATATGGGATCAGAAAAACAAAGAATAGGCAATTGAGTAATGGAATGTGGATCAATCATTGTTTTGCACTAGCACGAGTCATTATTTAAATTTTAAGGGATAAATATATATATATGGTAAATTTAAAAATCTCAAGAGCATGCTCAAGTGCATTATGATGTCTCTGGCTTTGCTGTAATGAACTTTGGATGAGGACGCACTCAATAATTAAGCTTTAGCCAATGCAAAACCAGGTTATTAGTTGCATATAATTTCTTTCAGCATGTAAAATAATCATACTTCTGGAGTGTGTGTTCTTATTCTCATCACTTGAATTGCGGTCCACAATAATAATTGCGATGCTGATTTTGCAATTTCAACATTAAAAAAAAACCACACTAACTTTTTTTAATGAGATTTAGTGTAATCTACACCTAGACTACCTCTAACTTTTAATTAGAAAAATGCTAAATCACAGGAGTGCTATGTCATGTTATTCATGTTTTCTTCGTGAAGGATTTCATTAAAGTAATTAGTAGGGTACAATCAATTTCTTTTTATTGTTCACTGACTAATGACAATGATTTTGGATAGTATTAAAAATGTTTTAAAAATCGAACCAGACATCGAACCGACGAGACCTCCTGGTCATAGTTCAATCGCTTTAAACCGCTCGAACCGAGATAAAACCATAGTCGAACCGTCAAAATAACAGGTTCATGGTTCAACCATTTGGCTCAGTTTTTAAAATACTATTATTAAATATCATTACCACTATTGTATAAAAAATTGAACAAAAAAAAATACCTGACAAGGTAGTGGGAAAAAAAAATGTTTGAATGTTTAAAACTTTTGTTTATAAAAAATTTAGGGTAGGGGATGACACCTAAATCTAAGACAAAGAAAATCTTTGAGCTCAGTGAACACTTACGAATGAAATTACATTTATCTCACTTCAACGAGACTAGTGTAGTAAGGACTTGAACTTGCAACATGCCACATACAAGCGCTAACATGTTCCATTAGGCCAACCAATTGGGGTTGAATGTTTAAAAATTTTAAATTTGTCATATATTTTAAGATACTTTTTCTAAAATATAATTTAAACTATATAATAAAAGAAGAAAAACAAATGGACATAGTTGACTCGTAAATAAATTTTTTTACTTTTAAATTATTATATATTTTTGGTTAATTTAAAAAAATCGTAAAAATACTAGTTAATATCGACTACTATTTTAAAAAGTAGTAAATATTTGTCAACGATAATGTATAAATACAATGTTCATAGGTAAAGTTTTGGTTTTATCCCCAGCATATAAAATGTAAAATCAGAGCATTTAGATTTTAGAATATTCATGAGCATTGCTGAAAGTGATTACAGAGAACAAAAGGACAAAAAAAAAAAAAAAATTGTCACAGCCCTTCATGTTCATAGTACTGATGTTTAGGTTGCTCAATTGATCAATGGACCATGATGGTATTGAGGAATCAGCAAGGTCTCTTTTTAGCACCTTTTCAAATTTTCCTAGTTTTGGAGTCTGAACAGCAGGTTCATATGATGCTTGTTCTTTCTTTTTCATTTACATTTTTCTTTTTGCATCCTTTTTAATTTTTCAACTAGAGAAGATTCATAAAGTTGTTGATTGCTGAATGGACCAAATATCCAAATCGACCAACTGATTCATTTAGAAGCTATAAATATTTTTGAGTCAATAATAGGATAAGGAGAACCAAAGCTTTTATAATCCACTTGAATTGGTTACTCATACTACCATACATACATGGGGGTCTACATGTATCCAAAAGTCTTAATTTTTGTTTTCTAGCTTTTGTAATCACTACAGATCTAAACAAAGCCCCACATCAGAATTTGTTTTCTCTCTGTATTTATATAAATTATTATTAAATTAAATTTCATTAATAAAATTTAAGATCTGAACATTTAGTTACGTGACAGCACAACCTGGTGACTCCCTCAATTATGTTGGATGAGATTTTAGAAGGAGACGGAATTTAAGATATTCGTTCGTCAATTTGATCATAAAACGTGGAGCACAGATTATTTTGTCCGATTTATACAACTAATACTGATATGAATTTGGTCAATCAGATTTGGCTGATCATAATTGCATTTACATAATAATTTGTCTCAAAACAAAAGGATATAAATTAGGTAATCTTTTCAATATGTGATCTGCATGAAAGTTCAAGGCCCACAAAGCACTAAGCCATTAATTTTGACATAAAAGTGGGAGATGACTCCCATTTTCTTTTCATAAAGAAAAATGGTTGGGAGGGACACTAGAAGTTCCCCATGACCAAACAACATAAATAAATGTGCAATGTATCATAGCTAGCAAATGGTAGTTTAGCATTTGTTCTAAGCAAAGCCTAATGCCTTATCTTTCAGTATCAAAAACTAAATAAAGCAACCAACTTGGTCCCCCCACTATAAAGGGTAGGTCCCATACTTGGCATGAGAATTCACAATGTGTCATCACTAGTAGATAGTGGCATCTCCTACCTCTAAAAGTGGGACTCATATTCTCTGTAGTAGCCATATCACACTGTTGTCGCAGTTGGACCGTTTGATCTTTATTAGACGATCCATATTTTAACTTCGTTAAATTAGGTCTACAATACAAACTTAGATTATGGACCATTCGATTAAGATTAGACGGTTTAGATCGGCTACAGGACTGTGTAAAGGCAGGGAAGTCGTTTCCCTAAAAGTGTGTCCCACATCCCACACTACTAATGACCCTCATGATTCTCAAAAAACCAAAAGGGCAGCTATCTATCCAACATCACACATGGGGTGCCACCACACTGGATCATGACTTAGATCTTCCCTTCTTAAAAACCCACAACCAGTTTGTCCCATTTTTTCCTCATGTAATACAAATACTTCCTGTTTCATGCAGTGAGTGATAAAAGAGGTGGGTTTTTTTTTCCTTTCTGAAATTTTTGGTGATTTTGGTTTGGTGATGGAGAAAAGCAAGTCATTTCCTCAATACTCATGCTCTTACTCTGAATTTGGATTCAGAGAACGATCCAACTCATATAATTTTAATGGGCCAAGTGATAAAGGGAGTGGGTTTTGTGCATCAAATGATCCAGAGCTTAAGAGGAAGAAGAGAATCAAGGCCTATAATGTGTTGACAGTGGAGGGAAAGCTTAAAAGCAGTGTAAGAAACAGCTTCAAGTGGATCAAGAACAAGTTCAGTGATGCTCGCTATGGTGTGTGAAGTGTGAACCATAACAAGTTCTTAGCTTTCAAGGTAAGAAACTGATGAAGCAAACTAAAGAGCTTTCCTTTATAAAGGGAAAAAAAAAAATATTGCAGGGGTGTATTTGTAATATAAGATATTTTTACATGTAAAATGAATTAGGGGGCATGCTGTGTTTGGAATATATGTTCTGTAATCAAAATGTCATCAAGGGTGTCTATTGTAAGAGCAAGAGCAAATTGGCATGCTTTGTATCAAACAAGCAAGAATTCAAAATGTTTCTGAGAAATGAGATTACTAATCTTTTGGATACATGCTCTATGTCCTTAACTTTTAATTTCATATCCAAAGAAAATATGAGATAGTATAAATCTTAATATGGTTCTCTAATTCATAAATTTAGCAAAATTCCTTCCTTTATACTTATTCTAGATATTTGATGCCTAGTCAATGCAGCTAACAAAGTAACTTAAAAGATTCATATAAGAGCCAAGTTGCACTTAAATTTCATTTTTACCGAGATAATCTAAATTTTTAATGCTCCCTCTTTAAGTTTTTTTTTTTTTTTTTTTTTTGTGTGCTGTTATTTGTCATGTTTCAAAATCTGCATTAATCTTAACACAGTACTTTACAGGCTCCAGTTTCTGTTGTTGAATTTTTCCAAGATGCAACCAAGTGTAGCCTAAATCGCCCAATTTAACTTTTGACCTGCTACTGAAATATTCTCTATAAGCTGATCTACAAATTTTCTTTTCATTCTAGCCAAACATGCTACGAAGGTAAACCTGTCAATGTTACAATTTGGAGTTGGACAAAACTTTGGTCAAGTTACTTAGGTACTGTTCATATTGTTCTCCACTACAAAATACAATACAATTGTCACAAACTGTCTCAAAAGGTGTATTCTGAAACTGTCTCCTTACGTCTGTTTACCTAGTAAAATTGTCTCTTATGTGAGAACAGGACCAATAGGACCTAGAGAACTTGACCTAAGTTTTATCCTTTGGAATTTTGTACTTGGACTTGACTACTGGAGTTTCATTGTTCAACAGATGGTGCCAAGGCTACTGATTATCACTTAATAGTTCGTTATTCCTCATTGTCTCTTTGTTCTGCATATCTTAATATCCAAATTTAGTGGGTGAACTCTATCAATTGATTATGAAGCTAAAAAAGACACAGAAATAAAACAAACAAGTAAGAAAGATTATAGAGATTTAGACAATAGTCATTCCTTTGCGTAAAGCTTTTATAACACCTATTACAAATTGTAGAAAAAAGATGCAGCAAAAATTTGAACAATTTAGTTCGGGTTTCTCTCTAAAAAATTTAAACAATACATTTTTCTTTAGTTCTTTGGTTGTAGACGACCGTTTATTTTCAGTCACAACGATGCTGATGCGCATCACTTAGCTCTTACACCACTTTGAACAACTTAATCCCCCACATTATCAATATTCCAAAATGATTTCTGGAATTGCAAAATATGGAAAACTAAGTTGATACGGTCCTGCAATTTTAGGGACTAAATTGGCAAAATTGCAGGACCGTATCAACTTAGTTTTATATATTTTGCAATTCCAGAAATCATTTTGGAATATTGATAATGTGGGAGATTAAGTTAATACGAATATACAACTTCAATTGTGCCACTAGTATGTCTCTAGCTCTATGTTACAATAGTCATTCCTTTGCGTAATGCTTTTATAACACTTATTACAAATTGTAGAAAAAAGATGCCGCAAAATTTGAACAATTTAGTTCTGGTTTCTCTCTAAAAATTTTAAACAATACATTTTTCTTTAATTCTTTGGTTGTAGACGACCGTTTATTTTCAGTCACAACGATGCTGATGCGCATCACTTAGCTCTTACACCACTTTGAACAATTTAGTTCACACTTGCACAGTTTTCAGCATCTGATTGCAGTTAGTTCCACCTGAATAAAAGCACACATACACTTTGATGCTGCCATATGCAGGACTTGAGGTGATGTGCACCTAAATGTGTGTACCAAGAATTGATCTTTCTGTATAAATACTATATAGTATGCATTATATTAGGCCTATGAATGTATGATACAAATAGTGTAGTTCATAAGAATGGATCTTTCTATATAATAGTGTATGATACAAATAGTTTAGACAAGCATGCAGCTTAAGTTGATGCTTACTGAAACAGAAGAAACTTAATTTAGGAGAATGTCACACCAACTGCGCAAAGAATATGTAGAGGAACTTTCAAAGTACATCAAATGATAAAATGAAAACAACCATTTTGGGTATACATAATCTCGGATTTCCTAGTCATCAATTTCAAAGAGTAAATGTTCTTCCCGTTTTAACCTTCTAAATTCTCTGGTGGAAGTAGACCTGAAAACCTGGTCTGGTCTGTATCTGCTGTCATCTTTCTTGGTTGCATTTGCTTTTGACTTGGATAATGGAGGAAGGTTCTTGATGTTTTTTTCACCGACATTAGCATTGCGATGGATTTTGTGGGTTAGCTTTTGATCTGAAGCCAGAAATGGAGAGGGAAAGAGAGGGGAGTGGTCCCTTGCTCCAGCTGGGTTTACACCAGATGAGGTACTACTTCTTGTACTACCCGGTTCTTCACTTGGAACATAAGTTTCTGGCTCAGCATTTCTTCTCAATTCCTGAAATAATATGTGAATACATTACCGATGTACTTAACCAATGAACCGTACGTTAAATTGGTTGTTATAGCTGCATTTACATAACCAAAATGATAATAAAAATACAGTTGTGTTATTTGTAAATCTGAAATTCGCGATACCTGGTTAACGCAGTTCAAAATCATGGTTAGTGCAGTTTAGTGAATGGTTAATGAGTATATAACTCATTAATCATCAATTGAACTGAATTAACCATGGATTTGTAGACCATTAATCAAATTTGTAATAGTTTGGACGTGGTTAATGGTACAACTTGTATAGGGATAACCCATTAACCATGTGTACTCATTAATGACGTGAAAATCATGATTAATAACGTTCAAATTAGTGGTTAATGAAGTTCAGTAAATAGTTAATGAGTTGCAATATCTAATATATCAATTAACCAAATTCAACACTTCATTAACCATGTGCGTGAACTGCGTTAACCACTTAACAAGTTGTCGACAAAGTTGTCCCAAATTGGTGTTCAAATAACATTTCTCAAATAAAATGCATAAGGAAGGCATTTAACATAGTAAAAGTGTACAACTGTAATTTTAAACTATTGATGCATTTTTTTTTTCTTTTTAGTATTGTGTTCCTAGAGACACAACAGCTTTATTTTATAATACTATGGTCTACTGTAATGAGCACAAACTCCAGCTGTAACAAGAATGGACCAGATAGTTACGTTAACCATAAAATGATAACCAAAAAAAAAAAGCATGAACTAACATCACTCTTTATCCCTTATAGAGGAAGATAATCAACACTCTGCAACTTCTATCGTTTTAAATCATTGATGTATTTCTCTTTTTTCCCTTTTTTTAGGGGTTGTGTTCCTGGAAACACATCACCAGCTTTATTCTATAATGTGGTCCACTGTAATTTGCACACTATTCCAACATCAACCAAGAAAGTGTTTCAAAAGCAATAACAATTTCTCTGGCATAAAGTGAAACAAGTCAACACAATCACAACTGTTGGAAACCAAATAGAAGGAAACTCAACACTGGAAGTCCTTAGTTCTATCTAAAGGTGGGCAAACAAAAATTTGAATATAATCCCATCAAGCATGTGAGTGGAAAATTTTGCATTAGTCATATGATGTTCTAAAGCACAAGGTTTAATACTCACCTCTTTAGATGAAACAGTATGTTCTAGTGACCTATTAGATGCTGAATTCTTGCGACGCTCCAGATATGTACGCGAGCGTCTGATTTTAGAGTTAATATACCTGTAAATATTAGCAAAGCAATAAGATATCTTTGCCAGTACCAGAATTTAAATCTTTTCATCAGTTAATTTTTGTATAAATAAATTTTAACTAATTATCCAATGCCAATAAAATTCCTTAGTATTACAACCATTTGTCAGAATTACCACCCAAGTGCAAATACCAAAATGGGAAAACAAACAAGTAGCAATTGATGTATGAACTGAATCAAGCTGACCATGTTGTGGGGTTGGGGGCTTGGGGGGAGGGGAAGGGGTTAGTATATGAAGTAAATCTCATCAGAACATGTTGCCTTAAATCTCCATTATCATTTCATTACAATAACAAAAAGAAATGTATATAGATCTGCAGACTGCAGGCATTTGGCATTGTCATGCACTCAACTTCTACAAAATTCATACAACACTACTTTATTGACGCCAACAGATATTAACAAATGACTTTCATAAAAAGGTGTTTTGGTCAACCAGCTGCATTTTACACTTTCAATGCACCGATAGTCTGCTAAATTCTGAAACCAAATGTTCACTAAGTATGCCTGTTTGGTGTATATGGCACGGTTCTCACTAAGAAAATAAGATGTATACCATTAATGACATTCACATTAGGCGTGTAATGATGAAAGCAGATGTATCTGTGTTTGAGCAATTTTGTATTTACATGTTGATTGAAGATATTTTCAAAAGCTTTGTAGCTAAGGTTAACTTACTTGATCTGTTCTTTGGCTTGAATATGCTCATCATCTTCTTTGTAGATTGCAGGCAGACCAGAAAGATCACAAGCCAATGGGCTTGTAAAGAAAAACTGCAAGAAAAAGACACTTTTATGGAAATTTGGAATAACTTAGGCATGTAATTATTTCCTAGATGTTCATTAGGAATTGCAAGCTAAACTTAATTGCACATGCTTGTGTGTGAATTTCTAAATCTACTAGTGCTACATGATCAGCAAATGAGCCAATACTGAGTCATCATGATAACATAAAATCTATATAATGTATTTTTCATCATGACAATGATTCGTGAAATTAAAATGCACAAATTTGGAGGAGCTATTGCTGCCTTCATCCCCTGATTTTTAAGAGGGAAGGAATAGCTATTTCTGTCTTCGCTCACCTGATTTTTAAGAGCTTTAGATGCACTGCCACGGAATACAGGATCCAAAGCAAGAAGGGTGCATAAAAGACCTAGAGAAGATGGGGGGAGATCCTTAAAAGTTTCTACAAGGCTGGGTCTATAAGACTTTGGAGGTCTAAAAGTTGTAGAAAGTTTTAATTTTCTCCAATACTCTTCTGATGGTGTACCACAAAGCCTGAAAATTCTATGAAGTTGTTCAACCTAAAAGCAAGGAAACTTCATGATTAGCAAATATATGCAGACAACATAACTCAAATTTATACATATCAGAAATAAAAGACAGATGAGTACAAAATTAGTATTTTCACAAATAGACAATGACACTTAAAAGTAAGATTATTCTTTTGGTCGCTTAACTTAATTTCTGATTCACTTTGGTACTTTATCTTTTTTGTAACAACTTAGTCCCACAAGTTCTCAAAAGCTAACAATGTTGGCCTAATAGTCATTTCTGACCCCTTCAAGAAGCGGCCATCAGGACCAATAATAAGCCTACACTTCAAGAAACTCTCTTTGCATGCTTTGAAAACGACATAAAGTCTTTGAAATGTTGGAAACAATGGCCTCTCAAGACGACGATGTGGTAATAAGTTGTTAAAAAAAAAAGAAAAAGATAAAGGACCAAATTAAAATTGGAAATCAAGGGACCAAAACAGTAATTTTTCCTAAAACTTGAAAGGCTGCCATAATCTGAGCATTATTACCTCTGTTCTTCCAGGCATGATTGGAATTCCTTTAAACATTTCTGCCAGGAGACATCCAGCACTCCATAGATCAATACCAACTCCATAATCTGTGGAACCTAACAACAACTCAGGAGCTCTATACCATAGTGTCACAACCCGGTTTGTGAGAGGCTGGTCTTGGTTTAGCCTATAATAATTGGCAAGCCCAAAATCTGCAATCTGAAGCATCCCATTTTTATCAATCAAAAGGTTTGACCCCTTTATGTCTCGATGTAAAATTCCCCTATCATGGCAATGCTGAAGACCTGAAAGCAATTGATGCATATAGCACTTGACCTACATTAACTTTATAAGATTATTAAGGAGAATAAAGAAATCCAAATGCTAAAATGTCCAAGGCATCGAAGAAAATCATTCAACCTGTGATTCGGTTAGTCTTTCTCCGGGGCGAGCAATAATTCTTGCCAAATCCGTTTGCATGAAGTCAAAAACTAGATATATACTGTACTGCATCCTTGAAGTGGCTAATCCTTTAAGTTTTACTACATTGGGATGATCCAATCTCTGTAATATCATAATTTCTCTTGCCATAAATTTAATGCTTTCAGGCTCTGATGTATTGAAGCGAACCTTTTTTAGGGCGACAATTTCTCTGGTGTCTCGATCTAGAGCTTTATAAACATTGCTGTAAGTTCCCTGTCCTACCTGCAAAATGTAAATAACATAGGCTAAGTCATCTGGCTTGCTTCCTTCAGCCATTATGCATTAGTATAACCTTCCAAATTTGGTATTCTGTAAATAAACTATACATAATGAATTCCATTAAAACTTGCATATTAGATTGTCAATGATTAAAAAACAAAACCAAAAGACTTAAGTTGTACTGAATATCATTCCAGGTAATAACTTTTTTTTTATTCTATATAGAAATCTATATCATGATTGCTTGAAACTTTCCTGACAAAATCGACAGGATCCTTGATTAAGCTTAGTACATACTTATATTATGACTAACATGGCTTTCAAAACAATCATGCAGTACACAAACAATAGAAGTGTCTGCTTGTACCTTACTTGGCAAGCAATAATTTCTAAATTCAAATACCTTTCTCAATTTGTGATTCAAATGGAAATATAAATAACTTTGGAATCCTTAGATTCAAGCACAGAAAATAAATAAATAGCTGAAGACTACCATAACAAATGTTTGGAACCATTATTAAATAAGACGGGGTATATTAATGTTTGCTAGAGCTAACTAGCCACAATATGGATTGACATTGAGTAACCAAGTCATTCTATTCAACTTCAGTCCAAATAAAATACAAAAACTGAGTGTTTTTAGTTCAAGTGAAGGAACTAAAATCATGCCGTTTTTGTTAAATATAAGGAATAAAAATGAATAAATTTTTTATAGGGACTACAATTGAATATGGTCCTTTATATAGAAGTTGAGAAAGAAAGACCTACCTTATCAATCATTTTGTATGATTCAGCACTTTTTGGAACCAAGCAAGCCAACGCTTGTGAAGGAACATTATCAACTAACCATCTGGGCCACCCATCAACCATCTCATCCTCAAAACAATTGTTCAACTGCTCCTTACTATCATGAACAGCAGCATCTCTCTTTCCCCTTCCCCCCACACCAAGACCTTGTTTTTCAGCATTGCCAACACCAGAATCAACTACTTTATGCCTTCTGGGTTCTCTCTGAATCTGATACATAGTACCAGCAGAGTCCCTAGTAGGGTCATGTCTTTGACCAGTGGATCTCCTATGAGCAACAAAATCAGAACTTGGAACATACCCATTTTCCATTTTCAACCTGTCTAGGCCCCTGTAGTCTGAACCTTCCAATTCCAATGGCTTGGCCTGAACACAACCCATAATAACGGCCCTTCTTGCTCTTCTATGGTTGTTGTGGCTCCAAACAAGAAGAAGGGGTGATGTGATTGTAAGGAGAGAGAGAGAAAGAAAGAGAAAGAGAAAGAGAGAGAATAATGTGAAGGTGAGTAGCCGACCATGGCCGGCACGTTTGGAATGTTGGGGTGGGTACTGTACAGTACACAAAACACAACCAATGGGCCCTTTCTTTTTGCTTTCTCCGCAGAGAGAAAATGACTGCGGAGTTCCTATTTGGTAGAAGAGAATAGAATGAATCACAGTCACCACTCACTCCATTGGGGGGGGGGGGGGAGAGAGAGAGAGTGGAGGAGAAGGACAGAGACATAAGACAAATACACAGTCACAGACAGAGAGAAAGAGAAAGTATAGAGTGTTGTGTTAGTGTAGTGCACACGTGTTTTGGTGGGTCTTACAGCCGGCAATCTTCTTGGAATACGAATGTGAAAGTAGATTCTGTATATACTAACGAGATGTCTATATCAGTGTCAATATTTACTGAAATGATTTTTTTTTAAGAACAACACAGTGACACCTGTTATGTTAACTGTCTATAAATATTTGGTTAATTTAATTTAGTAGATAATTAACGATAAATAGTAAATTTTTACCCATTAACATGCATCTATAGTAGATACATGAGCGGTTAATACCGTCTATATTTGTGGTTAATTGTGTGTTGTACTATTTGGTTAATGGACACAATTCATTGTTAACCATCTACTGAACTGAATTAACCAAATATTTGCACGCAGTTAACCAGATGTCACTGAAGTGTCCCAAAAGAGGTGTACAAATAACACAACTGCAATTTTTATACTAGACCAAATTGATAACTTTAGTTGGGGTGAGTTCTACGGTGGACTATTTTGGTAGGCGGTCTACGTGTACTAGTATTTGAAAAATCATTTAAAAATGATTGTCACTGACTCGTCATTCGGAAACAGAAGCTTACAGTCCTCCCTAGACAGTGACCTGTTTGGTGTTAAGAACGAAAGAAAAATAATATAAGTTGAGTTTTGGGATATTCATATTCATTTTTCCTTTTTTTGTCAAAACGACACTAATCATATCACCGTCTCATTCATAAGGACATAAAAGACTGTGAGTTTCTGCTTTTGGGAGTCCGTTTCATCGAAGTTTCAAACCATTTTTCAAATATCAATCTAAGCAGACCACCTATCAAAGTGATCCACTGTAGAATTTGCCTTAATTTGGTACTACCCTTGGTCCCATATATAATAGGAAAAAAATCATCAAAACTAAAGAAGTTTATTTAATGTTATAGTTTTGAAAATTTAGTCTAAATATAACTCTCACATTAAATATTTTATACCCACTTATACGAGAAATAGATGAATTTAAAATAAACATGAAATAAGGGTATAACAGTCACTTTATCAATTAATATATCTAAAAACTTGTGATATTTTCCTATAATTAAGACCAAAATATTTTTTGAACTTTTGGTAATACGTGAAAGTGGTAGTATATTAAAAGTTTAAAACACTTTTGAGTGGTTCCGAGAACTAACGTGAACAAGTAGTATATTAAAAGTTTAAAACACTTTTGAGTGGTTCCAAGAATTAAACAAGTAAATTTTTTCGCGTGTCAATTTCTTACACTTATAATTTTGAAAAAAACTTCATATAGTTTCATAGTAGCTCTTGGTGGTACTATTTTCATATCAAAATATGATATGTGAACTATTTATTCCTCGTCAAATTCTATTGGTTTTAACATCATCATCATCATTCTGTCTGTTGCTTAATGAAGGGGGAAAAAAAATGAGTGGATTTAAATCATGGACCTGTAGAGAACAATTTATGTTTACAATATTACACATTTCAACTGCCATATGATGTTAACTGTAATGCACTTAAAAAGCTTACCATACTTACAGCAAGAATTAAGAATAATGGAAAAGGAAAATCACATTGTTGTTGTTATTTCATAAAGCAACAAATTGACGAACGTTGTTTACACTTGGAAAAGCAACAAGAAACTATTGACAGTATATATAGGTATACAGGTATTCATTCCAAATCTAATATCCCAAAATTCGAGAGAAGGATCTTCACTTGATCAACAAAGTCTGAGCCTGTTGCATACTCTGTTAGCAACCCAACAGCAAAACCAAACATTGCCCATCTGTACAAACAAAGTTCCAGATTCAAAATGCAGACATTCCACCATCACAAGGTAATCATCTTAAAAAGAATACATATCATTAAACACAAGCATATATTCATACAGAAACCATATTGTATAAATCTGCTAAATCATGTTTATTTCTTAAAACATGTTTACATTGTGGCAAGACAAGATGGTGAAATATGATGACACTCTTGTGTAAAATTTATTTACACAATTAATGTATAGTTAATATAAACTGATACCACTAACCATAACTCTTAGGAATTATATTAGAAACAATACTAATAATTCCACACGTAAATTAATCAGATTTAAAATTATGGAAATGATATTTCTACCAATTACTGACTGCTGAAAAAATATTAAGTTAGTCTGTCCTTCATTATGAATTCACTAGGACATGGCTTGAAGGTTTCTTCTGTCTAATAATGCAAGAAAGCTTTAAGGACATGCATATAAAGTTTGTTCCAAAAGAACTCGAACAGTTCAAGACAGAAATTGAGTTTCCTCTGGAGCATCCTAGAGATTTCAAATGGATTTTGCTTCCCTTAATTTATCCTTCTCTCTTCACTTGGGAAAAGTGTTGTTAAATAATGACCATGGAGGAATGGCATGGCGGACATTGTGCCAGCCGCCATAGGCAATTTGTGAAGCGCCACCCACCATGGCAGCGCCATAGGTCGCAATCCCACATTTATACGGTGGAATTTTGGCCATCCGCCATTGACAACATTGCTTGGGAAATAATAAAATACAGAGCGAGCCATTGGTCCTAAAATTTGACTACCATTCCGTCCTAATGTATATAAGTGATTTTATTTTGCTTCGTTAGATATATAGTATATTAAACCATTTATGAATCTTCACCTATTAATTCAAGTTTTTGGGAGAGTTAGTTCTTAACATGATATTAGAGCCTCTATAACCAAGGGGTCAACCTTGCCACTCCTATTCTTCTAAATAAAAGTTGATGTTAGTGCAAGGTAGAAACTTATCCATTGACCATACTTCAAGCCATAAAGGCTCTTGCATGAGGGAGTATGTTAGAAAATACAAAAGCCATTCATGAACCATCACTTAATTGATTGAGTTTTTGGAAAAGTTGGTTCATGACATGCTGGAAGGTATGATTGCTAGGTGATTTGCTAGTCAAATATATAAGGACATAAGTTACAATTCCAAAACTGAAGCATCTGTTTATGTAGATGAGTATTGTTTCCTCACTTTCCTGCCAGTCTTGATAACTACTCTATATCATCAAAAGTGGAGCTTTTGCAAAGCAATGCATTGTGTTTTTTGAACATTTGATAATTATTCCTCAAAGACTCGCTACCAAGGGCAAATTCTGGACACCAGAGTTTTTAAGATTTGAGTGTGATATTGGTGTTGGAGTTTCAATCCTCCACTAAGCCTCTTTTCTCCTTCCTCTACCCATGGTGCTTAAACTCCTAGTCCTAGTAAACAACCCCCCCCCCCTCCTTCTCTCCCAAAAAGAAAAAAGAGCAAGTTCTACATGGTCTCAAACAATTTGATTAGTTCATACCTTTTTACTTCTATATACAAATGAAAATAGTTTGTAATTTTTAATTTATATTACAATCTAATCCTCTATTGGTTGCAATAATTTAATTCCACATCTACAACTCTACATAAAACTTTTTGCCGTTCCAATTAAGGTAAGAAAGGGGCTAGAACTCCAAATTATTGATAAAGGTTCCAACTTTATGAGCCCCAATAGAAAGAAGAAAAAAAAAAAGAGAGAGAGAAAGAGAGAGAGAGAAACTTTACCTTCCATTGCTAATCTCATTTTTCCCAATGAAGCCAAAAAAAGGACCCTGATCTGCTTCTTCAAGCTTCTTCTGTTTGAAGTATTCCTGCAGCTCCTTAGCCTTTTGCCTCTGAAACTCTAACGTGACAACACTTTTATCATCCCCAACAACAGAAGAAGCTAGCTTCTGTGGTGGAGGCTGAGAAGGAGGTGGTGAGGGTTTGAGGGGCTGAGATGGTTCTCTCACTGGAGGAGGAGCAGGAGCCATTGGTCTTCTCAGCGGCCCTTCAGTTTGAGAGTTCCTTATAGTAACAGCAGCATAAGGCTTGCAAGAAGATAATCTAAAAGAAGTTGATGAAGATGTACATGATGAAGAAGAGGAACAAGTTGGGATTTTGATGCATGGTGGGAATGAAGAGGTCACTGACATTTTTCTTTTTCTTTTTTTACTTTTTTTGGGGTGTTGCAGATTCTCACAAACAATCCTCAATTTTATTTCTCTCTCTCCTTCTCTGCCTTCAACTTGCTCCTCTTCGTTTGGTCCTGGGGTGTGAGAATGTCTTATCAAAATCAAAGGGTGGGTGTGTGGACAAGGTATGGCCAAGTTTCCTCTGGAAGGTGGCTTCAGTTCAGTGGTGATGCAATGCAAGTGCAACATCAACCATTGGATTTCGGCTACTGTTTGACTCGAGAATAATACGCAATTACACTTTCACATTTTTTTTTTTACAAAAATGATATTTTGACAATTTTTTTTTTTACACCCACACCGTATTTTCATACGCTTTAGGCCTTTTTTTTTTCAGCTGTCTTACGTGGACACCAAAAATCGATAATAAATCGACACCTAGTTAATGACGTGTAAAAGTTTGATTAATTCAGTTGTGTAGTTGGTTAATAGTTAATGGTTAATGACGTGCAAATGTTTGGTTAATGACGTGCAAAAGTTTGGTTAATTCAGTTGAGTAGTTGGTTAATGGTTAATGACGGGCAAAAGTTTGGTTAATGTATACGATTCACCATTAACCAACTACTGAACTGAATTAACCAAACTTTTGCACGTCATTAACCAGTTGTCGATTTGTTGTCAAATTTTGGTGTCAACCAAATATTTCTCTTTTTTTTTTCCAACCTCGATACGGCTCCCGAAGTTCGGCCCTCTCAGCAGCGTGTACGGTGTCGACCTCGGTGTCGACAATTTGTTGTCAAATTAACACAGCTGTTAAATTTCCCTTATCGTATTCCCATCGTTTTATAAATAAAAAAAACTAATTAAATGTGAATATTAATATGCTATATATATTTTTTAAAAATATAGGTCGTGTATTAAATATTGCATATTAAATCTTATAGGTCAAAAATTCGAAAAGTTTGTTTTTAGTCTCTAAAAAAATTGAAGGTTTTTAGTCTCCCAAATTTAAAAATATTTTTCGTTAGTCTCTCACTCTGATGCCATTAGTGCTTAAACATGACTTTAGTACCTCAAAAATTCTAAAAGTTCGTTTTTAATCCCAAAAATTCTAAAAATTCGTTTTAGTCCCCTAAAAATATTGTCACATAAGCGCCACATAACAGCGTCAAAGTGAGGGACTAACGAAAAAATATTTTCAAATTTGGGAACTAAAAACCTTCAATTTTTTTTTGGGAGACTAAAAACGAACTTTTCGAATTTTTGAGAGACTGAAATCATATTTAAGCCAATCTTAGATAATAAAAATTACAAAAGCGCTTGAATGAGATTACTAGGTCATCTCCAATGGAGTATCCAAAAAATAAGTACCTAAAGGATCTCACATATCACATCACTCATTTTTACTTTTTTAATTTGGTTACCTATTACGTACACAATCCCTCCCAGCACCTCTAAAAAAATTACTAAATAGGTCCCACCAATAACTCCACATCATCATATATCAACAAAAATTTATTTAATAATTATCTGATATATTAAATATTAAAATACGAAATTTAAATTAATAATTTTTTAATTTTTAAATAATAATACGAAATTATTTTTTTAATGTTTTAACATCTACTTACGGTCACCAACCGTCACTATAGGTTATTTACTTTTTTTTTAAAAAAAATTTGACATACTGCGCGACGTAAACAGATTCCGCAAAAGCTTTTTTTTTAATATGTTTTAAGACTAATACCTACGGTTGGTGACTGTCACTATAAGTTATTTTAGTTTTTTTTTTAAACTAACATATGGGGCTCGTGGAAGAGGAGAGAGAATGATACTTATAGAGGTACCCGATCCTAATAAATGTCCAATTTTTTTTTTCACAATGGAGATACCTATTAGGTATCACTCCAAATAGTACTCAAGCATTAGATACCCAATAGGTATCCCCATTGGAGATGCCCTAAGGTTCTCTTCCGGCTTAATTCGTGGTTCTGGGTTCGAATCCAATTCTGAAAGTGCAATAGCACTAAAACTCTTGAGCGAGAGCTTTGTTGCCTATGTAGTCCTACTTGGCTTGAGGGATTAACCTTTGCGGTTGCACATGAAAAATACTTTTTTTTAAATAAGAAAAAAGTTATTCATGTGCATCGGTCCTTGATCAGAAATTTTGTTATTAATTTAAAATCCTTCATTTTTCAGAAATTACATGTTTCACAAGCTCTTTCATCTTTCTCTACTCAAAACATTTGAAAAGATGCACTTACTTTGCTAGCTTCCTGAACACACACAACAAAGTCAATCATATTGTTCTTTACACCCCCATCAATAGGTTAATGGAGCATGTTGATTGTACGACTTTTTTTTTTGTTGACAAATATTGATTGTATGACTATAACTTTAAAATTGTATTCAAATTAATTAAAATTTGTCTCCTCATCAGTTATATTAAAATTAATCACCTATTATTTTTTTTTGTTTGGTTGACTTATCACTTTTATTAATTACTTATATTTTGAACTAATCACTTGCCCATTCAATGGGTCGCTTATAAGCTGTGTTCATCCATAAGTTTTTTTAATAACAAATATTAGTAATTAGTTGTCAGTAATAATAGCAGGAGATACGAACCCACATCACCTTATTTATCAAACCCCTATGATTCATGATAAGTTATCATCGTAAATTAAACCTAATTAAACCCACATCACCTAATTTATCAAACCCCTATGATTCATGGTAAGTTATCGGCATACATTAAACCTAATTAAACAGATTTACATATCAATTAAAGGATGACTTATTATATGGGACGGGGGAGTATCCAAGTCATCCTTTTGTTACTTTTGCATAACCAAACATTGAATTGCATGTCCACTAAACACAAAAACGCAATATGCCATTGCTATTTAATTGACACAAATTTTACATAACCTTAGAAAAACAATCCGCAAGGAACACTGCACGCATTGCACCGTATATGAGAATCGACCGTGTCAGCAGTTTCATTAGTTTTCCTTTGCTTTTTATCTAGATCTAGAACACCAAAATAACAAACCGGTCAAGAAATATAAGACGATTTTTCTAACGCGTGCAAGGTTGCACGTGTTAAGATATATTAAATAATTAAATTTTTAATTAATATAGCACAATTAGTTAATTATGATTCTTTAAAAAATATTGGTATATCGATTCATTTAATTTTGAGGATTTTCCTCCCTTATAATATCTCTATTTCTACCAAAATATAACAATTATCTTTCTTTCAAAACCCCCTCTTTCTTTTCCATGACTTTTCCTATTTCTGATATGGAGATCTCTATTTGAACATGTTTATGAAAAAATTTCCCACCGTCATTTACAAGTAAGTAATCAATCGGCCTTTATTTTTTTTTAACTTTTGATATTAGTCTTCTTTTTGTATGGGTTGGAGGCATTTGCTTTCTCCCAACCATTCTCATCAGGCGAAACAAAGAGCAAACCTTGAGTCACCATAGTAGGGAACCTAGTAGCACACGCTCTAGGAGACCAAACAACACGTGCTTCAGGACCTTCAGGTAAAGCTTGAGAAACCACAACACAGGATCCACACCCATCAAAAGGCCACCCATGATAAGAACACTGCAAACTCCCACCCTCATCAATCCTTCCTTCCTGCAAAAACCAAACAACCATGTCATGTTCTTCTAAGTAACTTCAATTCAATCTTCAACAAAAAAAGAAATTTTTTCAGAAAAAACAAGAACAAAGAGAGAGTGTTGCACTTACAGATAAAGGGGCAAGACGATGGGGGCATTTATCATCAAAAGCAACCCATTGAGAATTGGAATTATCGTACCATAGCACGATTTCACGACCAAGAAGTTGAAACGGTGTCGGCAAGCGAGGGTTGAGATCTTCAATTAACGAAACTAGGTACCAGTGATCCCTCCAGGTGAACTTCGAGGACGAGCTATCATCGCTTAACTCGTCATCAATTTCGCTACTTTCTGCTTCTGGAAATGGTTGATCTATTTCAATTGTTGTGCGTGGCGCCGCAACACGTAGAGGGGTTAGGGAAAGGTTTCTTCTGCTTCTGGGTCTCGTTTGTTTCGTTAAAAATAGTGCCTTTGTGAAAGATTAAGTTGTTATATTTTGATAGAAATATAGATATTATTGGGGAAAAAAATCCTCAAAATTAAATGAAGCGATATAACAATATTTTTGAAAGAATCATAATTAACTAACAGTGCTACATTAATTGAAAATTTAGTTATTTAATACACCTTAACGCGTGCAAGATTGCACGCATTAGAAAAATCGATATAAGAATAGGACAGTAGGACACATCTGATATTCTCCAAACCCCAAATTGCAAGACAATATGAACGAACACTCATTTTTCCTCAGATTGTTAAATCCCAAACAATCTCACAACAGCCTATAGAGCAATTGCACAAACATGAGCTTTTCTCCATACTTGCAACAGAGAAACCTTAAAAAAAAAAAAAAAAATCCTAGTCTTATCACAAGTTTGCAACCAAGCAGCCACTCTGATTCTTTACAAAATCTTACATTTGTATTATCTTTTGTCTACATAACGCCAAAACATGAAGCTAAAACTTTGTTAATCCATATAAAATTAAGAACATAAAGTAGCATAAAAATGATGAATCAAAGGCAAAGAATTCACACAACAAGAATTATACAACAAATGGATGAGGGGTATAGGAGCAAAACTTAAAGCCGCAGCAAGCAATGGTAGACACAAACAATCACTCAGCCAAGATATTGGTGTAAATATCTCCACAGGATCAAAAAAATCTTTGCTCCTCTTGCCTCTAACCGAGTGATGGATTGTGTTAGCAGTGAATGTCCCGACAAATGACCCTATCATCTTAATGAAACTCCAATTTACATTATCGCACAGGAACAAGTTCTGTCATTTCTGTTATCAAATTCATCATCTGATCCATCCACTTCACTGCAGATAAATGACAAATTTCATCTTATGGAATCAATTACAGGTGGGTAATAAAACATGAAAACAGAAAAAAGAAATATGACAAGGAAAAAGGTTAAAAACTTTCATCACAACCAACTCATGAGAGTATAACTGGATAATAAAAGGTATCGCAGCATTTGTACATAAAATTAATGGTTGTCATTTGTGAATGTGAACCCATCATGGTATGAGACCGGTTATTGACAAAAAAACTAACAGCAGTAAGGCCCCATTTATGATATACTTGTCTAATAAAGATATAAGTAAGAATTTTGAAAGAGATATAATAATCTCTCAAGGTTTCTGGGCACTGCAATATGTTTACAAGGTATTGAGAGAAGGAAAAAAAATACCTAAATTAGTTTTAATCAAGTCTCAGTTCTTACTTCTTACGTTTTTTTTTTTTTTTCCTAATCGAGTTCCCATAATACTATTCCACTTTCAATTGGATCCCTGACGTAAGTAGAATTAATAACACTGCCATAATTTGCTGATGTGGCAGATACAATGTCCACATCAGCTAACTTTTTCCAAGTCAGCTCCAACAGCCAAAATATGTTCCTTTGTGAAGCCCCCTGATTATGTCACAACATCGCCCCCTCCCCCCCCCCAAAAAAAAAAAAAAAAAATTATTCCTCACAGCTCAAATTGTGAAACAGATAACTACCCAACATATCTATCTCTGAATCATCTCATCTCCAGTAAACCATTACAGGTACAATTGAACAAGTCAGCCAAGGTATCCACCATAGCTGCATTCTTTCCCACATCCAGTCTACCAAAAATTGTGATATCCACAATGACCACCAGGGTCAGAAAGTCAGCCAACTGTGTTTAATGATAGTTGATAATATCAAGCCCTGAACAGATCAATAAAGTGCAAGAAAAAAATAGCAGAAATTAAGTGATAGCACCCCCCAAAAAAATGGAAACAATTAAGTGATAGCACCACCATCTAGTTGATACAGCTCGGATCTTATTAATCATACTATCTCTCAGAGGAATTATGCTCTTGATATTTTGGAGACAGGTCTTACATATTGTAAACCAGTAGACACTCCTATGAACGATCCTTCAATAAAGTGATCCAAATGCACCTCGAGAAATCATCAATGAAAGTGACATAATACTTGTATCCTAAAGTAGAAAACACACGACTAGGACCCCAAATATCAAAATGGACAATATCAAAGGGAGACATGGATCTTTTATTGGCACTACTAGGAAAAGGCACCCTCACATGTTTTGACTCAAAATCTAGGGACTTCAAATGTAAAAGATGGGGAACCAACACCTTCAACTTACCCTGACTTGGATGACCCAAACGACGATGAACGAGATCCGGAGATGCAGAAACAGTGCATACGGTGGATGAAGGAGGCTAAAGGTAATAGAGGCCCCGTGCTTGAACTCTTGTTTCAGGCGCCCCCACCCCTGCTCCGGCTCTGCTTGCTTCTGCTGATTTGCCTATTGCCATCCGCAAAGGTAAGTGTTCTACCCTTAACCCTCATCCTATTTATAATTTCTTGTCATACCATCGTTTATCTCCCACCTATTGTGCTTTTGTTCTGCACTTTCATCTGTCTCTATTCCTAAGACTGTTCGGGAAGCTCTAATACCAACTTGAGACTGAATATTTCTCACTTACTAATAACAAGGTTTGTACAAGTATTTATATACATGAGAGGTATAATCTAAATAAGACTGTGATCCTATAATTTTGGGATCAAATCAATTATCCCTAACTAAGGTAACTATGAAAGCTAATGATAAGGAAAGGATAATAACAAATCTGATTACAATCAATAACAATATCTCAACAAGGACAAAAGAATAAATTTGACCATAATGGAATAAGAACAATGATAGAGGGTAAGGCACCCTCTAATAAAAGGTCAAAAAGATAAACCAAACAGGGAAAAATAAAATCAAAACAACAAATCCTTCAAAGCTCCAAATTCACTTCACATCATATCCAGAAACCACATTACAATAGCTAAGAATCAAACATCATATAAAGCAAGTGCAAGAAATGCAGAAATTCCCAAAATATCTATCATTTCCTCCGATTACAGACACCCAAAAACTTCAGGAAAAGACATATTGCAACAGAAGCGTAACTCCTTGCTCCATCAAAAACCTCTAAAATAGATAAAAAGAAATCAATAAATTTGCAAGATAAAATTAAGTCATTCCAGATATATCTATAATTATCTTCCAAGAATACAAAGCAGACAAAGAACGTAAGAGCAAACGGCCTTTAGTCTCAGATTTAGTAAAACATATAATATAACAAACAGGAAAAAGCTCCAGATTATAATACAACAAATCTCTAGTTCTATTCCTATTGACTACAGCAATCCAAAAATGAATGACATTAGAAGGTGAAGATATTTACACCTATTCGAAGACCGAGTTAGATTAAGGATATTAGGATATACCAGTTTAATGGAGCTACATCAGTTGGACCCAACAGCATTTGGAATGAACAAAATGTAAAACTCCTTGGGGCTTGGGGAAGCTACACATGTGAGTTGTAACTTCTCTAATCAGAATTCAGTTCCCACTTTATTTCACAGAAGTGAAAACTAATTTCACTCAACTCAGCCCCAATCTAAATGCTAGAAGCTTCATAAACCATTCATCACAATAAATATCAAAGATTTAGGATCTATAATTAAGAAAAGGAAAAATGAAAAGGCCATCCTAGCATATCTCGTACATTTGTATCAATCAGACAAATTACAGTATAGGGAGTTCCCGAGTCCTGATGATAAATTCTGGTAAACAAGACCTTTAAAATTTTGCAATTGTATAAAGAGAAAGATTTTTCTTTTTATTATAGCTGATATAGAAAATAAAACATTCAGATACCTGGGCTCAAATTCTCGTATTTCAACAAGCTCACTACCACAAGCATCTGTCCACTGCACTTTCCTTCTCTCTGCTTGACCACCAGGAGTACAAACCCCATGTCCGCCTGATGCTTCTTGTTCATTAGTAGCCTCAACAGGAACTGGTTTATTAATCTGTGGCCTTTTAATGCTACTTTTAAGTGTAACCTTTCTACTATCATTATCATCATCTACATGAGCAGAAGGATCTTTTCCCTCGTTAGAAACCGGAGGCCCTGGTGAAACATCATGTTGTTGGGCAGGGCCCACTTTAAGAGGAGATGGAGTATCAAGCCCTGCGGAAGTGCGACCAAAGCAAACAAAGGAGGCACACCCGCGGGAGAGGCGATTCTTTGTGGAAGCCAGCTGGAGTTCGGGGTCAGATTCTTGGTCTACCAACTGGTACTGGTTCCACGGTGCAACTCTCATGGGTTTATCCTCATTCCTCTGACCCAAGAGGAGAAGGCTCAGGCCCTTACTATACCCTGAAGCCGAAGCAGAGAAGAATCCTCCCCCTTCTACTGCCAATAACATCAGTTCTGCTCATCGGCACACCATAAAATGATTTCTATATATGGCTCCCTCCTCTTAGAAGAACCAAAGTTACACCCTTTTCAACCAAAAGTAATCAGAGATCAGAATGATTTTCCTATCCACTTATACTCTTCAAAAACAAAAAGACAGAATATGCTCACTTGAACAAGTTCAATGTCAGTAGGATAACAAAAGCACACTTCACAGGGAAGATACAAATCAGAAAAGCCTTCAATGCTAAGACAAGGACAATCTCACAAGAATAAAAACCACTTTAAGACTTCCCCAAGTTTCTAGATGCTCCAAAAACATATTGTAACAAAAAAAAAAGCTAAAAAGGGGCCATAAAGTAACAGAGTTTTGTTTTTGCCAAAAATATTTATCAATACTCTCAAACATCTTTTGTAAACATTCATAAATATTTTCTCACCAACCTAATGAACATGAATATAAACAATTCTTATGGATTCACTCACCAAAAAAGAAAAAGAGGGAGAAGATCTCTACTTCAATGCAACAACTCCCAACAGCACAACACACGTGTACAGATTGCCAAGAAATTTTTCAAACACAATCTCAACTCCGAAATACCAAATTATAAATTGCAAAAAAAAAAAAAAAAATCAGCAAAGCTTCTTAGTTACTTACAAATGCATGAGAAAGAAAATCAGAAACACCGGTATCAATTCCTGAACATGAACACGATAAAATCACACTTAAATCGAACAAAGCAAAGCGAGATTTCGAAGTGTCGGTTTTCCCTCACTTTCTCGAGAAACGAACAGGAAATCTTAGATCGAAGAAGAAGGAGCGAGTTAACAGTACCAAAACAGTAGCGAAGAATCAAAAAGGTAGGTCACCGGCGCGTGGATCAACGGTGACGATTAGTAGCATCTGCGGTCGCCAGCGCCACCTGGACGAAAAAATCGGCGAGGAATTGAATTGAACGACGAATAAGAAGGGATAAATAAACGGTTCTGTATATTTTCTTCTGTTTCCAATTATTTAAGAGGAGGATAGGATAGCGACTCACACGGCGCATGATAGCGACTCGACCCCATTTCTTAATGTGCGCAATGAGTGTTACTATAATATAGTAAAGTTTTTTAATTGTTTTTCGAAAAAATAGTTTTTGAAGAGAAAATATATGGATTAGCTTTTGTGGCATGTCTTTGTAGTGAAGTGATAATGTATTTTTATTTTTGTAATATAGCAATTTTAATTTGTTATAGAATTTATTCTTAATTAAAAACGATTAAATTTATTTCTTCCTTGTGGATTGGTTTCGTTTTTGAGATGTAGTAGTTTCAATTATAAAAAAATTATTTTTTTATTATGATATTTAGAAAATTCTAGAAAAATATATAGCTAAAGAGTAATTACACGAAATCTAACTCGTTTTACTTTTTTGTGTGATGAATCTCAGGGTGAAGATAAGACGTAAAGTGAAATGGTGGACATGATGAAATCGACATGTTAGAAGTTGTTCCATGCTGCTTTTTGACAACAAAAGAAAAGAAGGATCCCACAAAGACAGACGTCTTCCTTGATTAAGATAATAAGTCAATGCATGTTTACTGAAAACCAGGGGGATAAAAGAGATGAGTTGTTTATAAATTATTTCTAATGTGATGTGATGTAAGGTGATAACCAATAATATATAGTATAAATATAAATCAAAAAGTATAATTAATATCCCTGTTTAAAATTATGTTTAACTTTTAATCTACTTTTTGTCTTTTTATATATTATTTTTTACAGTATATTTTTTATTAATTAATTAGCTGACAATTAAAATGTAATTAATAAAATAATAAGGACTGTTTTTAAAATGATAAGAGTAAAGTCCCAATTTCGTCCCTAACAATTTTTGCGAGACCCATTTTAGTCTCTGACAAAGAGTAAGTCCCAAAATAGTCCCTGACAAATTTAAAACAAGGTCACGTTAGTCCTTCCGTCCATCTCCTTCCAAAATCGTCAGTTAATGCGCTGACGTGCGACGTTAAACGCTGACGTGTCAACGTTAAACCATTCTGGCGCTGCCAAATCACCTCCACCTATTCCAAATTTATCCCAACTCAGTTTGACCCATTTTAGTCCCTGTGAGAAAGGCCCATTTTAGTCTCTGTTCCTCTACCCCTTAAACGTGTTACACAAGACTTCTCTCATTTTCTCCTTCTCTATCCCAGAAAATTCCAGAAAAAAGAAGCATGAGACGGTGAATGCGATGAGAAGCGATGAGATGCAATGAGAAATGATGAGGTTGAGACGTTGAAAATCAGCAGAGCAGCACCAATGTGAAGCAAACCTAATTCAAACGCACAACAAGGTTAGATTTTGGATCCTGATTGTTCTTCTATTCTGTTGAAGGTTGAATCTGTTGAAACCGTGGAATCTGGGCGATTAGGGTTTTGTGCGATGGGGATGGGGTGTTGTCCAATGGGTTTTCTGCCATGGGGATGGGGTTTTGAAGATGGAAAATTGTGGTTATTTGCATTGTCTCGGTACTTGATTTATGTGGTTATTTGCATTGTCTTTGTTTTAATGTTTTGTGGTCCTACTGATAAAGCATTCCTTGTGGTCATGCTTCTTCTGTTTTTGTTCCCTGTTTTGATGGGAATGCACGTGTATGATCCCTACACGTTCCCTGTTTTGGTGGTGTTCCATGTTCCCACATTGAAATTCATTGTTTTGCTGAGTTGGTGTTTTTTAATCCTTTTTGGTCCCTTGTTGATTATATACGTGTGAAACAAAGTGACTTCTCCTCATTTGTTATTGTTTTGTCCCTGTTGGTATCATATTAAACATGTCCCTGTTGGTTGTTTGTCTCATATTAAACATGTTACTTATGTAGTTATTGTTTTGTAACTGTTGCAGATGACAACTATTAAATTCTTCTATCACACACAAAGTAGATTTGAAAGAGATGAATATAGGAGGCTCAAATATGTGGATGGTAAAGTAGATAGTGTAGCACCAATGGACATCGATCTAGTGAATTATTTTGATCTGGTGGAATTATTTAGGGGCTTGGGTTATCATGACTTGAAGTCTATGCAGTGGATGCATCCGGTTCATACTTGCCTTAATAGTGGGTTAAGACCATTTCTTGGTGACAATGACATTAATAGTATGTGTGAAGCAGCAATTGCAAGTGGCTCGAAGGAATGTAGCATGCATCTATATTTTGAGCACCTGGTGTTAGGGGTTGAGGATGTTGAGGAAGTGGACCCTAATGAGGTTGTAAACCCTAATGAGGTTGATGATGATTATGATAGTGCGGAGGATTCCTTGTACAAGTCGTCTCATCCAATTGACAGTGACAGTGATAGTGACAGTGATGACATTGAGGAAATGCATAGTAAGAAAAACAAAAGGGTTGACTCGAGCAAGAAAGTGAAAAGAAGAATGTGTTAAATGAATCGTGTAGTGAGGATAGTGGTCGTATGTCCTTTGAGGTTAATGGGTATAACTCCTATTCTGAACAATTAAGGACAGCAGAATCTACGGATGATGAGGCGACTTCAAGGCCTAGGTCTCCCGTGTTTAGGGAATCTGCTGGTTTTGGCGAAGTTATCCTAGAAGTTGGGATGGAGTTTGATAACCTGGGGGTTTTTAAGACTGTTGTTAAGGACTTCAACATTGCCCTTGGAAGAGAAATTAAGTCGAAGAAGAATGATAAGATATGGGCTAGGACTGTTTGCAGTGTTGAAGGGTGTCCTTGGGTTGCATTTTGTTCTTGGAGTACAGATGAGAAAACCTATCAAATAAAGACACTTGAGTTGGACCATACATGTTGTGGAGTGTTCAGGAACAAGGAAGCCACTGGAGGTTGAGTTGCTAAGAAATTGGAAAAAAAAATAATTATCGGTTCAACCTGACCTTAAAAGGAGACATGCACGTAACATTATGAAGGAAGACTTTTATGTCCATGTAACCCAAAAAAAAGGTTGCAAGGGCATTGAAAAAAGCTAGAGAGGCAGTTGAAGGTTCAGAAAAGAAGTAGTATGCGAGGACTTGGGATTACTTGGGTGAGTTGTTGAGAAGCAACCTCGGATCAACCACAAAGATGGATGTGTTGCCACGTTTGGATAACCTGCCATTGTTTGAATGACTTTATATTTGTCTAGATGCATACAAAAGAGGATTCAAGGTTGGCTGTATTGATAGGGCTGGATGGATGCTTTCTGAACGGTATTATGGTGGATAACTACTTTCAGCGGTTGCTCAAGATGCCAATAAACAATTTTATGTCATTGCATATGCTGTGGTGGATGCTAAGACGAAAGACAATTGGAAGTGGTTTCTAACACTTCTACTAGATGACATTGGAGACCATGCCTCCAATGGTTGGAACTTTATGTCCGACCAGCAAAAGGTACGAAGTTAGCCTCTTTATAATTTTTGCAGGGACTAAATAGACCTCTTTTTATTTTTGTCAGGGACTAAATTAGTCTCTTTATAATTTTGTCAGGGACTAAATTAGCCTATTTATAATTTTGTCATTGTTATGATATGTTTGTGTTGTGCATGCATGCAGGGATTGTTGCCTGCACTGAAGGAATTAATTCCAGGTGTCCATCATAGAAACTGTATCATGCAATTTGGAAGAACTTTATCAAGCAATGGAAGGATAAGGAGTTGCGTTGGATTGTATGGGAATGTACAAAAAGCATGACTGCAGCAGAATTTAAGGCAGTGATGATTAGGTTAAAGACAAAGAATGAAAGAGCATGGAGATATCTAAACAATATTGAGCCAAGTGCATGGGTCAAAGCATATTTCAGTCATTGGCCTAAGTTGGATAACATCACCAACAACATTACTGAGGTCTGGCATAGCAAGATTGTAGAGGCCAGAGAGAAGCCAATTTTGACAATGCTAGAAGAGGAGAGGTGTTGTATAATGACGAGGATGGCATCCCATAAAAATTACTTAAGCACATACAAAGGTATGCTGCCTCCTGTGCAATAAGAAAAGATTGATAAGCTTAAGGTAGAGAGTAATTTCTGGACACCTACATTTACGGGTGATATTGGGAATGAAACTTATGAGGTTTACAGTCATAGACAAAGGTCAAAGGTTGGGGTTAGCTTAACTCATTGTATTTACGCCTACCAGGTGTGGCAGTTGACAGACATGTCTTGTAAACATGCCATCGCAGCAATTGCACATAAGAATGAGAGGCCTGAGGATTATGTGCATCACTGGTTGACAATGGATGCCTTGCGTGCAACTTATGAGTACTACATTCAGCCTGTCAACAGTCAAGAATATTGAGCCGCTACAGACCACACTAAACCGGAGCCACCCAAGTTGAAAAGGCCAATTGGCAGGCCAAAGAAACATAGGAGAAAGGATGATGTATCTGAAGAACAACCAAGTGACCAGTAGAAGAAGCTTAAAAAGAGATATGTGGCCAAGTGCACAAAGTGTGGTGAATCTGGTCACTATGAAAGGACATGCAAAGGACCTCCACAACCAGGATATGAAAATAGGAGGCTTGAAAAGGAGAGGAGACAAATGAGGAGACAAATGAGGAAAACTACTTCTCAGGAGGAGAGTAACACACAGGTATTATTCTGTTGGTATTATTGTTGGCTGCCTCTTCTTCGTGTTAAATCCCATTTGTTGTTACTGTTGTACTCGATTTACGGTGTGTTCTTTCTTCTTTGTGTTCTTTGCATTTTTTCTCTTGTCTTGCATTTTTACGATGTGTTGTTGCTATTCAATGGTTAGTTGGTGTCAGATACTGTTAGTTTGTTTCTTTATGCTGCATTTTTTCTGTTGTGTTGTTGCATTTGTCTCATTCTATATGCAACAAACCTGATATTGGTGTATGTTTTTCAGGAATCGCTTGTGAATCCACAACCACCAGCTGTAAGGCCACCACCAATTAGGCCACGTGCTCAAATGACACCGCAAGCAACACCTCCACCTTTCAACCTGTTTCCTTCTTCGGCAGTTGGTTCACAATCAATACGACCACCACCACCATCGGTTCGGCCTTTCAATCCTCCAAGATATGTTCACAATGAGAAGAAGGCAGTACTAGAAACATGCAATTTCAGTTCATGCCTACTCCTGGATATAGGCCACCACCATCTAAATAGATAGATAGGTAGTTTCTTTTTTTGGTACATTGGTGTATAAACTCTTGTCAATCTTTGTATTTGGTACCTTTTTGCAATTGTATTTGGTACCTTTTTTGCCAATGTAGTTTCTTTTTGGTACATTGTATTTGGTACCCTTTGGAAATTGTATTTGGTATTCTTTTGACAAACTGTTATGTTGATGGTGTAACAACCACCCCCAAAAATTTAATGGAGCCGCCACCAATATTTTATTTTTATAGGAAAACATTGGAAAACCTATTTTTTGAATTATTTTGAAGAAAAAGGTCTTTTGAACTAGATTTGAGTTCGGGAGTTGGTTACGCTTAAGGAAGGTGTTAGCACCCCTAAGACGCCCATAAAATGGTACCCTTTGATTATTCGTAAAAATTGTTTGCCTTAAAAATAAATCCCTTAATCATATTTATTTATTTATTTTATTTTATAAGAAAAGGAAGAAAACCACAAACTGAATGCAAATGGCATTTTGGGGTTCCTGGCTAAAGATTTTATTTGCGTGTGAGATAAGAAAAAAAGGTTCCCAAATGATTGTGATTACGTGGAATAGAAGTTGGAAGAGATGAGAAATGGGTCAAAAAGCCCAATTTGATTTTATGAAGTTTAATAAAGCCAGCCTTTAACTCTTTTTAGCCTAATGGGTCAGAAGCCCACTTCGTGTGCAAATTAAATTAGAGGCCCTAAGTCTAGAAGTAAAAAAAAATGATTAAATTATATTAATTTATTTATTTATTTATTCCTTTTTTAATATAACAGAAATAACAAATATGAGAAAAAATCTAAAAATAAAAACTAATCATATTGATATAAAAAACATGTAGATAAAAATGGAAACTTCTCTTTTTTGCCTTTAAGCCCCTCATTAATCATTTATTCAATTCTGATGATTTATGGAATAAATAAATAAAAAAAGTAAATTGCAAATAAGTCCCTATTTTGCCATGTATTTGCAATTCAGTCCCTACCTAGGGTTTGGCCCCGTTGAAAGGCCAAACCCTAGCCTTAGCTCGTTTCAGACGAACCTCAACAGATTAACAAACAACAACAACAACAACAGAAAATGCAAAGAATGCAAAGAAAGGATTGTATCGTGTACGTTTCAAATCAGAATACAATCACTCAGTCCAAAATATAATTCCTTATTACATAGTCATGGCAAAAAAGAAAACAGAAAGATACAGAGATGAAGAATATGAGGGAGAGTTTGTGGCTTCCCTGGAAATTTACAGAAATCAAAAGAGGAGATTTAAAAGAAACCTAAGACTAGTAGTGTTTTAATTTTGGTTCTGGAGGGGGTCTCACGGATTCTATCTTCTTCCTCTTGGCTCTGCTTGTTCTGCCTCCCTTCGTTGTTTCTGGATCCAGTTTATTCTCTCTATCTTCTTCTTGTTCTCTCTCCGTTCCTTGCTCTTAGCTCTCTCTGGTCCCCCCTGATAGGCCCGCAAGTGCACGGTTTTATCGCGTAGTAAAATATCGTTCCCACAAGGACTTAGAATTGAGTACCAATTTCTCTCACTAAGTTGATTAGCTAAAGGAATAAATTAGAATGTTATTGTTGTTGCTGGAAAATAAAATGAGTTTAATTTAGAAAATAAAAGGCTCTTGAGATTGATGTTCTTCCAATGAAAATTACTCTTAAGCCAAATCTTCATCACTTTCCTATGAGTATGAACAATGGATTCTTAAAGGCCAAATAATCAAATGTGATTATTGTCTTCTTTCAAAGTACAATAACATGTTTTAGACCATAAAATCTACCTATTTTCATGATAGAAAGAATGATAAAACTCATTAAGAACAATTATTTATAAGCCTCAAGGAAACCAATTCTATTTTCATGAATTGATCCCCTTGTTTAATCTTGTAATTCCAATATCGAATTTTCACCTTTTAGTGCTTAATAAGATATTTAGGATTCATACAATCATATTAGTTATGATTACAGAGAAAGTAAAACTCAAGATTAAATTAAGAATGGAACAATGCTCATAACATGTAAGGAAAGAAAATTAGACTTAACAATAATTCATCATTGGAATATAATCAATCCCAAGATAAAAGAAACTACTCACACATGATTGGAATGTAAATAAGACAATGTAAATTAAACATTCAGAACTTGAATAAGTAAAAGGTGAAGATTAGAAGGTAATAGAAACTGAAATTCATTCAAAACTTAAAGCCATAGAAAGTTGCTTGAACATACATGAAGAAAAAAACTTAAAGCCATAGAAAGTTGCTTGAACATACATGAAGAAAAAACACAAAAGAACACAAATTTAGCTAAGAAAAATGGAGAGGAAGATCATGATTTTCGTGGTCTAAAAGCCTCTATTTATAGCCTAATTCTACCCCATTCAAGTGTCATTATATCCCCTTTAAGACCCCTCTAAAACTGCTCAACAGTTTCAGCACTTAAGTTGAGCTGTTACAAAATTCTGCCATAAACATGGTCATAATGCGCAACACTGGGGGGCCATAATCTTCAAACTGTGACTTTTCAGCTCACGTAACCACGAATTACGGCCATGTTGGAAAACACTAGGGGCCGTAATCCTCTCTATTTGCATCAAATTCATCAACTCTTCAACTCCTTTTCCTACAAATTAAAATATAAACCAAAAGGTAATAAAAATAAAACATAAATAAAGATAAACCACTAATAAAACCTATTAAAGCAAGGTAAAAACTAGATAAATTCTAACTTATCACCCCCTTTCTGGGTTCGAATGTGAGGGGCTTTTATAGCCATGCCTTTGTTTCTTCCACATCCTGCAAAAAAGAGAAAGAAATCAAGTCAGTAAATGGGGAAAGACGGGAACTTTTCAAAATAGGAATAGGGAGGAAATCTTCCCTTTTGTCATGATTGGAGATTAAATCTTCCTTTCCTTGAATGGCATCCACAAGATCATAGAGATTTAAGGGGGATTGAGGATAAATGAGGCCGAGATTAGGGGAGAGAAAAGGGGACAGTTTAGGGTTCAGTTTAGAGGAAGAGAAGGGGGAAAAAGATGTTGGCGGCTGTATTAGGGTTAGGTTTGAGGGAGTGAAGGAAGGAAGAAGAGAAGAGAGGATAAAGGGGGGTAGGATGGTGGGGAGCGGCGCCGCGTGAGGACGAAGGGGAATTAGGGTTTTGGTGGAGTAGAGGAAGAAGGGGAAGACGAAAAAGGTGGAGATGATTATGGGGGATTAGGGTTTAGTGAGGAAGAGGACGAGGGAGAGAGGGATGGTGGGGAGCGGCACTGCTAGGGTGAGAGAAGGTGAAGAGGAACGAGGGAAGAGAGCGAGGGAGAGATAGAAGGGGGAAGAAGATGGGGGAGCGCCGCATCAGATGAATGAGGGAGAGGGTGAGGATTTTAGGTTAATGAATTAGGGTTAGAGAGAATTGGGCTGAGAGGTTTGGGCCGAATAATGAGTATAGGCTGCGTGTGAAAGAGTGAGAGAGCCAGGTAGGGGTGTCTGAAGAAGACACGGGGTGCGAGAAGCAGCGCCCAAGGGAATGAGGCGCAGGGGGTGTGTGGAGAAAAAGCAGGGAGGTGCAGGTAGCGTGATTGTGAGGGAAAGGGCGCTGGGCTGCTTGACTGGCCAGCTTTTGGGCAGTTGCTGTTGGCACCCCACGTATTTTAATTGGCACCCCCCTTTTCTTTGAAAAATAAGTTTTTTTTTCTCTCTTTTGTTCTTTCTTCTCTTTTCTTTTCTTTTATTTATTCATTTTTGCCTTCCTTTTTTGTTATTCTAAGACCAAAATATTATATATTATTATTACTATTACTAATTTAAAAAAGTTAAAATAAATAATAAAATAAAAAAGACTGGACAAAATTAGGGTACTACAGATGGAAATATAGTTCTTGGTTATGCTAAAACTAGATGGATTGACAATGTCAGACCCTTTTAAATATTGCTCAATTGTATTTCTCATCCTTGTTTAAATGTCAGATCCTTGTATTTCTCAATTATAGATCCTTTTAAATGTCAGATCATTGCGTATCCTTGTTTATGGAAATATTGCTCAATTGTATTTGGTACCCTTTTAAATGTTGTTTTGTGAATAAATACGTCATGGCAATGTCAGATCCTTAAATAGATTTCTCAAAACATCAAATTACAACCTAACATCAAAACATTCAATCCAACATCAAAACAAAACCACATACTAATACATTAGTTGCTAAATTTTTGCTTAATTTGAAATACAGAGAGTTAAAACCACCACAACAATCACAAATCCTACAACCCCTACATAATACTTCCACTTATTAACTCCTTGCATCTTCGCTTGCATTTGGGTCATTGTCACTTGCATTTCAATCATCTTCGTTTTCATCACTTCCATATCCTTCTCCATTTGAATAATTTTCATTTGTTGTCGCTCAATTTGATTTCGGGTCTCCATGAATTCATCAACCCACAAAAAAAATGAGCACTTTTGCAGATTATGTTGTAGTGTAATAACAAAAATTAGTTAATGCAACATTGCCATATTTGAAGCTGAAATGAATCATTCCATTTAAGACCTGAAAATTAACAAAACGTTTAACAAAAGATCCCATTTTAGTCCCTGACATTTAACAAAACATCCCATTTTAGTTCCTGACATTTAACAAAACATCCCATTTTAGTCCCTGACTTTTAACAAAATGCTTGTTTGAAGGTAAGAAGCTGAATATGTTTCTGCAATTTCAATTTCTACTGAGCTTCTTGTTTGAAGGTGCTAAACCCTAAACAAAAACAGTTGTTGCAGTGTAATAACAAAGATAGATGAGGAAATTCAAGACCATTGCTTTAAAGTTAGGGTTTCATTACCTTAAAGTTGATGCAGCCATAGAAATCTCTATTCGGATTAGCATGCGTGTGGGTAGTGAATACCGTTGCTTTTTTTTTTACCACAACAGTAACGAGGACCACTCCAGATTAAGCGATTGCTATCAGTTGAATCACTCCATGACACCTCAATTCCAGAATAAAAACGAGAATATTGAGAAGATTGGGTACTCATTGTAGCAAAGAGGGGGAAAATTAGATCAGGGTTTTGGTAAGAAGAAGAAAAAGAAGATTTGTTCATAAGTAGAGGGACTAAAATGGGCCTTTCTCACAGGGACTAAAATGGGTCAAACTGAGTTGGGATAAAATTGGAACCGGTGGAGGTGATTTGGCAGCGCCAGAATGGTTTAACATTGACACGTCAGCGTTTAACGTCACAAGTCAGCGCGTTAATTGACGGTTTTGGAAGCACTACAAGAATTTTCGCCATTATCGACGGAAATTTACCGACGGCCACGTGTCCGTCGATAATTTTTTTGATTACCGACGGCCCTGGCCGTCAGTAATGCGCTGAAAAAATGCTTAGCGGTATTACCGACGGCTTTGCTAATTACCGACAGCTTGGTCGTCGGTACATTTGTTTTAAATTATTTTTTTTGGAAAATCGACGGCTAAGCCGTCGATATATTTAGCATATGAACTTTGAAGATCTATGATTACCGACGTCTAAGCCGTCGGTACGCACATTGGGCGCCGAAGCAAAAAATGCTCGTAGATACCAAATGTATTTTTTTCGCCTCCCTCCAAAATTTTCCCATCTTTTTACTGTTCTTCTTTTCCCCCCAATTCAAAATAAGCAAGAACCAAACCCTAACATCTCCCCTAATTCCTCTTTGTCTGGCACCAAAAACCCAAGCTAATCTTGATTGAACTCCACCATTTCAAATGAAAGCAGAACATTCATCACGTGCAGGGCCATGGATTGGGTCAGCCATCGCGTGTAAGGAGAACTTCTGGGAGTAGACCGCGGCAGAGCGGCGAGGGAAGAACAGGGCAAAAGCGCTAGAGGGAGAGGCCAAGGGGGAGAGGAGGGTAGAGCAAGGCCTGATGGAGAAAGCGAACCAGAGAGGGAGGCGCGAACTGAGGAGACGCTAGCCACGGTCCCGGCATGGCAGCGAACGGCGGTTCGTGGTGGTGAGGAAATCGCGAAAAAGAAAAGTCGAGGCCATGAACGTGGTGGTTCGCGGTGGCCCTATGAAGAAGAAGGAGGCACGCAACAGTGCTTGTGACGGCACGGTGGGAGCGGCCGAAGCACACAGCGGTGCTCGCGACGGCGCCTGCTCAGAGAGGACACATGAACAGTTCTAAAAAAACGGTTCCCCTCCATTTTGTTCTTCCTCTTCTTCTTCCGTTGCCGTGCTGACGTCCTCTTTCGTCGCACCCTCGATGAACTGCTCCTCCTCGCCGTATTTGTCTCAATGTGCAGTATTTCTTCTCGTTGGAGCATCAGTGGTTCGATTGCATGCTACTTTTCAAAGAACTAGAGGTCTCATGTGGAGGTTTGTTTCCTGTTGTTGGTTCCACCTTAGATGGCTTTAATATATAGCATTTGGCACCTGATATGCTAGCTGAATTCAAGTGTTTGATAGTATGCTTACTTGGCATTGATCTTTATTTGTAGGTGCATGGTCTGTGTGGGTTCAGTTGGAGCTTTGCCGCCTAGGGTTTATGTTGATCACTCCATTTACAAAGGAAAAATTGCTCTCATAGTGACTCCTATCCCCCATAGTTTATGCCACTAGATGTATTATTATTTATTGTGGTTGCCATTGGATGTGCCATAATCTTTGTGGATTTGTTTATGGATCATGTGAATTGAATGTTTGATGTGGAATGTTTTGGTTCATTTTTGCAGTCAGGGACATTCAAGTATCTAAGGAGGGTCATGTGCAGTCGGGGCATTCAATATGTGTGCCTTATTTATTGTCTATTTTTGTTCATAATGGTGTATGAATGCATTCGTACATTGTGGTTGAATGATTTAGAATATATGTAGCTAAGGTCCATGACTAATGGACCTGTTAGGAATCTGCTTTAGGTGTTTCTGCTTTCAAGGTATTTATAATTTAGCTAAGGGTAGTTTATATTTATATAGGAGAACAAAGTTCATATTTAGTGTTTTTTTTATTCTCATTCCTCTTTTGGTTCTTGGTGACAGAGACATTGCTGTGATAGGAAAGAAGACTACTTATGCTGTTGGTTTGCCCAAGACAACATTAAGGTATTTCAGGCATTCTGTTTTGATCTCAAAATAAATTATGAAAATTGTTATATTCTGATTTCTGCATTGGATTGGCCTCCTTCTAGTGACATACACTGCATTCTTGTTCATTTGGTTCTATATCAAGTGCATAATGTAATTCTTTTGTTGACTTCAGGATATTGTTATGTTTAATGTAGAGCACATTGCTATTTTGAACATTTTCTCTCCTTCGCCGAAACTTTTTCTTTCAACATTTTCTCGAAGCTTTCCATTCTTGCAAAACTTGTACCAAGTCATCAATGGTGGGTGGAGGCACTGAATATCTTGTGGCTGCAAAATAAAATCCAAGATCACCAACGCCTCATCTCGATGGCATTTCTTATACTTTTGATTAAATTTTCTCGAATTGTATTGCACTCTTTCTAATAACGATAATGCAGTGTGTTTGCTTGAGTATGATGAATTTATAAAGTTCCTACAATATACTTCTTACTTAACTGAGCGAACAAGTGAGGAGAAGTAAATGTTGGATTATTGGATGGAAAGAACAATAGAAGATGCTAATTAATTCCCTTGCTTTTGTTGGTTTTACTTGTTAGTTTTATAAGGGTCTACTTTTTTTTTTACTTGTTCCTCCTAGTGCTAGTTTATTGATGTAAGCAAAGAAATATATATTAGTATATATAGGTTAGTTAGTAGATAGTCTCTATTACAATGATAATTTCAGAGTTTTTGTTTGGAATTTTGATCTTTCTAGGTTTATATTATTATAATTCTGATACTTCAACTTGCTTTCAGTGTTTGACAGGCTTCCCTACATTGTTGGGGGGCAGAGTAGCAACTAGCAAGCATATAGTTAAGCTTGCAACCACTCAATTCAATACTGCATGCTTCCTGGCTCCAGAAAAGGCCTTTGTCAGAAGAACCCATATAAGGTTGAAAGTTTATACAATGAATGCATGATGCTTTTGCTTTCTGCCTTTCCTGCTTCTGTGTGTTTTCATGTTGTTGAGTTTCATTGATTTGCTCCTTTTAAATTTTGCATTGATAATTTCAATTATTGCCATCATTAGCTTTGCATGAGGATCGAAGACTAGCAAAATCTTTGCCATTTGTGGAAAGAAACTTCTGAATGGTTTGTGAATCGTTTATTCTTATTATAACCAAACTAACCAAATGATTTCTATTTTTAAAAATTTAAGAATTAGTTGAGAATAATCAAGTGCTGTAATATTAGAGAGCCATGTTTGTTTCCAATGAAATGCAATCTGATATCATCTATAGCTTTCTTTTACCCGCCATGCTTATATGAATCTCTGTCTTTTGGAAACCAAGATTTTTCAATATCTCCTCATTAACAGCCAATGAAAGAAGAGATTGTTGCATTTGTCTGAGTAGTACTAGATATACCATTGACATTTTTCTGTTTATCATTTTTTGCTTGCTTGATTCTCTATTAATTTGGTATCCTTATACAGGGAATCTGGTCAAACTGGTGGAGGCATTGGTATGCAACATAACCCTCCATTCTCTTGGTTTCTGTTATTAGAAACTGTGTTCTATTGTGTTGTTATGGTGTTGCATTGGCAAATTCAAATTGCTTAACCATATCTTACAATTTTTATGAATTATTATTTTATAAATTCTAAAGTCACACATTCTTATCTATGAACATGTACTATACCAGCCCATTGTCCCACCCTAAACAAGTGCATTTGGAATTTAACTTCTGGTTAATGATTGTCAGTTGGTCGTGCTTGGAAAAATTGATAAGGAAAATCTAACACAAGAATAAAATGGAACTGTGATTCAATTACCCAACAAGACTATTGGAATGGTCATTTTATTGCATTCCATTTCCTTTTTTGTTCTCACCAAAATAATTTCCAGAGAACCAAATAGGCCTTTAGATCATTGTTTACTGTAGCTGAGCTAATAAACTTGCATTGCAGAGTTTGGAAGATGAGGTTGTTAGCAATACAGTGTTGAGGCTAGCAAGTTTGAAATCCTGGTACAGTTTGTCTTATGTATATTTTTTGCTTTTTGCAAGTGATGTAAATGGTTGATTAAATCACCGCCACGGTTTGAATTAGCAATTTTCTTTTTCTTTCCTTGAAGTGAAAATGGATTTGATTCTTGAAGACATTCAGGAAGAAAGGATACTTTTAGACAACCCTCATTTTTCTGGTGTAATTTTAGAGTGAACCTTTTTTGTTTTCCTAATATGTCTTCTACTGATTTTCATATATGTTATAGGTATTTGAGGCCTCTACTGGCTGATGTAGCTGTGGTTGCCAAATGCCATCTGAGTGCACTCTATAAGCATCAAAAGGGGAAACTTTTTGCCCAGTTGGTTGATTTATTACAATTCTATGAAGGGTTTGAGATTAATGATCATCTTGGCATCTGATTAGCAGATCATGAAGTTCTTGAATCCCATTACAAATTAATGCAGTCATTCCACTACTTGCATTTAAAAAGATAGGCAAGGTATATTTGGATTAAATTGAATGAAGAAAATATAATTACGGTCATTCTTTGTGTATTGATTGTATATCATGCAATTCTTCATTCTACCTCCCCCTGATTTCATGTTTGTTGGTATGAGCAGACTATAATTTTTTCTTTCTTTCTTGGTTGTAGCTACGGGAACTTGCTTTGACTAACATTGGTTCAATTCACACGCGTGCAAATCTATCCAAGAAATTGTATATTCTTTCTCCAGATGAGTTAAGGGATTTGGTTTGCTGTAAGGTGTGTGATTAATAGATGCAACTCTTCGCTGCTCTGTTTTTTATAATCTTTATTTTGGATATTTAGTTGTTCCCTGTACCACATATGAATGTTGAGAATTAGAATTGGTTGTTACAATGTTTATATTGCCATTGTAATTATAGCAGCTTCATTTAAAGGCCACTTGTTCTACTTCCTGTCTTGCTTTATATCTTTCTCTCTTTTTTATTCCCCCCTCATTTTGTCCATATCTTTGGGAATTGTGTGAAATGAAAAATACATCAAGTTCTGAAGGCAAATCATATCATTTAATTTTTTTTCAGTTGTCATTAATATACGTATCCAGATAATTGTGAGTTCTATCTCAATTTAAGAGCTTGCTGAACCCTCCCTTCTAAATGCATACCTCCTTCCTTTTGATTGCAGAATTATGATACTAGAAGGGGGAATTGATCTTTTGTTATATTTAAACTGTCAGTAGGCTAGCTAATAGCTAATATCAAAGGGACTCACATAGTAATTTATACTGGTTCTGTTGAGTAGTTTTAGAAATAGTATTATAATGCTTGTAAGTGAGCTATGCGATGATTTTCAATGCCAAGTAACATATGTCTTGCTTGCTTGCCCAATTAAACATGAATAATTATTAGTATGGAGATGAAGACGGGGGAAGGTTACAATGGTGGAGAAGAAACTGTGAGATTTTTTGTTTGTTTTAATTTCTAGATTACAGTGGGCTTAGCCGTCGGTAATTTCTGATCTGTGTTTTTTGTTTTAATTTGTACAGTGGACTCAGCTGTCGGTAAAGGACAATGAAAAATGGTTATTTTCGTGGATTTTACCGACGGCCACGAGGCGACTTTCCGACGAAAATTACCGACGGCCAAAATTTGGCCGTCGGTAAAATTAGTGACGAGCGATTTATCGATGGCCACGGGGCCATCGGTAATATCGAATTACCGACGGCTTTTGGCCGTCGGTAATGGCGAGAATTCTTGTAGTGAAGGAGATGGATGGATGGACTAACGGGGCCATGTTTTAAATTTGTCAGGGACTATTTTGGGACTTACTATTTGTCAAGGACTAAAATGGGTCTCGCAAAAATTGTCAGGGATGAAATTGGGACTTTATTCAAATGATAAAATATAAATACTTTTTAAAACCACATTTAATAAGGAATTGATGAGGTATTTAATTCGTTTCATTCAATATTTAATTATGTTTACTCAGTGGGTGTGACTCGATCAAGCTGAGATTGTGGACGAAGACTACAATTCGAATCTCGTATAACACATTCTTGGAGAGGAGGCAAAGAGCCTTAACTGTGACTAAACACCCGAGCGGAGATTAGTCCTATAGCGAGTCCAAAAAACCAAAGCTTGTGGGAATACTCTGTGGACACCAGAAAACAAATTCCCTAATTACGTTGAGTTTCTACCAAAAATTACTTAATTTTGTTTATTTATTTGGTTAAATAAAAAATTGAAATTACACTTGAAATTTGAATGACTTAATCTTAAATTGTGTAGGCTTAACATTAATAAACGACAAATAGTTTGTATATGTATGTATTTCCTAGTTAAAGAGTCTTCATTTTATGTATCGCATTTAATTTAAAAATTGTAATTTTATTTATTTGTAACTAATATTGATTGCTCATCTTGTTCAATTTTTATTTTTGTGAGTCATATTCCAAATGAGTGACCAACATCTTTCTCTAAAAAATGCTATCATCTTCATCATCAAATATTTCATCTTTCAATCCTGATTCATGTTAATGAATATGAATTTACTTTTTGTTCCGGTACACCAAAAAAGTCTTATATTGCTTAGGAATCGAGGCTAAGGGTAGTTTATAAATACCCACTTACCTCAACCCACTGATGCGTCTTTTAAGGATAAAACCATGAAGGCCCACATCACATGTGGCCAAAGTGGACAATACCTCGAAAAACGATGTAGCGGACTAGAGGTCAGAACATTGGTGCTAGAAAGAGGGCCTAAGCCACACACGAGGGCTGACAGGCCCTTTAGCCCCTTAGCCTCGACTGGGGGGCTACTGTTCCAGTACACCAAAAGAGTCTCACATTGATTAGGAATCGAGGCTAAGGGTAGTTTATAAACACCCACTTACCCCAACCCACCGATGCACCTTTTAAAGACAAAAACCATGAAGGCTCACATCACATGTGGCCAAAGTGGACAATACCCCAGAAAACGATGCTACGGACTTGAGGTCAAAACACTTTCATTTATACTTTAGGCTTGATTGCACTTTTGGCCCCCCGAGTATCACAATTGTACGATTTTTGTCCCCCAAGTTCTAATTAAGCGAATTGGATCCTCCAGGTATCACAATTGTGTGATTTGGGTCTCTTAGGTTCTAATTGAGCGAATTGGGTCCCCCTTGGGATCACAATTGTGCGATTTTGATCCCTCCGTTCAATTGTCATTCGATTTATAATTGAAAATATTGTAAAGGTTTTTAAATTTTTAAGTCAACTAATATGCCACATAAACCAAATTTTGTGTTAGGTCATACTCACACGTGATATATCAACATTTTTTATTAGAAATTGAAAGGCACGAGGGACAAAAATTGCACAATTGTAATATCTGGAGGACCCAATTCGCACAATTAGAACTTAGGGGACCAAAATTACACAATTATAATACCTGGGGACCGAATTCGTAAAATTGAAACTCGGGGGACCAAATTCGCACAACCGTAATACCTGGAGGACCAAAAGTGCAATTAAGTCTGTACTTTATATTTTAAGAGCATGTTTAATGATAGGTCATTCACGTGTTCTTAAGATTAAGAATGAATATCCATGTCGGGGGTTGTTGGAAGCCACGTATAAGGAATGTTGCTCATACAAGCAATCGTCATTCGCTATAGTGACCACAAGAAAGCATGCCACTTTCTCTCACCTCATCATCACGCTTGCCAGAATTCAACTTCCTCATCATCGCTATATTGATGTAGTACTTAGCAGACATTTTATATCAGAGCATCTCCACCTATAAACTAGATTGGAGTTGCTTAACTCAATTTAAAGGTGGAGATGCCAGGTACATTATCTTTGACAAATTCAACTTCTGACAAAACAAGTCAAGCTAAATTGAATTGGGTATTCATGTTAAATAAAGTAAACAAAGAAACTTTGCCATTATTAGGTACATTAGGCCACATTTTAGATAATACGGTGAACAAACTATGGCGTTTTGACACGAAACATATACTATGTTAGGAGAAAAATCTCCACAAACATCCTGTGCTTATCCCGTTCTAAAATTGTTGTGCAGAATTTCAAGTTTTCAGTAGTGGCTTCATCTGAAACTGCTACTTTCAGTGTCTTTGGTTCATAAGTTAGTGGTTCATGGATATAAATGCTACATAAGTTATCTACTTTTGTAGCGGTTCATGAACAAGACGACCATCTATGTACATTCATCAGCACAGATTTCTAGAGAGAATATTCTTTTGATATTATAAGTTTCCCAACGTTTTCAAGGAGCATGTTATAGATTTCCAAATGTTTCATTTTTTCAAGGCTTTTTATATATGGTATCTCACATTTCCTTTCCTCTGTTTTTGCCTATTTTAAAGCCTTATGCAACTTCGTTTTAAAGCTCTCAAGCATTGCAATGTGCCCACATTCATGCTTGTAATATTTCTATATGTCATTGCTTCATTTCTTTGTCGACCATCAGAGTGTTCTCTATTAAGGGTATGTTCCTTTTTCTGTTTTTGTAACCCTAACTTGCTTTTCTAATGTTTTCGTTCCTCGACAAAACCCTAATGTTTTGTATAAGTCCTCATTCTCATTCCTCTTTGAAACACTACTAGTTTTTGTTTTTGTTTTTTAGGGTCTCCACATTGTGTTCGCAATAGCAGATTTTATTATGTCCACTAGACTCCACAATGTTGCCCTTACTGATATAAGGTTTTGTATACTCTTCATCAAATTTTTTTAGTTTTCTAGTGTTATATAAATTTTAATCAATATTTTTATTTGGGTAAAATATATTTTTAGTCCCTATAAAATTAGCCAATTTTACTTTTAGTCCCTATAAAAATTTCATTCGAACTTTAGTCCCCGTAAAATTTTTTGTTACTAGTTTTAGTCCCTACTGTTAATTTATTGCTTAGTTGGCTAACGATGGTCTAGCTGGCACCTTCCAGGTGTAATTTTTGATGACGTGCCGATACTTAGTGGACACAAGTAAATATTTTAAATCCATTCCTATTTTTACCCGCGTTATTATTTCCCATACTGAACTCTAATCCCCAAATCGCGAAGCAGGAGCACCACCAGAATCGCGATTCAAGATGGAAGGAGAAGGAGAAATTGCGAAGCAGAAGCACCATACCATCACCATCATCTTTCCCAGACTTCATGTGAACCACTATTCAAATCATGTACCACTACAACCTGGCCAACCAGCAACCTCCCTGAACCTCCCCTCACCCATTTTCAACACATACCGTGAGTCCATCACCATACAATCACATCAAATTCAAAAATACATCCTTAACAATCACTTCCCATTCCAATCACTTCCTTCATAATTATCAATCAGAAACACAAATAAAAAAGAAATCAAGAATTAGGGAGAAATGAGGGAAATGGATTAGAAAGCAGAAAGAGAATACAGGGAGAGGGAGAGCACCACTAGCTATCGTCGTCACCACACAAGCAGTTGTTGCCGTTGCTCACGCGGCCCTGTCGGGCCGTTAACAACGCTCCAGTCGTCGACTTCTTGGGATCCCCTTCCACCAACCTTTTCGGCATCCCCTTTTTCTCTTCTCCTCCTCACTTTCTCCCTTTCTCTTAACTCCCACTCTCACCACCATAATGCCATGCGACCCCCACCCCCTGTTTCTCAAAGTTTCAACCAAAGACAGAACAAAGAATCTCGCCGAAAATTGCAATGGCAGTGGTGGCTAGGGTTTCTCCAAGTTTTCGAATATGGGAAAATGGTTAGGGCTTTTATTCATTGTGAAATAGAGAGTATTTTGATGGTTTTGGTTGGTAGAAAATGGACACAAAATGGCCGGGATTTGGAAGAGAAGTGGCGCCCCTGTTGAAGATCTAGGAAGGAAGGAAGGTGGGGGAAACAAAAATAAACCATTAACAATTAATAAACAATTACTACAAATGAAGGTCAATTTAATTCGACATCTAGGTTGCACAGAACAGAACCAAGCGGATCGCAACGATTGAGGTGAAAGCCAAGGGAATGGAAACCTATTGCTCGAAGAGATGCTTGCATTGCATGAGCTGTGAGATTTGCTCATCGAGATTGAGAGTGGATTCTTCCGATGGCGACGCCCATTTCGCTCGTTCGTCAATTATTTCTTTAATTATATATTAATTTAACTAATTAATCATAATTAAATGATTTGAATAAGTAAAATAGGTTTAAAATAAAAAAATTGTGAATCAGCTGCCACTTGGACACCACGTCAATTAAAATATCCACGTGGCAGGTACCTGCCACGTAGATGGCCGTTTGTTGAATCAACATAAATTTGACTGTAGGGACTAAAGTTGCAAACGACAAATATTTGCGGGACTAAACTTCGAACGAAAATTTTATAAGGACTAAAACCAAAATATGAGATATTTATAGGGACTAAAAACATATTTAACCCTTTTTGTTTTTTTGTCAAAAAAAAATCTTATTTAACCCTTTTTATTTTTTTTATTTTTTATAAACCAGGGATTCCTTTTAATGATGAGTTGATTTTTTAAAGAAATGTAGGTTTGTTGGGGGTTACTCTATTATATCAAAGGTCCATACTCAACACACGATAAAGTTTAATCAAAGAGACATGGGAGTTCCTCAAATGTTGTATATAATACAATGACTCGTTTGCAATTCATAATGTTCTAAAATATTTAATGAATTAGAATGTCAAATATTGGATCATTGGATTCTACAATATATGAGGAACTCTCAGCGTCTTTGGTTCAATATTATCACATAATGCGAGCAAAGGTTCGCGTGCAGATCTGACAAGTCTCAGTGCAAAAAATATCCTCAAGTGCTTACATATGAATAAATCTTTTCAAAAAGATATAAAAGTTTGTATAGCATAAAAACATTGTATAGCATGAAAAGTTTATGTTGCTTATAATAAAGCTTAATTAGGTCTCAGTCAAAAAAAAAAAAGCTTAATTAGGTCACGTGCAATAAGCTATTTTATAAGAAAAATCCTCAATCCTACTTGGCAATTAAAACCATTAGCTATTGGCGATAAGAAACCACTATTCAAAACGTTTTCTAGACTAGTGATTGAGTTTGCACTCTCAATCAATAGATCTTGACTCATCTTGAACCATTTTATTTTATTTTTTTTCCAATTTAATTCTATTGAAATAAATTAAATTATTTATGCATATTATTTTAAACGTTTTCTAAATATATTATTTTAATTGAATTATAACTATACAAACTCAATAATCCAAAACAACTCGCGTTGGGTCAGTTAAAATTTAACAGACTTGTCTCGCCCCACCTGTAATCATGAATAGGACATAGGGCTCAATACTACATATATGCATAAAAAAGGTATTGCTTAGTGATAAATTTTATCGAAATAAATAATAGCTTCGTTAAATGGTAAGGTATATCGTTCCCCAACCCTTAAGGTTGATTGCGAGTGGTTAATACACTCTATCTAAATAGACGGTTAGTACCCGAGTTCGATCCCAGTGATGGAACAACTTGAAATCAAACTTTGCTTATCTCCGTCCAAACTCCGGATTAGTCAGGACCTCTTTCCCCTAAACACCGGAGCGGGAACAAAGACCTCTGAACCAAAAAAGGTATATCGTCCCACCCCCCAACTCACAAATTGGCACAGGCAACCACATTGTCTTTCATTCATCGTAACTAATTAAGGGATCTCCTAGCTAGTTGAATTCCAACCAGCAAATCATTTCTAAATTGCGCTCCTTTGGAGCTCGGACCCAATTCTTCGTAGCGAAAGCGAATATATTAGCTAGCTTCTAAAAGAGCACATAGAATTGCCATTTTACAAGAAGCAGTTGGTAGGACTGCCATTTTCCTCTTTGAGAATATTTCTAATTTTTATACATTGACCAAACCAATATGCTTCTATTGGCACTTCCAAGCAATTAGGCTTGCAAGATATGCATTAATTCACAACCACTAGTCCTAAACTGTGAGCAGTGGAATATATTCTGGAAAGCAAAGTTCCAAATTTGCCAATTTTCATGCAACACAGGCCACGAAAATTAAAGTTGTTACCTTTGCTGAGCCTTCCTATTCCTCTTTGATCCTTACGTCCTCACATTAATTAGTTGAAGGTTTTGTGTGTCTGAAACCAGAGTCGAATCATGTGTATTAATCCCAAAAACTTTTTCTTGATAAGCAAAAATTTAGGGTGAGGGATGACGCTTCAGTACAAGACAGAAAAAACCTTCGGATTTTATGAGAAGGGATAAATCCCGAAAACTTTTGTTTTTACTTTTATTCGTTCTTCTTACACTGACGCTACTGCAATACTTATTTAAACTTATAAAATCATCCCAATCTTTAATGGGGAAATCAATCTTACTACATAATATGCGATGATGTTTGTGTGGGTAGTTGGGTGCTTTTTTATGCAAACTCCATCATTTCTGGTCCATCTCCTTGTGCACGTTAATAATATCACTAAGCTTCTTCGCCATGGATTTTGCTCTCATCTTCAATGGAAGATCATAAACCCTCGCCCTAGAAAGACACAATATGCATCTCCAAATCGTATGGCTGTTCTTCTCTAGAAACGCGATTGAGGATTAGCAAGTTCTGGTCGAACGTTTTTTTCTGCATCCCTCTTTGTTGCAAGCCAAAACAGGAAGAGGTTCTTGCTGAGGTCTTGGATCCCCACTGGGTTATTGAGTCTCCAAGCTTGTGTCATTGTCTGCTTCAAAGCTCTCACATTATAAGAATTTTCCATCCAGAGTTTCCCCCGCGAAAGAGCGTTGAAAGATATCCTCTTCATACACCTCTAATTCTTCTACAGTTATCCCTGCTTCTTCTACCTTCGATAAACTTAATGATTTCCACCTATACATTGTTCACTTGGAGAAATGGGTTCCCAAACGAGGGGTTTCGCCTTCCATATCCTAGGTGGATCTAGAAATTTGATCCAATTTCTGGATGGAAGACCAGGAAGAACCTGGGAGCGGGGAGCCTCCACAACCTTAACCTTTAGCTTCAAGTATGTTGATGCTAATATACAATATCCGCCATCACACAAGCACAACAACAGAAGCAATTCCGGACCTCCTTAATTTGGTTCCAATTACTTATACACCTTTCTTCTCATCTTTCCTTGCCCTCCTTTTACAATCCCATGCTTTACCTTTGTGGTTTCAAGTGTAGACCCTTCTATTTCTTTCTTTCTTTTTAATTTCTTCCTAGCAACTTTTTAGAAACATCAAGCTTTGACCAAGCATATACCATATAATGCATCACCATCTAGGAACTATGTTATATTCTGATGAGAATTACTCGAGCAAGGGGCAGGGTGGTAAAAAGACTGAAGTATATGAGAGAAAGAAATGGAAACCAATCAATTGGGGACCACTAGCTGGCGCACACACTCACACATAACCGAATTGCCCACGTGGCAAGGAGGGATTGGTGAGGGAATATTCTCGGTGACATGCAGGGAGAGGGGGGATAAAGCACCTGAGGTGTGACTTTTCTTGGTTATGCCAGAATTGGGAATTGTAAAGGGAAGGGTTGAGTAGTAGGACTACTCTGTACTGTTTCATTCCTTCTTAATTCTTCTTGTATTTACGTCACCCTCAATTCAGAGAGATCCTCTGAATTGTGATTAATAATACACCATCGATTCCCATTTTCTTCTCTGGTTCTGTTTCTATCAAAGTGGTGTTAGCTGTGCAGAAATGGAGACATTACCTCCTTGGGAGGCATTTTATAATACACACAGACCAGAAAAGCTTGAAATTTCTGGCTGACCAGCGATTGATGGGTGAAGAACAGCACAAATGGATCTCCAAATTACTTGGGTTTGACTTTGAAATCAAGTACAAACCAGGAATTGAAAACAAGGCAACTGATGCCTTATCCAGACAGTTACAATATGCTGCAATTACTACAGTGCAGTTTGTTGATTGGGAGGAGCTAGAATCTGAAGTAGCAGAGGATCAGAAGCTCAAGGGAATCATGCAGGATTTGCTGGTGAATGCAGATTCACACAAAGGTTACACAATACAGAAGGGCAGATTGTATTACAGGAATCGGTTAGTGATTCCTAAGACATCTTCCAAGGTTGAATTGATCCTAAAAGAATTCCATGATTCAGCAGTAGGTGGTCACTCTGGTTATTTCAGAACCTATAAGAGGATTACTAGTTTATTCTTTTGGGAGGGAATGAGGAAGATCATTCAAGACTACGTGGAGAGATGTGAAATCTGCCAGAGAAATAAATACCAAGCTCTAAGCCCAGCTGGGCTACTGCAGCCATTGCCGATTCCAAAGCAAATATGGATAGATATTTCTATGGATTTTATAGGGGGATTGCCTAAAGCAGGAGGAAAGGATACCATCCTGGTAGTGGTGGACAGATTCACAAAGTATGCTCACTTTATTCCATTAGCACATCCATTCAATGCTAAGGATATGGCTGAAGTGTTCCTCAAGGAAGTGGTGAAACTTCACGGATTCCCCGAATCTATAGTTTCAGATAGGGACAGGGTATTCATCAGTTCTTTCTGGACTGAGTTATTCAGGTTGGCAGGCACAAAATTGAAGTTTAGCTCCGCTTATCATCCTCAAACGGATGGGCAAACTGAGGTGGTGAATAGGTGTTTGGAGACCTACTTAAGGTGCATGACCGGCACTAAACCGAAGCAATGGCATAAATGGTTAAGTTGGGCAGAGTTTTGGTACAACACCAACTATCACTCATCTACTAAGATGGCCCCATTCAAAGCATTATATGGCAGAGATCCCCCACCAGTGCTGAGAGGGGATACCCAAGGTACAACAATGGAGGAGGTCACAAGAATGATGCAAGACAGAAATGAGGTGTTGGAGACCTTGAAGAACCACCTGACTCAGGCTCAAAATAGAATGAAACAGCAGGCTGATAGTCATAGAAGAGAAGTGGAGTATAAGGTGGGTGATGTGGTATACTTGAAAATCCAACCATACAAGCTGAGGAAGTTAGCTAAGAGAGTAAATCAGAAGTTAAGCCCAAGATTCTATGGCCCTTATGAGATTGTGGAGAGGGTTGGTGAGGTAGCCTATAAACTAAAGCTGCCAGAAGATAGTAGAGTCCATCCGGTGTTCCATGTGTCTCTATTGAAGCCCACGGTTACTGCTGATGTGATGGTGCAGCCTCTGCCTCCATATGTGGCAGAAGATTTAGAGTTGCAAAGTCAACCAGAAGACATTCTGGCTGTGAAGGGAGAGAATGAGTTGAACATGGAAGTGTTGGTGAAATGGAAGGGACTGCCAGATTGTGAAAATTCATGGGAATTGCTGTCCAAGATGAAAGAAACTTATCCAGAGTTTCACCTTGAGGACAAGGTGAATTTTGAAGGGGAGGGTGTTGATGAGAATTACTCGAGCAAGGGGCAGGGTGGTAAAAAGACTAAAGTATATGAGAGAAAGAAATGGAAACCAATCAATTGGGGACCAATAGCTGGCGCACACACTCAGACATAACCGAATTGCCCACGTGGCAAGGAGGGATTGGTGAGGGAATATTCTCGGTGACATGCAGGGAGAGGGGGGATAAAGCACCTGAGGTGTGACTTTTCTTAGTTATGCCAGAATTGGGAATTGTAAAGGGAAGGGTTGAGTAGTAGGACTACTCTGTACTGTTTCATTCCTTCTTAATTCTTCTTGTATTTACGTCACCCTCAATTCAGAGAGATCCTCTGAATTGTGATTAATAATACACCATCGATTCCCATTTTCTTCTCTGTGTTCTGTTTCTATCATATTCATCCTAAAAAGGAAATATAAACTGCAGCCTAATGTGAGTTTTTATTCCATATGTTGATAAAACTACAAAGAAAGGAGCATGAACACTGATAAATAACAAAATAGAAGTTAAAAGCAAAAAAGGGGAACAACAAAAGCTGCTTTGAGCTGTAAATTGCCACTAGAACCTTAGAAAAGTTCAAATTTACATAGGAAACTTCAGATAGAAGCAATCCCAACATTGATAAAGTTGACTTTGATAAAGAGGGGTGGGGAGACAATCAACGTACAAATTTAAATGTTTTTAAACTATCTCAACAAAAAAGCTTTACAAAGAACATCCAGCATCCAAATTAATCACTCGAATGACATGAGCATATTAATAGGTTAATAGAACTGGTTCCACCCTACCGCTATTTCTTGTAGATGCAACGAGCAAAACCAGACAGGGATTTCCAATGGTTGTTCACATCTTTTGCAGGCGATTTAAAAGGATGGTCAAACAAAATATTCAGTAGATAAACCGATAGGCAGGACTAGTCTGCATGCATGTCCATGGCAGAATCATCGGAACTGAATGCAGTAGAGTCCCTGCTTTGCTGATGAAGAAAGCTGGATTCAGTGCTCCGGTTTCCATTCCCCATGGAGTGACCACTTGGGTGGTTCCCTCCCTCACCAATTTGATAATGCTGAAGACTTCGACGAACAGGGCTTGCCAAAGCATTTGAAAACACAAAATTCTTTGATTGATTATCACAGTGCTCTGACCGAATTCCCTGCCCCATAATTGTTTGGCCAGAGGATCCTGAAGTTACTGGAAGGCCAGAACTAGCGACATGCATTACAGGTTGTAACTGTTGGTGTTGCGGTGGTGCTGGCGACATGGATGGTTCCTCTCCAAAATAATCCAGTTCATTCTGCAAGCAGAGAAATAAACTCAGAGGCAAGCTCTTTGTAGCCAGTAACAACATAAACCAATATACATTGAAGTACAAAGCCATCCCAATGCAGCCCAACATCTACTATGTTATCACCCACTTTCTAGAACTTCAAGATATCTAAATAGCCACAAGCTCAAACAAGTTACAGGACCAAGATCACTACTATAATTTCTGGGAAATTGTCTATCCTACAGATCTTTAAAATGGCACAAAAAGAATATCTAATTATCTTTTCTATCCCACCCAGCCACCCTATTTACAATTGCGCAATATAACTTCAAGATTAACTAAACAGACACAAGAATAACGAAGTTAAAAAATCGTATTCACCGACTTAATTTTTGGGAAGTTTTCTATCCTACAAATCATTAACATGGCATAAAAAATACTTGTACTTATCCTCTATACCTCTCTTTACCCATCAACAATTCCCTAGATGTTTTTGTAATTTCTAGAAGCTCGTGAGTTGAATATAAAATTTCAATTACTCATTCCACAAAATTTAAATTAGCAATTATACATACTAATAGATGCCACCTCTTCTATAATTGTAGTGAAAAATGAAACAAAGGTAGGCTCACAGAAAAGCAAATATCCATCAGGCAAATCAAGATGGCTTTCTACCACTTGAATTTTTATCCAATTTTCCAGACCTTCTCTAGAATAGTGTTATTTTTTATCAAAAAAAATAATAAAAAAATCAAACCATTATATGCAATCATGTTAAAAAAGGCTAGAATATGAGTATGTAATGAAGTAGATTAAACAAATATTTAATGATTGAAACAATTTATATCAAACAGATAATGGGTCACATGGATTCAACATTCTACAGTGCACAATGCAGACTGCACACAATTAAGAAGATTTTTTTTTTTTTTTAAAGATTCTCAAAGCACTAGCTTTCTCAATGTCTGTTCAATAACAAAATCACCAAATAAATTGAAAATAAGCATTCTAAATGGACATGCCAGAAAGGCTGAGGAGAGTATTAAAGGTAAAAGGAAAACCTGCAACCCTAATGGGGCATAAAACAAAGCAAAATATAAGAAAAAAGGGCCTGCAGGCTGAAGATGGAGGCTGACACAAGTTTTTTTTTTTTTTTTTTGTCATTAATCATGCCTATGGAAACACAAACTCAATTGATTAAGCAGCAAGCATCGATACCATGAATGCTTTTACTTAAAACAGTCAAATTTCAATTGAAGACAACAAGACTAGTATAATATTTTACAGACTATTTTCTTGTAATTTTTTCCCATAAGCAGTAAATATACTCACTCCTGATAACAGGTGGGGTTGTGCAAAATTATATAAACCATTTTGTCAGGCTTGGCTAATGATCTATCCTCCAAAATTTGACAATCTCAAAGGAAAACCCAGCCAATGATTAGGTCAACAGCCCACTATTGCTATCAGCTACTGTTTGGCATATGAAAGTTATACATTTTCCTGTCACTAACTTCAACTGCCATAGTCCGTCACTCACTCCCTCATCCCCCCTCTCTCCCTCTCTAAGGCAGCTTTTGGAAAATGTGGTCAGAATGGGATGGAGCATAACATATGGGTTCTGTTATGTCTTTGGTGCATAACTTTAAAAAAAAAAAAATTAAAAACAGGAAGTGGTACGATTTGGTTCATTTAAAAAGGTGGAATTAAAGAAACACAACAGAACAGGCTATTCCATTTGCATGCCAAATGTTACCCAAGTGTGTTGATTTGTTTGCCACACAGACTTCCAACTTGACCATTCCCAATCAGCAGAAGCATGTATGAAATTATAAATGATACTGTATTATATGCAAAACAGATAACAGTGAAACCAACCTGAATGTAGTTAAGTATATCAACTGTTGCAACCCTTGATCCACCCTCTTGCTGCCTCCAGATCCATTGATGCAGTTTTTCCTGAAATAAAAAAAAAAATCCCACGTTAACAAAATGTCAACAAATTGTTTAAACCCCAAAACATAAGGGCAAAACCCATGTTTACACAGACTATTTATATTTCACATAATTAATATCAGAGTATTAGCTAGGCCACTAGTAATGTTAGTTGTGTAAGCTGTTAGTCAGTTATGTAAGCTGTTAATTAGTTGCGATACTAAGCTTGTATGTATCATATATAAGGAACACTTGTAACAGAGTTCAGTTGATTAATTCATTCTACACATTTCTGTTTCTCAGCAACTATGAGTTTCTCTCTATTCTCCCTAGCTTTTTTTTTTTTTTTAAGCAAGGTGATCCTAAGTCACCATATTTTATTAAAAAAAGAAAAACAAAAGACAACAAAACTATTCTCTCTAGCTTTACTTGTTCCTATTAATTAACAATCCAAAACCTATCCGAAGAGCTGTAAGTTACGTTCCATCAATAGTTACATGTTGTCAAAGCTTAATTCCACCCAAGAAACAAAAAAAAAATAGCTTTCTTAATGGGTTTACTTTTCAAAACCACCACCGGTAATTCAATATCAGCATCCCGTAGTCAGTTTTAAAACTTGAAACACATGAAGCACAAGGTCCAGGCTGGGGTTATAGACATGCACAAGAACCAAAACCTTAAATTCACCATTATTCAATTTGTGACACACAGGCAAAATTTGATTCTTTTGTCTTTCATACTTAGAGTGAAGAGGTTAATTATTAGTCAATAGCAGTGTTTTCTCCAGCAATTAGGAAGGAGCATGTTACAGAGAAAGGACATTATGCAGAAAAGGAAAAAAAAAATATCAATCAAAAGGTTTTATAATCAAAGAAGAGAAAAGTCAAAATCAAAATCGAATCAGCAACCGAAAGCGTTAGAGAAATTCGAGAACAAAATTATAAAAAAAAAGTGAAAACAATTGTTTGTTGATTTAGGAGGAGGAAGTGATTTACAAGGCCGTGACGTTCACCGGCTTGGAAGGAGAGTTTCTGGTGGGACATGGCATGAGTGTAGAGCTGGGAGAGAGAATTGGCGGCACAGCAAAACGACGTGTACATGGTTCGATCCACCTCGTCGAGGCTCGTCGCTATGGATTTTCTCTTCTTCCCCATCGCTGGAAGAGGAACGAACGACACACGAAGACGAAGAAGAAGAAGAAGCGTGGCTTTGCTTTTGCGCCTTTTATATGGAGCAAGCAAAGGTGTTTCAGAGGGAATGGAACGGAAGGGGAGAGAAAGGGACACATGGTAAGTATCGGGCGCATGCGAGGCACGTGATTGTTGCTTGCTTCAATTGGGAAAGAGAGAAAGAAAGATTACTGTTCCTTCCTTTCTGTTGTCTGTTGTGTGATGCGGTGAATGTATCCTTCTTTCCTTGATACAGAGGAGGTCAGGACTCGAGCGACGTGTTTTTGCCGTTCCCACCACTCTTCAGTTTTCCGGGCTAAAATTTGGGCTTTTAGCATTCTTTAAAGGGTTGCTTTTTGCACCCCGTTTTTTCTTATCAACCCTCTTTAGATCCCCCCTTTCAAATTAGTCCATGTCTATGTTAACTTTCGGAAGACATTTATTTTTTGTTTTTTCAACCCTTCCCCTTTCCTTTTAAACATTAAAAACTCCTATTACTTCTTCCTTTCATTTTTGGATGCATCCCTCATTCTCTTTTTCTTACTCTTCTCTTTTTCTTCTTAACGGACGCCACCCCACTCTCCATCTCCTCCATCTTCTTCCATTGGTGGTGTTGGTGTTCTTCCCCTCCTTATGGCTTTCGTCTCCATTTTAGGTAGCCTTTGTGCTCTGTTATTATTATTTTTTTTTCATGAGTTTGAATACTTTTTGAAAATATACTTCCAGAATATAATTTTTTGAAAAAATAATGGTTTTGGAAGTTTGTTTTCAAAACTAAAATCATTCAGAAACATAATTTTAGACCTGAGTTTTTGAAGCACATTTCCATAACTCAACAATTTTAGTTATGAAAACATACTTCTAGAAGTTTTTAAACCTAAATTACCGCATTACCAAAGTATATTTTTGGAATTATAACTATTTCGAAAACATACTTTTGAAATGCAGTTAAAAATGACTTTGAAAATATTTAAAAGTTTTATGTTCTTTTTTTGTGATTGTGGTTCGACGCTAACGACCTATAACTTTTGCCACGTCTACTTAATATTGGGGGAAATTCACGAAAGAACTCTTATTTGAAATTGAGGATAAATATTAGAAACTCAACTCGCTCGTTTGAAAAGTGGGAGACTGAATTGAAAAATTGTGATACTTAAAGGACTAAAAGTAAATTTCAACCAATTTACTATAATGATATTGATACCTTTAAATTGTGTCATCACAATTTGTGTTATTTAAACTGTAATAAAAAGTATTTAAAAGTGTATTATTTTTCAATTACAGCAGAAACATTTTATTGTTTCTCTTTTATTTTTTTAATAAATTTCTTTTATTTGTTTAATATATAATAAACAACTCTTACTGATGGGTTCCTAAAAAAACTCTTACTAATGGCGAAAACAAAATCTATGTGAAGAGAAGGCAGAATTGCTGGACGGGAAAACAAAAATGAGTTGTCAACAACACAAAAGAAATTTTATCTAAGTTTTGTCATTAATTGAAAGCTATAACGATAAAAAAAAATAAGGCCTTATTTACTTCCCTTTCTTTGTTTCATATTTTCATTTCCACTAAGTTCCACTTAAACTAACATACATTAGAGAAAACACAGATGCAAGATACTTCTCCTAATCTAGTATTTTCAGAAATATTGAAAATGCTAAAAAAGTTGTTTTTATTATTTCCAAAAATATATTCTCCCTAACTTCTCTTCCATCTTCTCTCTATCACAATTGTTTATTATAAAAGTCTTTCATTTTTTTATTAATAATATAAAATAAGTATAGATTTTAGAAAATAAAAACACAAAATGTTTTCTGAAAGTATGGGCTAAAAGTTTCCATTATTAGAAAGGATGTGCAAGAAGTGTTAAAGAAGTTGGGAATAAAATTGTAAGTATAATTGTTACAAAAAAAAAATTGTAAGTATAATGATAATGATATGACATGATGATGTGTGATGTGATTTTTTTTTTTGATGCAATGATAATGTGATTTCTAAATATTGAGAATCTAAAAATTATTTGAGAGGGGAAACGAAAAACAAAAATAAAAATCAATCAAGAAAAAAAAAACAAAACAAAAATAAGAAGCAAAGCAAGCAATTTTTTTTTTGGTCGATAAAGCAAAAGAAACACAAGAGTTTATCCCAAAATGAAAGGAAAGCCCATGGAGAACGTGCAAGTTGGGCTTAACTAACAGTTAACAACGATTCGTGAAAGGAATCCGAAAACGTGGTTACTCTCTACCATTACCATAGCATAGCAACGCAACCATAACGTGCTCGTACTTGTGTTTGTTGGGTGCGTAGCGCGTGCCACTCCTACTGCAATCTGCAAACTCCATCCAACTCCAACCTCAAAATCTCTTTGTTCCATTTTCCCACGTACTCCAACTTCCAATGACACATCCATTCACGGTTAGCTTCTTTTCCTTCTTCGCTCCCACCACATTCTCAATTCTTCAAAAGCTTCACTTTTTATTTTTTCCCCCTTCAATTGATCGATTGAATCATATATGCTTCCAATTTGAAGGGGAGGAGGGGGAAAAAAAAAAGTCTTGGCTAATACTAGCTTAACCGTGTCTGATCTCTCCTTTTCATATTGATTATTTTTTAATGCTACTCTTCTGGATCTGAGACTCCGTTTTGGATCTGTTTGTTATGGATTTGAAAAACAAAGGCACGATTTTTAATTTCCTTTTTTTATAGAATGGAGAGAAGTTTTGCATTGTGAAATCTCATGGGTTTCTTTGGTGATGGATTGGAGTTTCATTTAAGATGGTATGACATTCTAGTGAATTTACTGTTTTTCACAAGCATCACTCAGTAAATCCAAATTATAATTAAATTGAAATTAGAGTTTCATTCAAACGGGTTGTACTGCCTTCAAGGTTGCATTTGTTTTGAAGCCTTTGGCATCCACCCAGAAAAAGAAACGAGTGAATCACTTTAGGGGATGCTATATGATTAGAATAGAATTGAACTTCTATGTTACATTTGATGCAAGATCTATGTTGTTCACAGTGATGATTCACTTTTACCATTCTTGAATTGGGTAAGTCACCAATAGAAATGATTTTGTTCATGATGCCTTTCATGTTATATGTAAAGTCATTTCATTTCTTGCTGATCTGTTCCTAATTGAATAAAATAATTTCTTATAACTTGTGAATGTTCAAATATATCAGAATTATCATGATGGGATGAACTGAAGACCATACTATACGATTTTGAGTCTGTTTTTAAAGAAAATATGGTCTCATTTTGATGAATACCTATCCTTTTATTCCTAACTTTACCTTTTTTTATTTTTCAATCTTAAGTTGGCCAATATGCAAGTATAGTTCTTCTTGGTACTAGTCAATCTATACACTACAGGGATATTTTAAAATAGTCCCTTGGGCAAAGGAGGACACAGTTATCCGAGAATAGCAGTGATTGCTAGGTTATTTTAAAATAGAAGTGTGATGTTGGATTAAGGTCCTGAATGAGGATGATGTGGGTTATTTTGAACCATGAATTAAGAATATGCAAAGTCTTAATAGTCTTGATCCACCGATTGTGTCTGATGCATGTCGCCTTTTGATTTTGTAAATTTGATTTGATTCTCTGGGCTCAAAGGCCTAGTGATTCTCATTTTATCAACTTGTTGACTTTCCACTAAGTGGACTATTTCCATAACTAGGAGAAGGGGAAGGGGTCAGATGCTAGATGTTATGCTTTAGTGTTAGCTAATTTTATTCCTGTAGGTTATTATCAAATATGATGATATGCATACCAATACTTTTTGTTTGTCAATTGTCAGTTTATAACCCTTTTGATGGCCCATAAAGTGACTTTACTTTGTAACTTTTTAATAGAAATATTTACTGTTCAATCATAGTGATTTTATGGTAATGTTGTACTCTGGGTATTTCTTTTATTTCAAATATGAAAATTTCTGACCTTCCATTTTACCAGGTTTCTTTGTTTATTTAAATGGGTTTACTCCTGCATTATTTGAACGTGGATGGAATGTTATGGAGTCAAGTTAAAAGCGATCAGTGTTAAGTTTTGAAGAATTTAAAAGAACATGGCTCCAGCTAGCAAGGCTGAGAAGAAGGCAGCAGTAGATGCTGCTGCATGGATGTTCAATGTTGTCACTTCTGTTGGAATTATCATTGTAAACAAAGCTTTGATGGCCGCTTATGGCTTCAGTTTTGGTAAATTCCTTTACCAGTTTCTTAATAATGTTTCTGTTACTTATCTATGTTGTCTTGTCCCAGTTAATATATCATAAAACTTTATATTAATTTTTTAATCTTCTTTTAAGTGTGATTTGCCTTTACTGCCTGCAGCTACAACATTAACGGGTCTTCATTTTGCTACTACAACTTTGATGACGGTCATACTACGGATGCTGGGATACGTCCAGCCTTCTCATCTTCCCTTGCCCGAACTTCTAAAATTTGTTGTCTTTGCTAACTTCTCTATTGTTGGAATGAATGTCAGTCTAATGTGGAACTCAGTTGGATTCTATCAAGTGAGTTGGGCTGAATTTTAGCTATTGGTCTATTAATGCCTTCAGAAGCTAAATTTGCTTTTTATTAACCATTGGCAGATTGCTAAGTTGAGTATGATCCCTGTATCCTGCTTGTTAGAAGTTGTTTTGGACAAGATTCGCTATTCAAGAGACACAAAACTGAGCATAGGTGTTGTTCTTTTGGGTGTTGGTGTTTGCACTGTTACTGATGTTAGTGTCAACATGAAAGGTTTCATTGCTGCTTTTATAGCAGTGTGGAGCACATCTCTGCAACAATATGTAAGTCTGACATTCAACTACAATATGTAACATACTGTATCTCTTCAAACTTAAACAGCATAATCAAGTCATAAATAGATCCATGCAAGGACCTGCATACACAACATACAAAGAGAGATACCAGACAAACATTTGCATTATCATTTCTGTCTTAATAATGTGTTCGTGTTATGCTTATATGTTCACATTTCAACCTGCTATAAACACTCCTGTTAATTGGTATATGGAGTTTCATTCTGATTTTTTTTCCCCAGAGGAAGGCCTAGAAAAACTATAGCGAAACTATTAAGAAAGATATAGAGGCCAATGATTTCACTAGAGACATGATTTATGATAGACCACTACGGCGTTGAGTAATCCATGTAACCGATCCTACTAGTGGGATAAGGCTTTGTTGTTGTTGACTCATTTTGTTCCATTCAATACTAACGAGTTTTCAAATCTTTCACGTGCAGTATGTTCATTTTCTTCAAAGGAAGTATTCACTAAGCTCCTTCAACCTTCTGGGACATACGGCACCAGCACAGGCTGGATCATTACTGTTATTAGGTCCTGTTCTAGACTATTGGTTGACAAACAACAGAGTTGACCAATATGCTTATAATGCAGCCTCCTTGGTAAGTTCTGAATAACATAAATATATCAATGATATCAGATTAAACATATAGACTCTAGACAATTTATTTCTCTAAGAAAACGAGTGCATGCATTTGCAGATTTACATTGATGTGCATATTATAGTGGATGGCTTGATGTGTTACATCAATATTGATTTCACCTTCAAATGTGTCTAGATAATTGCACTTGATATAACTGTTCTTGTTTGCATGCCTGTGTATAACATGGCTCTGTTATTTAGGCTTGCCTCATTGCTTTAGATCTTTCAGAATATGTGATGAATGTCATATAAAAAGGCTAGTCTGAATTTCATTAAATGATCATTTATAAATTTACAGGAAAAGAAAACATTCAACCAAATTTGACGATTCAATGATGAAATGAAACGGACAAATTCTAGAACACAATTGAAAATAGAGTGCAAATTGAGCAACATATTTTGGCAATGAATATTTCACTATGTCTATCAATGTATAAAAACGCAATAGATCGACCATAAGGATTAATGTAACGATGATGACCTTTTGTTACTTTTGACTTACTTATGTGTGTTACATTGACCTTCACTAAGCTTGTTATCTTCTGTGTTGGTTTTGACAGACGTTCATAATCCTGTCATGCACTATTGCAGTTGGAACCAACCTCAGCCAATTTATCTGCATTGGCAGATTTACTGCAGTATCTTTTCAAGTACTTGGCCATATGAAGACAATACTTGTTTTAATAATGGGATTCTTTTTCTTTGGGAGGGAAGGTCTCAATCTTCACGTGGTTTTAGGGATGGTAATAGCTGTGGTTGGAATGATATGGTATGGCAATGCCTCATCAAAGCCCGGTGGAAAGGAGCGTTGGAGTCACTCTCTCCCTACCAATAAAACAGAAAGCCGATAGTTTCACAGCATTCACTCCTTATTATGATGGTTTTATTTGCGAAAGTTGAGCACACGAAGATAGTTTATTCTAGGAAAGTTTTTAATTATTTGAAATCAAAACTTATTGGTTCTCTAATTATTTTAACATCATTTGTAATTCTTTAAATTTTATTTTCTTGTTTTGGATCCCAGAAGATGTTTCCTTATAGGTCTGTGTTCCCTGCAAAATTTTTCATCTTCTCCATGATTGGAATATATTTTTATTCTCCACTCAACTGTGATCTGTGCTTTAATGGTACGCACTTGACGAAATTTTAGTGCTCAGAAAACAGAGCAAGTCACATGAAATTGTAAATTTAACATATCGCTTCCTAAAATTCAGAAAACAATTTTTCAAAGTAATACTCCTCCCGTCCCATAATATATGTCATATTTGCTAAAAATAATTGTCCTAAAATATGTCACTTTCAATTTTCAGTGCAAAATTAAATGTTTGTTTGTCAATTATACCCTCAAGTACTTCACTTTGTATTTATAATAATACTTAATACACCAATAGCTAATGGGGTTAACTTGGTAAAATTATCACTCTATTTCTTTCAATTATTATTTTTTTCTTAAACTGTGTGATTTGGTCAATTGTGACATATATTATAGGACGGAGGGAGTATTAGCTTTGGCTGAATTCTTGACAATTTAACGATTCGTGCAAGACATTTATTTAAAAAATATGGGAAAAATAAATACAAATGCAAGTGAAATTGTTTAGGAAAATTCACAAAAGTGCTCACAACAAAGATATGGGTTTTACAAAATATGGGGAGAGAAGGTACAAAGAGCAACCTTACCTTGGGGAGTTGGGGTGATTGAAATCCCGTCAACGTCCAAACCGTTCAAACCCGTCGCAGTTCTAGTGAAGCGGGTGGGTTAATTCGAGTAAACAGATTAATAGGTTTGAAAAACAAGTTAAGTACGACTATGTTTGGTTAGATCTAGATTTGTGTAATTCAATCCATCGATACCCGAATCCAACCAAAGATAAGAGGGCAAAAGGTTCACATAGATAAGCCAGTTGTCGTAGACGGTATAACGTGACCTCGTGTTTGTTTCACATTGAAAAAATGGGTATTGTGTGTTAGTGACTCATCAAGTTGCCATCACCCAATCAGAGGTGCGTCCACAAAGATGAGAGGGAGAGAGACTCAGACGCAAACACCACAACAACGTTCTCTGCATCGTCATTGTTGGAAGGCCAATTCCCCCCACTTCCTGACATCAACCTCAAGCATTTTGCAAGGGGATTTTTGTTTCTGAGATGTCGTTTCCCTAAAGAAACTAATAGTGCTCGGTTCCCCAAATTGAAGGAGGTGGGGGTCATGCCGTTGCCAAAGGAGCCACTCGATTAATTAGATTAGGGTTTCATCATTCAGCACCATCTCTCTCTCTCTCTCTCTCTCTCTCTCCCTCTCTGGTCCAAACCTCAACACTGAATGCGAAAAAGAAAATAGGGGATTAGAGTTTAAGGAAGCACTAATGGATTCTACAACTGACAAGGAATCAGAGAACAATAATAATATCCTAAAAAAATGCCCACCAAATCGCAAAGGCAATTATTGTCAGCAGTGTCTTCATTTGTTTCCAACATATATTAGGATATGCTTATAGCAACATGAGCAAGTTGTGGATTACATAGTGGACATGGCTCCTCTTCTTTGTGTTTCTATTAGTGTCCATAGTCTAATTGAAGCACTTTTTGGTGAGTTTAAACAGACAGAAATGGACTTTTGGCAGCGTCATCAGTAATCTATGGATGGAGTTTCTTTTGCCCGAAACACTGCTGCCAAACCCTACACCCACCCCACCCCACCCCACCCCACCACCCCGTTTGCTGTCTCTAATTAACGTCTGCAGTTGTATGACCCAACTTCCACGAAGAGAAACTTCAGAGTACCTTTCTCAATCATTTTACCCCCATTGTGAACTCAAATAAGCAGTTTAACTGGAATGCCACATCAACTTACTTTTGGCTTATGGCTAAAATATGAAGACATACACAACAGAGCGAATGAGTAATGACTCGTCACAAAATATGCATGATAGAGAAGGGTTCCGTTTAAGATGTGTTGGGAATAAACTAGTAAGCTTGGTAGTTTCATCCACTTATCACCCTTAATGTGCACCTTTTTGTGACCTTAAATTTTTCAGAGCTTTGATAAAAATGCAACTTTCTTCGACACCTTTTTGTGAAAAAACACCATTAGAATCCACCCCCACTGATATGAAAACACTGTACGCCTCAACTGAATCTCTAATTATTAGTGTTACTATTATTATCATTCGAGAAAGCAGAATTTTCATTTGAGGATCCACCGTGAATGTGTAATTTCATCAAATACTATTCAAGGGCTCTAAATCTAAGAATACCACCATAATCCAACTAAATGGAAACTTTAATGCAAATACCAAACAAAATTGAAATTGTCACAGCATTTAACAACCATACAAAGTTGGTATAGGAAACATGTCTAATGTACTTCAAATATGCCTCTTCAACACCATCTAATATCCAAAAGCCAAAACATAAGAGCTTAACGCTTCTTTGAGACACCAACAGTCTTTCCCCTGCGGCCAGTAGTCTTGGTGTGCTGCCCACGGACACGAAGGCCCCAGTAGTGCCTCAAACCACGGTGGTTTCTGCATAACAGTAAGAATGTAAGTCTTAAGTGTTACAACAACAGCCAAAATTTCATTAACCAGCCAATACCCAAGTTCTCCACATAAATCCTTCGGTATGTTAATGACTAGAGAATTTGACAAGCAAAACTATATGTTTTGTGTTACATCAGCTCTGACACTTCTACCCAAAATCAACATGAAAATCCTATATAGTGCAATACTATATTCCAAAAGAATACAAGCAATGGCTATGTATTCAATACTTACACTGACATCTTGAAATCATCCAGCCAAGAGAACAATATATACAATTCATTGAACAAGAAACCAGAAAATTACTTCTAAGGCCAGTTTGGACATTGGATTAGCTAGCCTTTAGTTTATGACAGAGCTTCTCTACAGATATAAGTATTTGATTACTAACTTAAATGAGGAAGCTTCATTAATTATAAGATCGTTTCAACTTTCATTTTCCCACAAATGCTGTTAAAAAAAATTAATCAGGCTCTAAATGGCTTCTTTGAAAAGATAAACTTCTATTAAGATTGATATAAATACTACCATCGGTTAAAAGAGAATCATCCTTTTAGGACATCATAATATACAAATAACACAGGCAAACATCACATTAACAAGTAGACAAGTGACAACATAAAAAACCATGTCAAATAAACAAGAGAGCAGCAGCTGAATGAGAAGTTTGAATAGATAAGATACCTGATTTTCTTGAGTCTCTCCAAGTCATCCCTCAACTTCATATCCAAAGCATTTGAAACCACCTGAGAGTACTTGCCATCCTTGTAGTCCTTCTTCCTGTTCAAAAACCAATCCGGGATCTTGAATTGCCTAGGGTTTGCAACCACAGTCATAATATTATCCAACTCAGCAGCACTCAATTCACCAGCCCTGCCAGTACCAACAACAACAAACAGATATTAAGACAGACAACACAAGTGATGTGATGTAAATTGAATGAATGTGCGATCAAACCAATCTCAAAAGATAAACCTCTTGTTCATGTCGACATCCGCCTTCTTGCAAGCGATGTTGGCGAATCTCCTACCAATACCCTTGATGGAGGTGAGTGCGAACATTATCTTCTGCTTCCCATCAACGTTCGTGTTCAGCACACGCAGAATGTGCTGGAATTCCTCGTTCGCCACCAGAGACTGCCACACATTGCAAAAACAAAACAAACAAAATGATAAGACACCAGCAGCATACGGTGTGTGCCGCCGATTACTGTATACGGTTGCTCAATATTGAACCTTTCGAATCGGTGCGTGCAGAGAAAGATGCATTCAAGTTAGAAACGTACCATTTTTTACGCCGCCGAAGATTTGTTGAGGAGTGATGATTGCCGCCAAGGCTGCTCTGGTCGTGGATAGAGGATGTGGGATTTTAGGGTTTGTGAGAATAAATGGGATATATAATGTGCTGCCTATGCAGATGGACGATTTTACCATCGAGTGATGTTATGGAATACAAAAAATAATTGTAAATTGTAGTTTTTTTTTCGTGAATAAATTGTAGTTTTTTGAAATATTAAATATATTAAACTTTTACATATTAGCAAAATTTTAATTTTTTAATCAGTGCTGCGATGTAAGGAGGGAATGTTCATAAATAAATTTAATATAATAAAAACTAAAAAATTGGAAATATAAAAAAAATATTTAATTGAATCAGATTATCAACTTTATATTAAAACTGTTCAAATTGAATTTGTATATATAATGTAATTCAATTGTACACATTTGAAAAATTGTTTAAAATATCATACAAGTTATATTTGTTAGAATACAAAAAAATTAGTATATTATTTTAGTAAAATGGTGAATTTAGCGTTGGATTGTCTCCCTGAGTATAGGTGTAAATGAGCCGAGCTATTCGTGAATTATTCGAGCTTAGCTCGTTAAATACTTGGTTAAGCTCATTTTAAACAAACAAACTCAGACTTGAGATTGGGCTCGATTATTCAAATGAGACAAGTCCAAGCCTTACAAGCTCGACGTTAACGGCTCGTGAATAGCTCGTTTGAGGATATAATTGTCTTTTTCAATTTATATTTTTTGTGTTATTTTTATTATATAAATTCAACAAATTTAAAAAAAGTGCTATAGTGGGCTGTTGTATTTAGTTCAATCAATTTTCCTATATACCATGTGAAGAAGCATATTTCGGCTTTCGCCCATTTACATTGTACATCGTATTCGAATCCTTATCGTCACCATAGTTTAAAGAAATTTTGTTAACTATATATATGCTGATCGAGAATGAGTATGTCTCTTCTGTCGTCAAATCTCTTCCCTCATTTGTAAATCTCCAATGGTGTCTGCATATTTGTTTCTCAATGTTTTCCTTTCTCTACCCAATTTGTAAGTCACATCCACTCGACCAACACAACATTCACTACTGCAGTTTTGGCTTTTAATATCGGTTATAAACAGCCTTTAACATCGGTTATGAAATCGTTATTGAAGCGAGCGATATTAAAAGTGGGAACTATTTACGTCAGACAATGAACCGATGTGAAAAACCTTTTTTACATCGGTTCCTGCAACAACCGATGTTAAAAGTACCATTTTCACATCTATTTTCCACCTAAACCGTTGTTAAAAGTGTCATTTTTATATCGGTTTTTAAATAACTGATGTTAAAAGTTCTCTTTTTATATCAGTTATTTAAAAATCGATGTTAAAAGTGCTTTTTTCATATCGATTTTTAAATAACCGATGTTAAAATCTCCCTTTTTATATCAGTTTTTAAATAACCGATGTTAAAAGTTTCCTTTTCATATCAGTTTTTAAATAACCGATGTTAAAAGTTTCCTTTTTACATCTGTTATTTTAAGCAATTGTGGCCAACCATATTTTTTTTAATACCATACCAAACCAACACTAAAGATCCCATTGCAATACCATACCAAAACCAACACTTTAAAGATCACTGTTATAAACAGAATGAAAGAGAGAGACACACAAAACACAAAGACCGAAGCAATGAAGCAAAAGTGTATTCAATGTTTATACTTTTCCTTCATTAAGTTGAATGCACAGAACCTCATTCTACCAATTACATGCTCACTTTCAATAATATATTTAAAAAAAATCAATCTACAGCTAAAGAATGGAATCCAAATGGACAACTTTCCAGAAATAAATACAAAGAAAGCCACACCCACACCGACACCAACACCGTGGCAGCAGCAACAACATTAACAATGATCAAACAGGGGCATAGGGACAGGTAGCAGCGTCAATAAGCAAATGGCCAATGCATCCACCATACCTCCCTCTCACTATTTCTCCCATCATCACCTGCAAAGACAAAATAAGAGGGAGGGATCAACAACAAAGAGCCTATCGAAAAGAGAGAAATAGAAAAACACGTCTCCCACCAGTAGAATTCAAATTCAATTCAAGAACCTGAAAGGCCAGAAACTGCCTTCATAGCTTTTTGCTTGATTTTGTCTTCATTAATTTCCACCTTTAACACAACTTTCTCTCACATAAAAACCTTGTAGTTGTTAGGAAATAACACTCACCTTCTAAGGCTACATGCGAGGAAATTATCAAAAGACAAGCACAGACTGAAATTGGAACAACAGAATATGTATAGGGTGTCAACTATATATATATATATATATATATATATATATATATATATATAGACACACACACACACGAGTGCTTCAAATTTTGATAATGTCAAACACCATGCCTAAAAGCTTAAGCTACTAGGTAATAGAGCGTTTGATACCATAGGAACTAATTCTCTAAAAGGCTTAAGCTATTAAGTGAAGACATATGAATGATTTTAACAAGGGAAGAACAAGCTGCACAACAAAACAGAAAGCAGCAAACTTCAAGATATAAAAATGTTTGGTTCAGTTGGGGCATAAAACATTTTGAGTACATACAACCACAACAATAATGCATATCATATCAAAGAAAAACAGACCTGTAAAGGTGTCCCTGTCAGAAGCAGGTGCCTATGACATCGATATCTAACAAGATCACGAGCTAGAACTGACTCTCTATCCTTCATTCTCTGAGCTTCATCAATTATGATATACCTTCAATCAATTTTTGAAAGCCTTGACCGGTCATACATGATGACCGCATAAGTAGTCACAAGGACATTAAACTTCATAGCCATAATCTCCTGCAAATATAACACTAACTCAGCACTGAAAATTGAATTACTCCTAATAGTAGAAAACTACACATCAATATGCTGAGGCATACTTACTTGAGAAAATAATTTTGATCGATAATCCTTCCCTCCAGCATAAAAAATGCACGAAACAGATGGTAACCAAGTATGCAACTCACTCTGCATGGTCAATACAAATTTTTGGGTTAAAGACACACATAATCATAAAGAAAATAAATATCATTGAAATGAAAGAGTTGAAGCACACCTTCCAGTTAACCATAATAGCATTTGGGACTATTATAAGATGTGGGCCATAGTTTCCTTTAAATTCCATTAAATAGGCAATTAATGCCATAACTTGGACAAGGAAGACATATTTAATTTGACAGGGGGTGCACACAACTATCACACTAGTTATGTATACGTTTAATAACATTAAAAAAAGGACTAATCTTCTTACATCTCCCATGTATGACATAAACTCAAATATGAAGTATAAAAACACTTGGCCGGAAAAAAAACACAATAAATGTTATTCCCCTTTTAAGGGAGTGCACGGCAAAACATTATACTGACTGACAGCTTTGCCAAGACCCATCTCATCCATTCAACAGAGTATGATGTCTAACAATGAGCTTTCTTTCATTCAACAATTTCAAGAAGACATGTTTATGTTGCTAAGTCAGGATTGACAGTCAAATAATCAACAACTGATTTTACAGGGAAACAATTATTGATTACTAACCTGCAAACAAATACAAGTAGGTCAATCCATGAGCAACATCAATTGCAATTCCAAGGTTAACATCCCCAAATATAAAAATTATAAAAAATAGAAAACAAAAGGGAAGAGAAAGGATGGAAATAGAAATCAAGATGGTTAAGTGGCAGCATGTTGCTTTTGGGAAGGGGGAAAAAACACAGATTCAAATTTTGCTCCACGAATTAGTCTTCATAATTTCAAATATCTACCAAGTTACCAACAGAGAAATGTCTAAACCACAGGATAAAATTTCTCATCAAGCTTACCTGTCAAATCCTCCATATTTGCAGGCTTTACATCAACAATATTAAAATTTTGATTGTTAATTTCCAGGTTCCAAAGATTTATTCGCAAATCATCGGCTGATATGAAAGTTTCGACATCACTACAAGGTATGAGCAACATAACACCATCCAAATTGGATTAGTATCTAAAAACTATAAAAGAAAGTAGAAAATAAGGTGCAAAAAATCATATAGACATCAAGAAATAATCCATATTCCAGAAAGAAAACAACCACTTATCCTTTTTAAGAACACCACTACATTAAGAGAAATAAAAATTACAAAAGCTAGATTCACCCTTAATAACCTTTAATTAGAATATGAATCTTCAGGGTTCTCAACTTCTCCCAAGATTTACTAGACTATAGCAAAATACAGCGAGAACAAAGAAAGCTAAAATCACTTGTTATTTGAAATAGAATTGATATGATAATCATGAGCATGGGCATATACTCTACAACATCGAGCCACCAAGCTGGTTTCAAGCCGAGAATAGAAGTTTGAATCTGGTCTTTGCTAACCCAGCCGCGACCACCACCGTGAGCAGCGATCCTCACCTGCGCATCCAGCCTCCACAAGTCTCGTCAACATACTCACGCAATTAGAAAATCTTCTGGGAAGAAGGAAAGGAGAGGGAGTTCGAGCTTACCAAGAGAAAATGGAGACGCAGCGGTGTTCAGCTGACCGGCGACGGAAGGATGCAGCGGCTGTTCTGCACACCACCAACGCCACTAAACAGGTACCTGTGACGGGAGAGCTTGTGGCTTCCAAACCTAGGTTTCTGATTTTGGGGAGAGAAGGAACAAAATATGATGGGGGAAAATAGCGATCCAAAGATGAATAGGATCCGTGCGAGGTTTCTCACCTTTTTCCTGATCTTTCCACATCGGTTAAAGAGAGAACCGATATAAAAAGTTTTTTTATATCGGTTTATGGAAAAACCGATGTAAAAACGTTCGTGTTAATTGCAAAAATGCCACTGCCTTTTTTTTAATATCGGTTGCAATATAACTGATGTAAGTTTCTGTTATAAAATGTGTTTTTTGTACTAGTGATTGGTAAGGAAAGGAAATGTAATTTTTAGAATAATTTTAAATATATTCAATTAAAATACAGTGTTTGAGTGTTTAGTAAAAAGAATTTCAATATTTTCTAGTAATGCATGAGAGCACTAGTTTAAGAAACCAAAATTAAAATCTTTTTATATTTTATTCCTTTTGGATGAGAGTTGATTAATATTTTTGAATTTCACATATCACATATTAAATACATATTTTTATTTATAAATTGTCACATAATATTAAAATCTTTATTAACTAAATAAACTTTAAAAATAATTTAAGAATTTTTTTTTATAAATACAAAAATAATTAAGTTTTTTTGGTATTAAAAAGTAGTTGAGATGTAGACGAGCTTAACAAGCTAACCAAGCTCTACTTTTTTCAGGCAAGCCAAGCTCAAGCTTTTGGTTTGACTCAATTAAATAAATAAGTCAAGCTCAAATATTTTCTTCACAAGTCAAGCTCAAGCTTCAAGTGCTCGGCTCGACTCGACTCGTTTACACCTCTATCTGTAAGTGGTCCACAATATATCATAATATTTATGTAATTTTGTAATTATTATGAAATCTTTTGATTTTTTTTAATTAACAACCTTCCCACCCTCCACCAATATCACTCATTGACCATTTTATTAGAACCGAGATTGACTAAGTGGTGCTTAGAGACTAGGATCTTCAAGGGTTAGGAAGTGGTTGGAAATCTCCTTTTTCACACACTCGTGGTAGAGATAAGCTCGTTCTCGTGAACACTAGTAGACGTTGTCTCCTCTTTTTTTTTTTGTGCTCTACACCTCACTTTTCTGATTTGTTGGGTAATTGTTTGATTAAATGCATGAATCCTGCATTCTCTCACGAGAACCTCCCCTTCCATGCTCTTCTCCTCATTTGACACACGTCGAGGATAGTGTAGCTATCTGTGATTCTGAGCGATGCCACTTTAGTCCTCAGAAAGTGGAATTGTCTTGCCACAAGGGTGTGTGCCAGTCTTGCGCTCGATTCCTAAGGTGGTGCAAGGTTGGAGATTTCTCCAATATGGAGGTGGATCTTTTGGAGTTCATGCAAAATTCGAATAACCTAAAAGTGTATTCCACCAACGAATAATTGGTTGTTACTAGAAGAGGAAATCAAACAAGCCATTCACACCTTATCACATTTTTCTACTTTCCCTCTCTCCGTTCACGATTTCACACCCCAATCCCAAATTTATAAGCTTTTTTGAAACTCCTTTTTTTGGCGCGCAAAAATTCTTCGCTCGATCTCTGACGCCGTGAGCTGGTTTCTGATGGCAGCAAGGAAAAGACGATGGTATAAGCGGTGGTGATGTTGTATTGCGCACTGAACTCGTGACTGGCAGGGGAGGAAAAAAAGGAGGATCGCGCAGACGTGTTGAAATCGAGCAGTTCAATTAGCTGGAGGCATTAAAACACAAGATCAGTTTCCGTCAAAGTAATATCATGGCAAAATTGCGTTTTCGGTCCTTTAAATTATTTTTAAAGTTCTCATTAGTCCTTTAAGTTTTTTTTTGGTCTTAAATAGATCCTTTATGTTTTAAAAGGTTGACACAGTTACCCTTTTTTACAGTCGTCGTTCAGACCCATTAAAAACAAACGACGTGGCACAAATGGAGATGACATGGACTAAAACATGGCATTACTTGGACTATTATAACCGTTGGGGGATTTGCAATGTAGGATAAGTCATCTTCCCTAATTTATATTCTTCTTCTTCACACATAAACCCTAGACTTGCAGGCATAAAAATCCTCATAACAATGGCTTCATTTCGTAGCAATGGTTCGAATTCCTGCACCTATAACTCCGGTTCCTTTGTATCCAATGGAAGGCGTGAGAAGCAGTAGCCACCGGAGTGTCGTTGTGGTGCGCAGGCTGTGGTGCGCACAGTGACAAAAATGTGCGCCAACAGAGGAAGGAAGTTCTGGGGATGTAGGTTTTTTGTAGTAAGTTTTTTCGATTCTGATGTGTTTTGGGATTTTGGTTTAGGGTTTCAACACTTTGATTTTCAACATTGTTGTTAATGTTGATAGGCTCCTGACATTCCATCTGGCTGCAATTTCTTTGACTGGTACTCAGAACCAGTGGCTCAGACACAAGTATTAGGGACCCCATGTGCAGAGTGTGCTCAAAAGGATATGGAAATTATGTCACTTAGAAGGACAATATTGAAAATCCATGGGGATGAGAAAACATCAAGGAATTTGATGAAGATTGTTACTGTTACTTGTTTTTTGTTGGTTGTCACTTGTGTCATGATGTTCATAGTCTTCAAGACTGGAAAGGGTGTGTTTGTACATCAAGGGTTCAGGGTTTAGTTTGCAGTTTAATTATATGTATTGGAATTAATGTGATGTAATGGAATTATGTAATGAGTTCAGAGTTTATGTGTAACACTCCGACTTTCTTAAGCTTGGTAGTTAAAGACCCTAAGTAAAAAATGGGATCTAATCCCTAAGGATTAATGAGGTTAATAACCTTTAATTCAATGATTTAAAATATAATTAAGCCTAAGGGGTAAAATAGTAATTTTTTCCAGTTATTTAGGAAATGAGGGACTAATTATTTATGAGTATGAGTAGTTTAATTTATTAATTTATCTAAGGTTTAATTAAAGACCAAAGGATAAATTATGGAATTAAACGAGGGTATGTTAGCAAGATTTTCATTAAATCATGCTCTAAACCATACCACGCACCCCATTTCCCTCTCACCCACCTAAGCACACTCTTCTCTCTCAAAACACACATACACACACGATCTGTAAAAGAAAAATAAAAGGAAAGAAATAGAGAAAGAAGGAAAGAAAAGAGAAAAGGGAAAAAGAGAGAGGGAAGGGCGCGACGGAAGGGAAGATGAGAAGGGAGGCGGAGTGCAGCAGCTCCGGCGTTCCGTGAGCGCGGCGGCGAGAAGGAAGGTGACAGCGCGCCACCATGAGCAACGAGAGGGAGAGATAGAGCGAGAGAGAGCGAGATAGGAGAGGAACCGAGAGAGAGAGACAGAGACAGAGAGGGGGAGAGAGAGAGAGAGACCGAGAGGGAGAGAAGAAGAAGGAAATGGAGGAAAGGAAGAAGAAGAAGCAAGGATTCAAGCTTCCATCGAGATACAAGCTTGGAAGAGGAGCTTCCATGGTGGATTTTGAGTACCCACGCCCTAAAATTTGGGGGTTTTCATCCCAACGCATTTGGGAGCAAAAGTAACATAGAATCCCTTAATTTAAAACCTCTCTTAGGGTGTGCTAGGGTTAATTGCTTTAATTCCTGATTTCTAATGTCTAATGAGTATAAGTTGTAATATTTGAGTGGGATTGGTTAAGGGTTGGATGGCTGCCCCCAACGCCCCCCACAAACATTTGTGTGATGTTTGCCCTATTGTGAGTTCCACAGAGCTCCAATTGGTATGTTTGGTTTTAGTTCTATCATGTTGATCAAATATGTATGAATGAATTTTGATGTGGCTTTGTGTTTGAACTAACCTATTTTGGGAAATCTTATTCTTTTAGGTGTTGGGCACCCATAAGTCTCACACTAAGTTTTCCGTTCCCCTATTTGTTTAATGAAAGTATGCTTTGATGTTAGGGATTTCAGAAAATTGTGTAGGAAAGGAAATGGGTCTCATGAGATTGTAAATGATATATGTTTTAAGTATGTGGTGCTCTTTGATTGTCAAACTTAAATCTTTGATTTGGTAAAATTTCATTGGTGATAGTTTGAATGAGTAAATGTTGCACAAGTTCAAGAGGCCTATTTGCCTATTTACTTGATTGGAAACATGCAGTTATTATGTGATAGTATGATTAAGCATATGAAAAAGACTTATTGCATGACTCCTCATAAGAGCAGCTTACAGTATATCCATGACTTGTGGGGCGCCACTTGCCGGTTATAGACGTGTGACCGTTATACCGTAGGATGTCATGACGATATAACCATGTACATGTGGGACGCCCTTGTAGGTTATAGACGTATGACTACTATACCGTAGATTACGTTGACCGGGGTCTATGGACCTTAGCATATGTCACAACCCGGAACGTAGTGTCCCGGAGGTAACGACTTGACCATATGGGATTAGTAAGCCGTTCTTAACAGGAAAGAAAGCAAGACCATATGTTGACTCAGGTTAGTGCATGGTTCACGCTTATGGTGCCTAACTTATGTTATGTTTTCGAAACAAAAAGCTTATGTCTTATATGTGAAAGATGTTTTGGCTTTAAATGCCTCAAATAAGTTAAGTATAATAGAAATGATTTCGATGGCTTGAATGCTTACATGCTTTACGAAAGAATGTTTGAAATATTATATTCTAGTATAGTATATTTATATGCTTGATGGACTCGGAATGAGTATTATTTGATGAGAGGAGTTTTCTATACATAGCACACCACGTATGGCTGAAAACAACAGTAAAAGTTTTATGATTTTCAAGTCTATGTTACTGAGTTTTATAAACTCACATAATTGGGGCGTTGTCTTCAGGTACTAGCTTATGGAGCAGTGAAGAGCATTACCTAGATGCTCAGTCTTGCCTTACTGCGAGACCTTTCGAGTAGATACCAGATCACGCGTCGAGTCGTTTTAGCTTTGAGTCTTTTATAATTTATTGGAAATGGGTTGTAATTTCTATTAGCCAGGGTACTGGTTTGTTTTAAAGGATTTACTTTCTATTAGGTAGTATGTAAAGCGAAAAATTTTCTTACGTTTAATTCAGATTACATTGTTAAGTTAGTAAGTAATGCCTTGAATAGAGTCGGGGCGTTACATTATGTGTTATGTTCAATTTGATGTAGTGGAATTTAGTTTGAAGTAATGGAATTTACTTTCAAGTAATGGAATTTACTTTCATGTAATAGAATCAGAATAAGCCGAACCAAGGATAGCAAAAGGATAACAAAATGGGAGCATTGTTACACACAGGATAACTATAGGCTGAACCAAAATATTTGCATTCATTCATAATAGGTAACAATTTGTACAAATGGACTTTACTGAATTGAGTTAACAAAAGGGATGAAAGTTACAACCCAAACTTAACAAAATGGATCAAGAAATACTCCAACAGTTACAATATAAATACTCCAACAGTTAAATACTCCAAAAGGGATCAACAAAGTACATTAAAATACTCCAACAGTTACATTAACATCCAACATTCAATTTGTGTCAATTCTAGATCTTCCATTGTTGCCTCCTTGTTGGAATCTTTGGCCTAAATGTCCTTTTTGGTGGAGCCTGAGTTGATGTAGCCTGCTGTGATGTGGTTTGTTGTGGTGGACCTTGAGAGATTGAACTGCTTCTTGTTGTAATTACAGGTGAACTTCTTGGAGTTTTTTCCTTGGTCACTGCAGGTGTGCTTATTGGGACTTAGGACTGACTTGATTTCTTTGGAGTTCTGCCCCTACTAGGTCCAGCTTCGGACTGACTTGAATTTTTAGCATTAACAGTTGTAGTTTGCGATTGTGAAGGTGTCTTGGCTTTGGTTGGTGGCCCTATACAAAAGACACAAAACAAATTTGGTCTTACAATTAACAATCAACAATGTTAACAAACAATCCATCACAAATTTCAACTATAGGCTTGGGCTGGGAGGGTGGACCAGAGATAGGTCCACCTTACCATTAAATTTTGCCCATCTAACCATCTCCATAGCTATAGTGTCATTCTCCAACAGCTTCTTAACTCCTTTAACCTCATACCACATGCTAATTACTTCAGGAAAGCCCATTTCCTTAACAATGTCAACAACCTCAAAGTAACTCCACCTATCAGCATCACATAGCCAGTTTGACACTTGCCCATCATAAACCCTCATCGTGTGGTCCAAAAAATGACCACAGTGGTGGATATCAACATGAAACTGGTCCATTTTCATCCATAGTTCACTACAAACACAGATAAAGTTTAAAATACTGTCAAAAGTTGCCTAAAAAGACCAACCCCACATAGAAATCAAATAAAAACATGTGGTCCACAACCCTAAACCCCACACATCAACACATACCAGAAATAAACAAATAGAAAAGGACAATAACTCGTTTATTACCCACTTGTGTGAAACAACATGACTAAAACCGAAAAAATGGCAACACATTTAGGGTGCGTTTGGCCCAGCTTTTTTGGGGCTTAAAAGCTATTTTAAAGTTAAAGTTAAAAATAAGAGCTTTAAAAATTAAGCTAAAGCTGTTTGGTAATTTCCGTTTTTTTAACTTTAAATTTACTTTTAAACTAAAATATGTTTGATAAAATATTTTTAATAAAATTGATCCTATTAAAAATAACCACAAGTAAATGAAATTCTTTAAGTAAAATCTATTATTATATAAGAATACTTTACATTTTTTTTTTGGATAAGTTATAAGAATATTTTACATTATTTGTATTTGGAAGATTTTTACGTTATTTCTCTTAAATTGTGTTTGGCCCAGCTTCTCTTTCTAAGGAGAAGAGAAGTTTAAAAAAAGCTGGGTCAAACGCACCCTTAACACAATTAGACCAAAAATTGTACAAAAGAAGACAAAACTTACCTCAGAACCAGGAATATTGATGTTGTCGCATTCACTGAAGCAAAAACCCTAATTTTCCCCCAAGTTTGTGCTCGTTCTTTGTTTCCTTCACTTGCGATCTTCGTTTATTTCCCTCTTCTCTTCTCAGCAACCCAGAACCCTAATTTTGCCACTGTGATTCGTGTCTCTCAATCGCTGATGAGAATGTCACGTTTAAGGCCAACTCATCTTATCATTTGTCACGTCCTTTATTTTAACGGGTATGAACGGCGAAGGGGAAAAAGGGTAACGGTGTAAACGTTCCAAAACATAAAAGACCTATTTGAGACAAAAAAAACTTAAAGGACCAATGTGAAATTTAAAAATAACTTAAAGGGCTAGAAGCGCAATTTTGCCTAATATCATTTCAAGTGCAAGTAGGTCAATTTCAAAAATTCTAGTCTTTTTTTGCCAACATTGCTTTTCAAGTGCCAGCAAATTTTTTGTCAGCAAAGTGTAGTCTTTTTTGTGTTAAAAAGTGTGAATTAGAGAGTGTTTTGCCAACGTTGCTCTAATGTCTACGTGTTTTGCTTGTTATAAATTCAAAAAAGTCTGCTTATTTACTACAAAAAAAAAATATTAACTTATTTAACAACGAAACAACGACAACAATAACTACTACTACTACCAATAAAAACTTGTATTTCCTGTGACTATTACATTTTTGTTATATATATGCTATCCAATTTAATTGTAATGAAATAAATGAATTCAGTTTTTTAAATTTATTTTTGTAAGATATCTAACATACTAGAAATCTAATCTTCCTCCATTTACTCTTTTTTTTTCATTTCATTCTTATTTTATTCATCCACCAAGTAACTCATCAATTTATTTGTCTATTTTTTTTTTCTAAAATTCACTATCTGCAATAATTGATTCTTAGATGTAGGATCATTCTATAAAATCTAAATTAAAATAGAAAATTTTTATTTATTTTTCCTACATTAGAATCAATATATATTATTTATATTTAATTTATTCTATAAAATCAAATTTCTATTGCATAATTTTTTTTTTAAAAAGTGATAAATCAAAGTTTGAGATACTCAAGTTTAACTTACACACATAACAGAATACATATTTTCTAAATATTAATTTAAATACATTGAAATTTCATTTAAAATATTATATTGCATAAACCATATGAGTACATTACTATCCTGAAATCAAGTTCTTTTTTTATTCGAGCTGGAATGACAAGGAGAATTGTTCAGTTTAGTAAAACATTAAACTTTTGACCATGACACGTAATTATTACGAGTACATCGTTAAGCTTACTTTTCATGATTTTGTATCTTTTGTTTCTCCCTCAACTATGCAATGCACCTCTGCAACCTCTTGTCTCAAGGATTGACACGTTCTTATACATTGTTTCGCTTGTTTTTATTATCCATGCTCAACACTCATATTTTAAATAAGCAAATATTATACAGGAAAAAAGAGATAATCAAGTAGACACTTTATCAAAGTTCATGTCAGGGATGTTTTTGAAAGCTTACTGAACATTTACCCTCATCTTGTTGAGAGTTGGTCAAAGTATGAAGAGTTTGAAAAGGTGAATTGCAACTTTGCCAACGTAAGAAACGTTTATGAGAGATTTGTGCAAGCCATATGAATGTTTTAAAAGAGTGTTCCTTATCTTTATGGCAATAAAGCTGAGCAACTTGTCTTTCATTATATATAACTAGCTCGTGGACCGTACGATGCATGGGAAAAAAATTGGTAGAATCGAAAGTTTGTTTCTTATTGGATATAAATGTTTTTTATATTAAAAAGTATAATATCAGACAATTTGTTGAGAAAACAATTGCTTTCGTTGGTTTAATGAAGAGCAATATAATTATATGATGCAAGCCTCTAAATTCCTTTTCGATTCCTTTCAGGGTGGAAAATGCTCAAAATAAATATTAACGTAAATGTAAATTTGTTAACAATTATAATATGATATTGTGGTATTATATCTCCTGTCAATATGGACTTTTATTGGTAAACAATCGTCTTAGCTCTCATTATAAAAAATAAAAAAAATCATCTTACTTCTTCAAACATTATAAGATAGTAAAATTTTAAAAAAATATATACAGTGTTAGATTATTCCTAAAAGTTGTCAAAGTTAAATACTACATTATATTTTTAGGAAATTCTTAGAACAACCCGACCTCGTATTTCATATTACAGCAAATCAGCAATAACACTGGCACTATTTTCATTCCTTAATTAATCATTTCTAAAAAAGTTATAAAAATAATAATCATTTCTAAAAATGAAACATAGGTCTGTTAAAATAAATAAATAAAACTTATATAGGTTGATGAATTAGAATCCGGAGAGGTATTACTTTTGTCATGTTTTTCCAAACGAAACAACTTGTTTCATTTTTACAGGATATTTTTTTTTTATAGGCAAATGTTAGTTGTTAGTAATTGTTAGAAAATGTTAGTTTCCCGGGTTTGAACCCAGGACCTCCAGCTTAAACTCCTTCAGTGTCCCTTAGCTCACCAACCGAGCTACCTACTTGGGACTATTTTTACATGATATTGTTATCTCAAGTGGATCCCATTCTGGTTAATGTCTTTTATTTTTCACTAATATAGTATAATATATAATATTATTATATAACAAAATAGTATTTTCAGTCCATAATAAAAAATAGTTTTACCTGACTACACAACAAATTCTTATGTATGGAATTCGTAACAAAACTATTTTGATTTGCTCTTTTTTTTTTAAAGATTTCCTAGTACTAATTTTCACCATGTTAGTAACATGTCTATATTCGTATAATTAATTGTCAACATCTTTAAATATACATGTTTTGGTTCTCGAAACTTTCAACTTGCAATATCTCTTTCTTTTTTTTTAATCAATTAGTGATCAATGACATGGTGAATTGAACCAATATTAGTTTAAAGTATAAAAGTAAAAATGTTACATATTCTTGACTTAGATAATTGATTGATCAGAATGTGTTTGGTTTATTAACTAAAACCCACCTTTTCAAACAATTCTATAGCACCTACTTATATAGTTGTACAAAATACTTTGACAGAAAATGTGGGAAAAAAATTAAAATAAAACAAATAAATTGGCCAAACAACTGTTTCTTATGAGTCTTCCTAAGAAAAATTAACTATGAGAAGAAAAATAAATCAACAGATGAGTTCCCCTCCCCCCTCAATTCAACATTAAAATTAAAAAATTGATCGTTGAATGATGTACGCAAACAGTAAACAAACCCTGCAATCATCATCCTTTGGAAGTATCAACAAATATAAAAGTATGCATCAATAGGTTGACACAAATATTGATTAACATACTTGGCTTTGAATGTCTGTACTTTAACAAACTGAGCAACAACCACTGAGTTAGCAACGCCATGAGCAAGGAAAGAATTCAACTCGTCTACATTGCATGACGAGCAAAATTGAATAACAAAACTCTCCAGATTAATGTACCCAACAGTATAATTCGGAAGAAGAAAGTAGAAATCTAACTTAAGATATAATTAATAAGGGATAAGATAGAGATTAGATTAAATTTCTGTTATTAATTCAAATGTTTAAATATAGGATAGAGCTAAAGGCTATTATCACGTAGGCTGTTACGTGTTTGTTAGTGAAGAGGATAAGATACACTTAGGTTGTTACGTGTATATAAATATGTGACACACTTGTACACATTCTTAAATCAATGAGAATACACAAATTCAAAACTTTTGCCTTTCTATTATGGCATCAGAGCAGGAAAAACACGATCCAAAGAAGTCAGACTCGGAGAAGAAAGATTATACCTCCGATGACGACAAAACCCCATCTTCAAATCCATCCTATCGCCTAAATTCATCTGACAACCCAGGCACACCATTGGTTGCTACAACACTCAATGGTGAGAACTATCGCACATGGGCTCGTTCGATGAAGACTGCACTGCGAGCAAAATGCAAACTTGGTTTCATTGATGGAACAATCAAGAAACCAGGGCGCAAATCAGAAGAATATTCGAGCTGGGAAAAAGCAGATTCCATGGTCATGGCATGGATCATAAATGCTACAAATCCAGCACTGCACAGCAGCATCTCACATGCAACAACTGCGAGAGATGTGTGGCTTGATTTGGAAGAGCGTTTTGCTCAAACAAATGCACCGAGAGTGCATCAATTATGGCGCAATCTCTGCTTGCTTCAGAAGGAAGATGACGTGAGTGTGACCGAATTCTATACCAAATTCAAAGGGCTACTCGAAGAACTTAGTGAACTCCAACCATTGCCGGAATGCACCTGCGGAGCATCAAAGGAATTGATGAGGAGGGAGGAGGAGCAGAACGTGCACCTTTTCCTTGGAGGATTCGAGAATGAGCACTTTGGACATATCAAAGCAACCATCTTGAACACAGAACCTTTACCTTCACTCAGAAAAACTTTCAATCAAATCATGAGGGAAGAAGGACGCATAGCAGGAGAGTTGGAAAGAAGCAATGCCAAATCTGAAGTGGGAGGAGCTTTCCATTCTTCTTGGAAACAGAAAGGGAGAGAAGGAACAAGGCCAAAATGCGATCACTGTGGTAAGATTGGCCACATCAAAGCCAAATGCTTCGAGATCATAGGGTATCCCCCAACATGGGACACTCGTCGCACACCGAGAGGAGGCAAGCATCAAGGAAGCCAAGGAGCAGCACACATGGTGCAAGCTGATGAAAACCAGAATGTGGAAGAAAAGAAGGAAAAGATGATGACTAAAGCTCAAGCGTTGCATGGAATGCGGCTAATGAATGCTTCACCTTCATCAAGTAACATGGCTGGTAAAGAACGGGTCCATTGGATCTTGGACAGTGGTGCATCCCACCATATGACCCCACTATTCTCTATTTTAAAGGGAATACGAAGGCTTGAACACCCTTTCTACATCACAGTGCCCATAAGGAACACTGTTTTGGTGGAGAAAGTAGGGAACGTTCAACTTGACAAGTTCATTGAATTGAAAGATGTCTTGCTTGTGCCCGAGTTTGAATGCAATCTAATATCTATTTACAGATTGACCCGTGATTTAGATTGTACTGTGACTTACAATTCTAATTGTTGTGTGATACATGACCTTGCCTTGAAGAAGATGATTGGCTCGGGTGAATTGCGAGATGGGGTTTACGAGTTCAAAGCAGTTTCAAGAGGAGTATCTCATGCAGCAAATCATCAAGACATGACCAAGCTTTGGCACTCGAGAATGGGGCATCCATCTTTTCAAGTTTTACAATGTCTTTCACAACCTCTTAGGTGTAGTTTCAATTTCAATAAAGTAGATTGCTGCGACATTTGCCATAGAGCAAAACATTGTAGATCTCCTTTTCCTTCAAGTAATAATAAGGCCAAAGAGCCATTTGAGTTAATACATTGTGATTTGTGGGGGAGATACAATACACCTTCACTTGATGGATCTCATTTTTTCTTAACCATTGTTGATGATTATACACGTGGAACTTGGGTTTACTTGATAAAGCATAAGGATCAAACAGCTGGAATCCTCATGACCTTTTACAATATGGTGAGGACTCAATTTGAGAAGTGTATTAAAAGGATGAGAAGTGACAATGGCAGTGAATTCACCAACTCATCGCTGCAAACTTTCCTACAAGGGAAAGGAATTCTACATGAGACGTCATGCGTAGCCACACCACAACAGAACGGACGAGTTGAGCGCAAACACAGGCATATCTTGAATGTTGCTAGAGCTTTGAAGTTTCAAGCCAATCTCCCTATAAAGTTCTGGGGAGAGTGTGTATTAGCTGCGGCACACATCATTAATAGAACTCCCACGGTGGCAAATCAAGGGAAGACTCCATATGAGATGTTATTTGGGAGATTGCCTAGTTATGATCACCTTAAAATTCTGGGCTGCCTATGCTATGTAGGAACTAGCTCAAGGCAAAGGGACAAGTTTGACTCACGAGCAGATAGATGCATATTCATAGGGTACCCCCAAGGTCAAAAAGGATGGAAAGTATATAATCCAAGAACACGTGAAAGGTATGTCTCACGAGATGTAACCTTTTACGAGCATGTCTTGCCTTACATACTGGGCGAGGAAGGTGTGGAGCAAGTGCAGCCAGAAAGAGTTTTTCAAAATGATTCTGAGTCACAAAGGGATGAAGGTCACAAACATGAGAGTGAACCCAATGATGATGGGAAGGACCAAAATGTGAGAGATGAAGTAGAAGAGGAGTTTCAGACTGAGGGGGGGACCCACGAAGAAGCACAAGTGGCAGAAAGCATGGGGGAGACACAAAATGAGGAGGCACAAAGAGAAGTGCAAATAACAGAACCTGAGCCTCGCATGCGACAACCACCAAGCTACCTTCGTGATTACTACTGCCACATAGCCACGGCCAAGGAAGACCCCACTCGCATGACCTCGACTCAATCAAATTCTTCAGGTAAGTCCTACCCTATCACTAACTACATCAATTATGATTGTTTCGCAGAGAAGCACAAAGCTTATCTTGCAGCAATAATGAGTCATGAAGAGCCACGGACGTACCAACAAGCCATTCAAAGGCAAGAATGGAAGGATGCTATGGCACTAGAACTCAAGGCGCTAGAAGAAAACCAGACTTGGGACCTAGCCTTCCCACCCAAAGGAAAGAAGATAGTGGGGAGTAAGTGGGTGTATAAAATCAAGTACAAGGCAAATGGAGAAATAGAGAAGCATAAAGCTCGCCTCGTCGCCAAAGGCTACACACAAGTGGAAGGGGAGGATTTCAACGAGACTTTTGCCCCAGTAGCAAAGATGACAACAATACGATGCTTACTCTCAGTGGCAGTAGCAAGAGGTTGGGAGATTCACCAAATGGATGTGAGCAATGCTTTCTTGCACGGAGATCTGGATGAAGAAGTCTATATGCAAGCACCAGAGGGATATCACGTCCCAAAGAAAGGCATGGTATGCAAGCTTAAAAGGTCATTATACGGATTAAAGCAGGCTTCACGGAATTGGTATGCAAAATTGTCTCAGGCTCTATTAGAATATGGCTTCAAGGAGTCTTCTGCAGACCATAGTCTCTTTATTTTTTCAAATGATGGGAAATTTCTTGCTGTATTAGTATATGTGGATGACCTTGTAATTGCAGGGAATGATAATGTCATTTGCAGCAACTTCAAGAAGTATCTATGCAAATGCTTCCATATGAAATATCTAGGTGCACTAAAATATTTTCTCGGATTGGAGCTTGCCCGAGGAGCTTCTGGCATATTCATTAATCAACGCAAATACACTCTTGACATCCTAAATGAATGTCACATGCTAGATTGCAAACCAGCCTCATTTCCCATGGAGCCAAATCACAAGCTTGCCCTTGACTCTGGACCGGCATACTCAGATCCATCACGATACCGTAGGCTTGTTGGACGACTTATTTATCTCACAATAACACGACCAGAGATCACTTATGCTATTCACATCCTAAGTCAATTCATGCAATCTCCTCAGCAAGGACACTGGGATGCAGCCATGAGAGTGTTGCGATACCTCAAGTCATCACCAGGCCAAGGCATTGTTTTACCCAAAGACAATGACCTCACTTTAGTAGGCTATTGTGACTCGGATTGGGCATCCTGCCCACTTACTCGAAGGTCCATAACTGGATACTTGATGAAGCTAGGGTCATCACCCATATCATGGAAAACCAAAAAGCAAACTACAGTCTCAAAGTCCTCTAGTGAAGCAGAGTATAGAGCAATGCAACAAGCTGCTAGTGAAATACTTTGGCTCAGAAGTTTGTTAATAGATTTGGGAGTTGATTGCAAGCTACCTACTACTTTGTATTGTGATAATCAAGCTGCAATCCATATTGCCGCCAATCCAGTCTATCATGAACGCACTAAACATATTGAAGTTGATTGTCACTTCATACGGATCCATCTACAAAATGGGACTATATCAACTACTTATATCCCTACCAAAAGGCAACAAGCAGACATCTTTACGAAAGCTTTGGGTGCAACACCTTTCCAAGAACTCACGATCAAGCTGGGCGCTCACATACCTCACGCTCCACCTTGAGGGGGAGTAATAAGGGATAAGATAGAGATTAGATTAAATTTCTGTTATTAATTCAAATGTTTAAATATAGGATAGAGCTAAAGGCTATTATCACGTAGGCTGTTACGTGTTTGTTAGTGAAGAGGATAAGATACACTTAGGTTGTTACGTGTATATAAATATGTGACACACTTGTACACATTCTTAAATCAATGAGAATACACAAATTCAAAACTTTTGCCTTTCTATTAATAATCTTTAGTGGAATAAACTGGAATAAAACCAAAAAAACCATGTTGCTATAATATGAGTGTTCAGATATAAAACACACAAATTTAATATTAAGAAGATACAACATGAAAAAATTATTCATATCAGAACAATTTCACTCGCTATGCTGCAGGAAAAATAAGAACATTTCAGAAGAACAATGTAGAATTAATGTTTGGAAGATATTGTAGGAACCCAAAGTCAAAAATTTAAACCATTAACCCAATACAAAATTATAAAAACTGAAAGAAAAAAAAAGTGAAGAAATTCTAAAAGGATGATATAAAAGAAATCCAACTCAATATATAATCTATAGTGGGATAAAATGAAGGAAAAACCAAAAAACCATGTCGTTATAATATGAGTGTCAAATGTAAGACTCATTTAAATGGCTGGCATAAAACCATAATGTAATTAAATAATCTAAAAAAAGATACAAAACACTCAAGACTTAAAGAGTACCCCTATCACATGTAGAACCAAAGGCCAAAATCAAGACTTAAAAAAAAATAGTGGAGAAAATAAAAAAGAAAGATGCAACTGTTAGAATATAGGAAAATATCCAAGAATATATTGATAGTATTGTAGTTGATCTCGTAAGATTAGTTTTCATATTCTAACAGCAACATAAACTGAACAAAAGACCTCATTGCAGAGCAACTACTAAAATCCACTACCATAAACCCACGACCCAAATCGTAAAAAAGGTAGGTAACAAAATAAAAAGGAAAAATACAATAGAACCTACCGCGAGAAGAGGAATCAATGGGAGAAAGTTTAGAATAGAACGAAGTGGAGAACAACAATGGCCTCCAACCCTCGTCATAGCCACTGTCGACAGCAACGCAGTCTCCCTGGCAAACTCGGCACACTGGAGACCATTGTCCATTTTTTATCGCAATTGTTGCGAAACATGAGTCAAAACTTTCCAATTGCGGGTCTGAGTAAGCGCTGGTTGCAGTTGTTGCATCACCAATAGACGACGAAGATTTCGCGAGTCTGTCTCCCTCTACTGGTACAGGAGACCCTTTAGTAGAGGGGGATGAAGCCTTTCATCTATGACTTGGGAAGCCTGAAATAAACCAAAATCAGTGATACCAAGAGTCACAAAACACAGGGTTGAAAGGAAAAGATAACAAAGAGTGCTTGTAGAGAGAGAGAAAGGTGAAGGACATGGAAAAGATAACATGCTTTTGGAAAGGAAGAACCGTAGAGACAAACATATATAGGAAATAGAGACCAACATCAATGTTATTTGAAAGAAAAATAAAGCTGTCTACTATTTCCAAGAGAATGCTTCAATGGGAATACGTGAAATGAGTTGATTGGAATTGGAAAATTGGTGTGTCTGCACAGTTTTAATTGCAACCATTAAACTAACAAATTAGCCTTTACAATTCCAAAATCTAAAGTAGTAGTTGGGGTCGGAAATGAGTTGAGCTGCTCGAACATAATTCGAGACTCGACTCGATAATTAACTCGTTAAATTTGGTTCATGAATCAAATGAGTCAAACTTGAGCTGAAAATTGAGCTCGTTAAAAAAATGAACTGAACTTGAGCTATGCGTAGCTCGACTCGTTTGCTTCATGAGCTGACTCGATATATATGTATATATGTATGTATGTGTATGTATGTGTATGTATGTGTGTATATATATATATATATATATATATATATATATATATTATTAAATTTAAATTTAAATAATTAATTTTAGTGAAATAATAAATTTTGTATTAATTTAGTCCTTATCTGATCTATGCCTCTGTAATATTTTCTAACTTTTATGCTTTTATAAAGTTAGTATATAATTAAGAATAAATATTTGAAGTAGAATGACATCTAGTTTTATTCAAAATTCATGTGATAAGTAAACTAAAAATATGAATTTGTTTGCTTAGACTATAATTTTATTTATATTTTTCAATTAGGCAGGAAAAAAACATTAATTACTTTGTGTCAAACAAACAAATCGAGCTAACGAGCTGAACCGAGCTGCTCGTGAGCTTGAATCGAGTCGAGTTCGAGCTAAAAGAAAAGTTCGTATCGAACTCGAGTCGAGTTTCGAACTGACCCAATTCTTATCGAGTCGAGTTGAACCAAGTTCGACTCGACTCGACTCATTTCCAGTCCTAGCAGTAGTAATCTTCACAGATAATGTAGATGTAAAAAAAAATTAATTGAAAATGATTTCAAATAAAAATTACTTTAGTGGCCTCGGTTTGGGCGGAAAAAATTGCTTCAGAGACCACTTTACTTTTATATATAAGATTGCGTTCTATTTATAATAAACAAATCAGAGTGGCGCAGCGGAAGCGTGGTGGGCCCATAACCCACAGGTCCCAGGATCGAAACCTGGCTCTGATAAAAAGAGTGGTTTTTCCTTGCAATATTTTTGCCTTTTTGGGCCAATGACATGAAACCTACCCACATAATGATTTTTTTTGTTGGTAAAATGTGTGTTGTTTTGCACACTTTATGAACATTTTTTCAGGTTTTATACTTGTAATGTAAACATATATTGGTCGTAAACTGATATAATTATATGTTTGGATGTAAATGGCAGTAAAGTTGGTTTCAGTTCATGGTAACTATTATCAGTTTACTGTTACTTTATTCTTGTAGCAATTTGTGCTCACGATGATTTAACTATGCATACATATATATAACGTATTAAATAGGGAGAATAGAATGAACAACTTATTTCCCAATAACATTATCAATGAAAGCATATATTCACTTATTCAGTTCAATACAAAATAACTTTACTTAAATAACTACACACTTCCTATGCTCCTTACGTTCTACTCCAAAATAATTGAAAAAATATTATCTTCAAAGTCACATAGTATCTTGACATTCTAACTTCAATCCTCACACGATCAACCTTGGAATTAGCTTAGACCTTCATATTTCTCATCTACCATTTACATAAGTTGCACCCAATTTAGTCTTTTCATCAACCCAGTAAAAATAGAGACAGATCCTAAAAAAGATTACAATGTTTAATACTATTGTAATGATCATACTCACAATGTTAGTGTGTTCTGAAAAATATCCTAATATTTCTATAAAACACCTTTGGGAGAGCACATGTGTAGAATTCCCTCCCTTGACTTCTCTAAGTTTTGGAGGTTTGCATTGCTACTCTAACCACGTTAACGAAATCCCAGGTTGTAGTTGTGGTTCTTGTTTTCCCAACCATTGACCCTCGAGCTAGAAAACCCACCCCCAGCCTCCACTTTTTGGTTTGTCTAGACAGCACAAATTGTCCTCCACAGTGCACCATCCTCACCTCTATTATATTCTTTTTAGAGGCCAGTTTCTATAATTCTAGGCTTTGCATGGAATTTTCAGAGTTGTTCTAAAATATAGGTAGGAAGAAGAAAGAGGGTGAAAAGATAGACATTTGAGTTGGCGAAGTTTGGTGTCAAAATAGTCCCTACTGAGTGGGTTGCCACATAGGGGCCCACATAAGAGACAACAAGACGGGTAACATGCCACATCAGCTTCTCTTGCGATGTTAGTTAACTGAAAATGATGGAGGAACTAACTTGGCTAACAATTTTCAAAATCATAGATTTTGTTGAAATATTAATAATATCAAGATCCAAGTTACCAACATCCTACAATTTCAAGAACAATTTTCATGACTCACACGTTTTCATACCCTTGGGGTAAACTCTTGTTATGATCATGGTAATATGTTTTGTTTGAAATGTTCTAAACTATTGCTTGGATAAAAAAAAGTTTAACTATTCTGCATGTCCCTGAATTATTTGAGAATTTTTAAATAGGTCATTGGACTAAAACAATTTGTAATTGAGTCATTGAACTTTTCAACATTTTGTAATTGAATCCATGCATGTTAAAATATTTTAAATAACTTGTAATTAGGTCTCTGAACTTTTAAATAAGTTGTAATTAGGTCTCTAAACTTTTAGATAATTTGTAATTAAGTCTATGCATTGAGGGACTCGATTACAAATTATTTAAAAGTTCAGGAACCTAATTAAAAATTATTTAAAAGTTTAAGATCCCGATTAAAATACAATGACCTAATTATAATTTATTAAAAAGTTCAAGGACTCGGTTACAAATTTTTTTAGTTCAATGATCTATTTAGAAATTCTCAAATAGCTCTGGGACGTAATTAAACCTAAAAAAAATTATTCATTGTAATTTTCATCATAATTATAATATCCTAAATAAGAATTTAAGCCACATCCTTGATGGTACTATCATTGAACCTACTCTCATCCCACTATCTTGACATGGCATTGATATACAAAAAATTGTTGCTTCGTGGATCTTGAATTCCATCTCCAAGGATGTACAAGCAACTGTGATTCACTGCTCCACAACTGCAACTAATTGGAGCGATCTCGAGGAACGATTCCAGCAACAAAATGGACCACAAATCTTTCAACTTAAATGTGATCTAATCTAATGGCGTTGCAACAAAGTTCCTTATCTGTTAGCTTGTGTCACACCAAGCTCAAATCCATTTGGGAGGCTTTAGTAGAGCATCGACCTGCTCATTCTTACACGTGGTGGAATCAACTCGTAGTCTGATTACAATCACACGAAGTATGAGCAGGGACGGAGCCAGAAAATTTGATAAGTGGGGGCAAAATCATATACTATAAATGCTTATATAAAATTACATCAATGCAAAAACAATAAAACAATAACATTATTATCATTTAGGGTGGAAATAGGCCAGGCCGTCCGACAGGGGCAGGCTAGACTTTTTTTTAATAGACAAGATCAAGACTTTTTGAAAAGCCTATTTAGCCAAAAAGGTCAGGCTTCGGGCCACTCAAAAAGCCTTTTAGGCCTAACAGGCCGGCCTATTTAAGTAAATATAAATAATAATTGTATATTGTTATTATTATTACATTAGATTTTGTACATTCTGTTAAATCTTCGCTTGCTGACTTTTTTGATAATTTAAGCATATTGGCTTACATAAATTTTTGAAATATTTAAAGACCTTATTGCAAAATATAATTTAAATAGACTATCATATAATGTTAGATTCGCTAAAAGGTCAGGTCAGACTTTAAAAAATATTTGTATCATATGAATAAATCAGAATCAAACTTTATAAAATTCAGCTCGTCTTATTTATTTCCACTCATATGTTTCATGTCTCTTAGTAGCAGTGATTTTAATTTTCTTTTTTTATAGTTTATTATTATAAATAGAACTGAATTTCATTGGCCTATCAGCCCATTAGTCTATTTAAAGATCGGTCAAATGAATTATTCAAAGACGTTAATATCAAAGGCATTTAAGTAGGCTAACAAGTCATACTAGGCTTTCAAAAAGGCCAGGACAGGCCTGACAAAAAAGCCTATGATAGGTAATAGGCCAGGCTTAGGCCTTGAATTTTTTGATCAGGCCAGACTTGGGCCTTGCAAAGCCTAGCTCGGCTCAGTCTATTTCCACCCCTAATTATCATTAAGCAAAAAATTGGAGATTACAAAAACTATAGTATTATATACCCAAAAAATTGAAGACACCTCAACAATGAAATGAAGAACATGTGAAAAGAAAGGTACCAATAACAAAATATGAAGTTGAGTAAGAAAGGAAATGTTGAATAAGGAGATATAAGACAGAAATCAAGAGACAATGAGAGAAGAGAGTAAAAATGATTGAGTTAAAGCTCTTACAGAGTATTTGGGTTGATGGATTTTGAGAATGAAACAGAGTAGGCGCGAGAGAGTATTTTGAAAAACAGAAATAGAGAGACAAAGACAAAAGAGAGTAAAAAAGAATTTCACTTTCTCTTGAAAAGAGAATAGACATGGGGCAATACTTAAAAGAGGGCAGCTCAATTTATATTTTTTTGCTCTTTAGTGGGATCAAGACTTAATTTTTAGTATGGTCAAAAATAAAATTATTTAATAATTAGTAGAAAAATAAATAAGTTAGTAGGGTCAAATGCCTCCAATTTGTTAGGCATAGATCCATCCCTAAGTATGAGATGCATTTCCTCATAGGTTTGAATGGTTCTTTTTATTCCATTTGAGGTCAAATCTTGTTAATGGATCTTATCCATCCGATCACTGAAGTTTTCTCTTTTGTGATTTAATAGGAGAAACAAAAGGAAATTGGAGCTACTGCTGTTTTCTATGACATTTAATTCTCATGCCTTTGCGATCAAGAATCCCAACTTGGTTCAATAATGCTGTTAACATTAAATTGGGTAGAGGTAATGAAACAATAGTGTGGAAAGATAATTGGATTGGTGGGGGGACACTGAAGGATCACTTTCCTAGGAGGTATGCAGTTTCATTGAATAAGGAATATATGGTTGAGAATGTGGGTGAGTGGGTTGGTGACCGATGGGCGTGGAATTGGAACTGGAGGATAGAGTTCTTTAATTATGAACGAGAAAAATATGCTCAGTTGACGGCATACTTGGAAGGTAATGGTCCAACAAAGGACGGCTTTGATAGATGGAGATGGTTGCTTGACCCGTCGCATGTTTTTTCTGTAAAATCTGCATACTCAGCGATGATTAGGATGGGAAACCAGATGATAACGGATCAAAATGTGGCTAGTGCGCTTAAGGGGTTGTGGAAAAGTGCAGTCCCGTCCAAAGTTTGCAATTTTACGTGCAGATTACTGCTAGGTCACATTCCAGTCAGAGAAGAATTAATGAAGAGGGGAATTATAGTTGATCTACATTCATTGTGTTGTGTTTTCTGTTTTGCAGGTGCTAAATCTGTTTCGCATCTGTTTGTATCATGCCCATTCACGCGGCAAGTATGGGTGCAGCTACTGAACTGGTTGGGAGTGGAGGGGTGCTGCAGGATGATGTGGTACAACATTTCCTGCAGTTTGGAGGATTCAATAGAGGTAAAAAAGTGGAAATACTTGATATGGTTAGCAACTGTGTGGGCCATTTGGGCTATGAGGAATAGAATTCTATTCAAGAGAGAGGTTGTAAGTTTTATCATTGTGTTGGCACATATTAAGACTTTATCATGGGGGTGGCTTATATGTAAAGTAGGAAATAAGGTTCCAGTGTCTTATTCTGATTGGTGTATTAGCCTGTTACGATGCTTAGAGGCAGTGTATTCTTGAAATGAAATTAGTGCTGCTGCGTTTTTTCTGGTCGGTTATTCAGTCACAGGGAAGAGAATTGGTGCTTGGTATCATGAAATTAGAGTACTGTGAGAATTCTATTCCTTATTGTGCTGGCACATGTCTTGTTTGTGGTGGGGTGTGAGGCTTGGTGCTTGGTATCATGAAATTATCACAGTGGGCTATTCTTTAATTTGTGGGAGTGGGCTACACTATTATGACTGGGAGGTGGAAGTCATCTGACGATCCTTGGAGGAGAGGTTGCAATTGTCAGTTTCATTTCTGCACTGCAAGTGTTATACTTACGTACTCAGTTTTGTTCTGTTATTCTTCCTTAAGGTGAATCTTGTGTGTATACCAGTATCTTATGGTTGGTGTACTATTTTTCATCTCTTAGTCTTTTTTCTCAATGGGTTTTGGCTCTGGGAGGTTTTAACGAGGCACCTCCATGTTGTTTCGGGTTGGAGTACCCCTTATAATCCCCTAATAAAAATTCTTTGCTTATCAAAAAAAAAAAAGAATCCCAATAATAATAAGTCCAAAGGTGGCAAAAAGGACAAACCACTTTGTGCACATTGTAGTATCGTGGGACATTCTAAGGATCGTTGTTATAAGCTCCATAGTTATCCACATTCCACAAAACTACTGAAAGAATAGTCCATGGGGTGCTAACTCAGTGGTAGGAGCTTGACCTTGTAATCACAAGAGATATGGTTCAAATCCCCTCGGTTACAGTTGTAACATGGTCATTAGTGCCACTGAAATACTAATATATCCCTATTTCCCACCCCCTTTAAAAAAAACCTTTATATATTGTGTGTTACTTTGTCGTATATATGCATGATATTAAATTTGAAAGTAATGAAGTAAATGAACTAAATTCTATAAACTTCAATTTTGACGTGAGACATATAATATACTGAAAAAACCAGTATTCTTCAATTAATTTTAATTTTTTCCATCCTTACCTTTTTCACTTACCAAGTATAATGACAGTATCTTCGTAAAAAAAAAAGGAAAAAAAAAGAAGAAGTATCAAAATATTAATTACTTAATTTTCATTATTTCTTTTTTTTAAATTTATTTCTTTTTGAATTTAATATAAATCTAATTTATCTACCATGTTTGATTCTCAAAGACAGGATCGCCTTTTGAGTACATATTAAAATTGAACACTAATTATTCATTTGTCATATATAAGAATCACTATATTACCTTTATATTAACCTTTTTTTTATAAAACTTAAATTTCTTTGAATATTTTTTGTAAAATAAACGTCAACAAAGTACCGATTTAGACTCACACACGTACTGACCTTTGTTTACTAAACAATAACCCAAATATATTGAAATTTGATTAAAAACAGTACATTTCCTGAATTAATACTATTAGTTTAAGGATCTGGTTGGTTCAAACGAGATGAAGGAAGGGGAGGGATTTTAATGGAGGGGAGGAAAAGGAAGCGGAAGGATTTAATTTGATTTTGTGTTTGGTTGAGAAGAGGGGAGAGGAAGAGAGTGAAGCCTTTGCTTGTTTGGTTCAGGAGAGGAGGGAGAAGATTTTAATAGAGTGGATGAATTAATTTACTTGTATATCCTTATAGCCTTTTATATTATATTATATATAAGGATATTTAAGTAATTTTATTTTAAATGATTTAATCTCCCCTTCTCTCCCCTCCAAAAAACTCCACTTTTGGAGGGCAGCCAAAATTGGTTTAGGAGGGATTTTGCTCCCCTCCCCTCTAAAAAAATGAACCAAACATATAAAATTGGTTTAAATATATTTTTCGTCCCTTCAAATATGGGGTACTTTGGTTTTAGTCCCTGCAAATTTTTTTTTTGTTTTCATCCCTGCAATTTGACCCATTTGTCATTTCCGTCACTGGCCGTCAAACTCCATTAAAAGAAGATGACGTGTCTAATGGAGCTACACGCTGGCATTTCGACGTCATCAAAAGAAATTTGTTTTTCGTCACTGCAAATATGGGGTACTTTGGTTTTAGACCTATAAAAAATAATGTTCTCATCCCTGCAATTTGACCAGTTTTCATTTTCGTCCCTAGCATTTCCACATCATCAAAATAAATATGTTTTTTGTCCCTCCAAATATGAGGTACTCTGGTTTTAGTCCCTACAAATTTTTTTCTTCTTTTTCATCCCTGCAATTTGACCCGTTTTCATTTTCATCCCTGGCTGTCGAACTCAGTTAAAAAAAGATGATGTGTTTAACGGAACAATCCAAACACCAGCCGCAACACTTTTCTTCTCTCATTGCCCAATTTCAGCTTCAGTTTCTTAATCTTTTTGCAACTGTCTTTGCTCTGAAAAAACAGAGAAGAGAACAGAACAATCGGATCGTGCGAAGAACAAAACAACCAAAACATTGAAGAACTGAAAAACCAAAACGAAAGAAGAAAGAACAGAAGAACAGAGAAATAAGTGAAATGGGGATAAATTTGAGTTCATCTGAACAATTACACGGGGGTTAGGGATTGACTTGGAGAAAACTAAGTGAAGTCACTGTTTAATGCCAGTAACGTGTGTCTTCCCATTGTGATCCATTTGAAGGCCAAAGGATATTCCAGGACAAATCCTTCTACCACATCCAAATGGTAATAGTTCAAAATGATGACCCCTAAGGTTTCTTGGGATTTCACGATCAAATTCAAAGGTGTGAGTTTGAGGTTGTTGCGCTGCTGGATCACAATGGGAAGACACGTGTTACTGGCATTAAATGATGACTTCACTTAGTTTTCTCTAAGGCAATCCCTAACCCCCGTGTAATTGTTCAGATGAACACAAATTTATCCCCATTTCTCTTAAAAACCCTAACCGAAACCGTCGAAGAAGAGGAGAAGAGGGTTGGACCGAAGAAGAAGAAGAGGATCAGAAATGGAAATGGGTGGAGGTTCTTCATTGTCCGTTGCGACTCCTCAGTGGGGGTTTGTACCACGTTGTGGCAGCCGTGAGCCTATGAGGTTGTACGTCTCCAACTCCGGCGACAATCCTAGGCGAAGATACTGAAAATGTGTCAACTGGAATGTTTTGGTTGTTCTGTTCTTCGCAAGTTTTAATTGTTCAGTTCTTTTCTCTGTTTTTTAAGAGCAAAGATAGTTGCAAAAAGATTGAGAAACTGAAGCTGAAATTGGGCAATAAGAGAAGAAAAGTGTTGTGGCTGGTGTTTGGATTGTGTTGACGGCCAGGGACGAAAATGAAAACGGGGCAAATTGCAGGGATGAAAACGATTTTTTTTTTTGCAAGAACTAAAACCAGAGTACCCCATATTTGCAGGGATCAAAAACATATTTATTTTGATGACGTGGAAATGTCAGGGACGAAAATGAAAACGGGTCAAATTGCAGGGATGAAAACGAATTTTTTTTTTACAAGGACTAAAACCAAAGTACCCCATATTTGCAGGGACGAAACACAAATTTATTTTGATGACGTGAAAATGCCAGCGTGTAGCTCCGTTAGACACGTCATCTTTTTTTAACAGAGTTTGACAGCCAGGGATGAAAACGAAAACAGGTCAAATTGCAAGGTTGAAAACGAAAAAAAAAATTGCATGGACAAAAACCAAAGTACCCCATATTTGCAGGGACGAAAAACATATTTAAGCCTATAAATTTTAAAAGGTTTAAATATGCTTTTCGTCCCTGCAAATATGGAGTGTTTTGAATTTAGTCCCTGCAAAAAAAAATTGTTATTCATCCCTGAAACTTTCATCTTTTTGTTTTTCCTCCCTCTCCGTTAAAAAATGTTGACATGTCTAACACACCTCCATTTGACATTGCTGACTCGGATTAATGAGTCAATGTGTCACTATAATCATGCAAAGTCAGCTGATGACTCATTTTTATTTAAATTTTTATTAAAAAAAGAAAACAGATTATGGTTCCTCTCTCTATCCCTTCCCTACAACCACCCACCATCTATGCCCCTCTCCTTCAGACCAATTCAACTGAGATTAAAACAAATAAACTGCAGATTAATGAGACCTCAGATTCAAACCAAAAAATAGCAAAAAAATAGAATTAAACTAACTGTATTCAAAACAAAACAAAAAACAGTTTTTCAAATGTTAACAGACTTCAATCTTGCGTTGTAGCTCCTTGGTTGAGCTAAATCTCATGACAACACGCATAGAATGCTTCAGAAACTTCTCTGTGCATCTTCGAACACAGGTTTCCTCTTGCTTTTGCAGGGATTTATGCTTAAACGTATCGATACGATCACTGAAGCACCTCTCCACAAGGGAATTATACATTCTCAAACTATTAAGGGCCCGTTTGGTGGCCAGGATATGATAGAGACAGGATATGATAGAGAGGTGGTTAAGGAAAGGATATGATATAGACAGGATAAGCTTTTATCATATCCTGTGTTTGGTGCGCACCTGATAGCATGCTGGATAGCATTGTATTATCCTATCATGTGTTTGATATGGACCAGATAACGACATGATAGGATATGTATCATTATCAAATGACAAAATTACCCTTATACAAGAATTACATGTATTTTCTTAAAAAAAAATCAACATGTAATCTATTTTTTGAATTTTATAAATTGGTGAAAATTATTAAAAAAATTAAATAAGTAATGAAATAATGTTTTATAATTTTAATAAAATTATTCATCTCTATAATTCTGGGAACAATGTCATTAACGAAAATAACACGAGAAAATATATCAATAACGAAAATAACATGAGGAACAATGTCATTAACAAAGTTCTCAAGTCATTGTCATACACAAGTTTCATCAAATAATCCAAAAAATTCAGCCAACAAAAATATAGTTCATCAAAATATAGCTAGAGAAATAAAGTCATGTGCTTAAAAATGATAACTTCTATCAAGGCTACTAGATTAACGACTTAACAAATGCAAGACGGTCAACATCATCACAACCCCAAAATATGTGCAATCGATGTGGCACAGATAATATTTTGTCTGCTGCAGCAAAACGCTCTTGTTCTGTTAACTCCATTTTTTTGAGCTCATTCATAATGCTCCTGGAATCATCAAACACATCTTTACCAACTCCAAGACGATTTGCAGCTGCACCCAATCTTTCTGAGCTTTTTTCAAGCCAATTTCCAAAAGTCTTTCCTAATTCAGATATACTATTGGCAATTACATTTGCTCCTCTGTTTCTTTTCCTTGATTGACCTTCCACATGGTCATGTTTTCTTCTAGATTGTGATTGATTAACATATGGTGATCCAGTAAGTTCTACTTCAAGCTCCTCATCATTATTTTGTTCTTGCTCTTCTCTATCTACCTCCTCAACAACATCAGCAGGTGAAGAAGATCCTTTTCCAGTTGCACGGTCTTTTCCGAAAGCATGAGCAAGCTTATCAAAAAGTGGGATTGGAGTGTTCCTATAATCTCTTGCATTTGGATGACTCTATGTAACAATAGAAAATGAAATATCTATTAGATAATCATATATAGCAAGTGAAACAAAAGAATTTACTAAAGAGAAAAAAAACAAAACAACACTAACCTTTACATAGTCATTCCACACTTCATCACTGTCCACATGAATCATTTTTTTCTCATCATTCCAGCCAAATCCACTTTGATTAATCATATCATAAATTATTCCGTAAACTGTCCTTAGTCTTTTCCTGATTCAATGTGTGGTTTTACCTTAATTCCACATCCTGGGAACTTCTCACTCAATTTTGTCTCACCATTCTTAAGGTGTGTGCTTTGAATTGTCCTTTGTCACATCTTTGACCATTGTTCACAGCTTCAATCAATATATCAAGAAAGGCTTCATCCTCCTTATCTGACCATTGTCTACGATCTCTTTTTCTCTTGTTATTTTGTTGCACGTTGCTCTCAGATTCCATTCCTATTGTATAACCAAATATAATTTACAGAATCTCTTATACAATATATTCCAGAAAAACATATGGAAATAACAAAACATAATCCAACAAAAAGACAATATAAGTTGTTAAAAGTCCTTCTGGAAATTACATAAACTGAGTAAAGACCAAACAATGTAAAATTACTAGGAAATTAACTAATAAAAAACAATCAATTCATTTGCCTATTAACAAGCCATTCATTCCACATTTCCGTTGCTAAGTTTTCCCTCCAAGCAGACCATGCATCACTACTCTCAATCGTGTTAATATGATCAGCATAAGTAATCTCTTCATTGTGTAGTTGTCTATCCATTTCTGAATCTAACTCATCTTCCATTGGGTCAGTAGGCATTTCTCTTCGAATGAAATTGTGTAACAGACAACAAGCAATTATAATGCGATTTTGGGTTTTGATTGGGTAGAAAGATCGACTTCTAAGAATAGCCCAACGCATTTTTAACAATCCAAAAGTTCTCTCTATCACATTTCTTGCCATAGAGTGTCTCATGTTAAAAAGCTCTTGCTTATTCGATGGTGTGTATCCACGTCTCCATTCACTGCGATGATAATGACACCCTCTATATGGTGCAAGGAATCCTTCACAATTTGTATAACCAGCATCCACAAGATAATAATAACCTATAATAAAATAGAGTTGTCAAATTAAAATGTAGCTATTACTTTTTTTACTACTATAACTTCTATGTCATGTGATTATTGTTACCTGTCGGAACATTTAAACCATTCCTCCTAGAAATGGCATCACGCAATACTCTCGAGTGCGATCTTTGATCCTTCCCATCCAGGTAACACAAAAATAAATTTCATATCCCTAGAACATACACCTAGGACATTGGTAGATATATCCCTTTTTCTATTACGATATCGAGGTTTGTCAATTGCCGATACATTAACTGGGATATGTGTTCCATCTAATGCCCCAAGACAACTCTATAAGCAAAGATCCAAATAAAAAGTCAATGTTTAGAGAGAAAAATATAATGATAAAATTTCTAAAATATATTCTATCACCATACCTTAAACCATTTCCATCTTTCATCTACGCAATCTTCTGGGACAGGATCTGGTGCACTAAGAAGTGTTTCATGCAACCGCAAGACACCATTCAACACTAAGTTAAAATACCTACTAACTGTTTCTCCTGATCGATTAAAGTGAAACTTAATAACACTATTCTTAAAATGATGTGCCAACACGTGTAAGAACATAGCCACTTGTTCTTCAATTCTTACTAGTCCATCTTCTTTCAATTTACCTTCAGTACGGAGGAGAGCACATAATAAATGAAAGGATCTAATATTCATGCGAAGTTGATTAATACATGTGACATCATCTCCATTGATCAATCTCTCTAAAAATTCTCCCCTTAATCCTTCTCTAACCATTCCTTGTTCCCTAAGGCTATGATTTTCATAAAACCATATTGCAGAATGACTTACTGCCATAAAAATTGCAAAACAAAGTCCAGCCATCTCTAAAAACATTTGCTCCAAAATTAGATACAACATAATATCATGTTGTTCCTCTGGATTCATATCTACCTATAAAAAATCAAATATCTCATCACCATTTCTATTTATAAGAGTTACACAAAGCTCTAATTAGTAAGTGAATTACACAGCAAAAAATGGCAATTGGGACAATCTATACCAACATGAATATCATGAATAAAATGGCGTTCTTCAAAAAAATTGAGATAGCAACATCAGACCAACCTCAGATGAACCAACATGAATATCATGAATAAAATGGCGTTCTTCAAAAAAATTGAAATAGCAACATCAGACCAACATCAGATGAACAAACATGAATATCATGAATAAACGATGAACCAACATCAGAGCAACATCAGATGAACCAACAGCAAAAGATGAACCAACAATTGCCAACATCGATTTTTAATCAGCAAAACGATGAACCAACATCAGACCAACATCAGAGGACGAGAGACGATACAGATTACAACATTTATAGAGAATCATGAACATACCTTTGCAGTGGAAAAGAGACGACACGTTTCCGATGAGAGGACGCCGTGAGAAGATGGAGAAGACGCCGTGAGAAGATGGAGAATATCTTTGCAACAAAACGGTTGGTGGAAGTCGATCGAGAGACAGAGAGATGAGGAAGAAGGGGTAGACGGCGGTGGGAGAAGAAAAATGGGACGGTTTGGGGGTAGACGATCGAGAGACAGAGAGATGAACGATCGAGAGACAGAGAGATGAGAGATGAGGAAGAGGGGGTAGATGATCGAGAGACAGAGAGATGAGGAAGAGGGGGCAAGTGAGGAAAATTATTTTTAATCCTATCCTACTTATTTCTAACCCAGCCTCTACCCTAGGATAAAAAATACAAAGAAATAATAGGATAGGATAACTGATAGGATAGCTTTATCATATCATATTGGCTCACCAAACAATAGACAATGACAGGATAAGATAGCTTATCATATCCTGTCTCCCTTATCCTGTCCACCAAACGGGCCCTAAAGGGTTTTGAAGCTCTTGTCCATAGTGGATCCACCGATTAATCGCCGACAAGGGTTTTGCAATTGTGTTCTGACGTGGGAAGTCTGATACTTTGATATTGGGTTTGTTCGCGAGAGAGGAATTATATGGATATGAGAGATCTTGAAAGTGGTGGCGGGGGGATGAAGAATAGAGCAGAGAACTACTCTGCTCCTCCTTCATCTTCCTATGTTTATGATTCAGAGACCTATTGGACAAATTCAGCCTCATGACCTCCTTAATTTGTCAGATATGCATTACTCTCTTTATCATAAAGTTGCAATTAATTGGGAGTTTCAATTTTTATGGTGACAAAGAGGATGAGTTACAGTCCAGCGTAGGGTTTGGCAGAAGATGATGGAGTTGATGATGGGTGCGGGTGATGTCAGGGAGAGGGAAAGGCAAAGGATGTGAAAACCCTAGCTTTTTTTTATTTTATTTAAAAAATTAAATATGATTTACCGAAAAAAAGCTGAGTGTGCATGCCATGTATGCTCATTAATCAGAGTCAGCAGTGCCACATGGACTTTCGTTTGCCAATTCAGTATTTTTTTAACGCAGAGGGATGAAAAACAAAAAGATGAAATTTGCAGGAATGAATAACAAGCAAAAAAAATTTTGTAGGGACTAAATTCAAAACACCTCATATTTGCAGGGACAAAAAACATATTTAAGCCAATTTAAAATAACCCCTCATCTCCCCTCTCCTCTCCTCCCCTCCAAAACCCCCAACCAAACACTACCTAAGGATTTAATTAGTTACATTGTCAATCAGTCACAAATAGTCATTTCATTAAAGTCGGATTAAACATATGTTGTTTTTTTTGTCATTAAGTATATCGTAGCTTAAGTTTTGTGTCTTGTGGTTCAACCTATGCTCTCTATTGACCCATTTGTGACCAACTTTTCCGGTCTTCCCTTGTCGTTGGGCTTTATTTCTAGTTCTAGAAAGGTCATTATTAAATGCACCCCACCTTTTGAGTACACCCCCCCCAAGATGTGAATTTCCCAAAATACCCCTACACAAAACATCATAAACTCAATTTTTATTTTTTTCATTCACAATTTCTGGAAATTCCAAATTTCTAAACTGAAAATGCTGAAATCTTACCGGAAATTCTAAATTTCAGGTACGTATTTATTTTGCTTTTTGAACTTAGTTCCGGAAATTCCAATTTTTGGTTAACAAATTGTATTCCGGAAATTGTGAATTTCCGGGGGTTTTCATTTTTACGTTTTTTTACCGAAAATTCACAATTTTCGGTACACATTTATTTTAACATATACCGGAAATTCCAATTTCCGAAACATAACATGTTCTGAAAATTGGAATTTCCGGTATATGTTAAAATAAATGTGTACCTGAAATTCACAAGTTTATTATATTCCGAAAATTGGAATTTCCGGTACACATTTATTTTAACATATACCGAAAATTCACAATTTCCGGAAGGTACACATTTACCGGATATTCACAATTTCCGGAACATATGTTCCGGAAATTGTGAATATCCGGTATATGTTAAAATAAAGGTGTACCGAAAATTCTATTTGTTTTAATTTATTACTAATTATTTGAGTTTCTTTTTTATGGTTTCAGATATGCCTAGGTCGAGAGGAGGGAGAGGAGGAGCTTCCTTGGCGATTGCACCACCTCGTAGGCGGCGACTGTGGTGTCTCGAGTGTAAGAGGCGTATTGCTCGCAGACAGCCTCACGATGAAGAGCCACTGCACAAGGAAACACATGAGCATCACGTTGCTCTAGAGGATGTAGCTGGAGACCAGGATCCCCATATTGCAGACGAGGCTCTAGGGGATGTAGCTGGAGACCAGTATTCCTCTCCTGGAGGACCTTACGATAGGTCGTTGCTTACAGACTTTCAACATCACGTTACGTATCAGATGTGGCAGGGACTGGTATATATCTGGTGTTATTTGATCAAATGTTTATTTTTTTATATGATAAATGATGTTTATTTGTGTGCAGGAGCGTGATACGCTTAAGGTGGCCTCCCACAGCCTGAAGTTGCAAAAATGGTTGCAGGGAAGAGTACCAGTGCCTCGTCAGGTAGAGGACCATGTCGTGGTGGCCTGCCTAAACTCTCCTTGGTATACTGCAGCTTCAGGATGGTTGACAGTGCCTTAGTGTCCGCCTTTGTAGAGAGGTAGCATCGGGAGACGAGCAGCTTCCATCTGCCCTTTGGAGAGATGACCGTCACGCTTGATGATGTGTCTTGCCTCCTAGGCCTTAAAGTCAGCGACTCTTTCTATGTAGCCCCAGTGATGGATGTGGACATTGCCATATCTTATTTACAGGCATTGCTGGGATGTACATATGACGAGGCACGCAGGGAGACTAGGAAAATGAGGGGTGCTCACATGAGTATTGACTTTTTGATGGCAACATATGACAGGCGCAGGGACGAAGGAGAGTGGGACTATGCAGCCAGGGCCTTCATAATGTTGCTGCTGGCCTGTACCATTTTGGCAGACAAGAGCCATATATACATTGACGCCAAGTACCTGGACCTGGTACGTGACTTACAGGCGGTTGGTAGTGTGTCATGGGCTAGTGCTGCACTATCCATCTTGTACGGATATCTGGGCAACGCTAGCCTGCATGACACTAAGTAGATTGGCGGATATATGACACTTCTTCAGGTACGTAGCCTATTTTTGTAAACAATTATTTATTTAAAATATCGGTATGACGTATTGATTCGTTATTGTTGTCACAGGCATGGATATGTGAGTATTTCCCTACCATCTGCGATAGGAAGGATCTTGGCATCACCCCGGGCATGGCACGAGCCATGAGGTGGTCGCCTGTTAAGGGTGACGGCCAGGTGGAGCCCTTTAGGAAAGCACTGGATGCATTGACACCTGATGATGTTGTTTGAACACCGTGGGCTGGCCACAGGATGCATTGTCATCCCGCGTGCCTGTTTTTGGGGTACATCGGTGTGCTTCGTTTATTGTGCCGTACCTGCCTAAGAGGGTAGTCAGACAGTTCAGCTATATCCAGGACATTCCCCGGCCACCACCACGATGTCGCACAGCTGACGAGATTACGGATGTGTGGATATCTTTTCCTCTACACTCTATCATTTCGACTGTCCCACTGGACGTGGCCTCTTATCCAGCGGAGTGCACTGAGGTACATGGAGTGGTATCACAGGATGTCGCATCCACTTCTAATCAATCCGGCTGCTCCTAATTATGTAAGTGTTTAGATATACATTATGTATTTTTTGTATTTGTTTATTTCCTCTGATGTCTCTCCGGTGTCTTGTTGTAATTTGCAGCTGAGTTGTTATGATATGACTGAGAGGCTGAACTCAGTCACCGGCATTCTCTAGACAATGTCCGAGGATGAGATAATGGACCCCGCTCTGCTTGTTGAGTATATTTCCCAGGCACTACAGAAGCGCAGGGTGGGACGGAGGCATCCACATCCGGGACGAAGCATCGACATAGGAGACGCTAGGACGATCATATTTGTTATGTTAACTTGTTATATTTGCACATCTTTCATTGTTATATTTTCATTTTGTTATATTTGCACTAGTTTCGCAACGGCACGGTTAACTTCTGAGAGAAGTGTGCTGGTACTACTTAAAAGGCCACTCGCTCGTTCTTTTTTGATCTGCGTAATCACCGCTCCCAAATCGCAAGAATCGCTCAACACCTTTCTCTCACATGTTCGTTGTTATATTTATTTTAAAAAACCCTACATAAAATATATATATATTTTATAAAAAAAATATTTGTATACCGGAAATTCATAATTTTCGGTGTAAAATAAAAATACTTCGTACCAGAAATTCCTAATTTCCGGAATATAAAAAAAAATTGGTAGTACCGGAAATTGCAATTTGTATACCGGAAATTTCAATTTTCGGTATAAAAAGTTTTAAAAACAATTTACCGGAAATTGCAATTTCCGGTATACAATTCCGGTATGAATAATATTTAAACACAATTTTACCGGAAATTCAAATTTCCGTTATACAATTTCCGGTAAATTGTTTTTAAAACTTTTTATACCGGACATTGAAATTTCCGGTACACAATTTATATAGGGGGTATTTTAGAGAATTCACATCTTTAGGGGATGTACTCAAAAGGTGGAGGGGTATTTAATAATGGCCTTCTAGAAATTAAATGTTTGTATGGGAGTTTGGAGAAGAGGGAAAGAAAGGAAAATAATTATGACTAATAATTCATTACTAATAAAATTAACCTCCAAAATCCTTCATAATCCTCTTCTAGTTTCTTCTTGAGTTCCCCCAAATTATAGGATTAATAGAAAAAAATAAACTCACGTACAAGTTGGAAGGCTATCCTCCTTTTCCTTTTTTTTTTTGGTGAAAAAATCTTCCCCTTTCCTTTTCCTCTCTCTTTTCCCTGAAAACCTTCTCTTTCCTTCCCCTCCCAATTCTCTATCGTGCCCTAAAAGGGAAGGAGAATAGGAGTATTTTTTTAATTTAAAGAGGGAAAGGGTGTTGTTGGAGAAAAAAGAGTGTTGGTATAGTACTATGGTAGTCAGGTGACCGCACTCGATTATGAATTTCAATCTTCACCATAGCCATAATCAACAATAAGCTATATACATGCAATTTGGAGACCTTGGCTCAACCCAGTGGCGGATCCAAAAAGTTTCTGCGGTGGGGGCAAGATTTTGTAGTTTGATGATTTTTTACGCTCGTTTTTTAAAAATAAAAAAAGAGTAAAGACCCAAAATAGTACAAAAGACACGAAGATCTATTTGCTCCCTGAGATATAAAAATACCAATTTGGACCCCAAAAATCTTAAATATGCGACAAATTGGTCATTTTAAGAAAAAATTAGGGACATTTTTGTCTCCATTTAGGAGTAATTTAGACAATATTTGATATTTTTTATGACAAAATTGATAATTTTCAGTTTTGAGGGACCAAATAAGTTTTCATGTTTTTTACTAAGGATAATTTTGGCCATTACTCTACAAAAATTTGACTTATGGGGGCAATTCTTATTTTTTTATGCGGACAAAAATTAAAACTATTAGGTATCTATGGAAAAAAAATTATGGGGGCAATTACTCAATACAAATGGATCCTCCACTGGCTCAACCATTGGCAGACACGTGTAAAAAAGTGATTGCTTTAGAGCCCAGCCACATTATATGTATAATGACATAATTACTCCAAAAATTCTTTATCTTAGTTTAAAGTTTCAAATTAGTCTTTTTTTTATTTTAGTCTCACATAATTTAAAATATTATTTTCGAGACAAACTGTTGACTGATTTATAACAAAAGATACATATGTACTACAAACACAATTTGTCATATCAATTGTGCCACAAATCAGAATCCACAAAATTATTGCAAAAAGCCAAAAACATATCAATTTGGTCAACATTGTCAACACTTTAAAACGCGTGGAACTAAACTAAAACTAAAACCTACTTTAAAGAACTAACCGAATAAAAATAAAATGAAATGAAATACTGAAGTAAAACTATAAATTAAGATAAAATGCTTCTCGTATAATTTTGCTCATGTCTAATCAATGTTATGCGCTCTTATGTACATATTGTCTCGCAATTTGCAGTTAATCAAGCGTTTTCCCACCCTAATGCACTACAGTTTCCACGTAACAAAATAAAATCGTACACAATTTGAAAAAAAAATAAAATAAGGCGGCATCCCTTTGGTTAAAAATAAAGTCGACAAAAGTCTCAAAACTACAAAATAGACAAAATGTCAAAGCCGCTGAGCACACATCAGACTATTAGACATTAGTACAACAATTAGAACTGAATTTCATGACACGCTAAATCAATCCAAATAGTATTACACAAAATGAGACCTGGTTACAGCCTTGTCTTTTGAACTATACATGTCTGTTATATAATATTAACAGCAGTCATTAGCAAGTTCATGGTGAAATTTCGCTCAGCGTCTAGATATAACACATAATACAAAATGAGCTATCTATAAACAAACCGGAATCATGACTGCGGTTTTTTACCAGAGGACTAACACAATGTTGTTGCTTATTTGTTGTAAGCCCGTTAGTTCCAAAAGCATAAATAACATCTATTTCTGTAAGTCTAGTAAAAAAATGGTTACAGACTAAAGATGGTTTCTGCATGGTTTCTGGGTTTCATTTTTTTCATATGGAAATAGTACAGCCTAGTTCTTTTGCAGCAGTATCAAGAAACTTGATGGACAATCCACTTGATATTCGGCTGTGAGCTTCCCATGTCAAGCATTTTTCTATGTCAGCTTGCCAGTCAACGACGTCCAAATTGAAGTATTGATACGAGGGATTGTTGTGGATGCCATTTTTTTGCGGAGGTTTAGGACTACACCAGATTGAACCGGTATGCAGAATGTCACGAAGAACTGAGATGCTCAGAGCACGGACATGCGCACTTGGATGCGAAAGGCACCTAGCAGTAGCTGGTAGACGACACTGCACGTGGTAATATTCACAACACAATCATACCATAATCTAGTATCAATTGTGCAATAACAAGAACAACAACAATCAAAGCATTTTCCAACTAGGTGAGGTCGGCACACAATGTCCTATCATGAGCCATGTCTAATGATAGAGCAGATATGCAATATTTAACCATTATATTTCGTTCACCACATTTCAGTTAAATTAGAAGTTTCAATAAAGGAAGTTTGTTTTTACCTTTAAAAGGTTTGAAAGGCCATCTGCCACAGCCAATCCTGATTCTCCGAACTCGAGCACCGGCTGAACTGCTCTAGCTGTTGCTTCCAATAGCTGGCCATTATCATTAAATATTAAAATATGAATATTAGTAAAGCTTAAGTATAGAAACGAGTATATCAAATTCCAAATCCTCTCTCTACAATGCTAGAAATAGCTGCTAGTGAGAGACAGTTTTCTGGTTGTATGTGAGGCAGAACTAATTCAACTTGGTAATGAATAGAACTTGAAAAGTCAGGGAGAATCTACTACCTCCAGCTGTGGTAAAGTGCAAGCTTCTCCATCAACAAGCATCCCATCTGTGGCTCGCAGTAGTAAATCTGATGACCTTGCCACAATTACCAACGACTCTGAACTATCATGGTTCCTCATAAGTTCCACTATCAATTTTACAATCCGCTGATTGATTCTCCACATCTTCTGACCTAGATCATCATCCTTGGCTATCCATGGCTGCAATTCCCTCTCCGCCTGAGAATCAACAAGCCCCAGAAAAGTGACGAAACAAGCAACATGTAGGAAATGATAATAATTTAAAAATATATACAACTATTGAACCCTTGTTAGATGAGATGTTCAGCATCAGCTATTTGAAGTTTTTAGACATTATACATTTAAAGCCAGCTCTCCCATGTATTAGAAATGGTAATTCTTAAATTTTGGCAGTCTGTTTAACAAATGGTAATTTGTTTTGAAATACATAAAAATGGTAATAATTCTAGCTAAACAAAAAAGATGTCCAAGCAGTGGCCAAAGTATTGCAATCATTCATAACAGGACGGAATTTGGACCTGAAGAACAACTGCTGTAGCCGCTTTTGTTGGCGAAGCTGATACAACATTGCATAATGCATCAACAACCTACATGACATTAAATCACAAAATGGTCAGTAATGAACCTTTTCAGTGGAAATAAGATTATACATAAGATATTTGCATCCACAACATCACATGGTTATATATACAAATTTCTAAAAACTATAACCAACATGTTATGTATCTCGGTGGGGGCGTCCCTTCGTTTGATTTAGCTAACCCTCTAATACTGTTTTTAGGCCCAACTTTCTCAACTTTTACCAATCTGTAGCGTTTAACAAAAAATACTAAGATGTGGATTCTTGAAAACCTCTCACTATTTTACATACACTTTCATTGTTTCATTTGTTGTTTACAGGTTACCAAATATATCTTGTCTTAGTGGTAGATTGTTTTTTCATAATGCTTCTTCCTGTTTAGTAAAAGTTTTCTCAGACTTGAGCATAATAATCTACCTTTCATGAGAACAGCTAATTAGTATTTTCAAACTACGTTAAGTTTCAAAACTCATTTTAAGGGATGTTGCTTTACTCTATTCATTGTTTTTTAAAATTTCAGATCACATTTTTTCTTCATGTCTCGCTGTTTCAGAAATTCGGTAGCGTCTTTTCCCCTTAAATTGTGTTATAAATTAAAACATGTTTAATTCTAACATGGGAAGAAAAAGGATAGTAATTCACAAACAAACAAACAAACAAAAAAATAAAGTTGCTGCAGTATAACATTTGTACTTGTACCTGTCTCCAGCCCTGTTGGGCAGAAGTGCTTTCCGGACATAGTTGAGTGTCAGGAGAAGCAATCAACTTGTGCCATAGTAGGGAAACTACAGAGAAACATAACTCTTGTTTCTCTGCCAGCATGGATATCAGAAAAATTTGTGCATTGCATTTCAACCCTATATGCCTGTCCATTGTGAGAAAGTTGGCTAGATCAGAAGCATCCAACGAGAAACCGGTGACACCTTTACCCAAGGGATACCCTGATGCTGCTTCATTTGAACATGGAGTTCTTTCGGATTTATGGTTAGTTTTTGAGGGTGTTGAATCTTCCAAAGGTACAATAGATGTTTGCCGGGGGTCGTCACTATTTTCACACCGATTCTTTCTTTTACCATCAAGACAAACACGGGAGTCCTTGCAAACAGGTACGTGAATAAAGGTTGCTTCCAATGGCTCTGCCTTATTCACTATAGATGCAACAGCTTTACTGTGAATATCTATGAGGTTATACAATGACGACGCCCTCGAGTGAATTTCATTGTCCCATTTGCAACGAATCAGAACAGACAGAGCATGCATGCAAGCTTTTGACCGTCGAAATAGTTCAGAAACATGTGCAGCAACCATAGCTGCTGCCACTATCTCATTTGAACTGAAACTCCACGGGGTGCCAACAGAAGACGGCTTTAATGAAAATAGTGCCTCTAAAATTGCTAAAATTCTGTGAGTATGGCGTATTGCTGAATCTATACCATTCTGCAAATCATGGGAAGATCCATTCAATGTAACAGGCTTGGCGGCTATATCTTGCACATTATTGGAAACGGAATGATTATTTCCCCGTGAAATCATAGGGAACAACTGAAGCTCACAGGCAAGAGCACAAACAGCAGCCATAACATAAGAATCAAATGCCGCTACGGGACCTTGCTTCTTCACTTTCCTATTTTTTCTTTCTTTCCGGCTTTCAGATATTGCTTGCAAGTCCTCAATGATTTCCTCAGCGGAATAATTATCTTCACCCCTTGGCTTCTTGCTTCCACTGAATTGGGCTTCATGACTGACACAGACGGTTAAGACAACAAAAAGTAAGCGTGAAGCAAGCTCTACAGATGCACATGATTCTAAGAAAAGTGAATGAACCATAGTACGAAGTTCTGCCACAGCAAGGTTTTTAGAGGCTGAACCAATGCCAAAGAGGTATTTTGCTTTTCTGTTTTGTTCTCTACTGGACTCAGGTGGAAATGTCCTCTGAAGAATAGATTCCACTGTAGCAGCAAATATTTTCATGAGACATGCTTCCGATGGACTTCCACGAGGAAGATATTCCAAAACCTTAAGTAGAGGTATGTACAAATTCCATGATAACATGGGAGGTTGAAGTGGGGTCGCAACTATAATTTCTGGAAGATCAACAGCTGAGGAACTTGCAGGAATCAGGCCATAAGCAGCTTCCCAAATGGTGCAGATTCTCCATTCAACCTCTGGACCATGGGCACACAGCATTGATGCAATTCCTTGGGCAGTAGCATCAATAGAGGCTTCAGCAGCAGGAACCTCTATCTGATCAACAACAAATATTTTAGATCTTCAATATAAAGAAAGAATCTATCTTCACTACTTTACAAAATAAGAATTAAACAAAAAATGAAAATGTAATAAATAATGAAAATGAACACAACCTGCTTTCTGTAGGAAGAAATATAACCACCCAAAGGTTCATGCTGAACTTCAACTCCATCAACTTGTCTAATAGGTGGAAAAAGTAATGCAGGCTGTGAAAGTATACGGAAAAGCAAAGCAGCTGCAGCATCAGCAGCTATGCCAGCTCGCATGGACATTGCAGTCCCTATTGCACGCAAGAAATGCAAATGCATCCAATTTCTAGGAAGCTGCATTATAAATAAAAATGAATTCAGTCAATTGGTTTTGAATCTTTCATGAAGTTTCTTCAGATGAAAACAACAAAATGCATACAAGTATACAACCCATTTCAACATGGCAGGACAAAGCACATAGAGATAAACATACACTTCATCAAGGAAAAGTTAGATAGTGGTGAACATATATTCCTTCTAGGTTTCAATAGGCAGATGTGTGGTTACTTGCAAGCTGATAAGGATAGATATCCATTCACAAGCTTGAGGAGGAGTGTTGGCGTCATTAAAATATTCAATTTTTTCCTTCATTATTGTAACTGATTTGTTACAATAATTTCTGTAATTATGATTTTGTTTCGTACAGTTTTATTTCAGCTTTTATTTTCCAGTTTTTATCATATTAGAAGAGATATGATAGAGCCTATATATATTTGTGTCAATCCTTGTGAAAAAATCTTAGATAAGGGAAATGTTACTTAAAATAAAAATTACCCCTCCTTTCCATTCCCCTCCAAACTCATCCATATGATTTTAGGTATAGCAGTTAATGTTTTCTTCGCCAATCCAAAAAACTAGCAACTTATCCACAATTGCCAGGCTACTTAGTAAAATACTAATATTCCCTGTAATATCCACTAGTTGAAATATAACAAGAAACAAAATCATACAAGCAAATTCAGGAAAACTAGCAGATTCACCTGCTACTGAGAAATATGAAAAGTGAAAGAAAATCCAGTAAAAGACCAAACATTGGCCATCAAAATGAACCGATGCACAACATGAGATAAGAACCACATCATTTCTTGAATGTATATTTTTGTTCTGAATTAAGTTTCACAACTTTTTTTAACCCAGTGATGACTAACTAATTTAGTTTCATAACATCCATTTAGAACAACTTCATGAAAAGCCATAATAATGAAAATGCAGGTTTCCATTAAACCCAGCATCACAGTTATTCTCTGTTGTTCAAGATTATACTTACCCTTATGCCAGAAGCATACTCTTCAGCAGCTCGAAGAAGCTCCACAAGCTGCACAGCAGCATCAAGTGCATCTGGAGCCCACGATGGGGGTGCTTCTAGAAGTCCAAGAAGAAGTCTTTGTGTAGCACTTGGCGTAGCAATCGCATAATATCTGTGAAAGTTGAATATATATATTTTTTTCTCAGGAAGATGAACTTTATGAACAACTAAATAACAAGAAAGGTATTAAGTTTAAAATAACCTATGAAATAAGCGTGCATATGGCTCTAGAGCTGGTAATCCAGCAACAAGATGCTCATCCAGAGCTGTTGTTGGAGGAGGAAGCAAAAGTGCAGGGACAGCGGCTGCTGTTAAAATAGCAGTTTCATTGCGAGCAACTTCATCATCACATACACTTAGTATAACACCAGCACCATTGGCAACGGCCCATCTTGGAGTTGAAGGCACAAGTTGAGGATGCTTCCCAGAACCACGGGAAGAAGCTAAGAAAAACAAGCAAAATCGCCTCATTATATTAACACAAACATAAGAATCAATAGGATAGTAACGAATGATAATCTTGTTTTTACTGAATAAAATTCATCAATTTTTGGAGGTCTCAAAAAGGGTATGTTTCTTCCAAAAACATAAGTTGCATGGCAAGACTTTCAAACTCTGTTTAATTTAGACACCCATAAACCAAAGTACATAAACCATTCATAAGACTGCAACATAAAATACATCCTTAATTCTTAAAATGAAAAAAGGTTGCTTCCCTCATACCAAGACATGCATATCCAAAACAGTTTTAAGCAATTTAATTAGATTTATTATCTAAACTTAATTGGCCAAGAAGTTCACCATATCAAATTTGGATTAGCTGATAAATGCTAGATTGAGGTAGAGATAGAGGAGAGGCATGAGAAATTAAAAGGGGTAAGATGAGAACAAAGATTGAAAGCACATGAAAATATCTAATTCTATGTAGATAGTTAACTAGTATGAAGTGTAAACATAAACTCAAGCTCGTGTGAACAATAACCTTCTAGAGTATAGCAATAGTTGAGCTAGATTTAAGTTTTACAAAATAGACATACAACTTAACCAAATTGTCCACTTTCTGAAGAAATGTCTCAAAAATTCTGATAACTGTTTACAAAATATTGTGGATAAATATCATTAAAAAATAACAGTATTCTGTCTTAAGTAAACAAAAAATTAATGTACCAGTTGATGGAGGCTTGAGTTCTCCTGCAGCATATTTGCCCATAACACCACTGCACCTGTTAATGTAAGGCAATATGCACAAAGTTAAGCAAAAATATGCACAAAGCCCAAGAGCATAACATATAGTATGATAAATCAAAGAGAGACGATGCAAATCAAGTAAGTTGTTTATTTTATCAAGAAAAAAAGGAAGAGGGACTATGACCATACTAGGCAAGTTGCTCTAAAACTGAACCAAATTTGACAATAATATGCCTAAAACTTGCAGGCAGCGCTAAATATACAGACATGAGACATGCATACATGATTAATTAATCTGCTCAAATTAATAGAACTAAACTAATTGTTACTAACTTCCTATGTTTATATTACTAAAAAAAAAATGCTTACCACCGGAAATAGTCACTTCTAATGCCTACAGGTGCAGCCAACAATATATCGGTAATCCAGGGGGACAAGGGCCTTATAGGTTTCTTCTCTTGTTGTGCAAAAGCATTATGGCCAGCTTTCCCATCAACAGGCTCACTAGTTGTTGCCTGGCTGCCACTACTGCTTCTTTCTGTTTCACCAGATTGCCTTTCCATTTTGTAAATGGGACGATTATAATGAGTTAAAATACGCAAAATTTCACCACATGCCAGAGCCCATTGTTCCGAGTATTCATTCTGCAAAATTATACAAAGAGATGAAATTGATACAGAGCCTCTTTGCAGATACTGAAACTGAATAAATGCCATACTTAATAAACTGAGAAACAGAAAGCAACTATACATTTCACAAACAAAGGACTTGTTGCTATGAAATTGAATTATATTATAAAGAAAATGAGAATATCAGGTGAGGGTTGTACTTATACCTCACTTTTTGGGCAGACTAAAGATATCAAAGAAGCAAATGGAGGACTAGTCTTATCATAGACTAGTGTACCATCAATAATACATGAAATAATTGGCAGTACAACTGCATGCCCATGCTCTGGATGATGAAGGACAAATGTCGCTGGATGTACATGTAAATACATAGACAAGTTAATATACATGAAGTAGAAATAAATTCATTGTAGTAATATTCTTGTTGAGTCAATTATAATTCAAACTAACATGGGATAGAGCATAAATACCCAAAACGTCATCGAAGAGAAGAATTTCCTTCGACGGATATCGGTTACGGATCAACTGTCAAAGTAATACAGAACAGTGAGTCTGTGAAAATAGTTTGTATATATTTCTATTTTTGTTTCCAGTTCACAAGGTTTATCGGTAAATATAGGTGTACCTCAGCAATATCATCAGCAAATTGCTCTGATGTAAACTGAATGAAGTACTCAACATATGCAGCAATTTGATCCTGGGGAAAAGCAGAAATAATGTATAAAAATAAAGAAAATGGAATTACGGTGAACTTCTAATATAGCAGAAGCCACAAAATTCTTTCATATCGATTAAGAAACAATTATTTTCAGCGCTACAAATGACCAAAACACTGCTGCTTTCTAACTAGTATGATACACACTGAACAATTATCCAGTTTTTTACATGCAAGATAAAAGATGTACTCTTAGAGAAAATACTGAAAAGTAACCCACATATTATGATTATCTGGGAAACTTGTGTGAAGCCACATCTTATGCGTCCCCATCTTATGCTTTATGCTAAATATATAGGTTACCCCATCTTATTGGTGTGAAAAACAATCGCACATATTATGATTATTAAGCTTCAAAACCAAAATTTCTGCGACTATACAACTTAGGATAAATTCATTTTCTCTCATCCTAATTAGTTATGATAATATGCCAACTATGCTTCTGCATTCATACATAAAATAGATTTAAAATTTATGCATTGATACGCCATTAGCAATTTTTTTTTTCAGATCATATTGGAAAATAGATTTCATTATTATTTTATTAACATATAATGGAAAATGTCAAACTTCTCTCCACAAAATAATATATTATATACTCTCACTAGGACATTGCAAGTTTGCAACAGTCAACCGTGACACAAAACAACTATGTACATCTCAGCTAATGAAGGTTAAATACCAATGCACTCATATGTTGCAGTGTAACTGTAAACCACAATTATCATGTTCAAGTGAGAATCCTAAGTAAACAATTTCGCTTCACAAATATGTTACCTAATGACATTTCTTCAAAAATGAAAATATCCCAATTTTTATGCGGAAAATGCTATTATTTTGTTTTGCTTGAAGGTTTTCCATGTCAGATTGGGTATAAATTAAGCTAAAACCTGAAGTGCATACACAACCACTCATACGAAAGATCCCAACACATAGATAATTTAAACAAAATTGATAGAAACAAACCAAAAGGTGCCCATTGCCAAAATTAATGATATTACAAGACAAACAATTTCCAAAATAAATCAGTTGCGAAAGGATGTAGCCTTCGACTACATCAACCTGTTTGGTTTCAGAAAATGTTTTGTTATCATTTGTTTACATTTTCTGTTTTTACTTTTAATTACAAAACTGTAATATTGTTTTCACTTTAGTTCCTGTTTTCAAATATTTGTACAAGAAATCGTAAAAACAAAAAAGAAATTATTTTCACTTAATCCTGTACAAATCTTTGAAAACAATAAACAAAGTGAAAATAAGGTGATGGTTTTGTAATCAAAAGTAAGAAGAGAAAATGAAATCAAAAAATGTTTTCTCAAACCAAATACACCTTTATGTTTCAAATATTCCATTTTATTAAAAATATACTATGTTTGCATAAGTGTGTATGTATCAGCTAGTCTTTAACACCCTCTTGATATCTGCTACTTCTCTCTTAACAGAGAATTTTCATTTTCCTAAGTGCTCATACCCCAAAAAGCTTTTTCCAAACACTGGAACATTAACAAGGGTACTGTTATCGAGTGTCCATGAGGCACTTGCTAACGAAACCATAAATAGAAAATATTTGTTACAAACCACAGTATTTACCCCCGTCCCTAATTATAAGCCCATTTTGTAAAAAAAATTTGTACCTAAATATAAGCACATTTTCAACTTACAAGATACATTAATTAATTCTTTATAAAAATATCCCGAGATAGTCTTGGGAAGATAAGAAGCCAAAGTGGAGTATTAAATATTGTCTCAATAATTGAAGAGTAGTATGGAAAAACTAGTACACTTTTTAGACAAAATAAATTGGTTAACTAGTTTTCTTAATCTCCGTGTTTTGGTCAAAAGGTGCTTATAATTAAGGACGGAGGTAGTACATTAGTAACATTACATGTTACACTTTTCACACAAAAATTCTATTTATGGATCATTAATTAGTACCTTAGGGCACTAGTTCGTGTTTTTCTAAAGATATAATTACTATTACTATTATACATTTTTTTTGACACTCCTACTACTATTATACATAAACAGAACATATATATTACTCCACTATAACCCAAGATACCAAAAAAAAAAAGTGCAATTGACATAATTAAAAAATAATTTTTGGAATATTAAAGAAAGAAAGAAAGAAAAAAGGAGATTTTTGGGAACATAGAAAAAGATTAACTGATAATAAAAAAAATAGAAAAAGATTAACTAATTTTGAAAAATAAGATCTTCTCGAGAAAGCTTCATAGAAAAAGTGGGGGAAAAAAAAACCAGAGGAAATAAAATTTCTCAAACATGCTGAGAGATTAAAATGGTACCTTTCTTTGTTGACCATCTTGTGGGGGAGGCCAAAACAAAGAGGAGTACGGAAGACGGTCAATCCACCTTTCACTGGTAGCAGCCATTGAAGGATAGAAGCTATATCTATATCTACTCTCAAGTCTCAAGCTATTCCCTTCCTTCTTCTTCTTCTGATGAAAAGCAATTATCAAGAATCCAGCCAAAACATGCTACCAATCAATAATTAAAATATCGTAATTCAGCATCCCCTGTTTAGCATGCCCCCTTAGACCTTAGTATCCAATCCATCACCAATAATTCACCATCCACCAAAACAAATTTCAGAAAAAACAGCTTTTTCTTTTGACAGAATAAGACAACCAAATGCATCTCATAGAAAATTGTAGCTATTTTACTACAACAACTAGGTTGCCATGTTGAGCTTGAATCTGTAAATTTCAAAAAAAAAATTGGTGATTGATTTCAAAATTTCTTTTCACTGTAAACCCACCAAAAAAAATGTTTTTGAAATGATAAAATTAGGGATGAATCTGAAACAGAGTCCTGTAAACAGAGCAAAATCAAATTTACAGAATAAAAAAAAAAGTGTAAAACAGAAATAATACCGAGAATGAGACTTTGTAGGAGAAATATTTTCCTTGTGGGCAAAGAGGTCAGCCAATATTCAAAAGCTGTACAAAAATAGCAAAAAATGAAAAAATGAAAAAAAAAACCCGTCAAATATCTAACAACAGCTCAGATTCATCATAGAAAAACTTTAAGGGGAAAAAAAAAACAAAGGAGATCAAATCCACTTCAGAAACTAGCACAAAACCTGAAAACACATGATTTCATTATTTAAAAAAAATTTGGTAAAAATTCCACACAAGAAAATTGAAAATTATGTACCTGGGCAGTTGAGTATGTAGAAGCTGATTTGTGGAGAAATTAGAAGCTGATTTTGTAGAGAAATGAATGTTCCTGATTTGGAGGGTGAAAAGGTTTAAGTGTGTGTGAAGATGGAAATTCTTCTAAATATTTTTGCGTTTCATGTATTTATCAAGAAAGAAATGAAAGAAATAATTAAGAGGTGGTGGTAAGTTTATGCTGGAAGAGACGGACAGAGAAATACTACAATACTAGTGGGAGAGAGAGAGAGAGAAAGAAATAGAAGATCTTTAGGAGCGCTGAGATGAGAAGCCAAGATCGACTGCATACGTGGCTACGATATTTTCCTCTCGCCTCTGAGTGCCACGTCATGTTAGTCTATACATAGAAATCTATGTGTGTATGATGCCCCCCATCATCATCCATGCCCCCCCATCCATGATTTTACACATCTTGTCTTGTTAGTATGATATAATAATTAGTATGATATAATAAAAACATATATGTTCATGTAAAATTTATTTATGTCATCCGTTTGTAATTGTTAAACTCGTTCTTTTGAACAAGGATTCTCTGCAGTAGAGAAGGGCCGAATTCACGCATTCGAGATGATATCGGGCGTCGGATCAAGATCAGATGGTACAAATTAAAGCTTGATATTTTATTTTTTAAAAATCTAAAAATACTGCACTTTGATATTTTATTTTTTAAAAATCTAAAAATACTGCACTTAAATATGGGTCATCCGATCTTGATCTGACGCCTGATATCGTCTCGAATGCATGAATTCAGGCTTCCCAAACTGCAGACAATTCGGGTTCCTTTTTATATATTAAATAATTGTTCTCGTGGTGAAACATGAAGCGGACCTCAAGAGGAGGTTGGAGATGGTTGATCTATCAAAGAAGGTGGTGTTCGCGGTATCTGAAAAAGACATTCTAATGCTAAAGTTAGATCTCATACGGTAAAGTAATGAAATTAGGGGTTAAAGGAACTATCATGTCTTGTGAAGTATCTCCTTATATAGTTGCTCGTTGGGCCTTATGATGGATCTTACACTTTGAGTCCAAATGGAGGGTTACTCAAGGGAGGCCAGCCCTATCAAGGATGGGCGACCAACCTGAATGTGCAGTGCTCGGGGGTGTGTGTTAATCCCTGACACTCGGTCGGGCATCTGCTGAGACCGGCCTGGCGCTCGGCTCATATCTTATATAGTCCAATAACAAATATGTTAAAAATAAAATTTATATTTATTTATTTGTTAACATTTTTTTAAAGTTGTGAATATTATAAAAATTAATAGTGTGAATCAAGTCATAGGGTAATTTGCATTTATTTTTACTACCAGATAAAATTTAAATTTGTAATTTTTTTTTGATACATGTAAATTTTAAACTTATAGTAATGACAAAATTAATACGATTAATTTAGGATTTTGTGATTTGGTAGATATAAATAACAGTATTAAGAGAAATAAAAAAAATATGAAAATTAAAATTATAAAAATGTGAGATACAATATACCTTCTATATGTCAAAAAGGGTCACATTATACATAGTCAAAAATGAAAATATGTTAGAAAAAATCTCTGTATTTAAAACTTAAACTCAAATTTAATATATCAAAATAGATAATAAATTATCTAAAGAATCATGAAGATGCATTTTAACATAATCAATACATTAAATAAAAATATTTATAATTCACTGTTCACATTACCTTTTTTATTCTTTACTACTAAATAAAAAACATTATGAGTTAGAGCTAACAGAAAAAAGTGAGACTTACATTGTTCAATGGTTTTCAATGCTTAACTTTCAATACTTCCTTCGTCTCATCGTTTCGGACCTGGCTCTTCTAAAATGAACAATTCACTTTAAAGAATAAAGTAATCAATCTCAACTATTAATAAGAAAATCAAGGGTTACTATTAGCTACACATGCATAACAAATCACTCTTGATTTTCTCACAAATTGTTAGATTAGTTACTTTACTCTCTACCCAGAGAAGCCAAATCTCGTCGTTTCATATTAAATACTATTTAGGGCAATACGCACGTATTAGGAAAATCATTAATCACAACTATTTCCTAGGTAAACGAATGTGTGTTGACTAAAATGTCCTTAGTGTAGTAGGAGTTGGATGGAAAGAATAATTAATATTAGGTAGTTGAGATAAAAATAAATAAGGGTATTATTGAAAAAAAGTAATTAATACTCTCTTGATATTCTAAAATGACAAATAATTTGAGACTTGTAAATATTCCAAACAGCACACTTAATATGAGACGGTGGGAGCAATTATCTTCTTAATAAAAGTATATTACATTTCATAAAAAAAGTATATTACAACATGTATTGCCAGTATTGATGTGACATTCAATTATTATTTTCTTTAGATTTTAACAAAAAGATTTTAAATCCTAGAAGGTAGAAAATTCATAATTTTAACATCGAGTTAATTTAAAACTTATTAGTTTCACTTAACCTAATATGTTCGGGGCAAAAAGTCATTGGCAGCTCGCTAGTTTTAAGCTGAGGTAGTTGGCAACTCGTTGATTATCATAGTATACCTTATTGCACCGGGCGTCGTGAATCATAGTCTATGTTGCATTATTTGGTTAGTGCTGTCAATATCCCCTAATGTAATTGGATATTTCAATGACATCCTGTCTTCAGATGACACATGTGGCCTGATCACCCTATCAAGCTCATGAATGGTTTAAGGAACACGGTTCTAGACTGCGGCCTCTCGTATATTCCTCTTGATGGATACCCTTTCACTTGGTTTCCTTCTAGATGAGATGATGATGCAATTAAAGAATGCCTAAATCGTGCATTGGTGACAAGTACATGGTGCAATATCTTTCCAGATTATAATCTTCTCAATCTATTTACCCCTTCCTCTGATCACTCCCCTTTGTTGCATACCACAGAAGTCCAAACTTGTAAACATGCCTCAAGGTGCTTCAAATTTGATAACTCTTGGCTACTCGAGGATGGTATTGATGAGGTTGTTACTACTAGTTGGAGCATGCCTCTTGATGATGACCTTACCACAAAAATTTCAAGTTGCATTGAAAACCTGGAAAGATAAGGCCAGGCACTTCGTTCTCGCTTCAGAGGTGAGATGCAACAACAACAAAAATTAGAAGAGCTTAGATATGGTCGTGATGAAGGGACAATTGCCATGTTTAATGCCACAAACTCACTAAGTTGTTGATACAGGAAGAAAGTTATTAGCGTCAGCATGCTAAAACTCACTGGCTTAGAGGTGATGTTAATATAAAGTTTTTCCATGATTAAGTTAAATTAAAACTTAATAGTTTCAGTTAACCAAATATTATTTTTACTCTGTTGGCTCCTCTCGAAGATGGCAAGGAGAACATTTTTGCTACGACCCCGTACATCCTTTGGAGACACCTTAATACGAAGCTTTGCGACATTACTTCGTGACTAGACACAGAGCAACCTCTTGAAAGAGTCTCAGGATCCCTCGAGCCAACCTTTCGGCCGTGTCACTTGGTCCCCTCCCTCCGGACAACTATGTGACATGTAACATAGATACTGCATTTTTCAACGATATCTACTGCACATGTTATGGTTTTTGCCAACGAACTCTCAAGGTGTCTTCTTTTTTGCCATGTCTACTTGTGCACACCCCGTCTTCAAACAATTGAAGGAGAACTTCAAGGCATCAATTGGTTCAGGTACTTGGGTTTCTCACATGTCATCTTTGAATCAGATTGCAAAGTAATGGTGGACCATATCAAGAAGCATAAGTTAGATTTTTCTGAACTAGATACTATCTTAGGAAAAAAAATGTACTTAGTTTTTATCTTCTCCACAAAATTTTATTATTGATTTTGACAGGAGACAAGCTACTAATATAGCCCACTCTTGCTAGGGAGGCATCATTTAAGTGTAGTTCCTAAATTTATTATCATATTCCCAGTTGTATTACTCCTATTTTCTCCTTTGAAATGAAATGAATTGCTTTTGTCACAAAAAGCACAAAACTTTATTTGATACTAGATTAGTTCTTTTTATTTAAAAATAAATTTCTTTTTCTTTTTTATGGAAGTAAATGACATTTTAGATATTACTCCCTCCGTCCCTTAATATAAAACTCTTTTGGTAAAATTTTCTTGTCCCTTAATATAAGACATTTTTCAAAGACCAAAGTGCATTAATTTCTTTTTTTACAAAATTACTTCTATATCAAGGTGCATTAATTATTCTCTCTTAATAGTCTTAGAAGATGAGAATGGTAACTTGGAAAAATAGCACACATTTTGTATAAATTTAATGCTAATAACTACCAATATCAACTTTCTTAAGGGGCGTGAAATGGTCAAAGAAGGTCCTATATTAAGGAACAGAAGTACATGCATGTTGTTGATCCCCAGAGTATTGTTCTTTTTTTTTGGTAATATTAAGAAAAATGTTAATTGAACACAAAAGTTGACACAAATACGATACACTGTATGTCCGTATAGTACGAACATTTTTTAATTTTTTTTAGATTTTTTTAACTGGTTAACACAGATTTTTGCATTAACTAGATGATGAATATCATTAACCATATATTTGAACTTGATTAACCAGATAAGAAAAAGTTACAGGATTTGGCATTAATCAGATAATGGATAGTATTAACCAGATATGTGGACGTGATTAACCAGATAAGAAAATGAGATGTCTAAAAGTTTGAAGATTTGACATTAACCAAATAATAAATAGCATTAACCAGATATGTGAACTTGATTAACCAGATAATTAGAAAAAAAATTAAAAATATTTTTTTGAAAAAAAAAATTATCCATACTGTACAATACGTACATTCAGTGTGTGTGTCCAAATGTGTTCAATTAACGGCACACTAATATTAACGGGGGCTTAAAAAGCACTTTGTTATGTACCCATATTTTGCGCAGAGCTGTTTCATCCATGGGATTGAAGGCTTTGTCTATCTATCGTGCATGAGCAAATCAGGTCATGAATTGTACAAGAGGATGTTTTAATAATTTTATTATTTTTAATTAACCCTTCTTTTCTCTCCTCCTTCCCTGCCTTCTCTCTCCCTCACCCTTAACTTTTCATTCGCACTCCCTTCTTCCAAATACACCGCCACTCGTCCTCCACCGGATCTCTACTCAGTTGCTTGATATCCGCCGCAACGGCGCACCTTTTCACTGCCTCCAGAAAATCGAAACCACGAAAATCCCGTGAGCTTCCAAGTCATTCCCGTCGCGAGCCGTCGCCTCTTTGCTTCACGGTCGCTGCTGCAGCGGCATCTCCCCATCTCCGCGACAGTCACCATGGGCTCCGCAAGTGAAACCCCAGATAACTACCAAGATCTCCTACTATCATAGTGAAATGTGCTGCTGAAACAAAAGAGAAAGGGGGACTATTAGAAAAGGCAAAGAAAAAAACTGGAGAAAATCTGGGAAGAGATTAGAGATTGAATCATAATTGGGAATTGGGAAGAGTAGCAAGCGGAGACCAAATCCTCACGAGTGGCGAGACGTTCAACCCAGTCGCTCTTGTTAATGGCTGGGTCACCAGAGATTTTAATCAAATCTGAGCTTCACAGGCGTTCCCTCCCCAAACGCTAATTTCTCCATTCTACCATCAGATAACAAAATGTCACAAGCAAACAAAATTGATCGATTTTGAGTTTTCATGTGGTGGACATATTTGATATAATGGGGAAGAAGCCATCGTTGTTGCACTTGGACGTTTGGTCTTTCGTTATTTTGTACAACGTGTGGGTTTCAGCTATTCTTCCAAGCCTAGACTTCGTCAATGTCGTTGTTGTCTTTGCTGCACTCGCACTGCTTGTTTTCATTTTTGGAGAAGATCCACTTGTTTTTATTTTTACCTACCGGAAGAATCGCGTCGTCGAAGGCCAGAAGAGGCTCTGATTGTGGGGTAATTTTTTAGTTTTTCAAAAAGTTTAAGGGTTTAAAAAAAAAATTAAAATCTGTAAAAATGAGATTATGTATCGTGCATGACCCTTCTAAGAGATGCACGATAGAAGCCGCCGTGATTGAATTCATAACAATTGCTTAACCAAAAAAAAAATAAAAATCATAACAATTATTAGTCGCCTAATTGCTTTTCCGAAAATTCTAGTAAAAAAAAGAGTTGTGATAAATGAACATCACAATTTCAACCACCGTATCTCACACCGTATTTTACACACACATCCCAATCTCGTACCGCGTGCCGAGCTGATAAAAATAAATAAAAAAGGGGAAAGGTCGTATGAAAATACGATGTCGGACACCAAAAGTGGTGTCCGAGAATCATTTCTGTAAAAAAAATTGCTTTTCCAAAAATTAAGCTGTAATTAAAAATTGTGGAAGGCTGTGTAAAATTTCAAAACTACCCTCGGCGTGATAAGGAGGGTAATTTTAATATCGAGTGTTGTTCGAAAGTCGGAATAATTGGAGGGAGACGGCGGTCAATAAAATATTTGCTTTTTGGCGCTCGGTGTGTTGCGCTGTCCACTGGGCTAGATATTTGTGTCCAGTTTTGGGACTAACGCGAGGTGGATGTAAGAATATTTTTTTAGTTAAATTTTATAATAATAATAATATAATGTAATATTAAAATTTCATCTTTTTCCACTATTATTTTCGCATGGTAATTTCTCTAAATTTTATATTTTTATGTTTCCCTTGTCTTATTCATATCTTTCTTGAATTTTCATTTTTTTAATCGATCTTTCAATCTTTTTTAATACAAAATCTTTAAATGTTTTTTTGACAGAATCTTTCAATGTTTTTGAATAGCAATTGAGGCATATTTATTCATAGTATACTTTAAAAAAATAAAATAATATACTTTCTTATAAACAGTCCTAACAATTCCATGGATAATCGATCTCATTTACTACTAATAAGAAAAGGCTTAATTTGTTGTTGTATAAACTTCAGCACAATTAAACTTCATGTTCCTTTTTCCTAAACGTGTTTGCTCCACTTGAAAATCATTTCAATTAGTCACAGCATTTGAAAATGTCAACCTACATTTACAGCCCCGTATGGAAACCAACATTGTTTGACAAACAATTCCATAACCATCCTCTTGCAGTGGGCGCACTAAGCCATTAAGAGCTGACTGTATCGTTTGTGGTAGGCATAGTTTGTCACTTTGTCTTGTTACCAAGTTTAGCAAATGCTAATAGGTTCTCGCTTTTGGGTTGACTTAAATTGATTGGGCACTCTTACCTTTTTAAAAAAAATTAAACTATTTGATATTCATAAGATGAAACCATCCAGTAAAGTTTGTTCAAAGTGCAGAAATATCCATTTAGTAATGGCTAGTGCAAGTTTATAGTTTTAAAATTAGACGCGTTAGTTGGTGCTGATTAATTGAAAGATACCACCACTGCTGCTCTACTTGACGGGGTTATTCTTCTTTCTTTAAAGTAGCTTTAACATACTATATTATATAGTTTTATATTAATTAAGTCAAACCACTCTTGTAACAGAAAGTAGGGGAAATGGTTTTCCAGTCGCGGTTTTCTTCGTACACAAGGCATGATAAGAAATATTTGTCAACAAACATTTCCATAAAACATCATTATGTTCTGATTTTTGGTAAAACATCGTTATGTAACTCATGTTAATCTGATTCGCTTTTATATTATACTGTTCTTACAAAGAACTAGGTTGTTCTAGCCCTTAACTACTAATGAATGCCAAAAACCAAGTAACCCTAAAAGATGAAAGTTATCCATCCTAAAGAGTAACTTGTCCTATTTATACAATCATAGCAACCCTAACATGTGCTCCTCTAGGGTTTCTCTATGCAGCCAAAGGGGGCATCTTGGGGTGCATGAGGGAACATTCTTCCCGACAACCACTGAAAAGAGGGAGGCAGTACATGTACGATTCTGACATACCGTACGATGGTCACAATTGGTGGGCCACTGACTGAGTATAATAAACAGGAATCAGTCGGTCCCACACGTGCTTAGACCGGCTGAGTATATTGAGCAGAAGTCAGTCGGTCCCAAGGAGGAAGTGCTTGAACTTGAGCCAGTCGACTGTCTATGCGTGTAGATCAGTCAGAGGCTGGTCCGCTGCCTCATGTCGGAGGGTGGGCCGCTTTAAGGTTGGCCCGGTCCACATCCCCCCAAGATGTCTTGCCATCTTGGCGAAGGCATTTTGCTCGGTCCTTCTCGTAGATCGTTTGGACGTGTCTATTCAATGTTTAGTTTGGAGGGTGAGACCACTCCCAGGTCGGCCCGGTCCACAATCCCCCAATTGTTGAGCTGAGTGAGCGAAGACGATTATAAGACAAGTTGTTTATCTGCTCGGCCGGGCGATACCTCCTATTGGGCAGTGCCACGCGTTGATTGCTGTCAATTCAATGTCTTTTCATGATTGACGCCTTGTTTCTCGCACTGCCCCCTTTATCTTCCCTAGACATATCGCGATTTGCGCCCTCTAGATTTGGGTCGTTGGATCCTTTCAGGCCAAATCAATCTTCGCCATTGATCTGGGGGGAGGTTTATTTAAATGCTTCGCCCTCACCCCGTTCCACTCATACCTGGTCTTTGGTATTCCTTGGTAGCTAAGGGCCAGAACAACCTAGTTCTTTGTAAGAACATTTGGCGCCCACCGTGGGGCGGTGGTGAAACTTTCCTACGTCCCACAATCACTCGCTTCACCCAGCGGAGTAGGAACCAGCTACTTCCTCTCCCCTGTTGAATGGTGAAACTCCGGAGCAGCAGCACCCATAACAACATGGACGAAGCAAATAACCCAGTTCTGCAACAGCTCGCAGCGGCTGTCAGCGAACTGCAGCAACAACACGACGATCAGCTCTGTCGCAACGAAGAACAGCTCAGGAGGAGCCAGGAGGTAGAGGCTCGTGAGCATGAGCTTCGACAGCAACTCAAAAGCTATGAGAAATGCCACTGGTGAGACTGATTTCCCCCGTCCAACGCCTTGGGGTTTCCAACCTTTCTCTGAGGAAATCCAAGAAGTGATGGTCCCGGCGGACTTCTGTGAACCAGTCATCGAATCGTATGGTGGAACTGGAGATCCGTTCAGCCATGTGGCCGCGTTCCAAACCCAGATGTTCATCAGTGAAGGAGACGATGCCATTAGCTGCAAGATGTTTGTTGGAATCTTGAAGGGAGTGGCCCTCAAGCGGTTTACCAACTTACCTTCTTGGTCCATTTCCAACTTTGAGGACTTTGCCTCGAAGTTTGTAGCTCAATTCTCGAAACACAAAAGCAAACAAATGGTGGTGGCTGACTTGTTTGATGTGAAACAGAGGCCGGCCGAGACCTTGAAGAGCTACTTGGCCCGCTTCAACAACGCGACCGTCCAAGTAGAGGAGCTAGATGAGAAGTTTTTCGTAACAACGTTCGTTAAGAGTATGAGCACCAGAACCTTTAGCGAGACCATTATCCTGAGACGACCAAGTTCAATGGACGAAATCCGAGCCCGTGCTGAGAAGCATATTGAAGTTGAAGAGGCCGCCGCCGAAAGAGCCACCTCAGACGGGAAGGGTCGTGGTGCACAGTCCCAACATCAAGATGGCATAAGAAACCCTCGTAAAGGGAACTACGGAAGTCGCGGCTGACCTCAAACCAGATACGACACTCATCCATCTCCCCTTTGGGAGGGCCCACTTACCCCTCCCAATACACGGCGGTCCAATATTCTGAAGGAAGTAATGACGTCGAACCTCATCAGAAGATCTCCTCCCGCTACCCATCAGATGGGAAAGAATGACGAGCAGTATTGTGCATATCACCGAGCAAGGGGGCATGACACGGAGGATTGTAAGGTCCTCCAGTCCAAAATTGAGATCCTAATCAGAGATGGATCACTGAAGAAATATGTGAAGGGAGGTCGGCTGGATGGTGGAAAGCAAGGTGGACAGAGAGGAAGATCTCTGCGTAGATCTCCCAGCGCCTCACCTAACACCTCGCCGAGACCGAGTAAGAAGACCGATAAGGGAAAGAAGACGATGGACGACCATGAGCGTGCTGAAAAAGGGTCGGTCAGAACCATTGCTGGCAGTTCCGCAGGAGGTGTGATGCGCAAATTCTACAAGTGCACAGAGTTATCATCAAGTAATAAATATCGATCCCACAGAGACTGCTTTACGCTAATTAAATTAATTTGAGAAGAGAAAATTGTTGTTGTGACAGAAATAAAATAAATTGAGAATGAGAACAATGCAAGTGAGGATTTTAATAATAGGGAATAGCTTCTAGGACCGGGGGTACCACAATGATGCTCTAAAATCCTAATTGACTACTCTCTTATTAACGAATGAATTCAATTGAAGGCAAGCTATCAGGAATTAGTAAAAGCTCCCTCTCAGGATACAAAAACCGTGCTTAAACGATATAACTCCTACTCTCGTGGTAATTGAAATCAAATTAAACCCATTAAGAAATATGATAGCTTGTTTTATCATCGAAGGATTAAAAACTACTCTCGTGATTTTAATCCTAAGTTCCGTTCTTATAGTTTCGATAACATAGGTTCACTTCTCAGTTCATCCCTAGAAATCTAACGCATATGAATAAGTGGCCACCGGATTCATAAGAAATATTAATAACGATAAGAACGAAATCGAATTGCATTCAAAGTAATAATAAGAGAGTAAATCAAATAATCATCCAAGAGACATCAAAAGGCATAGACTCAAATCCTAGAACAAGGGAAACTACTCTAAAATGATAGATAGAATAGAATCCATGGAAATAAACAGTCAAACCAGAAAATATTGAGAGAAAAGACGAACAGATCGCTTCCAATCCTCTACCGTGCCTCCCCAAATATCAAAATTCGACATAGGCTAGTGTTTTAAATGTCTATTTATAGTCTATTCCAAAAAGGGGTGAAAAACCAAGTCAAAAAGAGTCAAAACGCTAAATTCCGGATTCAGTAGGTCTCGCAGCACGACCCGTGGCATAAGGCACGACCAGGTCGTGCTTCTCTCTGTTTCTCGCTGAAGCTGCGCTAAAATCTGCCTCGAAGCACGATCGTGCTTCCTGGTATGGGCAGGCCGTGCTTCACTAAACTTTGCCATTTTTTGTGCTTTGGCCTCGGAATTGGTCTCAACGTCCGTCCAAGTGATTTTTCTCCGTTTTCTAATGTCAAATACCTTCCTTTAAGCACAAAAGAACCAACACCAAGTGCATTATTCAAATCAAACAAAATGCATAAATAACTTGAATTAAAAAGGCTAAAATGACTAAGATGAAATGCAAAACTAACACTAAACTATATGCTATTTCGAACGCATCAAGGTGGAGCCACAAAGTCGGCGAGAAAGCGGTATGTCAGATCCATCATGTATGTTCATGACTTTGAACCGCTTGCCGTATAAGATTTCACTCCCATCACCTTTACAAAAGAGGACTTCAAGGGCATCAACCCTCACGAGGACAACCTGGTGGTGGTGTCAGTCATGATCGCGGGCTATGAAGTCAAACGTGTTTTGATCGATGGGGGAAGCTCGACCAATGTTCTGTATTGGCACGCATTCGAACGATTAAATTTGCCCAAGGAAGTTCTCAAGATCCACTCCGGCACCTTGGTCAGGTTTTCGGGAGAGCATGTCGAAGTACATAGTTATGTGGACCTGTGCACCACATTTGGTATGGGCCCAGACGCCAAGACCATTTATGTGCAGTATATGGTCGTCCAAGCGAAGTCATCGTACAATGTGATCATGGGTCGATCGACATTCACAGCACTAGGAGCTTTGGTGTCTTACAACTGTTTGGCCATGAAATACCCTCTGAGCTCTGGAAGGGTCGGTATCTTGCGTGCAGATCAAAGGCTAGCCCACAAATGCTACGAAGATAGTTTGAAACCTCAGAGGGAGGAAAAGAAAAAAGTTGCAGGATCCATGTCAGTCAACTACCAGGATTGTAATTATTTAGACTTGGATCCCAGAGACTTCACAAATATCAGGGAGGAATGACGACCAAAGCCGACCGAGGAAGGAAAGAGAGTCCAGGTGGGGGGCCGATCTGATCAGACAGTCAAGATCGGAGAAGCCCTTGACCCAAAGCTAGAGCAGGAACTGGTGCATTATCTGCGGGCTAATGCTGATGTATTCGCTTGGACTGCCGGCGACATGCCCGGGATCGACCCGGACATCATATGCCATCGACTATCATTTGATCCATATGCACGACGGGTAGCTCAGTGCAAGAGGAGGTTAGGCAATGACAAGAAGTTGGCTATGATCAAGGAAACTCAAAAGTTACTTAACGTGAACTTCATTTGTGAGGTGGAATACCCCGTTTGGCTGGCCAATGTGGTCATGGTCAAGAAATCAAGTGGCAAGTGGAGGATGTGCACACCGACCTGAACAGCAAGGTCATACCGAGGACATGGAACGTGGTCAGCCTGTGTTTCTATTACAGTTAAGCGAATCTTTTGATTTCAAATGTTAATTGTTTCTTAATTCCTCCAATGCCTCGGCCATTATGATCTTTGTTAATTCCTACAAGGCAAATGCTATATAGCAAAACTATTTCCCGACCTCTTTAACGTCTTATGTTATCTTTACCATTGAAAGAGATTGGTCAGATGCACGGGAAACGGGGTCATGCAAGTAGACAATGAAGAGTTTGGTTTGAGGTATAGCGACCTCTGTAAATCCGGATGACAATGAGCTTGGTATTAGGCAATCGATATAAGACCTATGTGAATCCATGACAAGACGATGAAGAGTTCGGTTTGAGGCATAGCGACCTCTGTAAATCCAGACGACAATGAGCTTGATATTAGGCAATTGATATAAGACCTATGTGGATCCATGACAAGACGATGAAGAGTTCGGTTTGAGGCATAGCGACCTCTGTAAATCAGGATGACAATGAGCTTGGTATTAGGCAATCGATATAAGACCTATGTGAATCCATGACTTAGTTAGGTTTAAGGCAACAATGTAAGACCTTTATAAATCCTAGTGATATGTTCGGTCTGAGGTATAGCGACCTCTGTAAATCCGGACGACAAAGAGCTTGGTTTTAGGCAAATTACGTAAGACCTATGTGAATCCATGACTTAGCTAGGTGTAAGGCAACAATGTAAGACCTTTATAAATCCTAGTGATATGTTTGGTTTGAGGCATAGCGACCTCTGTAAATCCGGACGGCAATAAACTCGGACCCAAACGATGTCTTTCAAAAAAAAAAAAGAGTATGCGAAAAAACAGGGAAGCAGATTTAATTTATTACAATGTTAAGGTACAAAGAGGTGAATGACCAAAATAAAAACCAGCCTAAATTACAAAGCTTCGATTAGTAGAAGGAGTCTCGGGCCTGACTAGCTGATTGTCCACGATGGTCAGCTCAGAATCCACTCCCGAAAGATCAAGACTAGGATTGCTCAGTCAAATCCAAGTTAATGCTCCTCTATGGCAGCCATGTCTGCCCTGTCTAAGGATGATTGCAGTTCCAACATGCTCTGCTCTTTTTCACTAAGCGCTTTTTCAAGCTCAGACACTTTCTCTCTCAAAGTCTTCTCTTCACCTTCCAGACGTTCTTTCTCAAGTTTGACTGAGGAAAGATCAACAGTGGATTTCTTCAGGTTTTCTTGTGCATCACCGAGCTCTTTACGCAACCGGTCCACTTGATTAGCCTTATCCATTGCCTGAGTAAGCTCACCCTTGAGGGTAGTGACCAGAGCAGAAATGTTAGTAATATGCAGCTTTAGCTTCTCGACGATGTCATCATACTTCTTCCGTTCCACCTCGTACTTCCTGAACTGCTTCTCGCCCTCCCGCATCAGGCTGGCTAACCACAAAGCATAGGTTTCACCGCCCCGTAACGTTTGGTGAAGGCCAAGTTGGGCAACCTTTTTAGCGTTATCGGGCTTAATAAATGAATCGGTCGTATCATGAACTGGGAACCGAGTATTCCAAACCGACCATATATCTCCCTTGTTGGTGGCCTTCAGAACAGATCGCCACTCAGCCTCGCTATTCGGCTTCAAGTCTGATGGCGCATGAGGAGAAGGCGGCAGAGGAGGCTGCCACTCAGAATTCACCTCGGCCGAAGCAGTTGGTGCAGGGGAAGAAGAAGAGCCCGGACCTTGGACTTAAGATGATGTTGTTGGCTCTTCAAAGCTTACCCAAGCCTTCTTTGATGCCGCTACCTCTGGAACGTCGGTTGCTCCAGGTGAGTTGGAGGCAGGCTCAGGTATTCCCAGCTCGGCCCTCTTTTTCTTTTTTAATGCTCTGAATTTGTCCAATGAGAGCGGGGCCATTTTACCTGTATTTTCTTCAAAAAACACAAGAAGAGAGACCAATTAAAAAAAAGACAGAGAAGTGAGGAGAAGAGAAAAGAAAGAAAAGGGAAATTACTTAGCAAATAAAAAAGTGACTCTTCGTTCTGCTCAAGATGAAGAAGATCCACGCACTTATGGTCTCCGCCCGACTTAAAGTTTCAATGTTCGTCATCTCAACATCGCTAACTCGGTCGATGTCCACCCCAAACCAAGTTACGGGTTTTTGCTACCAGTACAACGAAAATCTCTCCTCTCCATCTAGCGTCTCTAGCAGGTCGGGACAACCAGGAACTGGGTAGACTTTGAAGAACCTATCCTTGAAGTATTTGAAACTCTGAGTATAGGCAGTCAGAAGCTAGTGGCGCGGTCATTTGCTAAGGTAAGTCCAACCGACCTCCCTGGAATTTTTGGCTTGGAAGAAGTAAAAGAAACAGTTGATGGTCGGCGTCATCTCCAAGCCTTTGCACAATATTTCAAATGACAGAACAAAGGCTCAGCTATTTGGATGCAGCTGCATGGCGGCGATGTTGAGTAGGCGGAGGACTCGGGTCTCGAAATCAGTAAAAGGGAAGTGAACTCCTAACCTCTTCAGAAGGGGCTCATACATATGGGTGAACTTCTGGGATGTATCGGTTGGCCATTCGCAGACTACTTCGTCCTCCTTGCAATGCGCAATCCTCACACACCGCCTCTGTTTAGGCCATGTAACGAGGTCGCAAAGGCCAGTAAGCCCCTCACTGTCAACGTAAGTAGATTTCGTTCGGCGCACCTCAAGGGATACCCAAGCATAAGGGTCGGGCTCAACGCGTTTCGGAGCTTTCTCCTCGGTCGCCAAGTTGGGATCGGTCTGGGTGGAGGTCGAAGTGTCCTCTTCAGCCATGGGATTTCCTAACAGAACAACACAGTCACTGTCAATGCTATTAGAGGATTCCGAAGCAAAAATTTTGCGGATTTTCCTCATGAATTTAGAGGGTTCAAAAAAAGTTTTAGAAGAAGAATGAGGAGGCGGCAGGTTAGGGCCCGCGCGGCGGCGAACGAGGGGAGAAACTACTTCCCTTTCGTCAGCATCATCAAAAATAACAACCCCAAATACTAAAGATAGTATGGAGAAGGAAAGAAATCTTACAAACATTATCTTTCTGCAAAGGCCAAAACAAGAAGAAAGTAGACGCAGAAGGGTAGCGTACCTGGTAGTAGAAAGCTTGAGGTAATCGGAGATGAAGATTAGCAGCAGCAGAGAAGTCAGAGTCGAATGGGGCTCAGAGGAAGAAGAAATGAAGCAAGAAGAAAGAGTGGAAGGGGGTGGGGTGAAGCATTTAAATAAACCTCCCCGAACGATCAACAACGAAGATTGATTTGGCCCGAAAGGATCCAACGACCCAGATCTGGAGGGCGCGAATCGCGATATGTCTAGGGAAGACAAAGGGGGCGGCGCGAGATACAAGGCGTCAATCATGAAAAGACATTGAATTGACAACAATCAACATGTGACACTGCCCAATAGGAGGTATCGCCCGACCGAGCAGATAAATAACTCGTCTTATAATCGTCATCATTCGCTCAGCTCAACGATTGGGGGGTTGTGGACTAGGCCAACCCGGGAGCGGTCTCACCCTTCGAACTAGACATTGAATAGACACATCCGAACGATCTATGAGAAGGATCGAGAAAAAGGCCTTCGCCAAAATGGCAAGACATCTTGGGGAGCTGTGGATCGGGACGACCTTAGAGCGGTCCAACCTCCGACCTGAGGCAGCGGACCAGCCTCCGACCGATCTACACGCATAAATAGTCGATTGGCTCCTGTTCGAGCACTCTCTCCTTGGGACCGACTGACTCCTGCTCAATATACTCAGTCGGTCTAAGCACGTGTGAGACCGACTGATTCCTATTCATTATACTCAGTCGGTGCCCCACCAATTGTGACCATCGTACGGTATGTCAGAATCGTACATGTACTGCCTCCCCTTTTCAGTGGTTGTAGGGAAGAATGTTCCCTCACGCGCCCCAAGATGTCCCATTTGGCTGCATAGAGAAACCCTAGAGGAGCATATGTTAGGGTTCCTATGATTGTATAAATAGGACAAGTTGCTGTTTAGGGAGGGTAACTTACATATTTTAAGGTTACTTGGTCTTTGGCATTCCTTGGTAGCTAAGGGCCAGAACAACCTTGTTCTTTGTAAGAACATATACATTTGGTCAAAAAAAACTCTACTTATATACATTATTATTGATTATTGATTGCACCCTTTTGTCCGTTTCTTGATATATATTAGCGCGTTTGCTTAATCATAGTAAATATATTGTTTCACGGGTGATTGATCAAGTAAAAGGAAAAAAATAGTACTTATCAATTTGTTAATTGTTATATAATAAAATATTTGTTTGAAAATAATATACGGCATGGGTGATTAATAGTGTTCTAAAATTGATCTAAAGTGAACCTTGAAATTAGGAGAGACTGAAGGGGCGACGTTGACATAGGAGAATGGTGTTGCGATAGGTGGAGCACGATGGAATACACGGTGGTGGTGGTGCTACGATGCCAAAGTCAGTATCGGAAGTAGTGCATTTTAAAATAATGCGTACCTTGATTATAAAGGGTTAGATTCTTTTATAGGTTGATTTAGCTGATCCTTTTGGTGGGGAAAATGGTTACAACCTCAACTAAATGTGGATGATCTTGCACAGAATGTGGATCACCGTTAGATTCGCCCATGCGGTGGGATTTCAATCACCTATTCCGCATTTCCTATCCTAGAGTGGATGTACAAGGCTTGGGCCAATTTTAGCGATTTGAGCCTCGGCCTAGTCTGAAACAAAAATCAATGGGGCACCCGTTCATTTGGTTTTTACATATATATATATATATATATATATATATATATATATATAATGCAATTACCTCAGGAATAAAATAATATTGGTAAGACGCTTCACCTACACCCAAAGGGACTTGGGTTCGAGTCATATAAGGGGGAAGTAGGGAACCACTATTGAGGCTGCCACTCAGAATTCACCTCGACCGAAGCAGTTGGTGCAGGGGAAGAAGAAGAGCCTGGACCTTGGACTTGAGGTGATGTTGTTGGCTCTTCAAAGCTTACCCGAGCCTTCTTTGATGCCGCTGCCTCTGGAACGTCGGTTGCCCCAGCAGAGTTAGATGCAGGCTCGGGTATTCCCAGCTCGGCCCTCTTTTTCTTCTTTAATGCTCTGAATTCGCCCAATGAGAGTGGGGCCATTTTACCTGTATTTTCTTCAAAAAAAACAAGAAGAGAGACCAATTAAAAAAAAAAGACAGAGAAGTGAGGACAAGAGAAAAGAAAGAAAAGGGAAATTACTTAGCAAATAAAAAAGTGACTCTTCATCCTGCTCAAGACAAAGAAGCATTCTCGACCCTTTCCAACCCTTAGCCCATGAGTCTGTACAATTGAGATCAGATTTAACGTACCAGCCTATGCTGGTCCAAATTGTGGATCACAACTTTAAGACGCTAAGGAACAAGACCATTCTTGTGGTAAAGGTCATCTGGGAAGGATCCACCCTAGGAAAAGCTACTTGGGAAATGGAGGAAGAAATGCGGAACGAGTATCCGTACTTATTCCAATAGGTATGTATATCTAATTTTTGAGGACAAAAACCCTAAAAGGTGGGGAGTAATGTAACATCCCGCCTAATTTAATTATTTAGCACAATTAATTTAGGCTTTATTATGTTCTAAATTGATTGTTGAGTAGTTAAATTAGGGGAATATTTATAAATATTAGGGGTGTGAATAGAAATGGTATTATGAAAATAAGAGTAAAAAGGAAGGACTTTTTGGTATTTTGCCTAAGCTAAAATAGGGACATTATGGTCCAAATGGGTGAATACCCATTTTCTCTTCTCTTTTCTCACTCCCTTCCACGCCTCTCTCATTTTCTCTCTCCTTCTCTCTAATTCCTGCAGAAGAAAGAAGAAAAGGAAGGGAAGAAAAGAAAGAAAGGGGAAAGGGTTAGGGTCTTAGAGATTTTTAGAGAGAGATTATAGTGAATTTGTGTATGTTCCCTTCAAATCCTTGCCTAAAGAAGGAGATTGGAGCTGACTAATTATCATTTGGTGGAAGATTTGGGTTTGCCCTAGAGAAGAAAAAAGGGGCTGCGAATTTGAGAAGAAGATGAGGAAGAAGAAGATCCAGCTTCTTCATTTTTTGTTCTAATCCTTGGTTTTGTGTAAGTTTCTTCTTCTTTAGGTGGTGGGCACCCATAAGACCCCCATTAGGTTTTCATTTCCTTGTCAGTTGGTGTGATTCATATGTCTTCTTTAAGTTCTTAGGAGATGTAGGCTGGAAATGATTTTTTGTTGTATGTCTTATTCACAATTTTGATGATTTTATGATATCTAAAATATTTTGTTGCTCATGAATATAATATGTGCAATGAGTTAATTTTCAATGGATCATGTTTGATGCTTGATTTGAAGTGTTTGGGAGAAAGTGGTATGATTTGATTTTGTGTTTTGGGTGTTGGAATGAGAATTCTGCAGAGAAGCAGAGCATTCTGCATTTTTCTCTATCATAATCGATTACGATCATTCTGTCTGTCTTCTGCGAATTTGAATTTCACCATAATCGATTATGTTATTGTCATAATCGATTATGACATCTCATATAACCGATTATGTAATCGATTATGACCTGTCTTATAATCGATTATCGCCCAAATTCTTTTTCGCAAACTGAAATTTTGAGCATAATCGATTAGGACTTATCCATAATCGATTATGGCAGCTATGTTTCCAATTTTTACTCATTTTCAATGATGCCCCTTCACATTTAACCTAGAAAATGCAGGTTTGATTTATGATTTTGATCTTTGATTAATAGGGTTTCAACCCTAGTTATGATGCAATATCAAATTAATTGAATTTCTTTATGTTCGATGCATTTTATTGCTTGAGGCCTGATTGTTTATGAGATGTTTGTCGGTCCGAATTCACTATAAGATTTGGCGGCAAACCTGTCATCCGGGTTTGCTATAAGGTTCGGAGGCGGGGACCTTCTTGGTAGTTCTCATTACTTTATATTGGACTCAATTACAATTGAGCTAAGTGGGTACATCCATGAATTCCTTGTGAATTATGTTTGTATTGTGTGTCATGCCTTATGATCACTTATGAAATTATATTATTTTAAGTAAAGTGTTGGTGAGGGGTCCGTGGAGGACTCACTAGGATTTTTAAATCTCGTTCCTTTCCACTTATTATTTTCAGACAAACAGGCCCATGATGAATGAGGAAACATTGAGGAGTTATATTTAGGAGCTGACTTCTTATCTTTTGTTTAAGTACTATTATTTTGAAGGTTGACAAACCTTGGTGTAAATTAAATACTTAAGACTTATGTAATGTGTTATTTTGAAACACACTTTTATTGGGTTGTATTCGCTTGGATATGTAACTCATTAGTTGTTATCAAGTTTTAATTTATTCGTGTTTTGCTGTATCATAATTTGTTTAATGACACTTATTCAATATTAATTGAATTACGGGCGTTACATTATAGATCTCCCGTGCTTGCTCCCATGGTGATTCGTTCACCTTCTCCTTTACCTCATCGATTGTGTTTTCATCTCGATTTTGTGAAGCAACAGTTTCAGCTTCTTCTTCTTCTTCAACTTTTTGCAAGAGAGTATTCACTTGACCCTTCAACAAGGCTTCCCCTGAACCTGATGTCATCTTCACTCGACTTCCCTTCTGCTTCACTATACTCGACAATGGAGTTTCAAGATCACCAGTGGTGAGCCCCACGATCTGCGAATCGTTTGATATGTCGATGAAAGCACACCGATCTTGTTGATGTGCTTGTCCCTTACTTTGTCTTAATTTTGACAGATTTATTTTCGAGTCTTCCATCTTTCTTGAAACTGGAATGTTGTTGTTGGAAGAAACCAAGGTTGTTGTTTGTGATCTTGTGACTCTTCTTACAGTGGATGATGGTTGGTCATCAAAGACTACAGGACCTGGTCCACTATCCTTTCCACCGCCAACAGCAAGCTTGATGATCCCTTCCTCTTCTCACGATTTTCCTCTAAATCTCTGAAAGTCGCTTCATCGTGTGTCTCTTTTGAAGGTATAGGCTTTGACTCTGCCTTTGTTTTTGCTTCTATCAACCTATTAGACCCTTCTTCCTCTATACCCATTGAAGCATTTGTCTCCCCTTCTGTCGTGATTGCAGAATCAGATATCAACTCATAGTCACTCATTTTTGCAGCATCTTTATAGGTTTTGCTTCGACGTATCTCATGCATCTTTAGCATTCTCAGTAGCAGCAATTTTCTCAAAATTTTCACTATTCACACACTAATGGATGATGGAAAGAGCCAATCAATCTTTCTTCTTGGAAGTACTCCCTTCCACACCTAGAATTCCCTCTTGCACAATTTCCAGCACCTCATGGAAATCACACACATCTTCACAGCCCAATGATTGAAGTTCTTGCCATCAAAAATCGGTAGAGGGATTGAAAGATCCCCCCACACACTCTCGACCTCCATGGACTGTCCCAGGGTTGTTATAGCTCACGATACCAAATATTGGAGTAGAAAAACATTTATGCCCTCACACACACACAGAGTTTACACTCACACACACAGTTTACACTCACACACACACTAGTGAGATTCAGAGAGCATTGAAAGATAGAAAGAGAGGAAGAAAATATGCACTGCACTTGTTATTGATTATGAGACTAAGGTCTCTATTTATACATCACAGACAAGCCCCACATTGAGTGTATTCTGAACTGAAACTGTTACATCACTTTGAGCTTCTAACAGAAATAACCAACACCAACTAACACTAACTAATATTCAGTTTCATGCTTAACAGTAACAACTAATTAACAAATTGTTAGTTTGAATTACTTCCAACAAAATCAAATCTAGCTAGCATATTGTGAATACAAATAATTTAGCTTTTGTTTTGAGAAATAGTCTCTTCTACTATAGTACTCGATCAGTGCATTTTGTGGGTCTCTCGTCCAACATGCCATATCGTCTTTTTCTATCTTGTGATTGTTTCATAGATGCCATTTGCCATTTGTGGCCCTTTACGGTGACACGACTTTATGAATGCTACTAAAAACTGTGAAAAACATACTCACCAGATTTGAAATATAAGCAAAAAATAGTCTAAAATTAAGTAAAAAGTCTATGTATTTGGTCCAAATAACCGGATGGAGTATTGTACTGACCCCGGAAATTCCTTCTCATGATGAAAAGCAATACACATTGCCAAATTATAATGACTGTGAGCATTAAAGAGAACAAGCACTACAAGAATTTTATTTATTACCTACAAAAATTTCCTAGGGCCTTTGACCCTAGGAAATTACCTAGGGTTACAGCCTAGGAAAAATACCCATATGAGAGTTTCTTAGGGCTTTTTTTTTAAAAAAAAACTCTCGAAAATTAAAAACACTGATTTTTGTTTTATTTTCTTTTTAAAATTCAGGAATTACCGAGTGCCTGTCTCTCGGAATCAACAAACTATTTTTTTTTTTAAATTTGCACTAACCGAGTGCCCAACCCTCGGTTATACTTTGTTTGAAAAAAAAATTGCACTCTCAGTGCCCAACGACCTCTCTTCCTTACCTTTCATTTTTTCTTCATTCTCCTCTCACCCTCACAAAAACCTAATCCTAATTCCCTGGCTCCCTCTATCTCGTTGCCTCTCCCTTTCCTCCCTTATTCTTCTTCCTCTTCCTTCAATCATCTTTCAACCCTATATTTTACCACTTCTCTCTTCGCTAACAGCAAACCAGAAAACCCTGCCCTCACTCTCTCTACAGATCTGTACATACGTGAGGGAGAGCGAGAGAGGCAAAAAGCGAAGGGCTCGACGGAGAATATGGCCACGCACGGCAATGGTGGCGGACTCACAACGATGAATCTGTACATGCATGAGAGAGAGCGAGAGAGGGGGAAAGCGAAGGGCTTGCCGGAGACGATGGTCGCGAATGGTAGCGACGGCGGACTCACAGAAGCAGATCTGTATATGCCTGAGGGAGAGCAAGAGAGGGGGAAAGCGAAGGGCTTGCCGGAGGGCTCTAAAGATTTCTCACAGCGAAGAGCGAGGGAGGGATAGCGAGAGGGGGGAAAGCGAAGGGCTCCAGCGAAGGGTTCTCTGATCATGGAGACATTTTTTATGTTGGTGTTTGTGGCAGATCTAAATATTTATGCCAATTTTTGTATGTGTTGTTTCTGTTTTTTGCTTTTATTAGCATTTCTGAGATGTTGGTGTTTCTGGGATGTTGGTTTTTTTGTTTCAGCTTCTTTGCTTCTTTCACATTGCCCTTTTTCCCCTCTCTTTCCCTGATTCTAGATCTGTTTGGTTAGGTGGTTGGTTGATGCAGAAGAAGGAATGGCGAGGTAGGTGAGATTGGAGGTTGGAAGTGCATTAGACACTCGAAAAGAGATATGGGTCATATCTGGTTTCGAACATGGTGTGAATGTTAGTTTCTGGTTTTTACTCCTATGGCTAAAGGGATTGATTTTTGTTAGCTCTGAAAAGTTTATACTGTAAAAAAAAATCGTGGGATGTTTCTGTGTTCCTTTACAATTGCGTTTCTGTGTTCCTCTTCATAGTTTGTTATTGTGTTCCTCTGCAATCGAGTTATGTCTGCTGGTGAAAAAAAAAAGGAAGAAGAAGAAGACGAGGGCTGAAGAAGTTCTAACTATTTTTTTTTTTATAAAAATATTGGCATTTCCTCCGAGGGCTCTGAGCCTTAGAAAATTTCTTAGGGCTTTGAGCCCTCAAAAATTTCTGAGGGCTTTTTAAATTTAGCCCTCGGAAATCGTTTCCTACCAGCGAATAACCTACTGCCTCGTGACCCTCGGTGGGCCCTCGAAAATTTGGTCATTTTCTACGGGTTTTGGGCATTTCCTAGGTTTTTTTGGCCCTACGAAATGCCAAATATTTTTGTAGTGAAGATGTGCTAGGTTTCAAAACATGAAACATGTTTGAATTTTTTTTTTGGTCTATGACTTTTGGGGTAGTGGTTAACATTTTGGAGTGCACAATTTCAAATATTGAAAAATTGAAATTGTAAATAAAGTTCGCTTGAAACATATTGTTTGAAACTTATTCAAACGATGAAAAACATAAATTTGTATGTGTGGATAATCACAGTACAAAAAGTGTGAAGACACAATTGTCCTCAAAGTCTTCATAATTAATTAATACACCCTCCGTTCTCAAATATAAGCAAAAGTCAAAATATATTTAAACCAAATTTAGTCCAAATACATTTTGACTTAGAGGGTGTAGCTAAAAAAGTCTAAAAAGAGGTAAATAATGTCAAAGAATTTTTGAAACAGAAAATAAAGATGGGAAATACTCAAGATTACACTATAGCAGCAATAAATCAAAAAATAAAAACAAAATGTATCCATTAAGTATATCATCAATCAAGAATTTTCAAGTACTATCGAGTATCCCATTAATTAATATTTAACACGGCTTACTAAAGAGGGTACTATATATTGTAAAAAATTACTACTAAAAAAATTAAATAAGTGATAAAAATTTGTGACGAATTTCATTTTTTTTTGTCTCTAATTTTTGTCACCGATTTTATTTTTTCTAGTAGTAAAAATTTAACAAATATACCTTCCATCACTTTTAAGTGTCGCTTTAAAAGTAAATTCCCTCATATTTATATGTTATTTTAGAAATAGAAAATCACATTAATTACTATTTTGCCGATTAAACTCTTATTTAAATTTCATTAATTAATAAGTGAAAAGAAATGTGAAGATATACTATATTAAAGAGATACAAGACAAATTAGGAAGTTGGAAAATAGTTTCTTTTGAGTACATGGACAATAGTTTTAATAGAAAGAAAAGTAATAATTATTTTTAAATATGTACACAATTATCATAAATGATACCTAGAAAATAGATATATGTGTGTTTGAATAAACATTTTAATTAAGCGTTTTTGAATAAGTGGTTTTAAATTGTTTTCATATAAATGATAAGTTGTTTTTCATAAACTATCCCAAAAATTATTAAAATAAATTAAAAACAACTTATAAACATATCACATGTTAATTTACATGAATTCTCTCAAACGCCACCGTGATGTAAGCGTTTATACTAATAAATAAACTCAAATATATTGTTCCAATGTCTCAAGCCTCCTTTAACCCTTTCTCTTGTTACTACTAGTGGCTAACCAAGAGGGGTGGACCCACACGAACTCCTGCCCGTGCCCAAAAACGCATCGCGCCCCCACATTTGGACACGTGGTATACCAGTGGCTGTGAGCAAACGGGAAGCATTCCCGGTCAGCTGAGAAATATCTGATGGTAGAGGCTCTCTGCCCCGGAAGATATTTATTTTCTCGACTCGGAGCCGAGTAATCTGTGTTGACCCGGTGATACGTGGGCCTATCAGAGTGCAGCTTCAGATATACACAGATCTAATTTTCACAGCGTGACCATGCCTCGTTGCTTCGGCGTTCGGGCTGTCAAATTTTCCAACGCCTACTTGCACATGTGGGGGGAGTCATTACGATGATGGTGCCATGCTATCATCTGATATCCATGGTGATGGCCATCATGCGAACCATCGAATATCGTGCCTTCAATATTGAATACGCCTAGGGTTATGTGTTGGATTTTGATTGGCTATAAAAAAGTAATTAGTCTTTGCCTGCCTCGGATTCTTACTTTTATGGAATCGTGCTGGGTTTTTTTTAATTGAATTGACGAAAACACCCTTTTTATTCATGCCATGTGTTCAGTTAAAAAATTGAAAACAATGATTCACGATTCACCCGTTCTTTTCAAAAAAAATAAATAAAATTTGGTAGTAATAATAGTTGAATCCCACTCTACATTTTATTTTATTAATTATTAATTAATTATTAATTATTCTAGCTTTAAACGACAACTTGGGTATCGTTTAACCGCAATGATATAGTCGGAAATTTTTAGGTAGTGTTTATCCAACTTTTTATTTTTTTGGCTTACTAACTTATAAAAGAATGAGCTTATCTTTATTTTAGCTTAATGTTTTATTCTGTTTTAAAATAAAGTTGTATAATTTATTTTAGGTATTTTTATTTTTCTAAAATTATTATTCTCTCCGTCCTAATATATATGTCACATTTAAAAAATAAAATTATCTCAAAATATATGTCATTTTCTATTTTTAATATAATATTAAATACTTTTTACTAATTATATTATCAAATATTCTACTTTGTATTTATGACAATAGTTAATATATTAATAATTAATAAGATTTATTTGGTAAAATTATCATTCTTTTTTATTGTTTTTTCTTTAAACTGTGTGATTTAACTAAATATGACATATTAATTCGTTCTTATTTATAAGCAATAAACATTTTTAGGTGGGAGTGAGTATATATTAGGAGGGGGAGTAATACATTAAACATAACACGTGTTGTGTTCCATCACATTTTACTGTGTTTACCGCGAGCACAATTGTCCACTTGGAGTTGGACATGACACAACTAAGCTAGCTAAGCATCAAACGTGGCCTATTTCAACGAGTCTTCAATTATTGATTGCTGTACGTAATTAATCAAACAAACTCTTATTCAATTATTTATGTGAAGGATCATTGATTCCTATGGCGAGGGCTGAGCCTAGTAGTAGTAGGGCACAGCAATGAGTGAACATTTTTTTTTCAAAAAAAAAAAACCTTGAAAATGGGGGGTTGCATTACAAACAAAACAAGTACTTGTATTGCATATTCGGGTCAAGTATGTTTATCAAATCAATCGACGCGATGCCAAAATCTTGGGTTCGATCAACTATATGCGTTGCAAGTGCATCTAACACACTTCTCTTTTGATCAGCCCCAACGATTAATATGCCTCTCTCCATCGATCTTCTTAGAAATCGTAAGCCTCGGTTAGTGGATTGGTCGATGAACATGACTAACAAGGCAAGGAGCATATATATATATATATATATATATATATATATATATATATATATATATATAACTCACCAATACGACGACAAATACAACTACCATCGAGTGGCAACCATTGATCACCAACCGCATGCACAATTGCACATCTATGTAAAGGCAACCCATCCCATTGCTCACGACACGTTCATTTCTCCTGTGTCCGCAACCCTTGTAATCGATGATGATGCGCAAATGTAGGAGTGATATATAAAACAACTATTTTCATGTTGTTTATCGACTTAACGAATCATCTATTATCCATTTAAGAAACTTAACTTCATTAATGCTATGACGTGGCAAAAACTCATTCACACATTTAAAACTGTTTTCCCGCCAAAAATTGTTTTTCCATCAAAAACTTAATTCCCTCAAATTCTCATACTGTAGTGCTACTAGTTTGAAATTTGAAAATCAAGTCAATTGTGAGTTTACTTTTTGGTCAACCAAACCCAATTTGATCTATTATAATCCATTCTTCAAAGTAATTAATTAGTAACTAATTTTGTCAATGTATGTTGGTAAAGCACGTGTTAAATAATAAAAATAATTTTCATTATTCTTCATCAAACCATATTAATTAATTAAATAAAAATTTCGATACCTTTTTGAATATTTAAGAATTTGTTTCCTTCGTGGACAATTAGATTTTTTTTTTCACCGGACATGGACACAATTAGATAAAATACGAGGAATAAATTAAAAACAATGAGCAAGGGGTTGACCTCTGTTTCTTTTCAAAACTCTCATGTGAAGTTTACCAGGAAAGAAGCTAATATGATTGCTCATAGCTTAGCTAAAGCGGCTGTATACAATGCTTGCTCTCAACTTTTTGATGATATTCCTGCATGTATTGACTCTTGTTTTTTTTTTTTGACTGGGAAATGATTTCATTAAACACCAATAGCATCAGATGCTACAATTGAAGCAATACAAGGAGGACATTCCTCGATCCAAACAGTATCAACAGATGTTAAAGCAAATTTAGCCAAAGAATGAGCAGCCATATTGGCAGCTTTCTCTACATGAGCAACTTTAAAATTGGAGAAACATGCACTAATAATTTTGCAATCAGAAATCAGCCTTCCAGGATAGGAGCTATTTATTGGATTAGTTGGTATAGCATGCCCCACATTGAGAGAATCAGTTTCAGCAAGAACATTATGAAACCCCATATCTCGACAGAGCTCCAATGTCAATCTCATACCATAAGTCTCCGCAATATCTGACGAAGGGAAAACGTTAATCTTCCAAGTAGCGGCTGCTAAGGGGAAACCATCTGCATCCTTCACAATTGTTCAAATTCCCCAGACATTATTAATAGGACCAGAAGCATCAACATTCGCCTTATAGCATAATCTATCAGGAGCTCTCCAAGATGACATAACAATAGGAGCTGGATTAGATGGTGTTGGCATATTAGTATTCATCATTACTTTATACTCATCAGTCTTTCTCCAAGCCTTGTAAACCACATCAACAATAGTAATTTTATCCTCAAAACAGTGTTTGTTAGGGGCACTCCAAATCTCATAGCATAATGATAGCACATAATGAACAATTTCCATGTGGGCCTTCATAATAATATTCTCTAACCAAGCAATAAAGGAAATATCCAATTCTTCAAATTGGAAACCCAAAGGAGAAAGAAACCACACCTGTTTAGCCCAAATACATCCGCGAAAAACATGATCAATGTCTTCTTCAAGCTTATTACACCGCGGACATAAAGGCATAATTCCAAAACCCCTATGAGTTAAATTATTTCTCACTGCTAATCTATTATGAAGAATTCTCCAAGCCAAATGAACATGCATGTATTGACTCTTTGATTAGTAACAAAATGCATTAGTTAATTTTCGTAAAAAAAAACACAATGAAGTTCATAATATACACGTCCTTTTTGTTTTCTCCATTCTTCATCCTTTTCAGTTTTCACTTGGCCTACACACGGGGCATCCCAATTCCAAAATTTTATTTGGCTTACATACACTTTTGGTCCCTCTATTTTATCAAATCCGCAATTTTGGTCCCCATATTTTTAAATCCGCAATTTTGGTCCCTCCATTTTTTAAAATTCTGAAATTGGATCCCTACCTCCAATGTCAAAATTGGGTGACGTGGCAGGTCAAACGCTTATGTGGATGAGAGAGAAAAATACCCATGTGTACTATTGGACCCACTTAATTTCCATGTCATATTTTTTTCATTTTTTAATTCTTTTTTCATTATTTTAATTATAAAATTTTATTTAATAATAAGTTTATTTAATAAAAACACTAATATACGTTTCGTTTTCTGGGACCAAAACCCATTTCGTTTTCTGGGGCTAAAAACTTCATCTGCATCAACAAAAGAGTGGTTTCTTCTAAGGGTCGCATTGGATTTGCTTCGCTTAAGAAAGATATCAGAGGTAGAAGATGAGGAGGATTTCTTCTTTTCCGTGGTTAAAAGAAAAGGGATTCGGAACCTACGGGAATGATATTTCATGTAATGGTTATTATTATTGTTGTTGTTGTTGTTGCTGTTGGGATAGACAGAGAGAGAAAGATAAGAAGAGGAAGTAATGGTTGTTGTGGTATTGATAGAAGGAGGTGCACAAGGTCGAGTGATGGTGGAAGTGGAGGAGGAAGAAGGAGCAATGTCGGATCTGAAAGAAGAAGAAAAAGAGGAAGAGGTGGAAGCACAGATAGGGAGAGGGAAAGAAGAGGAAACGAATTTATCGAGTATTTCTTGAAGGCAAAAAGCACAGATCCGAGAGCGGAAACAAGATCTGAGGAGAGGCGAGCGAAAACAAGATCTGAGTAGATCTGCAAACAGAGACGGTGATCTCGCGAGCATAGACGAAGACAACGAGCAGAGATGGTGGTCTCTCTCTCTCTCTCAATCAGGGTTTTTGGAATTGAGACTGTGAGGGTGACTGTGTGAGGTTGTTGTTGGCTTGGCTTGGCTTGGTTCTTCTCTGGGCGTGTTGGTGGACTGTGAGGATGGTGAGAAGGAGCAGAAGGAGAAGAAGGTGAGGAAGAAAAATGACTCGAGTCAGAGGAAGAAGAAAAGGTCGAGTATGTTTAGGGATTTATGGTTATCTTTTATTTTTCTCTTTTATTTTTATGATTATATTTATTTAATTGAAAAAATAAATTAAATGATTTTTTGTTTATTTTAAATAAGTATTGCTGACCTTGATTATCATTTAAGCTACCTGTACAGTCCAGTCACCTGTCACATCACGGTTTGACCTGCTACATCACCTAATTTTGACCAAAATTAGAGATAGGGACCCAATTTCAGAAATGTTAAAAATTAGGGAACTAAAATTGCGGATTTAAAAATAGATGACCAAAATTACGGATTGATAAAAAATAAGGAGACCAAAACTGCAGTTAAGTCATTCTATTTCGGGGAGGTTCCTTCCTTAAAATTAGCGGGACATTAAATATATTAAAAATATATAATGTTTTTTTACGGAACACATATATAAAGATGTTCCTTAGAAAAAAGAGCACTGCAAATAAATACCCCAGTTTTATATTATAATTTTAATTTCTTAACCCATATGCTGAGGGTATGAATTAATAGATTATATTAATTATAAAATAAATTACTTTTAGCATATCCACTTCACTTCAATTCATCCATTAAGTCGTGATGTGGCATTATTTAAAAAATGCAATAATTTAACTAGTCTTCATAAACAGGATAAATAACTTTATGCACTTAATTTTTGTTCTAGCAAAGTATACCACTCAATTTAATTATTATTTATACATATTTTATTTGTTTAAAATTGAGTGATCAAAGAAAATTAGGTATCGATTAAAAATTAAAAAAATTAATAATATACTTAGATTGAACAACTATTTTAAAAAATAATTTAATGTTGAATCTCAAGATATATATTATAATAAGAAGACACATGACTTTGTGAGAAATATACAAATATGATGTGACTTTATAAAATTTAAGAATGAAAACTCAATTTTGATATACATAAAGGTGGATTAATTTCCTGATATCATATATTCATTTTTACAAATTATTTGGTAAAATGAAAGGAAGCCATGACATGATTGCAAGCTGCTTGACCCCTTTGACGTACCACATACCAGACTGATCGTTGAACATGTGCTGCATAACGTGTCTGGTTTAACACAACCTAAAGAAATTGATGGTGAATGGTGGTGGCAGCTGTATGGGCAAAGGTACCCTACACAGACACACTGACACAAGTCAAGTTGTGAATATATATATATATGGAGATGATGAGGTACCAAAGAGTTTTCATGTGCCTTATTTGTGAAAGCCATATAAGGTGGAAACAAATTTCTTATAGTAACTAAGTCACACAGTTTTCAATCTCAGTCGTCCAGTGATTTGGTGAAGTTGTAATCTGGAATGTATAATTAAGATTGGACGATCGAGATAAAAACAGTGTGTAAATATGAGATTTTATTATTGCAGCAAATCAAGTTCTGTGGGGTTGAATATCGAGTTTAGACATGACATCAAATTTAGGTGAGTTTCCTTATACAATTCTATGAATCAATGGGGATTGTGGGCTCTAATTAATTAACTAACATACTATTAAGATTTTGGGCCTAACTCATCCTTATAAAACCAACTTGTAAGGTGAGGAGTGTCATTACTTATAAACTCTTTTTAGGTCTTACTTCTATTTTATGTGAGACTTGGGTTGCATACACCCCATCACGCCCAGTACTATTGGGTTTGGTGCATGTATATAATGCGGTGGGAGGCTCAATGGATCTATGATAGACTTTGATACCATATTAGAATTTTGGGTCTAACTCATCCTTACAAAACCGACTTATAAGGTGAGATGTGTCATTTACTTATAAACTCTTTTTAGCTTTTACCTCTAGTCTAAGTGGGACTTGGGTTTTTCCCATATATACCCTCAATTCACAATAAATAAAGTTAATTGTTACACTTTTAGGGAATGTTCTTTATATTGTTCTTTTGCTAGCACAATAAATAAAAGAATATTTCATTTAACCACTGAATATGTCAAAATGAGTTTCAGCTAGAAATTCTTCTTAAATGCGTACGTCAATATTATTTATTTAAATCCTACTTTAATGTTATTCTTATTTCAATGACATATTTATTTCTGTGATTTATTTTAGCACGAGTACAAATAATAAATAAAATCATAATTAACTTTATCATACATCATGTTTACTGTATCTAATTAATAAAAAATAGACAGTAATTTACAATTGAAGAATGCTCGCTTTTCTTAGGGGAAAAAAACCGAATAACTTAATTATTCTCGTTTAGTCACCTTTTTGTTCCTTCCAAGTTCCAACCAAATGGGGCCTATGATTAAGAACATAATCATAATCTAATAGCAAAATTAAGCATATTTGCAATGATATTCCTGGATCCGTGAAACTAATATTTTCACCTCCTTATGAAAAATTCTCGTCGGGCAAACTTGTAATCCTAAAAATCTAATGACCCTAGAATTTTGACAATTGAGAAGAACAATCTAGAATCATGACAAGTAAGTACCATAGTACCATACTATAAGGAGGTGGTCGGCTTTGCAATCACACTAGGCAACATAATTGGTAGACTTGTCCATTCCAACGACCAAACAAAGCAGTTAAAAGTCGATTTTACGATATAATAATAGCAATAATGAGAAATTAACATAAACAATGGCATCGAGTCATACAAGAGCCGTACACGTGTTGAAAATTATGCTAATGGGTGCTTTATGTGGGCCCACGTACAACCGTTGTCGGCAAACGATATGCTATTGTAAAGAGCTTTGAAGTTTGGGCGGCTACTTAGAAGGGATTTAACGGCTTGCATTATGTTACAGCTGACTAAGTTTTCCATCTAACCATGAGCCAATGCATTAATCAACGGTGGCTTTTCCGTTTGCTCCTTTTTTTGTTAGTTTTCCCTCATTTCACTTCCTTGTGAGTATTCTATTTATTATTTAGTCTATAACTTTCAGTAACACAAAGGAGATTTTTTTTTTTTTATAAATACACAAAGGAATATTATTTGAGACTACTGTGTGAGATACTATTCATTATTTCATTTATATTATTAATTGTGTTGTCATCTATTCACTTATTTTATTATTTGCTTTTTTTTCCCTTAACCTTCATTTTTTTTACTAGTCTTAACCTTCATGTTGAAGTTAAATTAAATTGTTGGAATGTAATAAGTTAACTTTGAAAAACTTGTCAAAAAAAAAAGTTAAGTTTGAAAATATTAAAAATATTAATAGAAAGATCAAATGAATCCAGGAATAACTCTTGTCTTAGTTAATCCGCTTAATAACTCTTTATAAATATTGAATTTCACCAATCCAACTGTTAAATATCATCATATTATATTAACAATTATGCATACCAAATTTTAGATAAATTGGACATTCGTATCAATGCAATCATATGGTCAATATTTTACTTATATTTTGAAAAGTATATTATACTTATTTAATGAAGTATCAAATATTTTTAAAATTTTATGGAATTGATATAATCAATAAGAACTTTTAATTTGGCAGTTGGATTGGTAAAATAAAATATTTATAGAAAGTTATTAAGCGAAGTAACTTTAACAAGAGTTACTCTTGGAGTCATTTGATCCATCCTCTTAATTTAATTCATAAAATATATTTTGTTTGCAATAAAATAAACTAAAATGCACAAGATATAAAATATTTGAAAATTTGCATTTTAAAAAAAATTAAAATAGTTAAGTTATTAAAAAGTTATTCAGGAGACCACTACGTGCAACTATCTACGAAGCATTTTTTTTTTTGTGTAATTACGTTTTATCTTCATTTTGAAACTCAATTAAATTTTTAAAATATAGATTAAACTAAGGAATGTCTTAAAAATTAATAAAATACATTTTAATGGTAATAAAATAAACTAACATGTACAAAATATAAAGATTTGAAATAATTTTATTTTTGCAAATTTTAAATAATTTAATTAGTAAAAAATTATTTCAATGATAGTCTCTATCATGTATTTTTTTCTTCTTTTTTTTGCTTTAAATTTTCAAATTAAACTAGCAAGTATCCCAGAACAAAAAATGGAGACCTGAATTTTAAAATATAAAAGCATTTTAAATTTACATTTTGAAAAGTTTAAAATTAATTTAATCAATATATATTTTTTAGGCTCAATTACACTTTTAGTCCCTATAGTTTAGGTTATCTGCAATTTTGATCCCTCGAGTTTTTTTGGAGTGATTTTTGTTTTCTCTATTTTGAAAATTAAGCAAATATGGTCCTACCATAAATTTTCTTTCACTTAAACCCCTTAAAGTCTCATTTTTTACTAAAATATTTGGAATTCGATGATGAATTGAAGATATAAAATAATTTTAAAAGTTTAAAAGTAAAAAAATTGATAAAATTTGAAGAATTTCGTAGGATGTGAGATCAGGGTTAAAGAGAACAAGATTTAGAATTTTTTATTTTGAGTTAAATTTGATATTTTAATTGGTGAGTTTTAAGTGAAATAACGGGTAAAACAATTTATCAAATTCAATGTGTAAAATTTTTTAAACAGATCATGAGAATGAGAATTTGAGTTTTAAATAAATGGAAAGAGTTCTAGTAAGAAAAAAAGGAAAGAGCCTGTCAAAAAATGAAAATGGGTGGAGGAACTTAATTATAATAATTAAAAATTTAAGGGACTAGCATTGCTAAAAAAATTGAGGGACCGAAATCGCACATAATCCAAACTAGAGGGATAAAAAATGTAATAAAACCTATTACTTAAATGATTTTTTATATCAACTATTTTTTCATTTTTCATTTATTTATATTTATTTAATAAAAATATTTTTTTTGAAATTATTTAAATAAATTAGTAAAAGATTAGTTTAATGGTAATTCTTGCCATGTATTGTTTTCTTTCCTGCGTTCATTTTCTCTTTGAAAAAATAAAATTGATGGTTTAATTATAATTTGTGTTGTGTATTGCTATTTACACTTGTTTCTATTTTTATCCTTATACTTTAAATGTTAAAGTTGTTTCGTTTTTTAAAAATAAAAAAGTACATTTTTTTGACAAAATTTAATAAAATATTTTAAAATATGATTTTATGTATAAATAATTTGGATCCGTCTCATCTAAAGTGAACACATTCATTTTAGAGTGTAAAATAAGTAATTTCAACCATTGATGACAAAATTAATTGTTAATATTACATTATTACGCATGACAAATCATTTGTGTGAATAGATTTTAAGATGAAATTGTAGTTTAAATTTTATACAAGAACTATTTCTATAAATTATGGTTAATATTTTGTTTGGACTGTGAAATTACAACACTAGTGACACCGAGTTATAATCAAAATGGTCAAATAATAGCTTTTAAAAAAACTATTTAAAAAAAAACTATTTTAAAAAATGGCACACAAGTTACTATTCCAAATAATTAGTGTATTAACCCGTGCAATGTACGGGTGAGATTTGAGGGTTATCGAGTCACCAAATAAATAAATAACCAAAAATATTTTCAAAAGAAAGTAGAAAAAAGAGAATAGATAAGTTTATAATATAATAACAAATAGTAATATGATTTTAAGGTCAATTATATTCTCACGTTAGATCCTTAACTATATCACATTTTTAAACCATATGTCCTCCATATGTTTATAGACCCTTTTAATATTAAAATATTCCTAAATATAATACATTCCTTTTGACGTAAAATCTAAAAATATCGTGAAAACATTATCTAACATATTTTCTTTCAAATGACATTAGAGATTAGAGACAATACAATCATTACTTATTATCACTCCATTTTTTAGATTCTTGTGAAATGCATTCATCAAATATAACTCCAATATATATATATATTATAAAACTATTGACCTCATCCTAATGTTTCAATAGGTATATCGATCCGAAAATAAATACATCAAAAAAGCATATCCTTGAGCAAAACAATAATAAGTACAAAACAACAAATGAGAGAAAGGCTCATGATGTTCCCATGTAGGATTGGTCAAATTAAGAAACTCTTATTCACTGCACTAAAGTTCGACATCTACTAAACTATAAAATCTTCTTCCAAGAAATGCCCCTGAAACCTTGTAATAAACACAATCTCAAAAAATCGTTAGACTTACATATTACAAAGAGAACAATTATGTATTATATCACAAACTCCTTAAAAATATACTATGGAACTCCAACCATAATGCTAAGCATATAAAGGTTGTCAGTCTCTTCGTTTATGGTGATAGAGAGCTCCTAGGTGAATGACTTAACATCATGATTTTCATCTCTAGATTGAGAGTTAAACATGAGAGAACGCTAGTGAAAAATGGATCATGGCTTGGCTCCTACTGCTAGAGAAGAAGAAAGATAAAAAAAAATGAGAGAGCGCAAAAAATAAATAAAATAATGACCGAAAAATGAGAGAGCAAGAGTTAGAGAAAGTGAGAACTAAAATGAACATAAAAGGAGTGAGAGCATAAAAGGAAAGAAAGAAAGCATATTGACTAGGGATAAACCGAAACGTGCTCTATAAATTAATAAAATTATTAACTTAAATTAAGACTTAAAATTTGAAATTTGAAATCAAATAAAATGAATAACTAAATCAATTTCAATTGTCAAATCTATTGATTGATTGACATCACCAAAAAATCCATTGATTGTAAGGATAATAGACACAATATAATATGATTTATATATGGATCAGAATAATGTTTTGCCATATTGTTTAAACGTATCATCATTCATTTTACATGTTATTATGTGCTTAAATGCATATATCATGAAAATCTTCCGGATATTAGCTGTCATTTCAATAAAACATAGCAATTTAATTGAATAACGTGTTAATTCAAAAAATAGAAAATAATAGGAAGCTATTAATATATTTATTCAATTAACATAAAAATACTACATGACAATTTATTGCCGAATTGATGAATGAAATCAAACGATATATGTGATAGGAATACTACGTAGTATCAAATTTATGAGTGAAATCAATTTAGTAATTAATGAATATCAATAAATATAAATTAAATTAAATAAAACAAAAATTTGCATTTTGACAGGAATTGGAATGACCACGTTTTGACACGTGACATAGTTCCGCGTGGTAAAACTTTATTTTATATAATATAGTTGATGAATTAAAACTTGATGGCCCTTCCAAACCTCCTCACAAATGGGCGAGTGATTATGGAGAGTTCTACTTGCACCCCTTTTTTATCTACCTGCGTTCTCTCCCTTTTTTTTATTTGAATTCCCTGAAATACTCCACTCAATCCTTTCCTCAATCCCTTTACCTTCTCCCATGTCTCACTCGCCCTAGCCTCCCTCCCTCTGCCCTATAGTGGCATTTGGTTTTTTGAAACTAGAAGGAAAAAAAAAACTGACTTCCAAAAACTAGTTTCAATTTTTTGTTTGTTCATTTCATAAACTAGTTGCTAAAAGACAATTTTTTCTTCTGAAAAGTTTTCACGAGGTAATTTTTTTTCTTTCAAAAATGAGAAGAAAACAATGAAAAGAAACTAAAGTTGGATGCGGCTACTAACACCCCCCATTATGCTAGTTACACCCCTGACACATTTAAATTTTTTAAAATGCCAAAAATACCCTTAAGTCATACTTACTCCTCACAACAACACACACCCACCACTCTCTCAATTATCTCTTCTCCACTCTCTTATCCACTTTCTCTATCTCACCCAAGGTTGATTCTCAAGGATGTACGTGAACTAAATTCACGTATACGTGATCTCAGTTCACGTATAGATGGAGCTTCTGTTGCAGAACGAAAATGGAAGAGAGGGAGAGAAAACCGGTTCAGAAGAGTGGGAGAGAAAATGGAAAATTAGAGAGAGAACGAGGGGGTGGTATATTTGGAGAATTTGAAAGGGTGTTGAGGATATTTTGGTCAATTTGCTTTTTAAAATTTTGACAGGGGGTGTAACTAGGCAAAAGGGGGGTGTTAGTAGGGCCACTCAATAAAGTTTCACTATAGGATGCGATAGTAGAGACTAGGGATGAGTTGGGCGGGGGAAGGGGGCCTAGGGGGTGGGTGGCGCCAGGGGAGTGGGCGTGGGGTTGGTGATGATGGGGGGGGGGAAGGGGTTTTTTTTTGTCAGAGTTGTATTGGTTTGGGCCAAGCCCATTAGTACTATTGGAGGGGAAGGGGTTGGGGAAGGAAAAAACGAGGGGCTTTTATTTTCCCCCTCCCCCACTTAATTTTCCCACCTCCCCTTTTATTTGAGAAGACAATAATGCCCCTCCTCTTTCCCCCCCACTCCCTCTTTTTCTTCCCTATTCTCAGTTCACCTCCCCTCTCCCCCCACTCCCTCTTTTTCTTATTCTCAGTTCACCCTCCCACTCTCTCACACGATCCCTCTCTCAATCAATCTCTCTCCCAACCTCAACATCAATGTCGCATTGTCCCGTCACGGCTGCCAAGGGCATCACGGCCACCGTCCGCCGTCAATACAGGTGCGTTCATCCCCTTTTTTCTGCAATTTCAAACTTTCTGGAATCTTGTTTCTGGACATTCCGGCAACAGGAATCCAGATGTTATTTATTTTCAAAACATCTGGATTCATATTTTCGGTACGTTCCGGAAACAAGATTCTGGAGTTAAGTCAGTTTTGAATTTATTCTTGAAAGCTTTTGTGAGCGTTTGTGATTTCCAGCGTAAACAGAAAGGCTAATCTCGTGGACATGGATCGTTCAAAATACTTCGTCACCGCACTTCATGCTAATAGGGTAAGTTTGGTTTTTACAGCATCGTTTTGTTTTCGTTGATCAGTCGTTAATGCTTAACAATCTCGCTCCTTTAACAATTTTTTTTTGTGTGTGTTTAATAGGATTATATTTCAATTCTCCGTTTATTTTACCGGCGCTGGATGCATGGTCGTCAAACCAACAACGTGACTATTGAAGACTCCGTGGGAAACACCTTTGCGTGTTACATAGAGGTGGTTGAGAGTCGGCCATTCTTAGTCACCGAAGCAAATCGTATACGAAGTCTTTACCTCATCCCAAATGGTGCTATGATGGAAATGAGATACATCGGACGTTCTCGTTTTAAGTTTAAGATTCCTATGTCTAGGGAACCACTTGTGGAAGACGAAGTTGCTAAACCACTTGTGGAAGACGAAGGTCCTGATCCGGGTTCGGCTGTAGCTGAAGAACATGATGATGCAGTTTCTTATTGATGAAGAATTTGAATATGCAGTTTCTGATGACGATGATGATGGAGACGCTGTAGACAGTGGGCTGGGTGGTAACTAAATGTCAATTAGTTTATGACTATTAACAGTGGGCTTTGCTTGGGCTTTTTGTGTTGCCATTGGACTAAGATTACCAATGCATCATTTTTTTTCTTTCTTTCTTTGTTGGTTGGTTATGTAATTAATGAATCTTGGAAAATGTTATGTGCAACTGCAACCTACTATGTGAATGAACAGTGTTATCTTCATCCTGGTTTGTTATGGATAGGCCATAGTTGTTATTTCTTTAAGGAATTTATTTTTGAAAAAATTCCAACGTGAGTGCCTAGATGTCTAACACTGAAAGTAGAACCATTCTGTTATTCATATATAACATTTTCTTGAGTACTCTGAATGCCTAAAAATGAAGATCCAGGTTTGAACCATTGCTTCAGGAATTTAGCCTTTTAATTTCACTGAAATTTGGTTTGGAACGAAGAGGAATGGAGATTGGAAGAAATTGGAAGGGAAGCAAAGTATGCCTCTGTAAGAATCTAGAAAAATAAGGCTCTGGTAACAAGTTGTCGGGTGATTCCGGCAACTTGTTTCCGGGCTTACATATTAAAGATTTTTAACGTCCGGGTTCTTGTTGTCGGACATTTTAGAAAATAAGTTTTCGAAAAAAGTAAATTCGCAGAAAAAAATAAACCAGACAAGCATCGAAATGGGGATGAAGGTGGCGGAGGGAACGAGGGAAGATGGACGGTGGGAGGTGGCGGAGGGAACGAGGAGGGAAGATGAACAGTGGGAGGTGGACGGTGGTCTCGAGGGAGAGGAAGAAGATAAGGGAGGGGAAGGTTAGGAAACATTAAGAGTACTTTGGTCTTTTTGGGGGGGGGGAGGTGTGAAAATTAAAATGGGGAGGTGGGAAAATCATGGGCAAAAAACGAGAGGTAATTTAGGGATTTCAAATAAAAAGGAGGAGGGGTGCGGATAGAAAAAGAGAATACCCGCACCCGGAGTGATTATTCAACGACCCAGCCCATATATACACACAACGAGGTTAGATCTTCTGCGTTGCCACCGAAATAAGAAAAAGTGGCCACGTTGCTTATATATGATGAACATTTCGATTTTTCACGTCACGTGAGTGAATGATGGTCACCGATGAAGAATCAGAACAAACAATCTAAGCCTGAATCCGACATCATCGTTGTCAATGATCATGAAGACGAACCTGCTCCTCTCTCTTCTCCTTTTTGCTTCCACACTTTCCTCTTCTCTTGCTAGGGGTGCCTTCCAAAGCCTTCTTCTTTCAGGTATTCTTCTTTGCATCTCAAACTATATGCATCAATGCCTTGTGCATGTTCCCGTTTGGTTTTTTAGCGTGCTTTGGACAGGGAAATAAATGGGTACTTGGAAATTTGAGTTTTTTTAATTCTTAGCTCAAACCTATCTGAAACTCATATAATTTGACTAATTTAAGTAATATTTGTGTTTTAGATTTTAAGGATTTTGTTTTTAATTTATAGATTATGTTTTTTTTTTTTAACTCTCAATGTTTTGATTGGATGAGATTGTGGAAGTTTCTTTACACTTGCTGCCCAAGAAATTTTAAATTGCATTTGAATTTATATTGTCATTGCATTTTTATTTCAATTGTTTGCTTTGTATGTTTGAAGTGAAAGAGTACAACTTAGGGTTTTGTGATTATTAGCATGATCAAGTTTTCTGTTTAGCTTGAAAGCTGAAATTTTTTTAGTTTCTAACTGCATGTTTGTGCTGGTATTAGAAAATTTCAGTAACTATAGCAATGCAAGCCATGCAAGGCATTTGCTTGAGGACAATGAATCTCAGAGTCAGACAAGGTAAGGGCAATGGATCTTCCCCTGTATATCGATGACATAGTTATTGCTATGCTCTATTGTGCATTTAACTTCAAATGGCGTGTTTTTGTTTTTATCGTTTATTTATTTGTTTTCTTTAAGCAGGGTTGATTTGGCACAAGGATATATGAGCAATACTGACCTTGAAAGGGCCATCAAGGAATTTGGACAAAGATGCAGCAACATTTCTAGGATATACAGGTGATTCCTCGTACCTTTCCAGCGTTTCTTTCTTGATTATCTATCTCAAGTTATGCCTCAATAAAGGACATTAGAGCACAATTGTCATTACACTATCTTTTTATGAATAAATGAACTTCTTTAAAAGAAAGTGTTTCTTGCCATTGCTAAACTGACTTATAGTTTGTTTCTCTCTTCGAGGGATTCTTGGCATGGGCTATTAGTATTGGGAAAAGTGTGAATGGAGTTCCACTGGTAATTTCTTTTCCCTTTTGGAATTCATTCATAACGTACCTCCAAATAAAATAGCTTGTTTTGCATGAATATCGTCTCTCATTTGTTTTCCTCCACATAGTGGGTGATAGAGATTTCTGACAAGCCGGGAGAAGAAGAGACTGAACCTGCGTTTAAGGTGAGTGTTTGGCACCCAATACCAGTGAAGCAAATTTCTTATGTTTTATTTCAGTTTTATAGCTTTTGAGATACATATACCTGTTGGACAGGAAAATACTACACAGACATTTGAAACTTTTGAATTTAGAATGTGACGACACATTTGGATGGTAGGATCAGGCACACAAATATTGGAAATTTTCCACTCATTTTAATCCTCTTTATTTCCTTCCCTTTTTACACTTTTACTGAAATTGGTAACTTTGAAAATAGAAAACTATGTCATTTTATCAAAAACTACTTTAACCAGTGGCAGGCAATAGCTTAGGAATTCATGTCCATGAATTCTCCTATCTGCGTCAAATGGGATCCTTGTCTTCATAGTTTGATGTTGGAGGCAATTTTGCAGGGATTTGTTTGTCGAATGTAAATTTCAAGGTTGCGATATTCCAAACTCTTTTCATTCTTGATTTGGAACACCCGTGCATTCTGCATCTATCTTTTTTTTTTGAAAATGGCCAGAGTTTATTGGGTAAGTGGTTAAAACATTCAAGGATTTGAAGTGTGATAGGAACCAACTGGAATTATGCAGAAAAGTGAAGATTACAAATGGTTCCTAGAGTATTCGAGAGACTCTAGACTCTCTTAATGTCAAATGGCCCTCAAGTCTATACAAATGACAAGATGATCACCCTCTAATTCTCCCCTTATTTATAGGCAACAAGCCTTATTACTCCTTCTAACTAACTCCCTAATTACTCACAACTAACTAACCAAGTCTTTAACTAACAATAACAGTCCTATCAATACCCCCCCCCCCCAAAAAAAAAAACTATCACCTTGTCCTCAAGGTGAATAATACAAAAGAAATCAAAAGCAGTTACGCGCGTTAAAACTGACGTACTCGCACAGAATTTGCTTCTGGTCTGGGCCCAGAATTTCCACTCCAGCCCTACCTTTGGCTCTCTCCCGTGGTTTGTTGCTGTTACGGAATCCAGTGACAGCTCCTTTCTTCGCCCTCCTTTCAAAATTTGATGTGACTTTTTGGTACGGCAGTTCTTGCGGTAGCCGCTTGGCTACCATGTTTGACGTCATCCAGAGTTTCTGCAGCTGCAAGACTGGATCCATCTCCGCTCCCATCTTTGTCATTGCCGGCGTCCCTCTCTTTTCCTTGGACCTGAGTCTGGTTCAGGCGGTGGTTTTAATGGTGGGAACTTGGTCCATTTCTTCTTCTTCTTCTTCTTCAGTCCATGTTACCTCAAAGACAATTCGCCCATCATCACTAAAGGAGTCGAACCTAGTTGACCCCAACCCACTGAGTTGTGCTGCTGGCTTGGCCTGAGCACTTGGTTGGTGTAGACGTTGATTTCTAGCATGCCATCTAAATTGCAATTGGGCGTGCCGATCTTACTGGGGTGCAAGTCAACTATTGCATGGCACCTGGAGCTGTCAAAACTCTTTCTAGCTTTGCTCTGCCACCTCTTCTCCACCATTGCACGACCACAATAACTCTTTTCACTCTTTCCCTCTGCTTCTCTTATTTCCTTCTCTTTCTTAGTGACCCCGTTCTATATTGACTTGTTCCTCAGTCTTTGAAATTTCTGTTTGCTCTTCTTGTCTGTGGTTACTCCCCTCATCTGAAGATAAAGATTCTGGGCTGGCCTCCACTTTGTTGTCTTCTTCGGGGTTTAAGATTCCAAGCTCTCTTGATTCTTGCTGCTTTTCTTGATTCGCTTCTGCCTTCGGCCCCCTAGGTTCTTGGCTTTCTTCTCTCTGAGACTCACCTTCAATTTCAAATTGCTACCCTGATTCAGAATCTTGAACACAACCCCAAACTTCTGCCTGGAATTGGCTGAGAATGGCCTTCGAGAAATCCCACCAAGAAGCATTTGGATTGCTCTCCTTCCAGGAAACCCACCAATCAAGGGCTTCTCCTCTCAATGCAAACGCCACAGTCCACCATAGTTTCCTTTCTCCATGCATTCTTCTTATCCTAAAATACCCCTTTGCCTGCATCAGCCACCAATAGACCTCCCTTCCATCAAATCTTGGAATCAATTCTGCAGCCATTTTCGTGCCAAACTCTCTGCACAACTTCTAAATTTCCCTGGATCAGAACTGCTTTGATACCAGTTGATAGGAACCAACTGGAATTATGCAGAAAAGTGAAGATTACAAATGGTTCCTTGAGTATTCGAGAGACTCTAGACTCTCCTAATGCCAAATGGCCCTCAAGTCTATACGAATGACAAGAGGATCACTCTCTAATTCTTCCCTCTTATTTATAGGCAACAAGCCTTATTACTCCGAACTAACTCCCTAATTACCCACAACTAACTAACCAAGTCTTAACTAACAGTAATAGTCCTATCAAAGTGTAAAAGAAATCATTGGCTTATTAGTGTGTGAAAATACATTTGTCATAAGAACGCCACTCCATGTTCAACAACTATCTGAAATAATGGTATAAGAAAACTTATAATAAAATGAAAAAATAGTCTTAGGAACAACTACTCAAGTATGCCTCTTTTTTAAAATGTTCAAATTTCACCTGAGGTGTAGTAAACTCATGTTGCACATTGGACATTGTATTTTACTATTTTACTCATATTTGGGTGGGTGGGCTAATATAAGTTATTAGAAACTGAATATCAGAAACAGTTTAACTCTTCAGCCTAATAGGGTTGTTTTCTTAGCTTTCCCAAAATCTTATACTCATTACCTTTTTCTTTTGGGGAAGGGGTGGGGCGGGCTAATACATTCTCTTAAGAATTTGGGTTTGAGCTTAATTCAACCGCAAAAGCTAGATCATGAGGTGAGGGTTGCCTCCCACTTATAACCACTAATCAGACCATTTCATTCTTCCATGTGGGACTTCTAACACATCCCCCTCACGCCCAGGACTGGACAACTGGAGCATGACTAGAGTGGCCCGATAACGGATGACCCAACAATAGATCTATGATAGGCTTTGATACCATCTTAGAATTTGAGTTTGGGCTTAACTCAACCTTAAATGCTAGCTCAGGCTTTGATACCATTTTAGGATTTTTGACCTAACTCATCCTTACAAAACCGGCTTGTAAGGTGAGGGGTGTCATTTATTTATAAACTTTTTTCAGGCTTTTGACCCAACTACAGTCTTCTTAAATTTGGGCTTTAGGCCTGACTCAACCCTATAAAACCGGCTTGTAAGGTGATGACTGCCTAAGTCTTATAAATACAACTCAAGCCATATCTCTAGTTGATGTGGGACTTTCAACACACCCTCTCACGCTCAGGACTGAACATCTGAAGCGTGGATTAATGCAGGTGGAATAATAGGGATCTCAACACACCCATTCACACTCAGGACCGGACATCTGTAGTGTGGACAAATACGGCTGTAATAACAGAGATCATGGCCCAATAACAGATCTAGGATAGGCTCTGATACCATCTTAAATTTGGTCTTTAGGCCTAACTCAACCCTAAAGAACCGGCTTGTAAGGTGAGGACTGCCTAAGCCTTATAAACACAACTCAGGCAATATCTCTAGTCGATGTGAAACTTTCAACACATTTTTTCTAGTTAACCTTAGCTTCTTTTTATTTTGAATTGGGAGGATTCTTTGCCATCTTTTGATTTCAACTTCAATTTTCTCTCCATAAATTATCCTTTTTTTCGGAATATATTTTACTTAATATGGATAAGTAGTTTTTTGCTATGATTTTCTATGCAATAGTTATACTTCTGCTTTGTGTTAACTTATTTCCTGAAGAACATTTGGTAGTTCTATATTCAGCAGTTCTATGACCAATATAATACTGATGCAGTATATTGGAAATGTGCATGGAGACGAACCTGTGGGCCGTGAGCTTCTTATATTTTTGGCCAATTGGTTATGTGATAACCATTTGAAAGATCCTCTGGTATGTTTCCTTTCCTTTCTTTGTTTGCACAAATATATTCTAATCTCTTTCCCCAAATTTGTGGTGGCATGTTAAATATGTGCATTCACTTTTCTTTTAGATAAGTTTTAGAAGCTTATAAACTGTCGCAATATCTATTACAGTTGTGTTATTTTGACAACTGGGTATGCGACATCGTACGTACGGATTGTACGGACAATTTTTTTTTTTTGCTGTTATCCATGTTTTGGTGTGTGGTTAATTATTTGCAAAAACTTGGTTAATTCAGTTCATTACATGGTTAACCACCCACTAAAAATTACATGGTAAATGCAGTACAAATACTTGGTTAATTCAGTTCAGTATGTGGTTAATGAGTTCATGGTAGTTAGTATCATGCGTATCACACGAGTCGAATCGCGAAACGATATAAAACGGCATCCCAATGATACGAATCGTTGAAACAATCGTTTTGTGTCATGAATCACTGCCGAATCGCCTGAATCGCCGGCGGAATCGCTTGAATCGCGAAACACGGTCGAATCGTCCGATTCCGGACACTGTTGAAACGCAGAGGTGTTTTCTTCCGAAATCGTCCCCTGTTTTCTTCTCTGCGACTGCGACTCCGGTGCGGTTCTGCATCTTTTCATGGTGTTCTTTTCCGGGTGTGGTTTTGCAACTTTTTCTGGGCTTTGAGTTATTTGGATCGTTCTGAGAGAGAAAGCAAGAAGAAGAGAAGGCACGTTTTTTCAGAGTTTACTTTGTTTATTTTTGATATATTAGTATTGACAAGAGAGAAAGCAAGAGAATAGTGGACTGAAAGCGTACAAGGCACGCTGTTACTGACAAAAGGTGGACTGGTTTTTTATTATTAATTAATTAATCCTTTTTTTTGTTACAAGTCTTTTATTATTATAGCTGTTGTTGCAACTTGCAACACGTTATGTCAGCTTGCCTAAAAAAAAAACGTTATGTCAGCTTCTTTTTTTAGTCTTTATTATTTTTTTTAGTCTTTATTATTAATTATTAATTAATCTTTTTTTTTGTTACAAGTCTTTATTAATAATAATAATAATAATAATTAGTATGATTTTGTGGGAAAAAAACAGACGTATAATAGAAAAAATAATTTATTTATATATAAAAAATACAATTTAACCATATAATATTTTAATTTCTTTATATATATACTTTATATTTACTTTAAAATGACATATTTTTAATGTTCATGTATCTTACGATTCATAAAACGATACGATACACGATTCAAAAAATAGGGCCAATGATTCACGATACGTATCCCGATTCGATAACCATGAATGAGTTATTATTTGCAACTCATTAACCACGTAGTGAACTGCATTAACCAAGTATTTACAAGTCAATACCCATTAAAAATTACATGGTTAATGCAGTACAAATACTTGGTTAATTCAGTTCATTACGTGGTTAATGAGTTATTATTTGCAACTCATTAACCATGTAATGAACTGCATTTACCAAGTATTTGCAAGTCATTAACCATGTAGTATCAAAGTAACTTATTTACCATATAATTTCAAAGTAACTCATCAACCACTTAATAAACTGAATTAATCAAGCATTTTCAAGTCATTAACAATGTAATTTTTAGTGAGTTATGAAAAAAAATGAAATTAATTGTCCAAAAATAATAATAATTCATTAACACGTAATGAACTAAATTAACCAACCATTTGTATTGTATTAACCATGTAATTTTTATTGGGTTGTGAAAAATATGAAATTAATTCTATGCATAAAACAATTGCAAATCATTAACCATGTAACGAACTGAATTAACCAAGTATTTGCACTGCATTAACCATGCTTGAACAGTAAAAGTTGTCAAAAGTGGTTGTCAAAAAAACATTTCTCTATCTATTATTGTCATTGAGCACACAAATTCTAGTGGATGGCCAAAAGAAAATTATCCTACAGCCTTATAACCTGTTTTTTTTTTTTTTTTCCTTGTATTGTAACTTCTTTTTATTAAGAAAACAATAAAATGAAAATACTCAAATCAAGTCTTTTCAGTCCTGATTTATATTCACTAGTAAATTTCTTAAAAATCCCAGAGCTTCATTCATTTTAATTTGAAATTTCAGATGATTGAATGTCGAATGATAATCTGTATTTATTTTACAAATTTATTTAATAAATGGGTATTACCTATATCTCCAATATATCAGAATTCAGTTTCAGCATTCAAGTCTTGCATTTTTCAGTGACACTATTGTTATTTTATGATTCAGTCTTTACTTTTACAATGTCTCACTTTTAGTGAAATGTTTCAGGCGACATTGATTGTGGAGAATGTTCACCTTCATTTACTTCCATCGATGAATCCTGATGGGTTTAGCTTAAGGAGGCGTGGTAATGCAAATAATATTGATCTGAACCGGGATTTTCCTGACCAGGTATAACTTTTTTAATAGTGACCTGTATACAATATGTTAAAAATATTGTTTGAAGTTCATTGTTGCTGTGATATCAAATTCTAATATAAGAATTATTCTTGATGTTATCGCTGTTATGACTATGAGATTTTACTGTTATGGTCATAAGATTATTATGTTGTTTGATTTGCATTTATAAATGCCATTGTATAAATTTATGTTACCTTTCATTGATGTTTTTAATGTTAGGACCTTGAGCTTTTACCTTCTTGATGTGGATATATTCATATTCTTTAATTATGTTTTGCTAATTATGTTTTGCATTTAATTTAAATTTAATGTTAAGTCTGCTAATATGCTATTTCATGTTTTTATGGTTATAGTTACTGCTATTTCTTTCTAGAGTTCATCTGAGAACTAACCTGCTATGACTGTCTCAAATGAGACAACAGTTCTTCTTTATAAATGATGATGAGGATTCCCGGCAACCAGAAACAAGAGCAATAATGAAGTGGTCGAGAGATATACGATTTACAGCATCTGCCACGTTGCACGGGGTACTTATTTGGAATTCGCATAATAGTTTTACTCTGGGCTGAGTTGTTTATCTCATGTTTTTCTTCTACTTTATGGGGATCCTGCTATACATCAAGGAGTTTTATCCTTGCTTTTATTCACAATCTTTCTGTTTTCTCCATTAGTAGATACATAATGCTACAGTTATGTGGTTTCGTTAATGGGTATAGGATAAAGCTGTTAAAAGCCATTGACAACTTGTTATTTTCCAGAAATTTAGAATATGAACGTAAACACTTTCCGGTGCATGCTTCCTGCTTTCTGAAATTCTGGGATTTTTGTTCCCGGTTTTGTTAACATCGGCCCATAGGGCTGAGGTAAAGAATACAAAAGTGACAAGTTTTTATTGAAAGAGAGTATTTTTTGCATCGGAAACATAAGTGCAATGAATACTTTGTTTTTCAATAAAACTTTCTACTTTTTTAAGTGTTGACGTTAACAAAAAAGTTTTTTCAGGGAAGTTTATGTCATTTTATATTTCTTCTTCAAATGAGAACTGCATTTTAGGAACTTCTATGAATATCTTATGTCAGCATTTTCATAAATTGTGTTGATTTCTTCACTGGAATCCTCTTTTCTTGATTTTCATTATATGGTTAAAAGGAGATGTTGAATTATAGGGTTTTGAGATAACGAAAGAGGGAAGAGAAAGAATAAAAAATTTGAACTCTGATGATGGTTTTATACATAAAAAACTAAGCATTAACCCTTATTTATATTTTTAGAATTTGGGTTTGGGCTTAACTCAACCCCAAAAGCTAGCTCGTGGGGTGAGGGTTTCCCCCCAATTATAATCACTATTGAGGCCATATCACTATCCGATGTGGGATTCCGACACACGCCTAGGACTGGACATCTGGAGTGTAAAGTTTGCGGGACTGGATATCTGTGGGTGGCCCAACGGATCTCGATAGACTCTAATACCATCTTAGAATTTGGGTTTGGGCTTAACTCAACCCCAAAAGCTAGCTCATGGAGTGAGGGTTGCCCCCCACTTATAACCACTATTGAGGCCATATCAAAATAAATCGTGAAAAATAAAAAAAATGAAAATTATTAGGAACCAGAAAATAGAAGAAAGAATGAACACAAGCTGGGAGGAATCCCCTTCCTTACTATCTGAAATAAGTATGAATAAAAGAAGAAAATAACTACAGTGCTATCGAATGGAGCCTGGCTCCTTACAAGATGATGACTGAAAGGAAAATAACTAGATATGAATCATAAACCTGCTGAGAGAAGAACCATTCCTCTGCCCAGCCCCAACCTCCCAAAACCACTTGCTGATTCTCTTATGCCTTTTACGATTACCCATGGCCCCCTACATAGTGTCCATTCTGTTATTCCCTTTTCTCTCTCCTTCAACCAATCCCAGCTGTACTGTACCCCCCCCCCCAAAAAAAATAATAATAATAATGGGCCTATGAATAATAGTGGGCCTATCAGAAATTAATCTTAAAAGACAATCTAAGATATTCTAAATTTCTACAAGATACAATCCAAATATTGTGAAATATTTTTCCATATATTCTAATAGGCCAACATATTGAACTATGCTAAGCCTGAACGACTGATCTTGTACAATTGATTATAGCTCGTCTTCGTCAATAATTATTATATTTAGATACAGAATTTGTTCATTAATGGTGTCTTTTTCTTTTATTACTTCAGGGTGCACTTGTTGCAAATTATCCTTGGGATGGTACCCATGATAAAAGGTGGTAAATTATTTTATTCACATGCATTCAAAGTATTTTTAATTACATTTTCCTTGTCTACTTTGTAGCCCATTCTGTGTATTTTATTTTCTTACTATATAAATAAATGCTCCTTCACTTGCTTATCTAATTTTTTTCCCCCACTTAGTGCTGATGTTTTAAGGTTATTACTTGTTAAATTGGAATTGGTTTACCAAGCTTTGTTTCTTGTAGCTTTCTTATTGGGTGTCAAATCTTTTGCTATTTTGAGTTATTAACTATTTTGTTAGATATCAGTATGAATTTTTTGTAATACTCCAATGCAGATTGTTACTCAGTCCTACTTGAAACAGAGAATACTGAAGAATATATTTTTGAGATGATTTGCTTGTGTCAAAAATTGACTCAGCATGATAATATTATGTACGCATCAAGAAATAAATACATATTACTATTTATTTACAACAGAGAATAAATGAACTGAAACACTTCCTAGAACGCCAAGGTTCCAAAGCTACTTGGAACTAGTTATCTATTTAATGACATGTTAATTCCAATTACTATAATCAACACTCTCTCTCAAGCTGAAACATAGATATCATATGCTTCAATATATATTCTATCCCAGGATCTCGGAGAGAATTAGTGAAAATATCAACTAGTTGATCCTTGGAGTTCACGTAAGAGGTCTTGATGATGCCTGAAAGGATCTTTTTTCTGATGAAATGACAATCAACTTCTACATGTTTAGTCCTTTCATGAAAAATCAGATTAGAAGAAAGATATACGGCTGATTGATTATCACAAACAAGCTCCATAGGACCTATTATTTGTAAACATATTTATACATAAAGCGATATGTTACTGTATTTATTTGAAAACATATTCTATACGTAAAGCAATATATTATTATGTTTTTTCAACAATGTCATAAAACTATAATGGAGTAAAAAGGCACCTCCTATACTAAGAGAAGTTTTAATGTATATGATATGTTACTAATTGTATGAAGTGTTTTTATTTTGTAAAGCAATATATGATCATCTTATAATTTTATTTAGGCTTAATTGCATTTTTGGTTCCCTAGGTATCACGATTGTGCGATTTTGGTCCCCCAGGTTCTAATTGAGCGAATTGAGTCCTCCAAGTATCGCGATTGTGCGATTTTGGTCCCCCCATCTTTTAATTGAGCGAATTGAGTCCTCTGGTTTTCGCAATTATGCGATTTTGGCCCCCTCCATTCAATTATTGTTTAATTTATAACAACAAATACTGTAATGGTTTTTTAATTTTTAAGCCAATTAACATGACACACAGACTAAATTATGTGCTAGGTCATACTTACATGTGACACATCAACATTTTTTATTAGAAATTGAAATGCAAGAGGGACCAAAGTCGCACAATCGCAATAACTGGAGGACTTAATTCGCTCAATTAAAACCTAGGGGACCAAAATCGTATAATCGCGATATCTTAGGGACTAAAAGTGTAATTAAGCCTTTTATTTAACTTATGCTTCAGCCTTCTTGTCGAACTGGTTCCATCCTACTTGGGCCTAATCTTAATTAGATCTTGTATCATTGGATTGTTCTAATGTCGGTTTCGGGTCAACAAATTTGGCCCCATCATAATTTAAGGTCGGGTGAAAGATAAGTATAACCTGTCTTAACTCTCCATGAACACCCCTAACAGACATTGGGTCGGCGCTGACAGCATCTAAAACCCAAAAACAACGGTGTCGACTTGAAACGGGAGCAAACCATAAAGCTTTGGTACTAACTTTTTTTTATTTTATGAAAGCTCTGGTACTAACTTGAAACAAAGAATATTGAAGAATATATTTTGAGATGAGTTGCTCAATTCGAAAATGGGCTCAGCATGTTAGGATCATGTGCAAATAAATACATTGTATTATTCACAATAGATAATAATTTCCTACAATGCTGAGGCTCCAAAGCTACTTGAAACTATTTGTCTATTTGAGCAAATGTTAATTCCAATAATTATAATCAACAGTCCTTATGTTAGTGTCAGCAACACCAAGGGATATATGGCTATATGACATACATAATATCCGATACTCTTTGTCTCTTCTTGCTTTCAAGCCATCTGTATTGCATTAGGTTTATGTAAGATGTATGGCATGCTCCCAATCTGGACTCTTGTATTGATATGAATAAATTATAGGACATACTACTATGGATGTCCCGATGATGATGCGTTTCGATTCATGGCAAGTATATATAGTCACTCCCACTACAACATGTCTTCAAGCAAGGAATTTCTAGGTGGAATCACAAATGGAGCAGCATGGTATGATTATCTGAAAGTAATGTGTAGAAGTTCATTATTGAAGTCTATGTTCTTTCAATGTGTTCATAAATTACAAAAGATATCACTGCAGGTACCCTTTATATGGAGGAATGCAAGATTGGAACTATATACACGCTGGCTGTTTTGAATTGACCTTGGAAGTTAGTGACAATAAATGGCCTAATGCTGCAGAGGTTAGTAGGACTTTTGAACTGAGCAGTTTTCAAAATAACAAAGTATATCTGGAATCAGGCAAAATAATATTTTTAAATAGGTCCCTATATTATAAAAGTATTTAATGGAATTCTTATATATTTTTAAAATTTTAAATTTATTATTAATAATTAATAACTCTCCTTCAAAAAAAAAAAATTCAGTAACTTTTTGTTAGATTATAGAGACTTATTTGAAGATTTAGATAAACCATAATGATCTTTTAAAAGATAAAATAGCTAAATTTGTCCTTATACTTCATTCAATCTTTCATATGTTATATAATTTAGTAAGGAGTTACAGTATAATTTAACCTTAATTAAATGAAAATATTGCAGTTTTGCCAACTGCAGCCATCATCTGGACCAAAGAATGACAAGTCCAATAAATCATGGTTAAAGAAATAAAAGTTGAGAGAAGTTTAGGAGCTTAAGGCAAGAAAAATCTTGAAAGACAGGATAAGAGATCCTACCCTGGACTTGAGCAGAAACTTAAGGTGCACCCTAAAATCATTCCAACATTCTATTTAAAGCTTTCATTGTTAAAATAAATATGATAAGAGAGTAGATTTTTGGCTGGCATTGTCCTGTAGATCTGTCTCAAGACGAATGAATATCCATTGACAGATGATTGATGCCAAGTTTAATGCATCCACGTTTACCATTTTTACCCTGATCTTATCCACTCCATCACTTCAGAAAATTCTCCAGTTTCCATTATGATGAGTTTTCTCCACATCCATTAATACAGCAAGTAGGATTTGGACTAGTTGCTGTTAAAAAAAAAACAGGGGGGGTGGGGAAATTTGGAATGTGCTCGAGTGATTTTACACTCAGCTGAATGATTTAATTTATACACATGAAGATTACAAAGATATTGAATGTCAAATACTATTTACAACAGACTAATTAAGCTATCACTATTTCCTAAGATGCATTGAACCTATTATACTTGCTATATAAAGAATCTGGGCTACTTGGAAAGCGGAATATTAATATGTTTCTATGTCCAACACGTTTCTATTTCTAACAGTTACACATAATCTAACCAGAAATCCCATTGTGTGAGACCACCATAACTTAGTTCAATTTTGATTTCTTTTATTGCACTCTCTTCCTTTTGCTGTTGACCAACCTAAACATGAGATACTGATAGGCATGTAGGAGTGATGGCTGCCATAAGGCACGAAATACCATGTTTACAGTATGGTAGCTAAAAGCAACAGGAGTAACAGAACTCCCACATTGAAAGGAAGATATGAATTCTGTCGGAGAAAATGATTAAAAGGAGAAAGAGGGTGAAAGGGAGGGTAGGCAAGAATCGAATAAGGTGGAGGGGTTTGTGGAGGAGTGAGATATTCTGCGGGTCTACTGAATTTTCTTTATTCTCCTTCCCTTTTTTGTGATTCCAGTCTCAACAAAGGGCTACCTTCGCTTGTAAGGATCTTGGTCTCCGTTATTTCTATACGCCGAGTCCAAGTATCTGATATGCTTGGTTTGCATGGGTGGCATCTGCTTACTATTGGTTACTTTTTAAGTCTTATCATGTAAATTTTATTGTGTTTACTCCTGTTTACTTATGTTCAAATGCAGCTGCCTATTCTTTGGAAATACAACAAAATGAGTATGCTTAATCTTGTTTCAAGCCTTGTGAAGGTATGCTGTTTCTGCTTATCTGCTTTAAGAAATATTTTTGAAATCTTTGTCGTGTCTTTTTGCTTCACAATATTTAAAGAAAACATAAAATGATTACTGTAAAATATTGGTTAGAGAAAGGATGTAGGAGAGAACAAATATGATTGAATGAATATAAGTGACTAGGACTTCACATATCATCAGTTTATTTATAAAGAGAATGCAGCTAATACAGCTATATAGTAGTACTAGAAAGGATAATACATACAAATAACTATACTTGCTACTATTCCAACAGTTCCCAATGGTAAAATGATAATTCTTCTCCATTAAAATTACGTCATTCATAAGCTCACCATTGTGCACAGCGAGATGCTGATAGAGACTGGCCGAAGAGAAACAAATTTGGAACCCAAAGTTCTCCTTAATGGAACTGAATATCTCAAGATTATCATTACCGTTATAATTTACACTAGAGAATCCACATCAAACATGCAAGCATGGCACATGAAAGAAATTACTATTTCCCTTGCTTCAAACTACATACTAACAGAAAAATAGATTCAAATAAATTAGGCTGTCTGATCATCCGATGTATCCTGACAAGGGAGAATGCAAGGGCCTGTTTGTTTTGAGGAAAAAAATTCTGGTTTAGCTCTAAATTAAAAAAATTCTTGTCGTCATGTTTTCACTTTGTTTCTTATACAGATCTTTAAAATTAGGAAACACTGAAGCAAGGTGGCATTTTTGTTAAAAGTCAAAACATGATAAGGATACCAAAACAACAAATGTTTTCTCAAACCAAATACTCCCTCCGGACTAGATTATAAGCAAAAAAGTCCATGTAGTTGGTCCAATACATGGATTTTTTTTTCTTATAATTAAGTTCGAAGGGAGTAGGCCTTAAGCTCATGTGAGTTACTTGGCATGTCATGACCAAGTAACTACAAATCCATTTTCATGTCCTCTTTGCATTATTTATATCAAGTTACCAACCAAAGCTGGCCCTTTTTGATGTGATTGTCTACACGCAATATACATAAAGGGAATGTAGAGTCTCACATTGGATAGTGATATGGTCTCAATAGTGGTTATAAGTGGAGGGGCAACCCTCACCCCATGAGCTAGCTTTTGGGGTTGAGTTAGGCCCAAACCCAAATTTTAAGATGGTATCAAAGCCTATCAAGATCCGTTTGCCACCCGCAGATGTTCGGTCCTGCAAACTTCACACTCCAGATGTCTATTCCTGGGCGTGAGAGGGGTGTGTTAGAGTCCCATATTGGATAGTGATATGGCCTCAATAGTGGTTATAAGTGGGGGGCAACCCTAACCCCATGAGCTAGCTTTTGGGGTTGAGTTAGACCCAAACTCAAATTCTAAGAGAGAATGTGTATGAGAAAAGGGAAAGTTTAGAGGGGACTTCAGAACATTGAATTACTTTATATTAATTGCTACTGTTTTAGTGTATTGCATGCAAGAGACTTTTTCAACTATATTTCAAAATATGCATAGAAAGATTCTCATATGTTGCCTATGTTAAAGGTTTTTGGTCCATTGCTTTTTATTAATTGATTAGCTGTTTGTTTTCTATTCTCCAGACAGGAGTGCATGGAAGAATATATTCTTCTGGTGATGGAAGGCCATTACCGGGCTTTATAACTGTCAGTGGAATAAATTACACAGTATGTCTAAAACTACATTTTTTCTTCCTTCCTGTTTTCCCTTTAAACTTGTTGGTCTCTATTTTTTTCCTTGTTCCGTACGATTTTTCCATTGCCAGCATATCTGCACATTTTTGTTCAATTAGATAATGAGATCAGAGTTTTACGCGAGTCCCCAAACATGCTACATTTTTTACCCCTAAAGCTGTCTTGCATGGGTCACAAGGATTAATCTGATCCCCGAGACATGGGATATGTTATTCCTACTTTAAAAATGTCCTATGCCCTAGCTTCTTCTATATACCTTTGAGTAGACTTTCTTCTTTTCATGAAACTAGGAGGGGGGGGGGGAAAGGCTATGATGACAGTGAACCAATGAATCTTTATTTGTTGCTAGGTACACTTAAATTCACGCATTGTTTTGCTTAATAGGAATCATAATTTAAATTTATCTAAAACAAGAAAAGCCTGCAGTAATACAGTGATACTTTTTCATATACTACATGTAGACCAGAAAATACCGTGAAAAGTAGAAAAATGAAAACAAGTGGAGGATAGAGGAAATAGAAAATGAACAAAGATATTACAATGGGTATTTTTAAAGTTATAGCAAAGAAAATTGGGCTCTTTTTTTCTCCCCTTTAGTAATTCTGTGGTCATAATTCTTCAGGGTCTTTCAGATGATATACTCCCTCCGTCCCAATATATATGTCATATTTGGCTAAATCACACAATTTAAGAAAAAACAATAAATGAAAGAAAGAGAGTGATAATTTTACCAAATTAACCTTATTAACCATTGGTGTATCAACTATTATCATAAATGCAAAGTGGATTATTTGAGGGTACAATTAGCAGAAAGCATTTAATAGTACATTGAAAATAGAAAATGACATATTTTGGGACAATTTTTTTTTTTTTGTAAATGTGATATATATATTGGGACGGAGGGAGTATATCAGAATTTATAAAGTGATTTTTATTTTTACACCCTTTGGAATTTGTCATGTCAAAAAATTTGAGCACTTGACAGTAAGTGGAGTACTGCAATGATGTATTTATTTAAATGAGCAGTTCCTGTTTGATATTTTTAGTAGCTGTTATATTAAATGACAATCAAAAGAAATACGAAGGATTATATTTTCAGGATTTTTTGAAATTCGTTTCCCAGCACTGCCTTTTCTTACATTGCCGATTTCTAATTGTGCTGAATATTAGACTAATTGAACTATTGTTAGATCAGAAGTCGTTTTGATTAATGTTTAAACTTCATGTTCAATTGTCAACCTCACTTTCATGATGTACTTTGGGTCTATTAATTCTGGACCAACAGGTTAGGGCTGGAAGAACTTTTGCTGACTACCATCGCTTACTTGCCCCCAGAGATAGATATGAAGGTATTATAGCATACTTTTGGATTATTTCAGTATAGTACAGATTGAAGCCTCTCAAAAAGATTTTGTGAAATAATTAAATAATAGAAATTATTGTCTCAAGGTTTGATTGACCTAGGTGGCTCTTATTGCTGTGTTTGGATTGATGGAAGGGATAGAACCGAGTGGAATTAAATTGAATCATAAACTGGTTCCATTAAATGAACAGTTTAAAATAGAATGGAATGAAATGAAACAAGATGGAATGCATTCCATCTTATTCCATCCAGTACCTCATTTTTTTCTTTCCCTCCAATTTGAGAGAAATGAGATTAAACTAGTCTTTTTCTCCATTTCATTATTAAAATACTCAAACAATGAAATGGTATCTTTATTTAGTTTCATTCATCAACTTCATTTCATTCCTTCTCATTCTATTTTGCTCTACTCTCTGTTAGGTATCCAAACATAGCCTAAGTTGTCCAAAGCATGAAATTGCAATTGACCGGCAAAAATAAAACAACTGTTACAAAAAAAAAGTTCACATTAAATAAAAAGGCTTAGGATATTTAGACTATAAATTTCATCACCACCCAGGTGAAAATTTATGGGTTTTCATCTTAAATTTACACAATTTTCTATTTGTGAATGTGTAATCAATTTGTCAATCTAAATTGCAGTAGTGGCAACCATGCCTGGCTACAAGTCAAAGAACACATCTATTTGGTTGGACGAAGGAGCTATGACGTTGGATTTTGTTCTTGACCCTGAATTCAGTGTCAAAGGGAGTGTACTACAAAGTGTCTATGAATGCAACTGTGACAGTAAAAGCAAACTAGAATTTGTTCAGTTTCTTTGGGGATCCCACTTGGAAGTTTTCTTTGTTTTCATTATTATTTTAGGATTTTTATGCTTGTTATTTCGGAGGAGAATCAATGGCAAATTTTCAACAACCAGACAGTCAATGGGGGCAAAAAGAACTGTTGTGGTTTGAGGTTTTGTCAAGTTATTTGTATCAAATTCTGTTGTATACTAAGGTGGGTTAAAAAAAAAAAAATCATAAAACCCAATTCCACGCAAAGATTTCTTCAGATGGCTAACGTCAATTCATATTGCTGATTTCTTCTGTTCAAAGAAATTAAAATTATTTCCTTGTAAATGTCTGCCGATACGGAATGCTTGAGTTCTTGAAATATGGCCCACTTCAGTTCTTGAATGTAAAACAACACAGATACAAAAGTAAAAGAACATTGCCCAGGATTTTCAATTGCATTAATGTGGACAACTGAAGCATAAAGTCTCAACAAAAATTTAATGGATGGCCACTAGAATATGTGCGCCGAGGGTGGCTTCTACGGTGAAGAAACACATCAAATGGTTCGCTGGTAAACCACTTTTATATACCATTAAATTTATTGAAAAATAATGAAGGGTCCACATGAGTTAGAAATAAAAATGAGAACACATTGACTGGATAGGGATGGTCAGAATCAGTCAGAGTGAAAAAGATTATTCCTCCATCATCTTATTATTCACTTCCTATATTATCAAAGAAATAAATCCGAATCATTCCTACCACAAGTATAAACATATCCTACCTTTGACAGAAGGAAGAGTCAATTGTGCCGGCAAGTATAATAACTGCATCATTCATCATGTTATGTTAGACGGGTATCAATTGCAGCATGCCCGCGAATTGATTAGTCTGAAATTAAGACATCGGCAAATGTTAACGAGTGCCTTAAAGATATTAGTTAAAGAATCAAATATAAAAATTTTGTATTAGATAATTCTTTTCTTTCGGTGTTCGTTTGCAACACATCTTTGGAGTTGGCTTTCAGATGCTGCAGGTACTCTCATTGATACTTCCCCTATATTCACTATCTCAAAAATTTGTGAGCAAACTTGGAGCACCCAAGCAAAAGATGTTATTACGGCTGCAGTTGCTAATGTTATTTGGGCTATTTGGTATACTCGTAATCTTCAGCGTTCTGAGAATAAATCTATTTCTTTAGAGCACGTTATTTCTTTGATCACCTCCAATGTTAGCCTATCGGGGTTTCTTTATGGTGGTTGCACACATAATGCTATGCAAGATTTTATGATTCTTAAAAAGTTCTTGATAGCTGGTAAGCCTGGAAAGTCCCCTAGAATTATTGAAGTCAATTGATGTCCGCCTAATTGCTCTTGGGTTAAAATTAATACCGATGGTGCTGCCGGTGGTTCTTTGGGCCCGGCTGCTTGTGGGGGTATTTTCAGAGACTGTAGTGCATTGGCGGCTGCAGAAATTTTCCATAGAGCCCCTTCTATGCAGAACATGTTAATTTTTCCCAAATTAATATGTTCTGACTTTCAATTTTATTTCTTCCAATCCCTGTTCTTTTGCTCCAATGTTTGGGGTTTGAATGAAATAAATTATTTTCTGCAGCAAGGAGCAGAGAAAAATAAATAAATTTACATTTATGACTGCCTGTGCCAAGCCTTTGGGTACTGCTATTGCCACCCTCCCATTTTAATTTTTCCACCCGCCAGGTGGCCCAGATTTCATTTAGGCTTTATAATTGCAGCCCAAATTTCATTTGAGGGCTAAATGGGCTGAACTGGGCCCTATCAGGCGCCAAGCACCAATTTTGGGATGAATGAGAGAAAGAAGCAGAACAAAAAGTGGCTCCATGGATGAAAAGAAACATGGAATTAAATTAAACGTGCATTGCAACATCATCGGCAGCTTAATCCTGCCTTGAAGAAACACACTTCTGAGTATCAGCTTGGGGGTGCCTTTGAGCAAGAATTTGCTTTGTCTTCTCAAGAACCCCAAAAAATATTGAACCTCCAATTCCTATCCACAAAATTCTTGGTCCAATACCCTGCAAATAGTTTTAGGCTTTTAGCAAGCTATTTGGTTAAAAGAAAATTAAGCATGTAAAGAATGATTAGTATTACATTAAATTTCAACAAAAGGTCATACCTTAAAAAGAGCATGAGCTCCTTCTTCTTTAACTATTGTCCTCACACAATCAGAAATGCCTTTGTAATGTTTTTGTGATCCCTGATGTTTGAGAGGTAGTGAGAGTAGGATAATGTCGGATATCAATATACATGTCAAACCAAAAATGTAGTAAAAAAGGAAGGATTTGAAATAAGCAACTCATATTAAGAATATTTGCCATGAAGTTGGTTATTGTGCACAATATATTGGCTACCTAAAAACAAAATAACCACTCCGAGTGGTTATTCTTTCATTTCATAGCAAACAAATTTCCTTCAAATAATAACTGAAGAAAAAAAAATCACTGTACCTGAACCATCAATCTGGTTTTTACTACATCAAGAGGAGTTGTAACTGCTCCAGTTATGGCACCTATAAGGTATTAAATTTACCATTCTCAGTTGAACAAAAGCGGGCACTACCTATATTCGGCGTGAGTAAATGGATATAAGGGGCAAAAAGAGACTGATTTGAAGCTAAATTTGGTAGTAACAATGCTTTCATGTAGCCTATTTACTAGTTTAGATAAAACTTTTTTGGAGGGAGTGTGGTTAATAGTTCAGCATGTTACAAATTGTCATACTATATTCCATTTGATGGGACCCTTAACTTGCACGCCCAACATATTAAAGAATCCTAGAAGACTTCAATAGAAAATTTCTAATCGGTATGAAGTTGAAAGTACCAGCAAAAGCCCCAAGCATAGCATTCTCTGGATCGTTCAGATCTCTTTTTGCCTGCAAAGAAACAAAAAAAAATACAGAAACTATGAAGCACTTCTACAAGGTCCTATTTGTGGAAAGATGATTAAAAAACTTTAGGCAAAATTACTCTCCAAATCCTTTATCTTAATTTTTAGTTTCAAAACAGTCTTTTATCTTTTTTTTGTCAAGTTAGTTCTTTATGTTATAAAACGTTTACACCGTTGACCAAAACGTGAGTTTCCGTCTAACACTGTTAGTAACGTGCTGATGTGGCTGTTAACTGCACACGTGGTTGATTATGTGGCTGCTGACATGGGCCACCTTCTACCTCTTGCAATGGAACCCTAGGGTTCATTTTCTTCCCTAAAATTGGTGACTTAGGGCTAGGGTTCATAAATCCCAATCATTTTCCCTGCAACAATGGCTTCATCTGGATAGAGGTTTTAGATTCATGCCATTGCAAGTCTAATTGTGGTAGAAATCACACGAATTCTCATACCAATTTCCAGGGTTTAAAACTGTATCACCTTTGTAAGAATACAGTAACCATTTTTAAAGAATTTCAAACTGTCATCATCTTTCCAAAGTTTCAAACTATAACACTCGAATTTGTATGAATACAATAACCATCTTCGCTTGTGGGAATTTTTCTTCTTCAAGGGTGTGAAAGTTTTATATTTATACCAGCCAAACCACTCTTTCAAATTAATCTTCAAGCAAGCAACAATATCAAAGAACTAGGAGAAAATAGAGAAAGAATATTCACAAAACTGTCTCTATCTTCCTCCAGAATGAAATAGTGACACTTCAAACAGAAGATAGAAATCATTCCTAGTGAACAGAGAAGAGGCTTCAATCAATCACCTGGGAAAGAACTTATGCATCAACCACTATGGTGAACAAAAAAGGAGAAAGATCTGTTTGCTTAAGTCCCTGGTATCCATAAGACCAGAACTTTAGCTGCCCATTTACAATTTACCAGGAAAAAAAAATAGTTATAGAAAGGCAACCTGAGAGCCACCACTTCCATCTAGAACCAAAACCCTTTCTCTCAAGGGCTTTGCCTAGGTAATCACAACTTACTCAATCACAAGCTTTCTTAAAAGACATACTACTAAAGACTAAACCCTTTGTAACATCATTCACCACCTCATTTGCAACAAGAGCAGGACCCAAATTTTGTTTAATTGGAACGAAGTCCCTTTGGTTTTCTGCAATGATATCCTATAGGACCTAATTTAAGCAAAGAGAGAGAGAGAGAATACAATAGAAACCAAGCTAATGGGCCTATAATACTTAGTCCTGAACTAATTGCAATAATATCTGACAATTCCAAAAATTCAATTTCTTCAACTCATACACAAAGATATAATTTTACCTGAAAAATAATGCTTCCCATTTTATAGATGGCTTGAAATCATGGGAACCTTCATAAAATTACATATAGATTAATAGACACTTCAAATTTAAGCTTACCGCTCGTTTATACCCGATGCGAAGCTGTTCGTAGATGCATAATTCTAAAGCATCAAATGGTAAATCTCGCAATAAGAAAGATCCATAACCCTACAATCTCTCGAAAACAAAAGTTGACGTCAAGGTAGGTAAAATAAAAACCAAAGTCAGCATGAGCATATACATAATATTCAAATGGCATGTAAAAATGACAGGAAAAAAACAGAGTAAAGGCATTGTCATAATCCTGCAACTTGCATACAGCATCATATCTCCTCTCTCTTATATAAACTAACACAAAACCTTCCACTAGGGAATTACCTACTAGAACAATATTTTAAAGCAGAAATAACCATATGCTACCTCAAAATTAAAGAACGACTAATTAAATGGTCATCTAAGATATGAAATTAATACATACCGCAAAAAGACCTTTCAAACCCTCACTAGCAACAATAAGACGGACAGCAGCTGGGGCTGATTGGAATTGACCGGTTTGCATTCTTTGCTTAACAACCTAGAAAGGCATGAATCAGTTCCCACTTCTAGGAAGCAGAAAAATAATAGGCAATGTAAAAAGTAAAGCTACTTACCTCCGTTGGAACACGAACAACAGAAGAAGCGGCTCCTCCAATAGCACCTGCAGCCTGTATTCAGGTTAGGAATATCAAAATAGCAAAAAATAAAAAAAGAATGTCACCAACAGCTCTAAGCCAGGCTAAATAGCTTGTGTGCTAATCATTTAAGACAAGCTTGGCACTGAAGTTACCAACATAGTAGCTCACCAAAAAGTTAATTAGTCATTTGTAACTGTTATTTGTCTGTATCTGTCTATGTTTTTGTTTTGCTTAGACTCAAACTATCATCATCACCAAAAAGTTAATTAATACTCTAAATTTTTGTTTTGCTTCCATGACACTTGCAATTCATGCCAAAGGTGTCATAAAATTTTCTATGTAATTTGTATCACAAATATGTAAATGTACACATCGAATTCCTTTCAAGCCAAGCATAGGCCTAGACTCAAACTCTTTCACAGTTCAAAATGAGCTTGTGAAACAAGATGATTGACTCAAGCTATGCAGACTGAGGTTTTAATAAAATTGTCTACTGTCTGTAAGTGTTGTAAGCCATTGCCAAATATGACAAAGATACTATCTGTATTGGATTGATTGATAAGAAATTTTGGTGGAATTTTTTATAAATTTGGTGAATAGCTAAAATTACAAAATATTGGATATCATGATAAGTCTTAAGGTTTTTGAATTCGAAAAGTTGGCCTTTCCGGCATAGCTGAATCAAATTTTACTTTGCAATTTCTTTCCTTTTTTCTTTACAGAGGTTGATATGTACCTACAGTATGTATATATAATTAGACATGTTCGAAAATATGCTTTGGTGGCACCTTTGCACTTCAATAACATATAAAAGAACAATGCTCTTGTGTTTTTTATCAAGTTCGGAGACTTCTCTGTCACTCCTGTTTTGTGTATCTTATGATTTATCTCAAGTAATTAATACTCTGAACATCAGCATATCAGTATACAAACAATAGAAAGTAAAGAAAAAACTACAAACTTTTGAAAGGGCGCATCATCAGATACATAACTAAGGTAAAAGTTGTGTGCCACGTGTCACCACATCGATAATTTGAAGTTTGAACATATTATCTCTTTCATTAATAAAGAGAGCAAACTTACAATATGAGCCACAGCGCTTAGATTGTCAGGAAAGTACTTCAGCAATTTCTGCTTTGTGGGTTCATACACACCAATAAAAATTGCAGAAGCTCTGTCAAGAGAGGAAGAATAGTCCGTCAAGCATGCTCCACAGAATTCATTCAACAAGAACCAATATATTTGCCAAAAATAAAAGAATGTTAAATGGAAATATTCCCAGTCCCAAAAATCTACCTTCTCACAATAGAATGTGTTTGCAGGCAATTTTTTTTTTTTTGGGTGCACAAGTGTTCATTTTAAGTTAGTAAAGCATCGAAACATTTGTTGTTATGGTGTATTCAACAGGCATGGCGTGGTCCTTGCCAGTATTGTACTAGTGATTCTAAACTTTTCCACTCCCAATCTTTCTATTCCATCATGGCAATTGTTGGACCATAGTCCTTGGTATAACCCAGATGGATCCATTCTACAAGTAAGTGCATAGGCCATAGCTGAGAACCAACTAGCCAATGAATGATAAGATGCTCAACCACTTGCTCATCACCTTTGCATAAATATTAACGACTAGTTACAACTTAAGTACACACAACTTTTCCTTAAATTGTGGAATGTCGGTATCCTAATCAAGGTAGATTTTCAAATGGTAAATGGGTTCCAAAACGGGCTTCCACGAAAAGGATAATCTACCAAAATAAACAATACCAACCACACCAAATAGCTCATTTCTACTAAATTGACAATATAAGGAATGATCTTTTAAGCAACCTTGAAAAACTAACGCTAAGGACCAACATAGATAAAGGAGAAAAACAAAGTACAGATACCAAGAAAAAGTAGCTACTAACTTCCTAGTTTTGCAGTAATGGGCGAAAGTTTGCATAAAATTGAAAAAGATAGAGAATAACCTTGAATGCAATACAAGTCCAAATGATTTGACTGGTATATTAGCTATTTTGAAGGAGATTAGTTCTTGTAAATCCTAAATTATGTTATTCATGATACATGTCTTTTTTACCCTATTTTGTCAACACTGCTCAACTGAAATGTAACTCAGGCTGCTAAAGATTGGCCATATTTCGATAAATCCTTACACATATTAACAGCATCAAGGAAAATCCTACTAACCTCGTCAAAAACAGATCAACCTGTCTTAATAAAGAAAATTGCACACCCTCATGTCGACAAATACAAATATTTACAAAAACCCAACAGTGGACATAAACACTAATATTAAAACTGAAAAAAGTTTCCCATGATCTGATGTTGAACATTCAAAGAGACTATTTGTAGCCATAGGCAATCATTTGATCTTTGTTCAGCGCATCTCAGAAACCAGATGAAGAGAAGTTTGCCTTTTGTTTCACCCCATTCTATATATCCACCACCCATTCCACTTCAAACCCTTGGCCGTTTCACAAGACCAGTGGACCTTTCAGTTAAGGCAGGGGTCATACAATTTCAGATTCTGGATTTGAAAGGTAAAAAGAAAAGTTTACAATAATAATCCAATTCCAGGTAACTTAAGTGACAATGGAGATTTTGCATTTAAGATTAAAGGTCTGTTTATCTTCCTCACTAAAATAGAGTGAATCAGAATATGCCAGAATTGATCCCCTCCAACTGTTGCCAGTGATAATAAAAGGTAATTTTATTTTCTCATGCTTAGAAGGTGGATATGCTGTGACTAGATGTTAGAACATCATCAATGATAACTTGTGTGCTAATGCTATGAAGTTCTGGCTATCAAAGTAGCTGGGGATAATTCTCTGTTCAGAAATAACTGGGGTCGATGGTGTCTGTGCATTTGCATATTTACTAGCTCAAATACAGAATACAGACCATCTTTTTCACCAGTGCAAATATACAAACCAGCTTTTCAGAAACTAAAAATATTTTGAATAAACAAGCAGTTAGATAATTTCCAGTGGATGATTAGAGGGTAATAGAATTTGAGGCAAGTGAGAAAGTGAAGAAAATGTGAGAAAATGAGAGAAAAGTGTTTTAGGGAATCTGAGAGAATTTGTAATCTGAAATTGTTATTTCTGCAATGCAATGAAGTTGTACCTCCATATTTATAGAGGCAAGAGATACAAGAACAAGAGATACAAGCTGTTAATCCTTAACAGAAACAAACTAACAGTATCTGACACCAACTAACCAACGAACAGTAACAGGAACAAATATAATTATGTGCAACAGGCTGCACAGAAACAGATAGCAAACAATACAGCAGGCTGCATATACACAGAAGCGGTAAACATAAATGTGAGTACTCTAACGGGGGGTTCTTTCAGTCAATTCCTAATAGATAAAACTAGAAACAAAACATTTCTTATCTTGAGTTCATAGCACATAAGCCATAATATCTAATTAGCTTCAATTAAATATGTTTGTCATAGAAATAACGAAAAGTAGAGAATGGGATAAAAAAACATGGAAATGAATACAGCATGATTTGCAAAGGATGAGGTGCATATGAAACAAAGCCTACTTACGGTAAGACACCGACAAGATTTCCAGCCAATCCAGAATACAAACCCTTCAAAATAATTTTTACTCCACCACGAGCAACCTGATTGAGATATAAAATAAAAAATAGAGTAATTAAAAATTAGATATTAGAGAAGCAAGCCAAAACATGATAATAAATTCCATCCAAAGATCAACAACTACAACATACAGTGAAGGGAGAATGGAAAAATATTAGAAGACTATTATTCAATTAATTTTATCCCTGGGAGGATGAAATATTACAAGAAATCTTTGTGCATTGCTCCACTAGCAAAAAAATCATGTCAAACATGATAGAATCAATGTTGAACAAACTAATATATCATGCATGAGAATAATGTGAATGTCGATAATCAAGTAATAATTACAACATTTATAAAATTCAAACTTAGACATGAACTAACACATTGAAGCTTCACTCGAATGGGGAATATATTATTAGTATCTGACAATGGCATTTTGAGACCTACAACAGCCACTGCTTGCTCACGGACAAAGTAGAATTAAAATTTTACATCAATATACTTGACTCACCTGTAGTCGAGTTTTGATGGTATCAATTGGGTATAAAGCTGCTTCTACAGCTACGCCAGCAACACCTCCAGCAATGCAACCCTCTACAATATTCGTAAGTATGTGATACGGCACAACAATATTCATAGAAGAAGGCAATAGCAGTACATAACACGATGTAATTTATGACCAGATTGAGTTCCAATCCCAAATCCTACATCATAGGAGGTAATTTATCCATACAAATAGAAGCATCATCAGTCATTTTTACTGTAAAAAATGGACCAGAACATTGGAACATCCACATTAAGAAGACAGCACTTCCCATAGAAGATATGATTATCAATTCAAAATGACAAAAAAAAAAAAAAAATTGAAATAGTAAATTACAATTTCAAGGCTCTGAAATTTTTAACTCGTTACTTCTAACAACAACTTTATAATATTGATCATGATGTCTGCGCAAAATGTGTATACATACGACTACGAGTTATGCATAATGTCGCCAAAAGGCAGACTAAGCCAGCCAATTATTTAAACACCAAAGGTTTGGAGTTTTTAATCCTTGCATCTACACAGTCTTCAATTGGAATGGAAAAACTTACCATATAGAGCACGGGAAAAATCGAACGGCTTTTTGTCTCCTTCACTGATAGACATGAAGAACTTATCTGGATCTTTTTGAGAAGACAATTTTAACTTCAATGCATCTGTATAGACAATTCATTTGTTAAAGATAAGCAAGCAAATCACAAGTAGAAACCCCTGCCAATAAAGTAACACAATAATTTTCCACGGTATTGCTTTCAAAAACAATAATGAAGTAGTAAATAAAGTAAAGTAGAGTAAATCCCTTACGAGCCCAAGCAGAGTAAACTCGTGTCAAACGCGATTCGATAATGGCCAGAAATTATGGATCATAATTACTGAAATGTAAAAATGTGATCGAAGAAACAAAAAGTTGAGTAGGCAATGGCGTCGCAGAGAGAGTATACCGATTGAATCAGTGTGGGAACCTTTGGAGCTCATGGGGAATGTGCAGAGATCAGATATTTATCTAACAAACCAAAGTTCTCCGACGACAATAAGTTTGAAAACAAAATTTGACGGTCAGATGCAGAAGCTTGAAACAACAGGGTTTTTACAGGGTTTCCCTGGGTTTATATGCTATGCACATGGAAAATCTTTCGCGGTCGTACTCCTAGTTATTACCGGCGGTATGTATTTTTCCCTTAAAAAATAAACTAATTTTGGTTTCGGTTCCGATAATTTTCTCTGATTTTCAACCCTTTAAAATATAAAATTATTGTAAACCCAAAAAAAAAATTAAGAAATTGTTTTTCTCCTTCTAAAAGAGTGAATTTTGATTTTAGCCCCTAGAAATATTTTTGTGATTTTCATTAGGGATGGCAAAATGGGCCGCTAACCCAACCGCCATGAGCGCGTAAGCAGGCTAACCCAACCGGGCGTCAAGGGATTATGGGTTGAGATCTTTGAGCCCTTTGATCGATCTATAATTTGGCGGGCTTGGTGTGATCAAAAATAAAAATAACAAAAATAAAATAAAAATAAATAAAAATCTAAAATTTAGACTAAAAGCGCCAAACAAGCCAACCTATCTGGCCAGCCCTTAAGAGTCGCCCAAAAGCAGGCCACAATAGTGGGTTGGCTATAAACCGCCGAAAATGTAAAAAAAAAAAAGAAAAAATTGTTCAAAAATAGGGGAAAAAATAAAAAATTATATATATCTTTGGCAGATGGGTTGGCCCCGCTCGTGGCCCGCAGGATTGGCGGGCTAGATGGGTTGGGCTAAATGGGCTTGTGGGTTGATGAACTCCAACCCGACCCGGCCCATTTGATGCGCCCGATGGGCCAAGCCCGTTTTGCCACCCCTAATTTTCATTCTACTAAAATCTAATATCAATATTTTTAGTCCCTAACATTCATTTTATTACAGTAAATAGAATATAAAATTATTGTTTACCAACAAAAATATGAAGTTATTTTTTTTCTTGTAAAATAAGTGAATTTTGATTTTAGTCCCGAAAATAATTTCTTTGATTTTCATTCCTCTAACATATGATATCATTATTTTTATTCCCTGACATTTATTTTATTAACTGATAAATATGATTCATTTTTTTATAATAAAAGTTTAGGTCTGTTGGGTTTTGGGGGCTCACTTGGGTCAGGAAAGATTCAAGACTCAAAAAACACTTATAGAGGTACTTACATATCACTCATCAATGAGGTCCTCATATCAGCAGCGAGATTTGAACTCAAATCCTTGTGGAATTTGAGACAAATCCTTACAAACCTTTATTGGCAAATATAATTCATTTTAGGCCTTAAGAAATTTTTTTTAGTTGAATCACGTGCTAATATGACACCACATGTGCACCTGAGATGATTGTGTGATCTTATGTTAGACACATAAGTAATTAACGGATGTCACATAGTAGTTATTAGAGCCAAAAATAGCGATTTTAGATTTTGGAGAGATAAAAACTAAATAAAAAATTTTGTAGAGATCAAAATCAAAATTCACTCATTTTACAGATATCAATTTTTTTAACTATTGATTAACATGTTATAGGTGTGAATTATCCATCGATTTCGGTGATGATTAATCTCCTTCGAAAAATCTACTGACCATTTACTCTCGTCATCCATACCTCACCACAACCACTTTTTGGTATTTTTAAAATGACAGGTATTAGCAGTCAGTTGTTATAACTTTTTTATATTTATGTCTTCTTATATACAGATATACTTGTGTATATTTAAGAGAAAAATTAGTGGAGATAAGAGTAGAGAAAGATAAGGGAAGTTGAGATAAAGTACTGGGGTGGGGATATTTGGATCCTCCATTTATATATTACTTATTTTATAGTAGTATTTACTAGTACACTAATGATATATTTTATATTAGAATTCTATATAGCAAATACAAAAAATATTGGAACAGTACAATAATATTTAAAAAACTTTGTGACAATATGTGGAGATCGATTGAAAACTGACTCACTTTTAACTAGAGGCCAGAAATATATGTAACCAAATGAAAGGTTAATTATATGTCCATATATTCCTTCTTTTGATCTGATTTTGTGAGCACTTTGTTTGATTTCTGCTCTGTTTACGCCCTCACATAGTCACATGCCACAATTTCTTAACTTGGAAGACATGATGGCAAGTGCAAATGGGGCGTCATGTTCTCTGTATGACATTTGGCATGAAAGGGGTTGCTAGAAAGAATATGATATGTTATCCCACGGATATGCATGATTCTGTTAAATGCTGTGAATAATTACATCTTATATTTGTTAAACAAATGAAATGACCTTCGTTGTAAATTAATGTTAGGTTGGTCGTTCAAAATGGATGAAGGGATGGAAGAAAAGTTCAGGTTTTAGAGATCAAGCAACAAAAAATAGTTTTGAAGAACTAAATTGGTAAAAAGTAATAAATTTCAGAAATTAAAATAGGATTTTACTCTTTCCCTCTCTTGTAGGGGTGACAAAGTCATCCATTTATCTATCATCTATCCAATCCATCCATAAGGAAATCCATCCAATCCATCCATTACAAATAAAAAAATTAAATAGATTTGATCCAATCCATCTATTTAGGGTCCGATTGGTTTAGATTCTGGTAGAATAGATTGTGTAGAATCGTGTTTAAAAAACTGAGTTTTAAAAAATAGAGTTTAGAAAAATGATTTGTGTTTGGTAATGATATTTTAAAACTGAGTTTAGAAAAATTGATTCGTATTTGGTTGACAAAGTAAAATCACTTTTGTAGTGTTAAAAATACCAAAAAGGGTCAAACTGAGTTTTCTGATCGGAAAAGCGACCTTCCACTTGCGGTTGATAAACTGAGTTTTGGAGGGGTCAAATGGAATTATTGCCACCGAGAATGTAAACCAAACGCATTGTGTACTGTTTAAAATCCATTGTTTTCGACGCCACCGACAATTTGCCCTCAAACGGTTGTCTGGAAAGTAAAACAAACAGGCTCTTAATTTATTGGATGGTTAGTCATTCATCCACTATTTTTCTAAATCCATTAGATTATACTAGGGGTGGCAAATAGATGACAAATGGATGGATTGAATAATTTTTTTAATTGATTATAAAATATTTTTTTAATCATAATTTTTTTTGACTAGATCATAAAAATTATTTTAATTACTAAAAATATTTTTAATCATAAAAAAATATTTTACTCTCTTCCCCTTTCTCCTCTCTCTCTCCCCCTCCCCTCTCTCTCCTCTCTCTCTCTCTCCCCCCTCTTTCTCCCTCCCCTCTCTCCCTCGCACCTCTCTCTATAACAGTTACAATGCAATGCAGCAATACACACAGCCCCCAAAATGTCTTAATTTCTCTATGTTTATTTGAAGAGAAACAACTTCATCGATATTTAATTAAGTAAAAACACAAGACTCCACATTCATCAACACATACAAATCTGAGAAGATATCAAAAACGGAGAATTTTCTTTTCTAGCTTTAACATCATATGATCGATGTGCATCAACATTCATACGTGTTACCATATAACCACTAGTTAGCACCCGACATACAGTGTATAAAGATTAATAATCCTTTAATAATGAAATGTTATAAAGATTCAAATATAAATTATATACATGTTGTGTAACATACATTGAAACGAGATGAATTATGTAGATTTTGGAAATGAATAACGATATGTTCATATTTTTCACATCACACCTTTTTTTATATTTTTCTATTACATTATTAATTATTAACCACGTTGATTTCATCTCTATATTTTTTTTTCAATTTACCATCTCTCTTCTCCTCAATCAATTTAAGTGCATGTGTGAAAGAAATGTATTATTATACAGTGTCACGGAAGGAATCTGTTTGAAGGGGCAAAAAATTTTGAAATATCTAAAAAGGAGAGCGCACTATTTTTCAATCTACCCACCTTCTCCAAAAATTTTAAGACAACACACAAATCCACTTGAGAGGGGGGAGAGAGGGAAGAGAGAGAGAGAGGAGAGGTAGAGAGGGGGAGACTGAGAGAGAGGGGAAGGGAGGGAGGGAGAGATGAGAGAGATAGAGGAGAGAGAGGAGGGAGTGAGATATGGGGGAGTGAGAGGAGAGAGGAGAGTAAAATATTTTTTTATGATTAAAATTATTTTTTTATAATTAAAATATATTTGATGATTAAAAATATTTTTTAATTAAAATATATTTTATGATTAAAAATATTTTTTTGTGATTACAAATATTTTTTTGTGGATGGATTGGATATCCATCCATAAAAAATTTGTTAATGGATGGATTGGATGGTTTTTTTCTTTAAATGGATGATGGATGGATTGGATTTTCTTGATGAAATTTTAGTGGATGGTAAATGCCTAAATGGATAAATAGATTTTTTTCAATCCATCCATTAGGATCCACAAGGAAATCCATCCAATCCATCTATTTTGCTACCCCTACTCTCTTGCAAAGTCATCAAACCCATTATTAACTTTTTTTAAGATAAACCCATTATTAACTTGAAATTTTTAATTACCCATTGATTAAGAAGCTTTATGGAATGTTATCATGCATTGCCCTCACCAACGGAAAAAGCTCTGGCACAGGCACTAAGTGGTCACCTTTGAAGACACTAGCTTCCTTGACGGCGATAACGACAAGGTGCATGACTCTGCTTCTCTTCTCCCTCTCAGCTGAGCTCGCGGTTGTTCGACAACACGAGAGAAGGGCTATTCGAAGCTGAGAAGAAGAGAGAGAAACATGAGAGACAACTGTCTTTGTGAGATGAGTTGTCGCAAATATGTTATCGTGAGGAGGTTAAAGCTTATGAGAAATGTCATTGCGCAGTAGAGCGCGGTGGTGGCCAACCAACGAGTAGGGATGGAGTTTGATCGAAAGTGTGGGAGAGAATAGTTGAGGGAGGGATATGGTGCAGGCGGGTGTAGGATGCACTCACAATTTTTTTTTTGTTTCACACTGTGTCATGCGTGCGAGATCGCGCACCCTGGAAGCCGCCTCGTTATTTACATGAATTTCATAGACGCAAGTTGTTCTTCTTAGTTTTCAGACTATACCAAATGGGACCGACCACGCTCATACTGAAGGGCTCGGGGATAGGTTGGTGGAGCGCTCTCGCCTTTCACTACGCATATGTTTGGTTGTGAAGAGAAGATGTGAAGAGAGAAATAGGTGAGAGAGACTGTGAGAAGAGAGAAATGTTGATTATTTTTTAAAGTACTAAAATACCCTTGAATTAAAAAATATCATATAAAAATTAATTTAAATTTTTATTTCAATTCATTTAAATAATTTATTAAATTACTTAATTTAATTTTCTTGTAATTTGATTAATTAAATTAATTTAAGTAATTATTAATTTAAAATCTTTAATTATTTTAATTTAGTTATTAACTAATTAATTAATTCTGGTTTTAATTTAATTAATTAAATCAATTAACAAATTTCACTTTCATCCACACAACCTCAACGCCACTGTTCCCATTTCTTTTTCCCAAAAAAATTAACCCACACACCTCAACACAATCACACACCTCATGGCACGTCAAAAAAAAAAAAATCACACACCTCATGACACGTCAACCCAATACTAGCATATGTCACCCACCAGCACTAATACGAATCACTAGACAACACCGGCGCGGTTCATCTTTTCCGCCATCGTCGTTCTATGCTGTGATATTACCGTTGCTGCACTACAGAGAAGGAAGGGCAGAAGAGGAAAACAAAAAATCGGGAGGTTTTCTCATGTCTTTCTTTGCAGTTGTGCGAAGAAGTAGAAAAAGCGTGGGGCCCACGTGAATCTGGTCTCTCTTCTCTATTTCTGTTGTTTTCCATCTCTTCGGTACTTCTCTCTTCCATGTCTCTCTCGCTTGTTCTTTTCGCAAAACAAACAGGCTGTACAAGAATTTATAGGATTTGCTACGAATTTTAGCTACAAATTTTATTAATAGCTAATTCTAAGTTAATTAAATGTCAATCGACTACTGCGTTTTTCTGCCATAAGTTTATTTTTATAAGCTTAATTTTTGCTATGCGTAATCATTTGCGCTCTCGCGATTTTGTGCTCACTCTCTCCGTGTGCTCTCACATTTGCTTTCTCACGGTTTTATCTCTCTAGGTCTTCATTTCCGATTCGTGTTTTTGTCTCTGATTTGCGTTGCCATCTCCGATCTGCTTCTCCGTCTCCAATGTGCATTTTCGTCTCCAATCTTCATCTTCATCTCCGATTTTAGTCTCCGTCTCCAATCACCATCTCTGTCTCCGATTTGCATCTCCGTTACGAACCAAGCTGTTGCTGATCGAAAGTGAGAATTCTTAATGTTTCCTTCTTTCCCTTGAATTTCCATCATTGATTTCATTTATTTAGGCTCTGATTCTGCAATTTAGGTTTTGATTCCATCTTTTCCTTGAATTTGCATCATTGATTTCATTGATTTAATATTCATTCGCTTCAATAATCTTTACTTCGACTTCACTTCACGAATCCGAACTTCCTCTTTCTCTGAATCACTAGGTTCAATTTCACATTCAATTTAGAAGCGACATTTGTTCAATTTCTCTGAGATTGTTGTGTCATCACAAACAGTGACTTTGGTTCCACGAGATGTTATCTATAATGAATCTGAGCAATGTATTAATGTTCGCCAATACTAGTTTCAAGTCAGAAAGAGAAGAGAGTTCAATGCATTTGAGCATTTCATCAGAAATCACATAAATTCCAGTGACAATTTCCTGCTATATATTCAGATTCATACAAATGAGCTTGGATTAGGATGGTCTGTGCCAGTGTGTATAGCTTCACTAGGACATTTTTTTTTCCTAAAATTCAGAAACGAAGTTATTATTATTATTTGAGAAAAGAAATCATGCTTTTAAACTTAGGATCTTATAGTATGGTATGAAATTGAATCGAATGGCTAGATGAAAATTGTGATTTAATCATCACTAAATTATTGAGTTATTCTATTATCTTAGCTCCAGTCATTGTTTCACAGTGGCACTTGGCCTATTTGGAAACAAGCTTAGCAGTGCTGAACTGAATTTTTTTAGCAGAGTTGAACTGATTGTTCAGGAAGTTATCAAGTTTAAACATCTCAAAGGACTTTAGCTGAACAATAATCTGTTTCTTAAAAACTGGTAAGTTTTCTCATATTTAAAAAATTCTTAAATCACATATTCCATTTTGCTCTCTCCCTAGTCGTTGTTAAAGAGATCTAAATTACTTTACTTTTGATGATGGCGAGCTTGTTGGGTATTATTCTTAAGGAATTAGTAGAACTAGAGATTTATAATTCAATTTTCACAAGCAGTTTTGGGGAGTGGACCTTGGGTTTTGTGGTAATTTGCTGAGTTTTCCTTGTCATTGTCGTAATTGATTAAGCTACTCCTGCTGGAAAATAAGAGCGCTAGAGGTGGTATATAAATAATTCCTTATTCTAAATCTATCATGTAAGTTGACCCTCTTTTCTGTCTTCATATTATTATATAAATTTCAAAGCTTATTTTGGTAGCAGATTTGTTTGTTGCTTGTAAGTTTGGTTTAGCATTTAGATAGATCCCCTGCAGATGAAGTTTATTTTGTAAGAACACTTTGGTTGATACTAATGATACTGGCTGTGTTTTCTATGAGGTTTAACATGAATATGCATTACACGATTCAAAAAAGGGTCAATTCAGAAAAGTTATGTTTTTGGTAGGCGGGAATTGTTATCTTTCTGCAGCTCTTTTTATGGTTGGGGTGGTATCTTCATCGTAATTTCCTTCAACTTGTGTTCGTTGTTACTATATTGTATTTGGACTGACTTGACTACTAGTTATCAATTAAATCTGATCAGCATTTCTCTCTTCCTTTCAGGATTCACTTGGAGGGAATTCAAAAAGATCATAATTGCAAATATAAGCCCCTCCATTTGGTCAGTGAATTTCCTTCCTCCATGTTCAAAAATCTTTGCATAAGGACTTGGTTTGTTTTTGTATTGAGAATTTTTCGGAACCAAGAATGAACGAGTTTCAATGGTTGTTCCTTAGTCATATTAACCACCTCAATTTTTGTCGAATTTTGCCTTGGCTTCTTTTCTTTGTCATTAAGCACCTCAAATTCGTTTGTTGTATATAGTCGATGACATTTCAGTAATTAGCTGCCCATCAAAAAAAAATTCAGTAATTAGCTTTCCAGGTTCTCCAGTATCCTTCGTGATTGTTTTTTTCCTGAAACTAACTATGTAACTCGTGTCTTGCACGGGACTCTTATGCATATTTATTTGACATAGAATTTTTTATATTTTTAAATTATAAAAATTTGACTTAAATGTATAAATTATTAAATGCAATTTTTTTTTATTTGGCTATTTAATTGTTATTAAATTTAATTAACTAATCAATAAATTGAATTTTTTAAATTATGATATATTATATTAAGAATGTAGGCACAACAATTTTTTCATGAACGACCTAACTTAACATTGCAATAAAATAATTAATATTAAAATTATAGTATTAGTTGAAAAGTTATTGTGATTTGATTAAAATAACATTTGATTTGATATAAATATATATATTGCAATACTTAAATTAGGATTGCAGAGAATAATCAAAAAATAAAAAAGTTTTAAAAAGGTATGAATATAATGTTTGTCACATGGTATTAGCCCCGTCAATAAAATATTATTTTATATAATATAATAGAAGAATTATTTATGTATGTAGGCTAGAAGCTGAAGCAGTTGCCATGCACTGAGTCAGGAATCCCGTTATAGAATATTTCAATTAGATTAAACCTCAACTAACAAACTTTTTAATAGGGTAAAATGAGTATAATAATAAAATTGAACTGGGATGCAAATGTAAAATCTTACTTTATTATTATTATAATTATTATTATTTATATTTTATTTTAATTTGATTGAAAGTAATAAGTATTTGTTCCAAAAATTTGATATGATTGATAGTAATCATTTGATAAATATAAAGATTTGATATGATATTTATAAAATACTGAAATTTATACTCGTATAAAAAAACAAGTTACGAAATGAAATATGTTTGTGATTTTCTTATTATTGTTAATTGAGATGGTACAAAAATGGATCCCCATAAAAACAAAAGTAAAAAAAATAAAAAATAAAATGATGGCATCGATAAATAAATTAAAAGATGATACACAAATTCTTTAGGAGAAAAGTTCTTTCAATTATGAATTCTTATTCATGAGAGTCAAATATGAACAAAAAAATATTTGTTAAGAAAAATAGAAAATTTTATTTAGACATGAAATTTACTTGGAAAAAATTCTCCCAAACGTTAGACCAAAAAAGAAAGTCTCCTTCATTTATTATTATTTGAAATTTGATTTCCAACCCTTTACAGATCCAAATTAAATATATCAACATAAGATTAGATTTTATAAAAAGATAAATTTAAAAGATGTAGTATAGAATTATAATTATTATTTAAAATTAAACCGATTGTAGTCATCAATATTATAACCTTCATTTGAAATTCTGGTTTCCAATAACTAAGACCATGAGTCAATAATAAAACCATTATCCGTTATATGCATGAAAGAAAAGAGCAGAGATGATCAATGAGGAAGAGACGTGAAGAAGCCATGTAAAAGCATACAAATACTTGTATGTTGTAGAGTAATAGGTTTACAATAAAAAGAGAGAATGAAGAAGGATTGGAACATGTATAGAGAAATAAATTAATGTATACCATACAAAAGAATTAAATCCTTTGAAAGAAGACAAACCTTGCCACCTATATTCTCAATAAAAAAAATATCTAAAACCAAAAAATTAAGAATGAGTTAGGTAACAAAAAATGAGAGAAAAAGAGTGAAAGAGCGAACAAAAATAATGAAGACATGCCAGAAGAAGAAGAGTTGAAGAGTCGAGATAGAAGAAGAAGAAGAAATCAAGAGAATAAAAGGAGCAATAGAGAAGTGAAGAAAACATGTAAAAAAGGTAAATTCTTAGGTACCCTTTAAATTAGTTGGGTACCGTACTCATATTAACTATTTTAATTAAAATAGTTTACCTATTCAATATTTTTCATATAACTGTTACGACATATATTTTTTATTATTTTAAAAAGTAAGCAGTAAGTTATGAATAATTATTTCGGTGTCCCATAAAATATTTTACTAATTTGTTAATATGTTGTTCTTTCTCTTTTCTCTTGAACGTTTAGAATGTCCATCATACTAGAAAAAATTGAATAATCAAATAGCAGTAAACATATACCAATGTCAACTTGTTTTCGATATCTAGGCTCCATTAGAAGAAGAAGAAGAAGATAAATCAAATATATGTCGGGAGAAGAACCGTGAAGTGGGTACAAATATGAAGAAGAGAGAATACAAAGAGACATCATAGAAAAGTTTTTGATAAAAAATCATTATTTAGTCTAGAAAGTGTGCATCTACAATTTAAAAAGTCAAATGACTAATTCAAGGTAATTAAAGTGGATTTAATGACATGATAAGTGAATACAAGCTCACTTGAGTACCGTACCCAACACTTCCACTGAGTATCGGAGTGCTCACCAAAGAAAAATAGTGAGACATAAATGAATGAGTAAATAAAGAGTATATGGAAATATTCTCCATAAATAAAATAATCTAATTTAAAATTTTAATTCAAAAGATTTGAATTTATTATGAATAATATTAATATGATTGATATATTAATTACCATGGGAGTTTCTTTTGTAAGGCCGTAGACCTCTGTTTTTTTTTCTTTTGTTTCTCTTTTGTAACAAAAAAAAATGATTGATAGTAATATTTTGATAAATCTGTGATATTTAGAGAATGTTGAAATTTATACTCATGAAAAAATATGCAAGTTATTAAATGGTTTCCATAAAAATAAAATAAAAAATAAAATAAAAATATGAAATCAATTTAGGCGGGAAGTTGAATGTCTCTAGTGCTGTCACGTGGCATATGTCTATGTGGCAAAACTCAATTTTATATAATATAGTTGACGTGTGATTAACTCTATTTATCTAGTTGATGCAAGTGCATCTTTATGGTAATTAAAAACGTATACTGCAGTCTTCTCTCTCTTTTTTTTTTGGTACATACTTCAGTCTTCTCTAAGTGGTGCTTACTTATATATCTTCAATTAGTGCAGTCCCCCTACTTTTTATAATCAATTGACTAGCTGATTATAACTTTAATATGTTCTGCACATTGACCCAACTCTGTCTTTTTATTTTTATTTTTTATAGATGACCCAGCTTTGTCTTTGAAACAGACTTGTTCAGGGTGTGTGAATGAGATGTTAAAGGTTTATATTATTTTGGATACTGGATATCATGACTTTTATATCCCATATTTGTGTTGTTGTCTAGACCAAGGTCCTTCGCACCATTTGCTTCGAACTATAGTGAATTATTGCTTGTTATAGTCATGCTTAATTTTCTATTTTCACCTTGATTTATATGTAAGTTTAAGCGGAAATCCATCCAATTTCCATACATTTATGATGATAAACCAGAAATAAATGCAATCAAAACTAAAGTGGCAAGCGACCATATCCTATTTATGCACCAGTCCACTGCACTCATCATTAGCTCCGCTAAATGTATTGTTAAGACAAACCATTTCTTTGCTGAGTTGCCTAATAAAGATCTGTGATGCAAATTCCACTTTTAATGATTGGTATTGATATTAATGCTTATCGTTATATCCTTTTATTTAGCTCATTACCATATGTTGCTGCTCTTGGTTGCTCAGGTGACAATTACTTCAGAAGTGACTTCTAGAGGTGTGAACTGAGTTGTTATGGAGCAGCTGGTGAGGTTGTACCATGATTCTCATATGGGAAAGAGACTTCCTGCTTATGATGGCCGCAAGAGGCTCTATAATGCAAGACCAATTCTTTTTATTGAGTTTAGAATTTGTAGTCTTGTTGTCTTTGTATTTTACATGCTACATTGATGGAGAGTTCCAAAATGACCATTTAATATTGTATATTGTATTTTATGCAATATGAGATCATTACAAATTACGTGATATGATTATTTATCTCTCTTTAAAAATAAAAAAAATAATAATTCACGATCTAGTGATAAATAGGAAATAAAAGAGATAAATAGAAGAAAAAAAGAACACTCAACAGTTAGGAAATAACTATAAAAATCACTGCAAAATTTTAGCTATGAATTAGCTAGAAAATTGCTAGGACAATATCCTAGCCATGTAGCTAGGAGAAAGCAATTTTTGAACTACACTGGTACATATACCCGTGCGATGCATGGGGAAATAAGTTGTTGAACAAATATTGTATCTCGATAAAAATAAAAAGAATAACAGGAGCATGATGATTTTCAACAACTATATATATATATATATATATTACAATTGATATATATATATTACAATTGTGTCAAAATTGCACATTTATTATAAAATACCCAAAAAAATATGAAAAAGAGTCCATAATAACACTCGTACATCATGGAATAACACTAAAAACTAAAAAAATATGACAATGCACATCACAAAGTCAAAATACGTCTCACTCAAATGTTTTCTTATTTATCCGACATCAAATCAGAATATTTAGTTTTGTTTTTTAAAAAGCAAACACTATTAAGACATTTTTTTTGTGATTCACTATTAATGTAATAATTATCATTTATTAAATATGTAATATGTCCTGATATAAAATTTAAAATTATCCACTGCTAATTTAATTGTTGACCAAATCAATTAAAATATGATATCAATTTGAAATTAAACAAATCTATCAAATCAAATCTTCAAATCAAATCAGACATATGAATCAAACTTGAAAAATTACAATTAATGAAATTCATTAATTGTATTTTTACCTTTTTCTTATACAAAAAATTGAGTCTTCAAATCAAATTAGATATAGGAATCAAACTTGCAAAATTACTATTAATGCAATTCGTTAATTGTATTTTCACTTTTTTAATTCAATATTTTATTTTTATTGCATTTTTTATTCATTATTTTTTTATAGGCAAATGTTAGTTGATAGTAAGTTATGTTAGTAACCAAGATTTGAACCTGGACCTTCTTTCTCCAACTCTTTCAAATGTCTCAGCTCAACCACTTGAGCTACACCTTGGAGACATTTTATTATTCACTATTAAATATTATCATATATTATATTATCAACTTTGCTGATTGATTATTCAGGGTGGATGCGTGACTGTTTGTCATGAAGTTAATTCATACTGAATAATAATATAATAATACTGATTAAAAAATAATTGCTAACAAATCGTAAAAAATAGTGGCAAACAAATCGTAATTTATGTTAATACCCTCAATTTAGATTTTTAAATATAAACATCTTTTGTCTCATTCTTTGTTAAATCAAATAATAAGAAAAAAACTTATTTTTTTATTTTTCTATCTGAACAGATATAAACTTCTTTATTTTTTTATTTTTTGTTTATTTGTTTTTATCTCTTTATTTTCTCTTCATGTGTAGTAAGAGAGAATTAATGAGAATTAAATGATACAGAGAAAATTAAAGAGGGGAGAGAAAGAAAATGGTGTGGTGTGAAGTGACGATTTTGCCTCTGTTTTAGGCTGAAGTTTTAGACGGGATTTGGTTTCTTCATATTAGCAACAACTTTTATATATAAAGATGTTACTAGAAATTAGCTACAAAATAGCTAGGACTTGTTTAATATCAGCTATGAATTAGCTAGGGAAAATTTTCCTAGCCAATTAACTATTTAATTTATGCTACGACCAACTTTGTAGCTAATTCGTATATAATTTGTAGCAAAATTTGTTTGCTAGAGATTAGCTACGAATTAGCTACCAAACTGGTCATAGCAAATCCCAAAATTTCTTGTAGTGTTTTAGGCTCAGCACTCGAAAGATTGGGTACTGTATGAGGCCGACCGAGCTCACACTGGAGGGCTCGGGGTTCGGCTAGTCAGATAATGAGTATAGGAAACGCAAGGGACGCGTCTTGGTGCAGCATAGGATACTACGTGGAAGGAGCTTCTACCATATAAGGGAATTATTAGGTCATCAGAATGGGATTTTCACTTTAGGTATTGCCCCATTAGGTCATTCCATACCAATGGCAGCAATACCCCTTGTACTCACACTCGAGAACATGTGTTACACCTTAATTGCTTACCTTTATTTGTAAAAGAGAAATCTCCCCATCCCCTCCCTAAATATAGGTATAATTATCTATTCCTTTGATGTGGGTAGTATATGAGAGAACTTGAGATGTTGAAGTGAATGAGAAGAAGGAAAAGAAAAAAGGTCATTATTTTAAGAAATTGTTGAAACTGTAGGATTAGATGTTAAAGATAAAGCGGGATAGAGATGGAGCACAACTAAGTAATTTTAAAAAGGAGAGTTTGAGTCTGAATAGTTGTGATGTGATACATTGCCCTGACCTTATCCTCCCTTGGTCAAGTACTAGTTCAACTAGTGTAAGTCCTACCCAAGGCTGTTAAAACAGGACCGGCCATTGAACCGGATAAGGTACCGGTTCAAGGTTTAAGGGTTCGATCGGGGTTAAACTGGGGTCGGATCGAAAATGAATTAAATAATATTTTTAATATAACATATCAAGCAATAATAAACAAAAAATAACATAATAACATAATATTCATAATTTCACTGTATTAAAAATTAAACCCCCATTTTAAATGTTATATGTCAACATATAACATATAAAAATACATGTTAAACCAACACAAATATGTCATAATAACATTCTAATATTAAATAATTGCAAATACTATAACGTAAGTACTCTGGTAATAATAGTAATGTACAAATTTATCTTAATTTTTTTTATAGTATTTGATTTAATCCATTAATGTACAAAAAAGGATAAAAAAAATCTCATGTGCAAAAAACAATATCATTTATCTTTTTTTATTTTTAAAAATGGATTTTTTATCAAACTTCCAGCTCCCAGTTTTTACCCGGTTTTTCAGTCCGATTCCCGATTTTTGCTTGATTTTCTGGTTTAATCACCGGTTTTCATGCAAAGCGGTTCTCAAGTCCGTTGGACCAGACAGAGGTCCGGTTCCCTATTCAACCGGTCGGACCGCCTGGTCCGCACCGATTTTGATAACACAGGTCCTACCTAATCACACTAAACACAATATAGCTAGTTCCATAGTTCTATTTAGCAAGGTTGTTAAAACCGGACCAGCCATTAAATCAAACAAGACACCCGTTCAAGGTTCGAGGGTTTGAATGGGGTTAAACCGGGGTCGGACCGGAAATGAATTAAATAATATTTTTAATATAATATATCAAGCAATAATAAACAAAAGAATAACATAATATTCATAACTTTATGGTATTAAAATTAAACCCCACTTAAAATATTATAAGTCAACATATAACATGTAAAAATACATATTAAACTAACACAAATATGTTATAATTAAATAATCGCAAATACTACAACGTAAGTACTCTGGTAATAATATTAATGTACATATTTATCATAAAGTTTTCTATAGTATTTGATTTAATCCATTAATGTACAAAAAAATAGATAAAAAAATCTTTTGTGCCAAAAACAATGTCATTTACTATTTTTTTTTTTAAAAAATGAATTTTTGATCGAACAACTGGTTCCTAGTTCTTGCCCGTTTTTTCGGTTCGATCCGTGGTTTTTATGCAAAGCGGTTCTCAAGTGCGTTTGGACCAAACAAGAATCCAGTTTCCCAGTTCAACCGGTCGGGCCGCTTGGTCCGATCCGGTTTTAATAACACAGCTATTTAGCATTAAGTATCCTAATATGCTAACATAAACAAGAATTTGAACTTGGAAATGATTTTATGGGGAATTGTATTTTTGAAACTTTAGAATAAAGAGATTCAACTAATGTTTTGGGCAACGTCTTCTATTATTTATTATCGATTTATAAAATGTAACTACACTAAAGACACTTGGTAATAAAGTAAAAATGGAAGGGTTTATTGGAGCAAGTTGCGAATGACGGTAAGGGAGGAGACAAATTTCATGGGATGTTAGGAACGGGGTTTTTCATACTCCATCTTTTTTATTATAAGTGTCATATTAGGAAGTTTTACACATATCAAAGAGAAGCTAAAAATAAATGAAAGAATGTAATAATTTTACAATAATATTCTTATTAACCATTGGGTATTAACAATTGTCATAAATGCATAGTAGGGTATAATGACTTGGGAGTGATGTACTCATTATTAATTTGAGGATAAAACTGGAAAAAAAAGTAATTAATATTATATTAAAAACCTAACATGACACTTATTTTAGGGTAATTTTTTTTTTTTTTACAAATATGACACTTATAATGGGACAGATTGAATATATTATAACAAAATTCTTTTTTGGTTGTTTGCCTTTCACGGTACAGGGAAGGGGAGTTTTGGACTTAACTATTTTTTTTTTATTTTAATAACGTATTTTAGAATTTTCCTGATAATTATATAAGTTTTTTTTGGTACAAATTATATAAGTTTTTAAAAATATAAATATTGTTATGGTTCCTTGTCTTAAAAGTTAAGTAGTAGGAGTAGTTTGAAAAAATAATCCATAAAAATACCATTTTTTAAAGTTTACGGTTAACAAGTCAATACTCCCTCTGTTTTCATATATAAACAACAAAACACTTTTTTAGTTCATTAAATAACTCATATATTTGGTCTAAATATATAGACTTAGACCAAATACATGAATTATTCAATAAACTAAAAAATATTTTGTTATTTATATATAAAAACGGTGGAGTACCATTTTTTAAAGTGCCTCAGCTTCCTTCCAATCACGACAAAACACATTTTTGGTTTACAGGATCATGTCATGACGCAAGCTACTATTATGTGTGCGTCCTTGCATTTTGCCCTCTAAAAGGGCGGCAATGTGCGTTTAGATTTATGGCGGTGTTAAAATTGACTATATTTTATTTGGTTCTGTTCCAATTGATTAATTCGAAATTCTATCGTGATATAAATAAAGTCTGGTCATAAATTATTTTATCGCTAAGAATGAAACTCGAGTACTAGTCGAGTCTATCCTTTTAGACAAAGTTTGTTAACCACTCGCATCGCATCTAACATTGTGATTAAAATTCACAGTATTTTGGTAAATCTAATATTCTAATTTTAGTAAAATTTTAGATTTTAGTTATTTTGCATCAAAATTAATCTTATCGTTTAATGTCAGTTTAATTGTGAGTGATAAAAAATAGTTTTTATTAAATTGAAGATTTATATTAAATTTTATATTAAACTTGCTTTTAAAACTATCCAAATATAGATCATTTCACACCAAATTCATTTTGATTATTGATTTTATAAATAAAATTCATTCAAGTGCTTACCCAGAATGCTCCTGGCAGGATAATCAGTCACCGGCATAATGATTTCTTGTGTTTTTACGTATTTTTGTATATTTTTTATAATCATACGACTTGGTATTATATTTTCTTCTCTGTCTCTCTCGGCCAGCGTGAGAGTATCATTTTTCCAACCTAAATAAAGATATTATTGAATCTGAATGAGAAAAAAATCAGTTGACAATAATATACGAACTGTGCTACAAGTAATTGTCAAGATGACAAGATCCCTGTTCTCACATCAAGGGTTATTTGGTGGTGACATGGAGTATATAGATAAGAGCAAAGACGCCTTTGATAAATGTCAATAAATACTTCATCAAAAATGTACCCAAAAAAAATACTTCATCAAAAAAAAAAAAGTCAATAAATTCTCAGTCAACGTTCTGGACTTATGGTAACGCGAAAGAAGCTCGCTCACACACATGGAGTGGCAATACATAATTAGATATATGACAGTACTTATAAATTAGATACATATTACTACTTTCGGTCCTTTATATAAGAGACAAATGCACTTTCTAGGTTCATTGAATAACTGATGTATCTGGTAAACCAGATAAATCAGTTATTCAATGAACTTAGAAAGTGCATTTGTCTCTTATATATAGGACCGAAGGAATATTATATTAGCGATCAAATGGTTTTTCCAATTAAGCGACAAGCCACGTGTAAAAGGTTCAAATTGTGTATATTCAGGATGGGGTTTAAATTATTTATAATCTGATAATAATTATCTGATAATGATAATGATAACCTTTATTTAATGTATTTTCACAGGAAGCTTTGCATTTTTTTTATGGAAAGCTTATTTGCATTTTTGTATTATGGTTGGAATTTTCATTATATCATTATAAAAACTTTCCAGATGTATGAGTCAAATGATGGAAACTAAACATATTTTTAAAATTAAACAAGTAAATTTTGTAATGCTCAATCAATAATCGATCACATTGAATTGGAAATACAAATTGAAGTAATCCGAATTGTAATTTGAAACGAAAACTTAGAGATTTTCCTACTAGACATTAAAGTCTCCCCCTCCCCCAACCATTTTTTTATCTTTCACTTCCCTTCCACCCGAAATCTTCCACCACGTCGGAAGATATCCTGTCACCATGGAAGATCCCCCAACCATTTTTTTGTTGGATCACGTTTCACTGCATTCAACTTTCTCTAAAGTTATTGCAGTCAGCTGAATATGGGCCATTAGATGCACTCAACTCTCTATTCAGGTCCTTGATTCAGATTGTCTTAAAAAAATAGAAAAAATTGTAAGAGGAGAGAGACAGAAAGAAACGACTGCAGGCAATCAATTTCCATTTTTTTCCCTTTGCAAGGCTGCTGAAATCCAAGCATTGGGAGCCTCCTCCACCGCGCCGACTCTACCATTGTTTCTTGTGACGCGCAATAATATAGTAACAAGTTACTGTCTCCGTTTCTTTGAAATATTTTATTGTCTCAAATTACTTATCATTTTATAAAATTAATAAGTATTAATTACTCTTTTTCAAAATTACTCATTTATCTCAACCAACTATTAATGAGTTTTTCTACTTAACTACTCCACTACTACTAACCACTCCAATTAATTAAGAAGGGGTATTTTAATCAAGTAATGCAATTTTATCATAGAAATTGATAAACTCAATCATTTTCTTAAGAATTGTGCATAACCTAAAAGAACAAGTAAAATGAGAGGGAGTGAATTATACACTCAATCCTATCTCCTTGAGTGTATCAACAACAAAATCCCAACTCAACCAATCATTGGTCTTTTCCATGTCTACCTTATTGGCCATAAATCCCTTTCCCCTCTCATAGACTTCATGTGTTTGGATTCACTTTTAGAAGTGACAAAAGTGATTTTAGATACAAAAAATTAATTTTGACATGTTTGGTTATTTCCTTGTAGAATTGACTTTGTCTCTAGAATTGATTCTAACTTAAAGTTAGGATTTGAAATTTTTGCCTCGTTGACACAGAGTGTGTATTGAGTGTTCTATGTTTTTGTTAGTAAAAGAGATAACGAAAAAAAAAAGATGAAAAGGCTCTTGAAATAGCTATTTTTAATTTTTTTTAAACTAATATTTTAAAAGAACTATATTAAAAAAGAACATTTGATTCAACTTCTTGTCTTAAAAAATTAAAAAAAACTAGTATATCAAATACTCATTTCGTCCTATTACAAGTGTTATATTTATAAAAAAAATAGCCATAAAATAAGTGTTAATTTATGTTTTTAATGTAATATTGATTACATTTTTTTAGTTTTATCCTTAATAATATTTTTTAAAATTCTGTTGTGTTGCATTATTTTAATATAATAAGGTTCATTTAGTAAAATCAGTATTTTTTTTCTTAATCCGTGTAAAATAACCCAATACAACGTTTATAATGAGACAGATTTAACACTAACTTATAGTCTTTTACGATCTTAAAATAATAGTAGTACGCTGAAACTTTCAAATGTGAGAGTTACATAAGGATATTGACGGAAAAAACGTGATGACAGACGGAGTGGGACACTGACAATGAAATTGTGTGGTTATGAATCCAATGACCTCTGGTTGTAGGCCCACCGACATAATTGAGTTTGTGTTCCTAGTTATACTTAGGAGTATTTTAGATTTTAGATCCCTTAAGTAGTCCCACGTGCTACTCTCGTTTAAAAGGCACTTGATTATTTTGTTTTAATAAATGGTTCTTTAAAGTGAACTCTCTAAGTGATTTTATATGTCACAATTTAATATTTTAATACTTGCACTTATTAAAATATTGTATTAATTTAATAATTTTAATTAACAAGTAGAAAAATATTAAAAATATAGAAATTTAATTTTAATTAATTTTTATTATAATAAGTTTAAAACAAAGAAAATACATTACAAAATTAAAAAATATGATAAATGCATAAAATTACACGAAACGAGAAATACATAATATTATATAAAAAATAAATTTCGTTATTATCAGGTCCAAAACGTTACCAAATATGCTCCACTAAGTCTGCTTAAAGCTGGCGATGATTTTATTTTTTATGAAGATGGGCTCTCCTTTGAAAGATGTTGCAAGATTGAGAGGACCATTAGATATTTCAGCTGTTGAGATATCATTATCTAAATGATCGTAATCATTATTGAGATGTTAGTTTGTACTCTCTCCGTCTCAAAATATAAGCAAAAAAATATATGTATCTAGACTATATGATATGATCTAGATATATGTATTTTTTTGTTTATATTTTGGGAAGGAGGGAGTTTGTTTTTTTGTTGGTTTATTTTCCTCTTGTTTTAACGGGATTACGGTGAGACGGAGAGAGAAACAATTGTTGTTAAACGTCGAGAGATGCACTATTACCGTCCCTCGTGGAAAAGGCATTCAGTAAAATTTGTTTAGTTGACCTGCCACGTATTTCAACCCCGCAGGTTAAAAAATAAGAGACGTGTACTAATTTGTCAAGGGTCGCTGTATGGGACGAGCGATGGAGTTGCTCTACTCTAAGGACTCATGCCTGTCCAATGAACAGCTATAATGTTTTTTTCATAACTGAATGAATAATTGAAATGTTGACGACAAAATTATGATAAATCCAGTTAATTAAATTAAATTAAAATATCTCAAGATAAAGACAACCCACAAAACCGTCAACCGTCCATGTCGATGTACTCGTTTTCAACGCTCATAACCAAAAAAGATAAAAGAAAGAGTTTAATAGTAATATTGTTTTTTTGATGAAATTAATAATTTTTTTTATAATAACAGTTTAATACTAATATATTAATAATATAACTAAGAAATTTGTATACACTGTGTTTAGTAAGGCCAAAAGCTAGTTTATAACGAATAGTGTCCGGCAGATAAGCTCGTAGTAAGTATTTGGTAACAACTAGATTATAACGTTTTTTATTAGTTTATAGCATATTATTTTTTTTCTCGTTTTTTTACCCTTATGGTTTTAATTAAATTCTTCATTTATCCTCTATTAAATGAAGTAAAAAATTATTAATCCTTACAATCTCTCTCTCATTTATTAAAATATCTTTTTTGTCATTTTGTATTTACCAGTCACTTTAATTGCTAATTTTACCAAACACTTTAAATTGATTTGTTACTTTATTCATTATTATCCGCTTATATTTCATCCATCATCGCTTTTATCTACTATCTGCTATTTTTTACCAAACAGAGTCATAGTCATATATCATATATTATTATTAATATTATTATATAAATAAATTTTAAAATTAATAATATAATATAACAAAATAATAAATTCCTCAACAAAAAAATATAATTAAATAATTGTGCAAAATCTATTTATAATATGACCAACACTCAATATTTTTAGAAGATCGATGCTGTGACGTTGTTACCTTATCCACATCTCATATGTTAAAAAGTGTTTATTACCGGTGTGGCTGTGTCGCGTACTTATTCCTCCTAATCCTCCCCCGTATTTATATTTTAGGTTTAAATATATTTTTACTTCTTTAAATTAGGAAAAAGTTTGATTTTAGTCCTTAAAAAAATTTCGTTTTTTTTTTGTCCCTTTAGTTTTGAAAAGTGTCACATTTAGTCCCTGTGAGTTTGGTTTTAGTCTCTCAAAAAAATTTCGTCTGCTTTTGGACCTTTAGTCTGAAAATATGTCACATTTAGTCCCTGCGACTGTTTTCGTTTGCTTTTTAGTCTCAACTTTTAGTTTGGTTTTAGTACCTCATCTCACTCTCTCTCTCCCTCCCTCTATATGCAACCTCTTTACACCAGGTTCGATGTTATTATTCTCAGTAACATCAGTCGAAAATAGATGTATGGGCTAAATGTGACACATTTCTAAACTAAGAGGACTAAAAGTAGACGGAAATTTTTTGAGGGGCTAAAACCAAACTCACAGGGACTAAATATGCCACATTTTCAAACTAAAGGGACCAAAACAGACGAAATTTTTTGAGGGACTAAAATCGAATTTTTTCATAATTTGAGGGACTAAAAACATATTTAAGGCTATATTTTATTTCACTATTTATATTATTTTTATATATGGAACTATCCCTGAAAGCAAAGCCGTGTTAACTGTTTTATTTTTAGCTGATTCTAAACGGCATTATTTTCGTCCTCAATTAGATGTCTCACAGTTTCAAGGAGGACGCGGCTAGAGACAAATTCAACCTTTTTTTTTTAATTTTAAACTTAACCCTTTTATTCTTGAGTTTAAAGGGATGCACAATCGATCTAAAATATTTTTAAACCAGTGTTTAATGAGAGTTCATCATATTATCATATCACCCATTTTGTAACTATATTTTTAAAATAATTGCACAATGATAAGTTCTTATTGGACGTCGGTGTAAATTGGTTTACATTTACGATACATGTATCCATACCCTTTTCTCTTTATTCTTCTTCATCTTTTCCTTTTTTTTCCAATAAATTTCATTTTTATAATTTTACATATAATTCCATTCAAAATTAGGAGCCTGAAATTTTTTTTTTGTTGCTAACAAGGAGCCTGAACTTTTTGTTTGTGTACTATAATTGTTTTAAAATCCAGGAAAATTAAATGGTAGGACTGTGCATTTTTATATTAAATTAAAATATCAATATTATAATGCAAAATGTGAATTGTACGCTAGGTCAAGACAAAAATGATACTTTTCAGTGAGACAAGCTGGGAATGAGACTACTTCCGTCCTTTTTTTTTAAAGGGAACAAATCGATTCCATATTATTCGGTTCGTAATACAGGTTGACATATAATAAAAAACTTGACGACTAGCGTAAAATCTTGACATTCTTACTAAAAAGTGGATAACAATATTTGTTTCTCTCCTAATAAAACTAATCGAATAGTTTTGACAATGACTCAGCTTATCTTTACAATTGCAAATAATGATCCCCGTCTCTGTCGGTTTGGCAATTTGAGACTCCCGTTAAGCCATACTTCCGTCTTTTTTTTTTTTCAGAAGCATCGAAAGCGAATGGATGATAGTAGATTTTTTTAGTCTATATATAAACTTCGACTTTAATTTTGATGTAACGAGTTGTCTTGATATTAATTATTACAATAAGCCCAATAGTTTATATTATCATTTTTTATATTTCAATAAAAACCCATCAATTGTTTATACTGATTCTTTATCATTTTTTCAGTTCAATGATAAAATTTTCACTAAAGATTTACCTTATTAAAAAAAGCACACGCTCAATCAAGTGTTTTACGACAACTTTAATATAGTATTGCTTTTATATTATTAATATATTATTTGAATACTTCGACGTCCCATGAAATTATTAATATAATTTTTTTTGAAGGGAGGAAAATATTAATATATTTTTCGTCAAAAAAATTATTAATATAGTTAAATTTATGAATGAAATTACATAATCAGATGACAATGTAATTCTTCAAAAAAAAAGATGACAATGTAATTTATTTTTTAAAAATAACTTTACATAAAAATTAAACACTAAAATTATTTCATAAAAACGTATTATCATTACTTGTATATTCTCATTTATTTTGCTTAGTCAATAGTTATAGTTATCCACTACAATTTTGACATATTAAATTTACAGGTAAGCTTAGAGCAAAAGCTACTATACAAAAATGTTTTTCCTTCCAAATAAAAAGTGGAATCCCTGTGGTCAACAAATACCCAACACGCACTTTAAACGGCTAAGACTTTGATTAATAGAATACTGTTGTCTCTCTCCATTCTCTATATATACGCTGCAAGATTTCAGAAACTTCACACGCGATTAAAAGAATTTAACATCGGTGTTCATATCACATCACCTGATAACCAAACTCCAACTACCTTCTTGAACAGTTTGGCTCTGCTTCTTCTTCTTCTTCGGTTAGTTCCAAAATTCTACTTTATCTCTTATTTTCTTTAGATCATTCTTCACGGAGTGTTGATCCGTGATGCTTTTTATCAACTGGGTTCTCAAAATGTTTCACTCTTTTCCACGGAATCATGTTTTCAAACCCTTTTGGTGACAGCATTTCCCCTGTTTTGAAACTCTGAATTCCCGTTTCGTACATGAGTTTCTAAAGCACCCAATTCTACTTTTTTTTTTCCTCTCTATTTAATCCTTTCAATTTTCCCATCGCTTACTTCAATTTTCTCACAACTGGGTTCTCAAAAATTTCAATTTCTTTGTGCATGCAATAAAGCACTTAACCAAACCTCTTTGCTTCAGTTTCCTCTGTTTTTGAACCAAAGAAGAGCTCTGTTTTGAGGATGGCCATAAAGACAATTGAATTGTTGAAAGGGTGTGCATCTCAGGAAGAGTTAATGGAAGTGCTTTTTGCGGTGGCTTTGGATTTAGGAGATGTGATCGAAGATGTGAACACTTTGCAAGTGATTCCGTTGAAGGGTGCAATGACCAATGAGGTTTTCCAGATAAATTGGCCAACAAAAAATGGTGCTGATCTCAGAAAGGTTCTTGTTCGTTTATATGGGAAAGGTGTTGATGTTTTCTTTGACAGGGACGAAGAAGTTCGAACCTTTGAGTGCATCTCAGAGCACGGTCAGGGTCCGCGCCTTCTTGCCCGGTTCACCTCTGGTCGAGTTGAGGAGTTTATTCATGCCAGGGTATGTGATTTTCTCCTTCTTTTTCTTCTTCATAATATACATATTTTTATTAAAATTTTTAACATGATGGATATATGTCTGCTAAAAATTATCCATAATTGGGGTTAAATTTTGATCCAGTGTTTCTGATGAATTTTTACTCTATCAAACCATGATATTTTAATGCACTATTAGAAAAGTTTGATTTTATATATAGCTGTTGTCGTGTTTGACTTTTATTTTTTTAATTGATCTGACAAGATATTATTGAACGAGTGTCAGAAAACTTATATGCTTTTTTTTAGAAAACTTATATGTTGAAAAGTAATAAAATTGTAATAAAAAAACTAGCAAGAGATACCCAAGATTCACATTTGCACAACGCATCCCAAGAAAAAAAATTGGGGGGGAATAGTTTTTAGTGGGTGAATGAGTTTTTGCTACGTGTCATTACCGTAGTTAATTGTTTAAAATAAATAATAGATATATAGATAAACTGGTTGCAATTTGAGCAATGACTTATAAGAGCATATTTGGTTTTGGTTTTGGTTTATCAGTTTTTGTTTTTTGTTTTTCACTTTTATTAATAGTATGGTTTTCACTTTTTTTACTCTATTCAAATAAAGCTTGATAACTATAAAGATAAGTTTTAGAAGGACGTTGAATCATATTTTACCATTTTATGGTAGTATAAATAGTTTTTGAGAACGAATATTATATCTTAAAGATAGTGAAATATGATTGGAATCAAATATTTTTGAAGATGATAAAAAAGTTGTTTTCTTGATTTCCTATACAAGACTTTAGAAATCGGAAAAAGTGAAAATAAGAAATAAAATAAACATAACATAATATTTTTGTAATTTAAAATAAAAAACAGTGGCTAAAAACAAATACCACCAAACAGACCTTAAGTTGGTTTAGTTTCAAATCAGGTCAAGGTCTGTTAATATGGGTCGGTTATCTGCAAATATCCCATTAGCCCTCTTAAAGCATGGAGGCCCATGTGAGCCCAAGATTGACCATCAGTTTTAGTTTATCAGGAAGAAAGAAAGGTTGCAATGATTGTTTCCATTCATATTTGAGCTTTTGAGATTATATGCTTGCTCAGTTTAAAAGTTTTATCCAAAAAAAAAAAAGTTTAAAAGTTAATTTTCTTTATTCTTTAGTCAAAGAGATTTTCTTTGAACTGGTGCTTCCTTTTTCCTTATTTTATTCCCTTTATCTTTTGGAGCAATGGAGGGTTACCATTGCTGTTAGCTGTTTAGGAATATAATTAATTAGGAAGCATCTTTAAGAAATTCAATTGAACGGTGTTTAGTCAATGGGATGGGATCAGGTGCTCTTAAGTGCTTCTTGTGCCATTCATTTTTCCCCAATTCCTTTTCTACATGATATTTTTTCCATTCCATCAGTAATAATAAAGAAACATGCAGTATATACTAACACGGTATGTTACTGTAAGGGCATCTGGGAATTTTTTTAATGCATGTAGAGAAAGATCAGACTCGGGAGGTCATACTTCCTTGTCTATTTTACTCATTAAATGCTCATTAATAAACATAATACTAGAACTAAATAATTTATGCAACTAAGGTAGTTGCCTTTTTTATAGAGACAGAAATTCCAGCATAGGTTGTTAACTTAACTGTTGTATATTTTGGCATTACATATTTACAACTGCCACTTATATTCACCCAAAAATAAACAAAGGGCTTTTCTAAATTGCACTTGATGGGGTTTTCTCTCAGCCTTTGTATTTGGCTCTTCTGGGTTGAGCTGAAGAGTTGGCCCCAATTGTTGACCCAATTAATGATGAACCTTATGATATGTGAATATATGACATAAAGCTGTGAAACGCAATATATAGACACCATAAAAGAAAATGATATTTATTTTTATATTTCAATCTAAACCCAGATGAGATTGAATTGTATACAGTTGATGTTGGGCTGTAAAAATAGATGAATTTTAGGTTGAATAGCTTGTGGTGATGACTGATGTTGCTAGAATAGACACTTCTCTATTTATCTGCAATTAGCAGTGCCATTCCGAGTTTTGATCATGGGATGGCTATCCACTCAAGTCTTTCTATTATGAATGAAAAAATATGTTAACAAAATTTAAACTTGACAGCCTAACTGCCTAAGCGCATTGAGTTCCAATGGTGAATAAAATAATTTAAACCAATGGAAATTATAATTCCACCACCATAACTTGCTAGGCCTCATTGGTACATCAAGTATGGACTATGGTATTCCTCGAGGTCAACCATTCAATGATTGTATCCTATTTAAGCTGTTCCTTTTTATCTGCTGTTGATGTCACTTTCTGTTATCCAATCCAACGGATTACTAACAATTGAAGGAGCCCTAGAAAAACAAAGACAATGAATTTGGCAAGCAGTGTTGTTTACAATTTTGGTATGATCATTGTACATAACGTGCTTCTTTTCTTATGTTTCGGCTTTTGTAGACTCTCTCGGCTGCAGACCTCCGTGACCCCGAAATATCGGCTTTGATAGCATCCAAGATGAGAGAGTTCCACAAGCTTCATATGCCTGGTGCAAAGAAGGTTCAGATTTGGCAGAGAATGAGGTAATTATAGATAAGGTCAATCTTAAAATCCATATTTTATGTAGAATGTTAAGTATTTAAGTGCTTTCCTTATGTTTTACTAGGAAGTGGCTTGGTCATGCCAAGACTTTGTGCTCCCCAAAGGATACAAAAAATTTTGGCTTGGACAATCTGGACGAAGAAATAAATATCCTCGAGAAAGAGTTATCTGAAAGATATCAAGAGATTGGTTTTTGTCACAACGACCTACAATATGGTAACATAATGATGGATGAAGAGACAAGATCAATCACTATAATCGTAAGTTATGACTATATATTCTTTCCCTCTGGTCTTCTGGTTCCAATTTTACAGGCTCTCTCATTTTCATTAGTGATCATATATATACAGTCTGTTTTAATTTTTCTATTTAATTAATGACACAGGACTACGAATATTCGAGTTACAATCCTATTGCGTATGACCTGGCGAATCATTTCTGTGAAATGGTGGCAGATTACCATAGTGACACACCTCATGTTCTTGACTACAGTAAATATCCTGGTAAAGTTTTTGTTTGTCACATTTCCACAATGGTTATTGACTATTACTGATTTTATGTTTATTGATATCACTCTGCCTTGCTGACATACTAATTTGTATATGGTGAACCAGGATTGGAGGAGCGTCAAAGGTTTGTCCGCATGTATCTGATTTCTGAAGGTTAGCGAGTCCACTCGCCTATTCTGGCAACTCTTTTGAATCTATCTAATACATATATATTTCTCAAATTTAATTTATTCTGGCAACTACTCCTTGTACACAGGCAAGAAACCCAGCAATGTTAAAGTGAACCAATTAGTGAATGCTGCAGAAAAATACACCCTTGCAAACCATCTATTTTGGGGCTTGTGGGGACTTATTTCGGTAAGCCATTTATTTTCCCTAGTTGATTATTCTAAACAAGGTTAATTACTTGTACCTGCTGGCTAAGTATGCTGATATGATATACATGTTTAATTGCATTGCAGAGTTACGTGAATAAAATTGACTTTGACTACAAGGAGTATGCAAGGCAGAGGTTTCAGGAATACTGGTTAAAGAAGCCTACCTTGTTGTTATTGGACTCACCAACCATTGATTCCCAAGACGGGAATGTGAACTGTTCCCTGGCATCCTTCTTCATGTGATTGCTATGCTTCTGATGATGTCTTAGTGGAAGTAGTCTTATAGTATATAGTATTTATTAATTATTAATAATTAATAATAGCATCTAAAGGCTGATTTTCAGCATCTGTATTTGTAAATAATGTACTATCACTAACAATGTGTGATGAGTTTTTGGCAATTTTAACTAAAATTTGCTTCTCAATCCCTCACTTTTGGGATTTGAGTTGAGGGATGAAATTGAGAATAACTGGTTTTTTTTTTATATATATATTTATTATGGTTTTTTTTTAAATAAAACAAGAAAATGAGTGGTTTCTGTTTTCATGCAATAGGTTACTTCCTTGTACTGGAATAAAGAACGAAATCGATGGGATATGAAATTTATGAATATATTGGTAGCAGCAAGATTTGTCCTGTCATCTTTACATGCACTTAAAAATATCTATGTAGCCGCTTTGCCTCCACTTGCTCAACTGTGCATCAAATACTTTTCAGAAGTGCTCTCAACACTTTTTTTAACAATCTATTTTTAAAACTCACTTTTTTATTGATTGAAATTCAAATGAGTTTCTATTAAATTATGTAGGTTTCATATAAATTTGGTGAGACCCATGTAAATTTCAACTAATAAGAGTGTTAGAGAGTGTGTTTCTATCGTTTCTCAATACTTTTTGTTTTAGCATGGTGCATCAAATACTTCAGAGTTTGTTTTATTAATAAAAATAATTAGTTTCTCTAGTCCTAGAATGTCAGCTCGCTCGTCCTTCACCGAAAATGTTTGTACGAGTAAATTGTATTAAGCTAACTTGATTTGAAAGAGAGAAAAAAATCAAAATGACAGTCATTTGATGTTTTTACTGTTAAACAATCCTCTCTGCCACATAGATGAGCTCCAATGGTGAAATGTAATTAACTTATAAACAATCATTAGTTACTTTTAAGAACTCAGTTAAGCAATCGCATTGAAGTTGCTCTAACGGTCAATTAGCATATGTCACATGATGTTTTAGTGTAATATTATGATCTAGGAGAGGGGAACGTGTTATGAATACCTCTTTAATTTTGTCACCTCTTCTATTCTTGAAAAGACCCTAACTATTCCTATTTAATTTCCCTAACTCTTTGTTCTCGCTTTTTTTTTTTGAAAATTTGAACTTCAAGTCAACTTGTTGACGAGGCTTTTATGTCAACGAGTTGATACCCGTGTTAATAGTAGCTATCTCGTATTCATATCACGGTCATTAACTTGTTGATGAGGGGTTTCGTCAACTCATCAACAAGTTGATGAGTGTGTTATGGTAGCCCTCTTGTATCCATAACACGCTCATCAACTCGTCAATGAGAGGTTTCGTCAACTTGTTGACGAAAAGCCTCGTCAACAATAGGGATGCACGATAGAGAAAAATAAGGGTAAAATGATTTTTTTAGAGGGGAGGGGGTATCAAAATTCAATGGGAAGGCTTTGATAACAAAACCCTATGATCTATATTGCAACGAGCCCAGGGGCAAACCTGTTTATATTTGAGGGTGTGCACTTGCACACCGTCATATTTTAAAAATTTCACATACACCGCTATATAAATTTTTTTTGACCACACTCAATTTAAATTTTTGCATATCCTGACTCATACACTTTTATCTGTCAACCCTCTCACTCAGATAGTGTTTGGTTGAAGGTCAATGGAAGGGAGGGGAGGAGTTATTTTAATTTTTTTTATGTTTGATTCAAGTTTTAGGAGGCGAGGGGAGCAAAATCTCTCCTAACTCAATTTTTGCTCTCATCCAATGTTTGGTTTTTTGGAAGAGAGGGAAGCTTAAATCATTTAAAATAAAATGACTTAAATAACTTTATATTATATATAATATAAATGATTATAAGGGTATATAAGTGATATACATGATGAATTTATTTTTCAAGACACCCAATACAAAATTGTAATTTAATGCAATTTGACTTAATTGTTTGGGAATGTTTTTATAGTTTTACTTTTCGTTACCGCTGCCAGTAGCCCCTGACAGCCCCTAATTTTTTAGCAATAATTTGTTATTTGTTATAAAAAGAATCAGAAAATAAGAAGAAGAAGAAGAAGACGATAGAGATATGAAGTCAAAGACTAGTTCTTCAGGAACTATGATTCGTCGGCTCGTTCTTCAGGAACAAGCTCTGATATTTGTATTAGTGATTTATCCAAAAGTGTACCGAATGACAAAACCTAATGCTCCTATTTATAGATGTATTTGACTATCAATTTATGAGCCAAATAAGGAAATTATAAATGAGGAGCAATTACATAATATTCTAAGATATGATAGATAGTCATCCATAAATACATATATTTACAACACTTCCCCTTGGATGACTATACGCTATGAATATGCCTCATTAAAACCTTGCTAAGAAAAACCCAGTGGGATAAAAACTTAGCGAAGGAAAAAGAGTACATATTCATAGTGATACACTTCCCCTCAAGAAATAAAGTCCTTTGATTGGCGCATTCCAATGTTGTGCACGTGCTTCTTGAAAGTTGAAGTTGGAAGGGCTTTTGTGAATAGATCTGCTGGGTTATCACTTGAACGAATTTTGCAAACATCAACATCCCATTTCTTTTGGAGTTCATGAGTATAGAAGAATTTTGGTGAAATGTGTTTTGTTCTATCACCCTTTATGTAGCCACCTTTAATTTGTGCAATGCACGCTGCATTATCTTCGTATTGTTGGCTTGTTATCTTCTTTCACCAATCCGCATGCTCCTCTAACATACTGGGTCATGGTTCTTAGTCATATGCATTCTCGACTTGCTTCATGAATAGCTAGTATTTAGAATGATTCACGAGGTGGCGTGATTGTTTGCTTCACAGATCTCCAAGATATAGCAGCTCCATGCGTGAAGACATAACTTGTTTGTGATCGGACTTATGAGGATCGGAAAGGTATCCAAAGACATCGATATCCTACCAACTCAATTTACTCCACTTGCGTAAATAAACCCATGTCGGATGTACCACGGAGGTAACGGAAGGACTTGGTTTGACTCCATTCCAATGTCTTCGGGTGCCGAACTAAACCTTGCTAACAAGTTTACTATAAATGCTATGTCGTCCGGGTGCTATTTTGCAAAGGTACAAAAGTGCTCCAATGGCACTAAGATATGGTACTTCGGGGCCAAGAATTCCTTCATCATCTTCTCGTGGACGAAAAGGATCTTTTTTCACATCAAGTGAACGAACGACCATTGGAGTGCTTAATGGATAAGCTTTCCATATAGAATTGTTTCAGAACCTTTTCAATGTAAGAAGATTGATGAACAAATATTCCACTTGTGGAATGTTCAACTTGAAGACCAAGACAAAATTTTGTCTTTCCAAGATCCTTCATTTGAAATTCACATTTTAAGTATTCTACAGTCTTAGAGATCTCTTCCTGAGTCTATTATATTTAAATCATCAACATATATCGCTACTATGACAAGTCTGTAATTCAATGAAAACACAGGGGCAAACAGGATTATTCTCATAATTGTTTTTCAATAGATATTCACTCAAACGAGTGTACCACATACATCCTGATTGCTTTAGTCCATATAAGGATCTTTGTAATTTAACCGAGTACTTCTGTCGAGGTATTGAATTGCATGCTTCAGGCATCTTAAATCCTTCAGGGATTTTCATATAAATGTCATCCAATGACCCATATAAGTAAGTTGTCACTACGTCCATTAGGCGTATGTCCAGTCCTTATCCGTAAGCTAATCAAAAATCTAAAAGTGATCGCATCCATAGCAGGGAATATGTCTCTTCATAATCTATACGCCTAGGAGAAACCTTGCGCTACAAGTCGTGCCTCAGTATCTCACAATTTCATCCAATTCGTTTACGCATTTAAAAACCCACTTATATCCAGAGTTTGACATCTTGGTCCTGGACTATTGGTCCAAATACTTTATGTTTGGCTAGTGAGTCTAACTTCGGCTTGTATTGCCTCTTTCCACTTTGGCCAATCATTTCGATGTCGACATTCTTCTACGGTTTGAGGCCTTGACTCATTATCATTTATTATATCGAAGCAAGTGCATATGAGAACACATTATCAACAATAACTTTATTCCTTTCTTTCATATTTCCAATGTTAATGAGATCTCATGATTCTTTGCCGGTACGGGACCACTTCGGGTTACCTCTTTGAAAATATGGGTTTGTTGATCTATGTTAGTGTTAACTCTTCTCGGAGTGTCACTTTGCAATTCTTTACTCCCTTTTCTTGCGAGAGCGATATCCTTAGCCCCAATAGGTCTACCACGCTCGGGCGTGCTTTGCATTCATTGGTTGCCATACTTGCGGGTTGTCCTTCAGGGGACAACCAACCGTGGCCGGAGCATTTGCTGGTGGCACATGTGATTTAGTGACCTTTTGGGTGTTTGTAAAAGTACCTGACACTTGGTTTGCAACTTTTTGCAAATGAACTTTCCTTTGAACTTTAAGTTCACATTGATTTGTGCGTGTATCCAACATGGATAACGTTGGTGCATTCAACAAACTTCTTGCACTTGTATTCCTTTACCATTTTCTTCCCTAATGGGAATCGATTCATCAAATTGACAATCTAAGAATCTTGCTCTAAAAAGATCCTGTTAAAGGTTCTTGATATCTAATGATAGATGGAGAATGAAAACCAACATAGATTCCAAGGCGTCTTTGTGGACCCATTTTAGTACGTTTGAGTGGAGTGCAATAGGTACATATACAACACAACCAAAAATTTTAAGATGAGATATATCAGGTTGTTGGCCAAAACAAGTTGTAAAGGTGAAAACTTGTGATATGCAGATGGTCGGATGTGAATCAAAAGATGCAAAGATGCACAATAGCATTCCCAGCGAGATGCGAGGAAGTTTTGATTTCATAAGCATAGGGTCTAGCAATAAGTTGTAAACGCTAATGAAAGATTTAGCTAAACCATTTTGAGTATGAACATGCGCAATTGGGTGTTCAACACTAATTCCTATTGATAAGCAATAGTCATAAAATGCTTTGAAGTAAATTCTGCATTATCTAGACGAATAGTTTTGATAGGATGGTCAGGAAAACTTGATCTTAATTTTATTATTTGAGCCAGAAATTTAGCAAAAGCAACATTTCTAGTTGAAAGCAAACAAACATGTGACCATCGAGTAGAAGCATCAATCAAAACCATAAAATACCTGAAAGGCCCACAAGGTTGGTGAATTGGGCCACATATATCACCTTGTATTCTCTGTAAAAAAAGAAGGGGACTCCAAAGTTAATTTAGACGGAGAAGGTCTAACAATTAATTTACCTTAAGCACAAGAAGTACAAAAATAATCATTGAGTAAAGGAAGTCTATGATCTTTTAATAAGTGACCATGTGCATTTTCAATGATACGTCGCATCATAGTTGAACCAGGATGACCAAGACGATCATGCCAAAGCATAAAAGTCTTAAGATCTGGGCACTTCCGGTGCATATAATTTGACTCGGTCATCCTTGTTTTTGTAAAATATAACCCCGATGAGAAACTTTGAAATTTCTCCAAGATGAACTTTTCATTTGAAGTTCTAGAGGTAATATAGAGATATTCCAAATCTCCCTCATTTTTTGTTTCAATATGATATCCATTGCGACGTATATCTTTAAAACTTAGTAGATTTCTTCGGGATCTACTAGAATACAGCGCATCATCAATGCATAATTTTGTCCCTTTTGGGAATATAACACATGCTCTTCCGGAGCCTTCAATCATATTTGCAGTTCCAGATATTGTATTTACATTAATTTCAGCTAATGTTAATTGCACAAAATACTTCTTATCACTAAAATATGTCTTCCTCCATATTATCGAGAGTATTTTGCAATATCTAATAACATAAAAAAAATATTTTTGGGATAAGGAAAGAAAATTATAACATGACGTGAAACTTAATATTAATCATAAAATATGACAAAATTCAAATAACATAAATAAGCTTTAACATATGAAAATATCCAAATAGCAAAAACAAATAAAACTTAAGCATATGATAGTTTCTAGACTAAATGACATCTTAATAGTAAACATTTTCATCCCCAATTAAGTGATCAATTTTGCCGTTGGGGTCTTCGAAAAAATCAGCGACATCAAAATTCACATCTGTTGAAATCTCTTTGTCAATAGATTCAGAGAAGTTTGCTTCAACATTTTTTCCTTTTGCCTTTTGAGATGCCTTATAAAGATCAACCAGATGTTTTGGGGTGCGACATAGTCGAGACCAATGGCCTTTTGCCCCACATCAATAGCAAACGTGGTCATTGTTTTGCACTTTCTACAAGTTGTGTCGGAGTTTTCCCCATTTCTCGCCCATTTCTTTTGGTTTCTTTCAAAGACCATTTCTTTCAAAATTTGCGGGGAGGAATAATGTACGGTCCAAAAATTTCCTTCCACGACCCTTTTTCCACCACGACCTCGTCACGCCTGAGAAAATGCCACATTCACTTCAGGGAATGGTGTTGAGCCTGTTGACGAGGCTGATGGTTTCATCAAAAGCTCGTTATTTTGTTCAGACAAGTAAACAAGAAATTAGCTCAGGAGTTTGGTGAACCTATGTTCTCGATCACGCACAGAGGCACATTCGAGGCATGAAAAGTTGAATATGTTTTCTCTAACATATCTTCATCAGTAATGTTTTCACCACATAATTTCATTTGAGAACTAATTTTAAACAATGCTCTGAAATCTTGTAACCGCAAGTGTATCCAATCGTATCGAGCTTTTGGAAGTATCACCGTTCTTTGGTGCTCAAATGTCTCCTTTAAATTATTCCAAAGGGCTAATGGGTCCTTAATAGTAAGGTACTCCGTTTTCAATTCTTCATGTAAATGATGTCGAAGAAAAATCATTGCTTTTGCGGGATCCTGCAAGGATGTCTGGTTTCCTTCTTTAATGGTATTTCCAAGATTCATAGCATTGAGATGAATCTCAGCATCAAGTACCCATGATAGATAATTTCTTCCAGAAATATCAAGAGCGATGAATTCAAGCTTTGTGAGATTCGACATTGTAACACACTAGAAAAAAAAATGAATAATATTATATCATATATCTAGGAAATAGTAAAGAAATAAAGTAAAAAGTATTTTACTATCTAATTTTCTTTTTAAATTAGTACTGCACTAAAAAATCAATCGATGTAAAAAAAAAATCAGAATTAAGTTTTACGCAATTGTTTTTACGATTGTAACTGCGCTTCGGATCGACATTACTAGAAACCATTGTAAATTGGTACTCCAGGACCAATAAAAGGCAATGATTTTGGTTATTCATTTAATGTGGTACTTCAAGACCAATCATAGATAAAATGTTAGCATTGGTACTTGAGGACCAATAATAGAGCAAAATTAGTGTTGGTACTTGGCAGACCAATAATAGACAATATTAGTGATTTGCCAGGACCAATAACAAGCAATATTCGGTAAACAATATTAGCATTAAGAGATCTTCAAGACCAAACAATAGCGGTGGAAATATAAAATAAAATATCAATAACACAAATAAAACAATTCGACAATATATTGCTATATGGAAGGAAAATAGTATACGTGGAAAGAAAAACTAATCACGTTGTAAATGAAACGAAAGATTGGGAAAAATAAAATAAAAAAACTAACCGCTATCGTTGATCCGCAAGATCCAGACAAATATCAAAAGAAAACAAATATATTTTGATAAAATTATAATATGGAGTCGAAGAACAACAACAACAAAAACATGTGGGCCCAGTAATGTAATTTTCTTTCTTCTCTTTTCTTATTTTCCCTTCAACCGTAGGATAATCCTTTTTTTGGAAAACGTGGTTCTAGCAAACAACAACAAAAAAAAACATTTTCTTTTGTTTAAAAAATCATATAGTTGTGATAATAAATAAATTCTCACCTTGAAAAGAAACACACAAAAATACTTTGCTACACCGGTAGAGACTTAATCTTGCTGATAACGTGTTATAAAAGAATCAGAAAATAAGAAGAAGAAGAAGAAGAAGAAGAAGACGACGATAGAGATATGAAGTCAAAGTTAACTTGAACTATGATTCGTCAGATTCTTAGGAACAAGCTCTGATATTTGTATTAGTGATTTATCCAAAAGTGTACCGAATGACAAAACCTAATGCTCCTATTTATAGATGTATTTGACTATCAATTTATGAGCCAAATAAGGAAATTATAAATGAGATGCAATTACATAATATTCTAAGATATGATAGATAGTCATCCATAAATACATATATTTACAATATTATTAGAATATTTTTAGCATTAATGACTTATAATTTTAAAAAAAAATTCACCCCATAATCCAGGGTCTTAGGTCCGCCATTGAAGGGGCCTATCTTGTAAGATACCTAGATCCAGTGCATGAATTGGGCCTCCAAGCAGGACCCACTAATCCGTGAGGAAGGATTCCTGTCAAGAAGATCCCTGAAGACTTGACCCAAAAAAAAAAAAAGATCCCTAAAGACAGAAAGTAGGAAGAGAATTGAACTCTTCCACAGGCCTATACAGTACCCAATGCATAGACAACATAGAAATCATACATATTGGCAAGCAGCATATCCCAACAACAGTGGCTCTGGCCTCTGTGCGTTGCCATACAACCGCTAACTTCTCCCTAGGGGTTGACCACGGGTAAACAGAGGGTGGGAGGAAGGCCCGAAGCTCCTCCCCTACAAAAGTGGGAAAAACAAAAACCAATGAATAAGGAATATTCATAAACTGACATGAGCATCAGTGTTTTTGCAGTTATTCACCCTCATCATTCTCAACTGCGCTCGACCAGTGGAGAAATCATCTTGGATCATTGGAGAATCATAACAGAGCACATGATATGGTAGTTTGAAGAAAAAAATACTAGCAAGAAAAAAAAAAAAAAAACAAAGTTTGTACCACACAACAAAACATATTATCAATTATAAAGTACACCAAATCATAACACATAGCATGGCTATAGCCAGCCCCTTAAGAAAATCCACATCCACAAGGCAAACCTTCGATGACACACATGATAATTAACACTAAAAGAAAACACGCCGAACACACATAAATTCACACACTCGATCACACAGAGTCCCCACATTTTATTTACTTTGGTTCTATAATATCATACAATGAGCAGTGGGGTGGAATAAGGACTATAGGAGCAGTATCGTAGCCTGATCTAGCGACGGAAGCTCCTAACCTGCCGCGGCGGTTCAGCTTCACCGTCACGCAGCTTGACAAGCGTATAAACCCCTGCACCAGCGAGAGCACCAAGCGTCGGCGCCACCAAATATATCCAGATATGCTTGTAATTTCCTGCTGCAACGGCTGGTCCTAAGGTGCGCACTGGATTCATGGAGCCACCACTTGTTGGCCTAACAATTGTTATCATACATACAACGACAACATTACTCACGCTATAAAAGCAATGAAGAATTCAAATCAAATCAAATCATGTAAATAATCAAATTAGTCTATGAAAAATACAACATCAGTAATGTTAATCCATAAATAATTAAAATGATGTTCAACATTCATGATTTTCGTTACTATACAGACAATTTATATTCAGAGACTAATTTGATGAATACAATGTCATTCAAAACCGAGTTTGATGATTATGTATTCTCGGTGTAAACAAATTGTACGTTCAATCATATTTTATTATTATGTCACAATGTAATATTTCTTCCTAAAATATCTGCATAAATATTTACACGATGAATACTAATTGAGCGATGTTATACATCGCGAACGGGTTTGGCGTGTGTGTGTTTTTTAAAAAAGAAAAAACGAGAACGACATTACTTTCATTAAATGCGAAAAACAGATGGGTCAAGGTGGTTGACTAACCAATCACAATGTCTCATGATGTATTCGCGATAGGAATCAGCATTTTCCATACCAATTTAATTTTTTTACTCATTTTAAATCCTTTAAAACATCATGATCATTATCAAATTCCAATCTAATACTCCCTCCGGTCCTAAATATAAGAGACAAAACCCTAATTCATCAAAACCAAGAAAAACACTCTTTTTTCCAATGAAAAACACCTTTTTATCTCACATATCTCTTATATTTTGAAACCCTAAAAAACCCTTTTTTTCTCTTACATTGAGAACCGGAGGGAGTATAACATAAGATTCCAACCAAATACAAATGAATGATGCCATAAAGTGTGAGGACTGAGGACAAAGAGAAGAACATTTCTTACCCTGATATGAGAATGTTGAGCAAAACAGCAGCCCCAACAGCAATACCCGCCAATTCACCAACCTGCATATATACCATAACAAATTAAATTAATAAGATAAGATGCTCAATTGGTGCAAATTGATCATCACAAATTGCAAGCTATCAGTTAATGAATTAAATTAACCCACCGCACGAGTATCGGTAGCAACAGCAGTGACAACAAACATGAGAATAAAAGTGATCATAAACTCAGTTGCAAAGGCTTGGCCAACACTGACAGTAGGGATAGTAACTCCACCAGAGAGGTAAGGATGATAAACAACTTTAAGAGCATAACAGGCACAGATGGAAGCAGAGACTTGAGCCGCAATGTAGGCAGGGACATGTGCCCATGGGAAATGGCGGAACGCCGCAAAGGCAATGGTGAGGGATGGGTTAAGGTGTGCACCAGAGATGTGGCCAATTGAGAGAATAATGAACATCACCGTTAATCCTGCACAAGCTGCATTTCCCATCAGTGTCTCTGCTCCATCGTACTTGTTGTTCACTATGGGTCCAGCTGTTGCTGCAAATATCAATATGAATGTTCCTACAAACTCTGCTCCAATCTGTGGCAACATTAATTCCAACATTGTGTTAATACCCGATCCAGCATTATTAAATAAATCAAGTCGAGTTGGATGGACTCATACAAGGACCAAAACTCTTCTAAAATTTTAATTTTTTTCATACATAAAACCCGAATTCACGACCTTACTTAAGGAGAAACAAGTCTAATACAAATTAGTCCATGCGCAATAATCGAAATGGGATGAATTGTACTATTGAAAAGTTGTATCCTATTCTTCAAAGCTGATGTGTTTAGATGTCATGGCAGCAGAACCACATTTGCTCCACCAAAATCAAATTGGATGATAAATCACACTATGGATTTTATTTTTTTTTAATACCAAAATTACATTAAAATGGATTGAACATGATTTTGAAAATGCAGCTTCAAATATGCTATAATTTGAGTGTGCCTATATTTCAATTTTTGGTATTGCGTGCATGTTTGGATTCCAACTACGTATTCTAACTTGACTAATCTTTCAATGTGTTTGGAACTGCGGTACACTTCCATGAACATGTGTTGTCTTCAAAGCAACCAATTAGAGCTTCTACAGTGAACATGGTTTCCCCCGCAATTCCAACACTTTCCACGGCAGTTCCAAACATTGACTTTAACTCAGTTTGGGGTAATTTTGGAAGATACCTTTGATCACTTTTGTCCTTGTACTAGTTTTCTAATGCCTCAAAAGTGCAAAAAATCTATTACAGGGCCTACATACTTTTTTTCTCCCTCCCTCCCCTATTCTTATTTTGTGATTTTCAGTTTATCCTTCCCACTTTTTTCTCTCCCACTTGTCTTCACATCTGCATCTTTAATTAGAGTTTAATTTCAACGCCTCGTCCGTGCGAAAGTATTTTACACATGCACAGTGGCATATCCAGACCTTGGGTCAACGGAATCAAAACGTTTTACTTCAATTAATAGTAATTATATTTTTCTTTTTGTAAGTTTTTTTTGTAATCTTATCTCAAATCATTAGAATAACATGCCGATATGTTAATTCTCTTTTCTAGATATAATGACAACTCTTCTAAATTAATTTTAAGTGTTGTAGTTAGGAGCTTTGGTTTCACAACATTGTTGCTCACTTGATGATATCCCCTCTTCAAAAATCTGTTCGTTATCTCCTACGATTAATCTCCTAAAATTTATAAACAAAGTTAATAGCGAAAAATGAAATTAACAATAAATGAGGTATCGCTAAAACTCTTTATGTTAGGTACCCCTAGTGGGTCTTGTTTCTAAATTTCAAAATAACAATTAAATGAGTTTTACATTTCTTGTTTGTAAATAAAAAGAGTAAAGACTCAAATTAGTCATTTACAATAAACATGGAGACCTATTGGTCTTTGAGAAATGAAAAGAAATACTAATTTAGTCCTTAAAAGTCTCAAATGTCGTTTAAATTAGTCTCTAATATGGACTAAAATGTCCCTAAAAATATCATAAAAATGACTAATTTGACTAAAATTTGAGATTTTTGATGAACAAATTGATATTATTTATTTCTTTGGGACTAAATAGGTCTCTATGTTTTTGTCAAAGACCAATTTGGACAAGTGAGATGAGAGAAGCGATGCAATTGTGGGTAGTGGGTACAAAAAAGTAAAGTTAGAGGAGTCAAAATAAAAAATTTACAAAGAACTAAATGAGATTTTAAAAAAACTCTGAGGGTGCATGTGCACACCCTCGACTGTACATAAGTCCGCCCCTACACTACACATGCATCCAATAATATGTTGTCACATTGTTTAATGAGTAAGACAAGTCATGTGTTTATAAACTTATTAAATAATGTGACAACACATTATTGGATGCATATGTAAAATACATTTACAATGACAATGTATATAAATTAAATTCATTTAATTATGCATGCAAGGTTTAAATGTTAGTTTGAATGATGTGTTCCTTTTTTCATAAATAAACCAGCAGAACAAGCAGCTTATATGTTTTTATCAATGTTTTAAAAATTGAATTAAGTATTGAACCAATGAAAACACTGGTTCAAGGTTCAACCATGATTGAACCATGGTTGAGCCGGTGATAATTCAATATATATTTTTTATATTATATATTATATTAAGTAATAAACTTAAGTTATAACCAATTTTTAAATCAACAAAAAATAATCATAATAAGTATATGTTTCATAAGATAAAAAAACATAAATAATAAAAACATATGTATATGTATTTTTATAACTTGTCATTGGACCTTTATTTGAATATTTTTTTTTAATTTGAAACTAAAAATTTGGAAAAATAAAAATTGAAAAAAGAATGGTTCAAACCAGTTCTTGACCTATTACCATTGATTTTGAAACTAGTCCTTTTTCGGTTGAATAGACAGGATACTGAGTAGCTCCTAGTTGATCCGATCGGTCCAATTCCAAAAACTATGGTTTTAGAGTGTTTTATTAACTTTTCTATAAAAATCTTTGTGGAAAGAAATTTAAAAGGCCGAGAAATATATATCGAAATATGTGAAGACCAAAGATAATTGATCATAATAATAAATTTCAATAGAAGCCACACATCCTAAAAATAAATAAAATATAACATAACAATTTATGTATTTCAATTCTGTCAAAAAATTTTATGTATTTCGATAATAATTTTTTTTCCAAAAAAAAAATATGTATAACAAGATGAAAAGAATAATTTATACCTAAACGATAAAATTAAGAAATTGCAATAAAAACCATCATTGAACACTCCCAAGTCCTCATGATCCTTATTACCCACATATCCTAAAGCCATATAACTACATTATAAGTTTCAGAAATACATATGTGTAATTTTGTCAAAAAATGAACAACGTTGTTAATTGAACACTGTGTGCGACACAATACGCGTCCGTACTGTACGGACACCACTTTTTTTTTTTACAAAAAAAAATTTTAAATTTTTTTTTATCTGGTTAATGGTTCTCATTATCTGGTGAATGCCAACCCTGAAACTTAACACATTCAATTTATTTATCTGGTTAACGAAGTTCATTTATCTGGTTAATGGTTCATATTATCTGGTGAATGTCAAACTCACGTTCCATTTTTTTATCTGGTTAACGAAGTTCACTTATCTGGTTAATGGTTCTCATTATCTGGTGAATGCCAACCCTGAAACTTAACACATTCCATTTATTTATCTGGTTAACGAAGTTCACTTATTTGGTTAATGGTTCACATTATCTGGTGAATGCCAAACTCACATTCCATTTATTTATCTGGTTAACGAAGTTCATTTATCTGGTTAATGCAGTTCATTATCTGGTTAATGACAAATATTTTTGTAACCAGTTAAAAAAATCTAAAAAAAAATTGAAAAAAAACTGTGTCTGTACAGTACGGACCGTATGCGTATTGTGTCTGTGTCACATTGTGTGTTCAAAAATCATTTCTGAAAAATGAAATACGTGTGTAAAATACTTTCTCCATCATTGCCTTAACATGAGAACCTTGTGAAAAATTTGTTAGCCCGATTTTATAAGACTCCTTTTAATTATTTTTTCACCGAAATATATCCTTAATTAATTTATATTACTTTTAGTAAAAAAAACAATAAATTAGGTAAATTGTTAAGATAGTACTCCATCTGGAACCATTTATAAGGCAAAAAGTCATTTCCAGATTCGTTAAAAAATGCATGTATCTGGTCTAATTTTTGGACCAGATACATACATTTTTTAACGAATCTGGAAATGACTTTTTGCCTTATAAATGGTTTCAGAGTAGTAAATCCTTTCTCTCTCTTGTGAGGATTGAGAAGGTGAAGTGGATGATTAATTAAGTGGAAATAGTAAGATTATGAGTCCAAATGATTTCAAAGATAATTTTGAAAAAATAATATAAATTGTGTATAAATTGATTGTCACTTACTAAAATAACCAGCTTTATCAGTAGGGTGAATTAATTAAAGATTCGTATATTAAATTAGTTAAAGATTCGTATATTAAGTGACATAATAAATAAATGCTCCCTGAGAATATCGTGTGTGGAAAAAAAGAATCCCTCTGTCTCATTTTATTTGTCTTATCTAAAATTTTTCATTATCTCAAATTATTTATCTATTTAAAAAATCAAAAAATATTTATTTATTTTTTAAAATACCTATTATATCTCAATCAACTATATCATTCTAAAAGACGGAGGGAGTATATTTTACGTTGTCACTAAAAAACTTAATTTTACCAATACCCCAATCAAGCACATCTCATCGTTATCACAAAATAAATAAAAATTATGACAATGCCCAATTGTTGTTATAGTAATACTACTACTTTCAAAACATTTGTTGTTATATTAAATGACTCACATGAAACAGTAAGATCTGACACAATGCTAGCTCGAAATCAAATGGAATTAATTTGTGGCGGTGGACATGACGCATGAGAGAAACAAAAATTAAAAACTGAAGAATGCACCAAAAGCGTTGACCAAATCAGAGAGAGAGAGAGGGAGGGAGGGAGAGGGCTGTTACCTTCTGAGTGAGGGACACACTTGGAATTCCAACACCAGCAGAGAAATCAGCGAAGCAAGCATGGCTTTTGGTCGGCAAACACCTGCTGCACCTACCCATTGCAAACGAGTCACGTTCCAGCGAGTCAACTCGTACCGACGAGAATAGTGGGCCTCCCGGAGTATCCGGCGTCGCCGGCATCGACGCCGCCGTCGGCGTCCCTATCTCCAATTCCGGCATTCCTATTTTTTTTTCTTTTTGTCTTTGATTGAATCACAAATAAAAATAAAAATTAACTAGAATAAAATAGTTGGATAGAATAGTGGATGTAACCCAAGGTCGTACGCTACATGATTTTCCAAATGTAAGGAAAAACAAATATTTTTTTGGTTTTTTTTTTGGGGGGGGGGGTAGTTTTGAGGTACAAAGGGGTACAGTTACATAATTGGACGGTTTTTATAAAAATATTTCTAAGGTTTGGAAGTAGAGAAAGGACCCAGGTTTGGAGAGTTAGAAAGAGGAGCTATGCAATCATGGAGATAGAAAACGGAACATATAGGATGGTTTATAAACTATGATCAAGAGTTTGGATCAAAGTAGTGTTTGTTTGTTGTTAAGGTTGGAATGGAATCGGGGAAAACTTGTGATGAAGGTTGTGATCCAATTTCGATGTTGGAAACTAAAAGGCAAAAACGTGGTTGAAGGTGGAAGGAGAACCAAAGGAGATAGCTAATAGTCGGAAAAGTGGGGTGGTCAACAAGTGAGGAGTGGGGTGGAGAAGAAGAAGTAAGGAGTTGTTAACATTTTATTTATGGATTATATAATTGAGTTTGGAAAGTGCTATGAATATGGCGTCGGCGAGTTGCTTGTAATATACACGAATACAGCGTACTTTGATATTTTCAGTTTTCATTATGCAAAAGTCAAAGGCCTTGCATTATTGTTTTCTTTATACAATTATAATTCTCCGGTATATGATATTTTATAAGTATGATAATAATAAGGATATGTTAACTATTCTTATTTTATGTTATGTTAGTTGCTTGGGTATGTTAGTTACGAGATTCTATGCTCTTATGAATATTTTTTTAATTATAATTGAAATTTAATAATGACACCAACCGGGGTTGGTCTAGTGGAAGAGACTAGTCTCCCACAACGTGGCAAATCAATGTTTGAATCTCTGTTGAAAGAAATTTTCACATTTAGTGTCTGACGCGCCTCGAACAGGATTATTTGCCTCCGTTGAAAGAGACATGTAGAAAACCAAAAAGAAAAAAATTAATAATGACGAAATACAGCAAAGCAACCTCGATTGGGTCATCATTGATTCAAGCAGCTCTACAAAATTTACAATAATATATAAGGCATCGTGCACCATTTCATAAACTTACAGGAATTTTAAAGAAAATTATAAATATTATTAAGTTTTTTTTTTAAAGAAAATTTACAAAGAATAATTATAAATATGTAAATTTATGAAGTTGAAAAGTTACAAACACTTCGAAAATATAATATTTTAACAAATTCAAATTATATTTAAATTTTGTTAATATTACATATGTGGGTGGGTAGAATAAAGATGAGTTGAATCAACCACAAAAATTAGGTTTGGGTCGAGTATCCTATTTTTTTTTGTCAACATTTGGGTCGAGTATCTAGGTAACACTGATTTCGATTTCCTTTACCAGATTCAGCAAATTAAAACATGCTCGGGCTTGTCTGTATGGCCTAACACAACTGGTGTAAGCCGACGTTGTTTGGCTGGACATTTTCCGTGATTGCCCGGGTTCGAGCCCGAGATCCCCACTTTGCGTGTGTGAGTTTACGAGTGGTACTTGCCACTTTGTCTGCAGACCCATAAAAAAAACCAACTCGGGCCGGATATATGTTAATTCATAAAAAAATGTGCTTTTACTTACTATTGTACAGAAGTCCATAGTCTTGTTATTCTCTTCCTGGTTCCACTCTTTGTGCCCTCCTCTTGCAACATTCCAATTCCCCTAATTCCATTCTTAGTGCCCTAAATTAATTCGTGTCTCCACTCTTCGTGTCGTAATTTCATTCCTTGTCAGATTCCTCCTCCCACAAAATTCTACTCCCGGCTAGATTTCGTTGTTTGGTTTTTGGGGTTTTCAACTCTACTTTACCTCCTGCTTAGACCAGTAAGCTCCGACTATTCCTCCTACCAGCCTCTGACCTCTAGGAATCAGTAACTACAAGCACTATGGCCCACAATACATGTGACATTTTGAGCAGCAAACGCCTCACAATCCTTCATCTCACTGCGCTAGATTCTATATATTATATTTGATAGTGTTTCCTAAACAATGCAATATGTCAAAAAATAAGGAGATTAAAGAAAGTACATTATCGAAAAAGTGTTATATATTTTATGAGATTTGATAGCGGTTTCTTGATAGAGCAATATATAAAAGTATGCATATCATTAAAGATAGTGCATTCCAAAGGAAACGCTATCATAATAAATAACGCTTCTTTGAGAATGTGCTATCTAAAATCATGTGAAACATAAAAAACAGCAAATGCCTTTCGATCCCTCTATCAAATGCAATCCTAAAATAAACAAATCATTTTCCCCTCTACTCGTTCCACTATATATCTCCTCCTCCACCTCCCCTCGTTTCAGTGGATCTCTTCTCCTCCCTCTTATCTCTTCCCTCACCCTTTTCCCTCCTCCCTCCTCCCATGGTTTGTCGCGGAGCTTTGTCACCAATTTGCTATGTTAATCATGGCTTTGTCATCGGTATCGTCATCATGGATTCGTCATTGTGGCTTTTTCTTTGTAGGTGTTGGGGATTCAAGGGTATAATTTAAAATATATTTTCACAAAATCCTTGAGCGAAAAATCCCCAATTCATAGGTTCACGCATATACGCAAGAATCACATAAAGGTTTAGTGTTTACCTTATAGCGTGCTTTCTCAATCACCAAGCATCAGAGCTGCAACGCCTCTACTCGATTCACACAAGAAAAATCTAGAGCGGAGTGTCAATGCCTCTACTCGGTCCATGCAAATTGTTGTGTCCCGCTTTTCTTTTCTTTCCCTTTAATTGTTCTCCTCACTTTTTCCTTGTCTATTGCCCTGACCCACCCACAATAGTTTTATCAAACAATGGTTGTAAATTCTGATTTCAAGCAAACTTTAAATACAATATGTCAAATAGTTAAATATTAGAATTGCTATCTTAAAGAGAATCTTATTTAACTGCGACCTTTACTAAATATTCAGTTAAATCACAAAAAAACCATATGTAATGTTAGATTGAAAAATTTATCGTTTCTGTGATCAATGTCAAAGATTTAAATATTAGAATTGTCTTCTGTTTAATTATTTTTTTTTTGCAGAGAATCTTAAAGCATAAAAATATATTTTTAAGAGAATTGTTTTTCTGTCAAAAAAATATATAATACAATAACCATTTTAAAGAGAGTCTTACTTAACCACTACAAATCAGTTTTACAATTCATGTTTATCGGATATTCAGTTAAAGCAAAACAAAAGATTTATGCTTTATTTGTAAGATCAAGAAGCCAGCTTATTATAATAGCTTATAAGTTTTTTGATCAAAAGATAATTATTTGGTAAAAATAAGCTTATATCATTAGTTTATAGTTTTTTTTGAGATACTACTTAAATAGCGTTTGAGCTTATAGTTTTTTATATTTTTTTAATTTTTATCCTCATTATTTTATTCTATATTTTATATTTAAAATAAAGATAAACACGTACTTGTATATCATTTTATATTTATCCGTTAATTAAACAAATAATTTTACCAAACACTTTTATTTTCAATCAGCTAGTATTTCAGTTATAAACTATCAGTTATCAGTTATCACCTATAAGCTATCGGTTAGCTTTTTATTTATAAGATATTTTATATCTTATTTTTACCAAATAGAGACTTTTATCATTTCAATATTTTTTTTAAAATAATATTTGAAAAATTAACATTTCAATATGAACTAAATACCGTAGTTAGAAGAAATGATAATAACATAATAACTCTAGTTTTATTTTATTATCTTGGCATGTTAAATAACTTTTGAATGACAACTATGAAAAAATAACACTTCATGAACTAGACACTAAAAATATGCAATATTGTCAGGTTTGACCAACGTGTGGGTTTCATGATTTTGTACTTAAAAGATGTTTCAGTGGGTTGAGATAAGTAAGTGTTTATAAACTACTCTTAGTCTCGATTTCTAAATAATGCGGGATATTTTGGTGTATGGTTAAAGGGTCTGTCAGCCCTCATATGTGACTTAACCTTCTTTCTAACGTCAATGTTCTGACCTCAAGTCCATAACATCGTTTTTTGAAATATTATTTGTTTTGGCCCATATGTGAGTATTCACAATTTTATCCTTAAAAAGACGTTTCAGTATGTTAAAGTGAGTGTACCTTTAACCTCAATTCCCGAGCAATATCAGACTTGTAGGTGTACCGTAACACAATCCAGTACATTCATTAACATGAAACCATAACTTCTTTCTTATTTTTTACTTTTTGAGTTTAAAAGAGCATTATTATATATTTCAACAATTCTTTTGATGACTTTGTGCTTTCGTTTACGAGTAATGAGTAATTGAGTAATGACTGGAGTGTGCTTTCGGCTAATGACAATAGTTAGAGCAGCCTGGCATTTTGGCTGGCTGAGCGGCACTAATAAAAAACATTATCATGTGAATGAACTTCTCAGGTTTATGTCACGTTGTGTCAAAAGAAAAAGGTTTATGTCCCGGCACGTTCAGTTACGAATTTTTTTCTCTCTTTTAAATTTTAAATTCAAGAACCGTACGGTAATAGCACTTTTTTTTTGCAATAATAAAAAAAATGTACCAAAAAAAAAAAATTCCCAAATACTTTACTTCCTCATCCTATTGTTTTTCCCAAGTGGGAAGTGTTAGAATTTTTTCAAATAATTTTGGTGGACTACAATCAATTGTGGCCTTTTGGTTTTTTAAAAATGGGCTAATATTATGATTCAATTGATGATGCTCAAGCCCGCAAATAAGTGATCAAATATAATGGGCATTTGGACACCTAATTCTGATTTATGTGGGAGACAGTGTAGGCCCAACGACTAGGCCCATGATGGAAGATGCCTAGAGTTGACAAATAGAGAGGTTAGGTCCCCTTTGCCGTCACCCGATTCATACGCTCGTCTACGGTTTGCCCCATTGAGAACCGAGAACCCAGAGTTTGTGACCAGACAAAGGAAGACTTAGTTCGTGATTTCATGAACAGTGCAGATCAGAGACAATTCCCGGGAAACGTAATCATGTCTTCAACAAGTAAGTTTTAATCGGTGTTCTAATTTCATATAATAGATCCTATATATTAATTATTACATGTGGTATCAGAGCCAATATTATAGATTTAGAACCCTTGTTTTTTACTATTTTCTTACGGTTTCGGTTTCGTTTTGGGTTTTTACGTTTTACCACAATTGAAATTCTAGAATCTTGATTCTTGAAAAATTAAAACTCCAAACCATAGGGTTATTGTAGATCACGTTAACACGAATCTAATGGAACAAGTCCCGTGTTTTTTCGTTATCTATAGAGGGAAAATTTAGGAAGAAATCGAACCAATTTTGGGTTCCCAGATTTGCGAATTTGATGTGTTGAAAACTAGGTTTTGGTTGTTGAAATCTGGGGTTTTGATTTAAAGTGATTGGGAATTTGTTTCTAATTCAAACCCGCAACAAAATTATATGAAACAACAAGCAGTAAAGGCGCTACAAAATCGCGAATTTGGTGGCTTTCGATCTCTTGATTGGGTTGTTAAATCTCGAATTTTTGTGTTAAAATGGTTGGAAATCGAATTTGGATGAAAACCCATTAAAAATCACGCGAAATCGAGTAGAAATCACGCTGGAAAACGCGAGCCGGACGCGACCCGATTTCTGGTCCGGGTCAACCCGGTCAGAGGTTGAAGAAGATAAACAGTAACTCACGCCCAATGCCCACTCGCAGTGGTAGGAGAGTGACGGCCCGTGTGGGACCTACGGGAGCCCATTTTCGACGCAGTCTTTGCATTGCGCTCCATTTTTATGCTTGATTTTTCTATATTTTTGCCAGAATTTTTTTGTTGTGTTAAATAGTTTTTATAAAATATAGCACATTAAATTGTTTTTGTAATTATTTTTCTAGCAGAAATTAAATTTAAAAATTTGTTAGAAAAATAATATGATGTATTCTGGATTTAATGGTAGAGTTCACTCTCCCTACAGAGTTGCGCATGATTGTATGCTATTATTTTTACATACTTGCTTTAATAGACTTGCTTGTTATGCTGTAAAGTACAAAACATGTTGAGAATGCGGATTGAATTGTTATATGACCAGTAATGGTGCTCGTTTAATGATGTACTTGTCTGTTGAATGTGTTGTATGTATGGTCAAGATAACAATGATTCCTATGCAAGAGCTTTTGTGCGTTGCTATGAGCCGTTACCACCAAAGTGGGATCACTTGTATTGATTCATGAAAAATTTCTTTGTAGTTTGAGGAATGCTTTTAATCATTTCATGCAATTACCTGCTTAAAGGGGGTGGTTGTGTGTTGTGGTTGAAAGTTAATTAGAGATGGAGTTATTGGGGAGTGCATTGGGCTAAGGGATTGTCTGCCCAAAGGGGACAATTTTCTGAACCCAATGTATGCTCATGGATTAACCCATCCAAGGTTTTGGCCGATGTTACAACCTTGGTTGGTGCATTCTGCCCAAAGGTGAATGTGTCATTATACTGGCCTCAATGTGATAGCTTGTTTTATTTTGAGCTATATATTGTCATGTTACATGTCTTAATGCATTCATGTTTTGTCTTAACAGTGAACCATTAAAAATTGTGATGCAAGTATTAATGTTGATTATTGCTAGTTTGATAAATTTTGATTCATTGAAAATTTTTCTTCTAAACAGATTTGGATTGTTGCTTGAGCACGTATTCATTTTGAGAAATTTAACTTATTTGTTGACAAGCAATAAAAGTTGTGCTTAATTATATAAAATTATTTTTGTAATGACTTTCTTGTCATTAGTGGTTGCATGCCACATTGAAACTTGAAAACGTTAATGTTTGTATATGCTCTTTTATTGGCGTAATTTTTGAAAAATATTTTCAATGCATGTCATATTATTTTCCATTAATGGTGATCATTGTTGCCGTGATTGGTATAATTGTTTGAAAAGACAATATATGATATATGTTGATTTGTGCTCTCTTTGAGTGATACAAATTGTATAAATTTGGAGATATTTATTGCATGATTAATTCAACAAGTGAATTTATGTGATATCGCATGTGGGGATGTTTCAAGTGCTTACTCTTGAATTTTGATCTATTGTTTAAATGTGTTTATGGTATATTGTTTTTTGTTTTTCGTTGCACAAATATCTCTATTGGAAAACGATCCAAATATATTATAATTTATTTATTTTTCAGCTAATATTTTATAAATATTATACTGGAAAGATAATATACCATGGTTTAGATATGCGCATGATGTATATATGCTTGACAGGTGTTATGAAAATTAATACTTTTAGCATATATCATATAATTTTAAAGTGTCAATTCACTTAATTGTGAACTCTTGTTTTGATTGTTGTAAGTGCAAAATTTGTGCAATGCTAATGGATTTAAATTTATGATCAGTAGGTGTGTTTATTTTTTTTAATCCACCTTCTTATGGACTACATCATGGTTAAGGGTAAGAGATATTGATTCATCGGTAAAAGCATTTCACTAATTATGTAACACTCTGTTTCCAGAGCGCTACAGTATAATAATAATTAGACTCTAAATGAGTGATTAGTTAATAATGGTAAAATTAATTTTATTTTATTTAGTAGGCGGAAGTGTGTTTACCTAAAGTTACCTTACCTTACCTAGGGCCCTAGCTATACAATGTATACCGTAATTTAGACTTCCTATCAACTGACTCTGACTTTACTGGCTGTGTATTGATTGAACATTTTCCCTTCTTGGAATTGTCTGATACCTGCTAAGACCCGTAGATAGAAATATACAAGACACGAAAAACAAATAGGAGATAAGAACACACTACACGCACCATTCAATGGGAAAGCAAGATTTAGAATTCATGTATAAAAAGGCAGCACACATAAGCAAAGCAGAACAATAGAACATGTGAAAGATTAAACCACACATCTCCCGATAATGATTTGGATCATTACCTAGCTACTCTTGTCCATGCAACCTACGACTATATGCCAACGTGGCCACACTGTTTAAAGTGACAGAAGCAGCCCCACCTAAGCCACCTTGCCTTTGTTGATAACAACGGCCCCTCACCGACGTGTGAATGGGTCAAGCCAGTTGTCCATCCCCATATCCCGCTCATCGTACCCCTAAGAGTGCATCTCTGCTCCCCAACTTCGACGATAGGAACAGGTGTCGGGTGGCACTCGGTATCGACAATATGGACAGTGATACAACAGTACCCCCATCAGGATGACCAGGCTACCCGACGTCCCGACGCAATGGCGGCCAAACCATTGGTCGCCTGTGAACATTGTCGGACCCAGACTATCCCCAAGGACCAGCGTGTCCTGTACTGAATATATCGTACCCGCACTCTGGTACCTGACCTCGTACACGGCCTATGTGTACGACGGTGGATTACAGCACATGCATATGATTATTTGTTAATCAGCACGATAACAGTTTGTCATTCTTTATTCTTCAGCTCAGCACATCAGCTTATCGTCTCAGCACTTATCAAGCTATCAGCTTTAATGTCTTATTCTAGCACTTTATCAACTCTTTATAACTAAATAGTTCTGCCATATTCCCACACATAGCACCATAATAACTTAATCAACATAAGCAGAACAACCATCCTATACAGCACCACTATCTGTATATAACATAACATCATTTATCAACCATCCATCATCAACATATAGGTCAACCAACACATTATCAAGCATCAACCATCCTCGATCCACACATGAATCAACCCTAAGGTCGCTCAGGAGATCTACTACTGACATGTCATCAATCCACACACCAGCGATTACACACACAATTATAATGCAATCATAATAAACCAACATCACATCAGTCAACATCTATAAATATCAATAGATCTTTCCTATGGTTGATAGACCTCTGACAACTGTCCTCAGCTATCACAAGTCATAACCCCTCTCCTAAGTGCTGCTACTATCAACCTCTAGTAGGGCTTGGGTCACCCTATGCCTAGTTATACACTTATTCTAATCCTACAATCCCTGGTGGATAGGGTTTAGATCTCTCATGCCTGGCTTAGAAGACTGCTATAATTGTTGTCACTCTCTGCTCCCTCGCCACTCCTGCTACTCGCACTCCTATATCTGGACATTCCTACCTTCCCTGGTAGGCCACTTTCATCCTCCTCTCTCAGAAGATTACCTACTAAGGGCTTTTTGATGCACAAGATCCTCTCTTGAGGCACGTGCATAGCATACTTGCTCCTTAGTGGCCCTCTAAGTCTCGCTCTCTTTCTCAATCTCAAGGATTACTTTCTAAGGATTTTTTGATGTGCCAGATCCTCATTAGAGGCAAGCACAGAACATACTAACTCCTTAGAAGCTCCTATAGAGAGAAGGCTAGAGAGAGAAGAAGATTTGGGGAAAGTTGGAAGTGGAGGGGTGAAGGGGTATTTATAGTGAATTTTGGGTCCATCGTCTCGCGATGGTGTCAAGACTCAAGGACCATCGTGTCGCGACCGTGGACACGTGTCAAAGATCCAATGCTCCTGATCCACTAACATTCCCACCACCTTTCGTCGCGTCGCGAGGAGTAAAGACTAAATCTCCATCACGTCGTGTCACCCGTTTATTGGTTGTGATCACCGACTTTGAAAACTCTACAGGATTCCAGAATCTTCTGCCATCGCATCGCGATGGCCTCTACTACAATCTTGGTCGCGTCGCGACCGAGGCTAAGGAGACATTCGTAATTTCTTCCATTCTAAACATTTCTAGGGGTTTCTAGACCCTTCTTAGGGGTTTTTTGGTCCTTTTAAGTGTTTTTATAACACATTTAAGCCTATTTCCTTTCAAATTAGGATTTCTAATGTTTACTCATCGTCTAACTGTACTTTAAATATTATTTTCTGAAAAACAAGATGTTACAAATTACAGTGGGAATTCCCGCCAAAGTGTGATTACTCATTATTAATTAGTGGAAGTTCTTTTTATCATTAGGGGAATGTTTCTGTTGTATGTCATGATTAGAAGCTGATTTGCGATATAGTTATTGGAGGTGCACTGGTCTAGGAGATTTGTCTGCCCAAAGGGGATAAATCTCTAAACTCAATGTATGCTCATTGAGTAACTTAATTTCTACTATGTTGGGTGAAGTTAATGGAGGTACATTGGTGTAGGGGATTTGTTTGCCCAAATGAGACAATTTTCTGAATCCAATATATGCTCATTGATTAACTCATCTGAGGTTCTGACTGCGGTTGCGACCTTAGTTGTGCATTCTTCCCAAAGGGGAATGCGTTATTATGTTGGCCTCAAAATAGCTTAATTTAAGCTGAAGTCATGTCTTGCTCTGTTGCTTACTTTAAGCATTCCAAGTTTTGCTTATCATAATTTTTCAATACAACTGCGTTGCTTTGTTTGTCGTGGATCATCATTAATCCTATTTTTTGAAGGCAGGTGTCTGAGAAAATAAGTTTTTCCTATTATAAACTCCAAAAGAAATGCAAGATGTTAAGTTTACTTTGTTTTGGTATGACATATAAGATGTTGCCGGGTTGTGGCATCAATTGTCCCGTGGCGGAGGCCCAGGTGGGGTCAAGTCACAGTTGACACATGGCACTTGGGCTGTTACGGTTAAGTAGAAATGGTTGCACCTTGACTAACAGCTATAGCTTTTGGCCCAGTGGTAAGCGCTCGATCCAACATAATAGACTTTTAATTTAACCAAAATATTATCAGCATTATTACATTTATTTGTAGATCTATGGATCGCAAGAATTTTATTATATGTCTTATCTTGGTTGATTTCCTACTTGAAATCATGATTTACTATCAAATTTATTTCTTGTAAATTTGTGATAAGCACTTAAATGCTCTTGTTAGTTTACTATAAATTGTGTAAATTTAACATGGTTGGATCTTGATATCAGTGGGAGGATTTTGACTTTAGTCATTATTTGATGTCAAAAGTGGTAGTAAAAATAATTTCTTGAAATACATGATTTTGGGAATTTTTTTTTATGTTTGTGGAACTGAAGATATTATTGATCTAAAGAGCTATGAAGAAACTTTTTATCTCTCAAATTGATTCCATGTTGGTTGATCCCTTAACAAAGGGACTCTGGCCCATAATTATTTATTTATCATTATTTTTGTGAACATGGGCTCTATAGGTTTGTATAATATGCTTGGTTAGTGGGAGTTTGTGTTTTATGTCATGTTAGCTGTCATAATTTTAACATTGTTAGTGTTTTGATAACATTTTCCATTTGACTTAAGAAATTAGTTGAATTATGTTATTATATACCTTTGCATATATATCAGATGCGAAAAATGTTGAAACTCGGTGTCATAGGGACCACTATGCCCGTGGTCGACGCCATATCAGAGTTGTGGCATGATGGTTTAGGTAAACCATGAAGCTCGGTGATCCGCTGTCGCCCACGGATCAAAATAATTAAAATAAGAATGTAGTAACAAGGCAGTTAACTTTGGTCGTCTCACAAGGATCTCTAATTAACAATGACCAATAGCAAGAACACGCAAAGAACGGAATGGGGGGGTCGTTTCGTGAAAACAATTTTAATTAATAACAAAAATCACTTGATAACAACAACCAATCCACTGGTCACATGAACTTTCACTTTAGATCTATCACAGGTTCAAAAGATTATTCTAATTCGTGTTCTAATCTTGTTTGATCATAGAATTAACCAATCAAGCGGGTGATTAATCCTATACGAATTCCTACTGGATTAAGCATCACAGAATTCAATTGATTATAAATAAGGAACACGCGTCACAAACATATAATCAATTTAACAACCAAATTCATCAAATCTATAACTAAGCGTCATAGACCCTATTGATCTCTATTCGAACTAAACCAAAACAAGCATTAAGTTTAATTCCAATAATCTCAAATCAGAGAGCAAAACCAAAATTATATGATTAAGCATCAACATGTAAAACGATTTTGCAAACAGAAATTAGAAGAGATGAAGGATCAAAAGAGAAAGAAGTAGAACACAAAAACGAAATTATTATTAATAACCAACCTCAAGATCCTCTATGAAATCCTTAACCAGTGAATTGATCGAAAAGAATTAGCCTTCCATTGAAGGTTTCATCACAAAACGAAAATTAAGAAAGCAAGAAGAGGTCTCGAAATAAAACAAAGACTAAAAATTGCCAAAAATGGCTCAAGATTCTAAACGTAATAATTAATCCCAGACCTAGCACTCTAGCTAACGAATTTATAATGTCTCCTAGGTTTAACCTAACTAATCAGATGTTAAGACCAAAGAGAAGGGCCCAAAAGGGTTTAATTAGCCCAATAACAACTAATTACATGAGGGAATGGTCCAAAACCCATAGTGCAACTCATCAGCCTCAGTAAAGTGGATGTTCGACCTTCAAAACGGCAGAACTGGGCTTCGGTGCCAACATAAGAATTGTAGCTCTGCTTCTTAGGTTTCTAACGCCATAAAGAGCACTGAAATCGGACAAGTATAGCCCAAGTTATGGCCTGTAGAAGCGACATGAGTCAGGATGTAACAAAATCCAAAAATTAGCAAATAATTCCACTAAAGCCCAATCAAGACCCAAAGATATAAAACCATGTTAAAAAGTAGTTGTTGGGCAAAACACACAATTAAGAACACCAACTGCAAAGCTATAAAAAATGCATTAAAATGCATTGATCAAATTCCCCAACACTTAAGCTTTTGCACTCCGAGCAAAACTCATGGTCAAAACAAAGCAAATATGCATTTCCAATGAATCCCAATAATGCATAGTGGCAAGCAAAATGCTCATTCAAGGTTTCAAGGACTCATGGCAATCATGAACAACATCTTATTACTTTCAAAGCAAACAAGAGGATAGAATAACCAAGGAATGCATCAAAAGTGATAGAATCCTCACAGAAAAATATTTCTCTCAAACTCTCAAGTGTCTAGGCTAATGTTTACACTCAAATTGCATCATGAAAGCTAGCACTACCATAGGCTTGACAAGACTCTAACATCCACACTTGAAACACATGCACACAAAGATCAAAAGGTCTTTATTAAGGTTATAATGGGGCTAAGGTCAAGGTGGGATAATTGAAAGGGTAACTAGGCTATAAAATCAAAGAGGATAGAGGAGCAATGGAAAACAATTGCCAAATAATCATGGGGGCAATTCAACCAAATTTCAATCCATTTTTCCATTTTCACACTTTTTTTTAACCAAATGTTGTGCCCCACTATTTTTTTTCACTTGCCAAATTCCCAATGAAACACAACATTAGATATTCTATCACAACCATATTCTTGAGCCCCCTACACTTATGCAATATTTATTATTAAGATAATTCCAAAACAACAAAGCTCCTTTATCCCCTAAGATTGGGTCATATCATGGTTTTCCACTTTTAGTCTTGTAATGAGCTATATAACAAAGAATGGGATAAATAGGCTCAAAGGGGCTAAACAAAGGGATAATTGCAAGGTAGGCTTATTTGGCTAGTGGCTAAAAAGAACAAAAATTGCCTAGATCATTTCAATGCATGCATGTGAACAAGAGTTTCAACAAGAGTCAAGTCAAGTTCTAGAGTAACCAACAATCATGAGTAATATCACACAAGAAAGAAAGAGAATGGGAAAATGTATTCCATCCATTATAAGGCCCAAACCTCACCAAGAAAAATGATCTATCACAAAAGATGCACAATTTAATATTCCAATCCAACTTATCACACTAAGAATGCAAGGAAGTCATCCATATCATGCCATAAGACCTATAGTCCTAGAATAGTGAAATCACTCCTCACTCATATAAACCAAAAAATCCAATGAAAATACATGTAATTTTTTTTTATATAATAACAAAAAACTCAAAACAAAAAAACAAAAACAAAACTACGCTAAAAGATCCCCCCCACACTTAAATCACACATTGTCCTCAATGTAAGCAACAAGTATAAAATAAGAGTAAGGAGTAAGGAAAGAAAACTCCCTCTTCAAGGTGGCTTTTTCACGTGGATCTCTTCTACAGTCTCCTCTTCAAGCGCGGGGCTCTCATGGAAAAGCTTGAGGCGGTGTCCATTGTCTTTGAAGACTTTACTAGTGGCTTCACTTTTTATTCCCTTTGCATCATAAGGAAAAGTGCTAGTTGCAACAAAAGGGCCAATCCACTTGGATCGAAGCTTACCCGCCATGATTTTAAGGCGAGAATGGAACACATGGAAGTGTTTGATTTTCTTCTTCTTCACAACATCCTTCTTCTACTCAATGGAGGGAAGTATCTTGGTGGATGGAGTTACATCAGAAGCTTGCAGTGTGGCAACATCATTTGTAACATTAACAAGCACAACCATGCAATTTGTAACATCAGAATGAGTATCTTCAACTAAGTCAGTAAGTACTTCTATTTGAAAAAGAGAAGGCTCTTCCATGGGATGCTTCATAACAGCATTAAAGATGTTAAATTTAACTATGGTATCTCCAAATTCCATGGAGAGTGTTCCAACATGGACATCAATCCTGGTTCTTACTGTTCTTAGGAATGGTCTGCCTAGGATGATAGGTGCTCTGCTGGATTGTGTCTCTCCCTCCATGTCCAGAATGTAAAAACCTGCAGGAAAAATCAAGTCATTAACTTTAACAAGCACATCCTCCACAAGTCCAGTAGGGTGAGCATTGCTCCTGTTTGCCAACTGAATAACAACACCTGTACTCTACAAAGGTCCAAGAGCCAGAGAGTTAAAAATAGATGTAGGCATCACATTAATGGAAGCACCTAAATCCAGCATGTCATTTTCAAATTTACTCTCGCCTATAGTACATGGAATAGTAAAAATTCCTGGATCCTTGCACTTTTGGGGCATCATGGGTTGTATGAGTGCAGAAACATTGCGACTCATGTTGACCTTTTCATTTCCCTTCAGCCTCCTCCTCCTTTTGTGTGTGCACAGCTCTTTGAGGAACTTAGCATATCTTGGAATCTGCTTAATCGCTTTAAGGAGAGGAATATTCACTTCCACCTTCCTAAATGTGTCCAAGATTTCCCTGTCCTTATCTGCCTCATCCATCTTCTTAGTTATCACAGCCCTTTGAGGAAAGGGAAGTGGTATAGGTTGTGCATCATCATCTTCATCAAGAGGAGAGTAGGTGCAGAAATTGGCTTATCATTTTTTCTGCTACTGCCACTTGCATTTTCTGCTGGAGGAGGTTCTGGAGTGTTAACAACTTTTCCAGATCTGAAAGTGATTGCACTGACATTTGCACTGACATTTGGATTCACTACTGGTTGAGCAGGCAAATTGCCCGACCCCTGAGACTGCATCTGATTAATGGAAGTTGCTAGTTGTCCAATTTTTGTCTCTAAATTCTGAATGGTTGAATCTGTTCTCTGTTGAAATTGGAGATTTTGGACTGCCATTTGCTTAACAAGGTCTTCCAATGAAGGTTCAGATTTTTGCTGGGCTGGCAGTGGGGCAAGTTGTGGCCTAGGCTGCTGTGTAGAGGCATCCCCCCATCTCAGGTTTGGATGGTTTCTCCAACTGGGATTGTACCTATTGGAGGACAGATCATAGTTAGGTTGAGGCCTGTCATTGAATATATTTGCTGCATAGGCCTGAGGAGTATTAGCATTGTCACTCTCCTGCAATGTAGGACATGCATCTGTAGGGTGCTCTACAGAGGTGCAAATACCACAAACTCTCGCTGCCTGAGTTTTAGTTACAGCTAACTTTTCCACCAATGAAACAAGTTTATCAAGCCTGGTCTCTAAGTTCTTGTGTTCAGCAGCCTGTATCTCATTGACTCCTTTTGTCAGCACCACTGAATTGTTTCTGGTAGTGAACTGCTGAGAATTAATGGACATGTTCTCAATCAGGCTTCTTGCATCTGCTGGGGTTTTATCCACAAGTGCTCCTCCGCTAGCAGCATCCATGATGTTTCGGTCCATAGGCAGCAAGCCTTCATAAAAATACTGGATGAGCAGCTGTTCAGAAATCCGACGGTGAGGGCAGTTTGCACACAACTTTTTGAATCTCTCCCAGTATTCATGCAAAGATTCATTCGCAATCTGCCTGATGCCACATATTTCCTTTCTGATTGAAGCAGTTCTAGAGGCAGGGAAGAATTTCTCCAGAAACAACTTCTTCAATTCATTCCAGCTTGTCACAGAACCTGGTTGAAGGTAGTACAACCAGTCCTTGGCAGTGTCTTGCAATGAGAATGGGAAAACCCTCAGCTTGATGTGGTCTTCTGGGACACCTTGAGGTTTCATGGTGGAGCATACAATATGGAATTCCTTAAGATGTTTGTGGGGATCTTCACCTGCAAGACCATGAAACTTAGGAAGCAAATGTATTAAACCAGATTTAAGCTCAAAAGGCACCTCAACATCAGGGTATTAAATGCATAAATCATTATAAGTGACATCAGGTGCAGCAAATTCCCTTAATGTTCTAGCAGCCATTGTATCAGAATCAAAATTAGAATCAAAATTAAAATCAAAGAGAGTATGACTAAATAAGCTATAACTATCACTATCACCTATATGATCACTACCTATGTTATTACTAGTCATGCATCATAAACTAACAAATCAGAAAATATCAACAATGTCCTAATTGCTAAAACACTAAAGAAATTGAGAAACCCTATCAAATAAAATCTAAAAACAGCACAAAAAATCTCTAAAAATAAAATAAAGATTACGCTAATTTTTTTTGGATTTTTTTGAAAAAACGAAAAAATAAAAAAAATAAAAAAGTGGTCTAAATGTTGGAATTTCGGATTTTTAGCCTCTACTCCCTATATCAGTCCCTGATATGGGACTTTGGATACTTGATTTTTTCCCGGATTTTCTGGCCAAATTTCAGAGCAATCCGAGCAAGTTGATCGAAAACCGATTTTTTTATTAATCAATGCCAAATCCGATGCTAAGACCTGAAACACAACAAAAAACACAAAACCAATTGTTAGAGACGTTAGTAGGGTCCTTAAATTGGCAACTATTGATCAGAGATCCCCGGCAACGGTGCCAATTTGATCCGCTATCGCGCACGGATCAAAATAATTAAAATAAGAATGTAGTAACAAGGCAGTTAACCTTGGTCGTCTCACAAGGATCTCTAATTAACAATGACCAATAGCAAGAACACGCAAAGAACGAAATGGGGGGTTGTTTCGTGAAAACAATTTTAATTAATAACAAAAATCACTTGATAACAACAACCAATCCACTTGTCACAGGAACTTTCACTTCGGATCTATCACAGGTTCAAAAGATTATTCTAATTCGTGTTCTAATCTTGTTTAATCACAAAATTAACCAATCAAGCGGGTGATTAATCCTATACGAATTCTTACTGGATTAAGCATCACAGAATTCAATTGATTATAAATAAGGAACACGCGTCACAATCATATAATCAATTTAACAACCGAATTCATCAAACCTATAACTAAGTGTCATAGACCTTATTGATCTCTATTCGAACTAAACCAAAACAAGCGTTAAGTTTAATTCCAATAGTCTCAAATCAGAGAGCAAAACCAAAATTATATGATTGAGCATCAATATGTAAAACGATTTTGCAAACAGAAATTAGAAGAGATGAATGATCAAAAGAGAAAGAAGTAGAACACAAAAACGAAATTATTATTAATAATCAACCTCAAGATCCTCTATGAAATCCTTAACCAGGGAATTGATCGAAAAGAATTAGCCTTCCATTTAAAGTTTCATCACAAAACGAAAATTAAGAAAGCAAGAAGAGGTCTCAAAATAAAACAAAGGCTGAAAATTGCCAAAAACGGCTCAAGATTCTAAACGTAATAATTAATCCCAGACCTAGGGCTCTAACTAACAAATTTATAATGTCTCCTAGGTTTAACCTAACTAATCAGATGTTAAGACCAAAGAGAAGGGCCCAAAAGGGTTTAATTAGCCCAATAACAACTAATTACATGAGTGAATGGTCCAAAACCCGTAGTGGAACTCGCCAGCCTCAGTAAAGTGGATGTTTGACCTTCAAAACGGCAGAACTGGGCTTCGGTGCCAACATAAGAATTGTAGCTCTGCTTCTTAGCTTTCTAACGCCACAAAGAGCACTAAAATCGGACAAGTATAGCCCAAGTTATAGCCTGTAGAAGCGACATGGGTCAGGATGTAACAAAATCCAAAAATTAGCAAATAATTCCACTAAAGGCCAATCAAGACCCAAAGATATAAAACCATGTTAAAAAGTAGTTTTTGGGCAAAACACACAATTAAGAACACCAAGTGCAAAGCTATAAAAGATGCATTGATCACTCGGCGTCATTGGGACCACTGTCCCTGTGGTCGATGCCATGTTGGAGCTGAGGCATGACTACTAAAATACATGAAGCTCGGTGTCGTTGAGACTACTTTACTTGTGGTCGACACCATTTTGGAGCTAAGGTGTTGTGGTTTTGTTGAACCATATAGCTCGGTGTCGCTGGGACCATTGTGCTAGTGGTCAACACCATGTTAGATATGAGACCTTGCGGTTTTGTTGAACCATGAAGCTCGATGTCGCTGGGACCACTGTGTCAGTGGTCGACACCATGTTGAAGCTGAGGCATTGTGGTTTTGTTGAACCATGTAGCTCGGTAGCATTGGGATCACTATGTCGGTGGTCGATGCCATAATGAAGCTGAGACATAATGGTTTCTTGATGAACCATGTAATTTCTCTGGCTTTCAGGCATTTGAGAAAAATTGAGGACCGACAAAGAAAATGACAGTATGGCTGTAAGATCACATTGGTATGTAGTTTTCTTGCTACACTCCACATAGATGAGTAGTCGACGGAGTTGGTGCTATTTGTAACTATAGAATGTGTTATGTCGATATAAGATATGACTGCCGCCATGATTCGGTATCATTTAGCTTTTGTTGGATTGAGTCTTAATTTGGTGTTGTATCTTGGGATCATGTGTTTAGTGGCCATGTTAGGAAGTATGTTATTAGCCCAATAGTCGTTTTTAAATGTTTTCTACAATTAAAATTGTACAATTGATTTTGCCCAAGTGGGAGAATGTTAGAATTTTTTCTAATAATTCTTGTGGGCTACAATCAATTGTGACCTTTTGGTTTTTCTAAAAACGGGCTAATGTTATGATCCAATTGATGATGCTCAAGCCCGCAAATAAGTGATCAATTGTAATGGGTCTTTGGACACCTAATTCTGATTTATGTGGGAGGCAGTGTAGGCCCAACCACTAGGACCATGATGGGGGTGCCTAGGGTTGACCAATAAAGAGGCTAGGTCCCCTTTGCCATCACGCGATTCATACGCTTATCTACGGTTTGCCCCAATGAGAACCGAGAATTCGGAGTTTGTGACCAGACAAAGGAAGACTTAGTTCGTGATTTCAGGAACAGTGTAGATCAGAGACAATTCACGAGAAACGTAATCATGTCTTCAACAAGTATGTGTTTTAATCGGTGTTCTAATTTCATATAATAGATCATATTAATTCTTACAGGAAGTCGCAATCGCATTGATCAACCGACTTCTCACTTGCATATATTTTTTTAAATTTAGGTAGGAAGTCGGTTTCTCCGTCACTGACTTCTGATCTTGTTTTTTCACATATTCAATTAAGTTTAGTGCTAAAAAATTGATTAATTAATTTTCGTAATTAATTAAAAGATAATAATAATAATAATAATAAATAATATAATTAAAAATAATAATTATATGTTTATTGCAAAAAGTATACTGAAATAAAAATTCTAGGATTGCATAGAAGTTTCAACATGGTTAGGACAATTATTTCTACTATGATTCTTATTTTTACACAATGTACATCTTTAAGGTGACCCTTTTTTCTTAGTCCATCTCGGTATGAATGCGGGTAGAATATAGACAATTCATTGGATCTCTTCTTATGTATAGATTGTGGCACACCTCGTCTCCATTATATGATGGCCAATATGCTTCGTTGCCTACCACGTCGAACGATTCGTTGTAAAAATTGAAGACATTATGCAACTTGTATACATTGACACATACATCATGAAGTCATGAACAGCATGTGAACAAGCAACGATGACATGCGAACAGAGGATGCGTGGTGCCTGAAATATAAGCAAATCTAACTAATCTCGTCATATTTAATTATATCAGTTCCAAAATATCCTCAAATTAATTCATATATTATTTCCCCAATAACCCCTTTTTATTCCATAAAATTGTCTTTTGACAAGGGCAATTTACAAAATACAATTATCTATTTGATTACTTTAAAAAACTAAATGAAATTAGCTAATTTTCTTAAAGGGCGTGAGGTGCTTGTTTATATTTAAGACGCGAGGGATTATATTATAAAATTACACAATTTTTGAACATTTTTACTGGTCCCCACAATTTTTAAACTTGACCAGTCACATACGCCCATGCATCGCATTGAGAACGTAGGCGTGGAGATGGAGCAACATTTAAATAAAAATGGATTACCAACTTAAGTAAGTTTGAGTACTAAGAGTTTAGATCCATTAAGTAAGTGGTTACTAGTTCATATCCTGATTCTTGTGAATGGAAAAGACCTAATTGAGAGGGATGCTTTTAGATTCTCCACAAAGATTAGTCATTACTCCATGTAAGAGTATTAGTAAACATAAATTATATACCTCTATTCCATATTAAGTGATGTTTAAAGTTTTTTTCACAAGGATTAAAAAAAGTAATAAATAAATTAATGAGTGTAACAATTTTACGGAATTATCTTTATTAGGGTATTAACTATTGTCATAAATGCACAACGAAGTATTATAATTTGGTTGGGAGTGATGCACGCATTATTAATTTGTGAGTAAAATTGGATTAAAATAATTAATTTCACAATAAAAAAATAAAACAACACTTATTTTGATTTTTTTGTTGTTGCTGAAACGTCACTTATTTTAAAATGGAGGGAGTAGATACTAATGTCCCAACATAAATGTATTGTTGAGTATAACAATTTGGAGTGATGCACAAAATATTAATTTGAGAATAAAATTGAAATAAAATAATTAGTGTTACATTTGAAAAAAAATAAAACATAGGAGTACTAATTTTAGAATATTTTTTCTTTACTAAATCAACGCTTGTTTTGTACTTCGGTGATACTTTTAGGGGTGGACATGAGTCGGGTTGGGTGGGTTTTGAGGTGTTTAAAGACCCAACCCAATTAAATATATACGGGTTGGGTTGGGTCGGGTGAACGAGTTTATTATTAAAATATTTATTTCTTATAAAAAAATAAAAAAAATTGGGAAAAATCAAAGACAAATGGGAAAAAAATATATTTATGAACAAAAAAAATAATTATCAAGACCTTAAACATTAATTTATTCAATATTCACCAAGTCTGATTGAAAAAAAATAAATATGCAACACAATATTTTATATTTCATAATATATTACGTTTGCAGAGTGCATTATTTCATATTCATATTATATATAAAACATTTCAAATACAAACGCATAATTCATATTTCAAATACGTGACTCAACATTCACTTTGACTTACAAAAAAAATCATTTCGTATAATATACGTGACACGTTTACTTAATAAGTAAAAAAAAGTAGTGTTCGTTTACAGTATTTGGGTTGAGTTGGGTTGGGTTGTTTGAGTATTGCAATCTTTAGACCCGGCACCCAACTCATATGCTTTGAGTTTGTTTCTTTTAAAACCGATTCAACTCAATGACCCAAACCAACTCACTTTTTTTGATTGGGTTGGATTAGGTAGGTCGAATTCGTTGATCGACCGGTACCCGTGACCACCCCCTAGATACTTCGCAGCCATCACCACAACTATCACGTGAAAAGAAAAGGTTATTGTCAAAGGATCGTTTATATACTTCGGTTGTGGGCTCATGGCTATGGGTTGTTTTTTTTTTTTTTACGAAAAAACTCTGGCCATGATTGCTCGCAAAGTAGCTGTTGATTCTTTGCATTGATGATTCTAATAAGAAAAATACGCGTGGGTCCTTTTGCAATTTGCTCAAATAAATATGGTCATTGGTCACCTTCTCCTTTTTAATTTATTAATTGATATTTAGATTAATATTGCTTAGTATTATACATGTTTTTGTCAAAAAAAAATATACATGTTTAAGTAATTAATTTAATTATTACTCCATTCGTCCATTATCTTTAGGTGTTTTAGCATTTGGCATATAGACTAAAAAATCATTAATTTAGAAAAGATTAGATTAAAATATCCCTATTTATTATTTAATTTTGTCACACTACACTTCATTAAAACATTTCCATCTTCTCATAACATTGTAATGTCACGCTCATATTCACACTTAGTTTCACTTTTTAAGGCCAATGGTACATTTCATGCGACCCGTTAAATTTATGGTCAGAGGCATTCACCGCATGCATTCACTATAGTATTTGATTTTCAGTGCAAATTAAAATTTAACCACCTAGTAAATACAAATTTTAATTAATGCATATTCTTATTTAATCTAAGACCATGGTGGAAAAAAAAGCCAAATTATACATTAATATTCTAAAACAACAAAATATACGAGACAAAAAAAAAGCTAAAACACTAAAAGATAGTGGGTAGAGAGAGTACTATTTTATAATAATATAATTATCAAGCAATTGAGTGAACGTATATTTTTTCTATGCAAATCAATTTAATAATTTTATTTTTAAAATAAAAATATAAATTAAAACATTTATTTATTCAGATGTAATCAATTTAATGAAGTAAATGTGGAAGTGTATTTAATCATTCAGTCAATTAATACTATGATAGTAAAATAATTTTACAATTAATATTTTTTATATTGATAGATTTTGATTTGACTCGTTAACAATTAATATGTTTCAAAATATAGGATTAAAATATTTATGTGATATTTACTATGTGGTTTATTAAAAAAAAATACTAGTATTATATTTAATAATATTGAATTTTATTAAAGCTTTTTAATTTCAAAATACGTTACTCCCGCCGTCCAATTGTGTCTGACATTTTAGCAAAATTTTATTGTCTCATTTTGATTATCGTTTTGCGGTATCAATAAAGCATTAATTAATTTTTTTTTACTATACCTTTGATCATTGTAATGTATTTTTTTATCAACGTGTTTTTTTTTAATTCTCATAATTAATACTATCGACGTCCCAAAATATAAGCACTTTTTGATCAAAATACATAAATTAGAAAAATTAGTTAACTTATTTAATTTATCTATAATGTGTACTATTTTTTCAAAACCACCCTTCAATTATTGATTTAATAGAGAAAAATAGTCACCCCATTTACTATTTACTACAAAAAAATAGGATAAATTAATTAGGGGTATTCTTGTAAAAAAATTAATTAATACACCTAGTAATTTGGAAAGAGACTTATAAAAAGGGACAATTTTTTTTTCCAAAGGGGCCTTATATTTAGGGACTGAGATAGTGTATTAGGAAATTCTATTGTACTCCCTCCAGTCCATATTATAAGAGACAAATTAGCCTAATTTTTTGGTACAAAATATAAGAAACAAATATCAATTTTTACATATATTAAATGCTAATTTATACTTATACCCTTATTTAAGTTAGTGAAAATTGTGAGAATTAAGCGTCAGTGATTATCAACCACCATTTATAAAAGGGTATATTTGAAAAAAATTAAATTTTTAAGAGTATTAATTAGAATTAGCTGATTTCAAAGCATTTTCTTGATCTGTGTAAAAATTAAGATTTTGTTTCTTATAATAAAGACACGAGAGAATATTATTATTTATGAAATCTAAACTATTAATTGCATTCTTTAATTTCCGTGCAAAATCTTAAACGCTAAAACAAAATACACCTAGGACGGTTGTAGTAATTGACTACTAGTAAATCCTTACAGTAACATGTTACTCCCTCCATCTCATATTGTTTGTCATGTTTGAAATATTTTCTTGTCTCAATTTATTTATCACTCTATAATATCAAGAAGTATTAATTACTTGTTTTCGAATAATGCTCTTTTGGGTTAATACCGCTTTTAGTCCCTGTAATATCGAAAAAATCCAGTTTTAGTCCATGCTAAAATTTTTGTTTAGATTCTGCCCCTATAATTTGAGATTCACCCATTTTTAATCCCTCGCCTCACCTCTCTGTCTAGGTGGCACGAGTGACGTGTAAATTTTTGTACACATGGCATGTTTCTTGCTGACACACCTCCAACCATATTAAAATAAATTAAATAAATAATTAATAAATTAAAGAGACTCAGGACTCAGGCTCACACTTCGCCTCGCCTCCCCCTCCCTCACCGCCACCACATCAGCCACCATCTTCGTCCCCTCCGACGCCCCTTCCGCCGCGGCGGCCTACTCCCTCTCTCCCTCCTCTAATACTACATCTTCCCCTCCAAGCTCCCTCCTCCAATACCCCTGTTTCCTCATCCTCCCCCTCAACGACTTCTTCAATTCATCGTCCCTCCTTATCCTTGAACCTATTCCTTCTTCAACATTTTCAAATGAGCTATTGCTCTTCAATCTACTTCCAATAACCAATTACAAAATTGCCGAGTTAAAAAAAAACTAAGGAGAAGAAGAAATAATTACAGAGTTCAATCTACTTCCAATAACCAATTCCAAGCTCCCTCCTCCAATACCTCATCCATAACCCTGTTTCGCATCGTTTTCTTCATCAGACGGAGAAAGAAAGAAAATAGGGTTTCGCAGAAATTGGGATTTTCGTGGTGGAGGAAAAATAGGGTTTCTGCAGAAATTGGGATTTTTTTTGTTGGAGAGTGGATAAGAAGAGAGGAGGAGAGAAAGGGAATCCATGAGGGGGTGGCACCAAAGGTCTCGTGTTCTTCACCATCGTTTTCCCCTTCTCATTTGCCCCTCTCTTACAGTGATTTTTGATTAACCGATTTGCCTTCCTGTTCAATTTTGTCGGCGACGAGGGGAGATGGTTTGGAACTTGTAGGCGGCCAGGGAGAGGGATGTGGACAGCGGGGTAATATTGCAGATCCAGATGGAGGCGACAAAGGAGAGGGATGTCGTCGGCGGATCTAGAGGAGAGGAAGAGAGAAAGATGATTATTTAGCTTATTATTTTGTTTATTTAATTATTTATTTAATTTATTTATTTTAATATGGTTTATGTTGTGTCAGCAATTATTTAGGCCAGCTATAAAAAATTTTACAAGTGGCACAGCCACGTGAACGGAGAGGTGAGGTGAGAGACTAAAACTGAGAGAATCTAAAATTACAGGGGCGGAATCTAAACAAAAATTTTAGCAGGGACTAAAACTGGATTTCCCTAATATTACAGGGACTGAAAGCGGTATTAACCCTACTCTTTTTCATTTGTATTTCAACTAATCAATACTCCCTCCAGAATGAATTATAAGCAAATTTTATCTCATGTTTTTTGGAATGAAATATAAGCAAATGTTAACTACTTTTCTCCTAGTTAATGGTAGTATCTCCAAAATACCCCTCATGTAATTTAACTTTTTGTATTTTCAATGAACTAATTTATGAGTCATGGAGGGTAATTTAGACAATAGAGTTAATTTTTTAATTAAGATTACATAGATTAATAAATGTGATTAACTAACTACCTTAATAACTGTAAATTAATTAACTTTTGCTTATAATTCATTCAGAAGGGAGTATTAATTAATTCTCTTACCTAACTACCACTTCACCACTAATAACCACTCTAATTAATGAGAGTATTTAAGTCAAGAGAGATTATTTTACTATAGAAATTAGTATAATTAATTGCTACATCTGGTCTTATTTATAAAAAACAAATGAAGTCTTTTTATTATTCTTAAATATAATAAACAAGCTTTTATTTTCAACCACATTAATTGTACTTTTTTATATTTGCCCTTATTTACTATTAGACAAATTTACAATATTTGTTAACTTGCCATTAATTATCCCCCCTCTCTCTCTCTCTCTTATTACAAGGTGTAATTTTAGAAAAAATTTAAAAATATAGCATCATTAATTGAAATTTACTCATTCTAATAAACCTCCTTATTCCTTGTGATTTTGTTATATATTTATTATATATAGGACTGGAAGTAATATTTTTTTTTAAAAATGTGTATAATCTTAAATGACAAACAATATGATACGGGAGGAGTAGCGTGCTACCTCTTGTGTCTTGCTACTCCAACACCAAAATCCACATTGAATGCTCTCATTAATGCTTGTTTGCGTTTCCCTAAGTTTATCCCTAACCATAAGCTTCGATAAAAAAAAAGTGTATAATCTTAAACGACAAACAATATAGTACGGGAGGAGTAGCGTGCTACCTCTTGTTTCTTGCTACTCCAACACCAAAATCCACGTTGAATGCTCTCATTAATGCTTGTTTGCGTTTCCCTAAGTTTATCCCTAACCATAAGCTTCAATAAATGATCTTGCTTCGTATTGGTTGGATTTAAGGTACTGTTTGTCTATTCAATAGGATAGGATACGATATCCTTCGCTCGTACTTGTAGCACCTACTACTCCTTAGATGTCTTTTTCCCCTTCTGGTGTCCAACTGTCCATGATTCTATCGTCAAAAAAAAAAAAAACTTGTCCATGATTCCATCACATTGCAGCAATATAGTAGTAATACTGTGGGTAATGGGTATCATTTCCGTGGTTGATGCAATTTTGCTTAAAATTTGATTAACATATCGTAGTTTCAAAACTCAATAGACGGGACTAATCAAAAAAAGAACTTATAGATGGGTCCAATGAGAATTGAGCCTGTTTAACACCTCTTGACCGAATAAAGACACCTCTATTTGAATTGAATAAAATAATTTTTAATATGTTATTCATTTTTTCAATGTGAAATTTTACATCCTTCTTATATCATTTTAATCATCGAAATGAATTTTTTTTTTCATTTTCTTTCATTTTTTTTATACAGAATAAATTTAAGATGACGAGATGGTGTCTCGGTCTTAGTAGTGAAAACATTCGGACTCTCATAATACTTACAAAGAGTTTACATTTATCTCCCCCAAAAGACTATATTGTATTGTTCTTTTAGATTGGACCAAGGGCCAAGCAAACAAAGCCCCTTGCTTTAGGTCTCTGAAAATAGAGAATTATTAAATACACCCTAGTTTTACTAGCAAACACTTGAGATCCATAAATACCATATTTTAGGAGGACACAATTTGTCCTGAAATATATTTCCTGACCCCGATTCTGAATGATGTATTTTTGAGGCGGCCCACTCGCATATGTTGGGTTTTACTTTGCCGCAACCCGGATTGTCCCTTCCCTGGTTTTTACATTGTCAATTGTTTTTTGTGATTTTATGTTCCGTTTGGGCTTATTTTAAGGCCCATTACCAAACCCTAAGCCTCATCCCTTCTACTACTTCTTCTCAGAAACCCTAAGCACGCAGCAACTTGCAGCGCAGAGGGCAACATCAGGCGTGCCGCCACGGCCACGAACGGCGGAACTCAGGGTGGCGGCGATGCTTGTTCGACTCCTGCTTTTCTTTTCTTCTTCCTGCGTGTTCTTCCTTCTTCCAGGTAACTATGCTCCATCCTCTCCCCCATCTCCACCCTCTCCTTCATCTTCATCCTCTCATGCTCCATCTTCTCCTTCATCTACGTCGCACCCAAAATCCGAGTTTTAAAGGAAACCGGGTCGCGAACCCGACCCAAAAACACAAAAAACAGAGATTTTGGATGCCTCTGTTTTATTTATCATGTATCATTTTTCTTGCAGTCTGAAATTTTCAAAGCTCTTGAGAAAACAAGGCTATTGGTTGCTGATAAAAAGGAGTCGCTATATTCGAGATGTGGTAGAACAGACAAAGGGGTTTCCTCTATTGGACAAGTAAGTTGATGCAAGGGGAAAGGAAAAGAAAGAGAATTCTTTCTAATCTATTAGCAATGACTGACACATAACATTATTATAAACACTGATATGACAAATAGATCTTTACCATTTTAGTAAATTAGACTGCCATTAACAATTATTGTGCTGCTGAAGACGCATGACGAATGGCAATGCTGCCAAAGCAAGATTAGGTACTTCTGCAGAGTGCCTCAATGGAGATTAAGAGGACTGGAGAGGAAATCTCTAAACAAGTTAGTGTATGTTTGGTTTACAGTTGAAAAACTGCAAACATACGTTTATAGACTCAGCGATCCTGTATTATACTGTGCTTTAGCTTAGCTGTTGAGTTTGTAAATTAATTGTTGTTACAGGGTTTTTACTCATATGAGCAAACTGGTGCAATTAAGATGATTTCTCTGTGGGGTTGGGCATTATAGATAATGTGTTGTGACTTGTGAGCCATGCCATGCTTCATGCTTGTTTTAACAGTTTCCATTTTTTGTTTTTGTTCAAGATGTAAATATTGAGATTGAATATATAATTTTGATTTTGTGGCTTTTTTTATTTTTATATCCTTTTTTTACTATTGCATTTTAATTTGGGGAGGTGGTAATTAGGTGGATAAAAAAGGGATATAAAAATAAAAAAGCCTGATTTTGTTGATCGTTCTATTAAGTATTAATTAATTATTTAATTAATAACTTGATACATAGTCCCTTCATGTTTAAATTAATGGTATTGTGATATTATCTGGTGATTTCTGTCACAGTAACAGTAATTTAACACGCAGAAGACAAATTTGAGGATTATGAAAATGTAGAGCTAGAAGATGAGCTCCTTAATCTCTTTGCCAATAAGCCTGAAGTTGTCTGCTATATGGTTTTGAACCTTCTGGATAGATGCACATTGCTCAGTTTTATTTCATTCAAATAATTCTTAATATTAGCAGTCATGAATATGTTTGCAGTTCCAAATGATTTTTGTTTTTTTATAACCTGTTTGGTTAAGCCTTTTCTCAACGCAAACAACCATTTTTTATCATACCAATGCAAGTTTGGCCAAAGCTTGTGAGGAGCAATTTTGGTTAAAATCAACTCTAGGTGGTTAAAAAGCTTAGACGAACAGAAAACATAATTATCAAGTTTAGATAGAGGGTGAATAGTTGATTACTTGATTTCCATGGTGAAGGGGAATCTTTTGAAGGTGATGTGTGGATTACGTTGTTTTTACCTGTATAGATGGTGTCATGAAAACTATCAATGTGAACAATCTATCATCAGTTTTCACTTGACTACATTTCAGTTCAGTGAACCTACAACAAGCAAGAAAGCGGTTTCAGTTATTTAACCTGTAAAATAGTTCATTTTTTAAGGTTTTGTTTGGTTTCACGGTGCAGTTCAGTTTGCTGGTATTTTTAAACAACCCTACTATTATCGACATATTCGAACTTTGGTTGCTTCAATTTTTTTGACAATATTGTGTATGGAATATATATAGAGCTTCACAGTTCATCTCTGTATTTGTAGGAACTTGGTATAAACATGCACTTGGGTTCTGTTACCGCATCTGGTGGAAACGAGAATGAGCCTTCCAAGAGGCAAAAATTCAGTGAGGGTCAAGATATGATAAGCAACCTACCTGACTTTATTATTGGCCACATTCTTTCTTTTCTTCGTACTAAAGATGCAGTTCGTACTAGTGCTTTATCACAGAGATGGAGACATATGTGGACATTTGTCACAAAGCTAAGTTTTTATGACATAGAGGATTATTCACCTTTCTATCAGATAGGAAAAACTTGCTTTATGAACTATGTATGTACGGCGCTACTTCATCTGAATAGTGCAAGCATCCAAGAATTTCATCTTAATATTTCTGGAAAGTATGATCCCTACCTTATTAATGGGTCGATATCTGCTGTTTTAAATAGGAGGGTAAAAAATATTTATGTCCGTTCGCGTCAAGAATGTTACCTTTCCTCTTATCCCCTTTTCAAATGCCAGTCCTTGGAGAAATTAGTGCTGAATATGAGTTGTTGTATTATCCCAGTAACCACCTTTGTTTGTTTTTCATCCCTCACAGTCCTGAGCTTTACTGGAGTCACATTTACTTGTTACTCTTCTAATGAATCGAAAGAGTTAACACTTAATTTCCCAGTTCTTAGAGAGTATAAATCACGTTGTTGCACTTGGTCAGGTGTAAAGAGTGTCACTATAGAAGCGCTTCTACTTGAAGTGGTTTCAATAAGATGTTATTTTACGCAATCTGTTGAGTCATGTGCTGAAATTAAGATTCGTGCTTCGCATCTTACGAAATATTATTATCAGGGTGCTATATTATCAGAGACCATTTTGCTAGATGCACACACTGCTTCTGCTGAAATTGTTCTATGCAATTCAAAGGTGAAGAGTGTGCAAGAAATAGGGATTTTTGTTCGCAAGCTTTTCAGTATTAATGCAGAATGTCTCCAGCTGCGTGTTCGTCAGGTATGTTTTCTTGCTTCACCCTTTGTTTTATGTTAATGTTGGCAAGAAAATTTTTACCTTGTCGTATCAAAGTCGATAACTAAATTAGTAATGAGTGAGAAAAAATACAAGGGTTAGGAAACTTTTCATTAGTTGTTACACATGCGATCGACAAAGGTCTCTGATGTTAGAAGCACTTTAGCATATAATATGGTTATGAGCATGCGTTTGATCCTTCAATAGCGGAAAATTATTTGATTCTTCATTTCATTTACATTTTGTGTTTGCTTCCGCGTTCATATCACGTCCTGAGACTTTAGAACGCTCTTGGAGCTTCAATGTAAACACGCGGTACACTCCATTTCACTGTGGAAACAAACAGTGGCTTTATCTTATGGACAGTGTCTCGATATATTATTGTCCTAACACGAACAGTTTTTGCCCTTTATCGTCCAGGGTCTTGTACGAGTTGAACATTATTTAGCTGATATTCCTGCACTTGGAATGTTGCGTCATCTGCAGCTAAACTTGGTTACTGGTGAAGTTTTGTTGGGCTTACTTTTCAAATCACCGTGTCTGGAGACTCTAGTTTTAAAGGTACATCGTGATTGATAATCTTCAAATTTTACAGAATGTGTTTAAGATAAGGTCTTTTGGTTTAACAAATTTTTTTTTTAATTATTTATTTTCATTTTTACTTTATAAAAAATATCATTTCACTTTGTAATTTTTTTTAAAAAAAAAAATTGTACATTGATATTATATTCTCTGTTTTTTCTATTGATATTTAAAAGTTCAAAAAAAAGTGATAACAAGATATCTTTCTATTTTAATTATTTCTAGTAAAAATATATAAAATAGTAAAAATTTGTTGGTATTTTTGTAATGTAAAATAAAAACATAATATTTGTTTGAGCTTTTACATTGTCCTGTCTGGACCTTGTCATGCAATATAAACATGTATTCTTTTGGCTGATCATCAGGAGCTAAGTTTTGATGAAGAACCGCTGAAATTTGCAATTTTACCTCAGTGTTTTGTATCTAATCTTAAAGTGGTAAAATTTGAAGCATTTGCTGGCGATGAGCATGAGTTTGGTTTCGCTAAATTTGTGATGGAAAATGCTCGGGTATTGGAGAGGATTAGTTTCTCATGTCAGAAGCTGTGTGGCTCGAAATTGGAAAATGTTAAAGAGAAAATATTTTTAGTTAAGAGAAGTTTTAGCATGGTGATCATAGAATTTTCATCCTATTAGGTTAGCTGCGCCTTTTTTTTTTTTTTTTTTTTTTTGATAACAGGTTACCTGTGCTTTTTAAGTGTGTCAAGAATACAATGTTCGTGTTTATCATTAAACAATGTTGTTTGGTGAATGTATTTCTCAAAACAATTATTATTATTGCATGTTGGGTTACAGTACGATTACATGTTATTTTCAAAACAATTATTGCATAAACACTACAAGAAGCCCAAATCACTTTTCATGATAACCCATAGCAGCATGCACCCCTAATGCTTGTTTTAATTTAATTACTGAATCTATTAATTATCGCACACATAACGCTGCTCATATGCGAAAAGTAACCTCTAATCAAATATCCCCTTGTTCCCTCAAATACATTCTTTCCTATTACAAGCGGCCTCTTTTTTATTTAGACAGTGGTTTTAACACCTCACTTTGAATGTCAGCCCTTATAGCATCTGTAATGGGGTAATTTAAGCAACCTATTTTGGTTTCTGAACTCTCTTTTTGTGGATATGTCACATAGGGTTTAAGCAATCATAAGTAAATAAGTTTTTATTACAATAGTGATTACTTAACTTTTTTTTTATTTTTTTATTTTTTTTATGTTAGGTCTCACAATTGACGCCGCAATTTTTTTAGGTCTCACAATTTTTTTATGTTGGGTCATACAATCTTCAACATGAATTGGTTTTTTATTTGTAAGCAATAGGTCTATGTGATTGCTTATGTGAGCAACATTCCTTAATATTAAGCAGCATCTAATGACATCTAGATTGTCTCTAATGCAGAAGAAAAATAAGCAAAGGTTGCATATCATAAGCAACCTATTAAGGAATCTGCATTAAAGATGCTCTTGCTGTAGTATGATTTATTCTAAGTTAAATAAACAACAGGAATTTGATTTGTTGATGTTATGCCAGCATTTTTTTTAGTGTACTGGACAGCAGGGGGTGGTGGAATCTTACTTAAATTTAGATAAATTATGTGAAGTTAAAGCACATGCTTGGGCTGTTGCTTTGGGAATGTGACCCCCCGGTATAAATTATAGAGCATTATAAATGCATGATATGAGAAAAAATATTTATCCTATCTTAAGAGGTTAAGTGTAATACTCTGATTTTGGAGCGCTGTTAAATTAATATTTCTAAAAGAGCGCTGTTAAATTAATATTTCTAAAAGGCGACATACTCTACTTGCACGTTTTTCTAAAAATATGGTTCTATTTTTTTTTAACTGCTTTAAAGAGCTGTTAGAGTATCAAAGTGATTTTTAGAAACATGACAGCAGCCATCTAAGGACACCAAAATAAAACCATGGAATCATACTCATAATTTATTCAAGCATTACACATATTACAATTCAAGTCTCAAAAATGAAGATACATTGATTACAACATTATAAGCAAGTATTTGACACCCTATAGCTGGTCGGAGCATTACAATGCTTACTAGTTCTCTAGTAAGTTACAAACAAAATACAAGTAGAAGCCGGACAGGCTACCCTCGATTACGCTTGTCAGCAACCTCGAACTCTCTGCAGCCTTCATGATCTGGGTTACCATCAACAATTGAAAGAATCACAGGCAAGGGTCAACTTCTTAAAATAAACCAGATAACACAAAAGTAGCAGATACACCAGCCTATCTTTATACAGACATCACGTACATGAAACCACATACTCTAGCGCATATAAGCAATCATGTCAACAACATTCAAAAATAAGGATGCACCCATATCCTATTGACTCAACTATATGACAGTGCAGTTTTAATTCCCGAATCCATACGCCACGGTCAAACCGTTCTGTACGTACCAGAGACGACATTTTTCCATGCGATGGTAAAATTTAACGACGTTCCTGAATTCCTTTGGCCATGGGCATTTCCACTACCCAGGATAGACAAGACGATGTTACCACAAGACATGACGCAACGATGCCTTTAACCACCCCCAAATGAATATATCACCACATTTGATATTTCAGTCACGGCATAATCAATAACATCAATTATCCAATAAAAATCCACAACATATATCTCAATCACAATTTAAGCATATACGCACCACAATACATTTCGATTCAACAACACATATCAATCCATCAATGCATAACAAACCAATAATACCACATCACGACAATCAACAACATCAATCACAGTTCATCCCTTTGCAACTCAATGGAGTTAGCAAGAAGGTAGTCAAACAAGTTTGGGGGGTTGGGGCAGTCGCCAACCACTTTTGCTAAGTTCACAAACAATTCAATATAAAGCTTAAACAAATAAAAATCAAAGGGGTACAAGACCCTCACTTCGAACCCTGAGGTTCTCAGACTTCTTCGCTTTACGAATTAGAATTCTTAAATCCTATACATGTCTAAGAGTTGCCTTTACCGAGTAACCCGCTCATGTGTCCGAGCACATCGCAACTCGCTCAGCACGAACAATTCTTAGGGATCCTATCAACACAACAAGGCTTAGTACAATTCTAGGCCATTCAAAATGATTCCCTAGGCTTAGACTCAATTCTAACTCTTAGGTTTCAAATCATAAAATCTTTTTAACAGGATACACACACCTGAAAGATAAGTAACTTCAAATTAAAAGATTTTAAAGACTAAAGCTTACTTGAAAGAATACACAAAGTTGGAAAACAAGGTTTAAACTCTAAAACTCACTTTCTTCAAAACTTGAAACCTTAAACAACACTAAGAGTAAATACTTTTCATCCCAAACTCAATTAAAATCCTTAGTTAGGCTCCACTTGGCTTTAGGATTACAAAATCCTAATTTGCCTTAAGTGTTTCATTGCCTTAAACAATCAAAACAACTTCCAATTAAAACAAACTATTTCCAAAACTTTTTAAACTTATTCAATAACACAAATGCACTTAATTTAGTTGAAATAACAAAAAGCCTATTCCTTCTCCACATTCATAGAGCTTGCGGCTACACCCCTAGTTGTTAGAGAAAAATTGCAAACTTTCTAATTCAACAAAAAACATTATTCCAACACCTAATTTATTTCCAAAACTTTCAATTTTTCCAAAACAAATCACTATCCAAGTTAAATACCCAAATCATGGCTTTCCAAGAGCTCAAGGGTTTCTCAAGTTTTTCACAATTCCTTTGATCAAATCACAAATTGACAATAACCACAACAATAACAATTTTTAAGGAACCATAACCACAAATCAATTGCAAGATTCACTTGAGGAATCACATACCCCTTTCCCTTAGGCCATTCAACCTAGGGTCTGTAAAAATTGGGAAAATAGTGTTCATCTTCTTCATGATCATCATCAAGCTATAACTAAAGCATTAAACAATAAATTTAAGCAAAGAAATCAACCTCTACTCCTTATTTAAGGCCACAGTTCAGCTAGGGAAATAGGGAAGAATATTTGGCCCAAGCTCTTACTCACTAGCTCAATATTCAAACACTAATTTGAAGGAAAATCAAAGGAAATATGGGCGTATTTAGAAGGGAGCTCACGGTCAGAACATGAAGAAGGGAGAAAAAAGCCTTTGCTCTCTTCTCTCCATCATCAACTCTTAAGAATAAAGGGAAGAAGAACATACATGATGATGGCTGAACAAGGGGTGCTTTGGCTAGACAATTAGAGGAAGAAGAAGGAGAAATCTTGTCTTAAACCTTACTCAAATGTCTAGGGATTTCAGCCCCAAAATTTGAGAAAGAAAATATGAAGATGATGGGGTATTTTAAGTAGGGGAGGCCACGGCTGGAAGTAGAGAAAGGAAGGAAGTGGATTTAGCCTAATCTCTCTTTATCTCACATAAATATTTGGCTAAATAGCACTTTTGGTCTCTTAACTTTATTTTAGTTTTTGTTTTGGTCTCTTAACTATTATATTTTTCATTTTAGTCCCTTAAGTTATAAAAATACGACACTTTTGTCCCTTCTGTCTGTAATCCCTTTATTTTGTGTGTATAGGTTATTGAAACTCTTTTTTTTTGCTCCATTATTTTTTATCATGTTACTTCATTAATAAGAACTCTGATAGGAGCATGATTTTGACTTTATTATTTAAAAAGATTACAGACGGAAGGAACGAATTTAATATAATTTTCATAACTTAAGGGACCAAAACGAAAACTAAAATAAAGTTAAGAGACGTAAATGAGAAAAAAATAGTTAGGAGACTAAAGTATCGTATTTTTGTAACTTAAAGGACCAAAATGAAAAATATAATAGCTAAGGGACCAAAACGAAAACTAAAATAAAGTTAAGTAACCAAAAATACTATTTAACCTAAATATTTGGAGAAGGGATGAAAAGATGGAGAAGCAGGAAAATATTTGGAGAATGTGCTTTGCTTTTCTTGACTTCCTTTTACTTACCCACACTAAAATAATAAAACAGAAGGAATGAAAGTAAAATGATGTATGGGAGGATATGGGCTACGGCCTGATTGAAAAGGAAAAGGGTGAGAAAAATAAAAAATGGAATTGAGAGAGAAGAGCTACGCTGGACAAGGAAAAGGGCAGGAAATGAAAGTACTTGTCTTTCCTATTCTTACTTCACCAACACACAAAAAGCCAAATAAATAAATGAAAGAAAGGCAGGGAAAAAAAAAAGAGTGAAGTCTCGCATGGTCCATCTAAAAAGGAGGGGTTAAAAATTATTTAGTCATATTGAATAGGCTTAGCTCGCCTAGATTAGGAAATAAGATAAGATCAAAGTGGATACTTGTTTTAAAATAATAAAAGAATGGCACCTCTCATCACATAACTTGGAGACCAAGAAAATTAAATGAATGGATAAGAATAAGGGAGGAGTCACGCCTGATCCTAAAGATTAGGGAAGAAAATTAAATGATTAAAATAAGCTTCAGACTTGGTTAGGAATGAGTTAAGAAAAAAGCACATTTAATTAACCTCTAAAAGTGTGAAACTTAATCACTAAAAGCAAGATCTAATCTAATCAACAAATCTAAATATCTAATCCCTCTCCCTCATGATTACCTCTTAATCCTAGAGTCTTAAGTGTTCTAAAAAAAAATACGGCGTCGAGTAATCGCGTTACCGATTAATTCTTTCGCCGATTAAATCGTGAAAATTAATTTACTAAGAAAATAATTTACCGTGTGATAATAATTTATCATAAATAATAAAAATAATTGAAAACACTCAATCATAGTCACAACCAGTCACGATTCGATTTTTATCGAAATCGGGATTCGTTTAAAATTTTATTCGCGGATAAAAACTATCTGATGATTCAAAACACGGCAAACACGGCAAAACTTTGTTAGAATATTTCGACAATTTTTGAACCATGAATTAATATAAAATATTAATTCTTAAATTTAATTTTATCTTGATTTAATTCAATCACTTTCTTAATCAACAAAAATACACGCTACCGCGTCAAACAGAAAACTTATAATAAGTATAATTGGGGAATTCACCTTAAAAGCAGCATACGTCTACGCTATCTAATAATTTGAATTGACATCATGAATATTACTTATTTATAATAAATAAACGATTCAAAATAAGTCAAAATAATTCCTCGTACTTTCAGTAAATCATTGAGGTGATCAATCTCTATGACTTATCAAGTATTCAGGATTTTATTACTAAAATAATATTTCTTAAAAATTAGGGTGTTACATTGAGGGTTGTAAATTTAGTCGTAGATGATGGAAATGAAAATAATGTGTGTGAATTTACTTTTGATTAATCACTTGCATGTGCATGCATTAGCTCATTTACAGAATTATGGAAAATTTTATATTTATTTTTTATAAATAATAAAGAAGTGATATTTTATTGAAATTTATAAATAATTATAAATAAAAAGGAAACACAAAATTTTGCATACAAAACAATTTTTTTTATCCAAATATAACAAAACAACTTTAATAAAGGGATTTATACTCTCAATGTCGTTCGCTCGCTTACAAAACTAATATTATTATCAGAAAGTATATATTATCTTAATATTTCTAGTACTTTAAAAATAAATATAAGATACAAAGTAAACATACCTATGAAATTAAAATATATTTCATAATAATAATAATAATAACATTATTATTATTATTATTAATTGTAAGAATTATTCAGAAGTATTTAAGATAATTTGAATTATTATTAACAAAATGGATCAATAATTGGTGATCATGTATAAACACTTTATGCTATAGCTAATACATTTTACGGTTAATTATGGAGGATTTTTATGAGAATTGTTATTGGTTCTCAAATTAACGCTTTTGCTGATTTCATGGGTTTTGGTTTGGTCCTCCCATGCTTCTTGTATTCTTTTTTCGTTATTAATAAATTAAGGGAGGAGTGCTTTTTTTTTCCTTCTACATATTTTTTTAAGGAAGGTTTTGTATCAGAAAGTTTTTAACGAGACTCCTTCTCTTTTTTTTTTGCCTTAAAAAAATAATACTTTTGACTGACTATTTTTGCTATTACATGCAAAGTAACCTGCCACTAATATTTGCATTCACATGAAACAATTTAGGTGGAAATTGTTATTTCACTTGGATGAATTTTATTTTGGTGGGTTCGCTTAGATGAATTTGACACATGAAATTTGGTTTGAAGTTGATTCTTGCAAACAAAATCGGAATTTTTTTTTCAGGCTAAAGAAGGTAAGTAGCCTCGTTAAAACCTTCTGGCGCAAAACACTCTTTAGAGAGAAAAAAAACAAGAAGCAAAAAGAGTACCCCTTCCTTATTTTATTAGGAAAAAAAAAGAATACACGTGTAAGACATGGGAGGACCAAACCAAAGCCCATGCAAAAACATTATTTGAATTTGTCGTTAGGAAGACCTACTCTATTTCTATAGAATTCTGCACTAATAAAATTAGGGATGGTAATTCACCACAGAAGACTCTGAGTAACGGCGCCATAATTAGCTAATCTATCAGCACAAGCGTTGTTTTCCCTGTAAATATGAGTACACCGAAAATCTATATAAGAAACCAATGTCAAGCAGTTGAACCACCTATTTTTAAGTTGCCAAGGGACTATAATATTCGTTTCCATATAAAAAAAAGGAATTTTATAAGTCTTTAGCCAAATATACCTTTTTTAAAACATGTTTTTTTACTGGTTTTTAAAACATTACTACAATAAATCCAAACATTTTTCAAACCCAATCCAAGTTTAATGCCTTGAGAATGTAAAGTCAAGGTTGTAGATACCCTTCTTCAATCATTCCCCATTCTCTTGACAAAATCGGAAAAAACGTCTTGAAAGTCCTACTCTTCTATTAACTTTAACTAGTATGTGTACTCATGCGATGCACGAGACATATACTCTGCTATATAATTTAAATATCATTATACTTTCATATATATTATAATTTATCTAAGTTAGATAATCACGATCGCAGTAAAGTCATGTGATTGTTGTTTTAATTATTATTCTATGAGAAATTCTACTAGCACCCCCCATTGGACTACCCGCACCCCCGTCAGCCTTTTCAATTCAGAAAAGACCAAAACACCCTTGCTCGAATCAAATGAACCATCACATCCAAAGTTTGCGAATCTTACGTGAATTAAGATCACGTATTCACACCGTGAATTAAATTCACATACCATCTAAAAAATTCAAAATTTTGTATCTCCTATGAACTAAGTTCACGTACAGTAACGTGAATTCGATTCACGTATCCTACATTAATTAAGTTTATGGGTAAACTCAAGCATTGAAGAATTTTGTACTATACGTAAATCTAGTTTACGTCATGTACGTAAACTGAATCAATGTATGAAACCCAATTTTAACTAACGTTTAAAACTATTTTTGAATGACGTACGTTAATTAAATTCACGTCTACATATGTGAATTTGGTTAACGTAGTGTATGTGAACTATATTCACGTAGCCTACATGAATTTAATTCACGTGTAGTCATATTTTGTGGATTAGTCACAGTTACTTAAACGAAACGATGCAATACGATAATAATATTATTCAACAACACTTGGACAACAACTAAATGCATAGATAAGCAAAAAACACAATCGAAATGCAGGAACAATTGAGGAGACCAACAACATCAAAAAACCATTTGGTTGAGCCAGATCACGGTTGAGTGAAATTGATAATGTCCGATGACTCTAGTTCACGACACATAGCAATGATTTGGTCGACTGTTCTTGGTCCATGACACAGAGCAATGATCTCGTCAGGTGATCTAGCCAAGTTAACATACAACTCTATCGGACCGAGGCTTGTGTTTGCGTTGAATGACCTGAACATCCTTTGTATGTCATTGTCATTTACAAGTGTCATCTGACCGTACCAAACACTCCCATTTTCCATGCTTGAAGGGCATCGATAAATGATGTTTGCCACCCTTTGACGCCCAGCTCTGATCTTTTGATGAATCTTTTGCCCCAGTTCTTTAAGTGTGATGTCGTGCTTTATCTTACATGATTTTGGGTCGTCACATTGAAACACAACACCGTTAAAAGTTGTTGCGATATAGCCATCATAATAAACAATGGACATACTCGACTCCATCGAGAACTGAGTTGTTTGAGTGAGTACCATTGCTGTCAGATGGTCTGATCTCTCAAAAGAGTTCAGGTTTGGGAATGTTAGGGTTTGTGAAAGCTAGGGTTCTATTTATAAAATAGTGGATGCGATCCTTACCGTCAAAAGTGTCGGTCGCATCTTGTCTGTTGCTTTTTCATTTCACATAATGACAAAGGGAATTGATTACTTCTGTAACACAAAATAGTTAAAGTCATAAGATATATTACATATATGTCCAAAGATGAATAAATTTTAGGACAATAATGTTAGTAATATCAGTCATCTGCAAGGTTTATATGAGGTGTCTTGGTAAGTGGAAATATTCGCAACCAATGTTGTATGCGTGGAACGCAGAGAGCCTCCCATGTGCGGGCATCTTCATAGGCACACTTTCTCCATAGGCTTGTTGGGGGAGGTATTGGCGCATTATGCTGCAAATGAACCTGCCATGATGGGGTAATTGCATATATTATTTTATTTGACCAAAACAAATAATTATAGCAACTTGTGTGATACATAAAGGTTTAGTACCTGCACAAAGTGACACTTCTTAATAACAAAAGCAATCGCAATGACGGGAATACACGATGTAGATGGTCCACGTCTAAGTGGAAGAAAATTCAACGGTTGGTCTAGCGATAAACTGACTAGGACAACGTTATATGTCGAAGCAATTACATGTCACATTTCTAGAAGGGTCATCAAGTTATCATATCTTACAATATCACGAACATATAAAGAGTCAATAAGCTGGTACACCCAAGTATTACTGCCGAAATGCCTCGAATACTCACCGGCCCACTGCTGAAGTTCCATGATCAACTCATGACGGATTTCAGGCCATGATTCCTCACCTTTACCTAGCAAGGCACTAACGAAACGATACCCACAATTTTCATCGTCACCGACATCCAGGACATTAGAAATAAAAGGATAGATCTCCACAGGTAACCACTCCATATAGGGGAACACCCTAGGTTGCTCAACACTAGGGACCGATTCAACACTAGGTCATTTATGACTGGGTGCAATACTAGGTCAGATAACTTTATGGACCGATGAATGAGTACCGCATGCCTTTGCTCCACTGCATCCACAATAGTCATCTACATGTTCCCAATATGTCACGCTTTGTTGATTTTTCTTTTTTCTCTGCCTTTCGGAAGGCAGACAATTACCTTTCCCCTTATTCGGTGAACCCTTTGTTTTTCCCTTTTCCGAAGGTGGACATATTGAGGTGGTGGCTGGGAATACTAGTTCGTGCACCCTACCCTTGAGTGCAATTTTACCAGATACATCAAGCCCATCAAATGTTTGTTCTAAGACTTCTAACTCTGGTTTTAAAGATAAAACTGATGACTTGCTAAAACCTTCAACAAAATTTAAGCTCCTCCAAAAAATATGAACTGTATCCAAAGGAATGGCGGCAGACATCATCCTGTAAGTGGCAAGCTCATAAGCACATGGCAATCCATGTGTTGTCCTAATGATGCAATCACATAAGGACTTATCAATACTAACATACTTAACACAGTCAAATTCATCGGCAATGTGCATCAATGCACTCCTTGACATAACTCTGCGCAAATGGGCATACAATCTGCTACTATGTCGATGTTCTTGTACAAGTACGCTTTTCTGGAACGATGCCTTTATTTCAGTGTGATGTAGTATGACCTTGCTGGAAACATCATCTTAAACACCGCAAAGGTCACCCATGCTATCTTGCAACAACCTCTTTAGACTCTAGTGTGCAGACTCGACCCTATTAAGAAATAAGGAGGACAATAACAAAAAGTTAGTGTCTGTTGCATAACAGGACTCAACCCTGTTAAGAATCATTGCACGAGATATATCATTATACCTATTTGTCGTCGTGTTCCCTATGTGCATCACCTGGTTCGTCCCTACCTCAACAATTTTTTTTTGTGAGATTTCAACCACTGTTTGTGTACATAATCATAGAAATACGGAGAATCATGGAAAACACGTTGAAACACACCCAACCGCTCCATATACTCAACCACGTCAGAACATCTCACAAGAGCATCCCATGACTGCATGACCTCTTCCTGTTTCTTCTTTGGGGCAACAAGAGTCTTGCACTTGGCATTCATATTTTTGCACACATGAAACAAGCACAGTAAGTTGTATGCACAGGGAAAAACAACGCTCAATGCGTTCATCAAGCCAAGGTCTCTATCAGTAACGATGACCCTGACATCACCGCTTGTAATCTGTTCTTTCAACATCGAGAATGCCCATGCAAAGTTATCAATACGCTCGTTCTGCAAATATGCGAAGGCCACTGAAAATGTCAACCCAATCGTAACTCCAACAATCTCAAGTAGTGGCAAGTGGTATTGGCAAGTCTTATATGTGCTATCGATAATCAACACCAGGTGGAAGGTATTGACAAGGGTGATAGCATCTGGATGTGTCCAAAAAATGTCTCTGGGTTCATTAGAACCTTCCACCAGCCTATATCGATACCCATAATGATCGCAGTCCATCAACTTCAGTAGTATTACCTGTACTGGATGACTGATATGCTTGTCGTGCATTGTAAATCTGCTTCATAGTAGTCATAGTATCCACATTATTGTTCTTCATTGTCAATAATATGTTTCTTAGTTTAACCATATTATTTGTCATGTCTTCTACTAAAGCCTTCTCTTCACCTAATAAACGACCAACAAAAGAATGATCAACCAGTGTTTCAGCCAACTCGTGATTGTGCAAACCACATGATACAATCAGGATCCATCCTTCACCATCATTCGTGGGTTTCCCTTTAAATCTAAAGGGACACTCACATTTTTTGCTGCCCGTACTCTTTACATGTTCAGGGTTCTTCCAAGGTCTGTACTTGCCGCTTTTTTCACAACTAACGACTAATTTTGTCTTCGTTCCTGGGCGTCCTGTTGCTGTTTCAGACCTAATAGTCACCACAACTATTCCATTTTAACATTTCTAACCCATTCCAACAAATCATTTCGACCTATAAAGTTGTAAAAAATGACAAAGTTGAAAAAATGCTCACAAAATTGTAAATTTGTTCAAAGCAAGAGTAAAAAATTAACTACATTTTGGTGGTAAATATTTTAGTACAATCCACTTGTCGTTCAGTATTTTCGTATTCCACACCGTCATCCCCTTCGTCAAAATTATCTTGCCCGAACTCCATTACTGCATGAAAAATATTCACAACATTTTATAATTGTATCATATGGCATTTTAAAGGTGCACATAACTGAAATCACACACATTATGTAAACTGAATTCACGTATACACACGTAAATTTAAATCACGTATGTACACGTTAATTTAATTCACGTATATGCCTATTTTTTGGGATTTAGATAGCTTATGTGAATTGAAAAAACGTAGGTTACATTAATTTAATTCACGCGGGAATACGTGAAATTAATTCACGCCGCGTCTGAAAAATTTTAAATTTTATACGCTACGTGAATTGAATTCACATGTGCGTACGTGAACTCAATTCACGTACGATTCATGTGACATCCTAAAATTTCAGTTGATACAACTACAATGGAAATAACTTTATTTCAATATTTCGAACGGAAGTATACGTATGTATTCAAAATATCCAACCTTAAGACCTTCTTAATTGTACAGAATATCTGACAACTGAAACTGACTCTAATTCACTGGCTGTGAACCACCCACAATCTTTATTTTTGTTTTGAAGTCTGATTGACACCTGCCACTATCCGCCAGCGAATATATGCAAAACAAAGAACAATAATATAGGAGACTCAGAATACACTATACACACTATTGAGTGGGAATGTAGGTATTAGAACTCATATATAAATAGGCAGCAGCCATATATAACATAACAACAAAGTAAAACAATAGTACATCAGCGAGAGTAGATCACACATCTCTTAATAACTGATCATCACCTAGCTACCCTTTTTCATGCAACCTGCATCTACATGCCTACGTGGCCACACAACTTACAAATGTGGCAAAAGCAACCCCGCCTTAGCTACTTTGCCTGTATAAATAACAGCGACCTCGATTGGCCAGCCAGTTGTCCATCCTCATATCCCACTTATCGTACCCCTAAGAGTGTATCCCTACTCCCCGACTTTAATGATAGGACACAGCTATCGGGGCAGCAACTTAGGATCGGTACTATGGACAGTGATCCAGCAGTACCCCATCAGGATGACCAGGCTACCCAACGTCCCAACAGGATGGTAACGAGCCATCCGTCACCTATGGACTTGTTGGACCCAGACTATCCTCAAGGACCAACGTGTCCTATACTGACTGCATCATGCCCGCGCTCTGGCGCCTGGCCTCGCACACAGCCTATATGCACAACGGTGGATGACAGCACATGCATATGATCATTAATTATTCAGCACCTTTACAACTCATCATCATATCTCAGCTCAGCACATGAGCTCAATATCTTTACCAGCACCACTATCATTTTTCAGCACTTATCAATTTAAAATAGCTCAGTCCTATTCCCCATACAGCAATGCTTAACATCAATATATCTTCCGACACATACAATATAATTACCAACATGCATCATATAACGGTAATCATTACCATATCAACCAGTACAACATCAATTAACAACCATCTTTAATCAACATATGAGTCCACCCTATTGTTGCTCAGGTGACCTACTACTAACATGTTATCATATCAACCACACACATACAATCATAAAACAATCATATGATATCAGCATCATATCAATCAGCATACATCATAGTTATCAATAGATTATTCCTATGGTTGATAGACCTCTGACAACTGTCCTCAGCTATCACAGGCCACAACCCCTCTCCTAAGGTGCTGCTATTATCAACTACTAGTAGGGCTAAGGTCACCTTACGCCTAATTATACATTTATTCTAATCCTACAATCCCAAGTGGATAGGGTTCAGGACTCCTTACCTAGTTAGAAGACCGTTGCAACTGCTGTCACTCTCTGTGTCCTCGCCGCTCTTACTACTCCTACTCCTACCCTTGGACACTCCCATCTAGTCTATTAAGCCACTCCCATCCTCTCCTCTTAGATGATTATCCACTAAGAGCTTTCTGATGCACAAGCTCCTCTTTTTGAGGCAAGTGCAGAGCATACTTGCTTCCTAGTGACCCTCTAAGCCTCACTTCTATTCTCAATCTCTAGAATTACTTACTAAGAATTTTCTGATGTGCCAGATCCTCCTCAGAGGCAAGCACAGAGCATACTACCCTTAGAAGTTCCTAAAGAGAAAAAACTCCTAAAGAGAGAAAACTAGAGAGAGAAGAGGATACAGAGCGTACCTAGCTTAGAAGACCGCTATCGCTCGCGCCCCATCGCTCTTCCTTCCCTAAGCCCCTTTCCGTACACCAATGGCTCAATTGGAGCCTTGCACGAAATGAGGGGCGATGAGCCCTATATATAGGCACAATTTGGTCCCATCGCGTCGCGATGGACCATAGGCATAACTCTGGTCACATTGCGACCATGACACGTGTCGCTCATTCATTGGTTACGGTCACCGACTTAGTCACCACCTCACCGGTTCTAGAATTCTCTTCATCGCGTCGCGATGGAGTCCTTTGTATTCTCCATCGCGTCGAGACGGTCCTTAAATAATGATATTCCATTTTTGCCCTTCTAGTCATTTCTAGAGTATTCCAAGCCTTTCTGGGTCATTCTTAAGTCCGTTTTCTTCCTAATTAAAGTCTTTAGCCTCCTTTTATCACTTAATTACCAATTTAATTTTTACACTTAAAATATTATTAAAGATTATCTAAAAATCAGGATATTACATTTCTACCCTCTTAAAATAATTTTCGTCCTCGAAAATTCAGCGATCGTTATATTGCTAAGACTGTTATCCTGCAATACCTAATCAACCTTTCTTCTGACTTCCTTCGAATTTCAGTTCATCCTAATCACTATAATCTTCTTAATAGTTTACTAACCTATATTAAGGGAATTTCCTCAATAATACCTATAACTTGCAGTTACGTCAAGGTTACTCCAATCTTATCTCGTTCTTGAGTCCTCAACTTTAATCATACCTTGCTATACCTAATCTCAAACTTGATATCATACTTAAGGATAAATATCTATTGACTATATTCGAAAGTTAATTCTCCATCTTCCTCTCTTACTTTCTTTCTCCAAATCGATATAATTTTCCTAATAGCTTACCAATCTACACTAAGGGGTTTTCTCAACAATACCTATTTCTCTATCCAATTTTAATAAGGTTGCACCAAGGCTGCTAACTACATCATTCTAGTTCTATTTCTTTCTCGGGTCTTTTCAACATCTAAATCCCTTTAATATCAATACCTTGTTATTTCTAGTTCTATACTTTATTTATCCTCTAAAACCTTTATTACAAGTACCTATAGGTTGACTATATCCGAAGATCAATTTTTCATTTTCTTTCATCAAAGTTCTAATCCCCATATTCATCAATTCTACCTATTCTTTTCCCTAACTATACATGTCCTTAATATTTTGGATCATTGTCCTATAAACCAGTCTTCTTCCAATCCTTCTTTCAAGATAAACTTCCTTGATCCTTCTCCTATTTTTGCACTAATCCAATGATCATACGGATTTGATTCTCATTTCATTGAGAGAATCTTACTTTGAGGAAACTATCAAGAACTTAGTTTTTCCTATTTTTGTTACTACGCTCATTATATCACCTAGATCCATTAAAGCACTCCTTCAACCATGTTTTAACACTGGATTAAGCTTCCTAAATCTTTCAATTATTCTTTCTAAGTTCCTTGATTTCTCATCCAAGACTTTACCTATGGTTGTATGTGATTTTCGAAATCTTATCTTGATATTATACTCAACTATTTTCTAACTAAACTTTAACAAATCTTAATACAATTACTTCTTAATCCTAATCCAAGGCTTAAACTTTACACTCTTATTTTCTTATTAAGTCTGGAAAACTAAGATATTGCTCCCGTGGTCTTATTACTATCTATGCTAATATGAGATTAAATAGAGAAGAAACAACTTCGAGAGAGAGATGAGAGATTCCATTCCTATCACCTTTATGGGATTTCCAAAAGAACGGGGTTAACTATTGGTTTAATGGTCTCAAATAATGAATCCAAAATCGCTATGGATATGTTTTATCTATTTCTACTGCCATACCAAGTTTCTCCTGATTATATTCATCAGGGAAGATTGTTTCTCTCCCTATCCTCTGATAATAACCCTACAGATGATCGGATTCCTTATTCACTTCTGGAAATGATGACTATGTTGTTCAATAGGTCGATCAATATCCCTTATTGTCCTTGGTCTTTCCTAAATATGGTATCTTTAAACCCTCCTTGTAATTATTACTCCTAACCCTTATGTTATTATGATTCTCCTCAAACTTATCTTTAGTCCAATACTCCTTGTACCTTTATCTTACATGGTTGCCATTAAACCAAATCCTCCACTATCACGCGTAACTCTTTGTCTCATATTGATAGGTCAGTGTCTTCACTTTCTCATAATTATCATCCTAACTACTGCTAATCTCATCTTACTATTTAAAAGTCCATTCTCTTACTGTTCTTTCTTTCCTCCTTTTGGCCTCGATCTATACTTCCCTCTAATGATGTTTTTCACCTTTACTGTTCATCCTAATCCTACTCAATCAGCCTTATAGTAAGGACTCACTTCTCAAAAAGTTCTAACCTAATCTGCCAATCGTAAATCTTATTCCAGGGATCCTTATTCAATCCTTATGCCTAACTCCTTGATCTTTCAACATCAATCATACATTAATATTTGGTTTTCATTCCCTTGTTGCTTCTTAGTTCTTAATCTATGCTCCAATTAACATTGTTTACCTATACTGTTTACCTTAACCACACCTCTTGCTACCTCGTCTAACCATACAATGGTAACTTACTCTTCATGGAAAAAGTACCAAGGGTTCTACTATTATTGCATTATAAAATCTCTATGTTGTCTCTATGCCCAATCCCTGGATCAAAATCCTTCCTAATTCTTCCTTTATCATATGGCCCTTTTGCCTTTATTACTAATACTCCTCCTAAGATCTATTTAACAGACTTTCAGATCATTGACTAATAAGCTCCTTTATTCTTAACATATGACCCATCTACCTTCCATCACCTCGACTCTTATTTCTAGGTCAACAAACTCATCTACCTTTATAATCAACCGAAACTTCTCATCTAACACATGAACTATCTTCTTCTTATCTTTCTATTCCAAAATCTGACTCTTACGAAATTCATCATTATCGGTTTGGTCACCTCTGGATTCTAAATCCATCATTACCATACATCCATCCCTAAAGTTTGGTTAATAATCATATCACCTCGAGCCAAGTTCATTCCTTCTATCACTTTTCCAAAAGATTTCTTTTCAAAAGCAGACCCTTAATAACTATTGTATTCTATCTATTTACTTGATACTCTTATCTTATCCCAAACTACTCTATTTCCTTACTTGCTAGATTGTTGGCTCTCATAGCGTTTCCATCCTTTTTACCATTCCTAATACCCTATTTCAATTTCCCTCAATCAAGGTTCATCTTATAAGTTAAAGCCTAAGAATATTTATCTAATACTTCTGTCAATAACTCAACTTCAACTGCAAAACTCATTTCTCTATCCATCAATCTCAATAGTGTAAATCTCTAATTCATTCCCTCTATTTTATATTATCATTGGGTCATCTCGAATGCTTTATTTCTCCGTAACTAATCGATATAGGCTTCATGTCTTATTTTCAAAAGGTTTACCATTGATCCTAAATTTACTGTTTTCTGATTCTAACGTATTGTCCCTACTGTTTTTCCTATGGTCTTTTCATCACCTTCCAAAAGGAATGATATCATCATATCGGTGGGTCACAAATTCTAGTAAGAATCCTACAGCCTATAATCCAAGAGATTAGAAAAACCACCTAGCTTAATACTTTTATGACACAAATGTAAGGAGACGCACTTCTCTTCTAAGTATAGCCAGAATTCGGTGGGGATTCCACTAAACACAGCCAGTGACAATACCCTAATGACTCCACAATCCGATTAGGATTGTAACCGCTCTAGTGATGACACCCTAATAACACAACAGTCCGGTTTATGATCGAACTGCTCTGATACCAAAATGTGACATCCTAAAATTTCAGTTGATACAACTACAGTGGAAATAACTTTATTTCAATATTTCGAATGAAAGTATACATATGTATTCAAAATATCCAACCTTAAGACCTTCTTAATTGTACAAAATATCTGACAACTAGAACTGACTCTGATTCACTGGCTATGGACCCACAATCTTTATTTTTCTTTTGAAGTCCGACTGACACCTGCCACTATCCGCCAGCGAATATATGCAAAAAAAAGAATAATATAGGAGACTCAAAACACACTATACGCACTATTGAATGGGAAGGTAGGTATTAGAACTTATATATAAATAGGCAGCACGCTTATATAACATACCAACAAAGTAAAACAATAGTACATCAGTGAGAGTAGATCACACATCTCTCAATAACTGATCATCACCTAGCTACCCTTTTCCATGCAACCTGCATCTACATGCCTACGTGGCCACACAGCTTACAAATGTGGCAAAAGCAACCCCGCCTTAGCTACTTTGCCTGTATAAATAACAGCGACCTCGATAGGCCAGCCAGTTGTCCATCTCCATATCCCGCTCATCGTACCCCTAAGAGTGCATCCCTGCTCCTCGACTTTAATGATAGGACACAGGTATCGGGGCAGCACTCGGGATCGATACTATGGACAGTGATACAACAATACCCCGTCAGGATGACCAAGCTACCCAACGTCCCGATAGGATGGTAACGAGCCATCCGTCACCTGTAGACTTATCGAATGCAGACTATCCTCAAGGACCAGTGTATCCTATACTGACTGCATCGTGCCCGCACTCTGGCACCTGGCCTCACACACAACCTATGTGCACGGCAGTATATTACAGCACATGCATATGATCATTCATTATTCAGTACCTTTACAGCTCATCATCATATCTCAGCTCAGCACATTAGCTCAATATCTTTACCAGCACCATTATCATTTTTCAGCACTTATCAATTTAAAATAGCTCGGTCCTATTCCCCATACAACAATGCTTAACATCAACACATCTTCCGACATGTACAATATAATTACCGACATGCATCATACAACGGTAATCATCACCATATCAACCAATACAACATCAATTAATAACCATCCTTAATCAACGTATGAATCCACCCTAATGTCGCTCAGGTGACCTACTACTAACATATTATCATACAACCACACACATACAATCATAAAATAATCATATGATACCAGCATCATATCAATCAACATACATCACAGTTATCAATAGATTATTCCTATGGTTGATAAACCTCTGACAACTGTCCTCAGCTATCACAGGCCACAACCCCTCTCCTAAGGTGCTGCTATAATTACCAACATCCCTAGTGGATAGGGTTCAGGTTTCCTTACCTGGTTAGAAGACCGTTGCAACTGCTGCCACTCTCTATGTCCTCGTTGCTCTTGCTACTCCTACTCCTACCCCTGGACACTCCTATCTAGTCAACTAAGCCACTTTCATCCTCTTCTCTTAGAAGATTATCCACTAAGAACTTTCTGATGACTAGGTCCTCTTTTTGAGGCAAGTGCAGAGCATACTTGCTTCCTAGTGATCCTCTAAACCTCACTTCTATTCTCAATCTCTAGGATTACTTACTAAGGATTTTCTGATGTGCCAGATCCCCCTCAGAGGCAAGCATAGAGCATACTACCCTTAAAAGTTACTAAAGAGAGAAAACTAGAGAGAGAAGAGGATACAGAGCGTACCTGGCTTAGAAGACTGCTGTCACTCGCGCCCCGTCGCCCTTCGTCGCTCTTCCTTCTCCCTAAGCCCCTTTCCGTACACCAATGGCTCAATTAGAGCCTTGCACGAAATGAGGGGTGATGAGCCCTATATATAGGCACAATTGGGTCTCGTTGCGTCGTGATGGACCATAGGCATAACTCTCGTCGCGTCGCGACCATGACACGTGCCGCTCACTCATTAGTTGCGGTCACCAACTTAGTCACCGCCTCACCAATTCTTGAATTCTCTCCATCGCGTCGCAATGGATTCCTTTGTATTCTCCATCGTGTCGTGACGGTCCTTGAATAATGAGATTCCAATTTTGCCCTTCTAGTCGTTTCTAGAATATTCCAAGCCTTTCTGGGTCATTCTTAAGTCCATTTTCTTCCTAATTAATGTCTTTTGCCTCCTTTTATCACTTAATTACTAATTTAATTTGTACATTTAAAATATTATTAAAGACTATATAAAAATTAGGATGTTACAATTCGCAGACGACGGAAAAAAAATCGCAGATTTCACTTACAGTTGCACAAATGGTGGACGACGGAGACAACGAGGAGGGGGCAACATCAGCGAATGGGAGCTGAATGGGGTTTGGGTGGGAGGAAGAGAGGAGTATCAGCGATGGGGTGTGGGTGGGAGGGGGAGAGAGAAAATAAAAGGTGAATGAGATGTCATGTGATGGTTGGAATGAAAGATTTGAATTGGTGGCAGTGGTATTTTGGTCATTTCTGATTTGAAAAACCTGACGGGGGGTGTGGGTAGGATAATGGGGGTGCTGGTAGAAATTGCCTTATTCTATTGCATGGACCCGTGGTGGAGTAATACATTATGTTAAAAAAATAATTTATATTATAAACTTAAAAATAATAAAAAGATTAATAATAAAATGTTTTTATTATAATAAAAGCATAAAATATTGAGAAATTAATATATTGTCATATATTAAATAATGCAAATTAAATAATAATGGTTGCAACACACACACACACATGTTGACCTATTAAGGTTGTAGGTGTATACACAAACTTGTTCCTGATGTATTGACATGCATGGCTAACCACATTTATGATATGCGATGAATTATTTGATGAATCTAATATTGTGGTGACTTGATCTTTGACATGTTGATAGAACTATCTTCTCACATGCAATTATTTGATATTGTGGTGATTTAATTGTTGATCTGTTAGTTGATTTGTTTACTCATATGCAATGCTTGAGATACCATGATAATGTCTGCGGTCTATTAAATATATATATGTATATAAAGGTATGTTGTTGTGTGTGTGTGTATATATATCGAAGAATATTTTAACATATCAAATCCAATTTTAAATATAGCATATATAATTTTTTTAAAAATATTGTAGAAAATTTATTATGAATTGGTGATGTTATATATATATATATATATATATATATATATATATGGCTCATGTTTCACACGGTTTACAATAAAAACATAAAAGTTATATACGGTTTACAATAAAAACATAAAAGTTATATATATATATATATATATATGAAAATTTGAAATTTTTAGCAAAAGAAAAATTATAGAAATAGGAAATTTATACATATAAAATTTAGTTTTAAAATATATTATTATAAAATAAAAAATTTGTCATATATATAATATCATTAGTTGTAAACATTTTCCATGCAATGTATGAGTAAACTACAATGCACGAGGGAACAGAGTTTGTAAAAATGTTTTACGTTTTTTATTTAAACAAAATTAATTTTGGCATCTTAAAAATATTAAAATCATAAAAAATTATTGACAAATAAATATTAAGGTAACAGAAACATAATCCTTCCAATTAAGGTAACCTGAGCACAACGCATGGGTAAAGTATCTTTCAAGTTTATCATATATAGAAATAATGCGGCACGTCTTGTAGTACAGTAAATTTGGATATTTATGCCCTCATTTTGGGCGGATAAAATGGGCGGAAAACTCCCCATTATTAGTTCTTTTAAGTAATAAGAGATTACTTTCCCCTCATAATTCAACTATCCTCGAAAAAATAGAAGCCAAATATAAAATATAATATATTATTACATAATAATTTTTTATACTTAGTAAGACTACTTTTAGTGATTTTTTTTGGTAAAAAAAAAATCACATAAAAGATTAAAAAAAATTAAACATATTGTAAGTTTCAAAGGGGAAGCAATGCTAATGATTTACTAAGAAAATTTCGTACTACTTGTTTACTGTTGACAATAACAATGTAGTCAACTCCTACGATCAAAATTAAGTTAGTATTTTGATGGCCAAAATCTTACATCACTGGCATGAGTTTCATGATGTATTAATCTCAGATTTACTTTGACAACTCGAAATCAGGCAATCAGCCACACCCTGAGAAGATGCGAATACAAAATGTGTGCAACTTCTATCACTTCTGAAAACACTAATTTAACTCCTCTCGGTCCACTCTTTGAACCTCTCCATCGCCTTTAATTTTCTCATCGCTTTGAGTTTTGGCTCTTTTTAAGCAATATCCTTCAATAATTTCTCCATGCTTAAGAACTCCGGCAATGCCTCCTGGCCACTTCCACTTTTTCCTATTATTTCTCCTTTCTTTGTAAATTCTTTATTCCTATATATACTTTTCCTTTATCTGTTTTTCACTCTTGTCCAAGGCCTCTCAAATATAGCTGATACTAATCAACACGGAGTCAATTTTTATGACGAAAGAAAGATAACTGAATGAAATAGGACTATCAGAAAGGCCTATTCATTAACATGGAGTCCCTGCCAAGGCCTTGAAATAAAAGTTCATACTGCAAGATTTACATATGTGAGGGGACTCCTGAGTGAGGTGTACATAAACAATATGCACGAAAAACTTAAACATGGAAAATCTAGGGCTTAATACCTTCAACCCACTATTGGGGGTACCTTTTGAAATGTTGGAATAAACATGTTGCCTTCAGGCATGGGCCCAATATCAATTGCATATTCCAGTTGGAAGTGGTCATAGGGATTGCTCAAGCAGTGCCTAAACTATTTTTTTTTTTTTTTGTTGCGGACAGATTGTGGCCAAACCCAGAACTTGTTGGAAGAATTTATCACTCTGCAGAAACAAAATTTGAGCATAACTTGAGTATCAAAAAGCTTGCCAAGAGCATACATAACTTCAAGCAAGAACATCAAGGGGGCATGTCTAAGGTCCTTGTAACCCTGAGACTCAATAATTTCCTTATATCCCTAAACCAAAATTGAAGATATTGACATTGTTTGCAATAGCACAAATATTGTTTGGAAGATCCAAGTGACCACAAATAATTACCTTATAGTATAACACTATGCATTAACTGTATCATCCACAAGCTTACAGATCCTATACAAAATTAGATCTTTATCTACGTAAGGATGATTTTCTTTAGTTAGTGCCCTTAGCTATGATTTTGATCAATTTCTATCTCTAAACTTGATGTCCAGTGAAGGAAAATAGGCTGTTACATTAAACAAAAATAAAAAGTATAGTAAATAGGTTGTTACATTAAACAAAAACAAAAACGAATAGAGAAGGAAGATGAAACAGAAAAAGGATGGAGTTGCGGGTTACCTCAAGTAGAGGCTGAGTTCGATGATTCCAATCTACACCTAATACTTGCCCACAATGACACCGGCATTAAAGAAGTGGGAAAATGGTTGAACCGGAACTTATATACTTACAGCAAGTAGATTACTCGATTACAATATGTAGCGACTCACCGATTGGAAGAGGGAAACAAAATGGCAGAGCTGCAAGGAAAGTCACACATTAATTGTTTATGGGATTCAAAGTTTATAGACCAAATTGAACCCGCCGCTTAGGTTACCAAGCATGCACAACCTGTCACTCCTTGGAGATTGCTGAGCAACATTTTTTTTTTTATATAATTTGTGCATAGTTCCAACAACTTAATAGTTAAAAGAAGCAGATACGTTGCGTAATTAAAGAAATGCGTAATTAAAATGCGGTGCAATTAATTTAAAGAACTGTTGCGAAGGGTTGCAAAAACGATAAGACAGACCATTTTGGTGGATAACATGGTTAAACTTAAAGGAATGAGAAATTTTTATTGGATAAAAATGTCCACGATTTGGGCGGACATTTTAGAGGGGAAAACTTCCCCTTGTTAGTTCCATTATTAGTTCCACTAGACAAAATCCCATGCTACGCACGGGGTGCAAGCATTTAAAAATTTAAATTTTATTAATATATTTTTTTAACATAGAGTTTTATATTTAATAAAATTACAATGGCAGTTTCCCGTCAAAAAAAAAATTACAATGACAGTTTCTTAAAATTTTAATTATAGATATGTAATTTTAGTAACTATAAATATTTTTCTTATTATAATATATGGATATGGATGATAGATTTATTTTTGTATTTTTTAAAATTTATTTTTACTTTTTAAAACAAATTTACTATTCCTGTCAACAGAGGTATTACTTTTTTTTAGTATGAGTTTTACTAAAAATGTAATAATTTTTAAATTTTTACTTTGACATTAATGTAATCACAACGCATTATTTCATAATTTAAAATTTTCATAAATTCAAATATAAGAATACTTTTATTTTCGGTAAATCACTCATAAACAATGTATTTTCGATTATGTTAATACACCTTTTAATTATGTTTTTGACAACTTGGATTTATTCTATCGACAAAATAATTATACTTCCACCGAGTATGTAGTAAACCAAACACACATTAATACAATAATTTAAATTGATTTTGTATTAGATAGAAAATTAATAAAGAAATTAACAAAATAAATAAATATATGTACTTGTTGTTTTTAAAACCATCCGAATAATATTTTTTTAAACAATGTTATTTTCTATATTATTTTGAGATAGAAAAACCTTCAAGTGTTGTGCTGCGAAGTTCAGATCGAAGTTGGCGAGCCTTCTTCGCTTGAGTGTGAGACTGAAAGTACGCGTTAACCTTGTCTCACAGTTGCCATGCATGCTTCAATCCGACGACATGGCGAAGCATTTCCTTCGAAATAGTCGATTATAGCCATGCGAGCAACAGTTGATCCTGTTGCTCCTATTTCTTGAACTCAGGTGCAACGCGATTCGCAAACTATCTTCGATCGTGTTGAACTTCGGCGGAATTGTAGGATTCACCAAGAAATGGTGAAGCTTGTGCGCCTTGATCACAGGCTCGACCTGTTGGCACCATAAGAGGTAGTTCTCTAAGTCTAACTTCTCAGAAATCGCAATGAAAGACGAAGACGAAGATGAGCGAATGATAGTTGGTGACGAAGACGCCACAGTTGCGGAAGCTGAAGGCGACGGTCCTGCATTCACCGGCGGCGTCAAAGGCTGCGACGAAGGCAGATCCTCTGGACTCGATGATACCGTATTAGAAAAGCATAAACTATAACTGACTTGTAACTGAATTGTAAACTAATTTTGGAAAATTCTTTTCTGTTTTTCATTGATTGAATCATTTACATCAGAGGGCTTTATATAGCTTTCTCTGCTTGAGTACACAGCTGTCAAACAACTGTAACTGATCTGGTGATCAGTTTAGCTAGTTACAAGGGATACTAACCTATATGCTAGCCTATCATTGTTATTCTAGTCTTACAAGGGACACTTTCTCTTATAACAGTGTGCACTAAAACATTACAAAAAATAGCCAAATACAAACCAAAATAAAACTCAGACAAGATAAAAAATATACCTTAGTTAGGATGATTCAGAAACAAACTATCCTCAAGGGAGTATAGCAAAGATGCAGCCACAAAAAATGTTTATATGAGAAATAGAACAAAATGATTAAAAACCCTAACTTTATTTACATTGGAGAAAAAATCTCACAGCTAAACTCGTAGAGGTTCAGAATGCGTAACCAAAAAAATAAAATAAAAATGAGCAGCGTCTATTAAGCATACCCAGAATGAGCCACTAGTTCCTGCCATCATTTGATTCCGATATTGCAACATCATTTTCTTTGTCAAACCTAATTTCATAAAAAAGAAGGCAATGGCAGAATGAATCAAAAAACACAAATGAAACCCCCGTTAAGGAAAACAAATACCCAATTACAGAAAACGTAGACTCCCTTACAGAAAACGAAGATGAAAAAAATAGATGAATAAACCCTAAAAAATCAGAAACGTGAACCAAAATCAAAAACAAAAAACCAAAAAAAAAAATATCGAGAAGGGAAGAAAGTGATGGTGTTGTCCGCCTGTGAATGAGAAAGAAGAGAGGTTGATGTTGCTATGGGAAAGGAAAACCTGTGGTCAAATCTCTGCTTGATTGAAACCATAAAGACACAAAATGCATAACAACCATTTTGGAAAAAACCTGTTGTGAAATCTCTGCTTTCAGAAATGGAAGGGAGAGAGAAAGAAAGCAAGAATGGAAAAAAGAAATGGGGGGATGGAGGGGGGATTCGTGTCTTTCATCAAAATGGGAGAAAAATCAAGACCTCACAATATGGGAACCCCATCATTGTGAAAAATCAGACCAAGGTCATAAAATTAAAACAGTCCAACAAAATATAATGCAAACAGAGAAGTAAAATTTGTATTAAAACAACCAAGTGAAAATCTTGCACCAAGTTGGAACCCAAAAACAAAGAAGCAAATCATATCAAACCATAGAGCTTTAAGACACTCCTCCATTTCTGCAAATGAAACAATAGCATATCTACATCAGGATTGAACCATGATATGAGTCCATAAAATTTAAAGTTAATCGCATACCCAAAAAAAAAAAAAAATGAATGAAACAACAGCTATTGAAATCCCAAATCATACAAAATTCAAAAAATGGCATTTGGTACCAAAATAGGTTACCTCTAATATTGTACCATTTTTCCTGTAAGCTTCATAGTCTCGATCCCCAGTGCCTCCACGCCTTGGATCCATTTTTCAGTTTCCTATGAGTTTTCTGGACCACCATTGCAAGTACGGAGCAACATTTACAACACCCGACACTGAGAGATAGGACATGCAAATGGGGTGAAGTGAGATAGCTTGATTTTTGTGAAAGGAAACCAAAAAAAAAAAATTGAAAACAAAAGAAACGGGATTATCACCTGAAAAGCTTAGGGAAAAATGTAGAGGTAAGAAGGGAAAAGATCAGATGAAGAGGTAGAGAAGCATAAGCAACCATCTTCACAAACCCATCTCCTCTTCCCTTCTTCAGATCCAAAATCCTCTCCTTTTTGTGTCCAAATCCGCGATTTTGTGGTTGATTCGATTCGGTTAGTCTCAGGTTCTTTAGGGTTTGGGTGGAAGAAAAGGAGAAGAAGAGATGGAGAAGGAGATAGAAGAAATTTGGGGATTTCAAAATTCAAATGCATGTGGTTGGAGAAAATGAAGAAGAAATTTGGGTAAAAAAAAAAAGAGGAAGAGAAGGAACGGGAGGCGCAGAGAGAAGATGAGAGATAGATTCAAAAAAAAATTGTGTGAATGTTGCAGTGGCTATTCTCAGAGGAAGGAGGAAGTGGTGAGAGGAAGGAGAAAGAGGAGGAAACGGAAGAGTGAGAGAGAGAGCGAGAGCAAGCGAATAAGCAGCCGAAAATTGAAATTGAAACAAGCTTTTGAAAATTGAATTAAAGACAGGTTTGAGCGAGACAAGTAAAAGAAAGTAAAGGTCAAAATTGTCACTGAAGTTGACACGTGTCAATGATATAAGATGTCTTAATTGGTAAAATAGTGAGCCCATTAGGGGTTAAGATTGATACTCCTTCAAAAGGTTTTTCATTAAAAACCCAAAGTCCTGGTGTGCCTGGTTCGACACTTTTGTCCCCTAATCAAAATTGTGTGATTGATCCTTAGAAAGGAAGTCACAATTTGAGGTAATACTTCGCCCCACAAGGACCGACTTGGTGTGAAGTGGTCATTTTTTGTATCAAAAAAAGTTTTTCATTAAAAGCCTTTTAGTACTCTAAATAAATTAATCCAAAACATTTTTCCTTATCAAGGTCTGCTCCCTACACTTCATTTCCCATTCCACCACCTAAATCCCAAAGGAGTCTGCTTATCGAAAATAATAAAAAATATGATAAATTCAGTGAATGAATGCTCTTTGCCCGGTTATTTAGTGCCGCTTGCCTTAATTTGTTTGGATGAATAATACTAACAACATATTATCTAATATACTTTCCTAACCAAAAAACATGGCACCTAACCAAACAAAATATACTTTTTTCAACACACTTTTATATTAGTGAATGACATATAGTATATGCTTTTCGCTAAATTTGTGAATGACATATAGTATATGCTTTTCGCTAAATTATGTGTCTTATTAGCTATTTGGTGGAATCATAGTTGTTAAACTCGGCTCGGACCGGCGGTCAGCAGGATTCGACCGGGACGGTGATATGGCCGTCAGATGTTCGATCGGTTATGCTTTATCGGCCTAGTTCGACCGGTGTAACGGCGATTTTCGGCGAAACCGATGACCGGTGATTCAATGACCAGGCCGGGTCTTCAGCAGACAAGGAAATGTCTTTTATTTACCAAAATTGCAGTGCTCGGGATTCGATCCCAAAGACTTGACAATGCCGAAGCCTTACCACTCCACCGCTTGCTGATGTGTGTCTATTGTTTCAACCAATTTATATATATCCTTAATTAATCGTATACATGTGACCAAAAAAATCATATATATTTATTAAAATTCATATATATTTATTTTGTATGGTATATATGTGAGTGTATATACATGTATAAAATTTTATAATTTGTAATTATAATAAAGACGGGTCATGCGGTATTGGTGACCGCCGGTTGACCGTTGATTGGCCATCGAGTCTGCGGCCGGAGTCGATCAAGGCGGGTTTAATAACTATGGGTGGAATCCATTCCGGTAACAGTGAAAGCAACATGAAATTATCCTAATAACAAACAGTGTATTGGAAATGCTGGCTGTGAGAGTCACTGAGAGAAAGTATTGGAAATTGTATCTGAATTCAAGGGAAATACTGAAAATCGATCTTGCAGTCTTCTCTTCTAACAGAAATGAGAATATTGCCTATTGCCTAATATCAACAAAAAAAAAATGAAAATATTGGCATGTCAAATAAACACAGAAATGAAAAAGCCATGTCAACCATCTATGTCAGCAATTTCCCTACCGTAACCAGTAATATACCTATGCATACACACTGATTGCGACGTGTTGTTTGATACGAATTTTGGATATAACAGTTAATTTATTACAAATTTTTTAATACAGTTAAGTTACAATCCATAGAGTTTATGAGTGAATTGGAATATAGCGCATTAGATTATTTTAGGATAAGAACTAAATTACAAATAAAAGCACCACTCCACTAATAAAGTTTTCTGATGAATTTCATTACTTGTACGATAGAAGTGAGTAAATGCGTGAGGTTTTTGGTTATATCCTTAAATTATACTACCTTCGTCCCTAAATATAAGCCCATTTTGACCAAAATACACAAATTAAGAAAAGTAGTTAATTTATTTAATTTGTCTATAATGCGTACTATTTTTCCAAAACTGCTCTTCAATTATTGACTTAAGAAAGAGAAATCGTCATCGCATTTACTATTGATTACAAAAAACAATGTAAATTAATTAGGGGTATTCTTGTAAAAAAATAATTAATACACCTAATAATTTGTAAAAGGTTTATAAAAAGGGACAAATCTTTTTTTTTCAAATGAGACTTATATTTAGGGACGAAAGTAGTAGAATCACTTAGCCTGGCCCGACAGTAAATAAAGAAGTGGCCCAAAATAAAGATGTGGCTAATCATCTTTCAAGTCACACACTAACAGGGACTAATATTATTGGCAGTGACATATCTAGGACCCTGGGTCAGTGAGGTTAAACTATTTAACTTTAATTAATAATTAATTAATAATTTTTAATTAAAAAATAATAAAAGTTTAATATATCTAAAATTAACATTATAACAATTAAATGAAGGGAATCACCAAGGCACCATCAGTATAGCCAAAAACAGAACAGTATAGACAATAATAACGTGAACAAAATTCTAATAACAACAATATAACTAAAAAAATTAGGAGACCACCAAATTAGAAGAATTAGGGACAGAGAACATTCAACTAAAAATTAGAGGACCACCACCTCAGCAAAATTAGGGGCCCAGCCCAGTAGCAAACCAAACCAGAACAAAAAATAGCGAACAAAACAAAATCGGTTCATTTCACAGTAGCAGGAAACCAGCGAGAACTGATTAGGGGTAGAGAAATTTGAATAGGAAATTAGGACTAGGGAACCAGCGAAATTAGGAATTAGGGGTAGAGAACTTTGAATCAACACAACAAAAATTAGTGAAATGGAAATCTGTGTGTCATAAAAAAATTTGGGTTTTGGTAAAAAAGGGAAAAGGAGTGCAGCGAAGAGATCTGAGGCTCACCACTCACGAATTTGCGGTCATCGGTCGGTGCAGAGAAAGGAGAGGAGTGGTTCGGCGGAGAGGAGATTCGAGGCTCAGGCAGAGAGGAGGGGAAAGGAGTGCGCAGCGAAGAAAAAAATAGAGTAATGGCAAAGTGGTCCGGTGCGGTTCAAAACAGAGCAATGCGGAGCTGAGATGAGCTAAAGGCGGTGCGGTGGTCTGATTCTCAGCTCTTGTGGAAGTCGTGTAGTGGTGTGGTGGAGCAAAGAAATCGCGTGTGACAATGTGAGAGTAAGGGAAGACAGTGGTGAAGTGAAAGAGATGGTGAGTCACGTCAGGTCATAGTCACTGCTTGAGAGAGACTGCTGTGAAGCATTGGGTGCAAAATAGTAGACTCGGAGGGGTCAAAAAAAAATATGGTATAAGTAAGATTTTCGAAATCTCAGCAGTATGGGTCCGCCCCTAATTACTGGCACTAATTAAGCACTTATTCAATATATATCTTCCTTTCTAAGTTGGTGTTATTTTGGGCAAATAAAATTGGAATACATCAAGGTCCTAGCTTGATAAAATAATGTTGGAGGACAACTATAATATATGCACAGCAATGGGTCGTCTTTCATCTGGCCTTGAATTATAAAACGACGACAGATTTGATACTTATAGAGCACTGTAATTGAACATTTGGACTACATGTCAATAGCCAGCACCACCCAGTGGAAAATTTAACGGTTTTATTTTGCAGAGATTTGATTATATATTTTTTTTTTGAGGAAATTATAATTATAATTTTTTTTTGACAGTACAAAATTTTAAATATAAAGACTTGATTAAAACATTAGTGATATTACAGAGATCTACAGATTAATTTAATCTATTATAAATACAATAATTCTTTTTGACAGGAAATACAGTAGAGTCTTAAGTACCACTTGTCACCCATTATTTTATGCATTTATAGGATATGCAGTGCTCCCACATCATGTCCTACTTGGGTTACACCGGTAAGATAGCATAGTAGGAAAACCGGAATTAACGGTGAAAAAACAATGTGACTGGTAAAAGCATCCAGGAATAGAGAAGTTACAGTTACAACAAAGGATTCACTAACACTGAAAGCAAAAACTAATTTGAAGCTCATGAGAGTAAAATCCATTATGAACGTGGAAGGGGTGAAGAAGCAAGAAAAACAAAATTGGTCATTTTTCAATTATATTCAATTCATCAAATCCTCACAAACATGAGTTAATCCATCAATTGCAAGATTATTAATCAAACGCTCTTAAATTCCTGGAAAAAAAAAATATATCCAACCCGCCTCCCACTCCCACCTTCTGTGCAGATATTTTTAAAAAAAATAAAAAAATGAAAAGTAAACCACATCCAAGATAGTAGCGAACATTGACTCCCCCCTTTAGGTGACCAAAATCAAACGGGTATTCAGCCTGCTCTATCAGTGGTTGTTTCTCTCAATGGTTTTCCCACCAATTCTGTTCCTTCAAGCACCTAGAAGTGAATTGGTCTTTTAAACAAGAGAAATGAAAGTTTTAAATTGAAAAAATCAAAACACATACTACATGTGAGAACCTTTACACTTGTAGGTACCTTAAAAAATTTAAATATGGATTGAGTACCCTGTTGATTTTAAGGTGGTGGTGGTGTATCTTTATTACTTTGCTTCAACTCTTTTAGATGCTGAAATTCCTCGCAATCAGCTCCAACCTCACTGAGTGATAGGAAAAGCTTTGGCACTATCTTGGCTAACATCAACTTGAAACCCAGAGAGGTTGAATTCGGACTGCTATTGTCACTCACAGAGGCATCTCTAGTCAACGAGCCGATCAAGTATCCGTTCATATATGCATCACAAGCCTTAAGGATGTATTGACCACGCCTCCTAAAATGTTCTTTGATTAGCACTTCAAAATCCTAGAAAATTCATCAGGAAGATAGTCAAATATACTTTGCACAACTAAAAGAAACAACAGAAGTCTCGACAAAAACACATGAAGATATCAAATCTAGACATTAGAATGCAGATATGGGATGGTAGAGACGCTAAAGACTTCCTGACTCGTGAAGTATTGCTAAAGAAAGTACACATGTTAATGTCGCAATTAATATAACAATAACAATTTCATACACTCATTGAAATGCCCTTTGTTGCAACTAAATATTCTGGACAAGTTGATTTTTAACACCTTGTTTAATACATTCTCCTGTAAAGAAATATATTGATTCATATCATACGAAAGTAAATGGATTCATAGACTGCCACCGAGAACCGATTATCTAATCAAGATAGAGATGTTGTTTTGCATGCATACCATAAACACTAAGCTCCCCAGAAAAAGCCTTCTCTTCTTTTTTGCTAACCCTGCTCCCAACCCTTTATTAAGTGTGTCAATTTTCTATGATGACGACGTGAACTATACGTACTGAGTCTAATTTAAACAAAGTATGCATATTGCGATAGTACTTTAAATAATAATGATAAAACAGGAACAGCGTTCAATCAAATGGATGGGATGGGTTCAAATAAAACATCTAAACATTATTCATACATCATGGTCTTGCAGTTCAGTAAAAAAGTATTCTCATTGTATGACAGAATTCTTCTCTCCTTCGGCTGTTCCAATCTGCTTATCATATCCAGCTTCATTGAAGTAAGGCTTAGAATTGAGTACTAGCCCTTGTAGTGAAACTAGAACTTGAAGGATGCTAGAAGATTGTGTCCCATACTTCATTTCCTCTGCCTGTCCATGTATTTAGAAGGCTAAGGCAAACCTCCCCTTCCTCATACAGATTAGGGTTAATACGCCAACCACCAGAATGATAGTATGCTGACTGCATCATTTGAGACCCAGACAAAGAACACAGAAAGACGTGTGTTAGGCCCACTATTAATGATAGGCCCATTATTAATGTGAGGGGAGAATATTCTAGAATGGAGGAGAATGAGGGAAGTTATGACTTGAGAGTGGGAATAACTAACTGTACAGGTGGCAGCCCAAGATTGCAGAAGGGGATTGAGGGAATTAGTGGATAGAGGGAGGAGAATATGCATAAAAATGGATTCATGGAGGGGGAGAGGCAGGTTGATTTTGGAGCAGATCGTGGGACTGAGTAGTGGGAGTGGTTCTCTCTCTCAGTAGGGGTTATTCTCATCTTGGGAGTATCATTTTCTTTTGCATTTTTATCCATTTCCTCCAGAGTCTCTCCATCCTTTGTTTCATTCACTGTTACATTGCCTGTATTAGGGAATTCCTTCCCTGTTTCCAGTGTTAATACCATTTCTACTTGATATTTTCCCCAATTTTGTTTTTGTTCTATTAATGGGTATCAAAGCTTCAGATCCTTGGAGCTTATGGCATTTACAAGAATGGAGGCAGTGATGAGAAGGATGGAAGAGATCAGAGTATACGAAACAATCCAAGCAAATCCATCCCAACAATTGAAGAAAGGGTCGAATCTTTTAAAGGAAAAATGGAACAGGTGCTGGAAATGCATATGCAGAAATTGAGAGAAGAGATTGCAAGTTTGAACAGGGAATTCCATGAGCAAGAAGAGCAAAAGGAAGAAGAAGGGCTGAAGACCAAGATTCAGAGCAATGATGGAGAAACAAAGAATGCAAATCCATCAAAGAAATCAGTGGCGGAGACCAGCAAAGAAATCAGTGACAAAGATCATCCACCCTCAGCAGAAGAGAAACAAGGAAAGAAGGAAAGGAGAGAAGCAGAGAAAGGCGCGATGGAGGAGAAGAATCGTGTACTGGAAAAGAGAGAAGATGGGTTGAGCCGAAGAATTGGGCCAGGGTCGAATCGGCCCACTTTGAGTGAACGATGGACTGGGCCAACCGGGTCGGGAGGAGCGAGTGACCCACGACGCAATAATTCATCCCTAGGGTCCAAAAATTCGCGAAATACACAATCCAAAGGGCAAGGGAGCACCGCGACGATGGAGAGCGGTCGGGCGGAGCCCGAGCATCGAAATCGCAATGAACATCGCCCCAAAGCAATGGTGCTCGCAGAGCACATCATGGCGGCGACCGACGTCGAATGGGAAGATAAGAGGAGGAAGGGTTTGTGGTGTTTTTGCGGTGGAGGCGAGCGTTTGGGGCGAAGAAAGCGTGGCGGAGGTTTGGGTTCCCAATGAATGTCGACGGTGTCGTTGAGTTTGGACCTTTGAATTTGCGTCACATGGCAGGTTTGCATATGAGGTGCTCAAGAAGAATGAGATCAGAAGTGACACGATCAAGAAGAAAGAAGGAGGGGCAATGATGGAATTACGTAAATTGGGTGGCTTGCTTGACCTAATGGGCCAGGCCCAAATTAATGAGGAAAAGAAAAGGGCCTTTGAGAGTGGAAATGGTTATTCAAGTCTTATGGATGGGCCATAGTTTGAAAGGAAGATGGTATTGGCCTATGCTAAGGATACCTTCAAGAATGGAAATGAGACACTGCCTAGACGTGTTGTGCTCATTGGAGAAGGTCACAAATGCAATTGAGTTCACATCGACTGGTATGAGTCTCTGTTTTTTGCCCAAAAATACAACCCAAAATAGAGCACATGATCGAATACCCGTACTCTGTTTTTTGGCCCAAACTACCACCCAAAACAGAGTATATACCCAGGAGGAAGTTCAAGTGTTTCATGCATAGCTCAGTCATTCTGCTTCAGGTTATGGGACCCCAGTGGAATTTATTTTTTTCTACAGTGCATTTCTTTCACCTTAAGGGCAAGGTGAAACTTGTGGGGGGAGTATTGTTAGGCCCACTATTAATGATAGGCCCATTATTAATGTGAGGGGAGAATACTCTAGAATGGAGGAGAATGAGGGAAGTTATGACTTGAGAGTGGGAATAACTAACTGTACAGGTGGCAGCCCAAGATTGCAGAAGGGGATTGAGGGAATTAGTGGATAGAGGGAGGAGAATATGCATAAAAATGGATTCATGGAGGGGGAGAGGCAGGTTGATTTTGGAGCAGATCGTGGGACTGAGTAGTGGGAGTGGTTCTCTCTCTCAGTAGGGGTTATTCTCATCTTGGGAGTATCATTTTCTTTTGCATTTTTTTATCCATTTCCTCCAAGGAGAGAGTCTCTCCATCCGTAGTTTCACTCACTGTTACATTGCCTGTATTAGGGAATTCCTTCCCTGTTTCCGGTGTTAATACCATTTCTACTTGATATTTTCCCCAATTTTGTTTGTGTTCTATTAACGTGAGATACATCCATGTGGACTAAATTTATACAAACTGAATAAATTTTGGCTGGGGCATAGTAAATTGGACATTAGTACAGCTTCAAAATAATTCCTTACCGGTGAAACATCAGGGTACTCTGGCAGAAGGTGAAAATCAAAGAAAAACAGCCCATCTTGGTAAGGGGTCCCGTATGGCCCCACAATAACTGCTCTCAAAAGATCCATTCTATCTTCATAAACTCATACATAGATTTCCTCTGTCAAAATGTTTAAATTGTTTACACCTACTGAAATGGGTGTATAGGCACAGCACAGTACAAAATTTAGATGGTATCAAATAAATGAATCACTGTTCACTAACCAGGAAGGTTATTCTGCAGTATGCTCCAATCTTGTTGCACCTTCTTATGCCATTTCCGGTTGTTCCTCTGTAAGTGGAGCGAAAATCATTTAGTGATCTCAGTATGATATAATAAGGGAAATTACATTTGAAATTGAAAGAAAGAAGCAAGCATTTTAATGTATTCGTGTACATAACTCACATGTTTGATGCACCAACATGATCAACACTGTTGATCTTTGGTTAGCTAAATATTAATACTCACCCGTAATGATCATTTATCAATGGTCATTTGTCAATACTCAGGCAAGTGCATGCCCGTGTGTCATGGTTAAATTTCATCAAAGGAGGATATAGTGTAAAATAAACATGGAAGTACCTATTTATTCTTTCATTTCCTACTTTTCTTGAGATTAGAAATAAGGCAGCAGCAGTACCTGTCCATTTGCACCAATAAAATAATGGTCTGAAGGATCTGTAGTTATGTCAAAATGTTTCAAACTGCAGTCATCATCGTCGCATCTTGCTGGATCATCTTCATTCCTCAAGCTACATGGCGTCTCAGATGCTTCCACATTTTCAGATCCTTCTGAAACAACAGCTTCCTCATTTTTACCGCTCTTGCTGCTCGAATTGTCACCATCAATGACAGTACATTCCTGAGAACCAGACTCATCACCAACTACTGGTGATGGACGTTCGCTTTCAGCTTTTGACTGCAAGTGAACAGGATCTAAGTTCTTTTGTCCCCTGGAGAATATGCCAGTGGCGAGTCTGGTGACAAATCGAAATGCTGATAGGGGAAAAGAAAGTGCCGCAGTCCTACCAAAGTCATTATCTCCATTCACTTCTGCTTCACAAGTAACATTGCTTGAATTTTCCCTCTTAATATCCTGCACGTCATAGACTTGCATAAATAAAGAAACAGACAAATAATAACTATAACCAACATCTCTAGTGGGCTGATGGAATGTCTACACCATAAAACAAATGCACTTATCCAAAGGAGGAACTGACTCAACGATATTTTAAAATGAGGAAATTAAAAATAAAATAAAAATCTATTATAAGTTTCACAATCACTTCATCCATCAAATATTAAACTTCCCTGGACCCTCCCATGATAGGATCTTTATAGCACCACCTGCCTTTTTTTTTACACTTAGGCAACGCTAAGTATACGTGTATACAAAGACAAGGAGCAAAAGAAGACAAGCAAGCTGCCAGCCAAATTTAGCAAGATTGGGAAATTGTAGATTTCCAGATCCCAGATTTCTTATTAATGAGTGGACACAACTTTTAGAGTGGAATCCTGCTTTTAGTACCAGGTGACAGTTTTTTCCTTAGGTACCTCTCAGAAAGAAGCAAGTTTAAAACTAATAACCACATTATAGTTGGAAAAAGAAACAAAACACTTTGGAATCCTCAAGAACTTCCATTTCATCATCATTAACAGTTTCCCAGCTTGCAGCATCACTTATATCACTCCCTGCAGCAATTGATTCATCATCATCATCAACTCTACCAACCACATAGATTGCTTGAGGTCCAACCTGGAAATAAAGTAAATTATAGACGGTGAAAATGGAAATGCTGTATCATCAGAAATGAAGTGCTTAAAAACGCAAACACCATATTTGTGTATACTAACCACAATCTTTTATTTTTCATCTTATAGTCTTTAGACCAAAAGTATTAAGTAGAGAATTTGCAGAGAGAATGATTTCATATTATTTCAGAAATGATACATTCTGTTATTCTTAGAGTAGAGTACAAGTATATATACCTAGTCTTATCTTGCACTCATGAGTGCTAACCTACACCCTGCTATAAATGCTTCCAAGGCAGTTACAGCTGTAGGTGCAGATGTGGTACTTTTACAAAGTATACCCAGGAGAAGTATCTCTTATACTAACAAAAACGGATAGATTTTAAATAATCTAACTCAGTCTCAAACATCATTTAAGGTTGTGACTTGTGAATGGGAAAGATCCATAACCCAAAATTCTTGAGCAGTTTTAGCACCAAAAGACCGTTCAACTTGCTATCAAAGGATTTTTAGTAACCTCAGTAGCAAAAAGAACATGTCTTCACTTGTTTCTAATGGTATCTGGCTTTATGGTTTAAGCCAATGGATATCAAACATTAATATCAAATTATCAGTTACAACGTAGGTGGTCTAAAACCTTTCAGCCAACATTTGAAAAGATACCCCCACCACCCCCCCCACCCCCCCCAAAAAAAAAAAAAAAAAAAAATGACCATCAAACAATGTTACAATTCCATATCTATAAGACTAACTCCAACTTTACTTGATTGGGTAATTTTTTGTGCTTTTCGCTCTTGAATATTTGGCCTTGGATTTTTTAGGGACTTGTTAGGCTATATTAGATTGGTAGATTAGAAAACACTGGCCCAAAATTTTTAACTTAATTTGATCCTCAAGCTTGAGCATTCCCTCTATTTCAGCAATGTGAAAACCTACAAACAAAGGTATGTAGCTTCATTTTTTCCTCCTTTCCCTAGTAATACTAGTTCAAACTTCTGCAATAAGTTTTGACAACTTTCAGATCTAGTCCATATTGATTCGAATTCTAAAAGCTGGGCCAGATTTCACAAGTCCAACAAGCATCCCAAAGCAAAATCCTAATCCAATCGGCAACATTTCACAAAGGTCTTCCTGAATTACTCTTCACAACAACTGAAAGGAACCTTCGCTGATTGTAAGTATTATGTATAAAGTTTTTGCAACACCAACTAAGATACTTGGTAGAATATCTTAGTGACTGAGAAATTTAACATCCTGATTATGTTGTAGTCATACGAATTTTAAAACCTTCGAATTTCCACCAGACATTAATATAACTGAAGCAATTCTTCAGTTTCCATTGACAGATATAATGCATAAGCAGATAGCAAGTGTAGTATCAATGATATGTAAAAAACTTCATAATAGTAAATACGCAGCATTTATCTTTTATCAACAGAAAAGGAAGAAATCATAGATAACAATGAGAAAGTTAATATACAAAGTGAACATACCGTTGATACCATCCCATCAGCCCAGGTTACTTCAATATCACCATTCTTAAGGCCAGTTATATTTCCAACCCAAGAGAGGTCTGAGAAAATCCTCATCAGTTTCACCACCAGATGCATTTTCTATTTTACTGGTACTTGTTTGGTTTTTTGCTTCCTTTTTTACCCCGCTTTCTTCATTTTTCTGCTTCGATTTATCAGTGGACTCTCCAACAGAAGCTTCTAAACAAACAGACACAGGTGATAGTCGAACAACCACATCCCCATAGCAGTAATCATAATCTGGATGGCCATCTAGCTCATACACACTTACAACTTCTTCGTTGTCAAACTCTCGAGGATCTTCTGCCCTGGCAACTGGTTTTAACCACCTCACACAAGCTTTCCGCTCCTTGGCATTAACACTTTTTACCACCCCAACTCGCCTAGTTTCACAATTATCCTCACCATCATCCGAGGTCTTCTCTATCGCATATTGTTCTGAAACAAATTCATGATCACCAGGAGTATCCACAGGAATTAAACTTGTAGAATCTAGTTCACACTCTATCGTTCCATCCTGCCATGCAGCATCAACTCTTGTCCTTGTGTTGGCAATCAAAAGAGCTTTCTCAAAACTTTCCTCTTTCTTTCGGGCCCTCTTCTCTTTCCTGATGACAACTTTCCTTATTTTCTTGCGGTAAGGTAAAGAGGCCAAGCTTCATGGACAGGCTCCCTGGATACTGAGATAGAACTACCACACGAGCTAGATTCGCGTGAAGAATTACTTCTAGCATTTCCATCATTCCCTTCCAAAGCACCCACTGAATCAAGGTCCATAGCATCCTTATTCCCATTTGATTCCTCAAATGTAGCTTCTACTGAATCACAGCCACTTCCTGTCTGATTAGAATCTAATTCAATGTTAACAGAATTGTTAGATCTGCTTTTGTCGATGGAAACAGAGGATGGCAGTGCTGATGAGGGCAAGAGACACCAGTCATGCAATTGCCAATTTATATGAGCAAAACAAGACGACAATTTTAAGTTTTTTGGACTCTGCTCCTCAGCTGGGGCAGTGGAAGAATTTGCCACATAACCTGCAGATGCTATCCAATAAACAAACACTGATCCAACTGTAACATTGGTGACGATAGCTTCTAACCTATTAGCTTTCCACAAGCAAGACAGCCATCTTGAATTCTTGAAGACTGATGAAGAGTTAGCCCTTACACGTTGCCCTGGGTAATAAGGGAAATGTCCATCTTCAAGAATATTGCTAGAAACTGATTTAAGATTCGATGGATCTGCTTTGGAGACTTTACAAACTGAACCATCGTCAAATAAGACAGTCACATTATCCAAAACATCATCAATTCTGCCTAGCCAGGGCCCAAGCACCACATAATCACCAACGGTGAAATCCCTAATACGCTTTAATTTTTTTGATGAGACCTCTTTTATTATAGATCCATCAAGGGCCAACAAATCCACAGACATATTGACATCAACCACAGCACCCACTTGCCCAGTAGGGTCTGAGGCAGCAGCAGCAAAATCCCCATGTAAAAATCCACGATCAACAATTTCTATGTCACTGAAATTATGATTGGTCTCAGATTCATTCATCCAGAGTACATGTAGCTCGTTAGTCTGAAGACCGTGCCGAGAAGCATCATTCCTATCAGAATTTCTGTTAGCATTATTACTTTCAACGCCTTCCTCAACTTCACCGTCCCCATCCTCACTATCATCTCATCGTCAGTGCTTCTGCATCATTCCTATCCGAATCGCCAAAAACTTCCGTCACAATCCCAATCACACCACTAATTTTATTTTTCACGACATCTTGTCTATAAATTTTCAGGGTACTACTTTTCTTACAAGAAATGCCACGAGATTCACTAACTTCTCTGGTTTCGGTATCGGCACTTGGATTGATGTTAGCCGACACACTCACAGGATCTCCTTGGTCCAAAGAACTACTGGCACAGGCATTTTCAGCAGGCTCCTTGTTTTCAGAAAGTGCTTCACGTCATCGAACTCCCATCTAAAATCATAATGTATCAATGTCAATAGTCATTCTATTCTTGTTATTCAACTTCAATTCAGCAATTGAAACAATAACTATCTTATCAATGCCAAGCTCTACTTAAAAAAATAAAAAAATAAAAAAAAGTTTCACCTCTTCCATAGCTTTAAAATTTACTTAAAACTTAAGAGGACAAGAGGCAAAATCTATCCTTTAACTAAATGATAATAAACGAAACGAAAGTATTCAAAATACATTTGAATAAATTGGTTAAAAAAAAAACTTCAGTGCTAAAATTTAAACAAAATTGAAATGACAACAAAATAAAAAGGAGAAATAAATAAAAAAACAAAGCAGAAGGGCACCGACTTTCATTTATATACCAACAAACAAAATCCAAACTCGTTCTGGATCTGAAATCACATTACAGAATCAAACAAAACATGGTTTTGCTGCCAATCGCAACCAGTTTGCGGATTCAAATTCAAACGCACACGGCATCATCAATAAGTCATTATAGTTCAATCAAACAGCAATGTAATTGACATTATCCCAACCAAAAAAATAATCAAAATTTCCAGTAAAACACGGATTAACATACCCTAAGGTAGCTCAAACATTCAAAAAAAAGAAAAAAGTAAGCAGACAAAATGATCGAATATTAAAAAAAAACAAAACAAAAGAACAAATAAACGAATAAGCTAATTTTTCAGGTTGCATCTGCGCCTCGAAAGGTTAATCATTGCGAAAACAAATTCGAACATGGAGAAATAAAGACCAACATTAGCAATAAATAAATTAAAGAATTAAAAAAAAAGAGAGAAAACCAATAGCTGAGAAAAAGAGCAATGGAGAGAGAGAGAGACAGAGAGGGATTCAAAGTGTGCCTTGCGAAAAAAGAAGAACGAGTTCGGGTATCGGAAGAAGACGACGACGATGAAGAAGAAGAATATGCCAAAACCTCTGAACATAGAATTGAGTATTTGTTGCAGCGGCGTAGGGGCAATTTCGTGATTCCACATCCGTCCGATTGCTTCCATATCTAGCTAATCATGTGGGTAAACCTCATCAGGACCGTTCGTTTCAACGACTAGATCAAAGATATTAGATTTCGCAACCGATTGAACTAAATTATTTTTTCTTTTCATTTTGATGTTTTCGAAAAAGGTTTCTTTTTCTTTTCATTTTTAAACTAGTCGTATAATATTTTAATATTTACGCGTTGTTTGTTATGTTTAATATTTTATGACGTGATTATTTATTGTTAAAGATTTTTGTTGATTCAATGTATTAAAAATCAACTAATTTTATAGTGAAAGTGAAAAAAATATTAAATGTGTATCGAACATTACTATTTATTTAATTGTGTAGCTTATGTACCATATATGGCTAAGACGAAACAAACATGGTTAGAGTTTTCTTGATTAGATAGATAGATAGATAATCATTTATTAATAACTTAAATATTTATAAAATTGGTCTATGTCAAAGACGAAAAAATTATACCGATAAAATTATACCGGCGATAAAAATAATAAAAACATTTATAAAAACTGATGTGCTCAAAGATAACGAAAGTACAGTGAGAACATGTTATTTTCTCCCATCGGGACTCAAAAGCAAAATAATTATTTATAAAAATTAAATACATTTATAAAAAATAATTATACCAGCATGTAATATCTCCCCTCACAACTCCAAAGCAAAATTATAATATATAAATAACTTAAAAAATATAAAAATATGTTAATAAAAAGATAAAATTAAAATTAAAATTATACCGACAATATATAATGTTTTTCCTGTCGAGACTTGATAATTTCATTTCCGTCGACAACATTGTATTTAAGTAGTGTTTTCCCGTCGGAACTAGAAACAAAATTATATGTTTGTAAAAATTAAATACATTTAAAAAAATAAAAAATAATTATACAGACATGTAATGTCTCCCGTCACGACTCAAAAGTAAAATAATAATATATAAATAATTTTAAAAAATATAAAAAATATTAATAAAAAATAAAATTAAAATTATACCAACTACATGTAATATTTCTCCTGTCAAGACTTAATAATTTGGTTTCGTCGACAATATTGTACTTAAGTAGTGTTTTATCGTAGGAACTCAAAAACAAAATAATCATTTATAAAAATTAAATATATTTATAAAAAATAATTATACCAACATGTAATATATCCCATTACGACCCAAATGCAAAATAATAATTTATAAATAATTTAAAAAAAAATATAGAAAATGTTAATAAAAAATAAAAAAATTATACCAACAACATGTAATTTTTCTCCTGTCGAGAGTTAATAAATTCGTTAAGATTGTGACATTGAATTTAAGTAGTGTTTTAAAATCGGGCTAAAAACAAAATAATCATTTATAAAAATTAAATGTATTTATAAAAAATAATTATCTGAAGCGTATAATATAAAATCATGACAAAAGCAAAATAATAATTTATAAATAATTTTAAAAAATATAAAAAAAATGTTAATAAAAAATTAAAATTAAAATTTTACCGACAACATATAATGTTTCTTCTATTGAGACTTAATAATTTCGTTCCGTCGACAACATCGTACTTAAGAAGAAGAATGGAGAGAGAGAGGGGGGGATTCAAAGTGTGACTTGCGAAAAAAGAAGAACGAGTTCGAGTCTCGGAAGAAGACGACGACGATGAAGAAGAAGAAGAATATGCCAAAGCCTCTGAACATAGAATTGAGTATTTGTTGCAGCGGCGTAGGGGGAATTTCGTGATTCCACATCCGTCCGATTGCTTCCATATCTAGCTAATCATGTGGGTAAACCTCATCACGACCGTTCGTTTTAACGATTAGATCAAAGATTTTAGATTTCGCACCCGATTGAACTAAATTATTTTTTCTTTTCATGTTGATGTTTCCGAAAAAAGTTTCTTTTTCTTTTCACTAGCGGCCGTGCCCATCTTTTCGTATTTTTATTTGAAAATATTGTAACACATTTATATTATTATTATTTTTTATTTTCCACAACACATTTGCTGTGTGAGAGAGAGAGAGGGGAAGTTACATTTGTTAGTGTTAATTTCTTTGAAATGAAGGTACAGCAGTTTAAAAAAAAATATTTTTTAAATTTACAAAATAGTTAATTGAAGGGTAAAAGTGGAAACTAAATTAGTACACAAAAAAGCGGTTAGCTTACCTTGTTTTTTTTATATAATGGTATAGATTTCTGTTTAAAATGATTTTCAAATAAAAAAAGTATTTTCACTGCTCTTAACACAATTTATTGAAAATAAGAAATAAAGTAAAAAAATTGATATTTTATATTAAAATATAACATTTTTATAAAATCTTCTCAAATACATCGTAATCTTCCCTTTATTTGGACTAGCGACTGTGCTCGTTTTTCCGTATTTTTATTGCGCTATAATATTTTATATTATTATTATTTTTTATTTTCCACAACACATTTGCTGTGAGAGAGAGAGAGAGGGGAAGTTACATTTGTTAGTGTTAATTTCTTTGAAATGAAAGTGCAGCAGTTTAAAAAAAATATTTTTTAAATTTACAAAATAGTTAATTGAAGGGTAGAAATGGAAACTAAATTAGTACACCAAAAAAGCGGTTACCTTACCCTGTTCTCTTTATATAATGGTATAGATTTACAAAATAGTTAATTGAAGGGTAAAAGTGGAAACTAAATTAGTACACCAAAAAAACGGTTACCTTACCTTGTTCTCTTTATATAATGGTATAGGCGCTACAATATTTTATATTATTATTATTTTTTATTTTCCACAACACATTTGCTATGTGAGAGAGAGAGAGGGAAAATTACATTTGTTAGTGTTAATTTCTTTGAAATGAAGGTGTAGCAGTTTAAAAAAAAATATTTTTTAAATTTACAAAATAGTTAATTGAAGGGTAAAAGTGGAAACTAAATTAGTACACTAAAAAAGCGGTTATCTTATCCTGTTCTCTTTATATAATGGTATAGATTTTTAAATTGGGCTCATGCTTTAATTAATGTCTTTAGTTTAAGACCAGATTTGAAATTCAGCCCTAAAATTAGGAGAGCGGCGAGAAAAATTAACAACACTAATATTGGTGGATTTTTTTTCCTTCCTATTAATTAATTAATTAATTTAATTAATTCAAGACGTACAAAACACGCCAACAGCCAACGGGGAAAAAAAAAAAAAAAAGACCTAACATGTTTAGTTCTGAAACAAAGTAATGAAAATCCTTTTTTGGGCCATGCAAGTTTCGTATTGTTGAAAAATCATTCAAAAGTAGCCTTTCGTTTCAGCCAAAGATAGTAGTGCCTGATTACCACATTTTATTAGCAAACGTAAGGTATAAATTGATTTAGATGAAGCGATGTGTACGACTTCATTTGCTTGCTGGATTGGAACTCGATGATACATTTACTTGGAAAAAATATGTTTTTGGTCCCGGTAATTTGACTAAAATTTGGTTTTAGTTTCTGTAATTTTTTTTTTTTTTTTGGAACTTGTCCCATAATTCCATTTTCTGTCGGTTTTAGTCCCTCCCGTTAGTGGTCCGTTTAAAAACCATGACATGGCAAACGTAAGTCTTACGTGGCACCATGTGGCCACTCACTCAGCCAATCCACGTAATATTACTGTTTTTTATTTAGCTGACTCATAAATAATAAATAATTAACTAAAAAACAAACAAAAAAACATAAACCCAGAATCTTCTTCGTCACTGCGATCGTCTTCAGGAACTTCACTACTTCCCTCATCTTCTTCTTCACTGACACTTATTGCTCACTTAATTAGAAACCCCCCATCACCGTCTTCAACCTAAGAACTCAGAAACCCAGAACCCACCCATCTCGTCTTCAACCTAAAAATTCAAAACTCAGAAACTCAAAAAATGACTCAAGAAATGACAAATCCACACCAGAATGATGATACACCCTGCTTACAGGGATCAAATAAATGTTCAATCAAAAGAAAAAACACGACAGGATTATTGCCATTTTTTGTTAAAAAAACGCAGTAAACACACCCTAGATCTAGGGTTATAGATCTAACACCAATTCAAAAATTACAGAAAAAAGAAAAGAAGAAGAACTCGTCTCCTTCTTGATGCCATCTCCTTCTTGTTCTGCTTTTAGTCCTCTGATTTCTGCAACAACTCGTCCTCTGGGTGCCTCTTTTTAGATCCCAAAAAAACTCTCCTCCCCTCTATGTGGTTGATGAGAAGAGGTTGAGGGAGAAAAATGAGAGAAAGGCCGAGAAAAAGGGGAAATGGGTGCTGCCTAGGGTTTGGTTTGTAGGAGAAGATTATGGATTTGTTTTGGTGGAGAAGGGATGAAGATGAGGGTAGAAGAGGGAGGTGTTGCGGCCAGCCTTCGTAGGGTTAGGGTTTCAGAGGGTGGAGGAAGAAGGAAGGAAAAAAAAGAGAGAGAACAGAGAAGAGGAGGGGTTCGACTGCTGGTGTTGTTGTTGTTGTTCTATTTCTTCTTCTTCCTCTCATTATTGTTGCTGTTGTTGTTAAAAAAACGAGATGAAAGGTCGGGGATGGGTTGACGGTGGTTTCTGGGTTTGGATGATACCCAGAAGAACATGGTGGCAGAGAAAGAACATGGTAGAAGAAGAAGAAGAAGAAGAAATTACAGGGAAGAAGAACATGGTGGCAGAGGATTGAGCATTTGAGGGTGGTGGTGTTTTGATCGATCATTTGTTTGATTTATGGAAAATGAGCATTTGGGGGTGCTTCTTCGTTCTGAAGGATTTAGCCCTAATAATCCTTTAGGTTTTTTTTTTTTTTTTGATCAATTTATGTTTTTTTTGTTTAATAGTTAAAAATGGTGGTGCTGGCTGTGTGTGTCCACGTGGTGCTACGTAGGACTACCATTTGCCATGTCACGGTTTTTTAACAGACCACTAACGGGAGGGACTAAAACCGACGGAAAATGGAATTACAGGGACAAGTTCCAAAAAAAAAATTACAGGGATCAAAACCAAATTTTGGTCAAATTACAGGGACCAAAAACATATTTTTCCCTTTTTTTATTCCTCCGTTCTCTCTCTACCATGAACAATTGCCTCAACACCTTCTCTCTTCATTTTCGGCCACGTTTGACTAAAATAACTACATATTCTTCATCCTCTATTCGAACACTATCTATCTATCTGATTAGATTTCGGATATTAGCAACTTCAAAAATGGGTCTCTCTTGAAGCTCGTTTTTGGGCCACCTCCGGCCGTGTCTCAACAAACCACGACCACCACTGTGATGTGCTCATCATTCTCTACCAAAAGCTCCCATCTTTTTCATGAAAACACACAGATCTGAAAAACCCAACTGTGACCTTCTCTCCTATTTTTCGGTTGTCGTGGACCTCCAACCAGGAAACGAAGACCAGATTCGTCATCCCCTCGTCGTCCGCAAGAAAACCCACAAAGAAATTTCACGATTGGAGAACCTTCGCCTGCGACCACCGTGCCAGAAAATCGCACCACTGCGCCGAAAGTTCAAAACCGTGACCATTTCATCTCCTTCGTGCAGATTCATTGTAACATACTCTAGCGGCTTCTCTTGAGAGCGTTGATAGAGACTGAGTTGGTTCGTCATAGTTGTGAGTAGCTAATTTACTTAGTGGCTATTTTTATATGATTTCTTTCCTTTTGGAAGAAGCATATGGATTCGAAAAATATTTTCATGGCTTAATAAATATGTTGTTTAATTTTTTTTCCCATGACTGTGTGATTATTGTGAGTTATTATTGGCTGAAAGTAAATTGTAATGGTTTTGATTGAAATGATGAAATATTCGAGACCTAGTACAAAGCCGGTGAGGAACTGTAAAACAATACATCGAGTACGAACCCAGTAAAAAGAGTCGGTGAGGAAAGGGGCGACCTATGTGCACATAGGGTGGTAGGATAGATGATATGAGATACGTAGTATGATGAATTTATTCCTATTGTAATCAGATGTAGTTATTCTTGTGTGGCCTATTGATGGGATCACGGCAAGTGTACCGGATCGTTGCAAGTAATAAAATCGGTTAAGTACCGGATATCGTCCTCAAGGATTGCGTGTCAAATATCAACTTACTATTTTTATTACTATTTGAACAAGAAACAATATATTTTAGTGTTTTGAATTGATTAACAATAAAATTAAAGAAAGCAAGAAACAATATTTTTGGGTTTTCTTGTATTGACAAAATATCAAACACTTGGTGTGCACAAATAATACGAATAAAAGTGGTTAGGATTTGAATCCCCTTTGTTTTCCTTTTCTCATGCAATCAAACTCAATCCCAATACAAGTCAAATTCATAAATTCATGCAATTGAAGTTCAAATTCACTTAGTTAGACTAGTCTCAATTCCTTGAGCAAAAACCCCTTTAGATTAAACCAAGAACCCTAATTCCTTAGGCCTTCCTAATTCAACTAAGCATTAAGTGTAAGAATTCAAAGGAACACATAAGCATGAAGTCATATCCCTAGGATCATCACAAATATGGCAATCAACTTCATATTTAGCATAACAACCAATTTTCCAATTGTGAAATCACACTTAGAATCAATTCAAAGATGGCCAATCAATGAAAAGCATTAAGGATGGAAGAAATTGCTCAATCAACACAAATACAACAAGTATTAACCATTAGAAGTCATATTACACAAGAATCCAACAAAGGTTCATCATTCCTAACCAAATGAAAAAAAAAATAGAAATGCATAAAAGAGAGAGGAGAGATAGAACTAGATGGATGGAGAGGTGGTGGATGATCCATTGAAGCTCCAAGGTCTCTTCCAAGGCTTGAATCTTCAAGGGAGATGGAGATGAGATGGATTTAGGATTGCCTCTTGGCTCTCCTAGGGTTTGGAAGTGAGAACATATGAAGGGAATGACCAAAATGAGTTAAAAGTATGTTTTAATAAGTGTCAGGCCTAGACGAGGCGCAGGGCGCTGGGTTCTGGGGCGCAGGGCGCCCAAAATTGATCAAAACGATTCCCACGTAGGGCACCCTTCTGCACCCGTTCTTCCATGTTGTGCTTCCTTTTCACCTATTTAAAGTCTGAATTAGCTCAAGGTGTCTTCACAAAAGTTGAAGATATGGATCTTAGCTTTCTAATGGCACCGGTTTCAGCTCATTTGGACAACTAAAACTCCAGATATGATTGAAACGTCGAACAGTTGTCAGGTTAGAGCAGCATCACCATGTCAACGTGTAGCACAAATTACCCCAACTTATAGATTGATTTGGGTCTCGAGTTCTTCATCAAAGATGTAGATAATTCAATTATGTTTCTAACAAGACCAAGATCATGGAGACATGTCTCCAAACAATCCCTTTCCTCCCTACAAAAAGACAAGACCACAATAAGGACATTTTTCCAACAAAGCAACAAAAGAACTAACATAGTTAATAAATAGATTATCCCAACAAGCAAATACTCAAACTCTTAAGATTAGAGGCCAAACAAGGAATAAATTCTAAGTTTGCAAGATAATTCTCTTCAATTAAGAGCAAGAAAATTAGCATTTTAGGGAACCGTCAAACACTCCAAACTTAAACCTTGCTTGTCCTCAAGCAAGAACTCGACAAAAAAACAACTACTCAAAATGTCAATCTTGATCCAACCACCGGACTAAACCACAACTTTTCACCACTTTCAAAAGTTATCACATAATATGTACACCAATCATAGATAAATTCATTGGGCTTTATCATCATTAGAACTAATATGAGACTATCACAAATTGGAAATTGGAGTCACATAAGCATGAATTCACCATTAAAAACTCAACAAGTAATGGAATGTGCAATTGAAACTTTCAATGTGATTGAGTGCTTTCTTTTCTACTCACAAAGATTAGGAAAAATTTTCACTCCAACTCTCAAGTGTTTTGGGGTTTGTGTTTCTCTCAGTCAACACTATTTGAGCCCATCCCCCATGTATTTGATTTTCATCTCTTTCTCACATGAGTACCACTTGCACAATGCTTCAACCAAAAGGTCTTTCACAGTTGTAACTTGGCCAAGGTTAGGGTAGATGGATTAGACATTTAGGCTATCACCCTTTAAAGATAGATGAGCATCAAGCAACTCTAGAAATTTTCACTACAATTCCTCTTTTCTTCAATTTTCCAAAGGTGGTGTTTTCCATAAACTCAATCCTTAAACAACTTTGTATCACACAATTATTAATCCCCCAATAACACTTTGGTCTCAAAAGGGGTACCAATTCAAAAACAAGCCATTCTTTTTTTCTGGTTTTTTTTTTTGGTTTTTCTTTTCACAGCTCAAAGCACAACCAATCATAATGTTGTTCACTTCCCCCCAACTCCAAACTTAGTTCTTTGTCAACCTTAGTCAATTCATGCTCATCTAACCTTCTTAGGTGGGTAACAAGTTAATCACAAGGTTAAAAGCTATTGTTTTGATGGGTTAACAAGAACAAAAGGCTTTAGGCTCAATGGGGCTTTGCAAACAAAAGTCATATTATGTCGGGTTGGCTTTTTGGCTAATTGGCTTCCAACAAAATTTGCCTTTTTTATATCAAAACATTGTGCAACTAATAACATGCAACGGAGATTCAATCAAAGTTAGGGGAATGAAAACTCAAATGTGTCCTCTCACAAAGAATTATTGATGGAGGCTCTACAAACACCATAGGACAAGTGCATATCAATCACAAAAACATTTTAACAAACCAAAACAGTTGAGCAATGGTTGACTCACTCTAAAAAGTTTCTAGTCTCAAGTTGTAACTCTTCAACAGCTCATTCACATCACAAATCGATTGGTGCTTAATACAAAATTCAAATCACAAGTGGGTTTAAATCAAAGTTCAGCCAGCAGTCATTTCAATTTGACATCCTAGGACTTACAAACCAAAAAGACTAAAAACATGACACCACACACATTTTTTTTCTTTTTTTTAACACAAAAATAAAGAACTCCAAACTTAAGCTTTGATAAACACACTAAAATGAAAATCAAGCAAACTAAATTCTGAAAAAAAAATGCAAGGGAAAGAGGTAGAAACTCCCTCGCATGGGTTGCCTCCCATGAAGCGCTTATTTAACATCATTAGCTTGACGCTTCAACACCCAAGTTAGGGTGGATAATATGACACAAAGAACACATCACCCTTCTTCTTTCTTTGCATAGGCAGGAACTCCATGAACTTAAGGTATAAATGATTCTTCTTTCATGCCCTCTCATGGTGGAGGATGATGAATAAGGCATTGAGGATATCTAAAAATTGATCAAACTTTATATCCCTCTCCTCCTTGTTACTCAAATGATGAGAAAGAAAATTGATTTGGTGGTTAATTACTTGTTGGGTCTCCATTTCTTTCCAAATTTAGGGAATCTTTGTTTCCCCCCAAACTAAATATCCATCCAAACGCATCCTTTTTCCTTCATCATCTTTCTTCTCCCTTACTTCTTCTCTTGAGCCTTGTTCTTCCTTTGGAAACTTCGATTTTAGCTCAATTACTCCAACTCCTTTAGGATTTAGGATGATATCACTAGAATGAGATTCAAAAGACCTCTCTTTTAATTGCTCGAACAATATCCCCACTTGAGCCTCTAGATTATGAATGGTGGTTTCTTGACTCTTGATGGAGACTTCTTGACTTTTAAATGTTACCCGTGTCTCCTCCATAAAATGTGAAGTTTGCATAGCCAATTTTTCAATAGCAATTTCCCAAGGCTTTTTTCCTTCATCAAATGATGTAGTGAAAGAGCCACCTTGTACTATATTTGGCATAGCATCATCCTCATAATAGCCATTTGAAATATCTCTTTCCCAAAGTTCACAAGAATGAGGTTGATAACATTGCTCACCACTATAGTCTTCCCTACAAAAGACCTTGCATAGTTCCTCACAATTGACATTTGTATGATGTCCCCCACAAAAGTGACAACCAAGTGGGAGGGGTTGGATGACATTCACTTGCATGGCTTGGAGTTCATTAGACAACGACTCTAATTGTTGAGACATTACCTTTTTTTGAAGAAGGATGTTCAACAACTTTAGTTGTTGAGTCATAAGATTTCTCTAATGAAGAATATTGTCTAACAAGGATTCCATAGCTTGAAGTAGGTTAATCCTGGATTGAATAAACTCAAAAAAAGAGATAGTGATTTGGAAATTAGGAAATTAAAAGAAAAATAAAATATGCACAAACAAGAAAATAAAGGTTCAAAGTAGTAATATCATAGGCTAGATGACACTTGAAATAGCAATCCCCGACAACGGCGCCAAAAACTTGATGGGATCACGGCAAGTGTACTGGATCGTTGCAAGTAATAAAATCGGTTAAGTACCGAATATCGTCCTCAAGGATTGCGTGTCAAATATCAACTTACTATTTTTATTACTATTTGAACAAGAAACAATGTATTTTAGTGTTTTGAATTGATTAACAATAAAATTAAAGAAAGCAAGAAACAATATTTTTGGGTTTTCTTGTATTGACCAAATATCAAACGCTTGGTGTGCACAAATAATACGAATAAAAGTGGTTAGGATTTGAATCCCTTTTGTTTTCCTTTTCTCATGCAATCAAACTCAATCCCAATACAAGTCAAATTCATAAATTCATGCAATTGAAGTTCAAATTCACTTAGTTAGACTAGTCTCAATTCCTTGAGCAAAAACCCCTTTAGATTAAACCAAGAACCCTAATTCCTTAGGCCTTCCTAATTCAACTAAGCATTAAGTGTAAGAATTCAAAGGAACACATAAGCATGAAGTCCTATCCCTAGGATCATCACAAATATGGCAATCAACTTCATATCTAGCATAACAACCAATTTTTCAATTGTGAAATCACACTTAGAATCAATTCAAAGATGGCCAATCAATGAAAAGCATTAAGGATGGAAGAAATTGCTCAATCAACACAAATACAACAAGTATTAAGCATTAGAAGTCATATTACACAAGAATCCAACAAAGGTTCATCATTCCTAACCAAATGGAAAAAAAATTAGAAATGCATATAAGAGAGAGGAGAGATAGAACTAGATGGATGGAGAGGTGGTGGATGATCCATTGAAGCTCCAAGGTCTCTTCCAAGGCTTGAATCTTCAAGGGAGATGGAGATGAGATGGATTTAGGGTTGCCTCTTGGCTCTCCTAGGGTTTGGAAGTGAGAACATATGAAGGGAATGACCAAAATGAGTTAAAAGTGTGTTTTAATAAGTGTCAGGCCGAGAAAAGGCGCAGGGCGCTGGGTTCTGGGGCGCAGGGTGCCCAAAATTGATCAAAACGATTCCCAGCAGGCGCAGGGCGCCCTCCTGGGCGCAGGGCACCCTTCTGCACCGTTCTTCCATGTTGTGCTGCCTTTTCACCTCTTTAAAGTCTGAATTAGCTCAAGGTGTCTTCACAAAAGTTGAAGATATGGATATTAGCTTTCCAATGGCACCGGTTTCAGCTCATTTGGACTACTAAAACTCCAGATATGATTGAAATATCGAACAATTGTTAGGTTAGAGCAACATCACCATATCAACATGTAGCATAAATTACCCCAACTTATAGATTGATTTGGGTCTCGAGTTCTTCATCAAAGATGTAGATAATTCAATTATGTTTCTAACAAGACCAAGATCATCTCATTTGGATGAGTGGAGACATGTCTCCAAACAATCCCTTTCCTCCCTACAAAAAGACAAGACCACAATAAGGACATTTTTCCAACAAAGCAACAAAAGAACTAACATAGTTAACAAATAGATCATCCCAACAAGAAAATACTCAAACTCTTAAGATTAGAGGCCAAACAAGGAATAAAGTCTAAGTTTGCAAGATAATTCCCTTCAATTAAGAGCAAGAAAATGAGCATTTTAGGAAACCGTCACCTATTATGGTTTTGCGGTAAGAGTTAATGGAGAAGTGTTATCATTGATTTTTTTCCAAATATTTTATAAGTATGAATGAGTTTTCAAGGATGAGATTTAAAGCTTAAAAGCTGTTTTTGGATAAAAATTCGTGCGATTCTTGCTTCTTCTTCTTGTCCACTTTGTTTATTTTGCTCTCACTGAGTCTTTGTGACTCATCCCATCCCTTTTATATTTATTTTCAAATATTCACAGGTGACAGAGTAGATATTTCCTAGGGTTTGCATATTAGTCCAGGATTTTTTTTTTTGGGGTAGACCTCTATCTTGAGTGGTGGCCATTATTTTGTGACTTTAGTATGATGCAGCTATAGGAATAAGAATTCATTGTCTTTCGAGTATCTACGGTCAAATAGAATTGATGTAAAAATTGCATAGTTGTTATTCTCTTTTGAGATCTTGTGGAAATGTTGTATTTAAATGATGTAGAATTTGGTTGCTAGATTCTAGATATTGGTATGTACAATGATACAGGTTTTTATCGTTATTAGAATGTCAGAAATCCAAAGGAGACTCTGCTGAATTTTTGGTAAATAATTGATTAAGTTATGTCTATGTGTAAAAAATGAGTTAGGCTTGCACATCTAATTGTATGAGGAGTTAGTGTTAGCATGTGCGCCAGTCATGGCCTAAGGGTGGGTCATAATGAGAATTGTTGTAGAGTCTTGATTGTAGCTTGTGTACCCGGGCACAACTTACAAGCAAGAAGCTATGACTGTTCGCTTTTATGCTAAAGTCTATTATCTTAGCAGTTATGCCAGTATGCTTTGTCAAAACTTTTCCTTAGGTTGAGATACGACCTAGGACTCAACTTCCTAGCATTTTCAAGTTTGTGTTTGGCTGCTATTGATGCCTTACATGGCTTACTGCTTTGAACCCTTGATTCAGAGTTTTTTTTCCCATATGTTTTGAACTTCAATGTGGCAAAATTATGGTATCTTATGCCATTGGATTTGATAGAAACTTAATACTCGCACAAAAGTCTTGGGTAGAGAGCTATAATACTATTTTATTTGAATATTGTTAATCCAATGTGCTACTAGTTTACAGCTCCTTAGATGTAAACTTAACATGAAGATGCAAGGGAGGATCTATCTTATTGCTTTGGGCATAAAATGACACAGATTGACTACAAATAATCGAGGAAAATGTTTAATTCTAGGCAATCGACTTACTAGTTATATAATATGGCTTATATTGCTGCCTTTGAGGTTTTGGGACTTAAACTTGACTTGGGCACATGCTGAAATATTTTATCTTACGAGCATTTAGTTCAATAGATCACTGCTAAGTGAAAACAAAGTTAGGTCACATGATTATGGCTTGTCCGAGTGCCTTATGGATTCAAGTATGAATTGCTTTTTGATCTTAAGACTTATTTTATTTCTCTCTTGATTAAAGGATATAGTTGCTAATCTTGATTATCCTAAATTGGTGCTACTTTCTCTACTATATACTTATAGTGGACAAGATTATTGGTGAAACAACTGTTAGTAGTATGTTGTCCAAGTTTTCGTTAATTGCCAAATTTTCTACTAATGTCTAGACTATGAGTTGTTGCCCAAACATTTTGCTAGCTTCAAGAATTTATGTTCTTTGCCAAAAAAAAATTGTTTGTTGTCCAAATCTTGTTTAAGGTAACCATAATATCTAGTTGATTAAGACTAATATGTTGATAATTGTTGAGAAAGGGTTGATGTGGGTATCTTGCTATGGTTAAATATGTTAATAGTACAACTGTAAAGCTAGAGCATGTCCCTGTGGTGTGTGAATACCTTGAAGTCTTTCCTGAAGAATTATCTGGTCTACCACCTGGTTGAGAGATAGAGTTTGCTATGGAGTTGCTTCCGGGCACTAAACCCATTTCTAAACCCCTATATCGGATGGATCCAGTCGAGCTTAAAGAGCTTAAGGAACAACTGAAGGATCTTCTTGACAAGGGTTTTATTTCGCCCTAGCTGCTATCCTTGGGGAGCACCAATATTGTTTGTTAAGAAGAAAGACGGTTCATTCTGATTGTGTGTTGACTACCGACAGCTGAATAAGGTGAGTGTGAAGAATAAAAACCCTTTTCCCCGTATTAATGATTTATTTGATCGACTTTGAGGATCTCAATGCTTCTCTAAGATTGATTTGCTATCTAGATACCACTAATTGAAAATTAAGGGTGAAGACAGACTGAAACAACATTTTACACTTGTTATGGGCACTACGAGTTTTTAGTCATGTCCTTTGGGCTTACTAATGCTCTTGCAGCTTTCATGGACTTGATGAATAGAGTCTTTAAGCCATTCTTGGATCAATTTGTGGTAGTTTTCATTGATGACATCTTGGTGTATTCCAAGAGTTGGGAGGAGCTTGAGCAACACTTGAGGTTAGCTTTGCAACCTTGAGGGAACATAGGCTATATGCGAAGTTCTCTAAGTGTGAGTTTTGGTTAAAGAGTGTGACTTTCTTAGGTCACATGGTGTTTAAGGATGGGATAAGTGTGGATCCATAGAAAGTTGAGGCAATTTAAAATTGGCATAAGCCTACATCTGTGACAGAGATACGTAGTTTCCTTGGCTTGGCTGGATATTATCGTTGATTCATCAAAGATTTTGCTAAGCTTGTAGCCCCTTTAACTAGATTGACACAGAAATAAGTTATGTTTAAGTGGTTTGATGTGTGTGAGCAAAGTTTCCAACAGTTAAAGGATTGTTTAACATCTGCTCTAATCTTAGCCTTATCTTCAAGTGGTGGTGGTTATGTAGTTTATTGTGATGCTTCTAGGGTGGATCTCGGATGTGTGTTGATGCAACATGAGAAAGTAATTGCTTATGCGTCTAGACAACTTAAGAAGCATGAACAGAATTACCCTACACATAACTTGGAGATGGTTGCGGTGGCTTTTGCTCTTAAAATTTGGAGACACTACTTATATGGGGAGACATGTGAAATTTACAATGATCATAAGAGTCTTAAATATATTTTTCGACAGAAGGATTTGAATTTAAGACAGAGGAGGTGGATGGAGCTTTTGAAGGATTATGATTGTACAATCTCGTATCATCCCGGAAAGGCAAACGTGGATGCTGATGCTTTGAGTAGGAAATCCATGGGTAGTTTTGCACTTGTAACTAATATTAGGAGGCTAATAGTGAAGGAATTTCAGAATCTTGTAGCAAGTGGGGTAGAGTTCGAGACCACCAACACAAAATCACTTTTAGCCCATGTTCATGTTCGTTCTCCTTTGGTGAACAAAATTAAAGCAAATCAAAACAAAGATCCTTACTTGAGGAAGGTTATAGAGGATGTTAGAGCAGGAAAAGTGTCTGAATTTAAAGTTGATTCTGAGGGCGTTTTATGTTTTGCCACTCGTTTATGTGTACCTAATGTCGAAGATTTGAGGAAGAAGATTTTGGAGGAAGCTCATCTTTCCTCTTATACCATTCATCCAGGTTCTACTAAAATGTATCAAGATTTGAAAGAATTCTATTGGCAGAAATGGATGAAGAGAGATGTAACTGAGTTTGTATCTAAATGTTTGGTCTATCAGCAAGTGAAGGCGGAGCATCAGAAGCCTGCTGGTTTATTTCAGAAGATTGAGATATCGGAGTGAAAATGGGAAAGGATCACTAAGGACTTTGTGACGGGATTACCTAGAACCTTAAGAGGTTATCACTCGGCTTCGGTAATTGTGAATCGATTAACAAAGTCTGCACACTTCTTGCCTGTGAAAACTACATATTCGACAGTTCAGTATGCCAAGCTTTATATAAAGAGGATAGTGTCCTTTCATAGTGTACCATTGTCCATAATATCCGATCGAGGACCTTAGTTCACAACTCATTTTTTGAGATCCTTTCAGACTGCTTTAGGGACTCGATTAGATTTGAGCACTGTTTTTCACCCTCAGACAAATGGTCAATCTGAAAGAACAATACAAATCTTAGAAGATATGCTTCGTGCTTGTGTGTTAGACTTTGAAGGAACTTGGGATCAATACTTGCCATTGATGGAGTTCGCTTATAATAACAGTTATCAATCTAGTATTCAGATGGCACCATTTGAGGCTTTGTAAGGAAGGTGTTGTAGATCACCGATTGGTTGGTTTGAAACTGGAGAATCTGAACTTGAAGGTCCATATTTGATTCAGGAAGCCATTGAGAAGGTCAAGGTAATTCGAGATCGTTTAGTGACAGCTCAAAGTAGACAATAGTCTTACGCAGATCAAGGACGTCGACCCTTGGAGTTTAGTGTTGGAGAATATGTGTTTTTGTGTGTGTCTCCGCTGAAAGGCATTTCGAGATTTGGCAGGAAGGGTAAACTAAGTCCCAGGTTCATTGGGTCTGTTGAGATTTTAGAGAAAGTGGGGCAGGTGGCCTACTGTTTAGCCCCCCCACCTGATTTCTCAAGAGTTCACCCTGTTTTTCATATATCGATGCTTCGAAAGTATGTTCATGATCTCTCTCATATCATTCAACACCAGTCAGTGCAGCTTGACGATAACCTCAACTATATCGAGCAACCAGTAGCTATAGTAGACAGTTGCATAAGGTGCTTACGTTCCAAGGATATTGTTTCTGTGAAAGTAGTTTGGCGAGGGCCACGTGGTGACGAGATGACTTGAGAACCAGAATCTGCTATGCATGAGAAGTACCCTCACTTGTTTGAAACCCAAGGTTATTATGACTTTAAGAATTCGAGGACGAATTCTCTTTTAAGGGGGGAAGAATGAAACGCCCCTACGTATAAAAAAAATCCATCTTAGACCACCGTGCACCCTCATTCACTTAAATCCATTGAATTGTTCCCCAAGAGAGCACTTTATCTCTTTTCTTCCTTCACGCAAACCCAATATTCTTCTGCAATTTTTTTTATTCCTCCGTTCTCTCTCCACCATGAACCACCGCCTCAACACCTTCTCTCTTCATTTTCGGCCATTTTAGGTCGCTTTTGACTAAAATAACTACATATTCTTCATCCTCTATTCGAATCTATCTATCTATCCGATTAGATTTCAGATATTAGCAACTTAAAAAATGGGTCTCTCCTTGGAGCTCGTTTTTCGGCCACCTCCAGCTGTGTCTCAACAAATCACGACCACCACTGTGATGTGCTCATCATTCTCTACCAAAAGCTCCCATCTTTTTCATGAAAACACAGATATGAAAAACTCAATCGTGACCTTCTCTCCTATTTTCCGATCGCGATGGACCTCCAACCAGGAAACGAAGACCAGATTCGTCTTCCCCTTGTCGTCTGCAACAAAATCCACAAAGAAATTTCACGATTGGAGAACTTTCGCCGGCAACCACCGTGCCGAAAAATCGCATCATCGTGCCGAAAGTTTAGAACCGTAGCCATTTCATCTCACCCTTTGTGCAGATTAATTGCAACATACTCTGGCTTCTTCTCTTGAGAGCGTTGATAGAGACTGAGTTGGTTCGTCATAGTTGTAGGTAGCTAATTTACTTAGTGGCTATTTTTATATGATTTCTTTCCTTATGGGAGAAGCATATTGATTCGAAAAATATTTTCATGGCTCAATAAATATGTTTTTTAATTTTTTTTTCCATGACTGTGTGATTATTGTGAGTTATTATTGGTTGAAAGTAAATTGTAATGGTTTTGATTGAAATGATGAAATGTTTGAGGCCCTAATACAGACCCGGTGAGGAACGATGACCTAGTACGGACCCGATAAAAAGAGCCGGTGAAGAACGGGAAAACAATACCTTGAGTACAGACCCAGTAAAAAGAGTTGATGAGGAAAAGGGCGACCTATGTGCATATAGGGTGGTAGGATAGGTGATATGAGATATGATGAATTTATTTTTATTGTAATCAGATGTAGTTATTCTTGTGTGACCTATTATGGTTTTGTCGTAAGAATCAATGGAGAAGTGTTATTATTGATTTTTTTCCAAATATTTTATAAGTATGAATGAGTTTTCAAGGATGATATTTAAAGCTTAAAAGCTATTTTTGGATAAAAAACCGTGCGATTCTTGCTTCTCTTTCCCGTCCACTTTGTTTATTTTGCTTTCACTGAGTCTTTGTGACTCCCCATCCCTTTTATATTTATTTTTAGATTTGCAGATGACAGAGTATATATTTCCTGGGGTTTGCATATCAATCTAGGAGATTTTATTTTTTTTGGGTAGGCCTCTATCTGGAGTGGTGGCCATTATTTTGTGACTTCAGTATGATGCAGCTATAGGAATAGGAATTCATTGTCTTTGGAGTATCTATGGTCAAATAGAATTGATGTAAAAATTGTATAGTTGCTATTCTCTTTTGAGATCTTGTGGAAATGTTGTATTTAAATGATGAAGACTTTGGTTGCTAGATTCTGGATATTGGTATGTACAATGATACAGGTTTTTATCATTATTGGAATGTCAGAAATACAAAGGAGACTCTGCTGAATTTTTGATAAATAATTGACTAAATTATGTCAATGTGTAAAAAATGAGTTAGGCTTGTATAGCCAATTGTATGAGGAGTTAGTGTTAGCCTGTGCGCCGGTCATGGCCTAAGGGTGGGTCATGACAAATTAACTCACTTATCAACATATATATGTTTCAACTTCCCAAACTATGAGCATTCTGCTTCAACATCTTTAATATCCAAATCAAAATCCGGTTCCATCTGCAGCACACCATGACAGTAATATTATTAGACACAACAAAAGTATGGTAAAAACTTTCCTGTCTTGGTGTAGGAGTAATTTAGCCACCTCATCATTGGGATCAAACATACCCTTTAACCATAAGCATTCACTTGGAACACCAATTGTATTAATAGAAGGAATTGTCAGCGCCGGAATTTGGAGACCTCCACCTGGCAATCCAGCTACTGCAGGAACAGAAGGGGGGAAAACCAGTGAATCCACTGGTGCAGCTCCCAGGAAAGCTACTGCTGGTATGTTTCCTGTTGCTTGTAGGTTAAGGCCTGTATTGTTGACAACAGAATTACCGAGGGAACCAGCCACGCTGCAAAAAAAGGCACAGAATGTGAGATTATATATTGATCTGAAAACAGGAAAAACCAAAATGGCAAAGGGGGGGGGGACCTTGATGCAGTGCCGCTGCGATCCAACTTCTGCATGAGTAATGCCCGGGAACATGCATTCAGGGACTGAAAATTTCAGAAAGGTCAGCTACAACACTCGTTTGTATGAAAAACAGTTCAAGTTAATTTATGAAAAGGGCAAGCTGGTGCCTACAAACCTCTCCATCGTAGGGTCCAGGGAAGAGTTGAATCCATTGTCTAAATATAATAAATTAACTTGAACTAAAGTTGAATATAATTGAATTAACTTTAGTTCACGTTAATTTATAATTTGAAAAAAAAAATTACAAAAAAATGTACTGTATATAACCATATTCAAACAGAAACAAGCATACAGGCGAAGCTGACAAAACAAAATGCTCCATGGTGTAATTTGGTGCTTGTTGAAAGAGAAGGGGTGTAGGATGTTAGGTACCAGAGTATCGGAATGGTGTCACACAACTAAAATAAGAGACGAGAAAATAAGGAAATGAACACACAAAATTTACGTGGAAAACCCTCAACAAATAAGGGAAAAACCACGGGGCAAGACCAGAAGAATTTCACTATGTGGGAAAATATTACAAGAATACCTCTCACAAAATACCTCACAAATACTCTCACAATACTCTTGTTGAGTATAAGAAATAATAAAAGAGGAAGAAGAGAAATGTTTGGGATGATTATAAAAGCATTACTAAGCCTCCTTATATAGGCTCCAAAGCCTTCACCAAAGCAAGAACCCACCGATGTGGGACTTGCTGTAACATTCTCCCACTTGAAGATTTTGATTGAGTCAATCATATCTTCACACCACTCTTCTCGCCTTGCCCTTCCATGTTGATTACGTTTACGATAGGCCATAGGAGGATCGACACCAAATAAACTTGTCGGCATTGATCGGCCGTCATCACATCACGCTAGGTTATCTTTGGTGTGAATCTTTTGCATATCCACGGTTCCTTTCTCTACCACTTCACGAACAAAGTGATACAGGGTATCTATATGCTTTGTCCTGGAATGAAAAGCTGGATTCCTTGCAATGTGCAAGGCACTTTGTCACACAAGACACAACAATCCTCTGTTGCCTGTGCTGAGTTCCACCATTAACCTTTGAATCCAGGATAGCTTCTTTGCAAGCTTGGTGCCATGTACTCACCACGTAGTCGACAAAGCTACACGATCTGTAATTTAGATAACCAGACTCACCGCTCCTCACGCAATTGTGAATACATACCCGGTAGTGGATTTCCTCTTATCAAGATCTCCTGCAAAATCTGAATCAACATAACCCACGACAATGAATTACGATCCTCCGTAACATAATGCAACATCCGAGGTTCCTTTGATGTATCTAAGGATCCTCTTAATATTCCAATGCTCTCTACCTGGATTTGCCATAAACCGACTAACCGCTCCCCTTTGCTTGTGCAATGTACGGTCCGGTACATATCATGGCATACATAAGGCTTCCCACCGTGATGCATACGGTGCTCGAGACATTTCCATCCTCTCCGCTTCATTGCTAGGACTCATACCGAGGATAATTTAAAATTGACAGAAGCGGGGTAGAAATTGGCTTCTACAGTCTTGCATGTTGAAGCTACGCAAAACCTTCCTTAGATAATTCTTTTCGAGAAAGCCAAATCTTCCTATCATTTCTGTCTCGGTGAATTTGCATCCCTAAAATCTTGTTTGCGGGTCCCAAGTCCTTCATATCATACTCCCTAGCCAACTTGCCTTCAATTCCTGTATTCGATCTTTGTTGGGGGCTACCACCAACATGTCATCCACATACTGATAAAATGATGAAATCATTATCATCAAACCTCTTGTAGTATGTACAATGGTCTGAACTCAGTCTGTTGTAACCAAGGCTAATTATGAAGGAATCAAATCTCTTGTACCAACATCTGGCGCTGCTTTAGACCGTCCAGAGATTTGTTCAACCTACAAACAAAGTTTTCTTTTCCTTGTTCTTTAAAGCCTTCTGGTTGGAGCATATAAATTTCTTCTTCAAGTTCTCCATGAAGAAAAGCAGTCTTTACATCCCACTGTTCAAGATGTAAATCAAATGGAGGACACAATACCAACACTACCGTAATACTAGTAAGTCGACAAACTGGAGAAAATATCTCGTCAAAGTCTATCCGCTTCTTTACGAGCATAACCTTTGACTACAAGTGCTGCACGATACCGTTCCACTTGATCATTGCCGTCTCGTTTAATTTTGAACACCCATTTGTTCAGATGGCTTTCCAACCCTTTGGAAGTTCAACAAGTCCCCATGTCTTATTTCTATGTAGGGCTCCCATTTCTTCCTGCATTCCTGTCATCCATTGAGAAGCATCTGCACTGTTCAACGCTTCTTGAAGAGCGATGGTTCACCTTCTTGATCAAAAGACAGTATGCATCATGGCGAACCATAACATAGTCCGAGTGCCATGATGGTGCCGTTATCGGCGTGTTGATCGTCGAACTCCTTCATCATTGACCTCATCCGGTTCTTGTTCTATGTGTTGCAGTTACGCCGGAAGAATTATCTTCTTGAAGTCTTTCTCTCCACTGCGGTATAGCAGTCTCTTTAGAAGTCTTGTCATTTTTCGCTTCACTTTGTAATTCATTTTCTGCAAAGACTACATCTCTGCGCTAACAATAAGCTTGCGGCGGTGGGGTCCCTGGCGATACCCCTTGACATTGTCAAGATAACCCAAGAATATACATTTTGGATTTTGGATCCAATTTTGTTCTTTCTTGGGAGTTGTACATTACGACGCAGGACATCCAAACACATGTAAAGAAGAATAATCTACCGCTTTCCTTTCCACATCTCCATTGGTGACTTCAAACCAATCATTTGTTGATGGCGATCGATTTATCACGTAACAAGCGCTTTGGTATACGCCAAAAAATTTGGCGATCCCGATGTTCTCAAAGATAGCTCTTGTTCTTTCTAGGAGAGTCCTGTTCATCCGCTCTGCTACACCATTTCTTTGAGGTGTATGTGCAGCGATGAATTGTCTCGTAATACCTCTTGCTTGCGAGAATGATAGAAAGTTACCATCTACATATTCTCCTCCATTGTGCGTCCTCAAGCACTTGATTTTCTTCCCGATTTCAAGCTCTACTTGTGCTTTGAACTCCTTGAATCCGGAAACACATCGACTTCTTCTTGATTGGGTACACCCACAATCTCCTGGAGTAGTCATCAATGAATGATACAAAATACTTTGCTCCCCATGGATGTTTCAGCGACTCCCACACATCAGAATGTATCAAGTCTAGTATCGTTTATACGGTAGCTACTTTTGCAAATTTCAATCTATCTCGCTTACTTGTCACCACGATTATCACGAGAAGGGTAAAGTTACCGTCTTGAGCGGGTAAGAAGCTGCGTTCGCAAGGACTTTTAAGCCACGTTCGACATATGGCCTGGCTGCGATGCCACATCATCGTTGATTCTTCATGGCTCACTGATGCAACTGATGCATCCGCCTCTTGTAACGTATCTCCCAAAAGCATGTATAGATTGCTTGTGCTCTTTTCTGCTTTCATCACCACAAGATTGCCCTTCACTACTTTCAAGAGTCCACCTTCAATATGGATCTTGCACGAGGTCATCCAATTGCCCGATGGACAATAGATTCCTTTTCAAGCCATTCACATGTCGTACCCTTGTATCTTACGAACAGTACCATCTTGCATCTTTATTACGGCGATCGATTCCAACAATTTCTAAGGTGTGATCATTTCCCATAAACACGGATCCTAAGAGCAGGACTCATAAGTACAAAACCAATCACGGTGTGAAGTCATGTGCCATGTCGCACCTGAGTCCACTATCCAAACATCATTGAGTTTCCTTCCACCTTTAGGACTTGCTGCTCCGCTATACAAGATTTCTCCATCATCTGAGGTACTTGCAACACAACCTTGAGAGGTTGATGCTCCTGAGGTCTTTCTCTCCATTCTTCTTGTTCCAACACTCCTTCTTCAAGTGCCTCTCATGCCACGGTTGTAGCATTTGAGATTCTTTCTTCTTCGAGATTTTGATCTACCATGATCTTGGCTCCCACTTTGGGGCCACGTTAGTTGATCGCCTCTTGTCATCGATAAAGCTTCGCTTGCTTGAACTTTCGACCTTTCCTCCTTATTCTTGCGCTGGATTCTTCTTCAAGAATTGCACCGGCAACATCATCAAAGTGAAGAGTGTCGCTGAACATTATTGTTTGTAATGTTGATGATGAGTTGATCATCTGAATCTGGTAAACTCAAGTAAAAGTTACGCACGTTCATTTTTACGCTATTTTGAAATCGATCTTTGTGGTGAGCAAATAGCGTGTTCAGTGTTAATGTGATCCGTCACCAATGTGGATTCACTCATTCGAAGAGTGTAGAGTTTCCTCTTCAAGAATATTCTTGTGTGAAGTGACTTAACCTCGTACAATTTGTTAAGTACATCCCAAATCTCCTTTCAGCCTTCTTTTCTACGCAACACTTGACAAAGCGAATCCGCCATTGCTAGGTGCAAATTGGCAACACATTGCCATCCTTCTCTTTCCACTTTTCATCACCATATCCGCAGTTCCGCTTTCAATTGCTTCCAAGCAATTATCCTTCCTCAAATCGCCGCCACCTTCAATTTCCACGGGAGAAGTTACTCCGTTGAACTTTTCTATCTCAAATTTTGCCGCCATGGTTGTACACTAACCAAACCGGATTACACTATTTCACCGTGAATAGTACAAGATTATCGTGAAACGATTGCATTTATTCCGCACACCGAACAAATCTAGTATACGCTAACAATTCTTGTAAAGTATACAACCACACGTATGAATAGTAATCAGTATATGGGAATAGTATCATTATCTTTGGAATAGTATTTGTAGGCCAGTAAATAGTACACCAGGTAAGTTCCAGGAAAGAGAGGTGGGTCACCAATGGACACGCTTAAATACCAAGTCTTTCCTTAGCCAGAACTTTTCCTAGACATGCACTTCTACACTACCACACTATTTCCAGCAACAATTCTTTTCTGATGTGGAAGATCAGACAATGCTGCAACCACAGAGCATACTAAGAACCAACACCTTCCTAAAGTGACGCAGCGGAATAGTATCACCAACCTTGGATCTCTGATACCACTGTTAGGTACCAGAGTATCGGAATGGTGTCACACAACTAAAATAAGAGACGAGAAAATAAGGAAATGAACACACAAAATTTACGTGGAAAACCCTCAACAAATAAGGGAAAAACCACGGGGCAAGACCAGAAGAATTTCACTATGTGAGAAAATATTACAAGAATACCTCTCACAAAATACCTCACAAATACTCTCACAATACTCTTGTTGAGTATAAGAAATAATAAAAGAGGAAGAAGAGAAATGTTTGGGATGATTATAAAAGCATTACTAAGCCTCCTTATATAGGCTCCAAAGCCTTCACCAAAGCAAGAACCCACCGATGTGGGACTTGCTGTAACATAGGACACTCTTTCCATGTGTACTTAAAATGAGCCTATACTTCATTTCAAGTCAAGCATGGAACCAATATAAACAAGGAAGGTCTAGATTTAAGCCCAGTAATGACTGATAGCAATAAGTAAGCAACGGGGGTAAGTAATGGTTATCGCACCTTGGACAATTTAGTTTTATTACTGAAATTACCAAGATTCAAAAATGCGAATACAGAAATAAATCGTCGTTATAAAGAACTTAATCAGCCAAGTCTGAAACATGTACAATATTTAGTATTTACTTAACACTAGTTTTCTAGATAACATTTCACAACATAAACAAGTAATATTCCTCAGACCCTTATTAACTGAAATGGTCATGATTCTGATATTGATATGCCCACTTCCTAGATGGAAATATTAGGAAAGCCAACCAAATATAGAAATAAGGAAGGTGAGACGACACTCATTCCGCTGCTAATACATAACAAATAAAGAGTAAATTGCTCCAATAATAAAATAGAATAACCAAGTTTAATTACATAATAATCACCACACAACGAAATATGAATGCTGTGAGTGTTTCACCACATGTGGCTCTTACAACGCATTAGGGGACCAATATGAATGATTTCTAAATAGAACGCAGATGTGTGTAATTTGAAGAGGTTGAAAGCAATTTTCTTGAGGAATACATTACTTACCAAGCCATCACCAGTATTTACTCCAACTTCTTGCATTGCAGATTGATCAGTAACAACTGATACCTTAGGAGAAAAAAGGGCAACATGGAAGATCATCAGCAGAATATCCAAGCTAGGCAATCATGTTAAGGAGATGCAAGAAAAATGCTATGAAATTTTAGTTTGGAGGGATTAGAAAGAGACAGGGAGAGTAGAAAAGAAAGATGCAAGTGGAAAAGAAGGGAAAGTCCAGTTCTCTCGAATACTTACCTATTTCCTTAGGGTTTGAGAAAACGTTTTCTATATCCATTTCCCATTTTTAATTTTAATTACAAAATTGTCCCCTATTTTCACTTCATTTTCGGTTTTCAAAGAATTATACACTAAACAGTGAAAACAATTTATTTTATTTTTTTTCACTTTTTCCTGTATAATTCTTTGAAAACAGGAAGCAATTTTGCAGTTAAAAATAAAAACAAAAAACATTTTCTTAAACCAAACAGACCCTAAATTTTTCTAGAGTTTCAAATCAATTCTGCAAACACTACCTTCTGTTATTGATATCACATTGATATCTGCAGCAGACCTATAGTAAATAATACTACATTTCCTGATTTTCCGATTGCAGATTTTTCTAGTACAAATAATAAGCTATTTTTACCTTATGTAACTCAAAGATTGGTAGAAATCAAAAGATTCCCCGATGAAATCATATTCCACATCCACTAACTGGTGGAAAAATAATTAGCAAAACGATAGTTGGGCTAGCATATGAAAGGTTCAAAGATTCCATCAAGACTCTTAATGATAGATAGAGTAAATTCATCAATCCAGCAACTTGACAATAATATACACAATCTATGAATCCAGTTAAATATACCACAAAATCAAGATACATATTAAACTAGTCCATGAGCTGTTTGTTCATTCTGATATAGTAATTCACATTTTATAAAATTTAATAATAAGAACTTATATTCAACAAATATAGAATCTAATTTTAGTAAAAGGCCAACTAAACTCAAATCCATAAACAAATTGATAGTATTTGAAGTAGAAAAGTAGTAGAGGTAAGTTGTGGAATGTAGTCAAATAGTATTAGAAGATGGGAGGCTTTACAATTTGGAGCTAGAATGTAGTTTGTATTGCTCTCAAATTGATTGATTACAAATGCACCCAAACTTGCCTATTTATAGGTGCTTGAAGATGGTTCTAGCAATAGATGGTTCTAGGCTTTTCTTGACTTATTTTTACATTTGATTATTCTAGAGGCATTTGATTATGGTAGATATTTCTAGGAATTCTCTAGTCTTTCTACATTGTTTTGTATTAGATACTTCTAGGCTTATATGGCTATTTCTAGGCATAATCTATCCTAGGCTTTTGTAGAAAATTCTAGAAAATTGCAGCATCTTTAACACTCCTCCTTGATGCGATTTTGGAAACTCCGAGCTTTGTCCTCGGTTCCTCAAACTTGACTGGGCAATGCCTTTGTAAATATGTCCGCAATTTGGTCTTGATCGTGCAAAGACTTGAGCTCGATTTCTTTAGTTGCCTCTGCTTCCTGATGAAGTGATATTTGATTGCTATATGTTTTGTTCTATTGTGATGCCTTGGATTCTTTGCCATTGCTATTGCCGATTTGTTGTCGCGATAGATTATGGTAGTGGTCATCCTGCTTTGTTCACCCATGTCTCCGAGTATTCTCAGAAGCCATATAGCTTGATTTGTCGCTTTCTTGCCACGCGTACTCGACCTCTGCCGTTGATTGTGCAATCGCCGCTTCTTTGATGCCCATGAGATAAAACGATCCTAGTAAGAAGGCATAGCACGATGTGCTCTTCATGTCATCGGTAGACACGCCTAATCACTATCGGTATAGCCGATCAACTTTGAGTTGGTCATGGTTTTATACCATATACCAAACTCCTTCGTGCCTTGTAAATATCTTAGAACTCTTTTAGCTACTCCATAGTGAACCCGACTTGGTTTACGCATGAACCTTGATAGAAGACTTGTAGCATACATGATGTCCGGTCGGCGTAGGCTGTAAGATATAATAGGCTCCCAATTAAGCTTCTATAGTGCGATGCATCGACCACGGTGCTCCATCTTCCTTTAACAAATTTCTCATTTGTTACAAGCGGAGTAGCGACTGGCTTGCAGTCATTCATCCTGAATTTCTTTAATAATGCTTCTGTGTATTTCTTCTGACATATGAATATCCCTTCTTTTTGTTGTTTTACCTCTATGCCGAGGAAATAATTCATCAAGCCAAGGTCGGTCATCTCGAATGTCTTCATCATGTCTTCTTTGAACTTAGTTATCATTTCTATATTGTTTCAGTGTAGATAAGATCATCTACGATAGGAGACAATGAGAGTATCTTCTTGACTTTGGGTCTTGGCGTGTAGTGTTGCCTCACTTTTGCTCCTCCTGAATCCTTGATCGGCGAAGTATCGATCAATTCTGCTATACCATGCTCGAGGAGCTTGTTTTAGACCATATAAAGCTTTTCTTAGTCTTAGCACTTTACCTTCATTGCCTTTGCTGACAAAGCCTTGTGGTTGCTCCACATAAATCTCTTCTTGTAGTACCCATTGAGGAAGGCCGACTTGACATCTAAGCTGGAAAATATTCCAGCCTTTTTGAGTCGCTAGAGCTATTAAAGCTCTTATTGTATCCATTCGAGCAAGCTGGAGCAAATGTCTCATTGTAGTCGACTCCAGGTTCCGTGAGTAGCCTTTTGCTACCGGCTAGCCTTGTGTTTTTGTATTGAGCCATCGAGTTAAGCTTTGTCTTATAAACCCATTTGACTCAATAATATCTTTATTTTTGGACTGATCTACTAGCTCCCCCGTGTTATTTTTCTCTATCATTTTTATTTCTTCCTCCATTGCCTTGACCCATACTTCTTGCCTTGAAGCTACTTCATAGCTTTCAGGCTCAAGTATAGCCAAGTTGCAAGATTGATATATATCCACCAACGATTTTTCTTTTATCGGAGTAGATTCTGGAGAAGAATCTTGTTGTTGTCGTGGAGATGAAGGGGCGTACTGAACCTCTGATTACTTCGTCGACTTCTTCTTGAGGTTGTTGTACTGGTAACGAAAAACCGCTTCTCTCAATTTTTTCTTTATCCCAGTTCCAAGAAGCACCTTCATCAACTTCAACATCTCGACTGACAGTGAGCTTCTTTGTTTGTAAGTTGTAGACTCGATAGCCTTTTGACTGCGTGCTGTACCCCAAGAAGATTCCTCGTACTGTCTTGTCTTCAAGCTTATGTCTCTTTTGATCTGGCACATGAATATAGCATATGGATCCAAAGACCCTTAGATGTTTAGCCGATGGTTTTTGCCCACTCCAGGCTTCAATAGGAGTTTTGTCTTGAACTGCCTTAGTTGGACACCTGTTGAGTATGTAGCTGCGGTGTATCGCTTGACCCAAAAGGTGTTTGGTAATTCTTTTCCTTCAGCATTGATCTCGCCATCTCCATGACTATACGATTTCTTCTTTCAGACACTCCATTTTGTTGTGGAGAATATGCGATCAGAAGTCGCCGCCAATGCCTTCATCTTCGCAGAATTTATCAAATTCGTGGGAGTTGTACTCTTTCCGCGATCACTTCTAAGCCTCATTATATGTTTACCGCTTTGCTTTTAATGAGGGCCTTAAACTTCTTGAATGTTCCAAAGACTTGATTTTCCTTGATGAAGTAGACCCAAGTCATTCTAGAAAAGTCATCAATAAAGAGGATGAAATACATTGTTGTCAAGTGATGGTGTCCTCATTGGTCCGCAAACGTCGGTATGGATGAGCTCCAACAAGTCTTTTGCTCTCCATGGGTGGTTGAAAACGGTAACTGTGTTGCTTCCCAAGAAGACATCCTTCACAAACTCCATTATTTTCTTCCAAGCGTGGGAGATCTCTCATCATATTCTTACGATATAACAACTTCAAGGCTTGAGTGTTGAAGTGGCCAAATCTCCGATGCCATAGCCAGGAATCATCAACTTGCACCTTCATGGCAATGTTAGTGGTATATTTAAAGTTTATCGGAAACTGCATTCCTCTTCTCCATTTTTACTTGGGCTATCTCAACCCTTTTATTATTGTTATCATAGATTGTGCATTTATCTCCTTCAAAGTGAAGCGGCATATCCTTTCTCCATCATTTGGCCAATGCTCAAGAGGTTTTCTTTAAGATTGGGAACTAGTAAGACATCTTTAATGAATCTCGTACCTTTCTTTGTCTCCACCATGACAGTGCCTTTTCCTTTTGACTCCACTGTATCAGTTTCCTAGTCGAACCTTTACTTTGTGAGTCATCAATATCCTTGAAAATGCTCCCATCTTTCGCCATGTGATTGCCGCAACCGCTATCCAAGTACCGGTTTCCACACATTTCGTCACTAGAATCTTGGGTAGCATAGAATAGATGTTGCTCACGGTCATGTGGATTTTGCTCACACTCGTGCTCTTCAACGAAATTGGCACGATGTTTATTTTTCCGAAAGCAGTTCTTCTCCACGTGCCCAAATCTCTTGCAATGTCGACCTTTGTGTCTTTCCACGATAGCGGCAGTCTTTCTCGGCATGATTTGTCCTCTTGCAGATGCCACATGGAGGATACTCATCTTGATTTTCTTTGAGAAATTTCTAGAATTCTCTTTGTTTCTAGAATTTTCTCCACTATTTTTGTTTCCTCCATATCCTTTATTTTGAGACCGTAATTTGAGCTTTGATTGAAAGGCATTTTCTATTGAGTCATCTTCATGCCTTCTCAATCTTTGCTCATAAGCTTCAAGAGAGCCCATTAGCTCATCACCGATAAAGTAGACGAGTCTTTTGTTTGCTCAATCGTAGTCACGATTGAATCATACTCTGAGGAATAGAAATTAATATTTTCTCAACAATTCTTTTGTCGAGAATATTTTCCCATAGGCTCTCATTTGAGAAACTATTTCTTTTATTTTAGAATAGTAATCTTTACGGTCTCGGACTCCTTCATTTTTATTAACTCAAACTCACGTCTTAGAGTTTGAAGTTTGGCAACACGCACCTTGTCACTTCCTTGAAACTCCTCTGTAGTGTGCTCCATGCTTCTTTGGCACTTGTAGCTCCCATTATTCTTGGAAAAATAGCGTCGACTCTGCTTGTTGTAGAAAAAATAACGCCTTTGCGTCTTTTGTTTATTTGCCTTCAACTCTTTTCTTTGGGCTGCAGTAAGAGTTGAAGTGTCTGCGATAGTGATAAATCCTTCTTCTACAACGTCCCACAAATCTTGGGAGCAAAAAATGTCTTCATTTTAATGCTCCAAAAATCATAATTTTACTTTGTAAAAGCAGGAGCGGTAATAGATGGAGATTGAATGGTATTAGCCATGAGTTAAGAAAATTTTGGGACTAGTATAAAATGTAAGGAGGAACTTTTTGGAAAATAGTTGGGTAATTTTACGCCGGTATATGACCAGAACCAGGCTCTAGATACCTTGATAGTATTTGAAGTAGAAAAGTAGTAGAGGTAAGTTGTGGAATGTAGTCAAATAGTATTAGAAGATGGGAGGCTTTACAATTTGGAGCTAGAATGTAGTTTGTATTGCTCTCAAATTGATTGATTACAAATGCACCCAAACTTGCCTATTTATAGGTGCTTGAAGATGGTTCTAGCAATAGATGGTTCTAGGCTTTTCTTGACTTATTTTTACATTTGATTATTCTAGAGGCATTTGATTATGGTAGATATTTCTAGGAATTCTCTAGTCTTTCTACATTGTTTTGTATTAGATACTTCTAGGCTTATATGGCTATTTCTAGGCATAATCTATCCTAGGCTTTTGTAGAAAATTCTAGAAAATTGCAGCATCTTTAACACAAATCAACAGTACCTTGATTGTCCTGCCGCCAATCTCCAATTGACCATTCAAGTTCTGGGCATTTCTTGCATCTTCAAGGCGAGCAAACTACAGTAAACAATTGATTAAATCAGCCTACACTGCCAGAAACAAGTGCAGCGAGCAAAGAGCTTATCATAAACCAACATATTAGAACGGCATCACAACCCAATAGCAACTTTATTCTGGAGTAGATAAATATATAAGGGTGTGAAATATTCAAGCTCAAATCATTACATGTCTGATCAAGCTCATTTATTTAGCAAACAAAGAAGCTCAAGCTCCAAGTTAGGCTCAATTTTTAAAATGATCCAAGCTAAACCTTTCTAGGCTTGACGTTAGAAGCTCCCAAATAGCTTGTGTATGTTTGCATTAGAGAGTTGTGATGTTATTTATTACATTTACCTAAAGAGTTGTAATTTTATTTATTACTAGACGTTGACCCGCGCAAAATATGAGAGAAAACCTTAGTGGAAAACTGTCATTCAGCACCTGTAAATTATAGCCATACTTCTTTTCTTTTTTTTTTTTGATAAGCAGTTGTTGCCATAGTTCTAAATTGCAGAATCGGCAATAATCATGCGATAGAATTAGAGGGTGTTCAAGCTATTGAGGTAATGAGAAATCTCTTTGACCCAAGGCGTTATGAAGCCTTCTCAAATCTCAATTCTCAGGTATATTTTAACGCTTGAGTACATACAAATCGACAAGTAACAACTATACACAATCCTTGGGTGATCATGACAGATGAAACATATTTTAAAGCATGAGTATAGACAAATCGATAAATGTATAGAAAAAGATCCCACCAGAATCCTATTCATATGAAGAACAACGAATGACCTAGCGCACACCGCAGGGTGTCCTATTAGTCCCAACTCTGCCTCTGCAGCAACATAAAGGGTGAAAAAGACTGGATTGTAGTGGAAGAATTGTTGGAGCTAGTGTTTTGCAAAATCTTGAACACCGATAAGAAAACTATATCCAAATTCCTATATGCTACACAAACGTATCTAACCACCCATTTGTCATAGACGGCTGTGTAGACGTTGTATCCGTAGACGTTGAAGGTGGTTTCGGATTCATCACCACCACCGAATTGCATTAGGATGAAATAGCTTGTTCGAAAGGGAAATGGAATTGTTGTTTTGTTTAGAATATTTGGGTTTGTTTTGGAAGCTGCCGCATCAGATATTGTGTGATGTGGCAAAATTTGCATGACATGGCATATTAAGGATGAGGTGTCGACGCAAGGATCTACGGGTCTATTTTTATATATTATAATAGATAATAGATTATCTTATATATACCACTTACCTAATTCCAATTTTCAAGACTCATTTCAAAAGGGTGATCATCGACCTTCTTTGAAGGGGGGGAAAAAAATCATCAAAGATTCTATCTTCAAGTCTTAAGTCATCTTTATGAATACAAAATTATATTTTATTTCCATATTTACTTCATCTTCTAGCACAAACGTGTCTCGTAAATATTAATATTAAAAAATTAAAAAATAATTCAAGGAGAAATTTGGTAAATATAAAATAATAAGCATTAAACAAACTAAACTATTTAAGCTTCATGTTTTAAAACAAGTAACTCTCAAGCATTAAATTTGGTCCGTTCAAATAAATAAGCCAATCTTGAGCAATATTTTATTTTTCCACAAGCCAAAGCCTACACCTCAAGCGCTTGGCTTGGCTGGACTCATTAACACCCCATTATACTCTATTTGGTCCAAAATGAAGTTCTCCCTCAGTTTAATTCATTGAAAGCTTCCGCAAAAGATATGAGCAACTGCTTTTAAAAAGCAAAATAGAAAAAAATGATACAACTCCGGACAAATAAGTAATATAAGATTCACCTGCACAAAGCCAACACCTTTGCAATGCCCACTTTCTTCAAGAGGCACCTGGACTATCTCAACCTGACCAAATGCTTCAAACACCTAAACAATTTAAGTTTAACAACGGGGAAAAAGAGAATAACACAATCAATTAGAAGAAAAATTGAAAATAAAAATACCATCATCAAACTGCAATAGATAAGTAAAACCTTGACTTTCTGTTTCAAAAAAAGTAAAACCTTGACTTTCAAATAATTAAAAATAAGCGTAACTTAATGAAAAGGAGAGGCACAGACAACCAAAAAAAAGGAGCATAAAAGTACTCAGTCCAGGAGCCTTTCTCACTGTACTCTCAGAGCCCTTTCAGTCAACCAATTCTAGAGATTCAATCATAAAATGCATCAACAAATTATCCAAGGACAAAACAAACAAGATGTGCTCACCCTACGAAGATCAGCCTCAGTAATATTGGAATGCAGATTGCCAACATACAGCCTTCTTGCACCCCCAGAATAACGGCCTATAAGTCCAGTGGGTCCAGTGGCAACAGATGTTGTAGGCTGAACCAAATTCTTTTCAGCTTCTGATGGCTTTACCATCACTGGTTGAAAGAGAAGATGTTGACCTGAAAGTGCTATTGCCATAGGGACAGACATGACATCGTAGAACTCAATATACCTGCAAATGCAAAGGCAGAAAATAATAGTACAAAGTTACTGAAGATAAGGTTTACGATATCTACCTAAAAAATATATTTATAATTAGTGTTCAGTTACAACTACTGACTGAGTGATTGAAAAGATTAGCTGGTCGCATCATCGTGTGGATGCCCGGCCCAGTTTCAAAATATATGCAATCTAGAATTACTATGAGGCAGGTTTTGGGACTAATGTTCTGTCAGGGAAGATTCGAGATTTTTGATCATTGTATTATTGATCTGTCATTAGTGTAACACTTAACAGTGTTTAGTCATCGGTCAGCCTTTTTAAATTAGGTGGTCCCTGCAGTGAATCCCTGGAGAGGGTAGTGAGTCCGGTCAGTTTAGTGATTAATCAAGATGTGGTCTCGAGACACTAACATCTTAACTCAAGAAGCAGAAAATGTAGAAGTAGAGTCAGTACCTTATAAGAATGTAAGCCTTGATGAAAGAGATAAACCAGTAAATAAAAAAGATACTTAGAAAATTCATCAACAACTAAATTATTCAAATCAAACGATACGCTATGTCAAAACATTTTAAGTACAATATAGTCTCGATATAAATCAGAAAGCATAGAATTCGTATCAAAACCAAAAACAAATTTAGACTTAACAAGACCAATATATAACTCAATAGATGTACCTCAAAAAGATTTAGAATTTAGGTTTAAGTGCACTTTTGGTCCCTCAGCTTTTTCAATTTAGCGATTTTGGTCCCTCTATTTTATTTTTTGCGATCTTTGGTCCTCCTAACTTTCTCAATTTGGCGATTTTGGTCCCTAAAAGTTTTTTTAATTGCACTTTTGGTCCCCCCAAAATCGTGGATTGTGCACTTTTGACCTCCATTTTTCCAAAATCCAAGAATTTTTTGGACTAAAAGTGCAAAAAAATCCATGATTTTAGGGGACCAAAAGTGCAATTAAAAAGTATGGGGACCAAAATCGTCAAGTTGAGAAAGTTGGGCGACCAAAATTGCCAAAAATAAATAGGGGGACCAAAATCGCCAAATTCATAAAATTGGGAGACCAAAAATACAGTTGAACCTAGAATTTATTAGATTAGGAAAATAAGCTGAATAAAATTTAGAAGAAATAAAAAATTAGAAAACTAGCCTTAGAAAAACTCATTCCTCCAGTACAAACCACAGAGAGGCAATACAAGAAAGAATGAGAATTAAACGTTACAAAGAGGAAAAAAACAAAAAAAGAAAAAAAAAATCCAAAAAAGACAATTTCCAACAAGTAGAAATTATTAGCCTAGACCCTCCTATCCTGATGTTCAATTTGAAGAAAGAGGATAAGTAACTCACAGTAGTTATTCTGGAAAATCAATGGTATAATGAACTGTAGCACAACAAAAAAACTATGGCTGCAACAGACTATAAAATGACAGGAAAATCAGATGAGGCTGAAATGTTAATTACCATGAGATTTACAGGTTAATTAAAAAGATGGTGAGTGAGATTATATTCTCACACAAATACAAAGATTAATGATATCAGGAGCCATAAAGAGAGAAGATAATATTGAGAAAGAAGATACAGTTACGATACTTTTATGTTTAATAATTAGACATTTTGTAGGAGATCTTTTAAAACTTCAAGAAAGAACTACCGATTGATTAATAAATTTATATTGTCCAACAATATCAGACTATAGATGGTATAAAAAACATGTTTATATCAAAACTTTGTCTTAAGACCAGATGGGACGGCTGATTATTAGAAAAATAGATTTACTGTAGGATTAACAAAATTATTTACCAAAAAGGTAAAACTCAATATACAACAATTCAATGGAACAATAGCCTGTAATCAATTAACCTTAGGACAAATCTGTAGTATCATTATCACTACATGGTTATAGATATCAAATGATTTCAAAATTCAAAATAAACTAAAGAAAGAATCTATCACTTATAGAAGAGAATTAGGAACCTTCTGTGTCAATAGTTTGAAATAGAACCTATTAAGGCTCCTAGTGCAAAAATAAATTAAAAGTAAGCTCAACCATATATATATATATATATATATATATATATATATATATATATATATATATGTATGAGAGAGATTATAAGAAGCAAGCAAAAAACTCACAAAACCCAGAGAAATAGCCAAAGAGTAGACCAAATGGAGGATAGTCAAATAGCCAGAGAAAGAGGGAGACCAAAGTAAACTATAGGTCAACTATGAAGAAAGATCTAGAATTGAATGGTCGATCAATAGATATGATCCATGAAAGAACATTATGGCATCCTATGATGAAATGTAGCCAATCCATCTCGCGGGAAAAAGCTTTGATTGTTGTTGTTTTTGTTGTCTTCATAAAAGATTGAATGGTCAAATAACTCCTCTCATGCAGTCATGCTCTCACTCACACACAACACATACATACAGACATACATACATACGTACATACATACATTGGTCTACGGCTGATCACTGGTCTGTAACGGATGGTTACGGGCCAAAAAAGCTAAAACCGAAGAACAACTGATGACAATATTTATGAACCATTCCTGTCCGATTGAGTCACTAGGTAAGTCGGGTGACGGGTTGTGTCGGGAGAGGGTTAATGGGTGGGTTGATACGGGTTCAGAAACACCGTAACACGGTTCTTCCACCGCAATGCAAATGTAGTTTCATGGGTTTGCAGAGGCACAGTTACATTTGCAGAAGCACCGATTCCCTCCAGATCTGGCCGTCGCAACGTCCACTGTGGCACAGTCACCACTGCCCTCGTGGCCAACCCCTCTATCGCGTAGAGCCACCGTAAACGTTCCCATGCAAGTCCATCCCTATCACAAAAATGAAAACGGCGGCGTCACCCTGCGACCAAGCTTCCCATCATCCCCAAATCTCATAGACAGAAAGAAAGCAAGCAAGGAGAAGAGGGAGTGAGTTGGCTTGGCACAATAGAGTAAAAAGAGAAGAGAAACCTTTGGTTTATTTCCTTGCCAAAGTTAATGAACAACTACGATAACCCGAGGACAACGGTGACGAGTCTGGGCTTGAGGCTGTGTGATCTTAACTTCGCTATTTTGTATTCGTCCTCTGATGATGCCAAGGCAGAATTTAATTATTCTAGAAATATCTTTTCTATAGATTTAATAGATTTTAAAGGAAAACACTAAACACACTGAATCAGTATGGAACAATGAAAAAAAAAATGATGGTAATCCTTGTGATTTGTTTTCATTGGGTGGAAGGTACTAGCAAGTTTGGCTAATTGACCTCCATGGTGCAAATCAGAAACAAAATTATCAAATTAGTATAAGTTGAAAAAAAAAATTACCAAATTGGAATAAGTCATACATAGCATATACGACTTCACTTTTACAATGAAGCAAAGTCGAACATGGGGTTGGAGACTTTTAAATTTTTTATTTTTTTTGGCAAAGTCGTACACCCAATGTTTTTTATACATAAAATGTACGACTTTGCTTTAATTTTTTTTTTCCCACTAGGTTAATTTTTAGGGATTTATCGTAAACAAGCAGCAATATTGAAAGATCAAAATATGCATTGTCAAAAAAAAATTATGCATTGATTAATAAAAAAAATCATGGTAGGAACGTACGTGTACGTGTCTGTGGTAGGAGAAGGCGTGTCCAACTAGAAGATGTGGGTCAATCTCGCAAAGTTCAACCCCATGTACGACTTTGCATGGCAGAATTTTTCTTTATATGTAAAGTGGAAGTCGTACATGGGGTGTATGACTTTGCCAAAAAAAAATAAAAAATTCAAAAGTCTCCAAACCTATGTACGACTTCAGTATTTTTTAAAAAAAAAAAAATCCAAAAGTGAAGTCGTGTACTGTATGTACGACTTTGCTGTAATGCAAAAGTGAGATCATATATGTTATGTACGACTTATCCCAATTTAGTAATTTTTTTTCAACCTACACTAATTTGGTAATTTTGTTTCTGACTTGCACCATGCAGGTCAATTAGCCAGCAAGTTTATTGGAAAAAGACCCAATGTCACGTCAATGTCCAAATCCCACTGTCACACAGAGTAGTGTTTCTTACTTTCTTTCATAGGCATAGAAAATCTCCAATGGAGCTCCCCAAAAATGGGTACTTAAATGGGCCCCATACATCCACATTACTCATTCTTTATTTTTTTAATTTGGGTACCCCTCCAACCTAGTACCTCTAAAAAAATTCTTAAATGGGTCCCACCAATAACTCTATATCATCACATATCAACAAAAAATTATTTAATATAACGTGTGGGGCCCGCGTGGAGGAGAGAGAAGGGGTTCCTATGTAGGTACCCAAACTAAATGGCTACCAAATAGATACTCAATTTTTTTCTCTATAATGGGGGTACCTATTGGGTAGGTACCCAATAGGTATCCCCATTGGAGATGTCCTGGAGCTCCCAAAAATTGGGTACTTAATGGGCCCCACATATCTACAACACTCATTTTTTACTTTTTAACCTGGGTACCTCCAATCCAACACCTCTAAAAAAATTCTTAAATGGTTCTCACTAATAACTCTACATCATCACATATCAACAAAAAATTATTTAATATAACGTGTGGGGCCCACATGGAGGAGAGAGAAGGTGTTCCTATATAGGTACCCAAACTAAATGGGTACCTATTTTTTTCTCGGTACCCAATAGGTACCCCCATTAGAGATGCCCTAAGTGTTTATTTCATAGGCATAGAAAAGTCTCGTGACAAGAGCGGTTCGGTTGCCGGTGGTTCTAAATTTTTGGAACCGAAGCCGACCAATTTTAACCATTGGAAACTCATTTTTTGAACCCGAAAATCCGGAAATCCGAGTCAATCCGCCCGCTTCACGAATTTTTGTCATGGGTATTGCGGGTTCGGTCGGGTCATACATTTTTGCTCACCCCTACATTGGTCTATATATTTGTTCAATCCAAAGGTAATGTTCATAGAGTTACGATAATCTAAGTGACAGGGAACTCCAAACCCATTTGAATCAAATATACAGTACTAATTTTCAAAATATAATCCCATCCATTTTTTTTATTCAAAAGTTAACTCTATTCCCAACAGCCTTTTTCATGCTACTTTTTTCGTGCACAAGTTTGAATATAAGTTAGAAGCCAGGATTCTGAAATGGGAACAATATGACAGCATGAAATAATTAATAGAGTTAGACGACCTAATTAGGAGGAGAAACATATTTAGTTCTGATCACAGCTATCAAATGCTTACCCAACACCTTTAGAACGTCTTGAACTGCGGTCCATAATCAAGCGAACATCTCGCACCTGGAAATAGTAGACCAGAGATGTCAGGAAGACATGGGTTAAAGAATAAAGCGCTTCTTGTCTTGTATGACAAAAAAATAGGGCAAAAGTAAAAAACACAGCAGATGAGATATTATGACTATAATATTCCACTTGCAACTTAAGTTTTCCAATCATGAGGCACCAGAGGATTTACTGATGTGTAAAACTCTTTACACTATAAGAAATTAAAATTAAATCATGAGTAATTAACAAGAATGAATTTTCTTCCAATACTTTACCTGATAAATTAGAGAAATGCATTACATGCCTTTCAGACCATATATTTCAAAGGTTGAAAGGAAAGTAGGAAACAGACCCTTTTCCATTATTAAAGTCAGACTTCATTTTCATGTATCATACTCCAACATCAATGCCAACTACAGTAACAGAAGAAAACAAATCTTATGCTAGGAAAGAAACTAAATGGAATATTATAACCTTGCCAGCCCTTGAGAAGAACTCATAAACATCTCTTTCATCCGCTTCAAGAGAAATCTGTGAAAATGTTTAAAAGACTAGATCTGGCTGTAAATGTATCAACAAAACAAATCATGCAATCACATTCCAGATGTACTAGGAGTACCTGATAAGCAAACACAGTTCTTTGATCTCTTTCAGGATCCACTTCAGGTTCTGCTGCTTCTTCCTTTTTCTCTTTATGTCGTCTGCAAGATAACAAAACACAAAAATTATAGTCCAAGTTGTTGGAATACATGCAACTTTTTGTAACAGTTCAGATTTGAAAATAATAACATTCATGTAACAAACTATTGCATAAACCATATTTTCCCAACACACAAAATTGTCTGGTTCCTTAAATTTGCAACATGGAAGCAAATTGTCTTTAAATGTATAGTCCAGTTTGACACAACATAGGCCAGCAGGGAACTAGTTAAAGTTAACATGAAATCCCCAGGTAACAAAGGTTTGAATTCATGACTTTGCTTCTTGAAATTTAAAAAGATCCGAACCCGGAGATTGAGGGAAATGGTAATTAAAGGGAGAGAATGTCATCCAGTTGCTATTAACACAAGATTTTGTACCTTTTATAAATAAAACAAAAAGTTATATTGAAACAGCATCACCAACTTGGATGGATGTCAGGATGGCAGTACGAGAGCTTGAGGGACCTAATTACATTATGTTGAAACCTGTTAAAAGCATATATATACAGAATAAGAGCAACTACAAGCATAAAGAAATAAATCAATTTCATACATGAAAAACAGTTTTATATAAGATGTCACCAGAGTGACATGATTAATTTAAATAGATTGGAAGAATCAGTAGCAACGGGACACAGCATGAGAGACCGGGAAAAAATCTGTTCTTGTAGTAGATAAATCTCTAATCTCTAAAACCCAAGATTGTCAAAACCAAAGGCTTTTATCACACTAATGAAAGGTAAGGTGCAAAAGGTACAAATGGGAAAATAAATAATGTTGCAATGGAGCACCCATGGCTAGCCATGAAAAACAGACATACATGGACTTCATGTGACAGTTTGACAAATTGTCTTTGCAACATGGAAGCAAATTGTCTTTAAATGTATAGTCCAGTTTGACACAACATAGGCCTGCAGGGAACTAGTTAAAGTTAACATGAAATCCCCAGGTAACAAAGGTTTGAATTCATGACTTTGCTTCTTGAAATTTAAAAAGAACCGAACCCGGAGATTGAGGGAAATGGTAATTAAAGGGAGAGAATGTCATCCAGTTGCTATTAACACAAGATTTTGTACCTTCTATAAATAAAACAAAAAGTTATATTGAAACAGCATCACCAACTTGGATGGATGTCAGGATGGCAGTACGAGAGCTTGAGGGACCTAATTACATTATGTTGAAACCTGTTAAAAGCATATATATACAGAATAAGAGCAACTACAAGCATAAAGAAATAAATCAATTTCATACATGAAAAACAGTTTTATATAAGATGTCACCAGAGTGACATGATTAATTTAAATAGATTGGAAGAATCAGTAGCAACGGGACACAGCATGAGAGACCGGGAAAAAATCTGTTCTTGTAGTAGATAAATCTCTAATCTCTAAAACCCAAGATTGTCAAAACCAAAGGCTTTTATCACACTAATGAAAGGTAAGGTGCAAAAGGTACAAATGGGAAAATAAATAATGTTGCAATGGAGCACCCATGGCTAGCCATGAAAAACAGACATACATGGACTTCATGTGACAGTTGCACGAGTCATTCTCTCAAAGAACTCATGAACTGATTGATATAAAAAGCGAAAAGGACACTAATTGGAGAACCTTCTAATCTCTAAAACCAATCAAAGGCTTTTATCACATTAATGAAAGGTAAGGTGCAAAAGGTACAAATGGGAAAATAAATAATGTTGCAATGGAGCACCCTTGGCTAGCCATGAAAAACAGACATACATGGACTTCATGTGACAGTTGCACGAGTCATTCTCTCAAAGAACTCATGAACTGATTGATATAAAAAGTGAAAAGGACACTAATTGGAGAACCTTCTAAAATCTAATATTTTTAATTAACCAAAACAAACACTAATCTATTACATGCAGTAACAGAAACTGCGACCAACGTGTAGCCAAATGAACATTTTTTTTGCCTACAGACATCCAAAGATGAATTGCTTCTCTTAAGCACAGCCCATTACTCCCTCAACAGCATTTCTGCAACAGAACAAATGCAATTAAGCATCTAAGTTCAAAGGGGAAGGATAACAAATAACATGACATTACACCGCTACAGAAAAAATTCAACACCCCCCCCCCAATATTGCAATGGATGCTTTCAGATGCACTCCAGAAGGGAGAAACTTTTGAAACCCATGACCTGAGGTTCCAGTGCCTGGCCCAATTGCCAGAAAGACCATCTGATGATCGCTCTACCATATCTGCGAGTTCCCAGAATCTAATGTTCAATACTCAGAATCTTCAAGACTGTAAAACGGCATAACTAATAACTAATTATACACAATTCAGGAACCACTATCCTTCAATTTAGTTTAGACATTAGCCAGCATTCAGTGATCCTCACAGAAGAGATGAAAAGCAACAGAAGTCCTTATTCACAAACAAATCAGCATAAATCCAACTAATGATTGGCGTCAGATCAGGCAGGGCAAAGAATCAATACCATATACAAAAAATGACAAGAGGGTGGTTAAACTCTGCTAGCTAAGAGGATAATGGCATAGTGCATTTCCAATCATCTAGGCTTAACAAAACTAAACGTGAATATATCTGCATTTGCATCACCAGTACAACCTAAACCTCACAATGCATAAACCAGGTTCCAAAAGAGTTAAGATTCAATTCAGATGTCACCCAACTACCATGGTCTAAGTGTCCAACAATTGCTTAAGCTTAAAATTCATTAAATTAAATCTAATCAACAACATAAAAGCAGACACCAACTCAGGACTTAAAAGTACAATAAACACAATAACAAAAGATTGGCATAAACTTAAGAAAGGAAAATTAAAAATTCTGAAAATTGTCTCCTTCAACAAAAGCTGATGACCCAACTACACAGTTAGTTTAGCATAACTACAACATTGACAAAGATGATGGGGAAGATTATTAAAGGAATTAGATTTAGTACTAACATAAAACTGACAAAAGAAGGAAGGAAATGTAAAACAAAGGATTGATCAACAAGCAATTAGACCTGAAAACATGTATGAGTAAGCTATGGCCCAGATGTAATTTTTATACTCTATCACATTCCCAAACATAAATACCATTCCAACTAGAAACAGTGATAAATTTCAAGGCCACATCTAACTTGCTCTGTAACAGCACTAAGACGACTATGACCATAAGGTTTAAATTCTAGATCACTTGGTCATGTATGAACTTGATCATGTATTCATGTTATATCTAAAAGTACTTAGAAATTTGTTATATATCATGTGTCTTAGACAGCAGTACTTCATAGATGAACTTGATCATGTATTCACGTTATATCTAAAAGTATTTAGAAATTTGTTATATATAATAAACAGAAGAATATGGATAAATTATACAAGTGTCTTCGAGTAAATATCATTTTTATAACTTGTTCATATTCAGTGCTCTGCTAAGCAAGACTAGCAAAAGCAATTTTTTTGTATAATCTAAACAGCAGCTAAAAGGATAAAACTTAAATAGGTAAGAATACCTGTTTTCTCTCTGTGGTTCCTTTGAGTCCCTTGCCCTTTCTCTGTCTCTGTAATCCTTATCCTGGCTTCTTTCTCCATCTCTACATTCCCCGTCACGACCTGTCTCTCTGTCTCTGTCATCCAGATCACTTCGATGCCTTTCAGATCTACTTTTGCTTCGCTGGGAGCGCTCTTTCTCCCTTTCACTCTCACTCCCACAATCCCTTATGTTTCTTTACCATAAAATAATATTCCAACTAATGTTTTGCTACATACAATGTTTGTGCACAGATATCAACTCGTTAATTAAATAAGCTATTATGAATTAAATATAGATGACAGTTGACACACAACAGCAATGCATAGATGCATAATATGCAGTATAATTTTGAGAGGCGGAGATAGTCAAAGGGCATTTAGGGAGGGAAAGTCTAATGCTTCAGAGGGGTCTGCATCTCGTTTTTCATCGACCCATATTGTGAGATGGCAAACAGTTGCCATGGCTCACTTTTCCAACCCAGTAGAAAACACAGCTGGAAATAAATCATTTACATTGCATCTTGAGAGTTTGCACAGTAGACTCAGCATTTTTCTAAAACTAGATGCACACTCAACCTTCTTCATGTTGTTTTGGGGGGGGGGGGGAAGGCTTCTAACATAGACGGAAACACAATTACTTAGAATGCTCACCAGACACTGTCAAAGCAATATGGAAGGAAAAGCTTAATTAAAAATTAAACAGGGGGCATATCCCATTTATGGAAACTTGGAAAGAGAGTACCTTCACCCAATAACCCTTCTCGGTTAACTTTTTAACCATATCTGATTTCATCTTAAGGTCTTTTGATTCCTGAAAACATCAACAACAGAAAATACAATACATCAAACTTCCCTTTTCCAGGTTCAGGATATAGAATATGGCAACCACTCAAAGTAAAGAAACCGTAAAACCAAAGAGATGACATCATGCAGGTCCAACATTTCTCCCTGCAAACCAAAGCTTGGCTGGTTAATTGCCCTCACCAGGTCACTTGTTTTAATCAAGTGGCTTCGGTGTCTCCCATTTTCAATCCAGGCACTAAAGCCTCAGGCTAGATAATGGAATGTGAGCACAGAGAAGCTGAAAGTGAACAATAGCAGGCAACAGCCTATATACCATGAAAGACAGCTTCAGCAAACTAAGGTGGTAAATCCTGCATCCTAGTTTATTTGCATGTTCACTAATCCCACAAAGTTGGTCCGAAACATATATAGGCCGGGCTAAAACTTCTAAATATGGCTACTAGAGCTCAGCAGCAAGACCACAATTGGAAACCTAGTATAAACTACATGCTACATTAATGGTTAAGAATTATGAAAAGAAAGAAAGAAATTTGCTAAAATATTTAGGGGATATGCAAAAATACAAGAAACGATTCAGAGAAATAAACTTACAGTTTTTACAGAAAATCGCACTTCCTTACATTCCCTTCGCAATGTCACCTCAGACTGCATTTGTCAGAAAACTGATTAAGAGCACTACATCTAAAGATTAAATAGTTGTCTTTGACAACTCCCTAAACAAGTAAACATGCCATAACAGCAGAATGACTATAATTAATGAAAATGTAAAACACTCAATGATAAATGAAACATGTTTTAATCTATATTTGTCAAAGAAAATTGGGGGACAAGGATAATGGATGGCCAAGAACTTTTCAAGCACACGCCACATTGGGTTCTATTATAGTTTCAAGAAAATGCAAAGCTTCGCTTCCTAGTTCCTAGAGTTCCATTATTAAACAATCCTTGCTATAAGAAAGCTTGCTGCACCATTATTATTCTTTTGAATAATGAGAAAAGAGCACGGATATCTCTCAGCCTATTCATTTTGATCTCTGCCAGAGCTTTTTTCTGGTCTTTTTCCAGTAAGGGTGCATGTGGGTAAACAGCTTAAAATTAAGCGCTTATTGAATAAGTGTTTATCATATAAGTTCTCATGGCTGTTTACGTTGCCAACAATTATAGCATGCAATATGAATAATGCATTCTAACAAGCAAAAAGCATGTGTTGTAACAGTGGTTTGTTAACAAAGATTCATATGTTCAAACATATCACTATCAAATCAAAATGACAGGGAGAAAAAATCTCATCATTGATTTAAAACAAAAGCAGTTAAAGAATCTTCACAAGCAACTTGAAAACAAATGCAACCCATATCATACTGCACCTTGCTTTTAGCACGCTCCTTATCCTTTTCTTGCCGCTTGTACATTTCCTTGTGGAAGTCCATAATTTTACAAACAGGTGGATTGGCATTTTTCTGAACCTGTAACATGAACAAGTACTCTCGTAACAAAACGTCACAAGATATGGGAAGCACATTTTATACGAGGGCGTATAGGCAACCACAATTCATAGCACATCCCCAATATTAGGGATACGTTGGCGGTGGAGGTGGTCAAAATGGTCACTAATAATGTCAGACACACGCACTTTTTAATTGAACACATCACTCGACAACAATACGCGACGCACCTCATCCGTACCGTACTATACCCCCTTTTTTAAAAAAAAAAATTGGTTAACGAAGTTCATTTATCTGGTTAATGGTTCTCATTATCTGGTAAATGCCAACACTGAAACTTAACACATTCCATTTATTTATCTGGTTAATGAAGTTCACTTATATGGTTAATGGTTCACATTATCTGGTGAATGCCAATCTTGGAACTTAACACATTCCATTTATTTATCTGGTTAACGAAGTTCACTTATCTGGTTAATAGTTCACATTATCTAGTGAATGCCAAACTCACATTCCATTTATTTATCTGGTTAATCAAGTTCAAATATCTGGTTAATGCAGTTCATTATCTGGTTAATGCCAAACATTTTTTTAACCAGTTAAAAAAATCTAAAAATAAAAATAAAAATTTGTTTTTTGAAAAAAAAAACTGTCCGTACAGTACGGACCGTATGCTATACGGTGTCTGTGTCGAATATTGTGTTCAAAAATCATTTCTACTTTTCTATTTAACCCAACTTAAGGTTAGAACTTAGAAGGATTGGAGCCCAAACCTATCATGATGGAGTAATTTAAAAAATCACAAAATTCAGAATAATAGTCTCTACTTTACAGGGTATTTCTTAAAAAATCTCAATAAACATGTACCTCAAATCAAGTTTAAGACGGGCTTTGTTATCACCATCTCTCCCCATTTAATTTTTCCCACCTCCCCTCACTTTTGAAAAGACAAATGCACCCCTACTTAATTTCCCTAACCCATCTTCCCCTTCTTTCCCATCTTTCTATCACCTCACCTCACTTCTTCCTCCCCTCCCCTCTTTTTGGATATGCAGACCCCCACCTCCCATCTTCCTCACTCCAGTCCTTCCCTCCATCACGCCTCCACCACCTCCATCACGCCTCCCTATGTCGTATTATTTCTGTGGTTACAGAGAAACTCCCCCATCATCAAACTCAACCTTTGCAGGTTCGTTTCTAGTCCTCCATTGTTGACGCGAGTGTATAAAATTTACACACACGTCAACTAGTTGACGAGAAAAAACGTCATCTTGTTGACGCGTTTAACAAAAGCTAAAACAGAAGATACTGGCGTCATCTTGTTGATGTTGGAATTCGTCAACAAGGTGACGTATGATATAAAAACGCAAAAAAAAAAATGGCAGAACGCGACGTACCTAAACAGTGGATGATGGTTGAAGAGACCTTCAGAGAGGGGGGAAGACCTTGAGAGAGAGTGCTTTAGAGAGAGACAGAGAGATGGGAGGTGATAAAAATGAGGTATGGAGAGAGAGAAGTATAATGTGGGATAATATTAATTTTAATAGGGGTAAAATTGTCAATTAAATAGGGAGGGGAGGTGAGAAAATTAAAGAGGTAGGTGGTAATAACAAATGCCAAAAAGATTGGTGGACACCCCAATTTGGGGCAACTTTATTTTTTAAACTTTTTTTATTTTTTATTTTTAAAATTGTTAGTTTTGTTAAAAAAATGTAAATCTCAGAGACACTGCAGAGGCACTGACAAAGACACCAGAAGCACTAAAGGCAGCAGAAGCACCAGAGGCAGAGGTGTGGTTAATTGTGTGCAAAAAAGTCGTTAATTATGTTATCTGTATGGTTAAATGAGATTTATATTTTTTTAACATAACTAACAATTTAAAAAAAAAAAAAGTTGTCGTCCGTACATGTTCGTACATATACGGATGAGGGTGTCCCACGGGTGTCCCCCAAATTGGGGTGTCCATGTATCGGGACCCAATTTTAAACTAATCTTGGGAATTATACCTCCCTTTTTAATTTTTCCACCTCCCCTTCCCCACTCCACCCTTTGATCACCATCTACCAGTCTCCCAAGGTGCCCCCCAACCCCACCCCACCAACCATTTTCTCATCATTATCACCACATTATCCTCCACTTCTCACTTTCACGTTTACCTTCATCGCACTCGCGAGACTTTTTTTTATGTGCTTTAAGTCGTTCCGGAAGTTAAATTTCGTATATGCCCAAAAATTAGTTTTCAGACATTAGGAAAATGATATTTTCTATGTTCGGAAACTCAAGTTTTTGGAATCACAATGTAGCGATATAGGGAAGCGTACATAATTAAATTTTTTGAACATGTAAAGTATGTCTGGAAATTAGTTTACGAATGTTTGTTTAACACCGAAAACAATACGCTTAAGTGAATTTACTTATATTAAAATAATTTACTTTAAATAATTAATTAGTGTGTCATTTCCATTATTTCAATTCAAAATACGCTTGCGTTAATGTCATAAAAAGGTACAAGATCGCGTGGTTTGACGAATAAATACGGTAATGTCATAAATACGCTTACCGTAATGTCATAAATACACCATTGTTGGTGAATAAAGGCTATAAAAAAAACATACAGAAATAGTCATAAATACATAAAATCAGCAACTGCGTGGCTTATTTCTCTTCCTCTTGACATAGACACGTCCCTCCACGCGAAGGGGCATGCTAAACTCAATAGCTCCTACGCCAACTCCCTGCCCTCAGTGTCGGGAATTACTGTTAGGCATATGTCCATCATCGCCTATGTGATCTCGAAGCCCCACTTCTTGAATGTCTCCGACAAACAACAACAAATAATATAATTAGTATCTAATCATCATATTTAAACAAACGAAACACACATTTGACATATAATTTTAACATACCTCTGAGTCCTGAGCACCACTGTGCTCAAAAGCTGGAGCCGACTCTGGTGCTTGTATTTTTAAGAATACATTCCATAAACTAGTTTGAAATGTATCTAATATATATCTAAGCATAGAAATAGTTGGTCTAATTCCTAATAAATCTTTCTCAGCTGACTGACACGTGTGCTAATTGTGGTTAATTTGGTCTCTTTTTTGTTTCCTATTCCCGGTCAAATTTGAAATCAAATTTTAAACCCAAACTTTTTTTCTTCACCCAAACTAATATGATCCCTCATCTCAAAGGGATAGGAAGAATGGCAAGCGCTCTGCTAGGGCAAGAACATGAGAATATCACACAAGGACAACTTCCTCCCAAACCGCTTGATGGGAGGGAGGAGCAAGGACAAATACATAAGCTTTCTTTCAGGGACAAGCTGATCGGTAATAAATCACCGGTACTAAGGAGGGAGAGAACTGATTTGATCAAGGAGAACTTATTCAAGATAGTACCTGAAGATGGCGATAGGCTAAAGCCTAAATGTTACATTGATGAAAACTTTCTCAAGACCCTTTGTAGCCTTGGAAAGAGGCAGTCCTAGTGAAACTGTTGGGGAAAACAATTAGTTTCTTTATAATGAGAGATCGTTTGAGAGGGCTCTGGAAATTGTCAGGAGGATTTGAAATCGTGGATATTGTCCATGGCTTTTATATGGTTAAATTTGATCTAGAGATGGACAGAGAGAAGTTGTTGGGCGGTGGACCATGGATGTTGTTTGATCACTACTTGTCGGTTCGACCGTGGGTTGCTGACTTCAATTCGGCTAAGGTAGAAATCGATAGCACGCTGGTTTGGATTCGGTTTCCTAGCCTCGGAATGGAGTATTATGAAGAGAGTGTTCTCCTGGCCCTGGCTACAGCGGTGGGCATGCCAGTGAAAGTGGACATCAAGTCGATAAATGCCTCTCGAGGGAAGTTTACGAGAGTGTGTGTTGAGATCAGTCTGGATAAACCAATAGTGGAAGGGTGTGGTTTTACAATCGTTGGCTACAGGTAGAGTATGAGGGCCTTCACCTCCTTTGCAAGAAATGTGGGGTATATGGGCATGTAGCTCGAAATTGCACAATGCAGGGCGAGTCAACGTGTGTGATGGTGGAGTGTGAGGCGGCGCTGGTAGTGGGGAACGACAGTGGAGTATGGGAAGGGGTGACCGCCAATCCTAACCCTAATACTATAAAAGGAAACATGGCAATTCCATTGTATGGCAAAAGTCTCGTGCTTGATAAAGGAAAGAAGATATCTAAGGGGCGCAATCTAGGGGCGAATAAGCATGCAGGTAAGGAAAGTGGGAAAGAGTTAAAAAAAAACATTCCTCATCTGATGCAACAAGGAAATAAATTGATGCCCTACATTTATTGGAGCAGAGCGGATTTACGGTGGGCCACAGTGTTCCTCACGTGAAGCAGTTCGCGCGGGGGGGGAGTTTGAAACGCCAAAAATTTGGATGAGGAAAAAAGGACAAGACAAGAGGTGCAAAAGTTGAAAAAGAACGTGATTATTAATGGCCAGGTCATCGACTTAGAGGCTCTTACTAAGTCAAGGTCGCACAAAAGGAAAGAAATAATAGGAGGATCTTTTGTCAAAAATAACAAATCTCAGCAAAGGGACCCAAAAGATGCTAAACACGGGGTACAACATAACAACTTTGACCATGCACCAAATAAGCAAGGTGAGGCGAGTCAACTAGGGCTTGCAAAAGCTTCTTCTTCTAAGAAAGACACGTATACGCATGATTATGGGATTCGAACCGCGATGAATATGGAGATGGTGGGTCCTAACCATATTCGGATTTTAGATGATGAGATCACTCCAGGTAAAGGTGGTGGAGTGGCTATGGTGGAGGATGACGAGTGTGAGGAGGTGGACATCGATGATGAAGACGACATGGTGGCCGAGGAAATGGTGGCAGAAATGCCGCTCCACCATTCGGTGTAAACTGATCATAGCCCCTCCTATTGGTGTAAGCCCTAGAGGCCAATGTTTATCCTTTTGAACTTAGAATCTATATCATGCTATTTATCTATGATATAAGGCATTTCATTTATTATGTTTGTTTTAACATAATAATGCCATTGAGTAAAAGTTCGATTTTGATAGAACATTGAGTGGACGACTCGGTTGTGATATACTATAGAACTTTACTCTTAAACATCTGTAGTCGAGTATTATTATTAGCAATAATAATACATCAAGACTATTATGCGTGTGGACTGATAACCTAATCTCACAGGTTATATATATGAGATATCAAGTCACCGCATAGGTACACATTAGGATAATTGTGTACTAGATTGACCTGCCATGAGAATACTACATAGTGTGTTATATGAGTGTCATAAGTTATTCTTATAGTGATAGTGGTGTATGACACCCTTTGACCTGAAACCACTGTGGTTTCTACATGAGGAGTTGAGTATTTTATTGCCGTCAAACATTGTCTATAACAGGACAATTATAAAGTTGGTCACTAGGCACTCCACGAGTCATGCAGAGGGGCATGAGTGACCTAGATGGGATTTGCCCCTCCCACATAGTAGGAGTAATATCTATGGGCCCCTTGATAGAGATGACTGTAAAATGCATGATCATGCTGAAATAAGTCAATATGAGATATTGATCTTATTTATTGTTACTAAGTCTACTTGGATATCAATGAATATAATGTTGAACTATACAAGGGTGACACATACTATGCCTTATGTTCAATATAGATATATAGGCAAAAGGGTAATTATACACATGATCATTATCACGGAAAGATTACGTCAAATCACTGACATTCTCGTTACTTGGGGCAGTGATGTGTTGCTAGCCACCGCTTTCTGTTTATAATTTAAAATAGTGATTTAATATTATTGTCAATGTTGCGGGAACCTACAGGGTCACGCACATAAGAAATATTAATGGGAGGTTAAATATAAATGAGTAAGACTCATTTTATTCAGTGGTATGCTCTTATGACACACTATCGTAAGTCAAGAGTAATGCACCACACGGTAAGCTATGGTGCGCTAGGTCAGTCTTAAGTGGTTCTATAAATAGAACACTTAAGCTGAAGTCCATTCACGGAATTTTAACCTAGCCGTACCAGAGATAGTGTCTGCATCGCGACTGGTTCCATTCGTCAGATAGCACTGTAGACGGTGGCCACTCCCATTCAAAGTATGTTCGTGTGGACTACGTAGAGGCGTTATCGTCTGTACAACGTTCGTGTTCAACTCCAGCTTTCGTCATCAACGGACTGTGCTACAAGAGGTAAATCGCACAATCCCTGAATCATGATCATTCGCAAGGATCCTTGGAAGGGAAATTTTAATTATCTACTGCATTTTATATCTGTTTGTATGCGCGATTTCCCTACACCTCCTTCCAAACTGATTTGTTTTTAATGACAGTCTTTAATGATCTTTCGATACTTTCTTGAAATGTTCAGGGTTTCTGTAACCTGAAAACTCAGGGACATATGAGAGAGATTCTCCGGAGATACATGTCTTAGGAATGGCAATAGGTACCCTCTGGGCAGGGTACTATAGTGTCCGTCCCCATACCCGCATTTGAAAAAAGTGTCTGTACCCGAGCCCATACCCGCGTGGGCAGCAACTATAGTGCCCATCCCCTTGCTGGCTGGGTACCTAAGTGCCCGTACCCGCACCCGCTACCCGCACTTTAACCATGAAAAATCAATAAACAACGAAAAAAATCATTACTTAATTAAAATACGATCCAAAAAAATTTCAAATCAATTCTAAAATATTACAAATCATAGTATTTAGCCAAATATTTGACCATCCTACATTTAGTCAATGCTTCTTACTATTGCTTCTTTGGGTTGTTCAATACAGATCAAAATAAAAAATTCAAATTCAACTAGCAATAGTCAATCGATGAAAAACCCCAATAATAGAAGACAATATATATACCATCCAAAAAAATATTACTACAAAAATTGCAACAAGAATTTTGTGGTTCTGTTGTTGAAGGTTTTATGTCCGCTGAAGTATCCTTAAAATAAAGATAATATTATTAGACTTGAAATTCCAAGCATCCACAGGTCATGAATTCACACAAAAAAAGGACAAAAAAAAACACTTTCATAAAAAGCCAAACAGATCCTGAGATTCACAAATGTAGGCTTGCAGAACATGGATATACCTGAAAGTGAGAAAAAGAGAGTGATAATCAAAGAAGCAGAAGAAGCGCGATCAGAAGAAACTCGTCAGAGGAACTCGCGACCAATGTGTAAGAACAGAAGAAGAAGCGCGATCAGAAGAAGCGGCGACATGCAGTGCAGAGCAGAAGAAGCAACGGCGCAGTGAGGGTCGATGGGGAAGGAACAAAGAAGCAACATTGCTTGATGAGGTTAGATTTTAGTAAATTTTTAGTTCTAGGTTTAGAAATATTGGTTTGGTTTTGGAATTGGAAGCAACCCTAGGTTTAGAAATATATTAATTACTTAATATGACTATAAATATATATATATATATATATATATATATATATATATATATATATATATGTGTGTGTGTGTGTGTGTGTGTGTGTGTGTATGTGTGTGTGTGTGCGCGGGCTGGGCACTAGAGTGTCCGTACCAGCACCCATACTCACTCAAAATTGCGGGTAATTACCTAGGCCCATGCCCATAATGCGGGTAATTACCCTACCCATTGCGGGTTTTTTTGCGGGTACCCAGTGGGCCTGGGTCTAATTGACATCCCTAACATGCCTGAGCTTGTATTTATCTATGAAATGCACACTCTCTTTTCGCCAGTGGAACGATTCTGGAGGAAGGAGGGCTATAAACCGGTGGCGGTGATAGAGGCTCAAGGCCATTCTGGTGGCATTTGGGCACTCGCCTATACTGGGAGTTCGTTCAGTTTTAGTGTTTTAGGCACCCATGAGCAATGTATCAGTGTCATCATTGCTAGAGGGACATCTTCTTCGATATGCACGGGGGTTTACGGAAGCCCTAATTGTTGGCTTTATTGGTCAGCGTCACCTTTAGATTCGATGGGCTTAACATCCAAACCCATGACGCCTATAATAGGCGCAGCCCCTTAAGCTTGATGCAGTTCTGAGTATCCTTAAGGAAATAAAGTTGCGCCCTTGCTAACAGCTATAGCTTTTGGCCGAGTGGTAAGCGCTTGATCCAACAAGTGGTATCAGAGCAAGGTCATGGGTTCGAATCCCCCGGGTGACACTGGGGGGGGAGATTGCTGGCTTTATTGGTCAGCGTCACCCTTAGATTCGATGAGCTTAACATCCCAACCCATGGCGCCTATAATGGGCGCAACCCCTTAAGCTTGATGCGGTTCTGAGTATCCTTAAAGAAATAAAGTTGCGCCCTTGCTAACAGCTATAACTTTTGGCCGAGTGGTAAGCGCTTGATCCAACACTAATTACCAGCGGAGGTGCCATCTCTGGGAGCACTTAGCTATTTTGAGAGGAAGTATATCGAAGCTGTGGGGGTTGATTGGAGACTTCAACGACATCCTATCGCCTTCTAAGCAAAGAGGAGTGAATTTTCCAACTCTTAATGCTAAGAACTTCGTGAGGGGAATTGAAGCATGTGAGTTGATGGATATGGACTTTTTTTGGAGTCATTTTACGTGGCAAGGGCGGTGCAGAGGCAAGGCTAGTTTCTTGTAGACTAGATCGTGGTTTATGCGATCATAGATGGCGTTTAACTTTCACAGATGTATCGGTTGAACACCTAGTGAAGAAAAAGTCAGATCATAATCCTCTGCTACTTAGGTGTAGCAATAGGGGAGAGATAGGCAGGTAAGGCCATTTAGATTCCATGCAGCTTGGTGTACCGACAATGATTATCACAGTTTGGTGCACAATGCTTGGGGGGGAAGATAGAGGTAATATTGTTCAGGCTCTCTTCAACGTGAAGAATGACTCCATAACCTTCAATCAGGAGGTTAATTTTTGGGAATGTTTTCTTGAAGAAGAAGCATCTTGAGAGTCGGCTTCGAGGGATTCAAAGAGTGCTTGAGGAAGTTAACTCAGCTTCTCTGTGGAGACTTTAGGCGGAGCTTCTCAATGAGTATGAGAAAATTATGTTTCAGGATGAGGCAATTTGGTTCCAGAAATCGAGAGAGCAGTGGATCCGTCTGGGAAGTAGAAATACATCCTTTTTCGACACTCAACCTATTGTTAGGAGGAGAAGGAATAAAATTCATGGTATTTCTCTTCCTTCAGGTGAGTGGTGTACAGATGAAGATCAACCCAATGAGGAAATTGTGAGGTTCTATAAAGACTTGTTTTGTAACATTGAGAACCGTGATAGATCCCGGCCTGATAATCAGATGTGTGGTCTGAATGAAGAGGATCAGATAGACCCTATTGCAGAGGTGAGTAAAGGGGAAGTTTATAGAGGTCTCATGGTCATGAAGGCTTATAAAGCCCCTGATCATGATGGATTCCAACCCATCTTCCTTAAAATGTATTGGGAGGAGGTAGGGGACGATGTTTGGAGATTTGTGAAGGAGGCCTTTGCCACGAGTGCCTTTAATGGGGATGTTGTTGAGACACTCATGGTTCTTATACCCAAAGTGGATCACCCAACCTCGTTTAGGGAATTCTGCCCTATCAATCTCTGTAATGTTATTTACAAGTTAGTGACCAAAGTCCTAGTCAACAGACTGCAACCTATCCTAGCTAGGATAATCAGTCCTCTACAAAGTAGCTTTATTCCAGGGAGAAGTACTAAAGATAATGCCATCATTCTGAAAGAAAGTAGTCCATCATATGAAGAAATCTAAGAAGAAAAAGGGCGACATGATCCTCAAGTTGAACTTAGAAAAGGCCTATGACCGGGTGGATTGGGGGTTCCTCAAGGACACCTTGGAGATTTTTGGATTTCCTACAAGGATTGTTGATCTAATCATGCATGGGCATAATACTTCTTCCGTTTCTATTCTCTGGAATGGTAGTAGGTTGCCTAATTTCACCCCATTGAGAGGTTTAAGACAGGGTGATCCTTTCTCTCCCTATTTATTTGTCCTTTGCATGGAAGGACTTGGGGCCATGATTAATGATGAAGTGGCACAGAGGAGGTGGCAGCCTATTCAGTTAACTAGAGAAGGGCCCGCTATTTCTCACTTATTCTTTGCAGATGATGTCCTTCTGTTTGCTAAAGCGAAGCCCTCCCAGGCCTGCTTGATTTTTAACATTTTGAACAAGTTCTGTGCTTTTTCAGGTATGAAGGTGAGTGCAGAGAAATCCAGAGTTCTTGCCTCAACAGGGGTGCCTCGTGCCAAAAAGGATAAAAATTTTGGCATCACTAATATTCAGTTCACTAAGAGGCTGGAAAAGTATCTTGGGTTTAGAATCCATCATGGGAGAGCTCGGAAGGAGGATTTCACTGTTTATTCTATTGTCCGCGTGCCATTGAGCTATGGAATAACTGTGGGTTGGGCCATCTCGATTTCCCGAGTTCGGATAAGGAAATGAAGCAGTGGTTAGCTTCTCAGGACGAGGAGGTGATTATTCTTATTTCAATTGTGGTGTGGTCTCTCTGGTTGGTGAGAAATCAGAAAACTTTTGAAGATGTTGACACGCCGACCAGCTCACTAGTTGCGCAAGTGTATGTTAGAGTGATTCATATTCGTCAAGCTTTTGGTGAGCCTGGTAAGCAGAGGAGAGTGACCCGCGAAGTAATGTGGTCCAGGCCCAACGCTGGAGAATTTGCTCTGCATGTGGATGATAGCGCTCTAACAAACCCAAGTCAAGCTGGTTTTGGGGGGCTGGTGCGTGACATCAATGGTAATTGGGTGTAGGGTTTTTATGGCTCCATGGGTTTGTCTAACATTATCGACGCTGAGATTATGGCTATTTCTCATGGTTTGAAGCTGTGTTGGGAAGCAGGAATCAGGAAATTACATTGTTTCTCCGACTCTTTAACAAATGTGAAGTGTATTCAAGATGGAGTTTCAAATTACCACATGTATGCTAGTGAAATTTCTCTCATACGACAATGGTTTGATAAGGATTGGGAGTTGTACATAAGCCATACTCTTTGCAAAGGTAACTTCTGTGCCTATTTTCTGGCTAAGTTAGAAGCTAAAATTGAGAAGAGTTTAGTGGTTCTGGATATAGCCCCCTGTGGGTTGCATAATTTATTACTAGCTTATGTAATGGACACTAAAGGAGTAGTCTTGGTGTGGTGTGTGCTTCTGTTTTTCGTTCTTTGTTTCCCAATTTATTACAACGTTACTGAGTAAATCACTGCATAGCTAAAAGTGGAGAGGTACAAGAGTCTATCCTACATTCACTTGTCTTCCATTTTCTATTTTCACAAGATGGATAAACAATGCATTTTTTCTTTTTATTCTTGATAACTAATATGATTTGCTTACTACCTTTTCTGTTTCTGTTTCTGCAGATTCTTAAGATGATTACAAACATTAATTCTCATGTTTGTTGTCGTTGTCATGAAATGAATTTTTTTAATTTTGAGATTTGGATAATACAGTTTGGTGTGTGTTGCATGCTCTGCGGATCGATTTACAAGTAGATGAACAAGTAGACCTGATCAAGGTAGACAAGAGCGAGATCCTACTTAGGAGCGAAGAGGGGTTATAGGAGCGTAAAACGTGGGTTCGTAGCATGGTTCGTAAGATCCTACCAAAAATATTAAAATATATTTTAAAATAAATATATAATAATATACATAAATAATTTCTATTATATAAACAATATATGTTTATATTTACTAGTATTTATATTTTTTAAATTTTATTATAATTTATTAAGCAATATTAAATGAATTTTATACTAGTTTAAACAAATAAATTAAATGAATTTTATATAGATTAAACAAATAAATTGTTATATGTGTTGTAAAAAAAAAAGGTAGGTGTCACTAGTTTATTTTCTTCCCTTTACTTTGTTTTTCTTCGTTTTATTGTTTAATAACAAGTGCTCTTTTTGCGTCAAAAATAAAAAAATAAAAAAGTGCTCTTTTGTATATTAGCCTGTGACACAAATTATCTGATCTATACATTGGTATATAATAACGACATGAAATAAAATAATCAAGAACGCTAGTGTTTTTCCAGCCAAAAAAAGAACGTCAGCGTTTTTCGTTCTTCTTGATATTCAATTAAAATTGAGAATAAGATAAGATGAGAAAGTATTAAAGGGGAATAATAGGCTATTCCTACTGAAGAAAGACTGTTTTGTGTGTGTGCGCACTGCAAAATTGAGTCTTTTTTTTTTTTGGTTACAAAGGAAAAGGGGGAACCAAAAAAACAAAAACAAGGCCTACGGCTTGACAAAAGAAACTCACATGGCATCCGCCATTAATAATCTATGCAGCTCCGTAGGAGGAGATGTCAGAACAACCAGTGAAACATTCTCTTGAGCGCCCATCTTCGCCAAAAAATCAGCACAATGATTGCCCTCCCACAGCGTGTGGTGAAGCTGAACATCCCAATTCCGACTGAGCATGCCTCGAATAATAGCAATCTCATTCCCCAATATGTGGAACTCTTGATCACCATTTCTAATAAGCCCAATAGCATGAAGAGAATCTGAATAACAAACCACCTTATTGACACCCATGTCCCAACAAAGAGCAAGGCCGTGCAAAAGAGCCTTGATTTCTGCATGAATGATATTTGAGTGGCCTAAGGATCCATAAAACCCGCGCAAGAAATTACCTGATTGATCTCTCATCAGACCCCCGAAGCCTGCCATCCCTGGATTAGTAATGGCACTCCCATCCACATTTAAGGAGATACAACCCTCGATCGGCTTAACCCAAGACACCAACCTTGGCAACATACGATTGTTGGTGCTATCATTCCCATAGGCTCTCATGGTATCCCGACACAAAGACTGCGCTTGCAAAGCAACCTGCGACCCCTGCATTTGCGTGCCCTCAAACATGAGCTTGTTCCTACTACACCAAATCTTCCACATAGCACAAAGAACAATCACACCATGCAACATAACCCTATCACGAAGCCAGTCCAAGAAAGCAAGGTTATTAATCGGCAAAACAAACTGAGCAGGAAGACAACGCTGCCAAACCTCAATAGCTGAACTACAAGCAAACAAGCAGTGAATGATAGATTCATTCGGAGCACCACAAACTGGGCAACTAGGATTGATGGGAATGTGCCTCGCCGCCAACACTCCTCTAGTAGGGAGCGCAGAATGGCAGAATTGCCACGCAAAAAACTGGATGTTAGCAGGGATTTTGAGTTTCCACAACCAACCCCACCCTGTATCTAGCTGCATGGCCTGTTGCTCCTCCCGCAACCAGCTGTAGGCACTTCTGGTTGAGTAGATACCAGATGCAACCGGCTTCAACGTCCATCTATCGTTCACGCCATCAACCAAGGTCAGATTTAAGCTGGAAATATGTTGCTTAATATTGTCCGGTAAGGAGGTATACAACGAACTCAGCCGCCACTCACCATCTTGACACACATCTCTGATCTGAAGATTAACATCATGAATATCCACTGCCCAAACCAAGTCACACAGCCGCGCTTTGGTCAGCCAAGGCTCGTACCAGAAACTAGTTGCACCATTCCCAAGCTTGATTTGAAAACCATCCTCAAGCAAGGCCATCGCTTTAACAATGGCATCCCACGTTTTTGACCCTTTCACCTTAGTAGACCCAAATAGATTGTGATTCCTGACATATTTGGAATGAAGCATAGAAACCCATAGTTTGTTGGGAGAGTGAATCATATCCCAAGCAAGTTTACCCAGAAGCGCCACATTTTGTAAGCGAGCAATCCGCACACCCAACCCTCCATTCTTCTTAGGCCGAGTAAGAGTGGTCCAATTGACCATGTTCATACCTCTATCATTATTTCCTCTCCATATAAAGTCCCTAGCAAGCCTATCCAGCTGATCACACACACCCTGGGGGTACCACTGAATCTGCATACCATAGGCGGGAATGGAAGAAAGCACATCATTAGTGAGGGTTAGCCTACCAGGCTTATTAAGCAATCTACCTTTCCAGGAAGCCAACCTAGACGTGACCCTGTCTAAGACATCATTAAACTCAGCCTTCTTGACTCGACCGTGAATGAATTTGAACCCCAGATACTTATCAATGGTAGTGGTGAATTGCATTTGCGTTACCTGAGTCAATCTCAGTCTTCTAGTTCTCTGGACCCCAGCAGAGGCAAACAATTTGGATTTCTCCACACTAATCTTGAGACCAGACATAGCACAAAAGTCATCAAGAACCTTTTTGACCACCCGGGCTTGAGCCACAGTAGCCTTAGTGAAAAGTAACACATCATCCGCAAAGAAAAGGTGAGAAACCATGGGGCCATCCCTAGAGATTTGGATAGGCACCCACTCACCCCCTCGAACCGCCTCCTGAATCATTTCCCCCAGCCTCTCCATACAAAGCACAAATAAGTACGGGGATAAAGGATCACCTTGGCGCAAGCCTCTCCTAGGATTAAACCCCTCAGTCTTACTACCATTCCACAACAAGGAAACTGAGGATGAGGATATACCATGCATAATAAGAGATATAATAACTTGAGGAAACCCGAACATCTCCAAGGTCTCCCTCAAGAAGTCCCAATTCACCCTGTCATAAGCTTTCTCTAAGTCCAGCTTGAACACGAGGTCTCCCTTTTTACTCTTCTTTTTGGCCAAATGGTGAATTATCTCCTGCAAGACAATCGCATTATCCTTTGTACTCCGACCTGGGATAAAGCTACTTTGCAAAGGGCTAATAATACTATCAAGATAGGTCGCAACCTGCCCACCAAAACCTTAGAGATTAGCTTATAAATCACATTACATAAGGTAATAGGTCTAAATTCCCTAAAGGACATAGGATGGTCCCCTTTAGGAATTAAGACTACTAGGGTCTCCGTAGCTCGAGTATCAAAACTACCAGTAGCAAAAGCACTTTTCACAAAATGCCACACGTCATCCCCCACCTCATTCCAAAACATTTTAAAGAAGATAGGTTGGAACCCATCCGGACCTGGGGCTTTATAAGACTTCATGCTCATAAGGGCTCTATAAACTTCCTCTTTCAAAACCGGCTTAACCAAATCACCACAAGCATCTATACACAAAGAATTACGGATCATCCCATGAGTGTCTGTGTTACGCACTGTTGTGGTACAAAAAAGCTCTCTAAAGAACCTCACTGCTTCTGATTTAAGCACTTCCGGCTCGGTACACCAAACCCCAGATGGTAAATTAAGCCCATGAATTTTGTTGCGCTTCCGCCTAATCACTGTTTGGGCATGGAAGAAAGCGGCGTTACGACTACCCAACTTAATCCACTTCTCACGAGACTTCTGGTACCACATGGTCTCCTCCTGGAAAAGAATCTCCTCATACTCACTAAGCAGCTGTTTTTGCAGCAGAAGCAAACTGGCAGAGTCAACTGTTTCCAAGGAACGTTGAATTCCCCTAATACGAGATTCCAACTTCCTCTTTCTAACAAAAATATTCCCAAACACATCTTTATTAAAAGTCAGGGAGTCAGTAGATACCTGGTGAAGAGCAGTGATGACATCACTAGAATTCTGCCAAGCCTCCATAACCACTGCAGGATAATCTTTATGAGTGCACCATTCGGCCTGAAACCGGAAAGGGCGCTCATGATGAGTATGATCCACGTGACAACACCTCAACAACAAGGGGTTATGATCTGAATGCCGCTTAACCAGGTGCTCAACTGTAGCTTCAGGAAAATTCAACCGCCACCTGTAGTCACACCCCCCCCTATCCAATCTCTTAGAAACCAACCGGTTACGCCTCTTCCCCTGCCAGGTAAATTGAGACCCAAAGAATTCCAAATCAATCATATCACACATATCTAGCATTTGAGAGAACTTCTCGGCCTTGGAAATAAGAAAAACACCCCCACGCTGCTCTGACGGGAGCAAAATCTCATTAAAATCACCAATCATTGCCCAAGGCATTAGAACATTACTGCGAAGGTTTTTTAGATAGTCCCAAAGCTGGCATCGAGGAGAGTACATAGGGTTGGCATAAACCCTCGAACAGGCCCATGAAACCGCCCCCCGGGACACCGAAAGAGTAATACACTGTGGCATAGAGTCCACCACCATGTACACTAAAGAGCTACTTTTATTAGCCAGGGCCCAAATACCACCCGCAAAACCATGGCACTCCTCAACGGCAACACAAGCATAACCCATTCTATCCCAAAAACGAGCTGAGCTATTGAAAGGGACATGAGTTTCAAACAAAAATTGAGTCTTATGAGTATATTTGAATAAAATACTTTTTTTAAGTATCTAAATTCTAAAATATTTGTTTATGTTTCAATAAAATTTAAATAAAAATATTATAAAATTTTAATAAACTTTAACTAAAAATATAATATTTTAATAAAATATTGTTATTAACTTTAAAAATGTTTCACGTCAAATTTCGTTTTAGACCTAAGATGTTGGGCCGACCTGAGCTCTTTTGATAATATTAATTAATGTTATGCGTTGAGTTTCAGAAACTAGAAACTAGAATTTTTGAAATTAGAGTAGAAACTCAATTCATTTTTTCAAAAAAAAAAAAGAAGATATATGAAGTCGGCAAGATTCCAAAATTATAAGAAAATCCGTTCTTGCCTTTTTAATGGTACAGTTTACAATGCTTTGTTGAATTTTGTGTGCCAAATCTCTTATCACTCACCTATTAACGGAAATTCCAACAAATACATTGAATCTTATACTACTAGTTCGTATGTACTCCCACCTGTTTTGAATATAAGCAACAACAAAAAAATTCACGTTAATTAAGAATAATAGTTAATACCATTTAATTTTTTTAGTGTAATTAAAAAAATAATTTTATTTTTCAAAATGTCCTTTATGAAAATTTGTTTCATAAGAATAAAAAAAAGTTATTTAAATATGAAATCTAAATTAATTGAAAGATATTTTAGAAATGATATTATTAAATAGAGTAAAATTAATTGAGCTTTGCTTATATTTTGGAGCACTAAAGTTGAATTTTTTTTGTTATTGCTTATATTCGAAACTAAAGGAGTACACTATATTTTGAAATTCTCTTCCTAATAGCATATAAAAACTAAAAATATCCCTATCAAAAACAAAAACAAAAAAAGCTAAAGATATCACATTCTTGATTTTAGAGATAGCAAGCAGGTAGAAGTTACTACCTCCGTTCCATAAATGATATAATATATATATATATATATAAAAGTATTACTCCCACAACTTAAAATTTTTGGATCTATCCCTGAATTTACACATTATTTATGATGTGTTTTACTCATAAATTATTTATTAAACTATTTTAATATAATATAATTTATGATAGTACTGAACTCTCTTTAAAGTCTTTAATTAAAAAAATGCATTCATTTCTAATATAATTAAATACCCATTATGATAATTTTGAATAAAATCAGAGCTTTTATAAAATATTTTATCGTTTTATCTAATACGATTTTTGTGAATTTTTTTATATTATTCTTTTTTAATCTTTTGTTGCTGCATTTTTTAAAGATTTTGTCTCTTTTTTCAAATATATTTCATTCATTAGTAATATATAGAGATATTAAATTACATACCCTTTATAATAATTTTGAATTAAACCAGAATATTTATAAAATATTTTATAAAACAGCTTTTAAATGAAAAATAGTTCGAACTTGAAGTTAAAACAAAATCTAAAAACTACCAAATAACTTAAACTTTACTTTTAAAATCTTTTTTTAGTTTTAACTTTTTTTTGGTCGATTTTTTTTTTTGTAAACCCAATAAAACTGGGCCGATCACTCTCTAAAAGGCCCGGGGGGGGGGGAATTCATTAATGTAGTCCGTCCTTGTAACAACAAAAATGAAAAAAACCGCTCACATAACTAACACAAAGTCTTTATGATTAGTCAATGAGAAAACAGAAAAAAGAAAGATTATCTCGTGTTCTCTGTATATGTATCAACCAACCCAATGCATGCTGCAAATAGTAAAGTACAACTTTACTCAAATGAAATCCGAGTTGCAACCATTTCTCCATAAAACTAATACTGTCAAACTACAAGGCAACGAACAGATGATAGATATATTTGCATGAAAATTTGAAACAAACAGAAGAAGATAAAGAACAAACAAATGAAAAAGATGAAGAATCGTTATTTCAGCAAAGCTTGAACTGAAAGTGTAGGGAATCAAAGCTGGATAGCATGTTCGCTTCCACGTTAAAATCACGGTAAAAACCTTGTGAACGCAAAAGCTACAATATGAAGCTTCACTGTGGACGTGCGGTGAAGACCCTCTTACTGCAGAAACAAACATGTTAGGAGACAGCATCTTGAACATTGAGAACCAACCGTCTTAAACAGATTTGCGCGCCTTCTTTTTTTTTTTTACAAGGATGCAGAAAGATTCCCACGAAAGGTCTTACAAGGCAATTCACACCACACAGCCGTAAATAAAATAAATATATAGGATACAACCAATCTATCAACTAGCTTTAAATCCTATTCATAAGATGGCTTATACACAAATCATACATCTATTTTCTCTATAAGTATTGACTTCAAAATAAAAAAGAAAAATCAAATGAAGAAATTTAATTTCTGGTAGTGACAGTTCGAATTTGAGAAGTTGCAATAGCTAACATTGTTGCTCCTTCAAATTCAGTAAATAATATACTTTATTCAGTACTCATATATCCTGCACTGAAAAGTAAAGATTAGGAACATAATGTTCAATAGCCATATTCAAATTTCAGACAAGCAAGAAAAGTTTATTAATTTATGAAGCAACAATTCACCTGTCCAGATTATGCGGCTTAATTCAATGTGCGGAAATTTGTCATGATTTCTTCATTTTCAATCTCTGCATCGGTGAAAGTAAGTGCTATTTGTAGCTTCTTTGGAGAGAACACCTCAACCTCAGCCATGTATGTGGCAGTCACAGGTCTATGGTCTGAAAGTTTGAGTTCATTCCTTTCGTAACTCAGTAATCTCATTCCATTGCCATATGAAAGAATACGATCACACCTGAAATTAGAAAAAATACTTCCTTCTTTACTCCTCTCCAAAGTTTCCAACATGTAGGAAAAGGAACTTATGCAATTTTGTACCAGAGAAGTTAAAGCTTTTAGATTATTCAACATGTTTTCAACAACTCCACCAGCTTTTCAATCTAACATACCTCATTTTGAGTTTTGGATGTGTTCAAGACACATAATAGAATCATGCATACACATGGACACGCAAAATCATTAATGCTCAATTTTACTAAGAATAATTCAGTTTATAAATATGAGAAAAAAAAGGTAGTTTAGAAGATAGATAAATACATATATAAACACAGATTGGCAGGCATTGAAGCAGAATCTGAGTTCAAACAAACTCAAACATACCATGCCGGTGTACGCCTTCCAGCCTTTGGATCCTCTCCGCAGTACTTCTCCGAATTAATCTCGTACTTGTAAGTTGGTGGGAAGTTTAACATGCCTTCTGACCATCCATCAAATACACCTTTTTCTAGTTCTTTCGCAAGCTGTCATAATAAGATGTCAATGAATATATACTAAACATCCCAAGGGTCTTGAGATATTTCCACATTTTCATAATTCATCCCATGGAACCAGAATGAACAATGGCATGGACTATGGAATGGAGCATAGTTATCTAACTCAACTCTAAAAGCTAGCTCATGAAGTGAGGGTTACCCCCACTTATAACCACTAATTAAACCATCTCATTCTTCCATGTGCCATGTGGGACTTCTAACACACCCCCCTCATGCCCAGGACTAGATAACTGGAGCGTGACCCGAGTGACCCGACAACGGGTGGCCCAACAAATGGATCTATGATAGGCTCTGATACCATTTTAAGAATTTGAGTTTGCGCTTAACTCAACCCCAAAAGCTAGCTCATGGGGTGAGGGTTGCCCCCACTTATAACCATTAATCAGACCATCTCATTCTTCTATGTGGGACTTTTAACACATAGTTATCTAACTTGGTCCAATTAGGAAGCATCAAGAATGGGGTAACAGGTACACTATATGACATGGATACAAAGATACTGCTGCATTTAAACACTATAATCTAAGTTATAACAAGGATAAATATTAATATACAGTTTGATTACATGAACTCACCAAAAAAATGGTCCTAAAAAAGTCAAACTCTTGGGCAAAATATGCTTAAAATAAGGTGTTGATTTTAAATTAAGACTAAAGTTTGAAACTAAAGACAATTACAGTTTCAAATTCGGATCCACAATTTTTTTTTTATTACTGTATGTATCCTGAAAAGATTGTCAAAAAATAAAAACAATAAGGTAAAATCACCTACATATATAGTAAGATAAATTCATATTAACCTAGAGCTAAATATTTTAGAATAGTGTCAAAAAAATCATTTTGATTCCAATTTCTTTAGTGTATGTCTATTAAATTTCCAAATTCTTTGCAACATATAAATTGTGTAGTCTCAATATTTTAGCGTCTGTTTGCTTTCAGAAAACATTTTCGGATTTCATTTTTAATTACAAAAATTCCACATTAGCTAAATTTCTTGATCTTGAGTGATGGAACACATTTCCTAATGGCTTTTGCTTATTACTCCTGATAAGCAACAGATTAAGGGTTCAAAACTCTTTCTGCCCCTTATACACAAGAAATAAAGGTTGGTTTGAAGTTTGAACCCTAATCATTAAATCTCAAAGTTGGCTTGAACCCAATCAGGTCATAGAAAAAGGTTAGCTATATTATTACCTGGTCTCTCTCAACCAATTTTGACCACTCCTTTTTTGAGATGAGATCTCTTGTTTTTTCATATGACAAGTTGAGACGGTAATTCAGATCACCCAACCAAATTATTCTTCTGCAAATAAATTAGAATTGATTAAATTATTATAATTCTTTCAGACAGAACATGTACATACAGAATTACAGCAAACAAACAGAAACAGAAAGCAGATTAAAATTAATACACGGGACGTTGAATTTTATTTATAACAAATAAATTATAAAATAACTAATGAAAAGCTTTAAGTTTAATTAAAAAAAATTTAAAACAAAATTAAGAATACGATTTTATGTGTTTCTTTACTGAAGCACATGAACTTGTTTCTCAAATTAAAAAAGTTTTTATTACATACAATTTGTAGAATTTAACAATAAACTATTTTATTTAATATTATTTAATTTTTTTAATTTCAAAATAAAAAAATTAAATAAGTAGAGGTAATGATGCTTCTATTGCTTTCATGAAATTGTTGCACAAATTAGAAAAGACGATTTAATCAAAGTTACAAAGTCTTATACGAAATTCTATCCATCTCTCTCAGTGTCTTTCTCTCGCATATTTTAGACATTCTCTTTCACTTATTGTTCTTACCATTGGAGGACAAATCATTTTAATGCGAGAGGACACAACAATGTCAATATCCATGTCCCACTGTTTTTAAAGTTTTGTACACGTTACTACTAGTATTAATAAAACATGCACTCACTCATGATCGAGGATGTTTTTGGGAAGTCCAATATCAGAAAGTGAATAAAAATGGGTCCTTTGATGTATTTCACGAACATCAGCATTTCTTTTCTGTTCATCTACTTCCTTTTCACCTGCTGTAAGGTGGGTGCATATAAAACAAAAAAGCGTCTGATATATAGACATGCTCACAGATATTGATCCCTGAAAAATAAAAATAAAAACAAAAAAAAACAAAAAAGTTTCTCATTATCTGATAAAATTTGTGAGACGGTTAGCAACTTAAAAAGATCCCCGAATATTACTAACAATTCAAAAAATCACTTTGAACAAAAGCAAAAAGCCAATATAATAATCATCACAAGCAATCATGCTAAAAGTTAAAACTGATTGGTGCATTTTTTTTTTTTTCCCTTTTACATGTCAAGGTTAATTTAGTGGCATGACTTGTAGGCTAGGATCCAAGTGGGGGGCCCACCAGAGGATTTCTTCCTTAAAGGCTACACAATTAGCTCCTAGGAATCAGGATATTTCCATGCAAAAGGAGGACCAGCAACTATTCAAGCCAACCCACATTAATTAGCATTGATGAATTAAGTATTACACATTCATATTATTATTGTTTTTTGGTAGTGACGTTTATATTATTGTAGCTCAGTGAAATAAATCCTCTTTCAAATGGGGTAAATGTTTTTAGGTTGGGAGAAGGTTATTTTATTTCCCTCTTTCCAGAAGTTTGATCAAAATATGATTAACTAAAAAATTATTTATGATGCTAGCAAAATTTCTTGATCAAGAAATCACAAAGATAGGCCATAATCTGTTATGACTGATAACATAATATTCAATCCAAATTTAGAGAAAGGGAAAGAGACCTTGTTACCAATATAGCCCATAACACCAACACCAACAGTTGAAACCTTCAAATTCTGTATATGTTTACGCAAACTCCTGCGAACCCATATGGTGATGAAAATCCCAACCATCTGCTTGCTCACTATCTTTACATAAGATGATCTTGTTTTCCTCTTCATCAAAGCTTCAAGGTCAATTTCAGCAAGCAAATCTATTGCATCAATTTTTGATTTGAAAGAATCACATCTTCTAAAGGACTTTGATGCTTTAAAAGATTTGACAGATTTAAAAGAAGCTGGTCTCTCCAATACTCCCTGAGGTAGCAAATGTAGTGGTGGTTCTGGCCAGCTCAAACCAATCGTTTCAGTCCCACTAATCATTCTGGATAGCTTACTGGTTTGCTGAGAAGATGGTGTTTCCATATTTTCTGATAAATTTTCATCGCGGAAACAATTTAGCCTATTCAACCTCCTTGGATAAGAAAACTGTCTTTCTAAATCTTTGTCAATTGGCACTCCTGAGTTGCCAATATCAACAACAGAATCTGAAGCCTGAAGACTAGTATTCAAGGCTTCATCTGTGATTGGTTTATCTGTGGCTCCATCAAAAACATTGTGTTGTTCATCCAAAGGATGGACTTCCTCACCAATGTCACTATCACTTTCAAGTAAGATTTCTTCTTCTATGTCTGGGGCATCATCTGATGGTTTGAATTTTGATGGGGATGGAGGATCACTGAAGGATTTTATCTTTGATGGTTTTGATTGAACTCTATTCAACGTTTCTCGAATAATGTTTTCCCATTTTGGTACAGGGCGAGTATCTGCCGCAACAAAAATGTTACCCGGGTTTAAAGGCACAATCTCCTGAAGACTGCAATTGCAAAGTGCAAAGCAAGTTTTAAGTTAAACAAATGAAACAAATCTCCATGTGTATCAAAGAAAAGTGATTGCAAAATGGCATTGTATTCAAGTGTAAATACCAAGGTTTTAAAAAAATAGGTCTGCGACTGCGATTTGGATTGCGACATCATGGATTTTGATATATCGCCACAGCCGCAATGGAACCGCGATTGAAGCCGCATCAGTAGCATTTGCCCACAATTCTCAAAAAATATCAAGAATCGCGATGCGGCCATTATCGTGACCGCGATTCAAAACATTGGTATATACAATAGTAGAAAGTAGAAAGTGAGAAAATTAAGTGTACAACTTACCCAAGGACATAGATATCAGCTGGGTCGTTAATGCCTAGCCAATCATCAATATCAAGGTCATCAGGTGGAAGTTTTCCTCCAACATTCCATGTCCCAACACATACTCTTAGAGACAAATATAAACCATAATACACATATTAGAGGCTTGAGAAATACCAACAAATAGGCTACGCTTTCTACACTTTATAATCATGGCAATTAGAGTCTACTCTTGCTTGTTAAATAAACACGAAAGCAGTGTCTCACCTCAGTTCCTTCTTGTTTATATACTGAGACCTAGATGTCAATGACTTTTGCCTCCTTAACCTTGGAAGAAATTCTGCAGTTCATTTGAAATTTAGGAGGTGTGATAAAGGCAGTCAAGAAAAGTACATAGTACTGTAAATCTTCTGCAGTTCATATGAAATTTAGGAGGAACTGTCCAAACTAACAAAGAGGTAACATTAAATTCCTAGTTTCATGTATGAAATTTAAATATATATAGAAAAAAGAAAAATCACCATTTGATTCTTCATTTGGTGCTTCATCCACTCTGCTGTCCCTGAACCGCGATTGTCTTCCCCACTCTGCATAGTATACCCAAATCAAATTGAGACAGATCACAGAAACAGCCAAACTGAATAGGAGTCATCACACACAGTCTATAAGATCCCAAAAACAATCACAATTCTGAATTTTCAAATCATTTAACATAAACCTCAATTCTCAAATTCCAAAATCTAAAAAAAAAAAATATTAACAGAAATTTATAGTGATCCACTTTTCCAATCTTCAAGTGAATAACACAACACAGAGTCAGACACACTTAATTACTTGAGTTACAAAAGAAACGTTACTGTATAGACTCACTCACCTTCAGTGTCTGAGTCACTTTCAGTGTCATCCTCATTATCATCAGGGTCAACACTGTAATCAGACTCCTTGCTTCCAATATTAAGCCACTTGCGCATAACCATTGTTGGCCACAGGTGCTGTAAGCAAGACCAACCCAAAAAGCATTAATTTTTCAGCTCAACTCCAATTCAAATTTGCCTCAGTTTCCCAAGATTGACAAACAAGAAGATACCAGCAGCATGCACAAAAAAGGCATGCAAAGCTCCTCAAGGTAGAGAGAAAGAGAGGCGGTACCTGTTGCTTGTTAGCTGACTGTTGCTTCATCAGCACTGTTCCGAAATTGCTATAAATGGACAAAGTAGAATTAGAGAATGAAGACTGAAATGAAACTGAAATGATGATGTCTAGAAAAGAACGAAACAAACAAGGAGAGGGAATAAAAGCATATGTTCAGATAGTTGCCCGCGTTGATAAATCACTAGGAAGGACTGAGGGAGAAACAACAAAATGGTGTTTGAAAATGCAAAACCGGGTTTGTCTTGTTCTTATCAAGTCATTTTTTCTATGGAATTGAAATTAAAATTTATAGGATTTCATGTAAGTGTAGAATTCCATACATGTTCATGGCCAATTCTCAACCTGAAATTAAATACATGAACCTGAGCAGATAATTAAAATTACAAATTAAAAATTAATGATTGAGATGTTGATAACGTTATACTATCTTATAATATTAATTAATTTTTCAAATTAAAAATTATCATTATGCTTTATCCTCTAAATTTTACTACTTCTTTTAAGTTAATTTATTATCAATGGCTTAAAACATGATTATCTGCAACATTTGGCATGTTACTGTAAGGCAAGAAGTGGGTCCATGGCTAAAATCACGGGTCATTGGTCAATACATAGCAAGACAAGATAGACGGTTGAGTTAATAACTTAATTTTAGAATAAATAAATCATCACACTAGCTCATGTCAATCCCGCCAATTGTTTAGTCACACGTGGCATTACATGCAGAGAAGGGATCTGGAGTTTTTATAAAAAAAGTTTCCTGATAAGTTAGTAGTAGTATTAAATTATGTGTAGCTTGCTATCATATTAAAAAATTAATTTCATTAACGATTTCATAACACAAAATTAATTAAGGCTTTGTTTAGTAAGTCTGATTCGCTATAAGGATCCACATACGTAAAAAAAAATTATATTATTAACACCCTTTTAACTCTAAAATTGTTTTTAAATATTTATTTATTATCTATTTAAGAAACTTAACTAAACTAAAGATACGTGATAAAATCTTATTCATCCGTTTTTTCAGTAAAAATTATTTTCTTATCAAAAACTTAATTATACTGTAAGTTCCGTTTTTCTTCGACATCCATGCTCAGCACATCACAGGTTCTCTTAAAGTCAAAATAGTAGTATGAATAATGAAATGTTTGTCATATGTTGCCCATCCTTCAAAACTTATCTCCATATATATCTCCATATATATATATATGGGGACGCGACATCTATTTCTGGTTTCCATTTTTTTACCCCATCATCAATCAAATTAACACCTACTAAATTAGTAATATGTAAATGCAAGGGGAAACTCCGGCCATTCAATTATGGCGGCACAGTCTTGTTTTTTAGCCATGTCGGCTCCTGTTGTTTTCTGTTCTGTTCTGTCACTTTCACTAACATCCATTAAGGACCTTTTAAAGATTGGCATCATATTGTACCCAAAAAAAAAATGACCATCATAGAGAGGAAACCAATCAAACATTAAATTATGTCGATACATGGCATCTTCCTGCGTAGCGTACTGCGTTAATCTCTTTAGCTTACGTACTCAACATTAGTAATTTTTGTATAAGTGCAATATTTATAGGTATAATTACTTAAAAGTTTAAGTGCTAGTATCAATGTAATTTTAATATAAATTTTGATATTTTTTATAATTATTTTCATATATTTAAATTTTTAATTAGTCGTGTATGTTTACACAAGAATTGGTCGCTCAACTTATGGATTAGTATGCATCTTGAAAAGCCAAGCCCAGTTAATGAGTTGAGTGTGTTTATTTAGTATAAAATGGCAAGTCGGCAACAAATTAACTATTACATTTTACGACCTAATTGTTTTTTTTTACAGGTACAACCCATTTGTTGAACAATTGACTGTGAAGGAAATGACAAACAAAAATAAATTATTGAGGGATAAACATAACCACACAAATATAAGCAAGCATTGAAAGTCCCCTACTATTGGTTATTTTGGCAATTTCAGCGACATGAGGACGTCGGGACCAGGGTTCGAACCCAGGTATTACCGTTTAGACGTGTGTGTTTGTTGTTTACAATTTCTACTAGCTGACAAAAAAAGGAGAAAGCATTGAAATATATCTATCAAGGAAATTGTTAAAAGCATCCGTAAATCTTAAGTGATACCCCACATTTATTTTATTGGGACTGAAATACCCATTATTTATACACAGAAAACTAGTTGTTATGGTATACATTTTTTCAAAAAAATATATACCGTAAATAAGTTGTTTGTTGTACATAATTTTTTTTTAAATAATATATGTACCGTAAACAACTTATTTAAATATATAAAAGATGATGTATATCGTAAACAAGTTATTTATTTATGGTATATATGTTATTTCAAAAAAAGTTATTGTAAACAACTTTTTCAACTACCGGAAACAAAAAATGGGAGTTATTTTGTCCAATAAGTTAATATATGGATGGGGGTACTCTAAATTGTTGGGTGAGAATAACAATTCACATATATCAAATATGACAATCCTTGGACCCCAGCTTTCAATGAAGGTACCAACCCGCAGTTGAAAATAAAAAGCTTGGGGAATGTTCAAAAAATGATTGAATTATCATCAACTCTGGTAGATAAGTTATTGGAAAAAAATACAAATCTCATATAGACTAGAGATAAGGTCTTAAAAGAGTTTATAAGCAAATAAAACCTCTCACCTTACAAGCCGATTTTGTAAGGATGAATTAGGTCCAAAATTCTAATATGGTATCAAAGTCTATCTTAGATCTATTGGACCGCCCACCGCATTATACACGCACCAAGCATCAATAGTGCTTGCCGTGAGGGGATGTATTGGAAAAAATCCAAGTCTCACATAGAGTAGAGATAAGGCCTCAAAAGAGTTTATAAGCAAAAAAAACCCCTCACCACTCACCTTACAAGCCAGTTTTGTAAGGATGAGTTATGCCAAAAATTCTAATATAAGTTAAAAGAAAAACGACTAAAATAGGAAAAGCCATGGAGAGAAAACTCTTGTTTGTCACTCAAGTTTGAGAAGAAAGCAGGTTATCAAATAAAAGAGACACTTTGCAATGTTCAGTTTTTTCAAAGAGAAACGATACAAAAAACACAAATCAATCCTAATTAAGTGCATTGACTCTATTAAATTATATTTTCTACTTTTTCAAATGGGCGTGGATGGTCATTTGGACTTGGCAATAATAATTTTGCATATTATGCATTTAAAAGAAAAATTACAGGCCCTGATACGTAGAATTGTAGGTCATAACTTATGTAATAATTTTTTACACTTATTTTTATGTATACAAACTTTAACACCTTTTGTTATTTGATTCTTTCCAAATATGTGTGTGTGAGTGTGGGTGTGCGGGGTGTGAAAATTTATCAACCAGAAGCAATTAATGCTTAGAAACAACCAATCAGATAATTACATTTAATAAAATAAAATAAGATAAAATCATTAAATGATGCTTAGAATCTCATTGATCGCCTAGAGATTCAATTTTCTAGAAATACTCTTGTACTGACGTGGATCCCTACAATATTAAAAAGATTGACGATTTTCTTGTTAAAGTAATTGACATTAAGACATATTAATTTTAAAAACAAAACTTATTTTTATATTATAATAATTTATATTATCATCTTTATATTTAATGTTTTTTTATACGAACCAAAACATTATTTTACATTAAACAAACAAATATAAATAATACTCCAATGAAAATGATAATTAACACATGCGCATGGGTATTTGCTAGTTTATAAAAAACAAGTTTAGTGACCATCATCTAAATGCTTTGAAAGTTTAGTAAAAAAAAAAGATATATTATTGGAAAGTTTTCTCTAATAAATGCTTAAAATTTTGACCGTCTGGTATCATTTAATGAATTTTTAATTTTATTTTATTAATTATAATTATCTGATTGGTTGTTTTAAACCATTAAATATTAGGTTTCTACCTATATAAGAATTTCTCGAATGGAGAAGGCTTGGAAACAACCAAAATGATACTTCCGTTTAAATAGAAAAATATATTATTTAAGTGAAAATGAGAGATAAAAAGTGACCCCCAAAAAAAAATGTCACTTTTTTCTCACTCGATTGTGAAAAACGTGATTACATATGTCCAATTTATCTCTCTATAGGCATCAAATTTCATCGATCCAACAGTCAAATTAAAAGTTCTTATTAAGTATATCAACTCCATAAAACTTCATAAAATTTTAATAATATTTAATACTCCGTCAGATCACTCCAATTCAACGTATAATATACATTTTAATTTACAAATAAAATGTTAACCATATGATTACATAGCTATGAATGTCTAATTTATCTAAAATTTGATATACATGATCATTAACATAATATGACGATATTCAACAATAGGATCTATATATATATATATATATATATATATATATATATATATATATATATATATATATATATATTCTTTCATCACAATATAAACAAATTTTAAAAAAGTATTAAGAAAAAATAAACAAAATTGAAAAACATAATATTATTGCATAATAAATATGAGATAGGATCCGTTGACACCAGGTGTAAGTCAAAACACTTACACCAAATCTGAACGCTTAAAACCAATTAATCCTATGGCTAAAAATCCACCCTACTTATAAACTAAAAAGGGGCACGTGACCGCGTATGGGATTTTCATTATTCTGATTTTTCGTCTTTTAGTTTTTCTTCTTCTCCAACGATGAATAAGATCCTTGATTCTTGTGTTTCTTTGGTGATGAAAACAACCCTATGCATAATAATCCCCAAAAAAAACTAAAAAAATAAAAAATGGGAACATTATCCTCTATTTTATTTCTTTCCCTGCACAGAGACGCCATTGTTGCCCAGACTTACCAGAGCTATTGTTTCGATTCTTTCTTCCCCATCTATCCAAAAACATAAGGCCTTTTTATAGCCTAAAATAGCATTTACAATTCGTTACTTGTTTTGCATCTCCAATTAGTTTTGCATTTTTTTTTCTTTTTCAGTGAACACAATAACAATTGACGGGGTTTGAACCTAGGGAAAAAAAATCTTAATCCCAATTTTTAATGAGCATTTTTAATTAGGGCTTCCAAGTTAATATATGCAACAATGTTACTAATTGGAAATTGCTTTGTGATTGGTGGAAATAATGCCCAGGAGACAAATGGTGGAATTCCAGTTGACGAAGAAGAAAGAAGACGCTGAGACTTGAGAACCTTATTGATGAAGAAGAAATTGGAACGAACTCACTTGCTACTCTTTCTAATTTTATTTTTTTTTTGTCGTTGGAATATCATGAGCAATAGGATTGATTTGTTTTAACGATCTAGGTTTGATGTACATTTGAAAATTGATTTCTCACGGATGGGGCTAAAGAAGAGTCTGGGCCAAAAGAAGAAAAATATTATGGCACATAAGAAAGGTAACAAACAAAGCACCCATTAACGGGGCTAAATGAAAAAGAAGAACATGAGATTGAAAGAATGAAGTTCGCGAAGAAGAAATGGGTAGAACAAACGCAGAGATACTCGCAATCCAGGAAGTCACGTGGCTCATTTTTTAATTATTTTTATTTTTTTGGTGAAATATTGTGAGCCGTATGATTTATTAGTTTTAACGCTCCAGATTTTGTGTAAGTCTTTTGACTTACACCTGGTGTCAACGGATCCCGTCTCAATAAATATAATTAAATATTTGTTTATAACGTGTTTATATTATTGGTGTATATGTATATCTATTAAGCTCTACTTTTAATATGTTATACTTTTATGTTAATTATTATAATATAAATATAAGAAAAAAATACAATATAAATCTCATTATTAGTCAAATAAAAAATAGTTCTAAATTAAAAAATGTTGATATTAGGGGATGAAATAGTTTTGTTTCAAAAATTGAAAAGAAAAGAAAATACTAAAATGTTAAAAAGAAAAAAGAATAAAAAAAGAAAATAATAAGGGACTTGGGTATTCTCCTACGTGATAAATAAAAGATTAATGGTCGATTTGATAGTCAGGATAAGAGAGACATGATATAATATGGGACTTGGGTATTCTCTCACTCGATTAATGGTTTCATCCACACTATTGTTAAGCGACTTAGGTATTCCCTCACTCAATAATAAGAGATTAATTTTCACAAAATATTGTTTTTTTAAGCACCAACATATCCAACTTAGTATATACAAATTACAATTAAAATACATATTACTCTCTACATCCCAAATTAAGTGATGTTTTAGTAAAGACAAATAATCTCGCCCTCAAATAAATATTTTGTATCTCACTCTCAAGCCATTATACTACCTTCGGAATGAATTATAAGCAAGTGGAGCTAAATTTGGTTCATTGAATAACCAATGTATTCGGTCTATAATATTATAGACCAAATACATTGGTTATTCAATGAACCAAATTTAGCTCCACTTGCTTATAATTCATTCCGAAGGGAGTACTTTACTATTCATTTATGACAATGATTAATACTTTAATGGTTAATAGTGATAATTTAATAAAATTGTTAAATGGATTAACTTATTTATTGATTTTTTTAATACATGTGAAAAAATCTCAAACGTCAATTAATATGGACGAAGAAAGTATATAACTTACATAGATAAGCACATCAAAGTTGGAAAACTTTAATCTCTACCCATAACAAAGAGTTTAGAAGAATTAAGTAATAAAGATTTTCCCATAGAATATATAAAAATGAGTTTAATAACTATGTACTAGCAGCACCGGTGTAAACAAGTTTTACAGTATTGATCCACTTTGTTTTACAATGAGTTAACAATAAATTCACTCAAACAACAAAAAAATAAAGAGTAATCCCTTTCAAAAAAAATTAATAAAAAGTAATCACACTCCCTCCTATTAGAGTAGCCTAAATTACATTTCCCTCTCATGTAAATATATATGTAATATATTTTGATCTATCTTAACATAAATGAATTTTATAATAGAGGTGAACAACTTTAAACTTTGAACTATCTTAACAACTTTGAACCTTGTCAAAAAAAAAAAATATATCCTTTCCTGAAAAAGAAATATATACATGAAATCATTAATAGCAAAATTTAAACACTTTATTATTGATTATAAGACTTTTAAGGATAAAATGAAGTTTTAAAGACCCATTTTATTGGCTTTAAAACTTTACTCAAAATCTCTATTTTATCCTTTATTGTTTCATAGTTGATAGTAAGAGCTAAAAATTGTATGTTAATGATATCGAGAGCCAAAAGTTGAGAAAAAGATGTGCATAAAAAACTTTATTATATCGAAATAGATTTAAAATATAATATCTATTTAATTTTTAGGGGAGAAAAGTATAAATTTTAACATAATATAGTGTAATTTAAGCTATTCTCAATGAGGGAGTGTAATTTTCTCGAAAACAAAATAAAATAAATAAAAATTACAAAATAAGATGTTAATATACGATGAGATGAAAAATTAATAATAAAATTTAGATCAGAATCAGAGAATTTCTCACTTGGCTAGTGTCAAAGAAAATTACATTTGAATTTGAGCCTTTGAAAATTTAAAATAAATAAAATAGGGACTAAATCTGCTCTACCACATCTTGTCACAAATGCAGTTAGGTAGGATGGATTGGCACACTATTAAATGCATAACTCAATCAATTAAAAATGAAAGAATAAACAAATTGATTTATTGAACCAAATTCATTTTATCTTTCTTTTTTTAACGAACAAATGCATTTTATCATTTCTAATTAAATTATATCTATTGTGCTTATAATTCAAATTACTATAAGATCCAGTTCAATTAGTTCTTTTGGAATTGTAATTAGTTTTTAGCTTACGAAAACTTTTCAACTTAAGTATATATTTGATTCTAATTTAGGAAAAAATTATTTAAGTTTATACCTTTTCATCGATAAATTAGATAAGATTTTTTTAAATAAAAAAATGAGATGTAATTTGATTTCAATTTATACGAGAAGCTGTTTTTCCAAGACTCGAAATTATTATAAGATCAATTCTACTATTTTCAACTGTTTTTTTTTTTTGACAATTTTATTTCAAGTGTTGGTTAAAATATTTATTCAAACTTCCTTTAAACGACCCCTAAAAATAGAGCAAATATTGAGTGAACTAAATTACTACTTTTTTGTTAGATAATAAGGAACATCCTTATAATAAGATCTTCCCCGTCTCCTTTGTTAAGGAAATTTTGATGGATCAAATTACTTTTTTTGCGAAAATAAATTATCTTTAGTTTATCAAGTGAGAGTGAAGTTACTTTAAGTTAATATATATATATATATATATATATATATATATATATATAACTAAATTATACTTTTAGTCTCTTGTGTTTATTTTAAGTTTCAGTTTGATCTCTTATATATTATTTGTTCTGAATTAATCCCTTATGTCTAAAGATTACATCAATATGCTCCTTCTGTTTCAAAGTAGTCCTTTATATTACAAAAATTATACCAATTTAATGTATTTTTTTGCAAAATAAGAGATAAAAAAAATCATATTAGTATAATTTTTGTAACATAAGAGACAATTTCAAAAGAAAAAAAACAAGAGGGACCATAATTAATACATAATTGACCGAAACTTTTAATACATAAAACACTAAATTAAAACCTAAAATAAACATAAATAATTTAGGTTTTTTTTTTTTTTGACTAAAATCTTAAGTTTACCTTTTGTCCTTATTATCAAGTGAGAGTGAAGTAATTTTTCAATATATTCAAGTCGAATTTTGAAGGCCACATTCATTCACTGAAAGGAGTTTCTCTCTCTTGGGGTGGATTTACATCCGTACGTGATTGATCTGTGTTTAGTTTTTCCCCTTTCGGTATTATCATTATGCTTGGCTCAAACACGAAGTAGAAACTATCATCTCCATGTTCAATTTCAAAGATCATCCCGTATATTACTTTTTTTTTTTTTTTGAGGAAAATCCCGTATATTACTTGTTAATTTCTTTACCGACAGTTAACTCCTAAAACGTGAAGTTAAAGTTTAGATCTTAAACAAATTAGTTAATAGAGAAGGTACGAGAAATGAAAATAAGAAAGAAGAAAACGAAGAAAACTATGACATATTTGATATGAGATTACCAGAGCTAGTATAGTGTAGTGTATTTGATGTTTCTTCTTCAGCTACTGCTACTACCGTCGTCGCTTGCAGGGAGTACTGAACGGAAGACGAAAAATGGCAGTCAATGCAGTACAGCTTTCTCTTTTGGTATGTGCTTGTTTTTGTTGGAAGAAAACGATTAGTTAATTGTACATATATAGCACAGAGGGGGAAAAGATGGAGCACCTTCCTCACCAGTGTTATGATACACGTGGCTTTGCTATGTGTCGTATGCTATCCACGGAATGATAAATTAAAAATAAAAAATAATTACGAAAAACATAATCTCTGTGTGTGTGTGTGTGTGTTGAACGAAGGTAGAAATTCGAATAGAGACAAGAGCATTTTTTTTTTTTGGGTAAGAAGGAGGGCAATGCCCCACCCATAGACGAAAATTTACACAGCAAAAAAGGCAGAGAAGCGTCTTTAAAACGTACAGGTTATTAACCACCAGGTTTTTCACGTGTTTTTTTTTTCTTTAGATTTTTTCTTTTGATTTTTATTGGACCTGAAACTGCTAGAGGCATCCTATAACTATTCGCTCTGTGTGTCTATTATGTTACGTGGCTAGCTATTATGCTTTTGTTTATAGTATTATTATTGACGGTATAATTAGAAAAATGTTTATTAACCACAAAAATGGACACAAATACGAGACACGATATATTCGTACCGTACAAATTGTATGTCTGTATAGTATAGAGATTTTTTTTTTGAAAAAATTACTTTTTTAATTTTTTTTAGATTTTTTTAACTAGTTAACACAGATTTTGGCATCCCAGAAAATGAATAGCATTAACCAGATATTTGAACTTGATTAACCAGATAAGAAAATGGGATGTCCAAAAGTTTCAGGATTTGTCATTAACCAGATATGTGAACGTGATTAACTAGATAATGAATAGCATTAACTAGATATGTGAACTTGATTAACCAGATAATTTTTTTTTAAAATATTTTTTGGGAAAAAAAATTTGTCCGTACTGTACAGACATACGATCCGTACAATACGGACATACGGTGTCTGTGTCCCATTTTGTGTTCAAATAACAGCACTGGTATAATTAATTTTGGTATACATTTGTTTTATCAAATAACACTAAAATAATTATATAATGCTATTGTGTCACTTAGAATGTTATTTCTTTATAATCTATTTATTCTATGACAAAATAGTTGTTACCAAGAAGGGGCTATTCAGCCCAAAAGAAAAAAGAATTGAAAAAAACCCTATCACAAAGCCCACGAGGTAAGCCCACGAGGTAACCTGACTGAAACACATCCATTAGGGCAACTGGAAAAAAAAAAGTATCCCTCCTTCTTGGGTTTTCCTGAACTTGACAAGCATATTTGTCATCTGGTTTACTTCTCGAAAGGCATGCACCCAATGGATCTACCCTTCCATATGAGAGAGATCGCAGATTTTCGGCACAAGTCAAAAGCAGGGTGATGCCTAGCCACTGCCTCCTTAAAGAAATCAGAATCAAATTTGATTATTGGATGATCTGATTCGATGACAGCATTGAAGACATCATTGATTAGCAGATTTGATGTTGGTCAAAAGTTGGAAGAAATCATGGAGATTATGGTGAATCAATTAGGAGCAATCTGATAGATTGATTAGGAGTTATTTTCTGTATAGCTGTAACAAATCAATTAGGAGATATTGTGGAGATTTGATTATAGGAAGAAAGCTTGTATATGTATTTGTATCAGCCATTGGCAGAATCTATCAATAAAAATAAGCACTCGATTTTTACATGGTATCAAGAGCTAAAATCCTGGAAATGTGAAAACCCTTTCAAGGCACCATGGTTGAGACACATGAAGATCACGGCTCGCCCAAGGCCAATGATGACAAAACAGAGAAGGCTGTAGAGAAGAACAAGGCAGCAAGCGATGGAGGCACCATCGACATCCTGTCACCATACTACATTCACCCGTCAGATCATCCGGGCCAGAATTTTGTTGGAAAGACTCTTCATGATGAAAACTATGGAGAATGGGTCAATGACATGAGCAATGCATTGTATGCCAAAAATAAAATTGGGTTTGTAGATGGAATAATTCCTATGCCTGGGTTTGATTCACCAAACTTAGCACATTGGATGCGATGCAATGCCATGGTCAAAGGATGGCTGAAAAGCAGCATGGGCAAGGAAGTCAGAAGCAGTGTTAGATATGCAAACACTGCCAGGGAAATATGGATAGAGCTGGAGCAACGATTCGCAAAGGGGAGTGCACTTAGGGTGTATGAACTGCAACGTTCCATCTCACTCCTGAGGCAAGAGAAGCTTTCGGTGCCTGCTTACTACACCAAGCTTAAAAGGTTATGGGATGAGGTACGATCTATTGCTCCATAGCCCAAATGCACATATGGAGGATGTACATGTGATGTGCAAAAGTGACTTTCACAAATGCGAGAAAGAGAGTAGTTATATGACTTTCTCATGGGGCTTGACGATGTCTTTGGAACAGCGAAAACACAAATACTTAGCATGGCATCGACCATGACACTTGGACATGCTTACCATCTTGTTGCAGAAGATGAGCAGCAACGCCTTATCTCTGTCATCACAAGCCTGTTGCTGAAGCAGCAGCCTTCCAGGCGCAAAGAGCACATGAAGGGCAAGGTGCGAATCACAGAAGTGGCAAGAAGGAGAGGCTCAAGTGTGAACATTGCCACAAATTAGGCCACACCCGAGATGAATGCTATGAAATCATTGGGTATCCATCAGATTGGAGGAGATCGTGGCCTGACAAGAAAGAGAAGGGAGGCTCGTGGACAGATAGGAAAGGTGGATCCAAAGCGGCCCAAGTTGTTGCAAAAGCAGGCAGCCCGATTCCAGGCTTGACCGTGTTCCAGTATGAGAGTTGATTCAGCAACTGAAGCTCAATGATGAACCAATGATGGGGAATCAACAGTCAGGTCCCAGTGCAAATATGGCAGGTAATATTGTGTTCCAAGGAGGTTCTTGGGTGATTGACTCAGGTGCCACGGAGCATATCATAAGTGATGCAAGATTACTAACTGAGACGCGAATCCCTCACCAACCACCAGTGAGAATCCCCAATGGTGTGAGGGTGCCCGTGAAGTCCGTTGGTAGATCGACACTCCCAAATGGGATGGATGTTGATGATGTTCTCCACATTCCTGACTTCCATTGCAATCTTCTCTCTGTTAGCAAATTAACCAAGGAACAAAATTGTGCACTGACCTTTGTTTCTGATTTATGTGTGATGCAGGACTTGTCTTCGAGGACCCTGATTGAAGTGGGTAGGAAACAAGATGGACTCTACCTTCTTGAGCCAATCATGGATGAAAGAGCAGCAATAAAAGTGGATAGGTCAGCGGATGGAGCCCTTTGGCATGCATGACTTGGACATGCATCAAAATGGAAGATAACACACGTAGATTTTATTCCTAATGCAGTTGGTTTTTCAAATAAGTTTTGTGATTCTTGTATTCTGGCAAAGCAAACAAGGCTACCTTTTCCTATTAGTTCAATAAAGTCTGATGCTTGTTTTGATTTAATTCTTGTGATATATGGGGAAGGTATTCTACTGCGTCCATATCTGGTGCACACTATTTTGTGTCCATTATAGATAATTACAGTCGAGGGGTATGGGTGTATCTTATGAAGCACAAGTCTGAAGTAGAACACCACTTAACCTCATTCATATGCATGGTGGAAACACAATTTGGGAAAAGAATTAAAAAGGTGAGATCAGATAATGTATTGGAGTTCACATTTAATCACATGCAAAAATTTTATAAAGAAATAGGAATAGCCATGGAGCTGAGTTGTGCACACACACCTCCACAAAATGGGGTGGTAGAAAGAAAACACAGGCATATACTAGAGGTGGCACGAGGTCTACGTTTTCATTCTAATTTACTTATTCATTTTTTGGGGGAATGCGTGCTCACAGCAGTGCATATTATCAACAGATTACCATCAAAGGTGATAGGGAAAAAGACGCCCTATGAAATCCTTCATGGGGTGAAGCCAAATTATCAACATTTGAAGGTGTTTGGGTGCTTGGTGTGCTCATTAAAGAACATAAAAGAAGGAAAATTTGATGAAATATGGAGAGCTTGTGTGTTTGTAGGCTATCCAACAGGCCAAAAGGGATACAAGGTTTTTGATTTAGCATCAAAAGAGATACTTGTATCTAGAGATGTGATGTTTCTTGAGGAAGAATTCCCCTTCAAGAATGTTGAGTCCAAGGAGCATGGTTTGAACAAGGGAGAGCGAACGATAGATTGTGACAATGAGGCAGCACCAACAAGTGAGGAAGTGGAAGCCCGAGAGGAATGTGTAGTAGAGGAAACCGAACAAGAAAGTGCAAGAAATGATGCAATGGAGAGTTTGACAGTAAAAGAGCAGCAACCAAGAAGACAAAGTGAGAGAGTTCGGCAGATTTCATGTCGTCTAGAAGGCTACTCCATTGACCTACCACCTTCCATTGCTCCTCCTTCAACCAACCCACCCTCAGGTAACTTGGTGACATATCCTTTATCTAAACATATTTCTTATGATAGATTTCCAAAGTCACACTCTGCATTCTTATCGGCCATCACTTCTTGTGATGAGCCAAAGAACTTCTCTCAGGCAGTGAAGCATGATCATTGGAAGGAAGCAATGAAGACTGAAATTGAAGCATTAGAGAACAATGGGACATGGACACTAGAGTCTCTACCACCAGGGAAGCATGCAATAGACTTAAAGTGGGTGTACAGGGTGAAATATAAACCCACAGGTGAAGTAGAACGTTATAAGGCTCGCTTGGTGGCAAGAGGATTCACACAGGTTGAGGGGGAGGATTTTCATGAAACCTTCGCACTAGTAGCAAAACTGGTGACAGTGCGATGCTTGCTAGCCGTGGCAGCAGGGAAGGGATGACATGTACACCAATTAGATGTGAACAATGCATTCTTACACGGGGACTTGAATGAAGAAATTTACACGAAAATCCTTCAAGGCTTTGCCAAGAAAGGAGAAACAAGAGTATGCAGGCTGAAAAAGTATTATATGGACTGCGACAAGCTTCTAGAAATTGGTATAAAAAATTCACAGGTGCACTGACTAGAACGGGTTTTAAGCAATCAAGGGCAGACCATTCACTTTTTATATACAATAAAGAAGGAACATTCCTTAGTGCATTGATTTATGTAGATGATGTGATCTTGGCTAGAAACAACTACAAGTTCATGGAGAGCATCAAGTGCTATTTAGATAGTGAATTCCGCATCAAAGATTTGGGTCAATTAAAGTATTTTTTAGGCATTGAGGTAGCAAGGTCACATCAGGGAATGGTTCTCAGCCAAATAAAATACACCCTGGACATCCTCAAAGAGACGGGAATGCAAGGGTGCAAGCCAAGCAAATTTCCAATGGAACAAAACTACAATTTGCGAGCAAGCAGTGATGCTGCAGCAGCAGATACAGGAAGATATCAAAGGCTGCTGGGGAGATTACTTTACTTGACTATAACAAGACCAGACATCACTTATGCTGTCAATACTTTGTGCCAATTCATGACAGAATCGAAACAGATACATATGGATGCAGTGGAGAGGATACTTCGATATTTGAAAGCCACTCCGGGACAAGGAATATTAGTTCCAAGTAATAATGATTTGAGGCTGAGAGCATACTGTGATGCAGATTGGGGTGGCTATCCACTCACCAGAAGATCTTGCACAGGTTATTTGATCACACTGGGAGAGTCTCCAATCTCTTGGAGGACAAAGAGGCAAAATGTGGTGGCAACGTCTTCAGCAGAAGCAAAGTACCGGGCGATGGCAATGACAGTAAGCGAAGTGATATGGCTTCGGTGGCTGCCAGGAGAATTGGAGGTATCACAATCCGATGCTACTCCTATGTTTTGTGACAACCAGACAACTCTACACATTGCTATGAATCCAGTCTTCCACGAGAGGACCAAGCATGTGGAGATGGATTGTTATTTTGTCCGTCAAAGGGTACAATCTGGTGACATAGAGCCCTTGAAAATTTGGACTAAGGAGCAAGTGGCAGACATCTTTACAAAGCCCTTAGGAAGGGACAGGTTCGAGTTCTTACTTGGCAAGTTGGGCATTATGGACCTCCATGCGCCAACTTGAGGGGGAGTGAAGAAATAAGAATCAGATTTGATTATTGGATGATCTGATTCGATGACAGCATTGAAGACAACATTGATTAGCAGATTTGGTGTTGGTCAAAAGTTGGAAGAAATCATAGAGGTTATGGTGAATCAATTAGGAGCAATCTAATAGATTGATTAGGAGTTATTTTCTGTATAGCTGTAACAAATCAATTAGGAGATATTGTGGAGATTTGATTATAGGAAGAAAGCTTGTATATATATTTGTATCAACCATTGGCAGAATCTATCAATTAAAACAAGCACTCGATTTTTACACTCCTCAAGGAATTTAATGGCGTATGGAGATCGATTCAACCCATGGTCATCGGTACAACCCCAGAGTTTAAAATTTACACAAATTTACACATAATACCTGGATGTTTAAAATTTTGACCTACTATTTTTATATTTTTGAATCCCTACCCCAGTGGCGGATCCAAAAAGTCTCTGCGGTGGGGGGGCAAAATTTTGTCGCTTATGATTTTTTACGCTTGTTTTTTTTTTTAAAAAAAAGTAAATACCCAAATTAGTACAAAAAACACGGAGATTTATTTGCTTCCTGAGATATGAAAAATACCAATTTGGACCTCAAAATCTTAAATATGCGACAAATTAGTCCTTTTAAAAAAAATATTAGGGACATTTGTGTCTCCATTAAGGACTAATTTAATTAATATTTGAGATTTTTTATGACTAAATTGATAATTTTCAGTTTTGAATGACCAAATAAGTTTTCGTGTTTTTTGTTAAGGATCATTTTAGGCCTTTATTCTATAAAAATTCGACTTATGGGGGCAAAAATTAAAATTATTAGACATCTATAAGTTAAAAAAAATTATAGGGGCAATTGCCCCCAACTCAATACAAATGGATCCGCCACCCGGCCTACCCCTATTTTTTGATGTTGCTAATTCTTCCCCAATTTTTTCCTTCTCCGTGACTGCCTGCTCTTCATCTCCTCTAACCAGTTCAGCATTGTGGGGCTTAGCTCATTTCCTCATTTCTTTAACTTTGTTGTTTGTCGTCTTATATGAGTCCATCTCACTCAACTCAAATTATACCAAGGATAATAAAAAAAAGTTATATTGTCAGTGTTAAATAAATTAAATTCTTTCCTTTGTTTGTGTCCAAATGCCTATTATTTTCAAACCCATATAATAACATGACATATTGTGTTATGTTTTGCATTTTGGGCTAAGTTGTGTTATACGGTAAGTTTTGAGATACGGTAAATAAGCCTACTATTAAACTTTTTAGGTTTATAAATTGTTGTTTTTACGTACATATATAATTGTGAAACTAATCTATTGAGTTGAGGAGATGGTTAGATAAAATTTTACTTAGAATATCAATTTCAAAATTTAAATCCTTAACTCATATGACAGTTTTCTTTTATTATGATCTAATAGTGTTAGATTAGTGATGGTTATATTGTCAGCTGATAGCCCTAATTTTGATCATAAAAGAAAAATATTGTCAGCTGATGTTCCCCCTTTTGTTAAAATAATTCCATCGTTGAATCCTTTTCACTCAGACTTTGATAGGTGCTAAAAAAAACCCACAATCGTTGAGTGTGTCACTTTTTTTTTATTTTTGGTGTAACGTTGACTTTGTCACCGGTTTTGTCTAAGAATGGCGCCGTTTTTTAATATATTAATTATTAGTTAAAATACATCACAGCTTGGCAAAGGAAGGAAAACTGTATGATTTGTGACACTTGTCAACAAGAAACTCAGTTTAAATTTTTTCCTGCATAAAATATAATATAATATATATATATATAATATAAAGTATAAAAGAAACATCATTTGTTGCTGCGCCTGCAATACGCCAACTCCTGCTTTATTATAATCTTCTCGGAAAATAATACATTGACACCTAAACACCCACCTAATATCAAAAGAGAGATAGGAAAAAAGAGAGAAAAGTGATGAGAAATAATGGATATGATAGATAATGGAAGAGAGTGGGGTATTAGAAGAATGTAAGAAAAATGTGGGTGTTCATGTATCATCACCCAATCTTCTCGAAAAACTCCTGCCTTATTATAAGGTTGCGTATTATATTAGTCCCTTCATCTTAAACATTTTAGAGGCCTTATTCTTATCTTAAAAATTGGGCCCTTAATAAAAAAAGACAATTTTAATAATTAAATTGGGCCCCATTAGGTAGTCATACACTGAAACGTTTGATTTTCTGTGCGTAAAACGTAATTTGGGACCCGTGAAGCAATTTTTTTGGTGAAACGGTAAAACGCTTGAAAACTTTTTCCGTTGATTTTTTTTGTGCGTTTGTTGGGCCAAATTTGGGACCCTCAAATTTGGGCCAAAATTTGGGGCCCCGTGCTATTGGTCTGTTTATACAGGCCAATAGCCGACCCTGCCTCCATCCCATAATATATATTACCATCGACTAAATCACACAGTTAAAGAAAAAGTAATAAATAAAAGAAAAAGAGTGATAATTTTACCAAATTAACCTCATTAACTATTGATGTATTAACTATTGTCATAAATACAAAGTGGAGTACTTGAGGGTATAATTGACAAACAAACATTTAATTTTGCATTGAAAATGGAAGGTGACATATATTTTGAGACAATTATTTTTGGCAAATATGACATATATTATGGGACGGAGGGAGTAGTATTTGTGGATGCAACAATAACAGGGATGGCAAAACGAGCCAACTGGCCTAACCAGGCTCAATCCGCCATGAGCTCGCTAAAAAACGGGCTGGCCTAACTCAGCCCGCCAAAAGTGGTGGGTTGAGATGTTGAGCCCAACCCGCCCGTCACGGGTTGGCCCGTCAGTCCGTTAAAAAATAAAATAAAAAAAACAAAAAATAAATATAAAAGCTAAAATTTGAGCTAAAACAAGGTCAAAATGGCGGGCCAACCCGCCTAAAATGGACCAATATGGCGGGCTTGCTTGCCCGGAATATGTAAAAAAAATGGAAACTTGATACTCTCTTCATCTCATTTTACTTGTCTTGTTAGTTTATGTACACCTCTTAAAAAAATGATTGAGTTTACAAATTTTCATGATAAAATGATACTCTTTGACTAAATACCCCTTATTAATTGGAGTAGTTAAATAGAAAAAAATCATTAATATAGTTGGTTGAAATACAAGGGATATTGTTAGAAAAGAAGTGATTAATACTTTTTGATTTTCTAAAGAGACAAGTAATTTGAGACAGTGAAATTCCAAAGAAGACAGCTATAAAGAGATGGAGGGAGTAGAAAATAAGAAAATAAATAAATAATATATGTTAACCCGACGGGTTTGCCCGGTCCGGCCCAGTCCGCTTATGGCCCGACGGGTTAACGGGCTAGACTGGTTGAGCTAGATGGGTTGGTAGGCTGACATGTCGTAGCCCAACTCGCCCCATTTTAGGTGGGTTGGCAGGTCGACCCGTTGGGCTCAATCAGCTTTGCCATCCCTAAACAATAACAATAATCTTTCGTAAAAAAAAACCAATAATAATAACCTTAGCCCAAAAGTATTATATCGGCTTCTCTCTGCAAATGATTTTCGCTAAAAGAGAATTAAATATTATTTATAATATCAGTATACCATAATTTTCTCACAAACTCACAAAATATAGGCAGTAGAAATAAATATGGAAGATGAGACTCGATTTAATTCAATATTTTTGTAACTCACTTGATTTGATACAACAAAATACACATGTTATGTGCTTTTGTATAGGCCAAGATTCACAATTTTATAATATTTAGAAACCACCCCTAATTTTATCTTTGTTAATAACTCATAAAATTAACTGATGAGAGACAAAAATAAAAATATATAAATATTTTATAACATTTTTTTTTATTAGCCATGGCTACTTCATAACTACACAAGGAACCGTCTCTGGCTGTCGTCATTTGATATATATATATATATATATATATATATATATATATATATATATATATATATATATATATATATATATATATACACCTAAATGTGTATTTAATGTAGTATTGTAACCAAAAAAAATGTAGTAATTTTTTTTGGTACATAAAAAAATGTAGTATTATTTAATTTAAAATTTATAAAACATAATTTTGAATAAATTTATTAATTTGATTTAAGTTTAAAGAAAAGTGATTCGTGTTTCAACTTTTTTGAGTCAATTTGATGTGAAACGTATTGGAAATTTTTTAAACAAACATATAAAGTTTTTTTTTTAAACAAGAAAATTTAGATCGGGGGAGGCTCACCCTCGTGCAGGGCCAGAGAGAACCACCAACCTGAGCCAGGATTTGCGGTAGAATTTACGTATCGCCCACCAACGCAGCCACCTGGAATCGAACCTAAGTCGTAACGTGTGCGAGCGGAAGGCCGAACCAGTTGAGTCAAGCTACGTTGGCAAAATCATATAAAGTTACCTACATTAACATTAACATTAATATTTCCGGTCTAATTGAGATTTTGAAGACTGAGGGGTTTTACATGTCTTCATGTTAGTATGATATTATCTATTTTGGGCTTTAAGCCCTCATGGTTTTGCTTTTGAACATTTCCTAAAAGACCTCATATCAATGGAACATTTCCTTACTTATAAACTCATGTTTTTCTCTTTATTTATCCATTGTGGGACTTTATTTGCTCCTCAACAATTGATTTAAAGGAAGCAAACATTTATAACTTTTTTCAAAATAAAGTTTGAGAGAAGGTAAAATTAATTTTGACAGTTTCTATCATCCATCTAAACAAGCAATAATTTACAGTTTAGTCTATATGGTTGATCATGAATTATGTATATTATTATTCAAACCGCCACTGCGAAAAAAATTTTGGGGTATTAGTCACTTAAGTTCTTGGAAGTGTCACTCAGTGTCATTTTAGTCCCTAAAAGCATATAAACTTCAAAATAATCCCTGTAAGTGTGCTCCGTCTGTCACTTTGGTCACTGCCGTTAACAATTTCATTGACTCCATGATTAATTGGTCACTTTGGTCCCTGAAAGTGTAACTTGGTGTCACTTTGGTCCCTGAAAGCATACAAACTCCAAAATAGTCCTTGAAAGTGTTATACGTTTGTCACTTTGGTCCCTATCGTTAGCCATTATTTTGGAACGAGAGACAATCAAATGGCTAATGGTAGGGACCAAAGTGACAAATGTATAACACTTTTAGAGACTATTTTGGAGTTGTTACTCTTTCAGGGACTAAAGTGACACTGAGTTACACTTTCAGGGACCAATGTGACCAATTACTCACGGAGTCAATGAAATTGTTAATGGCAGGGACCAAAGTGACTGACAGGGCACACTTATAGGGAGTATTTTGGAGTTTATATGCTTTCAGGGACTAAAGTGACACAGAGTTACACTTTCAAGGACTTATGTGACCAATACCCCAAAAAAATTTCGATGACTTTTCTAGCCAAAAATACCACAATCAAAATCGTCACGAGTCGATCTACATACCTTCAAAATTTTAGCCTCAACAATTAAACCACACGCCTAAACATGCCAGATCTTTTGATGCATGAAGCGATCAGATGAATGAAGTGTTCAAATTGCTCCAGAATTTCTTGATTAGCGCTGAGGCATTAGTGTAGCGACTGAAAAATCTGGAGAGATTCTTTAAAAAAAAACATTGGAGTCGCCATTAAGGTTTATTTGTTTAGGAAAAACATTGGAAAAAACCCTTTTAAAAGAAAATAGTCCTTGAAACCAGATTTTGGGTTTAGGAGTCGATTACGCATAAGGAATGTATTAGCACCCAGGACGTCCTTTCGAAAATGGTTACCTCTAATTAATTGTGCAAAATTGCTAACTTCTAAAAAATATTTATTTCCTTTTTTATTAAAAAAAGATAAGAATTAATAAAGAAAACTTAATAAAAGTTATTTATTTTTGCACTTGACAGGAGTTGGCTCCTGCTCCTACTTATCTCCGGGTGCAGTAGAGAAATCAAAGGCTACGTAGTTCGTGGGTAGAAAATGGTTGTGTGTTGGTTGATTTTAATTAATCAATTTGTGACTTAATTTTTATGGTTTGCATAGTGATCAAACCAAAAGCGGATTTGGCGTAATCACTACTAATATTTTAAGATATTTTATTAAGATTTTTGTAATGACCAAACCAAAAGAGGATTTGGAGTAGTCATTGATTTTAAGTTTTTTTGAAATCGAAAAAGGGTTTGTGTAGTGACCAAACCAAAAGTGGATTTGGCATTGTTACTACTAATATTTATTAGATTTTTTATTAGGAAATTATGATGACTAAACCAAAAGAGGATTAGGAGTAGTTATCGGAAAAAGTTTGCGTAGTGACCAAATCAAAAGTGGATTTGGCGTTATCACTACTAATATTTTAAATTATTATTATTATTATTATTATTATTATTATTATTATTATTATTATTATTATTATCATCTAACTTAGAAACAATTATTAATAATAGTAAATATAGCAAAATTTTCTAACATTATAAATAAAGGACAAACATAAACATACTTAAAAAATACAAAGAAAAAAAAAAGAGAAGGAACTGATGTACTTACCTTAAGAGAAAATTTTTCGTTGGACACAATGCGTTAAACCCACGAACTCCTCCAATCTTGAAGGTTGAAGAGGGATAGTAACACTCCCATTAAATTTTTTTAACTAAAGCAAAGGCCTATGCTTTGCACTAGACCTATTGATCCTTTTTTTTGCCGATCATCTTAGTGCTTGGTGGTGCACTCCTTATATAGGAGAATGAGAGGTTGAAAGATTGTGGATTTTTTCAATGTGGGACTTCAATAGTAAAGTTGAGAGTTGGCTTCTTAAGTTTGAGATTTTAAATGTTCAACAAAACTAAATAGCCAATTTTGAGCACTAATATAACACTGAAAACAACTTTATTGGGCTTCATGACCTTCACAAGAATTATAGACATATTTTCCAACTTTCAAATGTCACAAGTTTCATCTCAAAAGGATATCTACGACTCAAGATATTGTCAACACAAGTGGCTGTCCCAAACAACACATGTAATATCACGTCTCAAACTTCGAGCTCCAATTTGTCCATGATGGAGGTCGATCTGGGATTGTAACCCAAAATAATAGTTGTAGATCTTTTTCTTACCTTTCCAACGGTATAAAGAACACCTTATTTGGACAAATATAGCTCAAGATATGACATTTTCTTTGAGCGCCGTTTAACATAATGTGTTGTCCACTTTTGTTCAGTTTTATAACTTTCAAGCTATTTTCGGGCAGTAAATCATTAGAATCAAGTCTCGAATCTTTTATAACATTTGTAGCCAAAGATGTTAGCTTTCAAATGGCATTGGTTTCATTAAGAAATGACATCTACAACTCAAGATATGACCTAATCTTTATATACTATTCTAAACCATTTTCCAGCATACATGCTCTTGCTTCCAAGTCAATTTGGACTTAGTAAACTTCAGATTTGGCTCTTGTGTTTCTCATCAAAGTTGTAGAGTTTTGTCATCTCCACAACATTAATTACACTCCAAATACATAAGCTATACCAAAGTGCAAATTTTTCTAACCTCTTTTCTCTTTGAGATTTCTTTCTCCTTTTTTCTCTACTACTATTTTTTCCCGGACAAAATTAGGGTATGACAACTGCCCCTCTTTAGTTATATTTTACTAGAAAATATGAATACCAATGGTTTTCAAATTTTCATTGTAAAAGATAAGTAAAGATAAAGACACTAATTTTGTCCTGAACCAGGATAGGCAAAGGATGAGGGGAGGAATAACATTGAGGGATTAATGCTTAGTGCGTTGAATCCGAAAGTGATAAGGAAGGATTACCGCCAGGTCGGGTACTGATGCGGTAATCAAAAAAGCAATAATGAGGGATTAACGCTCGGTGCGTTCATCGGAAAGCAATAAAGAAGGATTACCGTCAGGTCGGGTACTGACGCGGTAATCAAAAAGCAATAATGAAGGTTTGACGCCAGGTAGGGTACTGACGCGTTGATGGGAAACAATAAAGAAGGATCAACATCAGGTCCGGAACTGACATGCTAATCAGAAAGCAATAATGAAGGATTACCGCCAGGTCGGGTACTGACGCGGTAATCATAAAGCAATAATGTGGGATCACCGTTAGGTCGGGTGTTGACGCAATGATCTAGAAGTACTAGTGAGAGACCAACACTTGGCGCATTGATTAGAAAGCATAACTAAGGGACCAATGCTTAGCGCATTGTCTGAAAGCATAAATGAGGAACCAACACTTGGCGCATTGATTAGAAAGCATAAATGAGAAATGAGGGACCGACACTTGGCGCATTGATCGGATAGCAAAATGAAGGATCATTACCAGGCAGATACTGGTGCTTCGTGCCATGCAGGTACTGGACTTTGGGTGCTGGATAGGTACTGGACTCGAGGTGAGGAATAACATTGAGGGATTAACGCTTGGTGCATTGAATCCGAAAGTGATAAGGAAGGATTACCGCCAGGTCGGGTACTGACGCGGTAATCAAAAAAGCAATAATAAGGGATTAACGCTTGGTGCATTCATCGAAAAGCAATAAAGAAGGATTATCGTCAAGTCGGGTACTGACGCGGTAATCAAAAAGCAATAATGAAGGTTTGACACTAGGTAGGGTACTGACGCGTCGATGAGAAACAATAAAGAAGGATCAACATCAGGTCCGGAACTGACATGCTAATCAAAAAGCAATAATGAAAGATTACCGCCAGGTCGGGTACTGACGCGGTAATCATAAAGCAATAATGTGGGATCACCGTTAGGCTCAAAATCGACGCAATGATCCGAAGTACTAACGGGATCAACGCTGACGCTGCTGATCGTAAAGTATAATCGAGGATCAACGCCATGCGCGTTAATTGGAAAAGCATAAATGAGGGACCAACGCTTGGCACATTGATCGGATAGCAAAATAAAGGGTCATTACCAGGCAGATGCTGGTGCTTCGTGCCGTGCAGGCACTGGACTTTGGGTACCAGATAGGTACTTGACTTTCCCCCGAGGATGCATAATTGAGATTGAGATGATGACGGAATGGATGAGTTGTATGTTTTGATGCTAGAATAATGATTACATGAGTGATGCATGATGCAATGATTTATGGATGTGAGCAATTGGTGATGCAAAATTTCAAAGAGTATACAAATTTTTCTATGAGCATGAGAATGATTTATTTTTAAAAGCAGATGGGTACAATGACCTTGTTTGATGAGAAATGGGCTTTTTGGTGTGAAATGAATATTTGGACTTGATCACTTCCTTGGAAAACCCCGATATGCTAAGCTGGAATTGGAACTCAAAATCAGGCACTCAAGTTTATCATCTTCAGCTTAATCTGGTTTTCACCCAGATGTTGTGACTGTGCTCGTTCTCATGACTTTGCTCTTCTTCTGCAGTTGGGTGGATGATGCCTCTATTATCAAAGGTTGTGATGTATAGTAGCACTCGACCACACTCGTTTTGCATAGTCTTTCATTTGAATAGGATAGCCCATGGTAGCTAAACCTCTAAGGTCTAATAAGTTAACTGAGAATTGTCACTAAATTGTTAGATCATGTTAACGAACTCATGTTCTCTCTCCTTGAAGCATTATTTAATTAGCATGCATAACAGTGCAAATTCAGACGAATGAGTCCATCAACTCGATGTCTCTAAGAATATGGGGGTATTTGATGGACATAGGTGAGACATGGATGGAATGAAAAGCAAAGGTTATTGCTCCAGCCTATGAAAGACAGGCTTGGCCCAGTCTAGACTCGAAATATACAATTGTCCCAATCATGAGAAATGTGGTGTATAACAACATGAAGGGTTAAGAAATCGCCACAGTCTAGGTTTCAGTGATTCACAGAAGATCGGAATGGAAGGTGGAAGAACCGCCCCAGTTTGGACTCCGGATGGTAGAGAATAAACAACTTGCCCCTGTTTAAGGAGCATAGCAATGAGGGGTACAGATGGGATGAGGGATTGGGAAACTACCCCAGTTTAGGTTTTAGGGGTGTAGAGAATATAGGAATGATATGAAATTTTCCCTGTGAGAATGGAATGAATGGTGGAGGGACTACCCCAGTTTTGGATGAACAAGTCAAGTGACTGCCCCAATATGGATTGCTGATTCTCATTTGGAAGATTCATGCAAGCTATGAAAGCTACGAGGTATTGATGTGATGAAGATTACACTTCATTGATGATCACTAAATTTTGCCCCAATGTTAGTGTTTCTTGAAGGAACCTTGGGCGGGCAAGCCTTTTGAGTGTTTTTTTTTTTCAAGCAAACATATTGTGAATAAACATAATTATTTTGTCCCAAAATTAAATTTTTAAGAAAATAAAAGCAATCAATCATTGATCGGAATGGACTTTTTAGGCTTGTAACGTGGTCATTGGCTATGGGCTTGTGAAAGGAGGGATATATAAGGCTCAAGTGAGTGTTTGAGGGTTGATTAAGACAAGGATCATTAGCTTAATGATGCACTTCATGATATGAAGTGTTGATCCAAAATTTTATACAACATTTTCTTTCACTCTTTTTTTTTTGCTTTTGTTTTTCAATGATTTTTTCTTTTGAGCATTTTTCTCTTTCTTCTTCTAACATCATGAGCTAAGTAAAAGTGATGCAAGCATCGGATTAGCTCCCGGTGTAGGGGTGATCCTTGAAGAAAATTAAAATTTTTGTTTTTAGCTCAAAGTGGGTAGCAAGGGATAATTGAGTTTCTCATTTTAAAGATAGAGAAGAAGAAAAAATGGCAAACTTCATTTCAAATCATGATTGCTCATTTTCATAAATTTAATCCTAGGACAAAATATGATGATATTTATGTATACTCCTTTTTTTTCTCTGCCATAACTTTTGCTTAGGCCGCCCTTACGATTTTTCAACCTAACGGGTCCATCTTTTTTAGTGATTTTTTTTAATAGTGTTCTTTACTACCAAAAGGACTTGCACCAAGTACATAGAATGTTAACATGATAGCTTAGTGATTATTCAAAACATCCAAAACTTGCCCCAGTATGGAGCATTCAAAATGACCTTTTGTAAAATTTCATCATCGGGAATCAACCAAATAGTCGATGAAGTACCATTATGGAGATTAGATTTTTTGTGGGCAGTTGGGGTGGGACTAGAAATGGAAGGAAAACCAAGATAAGATGAAGACACTGATTGACTCAAACAAGTGTAAAGACACATGTCATGCAAGTTTATTAAATGAATGCTTCACAGAGAGTTAACATTAGTTTTCTAATATCTCAAAACAATTTTATTATGACAACTACATCAGTTAACAGGTTAGACCATTAGGATCTTTTATCATGGAATGGTTGGGAGACATTGCTTTATTAACAAGATTGCGAATGAGCTGCTAACAATGACAATTATTTCTTTCTGAACATCAATTGCCTTGAACCTGACATGTCTCTAATAGCTAGCTCAAAACCCTTAGTCTTCAACACCTAATAAATGCTAGCAATCATTGATTATTTGATTGCAATTTTATTCAAGCATAACTAGAACCGAAGTTGGTTGAAACTTTAGCTAGAAAGCACATTTGAGGATGAGAGTCAAGCCTACGTAGGAATGGTTAAAGTCATTGGGTTAATATTGAATGACTTTGATGGTAAATGGGTGAGTGATGAATGCTTTCTAGGGATATAACATGATGGTTGAGTGGGTGTCTTTCAAGAGTATGGAAAGTATGGATGGGATGCGAAGGATGTAGGTTGAGACACTTGAACATAGTGACTCGAGCTAGGTGTTTCACTTAAAGAATGTGATGGTTCAACTAAAGGAAGCAGGTGGTTTGGCACCAAACAGGAAAAAATGATGCCATTGTGCAAGCCATATTTCTTGTGATGGACCCATAAGAAGGTGCGACAAAATCTAGGCATAAGGTTCCCACTTGATCATCTATGTGGCTCTCAACATTAATGAAGATCAATTATCCTGTCAGTGGACTAGGGTTTGAGACTAGTGAGGGTCATAATTAGAAACATTCCTGAGTTCTAGGCTCATTTGTTCCTCTAGTTGTCTCAACAAACACTCCTTATTTTTCCGGCATTTCTCTCGATTCATCCATCTTATGCCTTCAATTCTAGGCATTCAAAATTATGCAGATTCGAGCCCTTGAGTTTGCGAATAAGTTTGAATGTGTCCATGGTAAAATGGACTCAACTTTTCCAAGGAAGAATGACTAATTTAGGAATATTTTGTATCACAAGCACCAATTTTAACCAAACAATACAACCAAAATGCATTCTTAGTTTTCTTTTTCACTTTTTTTTCGTTTTCTGTTTGAGGTAGAAAATGTCATGCATGAATGGAAACATGATAGTGAACAAGCATGACAAAAATGATAAAAATGTTTATGCATGAATACATGGAGAAATGATCGTTTTGAACAGAATGGACTGACATGCAAAATGATACAAAATGCTTCATGCAAAATGAAACGCAAACTAAAAATGTTCATTTTTATTATTTTTGGACGATGAATGATGCAAGAGAATAGAATTTCCTTATTTTGAAATTTTCATTTAGATGCAAAGATGGAACAAGAGCACTTTTTGTACGTCATGCATGGATTTACTACTATTATGAGATGCAAACAAAACTAAAATTTTTTACTTTTTTTTTCAAAACAAATGCAAGCCAATTAGCACATACAAGATATGAGCTATCTTGGATTTTTATGCATGATTAATAATGCAAGGATGATATGCTGACACAGTGACAAAATGCGAATGAATGTCAAGACCTACACGTAGAGCTATATGCATTTTTATGATAGCAATCATGACTCTAGTATGCATTTAATCAAGATGAAAGCAATTTTTGTAATTACTATTATTGTCAATAGAAAGAATAGATTGTCTCCTTGTGTCCTAAATAAAGTTACTCTAAATCAGATGGTTTCTACTTCTAATGGCCTATAAGTCATTCGACTTGTGAGCTCTTTCACAGGTGGTACTAATAACTTCCTCACCAAAGGTCCCTAGAGCCAAGTACCGTTTTGGGATGTGATCACAAATATAGGAAGAAGATCCTACGTGCGGGCATCCATGAAACGGTCACACTCTAGATGGTGTTCTCGTGATATCCAAATCGAAAGTAGATCTTAAGTGACTATCACTAACAACCTTTCACTCCCTAAGCTGCACTCGGGCTCGGGTATAGGGTCTCACTCATAAGTGTGTGTAAAAGATGTGTAAGTGAGGTGTGTGATGGAGACAACCTAAAATTAACCAAACTGCAAAACAAAAAACACATATATAAAGAGCAAGATTGTCTAACCTAAAGTTCAACACAAACATAATTTATTCATAACGATAAAATATAAAATAAATAGACAAAATGAGAGAATGCAGGGGAAATAAATATCAAAAAAAAAAGTTAACAATTTTTGCACAATTAACTATGTTAGGCTTGACTCTCTAAATGTCCCCAGTAGGGTCGCCAGCTATAGCGACCGAAAAATCCAGAGGGATTCTTCGAAAAAAAACAATGGAGTCGCCACCAAGGTTTATTTGTTTAGGGAAAACACTGGGAAAAAACCCTTTTAAAAGAAAATAGTCCTTGAAACCTGATTTTGGGTTCGGGAGTCGATTACGCGTAAGAAAGGTATTAGCACCCTACGACGTCCTTTCGAAAAAGGTTACCTCTAATTAATTGTGCAAAATTGCTAACTTCTAAAAAATATTTATTTCCCTTTTTATTAAAAAAGATAAGAATTAATACAGAAAACTTAATAAAAGTTATTCATTTTTGCATTTGACAGGAGTTGGCTCATGCTCCTACTTATCTTCGGGTGCAGTTGAGAAATCAAAAGCTACATAGTTCTTGGGTAGAAAATGGTTGTGTGTTTGTTGATTTTAATTAATCAATATGTGACTTAATTTTTATGGTTTGCGTAGTGATCAAACCAAAAGTGGATTTGACGTAATCACTACTAATATTTTAAGATATTTTATTAAGATTTTTGTAATGACCAAACCAAAAGAGGATTTGGAGTAGTCATTGATTTTAAGTTTTTTTGAAATCGGAAAAGGGTTTGCGTAGTGACCAAACCAAAAGTGGATTTGGCATTGTCACTACTAATATTTATTAGATTTTTTATTAGAAAATTATGATGACCAAACCAAAAGAGGATTTGGAGTAGTCATTGGAAAAAGTTTGCGTAGTGGCCAAACTAAAAACGGATTTGGCTTTATCACTACTAATATTTAAACTTATTATTATTATTATTATTATTATTATTATTATTATTATCTAACCTAGAAACAATTATTAATAATAGTAAATATAACAAAAGTATCTAACGTTATAAATAAAGAACAAACATAAACATACTTAAAAAAAACACAAAGAAAGAAAAAAAAAGAGAAGGAACTGACGCACTTACCTCAAGAGAAATTTTTTTGTTGGAACTCCTCCAATCTTGAAGGTTGAAGAGGGATAGTAACACTCCCATTAAATTTTTTTGACTAAAGCAAAGACCATATGCTTTACACTAGGCCCATTGATCCATTTTTTTCCGATCATCTTAGTGTTTGGTGATGCACTCCTTATATAGGAGAATGAGAGGTTGAAAGAATTCAATATGGGACTTCAATAGTAAAATTGGGAGTTGGCTTCTTGAGTTTGAGATTTTAAATGTTCAACAAAACTAAATAGCCAACTTTGAACACTAATATAACACTGAAAAAAACTTTATTGGGCTTCATGACCTTCACAAGAATTATAGACATAGTTTCCAGCTTTCAAATGGCACAAGTTTCATCTCAAAAGGATATATACAACTCAAGATATTGTCAACACAAGTGGCTGTCCCGAACAACACATGTAACATCACGTCTCAAACTTCGAGCTCCATTTTGTCCATGATGGAGGTATATTTGCGATTGTAACCCAAAATAATAGTTGTAGATCTTTTTCTTATCTTTCCAACGGTATAAAGAACACCTCATTTGGACAAATATAGCTCAAGATATGACATTTTCTTTGGGCACTGTTTAACATAATGTGTTGTCCGCTTTTGTGCAGTTTTATAACTTTTAAGCTACTTTCGGGCAGTAAATCATTAGAATCAAGTCTCCAATCCTCATAATATTTGTAGCCAAAGATGTTAGCTTTCAAATGGCATTAGTTTCATTAAAAAATGACATCTACAACTCAAGATATTACATAATCTTCACATACTGTTCTAAACCATTTTCCAGCATACATGTTATTGCTTCCAAGTCAATTTGGACTTAGTAAACTTTAGATTTAGCTCTTGTGTTTCTCATCAAAGTTGTAGAGTTTTGTCATCTCTACAACATTAATTACACCCAAAATATATAAGCTATACCAAAGTGCAAAATTTTCTAACCTCTTTTCTCTTCGAGATTTCTTTCTCCTTTTTTCTCTACTACTATTTTTTGCCGGACAAAATTAGGGTATGATAATTAGCATTCTTAATTTCTAGCTTTGTTCCTCACACTTACAAACAAACTTCCTTCATGACTCGCGTGTCTAGTCAAGCTAAGTCAAAAGCAGTAAATAGCCTGAATAAGAAATTTTAATCCTACTTTAATTTATTTGTCGTTCCAAGTTTGAAAACTCACTTTGGATTCAATGGTTAATGAGTTCAATGTTGCCACATGATCACAGTTCTGTCATTTGTGCTCTTTGCTTGAGCCCAACTCAATCAATTTTTCAAATTATTTATTTAAGAGTAAGTGCTTTGTATAGGTCGGATAGGCCCAAACAAGTCTGTAACCTGTATAGGGTCGGACTTGAACTGTAGACTTTGAGCCCGAATCACACTCAGGCTTTTTGCCTGATAAAGCCTGTAGCCCAGTTTGGAATGGCCCGATGTGGACTATACAACCCGTTTTGCCACCTTTATATGCATAGTGTGTGTTCGGCTAAATCTTCGACCACTCTTTGTAGTTTCAACACTACTGCCACGTGCTCTCCCCATATATGCTCTTGTTTCCTTGACTTCTATGATTGGGGCATGTTTACTTTAAACAAAGAGTTTAATTGATATGCACTAACAGTATAAAAAAGTTTTACACTGTTATCCAATTATATCTCACCATTACGCCACTTTGTTACATCATTTCTTAAAATATCTTAACAAACATCTACATGATGAGTGGTGAGATATGATTGGATGATTACGTAAAACTTTTTTACACTGTCAGTGTATATAAATTAAACTCGTAAACAAAATATTTGTGTCCATATATTTTGTGAATTTAATTATTATTCACTATTAACTATGCCCCTGTAAAAAAACTATTAATTACGGCACTAACAATGGTGCTACAATATAAAAAGGTTTTAGGCAGGCGCCAAATCATATAACAGTGTAAATATTTGTACATATATTTAGAAAGTAATATTACAATGTGGTTGAACATTTGTGTGTGTGTATTTTTTCCCGGTCGAAAGAACATTTGTGTGTTTAAATTAGGGTTGGACAAAAAGGCCTGATCCGGCCCGAATTAGAGAAGACCGAGCGGCCCGCAGCGTGTTGGACAGAAACGGGTCGGTTTGACGTGTAGTCGAATCAATCAGCTGGGTTGATCTGGATTAATGCGGACGAGCCTGGGCCAACAAATAATACCAGCGGTAGCCGGACCGACCTGTCATAGTAAAGACTAATTAGAAGCCCAGTATGCTCAGACAGTCACTCCAGTCCAACTACCACAAGGCCCAGCAACAATTTTTTTTTACCCTGAGAGCACAACAAAACCCTAGCGCCGCTCAGTAAGTTTCATTCCTTCCTCACTCACTCAGTCTCAAAACTCAAACTCGTGAAACCCTAGCGCTGTTCCCTTATCTCATTTCTTTCCCTTTTGTAACTCAGTCTCACAAACAAGTCACAACAATGAATGAATGAACTAGCGCTCATGAAGTGAAACCCTAGCGTCGCTCTTGTTGCCAAGTGACTCCAAACACAAGAGGGGGGTGAATTGTGTGTGAACGGTGCTTTCAAAAACTTTTGGAGAAATAAGCGCTAATTAAGAGTTGCGGAAATATTAATGTGAAATAGATAAATCACTTGAAGAATAAATTGCAAACGAGTTAAAAATAAAGTAAATAGTAAGATATAAATAACAATAAAATAAAGTGCAGAAAATTTAATTGGTGAAAAGTAGAGAGATAAGGAGTAAAAAAGCACACAACAAATTATCCAGGTTCGCCACCTAACACCCCTGTGGCCTACGCCCCGTCCCCCAAAGCAAACCACTATGGGATTTTCACTAAGACACTAGCTTTTAAATCAGGTTCAGCTAGAAACCTTTACAACTCTAAACCAGAGCAATACGTTCAAGAGATATCACCTCTCTATGAACACATTGGGATTCCTACCCAAAAAGAAATGATTTTCGCAAATAAAATGAGATGAGAAAGATACACTCAATAGTACAGATATAACAAATTGAAGCTCAAATAATACAACTCAAATTATGTAGAATAAAAGGCTCTCAGAAAATTGTGCTCAAATAAGTGTGAGTGATGAAAAATATTTGACAGAGTTTTTGGCACAAAAATTAAGCACTGCGTTGTTGTATATAAAACAAAGCTCACGAGCTGTGTTTATATAGGCAATGGAGGAGCGTCGAAATGACCGTTGCAGGATTTGTCCGTTGCAGCATTTGTCCGTTGCGTGGATTTGTCCATTGCGTGGATTTGAATATGAAAGAATTGAAAACACGGGGACGAAAAAGATTCTCGGACACCACTTGGTGTTCGACATCGTATTTCCATACGACCTCTCTCCAAATTTCAAGATACGACCTCCTCATTTCGGCAAGATACGACCTCTTCCACATTTCGGCACATACCACGACCTCCTCACGGCTCAAGACGCGACCTCCTCACCGGCAAGACGCGACCTCCTCATTTCGGCATGCGACCTCCTCACGGCTCGAAGACGCGACCTCTCCTCACGGCTCGACACAGACCTCTCCACACGGCTCAAGACGAGACCTCGGCTCAAGACGCGACTTCCCCACGATTGACGCGACCTCGACTGGCACCACGACTTGCATGTCAAAATATCACCGCCGACACGAGAATATTTTCCAAAGAAAACTTGAAATATTTTCCAAACAATATTTTGAGCACAACTTAAGAATTTTTCAAAATACTTTGTGCCTAAAAATAATTTAAGAAAAATTATCATAAAATCAATTTTAGAATAAAAATCATTTTGTGAGTGTGTGATTTTATTTTAATTGAGAGCTTTTTATTACTACTTACAAATAGTCTTAATAAAAATAAATAAATACCCAAAACCCAAAGACTTGAGAAACTATCATTCTTGATACGCGTCTTGGTATTCTTTTCCACTTTTTGCACGGTTGACTATTTGCAAAGCTCCTTTTGTCAATCATCAAAACCATCCTGTCAAGGCATGTATTCACAGACTCCCTTTTTGATGATGACAAACATCTCATGGAGGAATTTAGTAAAATATAATCATGATATAGCAATGAGATATAAGCATGGTTTTTCAATAAAAGATATCGAGTTTAAGCACAATATTTAGAAAAACTCCCCCTGCCAATAGGCAATACTTAAAAGATCACTCCCCTGAATCATGCATTCATGTAACTCTCCCCCTTTTGGCAACATCAAAAAGTGGGAAAGACAAATAAAGCAAGGCATATATTCAGGATTAAACAAGCATATTTTGATAGTTACGTGATACCAAGCTTGGTGTGTGACAGATGAACTGGTTGGACATGATTAGCTAGTTGCATAAGACAAATGCGTCACCCACTCATTATTAGTACTTAAAGAAAATGGAAGGGGAAAAGACCTGCATAAACTCGTTAGCACACTCAAACGCCCAAGTTAGAATTTATTCAAAAGAAAATGCAATCACAAATACTCAATGCATGATTGGTCTAAAATTCCCAATTCAGTTCTAATAAAAAAGAAAGTTTCCTTAGGCAAAGGTTTAGTAAAAATATCTGCAAGTTGTCTAGATGTTTCCACAAACTTAATCATGCAATCACCTTTTTGAACATGATCTCTAATAAAATGGTGCCTAATCTCTATGTGTTTAGTCCGAGAGTGATAAACCGGATTTTTAGTGAGGTTTATGGCACTAGTATTGTCACACTTTATTGGAACAGTTTTCAAATTAATCCCATAATCATTCAACTGTTGTTTCATCCAAATAATCAGGCGCAACAACTACCCGCCGCAACATATTCCGCTTGGCGATGGACAAAGCCACACGGCTTGTTTCTTACTATGCCATGAAACCAAGGCATTCCCAAGTAAGTGACATGTCCCACTAGTGCTTTTAGGTCCAATTTACAACCCGCAAAATCAGAATCCGAGTACCCAATCAAAGTGCATTCGGCACCTTTGGGGTACCATAAACCCGTGTTTTGTGTGCCAATGAGGTATCTCATAATGCGTTTACAAAGAGAGATGTGATTCCTTAGGACTAGCTTGAAAACGTGCACACATACAAACACTAAACATAATATCGTGACGACTAGCAGTGAGATAGAGAAGAGATCCTATCATACCTCTATACTTACTTACTTCGACCGACTTACCACCTTCATCTTTGTCAAGATAGCATGAAGTTCTCATTGGAGTTGAGATTTCTTTTGCATCGGTCATTCCAAATTTCTTGAGTAAATCCTTGCAATATTTGGATTGATTGATGAATATTCCTTCCTTTGTTTGTTTGATTTGAAGTCCAAGGAAGTAATTTAGCTCTCCCATCATTGACATTTCAAATTCACTTTGCATGATATCAGAAAATTCCTTACACAAGGATTCATTAGTAGCACCAAATATTATATCATCGACATAAATTTGAACAAGTAAAATGTCATGATTTTTGTGTTTTATGAAAAGAGTGGTATCAACTTTTCCTCTTTCAAAACCTTTTTCAAGTAAGTATTTGCTCAACCTATCATACCAAGCTCTAGGAGCTTGTTTTAAACCATACAGAGCCTTTTTCAATTTAAAAACATGATTTAGAAATTCAAAATTTTCAAAACCAGGAGGTTGATCAACATATACTTCTTCTTGAATAAAGCCATTAAGAAATGCACTTTTAACATCCATTTGAAAAAGTTTGAAATCCATGATGCATGCAAATGCGAGAAGCATGCGAATAGCTTCTAATCTAGCCACGGGTGCATAGGTTTCATCGAAATCTATGCCCTCTTGTTGGTTATAGCCTTTTGCAACAAGTCTAGCTTTATTTCTAACAATGATACCGTTTTCATCAAGCTTGTTGCGAAAGACCCATTTGGTCCCAATGACTAGGTGATCTTTAGGCCTAGGGACAAGTTCCCAAACATCATTTCTCTCAAATTGATTTAATTCCTCTTGCATAGCAAGGGTCCAATGCTCATCAAAGATGGCTTCATTGACGTCATTTGGTTCAATTTGAGAGACAAAGGCCATATGATGACATGCATGATTAAGAGAGTTTCAGTCGTTACTCCTTTTGAGATATCACCTATTATGTTGTCAAGAGGATGGTTCTTTGAGACTCTCCATTCCTTTGGAAGATTTGAGTGGGAGAGTTCTTGAGAGGGTTGAGGCAAGGACTCTTGATCCTCCTTTTGAACTTTTGATCTCTCTTGTTCCTCTAAATAGGTATCTCCTAACACTTCGCAAGATCATCAACACTTTCTTCATCGAAGATTTGGGGTTAGATTCATCAAAAGAAACATGCCTGATTCTTCAACAGTTAAAGTACGTTTATTAAAAATTCGAAAGGCTTTACTAGAAGTGGAATATCCAAGAAATAAACCTTCATCAGCTTTAGCATCAAATTTACCAAGGTTATCTTTACCGTTATTTAGAACAAAGCACTTACATCCAAATACGTGAAGGTGGGAAATGTTGGGCTTCCTCCCCTTGTAAATTTCATAGGGCGTTTGTTTTAGAATAGGTCTTATGAGGACTCGATTCATCACATAGCAAGCGGTGCTCACGGCGTCTGCCCAAAAGTACTTAGGAAGGTTAGTCTCATTGAGCATCGTCCTCGCTAGCTCTTCAAGAGACCGATTTTTCCTTTCAACCACTCCATTTTGTTGCGGTGTCCTTGGAGCAAAAAAGTTGTGATCGATGCCATTTTCTGTGCAAAATGCTTCAAATGCTTCATTCTCAAATTCCCCACCATGATCACTTCGAATGGAAGCAATGTTAAGTCCCTTCTCATTTTGTATAACCTTTGCAAGTTTTCGAAAAGCATTAAAAGCATCATTTTTGTGAGAAATAAATAAAGTCCATGTATAGCGAGAATAGTCATCCACAATAACAAGAGCATAGTAATTGCCACCAAAGCTCATGGTTCTAGAAGGGCCAAATAAATCCATATGTAAAAGTTGTAAAGGCCGGTTTGTAGAAACAATATTTTTAGATTTGAAAGATGCATTTACTTGTTTTCCTTTTTGACACGCATCACAAAGTTTATCTTTTTCAAAACGAATCTTTGGCAAACCAATTACTAAGTCTTTACGAACCAATTTATTAAGATGATCCATGTGAATATGAGCCATTCTCCCATGCCATAGCCAAGATTCATTCTCTTTACTAAAAGACAAGATGCATCATTTGAAGGTAGTTCATCTAAATTAACCATATAGATATTTCCAATTCTAGATCCAACAAAAGCGTACTTTTATTAAAAGAATTTACGACCATGCATTTTGAAGAATCAAATATAACATTATTGCCTTTGTCAGAAAGTTGACTAATACTTAGCAAGTTATGTTTCAAACCTTCCACATACAAGACATTCTCTATAATGGGATTAGGACTCTTACCAATAGTACCAATCCCAAGAATTTTACCTTTATTATTATCACCATAACAAACATAACCTTTATTTTGGGTTCCAAAGAGGAGAACTTGCTTTTGTCTCCTGTCATGTGCTTTGAACAACCGCTATCAAGATACCAATTTGAATCTTTGGCTTTCAAGCACACCTGCAAAATAAAATCAGATTTTAACTTTTGGTACCCAAACTAAGTTGGGTCCAGATGAGTTAGTTTTTGGCAAAGTACCTTTGGAATCCATATCTTTTGCCAACCACATTCTTGTTCTTTCTAATATTGCAAATGGAAGCGGTGTGACCATTTCTACCACGGTGAAAGCATTTAATGAAAGGACTACTTGAGGTTTGTTGTGATTGAAGAGTTTAAAAGATTTTTCATGAATTTTTGGATGATAACCTAAACTGACTTTTCCAAAAGTACCTTTTTGATTTCCTAAAATAATGTTTAGATTATCTCTTCCCATCGTAAATTTTGCAAGAGTGTTATTTAAATCCTTAACCTTATTTTTCAAAACACTACACTCATTGCATTTTAAAACTTCATCTTTTTTATTTTCACAAGATATGGGAGGAGAAGTTTCAATCACAGCAACTTGTTTTTCTTTAAGAATCACTATCTCTTTGTTTAAAATTTCAATTTTTGATTCAAGAGAAGAGATGGTTTTCTTAGAAGAACGAACAATTTTTCCAAGTTTAATCGTTTCATTATTGAATTCTTCACAAGCAGCAAGTAATTCATCATAAGTTAAAGGAGAGTCAGGATCATAAAAAATTACCTCATCTTCATCATGATTTGCCATTAGACTAAGGTGAGCCTCTTCATTTTCAGATTCATCAGAAGAATCCATATCATTATCATCCCAGGCAATGTAAGCTCTTCTTCCCTTCGAATCCTTTGGTGGTTTCTTTTGAAATTTCTCATTCCTCGTTTGGTTTTGAGGACAATCGGGTTTTATGTGACCTTTCTTTCCACACTTGTAGCAGGTAGGATTAAAAGAAGTTGTTTCATCACTTTTCTTTTGAGAGCTTGGGAACTTACCTTTGTTTCTGAGTCTCATGAACCTCTTGAATTTGCGAACCATTAGACTCATGTTTTCCTCATTATTTTCATCTTCAAGGAAATCACACTCGTCATTGTCAGTTTCCTCAATGCTTGCTTTGAGGGCGAGCCCTTTCTTTTTCTTATCAGCTTCTTCGCTTTCCATGAGACGATTTAGTTCAAGTTCATGTTCCCGCAATTTTCCAAATAAAGTAGCCAAGGTCATAGAAGATAAGTCTCTAGATTCAGCTATAGCAGTTGACCTTGGGTTGCCAATTCTGTTTAGACATCTAAGAACTTTGTTAATCAAATCTTCATTAGTAAAGGATTTCCCAAGAGTTACGAGATGATTTATTATATGAGTAAATCGCTTTTGCATATCTTGTATGCTTTCACCTGGGTTCATCCTAAATAACTCATACTCATGGGTTAATGTGTTCATTCGAGCCCTCTTGACCTCGGTAGTACCTTCATGGGTCACTTGGAGGGTGTCCCACATTTCCTTAGCGGACTCCTGATTTGAGACCCTATAGAACTCATCGTAGCTTAAAGCGAGAGGTGATGATGTTTTTGGCTTTTAAATCGTGTTGGACCTTTTTCTTTTCCTCATCGGTCCAAAGGGTTCTTGGTTTGTTCACCATCTCATTATTGGTGAATGAGTGGGAACAAACGGACCGTTTTCCACTGCATCCCAAACATCAAGGTCTACAGCTTCAAGGAAAATTTTCATTCTTTCTTTCCAATAACCATACCCTGCACCATTGAAAGATGGGGGTCTGTTCATGGAATGTCCCTCATTACAAAAACTGTTTGAAGTCATCCTTTTGAGACGGTTTGGTCCTTTAAACAAGAGTCTAGCTCTGATACCACTTGTTGCCAAGTGACTCCAAACACAAGAGGGGGGTGAATTGTGTGTGAACGGTGCTTTCAAAAACTTTTGGAGAAATAAGCGCTAATTAAGAGTTGCGGAAATATTAATGTGAAATAGATAAATCACTTGAAGAATAAATTGCAAACGAGTTAAAAATAAAGTAAATAGTAAGATATAAATAACAATAAAATAAAGTGCAGAAATTTAATTGACTGAAAAGTAGAGATAAGGAGTAAAAAGCACACAACAAATTATCCAGGTTCGGCCACCTAACACCCCTGTGGCCTACGTCCCCGTCTCCCCAAAGCAAACCACTATGGGATTTTCACTAAAACACTAGCTTTTAAATCAGGTTCAGCTAGAAACCTTTACAACTCTAAACCAGAGCAATACGTTCAAGAGATATCACCTCTCTATGAACACATTGGGATTCCTACCCAAAAAGAAATGATTTTCGCAAATAAAATGAGATGAGAAAGATACACTCAATAGTGCAGATATAACAAATTGAAGCTCAAATAATACAACTCAAATTATGTAGAATAAAAGGCTCTCAGAAAATTGTGCTCAAATAAGTGTGAGTGATGAAAAATATTTGACAGAGTTTTTGGCACAAAAATTAAGCACTGCGTTGTTGTATATAAAACAAAGCTCACGAGCTGTGTTTATATAAGCAATGGAGGAGCGTCAAAATGACCGTTGCAGGATTTGTCCGTTGCAGCATTTGTCCGTTGCGTGGATTTGTCCATTGCGTGGATTTGAATATGAAAGAATTGAAAACACGAGGACGAAAAAGATTCTCGGACACCACTTGGTGTTCGACATCGTATTTCCATACGACCTCTCTCCAAATTTCAGATACGACCTCCTCATTTCGGCATACGACCTCTTCACATTTCGCGCAGAACCACGACCTCCTCACAGCTCGGCACGCGACCTCCTCACAGCTCGGCACACGACCTCCTCAGCTCGGCACGCGACCTCCTCACAGCTCGGCACACGACCTCCTCAGCTCGGCACGCGACCTCCTCACAGCTCGGCACACGACCTCCTCAGCTCGGCACGCGACCTCCTCACAGCTCGGCACGCGACCTCTCCTCACAGCTCGACACAGGACCTCTCCACACATTTAAGACGAGACCTCGGCTCGACGCGACTTCCCCTGATTCGATGCAGCGACCTCGACAGCACCACGACTTGCATGTCAAAATATCAACGCCGACACGAGAATATTTTCCAAAGAAAACTTGAAATATTTTCCAAACAATATTTTGAGCACAACTTAAGAATTTTTTCAAAATACTTTGTGCCTAAAAATAATTTAAGAAAAATTATCATAAAATCAATTTTAGAATAAAAATCATTTTGTGAGTGTGTGATTTTATTTTAATTAAGAGCTTTTTATTACTACTTACAAATAGTCTTAATAAAAATAAATAAATACCCAAAACCCAAAGACTTGAGAAACTATCATTCTTGATACGCGTCTTGGTATTCTTTTCCACTTTTTGCACGGTTGACTATTTGCAAAGCTCCCTTTTGTCAATCATCAAAACCATCCTGTCAAGACATGTATTCACAGCTCTGACCGGTGCTGATCATCCTCTCATTTCTTTCTCTTTTGTAACTATATCTCACAAACAAACAATGGTAGCCATGGTAGCTGACGGAGGCTTGCGACGGTAGCTGACGGAGGCTTGCAACGACACTGGGGAACGAAGAGCATGGACGGACATTTTTCTTTTTTTGCTGAAGATCAAGGATTGTGCTTCTTTATTTTCAGATTTAGTGTTAATGCTTGTTTGATTTTATTCTGGATTTAGGGTTTGTGACTTATTTTATCCTAGAATGTGTTTTTTTTTGGGTTCATGTTTGTTTGATTTTATTCTTGATTTAGGTTTTGTGACAGATTCGGGTTTAATACCTTTTTGTTTTTGTTTTTTACCTTTGCTTTAGGGAGTGTGTTTGTTTTCTTCGAACAAGCAAGGAGTAAGTTAGTTCATTGGAGGCTTGGACCAAGCAAGACTTTGGTTCTGGTTTAGAGGTTTTTAAAGGTTAGGGTTTGTGTTTTTTCTTTGTGTTTAGGGTTTTGCCTTTTTTCTTTTTTGGATTTTTGCTTCCCTGTTTTGCTTTTTACTAACATTTTGATTTTGTTGGGCGGTTTAGTGTGTTGGATCCTTGGAGGCTTAGAGCAATCAAATCTTTGGTTCTGTGTTTGAACTTTTTACTTGTAAGTTGCCTAAATGAAATTGTTTTTGAGTGACCTTACTTTAGAATAGCACATGATAATTGTATGCAATATGCATGCTTTAAGGTTATGAATGTGTACTTTAATATGTCTACTTGTATGCTTCTTGTATGCATGCTTTAATATGTTTTATTGTATGCTTTAATTTGTAAACCATATGCTTAATAGTATGCTTATTTGTATGCTTTACAGATTTGTGTGCATGATTGTTTGTTAACTTTTATGCTTTTATTGGTTCAAAATGTGTGCTTGGAGTGTCTACTTAGTCTTAGAATGATGTTCATTTCTTAATTGTATGCATGCTTTAATGTATTTTATTGTATGCTTTAATTTGTAAACCATATGCTTTATAGTATGCTTATTTGTATACTTTACAGATTTGTGTGCATGATTGTTTGCTAATTTTTATGCTTTACTGGTTCAGAATGTGTAATTGGAGTGTCTACTTGTAACACCTGATGAAGAGATCGACCTCGTACCGAGACCGCGTGCACGAGCTGATGAGGTCGCGTGCTGAGGTTGTATGCCGAGCTGAGGAGACCGCGTGCACGAGCTCGTGATAGAGCCTTGTGCGCTTGCACAAGCACCCTGGTCGACCTCGTGCCGAGACTGTAACACTCGTATTTTTACGAACGTTATTTAGTGTTAATTAGTATATTTTGTCGTAATTATGCTTTAATAAAGCAATTACTTGTTCCCTAAGAAAGTGATTTAATTAAATCAAGAGCTAAAATAAATGAGAATTAATATTTTAATATTAATTTATGGTTTGAATGTTGTCGAAATATTCTATTGAAATTTAAATCGCGTTCCAAATACTTGCGATTCTACGATAAAATTTAAAATGAGCCCTGATTTCGATGAAAATCGAGTCGTAACCTGTTTTATATATTTTTTTTTAGTGAATTATATTGTTTCTAATACTTATAAATTGATATTATCACGCGGAGAATTAATTTTTCGTAAATTAATTTTCCGGGATTTTCCGGCGAGAAATTAATCGGTTTTGCAGTTTTTCGTCGCCGTGTTTTTAGATCTTAAGCCTATAGATTAGAGGGTAATCATGAGAGAGGAGAGATTTGATGGGTAGAATGAGTGATCGGATTAGCATCTCATAATAGTATTTATATGTCACTTATTTGTGGTTTTATAAATGGTTTTCTTTTAATTAATTATTGTTGAGTGTTAATTAAGGAGAAAGGACCATAATGCCCCTTCCTCACCAGACTAAATATCACGATCAGTCCTCAAACCCTCACTTTCTCTTTTCTTCTTTCTTCTTCTCTAAGTTTCCTCTTCCTCTCCAAACTTCCATTGAAAAACCTTGGGTTCCATTGAGTTTTTGCACAAACCTTCTTCATCAATCTTGTTTCTCATCATCTCCTCTACCTATATCATCATCTCGATCATCATTTGAGGTATGAAAAACAGAATTTTCTCTCCCTTCATGCTACTGTTTAGCGCCACTTTCTCCCTCTATTTTAGCTAGTTTCTATGCTTCCAAATCATGTCATATCGATAGGTTTTCTTCTTCATGACATTACCTACCTTTCTAACCATTTATTTGAGCTTGAAAAACAAATTGTTTCCTCTGTTTTCTACAGTAGGTAGCGCCCAAAACCCTAACCACTTGGCTTGTTTTGATTTCTTGTTCTATGTTGTTGTATGTTGCTTCTTGTTGTTGTTTGTTGTTGATTTATTTGTTGTAGCATCATATAACCTCTTTCATGAGCATTTGATCAAAAACCTAACCTTGAGTAAGAGGGAAAATATGTTTAATCTTGCTTGAATCATGCATGAGATATGTTATTGTGTTATAGTAATTATTTAGGTGCTAATAGCATGACTAGTTTAATTTAATTAAGTGCAACATGTTAGTTTTGGGTCTTTTCTATTCTTGAGTCCTAAGAAACTTGCTATTTAATGGTCTTATTTTAAATTGTTGAACCCTGATGAAAATATTGTTCAGAAAACATAAACTTAGATTTTGATTAATTTGTGCTTAATATGCTACTTTATTTTAAGCTTGAATTAGTACTTAGGAAAAAAGGCCTTGTATGGTGATATGTATGAAAGAAGTTTTTAATAAAATTTTAGAGAAAAGGAATTAAGTTGTAATGCTTAAATTCTTGTTGTATTTGTTTAAGTTCTTGAGTTTTAATGTTTACTTGGGTTGTAGTTAAGATTGGGATATGAGAGCTAAGTGCTATTAGAAACCCATAGATAGTACTAAGTTGTGCTTGTATTAGGAAGTGTGATTTCCGAGATCGTGCGGCACGGAATCGGGGTGTGCGGGAGAGCGAACAGGGGACGTGGGAGCCGTGGGATCAGTTGAGGACGGTGCGTGTCGAGGTCGATTGAGAACCGTGCGTGTCGAGGTCGTTGTCGAGCTCGATTGAGGGCGACTGCGTGAGACGCCTAGCTTGGAGTTCGTAAGGGCAACTTCTAGATATGTTTAGAATTTATTTTTAGTATTTAAATGCTTCATTTAAATACGAAGAAGTCTGAGAACTCTACGAGTTCGAAGTTAGGTCTTCGAACCCTTCGCTTTGTTGTCGTGGTCGAACATTTATCCGAGTCTTCGTGGGCGGCGAAAGGCTGTGCGGTTGGTCTCTGAACTGACCCCCACACTTGTATGTTCTCTCTCGTTAATTCCATTGAGTTGCAGAGGATGGATTCCTTGATTTGCTTGTCGAGCATGTAATGTTGTGATATGATTGAGTTATGCATTATTTGATATGAGATTGAATATATGCCACGCAGTGCGTGTTCTTTGTTGAATTGCGTTTCTTCATGCGGTGTTTTTATTGCTTAAAATGTCGAATTGCGTTTTCTTCATGTTAAGCATGCTCTCTTTATTTGATATGCGGTCAAGTAATTTTATGCGTCACTCTTTGACTATCGTAGCGGCGAGCTGTTCATCGAGTGAGAGACCTGGCGAGTCGTCGTGACGTTTTTGAGCCGTGACCCGGATAACTAAGGGTGCTAGGTCCCCTTTTGTTTACGGGAGATTGACTAGGCGTCGCAGCGTAGGAACCGGGTACTGCATATCTAGGGAGAAGCGAAAGATCCCAAGGCTACGGCTGGTATGTCAGTTGATGGATCTGCGTCTGCTTTTCCGGAATAATGGTCGAGTCGAGAGAAAATGGATCGCGAGTTGAGTCGAGTCTAGAGTGAGAGGGTTGAGTCACGTTTGGTGAATGATATACATTGTTGTTTGCTTATTTCTTTACGCCTTGATTATCTTGATTTGTTGAGAAGTTGACCCTTTCCCGTGGTGCCTTCAATCCATGATGGTTACCCAGGCGATAGCGAGGACGTAGGGAACCCGACGCAGTGATGGTGAGGAGGACCTCGTCGAGGATCCGGACGACGATCTCTATTTGTCGTGATTGATTATGTCTACTAGATGTTTTCTTGGGATGATTGTAGTATGTCTTTTGTGTAGATGGTTGTGACGGTTTGGTAGGGTGTTATTTTTGAGCACTGGGGTAGGCGGCGGGTTACTTTTGGAGCAGCCCCCTGTGTCGGTGTCTGCCGGGAGTACCCCCGGGGTATGATCACTCTTCTGAGGGTCGTCATACCATAGGTGTATTTCTTTGTACATTACTACTCTGTCTTTTTTTGTATGCACTATTTTATATCTGGTATATATAAGTATGTATGAGTTATGCATGCGTGTTATTATTTAGTATTAAGATTTATGTCCTAGTTGCACCATGTTTCGAAAAGCTGTAATTACTCTGAGTGCGCTTACGGGAATGTATAAATGTTTTAAAAAAAAAATATACCGTATTTTTCTGAAAGGGCACAAGAGTACCGTTTTAAAAACGAGTCACATTTAGGTTTAATTTTAGTTCGTAGCGGTCCGGAAACGGGTCGTTACAATGGTGGTATCGAGCGCTTTGGTTACGGCCGGATGTACATAGGAAATTTGGGTGGTCAGCATGTCGGGTACATAGTTGTACTATATTGATTCTTTGTTTGATTAAGTGAAGCACTTATTGCTTGAAAAATTGTTTGAATTGTTTCTTGATTGAAGCGGTGTGTCTTAACACATCCTTGTTGTGAGATTCAGCTGTGTTTTGAACTTTGTGGAATCTAATGCCACCTCGTAGGAATCTGACGGTTGTACCTGAGAACGTCGACATGGAACAAGCAATTCAAGCTATGGCCGAGATGGCGGCCATGGCTCAAGAATCACCGCTGCAACTCAACAGCCTAACGCGATGGCTCAACAGACGGCGGCGTTAACCCAAAGAAACTTGCAAAGAACAACAGAGAAGCAGAGCGGAATCTCGAGGCGAGAGGATTATCGGACTTTAGGAAGCATGACCCAAAGTTCTACGGTGAGCCAAACCAGATAAAGCTGATCTTTGGATGCAAGAGATCGAGAAGATCTTCGAGGCACTCCATTGCCCAAACAGCGTGAAGGTAGACTACGCCACCTACTTGCCGCTAGAGACGCAGAGTATTGGTGGAAGGGAGTAAAGCAAGCAGCGATAGCGAGCGTCGCGAAATAACGTGGGAGCTTTTTAGTGGAAGGTTCTTGGACAAATACTTCCCAGATCGCACGAGATGAGAAGGAGCAAGAGTTTCTTCAACTACAACAAGGCGGTATGACGGTGTCAGTATGCGACCAAGTTTGAGTCATCGGCAGGTATTTCGATCCATTTCGTGATCGAAATGACCAAGGATGGTTAAGTGAGAGGTTCCAACGAGGATTAAAATTTGACATTCAGAAGTCGGTGGTGTCACTGAGGATCAGAATCTGAGGAGTTGATAGATCGTTGTGTTGAGGTAGAGGGTGTAAGAAGCCATGCGTAAAAACTTTTGTAGGCGGGCCGATGAGACCTCAGTGCGAGGCGAGGTTTGCGTGAAGGAAACAAGCTGCAGAGGAAGCCTTACAACCGACCTCGGGGAACAACAACAGGGGACAATATCGTCCGATGACCCAGGGAGCGAAGTGGAGGTCGGCGGCGTAGAAGTGATTTGTTTCCGTTGTGGAAAGTCGAGGACATTATGCAAATAATCGTACTCGGAAGGAGGATGTGTGCTACAAGCTGTAGAAGCCAGGGCATTTTGCCAAGGATTGTCCCACACCTAAAGCTGAACCGCAATGCTTGCGGCAAAGGCCAAAGGAGCGCCAAAGCGGCAAAAAGCGTAGTCTTCTCGCATGAGCGGCGAGGAAGCGAGCAAGTCGATGATCTTATTCAAGGCGAATGTGAGATTGAGGGTAAATCCTTATCCGTTCTCTTTGATTCGGCGCAACCCATTCCTTTATTTCCTCGATTGTGTGGACCATTTGAACTTGACTGTGGATCGCTTTACTGCTCAAATTGGTAGTTATAACCCAAAGCTAAAACCTTAGTCACAAACATCGCATGTCTTAATTGTGTAGTGGTTATTGAGTAGAAGGTTTGTGGTCAATTTGGTTTGTTTGCCTCTTAAAGGCTTAGATGTCATCCTCGGGATGGATTGGTTGTCACACCACCATGTCCTCTTAGACTGTGCCCGTAAAACTGTAATTTTCCCAGACCTTGGAGTCTCCAATTATCTTTCTACTGAACGTATTGGAGTTTCTTTGCAAGAAGGAACTAGGGAATACATGTATATGGCTAGTTCAGAAGTTTCCCAGCAGATCGAAGTGAAGAATGTACCAGTGGTGTGTGACTTTGTGGACGTTTTTCCCGAAGACGTGCCAGGGTTACCACCAGTGCGAGAGGTCGAGTTCTCCATCGATTTGATTCCAGGAACAGGACCGATTTCCAAAGCGCCATACAGGATGTCCCCTGCCGAGATGAAAGAACTGAAGTCCCAGATTGAGCATTTGGAGTCAAAGCAATTCATACGACCGAGCGTGTCACCGTGGGGAGCTCCAGTGTTGTTGGTTAAGAAGAAGGATGGACGATCAAGGCTGTGCGTGGACTACCGCGAGCTCAACAAGGTTACTGTGAAGAACCGGTATCCGTTACCGCGTATTGACGATCTGATGGATCAATTACGTGGAGCTGCAATATTTTCCAAGATAGATTTGAAGTCTGGTTATCATCAGATTCGCGTGAAGGAGGAAGATGTCCCCAAAACAGCTTTTCCGGGACTAGGTATGGTCACTACGAGTATTTGGTGATGCCGTTTGGAGTAAACAATGCGCCTTGGTGTGTTAATGGACTACATGAACAGGATTTTCCATTCGTTTTTGGATCAGTTTGTAGTAGTGTTCATCGACGACATATTGATCTACTCGAAGAGCAGAGAAGAGCACGAAGGGCACTTACGCCGAGTATTGCAGATATTACGAGAGAAGCAACTCTATGCCAACCTTTCAAAGTGTGAATTTTGGCTTGAAGAGGTGAATTTTCTTGGACATGTGATTTCCAAAGAAGGAGTAGCTGTGGATCCAACTAAGATTGAAGCTGTGCTAGCGGGGGAACATAGAAGACGATCAGCGATATCGGGAGTTTTGTTGGCTTAGCGAGGCTATTATCGAAGATTCATTGAAGGTTTTTCGAAGATTGTCGCGCCTCTTACACGACTCACGAGGAAGGATCAACCTTTTGCCTGGACCGAGGAGTGTGAATCCAATTTTCAAAGACTGAAGGAGCTTTTGACAACAGCGCCTGTGTTGATTTTGCCTCAACCAGAAGAGCCTTACGAGGTTTATTGCGATGCGTCACACCAGGGATTGGGGTGCGTGCTGATGCAGCACCGGAAAGTGGTAGCGTATGCTTCAAGACAGCTTAAGATTCACGAGAGGAACTACCCTACTCACGATTTGGAGCTGGCATCGGTGGTTTTTGCGCTGAAGATATGGAGGCACTACCTTTATGGGAGCACTCTCACTGTTTTCAGCGATCACAAGAGCTTGAAGTACCTGTTCGATCAGAAGGAGCTCAACATGCGCCGAAGATGGAGCGAAATTTCTCAAGGACTACGACTTTACGTTGGAATATCATCCAGGAAAGGCTAATATAGTAGCAGATGCGTTGAGTAGGAAGAGCATTCTAGCTTCAGCAATGATGATCAAGGAGTTGGAGATGCTCGAGAAATTCCAAGACTTGAAGTTGAATGTGGAAGTTTCACCGGGAAGGCGAGATTTGGTATGCTTACCATTTCTAACAGATTATTGGGCGAGATCGAGACCAAAGAGTTCATGACAAGCTTCGCAAGAGAAGATACTGATTGATAAGCGCCAAGAAAGCGACAGAATTCAAAGTCGGAGCGGACAACATTTTAAGGTGCAATGGCCGAGTGTGTGTACCTAACGTAGCGGAGCTGAGAAAGTTAATACTTGACGGCGCATAAGAGCAATTTTAGTATTCATCCAGGAGTTACGAAGATGTATCAAGACTTGAAGAAGCATTTTTGGTGGTCCGGAATGAAGAAGCAAGTGGCTGAGGACGTAGCTTCGTGTTTAACGTGTCAGAAAGCGAAGGTGGAGCACCAACCACCAGCGGGAATGCTACAATCGCTGATAAACGCGTACCAATATGGAAATGGGACAAGATCTCCATGGATTTCGTTGTAGGTTTGCCGAAGACGCGAAGAAGAATGATTCGATTTGGGTGATCGTCGACCGATTGACCAAATCTGCTCATTTTACCAAAGGTCGACGTACAACGTGGAAAAGTCGGCCGAGATTTACATCGCGGAGATAGTGCGACTACATGGTATACCCTCTTCAATCGTGTCCTGACCGAGATCCGAAGTTCACATCTCATTTTTGGAGGGAATTGCAAGAAGCGATGGGAGCAGAGCTCAAGCTTTGCTCGGCATATCATCCCCAAACCGATGGTCAGACTGAGAGAACGATCCAATCGCTTGAAGATTTGTTGCGAGCGTGTACATTAGATCACCGAGGAAGTTGGGACGATGTCTTACCATTGGTGGAGTTCACCTACAATAACAGTTTCCATGCGAGTATTGGAATGACACCTTTTGAAGCCTTTGTATGGGCGTAAATGTCGGACCTCTTTGTTGGTACCAGGATGGCGAGAGTTACATTGTGGGACCAGATATGGTCCGGCCGGACCATCGAGAAGATCCGTTTGATCGAGAGATAGGATCACGAGCGTCTCGTGAGCCGGAGAAGAGTTATGCCGACCCAAGGGCGTCGACCGCTAGAGTTCGAAGAAGGAGAGCATGTATTTCTTAGAGTCACCCCCACCATCGGAGTTGGTCGAGCGATCAAGTCCAAGAAACTTACCCTAAATTTATTGGACCTTACAGATTCTTCGTCAGACGGTCGATGGCATATCAGTTGCCCTGCCCCTTCTGTCCAAACATTCATGACGTCTTTCATGTCTCACAGTTGCGGAGATATATTTCCGACCCCTCTCATGTCATCGAACCAGATGTGATTCAACTGAGGAACGACTTATCCTTCGAAGCATCACCAGCAAGGATCGTTGATCGGAAAGCCAAACGATTATGAACAAAGAGATCCAACTTGTCAAAGTTGTGTGGGATCGAAACCGGAGATGCGACTTGGGAATTGGAAGAGAAGATGAAAACTCAGTACCCTAACTTTTCCGCGGTAAGCATCTTATTTGCAATTTCGAGGACGAAATTTTTTTTTTAGAGGGAGAGTATTGTAACACCTGATGAAGAGATCGACCTCGTACCGAGACCGCGTGCACGAGCTGATGAGGTCGTGTGCCGAGGTCGTATGCCGAGCTGAAGAGACCGCGTGCACGAGCTCGTGATAGAGCCTTGTGCGCTTGCACAAGCACCCTGATCGACCTCGTGCCGAGACTGTAACACTTGTATTTTTACGAACGTTATTTAGTGTTAATTAGTATATTTTGTCATAATTATGCTTTAATAAAGCAATTACTTGTTCCCTAAGAAAGTGATTTAATTAAATCAAGAGCTAAAATAAATGAGAATTAATATTTTAATATTAATTTATGGTTTGAATGTTGTCGAAATATTCTATTGAAATTTAAATCGCGTTCAAATCGCCAGGCGATTTCTATATTGATAAAATTAAAATGAGCCACGATTTCGATGAAAATCGAGTCGTAACTGTTTATATATATATTTTTTAGTGAATTATATTGTTTCTAATACTTATAAATTGATATTATCACGCGGAGAATTAATTTTTAAGTAAATTAATTTTCCGGGATTTTCGGCGAGAAATTAATCGGTTTTGCAGTTTTTAAATCGTCAGTGTTTTTAGATCTTAAGCCTATAGATTAGAGGGTAATCATGAGAGAGGAGATTTGATGGGTAGAATGAGTGATGGGATTAGCATCTCATAATAGTATTTATATGTCACTTATTTGTGGTTTTATAAATGGTTTTCTTTTAATTAATTATTGTTGAGTGTTAATTAAGGAGAAAGGACCATAATGCCCTTCCTTCACCAGCTAAATATCACGATCAGTCCCCTCAAACCCTCACTTTCTCTTTTCTTCTTTCTTCTTCTCTAAGTTTCCTCTTCCTCTCCAAACTTCCATTGAAAAACCTTGGGTTCCATTGAGTTTTTGCACAAACCTTCTTCATCAATCTTGTTTCTCATCATCTCCTCTACCTATATCATCATCTCGATCATCATTTGAGGTATGAAAAACAGAATTTTCTCTCCCTTCATGCTACTGTTTAGCGCCACTTTCTCCCTCTATTTTAGCTAGTTTCTATGCTTCCAAATCATGTCATATCGATAGGTTTTCTTCTTCATGACATTACCTACCTTTCTAACCATTTATTTGAGCTTGAAAAACAAATTGTTTCCTCTGTTTTCTACAAGAGGGTAGCGCCCAAAACCCTAACCACTTGGCTTGTTTTGATTTCTTGTTCTATGTTGTTGTATGTTGCTTCTTGTTGTTGTTTGTTGTTGTTTTTTTTGTTGTGGCATCATATAACCTCTTTCATGAGCATTTGTTCAAAAACATAACCTTTAGTAAGAGGAAAATATGTTTAATCTTGCTTGAATCATGCATGAGATATGTTATTGTGTTATAGTAATTATTTAGGTGCTAATAGCATGACTAGTTTAATTTAATTAAGTGCAACATGTTAGTTTTGGGTCTTTTCTATTCTTGAGTCCTAAGAAACTTGCTATTTAATGGTCTTATTTTAAATTGTTGAACCCTGATGAAAATATTGTTCAGAAAACATAAACTTAGATTTTGATTAATTTGTGCTTAATATGCTACTTTATTTTAAGCTTGAATTAGAACTTAGGGAAAAAGGCCTAGAATGGTCATATGTATGAAAGAAGTTTTTAATAAAATTTTAGAGAAAAGGAATTAAGTTGTAATGCTTAAATTCTTGTTGTATTTGTTTAAGTTCTTGAGTTTTAATGTTTACTTGGGTTGTAGTTAAGATTGGGATATGAGAGGTAAGTGCTATTAGAAACCCATAGATAGTACTAAGTTGTGCTTGTATTAGGAAGTGTGATTTCGAGATCGTGCGACGGAATCGAGGTGTGCGGAGAGCGAACCAGGGGACGTGGGGCGATGGGATCCAGATTGAGGACGGTACGTGTCGAGGTCGATTGAGAACCGTACGTGTCGAGGTCGATTGAGAACCGTACGTGTCGAGGTCGATTGAGAACCGTACGTGTCGAGGTCGTTGTCGAGCTCGATTGAGGACAGCACGTAGACGCCTAGCTTGGAGTTCGGTAAGGGCAACTTTTAGATATGTTTAGAATTTATTTTTAGTATTTAAATGCTTCATTTAAATACGAAGAAGTCTGAGAACTCTACGAGTTCGAAGTTAGGGTCTTCGAACCCCTTCGTTTTGTTGTCGTGAGGTCGAACATTTATCCGAGTCTTCGTGGGCGAGCGAAAGGCTGTGCGGTTGGTCTCCTGAACCCAACCCCCACACTTGTATGTTCCTCTGTTAATTCCATTGAGTTGCGAGAGGATGGATTCCTTGATTTGCTTGTCGAGCATGTAATGTTGTGATATGATTGAGTTATGCATTATTTGATATGAGATTGAATATATGCCACGAATTGCGTGTTCTTTGTTGAATTGCGTTTCTTCAATGCGGTGTTTTTATTGCTTAAAATGTCGAGTGCGTTTTCTTCATGTTAAGCATGCTCTCTTTATTTGATATGCGGTCAAGTAATTTTATGCGTCACTCTTTGACTATCGTAAGCGGCGAGCTGTTCATCGAGTGAGAGAGTTAGGCGAGTCGTCGTGACGTTTTTGAGCCGTGACCCGGATAACTAAGGGTGCTAGGTCCCCTTTTGTTTACGGGAGATTGACTAGGCGTCGCAGCATAGGAACCTGCATCTGCATATCTAGGGAGAAGCGAAAGATCCCAAGGCTACGGCTGGTATGTCGATTGATGGATCTGCGTGCGCTTAGGAATAATGGTCGAGTCGAGAGAAAATGGATCGCGAGTTGAGTCGAGTCTGGAGTGAGAGGGTTGAGTCACGTTTGGTGAATGATATACATTGTTGTTTGCTTATTTCTTTACGCCTTGATTATCTTGATTTGTTGAGAAGTTGACCACTTTCTCGTGGTGCCTTCAATCCATGATGGTTACCCAGGCGATAAGCGAGGACGCAGGAACCCGAAGCGGTGATGGTGAGGAGGACCTCGTCGAGGATCCTGGACGACGATCTCTATTTGTCGTGATTGATTATGTCTACTAGATGTTTTCTTGTGATGATTGTAGTATGTCTTTTGTGTCTGATGGTTGTGACCCGATTTGGTAGGGTGTTATTTTTGAGCACGAGGGTAGACTGGCGGTTTACTTTTGGAGCAGCCCCCTGTGTGGGTGTCTGCCGGGAGTACCCCCGGGGTATGATCACTCTTCTGAGGGTCGTCATACCATAGGTGTATTTCTTTGTACATTACTACTCTGTCTTTTTTTTTGTATGCACTATTTTATATCTGGTATATATAAGTATGTATGAGTTATGCATGCGTGTTGTTATTTAGTATTAAGATTTATGTCCTAGTTGCACCATGTTTCGAAAAGCTGTAATTACTCTGAGTGCGCTTACGGGAATGTATAAATGTTTTAAAAAAAATATATATATATACCGTATTTTTCTGAAAGGGCACAAGAGTACCGTTTTAAAAACGAGTCACATTTAGGTTTAATTTTAGTTCGTAGCGGTCCGGAAACGGGTCGTTACACTACTTAGTCTTAGACTACTTGCATTCTTAATTGTATGCATGCTTTAAGGTTATGAATGTGTACTTTAATAAGTCTACTTGTATGCTTCTTGTATACATGCTTTAATATGTGTTGTTGTATGCTTTAATTTGTAAACCATATGTTTTATTTGTATGCTTTAATTTGAATGTGTGCTTGTCTAAATGTGTGCTTGTTGAAAATTTAAGAAGGCTCAACTTAACTTAAAAGTTGTAGAAGGCTTAACTTAACTTTAAGGAAAATTACAAGAAGACAGAACTTAATGTGGTTCAGCCCTTAACAATTTTCTTTAGTTGAGAATTTTGTTATGTTTATGTGGGTGGAAGTTGTTGACTATCCTTCTTCATTAATTCAGTGATGGAACAGTCTGGTCAAGACCTGTGTTCTACATTAACACCACAAAATCTTACTGCTGAAGCTGGTAGTGCCATCCCAAATCCTGCACCAGTTGTAATGGATGGTAGTGGTGCTCAGTCCACTAAACAGTTAGCTGCGATTGGCAAACCTCCTCTTGGAAAGAAGAGGAAACCAAATGTAAGTGGTCCTAGGCGAACATCTGCTGCCTGGGACCATTTTAATTTATTACCTGATCAAACGGAACTAACGGCTGCATGTAAACATTGCCACAAAAAATACTTGTGTGACACGAATAAGCATGACACATCAAACATGTTTGCTCACATGAAGGTGTGTACTAAATACCCCTATGCTGTAATTAATGACCCCAATCAAAAAACCCTAACATTACCTCGTGGAGAGAACATTGGTTTAGGTTCTATGAGCACTAGATTCGATCTTGAAGCTTGTAAAAGGGCTATGGTAACTTTTGTCATAATGGATGAATAGCCCTTTAGGGTAGGAGAGGGGGAGGGATTTAAGTACATGCTTAGACAGTTTCAGCCCCAATTTGTTGTCCCATCTAGGCGTACCATAGCTAGGCACTGTTTCCAATTATATCTTGATGAAAAGCTTAAGTTAAAAGCCCTTTTCAAATCAGATTCCACTAGGGTTGCACTCACAAAAGATTGTTGGACCTCCATTCAGAATCTTAACTATTTGACCCTAACTGCACACTTCATAGATAGTGAGTGGAAGTATCAGAAAATAATCATCAACTGTTGTGTAGTTCCTAACCATAGAGGTGACACCGTAGGTAGGAAAGTTGAAGAGGTATTAAAGGATTGAGGAATTAGGAGTGTTTCCATAATTACTGTTGACAATGCATCATCCAATGATGTTGTTGTCGCCTATTTGAAGAAGAAGATGAAGAATATGAATGGATTGATGATTGATGGGGTTTTTTTTTTCCACATTAGGTGTTGTGCCCATGTACTAAATATGGTGGTTAATGATGGATTAAAGGAGCAACACAGCTCTATATCCAACATTCGTAATGTTGTTAGGTTTGTTAGGTCTTCACCTGTTAGGCCTGACAAGTTCAAAGATTGTGTAGAATTCTCCAAAATATCCTGTAAAAAGCTTGTGTGTCTAGATTTTTCAACTAGATGGAACTCCACATACATGATGTTAGAGGCAGCAGAGAAATTTCAAGCTGCCTTTGAGAAGCTGGAATATGAAGACCCAAGCTATGTGGAGTACTTTGGGACTGCTGGTCCTCCTAGTTTGGATGATTGGGACAACATTCGTGCGTTTGTGAAATTTTTGAGAATTTTCTATGAGGCTACTATGATATTTTTTCTTCACAAGAAGTTAGTTTGCATTTAGCATTTTGACAACTATCTTCCATCTATTATGAGCTGAATCAGTCTGCAATGAACCTAAATACAATTCTGGCTACTATGGGTGTGGAAATGAAGAAAAAGTATGAGAAATATTGGGGAAAGATCGAAATCATAAACCAGTTTGTTTACTTTGGTACAATATTTGATCCCTGATATAAGTTGCGATATGTGGAGTGGTCGTTCAAGCAAATGTATAGTGAATCCTCTAACTTTACAACTGAACTTTCCACCTTTGTGAAAAAAAAATTGTTTACAATGTAAAATTGGTATAAGCAAAAATATGAAAAATAAAACACTTCAAGACAGCCCACTGCTGGTCCATCGATAGGTGTTTCAACACCTGTTGTTGCCAAAATATCATCTTCTCAGGCGAGGGACGATGCTTTCAAGCAACATTTGATGGAAAAAGATTCCATTGACAAACAAAATGAGCTTGAGAGGTATCTGACTGAATCTAACATAAGTGGGGATGCCAAATTTGATATTCTTATATGGTGGAAACAAAATGCATCTCGGTACCCCATATTATGTACGATAGTGTGACAACCACCCTAAAAATTTCAATGGAGCCGCCACAAATATTTATTTTTATAGGAAAACATTGGAAAACCTAATTTTGAGTATTTTGAATTTAATGGAAAAAAGAAGGTCTTTGGACCAGATTTGGGTTCGGGAGTTGGTTACGCGCAAGGAATGATTAGCACCCATACACGCCCATTTAAAAAAATGGTACCCGTTAATTGCTTATAGAAAATTGTTTGCCTTTAAAAGATTAATTCCCTTTATCAAATTTATTAAATAATAAGAAAAAGAACCCAACAAAAATTATTTAAAAAAATAGGAAGCCTTTTTTATTGTATTTATTATTATTTCATCACCTTTTAATAAAACAGAAATACAATCTGAAGATATGAATTAATTCCACAAGTTATTAACTTATTTATTTGAAAAAAATATTTAAATGATGAAACAAAATTCAGAAACTTCTTTTTTTACTTTTAAATTCTATTTTAATATAATAATTGCAAATTGGTCCCTACTAAGGATTTGGCCCCATTGAAAGACCAGACCCTAAAACATGTATATATAGAACAGAATTTCAAAGAAAAACCTTTTTTTTTGCATCTATGCCCCTCTTAATTACATATTTGCAAATTGATCCCTATTTAGGGTTTGGCCCCATTGGAAGGCCAAACCCTAAACCTAATTACAATCCAAACCGTGGGCACTGACACCAATAACAACCACGACAACCATGATAACAACAGCAACGACAATAGCAGCAAAAACAACAATAACAACAACAGCAACAGCCCAAACAATCACAAAAATAAAAGAATGGAAGTAAGAAAATTGGAAGAGAAATTCTTGATCATAATCTACATTCTGAGAACCATATCCGTAAGAGACATAAAAAGGATGAAACACGGGAATTTTTGCGTAAAAATTGAACAGAAACAAAGTGAAGGGGATCCAAAAGAAAACCTAAGACTAGTAGTGTTTAATTTTGGGTGGGTTACGCTCACAAATTCTTTCCTTTCTCCTTCTCGTCTCTGCCTCGTTCGCTTTCTGCCTCTAGGGTTCCCTCTTGCTCTCTGTCTCTCGGGTCCTCCTTTCTGCTTCTGCTTGTGAGGCCTTTTATAGCCTCTAATCCTCTTTCAATCACCTACAAAACAAATCGGAACATCAATCAGTAATTAAAAACGCATTTAACAGAAAAATAGGTAAAAGGAAAGAGTAGAAAGAGACTCCCTTTGATTCGAATCTGGACTTGATTTGGATATGATTTGGAGGATTCTTGAGATCTTGATTCGGGGAGATTTGAAAAAGGAAAGAATAGATTAGAGACTGAGAGAGAGGGAAGGGGTTACGGCGCTAGGGTTAGGTTTGGGTGGAAGAAAAGGAAATGAGATGGGAGGGCGCCGCGGCCATAGATGAATAGGAATTAGGGTTTGGAAGAAAGGAGAGTGAGAGATGGAGGAAGGAACTGAGGTTGGGGCGCCACGGCGAAGAAGGATCGAGGGAGAGTATTAGGGTTAGGGTAAGGAGGACGGAAATGGAAAGCCGAGAAAGGTGGGGATGATTATGGGAGATTAGGGTTTAGTGAGGAAGAGGACAAGGAGGGAAGGATGGTGGGGAGCGGCGTCACGTGAGGGTGAAGTGGAATTAGGGTTTTGGTGGAGTAGAGGAAGAAGGGAAAATGAAAAAGGTAGAGATGATTGTGGGAGAGAGGCGTGAATGGTGGAGGAGAATTAGGGTTTTAGTGGAGTGGAAGAAGAAGGGAAGGACGAAGGGAGAGATGAGGATGAGACGCCGCGGAGAAGAAAGGGAAGGGGAATGAGAGAATTATGTTTTTGATGGTTTTAGGGTTATAGGAATTGGGCTGGGCTGCGTGGATGCATGGAGTGTGGGGTTGGGCTGCGTGGAAGGAAAGAAAGGGCCATGTAGGGGGTGCAAATGGAGGACGGGGTGCGGGTAGCAAGCAGGGCGCAAGGAGGTGCGGGAGGTGTGAAAAAAAAAAAAGGGTGTGCGAGTAAAAGAGGGAAATGGAAGAAGGAAGTGGGCTGGGCTTGATTTTGTCCACTAGCAGATTGCTAGTGGCACCCCCACTTTTGTTATTTGCTTCCCCTTTTCAATAAATCTTATTTTTCCTTTTTCACTTCTTTTCTTTTCTTTATTCATTTTTTCTTCTCTTTTCTTATTATGGAACCAAAAACAAAAAGTTAAAAATAAATAATAAAATAAAATAAAATAAAATAAAATAAAATAAAATAAAAAGGCCGGACTGTTGGAACCTAAACGATTGAGAAGTTTAGACCCTCATTAATTTTGATGATAACAAAGTATTCACAAGAGAACAATTTATGTTCTAACAATTCTTGAAGTGTGCAGATACTGATATTACATATAAATCTAAGCCACTCAAGCAGAAGGAAGAAATTCTCAAGAGAAGGATACACTCCATGTGTCAGCATCCGGATCATCTGTGTGAGCATCTGGAACTATCTCTTTATGACACTAGGCTTATCCATTTGCTTCGAGCGTCTGATCCTCCGATTCTGAGTGAGCGTCTGAACTTCATTTCAAATCACGTGTTGGTCACGTAGTTGCTCTTCCTCTCAGAAGTTTCTGGAACGGATTTCAAAATTGATCTTGAGCGCTAAAATTGTTGTACGAGGTATCAAAGGTGACACCTTTAGCTAAAAGACAATAATCGTACAAGCAATTGTGAAAAGCAAGGTAGTACGAAAACGGTAATATGTACTACTGGGATATTCTCTAGAAAGGAAGAAAGAGACAGCTTTTTGAATTTACCTCACTCAATGGAAAGGAGCCATTTTTACCGTAACGGTAATATCCTTGGAACTCCTATATATACCTCATGGTATCCATTGAAGAGTAGGCGATATCTCAGAAATCTTCTTTGGAAAATCGCCAAAAGCTGCATAAGAGTATATTGCCTTATTTGCTAAGAACAAGCTCGATTGCTATACACTACAAAGAGTCAATACTCAAAGCACCGCTTACGTGAGCAATCAAGTTTCGTGCTAAGTCTCTGGACTACAAGAACTGAACTCAGCGTCCGACCCTTTCTTTCAGAAAGCATTTCTATATTGAGCTTAACTTTTTATCCTCTCTGTGAGAGTTATTTTTACTTGTATTCAACTTATTTGTAAAAGTTGTTGTTTGGCCTAGTTAAGGCTGTTCCCTCAAAGGCTCGACTGTACTGAGACATTTTGAGAAGTTGAGAGTATTGTCAAGTTGTGACAGTAGAATACTCTTGAGGAAATTGTAATCAGATTGATTATAGTGGAAAATCCTTCAGGAACGAAGGGACTAGACGTAGCTACCAATTTGGTAGTGAACTAGTATAAATCTCTGTGTCTCTTGCTTTACTGCTTTCTATTCATTTCTATCTTGCTGTGTTAAAAACAAGTTTTCACAAACTGCTTTTCCAGTGTCCGGTTTATTTCCACCGTCCGATAAACAAACAGTTTTGAAAAACTTGTGTTCTAAGTGTTTCAAACTTAAAGTTTGCGAAAAGTTTTCAACACAATTCAACCCCCCTTCTTGTGTTCACGTTCAGTTGGTACCAGAGCTCGGCCTCTTGGTTGAGCACATAACAGTGTTAAGAGTAAAGATCCTACTGTGAACATGTCTGCTGAAGGTGGTCATATGAACCGTCCTCCTCTATTCAATGGAGAAAAATTTGATTACTGGAAAGATAAGATGAAAGCATTACTTGAGGCACAAAATCTTGATTTATGGGATATAGTTGAAAGTGGATACATTTCTCCCGCTAATGCCCTTGGTGTTGCAATACCTAGGGAAAACTGGTCTGATGATCAGAAAAAGAGATATCAAACCAATCAGAAGTTAGATTTATTCTCATCTGTGCTATGACAGAAAGAGAATATGATAAATGTGGTAAGTTTGATCACGCCAAAGAAATGCAGGATTCTCTTGTTTTGTCTTATGAGGTTCTACCCAAGTAAGAGAAACAAAGGCTAGCATGATGGTTCGCCAAAGATGAACTATTCAAAATGGAAGATGGAGAAAACATTGAAACTATGTTTGGAAGGTTCCAAACACTTGTTCATGGGTTCGTGCCCTTGGAAAAAGTTATACTACACTGATCATGTGAGAAAGATCTTGAGAAGTTTGACTAAGCAAAGGGAGACCCAAAGTCACTGCTATTCAAGAAGCAAAAGATCTAAATGTTCTTCGGCTTGAAGATCTTATGAGTTCTTTGAAAGCTCATGAACTTGAGCTAAGCGAAGAAGAACCTACCAAGAAGAGTAAGTCTATTGCTTTAAGAGTTAATCAACATAAACCTAGTACTTCTAAAGCTTTTCAGTGAAGAAGAAGAATCGAATGATGAAGCTTAGGAAGGAGATTATGATGGATCAGAAGATGAGCTAGCATTCATATCTAAGAAGATCCAGAGAATGTGGAAGAAGAGAAACTTCAGAAGGAGGTTTCAGAAGAAAGATACAAAGGATAAGAAGGAAAGCAAAGACAAGGACAAAGCCCAAGTCATTTGCTATGAATGTAAGAAGCCTGGACATTTCAAGTCCGAGTGTCCTAATCTTAAGGAAAAGTCCACAAGAAGCTCCTTCATGAAAAAGAAGAAAGGTCTCATGGCAACATGGGAAGACCTTGACTTATCCTCCTCTGAGGAAGATAAAGAAGAAGAAGCTCACATTGCCCTCATGGCAGACACTGATCTTGATTCAGAAGAAGAAGTTGAAGAGGTAATAATATATGATTCTTATTCTGAACTTCAACTTGCATTTGATGATCTGTTAAAGGATTCTGCCACTCTCTCTATTGAGTATAAGAATTTGAAAAAGAAAATTTCAAAACTATCACAAGATTTTCATTCTTTACATAATGAAAACTCAGACTCAATGAAGAGAACCGTAACTTGAAAACTGAAAATCGGCGTGCGGTGGATAACCAGTCACCTGGAAGCCAACAAGCAACTGGCGAGAGCTCTCAAGTTAAAAGCTCTGTAGTTATAGGCAATCCTAATCGCAAATCAAATGACTATGAACATGCATTTCAAAAGTTTCTTGCAGAGAGTGTAACTCAAGCAAGCAAGCTTCTATGATGCGGGAGTCAAGAAACGACGACTCATGGTCTTAGTTACATATCGATGAACCTCTTTAGAAAATAATTTAGCATCTGATAAATCCAACAATCATAGTAAATGCTTGCATTGTACTTACCGCAATAAATCTGGTCATCACGAAAAGTGCATGTAATGTGTTTACAACTAAGAAGGACAAGTATCCTTCACGAACTAACAAGAAAGGACCCAAAAAGATATGGGTACCTAAAGATAAAATAGTCTATGTTGCGGACTTGCTTAGCAACAAAGTCAACACACCAATCTTGGTACTTAGACAGTGGATGCTCGCACACATGACGGAGAAAAGCATATGTTCCAAGAACTAAGACCTAGAGAAGTCGGATTCGTTGGTTTCGGAGGAAATCGTAAAGGTAAAATAGTTGGAATTGGTCGCATAGGTAAAGGCTATCTTCCTTCTATTGATAATGTTTTATATGTTGAAGGATGAAACATAATCTATCGAGCATAAGTCAATTATGTGACAGTGGTTATAGTGTTGTCTTCTGAGAAAATGGATGTTCGAAAAAGTAAAAATGATGGATCTATATTATTTCTGACTAAGAGGAAACAAAACATTTATAAAGTTGATCTTTCTGAACTTGCAAAACAAGATGTCAAGTGTCTTATGTACATTGAAGATGAGTAATGGATTTGGCACAAGAGATTGGGTCATGCCAATTTGAGGTTAATCTCAAAGTTAAACAAGCACAATCATGTTAGAGGCTTACCAAATCTTAAGTTCCAATCGATGCCTGTGTGATGCTTGTCACAAAGAGGAAAACAAGTTAAAACTTCCTTTCATTTAAAAAATGTTGTTTCAACCTCGAGACCACTTGAACTTTTACATCTTGATCTTTTGGTCCCACAAGGACAGCCTCTTTAACTGGAAAGAAATATGGATTAGTCATTGTTGATGATTTTACTAGATGGACATGGGTTAAATTCCTTGCCCACAAGGATGAGTCTTTTAAGGTATTTACTGTTTTCTGCAAATCAGTTCAAAATGAAAAAGGCATCTGTATTTCTTCTATTAGAAGTGATCATGGGGGAGAATTTGAAAATGAGAACTTTCAAAAAATTTGTGAAGAAAATGGCATCTCCCACAATTTCTCCTCTCCTAGAACACCTCAACAAAATGGTGTTGTAGAAAGGAAAAATAGGTCCCTCCAGGAAATGGCCAGGACCATGATCAATGAAGCTGATATTGCGAAACATTTTTGAAGCGAAGCGATAAAACACTGACTTGTTATATTCACAATATATTTTATATAATACCTATTTTGAATAAGACTCCTTATGAATTGTGGAAAGGTAGAAAACCAAACATTTCTTACTTTCATCCTTTTGGTTGTATTTGTTATATCTTGAATACTAAAGATCAGCTTGGTAAGTTTGATTCCAAGGCTGACAAAGGAATCTTTTTGGGATATTCTGAAAGATCTAAAGCTTTAAGAATATACAACAAAGAAACTTTGACAGTTGAAGAGTCCATTCATGTCAAGTTTTGATGATAAGAAGCACGACAATCGCTATGTCGAGCTAGATGAGTTATTTTCGTAATTAAACCTCGGTGACAAGTCGGATGGTGAACGTACATCTTCATCATCTGGTGGTGACAAGACGAAGAATTCTACTCAAGCGGAAGTCAAGCAAGAAAAAGCTGGAAGTACAAAACCAATCATCCAAAAGATCAAATCATAGGAGAACCTGGTGACAAAGTACGAACCAGGATCCTCTTTCAAGGAGAATGCTGATTTTGCACTTCTCTCGAGATGGAACCTAAGGCGATTGATCAAGCTTTGGAAGATGAAGGGTGGATTCTAGCAATGCAAGATGAGCTAAATCCGCCCAAAGGAATGATGTATGGAAGCTAGTCACTCTGCGGAAGATAAGCAAGCTATTGGTACTAAATGGGTATTTAGAAATAAGCTTGATGAAGATGGTAAAGTTGTGAGAAATAAAGCAAGGTTAGTTGCTCAAGGCTACTCACAAGAAGAAGGTATTGATTTCTTGAAACTTTTGCACGGCTTGCAAGACTAGAAGCTATTCGCATTTTACTTTCATTTGCGACACATCATGAGATAACACTATATCAAATGGATGTGAAAAGTGCTTTTCTAAATGGTTTTATAAAAGAGGAAGGTTATGTTAAACAACCTCCTGGTTTTGAAGATATTGAATTTCCAGAACATGTTTTTAAACTTAAAAAGGCTCTATATGGTCTTAAACAAGCTCCCAGAGCATGGTATGATAGACTAAGTTCCTTTTTAATGGAAAATAGATTTACAAGAGGGTTAGTTGACACTACTCTTTTCAGAAACCTCCACCAAGCATTTCATCCTTGTTCAATTCTATGTTGATGATATCATTTTTGGAGCCACTAATGAAAGCCTTTGCAAAGAATTTTCTAAGCTTATGCAGGCTGAATTTGAGATGAGCATGATGGGAGAATTAAAGTTCTTCCTTGGAATACAAATCAAGTAATGCGGTGATGGTATTTATATTCATCAAAGCAAATATATTAAAGAATTATTGAAGAAGTTCAAGATCTTTGGATTGCAAGCCTATGTGTACACCTATGCATCCTACTGCACTCTTAGCAAAGATGAAATTGGTAAGAAGGTAGATCGAAGCTATGCAGAGGTATGATTGGATCTCTACTTTATCTTACGGCTTCAAGACTGATATTATGTTCGGCCCGCCTATGTGCTAGATTTCAATCGGATCCTAGAGAATCACACCTAAGTCTTTGTTAAAAGAATATTGAGATATTTGCAAGGAACTACTAATCTTGGTTTACTTTATAAGAAATCAAAAGATTACAAATTAGTAGGATACGTGATCTTGACTTTCTTTGGAGATCGAATTGAAAGAAAGAGCACAAGTGGATTGTCAATTCCTTGGAGCTAATCTTGTGTCTTGGTCAAGCAAAAGGCAAAGCACAATTGCACTCTCAACAATGGTTGAATACATCTCGTGACAAGTTGCGGTTCTCAACTTACGTGGATGAAGTATCAACTTGAAGACTACACGATAAAAGAGAGTAACATTCCTATCTTCTGTGATAATACATCTGCCATATGTCTTACTAAAAATCCTATATTGCATTCTAGAGCAAAGCACATTGAGATTAAGCATCATTTTATAAGAGACTATGTTCAGAAGGGTATTCTAGAAATAAAATTTGTAGACACTGATCATCAGTGGGCTGACATATTTACAAAACCCTTTGCTGAAGATAGATTCAATTTTATAAGAAGAAATTTAAACTTTCATCTTATAGAAGAATGATTAATCTCAGCGTCTGTAGATAAACAAAATCTCAGCATCTGATATGACATAAGCATATTTGTGCATAAGCATCTTATTTGTCATATGCATCATAACTCATCATCCGGTGAATCGGTTGCGTGCGTCTGAGCACATCCACACGTGTCACACGTGTTAAGGACTCAAACGTCTCATCATATCTACTGAGTCATGATTATTTACGTTTTTAATAAAATCTTTTACTTTTATTTTGGCGTCTGCATTTAATGAAAAGGCGAATCTTTATTTTCTTTTCTTTTTGATTTAATTTTTATGTGAAAATACGAAGCGATATTTTGAAAAAGAACTGTATCATTCTCTATTAACTTTCTCACTACTCCACATTTTTCGCTCCACTCTGTGTTTTCTGCAAAACCGTACTCGTTCTCTCTTTCTCTCTATCTCTCTGTGTGTGTGTTTGAACCCTAAAACCTCCATCACCTTCATCATAACTGCAATCATGTCTGGTGTAACAACCTCTGAGTATACGGCTATCTACGACACCATGGCTGAAGGAAAAGTTTTGTTGGAAAATCGTGTTGATTTAGAGAACTTCAAACTATATGGTTTCGACTTTTACAGTGGTTTTAAGGTAATGGGCTGGGAACACTATTTCTTCTGGAACCAGGTTGAGGTTCTAGTGACGGCTATCAAAGAATTTTGGGGCAATGCTCGTTTACACAAAGGTGGTATTTTTGAAGGAACCGTGAGAGGCTACAAGTTTGTTTTTACCATCAACAACATCTCTGAAGTCCTTTGGTTGTCCTGTGAAGGTATCGTCTTCTATCTGATTGAAATTTGGCGCATTTCATGGCATTGAGAAGGTCAATGATGATCTGTTTGAGAACTATAAGCGGTTGAAAGACTGCGGTGAAACTCCCATCGCAAAGAATCTGAAGAGTCATTACAGAGTACTTCACAAGATAATCACCAAGAGCGTCTTGTTGAAGTCTGGCTCTAGTGACATAGTCAACTATGAACAGAAGTTCATCATGAGACACTACATGGCTGGTAACAAGGTAAACCTACCAAGGTTGATCTACAACAACCTGATTAATGCACTAGTAAATTCGAGGAAAGGTGTTGCTGACAAGAAAAACACCTACAAGTGCATTCCTTTTGGTGTTACGCTTCACTAGAATGATGGTCAAGGGTCCGTTATAAACAAGTCGATCGCTTTACGGATCAAGAAAAGGTGAAGTATTTTGGTGCTGATAGTATTGTGATTCCTGACACCTTTGGAGTCAACAGCCTGGTTAGAATGAAATTGATCACTGGGTCCATGATCAAGAAGGTGAAAATCGAGCAACAGGAAGGGGAAGCTGAAAAGAAAACCACCAGAAGCTCAATGCCTGGTGTGAAAAGACCTGTTGAGTCTCCTTCAAAGGAGATTAGAAGAACAAGAGCAGTTGGCTCCTCGTACTGCTTTGTTGAAGAACTGGAAGATGAGGACCGACCAGATCACCAGGTTACGAGAAAGGAGCAAGCCGAGGTCGAAAAACAAGTTTCAAAGATCAGGTCAACGAAGAAGGAAATTAACGTCCTACTCGACCCACGCCCCCAGAAGTGAAGAAATTGGTCGAGCGATCGAGCCTGAACCAAAGGTCTCGAATTCTTCCGATGATTACGTATCTATTTTTGAATCGATGATACCATTCTGCTCCACCAATATACATTTGCACAACCACCAAACATTCAAACCCGTGCACAGGAAACCAGAAACACTACCACCTCCATAGCTCCTAAACAACTTACCCAACCATCATCCACTACACTCAACCTTAACCTGCCTCAAATTTCCTCAAATACATCACTCACCTCATATATTTCCAAACTTCACTCTCATCCCTTCAATCTGTTATTCAAAATTCCTCCCATTAATCCCTTCAAACCCTATACACCTAAAACCTACAAAATCACCAAAACCACTCCCACCTTACTCACCATTACCATTAAACCCACAGATGCTGGTGGAAGGAAAAATATCTCATACAAATCACAGTTTGTTAAGTATGAGATATACAATAGCATCTACAATCGTCCCTCCACATGACATTTGAAGACCTTCACCTGAGTCGCCAGATTGAGATTGCCTCTCCAATAAGTGCAACATTCAAGGATGGAGAAGACCACTTCCAAATGTCATTTAAAGGAAGGTTGAGACCAGCATCCGGAAGTAGAGCAATTCCCTTCTCTGTTGATCTTCCTAGATCCCTACCACAATCTGAACCTCTCACGTTGGAAGAATGTGGAAGGTGGATCACAGATGAAGAAAGTCGCCTTCATGGCACCTTGTCTTGAGCGTAAAAGGCTTGAAGTCATAGGACAATATCGAGACCCATCATCTGCTTGTTAAGATAGTACCCGGATAGACAAAGGTGGCTACCTTGGTCTATCCCTGGAAAATGAAGGAACTTGCTCCGCAAGCGACCATTCAAAGAAGATCGGGCTAAAGGAATATGAGAAGGCACCTACAAAGTACAATCTCAAGGAATTCTCCTACTTCCGATTGCCAATATCTCACGAGGATCATGCCGGAAGGTATTACGACTTCTGCGAAGAAAGATGAATGGAGAACGGCTCCTCAAACTGCCGTCTTTGAGAAGGCTACTATTCCAAGCTGTTGGGACAATCAGCGAGTTACCGACATCAATCTTAGAACAGTGTACTTGATGATATGTTCGGATGCTCGATGTCAGACCTTTTGACTGCATGAAGATATATGACCAATGGACTGCTGTGACCAAGCACTTCGACATTGGATTTACTTGGAGTTAATGGTCTGAGTCTGGGAAAGACAAAGCCATATTACCATGCCTCGACCCCCTAGTGTTAGAAGAAGATGACAGGGAAAATCTGAGAAAAATTTACCTGGCAGAAAATGAAGCACTCTCCTTCACCTGTGAAGCTTTGAGTGTCTTTATCAGAAGTTTATGGGGAGAAGACGCTGGGAATAGGTTTGACTCTTACACTGCTGATGTTGTTCTACACAGAGAAACCATCTTCATGCATTTGATGTATCTAGAAGATGTGAAGCATCAATGGGATATTCAAACGGAATCTGAGCTTAGAAGACTTGGAAATTTCATCAAATGGTTTATACCAAATGATGCATTTTTTCTAAGAGCTCAAAGGAAGAAGGAATTGAGACTTCAGCTATCTAACTGGGTGCTAGCAGAGCATCAGAAGTTGAGACTGCACGATGCACTTTGGACCTTCTACTTCTACTGCAGTTGAGATGGTCACCATTCCCTGCGAGAATTTGAAGAGATGAAGGCTACAAACATGAAGGTCACTCAGCTGGAGACTGCACTAAAGTTACTCTATGAACGTCTCAACATCCCTCCACCACCTCTTCCAAACCCTTAAACCTTGTTTTGCTTTATATTTTTTTTGGTACTAATTATTATTTTTTTTGTTGTTTTGGTTGATACACTTATATATATATATAAATATTTTTGCTCAAATTATCTGCCTTATATTCAAATTTTTCTAAGTCTTATTTTGACTATGATGTGTTTTTACACTCTTTTTGTCTGATGACAAAAGGGGAGTAAAGAAAGGTATGATGAACACGTGAAAATCGATTAACCCACCGTCCGATTTTCATCGTCCGATAAATACACTGAATCAAGTATCATGCATAGCATTTCATACATAGCATTTGTATGGTTATTTATTAATGCGCTAATATTCATTGTTCTAGTGCTCTTATAATGTTAAATAAATATGTTTGGTACTAATACTCTTTCAATGATAAACAAATTTGGTACAAGTTGATTAAATCAATATTTTTAATCAAAGATCCGATCTAACTACGATACATCTACGTATTTTGTTTTGCGATCACTTAATAGAATTTATTTATCAACTATCGCCTTAATACTTGAATTGTCCGATATATCAAAATTGTTAAATTGAGGGGAGACCCTTGATGTCATTTTGAAACTAAATTGTTCATCAACCTTAGATATTTGTCATCATCAAAAAGGGGGAGATTGTTGGAACCTAAACGATTGAGAAGTTTAGACCCTCATTAATTTTGATGATAACAAAGTATTCACAAGAGAACAATTTATATTCTAACAATTCTTGAAGTGTGCAGATACTGATATTACATATAAATCTAAGCCACTCAAGCAGAAGGAAGAAATTCTCAAGAGAAGGATACACTCCATGTGTCAGCATCCGGATCATCTGTGTGAGCATCTGGAATTATCTCTTTATGACACTAGGCTTATCCATTTGCTTCGAGCGTTTGATCCTCCGATTCTGAGCGAGCGTCTGAACTTCATTTCAAATCACGTGTTGGTCACGTAGTTGCTCTTCCTCTCAGAAGTTTCTGGAACGGATTTCAAAATTGATCTTGAGCGCTAAAATTGTTGTACGAGGTATCAAAGGTGACACCTTTAGCTAAAAGACAATAATCGTACAAGCAATTGTGAAAAGCAAGGTAGTACGAAAACGGTAATATGTAGTACTGGGATATTCTCTGGAAAGGAAGAAAGAGACAGCTTTTTGAATTTACCTCACTCAATGGAAATGAGCCATTTTTACCGTAACGGTAATATCCTTGGAACTCCTATATATACCTCATGGTATCCATTGAAGAGTAGCTGACATACTGCCGAAATACTGCTGGAAAACTGCCAAAACTGTACAAGAGTATATTGCCTTATTTGCTAAGAACAAGCTCTGATTGCTATACAATACAAAGAGTCAATACTCTGAAAGCACTACTTCTGTGAGCAATCAAGTTTCGTGCTAAGTCTCTGGACTACAAGAACTGAACTCAGCGTCCGACCCTTTCTTTCAGAAATCATTTCTATATTGAGCTTAACTTTTTATCCTCTCTGTGAGAGTTATTTTTACTTGTATTCAACTTATTTGTAAAAGTTGTTGTTTGGCCTAGTTAAGGCTGTTCTCTCAAAGGCTCGACTGTACTGAGTCGTTTTGAGAAGTTGAGAGTATTGTCAAGTTGTGACAGTAGAATACTCTTGAGGAAATTGTAATCAGATTGATTATAGTGGAAAATCCTTCAGGAACGAAGGGACTAGACGTAGCTACCAGTTTGGTAGTGAACTAGTATAAATCTCTGTGTCTCTTGCTTTACTGCTTTCTATTCATTTCTATCTTGCTGTGTTAAAAACAAGTTTTCACAAACTGCTTTTCCAGCGTCCGGTTTATTTCCACCGTCCGATAAACAAACAGTTTTGAAAAACTTGTGTTCTAAGTGTTTCAAACTTAAAGTTTGCAAAAAGTTTTCAACACAATTCAACCCCTCCTTCTTGTGTTCACGTTCACGGACAAAATTAGGGTACTACAGATAGTCAGAGATCTTATGGCCACACCAGTCTCAACAGTGGCTTCTGAAAGTGCATTCAGTACTGGTGGGAGGGTTATTGACACATATAGAAGTTGTCTAAACCCTGAAATGGTAGAAGTGCTGATTTGTACTCAAAACTGGTTGAGACCTTCCTTTTGTCAATTCAAAGATGTTAATCTTGATGAAGAGTTTGGGTTAGCCGAGGATGTTGTATCAGGTAACTACTTCAACCATTTTCTACCTCTGAAATTCTTTATTTTTTTATGTTTTGGTATGAGTTGAGTGTTATATTTTTTATGTACTGCAAAATTTCATAAATGCTCAACAAAAGTTGGAGGGGCTGGTGGAGCTTCAGTAGCTGGACTAGGCTGTGATTGAGAAAATTTCAAGTGTAAGTAGCTAAATGTTAATGAACTTCTTAATTTTTTTTATGTACTAATTCAGTTTTGTTAATTTTTTTGCAGTTGTAACAACTTTTTTGGAGTCATTCACGGGAAATGACCTTGGCTCTTTGCCTTTTTTGGATATGAGATGGATTGCTTCACTTTTTGTTGGTGACTTTTTTTGGAGTCATTCAAGTGATATGACTAAAATTGTGACTCAAACTAATGCCAACTGACTTGAATATTCTTGTGTTAGACTCAAACTGACTTGCTAGATGGTCATATTTTTATCTTTTGACTTGTTTAAATTATAATATGTTTAGTGTTTATGAGACTTATTATAGAAGGATTGTATTTTTTCTAGTAATGCTAATTGCTAGACTGTCTTGCTGGATTATTTTGATTCTTACTGTCTTGCTGGATTGTCTTGCTAATTGTTGTCTTGCTGGATTGTACTTTTGTCTTACTAGATTGTCTTGCTAATTGGTGTCTTGTTGGATTGTACTTTTGACTTATAGAAGGATTCTTATTGCTACATCCTTTTAAGGTATGCAGTATTTTGATTCCTTCAATCTGAATTTTGTGTTAGATTATTTGAATTTCAACAAGCTATTTTTACTGATATTCTTGTACTTGTGGCATGGAGAGGAACCCCTTGGATTTCAACAAGCTGGATAGGTGACAGTGACACAAACATGCACCAGTTTAAAGGAAGCAGGTCGAGGTAAACTTAAAAGTAAAATAAGAATTAAATTGGTAGTAATTTGAGTTAATAGAATTATATCATAATGAATTGATCCTTTTTCTTTTATGTGGTTTGTAGTATAGGGGTCAAAAATGTGAAAGCAAAATGCACTCTGTTTAATTGCTGGGCAGGAAATGCGGAGGGACACTAATTAAATTGCCTCTATATCCTAAATAGTGATAGAAGTACTTGTAATAACTATGAGTTTTCAACAAATGCAGGAAGATAAAAATGGCCTATCACTATTTGGTGTTAATTAAAAGAAATTAGATGCAGGAAGAGCTTTCAACAAATGAAGAAAGAATATGAAATTTTTGAATTCTTGTATACTTTGATGGTCTAATTTGTATTCTTTGAATGAGTCATTTAGCCAAGTTTGTATGTTTAATTTGGTCTCTGGATTCAAGTGAGTTGGTGATGGGGCTATTTGTAATTTGTTTAATTTTGTCCCTGGATTCAAGTGAGTTACATATTATTGTAATTTGTAGTTTCTGTTTCCACACTCCTTTGAACACTGCAATTTCATATTATTGTTATTTGTAATTTTAGTTTTGTCTTTTAAATTTGGGCTTGTGAATTTGTGAAAAACACCATTGGGCTTGGCAACCAGTTGCAGATAAAAATGGCCCATTTAAATTAACACTCTTACTTTTTTAAAATCTTAATTTTTTGCTTGAAATTAAAATATCAGAGACTCAAAATTGAATTTGGGCTGTGAAATCCAACTGGCCCAACATGGGCCCAACCCGTTTTCACCCAACCGACCCACCCGTGAACCGCCCAAACCGAAACCCGCCCAAACCGTTAAGATAGATGGAAGAAATATGGCTGCATTGTATGACTCATGGATTGGGCTGGATGGGGGTTGTTGGGCTCGAACCCGACCGCTGTCCAACCATAGTTTACATTGTCAGTTTACATATTAAACTCATATTTTGTAAAAAATAATCTGTTATTTTACTAACATTATAGTAATTGAGGATAGAAAATAACAATATAGTTAAAGCATTAAGCTAAATTTTTAGAGTGAATTTGTACCTTTTTCTAATGGTTGAACTAGATACCGTTAAGGTTTACATGCAAATAATGAATGGTTGTAACTTACTAAAAGACCGTTTAGAAAATGAATGATAATGAGTTGATAATGTAACCCAAAGTCATGGCATGAAGAATGGGTGTAACTATTTACACCACATTTGTTCTAACAAACCTCCCACTACTAGGAAGTTTATAAAAAATAGCTGACAAAGGTTGATTTAGTTTGAAATGATTCAACTCGTATTCCACGAGGACGTTGGTTCGAATCCCGCTGTCGATGTAAGGACCTCATTAGTGAGTAATATGTAAGTACCTCTATAAGCGCTCAAAGAGCCTTGAGGCTTTCCCTAACCCTTGTGAGCCAACCCCCTAAGACCCAACTCGCCTAAATTTTTATTTATAAAAAAAAGGAAGTTTATAAAATAAATTTGAATAGCAAAATAAGTATAAAAAATAAACCTCTAAAAATTACTCCCCCGTCCCATTTTATTTGACGTTTTAGCAACAAAAAAAAAATTGTCTTATTTTAATTGTCATTTTACAATATCAATGAAGCATTAAATACTTTTTTTTATTATACAATTGACTATTAATATGAGAGATAAAAAATATATTAGAGATAAAGAACCTAATTAATATGAGAGATAAGAGATACATTAGGAAGTTACATAGTATTTCTTATGAAGTCTACCCGTTTACTTTGTTTTCAAATTTTCATTTTCTGTTTTCTAATTTATACACATAGTCAAGGAGATAATATAAGTGGGGATTAGTGGTGCATGCAGTAGTAGCATTTTGAAAAATTTGAAAATGATATAAAATTGTTTTCACTATTTCTAAAAATACTACTACTGCCTACACCGTTTATCCTCATTTTAGATATTATCTTCTTTGCTATGTGTGTACTAGTATGCGTATCAACTAGAAAACATAAAATAAAAATTTGACAACAAAGTAAGCAAACGCAAAATATTAATTGCATTTCTTAATTCTCAAAGCCTTAAACATTAAACAAAATAGGACGGAGATAGTAATTTAAAAAAAGGGGGTGCATGTTAGAAAACACGAGGTGTTAATAGTTGCCCCCAAGAATTTCCCCGGTTAACTACAGAGAAAATTTATTTGGATGTCAAAACTGAACTCCAAAAAAAGTAGAAATATCAAGGAGAAGAGAGGCAGAGACAGGCAACCTCAAAAGGATAAAAGAAATATCAGTGTCGTTAGTCGTCGTGTCTGCCTGAAAACCAAAGCTGATGCTGTGTGCAGCTGCAGTTGCAGCATACCAAGATGCCATTTATTCTTCATCCTTGTAAGTCCTCATGCTTTCGTTGTACAATACCTTGTAAGTCCTTAATTTTCAGCAACACCTTCAACAAGAAAGCCCATACAAATTCCACCAAACACCCATTTCCAACACCCCAAAAGTTTAGTTCTTTTCCCAATATTGTTCCTTCCAACCCTCACGCTTCCTTAGTTTCTAGGAAAGTTTCAATCCTGGGCGATACCCACTTCACATTTTGCTCCAAGAATGGTGGGTTTAATGGTTTCTCCAGTGATTTATCTCAAGAGGCCATTGATGACGAAATCCAAGAGTTTGAAAGGCTTGAGTTGCTGAACAAGCCTTCTCCCGTGCGTGTTTCTGAAGTTGAAATGGACCAAGAGAAACCTTCTAAAGAGGAGGCTTTGGCACCCTTTTTGAAGTTTCTCGAAGGTAGTGATTCTGTGAAGGAGGTTGAAGAAGATGGTGAGGTATTGGAAGTTTCTAAAGAAAAAGATGAAGTGGTTGATGATAATGAAGTAGAAGAAGAAGAAGAAGAAGCTAAGAAGATTAATGTTGAATACTATGAGCCAAAACCTGGGGATTTTGTGGTGGGTGCTGTTGTTTCAGGTAATAAGCACAAGCTTGATGTCAATGTGGGAGCAGACTTATTAGGTACAATGTTAACAAAGGAAGTGCTTCCCTTGTATGGTAAAGAAATGGAGAACTTGTTATGTGATGTGAACAAGGATATAGAAGATTTTATGGTTAAGGGGAAGATGGGAATTGTAAAGAATGATGAGGCAATGGGTGGAGTACCACTGCCTGGAAGGCCTGTTGTAGAGACTGGAACCATTTTGTTTGCTGAGGTTTTGGGTAGAACACTTAGTGGTCGGCCATTGCTTTCTACTAGAAGGCTCTTTCGCCGCATTGCTTGGCATCGAGTGAGGCAGGTTTTTATCTTTCTTTCATTCCTATTTTCCCCCATCCAATGTTTAGTTTAGAAGATATTCAAACTTCCATGTTGAATTTATGAGTTGAACTAAGTAGTTCTAATGACTAGTTGGAAGAGTTCATTATTGAGCAGACAGTAGTTTTGGACTTTTGGTCCTCCAAATATACTCATGGCATCACATTTGTCTACCAAATTGGTCCTTCAATGATGATTAATGTCATCGATTTTGTCTTTCAAGGGCCAATTTGCATCGTTTTACTAACCAGTTTGATGGCAAAAATGTGACATTGAAGGATCAATTTGACGTTTTGGATGAACAATTTGGTATTATAGATTGAGTACTTGTAAGTTGTATGATTTCATGTATATGTTTGGAGGACCAAAAATGACATTTACTGTTTATTATTTGATACTAACATGGTAGGCAAATGTATGCAATCTAATAGCAAAATTCATGCTCATTATCTTATGAATGCTACATTATCCTTCTTAGTCATCTTAACTCGTAAAGTCAAATAACATATTTCTCATGCTGCTGAGATTTTAATCTTCATTTTTTAATGTTTTGGGCAGATACAACAGCTCAATGAACCTATTGAGGTTAGAATTACAGAGTGGAATACTGGGGGCCTGCTAACAAGGATTGAGGTCTGAGCTATTAACTTGAAATTTATGTTCATGTGGCATTTAGGTAAATGCTTATTTCTTCATGAATTCGGATGTGCAGGGTTTGCGAGCTTTCCTACCCAAAGCTGAGCTTGTGACAAGAGTAAATAGCTTCACTGAACTGAAAGAAAATGTAAGTTGCAGTCTTGGAACTTTCTTCTTGACAAGGATATTGGGATAGTTACTTAGCTTATAAGCTTCTGCTGATACTCTGATTGTCTTATCTGTTATTCAGTAGATAGAAGTTACATATAGCCCATTCTCTTAAATTGAATTTCAACATAAGATAGGATGCTGAAATGGTAGTGCTAAGAATATAAATTGAATCAAATGAGTGAATCGGTTTTATTAATGATATTGATGCAACTCTCAGCCACAGCAGCTGAAAGGAGTACAAACTTGTAAGGAAGAGGGAATGAGAAGAAATAGAGACAGAGAGAACAATCAGAGAGAAGGAATATCTCATACAACTTTCATACCCTAGCCTATCCATTATTCTCTATCTTATAACCGATTCCTACTCTAGATCCTTGAGGCGGCAGTTGGGTGCTCGCATTCTGCTTCCTCTCCTCAGTCCCTGGATTCCCGGATCCGTTGTAACCGAATTCTCCTCCTCTGGTTGCATGTTTGCTTCACGCTGAGCTGGCATTCTCACTCCACGTGTCTGTCCTGCTGGCAGCTTCATAACATTGCCTTCCCCTTTTAAAACAACCTTGTCCTCAAGGTTGAAATTAGGATAGCTGCTCTGAATCTCCTCCATATCCTCCCAAGTTGCCTCTGCATCATTGCCATTTGCCCATTTAATCAAGACTTGAGGAATGTGATTGGTGCCTCTGAGAATGGTTCTAGTTTTGAGTACCTCCACTGGCTGCGTAATTGGACCCAACTCTGAAGTTGTCAATGGTAATGGCAAATAAGGTTCACTTGCATCTCCTTTGAAAGGTTTCACCTGAGAAATGTGGAATACCGGGTGTATTTTAGCAGATTCTGGTAATGCCAATTTATAAGCAACTTGCCCTATTCGGGCTGCCACCTTGAATGGATAAAAGTATCTCATAGACAACTTTTGATTCTTTCTAAGAGCTGCAGAGTGTTGTCTGTATGGTTGTAATTTCACCAAGACCTCATCACCCACTTGAAACTCCAAGTCTCTTCTTTTCTTGTCTGCCTGATGCTTCATAACTTGTTGTGCCTTGTCCATATTTTCTCTCAGCTGAGCTAGCAACAGATCTCGATTAATCAACTGCTCTTGCACAGATGGTGGGTCCACAGGGCTGTACGAGTACTTAACCAAAGTCGGTGGCTCTCTTCCATACAATGCCTTAAAGGGAGTCATCCCCAAGCTCATGTGATAGGAAGAATTATACCAAAATTCTGCCCAAGACAAAGCCTTATACCAAGCCTTCAGATTGTTGAAGGTAAAGCACCTCAAATACATCTCGAGACACTTGTTTAAAGCTTCAGATTGCCCATCGGATTGGGGATGGTATGCTGAGCTCATAGCCAATGTAGTTCCCTGTAACTTGAACAAGTGTTGCCAAAAATTACTAGTAAAAACCCTGTCTCTGTCAGAGAAAACTGACTTGGGAATTCCATGTAACTTGAAAATGTGATTCATGAAGCTTCTGCTACACTCCTACTACTGTAATCAGATTTCATGGTCACAAAATGCCCATATTTGGACAATCTATCAATTACTACCATGATAACCGTGAACCCGAAAGAATTAGGTTGACCGGTTGTGAAATCCATGGCCACATCCTCCCATACTTGCTCTGGGATTGGTAAGGGCTGCAACAACCCTGCAGGAAGTGTATTGCTTGCCTTAGCTCGCTGACAGATGCTACAATTCTGCACAAATGCTCTAACATCCTCCTTCAGTTTTGGCCAATAAAATTGGGCAATTATCCTAGCCATAGTTCGGGCTATGCCTGCGTGACCCCCAATAGGCGAACTGTGAAATTCAAGCAGCACCTTCTGAATCAGAGGACTTTGTGGTGCTAGCACTAACTGTCCTTCCAAAATAACAGCCCATCTTTAACAGAATAACGAGGGTCGGTCTGTGTCTTGTCTAGACAAGCCTGCAGTAACTTGTTCAACTGCTGGTCAGCTTGAACTTCTTGTTTTAATTCATGTAAAAAATGAGATTGTGGCTCGGACCAAGCCATCATAAACATTCTGGACAAAGCATCAGCAGGAATGTTATCTTTACCCGGCTTATATTCAATCTTGAAGTCATATCCCATAAATTTGTGCAGCCATGCTTGTTGTTTTGGGGTTTGCAATGATTGATCCATAAGACTCTTCAAACTCTTCTGATCTGTCTGGATCACAAACTTATGGCCAAGCAAATAATGGCGAAATTTTGCCAATGCTTCAGTTATAGCCAAGAGTTCCCTAACATACGCAGCCTGTTTTTGCCTCCTAGGAGATAATTTCTTGGAGATATAGGCAATTGGATGCCCATTCTGATCTAGGACACCACCTACACCTGTTCCTGACGCATCAGTTTCAAGTGTAAATGGTTCATCAAAATTAGGCAAAGCTAATACCGGGGCTTCAGTGATTGCCTTTTTAAGTTTTTCAAAAGCTTGCCCTGCTAGTTCACTCCAAACAAAACTCTCTTTCCTCAATAGATCTGTTAAAGGAGCTGCTATAGTAGCATAGGACTTGACTAACCTTCTGTAATACCCTGTTAAGCCAAAAAATCCTCTCAATTGCTTGACATTCCCCGGAGTGGGCCACTGTAACACAACCTGCACTTTTTCAGTATCCATTGTAACACCCGAACCAGAAACTTTGTGACCCAGTATTGTAAACAGAAGCTAAATTGTTCTGTTATATCTTATTCATAGAATTAGGGTCTCTTTTATGGAGAGATTACAAAAAGGGAAATAAGGAAGGTAATAAAACCTAATGTAATCAAGGCAATAAATGACAAAATAAGGGAAATAAAATCAGATCATTCTAGATAATGAAATCGGATCTTCTACACCCCCCTTCAAGTTGGTGCATAGATGTTGATCAAGCCTAACTTGTCTAACAAATTCTCAAAGGTGGGTCTTGCTAAGCTCTTGGTCAGGATGTCAGCTGTCTGTTGACTGGAAGTCACAAAAGAAATGCAGATAGTGCCAGCCTCTAGTTTCTCCTTTATGAAGTTTCGATCAATCTCAATGTGCTTGGTTCTATCATGCTGGACGGGATTGTGAACTATGCTTATTGCTGCTTTATTGTCACAAAATAACTTCAATGGGAGATCAACCTTCATCTTGAGTTCTTTCATGATTCTGTAGATCCATATCCCTTCCTATATACTTTGGGCCATTGCTCTAAATTCAGCCTCAGCGCTACTTCTAGCAACCGTGCTTTGTTTCTTGCTTCTCCAAGTTACCAAATTTCCCCACACATAGGTATAATATCCAGAGGTTGATTTTCTGTCAATAACTGACCCAGCCCAATCTGCATCAGTAAAGGCAACAACATTCCTCTCACTACTGTTCTTAAAGTACAGGCCCTTCCCAGGATTGGCCTTCAAGTACCTCAAAATTCTATAGACTGCCTCAAGGTGCTCTTCATATGGAGAGTGCATAAATTGGCTTACAACACTCACAAGGAAGGCAATATCAGGTCTGGTATGGGATAAATAGATTAGCTTGCCAACTAGTCTCTGGTATCTTCCAATATCAACAGGGACTTTCCCTTTCCCCCAAAGTTCACATTTGGGTCCATGGGGGTATCAGCTGGTCTGCAGCCACTCATTCCAGTTTCTTTTAAAAGATCCAGAATGTATTTTCGTTGGGAAACCACAATTCCCTTCTTTGATCTGGCAACCTCCATGCCAAGAAAATACTTCATTGTTCCCAAATCCTTGATTTCAAATTCCTTTGCCAAATTTCTCTTCAGTTTGTCCATCTCTACTACATCATCCCCTGTAAGAACAATATCATCAACATAGACAATTAGTACATCAATCTTCCCATCAGAAGAAAAATTCGTGAATAGTGTGTGATCAGCCTGTCCTTGGTTGTATCCCTGTTTCTTCATAGATTTGGTGAACCTGTCAAACTATGCTTTCGGAGACTGTTTGAGTCCATAGAGTGCTTTTCTTAATTTACACACATTTGACCCAAACTTTTCTTCGAATCCAGGGGGAACACCCATGTATACTTCTTCCTCTAGGTCACCATTAAGGAAGACATTCTTCATATCCAGTTGATGCAACGGCCAATCTAAGTTGATAGCAAGGGATAAAATGATCCTGACAGTGTTTAGTTTTGCAACAGGAGCAAAGGTCTCTGAATAATCTATGCCATAAGTTTGAGTGAACCCTTTGGCCACCAAACGAGCCTTGTATCTATCTACGGATCCATCTGAGTTGAACTTCACAGTGAAGACCCATTTACAACCTACTGTTTTTTTCCCAGCTGGCAAGTTCAGAACACTCTAAGTGTTATTCTTCTCAAGAGCTCTCATCTCCTCAAGAACAGCTTCCTTCCACTTTGGAACTTTTAGAGCTTCCTGTACATTATTTGGAATTTCTATACTAGACAATTGTGAGCTAAATGCAGCATAGGAAGAAGACAAATTAGAATATGAGACAAAATTAGACAAAGGATGCTTAGTATAAGATCTAATACCTTTCCTAAGCGCAATGAGAATGTCTAAATCAGAGGATTCATTGTGGTTCTTTGGCTCAGAAGAGGACTCACCTGTCTCAGGTTGATTGACCGGATTTTCCCTCAGTTCGGTTTCATGATAGTGCTGGAGAGTTGGAGCTTCATTTGTGTTTTTCTTGTTCTTTGAAACATAGAACTTTCTCTTGAACCTTCGGTCACCTCCTTTGAACCTGTTATTTCCTTCTTCACAAGAATCATGTTGTGGCATTTCAATTAGTTCTTCCATTGTTTCTATTTCCAAAGGCTGTTTGTCAGAGTTTTGATTTTGAGATGTAGACCCAGATTCCGTAGAAGCCTTACTCATGATAGGAGTAGGTCTAGATAGTGAATCTTGGTCATTTGCTATTGGTGCAGTAGTTGTACAAGTCTCAGAATCATGTGAGTTTTTAGATAAAGTAATGATTTCAAAAGAATCTTCATTTTGACTCCCCCCTTGAAGATGAGTGTCCTCAAAAAAAGGTTTGTTTTCAAAAAACGTGATATCCATGGTCACAAAATATTTCTTTGATTTTGGATCAAAACATTTATACCCTTTTTGGGTTGGAGAATATCCAATAAAAACACATTTTATGGCACCTGGTTCTAATTTACCAAGATTCTTATGTTCATGAACAAAAACAGTAGATCCAAATATTTTTAAAGGTAAATTAGCAGAAAGATGAGCCATAGGGAAACATTCCTTGAAAACATTGATTGGGGTTTGAAATTGTAGGACCTTAGACGGGTTGGAACTTTTGTTTCAAATAATAAGGCTCTAGCTACTTCTAGGAGATGCCTCTTTTTTCTTTCTGCAATTCCATTCTGTTGGGGTGTATGAACACAAGAACTTTGATGCATAACCCCATTCTCAAGGAAGAAATCCCCCAAAAACATATTAAAATATTCCTTTCCATTGTCACTTCTAAAAACTTGAATATTTGTTTGAAATTGAGTCTGCACCATTTTAAAGAAATTTTTAACAACTTGGCCAGCCTCGGATTTTTCTTTTAGCAAATACAACCGACAAAGTCTAGGGTGATCATCAATAAAAGTGATGAACCATTTTTTATTTGAGAGTGTACTTGTCTTATTAGGGCCCCAAACATCACTATGAATCATAGAAAATGGCTTTGTTGGCTTATAAGATTGCATAGGAAAAGTGGAGCGATGATGCTTTGCAAATTCACAAGTCTTACAATTAAACAAGGAATGATCTTTATTATTAAACAACTTAGGAAATAAATATTTTAGGTACCTAAAACTCGGGTGACCTAATCGCAAATGTCATAACATAATATCATTATTGTTATAAAAAATAAAACTAGATTCAAAGCAGGAACCTCCTCTCGGTTGAGATTGTTCTGATCCAAGTCCACTATCAAAGTAATAAAATCCTCCATTCTCTTTAGCACTGCCAATCTTCCTCCCCGAGTTCAAATCCTGAAACACACAATGAGAAGGAAAAAAATGAGTTTGACAATTTTTATCTCGGGCAAGTTTACTAACAGATAAAAGACTACATGATAGTTTTGGAACATAAAGGACATATTGGAGAGTTAATGTCGGAGACAGGACTATGGACCCTTTTCCTGCAATGACTGATAAAGAGTCATCTGCAATTTTTATTTTGTGGTTACCTGCACGAGGATTATATGAAGAAAAAAGACTAGACTCTCCTGTCATATGGTCAGTGGCACCTGAATCAACAATCCAAGTATGATTGACACTAAGGAAGACAGTTTTAACAAAGTTACCTCTTTGTGCTATAGAACAAGAAGAAGGGGTTTGAGACTCAAGGAGTTTGTACAGTTGATCTATTTGTTCCTTAGTAAAAGGAAATGAGCTTGAGGAAGACTGCTTCTCTTGATCGGAGGTACTAGCTTGAAGTGCACGATTCTCACCGCCTCCTTTCTTCTTCCAATTCGCAAGCTTGCCATGGAGTTTCCAACATGTCTCACGGTTATGTCCTGGGCGTCTGCAGTGCTCACAACATTTATCAAATTTCTTCCCATCATCCCTGTAGTTTCTGGTAGCAAGTGCAGAGCCCTTTGCCTCTGAGGTTTGGACCATCTTACCCATCATAACTCCTTGTCTGACCTCTTCTCTCCTTACTTCCGAGAAGGTTTCATGGATAGTAGGCAAGGGTGTCTTCCCTAGAATCCTACCTCTTACTTCATCAAGTTCCTTATTCAGTCCAGCAAGGAACATAAACACACGATCATTCTTTTGCCTTTTGAGGAATAAGACACTGTCTTGGGTACACCTCCAACTGTCTTCATAACAGAGATCCAATTCCTGCCATAGAGTCATCAGTTCATTATAATAAGTAGTCGCATCTCTATTATCTTGTTTGGCATGCCATAACCTGGATTTTAAATTAAAAATTTGAGAGGAATTCTGAATGTCAGAGTATGTATCTTTGACAGCTTCCCAGACATCCCTTGCAGTCGGTAAGAACATGAACGACTTTCCAATAGCCGGTTCCATGGTATTGACCAGCCACACAATGATTAGAGAATTCTCAGATCTCCAAATCCCAAAATTTGAATCATTGTTTGGAGGCTTTGTTGTGTCTCCTGTAAGAAATCCAAATTTTCCTTTGCTCTCCAGGACGAAGCAGTATGCGGGACCACTCAATATAGTTTTTCCATGAAGTTTTGGGACATTGATTTTAAGGGAGTTAGAAAACCTCTCTTCTCTATTGAAGCAGCCAATCGGACCACAGGCGCCAGCCCGGCAGCTTGGGCCTGGGCGCGCCGCGCCCTGCGCTGGACTGCGCCGTCGTTTGGGCGGTTCAGCGCGCTACCTGCGGTGTGGGCCTTCCGGCACCTCTGGCCGACCAGCCCTCCAACACTCGCGGCGCTGGGCGCCACCACGATCTGATTCGCCTCCGGCAAAGACGCCTGGATCACTCTTTGCTGGGCGCCCCTGTTGTGCTGCTGCCGTTGTCGTCACCCGCCCCAGTGAGGGCCTGCCTCCATGTGTTTGGCCGCGTCATCGCAGAAGGGAAGGGAAAAAGGAATGAGACCTAAAGCTGTGATACCATATTGCAAACAGAAGCTAAATTGTTCTGTTATATCTTATTCATAGAATTAGGGTCTTTTTTATAGAGAGATTACAAAAAGGGAAATAAGGAAGGTAATAAAACCTAATGTAATCAAGGCAATAAATGACAAAATAAGGGAAATAAAATCAGATCATTCTAGATAATGAAATCGGATCTTCTACACCCAGATAGTTCACTTCCAACATCCCAAAAGAACACTTAGATAACCGAGCAAACAAAACATGTTGTTGCAGGGTATGTAGGACAAATTCCAAGTGTTTAAGATGAGTTGACCATGAAGGACTATACACTAAAATGTCATCAAAGAATACTAACACAAACTTCCGCAAAGCCTCTTGGAATATCTTATTCATCAAACATTGAAAGGTTGTTGGAGCATTTGTAAGGCCAAATGGCATGACGAGCCATTCTTAGTGACCATGATGAGTTCGAAAAGCTATTTTATGCCTATCTTGTTCCTGTACCAGAATTTGATCTTACCCCCCAGCTTTGAAAAATACTTGGCACCAAAAAGTTCATCTAACAATTCATCGACCGTGGGCATAGGGAAACTATCTTTCACCGTGATGGCATTCAATGCTCTATAGTCTATGCAAAACCTCCAACTCCCATCCTTCTTTTTAACAACCAAAATTGGAGAGGAAAAGGGACTATTACTTGGTTGGATGATACCTTGCTCCAGCATTTCCTGCACCATTTTCTCAATTTGTTCCTTCTGACTATGTGGGTATCGATAGGACCTTACTTTGACAGGTTTGGCACCCTCTTGCAGTGAAATTGTGTGATTTTGTTCTCTGGCTGGAGGTAAACCTGAAGCAGTCTGAAACACGGTTCTGTAAGTATGCAACAGAGTAGCCAATTCAGGTTCTATCTCATCAGGAAGGTCCAATAACACATCCGCAGGCACTTCTGGTTTCAGCATTTGAATGACAAAACACTCAGAAATTGCATCTGTATGCTGCATTCTCCTGAAGTGATGCAGTTGTGCAAGAGCTGGTTCACTAGAATTCTCTCCTTGGAGTGTGATAAAGCTGCCATTCTGAAAGATTTTAATTCTCAATGCTGCATAATCCGCCACATGTGGCCCTAGGGTTGCCAGCCAGGGTGCTCCCAAGATTAGATCAGCCCCTGAAATAGGTAACAAATACACTGGTACCAATAATTGGTGGCCCTGAATGTTAACTGGGAGCTGATCAATTTTCCCTTCAGCAGTCATCACCTGATCAATTTTCCCTTCAGCAGTCATCACCTGTCCATTTCCCACTAGTACTTTGAGATTAGGGGCCGGTTCAATTGGCAATTTGAGGAAATGTGCAATTCTAGGTTGCAAAAAACTATCAGAACTGCCTCCATCTAGCAGTATTTGCACTTGAATATTACCAATTTGGCCTCTAAATCGGATAGTGCCTTTGCCATTAGACCCTCTCATGGCATTAAGCGATAAGTGATGTTCTCCTTGTAACATTTCAGTACTGGCAGTAGCAATATCAGGAGGTTTGGGATCAGGTTCAGAGTCACTCATATCATCTAATTCCAACATTAAGAGCTGTCTATTTGGGCATTTGTGTGTAGGAGAAAACTTATCATCACAAAAATAGCATAACCCTTTTTCTCTTCTGAGTTGAAGTTCTGCTGGTGAAATCTTTTTCACATCTATGTTTTTCTGGTTTCCTGGCTTGGTCGATGGTGTGGGTAGAAGTGGTGGTAGCTGACTTTTGTTTAGGGTATTGGTGTTGTCGGGTCTCAGGAAATTGGAGCTGGGCTTGGTTTGATGGGTACTGTTTGGGCTTAGGCTTTTGGGTAAGGTGTTTGTGGGTTTGGGCTTGGTTGAATCGGTGTATCTCTCTTCAAATAGTTTGGCCAATGCTACTGCCTTGCCTATATTGGCTGGAGAATGGGCTCTTACATCCCTGCGGATATCCTCTTGTAGCCCACTAAGAAAGCAATCCTTTAAAGCCTCAGGGCTCACCCCTGCAACTCTATTGGCTAGGGAAGTAAATTCCAAATAATAATCATGCACAGACCCACTCTGGGTCAGCTTAAAAAGCCTAAATCTAGGACAATCATATGCTGAGGGGCCAAAATCCAACTCTAATGCTCTAGTAAAAACTTGCCAAGAACCGAAAGGATTCGATCGCTGCATCATTTGAAACCAAGGTACTACATCTTGATCCAAGTGAACAGAGGCAATGGTTAATCGATCACTATCCGGTGTAGCATAATAATCGAAGAACTGCTCAACCTTAAAAATCCAGTCCATCACAATTTTGCCATCAAATCTAGGAAAATCGAGTTTGATTGTTCTCACCTGAAATGGTTGTTTTGCCGTATCCCGAGATGAGTTCGGTGCACCATGGGGAGATCCATGAGATGAACCATTCAGTTGTAGCAGAGTCTTCAAGGCGTCGCGAATCTCAGAAAATTGGGAATCATTTGTCATTTGGACGGCCTCCATCTTCTCCAATCGAGCATGCTCGAAGCTTCTAGCCGCTGGATCTGCGAGCGTAGCTCCACATAATACCGTTCCATCATTTCCGCATTTCGCTTGACATCTGCTTGCAATTCCTTCATACGCGTGTTGTCTGCCATGGTGAAATGAAAGCACCAATGAAATGGTAGTGCTAAGAATATAAATTGAATCAAATGAGTGAATCGGTTTTATTAATGATATCAGATGCAACTCTCAGCCACAGCAGCTGAAAGGAGTACAAACTTGTAAGGAAGAGGGAATGAGAAGAAATAGAGACAGAGAGAACAATCAGAGAGAAGGAATATTTCATACAACTTTCATACCCTCGCCTATCCATTATTCTCTATCTTATAACCGATTCCCACTCTAGATCCTTGAGGCGGCAGTTAGGTGCTCTCATTCTGCTTCCTCTCCCCAGTCCCTGGATTCCCGGATCCGTTGTAACCGAAGTCTCCTCCTCTGGTTGCATGTTTGCTTCATGCTGAGCTGGCATTCTCACTCCACGTGCCTGTCCTGCTGGCAGCTTCATAACAGATGCATACGATCGATATCTGCTCTTTGCTATAACAATCTGCATAGTTTCACAAATGCGATGATGCCATTACGCTAAGTTTAAATTTTATGCTGCTGCTTCTGAGTGTAATCTATGGAAGCTGTATGATCTTTCATGTCATTTTCAGTGCTGTTTTATCGTTGGAACTAGGTTATTTTTATGCTTTAAACAAGTATGTTCCTTAAACAAATAGCCAAAGAATTCGACTATTACTTTTTGAACAAGTATGAAAGGAAATTTTGTCAGTGTATTCAAAATGATGTCTTCTCTTATCTCCTTTGTAAGATCTTGATGTCTCCCCTCATGCTTACATTTTTTTTTTTTGGGGTTATTTCCCCCTTAGCTTATATTGTTTTATGTTGTTCTGTATTTTTAAACTTACGTCAGCCTCAATTTCAATTCTTGTATGTCATGATGGCGGTTTCTGTACTTCTTCAAAACATTTAACCTTATTTTTTTCCGATTTCTTTACACTTCTAAGACTCTAATAAGGTAGATAGAATACGTTTGTTTTTGCTACCATAAGTCCTTGTTTTGCTTTCCTTCTTATTACCACTTCATTTTAATGATGTAGGTGGGGCGTCGAATGCATGTGGAAATTACTCGAATAGATGAAATTAAAAACTCTTTGATACTCAGCGAAAAGGAAGCTTGGGTTAGTATTCAACTCTATCTATTTCCTATTCTTGCTTGCTCTGTTGTTTCTATGTTTCAGAGTTTTCATTCTTGCTTTCTCCTTTTTATCTTTTGAAATTCCTGCTGTACAAAATGGTGTTGCAGGAAAAGCTATATCTTCGTGAGGGAACGCTTTTAGATGGAACTGTAAAAAAGATCTTTCCATATGGAGCCCAGATCAAGATAGGAAAAAGTAATAGAAGGTGAGTGACTGCTTGGATATAGATATCAAACCCATGTGCATTTCTTTTTCCTGTTTGGTAAATCACAACTTTATTCAACAGATTCCAATAGGTGCAATTCTTACTTGCAAGGGACAGTTCAGTCTTTGTTCGATGTTTCCATATGGTTTAGTTCTGCCACTTGGGAAAAAAAAGATAACTTAATTCAAGTTGATTTCCTGCATTTGACTGATGGGAAATATAGAAAATACACTAGTAAATCAGGCACACCAACATATAAATGTTCTCCTAACTTGAAAGTTAAAACCTATTACTCGCCTTTGAAATCGGTAATATTGTTTTGAGCTGCATTAACACAAATGAAACAAATTGGTCAATCATTGCTCTCTATATGGTGGATTGCATCCATGTTCCCTTTCCATTTATTCTCAGCTGTTACAGCATTTAAACCTGTTCAACTGATTTGAATACTGTTTTGCAACTATTAATTTGAGTATTCATCTTGTCAAAAAGCTTTAGTTGTTACTTGTTAGGTTTAGGCACATGAATGTTTCATATCTCTTAAACACCTCCTTCATGTAAGAGACTTTAATACTAGGTCAAAGTGGCTCTAACAACATTTTAAAGACAAAATTACCTCAAAAGCTTAAGATTTTTAGGTGCTTGTACATGGATGGTTTTATATCTCTTAACACGTTTGTGCCAAGTTGAAAAATTAAGTCACTCCCTTATGTTAGAGTAATACGTTCCTTGATACTTGCATATACATGGGCTCAAAAATACCTCTCGCTTCATTTTTTTTCTGTGTCACCAGTTTCTGTGATTTTTTTACTTCACTTGCTGTTGAAATTTTTGTAGGTTATAGGCCCTAAGATTGAAAGTTTTATCACCTACCAACTGGAATTATAATATTCCTTCACAGTAAACTTGTATCACTCTCATAAGAACAAATGGGAAAATATAACAAACTATGGTAAGATTTTAGATAACCAACGCGAAAAATAAGAAAATCAATTCCTATTTTGTAATGTGCTCAAGTATCATTTTATTTTCTGCATGAGCATTTAAGGAGCTCATATTATAATTGGTTTGGCATTAGGATCCTCTTAATTATCATAAGATCAGTGTTTTCAGAATAGACTGGTTGAATCAAGAACCGGTTAGGTGTTTGGCCTGCTTAATTAGAAAAACTGGTTGATTTCAAAAGCAGTGAGAACTGATAAACAACTGGTCCAAAATCCAATGGTAAAGAATTGGTTTTAACCAATCAGTTCTTTTTTTTTTTTTAAAAAAAATTGTTTTTTATTTTTAATATTGAATTTTTTTTTTAAGCCAAATAATGGTTTAACGGCCAGTTAAAAAGATCTATATACATGTATTTTATTATTTATCCTTTATGTTTTTTATCTTACAAGACATATAATATGATCATTTTATATTAATTTAAAATTTGATTTCCCGTAATTTTTTTAATATTTTGTGTTAATTTATTACTTTACATATTATATAATATTATGGTATGTGAATTAGTATTTTTATTAGTTCAATGACCATTCTGGTTTTTAAAACTACACGAGTATTTGTAATTTTGAAGTTGTATCAGAGTTATGCTATAGGAGTTAGCTTAACTGAATAAGATAATGACCATGGACAGAGGAAAAGGGGCTAGCAGGAGTCATGGTCCCGGTGCCTCAAAATGTCCCTTTGGTTTGAAAATTTCTATAAATTTTAATGGTTTGTCCCCCTCGAAAAGTGTTGGTATAATCTTTGGCATCCTCAATATAGAAATCCTTGCTCTGCTTCAGTAATGACATATGTACTAAAGGGGGAATGAGTAGTGACTTTTGAGTCACACTTCCTAATCCTAACTAGACCCCTGAAGTGAGATCTTTGATATAAAAATTATTATAAGAGAGCTGAGCACACCTTGTTTTCCTTTTCCTTGAATTGAAACTGAGCTGAAAAAAGGCAGTCCATCCCCCTCCCATAACATGCCACTCTTTCCAAATTACCGATAAGATTTTTGAACTTGGGTATCCCTAGAAAATGTTCAATGCATAACCTTTTAGTGACGTTGCTTGCCTTTATCTCCAATGATTCTTCACAACCTAGCCTGCAAAAGTAAAAAATTTCATGCCTCAGAGCCCAGTTATACTTCATCTACAATTAATAATAGAAGCAGGATAAAACCATGATCTTTTATAGGGAAAAGAAAAATAGTTTTATCTGGTAAGAGCGTTATTGCCAAAATATTACCTTTACATTAGTAAGTTTAAAAAAACAAAGAAGTTTTGGCAATCACCACCATATTGGTAACTGGGAACCAGTTTTAGGTTTCACATGTTTCCATTCTGGAAGAAGTTTTTTTCTATAAGCTTAAGCTTCAAAATAACATTGACAGATGTAAATATTTCCTCAATTGCCTGCTTTGCTTTTGGGTGTTTGTGGTGCGGATTATGACAGATTTGCTTGTAAGCAAAATAAAATCATGAAATGATCATATTGTAAAAAAATAGCCCATGCAAGTAACTGCATATACATCAAAACTTTCCTTGATATATGCAATCTTTTTCTCTCCTGTTTAATTTTAGGATATTATTAAGAGAACAACAATATATTACTATACTACTTTTCATATATAATGTGTTTTTAGAATAAATGAAGGTTAAACTCAAAAATCCTAGCTAAAAGGATAAAATAAGGTTGAGCCTTTAAGTAATAGAAAATTGCAAACAATGAATGGTTTTATAGTTGGGCAAGGTAATTTGAAGATTAACCTGAACCTGTCCTGACTTGATACTAGGTCATCAAATGAGACTCGCTTTAATCATACTCTTCCTTAAGAGACAAGGTCATCCCCCGACTCGAGTAGCTCGGTTCGGGTTGGTTTAATGGGATGGGTAGGGCTGTGAACACCTTACTTGCTTTTAACTAGACTGTTTTTAGCATTTTATTGTTTTAGACCTGTAGAATTTGTGATTTATGTGTAATTCTGTGTGTCTAAATTAGACCACACCAGCCTCTATTTATAATGGGATTTGCTATAATTACAATAAATACTAATTGCTAATTGTGATCCTAATTGATATGATTCTCTAATCCTAATTAATTAAATAAGGAAACATATCATAAAATATAGAATCCTAACATATCATCGAGGATATTCTAAAATACTCTTAAGATATCAAAAAGATTTTGTCAGATATTTCTTTGATTTTCTAACACTCCCTTCAAGCTAAAGCTTACTAAGCTTTCAGCTTGTTACAAGTAAACAATGCATTTCCCTGTAAATAGAAATAAATAGAAAACATAAAAATTGAACTCCGCTGAAACAATGGTTGGGGAGGTAACTCAGGAATGTTGGAGAAGCTGGAGAGATTTGCTATAAAGATAGCTTAGCCAGATAGCTGGACTGATCATCAGCCTGAGAGAAATTTCTTGGCAAGCAATGAAGAAAAGCAAGATCCGATCTTCTCAAAACAACATTTGGAAGCTTCAAACCAATAAAACGGAGTTCCAAAATATTTAAACTTGAAATTAAGTTTGCCAACTGCTTCACAGAGACGGGCCTAATGCATTTGGGACAAAGACGAAGCCATGCCAGTGCATCTGGGACGAAGAGGGGCCAGTGCATCTGGGAAAAAGGCCGAGACCAGAGCATTTGGGACGATAAGCTGGACTAGTGTGAGTCATAACCATAATAAGTAACCATCGAGTTGATCATTGGTGGGAAGAGAATGCACCATCGGAATAGTCATCGATGGGGAAAGAAGTTATCACTAGTATGATTCATTTGTGGAAAAAAAGATACCACCGGAATAATCGTCGGTGAGAAGAAAAGCCACTGATATGATCCATTAGTGAGAAAAGAAGACATGACAAACAAAAAATCAGAGACCGCAAGAAACCTCTGAAAAATCTGACCAGATGGGTTGTCAAGAGGAGATAGAAAATGCGTCAAACAGGAGAGAGAAATGGCTGTTTGCATAGGGGTGGGCACGGGTACAGGTTGACCCGCAAACCCGACCTACCCGATCCAACCCAACCCACAAAATCCGAGTTGGATTGGGTCATTGGGTTGAGTCGATTTTGAAAGAAGCAAATCCAAAGCCTATGGTTTGGGTGTCGGGTCAAAAGATTGCGAACCCAAGCAAAGCAACCCAACCCAACCCAACCCAACACATTGCTTGTAATTGAGCGCATATACTGACTAATATCATATGAATGAAGACGTAATTTGTAAACACATAAATTTTGTTTTGTTTTCATTTCATTTAGTGCTATAATTTTAGTGGAAATTTTACTCCAAATTGAGGTCAATTGTGCTTTTTATGCAACCATGAAGACATGGCGATTTTTTTTATTTGAAAATCCAAATTAAGGCCTCGACAATGGAGTTTTTGTTCTATTTTTTCAATTTTTCTCAATTTTTTTTTCTGAAAAATAAATATTTTAATAATAAACCTATCACCCGATCCAAACCAACCCATATGAGGTCGCGTAGGGTTGGTTTGGGTTACGCAAAAAAAATCAATTAACCAACCCAACCCAACCCGTATTTAGTTGATTGGGTTGAGTCTTCAAACACTCCAAAACCCACTCAACCCAACCCATGCCCACCCCTATGTTTGCACTAGAACCAAGGTACCCATGTACTGAAAAATGCTCAAACAGCAACAAAGAAACCCTTAAAAAAGGGACCCACAAGTCGAAAGGAATCCCGAACAAACCTGGAAGAGAAGATGGGTCAACCGACGCAAGCAGACGGCAAAACAGTGACCATACAAATTTGTATGGACACATGAATAGTGTTCGTACGGACTATGTACAGTAAGCTGTATGGATTTGTACGGATGAACATGGTCGATGAACATTGACTGCTTGCTGACTGCGATCAACGACAGTGGGCGACGTCCAACGAGAATTAGTGCACAATGAAGGTGCCAAATGCTGCAAAGAAGGCAGCAAAAAAGGGTAGAGAACAAGCCGAAAAGCTGCAAAAAGGGACAGAGAACACGTCAAAAAGCAGAGGACGATAGCGGTAGGTCGGTCGAAAGTAATGACAATCGCGCTGGAAAAAGTAAATACAGCGGCAAAGGTGACACGCCGAAAGAGAGGAACACTGTAGAAGAGAGCGGAAACCGCCATAAAAATGACTGTAGCGGCAGCGGACAACAGCTGACAGAGAGTGGAAAGAGCCGCTGGAAAACTGAAAAGATGGCGTTGCCGACGGCGATGGTGAAGTGTAGAGAAAGATCACAGAATCAAACCGGCTCTGATACCATTTAGAATTTGTGATTTCTTTGTAATTCTGTGTGTCTAAATCAGACCACACCAGCCTCTATTTATAATGGGATTTGCAATAATTACAATAAATACTAATTGCTAATTGTAATCCTAATTGATATGATTCTCTAATCCTAATTAATTAAAAAAGGAAACATATCATAAAATATAAAATCCTAACATATCATCTAGGATATTCTAAAATACTCTTAAGATATCAAAAAGATTTTGTCAGATATTTCTCTGATTTTCTAACAAGACCCAAAAAATAAACCCGACATAAATTTTTAACAGGTATAGGTACAAGTTACATTGAACTTTGATTCTCTTAGTAAATGAAGTTAACAAATATACAAGTGCATCAACCCTTGTTACTGCATAATTTTCTTTGTTATTTCCCTTCCTGTCTTGGTTTTGATTATCCCATTCCCATATCTATCCTTATCATTGTTGCATCATCGGACATTCTGGTTTGGCTGTTTTGTTGTTAAGAGTCCTTTTTTCTTATATATCATGTTCTACAACTTATCATTTACAAGATTTATTATATCAATTTCATTAATTAAAATTGTTAAATTTGGATTAAAGCTGTCTACAACCTGACATTTAAAATGAACCTTTGGATGCCTTTCAGTGGGTTGCTGCATGTTTCAAACATCAGTCGAGCTGAAGTTACTTCTGTCAGTGACATACTTTCTGTTGATGAGAACGTTAAGGTTCTGGTTGTGAAGTCAATGTTCCCTGATAAAATTTCTGTGAGGTAATGGATTGCTGACTTTTAACTTCCTTTTGTAACTGCTGGGTGTATTGAGTTTATTCTTGTTTAATTTGCCTTGTTTGGTTAACCTGGAATCCTGGATGATGATGCTCCTATTTCTACCATCCCTACAAATAAGGCAACTCCTTACAAAAACAAGGCATCATCATAGAAAGGACAAAATAAGTTTATCACTAAATACAAAATGGTTTAATCCAAATTAAAAAAATGATGTTTTCCAATTAGGAGATGGTTGTGCCTAATAATGGCATGAAAGGCCAAAATTGAAGATGTGTAAAATGTTCAACTAATTAGAAAATTACGACAGTGAAAAATAACCAGCATGAGGTGAATCTTGAGTAACAAAAAAAAAAAAAAGTAACTTCGCTTGTAGAGAAGTGTGTCTTTATTTGGGCTCACTACAGTGCAACTTTCTTGTTCTTTACATGCTGCATGTGTCTAGTTTTAACCCTTTTCCCTAAACTTTTCTGTTAGAGTGCAAGTTAGTGCAATAAATTGCTGCTGATGGCAAGTTGCTTTTCTTACCATGCAGCATTGCAGACCTTGAAAGTGAACCTGGCCTTTTTCTTTCAAATAAAGAGGTATTGATTTATTATAATCCTGTTTAAAATTCTTCTATGGTTTTAGTTGGATTGACCATGATAGATTCCAATTTTTTTTCCCTTTTTGGCCATACAAAGAGAGTATTTTTGGAGGCTGATATGATGGCAAAGAAATATAAGCAAAAGCTACCTCCTCCTGTTATTTCTACGCAATCGCGATTAGGACCACTGCCAACAAGTGCCCTGCCTTTCGAAAATGAAGCACTTTATGCAAACTTGAAGTGGTTTAAGTTTGAAAAATCATGATGAAACAAGTTGACCCACGAAGCATGACATTATTCACTGAGAGAAGCTCAATTGAGAGAACCTGGCATTGCATGGATCACCGGTTCCATGACGGGCTACCTTTTTGGAAAAGAACATGAAGAGCCTCCTCGATCTCGAATGGAAAAGCTTTTGATGCTGTCATTGTTCTCCTATGTTGTTTTGGAACATAAAGAGCACGAGCATGAAGGATGTGGTGAAATTGATTAAAGCGTAATTCACTTTTATTCTTTTTTTCACCTCTAAATTTCTTTCTTGTTGCCAACAAAGATTTCCCTTTTTTTTTCTTTAGTTGTTTCTCCATTTTAGGCGTCATTTTATAAATAGATTCATGTAGTTGGATGTAAATTCTGGGGCAAACTATGATGGTTTAATTTTGATTTGCTGTCACAGAGAAGTTTCTTACACTATCATCTAATTATGTGTTGATATTTTCGACGTTTCAATTTGGAAGTTTCATTAAATGATGTTTTAACACGTTGTTAAACGATAGTGTAAAAGTTTTACCCTGTGAAGATCAAAATTAAATCCAAATTGTAGTTACATCCATTCACTCAAAAAAAAAATTCCCATATTAAATTTTCTCTTGTTTTCGTCTCTTTATGATACATCTGAATCTGAATTTGGACAGCATTGATCTCTAATTTTAGTAGTAAAATAAAATAGACAGTAGCCAATGGGAATTGTATGTCTTCTGCTCTTCAGAGGTGACATTTAGTGTTTTACCTTTACTAAATCATTTGAAGTTTCAGTAGAATTCGTCGCGGTTACACTGGTGATCTGGTCAGGGAAATAGAATGAATTGAAGCTCTCTCTGGTTGGGAACTGAATTCGAATACTGACTAAACCAAGCGCTCTCGGATCATTGGAGATGGCCTGGACATTTAAAATTAATTGGAACATCACGTTTCTTTTCTTTTTTGATAGATGAACATCATATTTCCAAGGTCGATAGATTTGAAAATGAGTTAACAATTAACATAAGAAACGAGAATAATTTGGAATGAATATAATAGTTTACAAAAATTAGATATCGCTTACTGAAGATTTGGAAAATGCAAACTCCAGTTAAGCGGAAAAAAATACAAAATATAGCCTTCGAAAAGATAGATAAAAGGTTTTAAAATTAAAATATAACACATTTTGAGAGATATTTATATTATAAAAGAAACTTAAGATTGTTAATTGAATTGAATAGAATATATTCACATCTCACCCAGTTGAAAGGAAAAAATAATAATGTTCTTGCATATAATGTTATTTTTGTCTATTCTTTATTTTCCTTTAAGCAAGCAAAATCACAATCTTGCGATTATTTTTCCCCATATTTCTCACCCCCCCTATAGCATCATGATAACAATTTACTAATACCAGATCTTGGTATTCGGGAAACTTGCTTGGCATGAAGCACGGGAAGAAATGAGCGTGCGAAGAAAAGCTCAAATAATTTGTATCCAAAAAAAACCTTTGTTTTTTACTTTGACTCCCGACTGCACCCTCAACTCAACCAACATGACTCATTACTCGCAACAAATACATATGTAGAATGGAAATAACAATAATGATAAACTCCCAGACCCCGAAAGCTCAACCAGTCGAGCCTCAAAACTCACACCCAACCCTAATTTCACTTGCTGACAAAAACTCAACAGGACACAAACATCTCAATTGCATGGCAGTGACACAACTCGACGACTATTAAGTATGAGAGTATCCCAAGATATGGGCGGAAAAAACATCGACCACAATCTTGCAAGATTGCCTAGTATGAAATATGAATGAATAATACTCAAGCTGAGGACGCAGGCTCTTCAACTTTTTTATCTGCATCTGCCTTACTTTCCTCTCCTGATGCAGATTCTTGTTCCCCAGTTTTGTCCTCAGGCTTCTCGTCATCTTTCTTCTCTGCATCAGCCTTCTCGTCATCTTTCTTCTCTGCATCAGCCTTCTCAGCAACACTCAATTTTTCTATAAGACCAGCTGCTGCAGATGCAGATGCATCATTGTCTTCCTCTTGCTTCTGGGACTCAGCAACTTCTTGGAATTTTTCCATGAAGCTTTTGCAATCTAGCAGAAGGTCAAAGAAACGGTAAATTGATTTACTCGCAAAAGATCATGGCAAGAATAACAATTAAAAAACTATCCCAGCAATACTCCTATATTCCAGCCAAACAGAGTACAGCAAAGAGCATCAAGGAAAAAAAGTTTCCACACAAAAAATTATATAGATTTTGCAGACCATGTAAGGGATAAATAGAAAAACCATTTCACTTCTGAAATTGACGGACTACAAGTGCGCTAAATCCTTGAAATTGAAAATAGAGCGGGTTCCCTTTACCATAATAAAGCAAATTTTTATCAAGCATACATACAGTGTAATAGAATTCTTAAAAATAAGTAAGACCTCTTATGGGGCATAGAATGAATAATATGTTTTTCATTAATTATTTATTATATAAAATAAATGTCTAAAATAAACAGTGCTCATGTAGTTGTGATCTTAGATTCTTGCTGAAGATATCGAGAACCAACGGTCTCGTGTAACACAAAGTCATTGTACAATAAAAAAAATGCTGGAAATTCACAAAAGTGAGTTATCTCATGGGCAGGCAATTTTGACTGTGCCATCATCATATTAAGGATGGAAGGAACTTCCAGAATTTCATACAACTCAACCTGAGATATCGACCACATTTGACTTGCCGTAATTAAGTACATAAAGGCCACTTAAAATCTGTTCTGAATTTTAACTATGAAAAGAATATTACACAGTAAGCATACCATTGAAACTATGAAAAAAAGAGAGAGAAAAAATACATTGAGACTATTTCATGACTATAGTGTCATCATCAAAGACGTTCGAACATTTTTCTACTGTCTACATATATAGTTGTTTGACTAAGGTAAGATATCCATTTCAAAATCTGAAAGATATCGTGATTATGTGCTCCAATTAGGAATCAATCAGACAGTATATTTAAAGCTTGAAAAGAATCGGTAAAGAATCTGTTGTTTTAAATTTTAACTATGAAAAGAATATTACACACAGCAATACCATTGAAACTATGAAAAAAAGAGAGAAAACATACATTGTGAGATTATTTCATGTCTATAGTGTCATCATCAAAGACATTTGAACATTTTTCTAATGTCTATATATATAGTTGTTTGACTAAGGTAAGATATCCATTTTAAAATCTGAAAGATATCGTGATTATGTGCTCCAATTAGGATCCAATTATACAGTATATTTAAAGCTTGAAACCTATTTAAAAATATTTTAAACACGTAATTGTAAAGTCCAGATTTTTTGTTATGAGCCTGATTCTATGCAAACTGAATTCAAACAGTAAATATAACCAAATCTTTTTCACTAACTTAATTGTTTTACAAAAATCTCTTTGAAATCAGGAACATGTCTAGATATTTTCAATAGATCAAGACACTACATAACGAGGATGCTTTACCAATAATTACTACGCCCAGCTACGCAGGAGACCAAATATCAAAATGAACAGAGGGTGTGATGATAAGTGGAACATGCTAAATTACTGTGAGCACAGCAAGTTTCATCCATGAGATCTTCCAAACAATAATGACTAATACCATATAAAGTTACAACTAAATTTCCCAGATCAACAGAAAGCTTCGTAGAAACTTTGCAAGGTAAATGTTTTTGCAGAGATTTGTGAAAAGCAACCTCTGAATCGCAAAAGATACACACAAATGCTATTGTTTCGGGGAACACTGGGCGCAGAACAATACATTGTGATCAGTTGGTTCAAAATTAAAACTGGGAACAAATCAATGATAGAAACCATCTAGTGACTAAAAATAGCAAACACATCAGAATAACTTCACAGATTGAGATTGCCACCATATCTATTATCGAACAGAAATTGACAGATCAATGAATAGTAAACAAGGGTGACAGATAACTGCAAGACATCTAGATTGAAAGCGACCAACTTAATCTATCAGTAAATCACAAAATTTGTCTAAATCAAGCGAATTACAAAACCAGCAAACACAACAGCAGCATGTAAACAAAATTGTCTTCAAAATGCAGCTTGAAAACGCATACTTACTTTCAATAGAAGGAAAACGAATGCAGAAAAGCTCATCCTTGAGTTCACCATCAGCAAAATCCCTGGCATGCCAAACGCAAGATTTCTCGTTCCCAGCATGCTCTTGAACAGTCATCTTGGGTAAAACTGCAACAATCGAGAACCAAAAACAAATCTCAAAATCAAAATTAGGAAACAAAGATGCAGATACGGATCAGATGCAGAGGAAGAAAAAAAGGGCACATACTGAGATGATTGGCACAGATCTTGAGAGTCTTCGATTGTCTCATGAGAAGCCTAACTTTGCCAGTGACCTTGTGCTTCAGGAACCTGACGGTTCCAGCGCCTCTCTCTTTCCACTGGTTTCCATCTTTGTCGAACCGGTAAAGCTTCGATTTGCTGCGATCAAAGAAAAACCATCACCGATGTACGGTAAAACCCTAAAAACGAAAGGGAAATAGGAGAAGGAAAGAACATACAGATCTAGAATGGCATCTTCCTCCTCTTCGCCGGTGGTGACGGCAACCTCCTCGAGCTTGACGATGGGAGCGACTTGAGCTCCGGTGTCCTCGTCATCGCCGGCGGCAGGTGCCTCCTCCTCTTCCCGGTGCTCGGGATCGGCGCTCGACATCTTCTAGAGTGAGGATGAGAGAGAGATCGTGCGTTTTTTTGTGGGTAGTGCCGCTAGGGTTTAGAAAGTGTGGGGCGGTAGTGAGCGAGAGTGGAGGTTGGGGTGTTGTAACTTCGTATATAGGGATGCGGGATGGGCATATTAGCGTTGCAAATTCCATTTTACATCTATTATTATTGATTATTGATTTTAAGATTTATTTATTCATTTTATTTTTTTAAAAATGCTAAGGACATATGAATTTCAACTAATAAAAAAGAGTGGCATTTAGCATGAACTATTAGTTAGGTGGTTCACCGGTGAACCATGAGTTAAAATTCGTTGGATTTCTCTCAAGATAAAGGACGGTTGGGATTACTGACTCATTGGTTAGGTAATAGGTAAATGCGAATTTAATCTTAAATTGCAAAGTGGTTGCATCTCTAGCGGAATGCTCCAAATGCTCATTTATAGACAGCGGGAGAAAAACTGAAACAAAATGCTCCAAATCTAAAGTGACCAACACATATGAACACAAATGTATCCAGAAAAAACCAGAAAAAGAACAAGACGGGGAAGAACAAAACAAGATGGCCCAAGCGTAATATCAAATCGCTTATCATGCTGATGTGTCCGGATCTATCTGTATGAGGAAGATAAAGTTGAGAAAAAGAATTGAGCATTTTTTTTGGTAGAGTACAAAAAAATTGAAATAGTTTAAGAACAAAAATTTAATAAAAGATTCAAAAAAATTCATCCAATTTTTCAACCAGAAACAATTCAAGAGCAAAGATTTAATAAAAGATTGAAAACAATTGAAGGTGCCATCATCACGAGGATGAATACGTCAACTTGAACACCGACTTAAAAGAAAAATAGGGGAATGGAGATCAACCAAGAAATGCAAGAATGAAAAATTTGAAGACAAAAAAAAAGGGAAAATCTGAAACATGATAAATTGGTGAATAGATGTGAGAGTGTCTGCCATGGCTACGATGGTAATATTGGCTGGAATCTTGTTCTTTCAGATGGTCTGAACTCTTTCACATGGATCTGAATTCAAAGCGCATAGTTTCTCCATTTCAAAAATCGGAGAACCCAAAATGAAATTTCATAGTGATAGCCTAAAATAATTTAAAACCTTTGCTTCATAGGGGTTAAGTTTGGCTTCTTCTACGTTGCTTCAGGGATTTGGCCACAAAAAAAGTTGACTTTTTCACTTTTCCCCATAAATAGATTGAGCATCGTCGACACCGTATTTTTTTGCCCACTCATCCCTCTTCCGTTCAAAGTTCATTTCAGAAAATAGGCGTGCGGATTGACGATGGCGAGGTGTGGTTGCGACAATTAGGGGTTGGTATTGGTGGACAGATGATGAAGGTGATCGATTTTGTAATTTAACAGACTTTATAATTTTGCCCTTACGAAAATAGTATATTATGATATTGACCCCTCCTTTACCCACTATATCCGGTCACTTCCCTGGTTCACCCACGAACCATATACCATACAAGTTCACTGTAGAAGCCACCTATGAATAATTATATTTATTTTTGTTTATTGCATTAATGCTATATAAAACAGGCTCCGTTGTGTAGTCAAGACACACAATTTCAGTATCTCTTGTCTCTATTTTCTCTCTTTCAACGATCTAAAACACAAATTTGTGTTCCAAAAAAATACTTTTGGAATGCAATAATTAAGGTGTAAAAACTTCCGAAAGTATCTTTTCAGAAATAAATTTGTCAAGTTTTTGGAAACGTATTTTCAGAATCAGGTTTTCTTCCAAAAGTATGACTCCATAAGTCAATAAAACATGTTTTCAAAAGTATATTTTTGGAACTCAACAATTTTAGTTTCGGAACTATATTCACTTTCTGAAAAATATACTTTGGGTTTGGGTGTAGGGTGGGGGTATCTCCAAAAGGAGGGAGAAAATGAGAGAAGAAGAAGAAGAGGTTAAAGATGTAGGCTTTTTTTAATTTAAAAGGGAGTGGGGTGGGTTTTGGCACCTTCTCGAAGTTAACATCCAGAAAGAGATACATTTATGGTATGTTTGGTTTTGAAAATAAATTGTGAAGAGAGAAATATGTGAGAGAGAGTGTGAGAAGAGAGAAAAAGATGAGAAATATAGTAGATTTAGGGTATTGATTGGTTTAAAAGAAAAAGAAGAGAAATAGAAGAGAGAGAAGTATGTTTAATTTTTCAAAGGACAAAAATATCCTTGTGCTAAAAATTGATTTATTTTTTTATTTGAATTCAATTAATTAATTAATTAAATTTCTTAATTTAGTTTTTTTATAAAAATCATTTACATTGCATAATTAAATTATTGATTATAATAATTAAATTGTTAATTTATTATAAATCAATTAATTGATCAATTTAATTTAATTTATTTAATTTAATATTTGTTTTAACTCAATTGTTTAATATTTTAGTTAATTAATTTTTTATTTTAATTGATTAATTTAATTTCTAATGCAAAATAATGCGTCAGAATAGTATGTGCCAAAGTGATGCGGCACTGTTCATAAAAAAATAACGTGCGCAGTTCCAAAACGCTGCAGCCATTTATTCGCCAGAATTGAGACCCAAATTCGTCAGTTCGTATCACTAACTTTATTTCTTCACTATTGGAGAGAAAGAAATATTCCGTGGGGCCCACCATAATTTTTTTCTGTCTTTCCTATTTCTCTTCTAACTCTCTCCTCTTTCTCTCTTCTTCATTTCTCTCTTATGGTGTGATTGGTTCACGAGAAAAATTGTAAAAAGAAAGTATGAGAAGAGAGAAAAAGATGATAAATATAATAGATTTGGGGTATTGATTGGAATAAGAAAAAAAGAGAAGAGAAAAATATTGATTATTTTTTAAAAGACATCAATACCCTTGACTAAAAATTTAAATAATTTAAGATAATTAATTTACTTATTAATTTAATTAGTTAATTAAAAAAATTAATCAGTCTAAGTAAAATTAAATAATTAATTTAATTTTTTATTTTAATTAATTAAATACATGATTAATTTATTGTACATGGCGGTACAAGCCTAGTATGCTAGTAGACAAAAAATTTGGAACGTAGTGGCGGTACAATCTTAACATAAAATTTGGAAGCTAGCAGACAAAAACGAGGGTAATGATGGAAAAACTAGTCTCTCTCCATTTTCTTCGCACCAGAACGAAGAGTAAAAAAAGTGGGTGGACCTCACGTATTTGAGTCTTTTTTTGCGTTTTCTTCGGCAACCAATCCGGAGAAATTCTTTATTTCTCGCCAAACTCTATCGTAGCATTTTAATCTCTACCAATCTGACGCTAAGCTATTTCTCTTAAACCAGTCAAGCCATTAGAGAAAAATAACGAAAAGCAAAAACGGAGCATATCAGAAGAAAAATAGGGGTGCAGAAGGCAACCCCTAGAAAATGGAACCATAAAATGGTCATCTGAATGGGACATGACCCATAGGCCCACTGTTTTAACTATGTAACATAAGGGTTGGGCTTAGTCATATAGCAACTGAAACTCAATTTATCAAAGGCAAATCTTATTAACCCCTCCTCCAATTCATTTTGCCACCTCCCTTTAACTATAAAAAGACAAAAGTACCCCCGCCCCTAAAATTCCAAAATTCATCCATTTTCCCACATCTTCTCCTCCCCATTATTCCCCAATCCACCACCCCCAAGACCCATAACAACCCTTTCTCCCATTTATGTACTAATTGACCAAAAATAAAAAGTCATGGACTAACCGGTATAGCAATTTTATTTTCCTTGACAAAATTTTTTAAACATTTTAATATATCCAATTTTCTATAAACTTTACTTTCATTAAATTTATGTTTATTTTTGTTTTGTGAAGTAATTTGGCCAATTTTTTCTCCTATTGTTTTTAAAAATGTAATGTTTATTACTATTTAATGATGAAAAAAATTACAAATTAACAAATACACATGATGTTAGTCAACCAACCATAAGCTAGTTGGTTGACATTTTGTTGGTTCGTCAACCAACCAACAAAATTACAAATTAACAAATTACTATTTCTATGGAAGATTTTAAATAAAGCTATCCCGGTGAGAATACAGCTCAGAGATAGAGGGGTTGCATGCCTCTTATTCTGCCCTAGATGCAATGATTCGATGGAAACAATAGACCATACTTTTAGAGACTGTATTAAAGTTACTTAGATTTGGTTCGCATCTAATTTGGGAGTTAACTTTGGTAGGAACCGTCAGATTCCTTTCAACATTTGGTTAGAAAGCCTAATTCTGAATGAAAAAGCAGAGATTGTATAACACATAGCTTTTGTTATCTATAGCATTTGGTGGGCTCGCAATTTCAGCTGTTTTGAGGAGAAAGATATACCTATGGTGGTGTCAGCTAGGAAGGCGTGCTCCATCCTTGAGGAGTACCGTCGCGCTGGTGGTGTTGGTGTGACGCAACGGGTGAATCCAATTCGTCCAGTTTGTTGGGTGGTTCCTCGTGGCGACGAGATGAAGGTTAATGTGGATGCAGCCCTGGCTTCTGATGGTCGATGGGGTTGCAGTGCTATTGTTTGAGACATGGACGATATGGTGATCAAGGCGGCGAATTGCTCAGCGCCAGGCTTTGATGATAGTGCAGCGGCAGAGGCAAAAGCGGTGTGGTTAGGGTTGAAAATAGCGAAGGAATTGGAGTGGAGAGGCTAATCGTGGAATCCGATGCTAAAGAAGTGGTGGATTTTCTTCAAAGCAGTTCGTGGCCCAATTTGGGCTCTATTCTTAGGCTTTGTATTTCCTTAGTGGGCCAATTTAAGCAGGTCCAATTTCAATTTGTGCCTAGATAGGTTAAATGGGCTGTCCATTATTTAGCCCATTATGCCTTAGAGAACCCTAATAGAGTGTGGGTAGATGTTTTTCCTATTTGTATAGCTCAAGCTTGTAAGACAGATTTGCCATATCCAGTTTAATGAAAGTGGTTTTGGTTTCCAAAAAAAAAAACATAAGCTAGTTGTCATATCATTAAAAGTTTTACCTTTAATCATAATTACTTCGAAAGTCAAATATATGATGGTTTGTGATTGATTGACAGTGTAAATTTTTTTTACACCGACAATACATCAAAATTAAACTCGAAATTCAAATTCAAACTTTTTTATAAATTCTCAATTTCTTTTATTTAAAGCATCACTTGGCATAAAATTCGTTATGGTGATATGATATTTATTCATTTTAAATAATGGCGAACATCTTTTTAAAAGTTTCCAAATATTTATTCCAAATCATTATTTTTACAATTTCATGTCGAGACGGGGATACAAGACCATCATGAAATTCAAAAGTCAAAAGAATCTTTACAACACGACAGTAGTGAATTGTTTCCCTTTCACTTATTTGCCACACGAGGAGTGACGCTAATAGTACGAAACAGAATTCCACGAAACCCACAAAGAAAACTAAGAGCCAATCACGTCTCAACAAGCTTATAACAATACACTGGAGATTAGGTTTTGTAAACTTATCCAACGTCCAGGTGTAATTCGTACTAGCATATGTTTTGTGGAAAATAAAAATCATAACTGAACGTAAACACAAGGAGATTGAATTGTGTTGAAAACTTTTCACAAACTTTACGTTAAAAACATTTTTCTATGAAAATTGTTTGTTATCGAAAGCTGAAATAAGACCGGATGCTGGAAATAAGTTTATGAAAACTTGTTTTTCTTTACAAGTTAAAAGTAAATGTAAAACAGTAAAGCAAGAGACACGGAGATTATATTAGTTCACCGCCAAACTGGTAGCTACGTCTAATTCCTTCTTTTCTGAAGGATTTTCACTATAATCAACTGATTACAAGTTTCCTTAAGAGTATTCTACTGTCACAAACTTGACAATACTTTTAACTTCTCAAAACGACTCAGTACGTTCGAGCCTTTGAGGAACTAAACCTGTAACTAGGCAATATAACTTTCACAAAGTATTTTTTTTGAATACAATCAAATAACTCTCACAGAGAGAATGAAAAGATTAAGCTCAAAACAATAACTTTCTAAAAGAAAGAATATAAGACGCTGAAGTTTAGTTCTTGGTTTCCAGAAACTTGGAACGAAACTTGATTGCTCACAGAGTAATAGCTCTTTCAGAATGTAGTTTCTAGCCATCTTATTCAATGAATACCTTGAGATATTTATAGGAGTCTTGAGGATAATACCGTTGCAGATATTCTAGCTCCATATCATTGAGTGATGTAATTTGAAATTATGTAATTTTCTTCCTTTCCAGAGAATATCAGAATAGTACATATTTCTGTTATTGTACTATTTGCTTTTCACACAATTGACTTGTACGAATTTGTCTTATTCTAAAGGTGCCACATTTGATTCCTCGTACATAAAATTGAGCGCACAAAATCAAATTCGAATTCCGTTCCAGGAAAGCTGAGGTAAAAGAGCATAAACGTGACTATCACGTGCTTCATTTAAAATATCAGATGCTCACTCAAAGATCAAACGGACGTTCGCTGCAATTGAGTAACCACGTGTCATAAGAATACACTTCCAGACGCTCGCTACAAACAAGAAGCTGAAGTGAACTAGACGCAGACACATATGGAATGTATTCAACTTCTTGTAAAATACTTCTTCTTGCTTGAGTGAGTTATAAAATATAAATATTTTAATTCCTGCACACTTCAAGACTTATTAGAAGTTAAATTGTTCTCTTGTAAATACTTTATTATCATCAAAATTAATGAGGGTCTAAACTTCTCAATCGTTTAGGTTCTAACAATAACAAACATCATTATCCTTGCCGCAAACATCTATCAATATATTATATACAAATGAGAATGAAACTCATTGATTACACAACTAGATGTCATTCTCTTATGCAATTAGCATTAAATATGCCTTCAAAAATTGACAGGTGGTCCTATGTCATCTTACATCAGCCTTAATTCAATTACATGTATATTAGTCATCAATTTCTACAAAAAAAAACAACCGGAATTAATTGTACCAAAACTAAATGAATTATATTCTATTTTTAATACATTAACGAATTATAATATTGCATTAACACTAATTAAAATTACAAACCAAATGTCAATTTTTAATATATCAGTAAATAAAAAAGCAAAAAATATATGTATGACATAGTGTCGGATTATTTTATATGTAGTTTTAAAAATATCATATATTAAAAAATTCAAAATATCGATATTATTATAAAAAATTCACTCTCATTACATTTAAAAGAATTGTATATATTGACTTATTGAGTGCTTTAGAATTTTAATTATAATAACAATTTTTAGCGATTTATTTATTTTGTATTAGAAATAATTCCTATAATTCCTAAAGGTTTACAAACTGATATATAAAGTTTTAACTAGTGTATTTACCCGTGCTCGCACGGATTAGCTAAATTTTATGATGTACAAAGTAAAATAAATTATTTATTTATTTTTTGACAAAAAATAAATCATTTATGAAAAGTTATAAAATTAAAAGTAACTAAATTTGTATAGTAAAATAATGATGAATAGTGATTGATAATTTATATAATTAATAATTAAAAATATATAAGTCATTTAAAGATTTTACACTGTGAAATTATTGTTTGACATGAGGTAATAGTGGTTGCTATAATTAAAACATTAACTCAAAAAATAAATTGATTTAGGTAAAAAATTTAATTAGATAATATTTTGATTGCATGAAAAATATCTAGATATGAGAATTAATTGATTGATATGCTTTAATTTATTTATATTTTGAATTTGAATTTGATTTAATTCAAATTTGATTGAATGGTAAAAGTCTAGATAAGAGCATTAATTGATTGATATATCTTAATTAATGAAATATCATGGATTAAAAAATAAAAAATAAAATATTTTACATTTTGGCGGGAAAAGAATGAATGTGGAGCTGTCACGTGGTATGAGTCTACGTGGCAAAACTTCATTTTATATAATATAGTAGATAGTAGATTATGTAATACTAATGTGTACTACAATGTAAATAATTTGTGTACTACAATGTAAATACCTTTACGGCATTTAATTATATTAATGAAAATTAATCAAATTAATGACAAATAATTTGTAATAACGTCTAAAATATAAATATAATAATGGCTACCATTATATCTATACCATTTTGAAGAAAGCAATTAATGTATTTACCATTTGAGGCGTGGTAATTCAAATTTGCATTAATGTCTATATAATTTTCGTCCCAGAATAATACGTTTTCAATTAACCCATTTATTTCAATAATTGAAATCATCATTTTATACCAAATTCAAAAAAATAAAATTCAAATTATAGTGAGTCTACTATATCTATAAATTGATACCTCTAATAACCTAATCCCCATCAGCCAGGAAGCATGAATTCATACACTCACATCGTCTGAAACCATACACATCACGTATACACTATGCCTCCCAAGTATGACCACATTTCAGATATTCCTGTGAAACACGAAAACTAGAGTATTCTCGTGGGCGTTAATAGAATGTATCATGTGACCGTATATCAGCCAGCAAGCTTCCTTTCTCCCTTGAATTGGTACTTATTGATACAAAGGTTTTTCTCCAAAAAATTTTATTATTTCAATTTGTATTATTTCTTCCTCCACGTTTTTATGCTAATTTCGTTATTTGTTTGTTAACAGGGAAATAAAATCCATGCGACTGTTTGCAAATCTCTTATTTATAGGTTTGAAAATGATTTGAATGAAGGCTTTGTGTATCATATGAGCAATTTTGGTGTAGCTGCTAACTCCGAAAACTACCGAACAACCCGACACCAAGATAAACTCAATTTCCAATATGCTACTAAAATAAAGAAGATTGATAATGTTCATGTTCCTATGAAATCTGTCATGCATGGTGACCTTATTAAGACATAGATGTAGCCTTGAGAGAGAGAGAGAGAGATGTAGTGTTTATAATAAATTATTTTAAAAATTTCCTTTGTCCTTATTATTATTTGATAATGATACATTGATGATTCTTTTTTGCCTTTCGAATTATGCAATGAATTTTTTATATATGTGTTAGACACTCGTGTGATTTTTTTATTTTTATTTTATGAAAGTGGGATGAACTCAAGGACAATGGGAAGCAACAAAGAAGCGTTTTGCATAGAAGAGGTTATTGCAAAACTCAAGGACGATGGAGAGGCTGGAGACTTTGATGGCTTCCTTTGAATATCATTTGTAAGCTCAACGACAACGTTCACTTCCCTCTTTTGAAGTAAATGGATCAGTTAAGTCTATATTGGAATTGGATTTTTATTTTGATTCTTTTTATGTTTTGTTATCGGTGAGAAAGTAATGAACCATATCCAATTTTATGGCAAATAATCAGATCAAATGATGCCAACTTTTATTTGTGTAATTTGATTTGTATTTGCAATTGCAGCTATTTTCCTATCTTTATGGTTTATCCCATTTGCAGCTTTTATTTCCTTCAAATGCTTCCAGTTATTTTTATTTTCATTTTCTTTTTATTTTTTGATGAAAGAACCTCAAGAATCTACAGACATTGAAGTCTACTTACACGAACTATTCGGTCCATATTGGTACAAAGCCTTTTTTTTTTGCAAAAGAAAAAAAAAGAGTTGGATATAATTTGATTGAAGGCCCAGTGCTGGAGTTGATTTCAAAGTTGATGGTGGGTATATAATCTTCTTAAATTATCTTTTGTATGTCATGGAGTTGGATATAATTGAATTGATGGCCTTAAAACTCAGGATGTAATTGATACTCTATTATTAGCATAACAAGTAGTACACCATCAATTTTTTTTTGACGCATCCACACCATCATTAGTGAGTAGGAAAAATGAAACAAATCCGGTGTATACCTTTCTTTTTCTTTTTTTTTGACAAGAGGTGTATACCTTTCAATCATATATATCACTTGATCTTTTTTTTTTCCTATGCAATATCACTTAAGTTTTATTTTAAATTTAAAACTACAGGTGTTAATTTTTTTACAAAATTTATTTAATCAAACAATTAAATATACAGTTCTCAAATTAATGGAAATACAAAGTTTAATGGATATATCTTTATTGTTTTTCTTTTTTAGTTCATGCACAATATTTCATTTAGAATTGTGGATGCATTTTTGCGACTATTCTTTTACCTCTTTTTTTACTTTAATTCAATGTTTTAAAAACCGAACCGGATATCGAATCGGTGAGACTTCCGTGTAATAGTTCAACCGCTTTTAACCGCTCGAACCGGGATGAAACCGCGGTTGAACCGCCAAAATAACCGGACCGTAAATAAGGTTGGTTCAAGGTTCAACCGGTTGAACCGTCCGGTTCGGTTCGATTTTTAAAACACTGCTTTAATTCTTATTCTTATCTCTATTATCTATTCTGTATCTCTATGTCTATTATATACATTTGGGAATAATCTCATCGATTATTCTTCCAAATGTCATCTCCTTATACAATTAGCATTTAATTTGTGATTATGTGTCATACAATTCAACAAAAATTCGAGAATGTGTTAAAAAAATGGTGACATGCATACATGATTCGGCATTGACATGTACAAGTTTAAAAATATATATAATCAAAACAGTAAAAAGTTTATTTACTATGAAACTGAAATTAATTTTTGATCATGGTAATGATTACAATCAATTGGTCTTGGAAACATATTAATTATGGAACGTTTTATTTAGGTAACATGGTCAAAATAATAAATTGTTCATTCCTTAAATATTGAGGTTTTAAAAATTTTAAAAACGTGAAGTTTTTTTTTTGACAAACGATATGGTCGTAATTATTGAGCCAAGCCGTTTTCAGGAAGTAATTAAATCCTTTCCATTAACTAATTAACTAAATAGGCAATTAGCATATATTCATGTTTAGAGAATAAATATTAATAAAAATTATGTACATAATTTCTTAATATAGAATATGAATTTAATACTATTATATAACCTAATAAAAATTGAATATCGGCCGAATTAGGGTTTTAGGCCAATAAAAAACGTGGACTACCAATATTCCAAGCATTCGGATTTCTATAAATAGTGGGTAAAATGATACATGTTCATTGTGATTGAATTTATCATCGTTTAGGGTTTTTTGTATTTTTGTATTCTTTTACGTTTGTACCAAAATTTTCCTTCAATGAAAATGATCAAATTTCTAACATCGTCTCTTCCATTGATCGGAACTGAAATTTAGTAGTTGGGGTGTTTTGTACGTGGTGCACTAATGCATCACAAACATACGTATCTCTCTCTTCAACTCTTGATTTTTTTTTCCTTTTTCTGTTCTTTTTTCACTCATTCTTTATTTTTTTTTCCAGATATTTGCCAAGGTATGCCATCATTTTTCTCTTCGAGAGGATTTGATTCTTTTGTATGTTTGTATGTTTTGATGTATTTAATTCTTTATATATTTTTTGTTGACATAGAAAAGTATGGAACTTTGCATAAACACGTGTACTGACCATGTACTCCTTTTTTTCATTCACTTCTTCACAATTTTCAGTTCATTCTCTTTTTTATAATTTTTTTTACCATTCCCTTCTCTCATATGCAGTGGATGAAGATATACTTGAAGGTAGAAGAGTCACGCGTAAAGTTCTGCACGAGTTGTTAAGTGTCTACTTGTATGTAATCATGGATCAAGATATGTAATCTCTTTAGAGGGAAAATGTTCAGTGACTAATGTATAGAACAAGTTGTATGAATTACCCAGCTCAAGCTTTTAGGATTTTGCAATTTAAAAAAAAATGGCTGCCTAATTTTTACAAATGGAGTTCACTTTTTGTCCCAAGAGTTTCCAAAAGGTCTTACATCAGTCAGCTAATTTGTTTGATAAAGAATAAACTAGCAAAAGTTATCTACCTTTCCAAGCCGAGTTTTGAGGCTTATAAAAATTACTTAATATTGCGAGCTATTTGTGAAATTTTTTTACACAACCTTTAAACTAAAATAACAACATTATATATTGAATTTTTTATATATAAAAAATAGAGTATAAAAAATTATTTCAAAAAAACAATAGAGTATGAAAACATATATATTTATAGATGTGTGTGTATTATATTGTATTAAATTATATTAATTATTCACCTAATTATTATAATATGATTAACCATATTAATAGAAAATACACATGTTTATTTGTGCCTCAAATAATTAGTGGGATTTCCAAACTGTTATCGGAACAAAAAAATTCAGTCCATATCTTATATTAATATGTTATATACATTCTAAAAATACTCAAGATATGGTATCAAAATAATATAAATACTAGAAATAGACAGATTTCATATTTCCTATCACGGGAAATTGGTATCAAAATGTTTATCTACCTTTAGTGTTGGTGTTTTTTATTTTTGAAATTTATATACATATAGAATTTTCCTATATTTTTTAACTACCCAGGAATACGAATCTGATTCCACATTTTTTTCATGATTATTTTATTTTAGTGTATGTCATGTGTTTACAAATGTTTAAAAAATTAATAATATATAATATTTCAATTATTTTATAGAAAAATTCATGAGACACATATACCCATGCATGACACGGGGTGAAATACTAGTTAACATACAATTACTAGTACATTGTTTGTTTTACACGTATATTTAGTAAGTTGATCTTCTTTGTCCTCTTCATTAGAATTTCCTTACTTCTTGTATTTAAAAATCACAACTCTAGCTGCAAAACCTGGCAAATTAATAAATAAGAAGAATTGATGGTAAAAGAATCTCAGAGTGATGAAACTGGCACCTCCTATACCATTATAGGGTTTGGGGCTCTATGAACTTAAGTATGATTAGAATACAGCTTAAATGATGATCATGAACATTCAAAATCAATTTCTTGTACCTCACCACAAGATCGCTGGTAACATACTAATGAAGGGGGACTACACAGCATATATGCTATTTTCCCCTTCTTCTGACTCTTAATATATGAAGTAGGACCCCAGAAAACAAGGGAACCCAATACCTATTATTTATAATTATAACACCACGGCCACTACTAGTTAGGATTTTTAATTAGTCTATTACACTTTATGTGCATTGCTCTTAGTATAAAGATGCATGCTTATATATTACTCATACTTAAATGGATAAACAAATTTAAGCTAACCACTGGTTTTTCTTTAAACAAAGCTACAATAAAATAACAGATACATGTTCCCTTCAGAGTTATGTGTTTGTCTTTTTGGTTGCTTTTAAGTCCAGCTTCTTATCTTAATGGATCAATAATCTCCAATCGTAAAATGCCACATAACTCATCAACAAATTGTGTACAGACACGAGATCATAATGCAATTCGATAAAAATATTTAGTAAACTCTTTTTATATACTTGTATAATTATTAAACACTACTACTACGTTGTACATGTAGCGGCGCATTAAAGTAAACTTCGAATCTTTTTCCAAGTGGCTTTGCTACTCGGACTGCCTAGTTAAAGAGTCAAATTAATTTCTCTTTGATCATTGTTATTTATATGGGCGTAGCCCAAAGCGGGCAAAAGAAGATGATACGTGTTGTTTATATATTTATTTATAAATGAAGGGAAAAACAGAAGAACTACGACACAAGCTTAAAGGTAGCACACCTCATTATATCAGAATGCAATGCAAGACTAAGAGAGGGGGAGGGAATGTCTACAATAGCCGACAAAAAATCACCTTGATGACTCAAATTAGCTAAGATACCTGCACAAGAGTTTGCTTCTCTATGGACATGAGATATGAAGACATGTCAATCCGGAAGGTGAATCAATCAAATGATGTTATTGAGAATAGGCTGAACAGAAGTATTAGAGCAAGTTCCCTTGCACGCACCAAATGAAGGACGGCTTGAAAGTCAACTCCCACTAAAAGAGAAGATGTTATGAGATATAGGGAAAGCTTTAAGCCAAGAAGAAGAGTCTCAAAGCTCTACTGGGATAGCTGTGGAGATTCCAATATTACAACAGAATCCTTTGATGAAGCAGTCAGTAACATCTCTAATCAAGCCACCGCAGGAAGAGGCTCTAATAGAAGTGCATTATTGTGATCCAACAGCATTGAATTTGAGAGAATTAATGCTCGGGATCGCTTCCAAGCAATATGAAGTTCCCTCTTTAGAGGGCCGAAATATGTGGAAATGGACTTAGACTAATGATGTTGACATAACTAACAATTAAATCATAAAGTCTAGGGTCGAGCCCCGTCTTTCCCTAAAAAACAAGATGATTGTGATCCTTCCAAAGAAGCCAAGTAGCAACACCAAAGAAGCATGCCACTACAAGAAATCACGGGTATACCGACGGCCTTCTACCAACGGCTTGTGACCGTCGCCGAAAACACGGCTTTTCCGACGGCTTTGCCCGTCGATAAGTCCAATGCGGCGTACCCTCGACTTACCGACGGGCAAAGCCGTCGGAAAAGCCGTGTTTTCGGCGACGGCCACTGGCTGTCGATAGAAGGCCGTCGGTATACCTGTCACAAGTTTTCGGTTCCCCCGCTTTTATGACATACCGACAGCTTTAACTCGTCGGTATTTGAAAAAGACCGTCGGTAATCCCGAGAAATGTTCTGACGGGTTGAGCCCGTCGGTAAGGTTAATATGGCCGTCGGTAACGTCCGGATACAACCAGACGAAAGCCCCTTCTTCCCCTTCCCAGTTTTACTTCTCCTCTCAGCTTCCCTTCAGATCGCTTGCCGCCACACGCTTCCGCCGCTTGTCTCTCCTAACCCAAACTAAGCGCAACAAAACGAAAACGCACGCTTCCCTTCAGTTTCCCTTTGCACTGCTCGCTCCCTTCACTGCGGCTTCTTTCGTTTTTTCCCTCCCCGCCGCTGCGCCTCCTCTATTCCGTCGGCCCACCATCCTAGCTTCCACAGACAAGAACGTCGGCGCCCCTCTCTTCCATCGACAACCAGCAACCAACCAACCTTCTCATTATCTTCGTCGCCTCTATTTTGCGCACATCCATAAAACGCCGGCCCGCGACTACTTTTTCCGATGAGTTAAACAGCCCGTGCCACCTGCGACTTTGCGCGACGTGGTGTCTAGCCTCTCCACTCCAGGCGTCCAGGTACTTCTATAAATTTGTGATTCTGTGTAAAAATTTGTCATTTGATTGTCAGTAAGTTGTTGCAAATGCATCGAAATTATCCACAAATTTGGTGAACTTATTTGAGTATCTTTACTGTACTGCGTTCACAAAAGCATACCCTGATGCCTGTCCCTCCATAGCTTTCTATTCTATCAAGTTTTTTAATGTGTTCCAGTACCATGTACCTGGCAATAACTTGAACTAGATGACACTGGTGTTTTTTTTTTCCTAAGCTTGGCTTAGGTAAGAAAGGTGCCTAATATGATACAGCACTTCCCCTGGTTCATGATAAGTGTAAAATCTTGAGGCCAACTCTTGTAAGCATGGTGAGCCATGCTGGTGGCGTGAATGGATCCCCTTTCTTCTGTGGTCCAAGTTGAACCTCTCTTTGCAATGCTTTGGAGTTTTTTTAAATGGATATTAAAGTTGGAGAATGCTAGATATACACACTCTTCAACACACACTATAATCTGTCCTTTTTTTTATAAAAAGGTCAACATATTTATTACCTCAAAAATTGATCTTTTTTAAAAAGTTTGTTGAATTTTTAAGAATGAACCAATCATAAAGAATGCATTGAAGAGTATGTCAAAAACAATTGTATTGTTAGCATTCCTCAAGTTTCAGTTATAAGCAATTGAAATCTATAATACATCCTGACCAACTGTAGGTTTGTTATTGCAAGGTTGTACTTCTTGATTCCCACATTAAAGTGAGATTGGAGTGGATTTTTAAAAGTAAGATTCGGGCAAAAAATTAGTATTTGTCTCAATTTCATCCTGGAATACAAGAAAACTAATGTGATTGTCTATGATTAAAGTGTTGTTTCCTCTCTTTTTTTTCGTCATCATTGCATGGCTTCTCAATAAATGTAAATATTGATTGTGATTATCTCTGCCCCGGGAAAGTTAAATGCTTGTCTCAATTATGCTCCTGCGGATCGTTTTTATCGTGCATATACAGTAAGCAACTTTGGATGGCAGATGAAAACTAGAAATTCATATATTATGATTTTAAATTTTATGATTCTTTGCTTAGATTGAGTATTTATTCATTGAATTAGTTCATTTCATGCTCATAAAAGCGTATGTTTATACTTTAAATTTGCTATATTAATTGTTGCTTTTTCCTTTTTAGTTTATTTTGTTTGTACATATAGACTGGTTGTGAAAGTGAATCTTGACTTCCTTATTGTTGGTTGGTTTTGGGCAGAGGATTAACCGGAGCCAAGTCATCGCTTGATTCTGTCTCGAGGTGTGCACTTAAACTCTTTTTTCCCCCCTTCTTCTTTTATTGTTCCTGCTATGGGTTTTTAATATTTACATGTTAAAATAAAAAAGTTTTCATGGTTATAAATTTATCGTCTTCTACTCCCTATCTAATAATGGTTGAAAATTATTTCAATGCTACTGTAGTACATATTACCTAGCCTTGTATGGTTATACCCCCCCCCCCCGGTTTTTTTTTCTCTTTCTTTTTTAGTGTGAAATGAGGGAAAACTATCAAAGCGTTATTATACCATGGGGTAGGTACTACAGGACTCCAGAAATTTCCTCCTTTGGGTTTGGGCCAATAGGCGTTGATTTGAAAGTTATACTCCTTTTGTTTCTACAAGTACTTGTTTAAGATGTAAAAACTATAAATACTTTGCATGTTTGAGCCTTTCTATCATATTTCTTCATAGGTCTCATGTATCTTGAATATTATCTCCTTCCCTCATCCTCCTTAAAACTTGATTGAATTCTGGACTTGTTTGGTTGCTAAGCTTTGGCATGATTCCAAGTTTCCAACGTCGTTCGTGATAATAGGACGTGTGTTCTTGTTGGTAGTGGATTTTCCTGATCCTGTTTCTGTTGAGTTTGCCTTTGGTTAACATCTAAAAAAGGTGCATGTGAATGTTAAATTATGTGTACACTGGACAAAGTTTATAAGAAGAGATGAGGTTCCTTGAATTATTGTGAATAAGGTGCAGAATGCGGCTGGCATAACATTTATCAATATTGTATGTGTGGGTAAAAAAAATTATCCTATTAGTGCATAGTGATTAAATTATTTTTTTGTACTCACTTTTGTAATAATTTTTTTCTCTCTCTACCAAATAGCATTACTGTTAGAGTTTCTGTGGCCTTACTCTTATGTTATCTTTCTGAAAACCCATGTGCACTGCAATGACATTGTAGTCCTGAGGCGCCCAGCTTCTTGTGTGAGCGGGAGATAGCAGAGTTGAAGCGGGCCATGGCCGAGCAGCAGCGGATCGCGGCCCAGCAATAGGAGGAGGCCCGCCGGACGGCTGCCATGTTGGCTCAGGTGCTGCAGCGACAGGAGGATCTGTACCATTTGCTAGCTCATGAGCCGCCTCCTCCACCGCCTCCGCCTCCGCCTCATAGTACTGGTGATCATGTCGATGATGTAGATGGTGATCATGATCAGGACTATCAGGACTATTAGTTATGTTTGTATCGATATTTTTTTATATTTCCGGATATCTTTTTTATTACTGCTTTGTTCGTCGAATTTTTTTATTTATTTGTTACGTTTCTTTTTTTTAATTTGTTTTATAGTTTACGTTATCGCATTGCATTTTTAAATACAGGAATAAATTAATAATTAAATGTAATAACTAGTAATCGTTAATTAAATGGATAAATAAATTAAATTGATTACAGAAATTAAAATTAAATAATTTAAAAAATTAAATAATTTTTTTAATAAAAATTTAAACAATTTTCAATTCAAAAAAAAAAAATTTAAAGTTCGGCTTTACCGACGGTCATGGCCGTCGGAAATGTCAATTGTTGTAGACTCGGCATTACCGACGGGTTAAAGCCGTCGGAACATATACCGACGGGCCAAAGCCGTCGGAACTTACCGAACGATTATACCGACGGGTTAAAGCCGTCAGAAATTACCCGAACGATTATACCGACGGGGCAAAGCCGTCGGTACGCATTTGCGACAGCGTTTACCAAGCGGATATTAGCGTCGGTATTAAAATCGAATTTTTGGATTACCGACGGCATTTGTGGATTACCGACGGCTTTTGGCCGTCGGTAATCCCGCGATTTCTTGTAGTGTGCCCAATTAAGATAAAACGAGCTTACACTTTTTGAAGTAAGATTCCATTGCAACCAGTCATAGAAGCCAAGACTAAAAAACATACTTTAGTGATCCTTTTTAATAAAAGGGCCCCAAAAGTCCTGGACTCGTCACAATCCCGTAAGAGGTGCATGATTGATTCATCTTGTTGACCACATCTAGAACAAGTGGCAATAGTGGTCATGTGACACCTTCCAATTTCTTTCTTTAATAGTTAGAAGTCGGCCATGACTAAGCTTCCACAGATGAGCACAAATCCGCTGAGGACCATGCCAACTTCAAGGTAAGTTAAAGAGAGGATCATCGCCAACAACAATAGCAGAATCGTTGGATAGATACTCATAAGCACTTTTAATAGAAAAAGCACCATCACTAGAAAGACCCCATCATGGATAGTCATCGGTACCAGGAGCAGAAGATTTAATACTTGCAATTTTGGAACAAATGTGACCCGAAAGGAGAGCCTTGAGTGTATTCCAATTCCAAGCCCCATTAGCAGTATATCACCTTACTGTGAAATTGGTCTCCCCGAAGGGAATGGAAGCAACATGGTCTTTTAGACAACCAACCTCGGGAATCCAATGATCTATCCAGAATCGAGCAATATTACCGTTGTTGATAATCCAATAAAGATTTATATCAATACGAGTCCAGACTTTGCAAATTCCCCTCCAAATAGGCAAAGCTCTACTATGAGGAGCCACACTAGGAAGAGCCTGCTCTTTACGAGAATATTTAGCCTGAAAAAATTGGACTCAATGCTTGTTAGGGTGAGTAATCATGCCCCAGGCAAGCTTTAACATGTAAGCTTGGTTGAGAATTCCCAAGTTGCGAAAACTAAGACCCCACTGTCTTTAGGCTGGCAAATCTGCTCCTAAGAAATTAGATGACAAGATTGTGATCAGAAGTACTCCCCCAAATAAAATTGTTACAATTTTTTCCGCTTCATCACACACATAAATTGGAATACAGATAGGTTGGAGAATGCAGCCTGAAATTCCCATTAAAGAAGATTGAGCAAGAATGATTCTACCAGATAAGGAGAGAGAGCTGACCTTCAAACCCAAAAGCTTCTTCCTCATTTTATGAAGCATGAAATTATAAGAACTCTTAGTGGTGTGCTGGAGAAGCATAAGTACTCTAAGATACATACCAGGGTCTTTAGTAGCAACTATGCCAAGTTCCGAACTAAGACCAGCGGCTGCAGTGTCACTGATGTTGCTGAAAAGAAAACTCTTGATTTATCAAAATCGATATTTTGTTCTGAAGCAATACAAAAGTTATCAAGGCAAGCTTTGATAACATTAATTTGATGGGAAGAAGTTTTGGCTACCAAGACAATGTCATCTGCAAAAAAGATGTGGGAGAGAGGAACTTTACATCCACGACCAAACTTAAGAGGATACCAATTACCATTGTTGATGGAGTCCTGAATAAGGTGACTAAGACGCTCCATGCATAGAATGAATAAATATGGGGAGATGTGGTCACCCTGACAGAGTCCACTAGAAGAATCAAAGTTGTTGGAGACTCTACCATTCCAATTAATTGCTATGGAAGCCATAGATATGTAGCTACCATTGACACAGAGCATGCAGAGGGAATATCGAGCACAAAAAGAGTATCCCGAATGAACTTTAAATCCATGCGATCAAAAGCTTTTTTCTAATTCGAGCTTGAAAACCATATATCCTGTTTTTCCTTTCATACCAGACATAAAGTGAATAGCTTCTTGGAGACTAAGGATATTATCAGAGGTGCATCTATTAGGAACAAATTTACTTTGCTTTTGAAAGATGACTTTAGGAAGGATGTTGCAAAGCCTTTGAGAGATGATCTTAGTGACAACCTTGTAAATGACATTACATAAAGTAATGGGTCGGAATTGAACAACTCTGGAAGGATCCTCACATTTTGGGATGAGGGTGAGATTTGTACCATTCATGTCTCTTATTTTTGCTGGATTATTGAAAACTTCCAAGACAATAGATTCACCAACAGTTTCCCACTGAGATTTAAAAAAGAGGGGGTGCAAGCCATCAAGTCTAGAGGATTTGAGATTACCCATGTGAAAAAGAGCATATTTAACCTCTTCATAAGTGATGTCTCGGTCCAAATAGCACCTATCAAGAGAGCTAAGAGCAAGATAATGATGATTAGTGAAAAAAAAAATATAATTTGGAATTGGCATGGCCGCGAACAATCTATAAGAATCCACCACCATGGCTTGCAATTGGTCCTTTTCATATATGAATTTGAAAGTTATGTTGGTTATTTTGTGGTGGGAATGCTGCAACTAATAAGGACAAACAAACAGAAATTACAAAAATAATGTGAAGATGATATGATGTAGAAAATGTTGCAGTAACTACAAAAAGGAAGAATATGAAAGCACATATAAACTCCAAGGCGTGAAACACTAAGCTTTAGGTTCGATTCGCCCCCACCAATCATTTTAGATTGAATGCAACCCCTTTGGGATACAGAGTTCCTTGAATTGACTTGCACTTCCAATTCAAGTTTATCGCCAGTGGTAGATTACAGAACAATAGTTTCCTAACTTCAATTTGAGCATAAGAGAAAAAAGAGATGATTTGGAATGGATTGAATGGTGATAAATTCGTAGTCCCCTTTGCATGTAGAATGACTCTATTTTTAGACCAACTCGTGCCACTTGGTGAAAGAGAACAACCCGCCAAGGGTTTAAATGAGGGGATGCGACCAAACATGATATTTATATATCAAACGATAATGTTATCATCATTGTATTAATAGCTTGGTGGTTAGTGCATTTTGTTTTGCACCGCTTCGTCTCAAGTTCAAAACCCATCAGACGCGTCTTTTGCCTTTTATTTCTGTTTTAATACAAAACTGTCAGAGAATGTTCAAAAAACACAACGCTTGAGATTCAAACTATGTCACACAAAGACACCACTCCAGCATCCAACCATTGGACCAAGGCAACACTTCATGCTTATTAGTTTAGTTAAGCATTAAATATATATAACATATACGATTTGTATTTTGGAAATCTATCACAAGTTAGTCAATGTATAATCAAACACTCTCAAGCGATTATCTAACTGACTTTTGGCTAACTTAGAAAAAGGAGCGGATACCGGTGACATAAGACCAAAAATTTTCAAAAAATAGAATCCAATACCAACATGGTGTAAATATACCGGAAGAGCTAATTTTGGAGAAGAGAAAATGATGAAACTCGACAACAACAATTCTCAAGGTTGGCTTGAGAAGTTCAAGCTAAGGCATGGTATCGATTCATTCGATTATCGATTCATTTATTCATTTTGGAGAGAGTAGTTTGGTTAAAACACGAGATATGTATGGAGAAGAAATTGGAGTCTATAAAAAAAAAGGGGGGACAATTCCCTATAAAAGATACTTTTAATGTGGATTTACTACTCCGGAACCATTTATAAGGCAAAAAGTCATTTTCAGATTCGTTAAAAAATGTATGTATCTGGTCCAAAAATTAGACCAGATACATGCATTTTTTAACGAATCTAGAAATGACTTTTTGCCTTATAAATGGTTCCAGAGGGAGTACATATTACAAGCACAACATTGTCTTGTAACAAAGCAAATTGAAGGAAGAAAACAGGACAAATAATGGTTTACAATTGTTATTTGTTGCAATGAGAACGACTCATAAAAAAAATCTTTATGGGTTATTGGAAAGTATGCAAAAGTCACGTTAATTCAGGAATGTCAACATGAACAACTTGAATCGTCAATAATGTGCCAACAAAAACTACTAATATTTCCGTCTCATTATAAATATCACATTTATAAAAAAAAATTAGTCTAAAAATAAGTGTCATATTAGGTTTTCAATGTAAAATTAATTACTTTTTTTTTTCAATTTTACCCTCAAATTAATAATGAGTACATTAATACCAAGTCATTATATTTTACTATGTATTTACGATAATTATTAATACCCAATAGTTAATAAGGATAATTTTATAAAATTGTTACATTTTTTTATTTATAGTTTCTCATTAATGTGTATAAAACTTTATAATATGACACTTATAATAGGACGACGGAGTAATATTGATGTCTAGCATGCTTTTTGAAGAATATGTTTGTAGGTTGGACATAAGATATACCGTAGAAGAACTTTATTTTTTTTTGGTAAACCCGTAGAAGAACTTTATTAGTGGTGGATAATTATCAAGTCCATCCCAGAAATGTTAAAAGGGTTACAACTTTTTCCCATACATGACATAAAAAATCCAATCATGTGATGCCGGAACAATAAGAACTTTCAAGATGCACTACAACTAGAGATTTTACCGTAAGATATTGAAAGGCTATGAGTAATCTTTACTCGCTAGTATTCTTTAATTGAAAATTGAGAAAGAAAAAAAAAAGCGAGGTTTTAGGGTTCGGAGGTCGGATCAAAGAAGAAAGAGATTTAAATATAAAGAAATGAGGGAGTAAATGAGTTCAAAAACAAATAAACTAATTTGTGTCATTTTGATTATGTCTTAAATGAATTCAAATAAATACAAATATGGACTAATTTGACCCAAAAGATTTACACGTGTTCATCATTTTACATGTACATTTGCATTAATTAATGGACAAATCAACAATTTAATGGTACACACCAGCACCTTAACATCGTTTTTGGACGGAGGTTAATAAAGGGACTAATGTGTTCCTCATTTATAATTATCAGAGACTATTACATGACTTATTAATTTTCAGGGACTAAATTGATTACTACATTTTTTGTCAGGGACCATTTTGAACGTTCACTCAAAATAAAAAAACCTTCAAAATAAAAATAAAAACCTTGGTTGTACACAAAAATGCCAAATTAAAGAAAAACAATACTTCCTCTGGTTTTGAATATAAACACAAGAAATTACAACTTGGATGTTCCAAAATATAAGTAAATCTCAACTAATTATAACTTATTTAATGATATCATTCATAAAATACACTTTAATTAATTTAAATTCTATTTTCCAATAACTTGTTGTATTCCTATGAAACAAGTTTTTATGAAGGGCAAAAACCATAAGGAGCAGTGATAGAAGTGGGTTTGTTTTAGGAATATCAAAGGTACTCCCTCCGTCCCATAATATATGTCACAATTGACCAAATCATACCGTTTAAGAAAAATTAATAAATGAAAGAAAGAGAGTGATGCTTTTACCAAATTAACCCCATTAACTATTGGTGTATTAACTATTGTCATAAATACAAATTGGAGTACTTGAGGGTATAATTGACAAACAAATATTTAATTTTGCATTAAAAATTGAAAGTAACATATATTTTGGGACAATTATTTTTGACAAATATGACATATATTATGAGACGAAGGGAGTACCATCCCTTAGGCTCCATTTGGAAGGTAGAAGAGGAGGGAAGGAGAGAGCTTTGAGGAGAGAGGAGGAGAGGGAAAGAAAGAAAAATCTTCCATTTTATTTGAGAGAGTGTTTTTGTAGAAAAGGAAATGAGAATATTTATGACTAATATATTTTTAATTTTGAGATTAATATAAAAAGATGGAAGAGATTTGAAGAATTTTTCTAAGCCCTCGAAAACCCTCTTCTAATACATTTTTTGAGTTCCCCCAAATTACAATATTTTATTATTATGAAGAAAAATAAACCTTCACTCAAGATGAGAGACTATTATTCTTTTCCATTTCTTTTTTTCCTTTCTTTTTTTCGAAACCCTCTCCTCCTAAACTCTCGAATAGAACCTAATGGTTCTCAATTCTAGAATTTTGTGACATTTATGAGAGATAAGCCTCGTGCAGCTGAATTGCAAGAAAACAGTCAAAACCTGAACCATAATAAAATCCCTAATCGTTACCTGTGCCCTAATTTAATCCAAAGCCTTCTCTCTGTCATGTGACATACAAATTTTTTCGCTCCACTCCCAAAACAAACCCACCTCCCTTTTCTCGGTAACCAAATCACTCTAATCTTTCTTAATTCCACTCTCAAAAACAGTAACCACACAGTTAAAAAGTACTAGTACTGCTATAAAAAGACAAAGTAAAACTAACAAAATTTACAGTACCAATTTCGCCCCTCTCAACCATATGCTGCTCCTATAAAAATTCCTCTATAACTACGGTACCTTACACATCATGCCCTTTTAAATAACACTCGCTTAAAACCACTTTCTCCGGAATTATTTATAAGCAAAATTATCTAACCTCACACATATTAAAAACGGTATTCCTTTTGTTTTCATATACAAACAATAAAGTATTTTTTTGGTTCATTAAATAACTCATGTATTTTTGGTTCATTGAATAACTCATGTAGTTATGTTCATTTAATACTCTTGATTTCATATAAAAATTAAACTAGATTTACTAATATACTCTTAATTTTCTTGGGAGTGTGCACAACTCTTTAAAAATAAAAATAGAATTAAATAAAAGTAGCCCAACAAATTTGAATACTTTTTTATTTATAATTGAGTCTAGAAGGAGTAAGCCAAGTTTAGGGGATGATTAGTTTAGTTTATGCAAATTAAGAAAAAGGCATTTGAAATTGTTTTGCTTACTCTAACCCTTTAGGCTTTAACCTTTCACAATCTCCCAAGCTGACTCACTCCTTATATTATCATCAAAGTGCTCTTTCTGTTCCCAAGAAGGCAAACTGTGTGTGGTGTGCCATGCCAACTCCATGGACATATTTGCACATAAACACACAGCTCTGAATCTTTTGCAGCGTCCCAATCGGAGACCTTAGCAGTAGTGTATGTTGACATAGATTATCCACAGTGCCTAATTTTAATTTTGTTATATCTTTTTATATCATTCATTTTGTTACTATTCGATACATTTCGTTGGACTTTAATAAATTCATGCAATCAAATCTACAAGAATATTTGGACCCAAAAAATAAAAGGTCTACAAGGACATTTTGTCCTATTACGCATTGATTCATGAGGACTGATACTTACACCAATGTTGCTCTCTCAGTCTCATAGGCCTCACAAATTACATTATTTTCTCTCTATCATTTATTTTTTTTCTTAAAATGGAAATCATCAGTATAGGCCCTCCTGTGATGAGTTGTATTGAAAAATTGTTTGCGTAAATAAACATTTCATTTGATTTACTACATTTTTTACATTAGTAAAGTATATGAGTAACAAAATATAAGCAAAAAAAAATACATGTATTTAGTTCAAATTTAGACAAAAAACATATATTTATTTGCTTATATCTTATTTCGGAGGGAGTATAATTTTCTTCCTACCCCGCATAAAGTCTCTTTATAATTAACGAAGACAGGTCCAATTTATCAATTAAATTAGTCAATTTTTACAGGTTATCAGTTTACAGAATTTATCAGTGGCGCGAGAATTTTGGTTTGTTTGATCATGATTCAGTCACTGAAGCAGATACAAGAACAAACAGGGAAGCCCCACTCCTCCCATGTTGCAAACTGTCAACAATGTCCCTATTCATACATCCCCTCCATCACTTGCTGATATAAATAATGAATGCCAATTTGGTAAATGTACATAACAACCAATGCAGCCAAACCAATGAATTAAAAAATTAGCCTAAGTATTTAAATGTACAAGAGATAACTGAGAGGGGAGGTTTTCAAAGTACTTTGAACCTAAAAAACCTCAGCCACCGCACTACCACCGTTGAGCTAAGCATCTTGGTTATTATTACCTGTAAGCAGTCACGCGAATCATGGAAACCAATAATGGTGCATACACCAAAAGTGCCACAACTTAGACAGCTATCTATGCTACTTACCATTCCCACTACCACTAGCATAGCACCAATCCCTGGCTTTGGCTCCATCAATTGGTAGCAGAGAGAGCAGAAGTACATTCTGGTGAGTAAGGCAGGGAAATAAGAAACACACACTATTCATTGTCCATTTCCTTTTGACCATTCTCTTCTCTCAGCTGTAGTGTAGCTGTATTATCTTCCTTCTTAAAGAGACATACATGACACAATCTCTTTTGTTTCACATGCTAGTGTTAAAAACTTTTGTGTGAAACTTAAGCATCCTACCTCAATAGAAAACCTCTTTCACATGCATTTGGTCTCCTACAGTGGACTTTTATCACCTTCACCTTCACCTTCACCTTCAATAGCTAAAAGACTTAACATAGTGACCTTATAACCACAGTACTACTCCATTATTCTCCAACTTCAAGTTCACCATTTTCACAATCCAAATGGAAAATATTGTCCCTCATAGTGTTACCACTTTCTTGTTTTCCTTACTCTTCTTCTGCCTCATCCTAACAAAGACACAAGTCACTTGTCTTTCACCTGATGGACAAGCCCTTCTTTCTCTCCTGTCTGAAAAATCATCACCTTCTGCTGTTCTCTCCTCATGGAACCCTTCAAGCTCAACACCTTGTTCATGGAAAGGCATTACTTGCTCACCACAAGGTAGAGTCATTTCCCTCTCTATTCCTGATACTTTTCTCAACCTTTCCTCTTTACCACCTCAACTCTCCTCTCTATCAATGCTGCAACTTCTCAATCTTTCTTCCACTAATGTCTCTGGCTCCATCCCTCCCTCTTTTGGTCAACTCTCCCATCTTCAACTTCTTGACCTCTCCTCAAACTCTCTCACTGGTTCCATTCCTGCTGAACTTGGAAACCTCTCTTCTCTTCAGTTCCTTTTCTTGAACTCCAACAGATTGACTGGAAGCATTCCACAAGATCTTGCTAACCTTACTTCACTTGAAGTTCTTTGCCTCCAAGACAATCTTCTTAATGGATCAATCCCATCACAGTTAGGCTCTTTGATATCTCTGCAGCAGTTTAGGATAGGGGGTAACCCTTATCTCACTGGACAAATCCCTTCACAGTTAGGCCTACTCACCAATCTCACCACTTTTGGTGCAGCTGCCACTGGACTTTCTGGTGCCATTCCCTCTACATTTGGTAACTTGATCAATCTCCAAACCTTAGCACTTTATGATACTGAAATTTCTGGCTCAATACCACCAGAACTTGGCTTGTGTTCTGAGTTGAGGAATCTTTATATACACATGAATAAGCTCACTGGCTCTATTCCTAATGAATTAGGTAAGTTGCAAAAACTTACTAGTTTACTTCTTTGGGGAAATACATTATCTGGGAGAATCCCAGCTGAACTCTCCAACTGTTCATCACTTGTTATATTTGATGTCTCTTCTAATGACCTCTCTGGTGAAATACCTGGGGACTTTGGGAAGCTAGTGGTTTTGGAACAGCTTCATCTATCAGACAATTCACTCTCAGGTAAAATACCATGGCAGTTGAGCAACTGTACCAGCCTTGCCAATGTTCAGGTTGACAAGAATCAGTTATCAGGTACAATTCCATGGCAGGTTGGGAAGTTGAAGCTTTTGCAAAGTTTTTTCTTGTGGGGTAATTTGGTTTCTGGAACCATACCATCCTCTTTTGGAAACTGCACAGAACTCTATGCACTTGACCTTTCAAGGAACAAGCTAACTGGTTCTATCCCAGAAGAAATTTTCAGCTTGCAAAAGCTGAGTAAGCTTCTGCTTCTTGGCAATTCATTGACAGGAAAATTGCCACCAAGTGTTGCAAACTGCCAGTCTTTGGTGAGGTTGAGGGTTGGAGAAAACCAGCTTTCAGGACAGATTCCTAAAGAGATAGGACAATTGCAGAATCTGGTGTTTCTTGACTTGTACATGAATCATTTCTCTGGAAGCTTACCAGTGGAGATTGCCAACGTCACAGTTCTTGAGCTTTTAGATGTTCACAACAACTACCTCACTGGTGAAATTCCATCTCTGATTGGAGAACTTGAAAATTTGGAGCAGCTTGATCTAAGTAGAAACAGCTTGACAGGTGAAATACCTTGGAGCTTTGGAAACTTGAGTTATTTGAACAAGCTCATCCTCAACAACAATTTACTCACAGGATCAATCCCAAAATCCATTAGAAATTTGCAGAAGCTAACTCTACTGGATTTGAGTTATAACAACCTCTCCGGTGGCATACCCCCAGAGATTGGTCATATTACAAGCTTAACCATCAGTTTGGACTTGAGCTCAAATGCATTTACAGGAGAAATCCCAGACTCAATGTCTGCTTTGACACAGTTACAATCACTTGATCTTTCTCATAACATACTTCATGGAGGAATTAAGGTTCTTGGTTCTCTCACTAGTCTCACTTCCCTCAATATCTCCTACAACAACTTCTCAGGTCCTATCCCTTTAACTCCATTCCTAAGAACTCTATCTTCTAGTTCGTATCTTGAGAACCCCCATCTATGTCAGTCCATTGATGGGACTACATGTTCTTCAACCCTGATTAGAAAAAATGGTTTAAAATCTCCAAAAACCATAGCTTTGATCATGATTATTCTTGCCTCGGTTACCATAATTGTCATTGCATCATGGTTTCTAGTAGCTAGAAATCACAGATATAAGGTTGAAATGGCCTTGAGGACATCAGCTTCCACATCAGGAGCTGAGGATTTCTCTTATCCTTGGACTTTCATCCCATTTCAAAAACTGAACTTCAGCATAGACAATATCTTGGATTGTTTGAAGGATGAGAATGTGATTGGAAAAGGTTGTTCTGGTGTTGTGTATAAGGCTGAGATGCCAAATGGAGAGGTGATAGCAGTGAAGAAGCTTTGGAAAACAAACAAAGGAGATGAAATGGTGGATTCTTTTGCTGCAGAGATTCAGATTCTTGGGTACATTCGGCATAGGAACATTGTGAGGCTGATAGGTTATTGTTCTAACAGGAGTGTTAAGCTTCTTCTCTATAACTACATCCCAAATGGTAATCTAAGACAGCTTTTGCAAGGGAACAGGAATTTAGACTGGGAAACTAGATACAAAATTGCTGTTGGGTCAGCTCAGGGTCTAGCTTACCTTCATCATGATTGTGTTCCTGCAATTCTTCACAGAGATGTTAAGTGCAATAACATACTTCTAGATTCCAAATTTGAGGCTTATCTTGCAGATTTTGGTCTTGCAAAGCTAATGAATTCACCAACTTATCATCATGCGATGTCCAGAGTTGCTGGTTCCTATGGCTATATCGCCCCAGGCAAGTGTATTTGACTTTACTTTTTCTTAACCTTATTTATATATTTATATGCCTGCATCCTTTGTAGTTCGTATTGCTTACAAAATGAATGCCTTTACCCCTTGGTGTTGTCGATTTCAACTAATTTTAGTTTGCATCAGGAAGAGTAGTTATATGACATCCCAAGTACTACGGAGAACCATCTTGATAGTTGGTCCACGTGGATTGGTACTTGAAAAATCGTTCGAAACTCCAATGACGACCGGTATCACCTCCCAGAAGTAGAAGTTCATTGTCCTCTTCATTCTCACGACTGAGACGGTGACCTGATCGGTGCCGGTTCAGCAAAAAACAAAAGAAAACGAATATAGGTTGAGTTTTTAGACACTCATATTCGTTTCTCCTTATTTTTGTCGAAACGACATCGATTAGGTCACCGAGTCGTGAGAAGATGGGGGGACCGTGAGCTTCTGCTTTCGAGGGGCAGCATCGGTCGTCGTCAGAATTGTAGACGATTTTTCAAGCATTAGTCCACGTAGACCACCTAGAATCTGCCCCAAAGTAGAAACAATATGCATACATTCAATTTAGGCTCAGAAATATTACAAAACTAGCACGTTGTTTTGACTGTGTTTCTTGTCTTCAAAGATTTGTATAAGAGATTTGACTGTGTATTACAAAACTGACACGTTGGATATCCATGTTTTGTTATTTGTTGCTAATGGTTTAAGTTGTAAGTTTCTAACCATGTCTTATCACCCATGTAGAGTATGGCTATTCCATGAACATAACAGAGAAGAGTGATGTCTACAGTTATGGAGTGGTGTTGCTAGAGATACTAAGTGGGAGAAGTGCTGTTGAATCCCATGTTGGAGACGGACAGCACATAGTTGAGTGGGTGAAGAGGAAAATGGGAAGCTTTGAACCAGCTGTATCAATACTAGATACAAAGCTTCAAGGTCTACCAGATCAAATGGTGCAAGAGATGCTACAAACACTTGGAATTGCTATGTTTTGTGTGAACTCTTCCCCAACAGAACGCCCCACTATGAAGGAAGTGGTTGCATTGCTAATGGAAGTGAAGAGCCAGCCTGAAGAGATGGGGAAGACCTCTCAACCTCTAATAAAGCAGTCCTCAACTCAAAGTTGACTTTTTTTTTTTTTTTTACCTTTCTTTGTTTGTTTCTTTTAATTGCTTGCAATGGTTAGTGATTGACTTTCATCTCTTCACAGATGAAAACAAAACAAGATGTTTGTTAATGTGGAAACTTTGAGAGTAGGAAGCTAGAGAGGAACTGGTGTTTTATTCAAACGGCTATTGTTGTACAGTTTTAGAAATATCATAGATGTTATGTTAGTTATCTGCAATATGTGATTTTGGAGTCATCTTTTCAAGCTGCTGCTAATCCATGCCATCATGATTTGCTGAATTATTTTAAAGATTAAAATAAAACTAAAAATAAAATTACATAAAAAAAATATATATATAAATGGGGAAAATGATATCTTTTAATTGTAATAAAGAAAATTACAAAGATAAATTGTGTAAATTAAAAATACACTATCATTTGCATTTATTATTAATTTAATGTAGTGTGTTAAAACTTAAAATTATTGAAAATATAATTCAAAATTTTATTATTAACTGAATTTAGATAGTAGTATTTAAAAATTTGAAAAATAGAAAAACTATATTTTTATAACCGAAAATTTAGGTGAGTTAGGTCTGATGGGTTTACTAGACAGATCAAAGAGCATTTATCGAGATACTTATAAATTACCCACTAATGAAGTTTTTACATATACAACGGGATTCAAGTACACGTACTTGTGAGTGGAGCAACGGCGGATGGTACTCCCTATCCCCCATATTACTATGTTCCTTATCCCCACCATGACGATTCATTTTCCCTATCCCCGAAATGCCTTCGAGGGGTTTTCTTCCCTGTCTCTGCAGGGAAAAGTTCCACGCCCGCATGACCCTAAATGGGTAGTCTCCTTGGGAATCCCTATGTATAGGCGAAATTTAGATCCTTACTTACTTATGAGATATGAGTCGTATTCTCAGCCTCCTGACAAATAAAAAAATAGTATATTTGATAACGTCACCTGATATATTGATAACAAAACATTATAAAAAAAACTTTCACATTTAACAATAAAAATTGAAAGTTAATTTATTGTTTATGCTAACTAGTTGAATGGTCCAGTTTTTCTGTCAAAACTTCTGGTGATAATTTCTTTAAGGCAAAAGAAACTTTTAAAAAAGATTTTTATAGTAGATCCTTAAACAAAATTATTAAATTTTGACAGATTAAAGTCAAAAATATATTTTAAATTAAATGAAAATAAATATTTATTTATGTATTATAAAAAATAAATTTACTTTAGCTCTTATCTTTCAGCATGCAAATAATTTCTTTGGCAACTTTATTGCTCACGTTGGAAAGAGTACAAGATAGCCGAAAGGTGTGGGGCTGGCAGGAAAAATACAAAACCTGTGGCCTATTGAACAGCAATAATGGCTGTGAACAAAATATCAGAAAAAAATAATAATTAATGGCAGTGAACAAAGCGTATGTTCTTTGTGATGCAGTCTGCGGAAAGCAAACTGAGTAATGTTTTTAGTTTTTTTTACCATGCGAAAATTATTCAATTTTTCAGTTTACATTATTATTCAATTACATTCAATGAATTTCATTCAATTATTGCTCATTTTTTTTTTTGAGGAATATTACTCAATTTTTAAAAGGCAACATTTTAAGAATTAAACTTAAAGAATAATGTGATTAAAATATATGACGTGGTCACTGACCCTATCAGATAAAGGTAGGAAGTGTAAAAAATGATGCACGCATCTTATGGAGGGAAATTGCGGGGGCCAATATTGCGTTGCAGCAAGTTAGGAGACAAAAGGAAACAAGCCATGCTAGTATGCTACTACTCTCTTCTTCTTCTTCTTCCCTATATTGTCTTGTGTCTTAGCAGACACTAGACTCACTTCTATACAATAATACAAGCGCTTAGATTTTGCGGAAAGTGTTTGTCAAAAAGCAAAATTGTCATGTTCATCTGTTTTCTCTCTGATTCCCCTTTCTTGTCTTGTGTTCATCACCTCCAAGAGTTCATAGGAAAGCACAGCAAATTTTGTCAAAACAAAAAAGAACAAAATACTATTACTATCAAAGTGTGTTTGGACGAGGAAATTTGAAAATTTTAGGGAATTTAAAATTTGAAAAAATTTAATAACTTTAATTGAATTCCATTTATTTTTATTTTTTCTTATTACCATGTGCTAGATGCGAAGTATCTACTGGTTTTGACGATGACTAATCTCTACTGGAGAATCTGGCTGACCACCCTTAGTAGAGTCTCTTCTCCCAATCACATTTTTTCTATTTAGAAGACTCGAACCCGAGACCTTGGTTAAGGGATCTGAGCCCAGTTCCAGTCGGACCAACATCATGTTGGTTTAATGTTTGTTTGTTTGGATAAAGTAGTTAAATTTCTTTATTCTTAGAATTCTTTGTTTGTATAAAATAGTTAATAAAAGTTCTGTATAAACATAAAAAGTATCATTTTTTTATCTCGATGAAAAATATCATGATGGCTCAGAGACCGTTGGCAGTGGCGGTCTGACGATCGATGGCGGTGGTTTGGCGATTGGAGGGTGTGGTCCGATGGCTAGTGGTGGCGACCAGCTGTGGTAGTCTGGTGAGATTCACATGAGAGAGCGATGAAAGACTTTCAGATTCTTAGTTTTAAGATGCTATTTTATATTCCCCAAATTTAGTTTTTTTAAAAATGACCCCATAAAATTCTTTTATTTTTAAAATTCTACACATTTAATATCCAAACAAATTATTTTACGTATTAATTATTCTCTAAAAGTACATTATCCCCTTAAATTCTCTCACCCAAAACACAAAAGTATTTGTGCGTTTCTTTCATGGAAATCATGAATCTCACGAGAGTTTCCATCGCGAATAGATCACGACCATTTTTTATTGATTAGTCAGACATTGACCATCATGTGTATTCATAGGCGGACCTACTTGAGACTGAAGGTGTGCACTTGCACCCTTGAAAATTAAAAAATTTCATTTATCCCTCTATATAATTTTTATTTTGACCCCTCTGAGTTTAAAATTTTGCACTTAGACCCCTAAGCTCTTTCAGGTTTGTTAGTCAAATAAAGAGTAAACCGACAATTTAGTCTCTGAACTTATACCCTCTCTCTTACTTGGTCCCTAAAGTATATAAAAATAATACGTAGTCCATAAAGTTTGTGAAATCCGTGAAATTAGTCCCTAAAATTTTAAGAAATCTGTCTCATTAGTCCCCGTAAGGGACCACTCATAAAATTTTAGGAAATAATTTGACGGATTTCACAAATTTTAGGGGCTACTTATTATTTTCACATAATTTAGGGACTAAATAGGAGAGATGATGTAAGTTTATGGACTAAATTAAGGGTTCTTAAATAAATTTGTAGCTAAATAATTCGATTTCTTAATTTCAGTGAATCATGTAAAGATATTTGAAGAAAAAATTACTAACAATCCTATAAATCAACAATCTTGATAATGGAAAATTTGCACCCTTGACTCAGGGTCTGGGTCCACCACTATGTTCTACTAAACACGAAAGTATAGCGATTCTAGGCTTTTAAAAAAAACCACATCAAGCCTCGTGAAATTTCAAAAATAGTTTTTTCGCGATGTATAGCATCGCTCTTCTTTCATTATCCATAGGAATCAATTTAGAGCATCTCCAATAATCATGCAACTAACGTGGAGTTGCTTAACTCATTTTTGGAGGACCCTATTATGCCACATCAACTTTAAGCAATTTAGCATATTTCTACCCCAATGGTGAAATTAACTATATTAGGACTCAAATGAGTCCCACATGTGACTCAACATTTTTATACTTTTATTTATATTTATTTTCGTTTTAACTTAAAACAATAACTTATTTGTATTTTAATATTGAAACAATAAATAAACAACGAAAAAAATAGAAAACTATTTCATCTATAGAAAATTATTTCATTAGTATAAACAGATGTTCACTTTTTTCATTTGTAATTTTTTTCCTGTTACATGAGAGAAAGGACACAAAAACCAATAGAGAAACTAAAGAAACCACTGCATCTTCAAATCTAGCCCCTAATTTTGCGAAGTAATCTGCGCAAAAATTCCCATTCCGAAGTGTATGTAATACCTCAAAGTTCCATTGTTTAGCCATGTATAGTATTGTTTAATGAATGCAAGTTCATTTCCATATCGATGGTGAACATTTACTTCTCCCTTGACCAACTCAATGCATGGAAAGAATCAGAATAGCAAATGATCCTGATATGACCCGTATTATGTTCCCTAATGATACCTCCAAATTCAGCCTCACCCGTATTGGTGAAAGCATTACCATCTATATTGAGAACAAACAACACCAACTTCTGGTTTGGTCCTAGAAGCTTCCCTAGCACTCAAGAAGGAAGATGTTCCTCAATGCCATAAGCTTGAGAAATATTCTGAACCAAGGAAAATACTTACTTGCGCAATTATACCATATAAGGAACACTATAATGTCAAAAATCAATTTGTTCCTAGTGCACCAAAGTATCCACATGGTAATGGCAATCACAACTCCATGAAGAGATATAGCCTGTTTAAGCCACTGTAGCAACTCTAAGTTACTTCCAGAGCACTTCAGATTCTGCCTTACACACCTCTCCCAAACTACCTTAGCTTGAGTACAATAGAAAAGACAGTGTAAAATGGACCCAGTCTCCTCACAACATGACGGACAAGTAAAACTTGCACTACGCCAAATAGATGTTCAGATAACAACGTTAAAATAATGCTTTCACATGGAAATGTTAAAGGAAATAACACGGGAGTTTTTAGACAACACATGTTTGAACAGGGTTATCTGAAGTTGTCACACAGATCACGTTCACGAAACTTTCAAATAACACTTGTGTGAATAAACGTTATCCAAAGTAAGAATTCAGATAACACTTGTCTAAACAAATGTTATCCAATGAATTTTCGTTTTTTAGGGATTTAACACTTGTTTTCTCCCTCACTATTCAACTCTATCCCCCTCTCCCTTGCACTTCGCCACGCCAAGCAAGAACCAAAATTGGCTCTCGTTCCCTTTTAAGTAGCTAAAGCAGGGATGGCAACTGCATTTTCACGGAGGAGATGGGATTAATGGAGGCGCAACAATGCGCCGTTTGGTTCGCTGTGGTGTGGCCGCTGTTCGTGGTGGTGGCTGCCGGAGAAGCTATGACTCGACACATATATTGTGAAAGTTTGCAAAGGTTAGTTGGTATCATATTAGAATTGTATTTTTTAACTGTATGTCTGATGAAAGAAATTCTGCAATGTGAAGTAAACTGGATGGAGTTGCATGTTTGAGTATGAGCATCATAATCTAATAATAAAGAGGGGGAAAAATCAAACTCTTTGCTATTGAATGTTTTGTTTCATGAAAACCTGGTGCTGCCACATTATCATTTCCGCAGGTTAACATGGTCACAACTCACAAGAAAGCAAAGAAATGAAATCCCCTAAACGCTTCTTTCAAGCCTTATCATCAATCTCCTAAAAAAACTCACATGTCCTCCTCAGCTTCGTCCCCTTTATTGCCAGGGTCTACCTCTCCCATGTTGCAGACCAGAAGATAAAAGCAGTGCTTAGCAGGAGGTTTGTGCAGAAAGACTTGAACAGAACAATAGGTATGATGGCTCTATTTATAACTAAGCTTCGGTTTTTATTATTTGGAGAAGGGAAAATTTGGAAAGAAAAAAGATGGATTGGTGAATTATAGAAGAGGGCAGCAATAGTTGGTGCAGCTGAAAGTAAGATTCTGAGGGGAAAAAAATGAAATGAAATGTTTTTATAATGATTGAATACTTTGAAAAGTGGAAGAAGATGGAAGGATGAGAAATAAACCAAAAGGCAGGAGTAGAGTGTAGGTGATTCCCATGTGAAGTAGTAACAGTTCTGACCAATAAAGCATTAAGACCTGCTATATGTTGCCTGTATTTAACCCTTATCATTATCATACTAGTTTCCTAATGCCTGTATTCTGATTCTTCTAATATAATATCACTTCACATCCTTATTTGTTTCATTATGCAAGACCTGAAACAAAGAGCTCAGCCATAACATAGCCTTCTCAAGCAATGAGAAATGGATTCCCTGTAGTCACGAATTGATGCAATCGCGCATCTTCTGGGTCATCCAATGAAGATCAGACGACTTATATTTCAAGGTATGTTTTAAAGTCAATTTGTTGGAATCTAAATTTGAGTCATCTAATTTTTCATCTAACAGCTGAAATCAAATGACTGTGTGATTGTAGGATTTCGGGTACCAAGCAAAAGCACCCTCCATGGGACTAATCGAAACGCAAGTCCCCATGCAAAGGATGGGGAGGCCCGAGAGGGGGAAAAACAGGAGAAATAGTTAGAAGTGAAGGAGAAACAACTACAAACAAGAGCCAAACTGTATGTTTGAGGAGCATGAGAAGCTACACATTTGGGTTTAGAAGGCCTGGTCCCTGGTGTTGAATTCAAATACCATATAGCAGCTCTGCATGAAATTTTGCAACGCTATATAGTATAGGAGTAGTGTAGGGCAAAATCTTGTTATGAGCACCATCGCTTACTGTTTTATGACTTGAGAATATTTTGCATCCTTCAAATGTTAGCAATGACCGGGGGGGCTTTGATTGTCGGCCAATAGCCTAGTACCAATTTGATTCTCAAAAACCTCAATTGTCAGCCAAAGCCCAAATTAGTCCCTAATGAAGATTAAAATATCCCTAAAAATTATCTTAAAAAGAACTAATTTGGCCGATATTTGAAATTTTCAATGACCAAATTGATACTTTTTATTTCTTAAGGACCAAATCGGTCTCCGTGTTTTTTATCCAACTACCATTTTGAGCCTTTGCTCAAAAATATATTGATTATCACTTTCCATTTGTCCATTCCTAATGTCTTATAAACATATCAATCAACTAATTCCTTCACCTGTTTAATCATTACCAATAAACCCCAGGGCTGGAAAAAACCCATTCACTCAACCGAATGATGTAAATGAAGGTTGTATCAATCCAATTAACAAGTGTCAAGTGCAAATGCTGCAAGTAACAAGAATGCCAAAAGAATAACAACATTCTTTAAATGAAGAAAAACTTGAGTAATCAGTCCTCAGTCCCACAAATATATCATCAAGAGGTCGCTTCCAAATTCCAATGCACTTATTCAAAATTACAAGACTAATTAAATACCCTAAGAATCTGTAACCTACTACATTCTCTGGTTGTTAACAAGCATGCATAAGTCACAAACAGCCATGAAATAAGAATAATGACAGTATCTCTTACTCATCCAATTGTTGAAGTTCAGCCTTCAATTGTTCAATCTTAAGACCCATAGACCTCTGCAAAGCTCCTCTCTCCTTCTCTGGCAACCTAGCCGACAACCCTTCGAACATGCCCACAACTTCATTGACGGCGGCACGGGCACACTCGGCTTCTTCATTGAAATACACCGTGTCTTTGGACTCCAAGGCCATATCTATCTCTTCCCTTGCTTCTGCAAACTTGAGGTTGATGGTGTCCACCGCCTTGTTGTGATCCGACTCGCCAGACCCACCACTGAAACTCCTTAGGTTATTTCGAATCGCGAAATGGGTGTTCGTGATTTTGGAAAAAGAGTGGAACTTTGAGGTCGGCACAATGTGAATCGATGGAGTAGAGGGAATCGGGGAAGTGGGTATAGGGGATTGGCCGAAAGAATGTTTGATTCTGAAGAACGCGTTGGAGAGTGAGAGCTTGGCACGTCGATTCATTGTGTTCTGTTCTGTTCTGTTCAGTTCACCAAAAACAATTGCGGCGACACACACACACACACGCAGAGAAGAGGCCCTTAAACCTCAAGGTCAAGTAAGCAACGATCTCCCAACTCTCGAGTTACAACTGCGAACGGCCCTCTTTAACCGATTGAACCATAAACAGTGCTATTTCCGGTCCGATTATTTTGACACATACGGTTTAAAGCAATTGAATTGTGATTACGATTTAGGAAGTCTAACCAGTTTATGTCCTCCCTCAACTCAAGGAAGGTATTCGTGGAAGAACTATGTCAAAATTACTCATCTTATATATTCTATTTTAATATAAATTATACTAGTATTTTGTAAAAATAATCGTCATTTTTAATATGTTAAACTTTTATTTATTTCTCATTTTAATGACAAAATTATACCAAATATTTTTTATCTTAATTTAAAATTTTAAGTTAGTCTTTTATTTTTTTTTAATTTAGTCTCGTATGTTTTAAAACATTAATTTCGAGGCAAATTGTCAACTCATCTAAAACGAGAAATGTATGTGTGCCATAAGAATAATTTGCCTATCAATTGTACCTCAAATCAGAACTCAAAAAAATATTGTAAAAAAACCGAAAATAAACCAATTTGACCAATATTGTTAACATTTTAAAACATGTGGGACTAAACTGAAACTAAAACTAATTTTAAAAGACTAACTTAACACAAAAAAAATATAAAGAACTAAAGTGAAACTTTAAATTATGATAAGAGACCTCTAGTGTAATTTTTTCTATTTTAAATTATTTATGAATTAAATAAAATGACGTGTATCACCTTTTTTTTGGTACATTGTATCATCTTTTTTTATAGACAACACTATATTCTCATTTATCTTTTATCTTATTTTATAAATAGTTAAGAAATAATTTGATTAAAATAGTAACATTTCACTCGTAAAAGGTTATAAACATTTATTGTTATAGGATAGATTATTTCTTCTTGAAATTGAGATGAATTTATTGTATTTTTAATTACTTATAAGTTTAAATTATTTTCATTTAATTTAATTTTTACGTTACGTTTATTATTTTATTTAAATGATTATAATTTTAAATTTACTTTTATATAATGAATTTTATAATTTATTTCAAGAAAAAAAAACTAATATTAAATATAATCTTTAAAAAAGTAAACATAAATTATTTTCAAATTTTATAATTTTTTATATTTAAATTTGCATTATATTGAGAACGAAGAACAGTTAGTTTTCGCATGACTCGATAGATATTCAGGCTAAAATGTGAATTTTAACTAACTATAATATTTACCAAATACCCTTCGTTTTATATAATAGTAACATAAATAATATTTTATAATAATTCATACATATAAGTATTATGTATTATACATAATAATTTTATATACAATAATATATAATATATATTACAAAAAGTATATAAAATTATATATTATAATGTGCTATATAATCTACTATGTTATATAAAATTGAGTTTTCCCACGTATGATTATACCACGTGTCAAAACCACATACATTCTTTTCTCCTAAAGCAATTTTATTTATTTATTTATTATTATTAATTTTTTAATATCAATATTATTACAAAATATCAATTAATAAGTGCTTTCAAAAACATAATTATCTTCTCTTAAATGACTTGTCGATTTTGAATTAATGTAATCACTCAATATTTAATATTTTTTCATCGTATAAATTTGTCAAATTTTAATTTGACATTCAATATCAATTTTATAATTCATAATAAATGACTCGGTGGCTATTTAATTTTTATCATTAATTTCTATTATGAACCTTAAAATCATATTATTATTTGTTATTATATTTTTGATACTAGACTATTTATTATTATATTAGAAACTCAATTATGCTCTTTTTTTGTACTTTCTTTTAAAAATATCTTTGACTACATTTTTTTTACGTGACTCGATAAACCTCAAATCTTATTTGTGCATCGCACGAGTTAATACACTAGTTATTATATATAAAGGAATATGTAACAGTATATATTATAAGATAGAATTAATGTAATATATTATCATTACAGGGATGGCAAAGCGGGCCAATCCGCCCCTCCCTACCTTGCCATAAGCCCGCAAAAATTGTGACGGGCCAGGCTGGCCCGCCAAGTGGTGGCGAGTTGAGAAAGTGAGTCCACTCTGCCCCGCGCGCAGCTTGGCGGGCCGACGGGTTAGCTCGCCTAAAAAAAAATTGAAAAGCCAAAAAAAAAGAATTTTGATCTAGAAAAGTGGCAGGTTTGCCAACTTAAGCCCGCCCTAAAATAGACAAAAATGACAGGTGTATAATTCAAATTTTTCCAATCCAATGATGCTAAGTTTGATCACACTAGAGTTTGATCAGAAAATTATTAGAGGTGTCATTATGCTAAGTTTGACGTCTGATGTCGTTTGATCCTGAACCATATATATATATATATATAATTAATTTCGTGCATAGTTACAGGGAGATTTTTTTTTTTCGACAAGTAGTTACAGGGAGATAACAAGAGTTAAAATGCTGATAAAAGCCTATAATAAAATAGTACTATTCCCTTACCATTTCTGAGAGTAAAGAAGTTTAGTCAATTGAATTTTAATAAAAAATGTGATTTTCCTTTAAATTTTAATAATAAAATAAACATGTAACTTAAACGCATTCATTTTGATCATTCAAATTGCAAGAAACTGAAGCTAAGGACTGGGGAAGCAAAGTTATGAGTAGTCATAGGATAACGTGAGAATTAACTATTGTTCATTTGTAATATATTGTATCTCTATAAAAGTAAGGGAAAATATGGACATAATAATAATAATAATAAAAAAAAGGTAAATACCGCTTTTAGTCATTGTAATTTGAGTGAAATCCGGTTTTAGTCCCTGTAAAATTTTTTGTTTAGATTTTGTCCTTGTAATTTAAGATTCTTCCACTTTTAGTCTCTACCGGTAAATCTCTATTAAAAAATACTGACGTGGCTAATAGAAAGGTATGGCGGGTGGGATTAAAAGTGGAAGAATATTAAAATTACAAGGACAAAAACTCAACATTTTTAATAGAGATTTGACGGCAGGGACTAAAAGTGGAAGAATCTTAAATTATAGGGACAAAATCTAAACAAAAAATTTTACAGGGACTAAAACCGGATTTCACTCAAATTATAGGGACCAAAAGCGATATTTAACCCCAAAAAAATAACTGACCACTTACTTTATTTAATAATTTTTTTGTCTTATATATTCTTAGGAAAATAAAAAATCTATCACTCATTTACTTTAGAGGAATGCTACGGACACTCTCTCTAACACTCTCTCTTAAACACTCTCAATAATTAGGCCACGTCACACTTTTTTTTTAAATCTACCATTGGATTGAAAGCTACTATCATATAGATTATATCTGTAAATTTTAACATTAATCTATGATCATTTGCTATGTCATCAAGATGCTTCAAGATTAACGTCAACGGTGTAATTACAAATAACGTTAATCTTGACGTATATGAATGACATAGCAAATAATCATAGATTAATATTAAAATTTACAGAAATGATCTATATGATAACAACTTTCAATCCAATGGTTGATTTTAGGGAAAAAAAAGTGTGACGTGACCCAATCATTAAGAAAGTATTTAAGAGAGAGTGTCAGAAAGAATGTCCGTAGTATTACTCTTTACTTTAACTCCTCACAAGTCCCCTTTATAATACGGAGGCATGTGTGTATATTTACTTTTATTAAAGAACCTCAATTCGGAATGTATTGTTGAATTCGAAAAAAAAAAACTGCATATAACTATTTAATTTGAAGGCTTGATGATAAATATATAGGAAATTTATTCTAAATAATTAGTATTGTTCCAAAAGAAAAATAAATTTAGGAGTTATTTTAAAGGAATGCTTATAATACAAGTGTGTTTAACCCGTGCATTATACGCGTATACATCAACTTTTTAGTAAATTAAAAAATAAAAAGGTGAAAAATTGTTAACATGTATGATGTAATATATTTTTGTATATATTTAGACGAGAACCTGTTAAATACATACTAATATATCAAGAGATTAGTCACTGTATTTACATAACAAATATATGATGGGTTGGCTTAATAAGTATTTATAAAGATAATTATACAATTTATATTATATTATATACAGAAAAATTAAAAAAAAGGTAGTCTAATTTGCATATTATATTATGGTAAAATATTATATTAATATATAATTTTTTATTAAAATATCTATTTACAGTAATTTATGTTTTGGTGGCCCGTGAATTGATCGTAATTTTTCTCTAAGTTCAAATTTACCAAATTATTTTCATGTAAATATTCATCTTCATAAGTCATATTTTATCTATAGTTTATACGAAGATAAAAGAGAGAAATTAAAAATTTTTTTAAGGCAAAAATTGGCATGCAAAGTGAAATTAAAGTTACATTATAAAGAAAAATAATAAATGGTATATAATTGAAAACAAAAAAAATTTAATGAGCATTATTGGAGAATTCACTTTCAATTTCAAAAGAAAGCTAAGAACTCAACTGGGATCTACTCTTTATTTGACGAATTCAGGGGGGTCTCGTTGAGTTCTTCATAATCATAATATTTTGGATTCATATAAATGATTCAATAGATCATTTTTTTCCTATGTTTCAAAAAATTTCATTTCATTTTTTTATGATATTTTTGAAAAATGAACTTCATTAATTGATTCAAAACCTCTTTTTATGGATAATATATCTCAATACCTTTTCTTTTAAGTTGAAATAAATAATGAATTAAATGAAAAAAGCTCACTTCAATTTTTTTGGATAGGCTACCAACTATAAATTATATGAAAATATTGCTATTTTTAACTTATGTGAATGGCAAAAGTCAGTCTTGTGGTAACAACCTTGAGAACAATTGTGTAAAATCAGACTATTATAATTGGTTGAACGACTACCATTCAACCTATATAAACATATACTCGAAGAATTTATATTTTTTTACCAATATTAATATTCTTGTAAATGGAAATTTATTGACATGCAAATATTCTATCCTATTGATTGACTTTCTCAATATCCATGCATTGGTAAAATTTAAAAATAGATTTTGTTGGAGGATATGACTATTTAAATCGCATACTACATATAGGGTGTGCATTTGTAATTTTGATTATTATTATCCCTTAAATATTTTTATATTGTTATGATATTGATTATGTATAAACAAAAGTGTTTTATCAAGATGTATACATTTGCACTTTATCACCATGATATGCACAAAAGTGTACCTTAACAGCAATATTGTGAAAGAAAAAGTTGAAAAACATTTGAATCAAGGATGGTTGAACTATCTCATCTAGCAAATACATAAAAATCTCATGACAATGGTAGTTCTCAGACTTCAAAACCAAACACAAGCCCCCTTTTGCACTTCTCTCAAATTATATAGTTTCATTTTTTCTTAATAATATAGCACTATATCAAAGAGGACTGGTATATGATATCTGAGAAGACGCATTCAAAACAACATTTCAGTCCTAAAGATAGAAAGTTCTCAATGCTAAATAAAAAATTAAGTTCAATACAATGGTGAAAAAAATAAATGTAGCTAAATCTTCAGTCCTAAAATCTAATTTTCCTAACTATTAATCTTTAGAAAATTTTCAAAGCAATAATATAGAGAGCAAATTTGGGTCCTAAAAGCATATTTGTTATGTTACAAAGTACATATTGCTTAAAAGCATATACAAAGAGTAAGAGAGAGTCAAGCCTAGAATCATATATGTTAAAAAACCAAAAGCAATAATCTAAAGAGAAGAGAAATGCATTAGATTATGCATCCTTTACACACTAATGATTGCATCAGAGTTGTAACCACTGGTGTAGAAGGGTGTCCTAATCATTCGCTTCTCCCTTTGGCTCCTAAGGAGCATTTAATACTTATGCTTCAATATAATTAGCCCATTCAAAATCTCAAGTTCAAACATTACAAAAGAATAATAATATTAGCATTATTTATGATTATAGAAAGCAATAGTTGTGTTATAAAGTACAAAGACATTATACCATTTTAGATATATTCATTCAAGATAAAGCAGGCATCAAGGGATATATCACATTTTTGCAACATCTGTTTTTTCGGAGCCGCATTTGTTTTTATGCAAGAACTATTGCTTCATTAACATCAATATGACTATCAAGTTATTTTCTACCAAGGAACTCTTGAAAATGCCTATCCATACCTATTATTAGTGAGATCCAAACAGCACAACAAATGATATTTCCATTTATTTGAAGTGATAAAATTGAGCTATCAAAGACAAACTGCATACATAGTAGAAAAGTAAATTCAGTCAAAGACTCAGCAAAAAATTAATGTGGTCTATGCCTCTACAACCAAGAAGCACAACCTTGATATTTGGCACCAAAGTTCTAGTCGCACGGTCCATTACTCAAATCTACAAAGTCATTAAATAGCTACTCTCTCCGATTGGACCAAATACATAGATTTTTTACTTATATTTTAAAGGTTTTTTCCTTTATATTTTAGACCGAAAGGAGTATGTTTCAATCCCAATCTAAAAAATAATAATAATAATAAAGTCAACTTTCCAAAAGTAATAAAAAGAAAGCATCACAGTATTTATTTTATTTATATATAAATCAATGTTAATTGGTAATTGTGCTTGCCACATTTCAATCTTCAGATCATGCATTAATTGATTGATACTTTAATTTCCTTTTGTATGCCTACTTTTTCTAATTCGTTTGAAACTTTTCAAAAACTACCGCCGCCATTTATTATGTTTTTGTACTTATTTGGCCGGTCAGTAATGCTATGAATGGTAATGAACAATTTTAGAAATTTTCTTAATAAAATTTTGTAACTGCTTGATTTATTCCATCGGTCATTTATGTGGATAGATTGAAATCGATGAGGGGCGATTGTCTTCTATTATTCATAGGTGGCTGTTTATTGTGTCGCATTGTCAGCTTTTTTAAAAATGATTGTCCAATTAAAACTACCACCGTGTATAAAATATATTGTGTCTTATCTTGTGAACATGTCATTTGTGACATTCCTTATTTAAATTTTTCAAGGCAAAATATTAAATATTGAATTTTCCATTTAATCATTTAATCATGTATAAAATATTAAATAAGTATTATATATTTACACGTATCTTTTGTATTTAAATTTTATACTTAGAACTGAGATAAGAAAGAAATGAGAAAAAAATTAAAATTTTCATGCCAATTTATATATTTATTATCTTACATAAATGATATGCTAAATGATTTAAATTTTAAGCTGAAAATATTCATGCATGAAAAAGAGATTAAATAAAAGCGATATTTAACCTTTTATAATAACAACTTTATCAGTTGATTTATTTGACACTTTTTATGTTAATCCACAAATTTAAACTCTTTTAGGACAAATCTTTAAACTGAATATGAATGAGTGAAATAATCATGTCCATAATCTATAAAGTTATTGCCAAGTCCATCCTCACGACATGTCTTCAGTTTATCTCCAATATAATTTAATTTTGCATAAAATTAATCGTTCAAGTCATCACCATTAATTATTTGAATTAATCTAGATTGCGAAAATGTCTTCTTTATCATTTTATCTTTTATAATCACTACATGAAAATCATAATTTTGCGACCACTACTTTGCGACGGTTGATCACAAACCGCCGACACTTAATTTTGGAGACGGGTCATGTGGCCCTTTTTGGGCCCGTCGCAGGTTGACCATTATTATTTGAAACTGAAATTAAAAAAAAGAAAGAAAAACCAAAGAAAGAAAGAAAAGCAGCGCGGGTTGCCTCGCAGGCTCTCACTCAAAACCAACTGTTCATTCACTCCCTATCTCTTTCTTTTCTTTTCTCACCGCCCCTGCCTCCTTTTTCTTTTCTCACAATCCCCTGTCATCGTTTATCGTTCATTGACTTGTTTTTGTGTTGTTTTAGTATTCGTCGTCGTCGCTCACCGCCTCTTAAATCGTAAGTCGCTCACCAGCGTCGCCGTCGCTCACCGCCTCTTAAATCGCCGTCGCTCACTTTGCCTCTTAAATGCATACTTGTTGTTACTCACCCAACCCTCTTTCTTTCGTTTCTTTGCTCAACCACGAAACCATAACTCTTCGTTGTTTGCATTTTAGGTAGTGTTCTCCTCCTGAAGTGAGATTGTCGCGACACTTGCTGAATCAACAGAAGAAATTGGGGCTTTGAACCTGTAAGTCGCGACCTTGTAGAATCAATGTAAGAAATTGGGGCTTTCAACATTTCTGTAGTGTTCTTTCTCTCTCTGTATGCTATTTTTATTTTTTTCATCTTTGATTATTGTGTGTTATCTAGGGAATTTCATCTTTTATTCCCATTCAACTCAACTTAAAATATACTTTATTGTTGGTGTTATTAATTATTAATCTTCATAATATCACCCGTTAAAGTAGGAAGGTGATGCACATGTCATGTATCTTGCAAATGAAGAGTACATACCTTTTGCATATGCTGAGAGACAAATTCATGTAGCAGTGGAATTGAAAGACACAAATATATGTATATGTCTATTCCAAAAGTAACCGATCATAGCTAAGAAGCACAAATACTTTTGGGATGTAGTTGCACAAATGCTGGGTGTTATTTATCTTGTTTGTGGCTCTGATTCTTACTTTGGAGTATTTATATTTGTTACTTTTTTTTTCTTTAATTTGTGCATAGTTACATTACAACATATTTTCCCTAGTTAACTACATATGATTCTAACACTATAGTCATCTCCTTGCATACTTACATTGTCATCTCCTTGCATGTATTTGTTTTTTTGATAGCATCTCCTTTGTGTGTATTTGTTTGTCATATCATCAATTACGATGTTCTTTGCACTTTTTTATCAAACAATCAATTTATTAAGTGATGTGTTGTGTTGTGTTTAAATCTAGATTTAATATTTTGAAGCAATGGATAAGTCATGGATTACAAAGCCACAAAACTCAGTTGAATATAGGCAAGGTGTTACTGGATTTATTAATTTCGCCTTTAGAAAGTCTTCAGTAAATGGAACAATAGCATGCCCTTGTCAACAATGTCGTTTCAAAAAATGGCGAACTTGGGATGTGGTGTTTGATCACTTAACATATACACAATTTCCAACAAGATACACTTTTCGGAGCCATCACGGGGAGTCTAAGGTTGGAGAAACTAGTAATACCTCACCCAGTAATATTACAAATGTCTTTCAAGACAACCCTATTGATGAAGATCCAATGCGGAACATGATCAATGATGCTTTTGGAGTTGATATGCCTTATGCGAGTGAGGTACCCACCACATCAAACGAAGAAATTGACTGTGAAGAGGTGACGCCAAATGCAAATCAAGAAAGACAAGAAGCTAACACGTTTTATGAATTAGCTAGAGAAGGAGAACAACCCTTGTATGAAGGGTGTGCAAAATATTCAAGATTATCTTTTTTGGTGAAGTTGTATCATATAAAATGCCTATGTGGAATGAGCGACAAGGCCATGACATTAATTTTGGAACTATTGAAAGATGCTTTTGAAAATGCAAACATTCCAAGTTCATTCTATGAGGCCAAAAAAACGATTACCAAGCTTGGATTGAACTATGAAAAGATACCTGTGTGTCAGAATAATTGTATGCTCTATTGGGGACAAGATGAAGAGAGGGAGACATGTAAGTTTTGTAACACTTCCAAATGGAAATCAAGGGAAAAATCCAGTGAGACTGGGGTGTCTAGTGATGGCAATAATATGAAGAAAGTGCCTGCAAAAGTTCTCCGTTATTTTCCACTAAAACCTCGATTACAGAGATTGTTTTTATCGTCAAAGACAGCCGAAGATATGAGATGGCATGCTGTCGATAGTAGCAATGATGGAATGATGAGGCATCCTAGAGATTCTGAAGCTTGGAAACAGTTTGACTCGATACACACATGGTTTGCATCAGATTCACGAAATGTGCGTCTTGCACTAGCTACAGATGGTTTTAATCCCTTTGGTATTATGAGTTCAAATTATAGTATTTGGCCTGTTATTCTCATTCCATACAACACCCCTCCATGGGTATGCATGAAGCAGACATCTTTTATAATTTCAATGATAATTCCTGGGAAAAAAATGCCAGGATATAATATAGATGTCTACTTACAACCTCTAATCAAGGAATTGAAGGAGCTTTGGACAACGGGTTTGGATGCCTATGATTCTTTCAAGCGAGAGATGTTCAAATTACATGCAGCTTTGATGTGGACAATTAGTGATTTTCCTGGGCTAGGAACACTTTCTGGGTGGAACACGTACACTGGACTTGCTTGCCCATCTTGTAACTTTGACTCTATTCCCAATCGTCTTCCTCATAGCAGGAAATGGTGTTTTGTGGGTCATCGTCGTTTTCTTGATCAGAGGCACAGATTTAGATTGAATAGGGTTCGCTTTAATGGTGAGCAAGAAATGCGTAGTCCACCAAAAAGGTTATCTGGTTTCGAAATTCTTGAACAAGTTCAAAACATTAATGTCACATTTGGTAGAAGACCAGAGAAAGAAGGTTCGGGAAAAAGAACACGTGGCGGACGACCTGCACAGGGTGGTACTCAACAATGGAAAAAGAAAAGTATCTTCTTTGAACTTCCATATTGGAAGGATAACTGTTTGCGTCACTGTCTTGACATGATGCATATTGAGAAGAACGTGTGTGATAATATCATATATACTTTACTAAATGATAGTGGAAAGAGTAAAGACCATGTTAATGCTCGAAGAGACCTTGAAGCTATGGGTCTAAGACCTGATCTATGGCCCAATGAAAATGGAAGATATCCTCCTGCTATTTTCACTTTGACTAATAGAGGTAAGAAGGCATTTTTATCGACTTTAAAAATATCACTGTCCCGGATGGTTATTCGAGCAACATTTCTAGGTGCATTGACTTGGAAAATCTTAAGTTAACTGGAATGTTGAAGAGTCATGATTGTCATATATTGATAGAGCAATTGCTACCATTAGCCATGCGGACAAGACGTACTGACGAAGTTTCGTCAATATTGATTGAGTTGTGCTCATTCTTTAGACAATTATGCGGTAAAGCATTGAAAGTTGAAGATTTAGACAAATTGCAAAATAAAGTTGTTCTCACTTTATGTCACATGGAAATGTTGTTTCCTCCTTCATTCTTCACTGTTATGGTTCACTTGGTTGTTCACCTTGTTGAAGAAGCTAAGCTTGGAGGTCCTGTTCATTATCGTTGGATGTATCCTATCGAAAGGTAAAAGACGTGTGGTAATATTCCTTTTTATTTTCTTTTCAATTTGGTAATGTACAAGGTTTTTCTAAATAATACTTGTTGTGTGGTTTAATAATAGGTACTTAGGACAGCTAAAATCCTATGTACATAATAAAGCACGACTGTATGGTCTATTGCAGAAGGGTACCTTTTGCAAGAGATTCTTACATTTTGTTCAAGGTATCTAGATAACATTGAGACTAGATGGAATCGACCTGGCCGTGTAGATGATGAGCCTATTAATAATGTGCAATCTGGTTCCCGAGTAGCTGACTTATTTCCTGAAATTGGAAAACCTATTTGTGGCTCTTCTTGTTACACTATTACACCCACGTAATTCTGAGGCTCATAGACATGTGTTAACAAATTATCCTGTAGTTGATTACTATCTTCAGTAAGTAATCTTTTCACTTAGATCAATTGTTATTAAGTAATAAGTTTTTTTTAACATCTAATACGATACAACTAAACAGACAATATAGAAATATTGTACGAAGACAACTAAGGAGTGGCGCAAGGAGTACTTCTGAGGTAGACAAGAAGGTTCATAAGGAGTTTGTTCGTTGGTTACTTGGCCCAGTGTTAGTGTTCTTAACAAAGTCTGTGTTTATATAAATTACATTTTTTAAGAGAATGTGACTAACAATATATTTTTTGGCATATAGATTTGCAATAACCTCGACAGTCTTAGTGGATCGGATAAAGATGTCCTTATTAGTCTTGCACAAGGTCCTTCTAACAAAGTTAGAAGGTTCACTGCATTTAATGTTAATGGATTCAAATTTGAACATTGTACGAGACAAGTTTTTAAAAACTCAAAACAATGGAGTTTTTGGTATGTTTGGAACAAGGAGTTACTCGAGCAATAATGATGCCCAAATGAGGTTCGGAGGGGTGCCTTACTATGGAAGATTGATAGACATAATTGAGCTTTATTATAATGGCTTCACAGTACCCATGTTTAAATGTGAATGGGCTAATACTACAAACCCAAGAGGCATGAAGACAGACAAGTTGGGTTTTATCTCTATTAACTTTGCAAGACTAATACATACCGGAGAACATGAAGATGATGAACCATACATTAAAGCTTCAGAAGCTCAAATGGTTTATTATGTGGAGGATGAGAAGGAAAAGGGTTGGAGCATACCAGTTCATTTGAAGCCAAGAGACTTGTACGTCATGGGTGAAGATGATGAAACTATGGCATCCATTGAGGCATACCCATCTCAAAACTTGGAAGAAATTTTCTCTGATGATACCACACATATACAATTGGCAAGAATGGCCACAGATGATGATCCTGAAAGTTCAACAATTAATGATGGTTTTAATGACGATAATCAAGATATGGTCTTATAATAGTCATAGTGATTGTTTTATAATAGTCATAGTTTTGTTATTTGTTCTGTGTCAAGGACATCCTTTTACTTTTGTAGGAACAAGATAGAATTAGGAATGAAAAATTATGTTTCAAGAGATAACTAAGAGACATCCTTTGTAGTATGTGCAGATTGCAGAAAAATTATGTTTTTTGTTCATCCTTTTACTTTTGTAGGAACTTGATTATAGCTAATTGCTCTATGGTGCATCCTTTTGGTGTTTTTCAATTTTGTCGCCTCTTGTCAAGTTGTTTTAATATATTAAGAATATGACATTGTGATTCAATACAGTATGCGTCGTACACGACATGTTGCTACAAGGTCTCGATCCACAACAAACCATCAAAATAGATCTTCTGCAGGATCTCCTCAAAGTGTAGATGCTCATGTACAACAAAAGGAGCCTTCAGCCAATATTGATTCATCTTCTCAGGATGAGGTGCAAGCTAACCCATCTTCTGATTCTGTACCTGTTATGTCTGAAGGTTCATCTGTAGTTTCGAGGAAGGCAGGAGCATATTGGACTGTGACTGTTATTAGTATGTGCAATCTAAGTCTTCAATCTTTTTAATTATTATGTGTTGGATTGTGAATAATTTTGTTTACTTTGTGTGTTAGACGAGGGACGTGAAACACAAACTCGTTTGAGGGTACAAGATGTGCTTGCTTCTTCTCATAATTCCCCAAGAGTAATTACCAGGTGGAATAGAGATGGTCAACCAGTGGGAGATTCTGCTGGTTTGTTGGCAGGATATTTGGGCGCACTTGCAAGCAACTTTAGCAACTTCCCCATAATGTTTGAGAGTTGGAAAGCTGTTCCTGTAGAATACAAAGATAGTATTTTTTATACGAAAGTACAGGTATCATTATAATTTATGGAATATATTTGATTTATTGTGTTTTGTTAATTAATAATACAATGTATTTTATTATGTTGTCTTGAAGGCATATTTTGTTGTCAATGATGGGGACAACAAAAAATATATCTTAAGCAGCATGGGAAAGAAATGGCGAGATCACAAATGTAGGCTGTTTACTAAATATTATAACTGGGAGCTTTCCTTGGAGGAAAATATTCGGAATCACCCACCTCATGTGAACAAAGACCATTGGGCTGTTTATGTACGCCATAAGCGGAGTGATAAAGCAATGGTATTCATCATAAATTAAACTTTTTCTTATTTTGATTATTATTTATTAATTCTTCTTTCTTCTATTAATGCAGGAGAATGCTGATAAGAATGCAGCAAATCGTGAAAAATTATTGATCCCTCATACATTAGGCTCTAAAATGCTTGCGAGAAAGAGGGATGAGTTGGTATGGTTCACTTGGTTTGTTGGTGTTTGAAAGTATAACAAGTCGGTATAATTTTATAACTAATTGTATGGTGCTTAATTTTAGGAATTGCAAGATGGACGACAATACACTAGAGGAGAAATGTATCCAATTTCTCATAAAAAGAAGGATGGATCATTTGTCAGTGAAGAGGCTAGACAAATAAATGTATGATTAATATATTATTTGTAAACTTTCCATTGTCATTTGCACTTTATTGCTTTTAGTGGTTTGTATATGTTTATGTGTGTATTTAATATTATATGCAGGAGCAATTGCAAAAGGAAATTCACGAGAGTTCTTCTGAAAATGCAGCCTTTGTAAGAGTTTTTGGAAAGGAGCATCCCGGATATGTTCGAGGGATGGGACTTGGGATAACACCAACCCAAGTCAATGGATCTAATCATTTTGCGAGACCAGCATCTTCCTTAGAGTCTAACGCAAAAATTGAGCAATTGCAAGCAGAAATTGATGTACTGAAGCTGCAGGTAGCAGAAGTTGATGTACTGAAGCATCAGGTTGCAGAAGTTGATGTCTTGAAGGAACAAATTGCTTTCCTTATGCGGAATGCTAAGGGAAATCAAGTATTACTTCAATCCAACAAACTATGATTCTTCGATTTAAATAAGGATAATGGATGCCCTTTCTATAGTCACCCCTGTAGATATTTATTATGATTGTTCTTCTTCATTATAACAACCTTACTGGTAAATATATTTATAATAATACTTTGATAATTCTCTTGTATATGGGTGGGGAATGTTACTTTGATTACCAGTATTTTGATTTTGATCAACCCATGTTTCAATTGCTAGCTCTCATTTAATTTATGATTTTTTTAATTTCAGTTAGATGACTTGGAATCACCAACAGATGATGTAAGACGTTCCTCTGAGTCTAGCCACGTGCCGCAAGACCTTGCAACATCGTCCCGTGGAACCATTTAGATAGCTTATAGTTTGATTTCATGAACTTGAAGGTTTTTGAATGTATTTCTTTACATTTTGACTTGTTGAACAATTTCTAGTTTATTTCTTTTTTTTGGTTACAATTTCTAGTTTATTTCTAATATTGACTGCGAATACACTTATGGTATAACTCATTGGTGTTATGAATGAATTTTAGTTTATTTTGCCTATTTTATTGTGTTGTTTATTTTTCTTAATTTTAAAGTAAAATACAAGTTTGTACCAAAAAAAAAATAAAAGTAATAAGTAGGCTTTTGAAAATACAAAAAAAAAATTATAAACACAATAAATTTTGCGATTACCGCGTTTACCAAAAACATACTGGAACAGACATTCCAGTCGTAGTTTTGTGACATTTTACGGCGGTTACAAACTGCCGCTATTAACAAAGTTTTGGGAACATTGCGTAACATTACGGCGGGTGATAACCGCCGTATGTTCTATTTTGCGACGGGTATACGACCGCCGCAATGTACCTCTACGACTTGCGGCGGGTGAGTAACCGTCGTTATGTTATACTTTGCGACGGGTTAGAAACCGCCGCAATGTACGACCAGAATCCAATTTGCCTGTTCCACGATGGTTAGAAACCGCCGCAATGTACGTTTACAACTTGCGGCGGTTTGTGCGACGGTTTGGGCCAACCGGCGCAGTAACACCTCCCGACGGGCAACTCTGCGACGCATGACCAACCGTCGCAATGTATTATTTGCGGCGGTAAGAACCGCCGCCGCTTTGACTTTCAACGGCCGCAATGTAACTTTTTGGTTGTAGTGAATGGTATAATGGAAGTGATCTAAATGTCATTCTAAACCTTTTCAAGCTATTAAGCTTTTTTGCCTTCCTTGGCACTTGACAGCATGTTGATTTCTTCTCCACTTATTTTTTGTTTTGTTTTGTTGAACTTCTCTACTTACCTTTAATACTTATATTTTTCACTTATTTTTCAATTGAATACTACTCCAGCATCCTTGACAATCACAGTAATAAAAAAAAAGCAATAAGACAAGGATATAATTAAGCACAACATCAATTCCATATTCGTGCTCTAACAAAGGCTAATTATTAATGCATTATAAATTAAAAATAAAAAAATTTAAAAAGTACACTGATTTACAATTTTTTAAATACATTAGTAAATAAAATATTAAGTATCTTTTATCTAAAATAGATTGTTATGCAAAATATGATCAGTAGCAATAGCAATTAAAACAAATCATAAAATTTATTTGTACGATGGATTGTATGATATTATTTTGATATGGTATGATATTATTCACCATTTAATCAATAGTATCTTTTAGTTAATTATTTCGATATGGTATGATATTATTCACCCTTTATTTCAATTTAAGTCAGGAAATTAATGACCATTAAATGTTATGTATTTGGACATGTTTCATTTTTTTTATTCATTATTTACTGTTTATGTTATTTCCTTTTTGTCAGATTTTGATTTTGACTACAATTTGAAATCATATTTAATTTATATTAACAAAAAATTAAAAAAAGTCGTTTTGAACATTATTCACTAAAAACTAAAAAATCGTTTCATCACTAATTGGTTCAGTTACTGTTTATATAATGCTTTCATAATTAATTGTTTAGTAGAAAGTCATTAATTGGTGGATTATATGAGATTTTTTTACGGTTTTGGTAATTAATTTTAGTTTTTATTTATTTTTTATTTCTGTAATTTTCATGTAATCATGTTTTGGAGGGAATGAATTTCATGATGTCATGTTTTAACGTTTCTGAAATCTAATTGGTTGCGAGGAATTGACTCGGAACATTCATTTTTTGATGTTGTTCTTAATTGTATATAATATAGAATATAGATTGTATCAAAGTGTAATCAACCATAAGATAAACGGTAACCAATTATAGGGAAATAATCTTGATAAGAATATTAAAAGAGAATTAGTAAAAAAATATATATATTAAAAGAGTGAAAATTTGCCAAAATTCATCTTAAAATATTAGCCATAATAGTTTCATAGTCAACTACATTTGTCTTATATATATATAAAAGTCTCGACGGGGAAACATTACATGTAATTGGTATAATTTCATTATCTTTTATGCATAATAATTTTACAAATCTTCTTGTTACTTATAAATGATTATTTTACTGTTGAAAAATATTACATATTGCTTACTCTCACTTTTTCTGCATTTTTAGAGAACTAAACAAACTATAATTATGTTTGTTACAATGAAAACTTTAATTTTATAAACACTAGTGAAATTACCCGTGCCTTGCACTGATTAATTAAATTAAGTAATAATGCATAAAAATTATTGTTGTCATACAATATATAATAATTATTAATTTTCTAAGACAAGTTAATAATTATTTTATTGTTAGTTCTAAATATAATAAATGATGATTGATAAAGATGAATAATATATAATTTAAAATAAATAAATCATTTAAGAAAATATATTTCTAATTGTTGATTATAATTAATTGAAATAATTTAATAATGAAAATAAGTCATTTAAGAAAATATCTTAAGAAAATATATCGTGCGCGCGTATCTGATCTGATAGTTTTCAAATCAAAACAGACCCTAAGATATCCAAACCCTAGGCGTTTCTTTGATAAACATCTATAAAGAACGATTTGCACGGTGTCGTCGTATGCGTTCGTTCGTGAAGAGAACACCGGCTGGTCGAGGATGCACGATAGTGAGAACAACAATGTTTCGACTCAACTGGTGCACGAGTCCACCGCCAAGAGGCAAACACTTCTTTCTCATATCGACGACGATGAAACACTTTCCCTGCGGCCATCGCCGGTCTTACCAGACGATCTCATCTTCGATATCCTTACGAGACTTTCTGTGGGATCCCTTCTGCGATTGAGGTGCGTGTGCAAAATCATGGAAAACCGTAATCTCCGATCCCCAATTCGCCACGTACCACTTTCGCCGCTCAATCACTTATCCAAGCATGACACACCAACAATTGGTCCCTTGCATCGTCCTTAAGCCATTGTTCAGAGAACCATTAACCCCTACCTTTATCATCGGAATGTTTCGCAAGGTCCCTATTCTAGGTTCATGCAATGGGTTGTTGTGTGTGCGCAATATCTCTAAAGGTTATGTCAGATTGTTCAATCCTTCTACCAGATTGAGATCCAAAAGATCTCCAACCGCTGTTTTGCAAGTTGATGGGATTGTCAGGTACCAGGGATTTGGCTATGATCAAGTTAATGACAAGTACAAGGCGGTGCTGGTAGTTGCGGATGATTTGGGTAAAACTGTGACCAAACTTTATACATTTGGTGCAAATTCTTGGACAACTATTCATTCCCCGTTTATTTTTCCTACTAATAGGTGGTTAGGGAAATTTGTTAGTGGCACTCTGAATTGGGTGACTAAGGGAGGTGTCAGTTCTGATCAATGGGTGATTCTTTCCTTTGATTTGGTAAAAGAGAGTTATGGTCAAGTCTTGTTGCCTCAACAGGATAGTGACAACATCTGCAATCCTGTGCTGGATGTCTTGAGTAACTGCCTTTGTGTGTGTTTTAAATCTAACGAAACTCATTGGGTTGTGTGGTTGATGAAAGAGTATGGAGTTGTAGAGTCTTGGACTAAATTGATGATGATCCCTAGTGAGAAGTTCCGGGATAGTCGATGGCTGCCTTCTTTTGACCACTTTTGCATTTGGGAAAGTGGTGGTGTTCTGGTGAAAAATCTGCATTCCAAATTAGTTTTGTATGACTCAAAAGATGGTAGATTCGTTTATTATCCTAGGTCTTGGAGAAAACTTTGGATTGATCCACATATATACCATGAGAGTCTGGTATCACCGTTGCGGTAAATCACATTTGTGGAGTCTTCCAAGTTTTTTAGGGGAATGCTTGTCCTTCTGTTTTGGGAAGATGAGATTGTAAAGAGGTTTTGAGGATATTTTCTGTTTTTCTAGTTCTAGAAGAAGAATGAGATCAGATATTTGTTACTTTCAACAAATATTTCTTATTTATTTAAGCCCTGCGAATCAGCTGTTAAGTCGAAAGGGAAATAATACATAGAATGGGCAGACAATTTGTTCCAAGATGTAGTTTTTTTAACTTATCTTTAATTAATACTAGTATTCTACTATTCTTTGTTTCCAAACTTCTTCCTCTCACTTTTGTTTGGATGCCCAGAAAAACAGAGAAGAGAAATAAAAGAGATTGAATTGTTTGGATGAATAGAAATACAAAAATCTATATCCTACACAATTAAAGTTATTTATTATTTATTTTTATTTTTTTTTCATTTTTGAGTTTTGCCTAAACTCAAATATGAATAGAGTGATGTGGGGAGCTGTTTATTTTCTGGATTATAGCATTAGACACGGGACACTTTTTTTTGTTTTTGCATTGAATGTTTATGTTGTTTCAAGGATGTAAACTGGGTTTTTGGTGTTCGTGTCTTGTTTTGTGATACAGCTGACAAGTATGCGATGGCTTCTTTTGGTTTTCAAGCTGTTGACGTAAAAGCTTTCCAGAAGGTTTTGTCTGTTATTTTTTATTCTTTTTTAATTTTGACACAGATTGAAAGTGGTATTAATTTGCTATGACTTCCAACATGCTAATAATTTAACCAATGTAGTTTTCTATACCTTCCAAGATGCTAATTATTTGCAGGAAAATTTGCATTATTTTGTTGCTGTTTTAAAATAACAACAAAATACTTATTATGTTTTGCAGTAATACAACCCTGTGCCGATCTTTAGATTTTGGGTGCCCTGAACGAACTAAGAAATGGTGCCATCATAATTATTTAAGTATTATTTTTCTTGCATTTTTTGTTGTAAAATCATCAATAATATATTCATAATTAAGATTTAAAAAAAATCATTTTTAATAAAAATTAAAACAAGACTATTTAATATATCTTGTGACATAGTATATCGTAAATAAGATTTTAACAATTTTAATTTGAACAAATGCAAAACAACTAATTAATAAACAAACGACAGTGGTAAAAGCATAATTCAAAATCTATTAAAATACTAACAAAAAGCACCGCCAAATCAAATGATTCACTACCTTTTATTTTTCTGCTACTGCAAAACAGTGCGAGACACACGTTTTTATCCGACACAGATGGGCAAAAGGATGTGTGCAACTGTGCAAGTTTGGGAGAGATGGATTGATAGGAGTCTGTAAAGATAAAAGATAGACCGAGAAGTGTAAAAATTAGAGAATGGTGTTGATACTTGTTACGAGAAGTGTGACCGATCATTTTATCAGAGAATTAATTGATAAGAATGTGACTCTTGATTTGTTTAAACGTTCAAATGCTATCAGTTAGCTATTAAATTTAGACGGTGCTTAATACCAAGAAAAAAATTGGACGGTTCATGGGGTCAACTTTCCAAATTTGTAAATGTAATTAGTTAAATTTATTCTACAATTTATTTAATCATATTGTCCGTTTAATTTTTTATAATATTTTTTATATAATTTTAAATATATATATTTTTAAATATACATATACATACAACTACTAAATAAATTTTTTTTTGATACCCCTCTAAAATTAGGGCCCTGGGCGGTCACCCCTCAAGACCACCCTCAGGGCCACCACTGTTACAACCCAATAATTTGCAGTAAACACAATGGCCTTATAAAAGGTCATTTTATTATGTTTTAAAACCTTGGAAGAAATTAATCGTACAAAAACATGTTTCATCCAAATGAGTTCATTGTTGTCATTGCATATTGAGATTCAGAATCCTATTCATTGCCTCCTTGATGATGTTACTTTTTTTACCCCTTAAGTCTGCTTAGCTTTTAAAATTGATTGAAAACTGTGTAAGAGAAACAATTTATACGTATCAAGTTATTTACTAACTGGTTTTCTGTGCTCTTATTTCCTTATGTGCCATCTATGCATGCTGTAGGTCCATCATATGGTGCTCCAAGACCCATGACCATTAGTTATGAAATCATTCTGACAGTAGAAACAATCTGAATGATCATGGTTTGAGAGAAGCTGATATGATAGATCAGATACCGAAAAAGAAAGAATAAACCATCAACTTAGTTCCTAAAATAGTACTCTCTCTCCAATTTAGTTCCTAATTTATCAAAACTTATTAAACAATCCCTAAACTATATATTCGTCCATCCCGTTAGTCTCTTGTTAGAGACTAAATTGATGGAAGAGTATATAATTTAGGGACTATTTAATGGAAGGATATATAGTTTAGGGACTATTTAATAAGTTTTGATAACTTATGAATTAAATTGGAGAGAGAGTAATACTTTAGGGACTAAATTGATAGTTTATTCGAAAAAGAAAAGCCACAAACTATGCGACTCCCCTTATCAGAATGATTTAACCATGACAGATTCTGAGGTCTACAGCAAGTGAAAGCTGTCCAAAGTATAACAAACAAGACATGCCAATGTCATGTGATGAATGTGACATCCCAGAAATCTTAAAATTTAATAATAGTATTATAATAAGATAAATATGGACGTTTTAAAATATATTTGGAGTGAAAAGAAATTAAAATATAAATACTCTATATAAGTTAGTTTATAAATATTAGCAATAACCAATAAATTAAAATATCAATAAAGAGAACCGAAACAAGAGATTTAGTAAACACTACAACAAATTCTGCAAGAGATGATGCTATTTTAAGCAGCGCTTAAAACAAAAAACGCTACTTTATGTCATACCTAAACAATAAACAGTGCTTACAATAATAAGCGCTACTGTTTAGTTTTCACAATAATCAGCACTTAGTCCTTTAAGCGTTTTTTCTCTCTAAATACTAAAAAAATGAATTGGCACAATAATTAGCGCTTCAAACCTCAAGCGCTGTTTTTGGTCATATGAACAATAAACAGCGCTTTATACCAGTAAGCGATGTTTTTGGTCGAACAATAATCAGCGCTTTTAGACTTAAGCGCTGTTTTTGGTCAATATATTAAATAAATCGTTTTTCCCTCCTCTCTCATTTCGCGGAAGCACTGTTCTCTCTCTGTCTCGCAACTCTCTCTATCTCGCAAACTCATCCGCTCGGCCTCCGCCGTCCCCCTCGCCTCCATCTCCCAAGTCCCAACGTGCTTCTTCCTCAACGAGATCGAGTGCTTCTTCCCCTCATCTGAAATCGAACCTCGTCGTCCTCCAAAAGCCGCCGGCAGCGGCTCGGCCTCCGTCGTCCCCCTCGCCTCCATCTCCCAAGTCCTGTTTGCGTCCATTTCCAGGTATCGCCACTGTCTCCATTTTCTGTCTCGATTCCACATTGGTTTCTGTTGGTGGTTCGTTAGTTTTTGGTCTGTTCAATTTTGTTTGATTTTGTTCGATTTTGTTTGATTTTGTTCGCCACTGTTGTCCCATTGCTGTCAATGGTGTTTGGTTATCGTGGCAAAGAATGCAAGTGTTGGCTAGAAACAAGTAAGGTTGAGTATAGAAGAGATAAATTAGAAGTGTTAAAGATGCTTGGAATCAGTTTGTTAAAATGTACAGTTTGTAAATATATGCATATCAGATGAGAATCAATGGAAAAAAGTACATCCCTGTTTCGAAAATATACACTTGCATGCAGGGAAAAAGTTTTTTTTCAAAAGTTCTGTGAATAATATAGATTATGGAAAAGTAAAAGAACAAATAAAAAAGAATGGAAGAGTAAAACTGAAGTAAAGCAGCAAGCTTTTATTAATGGCTAATCACCGAACTTGGGCGGGTTGGACGGATGAAATTTATTGCTAGCTAGGTTCGCGTACGAAAGAGATAATTCAAATAAATATTGGTCGCTTAGGCAACAAATAATGTGTTGAAATAAGAATAATGTGAACACTGTGTTTTCTCTGATTTGACCCATTTTCATTTTTTTCTTTTTTCGTTTAATCTGGTGATTTTCCATTTGAGTCGTAGAAGTAGGAAAAGATGAAGCTGAAGAATGGCCACATAGGTTTAGATGTTATTTGAGTGATCAATTAGAGTACGCCTGTAAAGTTTACACCTCATAAGATAACACTGCTTTTTGTTTTTCAAGAGTATTTATTCTCATATATTCATGGTTTAGACTTTAAACTTGTATAAGACTTGACCATTGGTAGTAAAATAATGGAGTCATTTGAATACGTAGCTAGGGTTCGAAGGTGTATGTACGGTATAACATATGGTGGTAGAGATCAACCCCTTGCATGGATCTATGTACCTCAAATGACACCCTTCACTTTACAAACCGGTTTTGTAAGGATGGGTTTAATTTTGATGTTTGTGGTTCTAGATATTTGAATGCCTTTAATTTTGGGTTTAGAAATTAATATTGCTGTAAGTTCTAATTGTGATCCAACTTTGTTGTGGTTAGCAGTTGTGGAACCTGCTTTTGATTTTTTTTTTAACAATGAATTTTGGAATGTTACAGGTATTGTATATATTTTGGAATGTCCATATTTTAGGGGAGACTCTGCCAAAATTTTGTTAGAATTTTGATCTAGTCTGTGTGTTGATTTTAAGAGCAGTGATAGTTTTAGTCTTGCTTTATTTAAATGGGCTTTTTCTGTTGTTTTACCTCTCAATCCATAGGTAAAATATGGATCGAAAGTGGATGTCTGCCAATCGTTTGTCGAAGGAATATAAGGATGGAGTGAAAGATTTTATCGGGTTTGTAGTTGGACATACAACAGACCATAGTAGAATCATATGTCCTTGTTTAAGTTGTTGTTATACAAACAAAATTAGTGTTCGGGAATTGGAATGACATTTAGTGAGCAATGGGATTGATCAAACTTATACCTGTTGGACAAAGCACGGTGAGACTAAAGGTGAATCTTCTAATATGGGGAATAGTGGGAGATATGCGTCAGAGGACACCGCTACAAATACATATGATGGTGATCGTTTTGAAGATATGGCAAATGCGGTTGAAGAAGATATTCGTGATTGTCCTCAAATGTTTGAGAAGTTGATAAGTGATGCGGAGAAGCCATTATATGATGGTTGTACTAAATTCACAAGATTGTCGGCAATGTTAAAGTTGTTTAACTTGCACATAGGGCAATCCTACTTTATCGAAGAAATAAGTCTCGGTTTTCTAAATTTACTCCGCCTAAATGGATACTGATAAAGGTATTTATATCAAATTTTTTATGCAATTATTCAAATTACCAAAATAAAAACAATTAATTTCATATTTTTTGTTTTATAGTGTCCTCGCCATAGAACTGCGATGATTGTGGCCGATATGTTTTGAAGTTTCTCAAGGATATTGTCGTTCATAGCCAAACAGAAATTCCAACAGAGGTATGTATGTAATAATTTCAAAGTTTATATAATTTTTTTTCTTTTACACATACCATTTGAATGCTTATGTTCAATTCTAACTTCATTTAATTTTCATTTCGCAGTACTATCCTGATTGTCAATTCGACACATACTCTGATCATACTGAACTCAAAGAATAGTGGTGTCGATATTTTACTACGAATTTTATCATTTATAAGCAGGTAGAAGAAGATTAATATTTAATGTTTAGGTGAGTTTTTGTTAAATTTGGTTTTTTGTGAGTTTAGCATACTTGAATACTTGAATTGGAATAGGTTCACATGAATTTAGGAATAAAATTCCTTTTTATGTTGGCTAATATTTTATGTATTTTATGTTGGCTGGCTGGTATGGTATCTTATGTTGTTACAAGTATTTTATATATTTTAGAATGTCCATATTTTAAGGAAAACTCTGCCAAAATTTTGTTAGAATTTTGATATTGTCTGCATGTTGATTTGCAGTGACAGAAGAAGAAGATATTAGTGTTTAGGTACTATTTGTAGCATGACATGTGCAATATTTTAGTGATCTAATCTGTATAATTGTAAATTTGACTGAGAAATATATTGTAATTTATTTATGTTAATGTAAGGATCTGTACTGTTTCTATGAAAAAATTACATTATAATGTTAAATTTTGATGTTGATACAATTGGGTGTTGATGACAATTTTGGTTGCATTTTGTGTTATCACAATATTATGCAACATATATCATGTGAATGTGAGAGAATTAAATAAAAAAATGAGAATAAATCGCGCTTCAATTAAGGAAGCGCTGCTTATTGTATAAAAAGACAATAAACAGCGCTTCCTTATTGAAGCGCTACTTATTGTCCATTTTCAGCAGCGCTTCATAAACGCTATTTTTATGAAATACAATCAGCAGCGGCTTAATTTTTAGCGCCTTTAAGCGCTGTTTTAGGCTAAAAATAAGCGTTGTTTATTGCCAAAATTTGTTGTAGTGTAAATAGCTAAAGTGTTAATATGAAAATAGATGATAAACAACATCAATAAAAATAAATATTAGATAGTCACTAAATTAGAATAAACATTAGATAGAAAGAGAACAGGTAGAACTAGAATAATGAGATAATTTAGGAGTAGAACTAAGAAAGGAAATATTGGTATTTAAATAAGACTAAGTAATATTAAATGAGAAAAGTAAAGAATAAAGTATAAGTAACTGTATTAAAATAAGGATAGTAATTAAAATAATTAAATAAGTAATTACCAGAAGTATAATAATTAAATAAATAAAATAGTAATATAGGTATTACCTAAATTAGATTTAAAAATATTAGAAATGAGGAATAAATAGAAATAAGTAATAAAAATAGGCAAAAATAAGATATTTTAAGTGTAGGAATGATAAAGATATGTATGGAGAAATCCAGAACTGACTAAACCAATTTGACCAGTCTCGCATGGCTCGTGACACGATGGAGAATAGACTAGAGTTTCTCGCGATGCGATCCACTTGACAGAGGGACCCCTGCACGTGTTTTGACACGTGTAAAAGTTGACCGGGCATCGCTACGCGACGAAGAATACATTAAAGTCAATCGCGACACGATACACCCAAACCAACTCTATAAATAGGTGGCTCTATCACCTCATTTTGCATCAATTATCACCATTCTTCATCAAGGAGGGTCCCTAGGGTCACAGGTAGCAGAGCATAGGAGTATGGAGCAAAGGGGCGCATACGCGTAAGTAAAGAGTCAGTTCTTCTAATCAGGTAAGAGAGACAGAACCCTATCCACTAGAAAATAATAGGATTAGAATAAATGTAGAATAGGTGTAGGGTGCCCTTAGTCCTACTAGGGGTTGATGCCCCAACACCCTAGGAGGGGTGTTGTGACTATGACTGCTAAGGATAGCAGACAATAATCCATAATAGTCCATCAACCATAGGTATAATATTAGGGTAGAGAACTTATGATTGTTTGATAATAGGTGTTGTCCGATAATATGTGTATAGTTGGTCGCCTGAGCGACGTTAGGATTGTTTGTACACTACTGCTTGTTGTTATTTATATTATTTAGTTACCGTTAAGATATAGTATGCTGGTTACGCTAATGAAGGGAATTGTCACGAATAAATATTAAGTGTTGACTTGAATAATAGGTTGATGAGCCGAGTAGTCAGAAATGGAAAGCTGAATATAAGAAAAGATCATATGCATAACTGTGCATTACAATCCACCGCCGTACACATAGGTTGTGTACAAGGCCAAGTGCCAGAGTGCGGGCACGATGCGGTCTATAGGACACGCTGGTCCTTGAGGATAGTCTGGGTTCGACAAGTCTACAAGTGATGGATGACTAGCTACCATCCTGTCGGGACGTTTGGTAGCCTGGTCATCCTGACAGGGTACTGTTGCATCACTATCCATAGTGCCGATCCCGAGTGCCGTCCCGACACCTGTTCTTATCGAAGAGCAGGGATGCACTCTTAGGGGTACGATGAGCGGGATAGGGGGATGGACAAGAACCTACTCACACATTGGTGAGAGGTTGATGTAATCTATCAAGGTAAAGTAGCTAAGGTGGGGTTGGTTCTATCATAACTAAGTTATGTGGCCACATAGGCATGTAGATTAGGATATACTGCATGAGTGATAATAACTATATGAAAAGAGAATAATAATTGAACCTATTCTTACATGATTTCTAATTGCTATTATTTCCATTTATTGGTACGTATAGTGTGTTCTAATCTCCTTTGTTCTTTTGTGTTGCACCATCACACTGTCACTTGAACAGGGAATTAGACCTAGACATGGATGTCAGCCGGTAGTCACCTTCACACTCACTCACGCTTTGTGCACTCTAATAAGCTGTATTGTATTCTTGCTTGAATCCTGCATTTTTAATTGATTCTATTATATATAATAGACGTGCCTCTCTCTTTATCTATATAATGGGGCGGGGACGTCACAATATCTCAAGCTTAATTGCTATATCAATTTAACCATCCCAAACCATGTAAAGTTTGACTAAATAAATTTCAAAAATTTAAGTTAAGATTAATTTGCTGTACTAACACATGGAATTCAGTGACAGTGGCAGGTTAAGTATTTTATTGTCAATGAGGCATATTTCAGAGTTTGCAGAACAAAACAAAAATACTCTCTGATCCACCAAGTTTAGAAGTTCAACTTTGTGATTGTGACTCAAGTTCAACTTTGGTATTTTGCTCATTGGGAGAAGATATTTGGGGCAATTTTCCTGCGGTCCCATGCCAGAAAGCTCCTCATAAAAATGATGCATTTATGCTGATTAATTCACTATTGTAATTTATTCTTACATAACTATTTCTGTCTCCATTGCATTTTCTGTTGCACATCCAAATGGCAATAATGCAATAAACCATACTAAACAGCTAGCTTAATACTAAATGGCATTAGGTACTCCTGAGAAGAGGCTATTGTGTTGCCGAACCTAAATGGCTTTTATTATTTAACAAATTCCAAAAGCTAGTTATGTGTTTTGCACAACAGCGTTTCTCTCAAGTTGAAATATACAGATGTAATTATCTAAAATTAGTTGTGATTTGATTCTAGGATATTTTGCACTGATACTGCCTTGAAAAAGATTTGTGGTTTTTGGGGAGCTGTTAGGTGCAGTGGCGAGTTTACCAAAGTTAACTGAGAAAATCAATACCTAGTTAATTGTAATTACACTTTTTATTTTATCATAAGATATACAAAATGCGACTCAACATATACTAGTATTTAGGCTAAAAAGAGAATTTAAAGATGACTAGGTGAGATCTTTTGATCTTTTCAAACAAAATAAAATATTTTAAATTAAACTTTTAGATTTTTTAGATTTAAAATTTATTTGTTAATTTATAATAATCATTTAACATTTAATTTTAATCATTTTATCTTTTGTCGACACTATTGATAACAAAACCGATTCTTTGTTTTTTTAGAGATAAAATTAAATAACAACTCTTTTTAAAAGATTTTGAAAGAATTAGAGTGCAAGATTGCAAGTACATTATGTGATATTATCGACCAAAAGAGATTGATTTATGTTGAAATAAAAAGTATTTGGAAGACATAATATTAGATAGGTAATTAATATTTATAATCTGGTGATTTTAACATATTTGAATATTTTCAGGGTGGCTTCTAGGGTGAACTTTCTCACCATATGGTTCATCAGTAAACCACTAATAATATACCGTTAATAAAATTTAAGAGTTTAGATGTGTTGAATAAAAAAGAGTAACACCTACACCTTTCCGCACCCAATCCCTACCCTTACCCCTCCCCCACCTTCATCCTCTATGTTCTCCTCATGGCTCTGCTAGGGAGCTGCTGCACCAAAATGTGATGAAATGACTACAAGTCAAATCAAGTATCTTCAAGTTGCCATAGCTAGATACTAGATGCATAATTTCCATGTTGGTCACCCTAATACATTTTCTTAAACCAAGTTCCACTAAAGATTTGTAATTGGTGTCGACGATCTGGAGCTTGGAGGATAAAGTCATAAACTCGAACACCACCAATTCTAATAATGCTCAGCTTCTTTAAATTTTTCAAGCAGTTAATAAGAGTTGCTGAAAACTCCTACAGATATCAGGTCGATGAGCAAACACAGTTACACCTTGAAAGCTTCAAGCTTTAATGAAGAATACAAAGGAAAAAAAACAAATCATGCTGAAATCTTAGATTCTTCTCCACGCCCACCGCCGCGTTGCGCGACCTCTTCTTCACTTGGCCGCCCACGAGATCTCAACCTAGTAATAAGGGGTTGCGCCACCAGTAATTTGGCAGATTTTCGATGGGGGAGGAAAGGATACTGGTAGGGGAGAGGTGGGGCAAGAATTGGATGAGGAGAGCTATATGTGTTACTCTTTTTTTGTTCAACACATCTGGACCCTTGAATTATTTTAACAGATATAATGGTATATTATTAGTGGTTCACCGGTGAACCATATGTTGAGAAGTTCACCATAGAAGCCACCAATAAGATATACTTGTCAAAAAAAGAAAGATAAATAAGATAATTACATAGGGTGGCTTCTACGGTGGGGAACCTCAGCAAGTAGTTAACCCGTGAACAACTTTAATTAACCGTTAGATTTGTTAAAAAAAATCAAAGGCACAGTTGAGTTAAAAACAAAAGTGAGAACACTTGCACCTTCACACACAAGATCCCTTCCCCTACCAATATTCATCGTTGCAGAATGTTCAATTTCCACCGTCTTTGTTCAATTTTTTTCTTTTCTCCCTCAAGAGTCATTGTCGTCTGGCTTCAATTCCGGCCACCATAGGCCGCGTTTCAACAAACTAAACAGGTTAAAATTTTCCGGGAGTCAAGATCTACAAGAGCCTTCAAAAAAACTTCCAATTGAAGCACTTCGAGAAAATGGCTTTTCCCTTGCCATCGACGGGGATTAGGAGGTAAGACTAAAACTGAGCTATGCAACTGAGTTCGTTTGGCTCATCAACTCCGCGAAGGTAGAAGCGGTTTCCTCCATGAATTGTTGTTGCTGCAGGCTAGTGGAGGAGTACACAGGTGTACATTGCGTGTGTGTGAGAGAGAGGTTTAGGGCTTGTTGGATTTTTGGTTTGTGCATGGACGCGATGAAGGAAGAAAGTGTGAGATTGCGGTCACATAGAGAGAAGATAATCACAATGGATGAAGCTTCAAAGCAACACACCAAGTTCTGCCAACACTTTAGCTTTCCCCCAATTGTAACTTCAAAAATTTTGAGTGTGTGTTTGATGTATTTTTCTATTATTTTAACATTACTTTCTCGGATATGTTTGACGTTGAACAGACATTTTTCCTAGGTCCAATAATTCAAGTTTCATGAATTTTGATTTTGATTATGTTCTGGTTTGATGTTTGCAAATATTACTTTTTCACAATTTTTGGATTTTCGACAACCACCTCCAACGTATTTCTAGTGAGCTGGACTGCTGGAGAGGATACTGGGGTAGGGACAGGATTGTATGTGGAAAGTTGCAGATGTTCTCATTTTTTATTTCCAATTTATCTGGACCCTTTATTAAATCTAATGGTATATTATTTCTGATCCACCGATCAGCCATATAATTGTTGGTTCACCTAAGATGCCACCTTTACATAGAGACATAATTAAAGTTAAAAAAAATAAGATAATTACATAGAGACATAATTAAAGTTAACTATTGAAAGCCATCTTTAGATAATTACTTTCGTAAGTACTCAAAGAGAAGGTAAATGTAATTACATAGAGTCCCACTAGTCCTCTTACGGTGAGGTAAATGTAATTACTTTCGTAAGTACTCAAAAAACCCGAAAGTTTTTCCTGCCTTGGACTAGGACGCCATCCCCTCACCCTAAATTTTTATTCTATAAAAAAAAACTATTGAAAGCCATAGAAAAACTTCAATATTATTTTTAAAAGACTTTCATATTATTTTTAGTTTTAAATTAATATGACCAAACATTTTACTAAACATTACTAAAAAAACATTTTACTCATCGACCTAAACAGGCTGCCCTCACCCAACCCCAGGCTGCCCTGAACAAACATTTTACTAAAAAAAAAAACAAAACAAAACAAAATACTCACTTAGGCCGGAGAAGAAGAACGCACTTGCCGTTCGAGGATGCCTCTCCACCACTGTCAAAACGACACCGTTTCGACTCAACCGGGGCCCGAAATCACCGCCAAGAGGCGCAGACTTCTTTCTCCGATCGGAGACGAATTACCTTCCCGGCTGCCATTGCCGGTCTTGCCAGACGATCTCATCGTCGATATCCTCCTGAGGCTTTCGGTGAGATCCCTTCTACAATTCAGGTGCGTGTGCAAATCATGGAAAACCCTAATCTCCGATCCCCAGTTCGTAAAGAACCATCTTCGCATCTCGACCTCGGATCCAACCATGAACCACCTACATTTGGTCTCTTCCTACACTACCCACTGCAAAAGCAAAATCATGTCTTGCCCTGTGAAGCCACAGTTCGAAAATCCACAAACCCCTGTTAAAGCTGTTAGCTTCGATATGAGGTGCGATTACGTTATTTTTGGTTCATGTAATGGGTTGCTGTGTTTGTATGACAAGTACCAGGTTTGCGTCAAATTGTGGAATCCTTCTACCAGATTGAAATCCAAAAGAATCCCAATTGATTTTTCGCTTGGTGGTGGGATTATCAAATACTATGGCTTTGGCTATGATCAAGTTAATGACAAGTACAAGCTGCTAGTAGCAGCTAAGCTTGAGTTTAGTAAAACTGTGACCAAAGTTTATACCTTTGGTGCAAATTCTTGGACAACTGTTCAGAATTTCCCTTGCACTCCCCGTAGGTGGTTAGGGAAATTTGTGAGTGGCACTCTGAATTGGGTAGCTACCAGAGATGTTAGTTCTGATCAGTGGGTGATTCTTTCCTTTGATTTGGAGAAGGAGACTTACAGGGAAATGTTGTTTCCTCAACAAGATGGTGACAACATCTGCAATCCTACGCTGGATGTCTTGGGTGTAGTACCCTAATTTTGTCTGGCCTTTTTAAATTTTTATTTTATTATTTATTTTAATTAGTAGTAATAATAAATATAAGTAATATTTTAGGTTTTATAATAAAAGAGATTAAAAAGGAGAAGAAAGGAATGGATAAGAAAAATGGGATTATTATTATTTGAGAAAGGGTGTGCAAAAAATAAATATGGGTGGTGCAGATAGCAAAGATAATCCAATCCCACCCATTTCCTTTTTACTTGAGCACCCCTTTCTCTCTATTTGCAACCCCCTGCGTCCTTTTTCCCTTACTGCTTCCTGCACCCAGCTTCTTTCACTCACGCACCCCCTACGCAGCCCCAGCCTCACAAGCCAACTCGCGTGGCCCATCACCTGCGCACAGCCCAACCCAGGTCTAAACCCTAAAATCTAACCTAATTCACTCTCCCTCTTTCATTTTGATCCACACGCAATTCCCCTCACCTTCATCTTCTCTCCGCGGCGCTACCACCACACCCTCTTTCACCATCAACTTCATCTTCTCCTCCATCATTCACGCTACCACCCTTCATCCCTCTCTTTTCCTTCTCCATCTCACCTCCATCTTATCCTAAACCCTAATCCATATCTTCTTCTCCTTCCTCCATTCAATCTCTTCCTCACCCTAACCCTAGCCGCGACCAAGTCTCATCCCTTCAAACCCTAAATCCTCACACTTTCTATCAACCACGCGGCCTCCCCGGCCCTTATCTCGCCCCAAATCACGGTTCCCTTTCCATCCCTTATCCTTTCTTCTTTCAAACAACCAAAACCCTAATCTTCACACTCTCCAGCCGCGACCTCCCCCTATCTCTTCTTTCATGTTTTTCCTCTCCATCAAATCCGAATTAGAATCCTCGCTTTCCTTATGATGCGGTCCAGATGCAAGCAAGCCGCGTGGATCTCCACGAATCAGGGAAGATCTTATCTTCTTTCTTTCCTGTTTGTAATTTTTTTAGGGGATTCAGTTTTGTTTTTCTGATCTGTTTCCTTTTTGTAGGGATTGAGGATTGAAGATTATAAAAGGAGCAAACCCGAGAAAGCTGAGGAAGAGAACCTTAAGAACCGAGAGCAGAAAAGAGAGCCAGAGGCTGAACCCTAAGGAAGAGACAGAGAGCAAGGAGGAGAAGCAGAAGCAAGGAAGAAGGAGAGAATCCGTGAGACCCCCAAAAATATTAGTTTAGGTTTTCTTTTTCTTTTCTCCTCCATCTTCATTTGTAACTTTCCTGGAAAGCTGAAAGTTCAGGTTCCTATTTTCTTCCTCGTTTTCTCATTTTTCCTTTTACCATGACTTGAACATTGGACTGAAATACGTAAGTTTGTACATGTTCATCTTGTTGTCGTTGCAATATTATTTTTGCTATAATTCTTGTTATCTTTGTTATTGTTGCTGCAGTTGTTGTTATTGGTTGCTTTAATTGTTGTTATTGTTGTTGTTGTTTCTATTGATGTCCACGGCCTGGGTTGCGATTAAGACTGTAACTAGGTTTAGGGTTTGGCCTTCCAACGGGGCCAAACCCTAAACAGGGACTAAACTGCAAATAGATGATAAAGGAGGACTAAAATGTAAATATATGATAAAAGATGTCTAAAGACAAATAAATTAAAAATCTTCATTTCTTTAATTTTCTGTTCATATGCATTTTAGGGTTTGGTCTTCCAACGGGGCCAAACTTTAAATAGGGACCAATCTGTAATTATCATATTAATGAGGGATTTAAAAGCAAGATAGAAATTTTGTGAATTTTGTTTCCTTATCTAAGTATTTTCTTTTTCAAATAAATAAATTAATAACTTGTGGAGGTAATTCTTATCTTTAGTTTATATATCTGCCTTATTAAAAAGAGATGAAATAATAATAAATATAATAAAAAATGCTTTCTTTTGTTGTTTCTTTTTCTTATTATTTTAAAAATTTGATGAAGGGAATTATTTTTCTTCTTAAAAGGCAAACAATTTTTTTTTATAAACAATTAACGAGTACCATTTTTTTTAAATGGGCGCGTAAGGGTGCTAATCCTTCCTTGCGCGTAACCAACTCCCGAACCCGAATCTGGTCTAAAGACCTTCTTTTTTTTCATTAAATTCAAAAATATTCAAAAAATAGGTTTTCCAATGTTTCCTATAAAAATAAAATATTGGTGTCGGCTCCATTTTTAAATTTTGGTGTGGTTGCTACAGCTGGCGACTCCACTGGGGACTTTAGAGAGTTAGGCCTTAAAATTGTTTGAATTAATTTGTTTGCCTATTAAATGATTTATTTCCCTTTTCTTTCTTTTATTCTTATCTTTGATTTATTTGTTTTAATTTTGATTTATTCTATTTATTTCACATGTATATATGAACTTTAGGATAGCCACCTTGTATATAAATGTATTTGTTAGTTTATTTTGCAGCGGGTAGTATTTTAGGTTATTGTTCCTTCACACACTTCACTTTACACACTTTATGTACACACACTTTGAGTGGGTGCCCTATACCCGGGCCCGAGTGAACCTTAAGTTAGGAGAGGCTGTGTAATGGGTGCTCACTTTGGACGTCTGACAGTAGGTTCCTATGAAGGCCTCACCTAGAGTTTGGCTCATTTGAAAAAAACCATCCTTTAATAATATACTTATTATTGGTGGTAACATTTTCAAATGGGACCCTTGGCTCTAGGGACCTTTTTAGATTAGTATCTTAAATCCACCCAATGGAAAAGCACTTAATATAAACCCTAGATCCTTTTAAGGAGTTACCGGCCCATATCACAAAAGGAGCATACCTTGTCTCATTTTCCCATCTTCCACGTGACCAAAAGTCGTATAACCTAAGATCTTAGGAAATACCGGCCTACATCACAAGGGGCACACTCTACCTGTTTTTCCATCATCCATTTATTTTTCATTCACATTTCAAAAATTGTGAAAAATAATAAATGATATTTTTCCCCAAAAAATATTATTTGTTATTCTTCTTTGTAAAAAAACACAGTAAAAAAATCCCTTCTCATTCCTTTTTCCCTCTAAATAAAAAACAAATTTTCAAAAAAAATCATTTTCTCTTTTTTAACAACATCGTTGCATTCACTTTAATTTTGTAAAATAAATAAATAAATAAAAAATGTTTCTCCATTATCTATCATAAAATGTACAAAAAAAAAACATTCATGACGTGCATAAACATGGCACCTACATAACATAACTCATTTTTTTTTCCCAACAGAAAATAGATACAAATAAGTTTTCCCTGCATCCCTACCGGACTCGAGCCCAGTCTAGACTCATGGATTTGTTGGAACAGAATCAGCAAGCGATGAGAGAAGAGCTCAACCAAATCAATAGTAAGATAGATAAGTTGTTTGACCTTCTACAGAACTTGGATCCAAAATTGACCACTGATAAGAACCATTCAACCAGCACTAATGAGTATCGAGAGGCTTCCAATGGCCCATCAGGAGACTCCTTAGATCAGAAGAGACTCCAAATTATGGAAGATAGGCTGAAAGCTATTGAAGGGGCAAATCATATTGGATTCAAAGCTTCAGTATGTTTGGTCCCTGACGTGGTGATTCCTCCAAAATTCAAAGTTCCCGAGTTCGTCAAGTATGAAGGCTTAACTTGTCCAAAAAGCCACCTCATCATGTCTTAGGAAGATGGCATCCTGCTCCAGTAATGATAAGCTCTTAATCCACTTTTTCCAAGAGAGTCTTACGGGGGCATCCCTACGCTGGTATAGGCAGTTAGAGCAGGGTAAAATCAACTCCTGGAATGATTTAGGTAGAGCGTTCATCAAACAGTATAAGTACAATATGGACATGGCTCCTGGCGCTCCCGATTGCAAACCATGATAAAGGGGCAATGAAAGCTTCAAAGAGTATGCTAGAAGATGGAGAGGGATTGCAGCCCAAGTGGAACCTCATTATCGAGAAAGAGATGGTTACCATGTTCATTGACACACTTCAACAACCCTTCTATGATCTGATGATGAGAAATGTCTCTTCAAGCTTCTCAGACTTATTCATTATTGGGGAAAGAGTGGAAGTAGGGATAATAAGCGGAAGGATTGGCAACCACAACATTCAACAACCATCACGCAGTATGAGCCAAGAGATGGAAGAAGAAACAAGTGATGCTCATCACGACATGTACTGAGGCAGTGGGCCACTCCCGTTAAGAATTGTTGGGCTTTGATCAACGCCAAGTGATAAAACTTCAAGGAATAGCCCTATTGAAGCAACCTTCATTTATTTTTACGCTTTGCCCAAAGCCCTGGGGCATATCTTGTAAAGGGCTCATTATGTTCTCATTTTCTTCATCAATAAAACTGCAATTTGAATTTTCCAATCTTAGCTCATAGAATAGTGGTAAAGTAAATGCACAAGTTATCAAAAGTTAAGTTTTGTGAAGATGTTGACAATGAGATTTTGAGACGAAGTGTGGCCCTTTTTCTCTATCCAAATACTTATCCCTTGCTACCCCTTTTTGAGCCTAAAATGAAATTTTCTTTCAAATACCCTGAATAAGGATCGTTCATACACTGAAGAATAGCACAAGTCTCTGATCAACTTTGTCTTTTCAGAAAGAAGAAGAGCAAAGTAAGCAATAAGGTATCAAAGACAATTCAAAATGTCAAAGCGTGTCAAAGACACTGCGAAGATAAAAGAAAACCGCAAAGGCGAAACAAATATGCTAGCAACCAATGAAGTGCATCTTTAGACAAAAGATCCTTATTTCCATAAACCCTTAAACACTTTTTGGGCCTGAAAATATCCTTTCTTTCATAACCCTTAACCCCTGGCCATGTTACAACCCTAATAAAGTCCATTCTGATCAAAGTCAAATTGCTCATATTTTCTCAAAACTTGATTTTTGAAGGAGGAGATCCATATAAACTCCTCAGTGCAGTTGCTTTACCTAAAAAAAAAAGAATAATATAAAATAAAATGCTCGCTAAATTTGAAAACTTCGAAAGAGGCGGTCTAGGCGAAATTAGAAGCGACCCGCTAGGTTGAAAACTTCAAAGAGCGGCCTAGGCAAAAGTTAGGGTCAAATTTACAAACATGTCCACCCAGTTGGACCTCATAGATATAAACCAAGAAGCTAGGGGCAAAAGTCTGTGCCCATCATCTACAAGCTTCGCATTCAAGATTTCATTCCAATTTCGAACTACACAAGATGATACGCCTCTCAACATAGATCTTTCCCACCATGGTGAACGAAGGCCAAAGGGACATCTTTGAAAAGTCTCTATGGATCAAAGTTGTCAATCTAATCATTCCCAAGGCATCCAAGCATGAAGGTGAAAATTTGAAGATCCACAAAATGATTTGTCAAGTGGCAAACTTGCAAACACAGTGCGATACAAAGTCAACCATTCGGACAAGCAATCGGCGAAATTCATCATCCCACGAGTCTAGGGGCAGAGTCCTCAAAGGAATTCAGGAAATAAAAATTGAAAACAATAATAAAGTTCATGCATAGCATATCATTCATCGCATCTAGCATGATCATCATTACTTCTGGGCCTCAGACCCACTTTCAAAATCATTTCTCTAAAAAACATCATTTCATGCATAACATACCATTCATTGCATCTTGCATGATCACCAATACTTTTGGGTCACCCACCTTAAAAAATCACCATTTGCTCCAAAAAAAAAACATTTCTCTAACAATAATAACATTCATGCATGGCATATCATTCATTGCATCCTGCATGGCCATCAAAGTTTTTGGGTCCATTGACCCACCCTCAAATATTACATACAGTTGGTCTGTTGTTACTCGGTAAGAACTAGTACTCAGCCTACCTGATCTCTTTATTAGCAAGAATTAGGAACCTGTCCTATACCTTGCTGGGAATCTAACCCACCACCTTGGGAATCTGATCCAAGCCTTTAGTTGGGAACCTGACCCGTGTCTCGGATCTTCCTCAATCATGAAAATCGATCCGTACCTTTTTTAACAAGAGTTAGGAATCTGACCTACATCTTGTAGGGAATCTGACCTGAACTGTGTCGAGTGACAGAGAAGCTCGTACACTGGACGTTCACCTGCAATAGGAAAACCAGTCCATACTTTAGTAAGAGTTAGGAATCTGACCTATACCTTGCCGGGAATCTGACCCGAATCCATATTGAGTGACAGAGAAGCTCATACCACGGACATTCCTTAAAGTAAGGTAATCAATCCGCACCTTTTAACAAGCGTTAAGAATCTGACTTACCCTCGTTGGGAATCTGACCCAAAATTTGTGACGAGTGACGAAGAAGCTCGCACCCCAGGCTTACCGTAAGTAGGGAAGTAATCAATACCAAAGATGTGAGGGTTAGGAACCAGACCTATGCCTTACCGAGAATTCACTAGGAATCAAACCTAGAATCTCTCACCAATTTTGTAAGAGCTAGGAACCAAACCTATGCCTTACCGAGAATTCACTAGGAATCGAACCTAGAATCTCTCACCAATATTGTGAGGATTAGGACCCAGACCTATGCCTTACCGAGAATGCACTAGGAATCAAACCTGGAATCTCCAACCAATTTAGTAAGAGCTAGTCATAACTATGCCTTACTAGGAGTTCACCAGGAAACCAAGCCTGGAATCTCCAACCAATTTTGTAAGAGCTAGTCATAACTAGGCCTTACCGAGAATTCACTAGGAATCAAACCTAGAATCTCTCACCAATTTTGTAAGAGTTAGGAACCGGACCTATGCCTTACCGAGAATTCACTAGGAATCAAACCTAGAATCTCTCACCAATTTTGTAAGAGCTAGGAACCGAACCTATGCCTTACTAGGAATTCACCAGGAAACCGAACCTGGAATCTCCCACCAATTTTGCAAGAGCTAGTCATAACTAGGCCTTACCGAGAATTCACTAGGAATCGAACCTAGAATCTCTCACCAATTTTGTAAGAGTTAGGAACCGGACCTATGCCTTACCGAGAATTCACTAGGAATCAAACCTAGAATCTCTCACCAATTTTGTAAGAGCTAGGAACCGAACCTATGCCTTACCAAGGATTCACTAGGAATCGAACCTAGAATCTCTCACCAATTTCATAAGAGTTACGAGTTAAACCTATGTCGTACCGGGAATTCACTAGGAATCAGACCTAGAATCCCAAAGCAAAGTCGGGAGCCAATCCCGCAATCCCAAACCACCAAAGTCGGGAGCCAATCTCGCAATCTCAAATCACTTACTTCGGACAAAATCAGAGTCCTTTATCCTTAATTACCTTTTACAACGAATGCACGAAGACCTTCGAGTAAAATGTAATTAAGGATGGGCAGCTGTAGTACCCTAATTTTGTCCAGCCTTTTTAAATTTTTATTTTATTATTTATTTTAATTAGTAGTAATAATAAATATAAGTAATATTTTAGGTTTTATAATAAAAGAGATTAAAAAGGAGAAGAAAAGAATGGATAAGAAAAATGGGATTATTATTATTTGAGAAAGGGTGTGCAAAAAATAAATATGGGTGGTGCATATAGCAGCATAATCCAATCCCAGCCCATTTCCTTTTTTACTTCAGGCACCCCTTTCTCTCTATTTGCAACCCCCTGCGTCCTTTTTCCCTTACTGCTTCCTGCACCCAGCTTCTTTCACTCACGCACCCCCTACGCAGCCCCAGCCTCACAAGCCAACTCGCGTGGCCCATCACCTGCGCACAGCCCAACCCAGTTCCAAACCCTAAAATCTAACCTAATTCACTCTCCCTCTTTCATTTTGATCCACACGCAATTCCCCTCCCCTCCATCTTCTCTCCGCGGCGCTCCCACCACACCCTCTTTCACCATCAACTTCATCTTCTCCTCCACCATTCACGCTACCACCCTTCATCCCTCTCTTTTCCTTCTCCATCTCACCTCCATCTTATCCTAAACCCTAATCCCTATCTTCTTCTCCTTCCTCCATTCAATCTCTTCCTCACCCTAACCCTAGCCGCGGCCAAGTCTCATCCCTTCAAACCCTAAATCCTCACATTTTCTATCAACCACGCGGCCTCCCCCTTATCTCGCCCCAAATCACGGTTCCCTTTCCATCCCTTATCCTTTCTTCTTTCAAACAACCAAAACCCTAATCTTCACACTCTCCAGCCGCGGCCTCCCCCTATCTCTTCTTTCATGTTTTTCCTCTCCATCAAATCCGAATTAGAATCCTCGCTTTCCTTATGATGCGGTCCAGATGCAAGCAAGCCGCGTGGATCTCCACGAATCAGGGAAGATCTTATCTTCTTTCTTTCCTGTTTGTAATTTTTTTAGGGGATTCGGTTTTGTTTTTTTGATCTGTTTCCTTTTTGTAGGGATTGAGGATTGAAGATTATAAAAGGAGCAAACCCGAGAAAGCTGAGGAGGAGAACCTTAAGAACCGAGAGCAGAAAAGAGAGCCAGAGGCTGAACCCTAAGGAAGAGACAGAGAGCAAGGAGGAGAAGCAGAAGCAAGGAAGAAGGAGAGAATCCGTGAGACCCCCAAAAATATTAGTTTAGGTTTTCTTTTTCTTTTCTCCTCCATCTTCATTTGTAACTTTCCTGGAAAGCTGAAAGTCCAGGTTCCTATTTTCTTCCTCGTTTTCTCATTTTTCCTTTTACCATGACTTGAACATTGGACTGAAATACGTAAGTTTGTACGTGTTCATCTTGTTGTCGTTGCAATATTATTTTTGCTATAATTCTTGTTATCTTTGTTATTGTTGCTGCAGTTGTTGTTATTGGTTGCTTTAATTGTTGTTGTTGTTGTTGTTGTTGTTGTTTCTGTTGATGTCCACGGCTGGGTTGCGATTAAGGCGTAACTAGGTTTAGGGTTTGGCCTTCCAGCGGGCCAAACCCTAAACAGAGACTAAATCGCAAATAGATGATAAAGGAGGACTAAAATGTAAATATATGATAAAAGATGTCTAAAGGCAAATAAATTAAAAATCTTCATTTCTTTAATTTTCTGTTCATACGCATTTTAGGGTTTGGTCTTCCAACGGGGCCAAACTTTAAATAGGGATCAATCTGTAATTATCATATTAATGAGGGATTTAAAAGCAAGATAGAAAGTTTGTGAATTTTGTTTCCTTATCTAAGTATTTTCTTTTTCAAATAAATAAATTAATAACTTGTGGAGGTAATTCTTATCTTTAGTTTATATATCTGCCTTATTAAAAAGAGATGAAATAATAATAAATATAATAAAAAATGCTTTCTTTGTTTGTTTCTTTTTCTTATTATTTTAAAAATTTGATGAAGGGAAATATTTTTTTTCTTAAAAGGCAAACAATTTTTTTTTATAAACAATTAACGGGTACCATTTTTTTTAAATGGGCGCGTAAGGGTGCTAATCCTTCCTTGCGCGTAACCAACTCCCGAACCCGAATCTGGTCTAAAGACCTTCTTTTTTTTCATTAAATTCAAAAATATTCAAAAAATAGGTTTTCCAATGTTTCCTATAAAAATAAAATATTGGTGGCGGCTCCATTTTTAAATTTTGGTGTGGTTGCTACATTGGGTAACTGCCTTTGTGTGCCTTTTAAGTCTAACAAAAATCATTGGGTTGTGTGGTTGATGAAAGAGTATGGAGTTGCAGAGTCTTGGATTAAATTGATGATGATCCTTAGTGACATGTTCTGGAATCCTTTTCCTGGATGGCTGCCCTTGTGCATTTCGGAAAATGGTGTTGTTCTGGCGAAAAATTCGTATGTTTCCAAATTATTTCTGTATGATTCAAATAGTGGTAGGTTGGATTATCCTAGGATTTTGAGCAAACTTGGGTTGCATCATCATATATATCATGAGAGTCTGGTATCACCGCTATGGCAAATCACATTTGTGGAGTCTTTTAAATGTTGCTTCCAAGACTTCTGATTAAAGCAAGTATATCAATTGCTACACAACTTCTGAGCTTAACTCGGGTAACATAGAATATGTGGAGTGAGTTGTTTTGGTGAAGCCTCGCCCTTACCATGTCTTGATTTGTTATGTATCAGCATTATTGATGGTTGAATTAAAGTCACTGCTTTATACGAATTCAACTAATATTTGCAGTGATCTTGTTTATCTTGTTTCTATTCTATTCAGAAAGTATATTTATGTTATGTCGGAAGACACTCGTATTAGTTGTGCTTTTATTTGCAGAAACAGTAAAGCAATGCTAGCATTGCAATATTGGACTCGATTTCATCTACTCTTGCAAGACTAATCTTTCTGTCTATTATGCTATTATGCTAGATTCTAACAGAATAGTCCATGTTGTCTTGGTTTCATTGCATAAAAGGGTGCCATACAACATAGTTAAATTTTGGTGCCAAAGACTGAAGTATCTTTTCAACTACTGTTATTTCCCAGTTTTGTCTCCATGAATTCACATCTTGTTTCCAATAGCCATAAGAAGTAATCTGTAATTGATTCTCTAGACATCATTTGAGTTGTTTCAAACTTTGCAAATAGAGCTTGAAGTTGCCGCCTCCTTACTCTTACAGCCCTTGATACTTCTTCGTTGAATCCCAAATATTCCTGGAAGTTTCCTTGTTCAGAATGGTTTCAACGATAGATCAATCAATGGATTAAAAAAATAATTCTTAGCTTTCAGGTCCTTCAGCTCCATCAGCTCCAATTCCTTTTGTGGTGCATCAATGAGAATTACGCTTGTTTTTGGTATTTGTACACCATATTCAACTACCTGCCAATAGAGGCCATTATTCTTCACTGTTGTTGCAAAACAGAAAACAGTGACAGTCTTCTACTTCACTTCCTTGTGTTTCCCTTAGACTTCACTTTCTTCTTTTTACTCTTTTACTCTCCCTTGTTTACCACTATTAAACACAACATAGGTTCAAAATGATGGACCAGAAGATAGTAGTAATTAGAAAAAATTGGTGCTTTATTCATTAATCAGATAGCCTTTCAAATAGGCATACACCAAACCATTACATGAGAAAATAGAAGCTCATAAATATTGAATAAGAAAAAACCTGAACTACCTCCTAAAGTACTAGAAGATTAGGATTATAAACTACTAATTAACCTTGCTGGCTAAGAAAATACAAGTCCAACATGAAGCTTTTTGCTGTTATAATTATTGTTGTTCTTGATGGTTATAAGGATTTCATATATAATTTTTAAATTGACAAAACCTATTTAAAAATGTTTCAAAAAAAATAAATATTTACGTACAGTAGAGACTTTACAAAGAGCTCGTAAGGGTTTCCATATGTCATGGTTTTGGTTTTGGTTTTCGTTGTGAGTGACAGGTACAAGGTTGTGCTTGTTTTCCCTGATCCTACATCCTAGGTATGATAAATTAATGTTCACATAACTATCAATAAGCTTATGCATTTGTTGATAGGTATTGGAAAACAATTCAGAATTTGATTTCCCTTGATTATCCCACAAATGGATTAGGAAAACAATTCAGAACGTCTCATTTTCACAATTGATACATATTTCTTTCACGGTTTTAAATATTTATCTTTCAATTGTTTTTCTTTTAACATTTTTAAAAGAAAAATGCCAAAATAAATGTATCTAAAGTTCTCTCAATGGTATAATAACTATCTCAAATTCTCTCAGGTACTACTCTAGTTTTAGCGTGAAGTAGAAAAATCAACGTGAAATGAAAAACCTAGTAAATATCATGTACGTTATATAAATATTTTTTATGCAAAATAAAATATTAGAATATTAAGTTAACTTTCTTAAGATATTAAAAAAAACAAATATCTGAAACTTATGATTCTAAAAAAAATGTAAAATTAATGCGATTGATACAAAAATATTGTAATAAATTATTATATATATTACATCAAGTCTTATGTTAAATGAAGAAATTTAAATATTGATAAAAATAGGGAAACAATATGTTGATTAAGTAACTAATTAAAAAATAAATATTCATAAAACAAATAAAAAGTTAAAAAATTATTAGGAGTATTATAATGTAATAAAAAAATATTACGATGTTGCAAAATTTTGAAATTTGATAAGACGAGTTTTAAATTGTAAATGGCTATAAACGTGCATTATCATATAATAAAATATTTTTCTTCAAATAGAGATATATTTTAAATGTTTTGTGTATTTAAAATATTTTTATTTAATTTTTAATTGTAATTGCTTTAAATTTTTAGGTGAAATTTATCATTTTTTATGTAAATGTTTATACTTAAGATTATTTTTGTATGCTAAATTTTATCATTTATTTTAAGAATGGGTTGATTTTTAATATAAAATATTAAAACTCATATATTATTTTATCTTTTTATTTTAAATTATTCATATTCAAATTCATATTTTACTGAGAATGAACGAACAACTAGTTTTCACATTTCAAATGATATAGTTCCAATGACTCATCTATTTAATTGAGAACATCAATACCAATTTTATTTTAGGATTAATTATACTTTTGATCTCTCTAGTTTGGAAGCTTCGGTTGAGGAAGAACCATAAAGCCACCGCTAACATACTCGTTGTTCGTTGCTATGGATTCAGTTGCTCGTTGGTTGTTCGTGATCATTCCTTTGGTATTCCGCTTCAGGTGATTGATTGCTATGGATCCAGGTATTCTTCTAATCCTTGATAATCCAACATGTCGTAAATCCTAAGGGTAGAGAACATGTTGTTCTTATTGAGTATGCTTGTATGTCTTTATAGCTTCCGCCTAAGGTTTTTCTTCTATGAGATTTGAGCATGCTTGTTCTTATTGTTGTTATTAATAATGAATTAATTCCAACAAGTGGTATCAGAGCGGTCTTCATTGTTGGCTTATTAGGATTACGATTTACGATTTATACCTGGGATTTTGTTTATGATTGAGTTTTATGTTCTTCCCCAATTTATATGAACCATATTTTCGATTTTGGGATTTTTGGTTAATTTCCTCAATTTATATTGAACCCTAAATTATAGAATTTGGGAATTTTTTTTTTTGCCACTATGTCGTTTTTGACAACAAAATAACGATTTATGGTTTGACAAAATTCTATGGAAATATTTTTGCATCGAGAACTTTACTTTTAATTCCGGATCATGGCTTTCTACTTAAGTCGAAAGAATTGATTTGACGGGGCTATATATTAGTACGTACACATATGCTGAACGGTTATTTGTGCGTATTTGCAATTACACATATGTAATTTACACGAATTGCTATATTTTCTATCAGGCTGTCTATATAGCTTCCTGCGCGTGAATCAGAGTGATTTTAAAAATATTGCTATTAAAAAATCTATTCACGTGATTTTGAAAACATATTGTTTTAAAATCAAATTGAATAAATTATTCACGGGATATTATGTTAATAGTGATGGCTTACATGATACTTTTGACAAAATAATACAGATTTGGTTTTTTTTTATATTGCATAAAAAGGAAACCTATAAAGTTTTATCATTTTGTGATTTGTTTTGGAAATTGTTAAAGTTATGATTCTATACGTTTGATTTGGCCAAAATATTTGAGCAAGATATTATATGTGATTTGTGCCATAGAAATTTCATGTTTTTTTGGCCTTTGCATTAAGTTCATTTGCGGTGAATCTTCAATAATATTTGGTATATATATTGTTGATTTTGGTCATCGTGAAAGAAGACATACAAATCTTTGGTTGAATATCTCTTTATTGTGATAATAAGATTTAATTGTCTTTGATTATTACATATTTCATGTTTTTGTCTATATTGAGAATGAATCAAATAAAATTATTACCGTGATATTATTTTAAGATTTGGATTTTGAATTTAATAATAATTAATGAAATATTATTATAATTCAAATTTGAGGTGTATGGTTATGGCCTTAGAATTTTTGGGTGTTGTTTATTTATTTTAAATACGACCTGCGTGTCGTGATTTAATTCAAATACGACCTGCGTGTCGTGACTTTCTCTTTATTTTAGTTTATTTTATTTTTTAAAATATTATAAATGATTAAAAAAGACGAAAGAGGGGACAACACCATATGGACGCCGGTTTGGAGCGACTGGCTTTTGGGTTAAAGAATTGTAATAAATAGTTATTTATTTCTTTTCTATTTAGGAGGCCATAACCATACCACTATAACTCTTATGAATTATGCATGTGATGTATGCTTGTATGCTATGTATGTTTTGCATGCTAAACGTCGCAGTTAGAACTTCGCCTCCCAGCTTTGGCAGCGAAGGGCACCACTCACTTGATGGTCTTGATTTCACAGACCCTTCTGCGGTGGTCTCGGTTCGTCATCTGGTCGTATTTGAGCCATCGAGCGGCCAACAACACCACTAGGCAGTGATGTGTGAGATACTTCTCTCGCTTTAGGACTGCTAAGTGGTCTTTTGACTGATGTGTGGTGTTGTAAACATACAGCTATAGATATTCCTACACCTAGGTATTGAATTTATGTAAACTAAGGCCCTCCCATTTTTTAATTAATAATTGTCTAGTATCTTTAATTAGGTTGATTGAAACAACATATTGCCAAAGTAACCTCTGTTGCGTAGATTAGTTCAATTAAATTTACAAAAGATGTGGTGTGGAGTTATGCATGCGAGTTGTTGTCGGCCCAAAGGAAGGCGCGACTTAGCCGCATAATCCCATACATGCGATGATAAATGTGTGGTGATTATAAAGACAATTTATCCATGTGAGCAATTGGGATGCCCAAAGGCAATCATTGCTTGACAGGACTTATCGCCAATGTTTGATCGTTGCGTTGAGAGTACTGCTTGCAGTTAGTCCTTACAATCCAAAGATTGGGGATTAATGGAGCGCTTGGTATCTTGTTTGGGTCTTTAATTTACAGATAAAGAATAATTGAACATGTCTTATTAATTATTTTAATTTGACGTGACAATTGATATTGTGTGGGTGCGTGTCCATGCGAATATTAATTGGCCCAAAGGAAGGTTAATATTTGGCCGGATTGCATTCACACCTGTAATGGTAAACCTGTGGCAATTATAAGGAAAATTTCTCCATGTGAGCAATGAGATGTCCCAAGACAACCATTGTTTGACAGGACTTATCGACAGCGTTTGATCATTACAACAAAATACCAATAGCAATTAATATCATAGTCCAAAGACTTGGTATTAATGTTGCATCGGATATTTTGATAAGTATATTTTAGTACTTTTGTTCTTTTTTTTGAACTATAATAGTTTGTGTATCTGCTGTTTTGAGTTCAATTTAATCCTTAAAAGTTTAGAGTTTTAGGATTAAAGACAGAACATTAAAGAAAGTTTTGGATCTAGACTTAGCATAAGAATGGAAAAACCCACTTTCTCTCGCTCAATTCGGTATCTATGAAGTGAGAATCAAGTATGAGAAGTAGGAATGCTCCAGCCGCATAAGTTTAATGGTCATAAAGTACAATATTTCAGAGACCTTTAGGGGTGTTATTTTCGATGACATAATTTATGTCGTAAATTTCCTTGCTGAAATTAAAAGTGCTTGCAAAAGGCAATGAGGCGAAAATAAGCACTCGTTGGAGAGCTTAATTTTCATTAAGTATGAAAGTAAAAGGAATATGAGGAGCACATTATGAAAATATTCGAATCTTGTCTTCAAACTTAAGGCATTAAAACTTGAGTAGTCTAACGACTTGCTCAAACATTTAACATTTGTATTCTTTCTTGCACAATTAGATCAGATTAAATCAGTCTACAACTGTCAAAGGAGGAAATAATCTTTAATAAGATTATTTCATAAGGTGTGCAAGAAAATGGTGAAGCAAGAGAAAAATAAAATAGTGCTCATTTGGCAAATACCCCAAAGGATAATGGCAAATAAAGAAAACTTAGGATGAAACTGTTAATGGTCTCTCTCAAAAGAAACAACTAAGGTTGTCTTAACTGACAAAGGCCAAGTGGCGCTGAAAAATGCATCCATATGAATTTGGGAAAGTCGGTGAAGATTGAGACTCTAGGCATTTTAGATTGTTGTTACTGACTTATATTTGAAATTAAAAGACAATTTGGTTGAATTAAATTTTGGGATAAATTTTGGTTTTTTGTTTCTCTTTGAACAAATTAAGATGATTTTGGGTTTATTTTTTTAAACAATGGATTCAATTTGTCTTTTAAATTCAAATACTGTTGGAGTCAATTGAGCTGTGACTTGTGACAATCTATAAAAGGTCTGAGAGGTATAAACTTTGGTCCCAAGTTAAAGATTTTTTTTTGAGACGGGAACTGCATATATAGTTCTTTGAGGATATTAAGTTTGGGGGAGAGATAAGATTAGAGAACAAAATTGAGTGAGGAAGAAGCGGTCCTAATTATTGAACCAATTCATACAGTTGCTATTGGTGTAGCAAATTTGGATCCTCGTGAGGACATTATTGTTCTTCCTCCCAATCAAGTTAAGGAAATTATTCATGAAGATCAAACTCAACACCCTTAAGAACTAGAGCATTGGGAGCCATAAAGAAAGGATTGACCGTAAAGAGTCATTCTATTTGGTTTTATTGAAAGACTCTTTTTTCGGACAATCACGGCGCTTATTGCTCATTATAACTTTGGAGCTACATAAGATGGATGTCAAGATAATGTTTCTTAATGGCAACATTAATGAAACAAATGTATATGGTGAAATCGATATACCTTGTGTTGATAGACCCAAAGATGATTTGCGAACTGACGTAATCCACTCATTAGCTAAAGAAGTTGTCTCATTAGTGATACTGTCTCATCAGGTAATTGTCTCATTTGGTCTCGAGATGAGGATTGTGGACGACTTGTGGGTATTACAAGGTCAGTGGGAGTAAGTTTATATTACTGCTACTATATGTCGATGATATTTTATCTAGTCAATAGCGATATAGTGCGGTTGAGTTTAAACCGGGAAATCTCTAACGAAAATTTAGAGATGAAGGATCTTGGGGACGTCTCTTTTGTATTTGGAATCCAAAATTCCGAGTGATCTCTCTTGGGGTATTCTGGGATTATCACAAAAGAGCTATATCGACAAAGTTTAAATAATTTCGACATGAAATATAGTAAACCAGGGGATACCACAGTTACTAAGGGAGACAATTTTAGTCTCAATTTTTTCCCAAAAGAAAATCTGGAAATTCAGGAAATACTGGGAGTTCCCTATGCTCTAGCTATGGGAAGTCTGATACATGATCTTATCTGTACACATCAGGAAACGACGTACATCGTGGGATCATGTGGCAGATACTTGAGCAATTCTAGTTTGAATTATAACAAAATGCAACCATAAGAATCTTTAAGGAGAACAAAAGTCTATATATGCCCACATTCAGAGATCCGAAAGATTAGAGATCATTAAGAACTCTGACTCTGATATTCAGGATGTTAATAATATAAACATCAAATTATGGGATATGACTAAAATATCTATATCACTAGGTTGCATATAGTAAAAGGTATTAAAATACCACTTAAGTTACAGTGTGACAGATAAGTTAGTCGTATCATACTTCAACAACAATAAAGAATGATACAATATCTATTGACATAAAGGTGTTCGTTGTTGAAATAATGAATTCAGGATAAAAGAATTTCTATAGAGCACATAGAGGCTAATTCCATGCTAGCTATCCACTGACTAAGGGCTTGACACCTAAGGTTTTTCATGAGCATGTTGCTTATATGAGTGTGTTGTCACTAAGGTTGCCTTAGCTTAGTGGGAGTCTTTATTTGTGTTCTATGTTTAAGATACAAACTTTATGTTATTTCGGATTTTCTGCAGAAATAAAGATTATGTTTATGAATACATTATAAACATATTTGTATCTTGTGTGCAAAATTAATTTGCACATTAAGGATTTTGTTTTGCAGAATTAAATTTTGCAAAATTGATCTCACCAAAGATTTAAGTAGGACCAGTTGAAAATAGGCATGATTGAGATCACATTCCATGTAATTTCCATGCTGCTCATCCATATTGATCTATGTCATCAAGTGTGTTGATGTGGTGATCGTCGGGGTTTAGTCGCAATTTACAGAAGTGACAAAAGCCGCGGTGGTTTCACTATTGATACATGAGGTGGACCAGATTGTAAGGAGGAAGTCCAAAGATAAATAACATTCAGATGTGCGCACTAAGGAATTCTGATATAATTATTATGATATATAGCCCAAGTGGGAGATTGTTGGAATTTTTTATTCCAATAATTAATATGGGCTGATATCATTAATAATTATATTAGCTATTTATCATAAAGGAGCTATATTTTATGTGATCATATAATGTTAAAATAAGGTAAGCTCATTGGACTCCTAATTTAATTGATATGGACCTTATATGAGTAGATGTAAGTGTGGCCCGATAAGGGGATAATGCGTACCCTGTTAGGTTTAACACACTATAATGAAGGCTATGGTCCCCAATACATCGAATCACCGTCATCCATTCTCTTCTCCCCATCTGAAGAGAACCTAAAGTCTCGTGAGAGAGCTCAAGAAGATTCGGTTTAGGAAGAACCATAAAGCCACCGCTAACATGCTCGTTGTTCATTGCTATGGATTTAGTTGCTCGTTGGTTGTTCGTGATCATTCCTTTGGTATTCCGCTTCAGGTGATTGATTGCTATGGATCCAGGTATTCTTCTAATCCTTGATAATCCAACAAGTCGTAGATCCTAAGGGTAGAGAACATGTTGTTCTTATTGAGTATGCTTGTATGTCTTTATAGCTTCCGCCTAAGGTTTTTCTTCTATGAGATTTGAGCATGCTTGTTCTTGTTGTTGTTATTAATAATGAATTGATTCCAACATATATACCATTTTGATTATTAGGATTTTTTAGTGATCTTAGTCTCTCTATTTTAAAAAGTAAGTAAACATGGTCCTACTTAATTGTTTTTCACCTAAACTCCTTAAATTTTTACTTTTTATTAATATATTTGGAGCTGGAGAATGGATTTGAGATATAAAATAATTTTAAAAGTTTAAAAGTAAAAAATTGATTACACACACACACACACGCACACACACACACACACATATATATATATATAGTCAGGATCTGTTGACACCAGATGTAAGTCAAATGACTAACACCAAATCTCAACCGTTAAATCAAATTAATCGGATGACTAAGAACTCATCTCACTTAAACACTAATAAATAATTAAAAGAGGGCACATGACCCATTTGCTTTTCTCTCTCCTTTGATGACTTTCTTTACCTTGTTTATCTCTTTACCTTCTTTCTCCAATTCCGTGATCCTGGTTTCTGTTTGTTTAAGTGAAATACTATTTTCTTCAACATCCGCAGGCAAAGGAAGTTTTGGGTTATCAGAATAAATAAAAATAAATCATTATAAAAAAAGAAACATATATGGTGCACCGATGCCTTGAATTAGGAATTTAGGATGCCTGAATTGTGAATGTCATAATTACTATTAAATCAAGGTTAGAAAGATTATCAATTAATTACTATGAGAGGGACGATGGTGGTTGGAATCCTTGTCTACCTTTTCACCGAAGAAGAAGAAAGGGAAGAAATAAAATCGAGCGTCGCGTGCCCATTGTTATAATGAGTCATGGGATGAATTAGACTATGTGTGGTTGGTTTCATCACCAAAGTTTAACATGAACAAGAATTAGAGGTGCAATTTCATCGCTGCAATAGAAAGCCTTGCTTTGTTGAAGAAAAACGGAATGACGAAAAACACGAAATGATAAACAAACAGAAACTAGGATCACTGAATAGGAGAAAGAAGGTAAAAGAGATGAAGAGGGTAAAGAACGTCATCAAAGGAGAAAGAAATGCAAAGCGTCACGTGCCCTCTTTTAATTATTTATTAGTGTTTAAGTGAGATGGGTTATTAGCCATCTGATTATTTTGATTTAACGGTTGAGATTTAGTGTTACACCTGGTGTCAACAGATCCTGAATCATATATATATATATATATATATATATATATATATATATATATATATATTGTTGACAAGTGACTCCAAACACAAGAGGGGGGTGAATTGTGTGTGAACTGTGCTTTCAAAAACTTTTGGAGAAATAAGTGCTAATTATGAGTTGCGGAAATATTAATGTGAAATAGATAAATCACTTGAAGAATAAATTGCAAACAAGGTAAAAAAAAAGTAAATAGTAAAATATAAATAACAATAAAATAAAGTCTGAGAAATTTAATTGGTGAAAAGTAGAGATAAGGAGTAAAAAGCACACAACAAATTATCCAGGTTCGGCCACCTAACACCCCTGTGGCCTACGCCCTGTCCCCAAAGCAAACCACTATGGGATTTTCACTAAGACACTAGCTTTTAAATCGAGGTTCACTAGAAACCTTTACAACTCTAAACCAGAGCAATACGTTCAAGAGATATCACCTCTCTATGAACACCTTGGGATTCCTACCCAAAAATAAATGATTTTCACAAATAAAATGAGGCGAAAAAGATACACTCAATAGTGCGGATATAACAAATTGAAGCTCAAATAATACAACTCAAATTTTGTAGAATAAAAAGACTCTCGGAAAATTGTGCTCAAATAAGTGTGAGTGATGAAAAATATTTGTGAGTTTTGGCACAAAAATTAAGCAACTGCGTTGTTGTTGTTGTGTTGTAAGAAAGAGCAGCGTTGTTTATTTATAGACCGACCGAGGAGCGTTTGCCGTTGAGTTTTGATTTGTCCGTTGGAAGATTTGGCCGTTGCACAGGGGATCTGTCCGTTGGAATTTGTCCGTTGCGTTGAAATCACGGAGACGCTCGGCATACGACCTCTGAAGGCGGCTCGGGAGGCGACCTCGCCACCGCGGCTCGACCAGACGACCTCGACACGGCTTTCGGCATACGGCCTCTGAGCGGCTCGGCAAAGGCCTCGGCACACGACCTCGGAACACGGCTCGGCATACGACCTCCTCGGCTGACTCGGTTCTCATAGCTCGGCCGCGCGACCTCATCGGCCACGACCGCGCGACCTCGGTAAGCGACCTCATCCGGACGACACGGATCATCGGCTCGACGCGACAAGAGCTCATCACGCGACCTCGATGCAGCGACCTCGCCGCTTGACACGCGACCTCCTCCTCAGTTCGACATACTACTTCCTCAGATCTCGACACGCGACTTCCTCCTCAGCTCGACATCCGATTTACTCAGAGCTCGACATCCGACTTCCTCAGCTCGACATCCGACACGAGATATGCATGTCAAAATATTTTGTGCGTGTGTGATTTAATTTTAATTGAGAGCTTTTTATTACTACTTACAAATTGTCTTAATAAAGATAAATAAATACCCAGAACCCAAAGACTTGAGAAACAATCATTCTTGATACGCGTCTTGGTATTCTTTTCCACTTTTTGCACGGTTGACTATTTGCAAAGCTCCCTTTTGTCAATCATCAAAATCATCCTGTCAAGGCATGTATTCACAGACTCCCCTTTTGATGATGACAAACATCTCATGGAGGAATTTAGTAAAATATAATCATGATATAGCAATGAGATATAAGCATGGTTTTTTCAATAAAAGATATCGAGTTTAAGCACAATATTTAGAAAAACTCCCCCTCACGATAGGCAATACTTAAAGATCACTCCCCTGAATCATGCATTCATGTAACTCTCCCCTTTTGGCAACATCAAAAAGTGGGAAAGACAAATAAAGCAAGGCATATATTCAGGATTAAACAAGCATATTTTGATAGTTACGTGATACCAAGCTTGGTGTGTGACGGATGTTTGGTTGGACATGATTAGCTAGTTGCATAAGACAAATGCGTCACCCACTCATTATTAGTACTTAAAGAAAATGGAAGGGGAAAAGACTCTGCATAAACTTCGTTAGCACACTCAAACGCCCAAGTTAGAATTTATTCAAAAGAAAATGCAATCACAGGCAGTCACTCAATGCATGATTGGTCTAAAATTCCCAATTCAGTTCTAATAAAAAAGAAAGTTTCCTTAGGCAAAGGTTTAGTAAAAATATCTGCAAGTTGTCTAGATGTTTCCACAAACTCAATCATGCAATTACCTTTTTGAACATGATCTCTAATAAAATGGTGCCTAATCTCTATGTGTTTAGTCCGAGAGTGATAAACCGGATTTTTAGTGAGGTTTATGGCACTAGTATTGTCACACTTTATTGGAACAGTTTTCAAATTAATCTCATAATCATTCAACTGTTGTTTCATCCAAATAATCTGTGCGCAACAACTACTCCAGAACGTATTCCGACGATGGACAACGCCACACTGGCTTGTTTCTTACTATGCCATGAAACCAAGGCATTCCCAAGTAAGTGACATGTCCCACTAGTGCTTTTTCGGTCCAATTTACAACCCGCAAAATCAGAATCCGAGTACCCAATAAGTGTGCGATCGGCACCTTTTGGGTACCATAAACCCATAGTTTGTGTGCCAGTGAGATATCTCATAATGAGTTTTACCGCTAAGAGATGTGATTCCTTAGGATTTGCTTGAAAACGTGCACACATACAAACACTAGACATAATATCCGGACGACTAGCAGTGAGATAGAGAAGAGATCCTATCATACCTCTACTTACTTACTTGGCCAGACTTACCACCTTCATCTTTGTCAAGATAGCATGATGTGCTCATGGGAGTTGAGATTTCTTTGGCGTTGCTCATTCCAAATCTTTTAAGCAACTCCTTGCAATATTTGGATTGATTTATAAAAATTCCTTCTTTTGTTTGTTTGATTTGAAGACCAAGGAAGTAGTTGAGCTCTCCCATCATGGACATTTCAAATTCACTTTGCATGATATCAGAAAATTCCTTACACAAGGATTCATTAGTAGCACCAAATATTATATCATCGACATAAATTTGAACAAGTAAAATGTCATGCTTTTTGTGTTTAATGAAAAGAGTGGTATCAACTTTTCCTCTTTCAAAACCTTTTTCAAGTAAATATTTGCTCAACCTCTCGTACCAAGCTCTCGGAGCTTGTTTTAAACCATATAAAGCCTTTTTCAATTTGAAAACATGATTTGGAAATTCAAAATTTTCAAAACCGGGAGGTTGATCAACATATACTTCTTCTTGAATAAAGCCATTAAGAAATGCACTTTTAACATCCATTTGAAAAAGTTTGAAATCCATGAGGCATGCAAATCGGAGAAGCATGCGAATAGCTTCTAATCTAGCCACGGGTGCATAGGTTTCATCGAAATCTATGCCCTCTTGTTGATTATAGCCTTTTGCAACAAGTCTAGCTTTATTTCTAACAATGATACCGTTTTCATCAAGCTTGTTGCGAAAGACCCATTTGGTCCCAATGACTAGGTGATCTTTAGGCCTAGGGACAAGTTCCCAAACATCATTTCTCTCAAATTGATTTAATTCCTCTTGCATAGCAAAGGTCCAATGCTCATCAAAGATGGCTTCATTGGCGTCATTTGGTTCAATTTGAGAGACAAAGGCCATATGATGACATGCATGATTAAGAGAGTTTCAGTCGTTACCCACTTTTGAGATATCACCTATTATGTTGTCAAGAGGATGGTTCTTTGAGACTCTCCATTCCTTTGGAAGATTTGAGTGAGAGAGGTCTTGAGAGGGTTGAGGCAAGGACTCGAGATCGTCCTTTTGAACTTTTGATCTCTCTTGTTCCTCTAAATAGGTATCTCCAAATACTGCAAGATCATCAACACTTTCTTCTCTTTGAAGATTTGGGGTTAGATTCATCAAAAGAAACATGCCTGATTCTTCAACAGTCCAAGTTCTTTTATTAAAAATTCAAAAGCTTTACTAGAAGTGGAATATCCAAGAAATAAACCTTCATCACTTTAGCATCAAATTTACCAAGGTTATTCTTACCATTGTTTAGGACAAAACACTTGCATCCGAAAAGGTGAAGGTGGGAAATGTTGGGCTTCCTTCCTTTGTAGAGTTCATACGGTGTTTGCTTAAGGATCGGCCTTATAAGAACTCGATTCATCACATAGCAAGCGGTGCTCACGGCGTCTGCCCAAAAGTACTTAGGAAGGTTAGTCTCATTGAGCATCGTCTCGCTAGCTCTTCAAGAGACCGATTTTTCCTTTCAACCACTCCATTTTGTTGCGGTGTCCTTGGGGGAGAAAAGTTGGGATCAATGCGATTTTCTGTGGAGAATGCTTCAAATGCTTCATTCTCAAATTCCCCACCATTATCACTTGAATGGAAGCAATGTTAAGTCCCTTCTCATTTTGTATAACCTTTGCAAGTTTTGAAAAGCATTAAAAGCATCATTTTTGTGAGAAATAAATAAAGTCCATGTATAGCGAGAATAGTAGTCCACAATAACAAGAGCATAGTAATTGCCACCAAAGCTTTTAGTTCTAGAAGGGCCAAATAAATCCATATGTAAAAGTTGTAAAGTAGGTTTGTAGAAACAATATTTTTAGATTTGAAAGATGCCTTTACTTGTTTTCCTTTTTGACATGCATCACAAAGTTTATCTTTTTCAAAACGAAGCTTTGGTAAGCCAATTACTAAGTCTTTACGAACCAATTTATTAAGATGATCCATGTGAATATGAGCCATTCTTCTATGCCATAGCCAAGATTCATTCTCTTTACTAAAAGACTGACATGCATCATTTGAAGGTAGTTCATCTAAATTAACCATATAGATATTTCCAATTCTAGATCCAGCAACTGTACTTTTATTAAAAGAATTTACGACCATGCATTTTGAAGAATCAAATATAACATTATTGCCTTTGTCAGAAAGTTGACTAATACTTAGCAAGTTATGTTTCAAACCTTCCACATACAAGACATTCTCTATAATGGGATTAGGACTCTTACCAATAGAACCAATCCCAAGAAGTTGACCTTTCTTGTTGTCACCATACCTGGGACATAACCACTATTCTTAGGTACCAATGAGGAGAACTTGCTTTTGTCTCTGTCATGTGCTTTGAGCAGTAGCTATCAAGATACCAGTTTAAGTCCTTGGCTTTCAAGCACACCTACAACAACAAATCATATTTTAACCTTTGGTACCCAAACCATCTTGGGTCCATATGAGTTAGTCTTGGGCAAGGTGCCCTTTGGAATCCACATATTTTTGCCAACTACATTTTTATTCTTTCTAATATTGCAAATAGAAGCGGTGTGACCATTTCTACCACAGTGAAAGCATTTAATGAAAGGACTACTTGAGGGTTTGTTGTGATTGAAGAGTTTAAAAGATTTTTCATGAATTTTTGGATGATAACCTAAACCTGACTTTTCCAAAAGTACCTTTTTGGTTTCCTAACATAATGTTTAGATTATCTCTTCCCATCGTAAATTTTGCAAGAGTGTTATTTAAATCCTTAACCTTATTTTTCAAAACACTACACTCATTGCATTTTAAAACTTCATCCTTTTTATTTTCACAAGATATGGGAGGAGAAGTTTCAATCACAAAGAACTTGTTTTTCTTTAAGAATCACTATCTCTTTGTTTAAAATTTCAATTTTGATTCAAGAGAAGAGATGGTTTTCTTAGAAGAAAGAACAATTTTTCCAAGTTTAATCGTTTCATTATTTAATTCTTCACAAGCAATAAGCGACTCATCATAAGTTAAAGGAGATTCGAGTTCAAGAGCATTTACCTCATCCTCCTCGTGTTTTGCCATGAGACATAAGTTGGCCTCGGTAGTACCTTCATGGGTCAATAGAAGGGTGTCCCACATTTCTTTACTTGATCTTGCAATTTGAGACCCTATAGAACTCATCGTAGCTTAGCGAAGTGATGATGTTCTTAGCTTTCAAATTGTATTGGACCTTTCTTATCATCTTCGGTCCAAAGTGATCTTGGTTTGTCTACCACTGCATCATTAATTGATTGAGTGGGGACAAATGGACCATTTTCCACAAAGATCCCAAATATCAAGATCAACACCCTCAAGAAAGATTTGCATTCTATCCTTCCAATAACCATACCCCTCACCATTGAAAAATGGGGTGCATTCATGGAGGTTCCTCGTTATTGTTTGAAGTCATTCTCTTGAGGCGGTTAAGTCCTTTATACAAGAGTCTAGCTCGATGCCACTTGTTGACAAGTGACTCCAAACACAAGAGGGGGTGAATTGTGTGTGAACTGTGCTTTCAAAAACTTTTGGAGAAATAAGTGCTAATTATGAGTTGGAAATATTAATGTGAAATAGATAAATCACTTGAAGAATAAATTGCAAACAAGTTAAAAATAAAGTAAATAGTAAGATATAAATAACAATAAAATAAAGTATGAAATTTAATTGGTGAAAAGTAGAGATAAGGAGTAAAAAGCACACAACAAATTATCCAGGTTCGGCCACCTAACACCCCTGTGGCCTACGCCCTCGTCCCCCAAAGCAAACCACTATGGGATTTTCACTAAGACACTAGCTTTTAAATCGAGTTCATTAGAAACCTTTACAACTCTAAACCAGAGCAATACGTTCAAGAGATATCACCTCTCTATGAACACCTTGGGATTCCTACCCAAAAATAAATGATTTTCACAAATAAAATGAGGCGAAAAAGATACACTCAATAGTGCGGATATAACAAATTGAAGCTCAAATAATACAACTCAAATTTTGTAGAATAAAAAGACTCTCGAAAATTGTGCTCAAATAAGTGTGAGTGATGAAAAATATTTGTGAGTTTTTGGCACAAAAATTAAGCAACTGCGTTGTTGTTGTTGTGTTGTAAGAAAGAGCACGCAGCGTTGTTTATTTATAGACCGACCGAGGAGCGTTTGCCGTTGAGTTTTGATTTGTCCGTTGGAAGATTTGACCGTTGCACGAGGATCTGTCCGTTGGAATTTGTCCGTTGCGTTGAAAACACGAGGCGGCTCGGCATCACGACCTGCGAAGGCGGCTCGGCAGACGACCTCGCCACACCGGCTCGACAGACGACCTCGACACGGCTCGGATACGGCCTCTGAGCGGCTCGGCAAAGGCCTCGGCACACGACCTCTGAACACGGCTCGGCATACGACCTCCTCGGCTTTCGGTTCTCATAGCTCGGCCGCGCGACCTCATCGGCCACGACACGCGCGACCTCGGTAGCGACCTCATCCCGGCTTGACACGGATCATCGGCTCGACGCGCGACAAGAGCTCATCACGCGACCTCGATGCAGCGACCTCATAAGCTTGACACGCGACCTCCTCCTCGATTCGACATACTACTTCCTCAGATCTCGACACGCGACTTCCTCCTCATTTCGACATCCGATTTACTCGAGCTCGACATCCGACTTCCTCACCGACATCCAGGCCACGAGATATGCATGTCAAAATATTTTGTGCGTGTGTGATTTAATTTTAATTGAGAGCTTTTTATTACTACTTACAAATTGTCTTAATAAAGATAAATAAATACCCAGAACCCAAAGACTTGAGAAACAATCATTCTTGATACGCGTCTTGGTATTCTTTTCCACTTTTTGCACGGTTGACTATTTGCAAAGCTCCCTTTTGTCAATCATCAAAATCATCCTGTCAAGGCATGTATTCACATATATAATGAGTTGGACCAATCTAAATCTTAGTTGATCTTTGTATATGTGCTGAGCAGTCCACCTGCTTCCTACTTTCCATTTCCCTTTCACATTTAAGCTCCTAGTTCTGCTTCCGACCCCCTCTTGGTATCAGAGCCTGATGGGGAAGTAGGAATGTGATATTGAGTTTGAATTCTGAGTTATTTCTCTGAGATACTTGTTATGTTTAATTTTACTAAAGTTTGGATCTGGTGGTAGTACTCAAAGTATTATTCTTAACTGAAACTATGTTGTTTAAAGCTTTATGAAAAGGAATTAAAACCTTACAGATCTACTGGTAGTACTCAACCTCTTATTCATAAACTGAAAAACTTGTTTTTAAATGGATTTATCAAAAGGCAGTAAAACCTTTAAGATCTGACTTTGTACTTTGTGAGACAGACGGCTAGCAGTAAGTCTCGACGGATATGGCAGTGAGTCTATGGCCTTGTCTAAGCAGGAATTGTTAGATCTGAAAGATTTTAAAAGTCCTTGGTTGATGAATAATGTTGAGGTGGCTTTTATTAGATGTGAAAGAATTTTATAGTCCTTAGTTCAAGAACAATACATTTTGAGGTGGCTTTATACAGATCTGGAACAAATATGTATGGTTAAACTTATATGAGTAAATTAGAATATAACTGTTAATTCAAGTTTAATATCTGTAGTCCTAACGAACCAGGTGATGGTAATGATACTAATGGGTGAGGTAGACTTGTTTATTACGAGTATGCTTCGTTCTTTTTCCTTTCGTCTTTCATTCAAGTCTTCTCAACCCTCATCCTCCCCTCTTTCTGACAATCAAACTCACAATTTTTCCAAAAATGTCTTCAAAGAAGAAATTTGATTTGAAGATATTAATCAAGATTTAAACAATTGGGATATTCCTAAAATCAAAGATGAAGATCTTTACAAAACAAAAAGTTTTTCGCATACACAATCTGATTATGTTATTAAAACTGTTGAACAAAAATACAAAATTCAACAAGATGATGAAGAAATTCATCTGCTTTCTGATAAAAGCATCAAAGAACACCAAGCCAAAAAATACAATTATTTACACATAGGAAGTGTAAAAGCTGGCATGAAACCCCTTACTGGAGAATCTCTAGATGTTGCAGTTCTTTTCTGTTTAAGGGATAAAGGACACAATCGTTTTCAAGACTCTCTCTTAGGTATTGTTGATCCAGCCTAAGTCATGGTCCAATCTTCTTCAATTATTTTCCGGACTTAACTGTAAGTCTAGACGACAAAAATATTCTTGATGTTTTATATCTAAATGTCAAACTCCATGGGTATGATATGAAGGAAGGATCTATACCCATAACTCTGATCTATAGAGTTCAATACAAGGTAATGAACTCCATTAGGTCCAATTTCCTCAAAACCAATTGTGACAAACGCGGAGAAACAACTTTGTTTCTGACCGACAATAGTAAGGCCAATATTATTGTGCCCAAGACAATTCAGTGGAGTGATATTACACTCCCAGACAAATGGATCTTAGAAAAGGCAAATCCAGCCTTACCCAGAATAACCCTAGAATTTCAAGATCTAATTCAACATCAAACAGGTCAAGTAGACTTAGTCTTTGATAGGAGAAATTCTTTCTCTCTCTCTAGGTTTGTTAAATCTACCAATAATTTTCAATCAGCCATGCTAGGAGATCTCTTTTAGCCTTTAGATCTATTCCTAGATCGATCAATACTAACCAATCTGAACCTTTCCATGAAGGATCAACAATTCACTTACAAGGATTTGAAACCACAACCCCTGTAAGAACTTCATACCAAAAGGGTGAAGAAGACCAAAGAACCATCCAATCTCCAACCTATTCCTCCCTTAATGAACCTTATGATATTAATGTTATATCATCTGAGTTTGTTATTGACAAACAATCTCTTAGAAAAGAATTCTATTCTAAGGAATGGACTCCTCACAGAGAATGGTTCTTCAAGCATTATCAAGGAACCAAAAGAAAGAAAATTCAAGAAAAAATTTATTTTTTCCTAGAGCAAGTCCAATTCAACGTCCCATTTTTTGATTGGTTCAATGCCTATGCTATTAGGAAGAAAATCAATTATCCTTTTAAGAATCAATTAATAGGTAGTAAGACCTTAGATGTCATTACGGCGTGGCATTTAAGAGATGGACAAGTAGTCCAGTCTGATCTTCCTCCCAAAGCACCTTTTACTCTTAAGATTAAGGACCAAAACAATCCTGTTATGGCCTCTCCCTTCAAAACCAGAACGGAAGAAGGTCCAATATCTACCAAAGATATCAAAGATCTCCTTGAATAATCCAATTACACCAATAAGTGTCTCCAAACCATAGGAGAAATCAAAGGAAAAGAGAAATAAAAGGGTAAAGCTCCTCTTGATTCCTCGAAAGATGATAAGCCATCATCTTCTACTCAAATAGAAAACCCTTTGTTTAATCTTTATAGGATTTCAAAACAACTCAAGAAAACCTTACAACTTTCCAATCCTAGGAAACAGATCAAGAAGGAAATTGAAGAAACCAGTGATGAGCTTTTTACCAAGATCAACCAGCAATTACAGCTTTACAAATTAGTTATTCCTGAATCACCTATAACTCCGCCTCTAATAGGATCATCTAGGAATCAATCCATCAATATGTTAGGTAATTCATCTTCTGTTTGCTCAGAAGAAATCAATTCTGATATTAGTCAAGAAATTGATATCAATCCGGTCATAACTGGCCCAAAACTCAATTGGAAAAGACCAACCAAACTCTACTATCCTAGAGCTACAACTCCAAATCTTCTCTTAGAAGAAAAGGAATCCAATTTCAAGAGTTTCAGTGCCAATAACGTCTATGAATGGAACATAGATGGAGAAAATGAGTATGGCATAACCAAAATCCTCCAACATATGACCATGGTAGCCACGACATATGAAACTTCAAATGATTGTCCAGAAACTATAATAGTAGAAATCTTAGTTGCAGGTTTCTGTGGCCAACTAAAAAGATGTGGGATAATTATCTCACTGAAGAAGAAAAACATTCAATTCTTAGTGCTATTAAATTAGATTCTGATGGTACTCCAATCTTAGAGAATAATGTTAGCATCCCGGATGCTGTCAATACTTTAATCTTTACAATAACTCAACATTTTATTGGAGATCCCTCTTTAATTAAAGATCGATCTGCAAAGCTATTATCCAATCTTAAGTGAAAATCTTTAGGAGATTTTAGATGGTATAAAGATACCTTCCTAACTAGAGTTTATGCTAGAGAAGACAACCAACAAGCTTTTTGAAAAGAAAAGTTCTTAGCTGGCCTTCCCAAATCCCTTGGCGACAAAGTTAGAGAAAAACTTAAAAGCCAAAACCCCAATTCAGAAATTCCTTATGAGCAATTAAGCTATGGACAGTTAATTGCCATAATCGAAAATGTTGCTCTTAAGATCTATCAAGATGACAAGATCCAACAATAATTAGCAAAAGAGAAATCCCAAACTCGTAAAGACTTAGGGACTTTTTGTGAACAATTCGGCTTACCTTGTGCTAAGAAACCTAGGTCCAAGCCCAAACCAAAACACCATTATAGGCCTCCCAAACGTCAATATTACAAGAAAAAGCGTTTTGGTAAACCTAAGCTAGAACCTAAAGATCAATCTACCAGGTCTTAAACCTAGATCAAGATATTGAGGATAAAATTAATAATCTGTTAATTGAATCCTCTCAGGAAGAAGATTCTTCTGAAGAATCCTCTGATCAATTTTTTGATAATCTCAATCAAATTCAAGATGACGATTTGTCTCAATCTTCTAGTCAGGTCAATGTCTTAACTAAGGAGCAGATCTCCTTTTCGAAGCCATTAATGCTATCCCTGACCCTTAAGAAAAAAAGAAATATCTTGAGAAATCAAAATCTTCTCTGGTAACTAGACCTCCTAAAAGTCCTATAGTTACTAACAAGTTCAATCTCAAAGATTCTTTCAAATGTCTTGAAAAATCTAGTGTCAAATCTGTCACTATCCAAGATCTCCAATTTGAAATCAATAATCTGAAAATTGAGATTAAAGATTTGAAACAAAGACAATCTGAACATCAATTAGTCTTAGATCACTGGAGAAATAGTTAGTCTAAGTCTGATAATGATGATCAAAATACTGTCAATCATGAATCATCTTCTGAAGCTTCTGTTTCTAAAAAAGATGAAAACCCCTTTCAACTCGACATAGTTGATATTTTTTAGGATTAATCAATTATGTTAAAATTCAAAAGTTTTTTATAAACATCAAAATTATTATTCATGAATTCGTTCTTAAAACCACAGCTCTATTTGACACTGGAGCTGATTCAAATTGTATCTTAGAAGGGTTAATTCCCACTAAGTATTTTGAAAAAAAAACCTCTGAACAACTTAGTACTGCTAATGGTTCTAAGTTGAAAATCAATTACAAATTATCTTCCGCTATAATTGAAAACCAAAGTTTAAAGATTGAAACATCTCTTCTTTTAGTCAAAAATTTAAGGAATAAAGTAATTTTGGGAACACCGTTCATCAGATTACTTTTCCCTTATCAAACAACTGAAGATGAGATTATTACCCAACATTTAGGTCAATCTTTTATTTTCAAAAAATTTTGAAATAAACCCATCTTCAAAGATTCAAATCCAATTTTTTATAAAGAAAACCAAATCAATTTTCTTAAAGAAGAAATTTCTTTCAAAAACATAGAGAACCAATTACAACAATCTGGTACTCAGCAAAAGATTAACAATCTTTTGAGTAAAATACAAATTTCTATTTGTTCGGATTTACCAAATACTTTTTGGGAAAGGAAACAACACATTGTTGATCTTCCTTAGGAAAAAGATATTCAAGAAAAACAAATCCCAACAAAAGCTAGACCAATTCAAATGAATGAAGAACTTCTTCAGTTTTGCCAGAAGGAAATCAAGGATTTATTAGACAAAGGTCTAATTCGTAAGAGTAAAAGTCCTTGGTCTTATTCTGATTTTTACGTCAATAAACAAGCTGGAATTGAAAGAGGAACACCTAGGCTTGTTATCAATTATAAACCTCTTAATCAAGCTCTTTGCTGGATTAGGTATCCAATTCTCAATAAAAAAGATCTTTTAAACAGATTACATAATGCAAAGATCTTTACAAAATTTGACATGAAATCTGGATTTTGGCAAATTCAGGTTCAAGGAGAGGACAAATATAAAACTGCTTTTACTGTCCCCTTTGGACAATACGAATGGAATGCCATGCCATTCAGTTTACAAAATGCCCCTTCAGAATTTCAAAGATTTATGAATGAGATTCTCAATCCTTACTTCAAATTTGCTATAGTATACATCGATGATGTACTGATTTTTTCTCAATCTATTGATTAACACTTCAAACACATTAACATTTTTATTTCCATTATGAAAAGAAATGGTCTTGCTGTTTCCAAAACAAAAATAAATTTATTTCAAACTAAGATCAGATTTCTTGATCACAATATTCATCAAGAAACTAATGTTCCTATCAATTCTACTATTCAATTTATGAACAAGCTTCCTAATCAATTCAATCTGATTATTCTTTGAATAAAATAGATAACTTTTTATCAAGAAGACTGACTTCTATATTGCAGGTCAGGATGTCTCAGTTCATTGAAGCAATTGACAATTCAAGAATGAAGTTTGGAAAATATGAACTTCCAATACTTCCAGCGGACTCTAACAAAGGTTTTATTCCTCCCATAGGAATTAATCTTGACCAGATCCAAAAATGTATTCTAGATAGTCTTTGGATTTCTAGTAATACAAAAGCAAGCTCAACAGCATAAATTCACTTGCAGTTTATTTTTCAAAAATTGAGCAAAAACCTTTAACTAAAGCATTTACTTGTTATGCTTTGACCAAAGGTAACAATCCTGGTTTTTATCTTGATTTCAATGATCTCAAGAAAAATATTCACAATTTCAAAAATCCTGTTTTCAAAGGTTTTTACAATTACAAACATTCTTTCAATCATTTAAAACAAAAAGTTGGAATCAATTTCTTCATTGATCCAAATTTTCAAGAAAAAAGATTTCAAAACCTCAAACTCAAGGATAAGGTTATTGATCTTCCTGAGGAAAATATATCCTCTTCCAATATGAGATTCAAACACTGTCTGGTGAGAATGAGTGTTTAATTCGTGAGGTTCAAACACTTAAAGCCATTAACCAAACACTGTCCAGAAAGAATGAGTGTCTAAGGAAAAAAGCTTCAAATTCATTTGAAAATCTCCAGAGGAAATTGATTCTCCAAACATCTCCAATTATTGGTGAATTAACCAAACATGTGGATTATGACGTTAATTTTTTAATCCAAAATCAATTAGAAGACTCAATTTTTCTAGATTTTATTAATGCCCAAAATTGCCTTTGGGATATTTCTGAAGGAAACATTAGGGTTCAAGGAATCTATGTTTGCTAATCGTTGGGTCATGTTAATTTTACTTCCAATCAACCAGAAGATGGTGAAGACAGACAGCGAGCCTTTACAGGAATTTTAAAGGCTAGGATCAGTCTTCCTTTTTATTTCCCAATTCAATACAAAGGAAAACAATATACAATCTCGACTTAGTTAGATTTAGGAATGCTAGATCAATTTTGGACTAGTAATTTTTTCCATTTAGTCTTTGGACCAGAAAAGCTGTATTTACTTGCAGCAAAAATCATTCAAAGAACTGGAAGGGTTACTTTCAAAGTTAAGTCATCAATTCCCTCTAACAATGGTCTCTTTCCAATATTGACCAATCATCATTTTGTTGCTAGTGATACCGCCTTCTTACCATATCTCAGTTGATTAGTACAAAGCAAAGCGTTTATTAATTCCTGGTGGCTAAGAAAGGAATTAATAAAAAGGGAACTTCTTCCACCTACAGGATGGACCAATCTAAAGTTAATAGGAGAATCTCCTATTTACAAATTATGGGCATTTAATGAATATTTGCCAACAAAAATTACTATGCCTTTTTCAAATTCTTATTCTTCGATATTTGAAGACTACAGATTTGAAGAAAATTTTGATGAAGACTCATCTGATGATTTCGATGATGTTGAACTTCACAATTTTGAAAACAGAATGGAGCCATAGGATTCCCGTGCAAAGGACGACTGTTTTCATATCAATTCTCCCATCAATCCCGTTGATGAACAACAGACTGTCGGCAATCAATCAATTACTCAGAATTCAATTATTGTACAATTTTACTATTTGGTACTGTAGCAGAATTAACTTTTTCCTGTAGCCAATAGTTCCAAGTTTGTCCGGCAACTTACCGGAACTGTTCAAATAGTTCAATTTCAATTCTTTAAAAAGGGCTGCCAGGCTTCATTGTAAGACACCCTTAGTTTTACACGGTTTAGAGAGAGACGCTCTGAGTCTCGTAAGCTTTTCTTCTTTCTTTCTGTTTTCAATTTCTGTTTTCAATCTCTGCAATTATTCAATAAAACCTTGGTTCAATTTCTATCTTGTTCTTAACCGCCTACATGGCAGGTTCTGCATGTTTTAAGATCTTGTTCTCTACTTTTCATCTTTCATTTTCTGCATTTAATTTCTGCCTTTAATCTTGTATATGTGATGAGCAGTCCGCCTGCTTCCTACTTTCCATTTCCCTTTCCCATTTAAGCTCCGAGTTCTGCTTCCAACCCCCTCTTGGTATTAGAGATTAATAAATGCTCTGATACCAAGAGGGGTTTGGAAGCAGAACTAAGAGCTTAAATGGGAAAGGGAAATAGAAAGTAGGAAGCAGATGGACTGCTCGGCACATATACAAGATTAAAGACAAAAATTAAATGCATAAAATTAAAGACGAAAAGTAAAGAACAAGAACTTAAAACATGCAGAAATAAATAAGATCAGAATATAGAACCTGCCATGTAGGATGTTAAGAACAAGATAGAAATTGAAATAAGATTTTATTGAATATAGAGATTGAAAACAGAGATCGAAAACAGAAAGAAAGAAAAAAGGCTTCCGAGACTCAGAGCGTCTCTCTCTAACTTCTCTCTAAACTGCATAAATCTAAAGGTGCCTTACAATGAAACCTGGCAGCCCCTTTTATAGAATTGAAATTGAATAATTTGAACAATTCCGGTAAGTTACCGGTTAAACTTGGAATTATTGGCTACAGTAAAAAGTCAATTTTGAGGGGGTCGGAAGCAGAACTAGGAGCTTAAATGGGAAAGGGAAATGGAAAGTAGGAAGCAAGCGGACTGCTCAGCACATATACAAGATTAAAGACAGAAATTAAATGCAGAAAATGAAAGATGAAAAGTAAAGAACAAGATCTTAAAACATGCAGAAATAAATAAGATCAGAATATAAAACCTGCCATGTAGGCGGTTAAGAACAAGATAGAAATTAACTAAGGTTTTATTGAATAATTACAGAGATTGAAAACAAAAATTGAAAACAGAAAGAGAGAAGAAAAGCTTACGAGACTCAGAGTGTCTCTCTCTAACTTCTCTCTAAACTGCGTAAAACTAAGTGTGCCTTACAATGAAACCTGGCAGCCCCTTTTATAGAATTGAAATTGAACAATTTGAACAGTTTCGGTAAGTTACCGGTCAAACTTCGAACTATTTGCTACAGTAAAATGTCAATTTTGCTACAGTGTCAAATAGTAAAATTGTACAATAATTGAAATTTTCAGTCATCTGACAAATTGATTGATTTCTCTGCAGACTGCTTCTTTTCAGCAGAATTTGTGGGAGAATAATCTAAAGGATAGATTCCAATACAGTCGTCCTCATTCTGCCAGAACGGGTCTTCTGTTGTTGATTCATCGGAAGAGGGTTGAAGGGATGCAGGCTGGAGAACTTGCTTCTTCTTACTCTTCTTTTTTGTTTGTTGGGTAGAGGATGAAGGTAGGTCCTTCAAATCTTGATACTTTTCTGAAGATTGTCTTTGAAGAAGTTGAACAATATTTTGCAAATTGTGAAGAACTTCATCTTCTGATGAAGAGGCTGCAAGTGCAGCTGCAATAGGGCCTTTTGATTTTGAAGTAAGCAAGTACTTTCTTCTGCATACTTTAAAAATTTTGGATGGCTTTTAAACCATGTCTTGACATTATCTTTTGAAGCTTTTGATCTGTCAAAGCTAGACCACCATTTGACAAAGGCTTGCTTCTAGAGCCAGGGTAGAGTATTAGGAATTGGAGCTTCACCAATTTTGTACTGCCATGAAAAGACCCATGAGAGAGAAAAGTTGATAAAGAAATTTAATTCAATTGGGAGATTATTAAATTCTCTGTTGAATTGTTTGGAGAAAAATTGGAATCCTTCTTGGACATCTGGAGGAAGGATATCAGGAATTGGTCCAAAGAAATCCCACCAATGGAGGAACCGATTTGGGAATGAGTATCTGACTCCTATTTTAAAATAAATTAATCAGGAATGCTTGAAAAACTTGTTTTGTAATCCTAGGATCATAAAGTCCCACGCTTTGATGTAATCCCAGTATGAATAACCTATTGGGTCAAATATACCAGAAAATTTCTTGGGTTTATTAGGATTTTATCCCCAAGCCGAAGGTCTTAACTCATTCAAGATTTGGAGAGTTGAATGGGTGATAATTGTGTCATCTTTGGAATCTTTGTAATGCTTGCTTTTAACAGATTCAGAATCTAGATAAATCATTTGTGTGCTTTATATTTTCTTTAAACGCATAATTGGGAAACAATCTCTAAATATAAAGAAAATAGAACTAACATTATTTGTTTTGTTTTAAAATTGAAGTATATGTATAAAAACATATATTCTCTACTTCATAATGAATTATCTATAATATTTTTTGAAAATTTTAAATTTGCTAATAATTATTTATTTTTTTTGAAAAAAATTCGAATTTATTTTTGTACGTTGAATACTTTTACAATCCATACAAATAATCTGTGCAAGCACGGGTAAATGTACTAGTTTATTTTAATTTGTGAATCATAAACATCAATTTTTTTTTGACACTAAGTCATAATCATCAATTGTTAATTATAATTTGAGAAAAACACTTAAAAAATAACTAAACTATCTTATAATTTATTAAATATTGTAATGAACTATAAATTATAATTATATTTCATAAAATTATTTGATGTCAAAAATAAGTGCATGCTATTTACTATTGAAAAAAGTATCGATATTGCATGATATATATATATATGTATGTATGTATGTATGTACACACACACACACACACACTAGAGGGGGTCAGAATTGGAAAAAACCAATTCTGTAGAAAAAATCAAGAGGGGGTCGGAAGCAAAACTAGGAGCTTAAATGGGAAAGAGAAATGGAAAGTAGGAAGCATGCGGACTGCTCAACACATATACAAGATTAAAGACGGAAATTAAATGCAGAAAATGAAAGACGAAAAGTAAAGAACAAGATCTTAAAACATGCAGAAATAAATAAGATCAGAATATAGAACCTGCCATGTAGGTGGTTAAGAACAAGATAGAAATTGAACCAAGGTTTTATTGAATAACTGCAGAGACTGAAAACAGAAATTGAAAACAGAAAGAAAGAAGAAAAGCTTACGAGACTCAGAGCGTCTCTCTTTAACTTCTCTCTAAACTGCGTAAAACTAAGGGTGCCTTACAATGAAACCTGACAGCCCTTTTTATAGAATTGAAATTGAACAATTTGAACAGTTTCGGTAAGTTACTGGTCAAACTTGAAACTATTGGCTACAGTAAAAAAGTCAATTTTGGTTTAAGGCCTGCCAAAATTACCAATTACTACTTGGGCCGGTGCTGTTGAAGCCAGCAGTAACCAGAACTGTCCATCTTTGGATCTTATGATCCAAAATCAAAAGGCACAAATAACCCAAGCAAATATTAAACCAATTTCTTCTATTTCTCAATATATTCCAAAATCCAAATTTTGGCCTATAATAGATTTAGAACCTGAGTTTTGGATCAAAGACATTAACAAGATTCCTTCCAAGATATTTCCTCCAGGATTTCATTTTGTACCTTTGGTTTCTAATAAAACTCAATTATTCTATGAGTACATCCTCATAGATTCTGAATCTTTTAAAATTAAGCACTACAAAGATTCCAAAGATGACACAATTATCACCCATTCAACTCTCCAAATCTTGAATGTGTTAACACCTTCGGCTTGGGGACAAAATCCTATTACCCAAGAAATTTTCCGGTATCCTTGACCCAATAGGTTATTCATACTGGGATTACATCAAAGCCTGGGACTTTATGATCCTAGGATTACAAAGCAAGTTTTTCAAGCATTCCTGATTAATTTATTTTAAAACAGGAGTCAAATACTCCTGAGGAACCAATTTGAGAATGAGTATTTGACTCCTGTTTTAAAATAAATTAATCAGGAATGCTTGAAAAACTTGCTTTGTAATCCTAGGATCATAAAGTCCCAGGCTTTGATGTAATCCCAGTATGAATAACCTATTGGGTCAAGGATACCGGAAAATTTCTTGGGTAATAGGATTTTGTCCCCAAGCCGAAGGTGTTAACACATTCAAGATTTGGAGAGTTGAATGGGTGATAATTGTGTCATCTTTGGAATCTTTGTAGTGCTTAATTTTAAAAGATTCAGAATCTATGAGGATGTACTCATAGAATAATTGAGTTTTATTAGAAACCAAAGGTACAAAATGAAATCCTGGAGGAAATATCTTGGAAGGAATCTTGTTAATGTCTTTGATCCAAAACTCAGGTTCTAAATCTATTATAGGCCAAAATTTGGATTTTGGAATATATTGAGAAATAGAAGAAATTGGTTTAATATTTGCTTGGGTTCTTTGTGCCTTTTGATTTTGGATCATAAGATCCAAAGATGGACAGTTCTGGTTACTGCTGGCTTCAACAACACCGACCCAAGTAGTAATTGGTAATTTTGGCAGGCCTTAAACCAAAATTGACTTTTTTACTGTAGCCAATAGTTTCAAGTTTGACCAGTAACTTACCGAAACTGTTCAAATTGTTCAATTTCAATTCTATAAAAAGGGCTGTCAGGTTTCATTGTAAGGCACCCTTAGTTTTACGCAGTTTAGAGAGAAGTTAAAGAGAGACGCTCTGAGTCTCGTAAGCTTTTCTTCTTTCTTTCTGTTTTCAATTTCTGTTTTCAGTCTCTGCAGTTATTCAATAAAACCTTGGTTCAATTTCTATCTTGTTCTTAACCACCTACATGGCAGGTTCTATATTCTGATCTTATTTATTTCTGCATGTTTTAAGATCTTGTTCTTTACTTTTCGTCTTTCATTTTCTGCATTTAATTTCCGTCTTTAATCTTGTATATGTGCTGAGCAGTCCGCATGCTTCCTACTTTCCATTTCTCTTTCCCATTTAAGCTCCTAGTTCTGCTTCCGACCCCCTCTTGGTTTTTTCCAATTCTGCCCCCCTCTAGTGTGTGTGTGTGTGTCTATATATATATCATGCAATATCGATACTTTTTTCAATAGTAAATAGCATGCACTTATTTTTGACATCAAATAATTTTATGAAATATAATTATAATTTTTATTTCATTACAATATTTAATAAATTATAAGATAGTTTAGTTATATTTTAAGTGTTTTTCTCAAATTATAATTAACAATTGATGTTTGTGACTTAGTGTAAAAAAAAAATTGATGTTTGTGACTCAGAAATTAAAATAAACTAGTGTATTTACCCGTGCTCGCACAGATTATTTGTATGGATTGTAAAAGTATTTAACGTGCAAAAATAAATTCAAATTTAAAAAAAAATTATTAGCAAAATTTAAATTTTTCAAAAAATATTATAGATAATTCATTATGAAGTAGAGAATATATGTTTTTATACATATACTTCAATTTTAAAACATAACAAATAAAACAATAATGTTGGTTTTATTTTCTTTATATTTAGAGATTGTTTCCCAATTATGCGTTTAAAAAAAATATAAAGCACACAAATGATTTATCTAGATTTTTTTTTTCAAGCAAGGCGACAAGTCACCATAAATTTATTAAAAAAATAAAAAAGAGAAAAAAAAAATAAAAATCATGAGGGGCATAAACCAAAACCCAAAATGATTTATCTAGATTACAGTAAGATAAATTCAAAATAATTAGCATGAAAAAGATATTATCAGATATCTATGTTGAACAACAAATTAATCATAGAATAAATTCTGGTTTTTCTCACATATAATATCGAAGCTTTAAGCAGAAAAAAAATAAAAATACATATTGATTTATCATTTATTATAATTAAACATAAACAATCATGTGAATCATAAAATGCTGGAAATATTTATATTCCAATAGAATATCGAAAATTTTTAAATTTTAATAATATGTAAGAGATAAAATATACAAATTATGAAAAAAATAATTGTTATGATTTTTAAATTAAATTTTATGATGTGAATAGTAAAATTAATCATTTATGAAAGTTATAAAATTAAAAGTAACCAAATTTGTATGGTAAAATAATGATGAATAGTGTCAATGACGAACGGTACTAATAATTGATATAAATAATAAATAAAAATAGATAAGTTATTTAAGAGAATATATTAATAATTTACACTGCGAAATTATTGTTTAATTTGACATGATGAAATAACGATTGCTATAATTAAAACAATAACTAAAAAAATAAAAAATTGAAACTGAAATTGATTTAGGCAAAAACATTAATAATTTTTATGTTGTCACATAACTTAGATAATATTTTGGTTGAATGGAAATGATCCTGATATGAAAATTAAGTGATTGATACGATTTAATTTATTACATTTCAAATTTGAATTTGATTTAATTCAAATTTGATTGAATGACAAAAGTCCATATATAAGTATTGATTGATTGATTGATATGCCTTAATTAATGAAATATCATGAATTAAAAAATAAAATAAAAATATCTTGCATTTTGGAGGGAAAAGAATGAATGTAGAGTTGCCACTTGGCATGAATATACGTAAAACTCCATTTTATATAATATAGTAGATTTATATTCAATACTGAAGCTCGAGTCTCCTTAAATTAAAATAATAAATTAATTAACATTTAAAAATAATATTTAAATCGATTAATAAAATGATAAATTTGATTGATAAGGTAATTGAAAAGCTGTAACCCATAATTAAGAATAAATTTGAATTCAATGTTACAGCTCAAGTTTGTTGACGCGCGCGCGCACACACACATATATATAGACATAGATATAAAGTGTTTTCATTATAGTACCAAAAAAAAGTGTTTTCATTATCTAATTTTAGGAAATATCACAATATTTGTGTTTGATAATAACATTTAATAATTAAAAGTGTAATTTAAATATTTTTTAATTATTTTTCTCAAGTTGTAAATAATAGTTAACATTATCATTAAGTAATTTTAATATTTAATTGAATGTCTAAAATTTTGTATATGTAACGGTCAACACAACCAATAATAAAATAAATTTATCAATATAATAATATTTAACAATAATATATAAATGGAGTAATAAAATGATAAAATTGATGAAAGGTAAATGAAAGGTTGTAACTCATGAAGAAAAATAATTTTGTAATTAATGCTAAAAGTCAAACTTCCTTTACATATATACACTTAATAATATGATATTTTAATGTATCGTTAATTTTTTTTTTTTGCTACAATTTTATATAAATAGATTTTAATATGTAATCCATTAAAATTTTATAATATGATAGATATTTTTAATAGTGTTTTTTATAGGCAAATATTAGCAGTGATGGATCCAGAAAATTTAGGTCGCGGGGACAACATTGACACACATATTTCTCATAATAAAAATATAATTTATTATGTTTTTTGGCCAAATTATACAATTTATTATTTTGAAAGCTATAAATATACCTCATATTATTATAAAATATTAAAGTATAAATATAACATATTCTAATAACATCAATGAGCATTTGTATAAAAAAAATGTATTTTAATTGTCATACACATATTATCGATATTGTCTCACATATTGGTAAAACATCTTTTTAAAAAATGTAATCATCCATGAATGTTAATGGGGTCAACTGACCCCAATTTGATGCACGTGCATCCGTCCGTGAATGTTAGTGGCTAGCTTTTTTGTTAGGGGGATGAGATTTTTGTTAGCGGCAGGATTCGAACGCTGCACCTCCTACTTGATACTCCTTTAATGCCCTACCCAAACCATTGGGCTGTCATTCGGGGACTATTGTCTATATTTTTAATAGTTAATATTTAATAATACATACCACTATTGTCTATATTTAAATTTTTTTCTCAAGTAATATATATATATATATATATATAATTATAATTTTGTAACTCATGAAATGTAAACAAAAGGTTGTAACTCATGAATAAAAATAATTTTGTATTTAATACTAAAAGTCATACTTCATTTATATATATATATTTAATAATATGATATTCTAATGTATAAGTACAGTTTTGTTTGCTTCAATTTTATATAGATAGATTTTAATATGTATTTCATTACAATTTTATAGTATGTTAGATATTTTTAATAGTTATATTTAATGATATGTACCATTATTATCTATATTTAAAAGTTTTTCTCAAGAAATATATATATGTATATATTGTCATTTGATTATTTTTAAGATAATTTTTTAAGATTGTAATTAGCACTTAGTATTGTCATTATCTAACTTTAGGAAATAGCACTATACTTATATTTAATAACAAAATTTAATAATTAGTGTGATTTCATTATTTTTTAAGTATTTTTCTCAAGTTGTAAATAATAGTTAACATTATCATTAAAAAAAATTAATATTTAATAGAATATCTAAGAATTTTTATATCAAATAGTTAATATAACTGTAAAATAAATTTATCAATATAATAATATTTGATAGTAATATCTAAATTGACTAATAAAGTGATAAATTTATGAAAATTTATAACTCATGAATAAAAACAATTTATTATTTAATGTTAAAACTCAAGCTTCCTTTTCTTATAATAGTTAATATTTAATAATAAGTAGCACTGTCATCTATATTTAAAAGTTTTTCTCAAGAAATATATATATATATATATATATATATTTCTTGAGAAAAACTTTTAAATATAGATGACAGTGCTACTTATTATTAAATATTAACTATTAAAAATATCTATCATAATATATAAATATATTATCATTTAATTATTTTTAAGATAATTTTTTAAGATTGTAAATATCACTTAGTGTTGTCATTATCTAACTTTAGGAAATACAATTATATTTATATTTGATAATAAAATTTAATCATTATCGTGTAATTTAATCATTTTTTAAGTATTTTTCTCAAGTTGTAAATAATAGTTAACATTATCATTAAGAAATTTTAATATTTAATAGAATGTCTAACAGTTTTTATATCTAATAGTTAATACAACCAATAAAATAAATTTATCAATATAATAATATTTAATAATAATATCTAAACTGAGTAATAAAGTGATAAAATTGATGAAAGGTAAATGAAAGGGCTGTAACTCATGAATAAAAACAATTTTATATTTAATGCTAAAAGTCAAGCTTCCTTTACATAATATATATATATATATATATAGAGAGAGAGAGAGAGAGAGAGATATTTGAAAAGGGATAAAGAATAAAATAATGAGGATAAAAATGAGTGAAAAAAATTATAAGCTATAAGCCAAGATGTTAAATTAGTGTGATAAGTTTGCTTATGAAACATTTTTTTCGATTAAACAAACTTATAAGCTAGTCTAATAAGCTATAAGCTAGCTTATTTGCCTTACCAAACATAGCCTTAATTTTATTTTTAGTGCTTTTTTTAGTTTTGACTTAAAATTAATTAATTCAAACAATGAGAACTTAAAATTAATTATAACTAATTAATAAAAACAATTTATTATTTAATGCTAAAACTCAAGCTTCCTTTATATATATGATGATATAAAATACTTTATATCTATATATATATATATATATATATATAATTTTTTTTTAATTTTTTTTTAAGATTGTAAATAGCACTTATAGTTGTCATTATCTAACTTTAAGAAATAACAATATTTATATTTGATAATAAAATTTAATAATTATAGTGTAATTTAATTAATTTTTAAGTATTTTTCTCTAGTTGTAAATAATTGTTTTTTCAAAGAAAGTTGTGAATAATAGTTAACGTTATCTTTAATAAATTTTAATATTTAATAGAATGTCTAAAAAAATTTATATCTATTAGTTAATACAACTAACAATAAAACAAGGTTATCAATATAATAATATTTAATTGAGTCTGAGTCAAAAAAAAATATTTAATTGAGTCAAAAAATATAATAATATTTAATAATAATATCTAGATTGAGTAATAAAGTTCCTAAAAAAAAGATTGAGTAATAAAGTGATAAAATTGATAAAAAGTAAATGAAAGAGTTGTAACTCATGAATAAAATTAATTTTGTATTAAATGCTAAAACTCAAGCTTCCTTCACACACACTGTGTGTGTAGAGAGAGAGAGATAAATTTGGAAAAGGATAAAGAATAAAATAATGAGGATAAAAATAAGAGATACAAATAAAAAACTATAAGCTATAAGCATAGATGTTGCTTCAAGTACCGTATCAAAAAAACTATAAGCTAGTGTGATAAGTTTAATTACTAAACATTTTTTTTGTATTAAACAAGCTTATAAGGTAGTAGCCCAATAAGCTATAAACTAGTTTATTTGCCTTACCAAACGTAGCCATAATTTTAGTTTTAGAGCTTTTTTTTTAGTTTTAACTTAAAATTAATTAAAATCAGTCAAAGAAAACATAAAAAAAAAATTTAATAAGATAAATAATATTATACTTTTTAAAAAACATTAATTTTTACTATTATTTTCTAACAATTAAATAATATTTTTTATTTATTTTTTAATAAATAAATATCCATTGTTGGGGTTATTTATTGAGCCATGGGGCAAGTGTTTTAGGAGTGTGCTGCTTGAAACTGTGCTACAGGCATACGCTCCGCTTCGAATGGATGACGGTTTTCAAAACATTGTCGTTTGCACTCAACCGGTGCTCGAAACCACGTCCAAGAGGCGCAAACTTCTTTCACCGATCGATGACGAAACACTTTCCCGGCAGCCACAATCAATCCTGCCGGAAGATCTCATCGTCGAGATCCTCCTCAAGCTTCCGGCGAGTTCCCTTTTGCAATTCAGGCGCGTGTGCAAATCATGGGAAACCCTAATCTCTGATCCCCAATTCGCAAAAAACCACCTTCGCTGTTCAACCGCGAATCCAAGCATGACCCACCAACGATTGGTCTCTCCCGTCATCACTGAACACTACAACATCATCAACATCATCGTATCTTGCCCTGTGAAGCCATTGTTTGAAAACCCATCAACCCCTGCTAAAGCCATTAGGTTCAGGATGAGGAACGAGTATAGCATTTTTGGTTCATGTAATGGGTTGATTTGTTTGTATGATAGGCTTAAAGGTCATGTCAGATTGTGGAATCCTTCTACCAGATTGATATCCAAAAGATCCCCAACCGTTTTTGCGAATGGTGGGATTATCACTTACAATGGCTTTGGCTATGATCAAGTTAATGACAAGTACAAGGTGATGACAGTTACAGATGATTTTAATGAACCTGTGACCAAAGTTTATACCTTTGGTGCAAATTCTTGGACGACTATTCAGAATTTACCATGTTGTACTCTTTCGACTACTAGGTGGTTTGGGATATTTGTTAGTGGCACTCTGAATTGGGTAACTAAAGGAGGTGGTAGTTCTGATCAATGGGTGATTAGTTCCTTTGATTTGGTAAAAGAGAGTTATGGTAAAGTCTTGTTGCCTCAACAAGATGGTGACGACATCTGCAATCCTGTGTTGGATGTCTTGAGTAATTGCATTTGTTTGTGTTTTTACTCTAACAAAACTCCTCATTGGGATGTGTGGCTGATGAAAGAGTATGGAGTTGTAGAGTCTTGGACTAAATTGATGATGATCCCTCATGAGAATTTCTGGAGTTCTGGATGGCTGGCTTCTTTTGAACCCTTGTGCATCTCGGAAAATGGTGTTGTTCTGATGAAAAATTTCTATCATTCCAAATTAGTTTTGTATGACTCAAAAAATGTTAAGTTGGATTATCCTAAGATTTCGAGCAAACTTGGGGTGGATCAACATATATATCATGAGAGTCTGGTATCACCACCACTGTGGTAAATCACATTTGTGGAGTCTTCTAAGTTTTTCTTTCATGACTTGTGATTAAATTAAAGCAAGTCTATTCATGCTAGTCCTTGTTTATTTTTTTTACCTTCGGTTATTCATTCATCTCTTATATGCTATGAATGACTTACAAGATGTTTAAGGAGAAGCATTTGAATATGTGGTGGTATCAAATACCTGCTCATCTGCTCCAATTTTCTTTAATAGACTATTACTTCTGCTATATGTATCGATCTAAACTGCTATTTTTTTCATCAAAGGAAAAACATGTGAAACTCCATTTTTTTTCATCCAGATAACTTTGTCCAGGCTATAAACTTTTATGATAATAGATAAACTATGAATATGAAAGGAAAAGAAAAAAAAACTATGCTCTATCTAGAAGTCCATGATCAACAATTCACCTAAGCCTTTACATGATCAAACAGTTCTTCGGATGAAAAAACTGAAACTCCATTCTCATTCAGATAACTTTGTTGAAGCTATAAGCTAAATTACAATGACCACAAAAAAATGTTCAAGATCAACAATTTTGGTTTCACTAAAAAAGGGTGAATTCTACCTTAGATAGGAGAAAATGTTAAATGTTTATATGCGGATTACCCAGTCATTCATCCTAACGCTAAAAGCAAGAGAGATGTAATTGCCAATTTGGAGTTGTTTACAGATAAAAAGTGTGAGGGTATCATCGCTCAAAAAATAAATATTAATTGATTGTTACTTTCAATTCCATTCATTTCATCAACCGACTGATGTAAATGAAGGGTGTACCAAACCAATAAAACAAGTGGAATGCCAAAAGAATAACAACTTCCTTTAAAATGAAGAAAAACTTGAGTACTCAGTCCTCATGGTACCACAAATAAATCATCAAAAGGTGGCTTCCAAATTTCAATGCATTTATTCAAACTTACAAGACCAATTAAATACCCAAAAAATCTGTAAGCTTACATTTTTTAGTTGAAGTCATTGACAAGCATAAGTCACAAACAACCATTAATTATTTATAAGTTTAAAATATTATAATTCAGTTTATATGTTAAATTTATTATTTTTCTGTAAATGTTTATAATATTAATTTTATCTTTTATTTTAAGAATGAAATCAATTTTTAATATATTTTTAAAAAAACTTTATGACGGGATATTTTTAAAATATTAACATCTATTATTTTCATCGAATTTTCACTATATTGAGAATGAACGAGCAGTTAGTTTTCACATGACTCAAGGTTAATAAGTGGAGAAGGTTTTTTTTTTAACTAATTAAAATATTTTTATTTTAAATTAAACTTTTAGATTTTTGGAGATGCAAAAGTTACTTATTAAAGTATCATAATTAATTTTGTTTAACGCTAAAAATTAATTCATTTTATCTTTGTTGACACATTCTTGATTTTAGGTAAGCCAAATAAAAATTAGGTAAGTCACATTCCTGAATTTTTCCAGTAAAAAAATATTCCTGAATTTTTTTAGTTTTAACTTAAAGATTAATTAATAAGACAAATAAATTTTTTTAAAAAAACTTGACTTCTAATATTAAATATTAATTTATCAAACAAATAATATTTTTGAGTTTTTTAATAAAAAAATATCAACACTAGTATTTGTTTGGGTTTTTTGTTTTGAGATATGAAGCAAGCGTTCGGGGGACTTGACATTACTTCGCGTTAATGGCCGGTGTCCACAACTGTCAAAACGGCCACAGCGTGCAGAGATATGCTTCAAATGGTTGATGATGCTGCTAACATTGAAGAACACACTTGTCCTTCGAGGATGCGTCTCCACCGCTGTCAAAACGACACCGTTTCTCCTCAGCCAGTGCGCGAAACCACCGCCAAGAGGCGCAGACTTCTTTCACCACCAATCGACGACAAAACACTTTCCGGACGGCCATCGCCGGTCCTTCCGGACGATCTCATCGTCGAGATTCTCGTGAGGCTTCCCGTGAGATCCCTTCTGCAGTTCAGGTGCGTGTGCAAATCATGGAAAACCCTAATCTCCGATCCCCAATTTGCAAAGTACCACCTTCGCACCTCAACCGCAGATCCAAGCGTGACCCACCAACGATTAGTCTCTTCCGTCATCGCTAAACACTGCAAAATCATGTCTTTGCCTGTGAAGCCCATATTCGAAAACCCATCAACTCCTACTAAAGCCGTTACCTTCAGAATGAGGCGTAAGTACCATATTCTAGGTTCATGCAATGGGTTGCTGTGTTTGTATGATATCCATCAAGGTTTTGTCAGATTGTGGAACCCTTCTACCAGATTGAGATCCAAAAGATCTCCAACTGTTGTTTCGCTTGATGGGATTATCACATACCATGGATTTGGCTATGATCATGTTAATGACAAGTACAAGGTGCTGGTAGTCGTGGATGATTCTAATGAAGCCGTGACCAAAGTTTATACCTTTGGTGCAAATTCTTGGACAACTATTCAGAATTTCCCTTGCACTCCCCCTAGGTGGTTAGGGAAATTTTGTAGTGCCACTCTGAATTGGGTAGCTAAGGGAGGTGTTAATTTCGATCAATGGGTGATTCTTTCCTTTGATTTGGATAAGGAGACTTACAGGGAAGTGTTATTGCCTGAACAAGATGGTGACAACATCTGCAATCATTCGTTGGATGTCTTGAATAACTGCCTTTGTGTGTCTTTCAATCATAACACAACTCATTGGGTTGTGTGGTTGATGAAAGAGTTTGGAGTTGTAGAGTCTTGGACTAAATTATTGATGGTCCCTCATGCCAAGTTCTGGAGTCCTAGATGGATGCCTTGTTTTGATCCCTTGTGCATTTCTGAAAATGGTGTTGTTATGGTGCAAATTTTTTATTATTCCAAATTAGTTCTGTATGATCCAAATAATGATAGGGTGGATTATCCTAGGATTTTGAGCAAACTTGGGTTGGATCACCATATTTGCCATGAGAGTCTAGTATCACCACGATGGTAAACCACATTTGTGGAGTCTTCCAAGTTTCGCTTACATGACTTCTAAACTTGAGTCACATAGAACATGTGGTGTGAGTTGTTATGTATCTCTTGTATTGTTATTTGTTATGTATCAGTATTATTGCTGGTTGAATTAAAGTCACTGCAATGTATGAATTCAACTTATATTTGCACTGATCTTCTTTTTATTTTATTCAGAAAGTATGTTTATGTTATGTTTGTATTATATTAGTTGTGCTTTTACAATTTACATGCAGAAACAATAAATCAATGCTAGCATTCCAACAGTGGGCTCTTACTTGCAAAACTAATCTCTTAGTCTATGTAAATATTCCTCGTTACAAATTATCAACTCACAATCAATTTGTTGGAAAAATTAGGTGTTGCTGAGTTGCTTCGTACCTCTAATCACCAAGATAAAGGACCGGAGAGTTTATAAAAGTATCAATTGAATCTTGGTTTTTCCAGCTTTTAACGGAAACACATTACCCACCATTTCGCTCTTATTTCCCCCAAACTACTTTTAAGCCTTGTCTCTAATCCTCACGATCATGAAATCTATGTCTATATACCCAAAAAAGGTACCGGATCCAAACCCATTCTATTTTTTATTTTTAGACCCTTGCAGTTGAAATTCTAAAATCCGAAAAATCTGATTATGTTATGTGCTCAAACTCATGCGAAGGATTTCGAAGATTTAGGCATGATTTACTCCTAGGAAAAATAAATCGAACCTGGAGGGGATGGGGATAGGATCAATTGAGTAATCATTGATTTCGTTCTTGAAATTGTAAGATGTTTTCAAACTAGTCCCTAAAATTAAACAAATTTCAAAAGAATTTTTAGAAATGCAAATCGTCAGTTACATTGGTTTAGACGTTAACCCGAATCAGTAAACGTTAACTTGACCTTATGGCATGTAAGGTTGGTTTTGGATTGGAAGTGTATTATAAGGGTTAAAATCTCTGACATGAATTAGTTTATCAGGCCAATGTGAGTCGTATAGAAAATGGCAAGTGATTAAGCAACTTATATTGGATAAGTAGTCAACAAAACTACCGGGCATGATGTAAGACAACCTAGAACTTTAAGACCTACACCTTCACATTGTCTCTCCTCAGGTATATATAGGTTTTCTGCATAATTATGCAGAAATTTATAGGATAGCTGATATGTTACCAAATTAGATACATAGGGATCAACAGAAATTGCAAGAAAGCAGAAGTATGAAGAAATGATCTTGAAAATGAAGGATAGAAATGCTTAAAACATGGAATTGAGGCTATTCAATACCAACCTCATCAAACTGAGTTGGAACTGGTTATTTAGCTTCCCTACAACCTACAAATACTGATTTATGGTGGTACATCAAGTTTCATGGCTCAATTATGCGGGTAACCCAAAATGAGTAGTTGAGCAAAAATACCAAAGTACTTTCCAAACTCAATTTTGAATTGACATAACTTCCAAAAGAAAAATGATATTGACATGGGGTTTGTTCCTAAAGTTCTCATATCGCAAACCCTTGGTAAAAACCAAAAACCATACCAACTAGATCTCATATTGGACCACTAGAACCAAATTCATGACTTTAAGGCTATAATGGGTGGCTTAAGGTAAAATATCAAATCTGATGTAGAAATGACACAAACCCTTCACCAACAGTCTCTATAGCTGAAAACAAACTTCGATGCAAAGGTAAAACCCAACCCAAGCATTAGAACTCATAATTGCCAAATTGAAGCTAATTTAAGCCAAAAAAGAGGTATAATGGTACAACTCTCTGACCAGAAGGAGTTTTTGAATGGAATCTTTTCCTAAAGTTTTCTATGACCAAATTAGGCTTGGATATAAAAAATAAAGTCAAATGGTTTAGTATAACTCAAATTAGCCCCAAAAATGCAAAATACACAAGTAATAACCTAAAACCGAAATGTCAGTAAAAGGTATAGGTATAGTTAGGAATTTAATCTGACTTTGGAATTTGGTACACAATATCTTTATGGTATATGGATGCTATACGTCAAAAATTAGGTTGAGTAAATTTTATTTACTTGATCTGAGCTTAGGGACCCTAATTTGAAGGTTTAAAGGGGATTAGGAGGCTTAAATCAGGGTTTTGATCAAATTAGGATGAGATTCTGTTTCCATCCCCTTTCCCTATGTTTTAAATCATGAATATGGTTTATAGATCAAGTAAGAAGTGACATTGAAGGCAGATTCTGAGTTTGAGGTTTTGTTGTGTAATATAATTATTGTATATTATTAGGAGATTTGTGCCATAATTAGGATTGATTTGGTTCTGATTTGTACAGATTTATATTTCCTTATTTAGGTGATAGTCAGTCTATATAATTGGTGTTTGTACATGTTTATTATTATCAATGAAATTCTATTACTTACAATTTGGTATCAAAGCCTATCGAGATCTGTTGGGCCACCCGCAGATGTTCCGTCCTGCAAACTTCACGCTCCAGATGTCTATTCCTGGGCGTGAGAGGGTGTGTTAGAGTCCCACATTGGATAGTGATATGGCCTCAATAGTGGTTATAAGTGGGGGGCGACCCTCACCCTATGAGCTAGCTTTTGGGGTTGAGTTAGGTCCAAACCCAAATTTTAAGATGGTATCAGAGCTAGGTTTAGCTGCGTTATCAAAGCGCGCCTTCATTCTTTGCGTTGTTTTCCTCAGCACCTTTTTATTGTCGCGTTGTCTTCCCTTGTCACTCAGGCGGCCTTCATTTCATTGCGTTGCTTTTACTCAAGAACTGGCCTGGTTTGATTGAGTTCGCCCACCACCCACTCGCCGCCGCTTGAGCAACCGTTTCATGGAAAAAATTTTCGGCGAGTTTTTCGGCGAAACCACCTTCACCAGAGCGACTCGCCGATCCGACGTTCAAAAATTTCGGCCCATCTGACATCCCACGGCGCCACACGCCGCCACCGTTTTGAGCGAGCGTGGAACCCACGCGCCGCTTCCCGACCTCCGATCGCCGCCGCTTGTACCGCTTTGGTTCGGCTCCTCCTGGTTCCATATCGGGGGCCGTATAAGTCGTGGTTTGGCATCTCGACCTTGCGCTACGATTGAAGCACCTCTTGTGACCTTCAACCTAAAGCCCTGCTTTTGTGTCTTTTTTTCTCTTTTTAACCATGTCGGGTGACAAATTTGTTTACCGGAGAAAAACAAAGTTACCGACGCACACTAAGCCATTTGGACTTACTGATGCTTAAAGGTGCGTCTACGGCTTGATGGGCGAATCTATATGCAATGGGCTGATTTGTTCGCCTGAACTCCCGAAGAGTCGTAAGAGGTGAAACATATCGAGGGAAAGACACCACCAAATGATCCTACATTCGAAGCTTGGGATGAAGATGACTCGCTTATCATGACTTGGTTTTGGCACTCTGGTTCGGAGATTAGCCTAGCTGCATGTTCTTCTCTACTGCTAAGGAGATTTGGGACAATTTGTCTCAAACTTATTCCATGAAACAAGATATTTTACTATGAGTTGGTGAGAATAAGATATTCAGCGGTACTTCTTCTATAACCATATTAAGGGACATTGAATGGTTTGTGGATTGAATTTGATCAATATCAAAACTTGAAGATGAAGTGCAACGATGATTCCGCCACACTGACTACATTTATTGAGAGATCAAGAATCTTCAAGTTTCTTTTCTGAATTACAATTTGATCCTATTCGGGTTCAAATTTTAGGCAAAGAGAAACTCCCTCTCTCGAGAGGTGTTCTACACTGTTAAGTAGTGAAGAAAGTCGTCAGGCAAGAATGTTGGAAGATCAACCCATTGAAAGTTAGTCTTAATCTCCGTGAAGGGTCCCGTAAAGGAATCCTTCTCTCCGGGAAGCCTCGCTAGAATCTAATCGTGAAGATCGTTGGTGCTCTCCTTTGTGGGAAGACAAAGTCACACTAAGGAAACATGTTTTAAACTACATGGAAAGGAGAAGGTTCTGGAGCGTGTTGGGGGACTTAAGGGTCCTTTCAGAGGCGACTAACGCAATCTTGATTGAGACACCTTGGTTGAAGACTAAGTGACCACTCAACTTGAAAAGGAGGTCCCCGCTCTTAGTAAAGATGAGTTGGAGCGTCTGCGAGCTCTTACGAGTTCCGCCAGTAAGCCTTCCTCTTCCACTTCGCTTCCTCTCCATGACCGTAAGAGCTCTAGTTTCTTATCCTTTAATGTACGCATGCGAGAATATCCTGGATTATTGACCCGGTGCTACAGATCACACGACACCCCAGTACTTCTTATTTTTCATCTTACACCACTTTACCTAGTAGTCAACACATCACTGTAGCTAATGGATCACAAATCCCAAGCCATTCTGGGTGGAAACGTGAACTCAAACCCATCACTTAAAGTTAATGTAGCCATATTCTAAGTTGTCAAGTAACCTCCTGTCCATTCATAAAATCACCAAAGATTTAAATTGTGCGATAACATTTTTCCATTCCCATTGTGTTTTTCAGGATCTTGCCAGGGGAGGGCGATTGGAATTACTACTAACGAGAGGGCGGGTTATACTACTTGCAACATGAGAAGAATAAAGAGAGCATTGGACAAAGGCTCTCGATTCCCAGCCATCCAACAAAGTCGAATCTTGGTCATCCGCCCAGATATGGCTACACCACGAGCGTCTTGGTCATCCTCCCTTTAGTGTCCTTAAGTCGTTATTTCCTCGCTTTATTTACAAAATGTCAGCTGAGTCCTTTCATTGTGATGTTTGTCAATTTGCTAAACACCATCGTACAACTTTTTCTCCTAGTAATAATAAAAGTTCCAATCCTTTTGATCGTATTCATTCGGGCGTGTAGGGGACCTACATGCATTTGTAATATTTGTGGAGCAAAATGGTTTGTCTCCTTTATTGATGATTGCACTCGGGTTACCTGGATATTTCTCATGAAAGATAAGTCCCGAAGTTTTCCAATTGTTTGTAAACTTTACAATATGATTCAAACTCGATTTGGAAAAAGGATTAAAAGATTGCATTCGATAATGGGAGAGAGTATGTGAATCAAAAATTTTCCCAATTTCTTAAAGATAATGGTATTGTACATGAGCCAACCTGTGTGGACACCCCTCAGCAGAATGGGGTTGCGGGGTCACAGAAAAAACCGTCTATCTTCTTGAGGTTGCTAGGTCTTTACATTTTCAAATGTCCTGTTCCCAAGTCCTTTTGGGGAAGCTGTCTTAACCGCCACCTATTTGATAAACAGGTTGCTCTTCTCGTGTCCTAGATGGTGTCAGTCAGGTCTGACACTTGTCTTACCTTTCATCCTTCTATTCCCATTATGACTAATCTTCAGAGTCGAGTATTTGGATGTTACGCCTTTGTCCATGTTCATAGTCCTCATCGAGGAAAATTAGATCCTCGTGCCATCAAGTGTATCTTCATAGGGTATGCCCCAAACAAAAGGGTACAAGTGTTATCACCTCAGAAACTCGTCGCGTGCCTATGTCTCCATGGATGTTACGCTTTCATGAATCGCCTTCCTTTCCTAGGTCCTCGGCCGTGGGGAGAGTGGTGCAGAAAGTGAGTCCCTTCTGCAGTCCGAGTCCGCCTGAGTCCCTTGTCGCCTGTCTTTTCTTTACGAGGATGTCACGGATGACAAAGAGGGAGGATGCGGTCTGGGGATAGTAATGGTAAATTTGGGAAGCAATATTCACCTAGGAAAGATACAAGGTAAACGGCAGGCCTTGTCCAACAATGAAGTCCAATCGTCCAACTGCAGGTAAGTACTCATAACCTCAAGATACTTTAAATGTCTCTTGTGAACCTAACTCGGATGATTTTACCAATTGCCTTGAGAAAAGAAAAAGATCTTGTGCTAAATACCTATATCCCAATTTGTGTTCACTAAAAACCTTTACTGTACACAGAGCTTTATTTCATTATTGATTCATCAGAATCCCTAGTTCAAGACAGGAAGCCTTAAAGGATGAGAATTGGATTAGAGCCATAAATGAGGAAACGGGTGCATTGGAAAGGAATGAGACTTGGGAAATTGTAGAGAGACCAAAGAACAAAAAGTGCGATTGGTTGTAGATGGATATACCTTTGTTAAATATCGGATGGCACACTAGATCGACTGACGAGGCGGATTGCAAAGGTTACACCCAAACCTATGGGGTTGATTATGAGGAGACATTTGCTCAGAGCAAAGATGAATACAGTGAAGAATTATACTTTCCTTGGCGGCCGCCGGTTGGGAATTGCACCAATCGATGTTAAAAATGCTTTCTTACACCTAAGCTTAGAAGAGGAAGTATATATGGAAATTCCACACGGATATGGTGTTCTTGAAGGGGGAATAAGGTCAGAGACTTAAGAAGGCATTATATGGTTTGAGCAGTCTGCCCACGCTTGGTTTGTGAGTTTACTCAAGTTATGATCTCCTGGGAATGCAGGCAAAGCCAAGGTGACCATACCCTCTTTATAAAACATTTTCGTACGGCAAACTTACAGTTCTTTTGGTCTACGTGTAGATGATATGATTATTGCGGTGATGATGAGCTTGAGAAACAATCTAAGAGAGAGGTTAATTTGCTCAATTTGAGATGAAAGACCTTGAAGCTAAAGTACTTCTTGGAATAGAGGTTGCTTACTAAACAAGGTATCTTTATCTCTCGAAAGAAGTATATCCTTGATCTTCTTAAAGAAAGCGGTAAGCCAGGTTGTAAGACTACCGGAGTACCTATGAGTAATCACGGGATTGGGAATGACTTGGAAAGCTGAAGGTGGAAGAAGGCACAATATCGAGACTTGTGGGAAAACTTATCTATTTATCTCACACTAGATCCGAAGCATGGTTCTGCGGTCGGTGTAGTGAGTCAATTCATGCATGATCCAAGAGAAAGGCATTTGCGGTGATGAATAGAATTCTTCAAGATTTGAAGACCTCTCCAGGGGAAAGGACTACTTGTTCAAAAAGGAAGGAATTTATCAGGTGGGAAGTATATCTTGATGCATTATGCAGGTCAATTGTTGATAGGAGATCCACCACCTGGATATTGCATGTTCTTGGGAGGAAACTTGGTGACATGGAGGAGTAAAAACAAAATGTGGTTGCGAGATCAAGTGCCGAGCGAATTTAGAGCTATGGCTCAAGGGATTTGTGAGTTGTTATGGATGAAGATTATACTTCATGACCTCAAAATAAAGTATGAAGCTCTCATGAGATTGTTTTGTGATAATAAGTCTGTCATTAGCATTTGCACACAACCAGCCAGTTCAACATGATCGGACAAAGCATATAGAGTAGATCGACACTTCATTAATAAAGAGAAATTAGAGAGTTGGTCTCGTATCCACGAGTAACGTTCCTTCACGACATCAATTAGCAGAGATATGTTGACCAAGGGACTTCCCATCGAGCGTTTAGGGACCTTATTTGCAAGTCGGGAATAAACAGACATACATTCACCCGGCTTGAGGGGAGTGTTGTGTAATATAATTATTGTATATTATTAGGAGATTTGTGCCATAATTAGGATTGATTTGGTTCTGATTTGTACAGATTTATATTTCCTTATTTAGGTGATAGTCAGTCTATATAATTGGTGTTTGTACATGTTTATTATTATCAATGAAATTCTATTACTTACAATTGGTTTAATTAGCAAAAACCAAAAGCAAAACACAGCTAATGAGGAACTAGTATTAAGACAAACGATGGATCTGTCAGATGCTGGAATTATAATCAATTTCCCTGAAGTATATAAACCCTAAATCAAAATTGAAACATGGAGATAGAGTTGAAATAAGAGAAAAATGCTATTTTCATCCCTTCTACGCAGAACAGTTCGCCAAAAAATGTTCAAAGAGCGCAAGTGATTATCAGTTTTCCTAATTCTGCATGGTTTGATGAAATTGAGGTTGATTGTCATGTTATGAGTCATAATGTTGCAATTTTAAAATTTATAGGTTTTATATATGACTTAATAGAGATTATGTTTCGAAAAGTTTCAATCATGTTGCAGCTTGCTAAGATCGATAAGTATCATGGTTCTAGCATATAAATATTTTAACAGTGCTATAATGTATCATGATTTTAAATGTTTTTTTTATGAATATAGGTTCATGAAAATTTGCAAAGGACATGTGAAAGAAAGCTAGTTAACTTTGTTAGGTTGGGTTTTGCAAGTATACAGGTCTGTGTTCTATGGCAAAGTAATTGAAAATTATTGCAGCTAAATAATTGATCTTTCTTCTTTCTTGCTCAAACTGCACACAGGGTATGACTCTATATCTTTTTTTGTCTATATTTTTTATGCTTAGTTTATCTGATTGAATTAGAGATAGTTTAACATACTTTTTGAAATGATTGTTATTCTGAGATTGGATAATCAACAAAGTGAGTTACAGAATAACCTTAAAATGATGCATTTTTAGGTTAGCGGCCTTACGTTGGCTATTCAATCCATATGTTGTCATAGTTTATCTCTATATAATGTTAAAAGTTCAGACAAGCATTTAGTCATCTATGACCTATATATACAAAACTTTGGTCATGGAAAGATATTGACAACACTAATGTAACACCCTTACTTCCATTCGGGTATTTGCTACCTACAATTTGCAATTCAATTTTTTTGTACAAAGCTTAATTTTAATTTTGTACTTAAACTTTCAATTTCTAAATCTTTCCCTACATCTTATTATGGTCCATACCCACCAAGAATTCATTTTAGTTTGATGTCAAAGGACGAAAACATAACACATAACAAGACACAACAATCACCTTGTAATTCTATAGTTTTCAGATTAAATAATGTAAGGACGGTTGGCTCAAGAACAAGTGGCAAACCAAACCTCCAAAACACTTCTCCACGTTATTTTAAAGTCCTGGTTTACATACGCATGACAGCAAGTTATGCAAAAGGTCAATGTTATTGACATCAAACTCACACCTCCCAATCAACACAATACATACTAATACCAAAAATTACCCTTGATTATGGCCCTAACAAGTTTCCTCACCAGTGAGACTAAATTTTCTATTGGGTGTGGACGTTTTAAGATGCCGAAGAAGAAATACAGGTAGCCAAAGAGAGAGTAATCTGAGCAAATCCTTCCATTCTAATGTCAAAATCTTTTGACGCCTCCGGAATAAATTGCACCATAACTAAACCAATTATATAACTTGATAGATGAAGCGGTATAACCTCCTCCATCTTTGCAACTATAGGCAAACATGCCACCGCGAGATGCCTTCTTACTACATCATTCAAAAAAATAAATAAAAAGAAGATTAATGAATAGTAGAAAAATGGAAACCGAGTTAACGAGATTCAATTCAACCAACTTACAACAATTGAATACCTAGAGGATCTCTCACAGTGACATGTTTGTCTATAGCTACAAACATGGAGGAGGTTAGATCGCCGCATCTATCAAGTTATACAACTAGTTTAGTTATAGTGCAATGTATTCTAGAGATGGAGACAAAGATTTTGACATTGCAATGGAAGAATTTGGGCAGAATAACCTCGTTTGACTACTGTATTTCTTCTTGGGCATCTTAAAACGTCCACACCCAACAAAAAATTTAGTCTCACAGACGGAGTAAGTTGTTATGGTCAGAATCAAAGATAATTTTTGGTATTAATATGTATTGTGCTGATTGGGAAGAGTGTTTGATGTCAATAAACATTGAGAATGGGTTTTTGGAGGTTTGGCTTGCCATTATTGAGTTTACTTATTCTTGAGCTAGCTAGCTTCACACCATTTAATGTGAAAACTACGGAATTATAAGGTGATTGTTGCATCTTGTTATGTTTCCGTCTTTTGACAGTAAAGTAAAATGAATTCTATGCAGGGGGGTATGAAGCATGATAAGGCCTAGGAAAAGAATTTAGGAAGTGTAAATTAAAGCACGAAATTAAATTCAGTCTTGGTATCAAAAAAATTGAATTGTAGGTAGCCGTGGTACATTGGTAAAGGTGTCTTTCCAAGTTTTGTATCTATAGGTAAAGTAAAAGTCCGCAATATTCTGTCATGGATGGCAAAATGCTTGTCTAGACTTTTAAGTTTTAACATAATATAGAGAGAAACTATGACAACACCTGGTGTGAATAGTCTACCCAACATAACATAAGTCTAGTGACCTAACAAATACAACACACTTAGGTTATTCCGTAACTCACTTTATTGATTATTCAATCTCAAAATAACAATCATTTTGAAAAAAATATATTAATTTATCTCTAATACAATTAGATAAACTAAGAAGAAAAGCCTAAAAAATAGAGAGAGAAAAGATATAGAGTACCATGTGTACAGTTTGAATATATGGCTACTTCCCGGATAGAGCAAACTGACAACAGTACACGAAAGAAGAAATGATCATATTATCTCATAAAACTAAATATAAAGGAGACAGAATTATGCAGCTGCAATAACTTTAAATTGCTTTGCCACAAAACACAGACCTAAATACTTGTAAGACCCCACTTAGTAAAGTTAACTAGCTTTGTTTCACAGGTCCTCTACAAATTTTTAACCTAAATTTGTTGAGAAAAAAAAAATCTAAAATCATGATACAGTATAGCACCGTTAAAATATTTACATAGTAGAACCATGATACTTATTAATCTGAGCAAACTGCAACATGATTGAAACTTTTTTAAACATAATCTCTATTAAGTCATATATAAAACCTAACAACTCATTATGACTTTTAAATTTACTATTTAGCATATTTGTTACATTAATCGACTTCAAAAGGAGTGGTCTAGTTCATTTGACAGATAACCAAAAGAACTGACCTCAATCAAATGATACATTACCAATGCAAACTACTATCACATTTCAAAAGAAGCTCATATTTTATATTGAAAAATCAAATAAAACATTTCAAAAGTCAACTTTCTGTACCTAGTCAGTGGGCATAAAATTAATTAGAGTTTTTGCATTTTGGGTTCCTTTCTTTTTATTAATGCTACTTTATCTTTACAATTTTAATAATTAGAAGTAACTATACATTTGGCGGCTGTTTACATTGTTCTGCATATTACCTTCATGACAAAATATTAAATACATTAGATTGGTAGTTTTTGGTGTCTGTATGACGGATATGTGCAAGAGAGCTTGTTATGTGCCCTTTCTAAGTTCTTTGGATCATTATTCATGACATAAAAGCTATATTTAGGATAATTGGGAACCAGTTTGAGTCATTGGAATTAGCCATTCGCATCAAGTTCCAATTCAGGAACTTAGTTTTCCATCCTGTCATGGTTTGAACCGTTTCAGCTCTTTCATTGATAACTTGAGATAGAAATGTTGGATTTGCGTGCCTTCTTTTTGTTTGTTAAGAAACTAATACATGCACATTCCAAACTTAAAATTTTAGATTTTATCTCCATGGTATTTAGCACCAATTTTTACTCAAAAGTTAGCATAAATTCTGCAGATTTCAAATATGGACAGCATAGCTTGATTTATATACACCGGTTTGATACCAGATCTGTACCATTCGGAAGTCTAGACATGCAGGTATGTAGGTAAAAGTTTTCAGGATGCCAGAGTGCACTAGCAATTGAACATTTTTTATTTTTAATTTTGATTCTCGTAATATAACTATGTGTAGACAAATGTCTCTTGCACACATATGCACAGATTCCCATGCGGTGGGACTGAACTTACCCAAAATTTTCGTTATAAAAAAAAGGGGAAATGTGCCTTGAGAGAAACAAAAGAGTCTCACTGGACCAAGTAAAATAACCAATAGGCCCTAACCTAATAATCCTAATGAAGGGAGGAAAGGTATACCTGTAGCTGCAAGCTCCAGCTGCGACCTTACAACGAACACCTGGGAGGGAAGCAGTGGAACGGCTCCGAGAACAAGTGGGTGGAAGCGTGTTTCTTTTTCTGGAGATCGATGGTGAAGGTTTTGTGGTGGACTGGCGTGGCCCTTGCTCCAGACCTCCTTTCTCTCTCTTAGCATGCGCCCTGTCCGTCCTCTCTCGAGCTTTGCCGTATTGTTGTGTGTAACTAACTGTATCCCGAGTGAGGACAAAATGCTCATTGTAGTGCTGGGTGTACGTACATGTACTGTTGTAGGGAACAAAATGGCAAAAACCAGAGACAGTGGATTGAATTCGTTCTCAAGATAGCTCCCACCCTTTTGTACTTTTTATTTTTTTTTTAGCGTTTGTATTTTGTATCTTTTTCTATTTTTTAAAAACATAGATTAACTTGAGCGATATATATATAGCCCAGGCCTAGACAATGAGCAATGCGTTTGATAAAAGGTCCTTTTTTGTTTTCGTATTTTTTATTGTTATATAAAAGAAAGTACAAAAATCAATAAAACAAGAGTAAAATACTAGAACGCATGAAACAATATGCACAGACAAATAAGTCTGTCTCCTTCTGTTTGGTTGGGTGACGGGTTGAACGGGTATCGATTAGGCGCGTTGCGCTTCGCTTCTTCACATGTATTCGAGGCTTCTCCAAAAAGTCATGGCTTTTCCTAATACACCTCCACGACTTTAACATTATTTTTCTCCCAAAATACTATTAGGGTGTGATTGGTTCACGAGAGAAAATATGAAGAGAGAAAATGTAAAGAGAGAGAATAAAAAGAGAGAAAAAAGTGAGAAATTGGGTAGATTTTGGGTATTGATTGGAATAAGTGAAAAAGAAGAAAAAAAGAGAAGAGAGAAGTGTTAGTTATTTTGAAAAGACATTAATGTCTTTGACTAAAAATTAAAGTAATTTGAGATATAAGGAGAGAATAGGGATAGATTTTGAAAAAAGTGAAAAAATCACGCTGTGTGCCATTTTCTTCGCACATATGCGAAGAAAATAAAATCAAGTGCATCAGTCGCTTTTTTTTTCTTTCTATTCGTTTTGGGTGCATTCCATGCACGAGAAAAAGTTAATTTCTCTGCATTCTCTCTGCTAAAATTTTCTATCGCATCATTTCAACCTCAAACAATCAGAGGCTTACTTGGATGTTAATTTTCGAAAAATACATCCGTGAACAAATGATATATACATTTCAAAAGTTAACATCAAGTGTGCAAGTTTGAATTTAAATGTTAGGCTAAATTGCAATTTTTTATTTTAGTCCTTTCATTTCTAATTTCAGACATTTAGTCCCCCTACTTTAAAAATTTTGACATTTAGTCCAAATCTTAAATTGACATCTCAAATTGATGACGTGACATATCTTAAGCTTAGGTGGCATATGACTGAGTAACACATGTGGCTGCTACATCATTTAAATAAGCCATATCAGCTGTCATGTCGCAAATGCAATTAATTTTAAAAACTAAAAAAAATGGAAATTCAAATTCACCAAAAATTGAGAACCCTAAAAAATTCCAATCTCATCGTCTTCTCCCTCCTCTCGTCCTTCCTCCCTCCTCCCTCCTCTCCTCCTTCCTCCCTCACGGCGTCTTCCACAGCACCACCTCCCTCCCTCCACTGCCATCATGTCCCACCTCATCCTCTTCTCCTTCTCCCTGTCCTCTCCTTTCATCTTCCCAGAAGAAATCGTTCGAAGATTCAAAAACGCATAAATCCTCAAAAACGCATAAATCATTCAATAAACCTAAAATCCTCAACTCCTAAAATCATTCGATGAAGAAATCCTAAAATATTCCTAAACCCAGAATTGGAAAATTCAAAAACGCAATTTTGCTAAACCTAAAATCCAAAACCCAGAATGTGAGAGATCGTCATCTTTCTCTCGCCCATATCTCTCTGTTCTTCTTCTTCTTCTACCTCATGGAAGCACAACCACCACCAACATCGCCAACCAGTCGTCGCCTCGCCCTCCTCCTCAACCCTAATCGGAAATGAGAGCCATCTCCTCCTTCCCCTCTCCTTCTCGGTCATCGTCTCGCCCAAATCCCCAAATCTGATGTCCTAAATCCCCAAATCTGAGGTTCTATAGCTTGTCTTAATCGCTGGTGTTTCTGTTGCTTCTTCTTTTCCTTAACCAACGCACAGAATTAGGATTTGGGATTTGTGGGATTTAGGGATTTTTGAAGAACATGAAACAGAAACGATGCAGAAGAAGCACATGAAGTAGAAACGATGCAGAAGAAGCATAAGAAGAAGAGGAGAAGAAGATGCGATGCAGAAGAAGCAGCAGAAGAAGCGATTGGGGTTCATGAAAAATGTTGTTGTTGTTGTTGTTGTTCATAAAAATGATGCAGAAGAAGCACATGAAGAGGAGAAGAAGATGTTGATGTTGTTGTTGTTGTTGTTGTTGTTGACGATGATGTTGTTGTTATTGTTGTTCTTGCAATATGGTTGTGTTGTTCTTCACGTGTGTAATATGGTGGTAATGGTGCTGTTGATGATGTTGTTGTTGTTCTTGCTCTTGTTCCACAATTTGATTTTTGTCTACCCAGAATTTGATTTTTATCACGATGATGATGTTGTTGTTTTAGAACACGGTGGTGTTGGTTTTTTTGATTAGGACACAGTGGTGTTGGTTTAGTTGATGATAATGATGTTTATTTATTTAATTGAAAAATAAAATAAAATGATTTAGTTTTATTATTTTAAATGGATTAAATGACTTGCCAATTAAAAAGGCCACCTATACAGTCCAGTCACTTGCCACATCACTGTCACCTCAGCGTTTGACCTGCCACCTCAGCGTTTAACCTGCCACATTGACCAAAATTAGAGATAGGGACCCAATTTCAGAAATGTTAAAAATTAGGGACCAAATGTCCGAAATTAGAAATAGAGGGACTAAAATAAAAAATTAGACAAAATAGGGGACTAAAATTACAATTTAGTCAAAATGTTAACTACCAAAAATCATTTTTGTGGTAATATGTATTTTTCGGTGGTATATTTTTTATTTATGATTGAAATGTGAAGAAATGGAATAAAAATTAAAATTTGTATACAAATAAAAATATATACAAAATATGTACATTGTATATAACAGGCTAATTGACCTGCATGGTGCATTTGACTAAAAAATTTACCAAATTAGTGTAAGTTGGAAAAATTTTACTAAATTGGGGTAAGTCGTATATACTGTATACGACTTCTTTTTTCACCATAGCAAAGTCGTATATACAATATACGACTTCCTTTTTCTAATTTTTTTTTTTAAATACTGAAGTTGTATATGCCATTGGAGACTTCCGATTTTTTTTTTTGACAAAATCGTATACCCCATGTAGGACTTTGCATGAGAATTTGTTTTTTAATACATAAAGTGGAAGTCGTACACGTGATGTACAACTTTGCTTTAAAAAAATAGGGTTCGCCCACATGGTGTATACAACTCCACCTTCAATAATTGGGTCACATAAAAGTCGTATATCTCGTGTACGACTTCTTTGTAAAGTCTCACATAATAGGCATGGAAACAGAACCCGAACCCGCGAGTACCCACCCGACTCCAACATGATTTTAACGGGAAAAACTCGCTTTGACCGGGGGTGGGACAGGGTTGGGTATATCGATACCCGGCCCGCCCCGAACTCGCCCGGTGAGACTTTATAAAGAAGTCGTACACGAGATATACGACTTTTATGTAACCCCAATTATTGAAGGCGGAGTCGTACATACCACCTATTTTTTTTAAAACAAAGTCGTACATCACGTATACGACTTATACTTTATGTATTAAAAAAAATTCTCATGCAAAGTCGTACATAGGGTATACGACTTTGTCAAAAAAAATCGGAAGTCTCCAATGGCATATACGACTTCAGTATTTAAAAAAAAATATTAGAAAAGGGAAGTCATATATTATATATATGGTTTTGCTGTGGTGAAAAAGGAAGTCGTATACAGTATATACGACTTATCCAAATTTAATAAAATCTTTTCAACTTGCACTAATTTAGTAAATTTTTTAGTCAAATGCACCATACAGGTCAATTTGCCTATATAACAAGATAAATACCTAAACAGGGGAATTCAGTCCTATGTTTGTTTTTTACTGGAGTCAGTCCTATGCTGGGAAAAATATTTAGACAATTTTATGGATAAGGATACGATAAAATTGATGAAATAGAAAATAACAAGATATATACAAAATCGCTTGCGCTATGGCACTGATGAAATGGAAAATAGCCCTTGGGCGAGGGCCAGGGCGAGACTGAGAGACAGCTTCCACACGGACCGCTGAAACCGACCGATAAACAAAACAGTGATGGCGCGTGAGAACGACGCCCCGCCGCAGCCACAGTTCCCATGCGATCTCATCTACGAAGTCCTCACGAGGCTCCCCGTAAAGTCTCTGATGCGATTCAAGTGCGTGTGCAAGCAATGGAAGTCCACAATCTCCGATACCCACTTCACAAAATCGCACCTTTTGAGGTCCACCGTGGACCCCACCTTGACCCATCACCGGTTGCTACTACCCACCAGAACCGGCCAATGCGAGGTAATAACTTGTTCCGTGAAATCCATTTTCAACGACCCATTAACCTCTCCTGAGAGTGTGGACTTCAGGTTGAGGCACAAATACAAAATCCTTGGGACCTGTAATGGGTTGGTGTGTTTGGCTGATTGCAAAAATGGACATGTTCGGTTGTGGAACCCTTCTACCAGGTTGGTGTCTAGAAAATCTCCTTTCATGGATGTAGATGATGATGAGATTGCCATGTGTTATGGTTTTGGTTATGATCATGTGAGTGATAAGTATAAGGTTGTGCTTGTTTTTCCTGATCCTAGGTATGAAAATGTTCACAGAACTGTTACTAAAGTTTATGCCTTTGGTGATAGTTCTTGGAAAACAATTAAAAATTTGAGTTTCGTTGGTTATCCCACAAATGGGTTAGGAAAGTTTGTGAGTGACACTTTGAATTGGGTGGCCAATAGGGCTAAGGATGTTACTCCTCATCAATGGATAATCCTTTCTTTTGACATGGGAAAGGAAGAATTTCAGGAAGTGTTGCTACCTGATTTTGGTGATGACAACCCTGAGGGGCCTATACAAGCTGTCTTGAAAGATTGTCTATGTGTTTGCTATGATCTAGAGGAAACTCATTTGGTTGTGTGGCTTATGAGGGAATACGGAGTTAAAGAGTCATGGGTTAAATTGATGGCAATCCCTCATGTGGAACTTCAGATTTTTGGGTTTGTGCCTTATATAGAGCCATTGTGCATTTCAGAGAATGGTATGGTTTTGGTGTATACCACCTTTGTTGTAGCAGTTGTGTACAACTCCAAGGAGGATAGATTAGAATATCCTAACATTTGGAGTGACAAGGTTTGGTATGAACAATTTGTTTATGTTGAGAGCCTTGTTTCGCCATGTTTTTGAAAACTTGAAACTACGGTTATGAAGTTTGTGCTGTTTCCTTTTGGTGTATATCGATGATGTTTTGTTGGAAGATTTCACCAAACGTTCATAGTGATGCTTGTGTTAATCTATACTGAATGTGTTGTGGTTAGAGTTAGACACTAATTTTGGCTAGCTTTCAAATTTAATATTTGCTATAGGTTGTGGGTATTAGTGTTTTAAACTTAGAATCATGGGGTGTGAATTATGTGCTTTGTTCATATCTCACATTACCTGAAAAAGGTTCATGAATTATGTGGATTTGATTCATGTTCAGTTATTTTCGATTGGCCTTTTGTTGACACTTGACAGAACCTTGTGGATTTGTTTTGTATTATCCTTATTTCATATCGATCCTTCATCTCATTGTTTGTGTGAAGTTCATCACTTGGGATTTTATGTTAGTGTCAATACACACTTTCTTGTGCATTGTAGTTTCAAACCTAATGTTCTATGGAGGCGTCATATGATTTTTTAGCGACTCATTTAAGCACTATGACTCTCATGTGAATCTACCTCATTGCATATTCATAACTTCAGTCAAACGGTGGGGAAGATTAGGTCCTATTTCATACCCAAAGAAAAACAAGGGACATTTTAGTTTTTGTATCTTCATGACTTTGCTTTCCGTGGTGATCCACTTTATGCCTGTCAAAATTTTGACAAAGACAACAGCTTCAATATTCTATGGCCAAATAAATGTTGGATACCAATAGGTTTTGATCTCAATTGGCACCTGTCCAGGTATTAACTTTGGGTGATGCTGAAGGTTTGACTTCTGTCGGGCCTTAAGTTATATTGGAGATGCATCCATAGCATGGCACTGAGTGCCTAGAATTGATTTGGGAGGTTTCCAAGCAAGCTTAGGAATGTTTTAGTTTTTGCATTTTTATAAGTCAAGTTTTCATGTTCCAGTAGTTGTTGCTTCCTTGAATCAAATTAAAAGAAGATGCACAAGATCTAAAAAGAGAAAATTTAGTTTATATTTTAAACAAACTCTTTGTATTTTGTATTTCCTTTTATGAATGTATTTTGTAGTTTTATTCTTTATCTAAAACTATCAATGATTATACATTTTTCATAGCTGAGATCGATGTGGAAACGATATGAAAGGTGCTCCTTAACCGAAGACTTTCAACAATTAGGTATTTTTCAAAGCGAAGACAATGAAAGTGTTGTAGCTTGAAAATAGTATTTCAAGCTAAAAACACACAAATTAGTGTTTGGATGAACACTTTGGTAATCGTAATTTTGAATAAAATTGATTTGGTTACAATTTAGTTTGAGATGAATTGATTCCTATTTGGACGTTTGTACTCTAGAAGCAATTTAAATGCAGAAGTTTGTATAAATTTTCCAACCAATGCAAAAATTACTTTTTATCACTTCCGGTTAAACTAAAGTTTGAAAACCAAATAAATTTTAGCTGATAAAATCAAACGATGGTATTTTTACTAAATTCACATTTGCAAGAGACAATCAATTATAATGAAACCAAACACACACCTAATATGTTTGAGCAATTCATTGAAAAAAACTAAAACTACAATTACATTTTGTTGACGTTTAGCATGGTCCCATAAAAAGATGTGACCATGAAGGGGAAATGAACATGAACCATAGATATAATAGTAAACAATTACAATGGCCAAGATTTTTGAAGGGCTACCTGTTAGTCAAGTGGTTTGTGAATGAAAACATATTTGCATGTAAGGGTCTCAAGTGCTGTCAAATCACAATTAGTTTGGGTGAAATTATAATTTGTTGAAGGTCTCAAGTGTCTCAAAAGTGAACATATAATATATAAAAACCAAAAAGAGAAGATATGGGCTTTGACTCATTGTTTTCCCCGCATAAATTTGTGCGTGTATCGCATTTATTGTATTTGTCTCATAATTTTTGAGTTTGTATTTATAAAATTATTTTATAACTTTGTTTATGAAATTTTACTACAACATTTAGGGCATATGAATATTAAATTGCGTAAATATATTGTCGTGAAGATACTCTTTGAATTAAATATTGGTTAAATTATACATTTAGTCTTTTATGTTTGTATATTTTAGGTTTCATTTTACTACATCATTTTGGTCCCTTGTACGGACGACCCCTCCGTACATTTTTTTTTTTTGAAAAACTAATAATTTTATTTTTATTTTTTTAAAGATTTTTTTTTTGTTGACAGGGTTAATATTAGTGGTTAATACTAATGGGTGCAAGTACAACTTAACTGTGGCATAAGAGTAGCCATTAGCCAGTTAGTGAACTGTATTAACCACTTATTTGCACAATATTAACCACTTAGTTGCACAACATTAACCACTTTTGTAATGATTTGTGAAAGAGTTATTAAATGTGGTGAATGACACTTAGTTAACAAGGTTGATATTAGTGGTTAATACAATGTTAGAAGTGGTTAATGGATACAAGTGAAACTTGACATCAGAATAGCCCATTAACCAGTTAGTAAACTGTATTAATCACTTTGATAATAATTTGTGAAAAATGATAAAAATAAAAAAGCACAAAAAAAAATTGTTCGTACATACGGTCAATATCGTCCGTACATACGGTGTAAAAAAAAAAAAGTGTTCATCTATCATTTCTATTCGTTGCCCAGAACAGCATCCTTTTTTTGTTAGGATGGAATGGTTAATATGAATTCTGGTATCTTCTGGGCAACATTTTGTAAATATAACAAAACCGGATATAACTTATAATAACAGGTTTTTTAAACGTCACCTTCATGGTCACATGACCAGGCTAAATGTCACCTTACATTTTGGGTTGACCGAAGTAGACTTGATTTGATAATTACCCTTGTCGTTTAAATTGCCCAACTTACGTCTTTTGACCTCACTCGAAAATCACTTGAATTATTTGGTGCATATTTCCTTAGCAACGAAGAAGTAAACATCTATTATTTTCAACTAAGAACCCATCACAGAACCTTTTTTTTTTGTTATAAAAAAAACACAAACATAAGTATTGAACTACGAGTCAATTTGGATAAATTACCCTACAAATAAAAAATATATATAATAATAATGAATTTTTCGAACAATAGTTTCCCGTATAAGTTAGCATTTACATTTCATTTTTTCAGACACCCTTTACTTAACTTCTCCAAGTTTATAAGATTTTTTTTTTTTTTTGTAACTGAAAAATTATAAACATTTTAATTGAGAAGCTTCGATGAGTTGATTCAAACTTGGCCAACATCAGCATCCTCATTATTTCTTGTGTTAATTTTAGCACTGTAAACTGTTAGTCCACCAAGCAACACACTGTCACGTTGCTCAAATAAAATAACTGTAAAATGAAACTGCAAAGTACCAAAGAACAACTTGTAATTTCATGATAGCCATGGAAAGCACATCAAATGCATCTTATTCTATTTCTTCTAGTTTCTATCTGCTACTATTAGCTCAATCCGTGGATCAAGTGTAATCAGAAGAATGCCAAAAAAACACATAACCGTGGTTTATGCTTTGTGGTTCCACAAATATAATAGTAATGTTCAGCAAATATAACATCAACTATAATGTTCAGGCTTCAAGACACCAATGTAAGGCAAATTTCTATACAGTTCAGCGAAATCCATTCCATAACCAACTACAAAATAGTCTGGACACTGCATAAGGGAAACATGTAAACAGAATCAGTATGTATCAATCTCTAACGCACAAACTGCTTGGTAGTCAGACCATAGCACTTCATGTCAGTTTCATAATCTAGGCATTATTATCGCATAATAATAAGATCTATGCTAAAAAGTTATCTATGGAGATAAAGAAACTGCTACAGAAAAAAATTTGAAATTTAAAATTATCAATACTGCAGCATAGCTACAATACAATTCCACCCAAAGGTTAATAATTGATACCAGAAGCAATAGAGTCCTTTTCTTTTTATATTTTCATTCAACAGTTTAGCTTATGAACATATCAAGTGCACAAGGAAGAAAAAGTGAGGGAGAATGATTATTTGAAGTTGAAGCAAGGACCTGGATTCCCTGCAATCAGAAATCCAGCAGTCACTGCAGTCGGGCCAATCTAAGCCACACGATGGAGATCGAATGGCTTACGGCCTGACTTCGGAAAATGGAAACCTCAAAAATCTCAGCCGTCTAATTTTAATTATTTGTCCAGATTGCAACTGAAGTCATCAGTGACTGCAGTGAATTCATTTCCTTAAAGGAATTATGAAAATGGCAAATTAAAAGTTGCACATTAAAAGCAGTGTTGTTAATCGCGGGTCGCGGAAAATCGCGGCGAGTCCAAAATCCGCTATGTGAAATAGCGGATCGCGTAGCGGACAAATAGCGGAAGTCAAATAGCGGGTGAAAAAATTAAAATTATAAATAAAACAGTGAACTAAAAACTTCAAAACAATAATATAACTCCAAAATAGTGAACTAAAAACTTCAAAACAATAATATAACTCCAAAACAGTGAACTAAAAACTCTAAAACAGTAACAAAAACTATCAAATTCAAGCAACATAAACTCAAAGAGTATAAATATAGCAGGGGAAAGTACAGTAAATTAATAGTAGTGTTTATATTATTACATAATAAATGGAGTAATAACTAATAATTTTACCAAGTGGTGCATACCCCTTGTCAAAAAAAAAAAAGTGGTGCACACTCTTGTCCCAAAAAAAAAAACACTTTGTATAAATACTAAATAGAAGAAGCGCCGCACACAGCACAAAAAAACAAATAAATAAAGAAGCAGCGCTGCACATGATGTGTTAAAAAAAATAAAGACGCATTTATCAAAAAAAAATAAAAATAAAGCAGCAGCGCTGCACACAAAAAATACACTTTGAATTATGGGTTAAAAATAAGGCCAGCTTTTAATTGTTATTGGGCCAAGCCCATTATAACCCTAGTAGGTAACCCTAGCTTTCTTTCTGTCTGCATCGTGGAATTCACTGCGCCGCAACTGACCCTTCATTTCTTCTACCTTCTTCAGTTTCCCTCCTCTCTCATCTTTGTCTCCTTCTTCTTCATCTGATCTTCTTCATTTTCTTCTGCTTCTTTCTCACTCTTCTTCTTCTTCACGCGGCCATGGGCTCCGGCGCGAGGAGGAGGAGGAGGAGGAGTTGCCGCCGGAGGAGTCGCAACCGGAGGACTAAGGCCGGAGGAGGACAACGCGAAGAGGGAAGCAGAGAAGTGGCGATGCACTCCGAAAACCCGACCCGCAAAACGAAAAACCGCCCTTTCTTCGTTATCACACGCTATTGCCGCGACGGAATTGATGGCGGATAACGGCATCGCGGTCAATATAGCGGTCGTCGCGAATGCCTCATCGCGTAGCGGTTTGCGTCGCGGCCAGGCCAGAATCCGCAACGCAATAGCGCTATAGCGGCCGCGACGCCGCTATTTGATAACACTGATTAAAAGTCCCCTACTTCTCAGACAACATGCTCAATTTTAACACCTATAACATTAAATCAGCTCATGTGGCATACTTGCAAGTATTTGACTGCAGGGAGAAGGAAAAAAAAAAAAAAAAAACCCCAACCCCATAAACAAATAATGGAGAATAACACAGCAATGAGAGCATCATACCTCAAATCCCCGGTAGAATTTCCCTTCACCCACCAGCTGTAAATTAACTTTTCTCCTTGCTGATTTATCAAGTAGAGTGCATACAGACACAGAGGATGCTCCTTTTGATTTCAAGTGTGCAATGACTTTAGATAAAGTATGTCCTGTGTCTACAATGTCTTCAACCTAATTACCAATTGAACCTTAGTGATTTAAAAGGTTTATGACTACATAAATACAAACATAATAACATAGGACTAGGAAAAAGGGGAGGGGAGAAAAGGCACAAAAAACAGGAGAGAAGAAAATAAATAGAGAGACAAGTACAAAAGAAACTGAACGGAAATGTAAAATTATTAATTTATTTTGTTTTCCTTAAACTTTGTATTTAAGATCAAGATACTGTCATAACCAACCTTTTGAGTTGCAAGCAGACTGAAAATGCATTACATTACATACATGTTTTTTTACCCAACTGAACTGATAAGAGTATGCATGAATCTAATCAGATGTTGTAAAAGACTATTTGGATTGATGGGATAGAGGGGAATTGAATGAAATAACATTAGTTGTTATTGTTTGGGTTGTTTAAAATAGGGTGGACTTTGATGGAACCAAATGAAATTTATTCCATTTTGATCCATTCAATATCTCTACTTTTTCTTCCCCCAATTTATGATATGAAATGAAACCAACTTATTATTTATGGATTTCCTCATCATTTCGTTCCCTTTCCATATGATGAAATGAAAATTTTCTTCCATTCCATCACACAATATCAAAACAATAGTATTGTATTATTATTCCATCCTACACAGTTCCATTCTATTCAACATGCCATTAGGTAACCGTTATCCAAAGCAAGCCTAAAATAAATATCTTTTAAAGAAACTGATACACTGTAATTTCATTTCAATTTGAAATACCGATGAATGCAATTGTCTTCACCATTATTATGTTATTTCATAAAAAACAAAGGGCCATAACATAAGTAAACATCAACTTAATTTCCAAGAAATTGTCTGGTTTTCTTCCATTTCATCATTTCTATTAAATTTCCTAAACATAAACGAAAATATTATAGAAAAATCCATTTTCTTTCAAATAAAAGTATAAATCTAGGACCCGTTTGTCTAAGCTAACACAATTGATTTTAAGCTTATATGAAAAAGTAATTTACTTTTCAAAGTTATACAAAATAAAAACTTTATTGCATTTGTTAATGTTATTAAAAAAATACTTTTTTGATTTATTTTTCTCTCATCCATTGCAAGAGTATTATACTCACAACACTTCTAAAAAGCAGCAGAAAATAATTATTTTACGGATTCTAATTATAAAACGCCTATAAACACAGTGGCAATATTGAAGTAAGATTATTAGGTCAGAGGGAAAAGGTGAATACCACGATGACGTGGCGGCCGTTGACGTCAACCTTCAAATCGAGAGAAATGGTGGGTGCGCCATTCGACACAGTTCCTGAACCGTAGGATTCAGCTCGTACCAGATCAACGGTGATGGGGAGGTCAATTTTGCGAACTAGGTCAGCCAAGAAGAGGAATGCGCCTGTGGCCACGCCGACAAACACGGGCGGTGGGGAACGACCGGGAAAGTCGCCGGAGATTTGGGCGGCGAGGTCGGAGACTCGACGAGAGATTTGGTCGTCGGTCCACAGGATTGTGTCTATGTGGGAATGCATGGCCATGGGAGGCGCAGACAAGGGTTTAAGGATCGATAGTTGCACACTTGCACTTCCGTTGCTGCTACGTCTGCAACACTTTAAACAATATTTTTTGTTTTTTCTTTTATTATTATTATTATTATTATTATTAGGTTTTAAATATGTATTTCGTCAGGCAAATACAGTGAAATCCGGTTTTAGTTTTTTAAAGTTTTTTATTTTTTTTATATTCTCTCTCAACACAATCAAATTCGTTTTTTTTTTTATCCATGCTATCAACTGTCGTTACAAAAATATGACGTGGTTCGTGGTGTACATGTCATTAATGTGTCAAAGCTACGTGTTAGTGCCACATGGCACCATTATCTCATGTGGCAGTGACATGTGGCGTAATCATCCTACATGACAGTGATGACATGTACTTTTGTATGCCATATCATTGTTTTTGTAATGACAGGGCAAAAAATAAACAAATTTGACTTTGCAGAGAGGAAATCTAATTTTTTTTATAATGATTAAAACTAAATTTCGTTATATTTGCATTGACGAATTACATATTAAAGCTTATTATTATTATAAAACTAAAACTAAAACTAAAACTAATACAGTTAAAGGGTTTTGTTATTTATACATCAAAACGAGACATCAAAATATGACAATTCCCAGTGGATACTGCAATTCAAAATTTTGGTTAATGATGTGTTTAAGTTAGTTAATAGGTACACGTGTTAAATGGGTAACTCATTAACTATACATTGAACTGCATTAATCATCCACAACCCATTAATAGGTGATGCAGTTCAGTGAATGGTTATTGAGTTAGTCATTTACCACATGTGTATCCACTAATCAAGTTTAACACATTATTAACCATAAATTTGAATTATATTGACCATACATTGACCATAGGAGATTGTTGTGGGATTAATGTTGTGTTTCAAATAATACTATATTACTCCCTCCGGTCTGAAATATAAGCAAGAAAGTCTAAAAAATATAAGCAAAAAAAATCTATGTAAATTTGGATACATAGATTTTTTTCGTATATTTTTTAGACTTTCTTGCTTATATTCCAGACTGGAGGGAGTATAATGCGATTATTACTAGTGAGTATTGGGCCTTAAACACTAATAATTTGGTTCCATCAAAGTGAGTAATTTGCTTTGAAGAAAAAAGATAAATTGTAAATAAAAAACTAATTAATATTTTTAATATTCACAATCTATTACACACATATGTGGCATGCTTTGGCAAAACATGATTTATCCTTAAAATTTTGACTTTAAAATTTGTGATATCTTCCTTTATTTCTATTTCTTAGTTCTTTGATATGCCTCAAGTTTTCTTTTCCTTTAAAGATTTTGTAGAGATGTTAAAATGAATCAATTCAACTTAGTCGAGTGAACTCATTATGAGTAGATCAAAAAATAAGTTAACCCAACTAAGTTCACTTTCGAGTTAGATATAATATATATAAACTCGACCTATTACGTGTTGGTAGGTTAAGTGATTTGCCTCATCGAAAGAGTATAATGACCAACGGTAATCTGCATTCTACAATGTAAAAAAGCCAATGACGGAGGTTCATGGACATATGAGAGCTATTCAGAGTTGGATGTTACAGTACATGGCAAGAGAACTTCACTTCAAAGGACTAAAGAATGTCTGCTCACAATCAGCAAGTCAATCCCCAAATGAAATGGAAAATTAGGTAATTGAGGACAATTAACAGCTCAGAGTTCCAATGAAAGGAAGCTTTCAAAAGGCTATTTATAGCTAGTTAGATTTATATTTGGTTCACCGTAAAGGTACAAACTCTTGATCTCGCGTCCCAACTTAATTTTAATGATGAAAATCCTAGCTTCAAGAAAGTTTTCTTGTAAAGCCGCATTTTCACGTTTACTTTGAACAAAATCTAATACAAATACTGAAGGCCACAATAGAGAGGAAAGAAGAGTAAGAGCTTATATCCACAAAATTGTTGACTAGAAGGATTTAACACGGGTAAAAGAATCAGGTGCATCAGCATCATCAATCAAAGAAAACTAGGATCTTATTTTCCTACTGATGCAACAACCAAAATAATTTAAATTATTAACAATACAAGTAAATTTCCAATTCATTATTTGATGCAACAACCAAAAAAATTAACAAAAATAAAAACACTCGGGAACAAGACAGAAAATTCTAAAATACCTCTCACGCATCCGCTTAAACGATGACCGTCTTTCCCATGTTTTATACTGAATTGAGAACAAATTTCTTAAAACAGCAAAAACTTCATAAACACATAATTTGATCAAATGAGTTCAATATAAGAGATTTATTAGTCAACGCGATAATTATGCTTGACATAATAGTAACTGCAAGTACGCATAGTCTACTACTAATAAAATGCTGATACCAGGCTCAGCGATGAGAGCTCATCCATCAGGGATCGATTTCCCCAACCCAAAATCAGATCCATCGGCAGAGAAAATTTATCACCAAAAAATTAAAAGGAGAAGGGATGTCTACCAAAACCCCAGTTCAAATCATACAGGTCTAAAGAAAAATTATTGTCAGAGGCTAATAAACTAGATCCTCTACTACCAACTCAGTCCTAAATGAAATACAATCATAAATTAGTCTGGAAAAACTAAATTGAAAATGCTAAAAAGACTACCAAAATAAATAGTTGAATCCCTCCATATCAACTCACCAATCAATCATCCCGCAAAAAGAAAATGTGATTCCGATAAAATTAAAATTGTATAAGACCCCAGAATAATACTAGCTACTTAAGCCCAAAAAAGTGGCTTACATATCACAGGATGCAACATGTCTGCCACTACAACTGAGATTACTTCATTCGTTCAATGACAACGAGCCAAGTTGATCACCAACTTCAGAACCCGATGCAGCTTCGCGAAGGACCTGCAATGCCTCAGACACCTTTATTTTCAGGTCCTCAGGAGATTCAATAAGATGGATTACCTCTGACTGGTCCATTTCAAGTAACATCCCTGTCACCTTTGCTGTATGTTGGTTCGGTGTAAGACGGTCCACAAGGGGATATAGATGTTCGCCCAGCATCTGTTAATTTAATCAATGTATACCAAAGATTACATTTCTCGTACATGATTGTTATAAATTAAGTGTGGCAATACAGGTAATTACAAATTAAATTATCTGCACATGTTATTGCAACCCTATTGCTTCTAAGAAAAACAGAAAATGAGTAAAACGGTAGTTTTAGTCCTTGGAAATGGACCTCAATTTGATCCCTGATTTAAATTATGCATATGATTTTATCCTTTAAATTTTCAAACTCATTTTATGCCAGACCCTACCAGAGATGGCAAAAGGAGTAACATGAAGAGTTTGAATGATTTAAGGACTAAAGTGTACTATATAATTTAAATTTGGGGCTAAATTGTGAGAAGGTACATTTCCAGAGACCAAAATGCTAGTATACTAAGGGAAACAATATGCAGGTCCTACATGTAAAAATGCCAAATTTTACATATACATACCATACGCTGATTTTCTGGGGTAGCAGAAGCCAAAGATGAGGCAAGTGTGGCAGACATTGCCCCAGGATGCTGATTATCAATAGGAGCTGCAGTAACTCCAGAACCATCAAAGGTCATCGGCATCATTTGACCCACTAGACCTTGAGGAACTACAGATGGATCCATGCCATTTCGATTGTTGGCCATATATCTAAACCCTTGGTTGGAATTACGATGTAGCATCTGCTTACAAAAAAAAGAGGTGTTTCTAAACGTGATAAAATGAATCATTTTATAAAGCTCAAACTTTATGTTTAAGGAGTAATTACTTGGTTCTGCTGCACCTGTTGGAGGTTTCCATTTCGCCTAACACCTATCCTTTGCCCAGGCTGACCCTGTCTCTGGAGTTGGTATGGCATAATGAAATTTGGAGCAACACCAGGCCGCATTCCAGGCAAGATTTGCTGCTGGAAACCAAATCCAGCAGGCTGTGGTGGTATGAAGCCAGGTGTGCCTTGACCAAAATACACCTGTTGAGGGGCAAGTCTTGGTGCCCCTGCATGGTATCCAGGAATTCCTCCAGGCAGAGGTGTCATTCCACCAGGTGCACGGATTTGGGCAAATTGAGCCTGCAGGAAAATTAATTTGTTATGCCACCCATTGATATTTTGGATAAACTCCTAAACACAATCAAACAACCATGATTTATGCTTGAAAATTATGAAAGTGGAAGTAAAGAATCTTTTTTTGTTGGGAAAGGGTTAAAATGTCTATGTCAATATCTACAATGACGATCTGGAAAGGAAAGGTAAAATAGCAGAACTCAAATAACTCATATACAAGAAAATGGCCAAAATAATTTTAAAAGGAAAATATATAATGTACTTTATTGATACTCCAGAAAAAGACCATATATAAATTAAAAGCACAAATGAAAATTTCAACAAATGCAATCAAAGCAAATCCACTTAATTATAACCTACAGCTGGGCAGCTACTTAATATGAAGTAGTAAGGATTTGATTCATATATGAACAATGATATTAAAGAAGAGCATCACCTGCAAACGAGCCTTCCTCTCATCCTTGCGCTGGGCCACAGCAACATAAAGAGGCTTCCTTCCAACCAACTTTCCATTCATTTCATTCAACTGAACAAAAGAGGATAGAAGGTTAATGCAACCAATATAAAAAGGGAAACATGTAGCTCAACCATGCCTTTTTGAACCAAAAAAATTACTTACCGCTTTACTTGCTTCCTCAGGAGTAGAAAAGGCCACAAAACCAGAGCCCTTGCTATGCCCATGTGAATCCAACATCACCTAATAAATGCAATATATAATTTCATTCACTCAAATAGTAACAATAAAATCAACCAGCAAAAAAGGCTAATTGGATGTATACGTTATATTCAAGCGAGGACATAGTTGCACATCTTCCCAAAAAAATAGAGATTGAGAGAGACATACAATATTAATCATTTTTAACATACCTTGCAAGATGTTATAGTTCCAAACTCAGAAAATAGATCCTTCAGCTTTTCATCACTAAAACCGTCATCAAGATTTTTCAAGTACAAATTAGCACCTTGCAATTTCTCATATCTGCTAATTCTTTCCTGCTCAAATTTGGCTTTCAACTCAGACTCTCTTTCTGCTTTCCTCTGAGCTCTCCCCACAAATAAAACCTTGTCATCATTGATAGTAGTTCCATTCAACCTCTCAACTGCAGCAGCTGCTGAATCTGGACTCTGGAAATTCACAAAACCAAAACATCTAGACTTCCCATTCCCATCTTTCATAACCGTTGCACTAGTTATCGTGCCAAAGGAACCAAAAAGCTGCTTCAGGTCCTCATCAGTAGATGTTTCAGAAAGATTTTTCACATACACATTAGTGAACTTGGGTGATCCATTTGTTCGAGCCCTTTCCTGGTGACGAACAAAAAGTCCAACATAGACTTGTTTATCATTTATCAACATGCCATTCAACTGTTTGATGGCATTCTGCGCAGCCTCTTCATTGTCAAACTGTACAAAACCATACCCTTTAGACTGACCACTGCCGTCAACAGCCACCTTACAAGAAAGTACAGAGCCAAAGGCAGCAAAAGTGTCATGTAATGCCTTGTTGTCAATTGATGTGTCCAGGTTCTTAATGAACACATTGGCATATCCACTTTTCCGAACACTTGGATCCCGTTGAGAAAACATAATGCGAATGGCTTTCCCATTCAGAGGAGTGAAGTTCAGAAGTTCCTTGGCATTGGCCGCTGCAAAATCAGGTAAGTAACAATAGGATCAACAAAGCATGCCAACCATAAAATATATCTAACAAACTACTCAAACCCCTGACAGCAATGTAGCTCCTCCATAGTGGTTAAAAATAACTGTTTATTACTATATATTAAAACAATGTCATGACTGGACACGCGTCAAACTCCCAAGAACCCCCCCCCCACGCGGGGCTAAAAACCATGATTTCCATCCCTTCTATTAATCTGTGCTAAACCATTTTCACCAAACTAAACCCTAGGGCAACGTGTTCACTGCAGGTGCTTCTATTTTCTGGCCGAAAACACTTCATGTGTCTTAAATCCCTGAGCTAGTTAATTAATAAATATAAGTTTATATCCATAACCAAGGACAAAATTATCCTTCACCCTACAACCCCTACCACTCAACCCTGAACATGAAAATAAAATTCACTAAAATTTTATTGATTACATTAGCATCAGTTCATACAATCCCTACATTTTTACAACAAAAAAAAATTATCAGTGATTGATCTTTCTCTTTTATAATAATAATAATAATAATAATAATAATAATAATGAGATGATTCAGTCTACATGCAAAACATGAAAGTAACAAACATCAAGTGTCAACGAAGATCAAAACAAATATATTCACATCAAATATAACGAAAACCAAATGCAAATGGACACAAACCATCCTGAGCGTTGGAGAAGTTGACATAAGCGTAACCGAGAGAGGATCGCCTGGTCTGATCCCTGCAAACCCTAATCGAAACCACCGGAGCCACCTGGCTGAACAGATCATAAAGTTGTCCCTCATTCACACTTCCCTCGAGATCGCCTACGTACAGCGACGCATTCGCAAATGGCCCTCCGCTCAATGCCGCCGTCGCCGGAACCACCGCTGTCGCAGACTGAGTCATCGGTGAAGAAATCGCCGCCGCCATTCCCTTTTTCCCGCAAAAAAAAAAGACCGAATTTTTTTTTTTAAAAAAAATAAACACTGACAGCGGGAACGAGAAGAAGGAGTGGCAACTGTGATTTTCTCTGTGAATGCAAATCTAGGAAAAAATAAAATAAGCAAACCCTATTTTTGTGATTTTTGGGATATTATTATTCTTTTCGGGGAATTTTTTTTTTTCTTTGCTTTTTTTGTTGCCTCCGAAAATTGAGAACAGAGGGAGAGGGAAAGGTAAGGGACGACGAGTCGGGTTTATATATGCGTGCATTACGTCGCGTTTTCATTCTGAATTTCGCGTTTGGGGAATCGTATTCGTGGCGTTTTGAGAATGATGACGTGGCACTTTTTGTTACGTATTTTGAAAATTATATGTTTGTTTGGGGTGGGTGGAGAATTTGGAAAAGGCAGAAAATGAAGGTAAATTTCCGTTTCAACTTTCAACTAAATGTTTTTAATTAAAAAATAATAACGGCAGCACCGGTTGGGTAGCGTTGCAAGAAAAACGTTTTGGTAAAAAAAGGACCTTTTTTTTTGACAGCGGTAAAAAAGAACCTATTATCCCTAACAAAGCTTGAAACTTGAAAGGAAAATAATGTTTAAGTAGTGTGCAAGTACACTTATTTGTAAATGGGTTATAATAGTGGTATGTGGTGCTTAATACAACTGACAAAATATTTACCGCTTGGATATTTGGGTACAGGTTCGAACCCGCTATGTTTTCTTTCAACGCTCTTAAGAGTACATTGTAGGCCGTTGGGCCACACACACCTTTACAAATTAAGTAAACAAAAACATAATTTTTAAATCATTTTTTTTTCATAACACCATGGAAAAAGAACTTCACAGCCCGGAGTTAGAGCAACATGACTAAATTCCATCCCGTAGAGAAATTTTTTAAATCATTCAACAATAGTGTATATTGAGTTAATATTTTACTTTCAAAACAACTACCTAAATAATAATTATTAGTACACATAATACTCTAAAGCCTGTGATTGGTTTGAGAGAGTAAGGGACGAGAGAGAGACGTGAGAGAGAAAGAGCAGAGAAATGCACCATTTCTCTTGTTTGGTATACCAGATAAATGGAAGCGAGAGAATCAAATAACGTGGGTCTCACACTATTTTCGTTTCTCCACACCAATGCGGAGAAATGGGAGAGAACGCTTTAAAATTGTCTTTTTTCCATTCCTACCCCTGTTTCCTACATCTCAACATGCCCAGAGCACCACTCGGTGATGCACAGTGCACTATGTGTGAGTTGCGCTAAAGTGGGGAAGAAAGGTTTGGGAAGATAAAAACGTGGGGGAGGTGGAATGTACAGGGTTATTTTTTATTAATTTAATTAATTAATTAATCATAATGGGTGTGGAGTTGAGAAATGTAGTGGGTTGAATATTTTTTTTTACGCAAGGGATAAAAAAAGGTGGCGGAGGGGGGAAACAATTTTTTTTTTGTTATAGGGGGAAACAATTTGAGTTAATTTATTTATTACTTTTTAATTGTATATTATCTTTTTTAGTCGAAGAATATTTTTGTCATTTCAAAAATTAAACACATTTCTCTCTCTTCTATTTATCTTCTCTTTCTCATAAACCAATCAATACCTCAAATCTATCTTATTTCTCACCTCTTTCTCTCTTCTTTCACTCTCTCTTACCAATTTCTCTTTTCATAATTTCTCCTCGTAACCAATCAGAGCATAAGCGTGTGTTTGGTTTGGAAGAGAAGTTGTGGAGAGAAAAATAGGTAAGAGAGAGTGTGGGAAGAGAGAAAGAGGTGAGAAATATGGTAGATTTGAGATATTGATTGGTATAAGAGAAATAGAGAAGAGAGAAATAGATTGATTTAACGAATTGACAAAAAAATCCCTATCTAAAAAATTAATTAGTTAATTAATTTTATTTTTATTTTTAATTAATTAAATTATTTGATTATTTTACTGTACTTTTTATATTGTTTTAATTAATTAATATTTTGACTATTTTTTATTTTAAATAATTAATTTCACTTATTATGCTATATACAAAGCAACACCGTGAATTCTAAACTTCAAAAAAGACAGAAAGTTTACAATGGGAATTGAAGGACATAAATGGAAACAAATAAAAAAAATGAGCATTGTTTCTCCACTTTCTTCGCTCAAATGCGAAGAAGCAAAAAGGCGGTGTGGCCCCACCAATAATTTATCTCTCTCTGCTATTTCAGCGATGTTCCAAACGAAAGAAGTGGTGCATTTCTCGCGTGTCTCTCTCGTACCTCTCTATCTCGTCTCTTTTTCTCGCCAACCAATCAGACTATAAATGAAACCACTTATTTTTTCAAATTATCCTGTGCATAATAGAAAAGAGATTAATTTCTCGAAATATGGTCGGGTGTCAAAGATGAAATTCTTCCCGGTAACCTTTTTTTTCCGTATAGATAAATCTAATAATCGAACTTTAAATCATATGTTTAAGGGACTTAATTCTCTTTCACTGTCACCAACTGTTGGGTGTCAAATTTACAATTTGGATTCTTGACGAACGTGATAGTGACTTGACGCGCCACGAGCGCAATTCCAGAAAAAGAAAACAAATACAAGCTAAGTCTATAAGGTTTGGGGATGTTTCGACAATGCACGAGGAGTGTCGAAGATAGGCATGCCTTGCCTAAGCATGAGGAACGGTCAACGGTCGAAGTATCAATCAAGCTCTGAAGACTTAGCGAAATTTTCATGAAACGCCAAAAAGGATCAATCTGACCGGCCTTGGTGAAAGAAGCACCGTTGAAGCCAGCAAAGACTTGTCGAGACTGGCCCCAGTGTTGGTAGCGTAGTTAATTACTTAAGCTAATATTCTGTCGAATATAGTAAATACAGTGTAACTGCTAGACATCCCTACTGTACACATGTCTAGCAGATAGATAGTCAGTTATTTTTCATTCCTCTATAAATAGGAGGTCGAACGATGTAAACAAGGTTGGATACTTGATCGATTTCTCAACGTCTCAACACACAGCAAACTCGCAGTTTGAGATCAAGTACTCCTTCTACCATTTTTCTTTCAATGCAATTTAACTTTCCAGTCATTTACAGTCTTGCATTTTTATCTTCCTGCACCTTACTTTCTTGCACTTTACTTCATTGCACTTTACATTTCTGCACCTTTAAATTCCTGCACTTTTTTCTTTTAATCTTTCTTTACTTTTCATGCAATTTACCTCCCGCACGATTTTACTTGCATTTTCGTTTACTTTCAGTCTTTCAAAACACAAAAAATCTAAAAACAAAATCATTCTGTGTTCATCGTTTTCAACCTCGTGTTTTGTCTCATCCTCATTTCTCCAACTCCCATTAAAATCACTTTCCCTCTCAATTTCTATTTTCATAACCGTCCACTCGACGAGGGCCCTTGGCGTAACTACCAAGTTGAGTCTCACGGTGATTCTGGCAAAATCCTTGGCCTCGAGCGGCTAAGTCTGATTTCTTGACAGATTACTGTGTCCAAGTATAAAACCCATCGTTTAGCGAAATTACCGTGTTAACTTGTAGGACTCACATCGTTTGAAAATAATCATTTGTTTCGTTTTGGGCTTGTCGGACGATTTCCGCGTGTTTAAAAAAAACCCAGCAAACACCAACATAAAGTTAATTTCTTAATAAAAAGATGTATTACGATATGAAGTAATTCTAAAGTTAATTTATTCATAAAATATATAAATAAAAGTGTATTCATTTTTAAATTGTAATAATCATTTCTTATATTTTTTAGGACAATTTATATTTATATATTTTAAAAAAGAAGGTCAATGTGAAAGAACTTTTTAATCAAAAGATACATAAAAATTCTCTTGCCGGGGGTAAAGACAGGACTTACGACTATTATTTAATTGGGGGACAGTTGTGGATGCCTTGGAAATTGGAATGATTTTTGGTGGTTGACACGTGGAAGGACGTCGCTTTTGCACTTTTCATTCAGGACTTTGTTTGTTTGGGGTAAAAATGGTGATGGATGGATGGAAAACTGAAATTAAAAGTGGCGTACCATTTCTTTCGGAATTTTTTGAAGCTGTTTCTTTTGCTCGTAATATTTTTTTTGCTCTTAACATTATATATATATATATATATATATATATATATATATATATATATATATATATATATGTTGGCATCCAGCCAATATGAAAGCAAATTGGTGAGTCAAATGGTTGGTGAGTCAAATGGTTGGTGGCCATCTAAGATTGACACAATTTGCAAGTGTTCACACCATTCATTTCTTCTATAAATAGGGAGTGGATGGTAGAGCAAAATTCATCTCATTCACAACTAAGTGCAACAAGCATTAGTTAGAGAGAGAAGCCTTGCTTAAGAGAAAGAGTGAGAGAAAAATCAGAGAGAGAGCCAATTTGTGAGAGTTTTATCCACAAATTGAGAGTACAATCTTATTGTATTAATATTGAGAGATCACCTAAGGGTGAAGTTTGTAATCCCATTATTGTTATAGTGGAAGTTTAAGCGGCTTACGGGTCCCGTGGTTTTTACCTTTACTTTGGAGGGTTTTCCACGCTAAAATCTTTGGCGTTATTTTCATCTATTTGGTTTGGGAAATTATCCTGGGGTTCGTGGAAATTTATTTTATCTCACTTACACCGTTTTTCCCAACAAAGTGGTATCTGGAGCTAGGTCTGTGGAAAATTCTTAGTATGCTCTGTGGTTGCAGCTTTGTCTGATCTTCCACATCAGAAAAGAATTATTCACCGGTCACTATTCATTGCCGAAGAAGTTTCAAGCACAGCGAAACTTGTTGACTGCCATCAAAATGGAGGAGAGCACCGGCAATATGATAAAACTGACTGCATTTAATTATGCAATCTGGAAGCCAAAGATGGAAGATCTTTTATACATTAAAGATCTATGGAAGCCGATCGTGATGACGAAGGAGAAAGCAACGACTACAACACCAACTCGCGGATGATAAGGCGGCAAGGCGTAAAAACCAACCGACGCCGACCAAAGACATCGACACTTGGCCGTGCTGAATCGGAAGTGTGCTGCTTAAATCCGTCAATGGATTGACAAGAGCATTTTTCAAAACTTTGCTAATGAACATGATGCTCATGCTCTTTGGCAAAAGCTGGAGAAAATGTATGCAAGAACAACCGCACAGACCAAAGCCAAGCTGATGCGACGATTAGTCAACCTAAAGTACAAAGACGGTAGCAGTGTATCGGAACACATGAGTGAGTTCCAAGGCGTTGTAGATCAACTCAACTCGATGAAGATGACCATCGATGATGAGTTACAAGCACTGTTGATGCTGAGTTCTCTACCAAAAAGCTGGGACACCTTAGTTGTGTCAGTCAGTAACTCCGCTCCTGAAGGCAAGCTTACCATGGATATGGTAAAGGATAGGATGTTGAATGAGGAGTCTCGACGAAAAGATGAAGGATATAATCCTGAATCTGAAGCGCTTGTCACAGAAAAACAAGGCAAGCAAGAAGGACGTGGAAGAAGCAAAGGTAGAAGCTCTCAAAGCCAAATCTGGCAAAGAGGACGATCAAAGTCCAGATTGAGGTATGATAAGAAGTACCACCATCATGCGGCCTTCCCGCACTTCATTCGAGAGTGAAAGTTGAAACGATTAAAGAAACAGAAGCGAAAGCGAACAAATGACACCACAACTGTCACCGAAGATGTTACCATTGTTCGAGATGCAGATTATGTCAATCTTGCATGTCAAGACTCTACTTGGGTAGTTGACTCAGGTGCTTCCTACCATGTCACCTCAAAACGGGAATTCTTCTCAACCTACACTCAGGGTGATTTTGGACGAGTGAGGATGGGAAATGATGATGCATCCACAATTATTGGCATCGGCAACATTTATTTAGAAACTAACCTTGGATGCAGGTTATGTTTGAAAGATGTGAGGCATGTTCCTGATATACGCCTCAATCTGATCTCCACCGGAGTACTTGATGATGATGGCTACAATAGCTATTTTGGTGAAGGAAATTGGAAGCTCACCAAAGGAAACCTGGTGGTAGCAAAAGGCAAGAAAGATACTTCTCTCTATTTAACGAAGCCAAGTTATGTAGAGGAGAAGTAAATACCAAAGAAGAAGGAAGTTCCAACCGAGCTATGGCATAAGCGGCTCGGCCACACGAGTGAAAAGGGTCTCAGTGATTCTTTCCAAGAAGAATCTCTTGCGAAATGATAAGTACATCATTAGGAAATGTGTTGGTATCTAATGGGAAAACAACACAGAGTTGCATTTGAAGTTCCCCACCATCTAGAAAGGCAAATCTTCTAGATTTGATACACACCGATGTCCGCATGATGAGTGATAAGTCACAAGGAGGTGCACTTTATTTCGTGACTTTCATTGGCGACCATTCGAGAAAAGTATGGGCCTTTGCTTTGAAAACTAAAGATCAGTCTTTGGAAGTTTTCAAGCAATTTCATGTAAAAGTTGAAAGAGAAGCGCAGAGCGGTTGAAGTGTGTACGAGCGGACAATGGCGGTGAGTATCGCAGATCATTCGAGGAGAATCGCGAAGTTTTGGCATTAGATTGGAAAAATCGGTGCCAAAGACACCTCAACACAATCTGTTCTTTGAAAGGATGAATAGAACCATCTGTGAGAGAGTAAGATGTATGCTCTCAAATGCAAAACTGCCAAACTCCTTTTGGGGGGAGGCTATGAGGACAGCAGTCGATTTGATCAACCTTTCTCCATTAGTTCCATTGAACTATGATGTACGAAAAGAGTCCGGATAGGAAAGATGTTTCATACAAACACTTGAAGGTGTTTGGTCAGAGCATTTGTTCACATCCCAAAAGATGAGAGGTTCAAGCTGGATGCAAAAACAAAGCAGTGTATCTTTGTGGGATATGCCCATGAAGAATTCGGCTACAGACTCTGGGATCCAGCTACCAGAAAGATCATTAGAAGCAGGGACGTGGTATTTTTTGAAGATCAAACAATCAAGGATTTGAAGAAACCAGAAAATCCACAGTCAGATGAAATTCCAGTTAATCTGGAACCAGTCTCTCCACCAATAGATTCTGATGACGGGGGAGCTACACCAGATACTGATGATGCTGATCCACTAGCTGAAAGTCCAGAACTAGAGCAAGCCGACAGTTCAGAACAAGAGTTAGATTCTGAACAGGTCCAATCAGAAGCGGTAGTAAGGAAATCGCCCAGAGATCGAAAGCCGAGTCAAAAGTATTCACCTACCGAGTATGTGATGCTCATTGACGGGGGAGAACCAGAGAGCTATGACGAAGCTCTTACTCACTAGCATAAGAATGAGTGGTTAAAAGCCATGCAAGAAGAAATGAAATCCTTGCATGAGAACCACACATATGATTTGGTAACACTACCACAAGGAAGGAAAACACTCAAGAACAAGTGGGTGTACAGAGTAAAAAGTAAAGAAGGCAGCTCACAACCACGTTACAAAGCAAGGCTGGTTGTGAAAGGATTCGCTCAGAAAAAAGGAGTTGACTTTGATGAAATATTCTCACCGGTGGTGAAGATGTCATCGATCAGAGTTGTTCTTGGCTTGGCTGCAAGTCTCAACCTAGAGATTGAACAACTTGATGTAAAAACCGCCTTCTTACATGGTGATCTTGACGAGGAAATATACATGCAGCAGCCTGAAGGTTTCCAAGTCAAAGGGAAAGAGAAATTGGTGTGCAGACTAAAGAAGAGTTTGTATGGTCTGAAGCAGGCACCAAGACAGTGGTATAAAAAGTTCGACTCATTCATAGAGAAAAATGAGTACAATCGAACGACGGCAGACCACTGCGTCTTCATCAAGAAATTCTCTGATGGAGATTTCATCATTCTTTTGCTTTATGTTGATGACATGTTGATTATTGGCCGAGACAATGCAAGATTAGCGAGTTGAAGAAAGAGTTGAGCAAGTCCTTTGCAATGAAGGACTTAGGACCCGCTAAACAGATTCTTGGCATGACGATTACCGTGGCGGAAGAATCACAAAATTTGGCTATCTCAAGAATCCAGATGCGTGGAAAAGGTTCTTGAAAGATTCAACATGGACAAAGCAAAATGCATTAGTTCTCCACTGGCTAGTCACTTCAAGCTCAAAGTGAGCCAGTGTCCCTCAAGCAAGGAGGAGAGAATAGAAATGAACAAAGTGCCATATGCATCGGCGGTTGGCAGTCTGATGTACGCTATGGTATGCACTAGACCAGACATTGCACATGCGATTGGTGTTGTGAGTCGATTTTTATCAAAACCTGGAAAAGAGCACTGGGCAGCATCAAATGGATACTCAGATATCTCAGAGGTACATCTAGTCATTGTTTGTGTTTTGGTAATGGAAAACCTATATTAGAAGGATATACAGATTCAGATATGGTCGAGACGTGGATACCGAAAGTCTATTTCGGGTATCGATAACATTTGCAGGGGGAGCTGTCTCATGGCAATCACGATTACAAAATTGTATTGCTTTAAGCACCACAGAAGCGGAATACATTGCAATCAAGGTTGCAAGGAGATCCTGTGGATGAAGAAGTTCCTACAAGAGTTGGGACAAAACCAGGAAAATTATGTTCTCTATTGCGACGGTCAAAGCGCAATACATCTCAAAGAAGAATTCGACATTTCATTCAAGGTCGAAACACATCGACGTAAGATATCCTTTGGATCCGTGATGTGTTAGAAAGAAAGTCTTTGAAAGTTGAGAAGATCCACACCAACGACAACGGGGCTGATATGATGACCAAAGCTCTACCAAAGGACAAGCTAGAAGTCTGCAAAGAAGTTGCAGGCTTAATATCAACCCCATATTGATACGAGGATATTTCCCCATTGGCTAGAGGGGGAGATTTGTTGGCATCCAGCCAATATGAAAGCAAATTGGTGAGTCAAATGGTTGGTGAGTCAAATAGTTGGTGGCCATCTAAGATTGACACAATTTGCAAGTGTTCACACCATTCATTTCTTCTATAAATAGGGAGTGGATGGTAGAGCAAAATTCATCCCATTCACAACTAAGTGCAACAAGCATTAGTTAGAGAGAGAAGCCTTGCTTAAGAGAAAGAGTGAGAGAAAAATTAGAGAGAGAGCCAATTTGTGAGAGTTTTATCCACAAATTGAGAGTACAATCTTATTGTATTAATATTGAGAGATCACCTAAGGGTGAAGTTTGTAATCCCATTATTGTTATAGTGGAAGTTTAAGCGCTACTTAAAGTGGTTTTTACCTTCACTTTGGAGGGTTTTCCACGCTAAAATCTTTGGCGTTATTTTCATCTATTTGGTTTGAGAAATTATCCTGGGGTTCGTGGAAATTTATTTTATCTCACTTACACAGTTTTTCCCAACAATATATATATATATATATATATATATATATATGGGATTTGCTAACTTACACCCACATATTTTTTACTTGGTGTAAGTTAGCAAGTTATAACTAAAAATTTGTCAAATACACCTTAAGGTGTAGCTTGTTAACTTACACCAACTAAAAAATAGGTGGGTGTAAGTTAGCAAATCCTATAAACATTTGCTAATTTACACCCACCTATTTTTTACTTGGTGTAAGTTGGCAAGTTATAACTAAAAATTTGTCAAATACACCTTAAGGTGTAGCTTGCTAACTTACACCAACTAAAAAATAAATGGGTGTAAGTTAGCAAATCCCTATATATATATATATATATATATATTCCTTTGACTTGTTTAATTCTAATTACCCTTTACTTTTCTATTATTTATTAAAGCTTTATATCTGAATCATTACTTCCGCAAATAATTAACATAAATCAATCAAGAAACATATTCAAAAGAACGAGAAGTTTAGAGTAGTGTGGGAACTAGCAAATATGGCTTCCTATTCTACTCCGCAGAGGATAATGCTTGCTTTTATGCTTTCTTGGCCAAGTGTTTCTTCAGCATTCAATGGCTGCTTTTGAGCTCAACTTGTTTGACAGCAAAAAAATAGTTCAAAAACCGCATTTTGTGAAGCCTATAAAACTATCACGAAGCTTATATATTCTTGGAAAATTGGTCAAATCAAGTAATAAGAAATTCTATTCATTGCATCAATCCATTTGGGGGGAAAAATTGAATTTCAGCTAAGCTGCTTTTCCTCAAGTTTGACTCCACGTGAATGAGGACCTAAATGGAATTAAATGGCATCATTACTTCCCTGCTTATTTTGTTTCTGTGGTCTCCACATCTCAAATGTTGCCCAAATTCAGTTTGCCATGAGCCTTGTCTCCTCAAATTGCCACCATTTTTTTTTCAATTTCATTTGGTTCCTATTTCCACCTTACACAGCTGCGAGCTTTTTTCCATCGAGGTGGATAGAAGAAGCATTCTAGCCTTCTTAATTTATCACTCAAACACTGAAGAGAACTTACAGCTATTTAACTGTGGCCCCACAGAGTCAAGGGAATTAGAGTCCTAAACAATGTTATCGATTACGAATGGCGGACCATAGCGTTATGTAAAAAATCCGCTATTTTAAGCCGCCATTTCCGCTATAAAATGCTATGGCGCCACCATCCTTCACAAACTGGTCATAGCGGTTGGCAAAAAATCCGCCACCGCAATCCGCCACGACCACTATTTGATAACACTAGTCCTAAATCAAGCAGCAAACACATTTCTCCTAAGATTTGAGGGCGGTATCCGTACAATAAAAGTATACTGTATGTTTTCCGTTTTGTTGAAAATTAAAGATTAAAGATATGGTTAAAAATGCAAGTGGTAGTAACAAATGAATAGATACTTATGATATAAAAAATTCTCTTTCATTCTGACGCTTAAACTTTACTACGTACAAGTTACAGGGATAACAAATGAGCATATACTAACACAATGAAGTCAACAATTACCAAGGATATAAATGTGTTTCATTTATTTCTAGGAGAATGCCAGCTGCCAGCTAGTGTTTGCAGAGACAATCTCCAGATTACATCAATTTCACCTGTATGTTAATTTTCTGTCTTTTGGGGTCACAATATCTGCTCCCTTTTTTCTTCCTGTAATTATCAATAATGCCAGATGTTAAGCTCAATAGACCACAGAATACTACCAACACACTCTTTCCAACATACTCCATTGATTATTATTAGATGAATTTCACACGAGTCTCAACAAAAAAGAGTAAGTCCAAATTATTTGAGACCAACATATACATCACCCAATAATAAAGAGATTGTCAAAGAGTGTATAAGAACATACCACATGAGCCTTACCCGCCATTTGGTTCATTAACACCATTGCTATGTTGTTGCCTCAACAGAAAGCCCCTTATATTTGTTTTCTGCCCTACCATCAATAATTATTAACGTTTCTAAGTAAACTATTAAAAAGTAAGACAGATAAAGGTTACCAGTACTACAACTAAAGGTTGAAACTCGGATGGCCTTCATTCTTCCGTTATCTGTTAAACCTTATAACAGTGAAGTAACCACAAACCAGTTATCAAATTAACAGTCTCATTTCAAGATAGAACACTAACTTTTTAACAATTAAAGGGTTCTGGCAGCCCACAAAATGTTGCTTCATGCCTATTTCAGTCTCAAGTATAAATGTTCAAAATTCGAAACAAACAAGTGCTACATACTTGCCTGTCACCATGATGCACCAAAATTAGGTAAGCAGGATCTTGACAAGATATCTGGAAAAGCTGCCATACAACGTAGATGCAAGTAGTAATGCTGAAAATTTGAAAAAGTGCATTACCGTGAGCCACAAAAAATAAGACGCTAGAGTTGTTAGAACCTAGCGAAGCATCCACCTTATGATAAGATTAAAAGGATATCAACACAATAAACTTGAAAATAATTTAGTAACAAAATTTGTTTATCTAAACTCACTTTCCATTTTATAGTTGTCTGATTCTATAACTGCCAAAACTAAAACAGAATGAAGATCTAGAGTAATGAAAAGTTACCTGTTGGGGCAACTATTAGAAGTCATTAATCAAAGAGTAACTCAAGAGGCCTAGTTATATAAACAAATTAATACATACATAGATACACCTCATTACAGTTTGGGTGGTGATAGGTCAGATTAATATTTTGGTCCCTTAATAAAAGGCAAGGTGGCAAGACTTAAGAGAGAAGAGAGAAAATTCTATGAAGGATGGAGACAGATGATGCATCTACTTCAAAGCTATAATCCAAAATTCCAAATCTTATTGTGAATCTTCATGATTAAAACACATCGCTCCCCATAGTTTTAATTTTATAACTAACAGCACATAGACCGGGTGCATTAACATGTATGACAATATAACATTGCATGCCTCAGCTTCAGTACAATGCATTGCTTGGAGATAGAATCACTGTTAACCCACTTGTCTAGGAACGAACTGCATGCCTCAGTTTTTTTTTTAATAACAGAAAAAGATTAGCCTCAACTCCCAAAACTGGATGTTACTGGCATTCCTGAGCCAGCTATTCATCATTAATAACGCTGTAGAATAAGGGCTCCAGATTGGTAGGAAACTTGCTTCGGAGCACATGTTGGCACATCCCAAAAGACACTATATGGACTTCTAATTTTCCTTTTGCTACTGTTTTTTGTTGTTACTTGTTATTCAATGGTCAAGGAAAATCCTCAAAGTGACATCTTCAGAATTTTGAAAGAGAAAACCTTGAAATGTGGATTCAAATTTTATACGAGAGCATCCCCAGATGTATGTGTTAACTGGCATAAACCATTGCTCTATTTATGTAAGCAAAAAGGTAATCAATTCTAAAATACATCTAAACAGGAAAAATACAAATCAGCCTTTTCTTCATTTACGCATCTTGTGGAATATCCCAAAAATAAGCACCAATATAGGGTATAATGACAGTTATATAATAATATGTAAATCATACATTATTTTCTCTTGATAGACCAAAATTTGATGTCCAAATCAAAGTATAGTTGAAAATTAGATAAGTTGCTCATTGGAAATCGTAACCTCTGTCGTAAAACTAAAATGAGTTGAAATTCTTAATAGAAGTATCTTCTAATAATAGCTAATTTTAATCACCAATCAATAAGCAAACTTAAAATTGTGTGAACTAACCTGCCAAAACATATCAATAGAATCACCCAAAAGACTGCAGAAATCCAACTAGATTCTTTGTAGGCAACCCAGACCTGTTATTGTATTTGTATGAATAGTTAGGATACTTAAATTGAAACAAAAACAAGAGTACTGAAATTAAACTTTCACATTCTTATACAGTGTTGATCTTAACCTTGTGTTCACAGATATTTTGACTGATTATCTCAAGATTGTTCAGTGGTCACTGGTCAGTAATCAAATAGGGAGTATTAAGAATAAGCGCTTATCAAATAAGAGTCTATGTATGAGTTGTTTCTATAATCTAAGAGAAAATAAGTGTAAACTCTGCATAAGTGTTGTGTAAGCTATTTCCATAAGCTATACCAAGGAGCTTAAGAAAATAAGCTTATAACAACTTATGGGCACATCATAAGTTTTTTTTTTGATAGGCCAATTTTTTTATATTTATAGGGGTAGGGGGAAGTGTCAAACTAGCGACCACACCAATTTTTATATTTACAGGGACGGCATATCATAAGCTATTCCAAACACTTATATAAGCACTTATACTATAAGATAAGCTTAAATAAGCTCTTCCAAACACCCCTAGATCAGTTTCACAACTATTGACAATGAAATACTACAATTCCTTAAATTAAAGCTCTTTGTTATAGCCCCAGAATGCACTTGGAAGTGTAAAATTCATTTATATGTTAAAAAAGGTGTCTATCATCTATTTTTGGACACAAGAAAACAATTTTAAGTGCCTCCTTGAATCTTAACCCTCTGAGTTAATGAAATAATTCAGATTTTGTATAATTTAGAGCTGCTAAGATGAAAAAAAAAATGTAGACATACTGCTAGAGCAACAACATTGATGTAGAAGTCAACTAGTGTTGCTGCCATCCACCTGCGAACATTTTGGAGCTTATGACATTCACATAAAAGATATCTGACTGCAACAAGTAGAAACTGTGCAGAAATTTACTCACATGAGCGTCAAAGTCTCAAAAATATACATGAATGAGACACAGAAAGTACATGTTTTGGCCTGGGGAATAGTTAGTTTAAGAAAATGAAGAATAAAAAACACCTTGTTGATTGCAACTTTCAAAACCAATGTGGTCCACTCTGCACTCTATGCATAAGCTTTCAAATGTTTACCAACAGGTACAGTGCATAACTATATAACGGGATAAAGTATTTCTACATGCTTTATTATGATATAATCTATATTTGGATTTACTGAGATCTAGTCAGCTGGTTAGTTAAAAGAGCAGATTGACTACAAACGTTGATGAAATATCAATATTTGAAATTAATTTAAGTGTGACCATTGTGCGTTTGGCACCAAAGTCAAGCAATAAAGATTGCCGCCATTTATCCACATACCATGCAAATTTGTCCTCAGCTACTTTGAAAAATGGTTTTTTTAAGGCCTGAGAAGGTTCATGGTGCATGATGAAGCCACTCCATAACGATGAGTGGCCAAAATTTACCCAAAAAAATGTAAAAAAGCATAGACAACATGTTGAGAATAGATAAGTTCAGTCAACTATAAGCCTGTTTGGTTCTGCGGCGTGTTCGCCAAAATCACGGTGAAAAACCACGTTGACACGGAAGCTTAGTTTTGGAGCTTCGATGAAATTGTCGTGGAAATGGATTGCGATGTGAGATTGAAGACTCAAACGCGAAACCAAACACATGCTATATAGAAGACGGCACATAGAATGTGAAATGTGAGTGATAATGAGATAATGTATTGTCATGGGTCACAAGAAGATATGCTCTATTTATGCAGCTCATGCTATACCAGAAGGGTGTTGACAAGAAGGATAATGACATCGAGACAAGAATAATAAACAAATACGAAGCACTTACGGAGTTAAAAGCTCTCTACGGAAAGGAGAACCATCAGTGACAAGAGTGTAGACCAAGGTTCCAAGCATGACAACACCCAAAATGCTGAAAAGGATTCTTAGAGTCACAACAAAAGAATGCTTTCTTTTTGGTTCTGTGCCATTCCTAGGTTGAAAGACATCTCAGAGTCAATTAAAACTGATGATGAAAATCAAGAGATTATATATGAAATCAGACAGCAAACTAGACCATGAAATTGGAACCTCTAAACATCACCCAGCACCTTTTCTTCATATATATTAATGGAACTATTCAACACAGCAGGAATAATTGACACAGCATGCAAAAACAGTAATTTTACAACTAAATTTAGCGTCGAGAAAACAAAAACATCAAGTAACACCTTAAAAATTCATAGATTTCACAAATTCCAAACATATTTGCTTCTCTCATATGAAGACTTCCCAAACTGTTAATCAAAGTCAAGAAATTTAACCATCCTCTTAGTGAATAAGGGAAGAAAATCAATATGCTCAGAATCAACATCAAGTAAATTTTTCAATGTCCATAACAACTAATGAAAGTGAAGATGTAGAGGCAGAAGCTGGATGGCAACTGGAGTGACACCATTAAACAGAATCAAGAAAATATAATTTTTTTAAAACAATACCAAATGTAGAGAACTTTACTCTATAGTTGTATTTTTGTAGACATACTTGTGTGGGTGGCGCAACAGGACATAATACATAGGATCCTGTGAAGATTCTTCAGATGACAGATTCAAAAATTGCACGACAATATAGGCAGATGTAGTAATGCTGAAAAAATCAACAATTGCCACAAAGAAATGGTGAAAATAAATCAGGACTTGAGATTCCTTTAAATAATCGTAAGCAAGATACGATACAGCCCAGAAAATCATAATCCATTTGAGCTTTAATACACAGAAATATTTTGCAGTTTTGATGATATCATTGAAATCAGAGTATCCATGCCAGTTTTCACCATAGGTTCAACAAATGACTGGAAAAGATAAAAGAAAAAGAAACTTTGAATCCAGTAGAGCTATTATTATTAGAGAGAAAAAAGGACTTGCTTCAATTCTTCTCTTAAAACCAATTTAAGTATGAAATATGAAATTAACAACACACATGACTTACAGCTATATTTAAACCAAAAAAAGAAACCATGATTTACTTTCTTATCAAAAAAAAAAAAAAAACCATGACATTTGATTGGAAATTTTATTTAAGTGACAATAATAGCAGAACAAGGTAATATAAATTGGAAAAATATCCAAGTATAGATCATTTTGCTAAAAGAAGTTTCCTCTGGTATCTCGGATTATATAGGCTTTATATTAACTCTTGCTTAAGCCTCAATTAAGAAATATCGCAAGCATTATAATTCAATTAAGATGATCAGCTAATCATGACAGAAAACGATACCTTCCAAGACAGACAAGTAAAATTATCCATATAATTGAGCTGATCCACTTTGCTTCCTTGTAAACAACCCAGGCCTGATGTGATAGACAAACATGAGAGCTGATGAAACTTCAATTGGAAAGTGATTTTGACACATTATCAATTAGACAATGTTCCATTAAGCATTAGTGTGTTTTAAAGGAAATATGATTTTAGATTCGAAAAATGACAAGCGGGTTCTTCAGAATAAAAGTGATGGGTTACATCACAAAAACAACTAGGAAATACAGGTCTCCTCAGCTGGACCAATATTCCCATTAAAAATTGTAAGCGCAGCAGGGCACATAGCACAAGTGATAAGTTTTCAGTAGAACACTGCACCAAACATTGGGAAGAAGTAATAAAATTGAAATTCCAAAAAAACAAGACACGAACTGTAAACTTTATTCTCAATCCAAGATACCGCACAACAAGATCAGTCTAGTGATCTTCACAGTGTATATTTTAAATTAGAATTTCAGGAACTTCTGTTTGCAAAAGCCTATCACTAATAATGCCCCTTTCTTACTGAAGAATGGATTGATTCCTCATTGAAAAGAAGCACTGATATTCAAATTTTTCTCTTATAAAAAAAAGGTGAGGTGAGTTGTCAAACTAGGTTCATCTAAAATACTGAAGAAGATAATAGAATTAAGTAGTTGACTTACACTCAAAGTTACAACGTTGATATAGAAATCAATCAAAGTTGCTGTCATCCACCTGAATCAAATAAAAGTAGGGGGGAAATAAAATACAACCTTGTTTTATGGTCAACTAAAAAATAGAAAATAGTATCATTTTTCTATGATTTGTATATTCGATTATTAAAAAAAATAACAATGAACAAAGAAAAGAGAGTAAAAAAAAAAATCCGATGAAGACAAGTTTTGATCATGTATTTGACAGACATTTAGTGTAGTAAGAGATTGAGAGAGAAAGAGAGATTACGGTGTGAGAAGGTCTTTGCGAAAGGGGGAACCATCGGTTATGAGAGTGTAAAGAAGGGTAGCAAGCATGAGAAGTCCCAAGATAGTGAAGAGAGTTCTCAAACCAATTGCTAATGAAACAGTCGTCATTGTCAGAACGAAAGGTGGCTAGAGACACAGATAGTTTAACAATAGCAGGAAAAGAAGTAGAAGAAGAGGAAGAGGAGGAGAAGAAGGGAATTTGGAAAATAGATAACATGGGGACACCAGGGAACCACGTTGCACCTTGCTTCCATACAAGAAAAATCGAATCGAAGTGCTTGACCGTCAAATTATGAAGGGGTTGCTTCCAGCACCCCCTCTTTTTGCCAACAGCACCCCAAACTCCCTTCCCCACTTAACCCGCTTTTTTTTTCCCTTAATTTTTTTTACCTTCCGATAACTGAGCTGTGAAAATAAAAATTTACCTTTTGGAAGCTTTTTTTCTCCCAAAATTAGATAACATATATCAAGTAAAATAACAAACTTTTTATGTGATAGTCATTGTAAATACATGTTTTATTGATATTCATAGCAACAACTAGGGCCGGGCAAAAAATCCATTCCGACCTGAACCTGAAAAGACCGATGGAAAAAATGGGTCTCTGGGTGGGTTTTATTGGGTTTTGGGTTTGAAAAAATGGTTTGAAAAGGGTAATATCGAGCAGGTTTGGATCACTCAAAAAAAATCCATGGGTGACCAAAACCGACCAACAAACACGATGTTAGACGTCTACATTTAAAAACACGGAAGAGTTGGATCATTATTCTTCAAGAGTCATGCTTCCAACAACTACAATCTTGAGCTTTGAGCCATTTATCCTCTAGGCATCTAGTTTTAGGCTCTAAATCATTTTATTGGTAGTGTGCAACGTCATCTATTATGACTATAAAGGGTATTATTAAATATTCACAATTCACTTTTTTTATCTCTAAGCCTTCCACCATCTATTCATTTCTATCTTTCAAAAAACGAGTGCTTAGAGAGAGAGTAATAAGAACGAGAAAGAGAGAAGTAAAAAGGAGGGAGAGGAGGAGCGGGTACTCTGTCACTTGCCATAATGGTTGTCGCGTTTCCGATACTAAACACCAGCCTATCGCCATTAACGACGACTCTTGGTCCCCTTCCATTTCATCTTCTTCCCATTCTTCTCCGTCGTGTTGCTCTCCCATGCCAGAGTGCCAGAGTTTCCTACACATCGTCCCTATCATTTGCCTTACTGTCTGCGAGATTTCAATTTTTTTTCATTTGTAAATAAAAATCTGAAAAAGATTATGCATGTTCACAACGGTATTTGTTTAAATTTGTTGAAAGTTGACTAATTTTGGTTTTTTATTGAAATATTGAAGCTTTGAGAGGTTGTTTGTTTCCGGGATTGTATGTTTTTGGGTTTTACGTATGGGGTATTTCATAAGGTTGTTTTTGGTTTCTAGTCATCCTGCGAGATCTGCATTGCAATTTTTAGTCTTTTGTTAGGTTTCTTTTAGTTCAAGTCACAACATCTACAATTTTCGGTTCAAGAAATTTCTGGTTTGCTTTTGGTCTTTTGTTTCTACCTCTTTTGTTATTAAGGTTCCAACCCGTGAAAACCCACCCGGGAAAATCCGTCACCCGTTCTACCCATCACCCGAACTAACCAAACACTCATATGGACGGAAACAGACTTCACTTTAGGCACTTCGATTTTCATCGAATTACCAATTTTTGGCCCAAAATTGACCGTAACCAACCATTGCCCAGCCCTGGCAACATATGTGAAAAAAAGGTAGGAAACTCATCGGTCTTGTAAATAGCAACACGAACTCCTTTTCGTTGAAGATAAAACAATAAATATCAGCGACAATTGATTTTTTTGATAAAAACAGAACTATTTTATTTCATTTAAAATATCGACTCAATACTTATAGGAACCTCGTGATAAACAAACATGAGAACTAGCATTAGACGTGACTACTCTTGTGAAGCATGAGCGACCATGTTGGCACAAACTCAACATGAGAGTTATTAATAAAAGAAGACATCAAATTTCTACACTCAAAGGACATGTTGGCACAAACTCAACATGAGAGTTATTAATAAAAGAAGACATCAAATTTCTACACTCAAAGGCAATCACTCTCAACTCAGAGTCATAAAAATCCACCGTTGAAGTATTAAAGCTATTCGCTACTACTTTGGAATCTACCTCAAAAAACACATTACATGTGTCCAGCTCTCTCGTCCAAAGGCAGACTTGATAAAAACAATAAGCTTCTACTTCCCCCTCCCTATCAGACATTAAAGGTATACTCCATACTGTTTTTGCACCAAGAAAATTACCACTATGGTCACGCAAGCATATGCCTACCCCAACTCTACCTCTATTATTATCAAAAAAATACATCTACATTGCATTTTAAAATACCCGAAGGGTTTTTTTCCCATTTCATAATAGCACCTAGTCTGACTAAATCAGGCACTATTGTTCATGATTCGGTTCAAAAGGAGAACAAAATCGAACTGAACCGAATCGGCTGAACAGTTCGTTCGAGCCGCACTGGAATAGTGGTTCGCCCGAACCGAACTGAACTAATTATTTGGTACGGTGAACTGGGTTCTAGTTTCTAAATTGAACCGGTTCTCAAAAAATGAATTGTTTCAAACTGAACTATGTTATCCGAACTATTTTGCCAAACTGACCTGTTTCATTCGAACTGTTTACCAAAATTATCAATTTTTTGACGAAATGTTGCCAATTTTTCGAGCTGAACCGAACTATGAACCGAACTATCATACGTTTTTCAACTTTTTATGATTTTGAAGGTTAACTATGTAAACTAAAATAATAATAATAATAATAATACAATCAATAAGAGTTTGAGATAAGAACCAAGTTGAATTTTCCGACCTGGTAAATGTGGATGAACCGTATATACATAATAAATTAAAAACAGAAAAGTATATATTATTCTCATAATAAATTAGCAATTTCCAAAGCAACAAAGCTAAAAGCATAAATGGAAATGGAAACAAGGAGGAAACTGGTCATAAACCCTCCACTGTGACACCAATCAATTTTAGTTCTTCATACAAAGTCAGACTAAGGGCTTCATACTATAAAAAGGTGAAAGAAAATCACTCCAACAAATACCAGAGGCCTTAAGAATATGTAGCTATGTACAGACTTAAGAATAAAAGACCTTCCAAAAACAAAAGAATTGATAAAATTGGATTTGATCCATCAGTTAATGGCACTGGATCTCTGCCACTGAAACATTAAAATTCAAAATGCATTGCATTATTGGTAGTTCTAAAAAATGTTCTTCATTCCCTTTTTTAAGTCTTGAAATTAAATTCACAAAACCAAGCCTCAAAAGAGAAATTTCAGCAGTGAACAAACTCATACAAAAAACATGTTTTGACCAGTATCCCAATTAATGCTCACTCTGACAAATTATCTAAGCCTGGTGTGCAGAAAATACCATCTACGCCTGGTATGCTCACTCTTAGTTTCCATCAAATTAGCCTTCTCTTCGCAACTGAGACTTCAACACTGGTTTCATCATCCTCCAAGCCACTCATGTTCCTAGTAAATCCTCTTCAACTGGACTGGAGCCATCTGTGCATACAGCAAAGAGAAGTTCCTCAGAATATGTTCTCACATCTTTTAAGCATAAGCAAACCACTAAAAATGAATGCAAAATCTTTAAATTGTGATACATTGACATTGGAAAGTTCCACATTGTTTTCTTGAAGGAATGTAATAAAATCCTTAAAATTCTCTTTTGTTAGTGATAATGGCTACTGTGAGGCCAAACTGCCTATTGAAAAGAAACAACGAAATCACTTTTAACTGAGCATGAAAATCAAATATTAGCCACTGATTAATGGCAATAGGAATCAAGCAAAAGAGTAATAAATTTACAGCATGCTAGCACTACTAATTCATGTGTTTCAAGATTTATAGTCAATTCCTATGTATATACACGACATTCAGGATCAAGCAGCTAGTTTACTCAAAACTTCAAAACAATTTACGGATATCAACAGAATGCCAGAATCTGCAACAAGTTACTATTTCCTTAGAATATTCATATTGCAGTTCTAATTTTCATCAATTAAATGAAATGGAAATGCAGTAAAAACAAGAATGGCAGAAAGTTTTAATCACTACCACTCTCAGGAACATCTAAGCAACTGAAAAAAACTGGCCCATTTCTGTAATTTCTGCCTCTATCCAATTATCTTGAAACATAGACATAACACAAATGTTAAGACCAACCAGCATATAGTTCATCATATAAATAATAACTACCTGACATATTTCCTCAGGTTTTCCCATCGATACAGATTAAAATGTTATTCTTTAATAAAGATCAAGATATATAGCTCAACCACTTCAAAGTATAAAGGGTATGCAAATTTTGATCCTATTCTTACTACAAAAATTGCTTCTAGAACTATGTCAGATCCCTTCACATCAGCTGCTAAACAATCAAAGCTTGTTTCAAAACAGATATCATTTTAGAGAAAATAGAAGCCCATCAATAATATGCATTACAACTATGACTAACAATCAATTAAAGACAGAAAAAAGACATAAAGCTATGTTGTCTCTTTGGAAAAAATTACCATTAGTAGGTGCTTCTAGAGACTATAAATCCATGCTCTCAAACTGTAAATATAAGAAAGGCAAGTAAAAATCTCTATAACAAAGTATGCAATGCAGATATCAGACAATCATGGTAAGGAAAGCCAACTACATAACACAAATTATCAATACCACCACGATTGGGTAAGAGTTCAATGTTTTCAGCAGAAACTGGTAAGACAGTAAGTCGTAGTTCTTCTTTGTTTTCCCTTGCATTTGCACGCTGCCGATCTTCCAATACATACCCAGCTCGGGCCATAACCGTGTAAGTAGCCCTCATCCAAATTGTTGTGAATAAGGAATTAGGAAGTTTGTAAATAGTAGATTTATTTATTCGGCCCAGGCCCGTTAGGTTTACGCATAGAATAGTCTATTTAAACTCATTAGTGTTTGTACTCAAGGTAAGGAAGACAATCAATAAGCGGAACTACGGTGCTCAGAGTCGCAGACGAGCAAAGATTGGCTGCGTGACCAATATGTGCGTCTTATATTTGTGACATGGTATCGATGGGGTTCGATCCAACACATGATGATTTCTACGGCGACTTGGTCGCTAGTGCGTTTGTCTCCGCCGTGTTCCAAGTTCGTGGTTTTGCTCTTGCTCTCGGCCAACGACGGCACTGGTTCCTGGCTTGTTGCTCTCGGCCAACGACGTGTTCCTGGTTCGTTGCTCTCTGTTCTCTCCTTGGGACGTGATTCTCCTCTGGTTCTCTGCTTCCGACGTGATTTCGTCTCCGTTTTCTCTGGTTCTCGGTTTCCTCTGGTTCTCGGCTTCTCCTCTGGGTTTCGTGGTTTCCTCTGGGTTCTCGGCTTCTCCTGGATCATCGTCTCTGGTTCTCGGCTTCTCCTGGATCATCGTCTCTGGTTCTCGGCTTCTCCTCTGGCTTTCCTACTTCTCGTTGATTTCTGTGTGGTTTGGCTGGGTTGTGTTGATCGTGGCTTGTAATTTGTTTGGCTGTGTTGATCGTGGGTTGTAATTTGTTTGGCTTGTAATTTGTTGATCAACGTGTTCCTTGTTGATTTTGTCGCTGTTGGTCCCATTGATACTTTTAATAATTTTTTAAATGGCGGAGAAAAGAAAGGGATATTTTTGTGTTCGTTTCTGACGGTAGAAATTATGCTGCTTGGGAATTTCAGTTCAAGATGTATGTCGAAAGGGAAAGGATTATGGAGTCACCTTGATGGGGTTTCAAGGCAGGAAGACAAAGCTGCCTTAGATGCGTGGGAAGTGAAAGATGCGCAAATTATTTCTTGGATACTTAGTACTATTGATCCTCAGATGATCAACAATTTGCGATCTTTCTCAACTGCTCAAGAAATGTGGAATTACTTGCGTATTTACAACAGGACAATCTGACCAAACGTTCCAATTGGAACTAGAAATTGCTAATTATAAACAAGGTAATTTGTCGATTCAAGAATATTATTTCTGGTTTCTGAATTTGTGGGCGAACACTCACGGGATTATATCTTTCTTTGTTCCCAATAAATCACTTTCATTTATCAAAGATGTTTATGATACTAGTATGAGATCAATTTCTCATGAAACCGCCGGAGTTTGAAACATTGCCAGGTGTTTCTCTGAATAGGAACCTGTTCCTTCCTTGGATATCTATGTTGGTGAAGCGCTCGGGGAAGAACAACGCGTCCATACTCAAGGAACCATGTCTCATGATCCCGATCCTTTACGAATCTGTGGCGGTTGCATATTCAGCTAAAATAGAGGCGAGAAGCGTGATATCGCGACAGACTCAATGCTTCTCTTGCAAACAATTTGGACATGTTGCTCGTAGTTGTCAAGAAATTTTGCAATTATTTGTAGCGGGAGAGTCATATCATCTCTGCACGTCCTCACTGGCGTCCTCCCACGACCAGGCTAAGCGTCGGGTCGCGAGGCATTCCATGCCCTATACTAGCTCTATGAGATGGTCCTTCCACGGTGGTGCATCGATGGTGGTGCTCTTGATCTGAATTGATTGACAAATGGTAGTGCTACGCTTTTCACCTTGAGCATTGCGGTAAGTCCTCTTTCATTTCGTCCATGGTTACTTGACTACGGTGCATCGAATCACATGACGGGTTCTCCTGGCAACACTTGCACAATTTAAATCCTTATAATGGCAATCATAAAATTCAAATTCTTGACGGGAGTATCATTCCTATAACTCATGTTGGTGACATCGACTCTACGTTTGAAATGTGCTAGCACTGGACTTGCTTCAATTTATTGTCTATTGGACAATTAGTGGATAGCGAGTGTAATGTTAATCTTTCGTCTTGGTTGTTTTGTGCGAGGAGCAGTGTCGGGAAGGTGATCGCGAAGGAGGTCCTAAAGTGGGAAGATTGTTTCCGGCTCGGTCTATTTCTAGTCATTTATCTCTTTGCGTGTATCTTTGTTTTGAATTCATGTGAGGATTGGCATATAGGAAGTTGGGCCGTCCAAACTCTGTTGTTTTGTCTCACTTATTTAAGACTGGTTTGTTGGGTACTAAACCTATGGATTCTAGTGCTGTATTTCATGTTACTGCTTGCAAATTAGCTAAAAGCAAAACACTTCCTTTTAAAATCAGGTGCTCATCGTGCTTCTACTTGTTTTGAGATAATTTATAGTGATGTTTGGGGAATCTCACTGTGAGCTTCTCATGCTCACTTTATAAATATTTTGTCACCTTTATCGATGATTATAGTCGGTTTACTTGGATTTATTTTCTTAAATCTAAATGCAAAGTGTTTTCTATGTTTAAGAAATTTCGATGTATGTTGAAAATCAATTTCAAAACGATATTAAAACTCTTGATCGATTACGGTGGTGAATATATGTCTCATGAGTTTCGGGGAGTTCTTCTACAAAGAAAGGTGTATTGTCTCAACGATCTTGTCCCCATACCCCTCAGCAAAATGGTGTTGCAGAACGTAAGAATCGTCACTTGTTGGATGTGACACGTACCTTACTTCTCCAGGCTTTTGTTCCATCCAGATTTTGGGTAGAGGCTCTTTCCACAGCTATTTTTTTTATCAATCATCTTCCTTCACGGTGATTGAGTTTGATTCTCCTTATTTTCGTCTTTTTAAAACTCAGCCTGATTATAGTAGTTTACATACTTTTGGGTGTGTTTGTTTTGTTCACTTACCATCCGCTGAAAGACATAAGCTTGGGGCACAATCTGTCCAATGTGCATTTATGGGCTATAGTCATTCTCATAAGGGTTTTGTGTGTTATGATGTCTCTAACCATCGTTTTCGCATTTCTAGGAATGTGACATTTTTTTATCATCAGTTTATGTTTCCTTGCCCTACTCCTGGTGACCGATATTGCTATACTTCTCCTCGTTTTCTACTTTGTCTCCATATATAGAGCGTTTGAAACCGAGGTCTTGTATATGCCCGGACAACGCGATAAACGAGTTCCGCTTGCCGCCCGACATCTTGACACGCCACACTGATCCACGATCGATCTGCGGATTGCACTGCAGCGTTTCTAGTAGAGCGTCTCGAGCACTTTGATAGATATTCACGAGCGGGTTTGATTCCTCACATCTTGCTTTAACTATTTCTCTATCGGCATATCTATTCCTACTTGTTACTCGCGGTATTAAAGATGTGTGTTGGGTAAATGCTATGAATGAGGAACTCAGGCCCTTCAGACAATTTACTTGGGATATTGTTCCTTGCCTCGATCTCGAGCCGTAGAAATTTGTAAATGGGTGTATTCTCTGAAACTAAATTGATGGATCTACCGATCGGTACAAGGCTCGATTGGTTTGCTTTGAAACCAGCAGGAATATGGCATTGATTATGATGAGACATTTGCACGATTGCTAAAATGACTTTGTTAGAATGGTGCTTTCTATATTGCTTCTCATGGGTGGTCTCTCCACCAATGGGCGTGAAGTTAATGCATTTCTTCATGTAGCAACCTGGACCGAAGATATTTATATGACTCCCCTCAGGGTCTATTTTCTTCATCTAAGGGTGCAAGCTCAAGCAGCTCTCTATATGGTTTGAAACAGCGCCTAGAGCATGGTATGAGAAATTCCGTTCCACTTTGCTTGGTTCTCTTTACCAGAAATCCAATATGATTCGTCTTTGTTCATTCACCGCACATCTACGAGGCATTGTTACGCTCCTTCTTTATGTTGATGATATGATCATTCTTTGGATTACGATGCAATTATACAAGTTAAACAAAAGCTTGAGCCTCATTTCAAATGAAAGACCCAGTGCTTTCACATTATTCCTACGGGACTCGAGGTTCATTCCTCTTGGGGTATATTTCTTCATCAAGTATGCCCGCGGACCTTATTGCTATCATTTGGCGGCCTCCGATCCGCTTAATCACATGGATACTCTTCTTGAAGTTAATGTTAAATACCCGCAGTGACGGGTGAACTTTTGGCCAGATCCTTTATTGTGTCGGCGGCTCGTGGGTAGTCTTAACTACTTGACCATTACTCGACCCGACGTTTCGTTTCTTTGTTCGAAGTGAGTCGATTCATGCATTCTCCTCGTCATCTTCACTGGGTTCGTCGTATAATTCGCTACTTGAAAGGTACCTACTCAACGGGGGCTTATTCTTTCCTCGTGGGACCCCTCTTAAGTTGATTGCCTACGATGATCTGATTGGGATGGGTGTCGACTGCTGTAGCTCATCCGGTGGTGCATGTTTCTTGGTTCTTCGTTGATCTCATGGAAAAGTAAGAAGCAAGCGAAGTCTCTAAGTCCTCATTGAATCGGAGTATCGTGCTATGTCTACGGCATGCTTCAAAGAAATACTAACTTCGTGGTCTTTTGGGTGAACTTGGATTTCTCAGCCGACGACATCTCTATCTTGACAATACTGAGTGTCATTGATTATTTGCAAATCCGGTTTTTCATAGCGTACTTAAGCATATTGAAGTTGATTGTCATGCTATTAAGTTTGAAGCCTATGATAATCATGTTATATCCATCCTCATATCAATACTCAATTTCAAGTTGCGAGATATTTTGACCAAAAGTGTTCCTCGCCCACGCCATCGGTTTCTTGGTGGCAAATTGATGCTCCTTGATGACGCGCATCAATTTGAGGGGGGGTGTGAATAAGGGATTAGGAAGTTTGTAAATAGTAAATTTATTTATTCGGCCCAGGCCCTGTAGGTTTACGGAGAGAATAGTCTATTTAAACTCATTAGTGTTTGTACTCAAGGTAAGGAAGACAATCAATAAAACGGAACTACAGCTGCTCTGTAGTCGCAGACGTAGGCAAAGATTGGCCGAACTGCGTGACCAATATTGCGTCTTATATTTGTGACAATTGTCCCATATTTTTCTTATTTCTATTAATCCACAAACTCCATAAAAGCATTACCCAAGCCTCTTTTCTTTCGGTCGATAAATGCTGCAGCAAGAGAAAGAAAAATTCTCTAAAATCTTCCACTCCTTTGCTCCATTTAACCACATCTGTCCAGAAAAAAATGATTTCCTCCAGCACTCTATACTTTTGGGACACATCACAAACACATGCCAACAACTTTCAATCCCACTTGCACAACACTGACATCCATACAAGCCCTCCAAAGGAAGGTCTTAACCTTAGAGGCACTTTAGTTCCCCAAGAGAAGAGTAAGACCAAGGGCCATCTATCGACAAACTGCTTGAATCTATCATCACTTCAATACAATAATTGTCAGCTGTTTTAATTAACAGTATAATTTCCTTGAACATGATGTCTCCAAATCAATCGATCCTCCTGTATTACATCAAATAAAGTTAATGCCATCACCTGATCGACATCCTAATCTAATACCAAGTTTCTAACCAATGACTCATTCCATCTCTTAATACCTGACAACATCAGATCACTGACACGAAAACTTGGATCATAATAATTCAGTAGGTGTCTAGCCTTCACTATTTTGCCATTCCTTAGCTATGGATCATGCCACACATTTACTTTCTCTCCACTTCCAATGCTCCATCTAGCGCCAAATTGAATTGAGAGTTTCAAATACTACGCCAAACATAACTAAGATTCCCTCCCAATGGAGCATCAAGAAAATCAGTTTGTGGAAAATATTTAGCTTTGAATAATCGAGCTACCAAAGAATGAGGATGAGTCATTAATCTCCAAGCTTGTTTACTAAGAAGAGAAAGGTCAAAAGCATAGAGATTACGCAATCCCATACCTCCATTATCCTTTTGCAGCGATAATTTATTCCACGACATCCAATTGATACCTTTATTACGTCCTCTACCAGTCACCCATAAAAAAGAATTCACGAGTTTTTGAATCTCATCCTCTAAGGAGGATAAGAAAGATACTCATAAAAAATAATTAGGAATAGAATGAAGCACTGATTTTATCTTTTATCATCACTTCCCTCCCAGTTTGAGATAAAACCCTCTCACTCCAAGAATTAATTTTCCTCCACACCCTAAATTTTTCATAAGGCTAGACATTGCCTTTTTACTCCAGCCAATGATTGAAGGAAGGCCTAGGTACTTATCCGTTCCCAAACAAATTTGCACACCCAAGATAGAAGCCAACATATCTTTCAGCTCCGAAATAACATTTCTGCTGTAGAACACCTCAGATAAGTGTTCTTTCAGAATGTCTTTCATCACTTTAACAAATGCTAAACTATTTCAATGATATCAACATAAAAGTAATTGAATGCCATATATTCAAGAGTTTGAAGTGTGCAGGGAATATGTAACAGATTTGACACCATATAAATTCTAACAGGATTTTGCTATGCTTAATTATGTTCATAGCTATCCAAAGAAAAATGAAAATAATATACTCAATAAAAATGCTAAACTTATTTGTAGAAACCCAACCAAAAAAATGAATTTTCAGTTCTTGAGTTTGTTAAGGGCAAGAAGAAATTCTATTCTGTAGACTGCTACTCAACTTTGCACCACAACTGTTCCATTAAAAGAACAGTTTTGCATATTGTAAGATCACATTACACTTAAATTATTGGCTTCTTTTATATTCGTTAACAGCTAAGGAGCAACCTTGGCCTTTAATTATGGGGAAAAAAAAGTATCTTGAAAAATAATTAAAGGACTTCCCCACATGTCATAATGACAAGAATACAAACTTGCAGAGAAATTTGTGAAGTACAGGCAGACAAACCAAAATGACATGATACAAGGTCTGAGTATGAAACAAACCGATCTTGATCATATGAAGAAAGTATGAAAAAAAATATTGCTCAGCCAAAAAACATATCAACTCATTTTCATGAATGTCAAAGGACAAATATACCACAAAAAATGCCTACACTCTTCACTGCAAAGTGAGTGCAAAAATATTAGAAATTAGAATTGCATATGTGACCAAGAATCGTCCAACTATCCACCACTAACTTAGTAATCCAGAAAGATCTAATATGTTTGTGGAGTCCTTGAGATGACTGAATCATCCATTTCTTGTAAGAGTTTGTTTGCAAGTAAGATGTTTTCCAAATTCAATATGGAGTGAAGCCAATAATAAATCATTTCCTTGAACAACATACTAGCCACTCAAGTCCTTCCAACATTTCCAAGGGCTTCAGCCATACAAGTAAAAGATAATGACCCGAACTAATACCCCTGAGTTTCCATCTGAGCAAGAAAAGATGTAGTTCTATCAAGGTCTCCTTTGCAACATTTACCAATTAATATTTGGCTACACGACTCATTGAAAATCTCTCCCCCAGGTGGAGGACTATGAGGACACTTAAAAAGCATGCTTTCTAAACCCTTGTTTCTCACCCCTAAAGAAAATAAAATATTGAATTGAATAAACATAAATATATACATATTTTAATGGAAATCATATATTCCTGCATATGATACTTTAAATAACTGGACGATCGTCGGACAGATCCTTAAGGTGGTTAAATAAAATATCTGGTATAATGGTATCATCACTCACATTGAGTTGTGTACTTGCAAAAACAGTATATCAATTATGGCTTTTACTGACTTTCCCTTATATCTTTCAGGTAGAAGAAAGCATACAACTTGCACAATAGCAACGCTATGCACGATCAATTTATAGAAAAAGGTAACAAATAGAGTTTAAATTATAAGACATCTATAACATCCTGGGCCGACCCACTGCCTACCGGACTCCTCGACCCATTGTCCGGTCCAGTCCATTGCCATATAGGCCTCAGCAGTATCCGGTGAAACTCACAGGACTGCACCACCCCCCTTTGGCCTTGGCCAAATTAATGGTGTTTTTGCCTCCCTAAGGATTCGAGCCTTGTACCTAGGGGTTAAATACAAGGTTTTTGAAACCCCTAGGTACAAGGCTCGAATCCTCAGGGAGGCAAAAACACCATTAATTTGGCCAAGGCCAAAGGGGGGTGGTGAAGTCCTGTGAGTTTCACCAGACACTGTTGAGGCCTATATGGCAATGGACCGGACAATGGGTCGGGGAGTCCAGTAGGCAGTGGGTCGGGCATTCTGTGGTACGACCCAATAGTGGTGACGGCCCAGGATGTTACAATAAAAAGGCGTCTTTTATTGTGACATCTGACCCACCACGGTACTAACAGCATGCAGCCACTATTATGGGCGCCTGATCATTATGCGCGCGGCGTCAAGACTCACGGGACTTGGATCCTTAAATCTGTTTTTTTGCCCATGGGAGACTCGAACCCGCATCCAAAGGGATATAGACCCTTGGGAAGCATCTCCCACTACCACCTGATTGGTCAGGTGGTAGTGGGAGATGCTTCCTGAGGGTCTATATCCCTGTCAGGTGGTAGTGGGAGATGTTTCCCGATGGTCTATATCCCTTTGGATGCGGGTTCGAGTATCCCATGGGGTAAAAGCAGGATTTAAGGGGATCCTAAAGTCCTGTGAGTGTCTGACGCGGTGTGGGTCGTTGTTGTGGCGCCAGGCTTGGCCTAATAGTGGTCAGGCCGCACAAAGATTGATACCAGCTGTGGTGGGTCGGATGTCACAACATCATTGTTATGGTTTCTTCTATTGATCCCCATGCAAGTGTCCTTATGCGACATAAGTGGTCTACAATGGTTTCCTCTACATAATGTCATACCAGAAGCTGTGGGAAATAGGTCAGAGATTGGATGTGTAACCCCTTTATGTATATCATTGGAAGTGTGTATTGTAACCCCTCTATATATACTATGTAGAGATAGGATGTGTGTCAATGACAGCCGAGTCAGTATAGGCCAACTTCCTCCACCCTTAGTAGTACTTTAAGCAATACTTAAGCAATCGCCAAATATCACAAACTAGGAGAAGCTGCAAAAGTAAACTTCTCAAACTTATCTTAGAAAACAAATTTTATGGTTTCAGCTCTTGTGTCAAATTTCAATATACTGTGGCATTTGACTCCAATTTTTTTAAGTTATCTGCTGAAGGGCATCACAAAGCAAATAGGAGGACAAACGCACCAAGTTGTAGCAAAGGTATAGTATGCAAGAGGTATGATCAGTGGTTCTTTTTTCACTTTTTGAGGAGCTTGGCTTATACTACATTGGCCCTGTGAATATTCACAACATTCAAGATCTTGTCACCATATTTCAAAAAGTAAAAGCAATTCTTGCCCCCAGGTGGCTAGGTCCAATTTCTGCTCATATGTACCACCCTTTTCAGATTATGAAAAAAGATTTCAACTTACGGTGGCAATTCACATTCCAGATCTACCTTACAGAGTATGTATACCCTGTTAAATTTTGCTTGGACAAGATTGAAGGTTTTTTGTTTTTTTGAAGAGGCAATTTTTTTTTATTACAAATGCATAACAAGGGTCCAAGCACAAAATGGGCCAAGCCCAATTACAACATAAACAACAGTACCAAGCTTTTAGTAACACTAACCGCCTAAACCCTAATGCCATACTTCTACACTTTGACCCAAAAAAAAAAAAAAAAACCTAATGCCATACACCTTACAAAACATACCCAATCTCCGCAGGCAAAATGAAGGGACCACCTAAGGCACCAAAACAATATAAAACTACCTCCATTGGACTCAAGCTCTGTACCGTGGAGACTCATACAAAGTTCCTAAAAGCGCACCAAAAACAACAACAATTCAGGAAATACAGTACAGAGCATGCCTCTGCAAATACCAAAACATGACACAGCAACCTTAGAGATAAAATGATAAATATGTCTCACATGATAGCAACGACCCATTTTGATCACTGAGCAGCACTAGTGATGACCAATACATGACAAAGAAGCTCAATTCAGCCGTCCAAAATCTGAACATTGCTTACAAAATGAGTGTTCGCGAGTACCAAAGTGTGACTTCCTATGCCACAATTAGAAGAGAATTGGGTTATTGGGGAAAGCAACTTGAATGCAAATGAAGAGAATCTATATATATATAGGGTAAATAGTGTGCCGGCGACTTCATAGATATGTTGAGCATGAATTTCTATTCACCACAAACTTAGCAATAGAAGCCAAAGCAGTAGCAATTTTATTCCATTCCAAAACAAGCAAAACATGAATTCTCCAATGAATAGCAAACCCCCAATCAGATTGAGTCATCACCAATCTTAAAATCCTCTCCAAGACTTGAACCTTTTCTCTTCAATGAGGTATCAATTGACGCTAACAGAGTTGCTCCAACAGTTTATGTCCCCTATCAACCAACATCAACTCTTCACCATCAGCATTATTAAGCAATTTAAAATACTTCTTCATTATGTAGCAGAGCATTATGTAGCCTGATAAACATTGTAACCAACAAAAACCAGAACTTCGAACCTGGTCCAACAGCAAAGCCAAGTGGCAGAAAGATGTTAAGTCAGATAGCCACCATTGGTCTGCTACAAAGACATGCATCAACCAGAAAGTGATCATCACACCAAATTAAACATAAAAAATGTAGTCCAGACTAGCATGAATAGCAACAGCATAGTAGTAGTTCTGCTCCATTACATGCCTTAATAAATCATATTATTGTATAACACATTTCTTAAAGAATAGTGATACATATACAGATTCAATGACTCTGCATGTACAATAAGAGTGTATTCTTCTTTGGATGTGGGCTCAAAAATTTGCAAAGCTAATACTTACTATTCTTCATAGTAATAACGATAAAATTTGCATTGACATTAAGATACAAGTTTTAAATATTCATCAGTCTCAATGTCACAAATACAGTATATTGAAAAAAGTGTCACGGATATCAAATAAGGAATATATTTTACTGATGCAGCCATTCTTCTACTAGAAAAGCGCCTCGGATGGGATTATTCATGTAAGCAGTTGGTAAAGAATTCAAGTAGAATTTGTAGCACTTATCCTTTGAATGTCCCAACGATCCTTTGAAGGGTCGATCCTTTTTACTATTAGAACTTCTAAAACTATGTCAACATTGAATATAAAATGCTCTATGCAGTACAATCATGGAGGGAAAAGACAACAGCAGCAGGTCTATTGATTCCCCCTCCAGGCTCCGGTTATCTTAAAAAATCAATCAAGCTTGAGAAATGAGAATAGAAAGAAAGGAAAGGGGGAAAAAGCAGATATGATAATTTTCTAAGATGGGGTGGGTGGATTGGGAAAGATTCGTGATGGTCAGGCCATTTTGCCGCCTGTATTGACACATCAAATACCCCTCCCCGTCATCCCTTGGCAGCTATATTCTCTCTCTCTCTCTCTCTCATGAAATCCCTCAACTGTGAATTTCCAAACTGTTTCCTTGAGCTCTTGCGAAGCCCTTGAATTCCTGGATCATTTGACATGGGATCATCTGACATGGGTTCCTCCTTTCTAACTAAAGAAAATATTAGTTAAACTTAGTTTTAAAATCCACTACTCATTCATTTCATCCGCCGCACCACACAGTGTGAACTTGTCGGTCTTCTCATCATTGAATAGCACTTGAATGGAACAGGAACTAATGCAGTTACTAATAAGAGCCACAAAATATATTTGGAGAAACAAATATCACACAAAGTATCAACAATAAACTAGCATCAAAACCTAACCCTTTTCCAAGTGAACCATGATAGTAACCATTCTTTTTTCCCTTTCAGAGTCCTCATTGATTGGAACACTTCTTGTGCCACATCTATGTAGTCAGAACTCTGTCTCACCTGTATGACAGTGTGTTGGCCGGGAGAAATTAGGAAACTCAAAAGCTGTCTCATTAGTTCAGACTCCAAAGAGTTGGGTTTTGTTGCCTCCGTCTCCATCCCCACTATTGTCACTTTCTTTGTATTTCGCTTCAGTACATCATTTGAAACTCTAACAGAGGTATACATAGTAATAATTCCTAGGCTAATCCAACACGAGGACTCACTTCATAGCAATTGCAAAATTGCATTTAGGGTCATCAAAGCATAATAGTTACCACTATCTCGTACCTTATGAATAAAAATTTATATTAAAAATTGCATTTAAGGCCATCATCCAGCTTTTAGATTATGAATAGAGTTCATAATGCAGTTTCGTTTAGGGTTATCAAGACATTCCATCCCTTACAATCATGGAACATATCCATCTGCATCGAAATATATAAACCAGATGGTAAAATCTACTGGAATGAAAATTCCAAAATCAAATTCAGACAAGTGACGCTGAAAGAGTGTAAGCTGGAGGTCCCGGGTTAAACTAACATTTCTAATAATTACTAACAACTAACATTTGCCTATAAAAAAAAAAAAATTTCAGACAAGTGCCACTGCAGAAAATAATATTGCAGTTTCAAAATTACATTTAGGGTCATCGAAGCACAATAGATACCATCCATACATTGTGAATAAAATTCATATTAAAATTGCATGTGTGGCCACCATCCAGCTTTTACATTATGAATAAAAGAGTTCATAATGCAGTTTCCTTTAGGGTCATCAAGGCATCGAATCCCCTTACAAAAATTATGGAACATAGTATCCATCTTGCAGCAGAATTTGGGGTTATTAGGCTCATATATACCACCCCTTTTGCAGATTATGAAAAAAGATTTCATCTCACATTGCCAAGCGACGGTCCAGATCAACCTTTTAGGGTTTGTATACCCTGTTTTTTGATTTTAGAATTTACTTTATGAATAAAAGAGTTAATAATGAAGTTTCCTTTAGGGTCATCGAGGCATCCCATCACTTACAAAAATCATGGAACCAATTTGGGGTTATTAGGCTCATATATACCACCCCTTTTGAATATAGTGAAAAAAGATTTCATCTCATTGGAAACTCATGGTCCAGAACAACCATGTAGGGTTTGTGTACCCTGTTAAATTTTGATTTCACAATTTACATTATGAATAAAAGAGTTCATAATGTTGTTTCATCAAGGCATCCAATCACTTACAAAATCATGGAACCAAGTATCTATCTTGCAGCAGAATTTGGGGTTATTAGGCTCATATATACCACCTCTTTTGCAGATAATGAAAAAAAAGAATTCATCTCACATTGGCAACCCACGGTGCAGATCAATCTTTTAGGGTTGTATCCCCTGTTAAATTTTGATTTCACAAGATCGAAGGTTCTTGGATATTCAATAATAAAAAAAATGTGTGACCCAGCAACGTGACCGACAGGCATCAAATATAAATCAAGAGAGAGGAAGAGGAAAAAATGTAGCAGAAAAAGGGCTGAAAGATCACACAAATTCAGACGAGTGACACTGCAGGATTTCAATATTGCAAGTTTTAGATGATTGACGGAACCGCCATTGAAACCAACCGAACCACCAACGAGTAGCATTGTAACCTTGAAGCAGAAGAATTGGAGAATTGTAACCACCAACGAGTAGCATTGTAACCTTGAGCTGTCTCAGACCAAAATGAAAAACTAATTCATCTTGCAAGATTCGACGATCAAGAAAAAGACGCTACTATAGCTAGCAAACGGAAGAACTCCGTCCCAAAACATTTGATGCCGGAACACAATTTTGGGACAGAGTGGGGTTTGCACAACGAGAAGATGAATAAAAGATTGAAAATAATAATAGCAGTGATAAAGCGACAAAAAGATCAAATTCAGACGAGCTATACAGCTAAACTTGATAGAACCCTCGCTTCCGATTCATCGAGGTCGAATCAAGAAGCTGGTATTTCCTTTTCTTTTGATCGAAAAAGTTTACCTTTCCTTTCGGTTTCTACTTTCTGCACCCTCTCTTTCTCTCTCACATGCCGAATAAATAACAAACGCTTTGCCTCCGTGACGAATTTATATATCCAGTTTCAAGAGAAAATAGGGCTGCTGATTTTCCATAAAAACCCTTTATTAAAAAACTTACACATATCTATTTTGAGGACAAAATTGAGATTATATTATTTTTTACGATTAATTAATGACTTCTTACAAAATAACAAAAAATAAGAAAATATTGTTGTCAGCGATCACTTTCCGCTCACACTCACCTTCGCCGCAAGGAGAGAGCTTTTCTTCTTCTCGCTTCTTCCATGCGCCTCGAGCTCCTCATTTGTCTTCTCCATCTACTTCCTTCTCTATCTACCTGGTCTTCTCCATCTACTTCATTCTCCATCTACTTGCTTCTCCATCTTTGCTTCTTCTTCTACTTCTCTTATTTTGGTTAATTTTCCATTGTCTGCATCTCCATCTATTGTCACGCTTTTTCATATATTGATTTTGATTCATCATCTTTTTTTCCAAAGGTGTAACTAGAGACCCCATTTGTTACTTCAAGACCACGATCATTGAAGGTATGAAGGCTTTAGTTCCATTTTTTTTCTTGCTCTATGGTTTGATTTTAATCTTTCTCACAAGAGAATGGGTTTCACAAAATGAGGCCACATTTGCTCATGTTTCGTTGAATGGGTTTCACAAATGGGTTTCATCAACAATTATTTATAGTCATGTTTTGTTAAGTTTGCTTGCTAATTTTTTTGGGCTTAATAACAGGTTGGCGTGTAAATGAATTTAGGCAATCTCAAAACTTAATATATTACATAGTTTATGACATAGTCTGGATCGAATTTATCATTGTGAAATGAAGGCTCTGATTGCAAACTCTATGTTATGCAAACTTGCAAAGTACTTTCTATTTAGATTATGGACTCTAAATGGTACTCTAGATTATGGACTCTAAATAGTACTCTGAATATCTTTGTTCTTAACACATTGTCAAAATCATCTCAAGCCTATGTGATTTGTCTTTTTCTGCTGTGTCTTTTTACTATTTTTTAACCACTTCTTCAAGTTGGATTTTAATGACTTTGTTGTTGGATTTTTGCATTTTCAAGAAATGGCTCGCAAGTTTGACATGCTCAAAGAGATAGATAACTCTAAACAGTTATGGAAGGTTGCTGTTAGAATTGTTGATGTTTGGTGGGTGCCGCCGAAACCTCCTCAACTAGAGCATCTTGAATTAGTCTTAATGGATGCAAAGGTTTCATTGTCAATCCCACTTGAAACTATGTTTTGGTATTCCATAACTTTCATCTTTCTTATTCTTTGTGTTCATCTTACAATGAACTAGGGTGATAAGATCCAAGTGTCACTTTATAAAGAAGAATTAGTGAAATGGAAGTCAAAGTTGAAGGAGCATAGTACTTATATCATACACTATTTTAAGGTAGTGTCTAATGATCTTCAGTACAAGGCCTGTGACCATCCGTACAGAATTTATTTTATTGGAGGTACAATTGTCAAAGAGCAACACCTGTGAGATTCCACCATATGAATACCAATTTAAGAATTTTGGTGACATTCTTGTGGCAATTTTCAGACTTGACCGTTAAGAGGTAATAGTTTACAGTAATTACTATTTATCAACATATTTGCTAATGTTATTTCGTTTTACAAAAAAGTTTATTAAGTATCGCATTGTTATCATTCTTCAGAGATCATAGGAACAGTGCATGAAGTTTCATATTCTCAACCTACTGGAGATCAGAAGAAATTTATTTTTACCATTAGAGATTTTAGGTATTATACTTGCTTTTTTCTTAAGTTTTATGAAAATTTCATTTTACCATTCATATTATAAGTATTGTTTGTATTTTAACAATTATTTATTTATAAATGATGTTGTAGTGGTGGAGTCGATAGGTTGTACTTTTGGGATGACTATGCCATGAAAATGATGACTTATAAAGAAAAGCCAAGTCTCGAACAAATTATTTTTATAATCTTGACACATGCAAGAATCAAACCACCAGAAAGGTTAAAATAATGTATTATACCTAATTGTCATTTATTAATGGATTCCTATTTAAGCAATCTGTTATAAGAATATATACCTCATGTGTTTTCAGGAAAATATCCAAAGATCGATATCAAATTCTTGGTATGACTCAAAAATTGTTGATTAATGAAGATATCTGAGATAGAGAGCTATAAAATAGGTAGAGCACTCTCATTTTAGTGATCCATAATGACAAATAATAAAATGTAGAATTCTTATAATAAATACTCAATTTAATTTCTCAGAATATCATTTATTGCAGATTTGTCACGTGAATGAACCTACTCGAACCATCAACAGTAGATCAGAGTCAGGTCTCTGCAGCCTCTTCAATTTTCTCAGTGAAAGATTCATGTATAAAGTCGAGGTTAAGTCTATTGCAGATATAAATAGAATTAGAGGTTAGTATTAATTGAATCAGATTGTTAATGGTTTTGTTATTATGTGTATATTCCTACCGCTTTTGTCAGTACTAATTGCCCTTAACTCATCCTAATACAAGTAGGAAGTGTCTGTAATCAAGTGGGACCACGAGATTTTGTTGTTAGCAAGAATGGTTGGAGCTATGAAGGGTGCATGAGTTGCACTAGAAGAGCTGGTGGCACATGTTCCATACAAATGTGAATGTGGGAATGTTAATGAACACTCTATACCAAGGTACTTTTGTTTGAAATTTAGAACTTTTAATTAAGAATAAGTAAAACTATGAGCTTAATTTTTTGTTTAACTATGGCAAATGATTGAGGACAGGTATAAGCTAGAAATCAATGTCTATCATAACAACCATGGTTCAAAATTTATCTTTGGGATCAAGATTGCCGTGACCTTATAGGCAACTCTTTCTCTGAACTAAGGCGAAGATGATTGAGGTATGTATTAATCAGTGATCTTACTGATGTAGTATTTATTGTTTTGACTTATCAATAGCATAACGACATCCGATTTTTACTCAAACTTATTATCTTCGAGCTAGAAGGTGAAGACGAACCTAATGTTTATCCAGAGAACCTGATAGAATGTTGGCTAGACTTTAGCACTTAAAGTTAAGGTGCAACCATCCATAGCCAATCATCGTGATTAAGGCATTTGATGATGCTGAATCGTTCAATCAATTCAACCAATTTGAATCTCAAGAGGTATATTAAATCTAGGCTATATAAATTTTAACAATTATTAACTATAGGATTAATACATTTTATAAATTTGTTGTTATTATTATTAGGAGACATCCAACCGACAAAGGAAAGTCTTTGGTGAGTGGAGATCTTCTTTGAAACTGTGGAGTATATATGGTCCAAAGATATAAATTATAGCAATTATTAACTATAGGATTAATGCATTTCAAAATCACATTTGTTATTATTAGAGACATCTAACTGGACAAAGGAAAGTTCAAGAGTGAAGATCTTCGCTTTGAAACTGTAAGTATAAATGGTCCAGTTTAGTGCTTTAGTACAGTTATATTATTACTATTGTTGTACGTACTGGATAAGAGCTAATTCACTCTAAGTATTTTGTCACGAGCCTTTATCTCGGGAACACAGATCATGATCTAGACCTAGCAAATTTGCTATAACTCCCAAAAGACTTTCATCCTAAATGCAGCTTTGATGACCACCAAAGTCAAGAATTGGTTTTCGCCAAATGTCATCTACAAAAATCCCGAGGAATATTAAAAGTGAATGAAATTTTATAGCTTCATCGCGACTTTGACAACCGGTGTAACTTTTTTGATGGCCATTTCAAGTACTCTTGGGTGTTGTCTAACTTTTTGTGTGTAAGATATTAAAACAAAGGATGTGTAGAGATTATCACCATGAAATATAATTTCCATGTGTTTTGTAAAATGAATGTACCATGATAAACAATGGCTCATTGACACCTTAATCTTTTTTGGATCACCAATATGTTTGTATTACTATTGTCTCTCACTTCCTCCCAATTATATTCTCTTTGAAAATGAGTGGAGATGCTATAATATGTTTGTATTACTTCACTTTACTTGACAAAGTTTGCTCCACAATACTTCTGTGAAAATGTGTGGAGGTGCTATAATATGTTTGTATTACTTAAAAGTATTTGATATTACTTTTTTAACAATTTTCAAAAGTTAGCCACTAAAAAAATGGAACCAAGAATGCATCACATAACGTGAACTATTAAAAAACCATTAGTCCAAAAGAAAAGAAACTGACTAACTAATCAGCATTCATTAGAGTAACATATGGTTATGGTGTAAACAATTGAAACTTTTTGACTTTTTATGATTTATTATAAATTAAAAAGACCACTCATTTTAAATTATCATCATGATTGAATTGGATTTGACTAAAATCAGATTGTATAGATATTATAAAATCAGAAAATTACATTTATTCTAGGGAGTTGTTATAGATAGCCATTATCAAGAAAAAAACTCATGGAAAATGGTGTAATAAAAATGGCTGTCAACTATTCACCATAAAAATAAAAGAAAAAGAAATGGTTGTCAACTAGCTAGAGTTTGAAGCAGTGGAGTAGGTTGGGTAATAGGTACAACAAATCACACACAATCAGAAAAGGATGGAACAGTTTCCAAGAACCAGAGAGATAAAAAATGGAACAAGAAAATTGAAGTTTAAAACTGCTAAGCCGAGTACACTTGCAGATCAAACATCCTTAACAAGTTTTCATCTTCTCCAACGAGAATGAAAAAAGAGTTCAACCAAATGAAGCAATAGAGGCAGATTCAAGAAATTAGTGTTCCATTTCTTCAGAAAGAAACTTCTAAGGTTAGTAATCTATGTAAATATTCATCTCTTATCAATCAATAAACCTCTTCCATTTTTCCTTAGAAATATTCATTTCTTAAAAGTCCATAGGTTCTAAATCCTCTATACCCATTTGTTCCTTCAACTTATAATCGATGAGCGATGACAACGAGTTAGGACACATACATAAGAAACTTAGTACTCCTTGTCATTTTTGCACTCACGGTGGCTTGCAAATTTAATAAGCCATTCCTCGTCATTTTTTTCCATTCTTCTATTAACTATAAGGCATGGTATTTGTGGTTCATTCTTCTGGTGGATCCTTGGTGTCCAGACACGTTGAATTGACCAAAGTTTTCTATACCAAGGTTTATAAAACTTTGTTATTGTGCTTTGTTATCGATTTAGTCATATGCTAATGTAAACACAAATTAGAGTTACTTATACTATTTAATTACATTGTCTCTTATTCTGAGTCATTTTCTTAATGGACAATACTGATAAGAAGTTCTTCTAAAATATGGTTATATTTGATTTTGGTGCATCACTATGTTTACTGGAGGCATTGCATCATACTGCTTAAGGAGATTTACTGTTTTATAAAAAGAGATGACCTTCATTTGATACCTTACTTTAATACCTTCATCGAGTTGTTGGGTTCAATGACTACCCCGTTAAGTTATCAAGTTCGCTTCGTAATTACTGCAAGTACCAACAAAATGGATAAACAACAAAGAACAATGAAGGATCTAGCATTAGTAGCACGCTTTGAAAAGAAAGAATGTGCTCCGAGAAAGAAGTGCAAGTAAATCCACAACCAACTCTAATCAATCTGGGAATAACTTCAGCCAATTTCAAGAAATAGGACACCATTGTCTGATATTACTTCTAACACACTCAATGAGAGGAGACCTAACAATACACAATTTACGTTCAGCTCTAATGCTAATGTATATACTCATCCAAGTGCTATCGAACATTCATTTCAGAGAAAAGAAAGAGTTGTTTGTATTGATACAATGGGAGTGAACTTAATGAGCAAATTTACTGAAACGACACATAATTGGGTCAATGAACATAATGCAAGTAGTTCCTCCAACGTAGCATCCACTTCAACTACGACATTTTCGGATCATTTTAGCCCAAGCACAAGTTTTAATAGAGAAAACAGATTTCATTCAATTTCTGATGTGCTTAGTGATTCAGACACTGATATTCATCCTACTAAAGGCATCTTGTTTTTAATTATATTATGTAACTTACCTCAGGATAACCTATGCCTAACTTATTACTCTATACTAATGTATTAAACATGATTAATTTTCTGTTTCCATTAGGATTAAATTCTGACAGTGATTCGAGTTCAGATGATGAAGGACCATATGCGAATAATATTAATCCTCGAAAGACAACAATGTTAATGAAGGTACTTTGTTAGATCTTTTAATGAATATGTATGCTGATAATTATGTGCTTCTTATTAATACCATCTTCATTAATTTATACGATACGAAGATATCGGGGATCCGCTTATTGAATGTCAATACTGCGGAGCATGTAATGCGGGTATCAAGAGAGAACTCGCAAGCACGTGCACGCCATACGCTTCCTAAGTATCAACTATGTTGTCAGGTCATGGAAAGATTCAACTACCGCTATTGAAGCCACCACCGACTATCTTCAACATCTATCGCTTTGATAATCATTCACCGAGACTCCAAAATTATCGGCATGTTGAACCTATAACATGATGTTTGCATTCACATCGCCAGAGCAAAACTTGACAACTCAATTAATAATAGTAGAGGACCACCAACTATTAGAATACAAGGTCAACCATGCCACGAAATTGGCGATCTATTGTCTATGCCAGTCAACCTCAAAGTTCGCAGACAACTCACATTTATGATACAAAATGAGATACAAAACAAATTCAAGTAGTAAGGTACAAACATATGCTTATGCATTTTCACCTCACCACCTTTTTTATTCATTATATGAAGATTCTTTCCTACAATACTATTACGCTTCTATTATACATAAACCTATTAATTTACCAAGTCAAATTTTTTACTCTTTAACAGAACCACAACAATATTGATCCGTAGATTGTATAAATTGTCTCCGCCATGCTAGATCAATATAATGAACATGCCAAAGTCATTTAGGATGGCCAGTGATAGATTGAAATATGGCAATGTGCACGATCTAAAGTTAAGGCTCATTTCTGAAAGATCTCGATGGTAGAATTTATAACCTACCATCCGTTTCATAGTCGCGCTTATTGTTAGTGATGTTGATCTTGCTTCAATCAGGGGATATAATTATGGAAACGCAAAGCTAGAACTTCAAAAAATAGATGAGTTGTGCACGTAGGTTATTTGGGTTACCAATATCCACTTATATTTCCCTATGGTGAAGATGGCTACAAACATGATGTATACCATAGAAATACATGGTAATTCCTGCACCACCAAAAGGAATCGAGTTACTATCGGAGAATGGCTTTCCTTTAGAATTGAGACTAGAAAAAATGAGGCACAAACTTTATTGAGATCAAGAAGACTGTTCCAACAATTTTTGGTCGATGGTTATACTTATGATGGAGTCGAGATAGGCTATCTTTCATCGGAGAAATCAATCCAAATTAAGAGTTGACAAATACCGTAGTTTGAATGAGGGAGATAAAAATCTACAAACTCAAGGTTCAAATGCAGGTAAAAGAATCATATTACCTTCGACGTTTGTGGGAAGTCGTAGATATATGGATCAGTTGCTTTGATACGGCATGGCGATATGCAGCTTTCGCTGGGTTTCTGATTTGTTTTTAACTTTTACATGCAATCCTAATTGGCCTGAAATTCGAGTGGTTACTTGCTCCCATTCATTTGGAACCACATGATCGCCCTTGTATAATATCAAGAGTTTTCAAAATTAAATCGAGCAATCATATCGGATGTGACAAAGAAGCCAGTGTTCTGGCAAAGTACTCGCATGTAAGTTTCAATTTCTTCATTCACGTAATTTTAATTCATAATATAATTATGAACAAAGGTATCATATAAGTATAGTTCTATTTATTAATTATTAGTTTTTTTTCCAGATATGTACCCAATTGAATTCCGCAAAGAGGGTCACGATTGCACACATACTTCTTTTCTACATCCTCCAATAAGTACCCAACCGAGATGATATTGACAAAATTATTTCAGCTGAGATGCCAAATGAGAATGATGACAATGAGGTGGATAAGTTAGGAAAAACTCACATGTTACATGGTCCTGTGGCTTAGCTAATGTGACTCCATGCATGATGGATGGGAAATGCTCTAGATATTATCCTAAGTCATTTCAAAGCACAACTATTGTTGACCAATCTGGATATCCAAAGATATAGAAGAAGAGATAATGGTCACATAATTATGAAGAATGGTGTTGTTTTTGGACAATCATCATGTTGTCCCCTTACAACCCAAAGTTGTTATCAAGTACCCAAGCACATATAAACATGGAATGGTGTAACCAAAGTACTTCAATCAAATACTTATTCAAGTACATCAACAAAGGGTATGATCGGATTACATTTGTTATAGTTCCAAGTCAAGATCCTAAATACCTAATGATGGAAACATTGATGAGGAGATCAAGCAATACCTTGATCAGAGGTAATGTGTCACCATGTGAGGCTGTTAATTTTTTCTTTTCCAATTCATAGTAGAAAGCCAGCAAGTTGAAAGGTTGTACTTTCACCTTCCGTGAGAGCAAGCTATGTACTTTAATGATCATGAAGACATTGATGATGTACTTTACAAGCCAAGTGTTACTGATTCAATGTTTACTGACTTGGATGGAATCCAATAAAACATTTTCTCAAGGCGTAAACTTGACTTATGGACAATATGTTTCCAAATTTGTGTAATGTGAAGAAAACAAGGTGTTGGAAACCAAGAAAAAAGGTTATACTTGTTGGAAGGCTAATATGGGTTCCTCCAAGAAACCTCGGAGAGCTATTTTATTTAAGAATGATGTTAACTGTTGTAAAGAGGAGCAACTTCCTACGAAGACATAAAAGCAGTTACAACATCCAATATCCAACTTTTAGAGATAGCATGCTTAGAATGGGATTGCTTGAGGATGACAGAGAATACAGAAGCTTTAAAAGAAGCTATGATTGGGGTTCAGTGTCACTATTTGAGGAAGTTGTTCGTCACAATCCTATTATCAAGCAAAGTGTTAATAGCACTGCAGAACATGTATGGATCAAACATGGCAATTGTTGTCCGATGGAATCCTTTATGAACAAAGAAGGTTATCAAATAACCATGGTATGTATGCACTACCAATAGTAAAACCTATGATACTATCTCGGTTACTATTTATGTTGTATACTTTCAAACAATGATAATACTTATAATATTGTTAATCCTATGTTTGTAGAGTCAGCTTCTTGAAGAACAATTGCAAAACTTAACTCCCATCTGGAAATTGAAAATTATTGCAAGCTAATAGAAAAAGCTTAAGGGATTATCCATCAATGCCATATCCAAATGGATATATCACAGGTCAACTAGGAAATAGGCTCGTATATGCGAGCAGAACGTGATTATAATGCGGGAGCTTTCGTGATCAATTTCAGACTTTATTTAGTTCTCTAACTGCAACATATACTTTCATGAAACTATTAAAATTTAACTATTATAATTACTTTTATCCGACGAATGGAATACTTTTACTAATATCAAGTAAGTTGATTTTAAGCAGGATGAACAAAAGGTATATTTGACACCACCATTATGAAAGATGAATATGCAAAGAGCGTGGTATGTTCTTTTCTATATGGTTTTGGTGGTGCGAAGGTAAAACATTCATGTGGAACACTTTCTCCTCGCCTTTACGCTCAAGGTCATATAGTAATCTGACTGTTGCATCAAGCTTGATATAGCTTCCCTATTATTACCGTGAGGTAGAACGCACACTCAAAGTTCAAAATACTGTTCTCCCACACTAGATAACAGCACTTGCAACATCCATCAAGGGAGTGAACTTGCTGAACTTTTGAAACAAACTAAGTTAATAATATGGGACGAAGCTCCGATGGCACATAAGTTTTGTTTTGAGGCATTGGATAAAACTGTAAGAGACATCATGAATAATGGATCTTCAGTATTCGGAGGAAAAGTAGTTGTCTTTGGAGGAGACTTTCGACAAATTCTACCTGTCATTCCTAGAGGAAGTCGTTCGGATATTGTACATGCAACAATTAATGCATCATATCTCTGTGATCATTGTCAAGTATCAACCCTCACGAAAAACATGTGTTTGCAACGTGGCATGGATAATACAAGTGAATCAGAACTTAGAGAGTTCTCCCAATGGATTTTGGATGTTGGAGATGGCAAAATTTCTGAGCCTAATGATGGATATGCAGAGATAGATATTCCAGAGGAACTTTTGATTACAAATTTTCATGATCCAATAGAAGCTATAGTTCAAAGCACATATCCTAATCTAATTAATGAATACATGAATGAAGAATTCTTGCAATCTAGAAGGCACTTAGCATCAACAATTGAAGTTGTTGATTTAAATCAATGATTACATGTTGAACTTGATTCCGTGTAATCAATTATTTATTTCATTTAAAATTTCATTGATACTATAATACCCTATATTTCAACAATTATGAAAATTCATTTTATTTTATTTTTCATGATTACTGAGAGATGAAAAAGAATATCTAAGTTCCGATTCTATTGATAAGTCGTAAAGCTTATGAGAACGTAACCATTTGAGGTACTTACCCTGAATTTTTAAGTTCTCTCAAAGCTTGGGTCTTCCTAATCATATAATCAAACTTAAGGTTGGCACTCAATAATGCTATTAAGAAATTTGGACCAATCTGAAGGTTTATGTAATGGAACAAGATTGATTGTTACAAGACTAGCAAATCATGTCATTGAGGCAAAATCATGTCCTGGAAAGAACATTGGAACCAAGGTATATATCCCTAGAATGTCTATGTCACCATCATAATCACCTTGGCCTTTCAAGCTTATCAAGACAATTTCCAATAATTGTTTCATACCCAATGACGATCAACAAGTCTCAAGGTCAATCATTATCAAGTGTGGGATTATACTTACCTAGGCGAGTCTTTAGTCATGGTCAATTGTATGTGGCAATTTCTAGAGTTCAAAGTAAAAGGGCTTGAAGATATTGATACATGATAAGGATAAGAATCCACTAAACAAAACCACCAATGTGGTTTTCAAAGAAGTCTTCCAAAATTTATAACAAGTAAGTATCTTAATATGCTACTTCAATTTAAATTGTTATATGTACTCTAATACTTTAAGACTAGCATTATACCTTTACTATATATAGCAGCATATTATATTTGACAGTTAAGCAAATTTATAGTTCACTGATAATTAAATTTCTCACAGTTATAGAATTCGTACATTTTATAAAACTTTTAAGCTTCAATTTATTCACTTGATTATTTTTAACATTTGACAATGATTCACTATGAGACATCACTTTGGATAGTTTACAAATGCACAATCTTTAAGCTGAATCCATATTCTTGGGTATGACTTCCATTCTTCTGCAACCTATAACTGTTATCTAATAAATATAATTATGCATTCTCAGTACTTTAATTTCTTATTTTTAATTCTTCTCTTCTCAGATGTATGTCTTTCAGTTTATTTCAACAAAGAATCGGACAAAGAAAGTCTTCATATTACTTTGACGTCATCGAAGAAACTCTCTTTATGATTCTCATTTTAAACTTTTATATTATTTGCGTAACTTTATACTGAAGTGAGGAATTAGTGTAAGCTCCCATACCCATAGTCAAATGGTGTTCAAATTTCTTGAATAATGAACCCCCAATAAAAATATAGTCACGCTTTTTCCATTTAAGTCAAATTTTAGTTGAATATTACTCGAGATTGAGTTACATTATTGGACAGATTTAGTGATGTTCATTTGGTGATTATATATACCTAATAATATATAGCTTATTGTCTTTAGCCATTCTATTATAATTGATTTCATAGGTGTTCTGTGTTTTTAGTTCATTGTTCTAAATTTATATTGTCACAAGAAAAACTTGACTTTCTAATTGTTGGTTGGTTTTGGGCGAGGATTAACCGAGCCAAGTCATCGCTGATTACGCTTGCGAGTGCACTTAAACTCCTTTTGCTTCTCTTATTGTGACCACCTTCATCAATTCTAATTTTTCATCATCAAGGAATAACAAAGGTGTGATACTAGATGGTTGATCTTTTACATGGTTTAGCATGAAGTTGTATTCGTCAAAGTAAGCTTCAAAGAATATAAACATTTGTAGTGCTTTCAATTCGCAAGTACTACTCTTACATTTTTGCAAATGTTGCTTTTCCTTCATAGTAATATCATATTTCATAGCACACATGATTTAAAATCAACCCCTACTGATTTATCATGTGTTTAATTATTCTCATTCTCATATTCTTTCTTTAAGTTAGTATCAAGGTATTTTTTTACATTTTAAATCCAATAATTAAGTTACTATCAAGGTATTCTTTCATTAATTAATTTCACACCTTCACCTTCTAAATAGCAAATTTGATGACAACATAATAGTTGATTTTACAAATCCTATACTAAATTATTCTTTCATCCCTCAATTAATTACACATGTGTGACATAAAAATTTAGTACTACAATTATTTATAGTGATGAACACTGCGTGCCCCGTGCGTATGCACGGGTATATAACTAGTTTGTAATTGTAAAACCACTCATCCTAGGGTTTTTTATAGCAAAAACAAATTCCGAGGGTTTTAAATTCCTTAACCTATCGAGTCTCGGCCCACTTACATCACCAAGCATTTATTCACTATGTTTATATAGTAAATTAAAGTCTCTTTTTACCATTAAAACTTAATTAAGATAATTTATTATTAAGTCAATTAAAAAAATATTATTTTGTTGGTAATAAGAATATATTAAAATACAAAAAATGCATACGCTTGAGTTTTTTATTTTATAAAATCTTTTTTTTAAATTTTATAAAATCTTAAAATCTGATTTATTGATAGTCTATTTTAATATTGTTTTACAAATATTTCATTATGCCTAATTTCAGTTGAATAACTTTTGAGCGATGATTAAAGAAAATAAGAAAAAAAATATTTTTTAATCGGACAATTAATTACAAAAGAAATATATTCATTTAATTTGATATAAAAACTCAAAATACACGCATTAGAAAATAAGAAAAACACATATGTTAAAAGAAAAATATGTATAAAATTTATCTCATTTTAAAAGTTGAAGAGTTAAATTTTTATGTAAAATTATATAGAATTAAGAGCACATTCATTTTATTAAACTCTTCTTTTGATTCTTTCATTTTATTTTCTAAAGTGTTTTTTGTGCAGTGCCCCACATTTTTCTATTCATAGATAGTTTTATTCAATTTTAGGTTAAATATATTTTTAGTCCTACAAAATACCTCTCATTTAAGTTTAGTCGCTACAAAATTTTTCTCTTAAGTTTTTTTTTTTGACAAATTTTTTTCCTCTTTAAGTTTGATCTCCACTTATCCCATGCTTCTAGATTTGGTCCCTGTTGTTAATTTTGTGCTGACTTGGCATACAGAGGTACACATCAACCACGACAACGTTGATTTTTTTATGATGTGGTGTCTACATGACATGGCTAATGACTCAAAAGTTTTAATAATATTTAGAGTAAAAGTCCAAACTGGTCTTTGAGAAAAAAAAACGAAGATCTATGTGTCCCCGATAAATAAAAATATCAATTTAGTTTTTAAAAATTTCAAATATCGGTCAAATTAGTCTTTTTTGTAATAGCTTTTAGGGACATTTTAGTTCTCATTAGGGACTAATTTGACCTATGTTGGTATAATTGTTTAACTATGTTTAAAATTTTTATTGTTACAAAAAAAAATTTCACTTTTATAGTTGAGATTCCCTAAAGATTTTTAAAAAACGCAAAAGTTCTCAATCCTGTTCCAAACTGAAGCACCAAACTGAAGCGAATCCTACTTATCCCTTCACATTTTTATGCAAATTATAAGCCTAATGCTAAGGATGAAGAGTAATATTTAACATGACAATCATGAACATCATACATTCCTAAAACATGCTCGTTTAGCAAAGTAAACAAAACTATTCATCTATGTGACGCACCGCAAAAATTAATGTCTGCTAAGTACCATTCAAACATTCCATGCCACATCTCAATTTGAAAATCAAAGAAAAGAAAAATTACATTAAGCCTATACAATTCGTGGTAAATCAACCGAACACGCTTTTCCTACGAGTGCAACATTTTCAAGCTCATCCTTGCCAAAACAAGACTACAATAGTATAATTTATCAAAATGGCAATATCAAGGTACAGAATTTACTCGCATAAGCATGGCATACAGAGTACACTAAATGACCAAAAAGAATTTGAAGAATTTGAAACACAGCATTTAGGGGAGTGCCTGAGATTATTCAGTATTTTCATATCAGCATGCACATCCTCCACCCCTTTGCTCATTCTCTGGAACCGCCTCAGGAATCCCTTGAAAATATCTGCAATTGAAATTGAAGGAAGCAATGATTTCAGAAGTCAGAAAAGCAGCTATCAGCAAACAGCTCAATCTGAAATTTGCTTATGAGATTTCCCTCATTGCAGCTTTAATATCTAGAACCCCTGTTTGCAGCTATCAGCATTTAGGGTTGCTACTAGTTGACATGACTTATGAGTTATGAGATTTCCCTCATTGCAGCTTTAATATCTAGAACCCGTCTGCAATACAATTCCTTTCTTTACAGATGCAGATAGTTACAAAAAAAAAATGTTCTGAACATGATTGGATTTCTTCATGATAGCTTTCATTGCCCAAAAATGGGTTTAATGCCTCAAAATTAGCAAAGTCATTGAAATCAATGTCTTCAATGCATATTTCAATCCTTCCCATTTGGCATTTGGCAGCTTTTCACCCTTTCTTTTGCATTAGAAGCTTCTGGACCGATAGCCCGATCTTTTTCATACATTTCGCTAGAGACAGTAAAATAGGTTTGACCCAAAACTCTTTAACTCACCAAGAATTACTAGTTAGATTGCAAAGTTGCATCTTGCTTTGTTAAGGTGGGTTATTTAACCAGCCTAGTATACCTCGCAGGTCGTGGTGGGTTGGCAACTTGGCCATCAGGTCTTTTCTTTTTGTTGCTACTAGGGGGCAGATAAGGCAAATCAACCCCAAAAAGCTGCACACCCCCCCTCCCAAAAAATTTTAGGCATGCTAAAACACCTAACCTGGTATTTTTATTTTTAAAATATAGCGGTTTGATCCACCAACCAGTTGACCTGTTTTCCATCGGTAGATTTTCATGCATCATATCTAAATGAAAAATCTGCTTCCCACGAACTAACTCCCATTCTTCTTTTTAGCCAGGCAAAGACAAATATAAAGTTAAAAGAAAGCCGGTCTCAATATATTTTACCTGTATTATTGTAAATAATTAGAGTAAATAGTAAATATTTACCTTTTGTACTGTAACCTAGTTTATTTATCTGGCCTATTGTTCAGGCCCATTAGGTTTAAGTCTAGCGTAGTCTATATAACATCGATTAGTGTGTGTATACCTATTCAAGTGAATACAATATTATTCAGATATATTTTCTACATGGTATCACGAGCTCTCGTTCTTGAGGGTCTCGCTTCCGCATAAACCCTAGCCGCCACCTTTATCGTGGTGGTTGTTTTTTTCCTTGCTGCCTTCATTGCAGCTCCAAACGCTACTGTTTGTTCCAACCAAACACCGTTGCAGCCCATAACCCACTGTCCTTCGCTATTTCGAGCCAAACACCCCTATTTTTTGGCCATCTGACCTCACCACCCACACCATCAGCCTCGCCTTGAAAAACCGAGCCAAACCCAAAAAAACCCACCGCCACCCTCAGCCGGACGCGCCCTCACGCGCCTCCACCTCCTCGGCCACCTATCGGCGTGTGTAACCCACGCGCCGCCCTCCCTTGCTCCGTTTTCGACCGTACTTTCCCAAATTGTAGATCGGCACCTCCTCTTTCCATTTTGGGGGTCCATTCTCCGATCCGACAACTTTTATTTTCGTGGGTTATTTGACGTTCGTTCGTTGTTCTTTTTTTCAGATTATTACATCCGATCTGTTGTTATGGAAGAATATGGAGTTGTTCAAAATCCTCCACAGAATCCTCCACCGCCTCCTCCTCTTGTGGAGTCGTCAAATTTGTTGAATCCTAATGCTCTGCCATCGCTGCACACCAGTTATCATCTCAATGGGAAGAATTACTTCAATTGGGCTCAATTCATGCGCACGAATCTGAAGGGTCGAGGCAAATTGAACCATATTGAAGGGACTCTTCTTCCTACCACTGATCCTGGATTCCCTAACTGGGACAATGAAGACTCTCTCATTATGTCATGGATGTGGAACAATATTATTCCAGAGATCAGCGGGAATTATATGTTTCTTGCTACTGCTAGGGCGATTTGGGATAGTCTCAGTCAGAATTACTCCAAGAAAAAGGATCTCTCTGCCCGCTTTGATTGAAGAGCCGGATCTTCAATACTAAACAGGGAAGTATGTCTATTTCACCACCTTTGTCAGTCGATCATCCGGAGTTTCCTGTTGTTTCTGAGTCTCCTGTTCCTGAGTTACTACCTCCTGAGTCTCTAGTTGTTTCTGAGTCACCTGTTATTGTTCCTCCTTTACCTTCAATTTTGCAGGAAACAACAGCACCTTCAGCACCAGCAACGACAAAGGCTAGTGAGCTAACTTTGACATATCAGAGGAAAGGAAAACCCGACCTGGTCCAGAAACAACCCCAACCGTCTGAGCCGGAGGTAAGTACTGAAATTAACCCTTTTTGCTTCTGATTCTTCTATTCCAGATACATTTGATCTTGATCCAGATGGCCTACTTATTGCCTTGAGAAAAAGGAAAAGGTCTTGTGCCAAATACCCTATTTCTCAATTTGTTTCATCTAATCGTATTTTCCCACAGCATAAGGTCTTTATGACAGCAGTTGACTCTGTAAGAATCCCTACATCTGCTAAGGAGGCACTTAAAGATGAAAATTGGATCAAAGCCATGAATGAGGAAATGAAAGCTCTTGAAAAGAATAGAACTTGGGAGATAGTTGACATGCCAAGAGGCAAGAAGCCAGTTGGTTGCAGGTGGATTTATACTGCCAAGTACAAATCAGATGGGACTCTTGATCGATATAAGGCCAGACTAGTAGCAAAGGGATACACCCAAACTTATGGCATTGATTATGAGGAGATATTTGCACCGGTAGCAAAGATGAACATTGTCCGTATCTTACTCTCTCTCGCTGCTCATTATCGGTGGGAACTTAATCAGTTTGATGTTAAAAATGCATTCTTGCATGAAAATTTAGAAGAGGAGGTGTATATGGAGATCCCACCGGGATTTGATCCAACCAATGGGATAAATAAGGCGTGTAGATTGAAAAAGGCCTTGTATGGGCTAAAGCAGTCTCCCCGAGCATGGTTTAGAAGATTTACAAAGGCTATATTGGGTCTTGATTACAAACAGAGTCAAGGAGATCATACCCTCTTTTTCAAACATTCACAGGGAGGAAAAATAACAGTACTTCTTGTTTATGTTGATGATATTATTATTACAGGGAATGACTTGGTTGAGAGACAACTCCTCAAAAAGAAATTGTCTACAAAATTCAAGATGAAGGATCTGGGAACTCTCAAGTATTTCCTTGGGATTGAGGTAGCTTACTCAAAACAAAGAATCTTTATCTCTCAGAGAAAATATGTTCTTGACCTTCTGCAGGAAACTGGCAAGCTTGGGTGTAAACTTGCAGGTGTTCCCATAGAGCAAAATCATAAAATGAGCACTGAAGAGGAGAGCGCTAGAGTTGACAAGTCTCAGTATCAGAGATTAGTGGGGAAGCTAATTTACTTGGCACACACTAGACCTGACTTAGCTTATGCAGTAAGTGTAGTCAGTCAGTTTATGCATGATCCGAGGATGAGGCACTTACAAGCGGTAGAGCGAATTTTGCAATACCTCAAAACTACTCCAGGAAAGGGCCTCTTGTTCAAAAGAGGCGGAAGACTGACGTTGGAAGCCTATACTGATGCAGATTATACAGGCTCAGTAAGTGATAAAAGGTCCACTTCTGACTACTGCACATTCTTTTGTGGTAATCTTGTTACATGGAGGAGTAAAAAGCAAAATGTAGTGGCCAGATCAAGTGCTGAGGCAAAATTCAGAGCAATGGCACATGGAATTTGTGAGCTATTGTGGATGAAAATTACACTTGATGATTTGAAGGGGAATTATGAAGGCTCAATAAAGTTGTTTTGTGACAATAAATCAGCAATCAGCATTGCTCATAATCCTGTACAACATGACAGGACCAAACACATTGACATAGACAGACACTTTATAAAGGAGAAGTTAGATTGTGGACTGATAACAATGTCCTACATTCCTACTGGACACCAACTAGCAGATGTGCTTACCAAAGGGCTATCTACAGAACGATTCCACCAACTTACTTACAAGCTAGGAATGATTGATATCCACTCACTAGCTTGAGGGGGAGTAATGTAAATAATTAGAGTAAATAGTAAATATTTACCTTTTGTATTGTAACCTAGTTTATTTATCTGGCCCATTGCTCAGGCCCATTAGGTTTAAGTCTAGCGTAGTCTATATAATATCGATTAGTGTGTGTATACCTGTTCAAGTGAATACAATATTATTCAGATATATTTTCTACATGTATAGTTCCATCCAAGACTTCAAACTTAGCATCTATTGTCATTGAAATGTCATTCCATGTGAATTTACTTTGTTTTGAAAGGTTTGGTGATAAAGATATTCATGAAATGGCATTACAAAGCCATTAGATTAGAAGTTGAACCTATAGTTTAGGATGTAACTATAAAGTCACTCTGAGTAAGATAGACCCATTGGTTCAAAAATTGGGAGTGCATAAGTAAATGGGAAAAGGTGACAAAAGCAAAATGCCTGACATATGCATTGGTGATCAATTCAAGATGCTGTTAATTTTGAGGCACTTAAGGTATTTTATGGGAATGAAAGCTAGAAGAAATGCCATCATCTTTAGCAAATTATCTTCCAAAGGAATCCGCAACTAAGAAACAATATGCATTGGTAACAACTCAAAACCAGTTGTCAACATTGAAGAATAAGTTGGGAAGATCCTAAAAGAGGAGAGTTTAGATGGAATAATCTTTATGATGACATGCATCTACATGTGGCTAATCAAGTTGTTGTGAGATTAGTTATTGCCCTCAACAGGCATCTATGCTTAAATTGGCTTTTTAAGAAAATGATAAGAATCAGCTTTTATTTTTTATGAACAATAGTCAGCAATGATTTCTGAAATCTTTATGAACATATCAATGACTTAAGATATTGTCTTGTGTTTGTCATGAGTAACTAGCAATGACTTGTACAGAGCACTAATGTTTGGAAGATAGGTGCAGGTTTAGGAATTTCTTCATAACATACATATAGTGGCTATAAAATGGAAGCTCATAAAGAAGTCAAAATTTTCAGATTGAAGCATTTCCAAAGGTCTTAGAGGCAATAGCAGTCTTCAGTGCCTTTGAAGGTGATTTCGCTGAGAAAGCACCTCGATGCATCTTACATGTGTATAGCAGATAATTAAAGGTGTTTTACTTCATACAATTTTCAATGAAAGGTTATCCTCCAAAGTAATCATTGCATTGCGTAAGAATTCAGATACAGTAAAAAAAAGAAAGAAATAATGAAATACTCCCTCTGTCCCAAAATATAAGAACCCGTTGACCATATCACGCTTATTAAGAAAAGTAGTTAAGAGTTCTTTTTGCATTGAATTTATACAACTTTTGTGTTGTTTTTCCTAAAATGTCCTTAGAATTATTGAGATTATTAATTACACTCTTTTCAATTAAGGGTATTTTAAGTAAAAGAATCATTAAAGTAGCATTGGAAATTGAAAAGGATCTTAGAAATTGGGACAAGCAAAATTAGAAACAAGGTCTTATATTTTGGGACGGAGGTAGTAATTTACATTAAGCCAACAACTTAGACAAAAAACAGTAGCATGTGCCCTGCAACGCATAAAAGTGAACAATCTTCTATTTCTAGCACTTCATTGACAGACGACAGCCCAACAGAGAGTGCCAATAGATGTGCCCTATAGCATGCTAGTCGCTTAAACCACACATTGTACTAGCCTTATAGTCAATGACTGTATTAGGCCCAAATCTGTTGAGGGAAGGAAAAAGGCTGAACATTTGTCTCACGAGCCTATTGGAAGAGTATTCTAGAAGAGCTAAGAAACTAGGTTAGCCAGGATAGGAAGCTGAGGTGGAAATTTAGTTAAGAGGATATAGTTATGGGGAAGTTGAGGCCATGTGACGGGAAAATTTTGTCTGGGGTAGTGAGGAGAGAGAAGTTAATTTTTACCATTTTGAGTGTTTTCTGCTCGTAGGCTGAACACGGATCTTCCCTAAGGAGCATTTCTCAGGTTATATTTCCTATTCATGGTATTTTCAATCGAATAACACACTTATCTTCATATTTCTTTTCTGAATTTGCAACAGGATGGTACAGATATATTCTTATTTAAACAAATTAGAGGTTCACACAGTCATAAACACAGTTTTAATAAAATCATTATCACAACTTGTAAATTAATAATAATACTACTATTTCTTCGCCTAACTTATAGTATATAGCACCGCACCTTATATTCATATGAAAAAGTATGTGTATGAAAACTTACATGTCCTGATCATGCTCATTGGCTAGGGCAGTCTTGGCAATACACAGGAATGCAGCATCAACATTGTAATCCTCTTTTGCAGATGTCTCAAAGTAGGGAATATTCCCTTTTGAAGCACACCAGTCCTTTGCTTTCTTCTCAGAAACCTGCATGTAGGACAATTAGACATTTATGGATAAAATAAAGAATCTCAGGGTTTGTTTGGTTTGAGAAAATGTTTATCGTTTGCACTTTTAATTAAAAATATGCGACCTTGTTTTCACTTTGTTTCTGTTTTCAAATATTTGTATAGAAAACAGTGAAAACAACTTTTTTTGTTTACGCTGTTTCATGTACAAATCTTTGAAAAACAAGAAACAATGTAAAAACAAGATGTCAGTTTTGTAATTAAAAGTGAAAACAGAAATTTTCTGAAACTAAACAGACCCTTAGAAGGGTAATAACATCTTCCTACCACTCGACTATTCCCACCATCAATGTCAATCTTGTTTCCAAGCAATATAAATGGAAATGTCCTTGTATCAGGAGGGTTTGCCTGTGTCAAAGTGAGGACATAAATCTTAATACAAATCCAATCAATTGGAAGGTGAATCAATAGATGCATCCTTCGATGATGTAAGTACGTACCAAAGTGCACACACTAGCTAATAGTCTAATCTTTAAGAGATACAGCATTAACACAAGGTTATATAAAGATAGAAGAATGAGAGTAAAAAAAATATAACATGCCTAAAAATTTTCCATTTATCTTCATTTGCTAATGCCAAGATTATGACTCTATATATTAGAATACAAACCACAATGATTATAATCTCTAGGGCATAATGAGCAAATTAAACCGGATGCATTCCTTTTTCTCATAACCATAAATCATAAAATAGGCAAACTATCAAGCAAACCACACAATGCAACAAAAGTTGCTTTCAGAAAAAAGACAAGAATAACCTGTTTAAGAAACTCCTCGTGCCAGTTGTCAAGGGAATCAAACGACTTCATAACGTTCACATCATACACTAGAACACAGCAATCCGCCCCTCTATAAAAAGCAACTCCAAGACTTTGAAACCTCTCTTGTCCAGCAGTGTCCCATATCTACCAATCAGACCAAACAACACATCCAAATAAACACAGTCTTCACAACAATCCCAAAACAGAACAAACAAAAGAATACCAAAATACCATTGAAATAGAAAACCCACTTGCAGAGTGACGAGTCTGTCGTCAATCTGGAGTTCTTTAGTGACAAAATCAGCACCAATCGTAGCCTTATATTGCTGACTAAACTTCTCGTGCACATATCTATACAATTTTAGTTAACGGCCCACAGAGGCTAAATCCCAAAAAGGAAATAACCATAATAAAAAAATCATGAAATTAACCTCAAACGCAAAACTTACTAAACTTTACAGAAGCATTAATTGTAATAAGGCCTTATAGCACCCTTAACATATTTCAGCTGCCAACTAGTCAAACTAGTTGAACCCAAAAAAGAGTCAAAACTTTCTCCATCATTTACAATACAAAAAAAAAAGTGAAAAACACGTGAAGTTGATTAAGGAAGATCCGAATAACTTAAACCAAAAAAATAAATAAAGAGTAAATACCACAAAATCACCAAAGTCAACAAAAAAAAATAAGCGTGTTCAAAATCAAAACTTGAGGAGACGGGTTTCAAGGATGGGGTGAATTGGGAGAAACCCAGAAACGATTAGGCATAAAAGTACCAAACGGCAAGGGAACCGGCGCGTGAGGATACTGATTCATCAACGAGGTCTTTCCCACCCTGGCAATGACAATGAAGGAAAAAGGGTGAACTCAAATGTTGTTGCGGTTTTTCCAAGGAAAAGCGGTGTTGCAGTGCTAAGAACGTACCCGCTATCGCCGAGGACAATGACCTTTAGCAAGGTTCGCCTGCGCAGTGACATGGCTGGTTACCGTGGGGGTGCAAAGAGCAATGGATTCAGCTTAATTGGTGATGATTTGTTTTTGCGTCGAAGCTCCTTTTGCTTTTGGATTGATCGATTCTTTATTGGGTGTCTGTCAACTTCGAACGCAAAAGGGAAGCCATTTTTCGATCGCTTTCTGCTCTATTCTTGTACTTCTCAAACTATTTCGTGTGTTTGGTTGAGATTTTTCTCAACGCAAACGGAAAAACACGAGATCCAATACCTTTTTTACTATTCATGCGTTTGTTAATTAAAACAGCGGTGAAAAAATTGATTTTGGGTCTCCAGAATCGATTCTATTAAAATTTACAATATCCAAGTTTTTCCGTTCAGAATAATTGATTCTGGGTATAGGACCCACAAAATCTTTCATATTTACACTTTAAAAGTGATTCTATTTTGTCAACCAAACACAAATCAATTTTTCTGAACTCACTTTTAAACTACCATTACCAAACACAAATCAATTTTTTTAAACTCAATTTTTTTTAAAATCAATTTTTTTAAACAAGATTCTTCATAATCTATTCTACCAGAATCTAAAACAAACGGACCCTTCACCGAATAAAAAGTAATTAAAAAACCCATTGATGTGGAAATGCTTCATGGACTTCAAATGTTAATTATTGAGTTAGTATTAGATTAGATTATTAAAAATATCGTTAGAAATTAATCAAAAAAAATCCTTATTCCATCAAAAAAAAATCCTTATTCCAAAAAAAAATATATATATATATATATCCTTAGAAATAAAACAAAAAAAAATATCCTTAAGAATCTTTAATTTAAGCATAAACGACATATCTCTGTACTGGTTAAAATGAATTGAATAAGGTATTCACGGCCTATAAATATAGATAAAAGCATGTTAGTTTAATACTAATAAGGAATGTAATGCACCAAAAAAATATATAATAAGGAGTTTAATTCTTTAATTTTTAATTTTTTTTAAAAAAAATACTACATTTTTTATGAACAAAAAATACTCTACATAATAAATATTGTGAGATGGTGATGCTAAATAAAGTATAGTGTTTTTTTTAAAGGAATATAGTATATAGTATTTGAAAAAGGAATATGTTAGGTGTGAGGTTTTTTTCAAAAAGACAATAGTATCCTTGTGTAGTGACATTGTAAGAATTCTCTTGCGCTTTAGCTATGGAGACTTTCAGCAATTTAATGGTTTCTAAAAAAAAAAAAAATTAAGAAAGACAAAAGTGGGTTGGGTAAGATCAATGAACCAGATCGGTTATTCAATAAGCGAAGCTATTGATTTACGGTTTAATAGTTTGAGCGTGGTTGAATTGTTATCAAATCAATGATAATTAAATATATTTTTATATTATTATATAATATATAGTATATTAAATAATCTATTAATATAAATATTAATAAAATATGATAAATTAAATAATAAATTATTCTGGACTAACATGTCGGATACTAGGATCAGTGGATTAAAAGCCCAATAACATTGTACCAAAAAAAGGCCCAATGACTAGGCCCAAAAGGCACGATTTTAAAACTCATGATACCACAAAGAACGAATTATGTTTAGCAACGAAAACATTATTTGGATGAGCCTCCATAACGATAATAACTGTCGGATAAGAGTTTGTAACCACCATAATGTCCATATCTAAATCGAAATAAAGGTTAATCACCTCCAATCTTATTGGTAAAACTCCCTAAATATCGGATTTCACTCGGAATCCAAGTATGTTCTTATTCTCTAAACTCCCTGATATTATGCATGCACTTACTTGAGCGTTAAAGTCTTTGCAGGTGGCCACCACCTTATCTTCGGGAACCAACACGATGTTGCCAACAATATCCGAGAATTAGTTCACCAACAACCCATTATCTTCAACCTCATGAAGTCTATTACCAAATCGTCACCCGTGAATTCATACTTGAACAATGGCACCATCTGCAGGAATGACAGGTTGATCGTTCCATCATCCTTTGTTTCACTCGTTCTTTGTGCAATAATTGTAAGATGGTTGTTACCCGCAAAACCATTGTTGTGAAGCAAGGAGCATATCCTCCTCTACCACCTCCTCACCTCGAGGAACCAACGGACGGAGCAGAAACCTCCCTCGTCGGACCCCTCAAAACAACTTAGATCGACTCTCGTCGAGTCACTTAAGCCTCCACATCCGACCCTCAATCAAAAAAGTCGTAAGAGGCCATGTAGGTGCAAGATTTGCTCCTGAGAGTGAAACTTCACCTCTTGAAGGATGGGCTCTTAACGATTAGCCAAAAAGAAAACAAGAATCACGAAAGAGTTATTGGAAGGGTCCAAAAAGCTCATCAACTTGGATGGAAAAATGGAAGCTATACAAATGAAGGGTCGAGGAGCCCCAAACAATAAAAAAGATTATCACAAGTCAAACAAAGGTTGCCCACCCTTGGGTAACCAACATCATACCAGAAAGTACGAGGACTACACACCTCTCTCCATTTCTTAGTCCAAACTCCTGTCACAAATCCTGTCCATAGAACTAAAGGAAGATGGTATTAAGCCTCTGATGATTGCGTGCAGCTGAAATACACCAAAGAAGAAATCACTCGTCGCGACCGACTCAATCAGCATGTAAAGGGTTGACGCCCTGATGAAGGACACTCTCACAACCAAGATTCTAAAAAGGGGAGTAGAATGGGTCGTTCTAGTAGCCGTAGCAACTCCCTGAGGCCCCATCAGAAGCGAAAGCATAGTTCCACATCCCCGTCTTGGAAGAAGGTTGATTTCTCTTATAAATCTTCCGAAATACAAGACGATAAGAAAAACAAATCGGCAAGCAATCACCCGATGGCCCATCTCATCACATAAGGCTTTGCCGTCAGAGACCCCAACAACGCATCCATGAAAAAAAAATATGGGAGGTTATGCCTATCTCCAAGGGTCAAGTGAAGCCCCATCAAAATATGCTGAAGAGAACCCCACTCTCTTTCTCAAATGAAGATTACGGGTTGGTGCTACCAGGCCATGACGACCCCCTCTTTATCACTGACACAATGTTTTATGATCTGCTCCAGCATCTCGGATTGTCCGACTCATATCTGACCCTCTATACAAAGGAACTTATCAGTTTTACTGGCGACAACATCCTCCTAAAAGGACACATTGAACTATTGGTTACTTTCGGCGACCCACCACTGTCAAAGACCATCCGCTTAAAGTTCTTGGTCGTGGATTGTCAGTCCAACTACAACGTAATATTTGGGAGACTGACTCTCACCGCTCTTGGAGCCATCACCTCAACCTTCCACCTCGCAATGAAATTTCACAACGACCCCTGGACACCGTGAACTAAAAAGATGTTAGCGCAATGGCACATAACAATAACCCCTAGCACAATGTCGAGGGTTCGATCCCTCCCCCCTAAAAAATTGGCTTATTAGAAAAAGTTGAAAAACAAATAAATTAAACATTAAAAATATCAGAATTATTTAAAATGGATCTATTCGTAAAATTGATTTAAATTAACTTACAATTTGTATTTTGAATGATATTTTGATTTAAATTATTTAATTTTTTTACTTATTTAAATATTTTATTGTTAAGTAACTTTTCAAATTGTCTTAAAATTATACATATATTATTACATTATAAGAACAATACAAATGATAACCAGAGGCAGACCCACGTTTAGTTTAGGGTGTGTACTTGCACCCACTGAATTTTTAAATTTTTCATTTACCACCCCATAAAATTTAAATTTTGACCCTTATGAAATTTATGTTTTGCACCCTAACCCTAGACCTTGACCCACCCTCACTCTTCTGCACACACTCAACTTTCTCTCTCAGAAAACTGTTCCTCTCTCTCTCTCTCGCTCAGATCCACTCTCTCTCTCTCTCTCTCATACGCTGCCGACACTCGCCACTGTGTTGAATGTCGGTGCCAGACAATCTCAGGTCATCTCCCTTTGCGCTGAACGCGGCTCGCTCTCTCTCCGACAATTGTGTCTCTCTCTGTTCACGCAGCGACCTTCTCCATCTGCAACTGCGTCTCTCTCTGTTCATCGTGGCGACCTTCTCCATTTCTTGTTGTTGATGAGTCTGTGATGCCTTTATTACCCCCCTTCAGATTTTCCCTAAATTTTGAAAGCCTAATTTTCCCTTTTCATGTTGCGGCGCAACTTGATGCGGATGTGTTGCTGTTGTTGTTTCGTTTCTTCATTGTTTTCTTCATTCACATTTGTTGCCTAAAGTTAATCCCTAATGGGCTAATGGCTAAGGCCTCTTTTTTTCTTGGCCCTGTTTTACGGCTACACCTACGGGGTACACTTCTTGGCCCATTTTTTAATTTTTTTTCAAAGAAGTAGTGTTGCCTATGAATTAGGATACTTGTTAATAACTTTTTAACTTCTAGTAATTTTTTTTCCAAGGATACCTGTTCTGTTTGTGATTTTTTAATGTGATTTTTTTTAATAGAACAATGAATATCAACTATCAAGGATAAATGAAATTGTGAAATAACAATCTTGATAATTGAAAAATATTTGAAGAAGAGATTATCATCAAATGAGCAATAACCATGTGGATCAAGTTCACAATAAAAACACATCAAAATTAATTTAAAAGAGTTGTCATCAGATCCAAGAAAGCGAATTGAAATGTCGGCATATCATCTCAATGATCGAGAGAAGATACGAAAATCATATTTGATTATATGTATTAAAATTTTATGATTTTGACATTTATAGTGACGTAAAACTTTAAATATTTTTGCACCCACTGGCCTAGGGTCCTAGATCCCCCACTGATGATAACTAATTTAGAATTATATTTAAAATTTAAATTTGTATTTCATATACTTGTTTTTTTATCAATATTTCATATACTTGTTTAAATTAATGTTTACATATTTCAATGAATTAATTTTAAACTGTATTTAAAATGAAATTTCATTTTATATTTTGATAATTTTAATAAATATATATATGATAAATATAATTTCAAAAAATAAAAATAATCAAATTTTAGCTGATTATTTCAATTGAATTAAATTTAGATTTTAACCATACCAATTAAAAGGTAAAATTTAACAACACTTTATTTGTTATCATGCATCAACATTCTCCTGCAAGAAAAGCAGACTATATTAAAAAAAAGAGTCTTACTAATAATCACTTTGTAATTAAGAAACAGAAAAAATCACTTAAAAAAATATAATATTTGATACACTAAAGTTTTTTGAAAGTATATATATATATATATATATATATATATATATATATTTTCCACACTGACTATGAACTGGTAAAAAAAACTGTCCCAAAAAAAAAAACTAGTAAAAAAAAACGGTGACTATGAACACTCGTTAAAAAAAACTGACTATATTATATTAGTGGGGTAGGTTTTTGAACCGAAAACAAACGCAATCGAACTATGGTATTGGTGGGAACTTGGAGTTGGCAAGGATCCCACGGGTGTTTGTGTTTCAATTTCTAAAAATTGAGGACAAAATCTGCACCAAACCCGTTACGAATATAGTGTTGTTGGTGTCTGGAGCATGGCGATGCAACTGAGCGATGCTGACTACGTAGCCAGCTTGCAAGCCAGGGTCAAGGTATTTTCTTTCTTTTCCGATAAAGTAGGTCAAGAAAGAAAGTTTCAGGGGCTATTTTCTCATTCCGAGATTTAGGTGGTTTGGTTTCTAATATGAAAGATTATGCACTATTTTCACTTACTAGCGTGAAAATACCGGCAATGAATTTATTATTGTTTGTTGTTTATGTCTGGAATTTAATGAATTGCTCAAGGTTCGGCTGTTATTGTGCTTGTTTTATTTTAATATTTACAGAAATTAATGATGAGGGTTTTATCTGGGCTTAATCCGGAATTTACTACTTACAATGTGGTTTTTCCTACTGATTTGTGTGATCTATACAATCAGGAATTAGAAGCTGAGAATGCAAAGCTATTATCTCGACTTGCTGATTGCCACTGCTCTGAGGTTAGCTAGCATATTGTTTCATAGTTCTTTAGCATTTTTTTGCTCTATGTTTGTTTTGTCTTCTTGGCCATGGATTATGGAGCGCAGTGATAGTTTTCAGCCAGGGTAAATTATTAACCAAAGAAAAAGATAAAGGAAGGGTTGGGGTGGGAGGGTTTCATCCGGATTCTTCAAAGAAATTTGTGTAAATCTGTGATGCAGATAGAGAAAAAATTATATGGTCCTGATGAGAAAGCCAACGAATCAAAAAAAGCCAACAGGAAATCAGAAGAGAAGATAGAGAAAATGCCAGGTTTCTTTTTCTCAATATTTTCTTTAGGGGTTTAGTAGTGATACTGACACCTTTGATGCGGATGTTAAGAGAAAATACTATTTTTATTTTAAACACATGATGGTATGACAACTCCGTAAAATTATATGAAAATTGAAACTGTAAGCTTCACTTTCTGTTCTTCAGTAGAAACTTCATGTTTTTGATGGATTTCTTTCTTTATTTCAGTGATTTCTTGATTTGTATGCTTAATTTGTGTATGTTTCTCAGTTCCGTCAGGGCTTTTTATTTTTTATAGGCCCTCTGTTCTGTGAACATGAGTTTCCCCTTTTTCATATGTTGTAGCTTCTAATGATTTTCAAAAGACAAAGAAACAAAATTAATTTTTAATATAACGAGATATATCAGTTTAGCAAACAAATTGGCATATTCAAATTAGCTTCTACATTGTGATACAGGCTATAACACAAGATTCATGAGTCATCATAGCAAGAGATATGTAGCTTTAAAAGTCATGTACTTTGGAAAAAGGTACATACTATCACTATTTTATCTGGATTTGTTTTCTGTCTTAACAATTTTCCCCATAGCTTTTGAGTTCTCCTGAGGCCGAGTTTAAGCTTCTCACCCCATACTATGCATTTCCTCACCTAGTGGTAGAGGCTTTTATTATTGTTTTTTGTCTTAACAATATCAACTGAGGTGCTTATCTACACTGAATTGTATATTTCATATAAATTATTTTCTTTAATGCACAAAAAAATATGATAGAATTGTGATATTTTCAGATTATGTTACAATCTATCATATAGGTCTATTTTAATAAGTATTGATATAACTTCAGAGCTTGCTTTGGAGGTGGCATTTGATAGAATCTTAATAATCTGAAATTCCGTGATCATTTAATTTCTCCTTTAATTGTATTAGAAGTTTCTTGTGTTTTTTACCCTTCCTATCATTTCCCTGTTTTGTTTCTTTATTCTTTTGGTATTTATTGGAATAACAGTATACTAATTCTATGTCTTAATTAAGGTCTTCTGACTACCTGCTAAATACAGGTTCTATGGTTTTGCTTCAGAGGCACAAATGGAACCAACTGTTGAGGTTTGTTTTTGTTTTTGTTTTTTGTTTTTTTGTTCCAAAGTCACACAAGCCAAAAATTATCATAATTTGCATAAATTGGTCGGGAGTACCACTAAGCAGATAATTTTCCATACTCATCACAAATGATTGTCTGTGCCGAAAGTAGTAGTCTGGCTGTCAACTGTTAGGAAAGTCATTGCAAACATTTTATGTGGATGCCTCTGTTTTATTTATCATGAATCATTTTTCTTGCAGTCTGAAATTTTTAAAGCTCTTGAGAAAACAAGGCTATTGGTTGCTGATAAAAAGGAGTCGCTATATTCGAGATGTGGTAGAACAGACAAAGGGGTTTCCTCTATTGGACAAGTAAGTTGATGCAAGGGGAAAGGAAAAGAAAGAGAATTCTTTCTAATCTATTAGCAATGACTGACACATAACATTATTATAAACACTGATATGACAAATTGATCTTTACCATTTTAGTAAATTAGACTGCCATTAACAATTATTGTGCTGCTGAAGACGCATGACGAATGGCAATGCTGCCAAGGCAAGATTAGGTACTTCTGCAGAGTGCCTCAATGGAGATTAAGAGGACTGAAGAGGAAATCTCTAAACAAGGAAAAACTGCAAACATACGTTTAGACTCAAAGTATATATAGAGTTCCTTTCAGGCAAACATACATTTGAACTCAAATGTACGTTTACAACGGAAAGTCACACGTCAACTAGAGATATAGCCTAATTAGTCCTTATAAGGCTTGGACAATCGTCACCTTACAATCCAGTTTTGTGGGGCTGAGTTAGGTCTAAAACCTAAATTCTAATATGGTATCAGTGTCTATCCTAGATTTGTTATTGAGCCAAGATCTTTGTTATTCCACCCGTATTTGTCCACAATCCAGATGTCTAGTCTTGACCATGAGAGGGTGTGATGAGATCCCTGTTATTCCACTCGCAGTCCTAAGCGCGAGGAGTGTATTGAGAGTCCCACATCGACTAGAAATATTACCTAATTAGTCCTTATAAGGCTTGGACAATTCTCAATTTATAAGCAGGTTTTGTGGGGTTGAGTTAGGCTTAAAGCCCAAATTTTAATGATACTCTTAATATATTTATAATTAACATTGGGCTCTTCACAATTTGTTCCCTTTATATTGGGGACTTATCCTTCACAGAGGCTTTTTTTATTTTTTATTTTTATTTTGCCTTCATTGACTTTCTTCCCTTCCATTCTTTCACATGCAAGGTTCCATCATTTCTTGGGACTTTCATCTTTCTTGAAACCTGAATGAAAGGCAAGTAACTGAATTAGAATCTGTTATTTCTGCTAGACTCAGTTCACTTGTGTTCCTTGAATGGTTTGGATTCTTGATTCTTATGGGGTGTGTCCATGTATATCCTTTTTTCCAACTTCTAACTTAGTCCCCAAAAACATGAGAATTTATCCTTAGAAAAGCCCCTGTGGAAAACTACAATTCCTTCTAAAGTCTTTCATCTGGACAGAAGTTCACAACCGGATTATTAGTAATGCTATATTACTAATTATAGGCCAAACATGGCTTTATCAACACATAGATGTGTGAGGTGTTACTGTAGGTTAGAAATGGAAACATAGATGTGTGAGGTGTTACTGTAGGTTAGAAATGGAAACATACTTATGCGTACACTGTCTAGATGCCAGATACACTCATATGTTTTGTATGTTTGGCGGATCTTGGATATTGCCCATCAGAGGGTGGAGCCTTTTCGTTTGATTAAGTTCAGGCTTTGGTTAGAAAAAGGAGGCAACGAGTGTTCTAGCAGTGTGCTTTATTGCACAGATCTATGAAGATCTTATACATGGTTTCTTGTCGGGAGTCCCTTTGGAAGTTATACAGAGGGACTGCAGAGCTATTTTGTGTCTTATATCTTCATTGTAGTTTTGGTTTGGACTGGAGGATATGTATTCTGCACATTCTATCCTTGTACTCTTTTCCTCTCCTTAATAGATTCTTCTTTCATCTAAATAAAACAATGTAACCCCCCCCAAAAAATTGATAATTTAGCATGCAATCCTTAATAATTTATACTGTTTGGAATCTGTTAGTAGGCAAAAATATTAGAAAGTTACCTAATTGTATGAAGTGGTTAGGTTATATTATATATGAGCATCAAATTTGTAATCACGATTTCCACTATTCTACTGTTGATTTGCGGAGCATCATATGACCTGTTAATTTTTTATTTAGTAGGTTCTGATGATGACAACATTTTGAAGCAGGTGATAGCTCTTTTCCTAAGATCAAACCTCAAAATTTCTGGAGCAAATAATGGAAGTTCTGGAGAAATTGTTTTAGAAGAGCAACATGGTTAGCTGAACAATCTTTTGGAAAAATAAAATAAAATGAGATTAAGCTATTTATTTGTTGCTTCTGATTTTCATTGTGTGTGTATTGACTTAATCTTGTTTGATTTTCATTGTTTGGCAATATCCTGGTTTTTTCTAGTCTTATACGGGCTGGTATTGATTTCCATGTTTGCACACTTGTGCATCGTAGAGTGAGTTGCATTAAATCAATTAAATGAGTTATGGTTGTGAATTAGACATGTGTTGGTGAATCTGACATCATATATTAAATAATTTATTTCATAATTTTCTCCCCAAACTTCACATAATCCAAGTCAGAAAAGGCATGCTTTTGATTGTTTACTATATCCTTAACATCATTTACATCTGTGTGAAAAATCATACATATTTTGTTTCCTCCTTTTATTAAAACCTACCATTTTTTGCTTAGAAGGGGAAATTGATTATGTGAGGGTGCTAAATCGAGCCCTTCCGAATGACATTCGAATTCTGGGCTGGTGTCCTGTACCTGTTGGTTTCCATGCAAGGTTTGTATGCATTCTTTAAAACCTTACTTTCTAATATGTTGATCAAATTATGTAACAAATACTTTCAGCTGTAATGGGTCCCTGCTATGAGATCTAAGATTTCTTTCCCATCATAAATTTGAAGCAACCTATCCAGAGTATATGCTCAAATATATATATACACACACACACACACACTTCAAAAAAAGCATCTATATAACCACGATTCAGTTTTTCTATCTCATTGGTCCTTATTTTTTATTTCCTCAGCAAACGATTTATACCTAGCATATTTTTTTTACCGATTTTTCTTTTCGTGGGCGAATTCTGCCTATTTTTACATCTAGGATTTACATATACAACATATATCACTGTCAAGGTCAAGAGTAAATTTCTTATTATTTAGATTAGAAAATTCGATTCAAAAATTAAAAAAAAAAAAGAGACTTGAAATTTTAAAAAAGGATTGGGTTGCGCCATACATATGAAAGAGTATAGAATAATGATGTATTTGGCAAATCAAATACCATGGTTGAATTCGGATTAATTGATAATATTAGTTGATCGATCATTTGTGAAAGATTGAAAGGTTTTAGTAACTCCTAAGTTATGTCGAGTAGACCTTGTTGTTACTAGAATTCTTAATTCATGAGTTGTAGGGGGGAATTTATGTCACCACAAACAGAAACTAAAGCAAGCGTTGGGTTCAAAGCTGGTGTTAAAGATTATAGATTGACTTATATATATATATATATATATAGCAAGAGGGATCACAATATAATGTGTAATCTTACGATTAGAGTAGCCAACTTTTGCTTGTGTTATTGCAGTCGATGTTGAGTGTATAATCAAGTACAGCGACAACTGAAGGTCCTTTTAGTGATTTTTTTTTTGGGGGGGGGGGGAGAGAGAGAATCCGTTGACACCAAGTGTCAAAATTGGAATAATCACACTTTCAATACTTTTTGTAGGATGTGAAATTAACTAATTCAACTATTCAATCGTATCATATTATCTTGATTATCATGTATACAAAATTTCAAACAAATTAGACATTCATAGATATGTATTTTAATGGCAAATATTTACTTATATTTCAAATAGCGTATTGTACACTAAAATAAAGTGATGAGATGAAGTATAAAATAGTTTTTGAATTTTATGAAAATTTGTAGATTTGATCTACATACGAAGAACTTTCAATTCAACAGTTGAGTGATTAAATTCGTACTTAGTGTCAACTGTCAACAGATCCTAACTCATATATACACATATATGGTTTGAATAACAATTTCAGTTGTCTCAACAGCTTTGATATGGTAAGCTAAACCATGGTTTTCCAGGTGAAGGGTCCATGGTTAATTGAATTTTGAGGTTGGATTGTGATTCAAGCGGAATTGTTGTCTTTACTGACACTAACCTTCATATTGCAAAGATCCTGTAATAAATTAAATTATATTTTTTAATTAATGACATGAAGTTCAATATCTTAAATTATTCTAATTTGTTATCATGTTTATGATTTGCTTCATCAATACAGGTTCAGCTGTTTAAGCAGGGAATATAGATATTTCTTTTGGAAAGAAAATTTGAATATCCTGGTAGGAAAACTATTTCCTGTTGCAGTTTCTATAAATTCTTGAACCTTGTTGTGTCTTTCTTCTCTTCTCTGTTTCCAATGATGTCAAATATTCGAGTTGCATGTGAATTGTAACCACTTCTCTTTGGTTGATGTCCCATTAGGCCATGGAGAGTGCTGGAACAAAATTTGTAGGAGAACACGACTTTAGAAACTTCTGTAAAATGGATGCAGCAAATGTGCACAACTACAGGCGGCACATCACAATGTTTGAGATTTCTCCAACAGATGTGAGGTTAAGATTGGTAGACAATTTTTCTTACCCCTATGTGCATGTTTCTGCGTGGCGTGTGTGCTGACAAAATTATGTTGGAAACCAATGCTTGAAATTGGACTGCAGTAGCTTATCACAATGTTCTCGATATCATGTACATTCCGAGGTTAAAATTGGTCGAAAATTTTCCTGACACTTTTTTTGTGTTTGAATGTGCTTCTGTATATGCCCTGGGCATGATACTGATGATCGTGTGTTTTACAATGCTTGAGTCTGTGATTTCTAATTCTACTTCATCATCATGGGAAGAAAAGGTACCAACTGCCATTGGCCCGAACCCAAGTTCCATTGTTTATAGCTGATAAATTGGCAATCTTTGTTGTATGAAAGATTTGGATGAAATTTTTTAATGCTTCTGGGTAGCAATACCCACCGGAGAAAAACTAAACAATAACAAAAAGAACTCATAGACAAATCAAATGACAGGTAAAAGGGGGAAAAACAAACACAAGAATTTATATGGACAGAATAGCTAAAAGGAAAAAAATGAGGTTATTATGTTTTGAATGATAAATAATTCTCAATAGCTTAGAATGAATATATTCATGATGTGTACGTCATATGTTTCAGGTAATGTCTGCATGCTTAACATTTGAGTCTTAAATCGAAGATGCGGAGCAATATGAAACTATCCTCTTTTTTTTTTTTCCCCCCCTCCTTATGCATTCCAAAGAGGGCTCTTCTTTCATTTCAGAATTTAGAGTTGTGATGGTGTTGTTTGTTAAAAAATTTGCATAATTGTATCTGCCTGACAAAAAAAAAAATGCAATTTTCTGTTTGCAAGTTTTTTGTGCTTCAAGTCTGAGCATGTTTTCCTATTTACCTGCAGGTATGATGGTAATCAACTTTGGGTGATTAAAATCAGAGGTAGTGCTTTTCTGTGGCATCAGGTTCGCTGCATGATTGCTGTTCTTTTCTTGGTTGGCAAAGGTCTTGAATCTCCAGATGTGAGTACTTAACACCCTCATATATGATCATTTTAAAAATTTGTTTAGCTGTTACCTTGTTGGTTCTTTTGACTGTAAGAGTGTACAGCATATATAGTCGTCTGAACTGTGAAGACTGGATGCATTATATGGCATGTTTGCCAAGTTTACTTCCCCAAGCCATTTTTGTTAAGAAAAATCTGGAGTTAAGATTATTTAAGTTGAATAATAGGTGTTTTGTGGGCCTAATAGACGTAATCCTCACCGAATGGCCGTGTCACCTGTTTGCTGCAACATACAAAATACTGTTGCTGTTGTAGAATATAATTGCTTTGTGTCTTCTTGATGTCTGAATTGAAGTTTTGTTACTCCTCTCAAGTAGCTGTGATCAGATGTCAAACACTAACATTTGCACAAACGACGACAAGGAGAGCCCTTTTCTGTTGAAAGTATTTCCATTTTGCATTCCTCTGTCTCTGTTTCTGCGTTTTAGCAAATTCCACACTGTCGGAGGGTGCAACAACATAGTCACGCAGGGGACAGACTTTTTTAAATGTTAAGGAATTGTACTGCCTTCTTGCTCATGAGTGTGGCACACAATCTCTTGTTTATTTATTTGTTTATTCATTCATTCTCTTTTTTGTATTAGTGTCATGCTGTAATATTAGATTCTAGGTCAATTCATCTCTATATATGGATTTCTTATTCTGTAGTTTGAGCTAATAAGTTTGATGCTTAAATTTGTAGGTGATTGATGTGCTACTGGACACTAACAGGATCCCCAGGAAACCCCAGTACGCTATGGCTTCAGAGGTTCCCTTGGTTCTTCAGTCCTGTGAATTTAAGGATGTAAAGTTCATGTGTTCATCAGGTATTTTGGATTTGTAAGACTTAAAATATGGTAACTGATTTTCTTTTCTTGCCTATTGGGGCATTTTACTTAGAGAAGTTTGATAACTTGATTTTTTTATGTGAATGCATATCTAGACGCGGGAGAAGCGCTGCGTGTACACTTGGTTAATGAATGCCAAATTTACCAGCTTCAAGCTGCAATCTTTCATGAAGCTATTCTCAATTGTGTGCCTCTATTACATGGTACTGCAAAAATGTTTAGCTGAATTAATTTCCAATCGCATTGCTTTCTTCTTTTAACTGCGATCTATTGTACTGATAACAGTTCGTTGCCCAGATCAAAGCTTGCTACCTGTTCGAGGATCCAAGAAGAAAGCCTCCCATATCCCTCTTATGTCACGACCAACTGAGCGTGAGTTCTGTCACCTGAAATATTTTAAAACTGGTATAGAAGTACTCAAATGCATGTTATACATGGAATGTGAATGCTTTGTTTTCTTCTAAGCTCTAAACCAGATGATTTTCACAGGATATACTTTCTGGTCCTAGTATCCCCCATTATTTTATTGACTGAACTTTTTATTCTTATTGAATTAAATCCAGCATCTTATGAAGAACGACGTGCGAAACTCAGCTCAAGTACATGAAGATTTCACTGGTCATCTCCATTATATAGACCGTCTACGGAGGTTGTATTATTAAAATGATAACTTATTTTTTCTTAATTGTATTTGGGATTTGGTTTTTGATGTAATGCACTTGTTTCTGAGGTATTGAAGCCTCCACCAGATAACAGTTGTGAGCAATGCTCATGTCATGATTGTCGTCTTGATAGAATGAATGCATATACATGGCAAGACAATTATTGTGTAGACTGTAGACAAAGATGAGAGCTCAAGTGTGTGGTTGTAACGTTGACCAAACAAAAAAAAAGTGTTGTGTTAGATCAAATTCTTTTAGCTATAACTTTTTAAAATCTTTGTTGGTTCTATAAAAACAAGTGTTCCTGTAGACGTATCAATTATTATAATGAGTAAATATATATTTTAGTCCCTATAAAATATATTGTGTTGTTTTACAAAATTCTGGTTTATATGAATTGATCCTCAAATTTATTAATTTATTATTATCATGTTTATCTTAAATTGCCAATTTGCTAATAAACTAATTTTTAAAAGCAAAATTTGCATAATTATCAGTTTCGAAAAAGTAATTTCAATCTTTCTAGAGGTCAATTCTGCTGGGATCATTTGTTAAAACAGACAAAAGCTACGTCCTAACACTTTGCTTGTCCATGTCTCCATTCTGGGATGCCTTTAAACCAACTCCTCCTAACCTGGCAATCACCATGTGGGAAAAGGTCGAATCACCTAAACAACTCAAACCTTTCCATTACCTTTTTCTCGCTGATGGTGGGTTAATAATGGCTCTGTGCTTGCTATCATATTTATGGACATCGTCACCCAACTATTCATCATTCAAAAAATGAAATCTATTAGTACGAAGAATAATTGATTAGTGGAACCCACGGCTGCCAAATGTTTAAAACTTGGTATCAGAGTAACGTTACATATATAATATTTTTTTTAAGGATCAAGATCCTCTCCGGTTCAGGAGAAACTAGACCATTATGTTGACTAAATCACCACTCTTAAATCTCCTCTTCTCTCATTTTTAAATGGAGGGTGGGGATTTAACGGGGGGATTTGTTACAGTCAAAATTTGATGTAGTCACACACAGTCGGCGATCTCGACCATCTGATTGAGATCGGACGGTTCACGTTTTACCTTTTTGAAATTTGTACTTGTTTTACGAAATTGAAATGTAAATCGTTTGATCTCAATCTGACGGTCGAGATCATCTGAATGCGTGTGACTATGTCAGATTGTGACATAAGATGATCTAGATCCCTCTTTTAGTGGAACGCAAAGGCATTTACAAAATTTATAATTTTTTCCCGACAAAATACAAAATTCATATAATATCTAACACCTATGAAAATACATTTATTAAATATTCCGAGTTTGATTATATGTCTTTTAGGCATCTAACATGGTTAATCTTAATAGTATCTTAGCAAGTAAAACCTAGAATTTTTTCGAAGAAAAGTTCTTACAACCAAACTTGAAAAGGACTCGAGTCATTTAATTATGTGATTTTATATTTGATTGTATACAAAATATCACTGGGACTCGAGTCATTTAATTATGTGATTTTAAGTTGGTTTGTAAGGAAGGTACTTGGTTTTGTGTCTTTGGGTGGGGATCTACTCTGGTAGTTGTTTCTGGAGGGGGGGCGTGAGTTTTTCTTGAGTTGTAGGATTGGGATTGGTCCTGTTATGGGCTTTTTTTGTTATGCTTGTAAACGACTCTTGGGTGGGAGTGTACTCTTTTTCTTCCTTTAGTCTTTTTCCCACAAGGTTTTGGCTTCTGGAGGTTTTAACGAGGCACTCTTACCTGTATTGAGTACTTCTCGTACTCGCGTTATTAATAATATTTTTTTGCTGATGAAAAAAAAATGTGATTTTAAGTTTGATTATATAAAAAAGATATTAGTTTTCGTCTTTGACACCAACTATATTAAAAAACAAAATCTCACTTGTACGTGAAAAGATGATACGAGAAATCAAAATCTTGAAAATAATTGTATTCTGCATCACCGACAAGAACGGGTTGCTCACTTTCTTCGTTTCACCTTTTTCGTTTCACTCAGATTCACCTCATGCATTGGGTTAGGTTTTGTTTCTGGATGAGAGATTGTGAGTGAAATAACAATGGTAGAAACGTATGAAAGAAAGAGAAAAGGGCAGGGACTAATATGTCCCAAATTACGGAGGGGCTAATATGTTCTTTTTTTGTTTCTGTCGTTGAACATTTGAATCAGGGACTAATTTGGCCAAAAAATATAACACGTGTCCATGTAATTACACATTGACACCCTTTAACGATCCACATTAGCACTCAAACGTTACATGTCATCCATTTAATTGACGTTTTCGGATGCTGATGGACAAAGGGACTAACGTATCCCTGTTTTGAAATTGTAAGAAACTACAACGGGACTTAATTTTTCCTCAAGGACTATAGTGTCTCGCGTGTTTTTTTTTTCAATGACCATTTTGTGCCTTTACTCTTATTGGATCTAGACAAAAAAAAAGTTAAATTAAATATGTTCAGCGTTTCATTCTTTGATTAATAAAATAAAATTTGGAATACAATAAGAGAGAGAGAGAGAGAGAAGGTGGAGGGAAACGCGGATAATAAACCAATAGGAAAGGCAAACAAAAATCTCTTCAGACAGTTTCTCTCTCTCTGTCGCTTCGTATGCATATTTTTTTCTTCGTTGTTTTGCTTTTGCATTCGAAAGGAGAGAGAAACAACAGAGAGAGATGGAAGCTGCGATGGGACTGATGCGGAGGATTCCACCGAAGCACACAGAAACAGCTCTCTCTGCGCTTCTCAGCCTTATGCCTCACCACTCTTCCGATCTTCTCTCTCAAGTCGATCAGCCCCTCCAGGTCTCTCTCTCTCTCTCTCTCTCTACATTTTTCGCTTTTGCTGTTCCACGTTGCAATTGCATTGGTTTTGGCTCGTTTTACACTGTCTGGCTGCTCATAAATTGGGGGAGAAAAAGATAGAAAATGTGGTTAAATCTATTTCTTTCTTTCTTTCTTTAGAATACAACTTGCTGGGAATTTCATCAATTTAAAGAATAGAATTAGGGGAAGAAAAATTCAGAAATCGGTCTAATGCTGAAAGAAAACTACTATTTTTTTAAACAGGATTAATGTTAATGTTGTTTGTTTTTCTTTTAATGTTGTGGCTACATGCTTTGGAAAATTTAACTATTAATTATTGTAAAATTCTGGATGGCAAAACAGGTTTTGTGCGATGTGGATTGTGGGAAGGAGTTCATATTGTGTGAATATAACAGAGATGCCGACTCTTACAGGTTAATCATCTCTATATGTGGTCTGCGGTGAAAGTAATATGCTTGGTGTTTAAGTCTTTGTAGTCAATCGTGTTCATCTATAAAACATGGCCTTCATGAAGTTTAATTTGTCAATTTTTTGAATGGAATTATCAGAGTAGCACATATAGTATGAATGTAACAAGTAATAAAATACCAAACTATGTTTGGTACAGTTTTAAAATTTACAACACCGAAATGAGTTATAATAAACTCGGAGTTATTCTATGAAGCTTTGGGATAGAACAATTGAGTAGAGATTAAGACAAGAGACTCACATCACATTAAATCAATTTGGTTTTATATTGGGGAGATCGATTAATGGAATCCATATATTTCCTACGAAGACTAATGGATCGAAGGAATCAAAAAGACCTACATATGGTTTTCATTGATGTGGAAAAGACATATAATAGAGTACTTAGAGAGGTCTTGTTAAAGGCTCCAGAGAAGAAGTAAGTTCATATTACTTATTTAATATAAGACATGTATGAAAGGGTCACAACTAGTGTGAGAACACAAGGTGGAATACATAAGATTTTCCTAGAACTACAGGTGCGTATCAAGGGTCAGGTTTGAGCTCTTTTCTTTTTATTTTGATTCTAGATGTGCTTATTGAACATATCCAGGAGATGGTGTCACGGTGCATACTTTTTGGGAATAATATAGTCTTAGTTGCAAGAGAAGAAATTAATGAAAAGTTAGAGATATGGAAACAAGCCTCGGAAACATACAGCTTCAGTCTAAGTAAAAATACAAAGAGTATATAGAATGCAAGTTTAGCAAGAGACATACAAATCCTAGCTTAGAGGCAAAAAATGGAGAATACACAATACCACAAGGCTTATGTAATTACCCTGGATCCACCATATAAAATGACATGGAAATAGATGGAGATGCCAGCCAAAGGATCCGAGCAAATTGGATGAAATGAAGGAATGTTTTAGGTATGATTTGTGATAGAAAATTACCACTCAAACTTTTAGGGAAGTTTTACCACAAAGCTATAAGATATGCAGTGTTGTATGGGGATAAGTGTTGTGTGTTAAAAAGCCAATAAAGTAGACTTAGTGTCGTAGAGATAAGAATGTTACGGTAGATGAGTGATTGCGCAAAACTAAATAAGATTGGAAATGCAATTATTAGAGAGAAAATTGGGGTAGCTCTTATAGTAGAAAATATGGTAGATTCTCGTCTCAAGTGATTAGGCCTGCGTGGAGAAGAACCGTGGAAGCATCGGTTAGGAGGGTTGACCGAATGGAAGATGGCTAAGAAAAATTATAAGTCAAACTATTAACAGAGATTTAGAAGTAAACAATCTATCTTTGAACTTAATACATGAAAGGGGATTGTGGCGTCGTCTTATTCATGTAGCTAACACAACCACTTAGTGGAAAAAGGCTTAGTTGTCGTTGTTCTTGTTTATTTATATATGAGTTAAAGATATAGCAAGTTGGTAGTGCCTGCGAGAAGCATGAGAATATTGGAGAAATAGAGGGGATGAGAGAATTTTTCTTCTTCAAAATATATGGTTAATTCTATGATTTTAAATCTAAGAAATAAAGTTTGATGTATTTACTGGTATTTTGACTAACATGGAAGTATATTATAAAAATGGCAGTATATTTTATGAAAAACTTTATCTTGATGGAGACCAGTACAAACATGTATTGCTATGTATTTCAATTCCTATGGACAGATCCGTTTTTTATTTCTTACGGGTGCTCCATTTGTTTTCCTCCTGTATTGTGTTTAGTTTAGTATTTAGGGAAAGACAAGGTTAACCTTATTGTTTTACTGTATCTTTCTTCAGATCACCTTGGTCGAATAAATACCATCCACCATTAGAAGATGGGTCGCTCCCTTCTTCTGAGTTGAGGAAGCTTGAAATTGAAGCAAATGACATATTTGCTATATATCGTGACCAGTGAGGTTCTTTACTTACTTCTGAGCTTTATGTGCTTTTTTAGATGTCTAACTAGGAACCTTTCTACTGAGTAACTTGTTACCGATTTTTTTTTCCCCCAAAGAAAGTCACTTGATGATGGATCATCCTGTGTTTCCTTCTTGGTACCTATCTGAATATAGTTATTTTGCTATTTAGTTTTAAAACAATATGCACCATTAATGGATAATGTCATAGATATTATGAAGGTGGCATTTCATCAGTTTATATGTGGGAAGATGACAATGAGGGTTTCGTAGCCTGCTTTTTGATAAAGAAAGGTAAACCTGTTATTTGAGTATACCTTGATGGAAAACACTTCTCATCCTTTGACCTTTTTTCTAATCATGTGATTGTTTCCAATTTCATGATTAAAGATGGCTCAAAGACGGGGCAAGGTCGACGGGGATATCTAGAGGAAGGAGCATGGGATGCTATACATGTTATAGAGGTAAAATTCCTCTGTTTTGAAGACTAAGCGTTGATAAATACAGCAGCATAATGACTTTCAATCGATTGAAAAACTGTAACACACTTTAGTTCTAGTTTTTCAGATTCTTTTCTTGCATTTATTTCAGAAATTCTTATCACGCTCTTTAATGTTAATCTAGGTGGGACCAGAGGAAGAAGAAAACACCAATTATCGTTTAACCAGTACAGTTATGCTGACTTTGACTACAAATAATGAGTCGTCGGGAACGTTCAGTTTGTCTGGATCAATTAGACGTCAGGTGCTTTCTATGAGAATTCGCTCATCTTAGCAGTTATATTGTTTAATTAACAATGGTATGCTAAGTTTGATTTTCTTTCTTTCTCAAGAAGGCACATCATTAACAATGCGCCTTTATTGAATATTGAATTATGCGGTTTTTGTTTGACAAAGCCACATACATTGCATCAGTACTGGTTAGTCATTCACGTAACCAAGGTAATTAAAACCGGACCGGACATTGAACCGGAGAGGGCCAGGATTTAGGGTTTTTGGGTCGGACCGGGGTCGAATAAAATATTATTTTTTAAAATATTTAATACAATATATATATAAATAATAAACAAAAAATAACTGATATTCTATTCATAACTTCACACCATAAAAATTATACTTTACTTAACAGTAACAACTATAAATAGAGGCTAAGTTCAAAAAAAAAGCCTAAACGACGCCGTTTTGACCGTTTTTAAAATAAATAAAAAAATTACGAACCGGCCGGGTTGAACCCGGTTTTCCCGGTTTTTTCCCGGTCCGGTCCGGTTTTTTACCGGTTCTTAAACCGGACCGTCCGGTTTTTTCGCAGGCGGTCTAATTGCATGACTCGGACCGGCCGGGGGTCCGGTTCCCGGTCCGACCGGCCAGTCCGGTTTTTGTAAGCTTGCACGTAACGTAACAACTGCCTCAAAGTACTGGTTGGCCTTAAACTCTCAATTGGCTTTAGGTGTGAAAGCTTTGAATCTTGCATAGTCAGGGAAAATGTTTAATAAATTCTAAATAACAGGTTATCCATATTTCTAAGCATTGACTTTAATACTCCTTACTACTTAATCAAGACTCCCAGCATATGGGATTTTCAGGCAGGTTCTCAACTCAACTTTGTCAGTGTGCATTTTTTATTTTAGCTGTTTCAGCTGTACACTAATATTTATTGGCACGAGCTAACATTATTTACATTATAGTTTTTTATCTGTAAAAACCTACCTTATACAGATAATGCTTCTTTAGCATGCCAGCAACTCAGCGCATTGAGCATTGCGAGTTTAGTAGCTGGCATAACAATAATGCAAAATTATTTTGTTGGTATTTTATCTTAATTTTTAGTTTCAAGTTAATCATTTATCTTTTTATTTTGTTTCAATTTATTCCCGCATGTTCTAAAACGTTAATTTCGAGGCAAATTGTTGGATCATCTACAATGAGAAATGCATGTGATGCATGTGTGTCACAACACAATCTATTGCATCAATCGTGCCACGAATCAAAACCCAAAAAGCTGCTGTAGAAAGCCAAAAACAGGCCAATTACACTAACATTGTTAATGTTTTAAAACATGCAGGACTAAATTGAAACTAAAAAGATAAAACACTAACTTGAAACTGGAAATTAAGATAAAGGACCATCAGAGTAATTTTGTCTAACAATAAATGTAGCCTCCAAAAAAGCTTGTGAAAGTAAAGATATCAACATCTTAATAAAAGTGTTTTATGACAATAATTGCAGATGTTTCGGACATCACAAATGAAATTGTGAAGGAAAAATTAACTCCAATGTACATTCATACAGAAGACAAAGTGGTAATGAGAAACTGGAAGCCTGTTTTATCTATCAATGCAAATACGTCCGACTCTAAACAGAAGGGCTTTTTATAGTTTCGCAATAAGTATTTTCCCTAATTCTTACAAATCCTAATTCAACAACAACGTAATAATCTAATTGAAGTTGAAATTTATTCTCCATCAATTGATCAGGTGAAAATTAGGTGAATTGTTTCGTTTTACAATTTTATTTGGCATAGATGTGTCTGATATTGGTATTAGTGGAATAGTGGCTTCAAGAATGATTGAGGAGATGTACATTAAGTACCAAGATGTTAGCCTTGAGTGAAATAGGCATCTATCTTCCGGGCAATGAAATCTTTGTTGACATTTTAAAATGTACTTGAAAGAACAAAGAGGGAACATACTGACTAATGACAAATCAGAACGTTTCTTATTGGTAATCAAGGGTCCGTTTATGAGAGTGTGCGTAGATAATTCATTTACCGTCGGAATGCTAAATATATGGCTATTATGTTTAAGCACAATATGCTTTGTTGCCTTTTGCTTGAGTCAGCTTTATGTTTTTTTTTGTTTTTTTTTTTGAAAAAAAAAATCCTAAATTATCTTTTCCTTATATTTTAGATGAGTATGAAGCTATCAGTTGCTGATGGACATCTTTGTAACATGGGAAGGATGATTGAAGAAATGGAGAGTAAGCTGAGGAACTCACTTGATCAGGTACTTCTTGATTATAGTATTCACACTTAAACTACATATTTGTTGTATTCAAGATCAGTTTCCAAAGGAGGGTTGGGTTGGAGATCAGATTGTATTCTCGGAAGTTATCAAATGTATAACTGTTTCCTTCGAAGGTATGTATGGCATTTCAAACTAGAAGGCAATGTACTTTATCTTAGTCAATAATTTGTATGTTAATGCATATTACAGGTATACTTTGGGAAAACAAGAGAAATGGTTTGCACACTAAGACCACCAGCTGAAGTCGCGCAGATGAGAATGCCTGAGAGCTGATGTGCCCTTACGCCCTGTGGCAGAGAGAATTTCACTTTGTTTTCTTCATATGTTTTGGCTTGTTGACTGGTAATTTGTGTCACAGTATTGGAAGTAGGTAGTTTCACAAGGGTTGGAGGTTCGGATGGTCTTTGTTTCACAGAGGTAGTTCTGTTTGTTGTTTGAATATAAACTGTCGTGTTCTGTTGTGGACAGTGAATGTTTGTTGTTGATACTGGAATGATGAATTGATGATTCAACAGAACATTGTAACTAAAAAATAGCCTCTGAGAATGCCTAAGCTGGTGGGCTGGTGCATCTATTACATTTGTATGACCATTGAAATTTATCGTACCATTACATAGTGGATTATTGTTTTCTTTATTATTGTTATTACTAACCAATTTATCCCACTATCTGTTTATAATTTATAATATATGAAGCGTGAAATGTGGATTTGTCATGTCAATCTCTTTGTACTCAATACATAACACATCAACAATTTTGAATGATTGGAAGTTCTTGGTTTCTTAACAACTCTTGACATAAGTTGTTCCGAGTAATTGGAATCTTCTCCTTTCTTCACTTTTAAACTTCGACCATTTTTATTAAATGTTTCATTAAATTATTTTAGTTTTCTTTTTCTATTGTAGCTTTATTGAAGTAACTGAATGATCATTAGCAGTTTAACCATGTCTTTTGATTTTAAATGCCCCATTGATATCATCTAAATTTTGGCTAATTGGCACATATTTAAAGTCACCTTAACTGTTTTTAATTCTCATATAGAATCAGAGTTGCTTTATATTCCTTCCTATTGCTTGGATTTTCTCCTCTTATTTATATATTATGTAGCTTATGGGAGAAAAAAAATACAATAAAGTAATTTCCAAATATAGGGAAAAGTATCGATGTGTGTTGGTCCAAGTGACACGGAGTTTGGTTTTTCTTAAGCAAGGTATCGGATTTGATTCTTGTGAACGAAAAAATGGATGTTTAGAGAGTTTTGCTTTTTTATATGAGCTCAGCCCACTCGATTCGGATTATACTGAAAAAACTTAGGGAAAAGTGAAAACACTCACCACATCAAATCTTATGCCACAGATAAAGGATTAAATTGAAAATTATCTAAAACAGGGAAATTTCACATTCCAATACCTAATGAACAAAATAGTGCAATAAAATTTTTCTCTATTTTCCGCATAGCAAACATCAACAAACAAAGAAAAAAAATATTATCAAAAAAAATCCTGGTTTTCCAATTAAGTTAGCAGAAAAGAACACGGAGCATGAGCAAGTAACCTAAACGTTACAATCAACCGATAAAGCCCACAGACAAATAGTTTGAATATCAATAATTAAAGCTTTCAATCAACTAAGAAACCAAGGCTTCAAACATAACATAATCTAGAATTTCTAAAGCAAAACAGTAAACCCCAAACTAATTTGTCTATTTCAAAAATGACGCTAAAAAATGAGAATAAAAAACTTTGGGGGGTTGCACGAAAGTAAAGTTCTGTAAAATTCATTTATAAAAGTATTAACTTTTAAATTATAAAATTTTATTTTTCACAATTCATTTATTTCAGTTTTTTTTCTCTCGATATTTCCCCAAACTTCATTTCTTACAGTCTAATAATAATTTTATAAAGAGAATGAAAGGACTTGTATTGATTTTCAGATAAACATAGTGATAAAAATGAATTGTTAAGCAGATATTAACCTCATACTAAGCTCATCTTAAGAATTATAAAATCCTACCTCCAAAAAGATATAGTAACTTCCCTTTGTGTGTGCGTAAATGTTGCCTCTACAATGAAAAAAGAAATTCACAATTGTCGTATTAATCCTTAATATAAGCCCTTCTTTTGGTAGGGGAATTATTCTTGTGGACACTGATGATATTTCTGAAGTTAGAAATACTAGCAATATACTCTGTAACATACCAAAATAGTATGTTGCTAACACTTCTCATAAAAAAATATTCAAAAATAATGGAAAAAATATTCAAAAATAATGGACTGAAATCATAACTTCACTTAATCCCAAATGGTTTATGATTAGGATAAAAATTTCTAATAAAGGTTACATTAATCCACACCTGAACTTACAAGTCCTAAACCAGTAACAGAAATAACAAATATGGTAGCTTAAAAACCTGGTACTCTTTCAGCAACTTACACATTAAAAAATGTTTTTTAAGTACATCATAACAATGAAAATATCCTTAACCACCACATCATTGTTATGCTACACAAGGTGGGTTGGCAAACCTACTGTCATAAGATGAACTGAAAATATTGTCAAGCGACCAAAAAAAAAAAAAAACCAGTAAGCTCCAAATAAACTCAAGAAATGTCTGCAGTAAAGCCACTGGTTACAAGGAAAAATGGTGCCATAACTATTACAGTGTAACTAGTCCTTTGCAGGCCTTGCCTCAAAACCCCCTTCAGGACGCTTTACAAGACTGAAAGGCATGTATGTCCCAAGAAGTTTATCCCATATGGGAAAGAATGGCTGAGAATAATTGTATTTCAACCCTTGTAGTTGATGATGAATGTCGTGATAAGCCGTGTTATTCTGGAAAAATAAATGGAAGATGTTGCCAGGCAACCACAGTCCACAGTGATCATCAACAGTTTTCACGACAGCGAAGCAGAAGAATACAACGGCTGTTCTCGCAGTCATCCTTGAGACAAGGAATGAGATGGCTCCACCGACAGTGTCAAGTAGAAGACCCTCAATGGGGTGATTGTAAAGGGCTCCTATTGCATAAGGAACAACCAATCTATGATGTTGGGAGTGGATATGGCGGTATAGAAACTTGTTCTGATGCATGTACCGATGCACAAAGTACTGCCATGTATCCATCACAAACATCCCGATAACGATCTGCAGAACTTGCTTGGTGATAGAAGGCTGCACCATGACACCAGATGCATTTGATGTTGTCGTCAACTGCAGAATTGCACCAAGCACATTAGTCATTCAACTACAGCAACAGAATATATCTGACTACAGCAAGAGAATATATCTACTGAAAATTATTTGGTTTCTAACATGATAACTGTTATTTCTCTCTCCATGCATTCATTATATGCAGTGTTGTTAATCGCGGATCGCGGAAAATCGCGATAAGCCCAAAATCAGCTATGTGAAATAGCGGATAGCGTTGCGGGCAAATAGCGGAAGTCAAATAGCGGGTGAAATCAATCAATTATATATATAAAAAAATATGTTGTATATAAAAATAAATAAGCTGCATAAAAATAAACATAAGTTATGTAAAAAGTGACATAATATTAACTCAAAAGCTGAATTGTTCCAAACAAAATACTGAAATGACAAAATAATACTAACTCAAAAGATAGAATACAGATATTGATAGAACGGTAAAAATAGAGGAACAGAAGGAGAAGAAAGAAATCAAATAGGGGAAGAGAAGGGAAACAAAATAATCTACGGAAAAAAAAAAAAAAAAAAAGAGGAAGAGACTAATGAGATGAAAGAACAAAAAAACAGAGAACAGGCCAAAGAGATAAACTAAAAACAGAAATGAAAGAACAAAAAAACAGACGAAAATAGAGGAGGAAGGAGATGAAGTGAAAAAAGAGAACAGAGGAAGGAGGAAAGAAACCAATAAACAGGGCAAGAGAAGGAAAGGAGAAGCCGAATAAAAACAAAGAAAGAGAAGGGAGAGGAAAGAACAGAGGAAGGAGATCAAGATAGGTTGGCAGCTGTCCTGAGTGTTGTGAATGCAGAGCACTTTGCTTAGTGGAAGGGTTTGAGTATTGGAGTGGAGAGAGTGCTTCGTGACCACGTTTTATAGGCACATGGTGACTCTTCATTGTTTTTTTTTTGAAAAAAAAAAAAAGAAAAAGAAAAGAAAAGGGTTGCCTATAGGAATTCTTCATGTGCGGACTCTTAGGAGTTTTTTTTTTTTTTTTTAAAAAAAAGCCTAAAAATTCTTAAGTTTCCGCTATTAACGCCATTCCAATATGGCGGATAGCGGCTATAGCGGCCGCTATAGCACTTGTAGCGGTTTTCAAATAGCGTCGCGGTTTTCATAGTGGGGAGCCCAAAATCCGCTACGCTATAGCCGCTATTTAACAACACTGATTATATGATATGACAAAAGTTATTTTCTTGCAGCATCTGGAAACTTCAAAGAGCTCAATTCAATATTAGAAGCAATAAGGGTCTATTAATATTATTGCTCCTATGTATAAAGATTATTGGCTAATACCTCTTAAGTGTATAGAAGCCAGGCATATAAGATATATCTGACTTCTGTGGTAAGTTCATCAGTTAGCCAAGCCAAACACAAAAAGCTCGAGCACTAGATAACCAAGATTTAAATGAAATGCTATCTGCTCAACTGACACAAATATAGATCTACAACAACAGCCAAGCTTTTATCCCATCAGAAGATGAGATGACACTTACACATATAGATCTGTAAAAGGAAGATTATGTATCACACTTTGAACTGGGGACAAAAGTTCAGGATTCTGAACTATAGCTAGAGCAATTCTCGGGGTCCATTCGAAATATTAATAAATAGATTGACCTTGTTCACTGTTTACATGACATGGCTCTGTAAAAGGGGAATTTATTGGCCAACAGATTGTGTGCATTGGTTGGTCTGACATTTCCTTTCCATAAAATTAAAGGTAACTACAGAATCCGGCATGATCAACAAAATAAAAGATTGTTATAAGCTCAACAACCGTGTCAGTTTATTAACAAATATCTTAGTACCAAGTTAAGCAAAAAAAATCGAAAATGCTCATATTTTATGGCAGTGTGCTGTTTTTGTAGTTCTATGGTATATATGGTTTGAATGTTTACCCCCCCTACATCTATTACCTGAAAATAGTATTTAAATGACTTCTTTTTGGAGCTCAACTCATGATTGTTTCAAGGGAATTTATAATATGAAAATAGATCAGACAGTTTTGTTCTATTTTGAGCCAATTTGGCTTGCTTCTATCATTTTAGAAGAGGTCCTTATCATGCAAAAGGAAGATGAGTTATTCGGAGGTTTGATAAAAGTTCATTGTTTTGTGTTGAAATTAAACTATTACATGGTGGGTAATGACTACAGCCGATAATGAATTCTTACCAGTATGTTAATGAATCCACTTAGCTTTCACACCCAAAAGATTGTGTCCATGAGTATGAGAAAGCAACTAAAACAATAATCCTAGAAGAAGTATTATATATTATTAAAATCACTCCGTACTGCACTAGTAGAAGAGTCAAAGGCTCTTTTTTACTGGTCAGTATTCCTCGTATAACGTTAGTGTACACAAAAACCACAACAAGAACCAAGGAAAAACCAATGAAATAGAAACGTAATAATAGTTTCATTTTAAAAGTTCTACTAACTACAAATGTGCATAAAAGCAGCACAGAACAAACTATAAAACAGAATAAGATTTTCAACTAAAAACTCTATCAACTACAAATGTTAACATATATTATTAGTAGAGATTAACTAAAATGTAGAGTGACTGACCAAGATGAGTGCAACAATTGCCTGAACAAGCTGCTGAAGCAAAACACCCTTCACAACTGCTTTAAAGGGCACCAAATTCTTGTCTTCCTTATCTCTCGCAGTATGCAACCGATAGTTATCTAAAGGTGGCAGCAAGTGATAAAATCCAGCATATATCCAATATACCACAATAGGGGCAAAAGTGCCCATCAATTCATCACTCACATATCCTTCCCAGAAAACCATTATATAAGTTTAAAAGTGGAAAGAACTCAATTTTAAGCCAAAAAAACAACCCAACACAGAAACAAATGCAGCAAGTCAAAGCTGCATTACAGCTTGAGATCTCAACTTAGACAAGTCCCTTCACACCCTGAAAAGGAAAATCAAAACCGTTAAAGTTGTTGGACAGACAGAATAAGAAAGAAAAGTAACTGAAAAAGACAAACACAGCTTCCACGACATGTTTGCAACTGCATGATTCTTAAGCTTTGGAAAAACCAAAAATAAAATAAAAATGAAAAGAGCCACAGAGTTTTGCAATAGGCCATGTTGAATTCCCACAAACTGAAAATTTAAAATTCCGAAACTTCCCTCGAATTCGAAGAAAACAAACTCAAAGCATGGAACTTTAAAACAATGCAGAAGAAACCCAGAAACAGAACGTGGCATAATTGCTTACCTAGACGATCAAAACGGTTTCACCCACGAAACGCTTCTCAGCTAGAAAAAGCGCATTTATGATTTCTCGATCGGATCTAGGGCCTAATCCTAATGGATAAACACTGGTGACAGTTGTGAGATTCCAAAAATCTTCAAAAGTTTGAATTTTTATTTCAAACTTTGAATTATTTTGTTTGGGTTTTTTTGCCCTAATCTTCTCTCCCTTCCCGTGCACCTTCTCCCCCTAAAGAGAAAAGAAAGGAGACAAGAAAATGATTGAACCATTTTCTTTTTGTTGGATGGAATTGGAAGAGAAAGAAATTGCTATAGGCACGTGTTTCAAGCTCGTGATCACGATCGCACTCTCCTTCAATCACCACCGTTGGAAAATTTTTATTGTCCATATTTTCTATTTTCTTGTCTTTTCTATAGATGAAAAATGATAAAGAATTGTAGCACAAAGAATTTTCCCAATACTTGCCATTTTTTTTTTATTAAATTCCCCATACTTGCTTTTATCAAATCAAGTTAGTGACAATCTTCGTAATAGTTACTTTAGTACTTACCAAAGAAGGGAACTTATAGTTTGACATGACTCGAGTTTTCTTTTTGACATTATCAACGAAAGAATTAAATGGCAACACTTTTTTCAACAAATGTAAAAAGGTAAATTTTAAAGAATATGGATTCGTGAAATCTTATTTAAAATGCTTAGTTTTTCAAATGATTATTATCATTATTTTTTTTATCATAATTGAATAATTATAATTATAATCATGAATTTTTTTTTTTGACAAGTATAATCATGAATATTATCTTGTTATCAGTTTTTTGTCAGCCAGTAGAAATGGTAAACAACAAACACACATACGTCTAAACGACAACACTCGGGTTCGAACCCCGGTCTCGGCATCCCCATGTCGCTGAAATTGCCAAAGCAAGCAACAGTGGAGAACTAATATCATGTTATTTGATCATATGAATATATTAGCTAAAATATATTAAATATTGATAACGGTAGTCAAAAATAATAATTTTAGTTTAGTAAAAAAAATTTTTTTACTTTTATCTTGTGTTTTAGAAGAACTCAATAATATAAATCGGTAGTATAATAAATTTTACACATATATCTAATGATAAAAATATATATTTGTGAAACATATGAATATTGTAATACTAGTGTTTTGACCCGTGCGATGCACGGGCTATTAGCTTTTATATAAAAAATCTATAATTTAAAAAAAACTTAAATATGTTTTTAGTTCCTGCAAATATGGAGTGTTTTGATTTTAGTCCCTATAAAAAAATTTGTTTGTTTTACAATATTTTATTTTGATTTTGGTCATTCTAACCAAAATTCATAGAAAAATTCGCACAAATACTTTATTTTCCTTCCAAATTTCTTGTGAGTTTTGATCCGAAGAACTAAAAACTATTATTTCGACCAAAATTCATAACAAAATTTATAGAAAAAACTTCATTTTCCTACTGAGTTTCCTATGAATTTTGTTCAAAAAGACCAAAATCAAAATAAAATATTTTGTAGGGATAAAAACAAATAAATTTTTTTACAGTGACTAAAATCAAATCGCCCTATATTTGAAGAGACTAAAAATATATTTAAACCTTTAAAAAATTATGAAATAAGAAGCATCTTGATAAACTTATCTATATAATAGATTTGTATAAGTTCTCAAATTTCAAATAAGTTTTAATAATTTGACTTTGTTTAATAAATGTCCTATATTTTGAAAACACAGTTAACATGATCCCTCTATAATGATCATTTGTCTTATTTGTTATACCTTTGTACGACCACACCTTCATTCATAACGTGCAATCACATTCGAAGTTTACTATAAGAAAATATCTTAAATAATTTGTATTTGCACATATAATTTTCATTAAAATATCCATCAATAGTAATATGGATATTAATTTTTCCATGTCAAAATGTCCAGATTTCTTCGTATAAAATATCTTATGCAAATATTTACTGATAATTAAGATTTACTCCCTTCATCGAAAAAATCAGACTCAAATAGGTAATAAGAAAAATAATTAAACAACTAAAATTAAAATATAACTTATTTAAAACTATTTTTAGTAACAAAATACTTATAATATGATTGTTCGTGTTATGCATTGTATATAGTTAAATAAAATAAAAAATTATATATTGAAAATTTTATGCTAATGTAGTAGAGAAATTTTTTTAAATTAAAGAAAAAAATACACTTCAAACATAATTTGTCAACCTGGAAAGAAGGCTGTAAATAATTTTAAGAGTGAGATAAAGAGATGTAGAGCCACAGAAAAACAAAGCATGCAAGTGTTCTCTCTCTCTCTCTCTCTGAACTATTTACATTTATTCACATTATTTACATTTATTCATGCCAATGCTGATTTCTTTTGAAAATTGCAGCGTGCATGTTCATCGGTAAGCGAAAAGGCAGAGCACGCTTTTGAAAGGAGTAGCGATACACAAAATAAAAATAAGGAATTAAAACAATTTTTTTTTTAAAAAAAAGGCCTGCTAAATCACATGTTGACCTATTGACCAGCAAATAAATTAATGAGAATCTGTTGAGCTGACCAGTAAAATCAAATAATTTTAATATTGAACAAATTCAAAATTAAAAATAAAAAGAGTGTAAGAGAAGCCATTACATCACATATTGACACACGTAAAACTTTCCACAATTAGTAAGATTTTAGAAAAGTACTAACCTAATACCCGTGCGTATTTTTAAAATACACTTCTTTATAAAATTTAAGTTATATATTGTGATAAATATAATTGGTTGTTTTAGTTCTAAAAAATTGAATAAGTGAGAGTAAGCAACATGTAATATTTCTCCATCAGGAATGAAGAGTAAAATAACTATTTACAAATAATATTAATATTTATAAAATTATTATGTGATAAAAATAATAATAAAATTATATCGCTAATATGTAATATTTTCCCGTCGGGATTCAAGAATAAATTAATTATTTATAAATAATAAACATATTTATAAAATTTGATACATGATCAAAGACGATGATATTAAACCAACAATATGTAAATAATTATTTATAAAGAATAAAATATAATCATTTATAAATAATAAAATACTTATGAAATTTGATATGTGTTCAAAGACGATGATATTATACCAACAACATGTAACGCTTCTCCGTCGGGACGCAAAATAAAAGTAATCATTTATATCGACGATGTAATATTTCTCAATCAAGAATCAAAAGTAAAATAATCATGTATAAGTAATAAATATATTTATAAATTTTGATACGTGATCAAAAACGATGGAATTATATCGACAACATATAATGTTCCTATTTTGGAACTTAAAAGTAAAATAATCATTTATGGTTTATAAATAATAAAGACATTTATAAAGATAAAATAAAATAATAAGATCACAAAACTCAAGAAATAAAAACTGTAAGAAAAAATTAAAAGAAAATAAGAAATATGAGTCAAATTTAAAAAAATAAAAAAGTAAGAAATAAAAAAATCATCTTATAAAATCAAAAGTAAAATAATTATTTATAAATAATAAAATATTTATGAAATTTGATTTTTATAAGCTCTCAAAGACGATGAAATTATATTGACAATGTGTAATGTTTATCAGTCACGACAAAAAAAAAACTAATCATTTATATTGATATGTAAAGTTTTTCTGTCTAGAAGTAAAGTAATCATTTATAAATAATAAGGATATCTATAAATTTTGATAGCGATAAAAGAAGATGAAATTGTAACGACAACATATAATTTCCCATTAGGGTTTAAATGAAAAATAATAATTTAATATTTATAATTAATAAAGACATTTATAAAAATGAAATATAAAAATTAAGAAATAAAAAATTAAGAAAAATAAATAATAAATATAAAGTAAAATAATTATTTATAAATAATAGAGATATTTACAGATTTTAATATATGATCAAAGACGATGAAATTATACCGACAACATGTGATGTTTCCCGTCGGGACGCAAAAGAAAAGTATTCACATGTAATATTTTCCCGTAAAAAATCAGAAGTAAAATAATCATTTATAGAAGTCAACTTAAAAACCTAAAGGCTTATTTAGTCTAACTTAAAAACTTAAATGACTTATTTGGCCAAAAAAAACTTATTTGACCCAACTTAAAAACTTATAGGACTTATTTAGCCCAAGTTAAAAACTTATATGACCTATTTGGCCTAACTTTAAAATTTAAAGGACTTATTTGGCCCAAAAATAGTTAAAGGGCTAAATTAAACCTCAAAAATAAATTAAGGGACTAAAATTATATTTAAACCAAATAAAAATAAAAAAAAAATAAAAAAAAATTAAGAAGTAAAAAAATAAAATAAACATTTAGAAATACTAAGAAAATTAAGAGAAAGGGAGCAGAAGTGGGAAAGGGAGCACTTTAAAAAAAAGAAAAAAAAAAGGGAGCAGAAGTGAGAGCAAGTAAAGACACGAAAAATTGGTATTTTTAATTTTTTAGGGACTAAATTAGTTTACGTGATTTTTATTGGAGACTAATTTGAGTATTTTTTCCATGAAAAGTACAACTTTGGTTCTTAAAAACTTTAAATATAGGTCAAATTAGTTATTTTTAGATAATTTTTAGGGATATTATAGTCCCTATCAGGACTAATTCGATCCATATTTAAAATTATTAAGAACTAAATTGGTATTTTTTATTTTTTAGATAATAAATTGATTTCTGTAATTTTTATTAGTAACTAATTTGGATATTTTTACGTTAGAGAGAAAGGGAGCGCTATTTAAAAAAAAAAAAAAAAGAGAGAGAGAAAGGGGGCACAAAGAGAAAGGGAGTGCTGTTTTAAAAATGAAAAAGGGGAGCACCTTTGATAAAAGATGTTGATGAGACAAGCCATTAAAAGAAAAAATGAGAGGTGGCAAAACTTTTCTCCAATACTACTCTCTTTTATTATATACTCCTCCTGTTTTTGTTTACAAGCAAAAGTCATTTTTTTCATTCATTGAAAAATGTATGCATATATATATTTTTTTTTTCAATGAAATTTAGACCAGATAAATACATTTTTCAATGAATAAAAAAAGAGATTTTTGCTTGTAAATGAAAACAGAGGGAGTATAGTGTTTTGACCGGTGTAATGCACGAGGTACAACTTTTGTGTGTGTGTGTATAAATAATTAAAAAAATATAAAAATTGAATGAAAAGATAATAGAAAGGATGCATAGAAATAAATAAAACCTTTTTTTGGTAATAAAATAAATAGAACCTTTTTTTGGCAGAAATAAAAAGAATCATGAATTTAAATATCTAATAAGTTATTATTTATAAGAAGAACCATAATAATCTTAATCTCATTTTGAAAACTCACTTAACATTACTTTTTGAAAAAAACTTATTTAACATTTTCCCTCTATAGTATTGATTATTTACTTCATTTATTATATTTTTGTACAACCACACTTCTATGCACGACATGCAAACTCATTTAAAGCTTATATTTTTTTTATTATGAAATTACAATAAAAAGTTATCTTAAATAATTAGTATTTTCAAATGTAGTTTATATATATATATATATATTAATTTTTTATATAAAATGTCCATATTTCTTCATGTAAATTTTTTTACACAAATAGTTACTAATAGTTAAGATTTACTCCTGAAAAAATCAGACTATAATAGGAAGTAAGAATAATAATTAAAATTAAAATATAAAAAAAATATAACTTAAAATATAACTTATATAAAACTACTTTTCAGTAATTTATATTACATTAAATTCATATTACATTATGGCTTGTGCTACGCACGGTATATAGTAAATAAAAATAAAAATATATATTAAAAAATTTGCACTTATGTATCAGATAGAGAAATGCATGGGGCATGTTTGGAAAAGATATGTATATTTGCATATAAGGTTATGTATAAATTTATAAATATTATCTATATGAATGTTATTTCAAGTAAAATTTTAATCTTCTTATGATACTTTTTTAACTTTAAATTTTATTTTTTTTTGGTTTTCGTTTCACCTTGTAATTTTTGAATTAATAAATTTTTATTTAAGTAATATTATACTTTTATATAAGAAGGAAAAGGTACATTGGAAATGAAATAAAAAAAAAATATAAGCTCTTAATTGGGTAATGTATGTCAGATTTCATAGTTATTCTTTTTTTTTTACATGATTTTATAGTTATTTTGATTGATCGAGAATAATTTCATATTGATTTATAAAAAATAAAAATAAAAATAATTTCATATTGGTAGAAGAAAGATTGTTGAAAGAATCATAAAAAAAAGATAGTTGAAAGAATAATTTACATAATAAAATTAATATATTTTTATAATTTGATTTTCTTTAATAAATATCCTATATTTTGAAAACTCACTTAACATTATCCTTTCATTTTATTGTCCATATTTTCTATAGATGAAAAATGATAAAGAATTGTAGCACAAAGAATTTTCCAATACTTGTTTTTTTTTTTTATTAAATTCCCCCATACTTGCTTTTGACAAATCAAGTTAACAATCTTCGTAATTAATTACTTTAGTACTTACCAAAGAAGGGAACTTATAGTTTGACATAACTCGAGTTTTCTTTTTGACATTATCAACGAAAGAATTAAATGGCAACACTTTTTTCAACAAACGTAAAAAGGTAAATTTTAAAGAATATGGATTCTTGAAATCTTATTTAAAATGTTTAGTTTTTGAATTGATTATTATCATTATTTTTTTATCATAATTGAATAATTATAATTATAATCATGAATTTTTTTTGACAAGTATAATCATGAATAATATCCTGTTATCTGATCATATGAATATATTAGCTAAAATATATTAAATATTGATAACGGTAGTTAAAAATAATAATTTTAGTTTATTAAAATATTTTTTTACTTTTATCTTGTGTTTTAGAAGAACTCAATAATATAAACCGGTAGTGTAATAAATTTTACACATATATCTAATGATAAAAATATATATTTGTGAAACATATGAATATTGCAATATTCAAATACTGGGAAGTATTATCTTACCATATTGTTAGTATGCATATATTTGTGAAAGGGGAATAAATTTATATGAATTTGTCGCGTAAAATTTTCACATTTAGCAAATTTAATTTTTTTAACTTCAAACGACTGCGTTAAAACTTAAAAGATAATAATATTTCTTGACTTCAATTCGAGCTTGCGAGCTATGATCGAGATTTTCTCTTTAGTGATGCCTTGCTCGAGCAAGGCATCAATGATATGTTGAGATTCTCGATGGAGGCTTAACCCAAAAAAATTACTATATAGGCCCAAATCACAAAGGGAAAATTGTTGGCTTTTGATGGATTTGAACCCTCACCCATGAAGAGGTGAAAGATCGAACCATTTGTGCCAACATCGTTGGTTTCTCAGTGACTAATGTCGTTGCTATGTTGGGGTAACGTTATTAATATATACAAGGTTAAACTTGTGAAACTTGATTTTTTTTCCTCTAAGCACTATATATATATATACAACTTTGTGAGTATTTATAAGGTCAAGCTTATGTTTTTTATAGAATAAGATAACTTATTTCATTTCATTAAGCAAAGTGCTTATAAGGAAATCAGGAATATCACAATAAACGTGGGGGCTAGCGTTACATATAGATGTCCTAGCTAAGCTATGAGCAGCTCTATTAGCTTGCCTCCTAATATGCTCTATCTTGTAATTAGAGTGAGTAGCTAGAAACTCTCTACACTTGTTGAATATGTATCCTAGTTCAAAGATGTAGTCTAGCTTATTAAGGATGCCTTCCACTGCCAGCTTGCTATCTGATTAAAAATGACGTGATTCCATCCCATGTCATGCGCCCATTGCAATGCAAAGAGGATGTTGTAGGTCTCACCTTCAAGGACTGAGCAATGAGAAGAGAAATGTGTGGTTCTAGCTAGGATGAAGCTCCATTATGGTCACGTATACAAGCTCCGGTACCCCAAGTGTGGTCAACACCGAAAAGGGCAAAGTCCACATTACACTTCAATAAGCCAGAGTGCGGCTTGGACCAAACTAACGTCGCTTGATCACCGTGGTTAGCATCAGAAACAACCAAAATAGATTTGTGTTTCGCCCAAGTCCATTCAGCTAGAGTTTCTTTTGCTCTAGAGATGACTCACCATGAATTTGGAGGCTTGTTCTCCCACAACTTCTCATTCCTAGCTTTCCACATACTCCACAATACCATAGCCAAAAGGTCAAGCTTATGTTCCTTGTTTGTTTATTCTCTTTTTTTATTATTGTTTATTTATTCTCTTATCCTTTTTAGTGTACATACACATATTTTGGCACAAATTTATTAATCTTAAACTTTATCTTCTCTTGTAATTCTTTATATGTTCCCTCTAAAAATATTATTCTCAAATTGAAGAAGTGATTTTACACGTATTAAGAATGGATCAACCATCTTTTTCAAATAGATATGTCGTTTTTTTTCCAAGAGCACATGTCTATTACTATATAAGACTTTTAACAGCTCCTCCATTTACCATAATACCGTCACTAGGACATGTGGCTGCTACTCAAAGATCTATTTCCCTCTCTTCTCTCATTTGTTACCCTCTCTTCTCTCTTCTCATTTCAAAACTTGTTTTTCTACTTTTTTATTTGCACCAACGCTGCGACTACAAGAAATGCAAGGAATATCGTGGGCCATAAACCCTCCCTAAAGACAAGAAGCCGTCGCTAATGTCGAATTTACCGTGGGCGAACCGAGGGCCATGTGGCCGCAGGGTAGTCAGTGGTAGGAAATGTATACCGTGGGCCTCATTGATACGACTGCCGGTACTTTTCGTGTGAGAGAGGCCCCGGGTAATTACCGTGGGAAACCCAACCGCCGATAAATACTGTGGGCAGGGACCCACGATAATGGACGCACAGAGTTTAAAAAAAAAATTAAGGGACATAATTGAATTGGGCTCTTCTTCCACTAGATCATCTGCTTCTATGCAACTTCTTGGCTTCGTCTTAATTGCATCACACCAACCGTGTTTGTCTATTCTTGTTGATGGATAAGGGACATAATATACTTGCCTGACATTTTGTGCCATGATGAACGGATTAAACATAGGATATTGTCTGTTCAGTCTAATATCCACCACATTAGTTATTGGATTCAATGTGGTGCCTCTATGTGATGGATCAAACCAGTTACAATAAAATAAAACCACTTTTTTATGGTAGTTTAAAGTGGTGTAAGATATTTCATATATGCGTTGAATCACGTCATAGAAGTCATTTTCACCTCCCCCGGTGTCACCTTTGACATAAACACCACTATTTGTAGTTTCTTTGCCCTCCGTCCATTCCTGGGTGTGAAATTTGTACCCGTTCACAAAAAATGTGTGCCATTATTTAACACATTTACGAGGACAATCAGATAAGTTCCTCAGGTGTTCAAGTAGAGGAGTAGGTTCTTGGCTATAAACCTACACATGCATACGAATAGCTTATATACATAATTTGCATATAACTTACAAATAGTATATCAAATATTTTGAAGATGTGTGCACCTGTTGCCTAAACCAAATTGGAAATCTTGGATGAATGTGAGCAGCAGGTTCGGATGACGAGAATACCCTGATGATAATCATGACCAACAAATAAGCAATGTATAGTGTCTAGCTAACACAAGAAAATTAAGCTATATACTTACTATAGGCAGGGTTTGACTTTGGCGCAATTGATCAGTACATGAACATGCGCTGAATTGTACTCCGCATCTGTCAACCAGTGAATCGATTCTCTCCTAGCATGGCGACTGGGCAGACAAAAAACTGATAAGGCTAATGGATGTCTTTCAGATGTAGGCACCTCATTCCTTCTAATTTGTGGAGTCAACGTTGTGTTGTTGAAATAATATGTAACAAAAATGGGTTGTTTCGTGGTGTAAATAAGATGCACAGATTGATCCTTCAACCCTAGCCTTATTTTTAACCGATCGTTTTAAATCACCTATGAACCTATACAAAAGGTTAATTGAATTGGTAACTTCGACTAAAATGGATCCATAAATTTGAAATTTAATTAAGGACATATGTTATATATACCTTTCAAATGGATACATCCATCTATACTGAACAGGTCTACCAAGAAGAGCCTCATATGCAAGATGCACTGGGAGATGCTCCATAGAATCAAATAAACCAGGGGGAAATATCCTCTCCAGCTTACATATAATCAGTGGAATGTCTTGCTGCATCTTGATCAGATCACCACTTCTCAATGTTGCGGAACACAAGTTCTTAAAAAATTGACTATGTGCTGGCAACGTACTAAAGGCGATCAGAAGTAAACATTCCATGAATACATGACAATCATGACTCTTCATTCCTTGCATATTCCCACCGTCCACATTGGCACATCTTGATATATTTGAAGAATAACCATCAGGCATCTTGAGTTCTCTTATCCACTGATAAACTGCTTTCACTTTTTCGGAGGATAAAGTGTAATTGGCTTCCGGTTTTAAGGTATTCTGTAACACCCTGCTGAGATAGGGCGTCACTTTATCTTAACTCAGCAACCACACATCTTCAATATAACATCAGAGTACGCAACAGGACATACTGGCCATGATGCAACACTGATTTCCAGGCTTTAAGCTCTTATTTATCTGTTATTCAGTGTCATTCAATAAAACACACAAGAAAATACAGGGGTAAGATATCCATTAACATCCAACAACACAGGAAAACAACATAGTAGACAAATTGTTACCATGTACACACATAACAACATAGCATAGATATCAAAACGTCACAATCAAATTCCTGAACATATGGTCACAGGCCCGACCATATTGTCATGTCGTATCGACAAACCCGACCACACGGTCAAACAACACATCATACTCTGATGTTACAGACTGACACACGTCACCAGTCCTTTAGGCTCAATTACCAGCCTTATAAACCCCCGAACGCTACACATGCCAGGCTTAATTACCAACCCTATGGACATGTCAGGTTCAGTTACCGGTCACTAAACATGCCAGGCTCAATTACCAGCCCTATGGACATGTCAGGCCCAGTCGCTGAACATGTCAGACTCAATTACCAGTCATATGGACATGTCAGCCTATTCCAGAGATTTCAGGCTCATATCCAGCCCTATTGACCCAATCCATAGCTGAGCATTTCGGGCCATTACCGCCCTTCTCCATAGACTCAATACCAGTCTTAGGGCACCGAGTACGATAGGTTGATTTCTCTCGGGAACATATCTTGTTTGCTACCCTCTCCAATTATTGTATACGGCATCCCATACTACCGTATACAATCACCGGAGTAAGGCACTGTCCCGTGCACTAGGACGACATTCCCTATACAGAGAATGGCCAAGATTGTCCACTCGTCAGACGTGGAGTCCTGGAGCTCGGTCATACCATCGATCATATCCATCTCCAGTACTCAACCTACTCCATACTATTCCGTACCATCGATCATGTACATCTCAGGTACCACCAACCTTAGATACACTGATTCGACCATCACCACTAACAACAGGGAGTCGATGGTAATACTCACTATTACCATCTAGGGATACGTAAACCTCTAACTAGAGGGCGTCACTCTTGACTCTTACATCAGACTCACATACACCATACACAATCCGTACATTAATCACAACAGGTTAATCAGATTGTCAACCAACCTTAATTAACATAAGGATTCATCCTAGTGTCGCAAAGACGACTTACTACTGACATGTTATCAATCAACACATCAATAGTCACACAGTCATAAAGTAGTCATAACAAAGCATTACAACAATCAACATTCATCCATAAATATCAACAGATCATTCCTATGGTTGATAGGACTACGACGACTATCCTTAGCCACTGTACACCATAACCCCTCTCCTAAGGTGCTTCTATTATCAACCCCTAGTAGGGCTAAGGAACCCTACAAATGCTAACAGACTACTCTACTACCTATTTTCCCTAAAGATTAAGGTATCTTCCCACTTACCTGGTCTAGAATGTTGGAACCTAAACGATTGAGAAGTTTAGACCCTCATTAATTTTGATGATAACAAAATATTCACAAGAGAACAATTTATGTTCTAACAATTCTTGAAGTGTGCAGATACTAATATTACATATATTACTAAGCCACTTGAACAAGAAGGAAGAAACTCTCAAGAGAATGATACACTCCATGTGTCAGCATCCGGCTCATCCTAGTATATTGTCCTCGTGAGCGTCTGGAATTAACTTCTTGTGACACTAGTCTTATCCATTTGCTATGAGCGTCCGATCTTCCGTTCTGAGCAAGCGTCCGAACTTCATTATAAATCACGTGTTGGTCACGTAGTTGCTCTTCCTCTCAGAAGTTTCGAACGGATTTGAATTTGATCTTGTGCGCTAAAATTGTTGTACGAGGTATCAAAAGTGACACCTTTAGCTAAAAGACAAAAATCGCATAAGCAATTGTGAAAAGCAAGGTAGTACGAAAGCGGTAATGTGTACTATCGAGATATTATCCGGAAAGGAAGAAAGAGATGACTTTTTGAAATCACCTCACTCAATGGAAAGGAGCCATTTTTACCGTGAACGGTAATATCCTTTATAACTCCTATAAATACCCCAAGGTATTCATTGAAGAGACAAATAAACTCTACAAGAGAATATTGCTTCATTTATCGAGAACAAGCACTGCTTTGCTATACACTACAAAGAGTCAATACTCAAAGCACCGCTCGTGAGCAATCAAGTTTCGAGCCAAGTCTCGGACTACAAGAATCAACTCATTCCGACACTTTCTTTTAGAAAGCATTTCTATGTTGAGCTTAATTTTTATCCTCTCTGTGAGAGTTATTTATACTTGTATTCAACTTACTTGTAAAAGTTGTTTTGGCCTAGTTAAAAATTTGTTCCTCAAAGGCTCGAATGTCTTGAGTCGCTTTGAGAAGTTGAGAGTATTATCAAGGTTGTGACAAGAGAATACTCTTAAGGCTTTGTAATCAGTTGATTATAGTGGAAAATCCTTCAGAACAGAAGGGACTAGACGTAGCTACCAGCTTTGGTAGTGAACTAGTATAAATCTCTGTGTCTCTTGCTTTCGCTTATTTATCTTTATCTTGCTCTGTTAAAAACAAGTTTTCACAAACTGCTTTTCCAGCGTCCGGTTTATTTCCAGCGTCCGTTTAACAAACTGTTTTGAAAAAACCTGTGTTCTAAGTGTTTTTAACTTAAAGTTAAGAAAAAATTTTCAACACAGTTCAACCCCCCTTCTTGTGTTCACGTTTATAGAAGGTCGCTGCCGCTCTCGCTCCTCGCGTCCTATCGTTCTCCCTTCTCCCCGAGCCTTCCCTGTACTTCAAATGGCCAAATGGATCGCCTGGCCAAAATGGGAGAGGAGAGCCCTATATATAGGCATAAATCGGCTTCATCGCGTCGCGATGGGCCTAGACACAAACTCTCGTCGCGTCGCGACGAGGACACTTGTCACGCTTCCCGCGACGCTGATCACCGACTTAACTACCGACATACCATCGCATCGCGATCCAGTTTACACTGGTCTCCATCACGTCGCGATCCGCACAGTCTATCAAAATTCCATTTTTGCCCTTCTAGATGATTCTAGGGTTTTCTAACCTCTTCTAAGGCATTCTAGGCCTCTTATGAGTCATTTTTAAGTCCAAATTAATTCTAACTAAGGTTTTTAATATCCAACTGTCATTTAATCTCCATTAAAAATTATTTAAGACTTATTTAAAAATCAGGATGTCACATCTTCCCAGTAGCCTGGTCATCAACCAACAACAAGTCCTTTCGTCTGCAGTAAATAGCTAAGTCCTTCCTAGCTTTCTCGTTGTCTTTGGTTTTGCCCTTCACATTCATGACAGTGTTAAATATGTTGTCAAAAAAATTCTTTTCAATGTGCATAACATCGAGATTGTTCTCAATAAATTGTTTTATAATACTCGAGATCCCAAAAAATACTTCTTTTTGTCCAATTATGCCACTGTCCATAACCCTCTGTCGGTCATTCAACAACACCATTTATAACTTTTACTTTTGGGTGATCCTTAACTCTTCTCCATACCTCTTCCGATGTCAACCTACGTGGTGGGCCTTCATTTTCAACTACCCCCCTTTTGAAGGCATTCTTATTCATCCTAAATAGATGATCGCTTGGTAAGAACCTATGGTGCACGTTAAACCAAGAAGCCTTTTCCCCGTAATGCAAGGTGAATGCCTTCGTGTCCTCCATGCATATCAGGCATGCCAATTTACCATGAGTCTCCCACCCAGATAATATGTCATAAGCAGAAAAGTCATTAATGGTCCACATCAGGGCTGCTCTCTTTATAAAGTTTTTCTTTCGAGCAATATCATATGTAACAACACCAGTCCACAGCCTCTTCAAATCATCAATCAGAGGTTGCAAATATATATATATATATCAATAACAACTGTTGGTGAATCTGGGCCCGAAATTACACAAGCTAAGAACATGTAGGGTTTAGTCATACACATATCAGGAGGGATATTGTACGGGGTTACAATAACTGGCTAGCACGAATATGGTTTAGTCGTCGACTGGACATACAGTGTAAACCCATTAGAGCATAACCCAAGTCGGACATTACGTGGATTCACTGCAAAATCAGGATGTACCCGATCAAAGTGCTTTCATGCCTCACCATCAGATGGATGTCGCAACTCACCTGAAGTTCTTCTATTGTTATAGTACCACGTCATTTTACCTGCAGTCTGCATCGATGCGAACAATCTTTGTAGCATTGATACAATAGGCAGATAAAACATGGCTTTCCTTGGGACTGGTTTACTCCTAGTCGTCCCAGGCTGTTGGCAAAATTTACATTCAACCAACGCACTGTCATTTATGCCAAATTCATTATCGTAATACAATATGCAATCGTTCACATAACAATCGCTCCTTTTAACGCCTAAACCCAGTTTCGACACCAGTCTTTTAGCATCATAATAACTCTGTGGCAAACCATCTTTAACAGATATTGCGTCTAACATAATTTGGGACACATAATCCAAGTACGTCTCAGCACAATTGAAGGTTGATCTGAGACCTAAAAGCCTCACAGAAATTGATAACTTAGATTGATCAGACCCTTCAAACAATGGAGTGTTTGACTCTATCAAAAGATTATAGAATCTTTGTGCTTCCTCATTCGGAAGTTCTTCCGTGTCATCATATTGCTCCTCATCGAACGACACATTCACCCCTAGAGCATCAGTAGTCATCCTCTGCATCACATCAAACTGCTCATATTGCATATTCGATGGTCCACTGCTTAAGGCACCTGCGAAATTGTCTTCAACATGCAGATCAATAGTGGGAACAACTTCGCCGTGACTAGTCCAAATCCAATAATTAGGCTTGAACCCCACCTGATACAAGTACAATATGACCTCTTCATCAGTCAACACACCTTGGCACTTGCATGTCGCGCACGGACATCTAATCCCCCCTTCAATACGGTAACTAACTTGGCATTTTGCGTGATGGACAAACCGATCAACCCCTTTTGTAAAAGTTTTTTTCAAACCCCTTCTTCCAGAGTAAGTCCTATCATACATCCAACTTCGGTCCATTTGCTGCATATTACTTACAGAGATGCAAATTGATATAGGTTAATACGATATATATTCAAGATTCAATATATATATTGAACCTCAGATTGAGTCTAAAATTAATGGTCCCCGATAGGATCTAACCCCATTGGTATAATGCTAACAATAAAAATAATTACTATAATTAAGTAATTTAACATACATCTACTGTAACACCCGTGTTTTAGTTTTTTTTTGTGCTGATGCGATTATTTATGTCATTATTTGTGATTTATTTTTACCATATTTATTATGAGAAATTATTTTCTACCGCACAAATTAATTAACGCGCGCTAAAAAATATTTTTGTATAATAAATACGCTTAAAATAAATCACAAAAAATCACAACATTATGAAAAAAACTATATAACTATAATTTTTCGTAACATATAATTTACTACATAACTAATAACTATTAACAATTAACATAAGGGAAACTAATTTAACAAATAAATAAAAAGAGTATAAAATTATCCTAATATAAGTTTCATGAAAAAAACTACAGGTAAAACACGAGTGTTACTTTTTTCCTAACATATAATTTATCATTATCCTAATAACTATTAACAATTAACATAAGAGAAAACTAGTTTAATAAACAAATAAAAAATGTATAAAATTATCCTAATATATGTTTCCCTTAAAATAAAAAAATCTCTAATCCTAATGGTAATATTCAAAATAAAATATATTAATTTAAATTGACATACATTTTTTCCTAACATGTATTTTTCATAATCTTAGCATAATAACAACATTTAATACTAAGCATAATATAATAAAACTTACAACTAACATGTATTCAATAATAAAACAAATATATATACAATTAATAAATTATTAAATAAAAAAATATATAATATCCTAAAGTATATATATTTCTCTAAAACATATATATTACCATCCTAAAATAATAATTATAAATTATTTGATAAAAAACAACAACAAACTATAACTATTCTGTTAAAAATAAATAAATATTACCAACCTATTAGTGAGTTGTTCCTGCAGTGGTGATGAGTCCGATGAGGTGGCTCCGAATCTACTAACAAAAAAATAAATATCAGTGAGTAAATAATTTTTTTCATGAGATATACATACACACAGAGATAGAGTGAGAAAAACTTATTGTGATATAAAGTTGCTGATATAGATGGAGATATGTTAAGGAGAAAAAATTTAAATTTAATATTGGATTGAAGAAGAAGGAATGAAGAGATGAAATGAAGAAGGAGATGAAGTGAAGATTCATGAATGAAGGAGATGGTTTATATAACCACCGTCGTGCATATATAGTCGTTGTGCAACGGTCAATTCTGAATAGGTTTTTGTGGGCCTAGACCCTCGATAATGTCGAATCTATCCGTTGGGCCCTTACCGTGGGCTAGTGGCCCACGATAAATGCAACATCACTGACCCACGCTAGTGACCCACGGTAAATGCATCAGAAGCTAAAACCCACGCTAATATCCTTATGACCCATGGTAATCACTAGTGCGAAATACACTTAAAAAATAGACTTATAACGCCGGTTTTGACAATAACCGGCGTAAAAATAGACGCAGTGGCATTTTTGAAATAAATGCGAACTTTTTACGCTGGTTATTTGTAAAAACGGCGTCGTATGTTTTAGCCAATTTTTCATTTTTCTTGTCTGGGATTTTACGCCGGTTTTATGAAACACCGACGTGATAAGTTAAGGTTTTCACGCCGGTTTTTATAATAACCGGCGTTGTATGTTTTGACTGTTTTAAAAAAAAATTCAACATGGATTTTACGCCGGTTTTGTGAAGAAACCAACATGGTATGTCAATATTTAAAAACAAAGCTATTTCCCTCCTCTCTCACAGTTTACGCCTCAGTTGCTTCGTGGTCTCCCTTCCACTTTTTTCTCTCACTTTTCCCAGCACACACTGTCGCTGCTTCGTGGTCTCCCTCCCACCGCCGCTGCTCGTTGCTTCGTGGTCAGCCTTTTCCTCTCACCTTTCCCAGCACACACTGCCGCTTCGTGGTCTCCCTCCACTGTCGCTTCGTGGTCTCTCCTACGTTGTTGCTTCTTCCTTCGTCGCCGGTCTCCAGACGTGAAGACGATCACTGCCTCTCCGCCGTGAGGTCGTGACACTCTGCTACTGCTTTTTGCTTCGCTGCTCATTGATTCGCGTCCACCTCTCACTCAATCGTTCTTCTTCTGATTAGGTATGGTTCTGATAATCTCTGCTTTTGCTTTTACTGCTTCGGTTGGTTCTGATAGTATTTTGAAAAGCTTTTTTGGGTTTGGCTTGGTGGGTTATGGGGTTCTGTCGATGACGGGTTTGGTTTTGGGTTTTGGGCTGAGTTTTGTTAAGTTTCAGAATGAAATTTGTAGGTTTTGGGGTGAGTTTTGTAGGTTGTTCTGCTTGTATTGAAATAGATTGTTATCACTGAGATGCCCTATGCTAGCGCTTGCTTCTTTACTATGTCAGTATGTTTGGAATAATGGTAATGGTAAAGCAATAGAAAAGCAATAGAAATTGCTTTGCATGGCTTCCCACCATTATGTGCATTTGTGGATTAAGGCAATAGAAGTTTATTATTATTATTATTATTATTATTATTATTATTATTATTATTATTATTATTATTATTATTATTATTATTATTATGCATTTGTGGATTTGGTGGTGTTTGTGGTTAGAAGAAGTCCAAAAAAGACCCACCATACCTTTAGAGTCTAATTTTCACTGGTTTTGAAGATGTGTGGAAAACTTCTAAACCCAACATAATTGAAGAATCCCAGGTGCAAGGTATTAACCCTTCCCCCTTTTCCCTAATTTTTTGCTGAATGTTTTGCTAATTATTTAACTAATACTGTAGTATTATTCCAATTCGTGGAAGCATTTGTGTGCCATATGTGTGATTGTCCTCAATGATCTCTGTCAATCAAATTTGTAGTAGCTTTGAGTTTCATTGCACTCTCTGTGTTCCTTGCAGTTTTGTTTTCCCTTTGCATTTGGTTTTCTTCTTTTGCTCTTCTTTCTGATACTTTTTGTTTCCAATGAAGTAAAATTTTATAGTTGTTTGGAAGTAAAGAGAACTTTTTAGCTGAATTTTTTTGGGCATCTATTACAGGTTTGTCGAATAAATCCTCGTATTCGTGAAACAGACCACTTGTTTCTTGAGCTCCCTCTATTGAAAGATAAATTGGAAAAATACATCAGTGAGCTGTTAGTGGTTGGATCATGGAGTCAAAATGCTATTCAAACAACAAATTCATGGCTTAGAGAAGGATTAAAGCCACGTTATATTACCAAAGACTTGAAGTGGGGGGGTTCTTGTTCCACATTAAAAATACAGTGACAAGGTTAGTTTTCCATTGGGTCTTTCCAATTGTCAGTTGTTTTTGTTTTTCATTCATTAATGTTATAAATTTCATTCTTTAAATTTATAAGGTTTTCTATGTTTGGTTTGATGCACCTATTGGATATATATCAATCACTGCATGATACACACGTGATTGGGAGAAATGGTGGAAGAACCCGGAGAATGTGGAGTTGTATCAGTTTATGGGTAAGGACAATGTGCCATTCCACACTGTAAGTTATTGTCTTTATACAATTTTAGGATTTTATATGTTATTATGTGCTCTAATGTTCACTTGGGATTATGTATATCAATATCTTATTTTCTATCATTTTCCTTCACTCATCAGTGACTCTCTGGCTGAGTTTAAAGTTTCATCTGTTGTTTTCTTTTTGGTTTTCAAAACAATTTTATGTCCTAGTTCTGTACAGGGAAAATATTTTGATTACTAAAAAATATTCAGCTCTCTTGTTTAAACATTCAACAACTCACCATTATATTCCATGTTTCCTGTGTCAAGTTGGAATCATTATGATGTAAGGCAGGAAGTTTATTCATTCGGGAAGCTCTTTTTGTTTGCCATATTGTTAAATGCATGCTTGGATTAACTTTCAGATTGCTTTTTTGGGCAGCTTCCTTAGAGAAATAATTATTTCCCCTGAAAAGAGCTTTGAGCTTTCCTAAATATTTTATACGTATACTGTAAATCCTGAACATGTGTCCATCGTATGCTCTTGCCTCAGTACCGAATTTGACACCTGTTGCTTTCCCCTTATATAATGCCTATGGATCTCTTCAGTTTTTGGAATCTTGGTAAAGCTGCTATCTGCTTAGTGAAATTTTAAAACAAAAGCAACTAGAACTAGCTTTTCATTGCTTGATAGAATAATGGGTTGTATTTTATTGATATTGGTGAAATGGTTCTTTCGAATATTATGAAATTTATTCTTCAGGTGATGTTTCCATCTACTTTACTCGGAACCAGTGAAAATTGGACTTTAGGGTGTGATTGGTAGACAAGAGAAAATGTGAAGAGAGAAATTATGAAGAGAGAGTATGAAAAGAGAGAAAAATGTGAGACAGATGTGAGAAATAGAGTAGATTTGAATATTGATTGGAATAAGTGAAAAAGAAGAGAAAAAGAGAAGAGAGAAGTGTTGATTGTTTTTTAAAATACATCAATGTCCTTAAGTTAAAAAGAGAAGAGAGAAGTGTTAGTTATTTTTGAAAAGAGAGAAGTGTTGATTATTTGATTTGAAAAATAAGGGTAGAATTGGAAAGAAGGGATGATTTATATTTTCTCCCCATTTTCATGTCAGTGTGGCGAAGAAATAAAAATGACCTGGGGCCCACCATTTTTTTTCTTTCGTTTGATTTTCTCGTGCGTCCAATCACGGTGAAAGTTGATTTTCGTTTCATTCTCTCGGCTGTTGTTTTCTGTCGCTTCATTCTCGCCTCATTTTCACACTTGCCAATCAAAGGCTTAATGATGGAAGGATAAAAAAAACAAAAAATTAAAAAACAAAAATCATTTTTCGTTTTTTCAAAATTTTTTATTCTTTTTCATGTCGGGTTTTAACGCCGGTTTGGTAAAAACTGCGATTAAAAGTGACTTTTCACTTTTAATCGCAGTTTATAAACCGACGTTAAATGTTCATACTTACAACGTCGAAAGAATACACGTCGGGTTGAAAATCGACGTTAAAAGTCTAATAAAACCGCGATTAAAGGTGTATTCTGCACTAGTGAATGTATTACGCCTTTTACCTAGGGTCTTGATCCATGGTAAAGATAAAAATTACCTACCACAAAATGACCCTCCCTAATATGGTGGCTTCTATAGTGGACATCATGACATGTGGTTCACTCAAAATATGGGTGAACCATCATCAAGAGTCGTTTGATCGGACAACTCACCAAATCTTATCGTGCACTAGTTCCACCAGATCATGCACCCAACAACTCTATTATCTATCCGCTCGCCTCTTCCGGTCCCGTCCCTCCTGTTAATGTTGTTGGTGCCCAAACCCTGTGTAACTCCTTCATATTATTTTCGCTATACTCGATTTCCAAGCGGGTTAAGTTAATATCTATTCTCTTCGCATGTATTGTTGTGTCTTCCTGATGTGCATTTCGAGGGTTGCTATGCAATGACTTTCTACTTTATTTTCCTTATTAATATTCTCCACGTTTTATTATTAATTTGATTTTGTGTCTTCCTTTCTACTTTTATTACTATTATTTCCGATTTAGGTAATGTGCAAAGGATATTTTTCCTAAACAAATTAAATGGGTTTTGGCAAAAAATGAGGTTTACTGTATAAGTATACTTTCATTTAACCATTGATAGTTCATATCAACACCGAACCGCTTTGACCCGATAATTATTGCTTTGACGATGTGCATTACTGTTATATTTTCAATGTGACAGAATATGCGAATCTCATTTATCTGTAATTTTCATTGATGATAAATCTTTTTGGGTATTATGATCCTTTTAATTTAACACGAGAGATTCAAGTTGTGTTTTTCATGTTATACTTATTTAGTCGTGCCTTTTTTTTTATAAGCAAAGAAACTTTATTGAAAAAGGAGTATAAGGTGTACTCCCAAAAAATAGAAGTGCCTCATTAAAACCTCCCAAAGCCAAAACCCATTGAAAAAAAGACTAGGGGAGGAAAAAGAGTACACAACCATCAAAGTATATGTGTTACAAGAAATTGTGCATACAAAACACAAACCAAAATATGGCCAGCACCCCTACAAAAAAAAACATACATTCCCCAAAAAACCCAATCAAACAGCCTCTAGCATAACAGCCCCCCAACCACTTTGACCAAAAACACAGAGGGAGAAATTCGACACGCACACTGCAGAGACATAACTCACAAGACAAAGATAGACAAGCCACATAAACCTGCACACACCATAGACACAACCTGACAACTACCAACAATCACCAATAAACCCACCAAGGCGAACTCTGTATTATAACGCAGCACAACAGCCAAGTGGATCCGTGCACCCATCCAAATGTCTACCTTCTCTTGCAATAAACCATTTCCAAGATGTCAGCTTAATCTTATGCAAAACAGCCCTCGAATTTTCCTACATGCTTTACCCTTCAGCGGAAATTTAATTTAGTCGTGCCTTTTGATATTTTCAGTTGGTGCAGGTGTTGTTTTATTCTAAAAGGACTTTCTGAAATTTCCATATGCGCCGCTTAGGAGAACCGTGTAGATATCATAGTATTAGAATTTTTGGGTTTGGGCCTAACTCAACCCCAAAAGTTAGCTCATGGGGTGAGGGTTGCCCCCTACTTATAACCATTATTCAAGCCATCTCATTCATCCATGTGAGACTTCTAACACACCCCCTCACGCCCAGGACTGGACAACTGGAGCATGACCCGAGTGACCCGATAACGGGTGGCCCAACAAATGGATCTATGATAAGCTCTGATACCAGAATAATTTTTTTTTATCATAAAATATAAAATCCTAACATATCATTTAGGATATTCTAAAATAGTCTAAGATATTATCAGATATTTTTATGATATTCTAACACTCCCCCTCAAGCTAAAGCTTACTAAGCTTTTAGTTGTTACAAGAAAATAACGCATTTTTCATGAAATAAAAATAAATAAAACATGAAAATTGAGCTCCACCATGATTGGGAAGGTAACTCAGGGATGCTGGAGAAGCCGGAGAGAATTGTTAGCCAGATAGCTGGAACAATCGTTAGCCTGAAACAAATTTCTTGGCAAGCAGTGAAGTAAAGCAAGGTTCGATCTTCTCAAAACAACATTTGGAAGCTTCAAACCAATAAAACGGAGACAAAATATTTAAGCTTGAATCTAAGTCTGACAACCACTTCTATGACATAGACGAGGCCAGTGCATCTGGAATGAAGACGAAGCCAGGTCAGTGCATATGGGACGAAGACGGGGCCAATGCACTTGGGAAAAAGGCTGAGGCCAGAGCATTTGGCACGAAAAGCTGGATTAGTATGAGTCATAACCATAATAAGTCACCATCAGAATGATCGTCGACGGAAGAAAAATCATCACCAATATGATTCATATGTGGGAAACGAGACACCGCTGAAATTATCATCGGTGAGAAAAGAGGTCACAAATATGATCTATTAGTGAGAGAAAAAGTCATGACAAACAAAAATAAGAATGAGCAAGAATTAACTCAACCCAAAAGCTAGCTCATGGGGTGAGGGTTGTCACCCACTTGTGATCACTATTGAGGCCATATCACTATCCAATGTGGGACTCTAACACACCCCCTCACGCCCAGGAATAGACATCTGGAGCGTGAAATTTGCAGGACTGAACATCTGCGGATGGCCCAACGGATCTCGATAGGTTTTGATACCATATTAGAATTTTTGGGTTTGGGCCTAACTCAACCCCAAAAACTAGCTCATGGGGTGAGGGTTGCCCCCTACTTATAACCATTATTCAGGCCATCTCTTTCATCCATGTGGGACTTCTAATGTAACGACCCGTTTCCGGACCGCTACCGAGCTCAACATACCGAGCTCGAGTTACCGAGCTCAACACATCGAGCTCAAGTTACCCTGTATGCGATGTGTTTTAAAACGATACTCTTGTGCCCTTTAGAAAAGTACGGTCTATTATTATTATTATTTTTTTATAAGACCAGCTCGTGCACATCAGAGTAATTACAGCTTTTCGAAACATGGTGCAACTAAGACACAAGACTTAAGTCCTAAATACAACACGCAGGTAGAACAAGTACATACTTATATATACAAGATATAAAAGTGCATACAAAAAGACAGAGTAATAATGTACAAAGAAAATACACCTAAGGTATGACGACTTCAAGAGAGCAATCATACCCTGGGGGTACTTCCAGAACACCCACAGGGGTCGCTCAAAAGTAAAACCACCAGTCTACCCTGTGCTCAAAATGACATCTAGCCCAAACTGGTCACAACCTCTCGAACACAAAAAAACAAAGTACAGATCATCCCAAAAACATCCAACAAACATAATCAATCACGACAAATATAGGTCGCCGCTCGATCCTCGCCGAGCTCCTCCTCGCCATCATCCTGTCCGAGTTCCTCGCACCTCGACATCGCTCGGGTAACCATCATGGATTGAAGGTACCACGAAAGTGGTCAACTTCTCAACAATTCAAGATAAACACAAAGATAAAGAAATAAGCAACACAACAATGTTTATCAATCACCAAACGTAACTCAACCATCTCACTCTAGACTCGACAATTATTAGGAATGCACACGCTGCATCAGTATCTTTGGAAAGTCGGTAGAAGCCTTGGGATCTTCGTTCTCCCTAGGGCGATCGACTTCGGGTCCCATAGCGTGGCAACGCTTAGAAGTCCCCATAAACGGAAAAAGGGGACCTAGCACCCTCTCCGCTATCCGGGTCGCAACTTCAAACGCCAACGACTCGCTAAGCTCTCTCACTCAATGAACAATTCGCCGCATACGATATTCAAAGAGTTATACGCAAGATATTCAACCGCATGTCAAATAAAAAGAGCAGACTCAACATGAAGAAACGCAATTCAACAGGCAATACACAATTCACAACATATATTCAATCACATATTAAATACATGCAAAAACCCAATCATATCACAACATTACATGCTTGACACGCAAATCAAGGAATCCATCCCTCTGCAACTCAATGGAATTAACAGAGAGGTACAAACAAGTGGGGGGTTGGGTTCAGCAGACCAACCACAAAGTTTTCACCCACGAATGACTCGGAATATGTTCGACCGCACGACAACAAAACGAAGGGATTCGAAGACCCTGACTTCGAACTCGTAGAGTTCTCAGACTTCTTCGTATTTAAATAAAGCAATTTAAATAACAAAACAATAGCTTAAACATATCCAAAGTTGTCCTTACACAGGGACATAAAATGAATCCTAAATGTCTAGAAGTGCCCTTACCGAACTCCAAGCTAACGCTGCTCGACAACGACCTCAACCAATTTGTCTTCAAACGAGCTCGACAACGACCTCGACACACTGTCTTCAAACGAGCTCGACAACGACTTCTCTCACTCGATCTCGACACGCACGGCTCTCGGCCAACCTCGGTTTCGTGTTCTCAGACACTCGATCTCCTTGCAAAGACGATCTCGAAAATCACACCGCTTAATACGAGCACAACTTAGTTCTATCTATGGGTTCTAATAACACTTAGCTCTCATTATCCCAATCTTAACCACAACCCAAGTAAACATTAAAACTCAAGAACTTAAACAAATACAACCAGAATTCAAACATTACAAAATAACTCCTTTTCTCTAAAATTTTATTAAAAACTTCTTTCATACATCACCAGACAAAGCCATTTTTCCAAAGTACTAATTCAAGCTTAAAATCAAGTAACACATTAAGCACAATTTAATCAAAACCTAAGTTTATATTTCAAAAAAAAATACTTTCATCAGTGGTCCAAAGAACTAAAATAAGACCATAACCAATTTTGTTAAAATTTAAAACTCAAAAGAAATCAATTTCATAATCCCTCAAAAATCCATTTTTGCACAAAAACTAATCTAACACCAAACTAATCATGCAACTTAATCCTAATAGTCCTAAAATCATATTAAACATATAATCACATATTTCATGCATGATTCAAGCAAGATTAAACATATTTTTCCTCTAACACAAAGTTAGGGTTTTCGATCAAAAGTTCATGAAAAAGGTTATATGATTCTATAACAAATAAATCAACAACAAACATCAACAAGAAGCAACGTACAACAAACTAAAACAAGAAATCAAAACAAACCAAATAGGGAGGGTTTTGGGCACTGCCTATTGCAGAAAACAGAGAAAGCAATTTGTTTTACAAGCTCAAATAATTGGTTAGAAAGGTAGGTCATGTCATGAAAAGAAAACCTATCAATATGACCTGATTTGGAAGCATATAAACTAGCTAAAATAGAGAGAAGAAGTGGCGCTAATAAAGAACATGAAGAGAACTAAAATTCTATTTTTCATACCTCAAAAGATGGTCGAGATGGTGATATATGTCGAGAAGATGATAAGAAACAAGGTTGATGAAGAAAGTTTATCTGAAGCTCAATGAAACTCAAGGTTCTTCAATGGAGGTTTGGAGAAGAGGAAATTTAGAGAAGAAGAAAGAAGAAACTGGAAAGTGAGTGTTTAAGGCGGCTAAGCGTGATATTTATGGCGATGGAGGAAACTAATCATGATATTTATCTACAGCTGGTGGAAAAAAAACAGTTTGGTCTTATCTTCCTTAAATATCTCTTAAACAATAATTAATTACAAGAAAACCATTTTAAATGAATTTATCTTTCATAAAATCACAAATAAGCGACACCTAGATTTTAAAGTAAGATATTAATCCAAACAACAAGTCTAACCCATCTAATCTTTCCTCTCTCATAATCACCCTCTAATCTATAGACTTAAAATCTAAAAACACAGTGACGATTCTCGACGGAAAATCCCGAAAAATTAATTTACGAAAAATTAATTCTCCGCGTGATTATATCAATTTATAAATATTAGAAACAATACAATTCACTTAAAAATATTAAAAACAAGTAATTACTTTAATAAAACATAATCACAACAAAATATACTAATTAACGCTAAATAATATTCGTAAAAATACGAGTGTTATCATCTCGACACGATGTCGACCAGGATGCTCGTGCAAGCGTCTCCTCAGCTCGTCATACGACCTCGGCATACGATCTCGGCACGGGGTCTCGACAGGAGGTCTCGACGCGAGGTCTCGATACGATGTCCTAATACGAGGTCGATCTCGTCCTTAGGTGTTACATCTAACACATAGGTAAGTAACGATAGCTCTTTACCTGTTTAAAATGGAGAGCTAATGTTACTGAAATTCATTTACGAGCTCTTGAAAAATTTCTTAGATGTGCACATGTCAGTAAGACTAGTACTCGCTGGCCTCTTTCTATGGATGGATAAGCTTAATTTTTCCCTCTATACATGTTATGTAATTAGCATATTCTATAAATTCTTTTAAAGTTATGTAAATTGTTAACAACTCACAGTCTGAACGTAAATAAGTTGGATAATCCAATTGTGTATGCCAGTTTATAGGCATTAGTAACGACTCATGTGATTGCAAATATTTTTAGTTTTTGTACTTTCAAAAGGTTTTTAGAACTTCGACTGAAAACGAGGACGACGATGGAACCCTCGGTATTGGTTTGAATTGCTTTCAGGATTGTCGATTGTTCCCATAAACCAATACTGGTCTTTTTAATGTGATTTTTTCTCACTCACATGCTTTATAGGAAAACTTTCCAAAAGGCCACACATCCTATAAGTGCTCCAAGTCAAACACGCTTAACTATGGAGTTTTTATGTTCTGGGCTTTCGAAAAGAAGAAGCATATGTTTGATATAGGTAGTACCAATCAATTTATAAATCTTCCTTCAATTATACAACCTCATACCAGCACAACCCCATGATCTCTCTCATTTCGATTTGAATACAGTTCATTCATGTGTCATTTTGCCTAGAAACCTGCTAAGAGCCGCTCTTTTGTGAATACATGCCTTGACAGGATGGTTTTGATGATTGACAAAAGGGAGCTTTGCAAATAGTCAACCGTGCAAAAAGTGGAAAAGAATACCAAGACGCGTATCAAGAATGATTGTTTCTCAAGTCTTTGGGTTCTGGGTATTTATTTATCTTTATTAAGACAATTTGTAAGTAGTAATAAAAAGCTCTCAATTAAAATTAAATCACACACGCACAAAATATTTTGACATGCATATCTCGTGTCGGATGTCGAGCTGAGGAAGTCGCGTGTCGAGCTACGAGTAAATCGGATGTCGGTGAGGAGGAAGTCGGATGTTGAGCTCGAGGAATTAGTATGTCGAATCGAGGAGGAGGTCGGCGTGTCAAGCTTATGAGGTCGCTGCATCGAGGTCGGCGTGATGAGCTCTTGTCGCGCGGCCGGTGATGATCCGTGTCGGCTGATGTGGTCGCGTCGAGGTCGCGTGTCGGCCGATGAGGTCGCGGCCGAGCTATGAGAACCGAGGCGATGAGGAGGTCGATGCCGAGTGTCTTGAGAGGTCGTATCTTGAGCCGTCTCCGTGTTTTCAACGCATAGCGGACAAATTCCAACGGACAGATCCTGCCGCACGGGCAAATCCTCAACGGACAAATCTTCTTAAAGTGGCGGCTCCTCCATTGCCTATATAAACACAGCTCGTGAGCCTTGTAAAAACAACAACGCAGTTGCTTAATTTTTGTGCCAAAAACTCATCAAATATTTTTCATCACTCACACTTATTTGAGCACAATTTTACGAGAGCCTTTTATTCTACATAATTTGAGTTGTATTATTTGAGCTTCAATTTGTTATATCCGCACTATTGAGTGTATCTTTCTCGTCTCATTTTATTTGTGAAAATCATTTATTTTTGGGTAGGAATCCCAATGTGTTCATAGAGAGGTGATATCTCTTGAGCGTATTGCTCTGGTTTAGAGTTGTAAAGGTTTCTAGTGAACCTGATTTAAAAGCTAGTGTCTTAGTGAAAATCCCATAGTGGTTTGCTTTGGGGACGGGACGTAGGCCACGGGGTGTTAGGTGGCGAACCTGGATAATTTGTTGTGTGCTTTTTACTCCTTATCTCTCTACTTTTCACCAATTAAATTTCTGTACTTTATTTTATTGTTATTTATATCTTACTATTTACTTTATTTTTAACTCGTTTGCAATTTATTCTTCAAGTGATTTATCTATTTCACATTAATATTTCCATGAACTCATAATTAGCACTTATTTCTCCAAAAGTTTTTGAAAGCACCGTTCACACACAATTCACCCCCCTCTTGTGTTTGGAGTCACTTGTCAACAAGTGGCATCAGAGCTAGACTCTTGTATAAAGGACTTAACCGTCTCAAGAGAATGACTTCAAACAATAACGAGGGAACCTCCATGAACAGACCCTCATTTTTCAATGGTGAGGGGTATGGTTATTGGAAGGATAGAATGCAAATCTTTCTTGAGGGTGTTGATCTTGATATTTGGGATGCTGTGGAAAATGGTCCATTTGTCCCCACTCAATCAATTAATGATGCAGTGGTAGACAAACCAAGATCACTTTGGACCGAAGATGATAAGAAAAAGGTCCAATACAATTTGAAAGCTAAGAACATCATCACTTCTGCTTTAAGCTACGATGAGTTCTATAGGGTCTCAAATTGCAAGACTGCTAAAGAAATGTGGGACACCCTTCTATTGACCCATGAAGGTACTACCGAGGCCAACTTATGTCTCATGGCAAAACACGAGGAGGATGAGGTAAATGCTCTTGAACTCGAATCTCCTTTAACTTATGATGAGCTGCTTATTGCTTGTGAAGAATTAAATAATGAAACGATTAAACTTGGAAAAATTGTTCTTTCTTCTAAGAAAACCATCTCTTCTCTTGAATCAAAAATTGAAATTTTAAACAAAGAGATAGTGATTCTTAAAGAAAAACAAGTTGTTTGTGATTGAAACTTCTCCTCCCATATCTTGTGAAAATAAAAAAGATGAAGTTTTAAAATGCAATGAGTGTAGTGTTTTGAAAAATAAGGTTGAGGATTTAAATAACACTCTTGCAAAATTTACAATGGGAAGAGATAATCTAAACATTATTTTAGGAAACCAAAAAGGTACTTTTAGAAAAGCTGGTTTAGGTTATCATCCAAAAATTCATGAAAAATCTTTTAAACTCTTCAATCACAACAAACCCTCAAGTAGTCCTTTCATTAAATGCTTTCACTGTGGTAGAAATGGTCACACTGCCTCTATTTGCAATATTAGAAAGAATAAAAATGTAGTTGGCAAAAAGATGTGGATTCCAAAGGGCACCTTGCCCAAGACTAACTCATATGGACCCAAGATGGTTTGGGTACCAAAGGTTAAAATATGATTTGTTGTTGTAGGTGTGCTTGAAAGCCAAGGACTTAAATTGGTATCTTGATAGCGGCTGTTCAAAGCACATGACAGAAGCAAAACGCAAGTTCTCCTCATTGGTACCTAAGAATAGTGGTTATGTCCGGTATGGTGACAACAACAAAGGTAAAATTCTTGGGATTGGTTCTATTGGTAAGAGTCCTAATCCCACTATTGAAAATGTTTTGTATGTGGATGGTTTGAAGCATAATTTGCTAAGCATTAGTCAACTTTGTGATAAAGGAAACAAAGTGGTTTTGATTCTTCAAAATGCATGGTCATGGATTCTATAAATGAAAATGTTATTGTAATTGGACCTAGAATTGGAAATATCTATATGCTTGATTTAGATAAAATACCTTCAAATGATGCATGTTGTCTTATTAGTAAAGAGGATGAATCTTGGCTATGGCATAGGAGAATGACTCATATTCACATGGATCATCTTAATAAGTTAGTTCGAAAGGACTTAGTAATTGGCTTACCAAAGCTTCGTTTTGAAAAAGAAAAACTTTGTGATGCATGTCAAAAAGGAAAACAAGTAAAGACATCTTTCAAATCTAAAAATATTGTTTCTACAAACCGGCCTTTACAACTTTTACATATGGATTTATTTGGCCCTTCTAGAACTAAAAGCTTTGGTGGCAATTACTATGCTCTTGTTATTGTGGACGACTATTCTCGCTATACATGGACTTTATTTATTTCTCACAAAAATGATGCTTTTAATGCTTTTCGAAAACTTGCAAAGGTTATACAAAATGAGAAGGGACTTAACATTGCTTCCATTCGAAGTGATCATGGTGGGGAATTTGAGAATGAAGCATTTGAAGCATTTTGCACAGAAAATGGCATTGATCACAACTTTTCTGCTCCAAGGACACCGCAACAAAATGGAGTGGTTGAAAGGAAAAATCGGTCTCTTGAAGAGCTAGCGAGGACGATGCTCAATGAGACTAACCTTCCTAAGTACTTTTGGGCAGACGCCGTGAGCACCGCTTGCTATGTGATGAATCGAGTTCTTATAAGGCCGATCCTTAAGCAAACACCGTATGAACTCTACAAAGGAAGGAAGCCCAACATTTCCCACCTTCACGTTTTCGGATGCAAGTGTTTTGTCCTAAACAATGGTAAGAATAACCTTGGTAAATTTGATGCTAAAGCTGATGAAGGTTTATTTCTTGGATATTCCACTTCTAGTAAAGCCTTTCGAATTTTTAATAAACGTACTTTAACTGTTGAAGAATCTGTGCATGTTTCTTTTGATGAATCTAACCCCAAATCTTCAGTAGAAAGTGTTGATGATCTTGCAGAAGTGTTAGGAGATACCTATTTAGAGGAACAAGAGAGATCAAAAGTTCAAAAGGAGGATCAAGAGTCCTTGCCTCAACCCTCTCAAGAACTCTCTCACTCAAATCTTCCAAAGGAATGGAGAGTCTCAAAGAACCATCCTCTTGACAACATAATAGGTGATATCTCAAAAGGGGTAACGACTCAAACTCTCTTAATCATGCATGTCATCATATGGCCTTTGTCTCTCAAATTGAACCAAATGACGTCAATGAAGCCATCTTTGATGAGCATTGGACCTTTGCTATGCAAGAGGAATTAAATCAATTTGAGAGAAATGATGTTTGGGAACTTGTCCCTAGGCCTAAAGATCACCTAGTCATTGGGACCAAATGGGTTTTTCGCAACAAGCTTGATGAAAACGGTATCATTGTTAGAAAGAAAGCTAGACTTGTTGCAAAGGCTATAATCAACAAGAGGGCATAGATTTCGATGAAACCTATGCACTGTGGCTAGATTAGAAGCTATTCGCATGCTTCTCGCATTTGCATGCATCATGGATTTTAAACTTTTTCAAATGGATGTTAAGAGTGCATTTCTAAATGGTTTTATTCAAGAAGAAGTATATGTTGATCAACCCCCCGGTTTTGAAAATTTTGAATTTCCAAATCATGTTTTTAAATTGAAAAAGGCTCTGTATGGTTTAAAACAAGCTCCTAGAGCTTGGTACGAGAGGTTGAGCAAATATTTACTTGAAAAAGGTTTTGAAAGAGGAAAAGTTGATACCACTCTTTTCATTAAACACAAAAATCATGACATTTTACTTGTTCAAATTTATGTTGACGATATCATCTTTGGTGCTACTAATGAGTCTTTGTGTGAAGATTTTTCCAAAATCATGCAAAGTGAGTTTGAAATGTCCATGATGGGAGAGCTCAACTACTTCCTGGTCTTCAAATCAAACAAACAAAAGAAGGAATTTTTATAAATCAATCCAAATATTGCAAGGAGTTGCTTAAAAGATTTGGAATGAGCAACGCCAAAGAAATCTCAACTCCCATGAGCACATCATGCTATCTTGACAAAGATGAAGGTGGTAAGTCGGTCGAAGTAAGTAAGTATAGAGGTATGATAGGATCTCTTCTCTATCTCACCGCTAGTCGTCAGGATATTATGTCTAGTGTTTGTATGTGTGCACGTTTTCAAGCAAATCCTAAGGAATCACATCTCTTAGCAGAAACGCATCATGAGATATCTCACCGGCACACAAACCATGGGTTTATGGTACCCCAAAGGTCTTGTCGCACACTTATTGGGTACTGGATTACGATTTTGCGGGTTGCAAAATGGACCGAAAAAGCACTAGTGGGACATGTCACTTACTGGGAATGCCTTGGTCTCATGGCATAGTAAGAAACAAGCCGGTGTGGCTTTGTCCACTTTCTTTGAAGCGGAATCGTTGCGTGAGGCGGTTGTTACATGATTATTTGGATGAAACAACAGTTGAATGATTATGGGATTAATTTGAAAACTGCTCCAATAAAGTGTGACAATACTAGTGCCATAAACCTCACTAAAAATCCGGTTTATCACTCTCGGACTAAACACATAGAGATTAGGCACCATTTTATTAGAGATCATGTTCAAAAGGTGATTGCATGATTGAGTTTGTGGAAACATCTAGACAACTTGCAGATATTTTTACTAAACCTTTGCCTAAGGAAACTTTCTTTTTATTAGAACTGAATTGGGAATTTTAGACCAATCATGCATTGAGTATCATTGTGATTGCATTTTCTTTTGAATAAATTCTAACTTGGGCGTTTGAGTGTGCTAACGAGTTTATGCAGTGTCTTTTTCCCTTCCATTTTCTTTAAGTGCGGAATAATGAGTGGGTGACGATTTGTCTTATGCAACTAGCTAATCATGTCCAACCAGCTCATCTGTCACACACCAAGCTTGGTATCACGTAACTATCAAAATATGCTTGTTTAATCCTGAATATATGCCTTGCTTTATTTGTCTTTCCCACTTTTTGATGTTGCCAAAAGGGGGAGAGTTACATGAATGCATGATTCAGGGGGAGTGATCTTTTAAGTATTGCCTATTGTGAGGGGGAGTTTTTCTAAATATTGTGCTTAAACTCTGATATCTTTTATTGAAAAACCATGCTTATATCTCATTGCCATATCATGATTATATTTTACTAAATTCCCTCCATGAGATGTTTGTCATCATCAAAAAGGGGGAGTCTGTGAATACATGCTTTGACAGGATGGTTTTGATGATTGACAAAAGGGAGCTTTGCAAATAGTCAACCGTGCAAAAAGTGGAAAAGAATACCAAGACGCGTATCAAGAATGATTGTTTCTCAAGTCTTTGGGTTATGGGTATTTATTTATCTTTATTAAGACAATTTGTAAGTAGTAATAAAAAGCTCTCAATTAAAATTAAATCACACACGCACAAAATATTTTGACATGCATATCTCGTGTCGGATGTCGAGCTGAGGAAGTCGCGTGTCGAGCTCTGAGTAAATCGGATGTCGAGCTGAGGAGGAAGTCGGATGTTGAGCTCTGAGGAAGTAGTATGTCGAACTGAGGAGGAGGTCGCGTGTCAAGCTTATGAGGTCGCGTACCGAGGTCGCGTGATGAGCTCTTGTCGCGTGCCGAGCTGATGATCCGTGTCGAGCTGATGTGGTCGCGTACCGAGGTCGCGTGTCGTGCTGATGAGGTCGCGTGCCGAGCTATGAGAACCGAGCTGATGAGGAGGTCGTCTGCCGAGCTGTCTTCAGAGGTCGTATGCCGAGCCGTCTCCGTGTTTTCAACGCAACAGACAAATTCCAACGGACAGATCCCTGCCGCAACGGGCAAATCCTCAACGGACAAATCTTCTTAAAGTGACGCTCCTCCATTGCCTATATAAACACAGCTCGTGAGCCTTGTAAAAAAAACAACAACGCAGTGCTTAATTTTTGTGCCAAAAACTCTGTCAAATATTTTTCATCACTCACACTTATTTGAGCACAATTTTCTGAGAGCCTTTTATTCTACATAATTTGAGTTGTATTATTTGAGCTTCAATTTGTTATATCTGCACTATTGAGTGTATCTTTCTCGTCTCATTTTATTTGTGAAAATCATTTATTTTTGGGTAGGAATCCCAAGGTGTTCATAGAGAGGTGATATCTCTTGAACGTATTGCTCAGTTTAGAGTTGTAAAGGTTTCTAGTGAACCTGATTTAAAAGCTAGTGTCTTAGTGAAAATCCCATAGTGGTTTGCTTTGGGAGACGGGGCGTAGGCCACAGGGGGTGTTAGGTGGCCGAACCTGGATAATTTGTTGTGTGCTTTTTACTCCTTATCTCTCTACTTTTCACCAATTAAATTTACAGACTTTATTTTATTGTTATTTATATCTTACTATTTACTTTATTTTTAACTCGTTTGCAATTTATTCTTCAAGTGATTTATCTATTTCACATTAATATTTCCGCAACTCATAATTAGCACTTATTTCTCCAAAAGTTTTTGAAAGCACCGTTCACACACAATTCACCCCCCTCTTGTGTTTGGAGTCACTTGTCAACATCTTTGTCATGCCTCATGCACTAGCGATCACTCTCATCCTCGTTAGTCTCAAGTGTCTCATGCCCACCAGCTTTTGTCTAGCTTGTCCCTAAACCACATCGTACTAGGAGAGGTCCATCTGATACCATTTATAACTACTCATAATGCTTTTCAGGATTGTTGACTGTCCTCACAAACCAACGCGAGTCTTTTTTAGCATGATTTGTTCTCACTCATACATTTTCTGTAAACAAACCCTAAAATATTTTTTATATAATTGTGTATTCAGTTAATGATCTATATATTTAATTCTTTAAAATAAAATATGACAAATTAGAAAAAAAATATTGAAAAAAAAAATTATCCTTAAATAGATTCATACAATTGCTCGTTAAAAAAAAGATTCATACAAATTTTTTTTGAAAGGGAAGATTCGTACAATTTAACTAGAAAAGTTATAAAGGTATTAGGCTTAAATATAAAATTAGTCCCCCAAAATATATGAAAGTTTGTTTTTGGTCTCCCAAAAATATTTTGAAGGTTTTTAGTCCCCCAAGTTTGGAAAAGTTTTTCTATTAGTCCCTTATACTCACTCCGTTTAGCTTCTCTGATGTGTCATTTGCCACGCCATTGAGTAATCATACGTGGCTGTACACGTCATTTGCCACGTCATCTCCCACCCATCTGCTTTGACCATTTCAATCGCATGTGAACCCTAATTTTGCGATGAGAAGGCGAAGAACAGCAGTAGAAGACGAAGAGCAGCAGCAGCAGAATACGAAGAAGAAGCTGCAAGCAGAATACGAAGAAGAAGCTTCAAGCAGAACACGAATCAGCAAGCGCGAAGAAGAAGCTGCAAGCTGGACGCGAATCATCAGAGAAAATTAGGGTCTGCTACTGCCTCCCTCGCTCACTCACTCTTTGCCTTCTCCCTCCCTCAGCCTCCGCCACCCTCAGCCCCGGCCTCGTTCTCCCTTATTCATCCAGATCTGTTCTCCCTCACTCATCTAGATTTGTTCCCCTCACTCAATGCATGCCTCGGTCTCCCCCCTCACGGCGTCGTTCTCCATCTCTCTCTCCCTCAGCCTCCTCCTTCGTTCTCCTTCCTTCATCTCCTTTCATCTTCCTCAACGACGCACCTCTCACTACAGAACCTCATTTCCACCATGGATTCCAAAAACTTCTCTGGATTTTCTCCTTTGCCTCTTTCGGTCTCACCTCGCCCTCAACGCCAGCCTCTGCCGGAACAACAACAACGACAGCAACCACAGACACAGCACGGGATTGTTCCGTCTTAGGCGTCGAGTCTCTTGTTTTCCCCAAATTCAGGTAATTTAGGGTTTACTGTAAATCTGTTCTTGGTTTGTTGGTTTGAAATTTTGATGACTAAATTTGTAATTTGTTTATGTTTTGTAATTCTGTTGGTCTCTTCTTCTCCACTTCTCACCTTCGTAATTTGTAATTTTTGTTGGTCACCTTCGTTCCTGGTTTGCTGCTGCTGCTCTTCGATTACAAAATTAGGGTTTAGAGAGATGATGTACAGCCTGTGTGGGAGATGACGTGGGGTCCACAATCCATGTGTACAACCACATGTGATTAATGAATGATGTGGCAAACGGTGTGACCCATAGGGACTAACAGAAAAAAATTTCCAAACTTGGGGGGACTAAAAACCTTCAAAATATTTTTGAGGGACCAAAACCGAACTTTCATATATTTTGGGGGACTAATTTCATATTTAAGCCAAGGTATTATATCTTATGAGAAAATAGTCATATTTAGTGGCTTTAGCTAATATGGACCACCATCATAAGTGGTTCATGATGGAAAATATATTTTTTAATCTAGATTGTTGGATCGCGTAGGCTCACAATATTTTATCGTAGTCTCTCACTACACTAGATCCCATCTAAAAAACCTAGCTTCCCCTATTTGTCGTGTCGCCATCCTCTACCGCCCCTCATCCTCTTTTTCGTCAAACCATAATTCAAGTCCCACCCCTACTGGCCTCCCCACTCCTTCTGACGGCATTCTCCTACATACCTTTGATTTTGAGAAATGCTAATCGTCGACTCAACCCAGTTTTTAAGACAAAAGGGAATTCCAGTTTTGCGCAAAGAGGAATGTTGTCGGTGCGCTTCAGACACTATAGTGAGATTCTCGTGAACCATTTATTGTGATGTCGTTTTTGCGAGCTCTCTAGACAGTGGCAAAGAAATATAGGGCTTTGACTATCACTGCTAGTTTTCAACCGACCTTTCTCCTCCACCGCCACAAAGAGTGTGACATCCTGAGAAAATAAAACAGGCTAAAAAGATTAATTTGAAAATTTTAATATTAAAGGGTAAGGTTAAGAAGGCTAAGGGGTGGGAAAAGAAGAAGGAATTTAGCCCAAAATGGGCCTAAAACAGGCCGAATAGACCCTGGTTTTCGTGGAGAGGAAGAAAAATGAATCATTTTAATTATGGGTAGCTCGCGACGCGACGAAAGTATAAGGGCAGGGTCTCGCTACACGATTACTCGCGCAGCGACGGAGGTCAGGCATAATGAGCTCGCGACGCGATATTAAATTGGTGGGTAAGTCGGTGGATCAGCGCGCGGGATGCATGACACGTGTCTAGCTCGCGACGCGATGGGACCAATTTTTGCCTATATAAAGGGCTCGACCATCCCGTTCTGATGGTGTGATTCAAAGGGCCGTTTGAGGAGTGGAGAAGGGAGATCGAAGGAGAAGAAGAAGCGGGACGCGGGACCCGAGCGACGAGCGGTCTTCTAGGCCAGGTATGGGGAGATATGGACTCTATACACTAAGGATAGTAGAAATATGATAGGTGTAGAATAGGAAAGTAGGGTGGCCCAAGCCCTACTAGAGGTTGATGCCCCGTCACCCTAGGAGGGGTGTTGTGGCTATGACTGCTAAGAATAGCAGTCAATAGCCCATCCACCATAGGTATAAACCCTATGATAGACAACTTATGATTGGTTGCTGTGTGTGTTGTTTGATAATTTGTTAGTAGTTGGTCGCCTATGTGACACTAAGATTATTTGTGCATTGATGCCTGTTGTTATTTAATTATTTGGTTACTGTTACAATATAACACATTATTTTGAGGGTGGGGAATTATGATGATTACATACTAGAGTTGATTCGAATAATAGACTGATTAGTCAGAAATGGAAAGCTGAATATAAAGATAAGCTGAGTAAGTGGTTGTAAGTTGAAACCTACCGTCGTGCACATAGGTTGTGTATGAGGTTAGGTGCCAGAGTGTGGGCACGATGCTTAGGGTACAGGACACGTTGTTCCTTAGGGATAACTTGAGTCCGACGAGTTTCCTAAGTGACCAGTGGTGTGGTCGCCACTGTGTCGGGATGATTGGGCAACTCAGTTATCTCGACGGGGTACCGTGGTATCACTGTCCATAGTGCCGATCCCGAGTACCGTCCCGACACCTGTTCCTAACGTCGAATTGGGGAGTAGGGATACACTCTTAGGGGTACGATAAGCGGGATAAGGGGATGGACAACTGACTTGATGGAACTGTTGTTGTGGAAGTAAATGAGTGGCCATATAATTGGAACTAAGTGAGACAGTTGGATATGGGTAGCTAGGTTATGATCCTAATAGTTAATTGAGAGATGTGTGAACTATTCTTCACATATTCTATTATACTACTTTCCCATTTATTTGGTGTGTAGTGTTCTTATCTCCCATCTTTTGTGTGTTGTTCTATGTTATGTTATATGCGTTTAGACTCTGAAGATTCTAAAGAACTCGAAGATGTCCCACTTCTATCACCCGGTGATGCAACAGGACCCTAGCATTCCGGTTTGGGGTGATTTTCAGGTTTATTATCATGATGAAGACGGAATTGGCTGGAATATAGACTATAGTCGTCATACAGTTATATATACGGGACTAGTTAGTATTTTCTTTCGTATTTTGGGATCACCGAGAGCCTCTTTTGTGAGAGATTTTAGGATTGCACATCGTTTGCCTTTTTCTCGTATGTGAAGAGAACCTATACGTCACTGGACTGCTGAGACTTCGTCATCAGGATCTTACAGTGTTTTTTAGAGACAATGTGAGCGTGAGAGGACTTAGACGATCAGAGTCTACTGTTCCCTCTACCTCTAAATATCAGGAACACCATCCTCAGAGTCAGCATGTTCACACAGGGGGTTGTCATCTTCCACCACGATTTCGTATCAGGATTCCGAGGCCAGAGTAGTTGAGAGGAGGTTGCTTGGTGGTCGACATGGCTTTTTGTTTGTTTTACCTTTGAGAGATACTTTTTGTACCCTTAGGGTTTTTGTGTCAGTACATTCTTGGGGCTGTTACTAGAGCTGTATATTATTTTTGGAGGTTCCACTGTCAGAACCCTTGTATATATAAACTGATGTAAATGATAGTGTAATGAATATTTTCTTTTCTGTATTATTGTATTATTACTAATATCTTTGCATAAATGGATTAAATATTATGTATAAATAAGGGCGTCACATTTTTTGTATCAGAGCAGTTTGATCCTAACCGGACTGTGAGTTATGGGGTCTGACCTGTATTTTAGTTGGGGTTCCCATCGAACGCCAACTCTAAAGGGAAATGAGTGAGAGATCGACAGACAATTATCTTATCTTAGTGAGTGGATAAAGATGATTGCTATGATACTCATAAGATTATCTTATGAATGACAGATTTTCAGAAGCAATCATGGTGCAAACTAGGAATATGAACAGGAGATCTGGAAGGTCTGCTGAATCCACAAATTATGGACCAGCAGCATGGGGAGTCCGAAGGGCTAGGCAAGAACAAGGAAATCCAGAAGCTAGGGCTCTTCAGGATTTAGCTACGGCTATGTTATAGCAGAATCAACATAATGCAGATTTGATTCGACTGGCATCACGATCGCAAAGAGATAATGAAGCTGATCAGGGATTGGTGACCTTTCTTAAAGGGAACTCTCCTCAATTTAAAGGAGATTATGATCCGGAAGGTGCTGAGAAATGAATACAAGAGATGGAAAAGATCTTTGCGGCGATGAGATGCAGGGAAGAGCGGAAAGAAGATTATGCCACATTTTAATTAACTGGAGAAGCAGGAAGTTGGTGGCGAAGTGGGAAAAGAGTATTAGAAGCTGAGGGTATAGCCATCACTTGGGAACTTTTTTCGAGAATGTTTTCTCGAGAAATATTTTCCAAGTACGATAAAGCAGCAGAAGGATCAAGAGTTTGGTTCGCTAACGCAAGGAAATAAAACAGTGGGGGAGTATGTTACTAGGTTTGAAGCTTTGGTTAAATATTCTGAGTATTATCAGCTCAATCCTAGTGAGGCATGGATGTGTATGTAATCGAAAGGAGTATGGAATTAGAAGGAATAGAACCAAAGAAGGAACAACCAAGAAGTGGAGGACCATTCCGGAATAATAATAAAGGACGAGGGAATATGAACAATCCATATGCACGATCCGGAAAAGATCGGCGTGAGTTTAAGAATTCTATAGAGTTTAGAAGGACTTATTTCCGGTGTGGAGGAGATCATTTAATACAAGATTGTCCAGAAGCTGAGCAAATAAGCTGTTTTAGATGTGGGAAGCCGGGACATATTGCTAAGGATTGTAGGATTAACCCTCTACCAGTATCTACAGAAACAACCAACGTGAAAGGAACAAGTCAGAATCAAGGGAGGCAAATGGCAGGAAGAATTGGAGGAAGTAGGCCATCTAGAGGACAGACTGACAAGCCAGCTACAACAAAGTGTTTGCAATACAAGGGACAGAATCGTCCAACATGATTCAATGTATGTGTCTCGTATCTGGATATCTTTTATCTGTACTCTTTGACTCAGGTGCTACGCATTCTTTTATCTCCAATGATTGTGTAGAACATCTTAAACTTCCTGTGCCAACTTTACCACGTACTTTGGTTGTCTCAACCCCTACCAATGATTCATTTCGTACTACCTCTGTGTGTCGTCAATGTCCAATCAAAATTGAAAATCGTGATTTCTTGATTGACTTAGTCTGCTTACCATTACAAGAACTAGATATAATCTTAGGGATGGATTGGTGATCAGCCAATCATGTTATCCTAGATTACACTCAGAAAACTTTGACATTTTCTGAAGAATCTGCCAATGTGAGGACTAAAAGAGAAAAACAGAATTCTCAGATATACATGATGCTTTGTTCAATAGAAGGTAAAGATCCTCCAACTTTAGAACAGATTCCAATAGCAAGAGAATACCCTGAAGTTTTTCCTAGCGATATTTCTGGACTTCCACCAGAAAGAGAGGTGAAATTTGCCATTGACCTTGTTCCAGGAACATGACCCATTTCCATATCTCCTTATAGAATGTCACCCTTAGATTTAGCAGAATTGAAGAAGCAATTAGATGAATTATTAGGTAAAGGATTTATTCGACCGAGTGTTTCACCTTGGGGTGCACCATTCCTGTTTGTGAAAAAGAAAGATAGAACCTTTAGGCTATGTATTGATTATAGGCAACTAAATAGAGTTACCATTAACAATAAATATTCGTTGCCTAGGATAAATGATTTAATGGATCAACTGAAAGGAGCATCTGTCTTTTCTAAGATAGATTTAAGGTCAGGGTATCATCAGATTAGAGTTAAGAAAGAAGATATTCCTAAGACTGCTTTTAGAACCAGATATGGACATTATGAATATTTAGTTATGCCCTTTGGAGTCACTAATGCACCTGCAGTCTTTATGGATTATATGAATAGGGTATTCCGACCATACTTAGATAGATTTATAGTAGTCTTTATAGATGATATATTGATATATTCTAGAACCTGAGAAGAACACCTAAGAATAGTATTACAGATTCTTAAGAATCGACAACTTTATGCTTAGTTATCCAAATGTGAATTTTGGTTAGAAGAAGTTCAATTTTTAGGACATGTGATAAACAAAGCAGGGATAGCAGTAGATCCAGCCAAAGTTCAAGCAGTGTTACAATGGGATAGACCTACTATTGTAAGTGAAGTAAGAAGTTTATTAAGATTAGCTGGATATTACCGAAGGTTTATAGAGGGGTTTTCCAAGATAGATTTACCTTTAACTCAGTTAACTAGGAAGGGATGTACTTTTGAATGGACAAATAAGTGCAAGAGAAGTTTCCAAGAGTTAAAGAATAGATTAACTACTTCTCCAGTGTTAGTTTTACCCGACCCTTCTAAAGAATTTAAAGTGTATTGTGACGCTTCTTATCAAGGGTTAGGATGTGTGTTAATGCAGGAAGGAAGGGGAGTAGCTTATGCTTCTAGACAACTTAATCCTACCCATGATCTAGAATTGGCTGCCATAGTATTTGCTCTGAAAATATGGAGACATTATTTATATGGAGCAAGATTATGTGTTTATAGTGATCATAAGAGTTTGAAATATTTGTTTGATCAAAAAGAATTGAATATGCGACAAAGGAGATGGATGGAATTTATAAAGGACTATGATTTTGAATTACATTATCATCCGGGAAATGCTAATGTTGTAGTAGATGCTCTTAGTAGAAAAACTTTACATATATCTACTATGATGATTAGAGAATTAGATTTAGTAGAACAATTTAGAGATTTAAGTCTAGGAATGGATGTCCAAAAAGGAAGAATCTATTTAGGGAAAATTGTTATCACTAATGACTTTATAGAGACTCTTAAGAAAGAATAAAAGACAGATGAACAACCTAGAAAAGTGAGAACCTTAGTTGAACAGGGAAAAAACTCAGAATTCAATATAGGAATGGATGGAGTATTAAGATTCAAAACTAGGATATGTGTTCCTGAAAACTTAGAAAATTAGAAAAACACTTTTAGAAGAGGCACATCGGAGTAGATTGAGTATCCATCCTGGAACCACTAAGATGTACCAAGATCTTAAGAAATTATTTTGGTAGCTAGGAATGAAGAAGGACATAGCAAACTTTGTCTTATCCTGTTTATCCTGTTAGAAAGCTAAGAATGAACATAAGAAACCTGCAGGAACTCTTTAATCTTTAGCAGTGCCTGAATGGAAATGGGATAGCATAGCTATGGTTTTGTAATGGGATTACCAAGAACTCAAAAGAAATATGATGCCATTTGAGTTATCATAGATAGATTAACCAAGAGTGCTCATTTTCTACCCATCAATGAAAGGTATTCATTAGAAAGGTTAACCCAACTTTATATTAAGGAAATAGTTAGATTACATGGTGTTCCTACTACCATCATATCTGATAGAGATCATAGGTTTGCTTCAAGACTTTGGAAAAGTATGCAACAAGCTATGAGTACCAAATTAAGTATGAGCTCAGTATACCATCCTCAAACCGATGGTCAATCTGAGAGAACTATCCAATCCCTTGAAGATTTATTGAGAATATGTACTCTTGAGAAAATGGGAAGCTGGGATGAACTATTACCTTTAATAGAATTCACCTATAACAATAGTTATCATTCCACTATTGGGATGGCTCCTTTTGAAGCCTTATACGGTTGAAAATGTCGTACTCCTCTTTGTTGGTTTGAGACAGGAGAACACCTAATCATGGGACCGGACTTAATTCAACAAACCTCAGAGCAAATTAAGATGATTAAGGAGAAAATGAAAGTAGCCCAAGACCGACAAAAGAGTTACTATAATAGAAGAAGCCGACCTTTGGAATTTACAGAAGGAGACCATGTATTTCTGAGAGTATCTCCTAGAACTGGCATTGGCTGAGCTATCAAGTTTGAAAAGCTAACTCCTCGATTTATTGGACCATTCCAAATTCTCCGAAGAATTTGGACCTGTTGCCTATCATATTGCTCTACCATCTAACCTGTCAAACCTACACAATGTTTTCCATGTGTCTCAACTCTGACAATACCATCCCGACCTGTCTCATATTATTGAGCCTGAGTCAGTACAGCTTAAAGATAATCTGGAATATGAAGCAATGCCTTGTAAGATTGTCGATCGAAAAATAAAAGAACTTCATGGAAAACACATTCCTTTGGTACGCGTCGTATGGGATGAACGAACTGGAGATCCTACATGGGAACGAGAAGTTGACATTAGAATAGAATATCCTCATCTGTTTGTAAGTATGTGATCCACAATTTTTGAGGACGAAAATTATTTTAAGGGGGTGGTAATGTGACATCCTGAGAAAATAAAACAGGTTAAAAAGATTAATTTGGAAATTTTAATATTAAGGGGTGAGGTTAAGAAGGTTAAGGGGTGAGAAAAGAAGAAGGAGTTTAGTCTAAAATGGGCCCAAAACAGGCCCAATGGACCTAATTTTCGTGGAGAGGAATAAAAATGAATCATTTTAATTATGGGTAGCTCGCGACGCGACGGAAGTATAAGGGCAGAGTCTCGCTACGCGATTACTTGCGCAGCGACGGAGGTCAGGCATAATGAGCTCGCGACGCGATATTAAGTCGGTGGATCAGCGTGAGGGATGCATGACACATGTCCAGCCCGAGACGCGATGGCTGGTTTTGTCTGGGGCCGTCGCAATGCGATGGGACCAATTTTTGCCTATATAAAGGGCTCGACCGTCCCGTTCTGATTGTGTGATTCAAAGGGCCGTTTGAGGAGTGGAGAAGGGAGATCGAAGGAGGAGAAGAGGCGGGACGCGGGACGTGAGCGGCGAGCGGTCTTCTAGGCCAGGTATGGGGAGATCTGGACTCTATACACTAGGGATAGTAGGAATATGATAGGTATAGATTAGGGAAGTAGGGTGGCCCAAGCCCTACTAGGGGTTGATGCCCCAACACCCTAGGAGGGGTGTTGTGGCTATGACTGCTAAGGGTAGCAGTCAATAGCCCATCAACCATATGTATAAACCCTAGGATAGACAACTTATGATTGGTTGTTGTGTGTGTTGTTTGATAATTTGTTAGTAGTTGGTTGCTTATACGACACTAAGATTATTTGAGCATTGATGCATGTTGTTATTTAATTATTTGGTTACTGTTACAATATAACACGTTGTTTTGAGGGTGGGGAATTATGATGACTTACATACTAGAGTTGATCCGAATAATAGACTGATTAGTCAGAAATGGAAAGCTGAATATAAATATAAGCAGAATAAGTGGTTGTACAGTTGAAACATACCGCCGTGCACATAGGCTGTGTATGAGGTCAGGTGCCAGAGTGTGGGCACGATGCTTAGGGTACATGACATGTTGGTCCTTGGGGATAACTTAAGTCTGACGAGTTTCCTAAGTGACCAGTGGTTTGGCTGCCACTATGTCGGGACGATTGGGCAGCTCAGTTATCTCGACGGGGTATCGTGGTATCACTGTCCATAGTGTCGATCCCGAGTGCCGCCATGACACCTGTTCCTAACGTCGAAATTAGGGAGCAGGGATACACTCTTAGGGGTACGATGAGCGGGATAAGGGGATGGACAACTGACTTGACGAAACTGTTGTCGTGGAAGTAAATGAGTGGCCATATAATTGGAACTAAGTGAGACAGTTGGATATGGGTAGCTAGGTTGTGATCCTAATAGTTGATTGAGAGATGTATAAACTATTCTTCACACATTCTATTCTACTACTTTTCCATTTGTTTGGTGTGTAGTGTTCTTATGTCCCATCTTTTGTGTGTTGTTCTATGTTATGTTATATGCGTTTAGACTCTGAAGATTCTAAAGAACTCGAAGATGTCCCACTTCTATCACCCGGTGATGCAGCAGGACCCTAGCATTCCGGTTTGGGGGTGATTTTGAGGTTTATTATCATGATGAAGACGAAACTGGCTGGAATATAGACTATAGTCGTCATACAGTTATATATACGGGACTAATTAGTATTTTCTTCCGCATTTTGGGATCACCGAGAGCCTCTTTTGTGGGAGATTTTAGGATTGCACACGTTTGCCTTTTTCTCGTATGTGAAGAGAACCTAGACGTCACTGGACTACTGAGACTTAGTCATCAGGATCTTACAGTGTTTTTAGAGACAGTGTGGGCATGAGAGAACTTAGACAATCAGTGTCTATTGTTCCCTCTACCTCTAGATATCAGGAACACCATCCTCAGAGTCACCATGTTCACACAGGGGGTTATCATTTTCCACCACGATTTCGTATCAGGATAAGGGGATGGACAACTGACTTGATGGAACTGTTGTTGTGTAAGTAAATGAGTGGCCATATAATTGGAACTACGTGAGACAGTTGGATATGGGTAACTAGGTTGTGATCCTAATAGTTAATTGAGAGATGTGTGAACTATTCTTCACATATTCTATTATACTACTTTCCCATTTATTTGGTGTGTAGTGTTCTTATCTCCCATCTTTTGTGTGTTGTTCTATGTTATGTTATATGCGTTTAGACTCTGAAGATTCTAAAGAACTCGAAGATGTCCCACTTCTATCACCCGGTGATGCAACAAGACCCTAGCATTCCGGTTTGGGGTGATTTTCAGGTTTATTATCATGATGAAGATGGAATTGGCTGGAATATAGACTATAGTCGTCATACAGTTATATATACGGGACTAGTTAGTATTTTATTTCGCATTTTGGGATCACCGAGAGCCTCTTTTGTGGGAGATTTTAGGATTGCACATCGTTTGCCTTTTTCTCGTATGTGAAGAGAACCTAGACGTCACTGGACTGCTGAGACTTCGTCATCAGGATCTTACAGTGTTTTTTAGAGACATCGTGAGCGTGAGAGGACTTAGACGATCAGATTCTACTGTTCCCTCTACCTCTAGATATCAGGAACACCATCCTCAGAGTCAGCATGTTCACACAGGGGGTTGTCATCTTCCACCACGATTTCGTATCAGGATTCCGAGGCCAGAGTAGTTGAGAGGAGGTTGCTCGGTGGTCGACATGGCTTTTTGTTTGTTTTACCTTTGAGAGACACTTTTTGTACCCTTAGGGTTTTTGTGTCAGTACACCCTTAGGGCTGTTACTAGTGCTGTATATTATTTTTGGAGGTCCCACTGTCAGGACCCTTGTATATATAAACTGATGTAAATGATAGTGTAATGACTATTTTCTTTTTTGTATTATTGTATTGTTGCTAATATCTATGCGAAAATGGATTAAATATTATGTATAAATAAGGGCGTCACAAAGAGCATATCAAGAGCCCGCACCACCGCACCGCCAGTTAGTGCCCAAAGTTACAACTCCATGACTCACCACCCAAATTTTCTTTTTTCAAAGATCTGATCTGGGGTTTGTTATCTCAATGTGAGAGTTAAACTCTCTTGTATTGGCATGTTGAATAGTTGAAAAAGGTGGTATTTTTCAAAATGGATTGTTCTCCAAACATTATTGGGTTAGGAATGGATATGTCAATCACGCATGAAAGTGATAGGTATGATCTGGTTTATCTCCCCTCTTCTACATGCGCAACTCTCAAACAAATTCAAACCTCCACTATAGGTGTGCCCCGTTGCCATGGCTCCCCTTCCCCACCACAAAGCATGAACATCTCCAATCCCATTCCTACATGTCAGGAAGTTTGCTTGGAGCAGATTGGTCAGAGTAGTGCCAAGGGATGGCAGCAACAGACTGAGGGAGGGGCTCTTGGAGGGAAAGATTTGGTCAATTAGATGGAGAGTGGAGAAAGGTGCATATTTGGGAGACAAACTATATAATAGTGAAGATGAGATGAATCTAATAGTCAAAACTCGTTATGCATCATGGACTACCTATGCTTATAATAGTGGTCTATATTAGATTTCACCCATATTTAGCTACTAAACACCAAAATACCAATAATTACCAATAACATTGTGTTTGTTTTAAGAGAGCTACGTGAGAGAGAAGAGGGGGGAAAGAGTTACACGAGAGATGAAGGTCTTATTTTGTTTGGTTTGTCGTTGAATTAGAGAAGAGATACAAAAAGAACCTGGACCCCATATGTTTTTCATTTCTTTGCTGCTATGCGAAGAAAGGAAGGGAAAGAGTGAGGGCGAGTTTGATTTCTATTTTTAAAAGCTATTTTTAGTTTTTGAAAATTAAAAAAATCCAAAAAAGTTGTTTAATTAGTGTTTTTATATTTGCCTGTTTTTAAAATTTGTTTTAGTTTTCTATTTTTAAAACGAAAAAAATAAAAAATAGCTTTTAGATGTTTTGTATCTTGGTTTTTGCTTTCAATTTCAGAAACAGATAAAAGGCTTTCAATCTTGAAAATCAGAAAAGAGGCAGAAAACAGGGCTGTTTTCACATGTTACTGTGATGTTGAGATCTGCTCTATTTCTCAAAAGAAATGGAAGGTTTATTACTATAGTTTTATGTGTGTAAATACACACATAAATATAAAATATATGTCACATATTTTGTGAATGTATATATTTATTTACCCCAAATTATAATAATGGAGTTCTCTATTTCTAAGAAATAGAGAGAATCTCTAGTCGTCTATTTGAGCATTATGTCCACGTCCTGAAACCAAAGGTTACTTTATCATATTTTATACTTTTATCCAATGTCCCAATTAAGTGCATGTACGTACATGTTTGACTGAAATGGTAGAATTGTCTCTTAAAAAAAAAGTGTTAGAATTGTCTTGGTTATAATTTATATCACACGTGTTAGGATAATCGGATTGAAATGAATGATATATATAGATATATATAGATAGATATATTGGGAGGGATCAAATTACACCGATGTAACACTTGGGCATTATTACACCGTTTAATAATTTTGTAACGGATGTCTGTATTATAAAATTCACCGTTGGATTGAAAGATACTATCAAATAGATCGTATCTACAAAATTTTACATTAATCTAAAATCATTTGATATGTCATTGAGATACGTTAAGATTAACATTGTTTAATAAAAGTGCATAAGACGTTAATCTTAATGCATCTCAATGACATATCAAATGATTTTAGATTAATGTAAAATTTTGTAGATACGATCTATTTGATAGTATCTTTCAATCCAACGGTGAGTTTTATAATACAGACATCCGTTACAAAGTTATTAAACGGTGTAACAATGCCCAAGTGTTACACCGGTATAATTTGATCCCTCCCCATATATATATATATATATATATATATATATATATAATCATTTGTCTTTGTTTATAAAGTTAATATTATAAATGTGTTTTCTTACATAATATATTTTTTGAAGGATTTTCGTTATATACTAACATATAAGGATTACTTGTTATGCATATAATAATAATAATAATAATAATAATAATAATAAAATATATATACAAATAAAATTTAGAATTTAATTTGCTTAATCAAATTAAAATTAACTAATCTTAATCAAGTATTTTAAAGATGAACTAAAATATAACATTTCGTTAGGCATTCACTTGTAATTACACTCATTTTAAAAATATGTATCAAACTAGTATTTTTTTGATTTTCAAAACATATTCTGATACAAATTTAACAAACAAATTTTTCCATTTTCTCATCTTTAAAATAGTTTTCAAAAATAGGATTACCAAACATATTTACTTTTTATTTTCTTATTGAAAACAGTTTTTTAAAATTGATTTATAGAATAGTTTTCAAAAACCAAAAACCAAAACTAAATCAAGCAAGCCCCGAGTTTTTCCGTGTTTTCCATTTTGTTCTATTTTCACGTAGTAACAAGTGAGTGAGTTGTTTTCCATGTAACAATTATAGTCGTATTCTATTGTACTATTTTAGTTCATGTGAAAATTAAAATAAAATAAAATTAATTAAATTAAATTACTCCATTAATTTTGTTAAATTAGATTAAAAGTTTACTTAAATTAAAATGTACAATTTAATAATATAAAATTGTATATTGACCTTTTTAGTACAAGGATATTTTTGTCCTTTAAAAAATTAAACACATTTTCTCTTTTCTAATTTTTTTTTTCTCTTACACAAAATAATACTACAAATTTACTCTATTTATTATCTCTTTCTATCTTCACATATCGTTTCTCACTTTCTCTCTTCACAATTTCTTCTTATAACCAAACACAGGCTCTGTTTGATAAGTCCAATTCGCTAGCGGACAACGAATTCAAAGAAATAGAATTGTTTGGTAACCAGTAGCTTATATCCTTTTTGCAATAGCTTATCAAGTAGCGTTTAAGCTTATAGCGTATTATTTTTTTTCTCGTTTTTTACCCTCATTTTTTTAAATAAATTTCTTCTTTATCCCAAGGCCGGCCCAACAACAATGGAGGCTTAAAGCGAACTCCTTAAGTGAGGCCCGTGGAATAATAAGTTAGTTGTCCTATGGAATATTAAACGACAAAATATCAAAAAATTTCCACAAAGGGGTTTGAACCCACAACCCATAGGTTAAAACAGTTGTATTTTACAATTTGAGCTAAATAGATTTGTGGTACTTATTAGTTATACTTATTCAGTCAATTATATTAGTAAAAATACAAATTTTGAAGCCTTTTTTTGGTCAAAAAAATTTGAGGCCCGAAGCCCTTGTTTGGCTGCTTCAGGCTTGGGTCGGATCCTCTATTAAATCTACTATATTATATAAAATAGAGTTTTGCCACGTAGACTCACGTTACGTGGCAGCTTCACGTTCATTCTTCCCGTCAAAATGACAAATAATTTTTTTTTATTTCATTATTAAGACATATCAATCAATTAATGCTCATATCTAGACTTTTACGATTCAATCAAATTTGAATTAAATCAAATTCAAATTCCAAATGTAAATAAATTAAAGCATATCAATCAATCAATCAATTATCATATCTGGACATTTGTCATTCAATCAAAATATTATCTAAGTCTTGTGACGACATAAGGATCATTAAATTTTTTACCTAAATCAATATAATTTTTTAAGTTATTGTTTTAATTATAGCAACCAATATTACATCACGTCAAACAATAATTTCACAGTGTAAAACCTTTAAATGATTTGCATATTTTTATTTATTAGTTATATTAATTATCAATCACCATTCATAATTATTAACATTTCATAAATAATTTAGTTTTCCGTCAAAAAAAAAATTATTTTACTTTACACGTCATAAAATTTAAATAACTCGCGAGAGCATGAATAATAATAATAATAATAATAATAATAATAATAATAATAATTTTTTATGTTATTTTATATTTATCAACTATTTCAAACGCTATTTTATCTGACTACTATAAGTTCATCTTTAATCGACCGACTTATCGGCTATTTTTTTCACAAACAGCCATAAAATATTAGCATAAGGGCTAAATTACAAAATTGGTCATCTATGTTTATTTTAGGTTTCAATTTGGTCCTCTACGTTTTATTTTAGTTTTCAATTTGGTCCTTTTCGTCACTAAAAGTCAATTGTCCGTAGCTAGAATTTGGCTTTTAGTTACGGACAATTGGCTTTTAGTGCCGAAAAAGACCAACCTGTTGTAATTTTTAAAACGTAAGGGATCACAACGAAACAAATAAAAATAAAGAACCAAATTAAAACCTAAAATAAATATAGAAGACTAATTTTATAATTTAGCATTAGCATAAGTGAAGATTCGATTCCTTTTACATGGATGAATTGTCATCTTTGTGAACAATTCAAACCACTCTAATTTGCACAAGTGTCAAGATAAGCAAATTATATACTTGAGTCTCGGTGAGATCCCAAATCAAAAGCCATGTTCACACCCAAATAGTCTAATCACATACACCGAAACTCACGTGAAACCAATGGCTCCCTCTTAAACCATCACGCCCCAAGTCACCCTTCATCATTCTATGATCCCAGCTTGAAGCTCCCGCAATTACATCACGCGAACTAGCTCACACTATTACTGCCTCACTCAAAGGCACTGAATCAATCTCCCTTCAAGGAAGGTTCCTACCACTTCCTATCGCTTCCTTCTTTGACCACAACACTATCCCCAACCAAAATCCCCTTTTCCCCTTACAGCCCCAGCCCCTGCTATTTTTCTATTTGAAGCCCCCCCTCTCAATTTGGGGGCTTTTGTTCCGCAACTCAATCTTCGAATTCTCGTACCCAGAGATTCGTATCTTATTATGTAGTTGTGGGTTTTTGGTTTCGCCGCTTATCGATTCGAAGAATTTGTGTTTTTTTTTTTGTTCTCTCTCTCTTTTTGGGTGGGAAATTCGATTACTCTAATTAGGGTTTTTTTTTAATCCCGCTATTCGATCGCCGATTCCAAATACCTAAAGGCTCGAATCGTTTCACATAGTTGTGGGTTTTCGGTTTTCACTGAAGAAGTTTCGATTTTTGGTGTTGGGTAATCGAGGGTTATTTGGGTTTCTTCCGATCGAGAATGGGCGCGGCTTCGGAATCTGCTTCCGCTGAGTGTTTCAACGAGGTGATGTCGTCGATGCCCGGTTTTCGCTTTCATCCCACTGATGAGGAGCTGGTGATGTACTATCTGAAGCGGAAGATTTGTGGGAAAAAGCTGAAGTTCAACGCGATTTGCGAAACCGATGTCTACAAGTGGGATCCTGAGGATTTGCCTGGTATTTGTTCTTTCTCACCCTATTTATTTTTTTAGTTTGGTGATTATTATGTCGTTGACTTAGGTTTCATTCGGCAGTGGCTTGTTTGTTTGTTGTTTGGGTTCTTTTATTTTTTGTTTTGTTTTTTGTTTGATCGGTTAGAAGGTGTGGGAATGAATGTTTAGATCTTCATGCTTTGGTTAGAGAGTATCTACTAGTTCAGGATATGGTATGCTTATTTGATATTTTGAATTGAATGTGTTTTTCAGGTTAGAGCCCCCAAGAGTTGACTTCGCTTTGTTTCAATAAGGTTTTTGTGTTATTTGGGTTCTTTTGATTTGTTTATCTGAGCGATTCATGTTATGATTGATGTTCATTCGACGGGTGGTGCTGTGACCTCGATGTAGGACTGATTACCCTCCTTCCTTCCCTTGTGGGTTGCATTGACACAGCTTTATCTATTTTGTGGGTTTGTCGAGTGGGATTTTTATACGAATTGAAGTGTCAATCAATGCTTGATAAATCCGTAGATGGACTTGTTTCCCAAATCGACATCATGTGATGATCCGTTTGTATATATTGTTTGATTCTAACCTTTTGAATCTCTTCCCTTCAAATAATTTTTTTTGGGGGGGGTGTTGTGGGTTTTTGGAGTTCTTAAGTTCTAGGCTATGTGGTTATACAGATTGGATATGATACTGGTGCATTGCTACCTAATCTCAGTATTGCTTTAATTTGACCATTAAAACTTTTACTTTTTTATTTCTTCTTGTTTGATTACTGATAGCTTGTAATATTTTGCAGGGCAATCTGTACTGAAAACTGGAGATAGGCAATGGTTCTTTTTCTGTCATAGAGACAGAAAGTATCCTAATGGTGGAAGGTCTAACCGAGCAACAAGACATGGCTACTGGAAAGCAACAGGAAAGGATCGAAATGTGGTATGCAATTCTCGGACAGTTGGAGTGAAAAAGACACTGGTTTTCTATGTAGGCAGAGCTCCTTATGGTGAGCGGACTGATTGGGTTATGCATGAATACACCATGGATGAAGAGGAGCTTAAGAGATGCCAGGGCGTTAAGGTATCGCCTTCAAGTGACTATTTTACTGTTTTAGTTACTTATTTTGATTACAGAAAGAGTATTATTTTTTTCTGACTTTTGGATTCTAATATAAATTCATTATCAGGACTATTATGCACTTTACAAGGTTTTCAAGAAAAGCGGACCTGGTCCTAAAAACGGTGAACAGTATGGTGCACCATTTAAAGAAGAAGACTGGGCAGATGATGATGTTGTAGATTTTAATGTTAACTCAGCTGACCAGGAGGCTCCAAATGCTGTTACCGACACTCTTAATGATCAGCTGCAGCCATTGTTTGACGATGAACTTGCGGATATCATTAAAGGAATTTTCGATCATGAGCCTGTCCTTGACCTACCACATGTGAATAGTCATGCTGACTTTCCCAAGGTCTGTGATCTGCCTGGAGTTACTTCTAAATTCTTATTAAGTTAGTTCTGCCTTTATTTCTTTATGGTTGTTGGGGGTTGGGGGAGGAACCTTAGTCAATAGGCACTATATTCGTAATCTTCAATTTTAATTTCCACTTTTCCAAGTTGTTGATCATGATATTTATAAACTGATACCCATTTGGCAGAAAAAATTTTGCAGCTTTTTAAGGGTTTTTGGTGATTGTATTTTTTCTTGTTTAGTTGAAATATGTGAAAGACTGTACTTGTGATTTGGATTTGTAGAAAATAATACTATGCTTAAATGTCTCTGCTATTAATAAAGAAAGCTGGAAACCAGATTCTCTTTTAAATCTGCAGATGAGTTTCTGCTAATTTCTAATACTTGTTGATGGTAATATTCGTCTTGCTTTCTTTTTCCTTCTATTAATTTTTTCAAAGGTGGTAATGACAAGTTATGCTTGCTTAATTTCTTTATGTTATTCTAAAAGCCATTGACTGAGGTTTTTCCATAAATCATGTAGGTTGCTGCTGAAGAAACACAAAGTACGTTCATGGGTCAATTATCTGAGGCTGTGATACTCCCTGAGCCAATTGGAAAATTGCATTGTAGCAGTCATCACTATGATGTGCAGCCCAGCTTTGACTTCAATCAGTCAGTTACTTCTCACATGCATATTTCTGAAGCACCTGAGGTCACTTCTGCTCTCAACATTCAAAGTGAGGAGGAGGGGCTTCTCTTTCATGAGGACGACTTCTTGGAAATCAATGATCTCTTTGATACTGAACCTACACTGTCAAATACGGAAAAGCCTATGGAGAACCTGCAATTTGAAGATGGGTTAAGTGAATTTGATCTGTACCATGATGCAGAGATGTTTCTTCATGACCTGGGGCCAATTACTCACGAAACAGTTTCACATGCATATATGAATAACATTGGCAGCAATATTGAAAATCAGAATTACCAGTTGCTGCCCAATCCAGAAGATGTCAACCAAACTGTTGATGAATTCTGGATGCACGGTGAGAGAAACACCCTGAGTCCAGCAGAAGGCTATGCTGGTTCTTTCTCTCTAACAAATCCAGGTATAGCCATCAGCACAAGATACAATGTTGCTCAACTGCCAAATAATGATTTAACTTTCTTTGATTTGGATGGAGATGCAAGCTTCCCATCTCATATCTGCTGAGCTCTTCACTGTTTACTGCTCCTGGTTGACATGCCAACTTAGGCGTGGCATAAACCTTTCTGGACTTTAAATTTTGTGACATTTTGAGAGCTTTATTATAAACTTAAACTTAGATTTCTGACTAATATGTTCCTGTTGGGGAGTGAGATTTGAGCCAGTTTCAAGCGGCTCTTATGTTAAAAAAAATTGTCATGGGCTATCCCTAATACGTGTTAGTTTCTGGTCATGTTTAGGTGTTGTATGCAATTCTGTCAGCTTTCCTACTGAAGGCAATGAAAATCAAAGCATTATTGTGGAAGATGTTACTACAAATAGAATCTCCTCGGCTCTCTGGGCCTTTGTTGAGTCAATACCTACCACTCCTGCATCAGCTGCTGAAAATCCTTTGGTGAACCGGGCTTTGAACCGAATGTCTAGCTTCAGCAGGGTGAAGATCAATCCCACGGTTGTTGCTGCAGGTAAAGACACTACAACTGTGAAGAGAGCAGGCAGAAAGGGAGTTTCATTCCTTTTCTTCCCGATTCTTATTGCTTTATGTGCTGCTTTCTTGTGGGTTTCTATTGGAAATTTAAGACTATTAGGGAGATGCATCTCTCCTTGAATATGTAGATCCAAAGTTTTGCTGCTATATATATTTACTCTGGGGTCTCCCCAGAATTACTGGAAGCAGTACTCTTCTAACATATTCTGAAAATAAAAAAAAATATTTTATTCTTTGTGAATATTGAACTCAAGGTAAAGTGTAGGGTAGCCAAAGTCGGCCTTAATTCAAGAGAAGGGGTTATATGCGAATTGGCAACTTGATTCACGAAAGTCTCACTATATCGTTAAACTTGTCTAATCCTTTTTTTTTGGTTTGTTTATTTAGTTTGCTTTTTTGGGTAACACCATGTTTTGATTAACTTGGAGAGCAATCCATTTTGGGGAATGACTGTACAGGGATAAGATCCAATTTTGTGAAATGTATACCTAGATGTATATCTATACGCTATATTTGTAATAGTCTTTTTATTGGTAGTCACGTCTTCAGCATTAGCATTATTTTGTGGGTCATTACTTTCTGATAAGTAAATTGTTTGTGTCCTGAATATGTGTGGTAATGAGTGAATACTCTCTTATCGTGGTTGCAATGTTCGTGCGCAAAATCCAAATTTGTATGATTGAAGACAATCATGACACTGCATATGGGAGAAATAATTTAATTTCGCTCCGTGCAAAATATGTTTTTTGCATCAATGTAAAATATTTTTGACGCCTGTGATGGTAAGATGTTAAATGTTTATTCCTTCTATTTAAGACAAGTGTCCTAGTTTGTTTGTTTATTTATTTTGATTACAGAGTGTCCTTGTTCATATTTTTTGATAACAGTGTCCTTGTTTATTGATACTCAGTGGAATGGAAAAGTGTGTGAACTAAAATGGTACAACTTAGGTTAATTATGTTTAGTGAATGGTTGATAAATATATCAGGTGTCGAAATTCATTAACTATCGATGTAATTTTATTAACCACACAGATTTGCACGTAATTAACTACAATTTTTAGGTGTTAAAATTTATATGCGGTTGAATATTTGAAAATTGTGGTTAATCATATTCAGATAAGTAGTTAATAAAGTTACGTTGATTTTTGATCTTTTGACACTTGATATATACTATTTACTGAATGTAATTAATTACGTATTTGAACTGCGTTAGTCACTTAGAAAGTTGTTGTGAAAGTTGTCTAAATTTGGTTATTAAATTTTTTTTTTGGGTACGAGAGTGTTATGTTATTTTAACAATAAATAATTTGATCAAGTGTATTTTATCTTGTAACCAACTTAAAAGATATCCTTTTTCACTTACCGTTTTTTCTGTCCTACGATGCATGCAAAAGTTGAACAGTAATTGCTTGCCTGATTTAAGAGTAACTCTACGGTGTACTATATACTATGATTATGATGTGCTATATACTATGATTATGAGCACAGTTGAATATATTAAAATTTTAATTATTTATTAAATTAATAATATATTTAATTTGTACCCAAAAAATAATATATATATATATATATATATATATAATTGTTGTTATTAAAATTTAAAATATTTCTTGTCATAAAAATTAAATTATTTAATAAATTAATCATATATTCAATTGTTGTTAATAACAATGGTATGCGGTGGATAACACACCTACACACACTAGTTAAAAAAAAAAAAAGGTAGACCTACACACGTCCTTTCTTCTTCGGGCGAAGTTAGTCGCACACTTTTAAATTGCATTGCATTATTTCCACTTCCTATATTCCTATACTAGTATTTGTCAAAAAAAAAAAACAAATATTCCTATACTAGTAATTAATTAATGGCTTAATTATGATTTTATTTCCTTCAAAATTCATAAAGTCCGTTTTTAGTCTCTAAAAAAAATTGAAGGATTTTAGTCCCCCAAATTTGAAAATGTTTTCCTGCTAGTCCCTCACTCTGACGTCGTTATGTGGTGTTTATGTGGCAACATTTTTAGGAGACTAAAAATAAACTTTTAGAATTTATTGGGACTGAAAACGAACTTTTTGAATTTTTGAGGGACTAAAATCATATTTAAGCACTAATGGCGTCAGAGTGAGGGACTAACGGAAAAATATTTTCAAATTTGAGGACTAGAAATCTTCAATTTTTTTTTTTGGACTAAAAACGTACTTTTTGAATTTTTAAGAGACTAAAATGGTAATTAAGCCTTAATTAATTTACATAACTGACTAATCAGTGTGCCGACTACCTAACTAGCTTGTTCTGGATAGGGGCCACCTGCTGAGGGGCTGCGCTGCCTGCAGACCAAAATATATCCTTAAAAGGAAAATTTAGCTGATTCATTCATTCATAGTTAAATGGGTGGTTGTCATTTGTCAATTCCTTTTTTGGCGAAAAAAATTAATCAATTCATTTCAATGCCTTAGTTTAGTTTCTCTTTTAGGAATTTATTCGAATTTTCTCTTTATTTGTCTTTGTGAGCTGCCTATTGTGTAGGTGAATGGGGAACTAATAAAAGCTCGTAAGAGTTGTGATTTTACCTTACTGTTTTATACATGTTAGTTTATGTATGTTGCATAAACGTAAACAGATACATAATGTGCATATTGTAACTATATGGTTTTTTTTTTAATGTGCATATCAGGAACATTAGCTGGTGTTTATATATAATTTTTCTAACAGCAATGCTATTATCAAGATGGGATTTGATCATGAAGCTCACAAATCCATACATGTAGGAATTGTAGATAAACATGAAAGTGGCTGAGTCAACATTTTGGCGGAATTCATGGGTGTCTGGCGAATAGTATCCCTTCATGACTCACTCACGACGTAACCATTCGTGATAAGAAGCATTTTCCTTTTCTAATAGTATTGATATTGTTCATTTGAGGGTGAATATAAAGTATTTTATGATATTAGGCATTTTGTTCTTGGGAATTTGAGCTACAAAAATAGAATAGCGAATCTAAATTCTCTTTATTTAAGCCACTGAATAATTGCATATCCGAATGCATGTGTATTCCGATCACTTTGATTTTGTCATAATTGTAGACAATTTGCCGTTTTGTACTATTAACTTGGGTGCTGTAAGTTTGTTCGCAGATTCATCCTTTTCAGTTTTTAGCGATATTGAATTTGTGATGTATTCGATGTATTTACCAATTTGAATGAATAAATATATTTTTTAGTCAAAAAAAAGATAAAATAACCAGTCAAAAAAAGATAAGATAAATATTTATAAATATTTCGTTTATAATAAATTTTTATTTTAACATACTATACATCATAATAAAATAATACATGAAACAGTAACTAAATTTTTAATCAAGTTATACGAATCTAATACTATTTATTCGAACTTCCAAGTTCCAATCCAATTGGATTGATGCTAGTTTTTTTTTTGACGAAATTGATGCTAGTATTAAAAATTTACAAAAGCTTTAAATTTTAGTAGCAAAAAGGCAAAATTCTCGAGGTGATTTTATTACAAAAAATTTTTGACCAATCAATTAAATCTTGTTTCGGTGTTTAGTCTCCAAAAGACAATTTAGTACTCCCTGAGTCTCGGTCTCAAGACCTTTTTGGTTTTTTTATTTGTCTCATTTCATAAGATTCATTTGAAGTTTGTCTATAGTATTAATTTTTTTTTCTTATTACCCTTATTTAATTTACTTTTATTTTAATCAATACGTTAAACGAAGTGTAATCTAATTTACATTTCCAATGAATGTAAGGGTAGTTTAGGCAAACAATAAAAAATTTAGACAAATTTATTATTTTTAACTATGTTAATTACATTCCTTGACGGAAGAAATTTTACCAATATACTCTAATAATTTGGGATAGAGGGAGTATCTTTCTCTCATTAATACACCATGTTTTAAGGGTTATGACATTATTTATGACATGTGTTAGAAAGTGTGTTCCTAAAATTTCTCATAAACAAAACAAGTATTTTCAATTGTAATTTTACAAAATATTTTATTTGACAATTAAGAAGATTTTAATTTAGACCAGAAATATCTTTTTTTTAACACGATTACCATAATCTTATAGAGGTAAAAAGAATAAAAAAAGATAAAAAAATAGAAAGACTATGAGTGTGTGTTTAATGCTATAAAAGGGAAACTCACCGAATCTTTTTGGACAATTTCATTGTCTTGTTGGCTCTTTCTTTTCTCTTTTTCTTTTCTTTTAACTTGAAGAATAGCCATGGCTTCCATCGAGGCAGACAATATTGCAACAAAACCAAACACACGAAAGCGAAAGATCGAAATCAAGAAAGTGGAACAACTGAACAAGCGCGTGAACGTGACCTTCTCAAAACGCAAACTAGGGCTTTTCAATAAAGTCACCGAACTATCCATTCTATGCCAAGCGAAGACCGTGTTGATCATTACTTCCCCAAACGGAAAGCTCTATGCCTGCTGCTACCCGACCCCAGACACTGTCATTCGACAGTTTCTCGCCGGAGAGAACACCCACGACAGCGAGAAAAGAAACCAGCAACAACAACAACGACTGGAGGAGACGGTTGAAACCCTAAGGCTTCAATATGAGGCAATTCAAGATCAGTTGAAAGAAGAGAAGAAGAACCTTCAAGCGATCACCGAGGCACAGAAGAGTAGTTCCAATTTCCCTTTTTGGTGGAATCTTTCAATTGAGGATATGAGTTTGGAATGTCTTGAACAGTTTAAGATTTCTATGGAACATTTGAAGCTTAACCTAGTTACCTCTATGGAAGAATACATTTCACTTCCACCAAATGTTGTTACTCACAGTGTTAATGATTAGCTGCAGTAGTTGTTTGACGATGAAATTGCGGAGATCATTAAAGGAATTTTGGATGATGAGCCTGTCCTTAACCTACGACATGAGAATAGTTATGCTGATCACTTTCCCCAGACCTGAGATCTGTATTACTTCTAAATTCTTATTTAGTTAGTTTTGCCTTTAGTTCTGCCTATTTAAGACAAATGTCTTTGTTTATTTTTATTTTTTATAACAAGTGTCCTTGTTTATTGATACTTTTTTTAGAAAGTTTGTTTATTGATACTTAATGGAATTGAAAAGAGTATGAATGAAGTAATAATGTTAGTATTTTAAGTTTTAACACTAAATCAAGTCAAAAAAAAGTCCTAACACTAAATAATTTAGGAATTGGGAATTTCTTCCATTTTATATTTTATTTGTCTTCTGGACTGCCTATTGTGTAGGTGAGTGGGGAACTAATAAAAGATAGTAAGAGTTATGCTTTTACCATACTATTTTATACGTGTTAGTTCAATTAAACTCACACTATACTCAGTAACATTTTAATTATACAGATTTTTTTAAAAACTAACGTGCATGTCACTTCGTGTACATTAGCTATGTTTATAGAGAATTTTTTCTAATATTGATATTGGTCATTTGAGGGTTAATATAAAGTATTTTGTGATGCATTCTTGTTAGGCATTTTTTTCTTGGGAATTTGAGCTACAAAAATAGATTAGTGAATCTAGATAGTCTTGATTTAAGCCACTGAATAATTGATAGAATAAAGTTTTATCCGTGGAATCATATATTATTATTGTGATGATTATGCATTATTAATTAAATCAAGATAAATAACCAGTCAAAAAATCAATTGATAAAATAAATATTTATAAAGATTTCGTTTATAATTAATGTTTATTTTTTATTATGATAATTAATGTTTATTTTAACAACATATTATCCATCAGAATTAAATAATACATGAAACAATCATTAAACTTTCAATAAAGTTATACGAATCTAATATATTTTAATCGAACTTCCAATCCAATTGGATTGATGATATTTAATTTATTATCTGTATAAGATAAGAAAATCAATTACACTTTTGTCATATGTCACATTCTGATCGATTCATTTTTCCTTTAAAAAAAATCAATATTAATCTCCCTCTCAATTTATTTTCCCTCGAAAAAAATCAATATCAATCTCTATATCATCTTATCTATAAAAGTTGGTAAATAATGGAGAGTTTTTTCCTCCTAATATGTCCGCCAAAATTGAGGGTATAATAGTCTATTAGACAATTTTAACTTTGATGAGAAAAACAAATCTCGCCTAAATGTCTGTATTTAATGTAGCTATTATTATATCACCTCAATTAAAAATAATAAACAAATCATAAATATATTTTCTTTCAATAACATGCTTATTTTTTATGTGTATAAATTTCAGCATTCTATAAATATCACATCAAATCTTGACATTTAACTAATCATTACTATCTCAATCTGAAAAAATAAAATCATTATTATCGACTCTTCAAATCTTCTTTCTCTAGCATGTTTTTATTGTTTTTGTTCCCTCTCTTTTAATTCTTATTCTCTCATTCTTCTAACTTATTCTTAATATTTTTTTGTTTCAAGTATTTTTTTTTTCATTCGAGAATATAGGTGGCAAGTTATATGCTTTCAAAAAATGTAATTTTATTGTATGATGTGATGCGTTTGCTTCTTTATACATCATCCTTTCTACCTATTTGTTGTAAATCTATTACTCTAAAAATTGGAAGTATTTATCTTTATATGCCTTCTTTACGCCTCTTCCTCTGTGGTTATCTCTCATCTTTTCTCTCATGCATATAATAGATAATGTTGCAACTATCTAAATTTTCTCTTTCTTTTTCTCTTTTTGTAAATTACATCTCTAATTTGTTTTAATTTTTTTAAGTCGATGAGGGTGTTGTTGCTTTAGAGATCGTTGCTAGTGGTTTTATATCTTGTTTTATATATACTAATGGTTTTATTGTTAGTTCATAGTTTCGGTTATTGGAGGATAAAATTTCAAATGAATGTTATACCATTTGAGAGTTTATCCCTCCTAATCTATCCATAAAAAATGAGGGTATAATAGTGTATTAAACACTTTAAAATTTGATGAGAAAAGCAAATTTCGCCTAAATGTCTGCATTTAATATTCTTCTTATTGTTATTATGTCAACCATTATTATACCACCTCAATTAAAAATGATAAACAAATCATAAATATATTTTATTTCAATAACTTGCTTATTTTATATGTGTATAAACTTCAGCATTCTATAAATATCACATCAAATATTGACATTTATCAAATCATTACTATCTCAGTCCAAAAAAAATCAAATCATTATTATCAATTATAATATTCCAAATAAATTCAATTTTTTTAATTTCAAATTTTATATAAGGTAAATTTATTTATAATGCATATTCACATATGTTCTCTATCCACTCAGTCATTTATGTCTCATCTTTTTTTTTCCACACGCTTTCTTCTTATTCTTTTTCCTCTTCTCTTCTATCTCAACTCTTCATTTGAGGGATATATTTTTCAAATAAATTTTCTTTGGAGAGGTTTGCTTTTCTTTAGTCTATCATTTGTGCACACCCTAGACTATAAGTAGGTCAGCCCCTAGTCACAAGGTTTTGGTGCGGGGGTAAGTTGTAAGTGAGATTAACTAAGTTGAGAGAGAATATATGCAGGGGGTGCAAAATGGTAGAGTGAGAGGCAGGGCGGCCCATGTTGTCGAAAATTGGAGCACAACGACTAAACCGTAAGAACAAATGACCTACAAAATAATAAACGGTGAGTAAAACCTGAGACGTCAATTAGACTTCCCTTAAGGATTTATCCGCCAACAATGCACAAATCTTCCAGAGTACAACAGGTTCTTCCCAAGATAATACCGAGGTGTTAGAATAGCAAGATGAACACTAGAAGTTTTTCACCCAGGAAATATATATTGCATGGAAAATAATCTTAGCACCCCGAAAATATTTTTGTGCTTTCAATTTATACTGTTGGTTCTCAAAAACTCGCTGCAATAATAGCCAAAATACCTCTAATATAATATAATGTGTGCTTCAGCTTTGTAAAAAATGCTGAATATGTTTGTGAACGTTGAGAACTAAACAAAAGTAATAAAATATCTTAAAGTTGCACATAATGCCACCAAAAGGCCCAATTTATTCGGAAGGTATTACGTTTTTAAGATTTTCAACGGCAATGTACAATTAACACTGTCGAACAAATATAGTTTATTGTCATAAACTCAATTTTGAATAAGAATGAAAATGCATCAACGTTAATATGAAACGTAACTCATCATAACTCAAAATAATTAATTTTGAATTATATGAAAAACTGAAACAAATCAGAATAAATCAATTTAAAATAAATTACTAATGTAACTTTTGAAATATAATAATACAACAATCCCCACATATTTCAAAAGTGTAAAAAACGTTTAAAGTTTTGAAAACAATTTTTCCTGAGTAAAGATCTTGGATGTAATGCTTCGGTCCTGTATAGCAAGCTATGAAATCAGGCCTAGACTGGTAAGACTTAACACACAGTGAATTGGTATAGCATGCTATGGAACCCAAGACACTTAACGTGTGTTAGAGGTCTTTCAACCACATTACACCCACACAATTCTTGCTGTTACGCGATTTTGCGCTAATAGGCCCTGCACGCGCCCGGTATTCATGAGTGCTCTAGAGATCTCGCCAGGATCTCATGCAAGCGGCCCCACTTGACAGTCATATAATTGACTTCATTAAGTGTATGCAGCAAATCATACACCACCCATAAGGGATATGAAAGTCATTAAAAGCTTTATAGCTTACCCTCTCAGTAATGCAGTGTCTAACACTTACTCAAAGACACCATAGGAAAGGGACAAAATAAAATTACTTTAATTTATTTTAGTGCTAGCAGAATTAACAAGTGACTTGTTCTTACCATATTGAACCTTCTTTATGGGATCTTCAATCACAAAGGTCGGGTTCCCATCATTTATTAATTTCAATTGGCTCAAGTCCCATTCCCCTCGATATATCACAAATTAATTTTCTCCCCATGGGCTTTGTCAGAGGATCGGCCAAGTTCACTTCTGACTTCACATAATCGATCAATATTACTCCCTGTTTCTACAATTGTTTTACCACATTATGTCTCAATTGTACATGTCTGTTTTTGCCATTATAGGTCTTATTCTTTGCAACGACTATTGCCGATTGGCTATCATAATGTATTGACACCGATGGTGTTGGTTTCATTCCCAAAGGAATTTTTGCCAAAATATTTCTTAACCACTCAGCTTCAGTGCCAGCCAACTCCAGAGCTACAAACTCTGACTCCATAGTTGATCTCGCAATTATTGTTTGTTTTAATGACCTCCATGTTACCGCACCACCACCAAGCATGAATACATAACCACTAGTGGATTTTGTCTCATCTGAATCAGATATCCAGTTAGCATCACTGTACCCTTCTAGTACAGCGGGAAATCCACTATACACAATACCATAGTTCATGGTACCTTTTAAATATTGCATGAGTCCGGCAAGTGCCTCCCAGTGATCCTGACTCGGATTATGAGTATATCTACTCAACCAACCCACTGCATATGCAATGTCAGGTCGAGAAAAATTCATCAAATGTAGTAAGCTTCCAATGACTTGGGCATACAGATATTGATTAACAGGATCACCTCTGTTTTTCTTTAAGTGAGAGTTAGCTTCATAAGGGGTACTCAGAGGGCTGAAGTCAAAATGATCAAACTTCCTAAGAAGTTTCTCAACGTAGTGTTCTTGGGATAATATTATACTATCACCCTTCCTTATGATTCTAACTCCCAAAATTACATTTGCCTCACCCATGTCTTTCATATCAAACTTAGATGCAGGGAAAGATTTGGTTCTAATCACAATATCAATACAAGTACCAAAAATGAGCATGTCACCCACATACAAACATATAATAACATGTTCTTCATTCACAGATTTAGTGTAAACACACTTGTCAACTTCAATAGTGGAGAACCCATCACTGATCAAAGTTTGATCAAATTTTTCATGCCATTGTTTTGGTGCTTGTTTTAAACCATATAAAGATTTTAGGAGTTTGCACACTTTACTCTCTTGACCAGAAATTACACATCCTTTGGGTTGAGTCATATAGATTTCTTCGTCCAAATCACTATTCAAAAAAGCAGTTTTCATATCCATTTGGTGAATCACAAGTTTATAAATAGAAACCAAGGCTATTAAAACTCGAATTGAAGAAATTCTCGTTACCAGAGCAAAAGAATCAAAATAATCAATATTTTGTTTTTGAGAAAACCCCTTTGCTACTAATCTAGCTTTATCTTTATCAATCGAACCGTCAGGGTTATATTTTCTTTTGAAAATCCATTGACAACCAATTGGTTTTGCTCCTCGAGGTAAATTTACTAAAATCAAGTTTCATTTTTTTGAAATCAAATCAATTTCGGTTTTAATAGTCCAAAATTTTGCATCAGAAGAAGAAATAGCTTCAGAAAAAGTTTCAGGATCTTTTTCAACAAGGTAAGTATAAAAATCACTTCCGAAGGATGTTTCTTTTCTTGGTCTTTTACTCCTTCTTAGTTCCTTATATGGTTCCTCACGTAAATCATCATTAGTAATATCTAATAGCTGTTTAGATGTACTTTCATATTTCAAAGAAAATATGTTCTAAAAAAATTCAGCATTTTTAGTTTCTACAATTGTATTGCAATTAAGTACATCACTCTTTACAACGAGGAACCTATATGCGACGCTATGTTCGGCATATCCTATAAACATGCAATCAGAAGTCTTAGAACCAAATTTTCTTCTCTTGGGTTCAGGCAACATTACCTTGGCTAAGCACCCACACACTTTCAAATATTTCAAGTTAGGTCGATAACCTTTCTACAATTCATATGGTGTTTTGCCGGTAGCTCTATGGGGAGTTCTATTTAGTATAAAACACGCAGTTAAGATCGCTTCGCCCCAAAGGTTGTTCGGTGTGGAAGAGCTAATCAACATCGCATTCATCATTTCTTTTAATGTTCTATTTTTTCTTTCAGCCACACCGTTTGATTCAGGTGAATAAGGGGGAGTAACTTCATGTATAATTCCTTATTTTTCACAAAAATAATTAAAAACGATATATTCACCTCCCCTATCGGATCTAACTCTTTTGATTTTCTTATTCAATTGATTTTCTACTTCAGCTTTATAAGAAAGAAACATATCAAAAGGTTCATCTTTATGCCTTAATAAATAAACTTTAGTGTATCGTGAAAAATCATCGATAAACGTCACATAATAATTCTTACCGCCTCTTGTCATAGTTTGTTTTTAATCTCATAGATCGATATGAATTAAACTAAGCAATTCAATTTCACGTTGTACGAGAGGACACGTTTTCTTGGTTGCTTTAGATTCTACACATACAGTACATTTACCATGTTGTTTATTGCTTAACGAGAACATGCCAAGACTTCGCAACTTATTAACATACGCAAAATTAATATGTCCTAGTCTAGCATGCCAAATATCATACGAATCAAGCAAATAAGCAAAAGAGAATGCATTTTTATTAATAATTTCAGAAACGTTAATAACAAAAAGTCCTTGGTCACAATATCCCTTGCCCACAAAAACATTATTTTTTGTCATTACAATATTGTCAGATTCAAAAGACACTTTAACACCATTTTTCCCCAATAAGGCCACATAAATTAAATTTGCACTTATACTAGGCACATGCAACACGTCACTTAGGACCAAAGTCTTTCCCGATGTGTGCTTGAGAAGAACTTTTCCTTTTCCCGAGACTACAGTAGTACGAGAATCACCAAGATACACTAGTTCTTCTCCATCCCCCACAGAAGTGTAGGAGGTAAAGGCATATTTGTTTGCACAAATATGCCTGGTAGCCCCAGAGTCTACCACCCATTTATTCACACTGGTCACTATATTTGCTTGAGAAACGACCGCAACAATAATATCATCTCCTCGCCATCAACCAAATTAGTCTTCGACTTAGGAGGACTGTCGTTCCTCGCTTTATGCCTGCATTGAGGAGCATGCTGACATGGCTTTTCACAAACATAACACATGCATTTCTTCTTGAAATTAGGGTTAGCAACACGTGGGACAAAGCCATTTTTATTATTATTGTGAAAGACTTTTTGTTATCGTACCTCTTTTTCGGCGAATTGTTTTGCACCAAGTTTGCCTTAGTCCGCATCGTGTTAGCCCGGGAAGCCCGTGCCTTTGCTGTGGCGTTGTTCGTCAGATCAACAGTTTGAGCATCATCGGAAGACGCCATAAATCCTTAAGATTGTTGTCAAATATTGGAGCACAACGACTAAACCGTAAGAACAAATGACCTGCAAAATAATAAACGGTGAGTAAAACCTGAGGCGTTGATTAGACTGCCTTTAAGGATTTATCCGCCAACAATGCGCAAATCTCCCAGAGTACAACAGGCTCTTCCCGAGATAATACCGAGGTGTCAGAACAACAAGAGGAACACTAGAAGTTTTTCACCTAGGAAAATATATTGCATGGAAAATAATCTTAGCACCCCGAAAATATTTTTGTGCTCTCAATTTATACTGTTGGTTCTCAAAAACTCGCTGCACTAGTAGCCAAAATACCTCTAATATAATGTGTGCTTCAGCTTTGTAAAAAATGCTGAATATGTTTGTGAACGTTGAGAACTAAACAAAAGTAATAAAATATCTTAAAGTTGCACATAATGCCACTTAAAGGCCCAATTCATTCGGAAGGTATTACGTTTTTAAGATTTTCAACGGCAATGTACAATTAACACCATCGAATAAATATAGTTTATTGTCATAAACTCAATTTCGAATAAGAATGAAAATGCATCAACGTTAATATGAAACGTAACTCATCATAACTCAAAATAATTAATTTTGAATTATATGAAAAACTGAAACAAATCAGAATAAATCAATTTAAAATAAATTACTAATGTAACTTTTGAAATATAATAATACAACAGCCCATGGGGGAGGCCTTCCTAATTGATAAAAATAAATAAATTAATACGAGACTCCCACATAATCCACTAATTTTATATTTTAATCTCTATTTTGATACCCAACAAAAATTGTATATATAAGATTTTTTCCTATAATTTATTTGATTTGAAGTCTCACTTTATTTTAAGTCTCACTTTATCTTGAACCAACCCTGATGAGAAGAGTCAAAGTAAAAATTTTATAAGAGCATCAGCGAAAGTTTTAAGATCTAGTAGGGTGCAAGTGCACACCCCTCAATTTGCTAGATGAATGATAACATGCTTAAGTTTGAAACCTAGCGTGGGTATTGATTATCGATGGATTATCCTCTTCAAGTTCAAGGACCGCATACAAACCACAAGTATAAAACTTCAGAAATGTTAAATGTACACACACATAGACACAGACACGTAGATCCTGTAGCAAAATACGGTGAATACACTTGCTTCACACACACGTGCGTTGTGCTTTGCTTTTTATTTTCCATTCCCTCCTTTTCTTTTTCTTTCGCTGAAACCGAAATCAAAATGCTCCGCCGTGATTGAAGACACCTCCAAATGCTCCGCCGTTGCCACGATCGTTCCCTCTAGCTGCTCTGCCGTTGCGCCTCTCCTTCTCTATCTTTCTCTCGTCGAAGACTCGCGGTGACTTCTGTGACCACAGAACTGCGAGCTCCCTCGCGATTGAAGATCCCTCCAGCTGCTTTGTCGTCGTCGAAGACTCGCAGTGACCGGTATCTCCCCGTACCGCGCTTCTGTTCTCCGTGCAGGAAGGCAAACTCCCACGAGCCACCGTCGTTCAGTTGCGGCTTGCATTGTGTTCAAGGTTCGCTTTATTCGCCTTCGTCTGATTCGGAGAACGAGAAAAGCCCCTTCTCATTTCTAGGTTGCATTCTTGATGATTATATGAGATTGATGAGCTTGAGTATTTTGCTTTCATTTGAAATATGGAGTTGAGGAAATTGTATCTACAAGCCTTTGATGGTTGAGCAATGAAATTGGTTGTATAATCTTGCAAAATGATGTTCCTTGACTTGTTTATGTTGATTGGAATGTCTAATTTTGAATTGAGTCATTTGGAATGAATGAGATAAGTCAAGAACCCCAAAATATCATTTTCAACCTGAGTTTTGCTCGTACAGACACTTGCATGTTCGTAAAAACTAATGACTTAATAGTACTCTACTATTTTTTATAGGTATGTACTATAATGAAGTATGTGCTTCGAAGATTTAAACAATGTTTGAAGAGTTCTGCAAATATGTAGGGAGTTCTGTGATTGTGTTTGATAATTAGGAATTGGTCGCATTCATTGTAATTGTTCTTTGAATGAAGATATAGATGGATGAGAATACCAATTGACTTAGTTATGAAATGTATGATATAAGCATATTTTGTTGGTGTATGTATGTTCTTGTTGCCTTTGCTTGTTATTAGGACGTTTAGATTGTTACTGATTCAATGTTAAATCAGTTTGCAAATTGATTTGTATGCAACAATTTGATTACTGATTCTTGGAATTTATGGTTAGTTTCGTATTGTATATTGAATCGTCATATGGCTGAACCCTTCTTCTTTTTTTTCTTTTTTTTTCTGTGTTACTGCGTGAATCATGTGTTTGAGGAGAGTTATAATCTGTATTGTAAAGATCTTTGTCTAAACAACTATTTTAGAGGTAGGATTAAGCTTTAAATTAACAGAAATGTTAATTTGACTCACAATTTGACACAAATACTGGACACAAATAGAAATTGGTTGTGCCAATTTGTTGATCAACATTCATCTTTGCATTTTGAGTTTTCTTAAAAATATATTGAACCCTTTGTTGTTTTACAAAGAAGGGGTTTCTAAGCAAGGAATATGGCTGGTGCAAATGATAAAAATGTAAGGAAACTTCGTAACTATTTGTATTTTCCCGTGTGTGATTTATTTACAATCCAACTGACATTTAATGATACTTGGCAGGTTCGTTTGAGGCATGCTTGTGATCCTACAAGCTTATTTGATGTTAACGAAAGGCTTACCAACAATCAGCTTGCATATTTGAAGACCACCCCATTCTCTTGGGTCAACAAATTGTCCAAAGATATGAAGATTTCAAATGTGTTGTTGCGGGAACTTGTTAAAAGGTGGAATGAGGCTGGCCGATGATTCGTTGTTAGGGGTACGGTGGTCCCTTTTACCCCTGCACACATATGCTTAACATTGGGACTCGACCACGGGTGATCCTGTGGTAGCGGCAGAGAATGAGCAATGTTATACGATGTCAATGTTCAAACGGGGTGAGGTGACCATTGAGGATATCGTCAACAAGTTGGCTGTGGTTGAGGATGAGGGGGATTTTGCGAGGACATACATACTCCTTGCGTTTGTCGAGTTTTACTTTCCAACAATAGGGAGGTTGTTGTTTACTGATTATGTTTGGTTGCTTGATAACCTAGAAGCAACCAACTCCTTCAATTGGGCAAGAGCTGTGTACGATTACCTGATTAACAGCTTGAGGAAAGCTATTGCTGCCATAGATAGTGGGAGAATTGACCACGGATACATCTGTGTGGGTGGCCGCAATCCTCTGGTATCTATTTTCGCATATGTTATATCATCATCTTTTGTTGTGTTAAAAATTTTATATCTTATAATTGGTCATTAATCTTTGTTGTATAGATTTGGGCAATGGACCACTTGTCCATTGGGAAACACTGCAACCTCCTGAGCACCCTTTCCCAAGAATTCTGAATTGGCCAAGGTTGGAGTTGAGAAATAAGAAAATGAAGGAAGCATTCGAGAATGCTAAGGTAACTGTGGTTGTCCATTGTTTCTATAATATGGTGAAATTTATATACACAATATGTATCTGACGTGCTTCTCGTTTTTGTAGGTAACTGTTGCTTTAACAGCAACAGATGCTGAGCTTCAGAACGCCATTGTCAGGGATGCATTGCGCCTGGGCCAACAACACAGATATGTACATGTTGATGAACATGAAAAAGTGTTGGCAAAGCTTAGGGAGCATGAACAGAAGTATAGGGAGCATGAAGACAAGATAAAGGCTCTAGAGGCGGACATCAGAAGCTTGAAAGAGGTTGCTTCTCGTCGCCGATCACAGACGCCTTGGATGGTAGTATGGTGGATGCTCTAGCTCAGGTAGGCATCATGATGCATCTCCTCTTCACCAAACTCCCCTTGCTGATACGCATGCTAACGTGGGTGGCATAGGAGTTGCAGGTGTTGTAACAGGTGTGTGATTACTTCATTTTTTGGGACTCTGCATTTTCATAATTTTTTACTTTTATTTGGTATGTGTTCCAATAGATTGAATCAATGTGAACTGTGTGCACATTTGTTGTATTTTTTCGCTCTTTTTATTTGTAAAAGTGTGTAGCTCTACTTTGTTGGAATTGAATCCTAGATAGAATAACGAAAAACAGGGAGCATATTTAGGTGAACATTTTTGAAGTTTGAGATATATGGCATTAGTTCTTGGGTTGAAATTTTCTTCTTGACTCATACCGTGTGCTTTTGTTTGTAGAAATGCTAATTCTATAGGTACTTTAATAACAGAGAGATCATTTTTATATGCGAGGTTTAGAAATGGTAACTTATCTTTGGGATGGTTCTTGATCCTGAACTTTTGAGCCTCCAACAACAATGGCACGTGGACCGGAGGAGGCACTTGTTGAAGGACAAGTAGTAAGTGTACCATTCGATTATCCATTACTTAATTGGTTGGAATAAATTTGTTTTCAAGAGGCTGAAGAACAAATATTGGTTTCAAGTTGCATTATAAAATATTTTGTGTTAACTTTTGAGAATATTGGATATGTTTAATTTGTAATTTACGTGAAAGTTGTTGTTATTTTGGGGCAATGCTTACTGGAAGATTTGTATGCATAGTGCACATTGGTCACTATACCATTTTATTAAAAAGATAGGCAACTTACCATGTACAATTTTGGTTGTCATTTTCAGGTGAAGATAATGGGGAGGGTGCGTCAAACCGCAGTTCAAATATAGCAACAAGAATAAAGGGTGGCCCTAGGTTGCGCACCCAAAGTGTAAAACTTGACTCCCCATATGTCACCAAGGCATATGTGAGAAAGACCAAGAGGACCACAAAGAAATAATTGTTCATTGGGGCTTGGATTTAGGAGAAAGGGTGGGGGGGACCTTTTTGTGGGTAATGAATATCATGTTTTTTAGGATATGGATGAATGTAATGCAACTGCATGTTTATTGCCTTTTTAGGGTTGTTTTGGAAAAAATTGTTTATGTATCGACACTTGTTTGGAAAAGTATGTATATGGTGTTTATTTGGTTTATGTATGGACGCTTGTTTGGATGAAGTTATGTTTATGTATGGACGCTTTATTTATGGTTATTTATCAGGTTTACAACAATGATTTCTGCCACAGGTGAAGGATTCTAAAAATTGCCTGTGATTCTCATCCTTTTGGTCGTTAACAGCAAATCACCTCCGTCGTCCAAGTCATTACCCAAGTCGTTGTCAGTGGTATCATTTTGGCAGCTCTCACATAATTTATGAAGTGATTTCTGCCTATTTTGCAAGTAGAAGAAAATTTAACTCAAAATTGTCATGATGTGAGATTTGCTCAAACAGATGAAAACTTGCTTGAGGATCATAATGTTAAAGCAAACATGGAAAGAATGATAGATGGAGAAGGAGAAAGAGAACTATGTTCATATTTTTCTCTAGGTTGTAATTATTTTCCACCTCAACAAGTCCTCTCAGTTTTTAAACTATTTTTCTTCCTTTTATTTTTTATTTTTCATGTCCAAGATGATAGTTTTCTGAATAGAATTGGAGTGTCGTTATATTCTGTATTAGTTTTCTGAATTCTCTGTGAAGCATTCACGGATAAATGAGCATAATTAACCAGATATATAAAGGCACGTCGATTACGCATTCACGGATATTGTGAAGGATTCACCACATAAATGAGCATAATTAACCAGGATATATATAAATGGCACTTGATTATGCATTCACGAGATATTGTGAAGCATTCACCAGATAAATGAACATAATTAACCGGATATATAAAAGGCACGTCGATTATGCATTCACGGATATTGTGAAGGATTCATCGATAAATGAGCATAATTAACCAGATAAATTCATTGAATATCGAGTTTGCATTCACCAGATATTGTGAAGGATTCACCACATAAATGAACGCAATTAACCAGATATATAAATGGCACGCCAGTTATGCATTCACCAGATATTGTGAAGCATTCACCAAATATTGTGAAGGATTCACCACATAAATGAACGCAATTAACCAGATATATAAAAGGCATGCCAGTTATGCATTCACCAGATATTGTGAAGGATTCACCAGATAAATGAACGCAATTAACCAGATAAATTCATTGAATATCGAGTTTACATTCACCAGATATTGTGAAGGATTCACCACATAAATGAACGCAATTAACCAGATATATAAAAGGCACGCCAGTTATGCATTCACCAGATATTGTGAAGGATTCACCAGATAAATGAACGCAATTAACCAGATAAATTCATTGAATATCGAGTTTGCATTCACCAGATATTGTGAAGGATTCACCACATAAATGAACGCAATTAACCAGATATATAAAAGGCACGCCAGTTATGCATTCACCAGATATTGTGAAGGATTCACCAGATAAATGAACGCAATTAACCAGATAAATTCATTGAATATCGAGTTTGCATTCACCAGATATTGTGAAGGATTCACCACATAAATGAACACAATTAACCAGATATATAAAAGGCATGCCAGTTATGCATTCACCAGATATTGTGAAGGATTCACCAGATAAATGAACGCAATTAACCAGATAAATTCATTGAATATCGAGTTTGCATTCACCAGATATTGTGAAGCATTCACCAGATATTGTGAAGCATTCACCAGATAAATGAATGCAATTAACCAGATATATAAAAGGCACGTCAGTTATGTATTCACCAGATATTGTTAAGTATTCACCACATAAATGAACGCAATTAACCAGATATATAAATGGCACGCCAGTAATACATTCACCAGATATTGGCAAACATTCACCACATAAATGAACGCAATTAACCAGATATATAAATGGCACGTCAATTATGCATTCACCAGATATTGTGAAGCATTCACCACATATATGAACGCAATTAACCAGATAAACAACATCCTGCGTTGCTGCACTATGTTATTAACCAGATGTTTTGCATTACTTCCACTAGTAGAAGTATGTCTAATTATTGTGATTGAGTAAATACAGTTTTATACATGACTTCCACTAGTAGAAGTCTTTGTAAATATGTAGCCTTATTATTTGCAGCCTAGGGTATTTGACCCAATACCCTTTGGTTATTACTATTTTATAATTGAATTATTGGGTATCCAACTGATTGTTCGCATTTTAATAGTTAAATGAGTGCAAGTCCATGGAAAATTCTCCTACTCTAGAGGAACACAATAAATTCTTAGAGGAAGAGAAAGTGAGACTGGCTCACATACAAAATGACTGTAACAAGACTGAGGCTTTGCTTGAAGCATCTAACAAACAACGAAAATTGATTTCTCAACATGTCTCACGTCTTGAGGCCATGATCCACTGGTTAACATGAATTGAAATTCTGTGAGTTGGAGGTTCAATATAACTTACTACGAATGTGTTTCTTGTTAACCAGTTACATTGTTAACCATATATAAATGAACCTCATTAACCAGTTATGCATTGACCATATATTGTGAAGCATTCACCAGATAAATGAACGCAATTAACCAGATATATAAATGGCACGTCAGTTATGCATTCACCAGATATTGTTAAGCATTCACCACATAAATGAACGCAATTAACCAGATATATAAATGGCACGCCAGTAATGCATTCACCAGATATTGGCAAGCATTCACCACATAAATGAACACAATTAACCAGATATATAAATGACACGTCAGTTATGCATTCACCATATATTGTGAAGCATTCACCAGATAAATGAACGTAATTAACCAAATAAACAACATCCTGCGTTGCTGCAATATGTTATTAACCAGATATTATACCATTCCATTTTTTAATGAAATTATTCTATTCCTTAGTGTTTTTTTATTTTATTTGCAAACTGAAACTTCTTACAAATATAAATGAAAATGAATAGGCTTAACCATATAGGTGAAGTTGATTGACTACATAATTGATGGGTTGTGCAAAATGACTTAAGCATCACAATAAAGGAATAAACCAGACACTGATCATTAACCATGCAACTTCCTTTGATATCTACACATGATCATTTACATAGGATTGTCTGAATAAATACACAACAAGTGGTGGTTTTGTCATGCAAAAAAGTGACAAAAGTGAGTTGCACCCCACCAACTTGCATGAACTACATATACATGGTAAGCGTTATGCACATCAAAAAAATGACCTCAATTCCTTTACAAAATAATGGTTTCTTTAGTGCTGCTACCTGCACATCAAAAAATGACAAAGGTGTTGGGTTCCCAGAGCTAACTTCGCACAACCAATGGTGTTTATTAGTAAAGTGTTAAACACTAAAAAAGGTACCACGATGATAATAAGCACAATAAAGGACTCATGAACACCATACCATCGTGTAATAATTGTATCCATAATCTTCCAACCCATGTAAATATGTGACAACCATATACCAAAACATGTCATTAGTCAAGACAAATAAGTTCGAAAATCTGTCTATATCATCCAAATTTGTAGTGAACTGCGAGGACCCCATGAAGTCAACATTGGACGTTGTCAATAGGTCCATGAATGATATATTACCTCCAAATGACTGTATAGGAAAACAATCAATCAATCAACATAAATTCCAGCTCATCATCCACAACACATAATAAAACAACGTCTACACATTGCGTACATTTAACCCAAAACACATAATAAATTTCCGGCAAAAGATCTATAAAATTGCGTACATATAACCCACAACACATAATAAATTCCCGACACATGATCTATCAAATTGCGTACATTTAACCCACAACACATAATAAAACAAAGTCTACACATTAACCACAATCTTATAATGGACACAAACCACGGTGCTTGTATCCAAGAAATGTCCACCGGTGACAACTTCAATAGATGACTCTACACGGACGTTGCTTTGGCTCTGATTGCCCATCATTCCAGTGTTTGCCTCCTGCAAATTTGTTTCAAAATATTTGGTTAACAGCGTTCAAATTACTGGTTAATCAAGTGTTGTATACAGTTAGTACATTCTTGCTTGTGAAAAAGACATACCTTGGTAGTCTCTTTGTCTTCGGTATGCTTTGACCGCTTCTTGGCTCTTCTTACAACTTTTTCGACTATCCCCATTTTTCTATTTGTAGGAGGTCGTCCTTTACGTTTGACTCGCAATGGACTACGAATGCCAGGTAGCATTGTCCTGGATTTGATTCAAAGAATGGGACTTTTGTTAACATCTGAGTTGTAGCATCCATGGTGGGCACATTAGAACTAAATTCATGGAGTCTTTCATGGAGTGCATTAGTTCTGACTTCAGACTCTGCAGACTACTTGCGACCTCGTAGAAATGCTTGCACAATTTATCAAATCGTCCCATCCGTGGCTTCAATTCCGTCACACGATGTCGCTCTTAATATATGAATGCTTCCTTTTAATATTTTTCTTCCATCTTGGTAAAACATACTTATCGGGCACACTTTTAAGCCTCTCTTGAGTACACACACAGAGCACATGGCGACACAAAATACCTCTAAACTCAAACAATGAGCATTCACAATAGACATCATGGTTTTCACGATTAAACACAACCATAAATATACACTCTTTTGGTCTATCTCCAACTAAGACCTCCTCCAACACATTATAAGTAGCAACGTAACCATCCACAGCCTTCAAAGAGGACGCACAATTCATCTTTGATCTAAACTCAGCTTGAACCTCTTTAAACTTGGCATGAGTATACTCACATTGGAATTGCTTTTCAATTGAAGAGGTTGACCCGCAGGGAATTTTTGTATCCATGCATTGAAAATCGGCTTGAAATTCCTTTTCAGCTCTACTCTTGAGAGCATTATCGTACTGCTTCACAAATTGACTCAGACTTGTTGTTGAATTGATATATCCGTCAAAGAAAGCATGTATGCTCTCGCTTCGCTGCGTTGTTGACATACCTGCCAAAGTACATACAAGGGATTAACCATTAACCATATAAGAAACAGAATTAACCAAATAATTGCACTTCATTAACCATATATTATAGTGAAAGTGAAACTTGGGATTTTCTTCCATTAACCAAATAATGCACACCATTAACCACGTATTTACAAGCCATTCACCATATATGAAAAATTGGCCCGAAAACTTAGGAAGTATCGAATGACCCGTTAATCAACAGGGGTAAGTATACATACCGCCAAAAATATTTCTTGACATGGTTGGTGCCCATCTGTGACGTTCGTTACACGGTAGGACAACCGATCGATGCAGCCGAAGCTCAAATTTTTCAACAAAGCGGGACCATTTGTCTTCAAAATCACCGATGTGATTGTATCATAAACCACTTTGCTTTCATTGCGGACTTAATCCTCTTGTATTCACCATATCCGCTTAGCTTTTCAGAATTTTCTTCATTATATGCCACAAGCACCACCTATGACGAGTTGTAGGGAACACTACCTCAATGGCATTTTGCATAGCCTTGCATTGGTCAGTGATAATACCCTCAAGGGCTTTTCCCAGCATACAACGAAGCCATGATTGGAAAAGCCGAGAAATGACTCTTTGTCTTACGAAAACCAGACCACACCCAAATAATGTTGATTGACCATGGTGATTCACACCAACAAATGCAGCAAAAGGCATGTCATACTTATTGGTCAAATAAGTTGTATCAAAAGTGACGACGTCTCCAAATGATGCATAAGCAGCTCTACTTCTTGCGTCAACCCAAAACACATTCCTTACATGAAAATCATCATCCATATCTATGTCATAGAAGAAATCTTTATTTTGCTCCGTCATTCGACAAAAATAGCTTAGTAAGGCCTTGGCATCACCTTCTTTCCCAATCGCACGCCTTTCTTTGTGGACATAATTTCTCACGTCTCTTTCACCAAATGGTACTTGATCATGCCCTCCTGCATCTGTAATGAGAGATTGGAAAGTCTTATTGATCCTCACTCCTGCTTCATCATTGATTTGGATTGTTCTCTTTACGTGGAGGTTGATTTTCTTGTTAGCCTTGAATAACCTTGCCTTTGTAGGGTGACCTCGTGAGAATGGTTGGGTTCAAATTTTGTAACGCATATGATCCATCTTCCTCCAACTTTATAACAATCCTTGCAGGACAATTTTTCACCTTAGTCGGACGTGTTGTCAACGTACATGGAATTTCTGATGCTCGGGACCCCTCTCTTGTGCATGCTAGCATCAGGTAGCAGATCTCCCCATTCTCTCCTTTTCTTGATGTTCTAATCTTCCAACCAAAACCCTTTTTTGAAGCATACTCGCCATAAAATGATTTAAACTCCTCTATGGAAGAAAAACACATCCCTGTTACAAGCTCCCACTTTTCATGATCATCATTAACAATGTCAACTCCAGCAGCTTCACCATCATCACCACCACCACCATGCAGATAATTATTTGAAGTATCCATCGATATCCAACTGCGGGTGCCACACTAAAACTGCACAAATTAGATCTTTCATAAGTTATGTCACAATTAAACCATCGATTTACAAGCTTATCGTATCAAAATTCAATTGACAAACTAAAACCCACAAATATCTATAAAGCATAAATGTTGTACATGGTTGATAATAGACTGCAAATGTAGGAGTAACCGATTAACCAAATAATGAGAAGCAGTAACCAAATATTTCCAACTGATTAACCATTTATTTACTGAGTTCTGAAAACAATTGCAGTGACAGAGTAACCGATTAACCAAACAATGAGAAGCATTAACCAAATATTTCCAACTGATTAACCATTTAAATGTAAGAAAAGAACAACTTAAAAAAAATCTGAAAAATAAACTACATAGAAGCTTGAGATCAGAAAGTTTTCTCTTCTTCTCTTTTCTACACTTTGTCTTCATTTCATAAAAAGGAAAACTTAAGAAGATTGTGTATTTGGAGCAAACCATTATTACCAAAAGCTCCTAATGGAAGTTAGGAGACTATACTACTAAGCTCCTAATGAAAGTTATGGAGACATTAGCGTGGTTCTCAGCCGCAATTATGAAAATGGTTTTTATTTACACAGGAGATCCTTAGGACAAAAATATTCACACACAGCTGAAATCAACATTCAGGTAGGTACGTATGCTCCATCAGCCTTAGCTTACGCTTTTTCTTCATTATTTTGAATATTCTACTGAAATCACAAAACATAGACCATCATTCTCTGTCAACCCCTGTTCTTCATTGTTTCAGAATGTTTCTACTTTCAGATTGCATGTCAAGTACAAATACAAATAACTTGGAATGACCCACTGCTTCATCAAAATGAGAAGAATAAAATCTACAAGGGATGCAATATGGAAGTATAACCATCCTTTATTCCTAACATACTATTTATTTGAAGTAAATGACAAAGGGTAGAATTACTACATTAAGAAGCACCAAATAGAGAATGCATTGTGCCACGACATGGATACATCAATCTTAGATAACAAACTTCTACCATTTTCCATGATGTCAGAGAACCACTCGGATGGTAATACTAAAAGTAACTAAGAAACACCAGAGTGGCTATTGGCTAATAAGTATCAACCTACTAATAAAGTAATAATATCCAGTATTATTTGAATCTTAATATCACAAACAACACATGCAACACTTACAATTCAATCCAAGCAATACCCCTTTTACTCAAAATGCCATAAGCCAATCAAACATAAACCAGAATTTCACTTCAATGCAATAATCCCTTTAATCAAAGATGCCAAAAAAACAAGTCTTTGCAAAATCTTATTTTCCCTGTAAGCGAACGTTTCACAGCAGGAGCACTACAAGAATGTTGTGATTTAGTACTGCTGTGTTATTATTCGGATGAATTTTGTGATTTGTGATAATTGTTTGTGTTTTGTTTTGAAAGCTTTTGTTTTGACAATAATATTACTACTGCAAGAGGTATCGCACACATGTTAATCTGTTAGCTTACTTGGCTGCAAGCAGCAGAACAGACACTATTGCACTGTGTCTATTGGTAGTTGTTTTTTTATTCAGCATTGTGATGGTTCCCTAAAATAACTTGTCATGCTTAGAAATGGCAGTGTAGGCCGAAATGGGAATAATAAATAGGAAGTTTATATTCATTATTCAATTTTCAGAAGTTGCCATTGCTTTTTTAATTTATTCAATTTTATTACTCTGGTTTTAGGTGCATTGTTAAGGTCTAGTATTGCCTAACATAATACCTTACTGCAGGTGATTTGCTAGATAGAACACCATCAGGAATATCAGTGTATCTCAACATTGACTTATTTTGCTAGATTTTGCTTTATAAGTAGTAATTATGATGCAAAGATAATAAATTTTGATATTTTTCACTTCGTTCTCTCATTATCTTTTACCCATATCCATGCATCCATATGTTTAAGTGATGTCACAACTGGCAATAAGTATCAACCTACTAATAAAGTAATAATATCCAGTATTATTTGAATCTTAATATCACAAACAACACATGCAACACTTACAATTCATGTTTACATTAATGCTGGTTTAGTTCAGATACGAAATTTGAAGTAAATCAGGGCTAATGCATATATGACATTTTATTAATAAAAACAAGTGAAAGTGGGTCCAGGTCCAGCAAGCCAAATTGACTACTATAGTTACACAAAACAGTCAACTTAAAATCTTAGTCAAACAAGATTACCAGCTAGGAACAGCTCTATAAATGAGAGGGGTATCAAATCTCCAACAGTATGGGTAAGAATGTGTAAAAGCTCTAGACTTAAGCAGCCTACCCTTTGCCTAAGGAAAGGTGAAAGGAAAAGAAAATGATTAAATGACAAAGTTTTAAGATGAACATTATTCACTGCAAAACATATCATAAACTTCTAATAGATGGTCTCAACTCGCGCTCTAATAGAGATGCTTAGTAAGTTAGGAATCCTGTAAAGGGTTTCCTTTACAAGATAAGCAGATGGAGTGGAATAGCTTTTTTACATAAAATGTTATCCTGTTTTCTGCATCAGGTTTATCTTATATGCCAAGATGCACTCTCAGCTAAAATGACAAGCCTTTTGTTTTTCATCTTTCTGCTTCCCTCCAAACTAGTTTCTCTTGTCAAAGAGAAGCCATCCTGTTCCGGTATTCTCAAGAACAAATATCAATTCCAAAATATGATTGTACTGACTGAACTATTTGGTAAAAAAAATGACATTCATTGAACCACATGACGATACAATCTTTTAAATTAACAGTGTCATGAATCACTCCAAAGTAATAAAGGATTCTCATAAATTTAGATTTACATGGAGCATACCTTCACTGCTTCAATGATATCCTTATCAGCTTGTTTGATATAGTGCCCACTAAAGTCAGTAATTTTTTCAATAAAGCAGCCACCATCATCAACAGCAACAATTAGTTTGTCCTACAAACCAACACAGTACTTGAGTAATAGTATTGGGAATGGATGGAATCCAACAACAAAAAACTGAAAAATCAAACAAAAGTAAGAATAGAAACAAAGATGAAAATCCTAAAACTATGGAACACCGATTCAAGATATCATATTAGCAATCGTAACATTTTAAAATTTAACTTATTTAAACCTTTGGAGCATCATAAAATAGGCGGATAAATGAACAACTAACGTCGAATAGCAAGACACTAGCACCAAGGTTGCATGTACAATTAGGTAGCAAAGAGAAAAATCATCATAAAAGACGCAGTGGCAAGATATAAAACTTTAACAGAAGAGAACATGAATCAATCATCCCTCGGGACAGACGCAAAATAAATATATGAAGACATACAAGGCAATCATTTACAATATCACTTCCAGAATTTATGCCTCCCTGACTGAAGCATTTCAGGAGAAAAAAACTAAACCCAATCATTACATTACATAATTATAAACAGAAATGTTAAATTATCAATAATTATAAATTATTGATAATTTATTAACAGAAATGTTAAACTAAACCCAATAATTATAAATTATCAGAAGTAGAAGTACACACCTTGCTAAGAATGTGATTTTCCATGCAAACACGAAAATCATCTTCACCAAAAGCTGGGGCACAATGGACAATGCCAGTACCACTATCATCAGTGAGGGAACCAGAATGCGAAGGAGGGAGGAGGGAGTTGCGTTTCAGTCTTCACATTAGGGAGTCAGGGCTTCGGTGGGAGGCGGTGGTCGACGCAAGGAGCAAGGGGCTTCACCGAGGGAGTGCCGTCGTGAGTGAGGGTTGGGCGTGAGCTTCGGGTGGGCTGAGAGCTTGCCTCGTTCGTGACTGACTAATCGCGTTGGAGAACGCGATGGCGTTGGGAGAATGGATTGACAAAGTTGGGAGAATGGAGTCCCACAGTGTTGTTACTCAGTGAAGTAAGGAGGGAAATAATGGTGACTCACGATGCAGGGGGGAAAACAAAGGAAAGAACGAGGGAAAATGAAATAAAAGAAGAGAAAAGGGAAACAAGGACGCACGTGATTCTTTTGTTGAACAGGCGTGCGACCGTATTTTGCTACAGGATCTATGTGTCTGTGTCTATGTGTGTGTACATTTAACATTTCTGATAAAACTTAAAGTACGATGTGACTTCCACAAAGTTAAAAAATGAGAACTCAAATTTAATACCAGTGGTGAATAATTATTATATTTTATGATTTTTTTATGATTAAAAATTTAAAATTTTCATCTTGAATTAGATGTTACATTTTCAGTTACTATGATTTACTATATTAGGTTTTCATAATTAACTTTAATATTATAATAATAGTTTTATTTTATTAATTTATTAAAAATGTAATAGGTAAAACATATTTTTGTTTGATTAAAACGATGGTAAAGTACTATCTTTTTTTATGAGAAACGGATTCAAATTCAAATTACTAAAAAAAAAACTCTAGAGGAAGATGCATCCCTAAGATAACTATTCTTTCATCAATGAGATGTTAAATGTGTTATTCTAACACTTCCCCTTAAACTATTGCTTATTAAACTTTAAGCTTGTTATAAGAAAATTACATTTCCCCGCAAAACTTGAAACTATATTCGATAACTGATTCAGTGACTAGGCTAGTGGGCTAGTGTGAGTCATAACCAATATAAGACACCACCAAAATAATCGCTGATGGGAAGAGAATACACCACCGAAATGGTCGTCAGCGGGAGGAGAAGGCACCACCGGAATGGTAGTCGGTGGAAAGAGAATGCACCACCAGAATGGTTTTCGATGGGAAGAGAAGATACCACCGTAATGGTCGTCGGTGGGAAAGAAGGCACCACCAGAATGGTTGTCGGTGGGAAAGAAGGCACCCCGATGGCGCCAAAAAACTAAAAGGTGCCGTTGCCGGCGGCATATGGCGGTACCACCGCTGGCAGCGATGTTGAATCACAAAGGAAGGTTACATAATCAAAACCTGTTCTGATACCATGTAAAAGGAATTATGTTGGAGTGTTGTGTGTCCTATGATCACACATTGGTCTTATTTATAATCCGATGATACAATCGTGTAATAATTACAAAGGATCAAATCAAATCCTTGATTTGTGTACCTACATCCCTAATTACTAGCACCTATTAATTTCATAATAAGCACATGATAAATATGTTTTCTAACAATTAGTAATCAAAGCAACAATACAATCAAGAACACTGTCAAAAACCCGCTTTTAGAAGGTGAAGCAGTTGGTATACTTTATGCTCTTTCCTGGATCAATGAACTTGGGTTGAGTAATGTGATTGTTGAGCCTGATTGTAAATTGGTTATTAATAGTATATGTTCTCCCAAACCAGATAATTCTGAGCTAGGTGCTATTTTATGAGGTTCCAAAATTCGTAATGTTGCCTTTTAGTATTTGGGTTTGAACCCAATTCAACCCCAAAAACTAGTTCATAGGGCAAAGATTGCCCCCACTTATAACTACCATTGAAGTCATATTACTATTCAACGTGAGACTCCAATACCACCCATCACATCCATGAAAAGCGCAAGACCATCATAAAATTGAAATAAAATCACATGAATGCACTTATCTATAAAATTCCTTGAACGCTGATTTCTTTCTCGTGATTTTGTATTTATTTAATGTAAAATAACATTAACTAAAATATGTTAAATTATACAATAAATAGATTAAATAAAATATATATTGAAATTTTTTCATTAGCGAGAATATGTTTTATATTTCTATTAATTTAATTTAATTTAATTTTTTTACTTAAAGTTATTTTTGTCATTTTATATCTTTTTCTTTCCTCCTGCTCTCTGTCCAACAAATTAAAAAAGGGAAAAGTTTTTCTTTTCTTTTCTTCCACTTTGTTTTCGACCAAATAACGAAAAACTCCCCTCATTTTCCATTTTCTTTCTTTCTACTTTTCTTTCTTTTATATTTCCTTTCTCTCACTTTCTTTCCTACACCGATAAAATGCATCAGAAATCAGAAATCAGAAATAAAAATAAAGAAAAACCCTTACAGAAGATCGGAACGCAGAGTTTGGTGAACAAAAGATGGTGGTGAGGAGGAAGAAGATGGAGCAGGGCTTCACCTTCTTCTTCTGCTGTTGATTTCATGGCCTCCTCTCAGTCCCAGCATCGCTGCGTTTTTGGTATCTCTCTCTCTCTCTACTCGTGATTGATTTCTTCTTAGCTTTCTGGTTCTCGAATGTTCTTCATATCGAAATTTGTGAAATTTATGAGCGTTGGTTGACGTGGTTACGAAAATTGTTATGATTCTATTGTAGTTGGGAATATACCGTATGATGCCACAGAGGAACAGCTTATTGAAATCTGCCAGGAGGTTGGCCCTGTAGTCTCTTTCAGGTAACTTTCAAATTAGTTAACTTTTTTTTTCTTGTTGCAACAATTCATGATTTCTTCAACTCTGCAATTAGGGGAATTGGTTCCGGACAATATCTATAACTAGTAGTGGCTTTCTTCTCACTGAAACTCACATCAATTTCATCTGCTTTTTTTTTTTTAAAAAAAAAATGATTTTTCTGTGTCTGTGCTAGTGGATAAAATTCACCTTTTTGCGAGTTTTTCTGAAATTTTGTTTGGTTGAAGTGTATTCATTTTCTTTTATCCACAGATTAGTTATTGACAGAGAAACTGGGAAACCAAAAGGTTATGGGTTCTGCGAGTATAAGGATGAAGAGACAGCTTTAAGTGCTCGTCGGAATCTTCAGGGTTATGAAATTAATGGGCGGCAATTGCGTGTTGATTTTGCTGAAAATGATAAAGGGTCTGATAGAAATAAAGATCAGGTATATTGTTAGAACTTTATTGAAATAGCAACAAAATTACTTTTCCTGAATCTTTGCCATGTTTTCTTTAAAGGAAGTGCAGTGAATTACCTGAAAAGAAGCTCAATCCTAACTATTCACACAGACATATGTGCCCTGAAAGTCATGTATAATAGGACATGTGTTGTTAACTCATTTGTATTTACTATTTATAATTAGATTTGGTTTTTCAAACCATAGTTTTTGATCAATATGAGATGAGATGGAAATAATTAAAGTTGTATTCAAATATTGCATCGATCTCACATTGATCAATACCTTTTATTTGTTAGTGATTACATTTTTGACCGATTAAATCGAGCCACCCACAATCACTCAAAGCCGAAAAGCCTTTAATCTTACAGAAAAACTAGAGTGATGTGCATATGTTAAAATTCATTTTTAATCTCAAAACTCATGTAAGAGGCATTTAGGACACCGTAAAGATTTTGTCATTGTTGGCCCCCGCTCTTCCGACCGAACTTTTTCATTCCTACGTAGGTCACAAAATAAGTCATGTGCTAAATGTCAGTTTCATCACGAATTAAAATGTTTCTTTTTCTTTACTGCAGGGTCGAGGTGGCCCTGGAATGACAGCAAATATTGGTCAGTTCTTTATGATGTCTCTGTTCTTATATCTTGTGATAAATTATCTTGTGCATATAATCACCGTGTTTGGTCCTGTTTTCATTTTTTTCCTTTTTATATTAAAGACCCTCAGAAGCAAGTAGGCATCCCAGCTGTCCAAGGGGAAGCTGTTCAGCATCAACCTATTGGTCTTCATATTGCCATAACAGCTGCAGCTGTTATGACTGCAGCTCTAGGTGGTGCTCAGTCTGGCATCCAGTCAAATCAAAATGGTTTGCAGAGTCAGTCAGCATTGGCAAATGATCCTTTAACTCTGCATCTGGCCAAAATGTCCAGGAGTCAGCTGACTGAGATTATGTCTGAACTCAAGGTAAGTATTCGGTAAAGCTAACTTCATTTTCCTAGATAACCTTCTCTTTTCTTGACTTATTTGTTCTTTTTATGATGGCAGGGAATGGCTACACACAACAAGGAATTGGCTCGCCAGCTGTTGCTTTCAAGGCCACAGTTGCCCAAGGCTCTTTTTCAGGTATGAACTTTTCTCCCATAACAATTCCTTTGTGCATTTATGCAAGCACAAGATACTTTGATGACAAACTTGTCTCTATGTACATCTGCTTGCGTGATATAAATGTCCTTTACTGTAGCCGTTCATTCTGACAGAATGCTTAATGTCAAATTGCGTAACGAGGGGAATGAACAAATGTGAAAAGAAGGATAAGAACTAAGATAGTTATGTAGTTGGGAATGATTTAAAATCTGACAGATGGTTGGGACATTTTCTCATGCGGAAGAAGAATGAATTATTGGATGACCTTTCTTCATATTTTTCAATTTAAATGTGGCTATGAGCTGTGGGTCCTTTTTTATATATATCTTTTATGTCATTCATATTGGTATTGTGACAGATCTTTCTATTTGATTTAAGGCTTGGCTGTGGTCTGATGGTACAGAACAAGTCACTCTTATTTTCCCTATTATTGCTTTATTACTTTTTTGGTGGGATTTGTTTTGCTCTAATTGACATTCCATCCAATCCATAAGGTGTGAGCTTCCTCACCTTATGCATGATGCATGGTGATTGGCTAAGCAATGAGGTTTCAAGTTTCTGTTTGTTGGATGTTGACAATTTGACCTTAAAGGTTTAACTAGTCTGACAAGATCTGGAACACTCTACAGGCCACAGTTAGTCCCAAGTTTGTGTTATCTGCCCATCTCTTATTAGCCATGTACTTACTTCCAAGGGTTGCTTTCTTCTGGGATATATTTGTTATGCCTTGGTTGTAGTAGGTCATGTGCTTTGAACACACAATGTCCCCCCCTCCTCCCTCTCTCCCCAACATGCATGATTTTCATTTTTGTGGCTTTTTGTTAATTATTCTTTATACCTTAAGGTTGAAAAGAACTCAATTAACCATTTCATCGTGTATACTTGCTCTGCACCAACCATGATTCAGAGCAAAGTCAGTCTCGGCTCTGTGGGTCATAGGTTATATGATATTTAAACGCAGGCTACCACTCTTTAACATCTCATTGAACCAATAATAAATTCATTTCATTCATATAAATGATGTCAATGATGATTGATGAGGTAGAGGTAGATTGGGAAAAACTATTGATCAAACTATTGAGAGATTCAGATATAAACTGTCTATATTTGAACTTGATACATGACATGACAGGGAATTATGACGTTGTTTGATGATTTGATCCATGTAGCCGCCCTGACCTAGTGGGATTGTGGTTGTTGTTGTAACGATGTTTGATTGGGTCTATGTATGGTTTGCAACAATTGGTGGCTAGAATGTCTCACCATTTGGTTTGCTTGCTTGAGCAATGAGCATTCATCTGTCTCTGAAATAGTTTTCCTGTAGTGCCTTGTGCATTAAGTAAATCTCGGCCTGTGATAACCTAACATAAGCCCTTTATTCAATATCTTTTTTTTTGGGATGTAGGGCATTCGGTTGGAAAGTATTACGAGAATTTTCTGCTAGAGATGCTTTGCCCATACAACTTTTTATGGGATATGGGTTGGGCCATTGGGGTTTCCGCAAACATTTTGGCAAGTTTCTCATCTAAAGAAAATAGATAGATATTCATTGTGTGGGATTTCATTTTCAATCTTTCAATTTGGTGTGGGCATGCTATTCCATGTCTTCCTTTTGACAAATCAAGGCATAGCTGATCTCTCTTTCCTAAATTTAGATTTTGTTGGTATGTTCTATATGATGAACAGTATTTGTTACTTTTTTGAAATATAGCCTTTGGGGATTTTGTGCTTCTAAGCTCTAACACATATATGATTTAGTTTCATTGGATCTATATCTAGAATTTAATGATTTGGATAATTTCTTTGAGCATTATATATTCATAATTTGTTGTATTTGCAGGCTCAAATAATGCTAGGGATGGTGACCTCCCAAGTGGTTTGTTTCACTACCTTTTTTCTTGATTCCATTCCATTTATTTTTATGACAAATCTGTCATCCAAGACTTAAGATTTGATTTAGGATTTTGTTGCAACTTCTGAAGCTGTGAACTGAACCTGCTAATTTGTGGATTAGGGTTTGCATGTTCTAGGACAGTTTGACATAAGATTCGGCTAATATTTTATTATTATGTGTTTCTAATACTGCCTGTGAAGAACAATAGGTATATGCAGGTCAATAGAGAGAGAATGGGGGGGAGAGGTAATAGAGGTTGGGAAGAAGATTGACCTAGCTTCAATGCAGGGTTCTTAAGCAATTACATCTAAGAGATATGTTGCACATCTTGGCAGTTGAAATTATCTGAAAATGAGTTCTTTACTCGTCGTTTCTTAAATAGCTGTATACATCACTTGTAGAGGACCAGTCAAACCTTCAAGAACAATCATTTCAAAACTTGAGGTCCAAGTTTAATAATTACCCAGTAATAAAGTAAATAAAGCTCAAATAACTGTAACAAAATGGCACAAAAAGCCCATTCACAGGCATGCTTAAATAACTAATTCTTAAAGTACTAAGACACCCTTGGGACTGAATATATAACATTTGCTAAAGTAACAACTTACGAAGCTAATAACCTTAAAAAATGATGATCTATTAAGGTATACGTAATATCAAATTAATATTAAATTTATATCAAAATCAAATTAATATTAAATTTATATCAAACTATTTTTTCCCCCTCAAGTTTATCCAGATTTTACAGCTACTTCTATCAATTTTACATTTTTAACTTTTGATGATAATTGTTGCAGTTACAAATGCCAAACCTTAGACTGGTTTCAGATCAAACCTCACAGTCTTTAATGAATGAAGGCCACCTGGGTCAGCCAACATTGGTTCAAACTGTGTCTGGCCTACCTCCTTATGGACAGAGCAAGTTGCAGTCTGGCTTGACACCTTATGTTCAAGAAGGCCAAGTCAGCACTATACCTCATAACCCTTTGGCTCCTAATCAATTAACCGCACATTCAAAGCCTCCATTGCAGCCACGAGTTCCCCTTCAACAACATCATCCAAGCAACCATGTTGTACAGCTGGGAACAATGTCAGGGCAGTCTAATATAATGCTTCCTTCTGTGCGTCCCTTGTCCTTGGGTAGTTTGTCTGTTAGGCCTCCAATTCAACCAGCAACATCGACTGCTTTGAACCAGCAAATGCATGCCTCTTTCCTACAGCATCCAGTACATGTTGGAAGCTCAACTATTGGACATAATATTCAAATGGTCCGTCCGGATGCAAGTTTTCAGGTGCCAAATTTTGCTTGTATTATTGTGTCTTTATATGTTGCATAGATGTGAGTATTTTTTAAGAGATAGTTGCTATTTAGTATGAAACATATTGCACACGAATTGTATCATTAAAGGGGTGATATGGTTTTACATTTTAAAAATGATTAAAAGCCAAAACAAACTAAAACTGAACGGAAATCCAACGGATGAAATGCAGTTGGTGCTTTTTGGGTGTTGACTTTTCGTAACATTTAGCTTTTTCCTTTTGAAGAAATCAATGGACAAAAACATTAAGTCGAGATTAGAATGTACCATGGTCGTTTATCTCCATCAATCTTGCTTCATGGACTTAAACTTAATTTATTATTTTAATATAGCAATTCGTATTAGAGAAAGAAAGATGCCTGTAGCACAGGATAAGAGAGAATACAAAAACCAGACAACAGGAGAAACACACATCAACTAACCAAAGCATTCCATTCCCTTTGCGTATCTGTCAGATAAGTAATTGTCTTTTTAGTCACTTAGCTGAGCACCACAAGGATGCCAAGTATATCACTTTATCCCATAAAAGTTGCTGATGAGGATGTTTATACTTTAAAATCATCGAATTACTTTAGTTATGGCTGAGATTTTTTGTTGCATTACATTGTCCATGTTATACCTTATGAGTTATGATAGGTACCCAGCATATATTATCTGTTTTATTTGCAAGACACTGTAACTCTTCTTCTGCTACTGATGTGGAAGAAGGATCAGCAGAGAAAGAAGGAAAGGCACTCAAAAAAAATATAACAGAACAGAAACGAGAACAATGCTGAACTTCAATGGGCTGCCTCCTCCCTGTCCAAAGGCCTCAATTCCTCACTCTAATCAGTGCCTGATTACTTCCCTCTCCCGAATCTTTCCCCCGTAGTCCTTGCTCTTAACCATTTCCCTCACAGTCCTTGCTACTCAGGCAAGGTTGTTATGGCCCAAATTCCTCTTATATCCCTTGCTCACATTGTCCTCAAGGTGGTAATTGTGTGAGGCCTATCACCTTATATGTCAGTCCTACACACATTGTAGAAGCGGTGATTGGCAATTTCTGAAATCTCACAACACAACAAACATCTAGAGACAGGGCTCTATGTGGCCTATGCACAGAAGGCCATTAATATTAATCTTGTAAAAGTACTACTATCCGAAAAACTACGATACACGATTCAAAAACAATTCATAAAACGATACGATACACGATTCAAAAACTAGGTCCAACGATTCATGATACGTATCCTAATTTGATAACCATGCAACAAAACACTTGCCTTTTGATGGGGCTTTAAGCCTCCAAAAAGAAGCTGCTGGAGCAGTACTATAAGTGGGATGGTTTTGGATACAAAAGTGAAAAATATGAAAGAATCTAAGTTACGCATCCCTTTTTATATTCTATGGTTATAAAAATAGCTGGTTAATGAAGAAGAAAATCCGAAAGCTCCGAAGCATCTACTGTTGGGGAATCTTTGACATCTTTGCAATGTATTTTACATTATTTGCCTTACATAGAAATTTCTCTTCAGTCTTCACTTCTGCTTAGCTGGTTACAACTTCTATTTTTTTTATTTTTTTATTTTTTTGATATGGTTATATTTTTAAAATAAAGTATCTAACATCATTTGTTAAACAGCCTGGCCCCTCCACATCATCAGGAATTTCTCAGTTAATTAGCAAAGAAGGTGATAGATCTTCTAAAGTTCTTGAGGATTGGGCCAAGAATAGTAGTAAATATTCAAGGATGCCTTTGGGAGAACAGAATACAAGCATGGTTCGTGATTTTTCAGAATCTTTTACTCGCCCGTCAAAGCTCATGAGATTGGATGAGGGAAGGAGCACCTCTCTTTCTGCGGGGATTTCAGACGTGCCTCTCACCGACGGATCATCCCGTGTTCTTGGAAGTAGCTCATTACCTGTACCTGCAGCTCCTAAAGCCGAAGTGCAATACCCTGATCAACAATCTTCTCAGGTATGTGTAACTTGGTGATTCATAGATGACAGGTGACCGAATAATTTTCTTAATTATGAATTTATTTGATGATTTACTATTGATTTGTTTGATTTTGGATGTGAAAATTATTTTTATGGTTGTCCGTTTTGAGTTCTGTATTCTGAATAGCCTTCATGTGGTTGCCAAAAGCTAGTCTAACCTTATAGAAAGGATGCCAGGAAGGCAGGAATTTACCTCAGCATTTCCTAGTGTTGCCTGCTTTTTAAATACTACCCCACCATTCCTTTTTAAGTGTCGATTAAGATTATTGTACACAGATTGAGAAAATCAATTAATGTCTTCATTGATATTAAAATTATTGTTTTAACTTCCTAATATACCCTTTATCTCTTCAATATATTGTATCTCCACAATTTTCTCTATTATTAATTAATTGGGGTGAAAAGTAAAGTATAATTGACCAACTAATAATTAATGTTATCTTGGACTTTTAAAATGACAGATTAATTGGAATAATGTTTTTCCAAAAAACCAATACTTGAAGAATGGAGGTAGTAAATCCTAAAATTGACCTTAAATTTTATGTGCATGCTTGGATATACTTAATTGCACCCTTTGCGGATGAATTAAGGTCAATGTACTTTTCAAATAACATTTTTACATCCGTGAAAGGTGATGGCCCTGCCTACTATTCCTGATAATTAAAGAATTAAATATTATTTGACATATGCACCTGACTATTGTGTTATAATATAGGTTTCTTATCTTTTCTCTTAAGATATCATCACTAGGTGGATAAACTTATGCTCTGTACACATGGCCAACGAACCATCTTTGGATTACTAGTCTGTACTTTAGGGATCATGTCCCAACATGACCCCTAATTGGTGTGGAACCGTGTTCTGTACTTTAGGGATCACGCCAACATGACCTTTGCCTTGGTTATGAGCCTACCGTCCGAATTAGGAGAGGGATTTTAAATGTAGGTAGTATAAAATGTTTCATAAGCCAGTCTCTTCGTCTCTCTCTCCCCCCCTCCCTCCCTCCCTATGTCTGTGTGCGTGCATGTACGTGTGTTGTGTCAAACTTACCAATTAATAACTTTTTGTAGAATATGAAATTATAATAGAGTTGGTCATGCTTATCCATAGTTTGTATAAAGTAAATCATGCTTATAAAATTCCATGCAAGTAAAAAATTAATAGATTCCTTATTTCACTAGTTAATTTTAACAAATGATATGCATGTGCACGTGGGAAAATGATTTTTTTTTCCTTTTCCCAAAGAAAACACCTTTAAACATGTCAGATTTACAGCATTTCTACTTTACTGTTTCAAATGCTGCTGTTCTGATTAGTTTTTACCACAACGGACTATATCTTGTTTGATGAACGTAGCCAGTGATTCTGGATATATAAAACATCATTCTTGTTTTCTTTGCTCAGTCCCTGCTTCCATCTGACGTGGAGTCTGTTTTACTACAACAAGTGTTGAATCTAACACCAGAGCAATTAAGTTCCTTGCCACCAGAGCAGCAACAACAGGTCATTCAGCTCCAACAGACTCTTCGGCGAGAGCAGACGCAGCCGTCATAATGACAGACAGGAACACAATCACACAGTTCAAATATGCAGCTATTTATTTCTGGAAAGGTGGTCTGTTTTGCCAACTCAATTTCCAGAGGATGGTTTGACAGAAACCAAGTCTGCCGCTTGTATATTAGCATTTGATGTAGATTAGGTTCAGAATATCGTATTCTTTTGAGCACTATTTAGTATTTACCCCGTTTTTGTAATTTGCTTTCTAATTACTCGTTCAAACATTTGTTGTTGCGGTGAGGAGCTCCAAATGAGCGTATACGAAATCCTTAGAAGAGATATCCTGTACAATAGTAATTTTGCTGATGAAAATTTTGCCGTTTACGTTCCCTTTTTTGTCATTTGAGCTATAATCATATGTAGTCTCTTGCACCAAGTTGCACTCTATTGTTGTTGAGACCACTTAAAGTTGGACAAGAAGCTAAATTTGGATTTTATTTATTTATTTTATAATGAGCTGAATTTAGACAATGGAATCTAATCTCAATATTCAGCACATCAATTTTCGTTTCTTTCACTTTTCCTAATTTCATTAAAAAAAAAAAAAACTACATAATCCTCGTGACCAAACCCAACCAAACAATTAGAATAGATAACAAAGACTAATCTTAAAATCTGCATGGAAGGCCTTTATCCAAAACCTTTTGCCACTGCTTTCATGCGGCTTGCTATCTTCCTGAAAAAGAGAATAGGAGACCCTAATTCTTATGTTACCCCAGACAGCTGCAAGGGAGACTCCATTCATACAGCTCAAATTCTGCTTAGGCATTGGTTGTAAAAAAATTCTGTACAAATTCTTCCCATAAGATCATAGCATGACATTTAGACATTTTGCTAATAAGAATGCATTTGTTTTCCTGTAGATATCAAGTTGCATTGATTTGAAGACCATTGATTTCGGTCAATCAATGGTCTTTCCTACAAGTGCTCCACTATTAGCCATGCCCTTTTACTATTGTCCACAGATAAAATCAGCCATAACATTAGTATGCAGTAAAACTTGAACTGGTATCCTGGTTGTTTCGAGATAATAATATGCGCCCATGCACACACGCACACCCAACAATGAGTCTCCAACCGGCAAGAAGGCGGATCCACGAGGAGTGCAACTGTAAAATAATTCATACGTAGTGTGTCAGATGTTAGTATTTAGCTTCGTATACATCCAAAAAGAAAGATCAAATAGAAAAATGATTTGCAAATAGTGTGTTAGATCATTAGATGTTAGTATGTTAGAAAAGCTTTGTATACATCCAAAAAGAAAGATGGGATAGAAAACTATGTCATTCACAAAAACACCAAACATGTAAACTACTTGACTTGTTGGGAAAGGAGGACTAGTAATCCTTGTGGACCTACTAATATTTCGTTAAGAAAACTGATCAATCCAAACCAAACCACAGGAGTAACATCCACACCAGCAAGAGGAGGAATCACTTTGCGGGTGGGATTGAGAAGTGGTTCAGTGGGAGCATAAGCTATTACATATGGAAACTTCCCCACAGGGAGTTTTGGGTACCAGGACATGACTATTCTCAAGATGAAGAGAAAACCAAACACTGAGAGGAAGGGGCCTAGAAACCCAATAGCTAATTTTGCAGTAGCAGGATCAAGATCAGCAAGAACCAAAGCGTGTAAAGTTTCTGGTATGTTATGCTTGAGAGTGTTCAAGTCTACATGTGAATCAAGACATTTCCGTACAGTAGCTGCATCTAATATTGAGAATGTTGAGCCAGCAGAAGCTCCAACTTCTGTGTAACATGAACAACATCGTGTGACTCTTGAACTTCCATTGCCATTTCTTTTAGTAGGATACTTCAAACTTTTCTGCATCAATTCAAATGCCAAACTGCACTGAGACAACTTGATACAACATGGTGTTTTACAGTGTGGAAGAAAATACATATGTTTCAAGGGCCATCATTTGTTCAAATGAAATTAGTGGAAAATGTTATTTTTATAAAGACTAGTTGGATTAGGAATAAATTGGACAAAAATTACCCACAAGAGAACTCATGCACATCAAATAGAAACAGTATGGGGATAAGAATTTTGTGTCAAAAGTAGCAGCATTGATCAATACATCAACTTCTAAAATATGCATAAAAGCCACTCAAGACAAGTTCATCAGTACAAGATGAAGGATGTCAAAGGTACAGAGAAAAATAGGTATGAAAATCAAAAGCTCAAAAATGCTCTCTCTGAAGTCTGAAAAGATGCGAAGAAAACAACCTTGTCCTACAAAAGTACATGGGAAAGGATTGAAGGAATCATTGAAATCTTGAACACACTGGCATTAAACAAAATCTAGTAGCCATAGAAACCTCTACAACCTGCAATGCTTCTTTGTGAACTTTAAAAAATATATCAATAATAAGAGAAAGAACCCAGGCTCACATCACGACACTAATACTTAGCTGCTAAACCAATTAGCACCTCAGCACATTGATATACTTTTGCCGAACCATGCAAAACTAATCAATCAATAATTAAAATACTAATCCATTACATGGTTTTTTTTTTTTTTTTCATTCTCACCATTTTCAGGTTAAATATATAATACTGACTTATGTCACGACTTTATCCAGTTTTGATGTCATTTAAAACCATCATATTTGTCACCAAGATGCTTAAAATCAGTAATAATTAAATGAATGAATTCTTAGGAGTGAGTTCAGTCATTTAAACTATGTTGGTGCTCAAAATCTAGAGCTATCGCCCGGACCCATTATCTTATATGATATCCATACCAAATTTTGTATTTCTCCTATTATTCCTGCCCTTTGCAATTAAATCAATTCGTATAATCTGATCTGATATTGCACAACCGAGGTGCCAATGTACCAACAAAAAAAAGGAAGCTTTTGCTAATTCTAGTCATAAATTGAAGCTAAACATTGTTTTATTTATAAGGTTATTTATTACACACAATGGGCACTTTTAGTTCAGTTATATTGGCATCAAATAGAACCTGAAAACCAAAATCCCTAATATCATGAAAGACATTTGAGATCTCTAGACCACATATATATATAATCATCATATTCCTACCTATTGTTTTGGTCACATTAGATTTTTTATTTTTTTTATTTCACGTGTCACATATTGCAGTCCCTCTTTCTTTCTTAAGGTGATTGGTTCATCGGTCTAGCATCTTAAATATTCTTTATTGTGTTCATTATTAGGCGATTTGGAACTATCTTATACTTGGATACCCAACAAAAAGCAAACATGAACATCAATTGAAAAAACAAAAGCCAAAAAAAAAAAAAAAACTCAAACGGGTATGCCAAACTTAGGTGCAGGAAGCAATCCTTCGAGAAATTTCCAGATAAGAATACTTACCCAGACGCCAAAGCCAAAATTGTTGGGCTTGAATGTTGAAGATTTCCGTCCTACAAAATTGGAAAAATGGAAAGAATAAAAAGAGTGAAGTGAAAAGAAGCCAGCTTTGAGTAGTTACCTGTGATTCCCGCATGGAAGGAGCTGAGATTGACAAGATAAGATTGCGTTGCCATTGTCAAGAGTCAGTAACCAGACAAGGAGGGAACCTTATCGCACGCACATGTAAAAGGCACAAACACCTTAAAATCTTTTTAAAGTGATTTTTTACAAAACAAAAATGAGTTTTTTATAAACAAAAACTAAAAGAAACGGACTCTAATTCTTCGAATCTACAGCGATCATTAAATAATTTTTCTCTTTTTTGACAAATGGACAACTACAACATTTGAACATCTAAATTCGTATTTAAAGTTATTTTTTATTTTAATTTTTGATAGAAAAAGTTATTTTTTATTGGAATTATAGTTTAATTTTATTATGATTAATTATTATCTTAACTATTTACTTTATAAAAAATTTAATTTAAAAAATGATAATCAAATATGCCAAAACATTTATCTAACAAAAATTTCCAAAAGCCATAAATATTAAATACACGTCAAATACATTTATTCAATGTATTTCTTCATTCCATTTAACATGTTGGTGGGTTAAACATAGTGTATGGATAGACCATTTGCAAAAGAAAAGGATAGACCACTTGCAAGAAGATCTCCCTAAGATGTTGCCCTTTCTATCACCTGTAATTTTCATATTCTATCGCATTTTTACCGTTAGTATTATTAGTTATTTATACATTTGAAATTTCCGACGGGTTCAAAATCATGGTTAATCTGGACGGTTAATGAATATATAATTCATTAATTATCAAATAAACCTAAGTAACCATGGATTTTTACACCATTAACCATGTTTGTAATAGTTTGAATGTGGTTAATAAGTACAACCTACATCAAGATACTACATCCGTCTCATATTGTTTGTCATGTTTGGAATATTTTATTGTCTCAAATTATTTGTCACTTTAGAATATCAAGAAGTATTAATTACTTGTTTTTCAATAATACCCTTATTTATTTGTATTTCAACTAACCAACATTAATTAGTTCTCTTACCAAGCTACCACTCTACTACTACTAACCACTCCAATTAATAGGGATATTTTAGTCAAGGGAGACTATTGTACCGTATTAGACACAATTTTGAACTGTATTAACTAGGTGTTGCATATGTCTATGGGATACGAATTACATATTGGAAAAAATCTAAGTCTCACGTAGACTAGAGGTAAAACCTCAAAAGAGTTTATAAGTAAAAGACACCCCTCACCTTACAAACAAGTTTTGTAAGGATGTGTTAGTCCAAAATCCTAATATATTATCAGAGTCTATCCTGAATCCATTGGACCAATCATCACATTATACACACATCAAGTCATTTTTAACATGTGCTCCTTATCCTTACGAAGAGTTATCCCAAATTCCTAGTATTATGTTTCCCCATTTTTAACGTGTGCTCCTTATCCTTATGATTTACTCCCTGCATTCCATATCATTAGTGGTTTTAGCAATTTGTTTTTGTTTCAAAACAATGTGTGTTTTATACACCCAAGATATATTTAACCAACTTTTTCTAAGTATACCCTTAAGTTGTTTTGGATTCGTATAAGATTATTTATGGTGAAATATAAACTTCTCTTTGCCTTGAAAATACACAAATCTATTGATACTTGATTCATTTATAAATGCTGCATGTTCCAAAAAGAAAGTGGCGCATGCACCCACTAAAAAATGTGGGAAAATTTTTGCTGGTACATGAAATTTGAGTAAACCCCAGCAATGGGAACAGTCAATGTCTTATGCCTAATTCATATTTCTCTCTACTTAAATGCCTCTATTCTAGTAGTGCCGTAAATATTTTTTTTGAACCACATAAATGGCATAGTGGAGTATTAGGTGAGTAAATGCAGTTGCAAAAAGTAGAGAAATTTGTAAACAATTAATTGTAGAAATAAGGGTTGATATAAGGGCATTTTGGTACAAATATACACAAATTAATGATTTCTTAATTTGTGTGTAAAAACCTCAAAACACCTGTGATATGGAATGGACGGAGTAATATTCAAAAACGATTTTTTGACAACAAATGTTGGCAGCTACTACACTGTATGTCTATACGGCTGCAGGTGCAGATGATTTTTTCTCTCTCTCCTGACACGCAACCCAAAATCCGGCGTTGGTGTACTTTTTTCGTTTTTATATATAAGTAACAAAACACTTTTTTAGTTAATTGAATAATTCATTTATTTATTCTAAGTTACAATGTTACAAAGTCTGGTGTCAAAATATCACAACCCAACAATTACAGTCACGTAAAATTTTAACGTAATATCGATTTCACCACTTCTATAAAGAACAATGGCGTTATTGAGAGATTCGAATCCGAAGAGCTACCTACCACACTCCCTTTATCTCACATCATTGACCACTGATCGCTTGTCCACTCCTCACTCCTCTGTTTCATCAAAATGGCGGAAGCGCTGCCGCTGGTCCAAATCGGAGTGATGGGCTGCGCCGACATAGCCCGGAAGGTTTCCCGCGCCATCAGTTTGGCTCCTAACGCCACCGTCTGCGCCGTCGCCAGCCGCTCCTACGACAAGGCCTCCGCGTTCGCCGCCGCCAACGGGTACCCTCCGTCAGCGAAGGTGTATGGGTGCTACGAGGCTCTCCTGGATGACCCGGATGTGGACGCCGTGTACATGCCTCTTCCCACCAGCCTGCACCTCCGGTGGGCCGTTCTCGCGGCCCAGAAGAAGAAGCATTTGCTCCTGGAGAAGCCCGTGGCCCTTGACGTCTCTCAGTTCGACCACATCATCAAGGCCTGTGAGTCCAATGGGCTACAGTTCATGGATAACACCATGTGGGTCCATAACCCCAGGACCGCTACTATGGCCCACTTTCTCAACGATCCGCACCGTTTTGGCCACCTCAAATCGGTAATACTAATAAATGTTTGTCATTCCACTTTCGTTCTTTTTTCATGCATTGCAATTTTTTGACTCTAGTCTAGGGGAGTCTTGGATCTCCAAATAATATTGTTAAGGAGAAAGCTTTGACTTTTCAAATTTCATCAATTTTGGTTTGGTTAAAATGCAATAAAAACTGCTAAAAAACTTTGTTTGCTAAATTACCATAAAACTGCTGTAAGTAACCATTGGGAAAAACCGAAGTTACATGTTCACCGGAGGACACCTCACATCTTACAAGCTGATTTCGTAAGCATAAGTTAATCCAAAATCCTAATATTGTATCAGAGCCTATTCTAGATCTATTCGACCACCAATCTTATTATACACGTATCAAACCTAATATTGTTGAGAGTGAGAGTGTGTATTGGGAAAAACACAAGTCTTACGTAGACTAGTAGTAAGGCCTCAAATAAAATTTATAAGCAAAATACATATTTCACCTTACAAGCCAGTTTCGTAAGAATGAATTGGTCCAAAATACTAATAGTAACTGATACATGATACAGCAATTTGAAAGTTACAAGTTTAAATTGGGACTGCAGAATTATATAAGACAAGGTAAGTCTTTTAAATATTTCAAAATCTCTTTTGCCGACAGCAGCACTTTTGAAAATTTTTACCAATACAAATTTGCGCCTGAAGCTACAGCACTCTCAGAAGTAACTTAAATGTTTGTTTGGGGAGTATTTGATAAATGTGTGATTTTAAATGAAATTAATTTTACAAAATTGATTTGACTATAATTGAAGTGAAGTGATTCATGTGTGAAAATTTTTACTACGAAATCAAGTTTGATGTAAATTTTAGTGTAAATTTTTCTACTCAGTGCAAAAGCTATTTTTTATCGTAAAGCCGAGGTTTGGAGACAAAATCCTTGTGTATCACTAATCAAACACGTGTATTTTCAATAAAATAAAACCATGTTTGACATGAGGCAAAATTATTTAATTTTGATACTCTCTACCATGAAACCAAACACAAATGAAGTATCATATGATCTAATGAACAAATGGTGTCCTTGTTACATTTTTATCTTGTGTGGTTTTTACTCCTTGTTGTACATCAAGTTTTGAAGGTCGCCTTGGCCAATGTAAATTAGGCTTCACTGAAGTTTTTAGCATGAGTTGCAAGCGTTGATTTGTGACTTGATTGTCATATTTGTTCTGTCTTTAACTCAAAAGGCATTTCTCAGAGGCAGGCAGGCTTATGGCCATTTTAGAATAGTGAGTTATTAATTTTCCTATTTTCAGGGGGGAGGGTGTGTTTCAAAAGGAAATACTGATATGTTTATTTATTGATAAGTAGTGCCATTTGGTTTGTACAGGTTCGCACCTGTTTTACATTCGCAGCTGATTCTGATTATCTAAAGAACGACATTCGTGTGAAACCAGATCTTGATGCTTTTGGTTCTCTAGGTGATCAAGGATGGTACTGTATAAGGGCAATCCTATTGGCTGCCAACTACGAATTGCCTAAAACAGTAATAGCCTCGCGCGAACCCGTGCTCAACAAAGATGGAGTGATATTAGACTGCGGGGCATCTCTATATTGGGAAGATGGCAAAGTAGCAACCTTCCATTGTTCCTTCTTGGCAAACTTGACAATGGATATAACAGCCATTGGAACAAAAGGAACTCTTCATATTCATGACTTTGTCATCCCTTATCAAGAGAAGGAAGCATCTTTTTATGCTGGTACAGAAACCAGGTTTGATGATCTTGTGACAGGGTGGGCTTTACAGCCAAGTAAGCATACTGTAAACACTGATCTCCCTCAGGAGGCTCTTTTGGTTAGAGAGTTTGCGCGATTGGTGGGAGAAATCAAATTCAAAAACTCGAAACCTGAGATGAAGTGGCCGATGATTAGTAGGAAAACACAACTTGTGTTGGATGCTGTGAAGGCCTCAATTCAGAGTGGTTTTGAGCCTGTTCAGATTCAGGAGTGAAGCCCTGCTGAAGTGAGATCTTTTATCTGTTAAAATAAAATGTTGATACGTTCCAAATAAAATTTCATTCTACATTGTTTGTGTTTGTGAGCTGTTCATTTCTTCCACGTGGTTGTACAAGACAACCATTCCCATTGTTAATTTTTCTTGTCCTTTAAGGATGGTGAATGAACACATTAATTGGTTGGTTTTGTTAATTGTCCAATATGATGGAAGGGATAACTGGTCCCTTGATTGAACAAGTCAATTTTCTATTTTACCTGTCACATTAGATTGGCAAAACTCAAATTTCTTCTATTTTACAGCATACTGATAAACTCAACTAACATATTAAGAAATAATGGGGACCCCTGGATTAGTTGCAGTTAGTGATTTCATACAGTTAATAAACTCATTTTATCACTACCAGATTTGTTTCTCCCACACTCCTCACTTACTTTATCCAAAACAATTAGGGAAGAAAAAATGAGAGAGATAGAAACCACCTTCACGTTATTTGGGTTTGAATTAGGTACAGTTACCTACAGTAATGGATCCGGAAATTTTTGTTAATGGGGGCAAATTTATAATATTCTTCATAGAAAAAGATATTATAAGTTGGTGGTCTCTAATATGGATCCGGTGAACCTCTCTATTTTTCAAATTTTCGACGTTAATTTGTAAAATTTTAAACACTTCAACACTAGATTTTTAACGGTTTACCCGGAGAAAATTTAAAAAACTAAAATAAAATCAAATATATCCAATTGTAACATTGGAACCACCTTTGAACCCCTAAAATCCTAAAATAGAGTTCATATATAGGGTCATTTTACAAAATACATAATCTCATGACAAAAAAACTCAAAATAAAGTTGTCACAAATTAAATTGTCATCTACACATTTTTTTATATTTTGAAGATATTGTATAAATTTTTATTGACAATACTATCAAAAATATTTCTTAAATTTTTATTGTCACAAATACCCCTAATCGCGACCTGTCGGTAGAACCAGAGTTATCAGGAGAAGCGTGACCCTAACCGTGGCCAGCCGGTAGTACTAACACTATAAAGTTCTTAACCCAGGAACAAATGAAAAGCTCTCACAATAGAGAAACTCTCAAATTTTATTAATCTCTAAAATCTCAAAATCTCCAAAATCTGATTTGTGTAGTACACGAGTTCCCTATTTATAGGCTAAACTTTAAATACAAGAATTAAATTTTCACTACCATGCATTTACCAAATAGATTGCTAAGTGCACGTACATTAACTTCGTACTATCATGCATTTACCAAGTACATTGATAAGTGCATGTACATTACCTAGAAAATAAGCATAAACATGATAATAAATTCCCATTAGCCACTATAATGACCTAGAGCACTACTAAAAAGCATTTAGTGAGGGTAGGAGAATACAAAAAGTCGCCAGAAAATTTAGCCAAAAAATAATACGAAAATTAAAAATAAAAGGCCAAAAATTAGACTTAAAGCATTTGGGCTTTCCAAAGTGTTGTTTTCAAATTGGGCTCAAAGCATATTGATCTAATTGTAGGAAATTGACCCAATTTGGTGCAGGAGCTGAGCATATTTTCTTGTAGGTTTCCTTCCACATGCTTAATGAACTCATGATCACATCATTCTCCCTTTCTTCAAAAGGATTTGTCCTCAAATCCTCATAGTACTCTTCAAATTAAAAACTTGGACTTTGAAAACCTCTTTTTGCATGAATGCAACCACACCCAATTGCTAGGGTCAAAGATAAGTCTTGCTTCCTTAATTTTTGCGTCATTCACCTTGTCATGAGACCTAACATTTGAATTAGTGAATAATTCAGCAGCTTCGTGATCATAAAAATATTTTAAGGAATCTCTCCGAACTAAAATAACGGAAAATTGAGAACAATCTGAATATGTTTCTTTCCACGTGTTCAAGTCACTCATCTTTCTATTATTCCCCTCCTCTTGAAAGGGATTTACCCTCAAATTCAAACCTGCATCAAAAGATAGTGGGTTATGCAGACATGTTTCTCCTTTTTCCCTTCCACCTTCTTTTTCAAATTTGAATCTTTGGTCCTCCTTCTTCTCTAAACCAGTAAACCTTCATCTTTCTCGATCTCCTCTTCTACTTTTCCCTCATTTTTCTCTTCTTTTCTCTCATTACTCTCCTTCTCCTCATCTTCTCTGTCATCACTTTCTTTTAGTCTCTCTATTAAGGTTTTGTTAATTACTCTCTCTCTCTCTCTCTTGTATTGGCTTTAGTCCCCTTGGATTTTGTAATCGTTATTTTTTATATAATTTTGGAATGCTACATATAATTTTGAAATGCTACAAATGATTGTTAGGGTTGAAGGTGCCAACATAGGTAGGATCCCCTCTGTAGTGATGCTTTACACTGCAATTTGTTTGTTTTTTTCTAAAAAAAAAATAAATAAATAAATAAAGAGAGAGAACCCTGTTACGAGCCATATAACTAAAATAAAGGGACCTACAAAAAGGAGGAAGGAAGGTAAAGCAGTAAACCAAGAAAAAAGAGAGTCTATAAAAGTATAAAAACATAAATCAAGAATCCAACTTAACAGCAACACTATCAATTTAAAGACTGAACCTCCATTTCAATCCTCTAAATATGTATATGTCATCATTTCAGTCCTCAAAATAGTTTGACATCGATTACTATGTATAAGACCCCAATGCCAGCATAGCACTTGGAGCCATTCCACCCCCTAGCCAAATCATATTTGGTAAGACAAAATAGGCTATCAACGCATATAAACCGAGATCAGTCAAGCATTGCTACAGTCATGGTGAGTCGGTGACAATTGCTTCCATTACCTCGATCACAACACTTAGAGGTCAACAACATTCCAACACAGCCTTCGAACAACATAAATCAAAATTTTCCAAACAAGCATCATCAGTTAAGCATGTGAGTGACAGATACAAGTGTTGAAGCACACCATTTAATTATCATTCATAACAACTCGGCTTATTTTGAAAATTGTTATTAAAAAAAAATTCAATATTCAACCATTGTGCTGCATTAATTCTGAATATTTCAATATTCAACGCATATGAATTCAAATACAGCTACGAAAGTTATATAATTAACCAATAATAATTCTTATAGTGATTGAATTTTGGGTAATTCTTGTTTTTAAATTCAATTTATACAATTGTTCCATTTCCTCTGCTTCGGATTCGTCAAGTTTAGAGGAAGATAATATCATCACACACACACACACCCACGCACACGCATCACACACACCCATGCACACAAGCAAAAAAGCCTCAAAACAAAGTATTCTTGAAGAGGCTCCCGACAAATATTTAAGTAGAAGCCTTCAGTCAAGTAATAGAAGTATAAACAAGGTTTCCACTTATACCTTGGTAGGTGAAGCAATGTAAAATATGCCTGCAATTCGACTGATTGGCTGCTTTCATGTTTCATGAAATCTCACAATGAATGGAATACAATTTCTGTTAGCTGTGGGTGGTGTGGTAAATATGGACGCTCGGAAAACTCTCACAGGACAATTCTGGCAGCAACTTAGATTTAAAGAAAGCCTTCTCTTGCAGAAATCAAGAGCAAAATGGATTCTTGAGGGTAACGCTAATTCTCGGTATTTTCATGCTTGTATAAAAGGGAGGAGGAGAAGAAATCAATTGTCGGCACTAAAGGTGAACGATAGATGGTTAGAAAGCGTGGTTGAAATTAAGGAGGAGGTCTGGAGGCACTTCCAATGTCAATTTGCTAGACCAAATCATTTTAAAAGACCCACCCTTGATGGTGTTGCCTTCTCTCAAATCTCGGCCCATGATAATGATGCTTTGGTGGCTCCGGTTTCGATGGAGGAACTGCGAGATATTGTTTGGAATTGTGATGGTAATAAAAGCCCGGGACCGGATGGATTTAACTTTTCTTTTTTCAAGGGTTGTTGGGACATGATCAAAGATGAGTTGTTAGCCTGTATTCATGAGGTTCAATGAGCATAAAGCTTCCTAAAGCAATCACAATTGCCTTTTTGACCACTTATTCCTAAATCCGAGCACCCTCGATCGTTGCATGAGTATAGGCCTATTTAGTTGATTAGCGACTTATATAAAGATACTATCTAAAGCTGTTGCTTGAGGTAGATTGAAGAAGGTGTTAGGTGGGATTATTTCTCCATATCAAGCAGACGTTCTTACCTAATAAGGCAGATTCTTGATGGTATTCTTCAAATGAATGAATTAGTGGATCTAGCTAAAAAGCGGAGAAAGGATAAGTGCTTGCTACTCGGTTGACTTGAGAAAGCATATGATTAGGTAGTTGGGGACTTCTTAGATTATATGATGGCTCGTATGGGATTTGGTAGTGTTTGGAGGGGTGGATTAGAGCTTGTATCGGATCGAGTTCCATATGCTTGTCAATGGAAGTCGACTTCGGGAGTTTTGATTCAACGTGGACTTGGCGGGTGATCCGGTAGCTCAGTTCTTGTTCCTAATTGCGGTGAGGCTTGCCAGTTTGGTGAGAATCACGGTAGATGGTGGACTTATTAGCGCTTATAAAGTGTCGATGACTATCGTTCAGGTGTTGCAATATGCGGATGATACCTTGTTGCTTTGTGAACCAAAGCGGGATAATCTACAGGGCATTAAGTCCATTTACGTGGTTTTGAATTAGTATGCGGGTTGAAGTCAATTTTCATAAAGTCACTTGTTTGGGATTAATCTGGATGAATTTTTCTATAGTCGGCGAGGTTTTCTCAATTGTAGTATTGGAGCTTTCCTTTCAAGTTCTTGGGATTCTGGAATTGGGGCTAGTCCTAGAATCTGCAACTTGGAATCTGTGATGGGTTAATGCGAGAAAGGCTTTCAAAGCGGAAGCGCTCTCTGGCTATCTATAGGTGCAGTCAGCGTTGATCAATTCGATCCTCACAAGCTTACTGTATATTATTTTCCTTTTTTAAAGCTCCAAAGAAAATTTTGAAGAAGCTTATTAGTATTGTGAAATTTCCTTTGGGGAAGTCTTGAGATAAGAAAAAATATTTCTTTGGGTTAGTTGGGAGAGATGTATGCAACCTAAGTGCTTGGGTGGATTGGGTATCAAACACTTGGAGGTTTTTAACTTAAGCTTATTAAGTAAGTGGAAATGGAGGTGTTTTACTGATCAGGGTGCTATATGGTTTAATCTGCTTCGATTTAAATATGGTCCTTTGGAAAGAAAAATTTTGGATAGCGGCCCGGTGGATCGTCGGAGCTCAATATGGTGGAGGGATGTGGTCTTGACCTCTACTGAATGGTTCAAGGAAAAAATAGAGAGGCAGTTGGGGGATGGAAAATCTGGTAGGTTTTGGGAAGATTGGTGGGTTGGCAACGGTGCACTGAAAGACCTTTTCTCTAATTTATTTCAGCTGACTAAATATAAGGACCAGAGGATTTGTGATGCTGGAGTGTTGGATAATAATACGTGGTATTGGAAATGAGAATGGAGACGTGTTCTTAATCAACATGAACAAGGCCGGCCGGTTGAATTGACAGATTTATTTAATGGAAGAGTGCCTTCTAATGACTTTAAGGATGAATGGCGGTGGAGGATAACCGATTCTAAGATTTTCAGTTGTCAGTCTGCTTACTTGAGTCTAATAGAGCAAGTTCACATTGACACGGATTCTAAATTGGCGCTGGCACTTAAAGGTCTATGGAAAACATCTATCCCATCCAAGGTAGCTATGTTTGTTTGGAGATTATTGCAGGATCGTATTCCTACAAGGGAGGCATTAACACATAGAGGTATTATTCTGAGTGCTTATAACCAAAGCTGCGCGCTTTGTTTTCAATTTCTTGAATCAAGGGATCACTTGTTTTGTACTTGTAATGTTTCGCATAATATTTGGATGAGTGTGGGGGAGTGGATTGGCTTTCATCCCGAGTGGAGTGACAACGTGGTGGATAATTTCATTGCATTTAAACCCCCATTACGCGGTAAAAAAAGAAGGAAAATCAAGCATCTCATTTGGTGTGTCGTGGTTTGGGTAATTTGGTCGGTTAGAAATAAGTCTTTATTTGAAGGTGAGCATGTTGACCCTTTATCAATCTTGGCCAAGATTAAATTGTTTTCGTGGCGTTGGTTTATCTATAGGGAAGGTAGACATTCAAATTGGACATATTTGGATTGGTGTGCGAATCTGTTGGCGTGTTGTAGCTCGATTTAGATTGTTATGTCATGCAGTATGGGCTCTTTTATGCGGTGTGCTTATTTGGTTTACATTGTGCGAGGTGTCTTTGTGCATAGTGGTTTATTATGTGGGGCGGTGCGGATGGGTGTGTGTGTGGTTGGAGAGTCCGAATTATGTGCTTAGGGGATGAGGTTTTTGTTGCATTACTTTGTGGGCACATTTTATGCAAAGGTATCATGGTGTATTTTGGTGGGTATTACTTATGAGATGATGGGTATATTGTTGAGAATTTCATGCTATATTCACGTTGGGAAGTGGTTGGTCTTTTGTTCTATGTGATGTGCTTCCTTTGGGTCTTTTGATGTGTTGTGCTTCCTTTGGGTTTTCATGTTGAAGATTGCAAAGTCATTCTTCCCAACATTAAAGGCAGGTGGAGTCTTTCTTGTATTAGTGGATGTGATTTTTGCAGAGCCTTAAGTGTTGCATATACAGGTTAAATTAGTGACTACTGTAGCGTGCATGTTTGATAGATATGGTGGCTGTAATTGTCACATTGTTGGGTTGGTTATTGTACTCTTTTTCCTCTCTTGGTCTTTTTCCCAATGGGTTTTGGCCTTGAGAGGTTTTAACGAGGCACTTCCTTCCCAGAACACTTGTATATATGGGTTCGGAGTACCCCTTGTACTCCAGGTCTTAATGGAATCTTTTGCTTATAAAAAAAAAGCGTTTGATAAAATCAATTAGTAATTGATCGTCCATGCGTCTAATGATTCCTCCTTCCAAGTGCCGCCTCGAAAGCAAGGTCTTTGGAAGTTAATGAACGGTTTAAAGGTTATTACGTTCTTGTGTTCGTAATCAATCAAATTAAAGCGAGAAAATATATTATGTTAACAGAAATTATAAGCAAAGAGCAGTAAATTTTGGGTTTGAGATGCAAGAGTTTCAAGAAAAGTTCAAATATGACTTTACCAATAGTTAGCACATTTTCCTATCGGCCAGTTATGCTGTTAGAATTTTTGTGTCTAAAACAAACATTCGAGGGATTTTTCCTTCTTCCAAGAAAACCCAGCATCCCTTCTAGAAACCTTCTTCTGTGCAACCTTAGTGACCATAGCTCCAGTAGGATCCTTCTTCCCCAGGAGGCTTGGTGGGAATCATCTTGACAAGACCAGCATCCCCATTCTTCTTACGCAGGCCGCCACCTGTCAAATTTGGGTCTTGACTAACCAGATAGGATATATTCAAACTCAAAACTTTAGAAATAATAATAGCATTAAGATTTGGTTTTTAATTATCAGTCTATAGGAATTCTAAATTTCACGAGACCAAGGAAGACAAAACACAAGGGATATTCAATGTTAGTTATCGGTGGGATGCATTACTGGCGATATATGTTTGCAAGAGACATTACAATTTGGAAGCAAGATCCCAAGATCTTTCATTACATGGAGCACATATTTGAAATACGAATTGGGACATTAATGTAACAATTACATCACAAATATAGAAACTAATAGCTTATTAAAGTACCAATCCCACTCATACTTGGTGAACTAAAGCTTGAATTCTCTTTTGGGGGGGAAGAAAGTGAGAGAGAGCAAGCAAGAGAGATTCTGCAGGCAATTTTCAGAAATGAATCAAGAATTGAACATAAAACAAGCAATGGTATTTTTCCTTAAGAATGTCCCAATGTTTCACAATTTTAAAAGTAATTGATTCAAACTCGATTGCTACATTTAACAAATACAATAATTAAACAGAGGACAGAGACAACATGGGGAGTACCTTGTAAGTTGTTTCGAATAATGGTGGGAGAAAAAAATGTCGAACTCTAAAGCAGCTAGTTTGGCTCTGGCCGTTGGAGCAAGTTGATTCAACTGCTTGCGAACCTCCATAAGGAGGGCCTCAACATCTTTAAGCTGGATCTCTGCTTTGTCTTTAAACTTGCCCAATTCTTCAAGATACTCACTCAAGGTTTGTTCAGATCTCTCCAATTCTTCAAGCCCATCATCATCATCACCACCATCACCATCACCGTGTCGCCGCTTACGGTTGGCTTTCTTGGCGTCCTCTATTTGGAAACGCCTCGGAGAGGAAGGAGGAGAAGAAACCAAGTTTTAACCTTCAAGGCTCAAGATTTCAAGGATCATTTGTGAGTTCTTCATCCCTTAGGTGGTGGGCAACCATAACACCCCCATTAGGTTTTTCCTTTCCTTCATTTTGTGTCTTGCATAATGATGGTTTGAGCATTTATGAGAAGTCAAAGTATGAGAAGGGATTTAATATAGGTTGATTATGAATTGAATGAGTTATAGATAGTTGGATGCATTAGGTGATTTTTATCATGATTATGTTTATGTTTCAAACACTAAGTGAATTGTTATTCAATGTGTTATGTTTTTATCCTTGACTCTGAGTTTTCAATTGATTGGAAATGTTTTGGATTGAGTAGAAAATGTGATAATTTAGTGGGATTGGTTAAGGGTTGGTTGTTGTCCCCAACTCCCCACAACCGTATGTATGATGTTTTGCCTATTGTGTGCTCCACAGAGCTCCAATTGGGATGAGGTTTAGTTCATGAGAAACTAGACTCAGAGTCCTCCAGAATGAGCACAAGAATCACTTGAAAATGTTAAGAATTGAGTTAGATATTGAAGTTATAAGTTAATGGTCAGTGGTTATTCTAATTTCTGACATCAGTATGCTCTTTTGTAAAACTGCACTAAATGAATGTTTATGTTATAAAATAAAATTTAGATTCATAAACTAGACATCTTAAGCTTTCCAACGAGTGGATGTTTGCCTAAATCTGACACAGTTTGATATTTTATTAAAATCGTCCAAGTTGCGGTAAAACTGCAGAAAAATGACCCTAATTCTATCTAAAATCCGCTGAGCGAATTTGTTAGGCTAAGCGAATTTGACAAAAGCTTTTGCGGTAAATTCTGCCTCTATTTTTTTCTCACTCATTTTTCTTTTCTCATACTCTCTTTGTAAGTACATTTGATCTTCATACGAATTTCATACCATGTTTTGCCCCATTGCAAATGAATTGCCTCAAATAAATTTGATACCATGCCAAGCCACAAAAACGATACAACAATGATACATTACCATTAAAATCTCCTTAAACTGCAAGACCTAACATGTCTACTCATATTTTTAGAGGAGTTTAGGGTTTAGGTGAAAAGCTCTAACAATGGAGTTTAGGTTTTGAAGTAGAAGAAGATGGTTATAAGAAAAAACGAGGGACTAAATTGGGTCCATACGTAGGGACTGAAATGGGTCTTTTTAATATCTGAATGGTGCAGAGTACGAGAATGACTAAAATAGGTCCTTTTTTGGCTGAAATTTGAAAAGTGACGAAGGGACTAAAATGGGTCCTTTTAATTCTTCAAACCTTACTTGGCAGCATAGTTACACGCTGAAGCAAAGTAACAGACACATCAGCACTATTACGTTACACGTCAGAGTCCTAACGGATCAAATTAGACGAATCCTAACAGAAGGACTAACGGACTTATAAATTGTCAGGGACTTCTAGCGGACTTATAAATTCCCAGGGACCAATTTGAAATTTTATTTTTTGTCAGGGACTAAAATATAATGTTTATCCGCCAGAACTCAAAAACAAAATAATCATTTATAAATAATAAAAATATTTATAAAATTGATATGTGCTCAAAGACAATAAAATTATACCAACATATAATGTTTCCTGGTTGGGACTCAAAACTAAAATAAGCATTTATATATAATAAAGACATTTATAAAAACAAAAAATAAATTAAAATTTAACAAAATTTAAAAATAAAGAAAAACAAAAAAAATAAAGAAATAGAAAAACATTAAGAAAATACGAAAAGAAAATAAAAAAATTAAATATAACTAAAAAAGAAGAATAAAATGTAAAAAGTAAAAAAATAGAAAATAAAAAAATAAAAAATAAAAAATAAATATTTGTTGTCCCAAAATTTTGAGAAAGAAACAAAATGTATGAGAGTGTGTCCCGTGTTTTCAGTGTAGTTACGTAGATATATAAATAAAATAGATGAGAACCAAATGTGGACATGACAGTAAGGCTATGTTTGATATGTAAGAAAGTGAAGAGAAAAAAGTGGGAGAGAAAGAATGTTTATTGGTTAAAGTATAAAATTAATAATATGTTACATTATTATTAGTCTGTCACATTTATCCAATCATATATTTCACGCTTTATAAAACTTTTTCCATTCTCTCTGCTTTCTTCCCCCCAAACATAGCCTACGAGAGAAATAATTTTTTTTACTCAATAAATAATTTTTTTTGAAAGCATAAAAGAAATATTAATAGGGGTGGATACCGGTCGGTTGCAGTCGGATTCGGTCCGAAAATCGTTCAACCAGATAAATCCGAGAAGCATAAACATGCAACCATTTTCGTCCGTTTCAGAGGCGGTTCCAACGGGTGGCGGTTCCGACGGGTGGGTTGAGACGGTATATAGCTTCTTCCCACGATGGTAGATCTTCTACTTCTTCCCGTCGTCTCTCTCCCTCCCAGTGGTGTGCATCACAGCACCCCCTCCCATCTCTACACTGTCGCTTAAGGGCCCAGCCTGCAATTGCCACGGCGGACTCCCCTCCCCGGCGTGTTGTCTCTCTGTCCATTGCAGCCCTGCGACGCTTTTTCTTCGTGAGTGTTAAAGTAACGGACGAATAAGTTTTGCTCTGGTTGAAAGAGCTCATTTTCAATTTTTTACTTCACCATGTGGTTCTTCTCTCTCATCTTGAAATGATGCACCGAAAGTTTTTTTTTATTTTTTTTATGTGCTAGTTTAGTGGTTTTTTGTTGGGTTTATTAGTGTTTTTGTTTTACCAATACCGCTTGTGTTCTTTTTCTATGTGCTGATTTTGTGGTTTTGCTTGCGTCACTTTCTATGTACTTGCTTCAAGACTTTATGTTTCCAAAAGAATAAAGCAACAGCTAGATAAGACTAGAGAAGATTAGTCAAGTATAGTAGTAGCTAGCTTCAACGCCAACATCTCTTATGACATTACAATCGGTCGGTCTCAGTCACCGATACTGTTAGATTTTAGAAATTGGGACCGACCACAATCATCCATATTAACTCTATTTGTTCAAATCGCCTGCGGGTCGGGTGACACATTTTGTCCACCCCTAACTGAAATAATGCTTCTTATTGTCGTGACTTGACTGCAGTGCTCCGAGCACCAGAAAAGTGGGTAATCAATATAATAAAAAAATATTAATTAAATATTTTAAGAAGAGAAGAAACAATCGGTTGAGCGGAAAAATGAGTTGCAAGAGACTGACACATGGAAAACATCGTTTTCAACCAGATTTGAGTATTGATTATTGCCTTTGGCCTTTATATTTCATTTTTATTATAAAGTACTCCATCCATCGATCCGATTATATTATAAATTACAAAACTTTTATTTACACTTATACGGATTAAAAAAATATTTTAAAATTAATTAATTTTAATTAATACTCTTAACAAATTAATTTTTTTTAAATATACTCTTTTCATTAATTATAACCGATAATTAATTATACTTAATCACATAAATTCTATTGACTTAAATTAGAACATATTTAAAAATTAACATTTAATTTAATATATATAAAAATTGATATTTATTTGTTATATTTTAGACTAAAAAAAATTAGCTCGTTTATCTCATATAATACGCATGAGAGGGAATAAATCACAAGGACGTGTTACCAAAGGCCCAAAAAAAATTATATATCAATTCATTAATTGACATGGTCATAACCACTCCTTGGACGCATAATCATCACACCCATAAGGTAATAATACCCCTATATAATTTTCAAGGAAGCCCAAGTGAACTCCCTAAAGAATTCATGATGGAGGTTCACCTCTTGCTATTATTTGCCACCTTATCCCTAGTCATCATCTTGTTCATTGTAAACCGGAACCGCAAAATAAACCAGCCACCCGGTCCAACCGGTCTCCCTATCATTGGAAACCTCCATCAACTAGGCCCCAAACCACACAGCTCCCTCTCTTCCCTAGCAAAAACCTACGGCCCCATCATGTCCCTTCGCTTCGGCTCCATCACTGTAGCCGTCGCCTCCTCCCCTTCCACCGCCCAAGAAATCCTCCAAAAAAACGACCAAGCATTCGCCAACCGCCCCATCCCCGAATCCGTGGCCGCTCAGCCCAACGTCAACGACACCCTCGCCTGGGCTCCCGCCGATCCACGGTGGCGCAACCGTCGCCGCATCTGCACAACACAGATATTCACCACCCAACGCCTTGACCTCCTCCAACACCTTCGCCACCGGAAAGTGCAGCAACTCGTTCAACACCTTCACAAGCAAGCTGCAGCGAGAACAGCGGTGGACATAGGCGAGCTCGCGTTCGCCACCATGCTGAACCTGGTTTCGAACACGGTGTTCTCTGAGGACCTGGTTGACTCGGAGTTCGAGAGTGCCGGCGAGTTCAAGGAGCTTGTGTGGAGGATCATGGAGGATGCCGGGAGGGTGAACATTTCAGACTATTTTCCGATTCTCAGGAAATTGGATTTGCAGAGTGTGAAGAGGCATGTGAAGGTTTCTTATGTGAGATTGCATGAGATCTTTGATGACATGATTCGAAAACGTGTTAGGGATAGAGAGAGTTCGCGTGGTGGTGAAGAGCATGCGGGTGATTTTTTGGATGTGTTGCTTGATCATTGTCAACAAGAAGAAGGCTCTGTTTTCACTGTTGAAAGCATCAAGCCATTAATTCTGGTAAGCCAACAAGTTTTTTCAGTCATATAGTATTGAATTTTCAACAAATTTAATTTATTTTATTAAAAGCTAAAATAATCAATGGATAAAACTTACATCAATTTTATAATATCCTTACAGTCAAGTTTTTAAACTAAATAATGATATCTTATATGGCCAAAGTGTCTCCACATTCCCTTCCCTTATTATTAATGAAAATCCCCTCCCCATCCCCTTTTAAAAAAATAAATAATGATATAGTGATATCTTTAATGAAATAATGAAACAATCAATCAATCATTTTGATCTAGATTGTAGTATAATTTAACAAAATAATGATTGTAGCCAAACTTTGAATATGTTTAGCTCTCTTACTTTCACAACAATAAAAAAACTAGGTTCTTCCTTAGCTATAAGGACAAAGAAAGTCAGCTTTTGTGAAAATGCTTTACAATAGAAGGAGTGTAAAATGTTAATGTTACGCTTTAATTTCATCGCAAAAATTTTGGTCATGAAAAAAAAAAAAGAATGACAAATTTAATTGTCATTTTGTTTTTTCTTAGAAAATGTGTTACATCAAATAATATTAGTAGTATACAATATTTGTAAACGATTTTTCCAAATGTGCAATATTGCATATGATAAGTATACAATATGATAATGCATGGATTGAAGAGACTCCAAATTATATTTCTGCTGTCGTGGCTTTTGATTTGTTGCTAGACGTGATTTAATGAATTATATCTTCTCGTCAAAAAAAAATATTTGTAAACGATTTTTTCAAATGTGTAATGTTGCATATGATAAGCTTAATTAATTGCTTATTTTTTATTAATTATTACTAGCTTTCCTATTTGATAGGAAGAGTTTAATTAATAAAGAAAAAGATAAACAATTAATTAGGGGTAAATTCTTCCATACCCAAGAAGAAAGGTGGGTATCGATATCCATCCGTTAAACAAACAAAAATAATCTCAATAAAAATAAAAAAACTATAATTCAAACATAAATTATAAATAACAAAACAAATAAAACCTACAAAACAAACTCAAAATAAAAAAATAAATTGAAATACCAAAAAAATTGAAATCGTGCATGAAATAAGTAAATCAATAGAATAAATTAATAAAAATATAATTTTATTATTAGGAATGAAATAAGAAAAGAAGAATAAGCTAGGAATAAAATTAAATAGCTTATACAAACATTAGAATATTATTTAAGCAGTGATACAAATAACAAAAATAGAGAAAGAATTTTTATAAAAAATGAAATAGAAAAAGAATAAAAATACTCCTTAGAGAAAGTCAAAATTTATTAATAAATATAGAAAATTTTCAGGAAACTTCTCCTATACTCTTACACTAACAACAGGTATGAAAACTAAGCATTTAATTTCACTTTAAAAAAGTTAAAAAATGATGTGACGTCACATAATTGGTCAATGTGTGTTCATACCCAATAAAACTTCTTGGTATGTGAGTTCTCACCTTAATTAGGCTTAACATTGCACACCTTAGAAAATCACTTTATAAAAATTAAAAACCATAGTATTTATTAACCTTTTATAAAATTTGTTGAAGTGGTTCAGTTACCATAACAATAAAATAATACCGTCGTCATTATTCTTGTTTATTTGGGAGTAGTTTACCTAATACGCAATATTTTATATGAGTAGTTCATCTAATATATTGAAGAGTTAGGGAAGTAGGATTGAGTGAAAATGGAATAGCTATGCATGGTCCAATACCTATGGATCAATCGACTATTAATTTCAACCATAAATAGTAGTGTGTTGCATGTTTTCAAACTTTAGTGTAATAGTAATAAACGTGTAGACTTTTTGTTTTTTTTTTTTTTGTGAAAAATAAACGTGTAGACTTGGGAAACGACTTATAGGTACATTATATAAATTTTTTGTTAGGTGAGTTTAAATACGCAAACAATAGAAACAAGTTTACTACCAAAAAAAAAAAAAAAACAAGTTTTGTGCATTAGTCAATTTAAATTTTTAAGTTCTTTAATGTCTTTTCCTTCGATTCAAACACGAAAAAATACAGTTTGGTCTTGTTTAATTCAAACAGGATTTATTCATTGCGGGAAGTGACACATCAGGATCAACAACAGAATGGGCAATGGCAGAGATTCTACGCAACCCAGAAGTAATGCAAAAAGCAAGAAAAGAAGTGACCCAAGTAATTGGCACCTCCAACGAAGTGAAAGAATCAGACATACCTAAACTTCCATACATCCAAGCAATTGTGAAAGAAACCCTTCGACTTCATCCACCTGTACCCCTTCTCTTACCCTATGTTGCAGGAAATGATGTTGAAGTAAATGGTTACACCATTCACAAGGGAAACCAAGTTTTGATAAACGCATGGTCCATTGGAAGAAACCCAGAGTTTTGGGATGATCCATTGTCGTTTCAGCCTGAAAGGTTTCTTAACTCCAATGTTGATTTCAAAGGCAGGGACTTTGAGTATTTACCTTTTGGTGCTGGTAGGAGAATTTGCCCTGGTCTTCCACTCGCTAATAGGATGATTAATTTAATGTTGGCTGCTTTGTTACATTCTTTTGAGTGGGAGCTTCCTCAGGGTGTTACCCCTGAAACGCTTGACATGAGTGAGCAGCATGGAATCACATTGAAGAAGCTTGTTCCTCTTTGTGCTGTTCCAGTATCGGTATGAAACTACATGTTAAAAAGAATAAATTGTATTGGGTAAATTAGGAATGCAAGTGGTTTGATGTTATCACGATGGTCAGCACGGGAGGGAGAAGTGGTGAGTGGTGCTTTAGTTCAAACTCTGCTTTCCGGTGTCTACGCCTTTACGTGTTTACCATAGTGTGGTGTGCTCTCTGCCCTACAACATTTTTTATATAAAGCAACACCTTTATAAGTGCCAACTTAAAAACTGTTGTGTTAAAGTCTAATAGGCAACATTTATTTGGTATGTTGGCTTAACAAGAGAAATTTTGTCTACTTTATACACAACGGTTAAAAAGTGTTCTCATAAGTAAAGAAAACGTCTTTTATATTCGGTCTTTTTTTATTTTTTTGACGACAGTATAGATAATGTTCTCTTTAGTTTAAAGAACAGTTTTGATAAAAAAAAAATTAAAAGAACAATGTGGAAACGTTGTCTACAACAATAATAATAATAATAAAAGATAGAGAGAAAGGGAGGGTACATTCTGAAGGTGCTCCTCTTGCCGTTGCGTTGCGTGTTTAGGGTTTCTGGATCTTCTTGTCAAATCCTCTCCTCTCCTTTCTTCCCTACACAGGTTCTTTTCTCTTTTCAATCTCCACTCATGCCTCTTCACTTTCGTTTCCTTTTATGCATTTTCTCATCTGCATCTTGATCTCGTATTCGATGCACTGCCTCTCAACTTTCCGAGATCGATATGCCTAATTCGAATTCTTCGACTGATCGTTGTTTGGGACCAGATAACTATGCGATTTTCATGGGCTGATTCGGCTGCAAAATTGTTAATAGCTTTTCACCGAGAGCACATCTTTGATTTCAACCTGATTTACAATTACATTTTAGTTTAGCTTTGATTTTAACCTGATTTATTTTTGCATCCTATTTGTAGAGTATTCTGATGTGAGCATTTGGACAGATGAGTGACTTTTGAGCTTTCTGCCATTAGATTCAGCTTCCTGCCAAGGTTTTATATTTGCTATGTGTACTTTATCAGTTATGTTAGTCCCTTCAAGTATCTAGATTAGTTATTTGATTCACGACATACACGTTTAGGAACTCATTTGACTAATATATAATACTATTCAAGAGTATTTTGCATAATTTTAAGTATGCAGAAATTAAGTTCTCATTAGTACTCTTAAGTTCTTTTCATTCGCACTAGATACTATCAACTGTTTTACCATCAAGTTCAACCACCAAATCCTTGGATCTCTATGTCCTTTCAGTCTATATATTAGTTTCTATGTCCTGTTCTGTTTTTATCTCCAGTGAGCTTCCTTGCAGACCTTGGTGGCCTGTATTGCATTAGCATAGGCATCTTTTTCTATCTATTAATACAGGTATACTTCTTATTCCTTTCTTGATAGTATTCAATTAGCATCCCTCAGTAATTCAAACTTTGTACCATACAATGGTTCAATCAATATAAAACAGGATAGGAGTTTATCTTTTTATTGTGGTAGATGTGGATGTGAATTGATATGGTTGCTTTTAGGGTGCGCTTACAAAGGTGATTACCAAGTTCTCGAGAAATTGTTTATGATATCATGTTTTTATTGAAGTTTGTTGTTTTAGTCTAACTTCTCCCGTGGTTATCTAAATCAAATTCTCCTATGGTTATCTAAATTAACCACATTAGGTTCTTGAACTTGTTCTGTGTTGGTAGCTTTATGCTGGTTCCTCATCACGCTTTTAGAGAATGAACTATATGGATTTTGTACAGGTGAAATTGCTAAAATTTCTCATCTAAGATTATAATTAGTGCCCTGTTTTGGTTTTCTAAAACCAATGGTGATCTTGATGGGGAATGTTGTTGCAGAAACATATTGACACAAATGCTGATATCACAGTTTCTTGTGTACCATGGATGACAGGTATATCTACATGAAATATCTGTCTGATTTGGTTTCATTGAATCTTTACAATGAAAGCATACCACCTTGTTTTCTAGAGGCATAATTTTCACTAGCAATAATATCATTTTTTAATATCATTTCTTAACAATACAATGAGACACCTAAGGGATCAAATCTGATTCAAATTTGATTTTGTCTCTAGAGATCCTTTCTTTCTATTTCAGAAGCCTTATGATCACTCCTCTTGAGTTTCAAGTTAGCATTGGGGCCACTCTATTTATTTGTAACTCCAACCAATATTCATTTATTGATGATGATTGTTCTTCTCTAATCACACCAAATTTTCCTTGTGTTGTGTGTGTTCTGCAGGGGTCTTTTGCGCCTTGCAAGCATACACTAGAGGGTTAGTTTTCTATTTTCAAGTTTTTTTTTTTTTTCATCCACTAAGGATAAAACTGTGTGACTTCAGCATTCATTATGTTTATCTTTCTAAAAATTTGTATCATTACTTATAGATAAGTATAATTTAATTTATTTAAATACTATATCATTAATTTATGTCTGTTTGGAGACCATAATTTTAAATTTGGAAATTGAAGAAGAGGAGCGACTGTGAGGACTTTTCTTTTTAATGTATGCATTAGTTTATGGCTGGTTTTTATATGTCAAAGTGAAACATAAGTTTTTGTTGGTATTTTGGGATTCATTAGTCTTTTCTTTTCTCTTTTTATTTAGATTTTGGTTCCTGCTTTTATCATTAACTCTGTTTGGTAAAATTGTAAGACATGTTTATTTTTCTTTGGACATTTTTTATACAGGCTTGTGCTAGAAATTTTCAAGTTTGTGTACCATGTGGTTAACCTTCTCATTTGTAGAAACCACCTGAAAGTTTAGAGCCTGTTTCTTGAGAAGATATACAGAAGGTAATGCATTGCTTTCATTTTTACATAATATTATTATTTAGGTATAGAAATTTTTTTTTTTGGTAGACCTTTATCTTTCTACTTTTTCCTTAGCAGATATGAGACTTTGTTCCAAAACCACAGGCCCATAAGGAAACACAACCAAGTGAATTTTTCAATGTAAGATCATTGTTGCTTTTTTTTGGAGTTGACAATGCCATGATTATGTCTGTGATCTAGACTCTAGCAGACTCTCTGTACTTGGATGGTTGCATATGCTTTGATGTTATGTTTTGCTTTTGTGTACTATTCAAATATCACAACTACATACTTGGTGCCTTAGCTTACTATAATTTTGAACTTGTGATTTGTGAACACCATTGTCAGCAACTGAAGTTTTAAAATTGAATAGTTCAGATTAAATTTCAATTTTGCATTATGCACAGAGATAGATAAGCTTTGAATTATGTGATCCTGCTCTTCTAAATGTATATATTTATTTTGCTTGTAGGAGAATAGAGGATTTGATGTTGGGCCATGCCTGGTGCAAAAATTAGTTGGCTTTGGAGATAATAGGACATCTAAAATTGTGGCTAGGATTGCTGAAGAGGAAGTTGCACATGTGGCATCACTGTAGCTAGTGCTCTTTGCATTTCTTTTTCTGAAGAAAATTTTATGTATCAGACAGATGTGGATGGTAGCTGAGCATTTTCCCCAAATTGTATCTGATGAATGTTGTTCTCATATGGATCAAGTACATATTGAAATCCATATCAATTTAGAAAGACATTATCTATTCTGTTTTGATATCCTTTTTATTGGGGATGCAAGTAAGCAAAATATCACAGGCAAGTTGAAGTTTTTCATGATTGTACTGTATAGCCAACAGTATCAGTTGTTACCGTTGGCGTTGATATTTGCACTATGACAACGGTTTTGACTATTGTAGTAATGATAGCAAACAGTGTAAAACTGTTGTCATAGTGTATTTTAAAAGCCCGTTGTCTATACCATACCAACGGCTACAGTTTTTATACAGTGTTGCTTTGTCTCATCAAACTGTTGTCTATTGTTTAAGTGACCTTAGACTCTATTATCAAAACTGTTGCCAAAAGATTAAGCAACAGTTTTTTTGCGTTAGGCAACAATTTTGAGGTGTAGTTATAGACCAATAATGTCGTGGTGCTGTACAAGAGAAATAACTAATTTACTCTCATGGTATTAAATCCGTCAATTAGAAACAATACCTCCTTTACTTGATCGAGATTTTGTATATGAAATTTAAATTTAAATAAAGCAAGTCACCTTATGCCACAACTGCAATATTAATAAGATTTGAAGCATTGATAAAAAATTAAAAAAATCGCTGTCCGGAAAGGAATATGTAAGAGAATGGAAAATTATATGCAAAACTTGTGATTTCTAGTCACGTGGTGACTACTAAAACGGCTGCACCAAAGTTCCTTCTAGAACAAAACAGGATATATGGTAAAACAATTTTTTTATAAGCTAAAAAAAAGATTTCATTTTTGTACATATGCCGAAATTTTATTAAAAGAATAAGTGCTAGCTATAGCACAAAAGTGGCGAGCTAAGCTGGACAAATAGTACTATAACCAAAACAAAACAACAAAAGGAGACAACAAATGCCAAAGACCCACACCCTAATTCGGATCCCCTCCAGTCAGCTTTTTGACGCATTCACGCAGTCAGCGCGATCTCGACCATTCGAGCTAAATCGGACGGCCCAAAAAATTATGTGCATTTATTGTTTTCTTAAAATTAAAAAATGCCGACTTTAAATCTGGGCCGTCCGATATAGCTCGGACGGCCGAGATCGCGCTGACTGCGTGAATGCGTTAAAAAACTGACGGGAGGGGATCCAAATTCCACACACCCCCCAAATTTACCAATTCCCCAAAATACCCCTACTAAAAATAACAAAATATTAGTTTTCATTTACTCACCTCACACATTCCGGAAATTCCAAAATAACGAACTAAGACGCTGTAGTTGTATCAGAAATTCGAAATTTCGGTATGCTTTTTTTTTGCGTTCTGAACTTAGTTCCGAAAATTCCAATTTTCAGTATGCAATTTTTGTATACCGAAAATTGAAATTTTCGGTATGATTGGATTTTCACATTTCTACAAGAAATTATGAATTTTCGGTACGTATTTTTTTTATTTTATACCAGAAATTCACAATTCCTGGTACTCATTTTTTTAATTTTATACCAGAAATTCATGAATTTTCGGTATGGTGTGTGTTTTTTTTATTTTATTTTTAATGAATTTTAATATAATTTATTTAAATAAATAAATTTATTTATTTGTTTAAATAAAAATATATTTATTTGATATATTTAAAATAAGGTATCTTAATTTTTTTTAATTTGTATTACTAATTATTTGGATATTTTTTTATGGTTTCAAATATGTCTAGGACGAGAGGAGGGAGAGGAGAGCTTCCAGTTTTGCCAGTGCACCACCTCGTAGACAGCGGCCGCCTCCTACTGCCTCTGAGCGTAGGAGGTGTGTTACTCACAGACAGCTTCACGATGAGCATGTAGAAGCTTAGGACGAGGCACCTCATATTGCAAACGAGGTCCCAGAGGATGTAGCTGGAGACCAGGATCCCTTTCCTGGAGGACCTTACGATAGGTCGTTGCTTACAGACTTTTAGCATCACGTTGCCTATCAGATATGGCAAGGGCATGTATACATTTGGTTGTTGTTTGAATTTTGATCAAATTTTTTTTTGTATGATAAATGATGTTGACAAAGTTTATTTGTGTACAGGATCGTGATGCGCTTAACGTGGCCGCCCACGGCCTGAAGTTACAGAAATGGTTGGGGAACCGTATACCACCTCCTCCCCAGGTAGTGGGGGTAGTCGTGCGAGCCGGCCTATCATCCTTGATATACTGCAGCTTCAGGATGATTGACAATGCCTTAGTGTCCGTATTTGCTGAGAGATGACACCGGGAGACAAGCACCTTCCATCTGCCCTTTGGAGAGATGACCATCATATTTGATGATGTGTCTTGCCTCCTAGGCCTTACTGTCAGCGGATCTTTCTATGTAGCCCTAGTGATGGATGTGGACATTGTCATATCTTACTTACAGACATTGCTAGGGTGTACATATGCGGAGGCATATAAGGAGACGCACGATATGAGGGGTGCTCATGTGAGTATTGACTTTTTGATGAAGACATATGACGATTGCAGGAACGACGGAGAGTGGGACTATACAGCCAGAGCCTTCATAATGTTGTTACTGGCCTGTACCATTTTGGCAGACAAGAGCCATATATCCATTGACGTCAAGTACATAGACTTGGTACGTGACTTACAGGAGATTGGTAGGGTGTCATGGGGCTAGTGCTGCACTATCCGTGTTGTACAGATATCTGGGCGACGCTAATCTGTATGACATTAAGCAGATTGGCGGATATATGACACTTTTTCAGGTACGTAGCCTATTTTTCTAAACAATTATTTGTTTAAAATATTGTATGGTGGTTGATTCGTTATTGCTGTCACAGGCATGGATATATGAATATTTCCCTATTATCTGTCCACGAAAGGATCTTGGCTTTACCAAGTGCATGGCACGAGCCATGAGGTGGTCTCCTGTTAGGGGTAACGGCCAGGTGGAGCCCATCAGGAGAGCACTAGATGCGTTGACACTTGATGATGTTTATTGGTACCCATGGACTACACGCAGGACGCAGCCTCATCCTGCGTCCCTGTTTTCAGGTACATCCGTTGTGCTTTGTTCATAGTGCCATACCTGCTTGATAGGGTAGTCAGACAGTTCGGCTATATCCAGGACATTCCCCGGCCACCACCACTTCATCCCACAACAGAGGAGATTACAGATGCGTGGATATCTTTTCCTCTACACTCTATCCTTTCGACTGTCCTACTAGACGTGGCCTCTCATCCAGCGGAGTGCACTGAGAGATACATCGAGTGGTACCGCAGGATATCGCATCCACTTCTGATAAATCCCGCCGTAGAGGCTGCTCCTGAGGCTGGACCTGAGGCTGATTGTGTAAGTGTTTAGATATAAATTATGTATTTTTTGTATTTGTTTATTTCCTCTGATGTCTTGTTGTAATTTACAGGCGAGTTGTTATGATACGATGGAGAGGTTGAACTCAGTCACCGGCATTCTCCATACGATGTCTGAGGATGAGCAGATCCCGATGGACCCTGCTAGGCTTGCCGAGCATATTGCCCATGCACTACAGATAGCGCAGGGTGGGACAGAGACATCCACATCTGGGACGAAGCGTCGACATAGAAGACGCTAGGATTTTTTATATTTGTTATTTTTTTTGATTATATTTGGACATCTTTTGGTTTTTTTTTTGTTATATTTGGACATCTTTCGTTGTTTCGTCCTTATAAGCAAAACATGAAGTGGGTAACTAAATGAAACGACTCGTTCAACAACAACAAAACAAACATTACATAAGAATAGAATGCAACTACAATATTAAAAAAAGGCTAAATTACAAAATTGGTCCTCTATGTTTATTTTAGGTTTCAATTTGGCCCTCTAGGTTTTATTTGTTTCGTTTTGGTCCCTTACGTTTTAAAAGTTACAACAGGTTGGTCCTTTCCGTCACTAAAAACCAATTGTCCGTAGCTAAAAGTCAAATAACATTTTGGAAAATGGACTTCTAGCTACAGACAATTGATTTTTAGTGACGGAAAGGACCAAATTGAAAACTAAAATAAAACTTAGAGGACCAATTTTGTAATTTAGCCTAAAAAAACCAAACCCAACGGTTTATTAAACACAACTACTCGTTCAACAACAACAGAACACAAACATTACTACAGATCACTACAATGTAATCAATCGTCATCCAAGTGTATGCGGTCATCTGGATCTTGTGGTGTATTCTGACGCAACGGTGGAAATAATGCAAACCATTCTTGCAATCGAGCAGCATATAGTGTTGCCCATGAATGAGCCTCAGGATAACAATGTTGACGCCAACTAGGAGCGACGTTAGGCAACAGACATCCGGACTTCAGAAATAACTGAAAAATACAAATTAATTAGACACGTTTTACAAGTAAAAAAATAGATTAAGTTAAAAATAACACATTGTTGAAAAAATTACCTGTACCCAGTGATTACGGTTGACAAACCCAATACAAATTACAGGGTTACTTGACTGAGTTGGGTGACACATGCCCCTAAGAGGGAAAAATGTCCAACACGTCTGAGTGCAGTCATTCAAAGAGACTATAATCAATTTATATTTTATTGCTATGACATAACCCATGTCTGGTAAGGACATCCACTTGTCATGAAAGCAGGTACCAATTACACCTAGCGACGACTCCCTCAATTCGTGATATCGATCTTCAAAAAGCTGGCCATATAAATCATAGTGCATTCTGATCTCTTTTTCCAAGTCTTGACGGACTATAGGCCATCCGTCCTCAAATTTACCAAGTAATGCTGCAATCGAACGATATCCGCAGTTTCCATCATCTTTGACGTCCACGATGACCTCAATATATGGGTGAAACTGCGCAGGAAATTGACCCAGGTAAGGCAATCATTTCTTTTTCCTTGTGGGTACATTAGATGATACCTTTGATGCCTTTGATGTATTCCCAGATGGTATGTCATAATACATTTTATCCACATGCTCAAAATAAGATGGGTTGCGCCTAACATCATATCCATCCATTGCTGGGGCCTTATCTTTACCCTTTTTTGGTGCTCCCTTGGTCTTCACCTTTTCAGGAGGTGGACACATTGAAGTTGTGTCCAGAAATACAAGTTCACGCACTTTGACAAACAGTGTCCTCTTGCCAATAACGTTAAGTGACCGAAATCACATTACTAATGCATCCCACTGAAGTGCAAGCTCTTCCTCTGACACCTCATCTTCTGTCTCACCTTGATGGTGTATTTCGTGTTGTTCACCAAAATGTAAACTCCTCCAATGCAAGTGAATTGCCTCCAATGGAATAGATAAACATCCTAACTGTAGCCCGCCAACTCACAAGCACAAGGTAACCCATGTGTCGATCTGATAGTACAACCACAAGCAGAGTTAACAATACTAACATAATTCACTCTACTGTACTCGTCGGCAATATATTGTAGTGCAGTCCTTGATACAAATCCATGTAATCTAATAAACATACGGGTGTTGTGCCTGTGCTCCACTACGTTTATGTTTCTCTCAAATGATGCCTTTATCTTGGTGTGTTGCAGTGCAAATATATTGTTCATAGCTTCCCAATAATTACACAGGTCACCCCTGCTGTTTTGTAAATTCCTCTTCAATGCCCAATGTGCAGACTCAGCCCTAATAACAAACAAAAATTAAACCGCATCAACTGCAATGACACAATTAAAAAAATATTTATCAAAATAATTTTATATACTGGTTTAGCATACCTATTTGTTGTTGTATTTCCTAGGTGCATCACTCGGTTGGTCCATGCCGCAACAAACTTTTCCTTATAGGGATTCAACAATGTTTTCTTGACATACTCGATAAAAATAGGAAATTCTGAACATACGTACTCAAAAGTCATCAAGCGCTACTCATACTCAACCTCGATAGTCGCATTAACAACACCATCACATGCATCCTTCACTGCCTCATGTTTGTCTTCACGAAATACCAACTTCTTGCATTTCGCATAGACATTCTTACCTATGTGAAATTGACACAACAAATTAGTCGAAGTTTGAAAAATGGACGCAACTGCATTCATCAGAGCAAGATATCTGTCGGTAAGAATAACTTGAGGAAATGATTCCTCTCTCACAAACAGTCCTTTTAACTTCAATAGTGCACATACAAAGTTATTCTGCTGCTCAGAATCTAAATACGCAAATGCCACTGTGTTTATAAGGGTCATACAAGTAACACCAACAATTTCAAACAGTGGCAGCCAATATCTGTTGGTTTTGTAGGTGTTGTCCATGAACAAGACAATGTGAAATGTATTCAATAAATTGAAGGCATCTGGATTGTCCAAAAAATATCTCTCACAACGTCGGAATCGTGATGTCTTCTATACCAGAACACATATCGATCACGTTATATTAAGTTCAACAAGTGTTGCATTTCAGTTCTTGGACCTTTCTGAGTTGATCGAAACTTATGCCGCTCATTATATACTTGACTGATGGTAGTGAGGTTCCCCTTATTGTGTTATTTCAGTGTTAGTAGAATGCTTCCCGGCTTTACATTGTTCTTTGTCATATCATTAACAATTTCTTTCTCATTTTGACTTAAGCGACCAATAAATAGATGTCCCATCATGCTTTCAGGTATCGATGGTTGTGAATTCCACAAAGGACCTTAAGTATCCAGCCTTCACCCGTTGACAGAGGTCTTCCTTTAAGCGTGAATGAACACTCACACTTATGAAATCCAGTTGACTTTGAAGAACTTAATGACTTGGATCTATACTTTTCACCCCTTTTACAACCCAGAATGATTTTGGTTTTTCTTCCTCTTTGTCCCGTTTCGATGTCTGATCTTACAATGACAACAACTATACTGTTTTCCTTCCCAACCTCTCGAGCCGAATACAAAATATCATCTCGTGTAGTAAATATCTAAAAAAATTAAACTTAATGTTTTCATGATAAAAATATCAAATAATACGACATATTCACAATATCAAATAATAACTATATTATCTGCGTAGTAGTGAATGCGTCACTACAATCGACAGGTTGAGACACGTTGGTAGACTTGTCAGCTTCATCAGAATTAAAGGCACTAAAATCATCCATTTCCAATAAAACTAAAATAAAACAAACAAAATTAAATTATTAGTTGAACAAAAAATTTGAAAAAAAAATAAAAAAATTCAGTACATACCGAAAATTCATAATTTTCGGTACGTTGTAAAAAATCGAAATACTACCGAAAATTATGAATTTCCGGTACCTATTTGATTTTTTTATATTATACCGGAAATAATGAATTTTCGGTACCGGAAATTCATTATTTTCGGTACCGGAAATTCATTATTTCCGGTACGTTGTAAAAAATCAAATAAGTACCGGAAATAGGTACGTATTTCGATTTTTTACAACGTACCGGAAATAATTAATTTCTGATAGTTTACCGGAAATTATGAACCGATACATACTAAAATTCCAAAACAAAAATATACCGTAAATTTGTAATTTCGGTACTCCCAAACAGTAATGTAAATTGCAATTTACGGGAATGGGTCCAATTTTGAAAAAAAATGAGGTAAAAAAATGTGAGAGTGGGTATGAGTTGAAAATTGTTGGGGGTATTTTGGGTTTTTCAGAATTTGGGGCGTCCTCAATAGGTGGGGGGTGCATTTAATATGTGCTATGCCAAACTGTGAAAAATAGAATGCAGGCCTGTCAACTTCTCCACAAATTGCAAACTTTTGATATTTGCACCACACCAAGAGATATCAGCATCCGAAAAGGAACTGGATGGACAGCACTGGATAGCTCCCCCTTGATGGAAAACCCACATCAGAGAGACATAGGCTAATTCGAGAACTAAAAGTAAAACCACTCCATAAATCTTCACATTATCATAAAGCTGGAACCGTAGAATATTTGATTTTATCATGAGATAGCTAAAGATTTCATACATTAAGCAGCAGAAAAGGGTACAATAACTTCGTACAAAAAAGGGTACAATAACTTAAGGAACAAACAAGACAAGTACAACGCCTTTTTTAGGAAGAAAAAAACAAAACCAGATGACCAAAGTAAGTACTCAAAGGCCAAAGCAACCCAAAATGTAAAACGGCCAAAGTATAACATGGACCATGGGAATTATTGATTCAAAACCAGCCACTGACTTCACCAAGGCCCAAGCCCAAATGAAACAAAAGAGAAGATAATTAACAATTTCACAATTAAATAATTTCATATATTTTTTTATTTTACTATTCCAATGGGTTTTCATTAAAATTTGTAATAATTTCACAATTTTTTATGTTGTCCTATTGGTTTCTAACCAAACCACCACTGCATGATAGAATTTAATTAGAAGGACATGATAGTATATGTGGTAGGATTAGTCCTATTGCTAGCGTAAAAAACAATGAATTCAAATAAGATATGATAGTTTATCCTATATATCTTTTTTATTCTGGCTATCAATCGGCCCCTAACTGTTAAGTGTTAATTTAACAATTAATTTTGTAAATTTTTATAACTAAATCAAAGTACAGATGAGTTAGGTCCCAGGTCTCACCAAGGCCAGAGAAAGCCTCAAGACTCAAATAGTGCTTACAGAAGTACTTACATATTACTCACTAACGAGGTCTCCATCAGCAATTGTAAGATATGAGTCGTATCTCTACCAACTGGACCAACTTTCGTTGGCCTTAATATTATAAAATTTAGTGTATATAAAATAAATTATAAAAAACATAAATATATTTATATTAGTAGTCATTTTTTTTGAAAGTAGCCCTTAAGATAAATGATCCCCCATCTCCTAAAGTACTTCTTTCTATAGAGAGCTGAAAAATTCACAATTTTAAACATTTTACTCAGCAGATAAGTAAAATTAGATATTTAAAAATCATTAGTTTTTGAAAATATTGGTATTTTTTCTAATAATACGGTACTATATTATAGTTGACTCTTATAAAATAAAGATATTATTTAAGATAAAACAATAAAAATTAATAATGATAAAAATAAAAATAAAAATAAATTATTTACTTGTTATATTAATCTTAATTATAAATTTTTGTTAGTAATTATGGCTTAGTTTGTTAATTTTTAACTTATAAGAAATTTTTAATAAAATAAATTTATGGTTTTTAACTTAAGAGTTTACTGGTGTTTTTAGATAAATTAAATAAAAACTTGCAATGCAAAAACTAATTAAAGTTATTCCCTCCGTCTCATTTTATCTGATATATTTAGAAACTTTATGTATCTCAAGTAATTTGTTATTTTAGAATATCGAGATGATTGTTTATTATTTTTTTTAAATATTATCCTATATGGCTAACTCCTCCTGTCTTACTCCCTTCCCAGGGTGGATACACCTACACAAAAAGGGGGCAATTGCCTCCATAAATTTTTTTTTAAATAAATGTAACAGTTATAAAAGATAAAAGTTATAATAGATTGATACTAATTTTATTTCTTTACTTTTCTAATTTTTACTGCTCTTCTAATACTAAACACACACGGTGATACAAAATATATTAGAGTTTGGTTTTTTTGAGTTTTTTTAATGAAATTATGTATTTTGTAAAAGTCTATAATATTTTTCTTCTGTAAAATATTATAGACTATTTTATTGGCACCACTAAATAAAATTTTATGGATCCACCATTCCTTCCTTCATTCCATATCTTTGGGTATTTTAGTTTTTTATTGTACTTCTAAAATTTTGAATGTTTTAGAAATCCAATTAGAAATAATTAGGTCTTTTTTCAAAATATACTCTTAAATAGGAGTGTTCGCGGTGCGGTTTGGTTCGGTTTTAGCGTAAAAAATCACCCGATCCGAAAACTAAAACACCATGCGGTTTGGTTTGGTTTGGATGACTCTTTTAAAAAAATCCGAACCAATCCGATCCGATTAAATGCGGTTTGGATTGGATCGGTTAATTCGGTTTTTGTGAAAATATATAAAATAAAAAACTCATGTAACTTGCTAGTTGCTACAATCAGTAGCTTGCTGTAATAAAAAAAAACATGCATGACATACATAGCTTGTTTTGAGTTCCAAATCAGTAGCTTAAAATCAAAGAGAGTTCCATAGCAAATACAAAACATTCAGTAGCTAGATAACAAAACAAAAACTTAAAGATAACAAAGGTGTATTCTCCACGAAAGCAGCAGATGCAAAGGTGTTCAAAAACACTTAATCGCCTATGTTTTCTGCAAAGAAAAAACCAACATAAACCTTAGACAAGATAACATTCAGGCAAGTAACATAGATCAGATCCATATTTTTATAGATAATACTCAGGCAAGATAATATATCATACCATGTTAAGTTCAGCTCCAAGTGCATCAACTAATCAGATTCAATATCAGAAACCTCCTCAGTCAATTGTGGGAGAGGGACAAGTTCTAAAAATGCATCGAATATATTAATCAACATGAAATAGAAAGTTAGTGTTAGACAAAACAAAATTGTATAAAAGTTGAAGGAAAAAAAATAAAACATATATAATTATATATACCTTCTTCCAGCTTTTCTAAGTCCTCCAACATCTCTTCAATATCCACCGATAATGGGGAGGATCGACACCAATTTTGTGTACAAATTAAAGCTTCTACGGTCTTTGGTGAAAGAGAACTCCTATAACAACTAAGTATTCTACCTCCAGTCTTTGAAAGCAGAACTCAGAAACAGCAGTGAACCACAGGCATAGCTAATATATCTCTAGCTATGTGACCAAGAATAGGATATTTGGTGGAATTCACCTTCCACCAGTTCAAGAGGTCAAAATCATTACTTTTCTTCTCTAAAGCCGCCATGAGATACAAATCCACTTCATTTTTATTCATATTTTCATCAAGACCCATGTCCTTCTCAAATTCCAAAGCAATTTCATCAACAGTTGCTCCAAGTTACGATGATTGCATTTCTTGGGTAGAATTTTCACTTTGGCCTTCATTTAAGAAAAGCCTATAGCTATCAAACATTTTGTATAATATCTCTTTTACCTTTTCACACAAGAATTCAGCAACATCCTTCTCATAAATCTTCTTAAAGCCCCAGTTAAGAAACTGAAACTTCTGTCTAGGGTCAAACACTACAGCAACAAAGATCAGCATATTCATATTTTTCACATTCCCCCAATACTTATCATATTTAACTTTCATTTTTTCAGCCATGCCTTTAAGTAATCGATCAAGATCCCCTATCGATTTCCTAAATGTCTCCATTATGGAACAATGCTCAAGAAAATATAGAGAAGAAGTTACGAAAGTTGAACCCGACACCTTCATAGTCATATCATAAAACAATTTCAAGAACTTCAGAAAGTATTTTGCATTATCCCAATCTTCATTATTTGGGGGACCACCGGACAACAACACATAATCAGTAGACTTCTCACCCAATCTCTTAAAGGCTTTTTGAAACTTCAATGCACACTCAAGCATGGTGTAGGTGGAGTTCCACCTAGTGGGACAATCCAATTGCACTATAGATTTTTCTTGTATCCTAGCCTCCTTAATGCATGTTCTAAACCTATCCAAACGACTAGGTGATGCACGAACATGTCTAACAAAGCATTCTAATCTTGATAATTGATGAATGCATATCCTTCAATCCATCATTGACAGTGACATTTAGAATATGTGCACACCACCTAACATGCAAATGTTCCCCTTTTAATGCATGTGTATTCCAATCTTCCATTCTACCTTTCAAGTAAGCAATAGCAACATCACTTGAAGAAGCATTATCTCTTTGTTATGGTGAAAACTCTACCAATTAACCAATCCTCCAAACATTTTTCAATTTTTCTACGGTTGCCTCTCCTTATGAGAGGTAATTGGACAAAAATTAAGAATCCCTTTATGCAACTTCCAATCTTGATCAATAAAATGTGCAGTAAGAACCATATAATTCAAATTTTGCACAGAAGTCCAAGTATCGGTTGTGAGACTGACACTTTGATTTGTTTTATTAAATATACTTTTTAACTTATGCTTCTCATCCAGGTAAAAGTTCCTGCAATCCGTCGCAATTGTAATCCTTCCTGGAAGTGGGAGTCTTGGTTGCGCAACACTCATAAAATAACGAAATCCCTCTCCCTCAACAAAAGAAAAAGGCAACTCATCCACAATTATCATTCTAGCTAACGCTTGTCTACATGCACCAACATCAAAATGGACACCAGCAAGAGCACTACCAGTTCCTTTCCCATCTTCTTTTTCAAGCCTTGAAGGCTAAGAGTGGTTTGACTAGGATCAAGAGACTTTTGGGAAACTTTTTACATTGTGACAACAAATGATGTCTTAGATTGCTAGTACCATTTTTATGTGAATCGTGACATATGTTGCCCCTTTGATTACACTTAGCTCTATAAATAGAATCATATTTTGTAAAATGTTCCCAAGCCCAAGATCTAGGTCTACAAGGTTTTCTTTTACCAGAATCTCCAGCATCAGAATCATTTGTTGTGGGTGCATCTCCAACTTTCCTTTTCTTTTGACCATGGGGGCCTCCATCTTTGTTCAAATCATCACTTTGTGTCACTGGTTGTTCAGTTGTAGGCATTGCTGTTAGATTATTTTCAACCTTCACAACAGAAAACCAAAAAATTAGAATATTATATTAAAAAAATTATCAGATTTAAGAAGCTATGTTGTGTGAAAGTAATTACCTGATTTATCTCCATAGATGAAGCACCAGGAGAAAACGAACTTGCTTCCATATTCAAACTTCCTGTCGGGAATAAGAAAAGCCATGATTGAAATATAATAATGTGTTTGATTTTACAAGATGAAATGAAAGTAAATGAATATAATGGAACTGAACTGAAATTCTCTTGGTCCTTCCTAATTGCTTAAGTGGAACTTGATTAATTTTTATGAAGTAATCATTTATTTCTGAGGTAAGTTGTTTCTAATTTTTATAGCTTGGACAAACAACTTCTCTGAAGCAAAACAACTTCTCTGAAGCAAATAAACTTGGACAGGGTAAGTTGTTTCTAATATTTTATAGCTTCCATCGTAACTCAAAATCACAAATCATCCACCATAACACACACATCCTAACACTAATACCAGGGAAGGTTGATGGAAGGCCAAGAAATTGGTGTCAAGAGGTTATCAAAAGACTCAGGGCAAGAAGAATCAAAAGACTCAGGTTATCATCCTTCATTTACTTCCCTACTGATTCAATGCAAATAGTAACAACAGAAGAAGCAGAAGCAACAACAAGAAGAAGAATCAAGTAACAACAGTAACAACATCGTGCAGAATCAAAATCAACAATGCAAAATCGTGCAGAATCAAAATCACATATCAAGTAACAACAAGAAGAATCAAAATCAACAAAAGTATAACCCAATGCAAATAGTTCCAACTCACCAGGCTGTGACACGGCAGAAGCAGAAACCACGGCGGCGGAGTGAACTGCAGACGCAGCGGTGACGTCGTGCAGAACAGAAGAAGCAGCGCCGCACAGTGGAAGCAGCAGCAGAAGAACAGAAGAACGGAAGAAGCAGCGCCGCGCAGTGGAAGAAGAACTCCTTCCGTCGTAAGAAGCAGCACCGCGTAGAGGAAGAAGAACGGCGAGAGACGGGAGACGGGATCGAGAGACGGGAGACGGGAGACAAGAAGCAAACGGCGAGAGACGGGAGACGGGATCGGGAGACGGGAGACGGGAGACAAGAAGCAGCAGCAGCAGCAGGCGTTTGTGAAATTGTGATCGAGAGCGCCGCTTTGGATGCCTTCAATTAGGTTAATGCTTACTGCGAACGCCCGGCTTCTACTTCAAGCACCCGTATTAACAAATCACGCATATTAGGTATTATGCGGTTTGGATCGGTTTAGTTGATTACGGAAAAAACGCATGAACCGAACCGAACCGATCGGTTAGTATAAAAAATGGCCCAATCAAATCCAAAAAAATTCGGTTTTTTGCGGTTTTCGATTTGGGTTGGATCGGCTTGCGGTTTTTTTTTTGGTCGGTTTGGATTTGAACACCCCTACTCTTAAATATAATTAACAATATTTGCTTTCCATGATATTATTATAATAAAGTATCTATATTTATTATTAGTATTTACACCGAAAAGAAACACATACCACGGGAAAGATAAATGAACAATATAAGCGTATTTTAGTCTAAATTTACACTGATTAAAAATTTCTTAATTTGTGTGCCATAACCTGAAACACTAAACAATAAGGGTGTTCGCGGATTGGATTGGATCGGTTTTAAGGGGAAAAACCATCCGATCCAATCATTTTGGTTTTTTACTTTAATCATCCAATCGGTTTGGTTTTAAAATCAAATCCGATCCGATTTACTTCGGTTTGGATTGGATTGGATTTCGGTTTCTCATTTATAATCTAATCTCCTGGTTTATATTTTTCCAAATGGTAAAATTACGAAAATAATGATAACTTACATTTCATAACATTAAACTAATAGTATTACAGTAGCCAACAATAGCACAATAATGACCCAGCTTTTTTTTGCGTCTTATAAACTAAACTATGAAATAATCAAAATGAATCATTGACCCCAGGAATGCTTGCGGTACGACCATATCACGCATTATTGTATTAATGTGAAAGAGAATTATAAAATGGGAAAGAGAGGAGTAGATACACAAATTAAGAAAAATATGTTTAAAATTATAAAAATAAGAATAAATAATTTATTTACAAGCTTAAAAATGTACCCCAAAAAATGTATATTAAAAAATAAAATATTCTATATTATATAAAAATATACATGATTAATTTAAAAAATTAAATTTTAAAATGTGTGAGAAAATATATTAAAAATAAGGTAATTATAAGTATAATATTATGTTATGTAATTATACTTTGGATCGGTTTGGATTGGATTGGTTCCATTAGAAGGATCCGAAAACCGATCCAATTCAATCCAAAATTTCGGTTTTTTGCGGTTTTCGATTTTTTCGGTTTGCGGTTAATTCGGTTTGCGGTTTTTCGGTTCGGTGGCTGCGGTTTTAATTTGATTGGATCGGTTCGTGAACACGCTTACTAAACAATGTGGAATGGGGGGAGTACCACAGTAAGAATGTTATCTAGAAAATTAGTGTAAATAATGATTTTCTCAAACATGTGCATTATCTTAAACGAAAAATCAGATAAGACGGAGAGAGACTGGGTCTTCTTACACCTTTTTATTTATTATCTATTTAAAAAATTTAATTATAGTAATGACACGTGACAAAAGCTTATTCACCGGGTCAAAATATTTTCTCGCTTTTTTTCTCTTTTCCGATGTGTTGTGCACCCGTGAGTCACATGTATCTCTAACTAGTTTGTCGTTTAAATTAATGCATGTCTTAAAAAAATACTCCCTCCGTCTCATTTTACTTGTCCTGTTTATAATATTTTATTGTCTCAAATTATTTGTCCCTTTAGAAAATAAAAAAGTATTAATTACTTTTTTTTTTCAAAATTACTGCTTGTATCTCCAACCCGCTATATTAATGAGTTTTTCTACTTAACTACTTTACTAATACTAACAACTTCAATTAATAAGAGATATTTTAGTCAAATAGTATTATTTTATTATAAAAATTAGTAAATTCAATCATTTTATTAAGAAGTGTGCATAGAGGGGGACTCACTTGGGAGTGCGGGTGTGCAACTAAAATTTTAAAACTTTCACTTATCCCCTATATAATTTTTATTTTGACTCTTAATTTAAAGTTTTGCACCCAAACCAACAATCTTGCTGTGAACCAACAATCTTGATAATGGAAAAATATTTGATGAGAAGATTACCCTCAAATGAGCAACAATCTCGTGAATTAAGTTCACAACAACAATCATGGAAATTAACGATGTATGATCACCGTTAAATTAATTTATGATTTTAACATTTATAATGAGACAGGTTTTTTTTATATTTTATGCACCTGCTGACCCAGGGTCTTAGGTCTGCCACTGAGTGTGCATAACCTAAAAGGAAATGTAAAATACTCCCTCCGCCCCCTTTTTGTACTTTTCTAATATGCCCTTTGTTACTCCCTCCCTCTTTTAGTAATTGACTATTTAGTCTAAGTGGAGAGATAAAATATACGTTGAGATGAGAGAGGGTTATTATTTAAGTGGAGAGAGAAACTAATACTATAGACTTACTATTTCAAAAGTGGGTCTCATTAGAATTACGAATGTCATTAATTACAAATGACTTTGAAAAGATAAATGAGTAAAATTGAAAAAAAAACAACATTAATGCTTCGAGGGCATAATAGGAAAAATAATTTAATATTTCATTGATATTGTAAAATGACAATAAAAATGAGACAATTTTTTGTTTGTTGCCAAAACGTCAACTAAAAGGGGACGGAGGTAGTAAGACGGAGGTAGTAATTACTACCTCCGGTCTTTTTCATAAGAAACATATGACAAATTCATTAAGACCAAGAAAAATGATCAAAGTCACTTAAATTTAAATGTTATTCAAAAAATACACACATTATTAAATTATGATGTCTTTTGGTGTCCTTTATGGAAGGAAAAAAACGACTATTCCACTTGCATAGGAAATCGGTGACTATCTCATTAATATGCATAATAAAATAAAGGTATAAAAGGAAACTAACAATTAATACAACTGAAAATGAGTTTATGTTTCTTATAATTAGGACCACAAAAAGGCACCCTTTTGTTTCTCATAAATAGAACCAGAGGTAGTAACTACTCCATCGGTCTCATTTTATTTATCCTCTTAGTTATGTACACCTCTTAAAAAAATGATCGAGATTACAAATTTTCACGATAAAATGACAACCTTTGACTAAAATACCTCTTATTAATTGGTAGAAAAACTCATTAATATAATTGGGTTGAGATATAAGGGTATTGTTGGAAAAAATATAATTAATACTTCTTGATTTTTTAAAGGAACAAATAATTTGAGACAATGAAATATTTGAAAGAGAACAACTAAAATGAGTCAGAGAGAGTAAATATTGTACCATTTTTCAAGGTAAAATATTATCGTTTGACTAAAATAACTTATGAAAATACTAACGAGTGCCTTTAAGACAATAGTTAAGGAATCAAAAGAGACAAGTTTGTATGAAAATAGTATATTTATTACAATGAAAAAATTTTAACATGTGTTATCGAGACAAATTTTCGTTTTATTGATTCTTTAAATACTACCTTCGTCTCAAATTATAAGTCACCTTTGCAAAAAAAAATTGTCCCAAAATATAAGCCCTTTTGCAATTTACAAGATATATTAATTAATTCTTTACAAAAATATCCTTAGATAATACTGAGAAGATGAGAAACCAAAATAGAGTATTAAAGATTTTGTCTCATTAATTAAAGGGTTGTATGAAAAAACTAACACACTTTTTAAATAAATTAAATTGGTTAGATGGTTTTTTTAATCTCCGTATTTTGATAAAAAGTGATTATAATTTGTGACGGAGTGAGTAATACTCGCAGGGCATTAGAGCATCAGCAACGCGGTGCACTACATGCGCGTTGTCCAACAAAAAAATTGCCTTTTGTTAAAAAAGCTCGTCGTCTGGTAGTTAATGGATTACCGTATATGCTTTTTGACCAATATTAAACGAAGAAATTGGCGGAGAAATTCAACATCGCGTGAACACGTGTCGAGTTAAGCGCTTGTTGTTAGAACCAAGACTAAAATTGCTCTTAGTTAACCAAGAGAGAATAACTTGTTGCAGCAGGATTACACCCTCCGCTGATCGCACACATTCTCCCACTTGTTTGAAGTTGCATTGGGCGCAAAATTTGGTGTATATTCTCGAATAGCCCGTAGTCACGTGATGCGAGGCATTGAGCAGCGTGCTGCGAAATGTGAAGAGGGCAGGAGTGCACGTGATGTACAACCTCGCTTCCCGCCCTAACACACGCACGCCTCGAAACAAAACCCGGAGCTCCAGGATTCGACATTCAAGGGCAGTGGATATTGAAATCTGCGCTCCAAGATCCATCACTCTAGATCCGAATATGTTTCACGTGAAGATTGAAGGGGAAAGAAAAATTCGCATAAAGCTGGTTATCTTTTGTCAAAAAAATAAAGCTGGTTATCTTATATTTTTTTTTGGTGAGAATCTGGTTATCTTATATTTAAACTTTGTATTATGATTTTTTTAATTCAAATTACTCTCGAAAGCAATTTTTATTATGCAAAAAATATATTATTTTGCTGTTAAAAAAAAGTTATGTACCAAAAAAAAAGTTAAGGAATGTACCAAAAAAAAAGTTAAGGAAAAAAAAACTCACACTGAACCTTTGTAATTTTTAATTTAAATTAATGAAAGTACACAAGAACGCAAGACGTGGCAATATGAAGACGCGCGTCACCTAAACCTATATTGCAAAATTAACGGAACAATTTAAAGATGATCACGACAACTATATTTGCATGTAAATATTGCATAAAATAAAAAAACCAAAATCTTAAGAAGACGTGATTTATATGGAGAGATATGCTTCACTATTTAAATCTGGATTACTTATTTAACCAAAATTAAAATGAAAAGTAAAAATAACATTTCACATTATATTTATTTAAATTATTCTTACCATGCAATAATCCGATATTTAGTCAATGACAGAGGAACTTTTTTTTAGAACATGCGTCCATAATATTTACTGTATAGCAGCAGAAATGCATAAATCCTTAGCACCAAAAAAAAAAAAAAGAAATGCATAAATCCAGAATATATACGGCCTACTGCCAGCAACGGATCTACAAACAAAAGGCTGGGTCAAATATGCCCCCACTTAAATTTCAGAAATCTTACACATAGTATTAATATATTATACTCCCTCCGGTTCTCAATGTAAGAGAAAAAAATGTGTTTTTTAGGGTTTCAAAATATAAGAGATATGTGAGATAAAAATGTGTTTTTCATTGGAAAAAAGAGTGTTTTTCTTGGTTTTGATGAATTAGGGTTTTGTCTCTTATATTTAGGACCAGAGGGAGTATTTATTACATGTACTAGTATAAATTAACAATATGAAAGTTTGGAAACGGGGAGTGCGCCTAGTGATATTGGAAACGGCACACAAAAAATAGCGGCGGAGTTATCCTAATTTTTATTGTGGGGTAAAATATAATGAGTAAATTTTTTTGATAGGCAAAATTAACTTCATTAAAATAAAAGAGTACAAAAATTGTTAGGAATTTATATACAAATAGAAATTAAGAAAAAATAACAAACTCTATATTTTAACAAAATTAAAAGCCCAACTAAATTTACTAATAGAATTTAAACACTAGCTTTAGATCTTGCAACTTTTTCAAATAAAAGTGTCATGCTGTGACTTGAGACCTATCCCTTAGCCAAAATTTGTGTTCGTGTTCTATGATATATTTTTTGGGGGCAAACTCGCTTTGGTCCCTTAACTATTATATTTTTTTATTTTGGTCCTTTAAGTTACAAATATACGACACTTTAGTCCCCTAACTATTTTTTTCTCATTTACGTCCCTTAACTTTATTTTAGTTTACGTTTTGGTCCCTTAAGTTACAAAAGTTACGCCAAATTCGTCCCTTCCGTCTGTAATCTTTTTAAACAATAAAGTCAAAATTATGCTCCTATCAGAGTTCTTATTAATGAAGTAACATGATAAAAAATAATAGAGTAAAGAAAAAGAGTTTCAATGACTTATACACACAAAATAAAGGGATTACAGACAGAAGGGATGAAAGTGTCATTTTTTGTAACTTAAGGGACTAAAATAAAAAATATAATAGTTAAGAGACTAAAACGAAAACTAAAATAAAGTTAAGAGATCAAAAGTACTATTTAACCTATTTTAATTTTTTTAGAGTAGCAATGGCTACCTCATAGATAGGAGAGGAACCGCCTGCACAAAAATAAGAGGCCCAAACCTCCCATGACTTTGGTTTTTATTACACTATTATATTCGTAAAATTACATTCTCTTACGTTATAAACAAAAAAAAAAATCTATGTATTTGAACCATTTACGTAAACTTTTTTTTAGACTTCCGTTTATTAACCATGCAGGTGTACTTGTTTAAATCCAATTCTTCCTTGTCTTTATGTCTTACACTAAATAGTAAATATCAGTCTTCATTAGATATTATTTTTTTCTAACATATTGGCATAAAGCACAGTCAAATTAATATATGGCACAGTCTTCCTCAAAATTCCGACTTTATATATTAATTTTTTCTACTCATATATATATATATATATATATATATTAATTTTTTCAGTTTTCATTTTTTTTTGCAAAAAAAAGATAGAAAAATGGAAAAAGTTTTTAATTGATATATTATATTTTCAGTATTACAAATTTATTTATTAATACTGTCCCACTACTTAAAACTTCTCGATCCGTTCCTACCTAGTGAGCTCCAATTGTTTAATTTATCAACACATAAACCTGTGCTATATGCATACATGCATGTTGAAAAATCATATTCATCGATAAGCCGCCAGAAACTCTAAATCTTCAATTATTGGGACATTGATATTCATTATTATTATTATTGTTGTTGTTGTTATTATTACTTTGGTTTCTCGTATATTCCCTCTGTAAAAGATAATCCTGTTCAAGTCATTGCCAAACACTAAATATGAGCACTTTTCTAGCATGGATTGGTATGGGGAAGTAATGGACAAGTTTTTTTTGTTTTTAGGTGACGGCTCAGTTACCCTAGAGATTTATTAGGTATGTGTACTCAGTGACCAGTTATTTGACGTCACATCATTTTTTTAGCTTTATTTTAAGTGAAATTAAATTCTTAGCTTTCATACCGGAATTAATATAAGGGTCTAGGGGAATTTTCTTAAAGAATTTTATATTTATTAATACATTTTCACTTTTTTCTGATGAGTCTTTTTATTCTTTCTCAATTTCTGTCATTTAGATCTCTGCTTAAATAATATATTCTTTTATTTATAGTTTATTTTATAGATTTTATTTGTTTTGTTATTTATAATTTATGTTTGAATTATGTTTCTTTTTGTCTTATTGAGATTATTTTTATCCTTTTCACGAATGAGTATCGGTACCCACTTTTTTTTATGGGTACTGAAGAATTTACCATTTTTTTAATACTTTTTCAAAACTAAACCAACGCTTATAATTAAACGTTGAAAAACATGTTTAATATCATCTTAATTACAATAAGATAATGCCACTTGTTTGATATTTGGCCATCGAACTTTGCAGTACTACCAAAGAAGTGGAAGTAGCCAAAGCAAATACTACTAATAAAAAAGAAATGGGACATTTTATTCTCAGCAACGCCACGTACCTCTACACGTAGCTCTAATCCCATTTACACGCAACACGCTTTTGCTCTTTTTAAGGATTAAAAACACCCATTAGGATATGATTACATCAATATGAATATCATTCGTTATTTTAAAATAATAATAATAATAATGCAAGTATCTTCAAACTTACCCTACCACCAAAAATCTCCATTTCATGCATGCACAACTATTTATACCAAGCTTCCTCGCCTCTCCTCTGTACATCACAATCGCAATCCTCCCATCTTTCTCTTGCTTTCTCCCACAGCCTTTGAATTTATCTCCATTTCTAGTACAATGGGGTTGCCTTCAACATCAATATTAGACACAAATTGGTGGGTGTTTACACTTCCAGCCATAGCAGGAACACAAAATAATAAATTGCTTAACAATCTCTTCTTGGTAATCCTACTTGCACTCTTCTCCATCGCGTTTCTAACATGGACTATCCCAAGAGGAGGTATAGCTTGGGGGAATGGAAAAAACCAAATGGGTAAAGTCCCAATACCAGGACCCAAAGGTCTCCCAATCTTTGGAATCTTATACACCTTAAACCATACCCTACCTCACCGTACACTTGCTTCCATCGCTTCCACTCTATCCGCCACAAAACTCATGGCCTTCAGCTTAGGCTCAACCCCTGCTGTTATCACCTCCAATCCTCACACAGCACGTGAAATCTTAAACTCACCCCATTTCGCTAACCGTCCCATTAAGCAATCCGCTGAGAGCCTCATGTTCACACGTGCCATTGGGTTCGCACCAACCGGCACATACTGGCGTTTGCTTCGTAGAATTGCATCAACCCACCTCTTCTCTCCACCGCGTATCGTAGCCCATGAACGTAATCGCCAACTAGATTGCGCCGCCATGTTAACCTCCATGGCTAATGAACAATCCAAACACGGATTCGTTTGCTTGAGAAAACACCTTCAAGATGCTGCTCTTAACAACATTATGGGCACTGTTTTTGGAAGAAGATACAACCAAGAAGAGTGTCATGATGAGGTGAAAGAGTTGCATGAGATGGTGAGGGAAGGGTTTGAGCTTTTAGGAGCATTTAATTGGTCTGATTATGTTTCTTGGATCAGCTTCTTTTATGACCCTTTTCGTATTCGTGAACGGTGTTTGGCTCTAGCTCCTCGTGTTGAGAGATTTGTGAAGAAGGTTTTGGATGAACACCGAATGGCTCCGTTCAAGGAGGTTTCTGATGACTCTGATTTTGTAGATGTTTTGCTCTCTCTTGTTGGGGATGAGAAGCTCCAAGACGACGACATCATTGCCGTTTTATGGGTTTGTGTGCTTTATCTTACTACTACCTTAATTAACGTCTGGCCATGCATATATTAACACGTGTTTGTTAGACACAATCTCAAAAAATATCATTATTTTAACACGAGTATTGCTAGGTGGCACTCAGAAATTTGATGTCGTAGTATCACCCCTCCCAGTAGCAATATAAAAAATCCTAGGATTAATTTTTTTTTGGTCTAAACAGATTAATAAAGGGTGAGTTTATATATACACAACGTTAAATTAAACTTTAATTAGCATACTAGGACAAAAGGCTACTTTTGACACCCCGCTACTTCTGCTGTCTAGTACTCTAGAAATCACAAATCTATTTTTGTTGTATTTTTTTTCCCTATCTTTCCAATAAAATATAGTAGCTCTCGCTGAATAAAAGGTAGAGAATGTGAATTTCAAGGAAAGAATTTTTTTCTTTAAGGTGTTAAAGGAGACAAATATAACAAACATGTGACTTCAATCCTATGACAATCATAGGTTTCAGCGGTGGGAATGCACTTTGCTTGCATGTACATCAAATTGTGTACTAGTATGTTTTTCAACGTACATATTTAAATATTAATTTTAATACTTTATTAGATTTAAGTGTTTATGACACACTCCCACCGGATTATATTATAAGAGATAAATTGGTCTAATTTTTTGGTCCAAAATATAAGAAACAAGCACCAATTTTTACATACATTAAAATGCTAAAACTATTTTTGTGTTAAAATATCTCATTGATACAGGAGATGATATTTCGTGGCACGGATACAACAGCACTTCTCACTGAATGGGTAATGGCTGAGCTTGTTTTGAACCAACAAGTGCAAACAAGGCTTCGCAACGAGATTGACAAGGTTGTGGGAGACAAAGAGGATGTCACAGATGCTGACGTCACGAAACTACCATACCTTGAAGCCATTATAAAGGAGACATTGCGATTGCATCCAATTGGGCCTCTCCTTTCATGGGCCCGTTTGTCCACGTCAGATGTCCAGCTCAGCAACGGGATGGTGGTCCCAGCCAACACAACAACAATGGTGAACATGTGGGCCATAACCCACGACCCCAGTGTGTGGCCAGAACCATGGTTGTTCAAGCCAGAGAGGTTTGTGAAGAGTGAAGGAGGTGTTGAAGTTGATGTGAGGGGTGTTGACCTTAGGCTTGCGCCGTTTGGAGCTGGACGTAGGGTTTGTCCCGGTAAGAACCTAGGTCTTGTGACTGTGAGCCTTTGGGTGGCTAGATTGGTTCACAAGTTTCAATGGTTTCAAGATATGGCTAACCCTGTTGACCTCACTGAGGTGCTCAAGCTATCTTGTGAGATGAAGAACCCCCTCAAAGCTGTGGCTATTCCTAGGGTTGTTTGAATTAAGTCTTAGAATTATGTATATTCTAAGGTTTAAGTACTTATGTGAGATATATACGTATGTGTGTTTGTTATATATTTATAAAAACTGGGGTTCTAGGAAGATCAAAAATTTTCCTAAAGCTGTACCGGTGTGAGGATATACTTATAGTTTTTATTATATGTTGTGTAACTATATATTACATGATGTCACTATACTAAATAAGTAGGCATGCTTTGCCTCTAAAATGAATACATATATGTAAGGTAAATGCCCTTTTATGTATGATAATAGCACTTGTGTGTTTGCCAATTTATATGTAAGGCAAGCACAATTAATATGTGTCAGTGTGTGCAGATGATAATCAATATATAAGTTTGGTATTTAATTAGAAGGGGAAAAAATCTCTTTGATGAAAGTTTGGTATTTAATTATAAGTTTGCCAATTTATGAAAGTGATACTTTAAGATTTGGTTTTGTTTTTTTCTTTTTTATTTTGTTAAAACAAAAAGGTGATTTTGAGTTACCTCGATCGGACAGATTAAAACTACAAAAAATAAATTAAATGATAAATGAGTAAATACTCTCTGAAAAACAAGAGAGAACCAAGAAATTTCCTTGGTTGACGATATCCAATAGTAATATATTGTCATCTCTTTCATTAATGACACATAATTTGTCATGTTCATTAAATGACGTGATAACATATCATTAGATGCACATATAAAATATTTTTACAATAAAAATGCATATAAATTAAATCCTGTTATCTTTCAAAAGAATGTTTATTTTAAACTATAAATGCACAAATATATTATGTATAATATACCTGCACATAACAATGATTTTCGTATTGCATAACCCAATATTAAATTTGTTTCATACAACAAACTCTTAGAATGATAGTCTTGACGTCAGGTTTTCAAACATAAAAAGGTACGTATAATATGGTATATTGGATTTCATATTAAGATACATATATAGAGGCTGGATTATGTAATTCTTATCTGTAATATTTGATAAGTGGAAATACTAAAATAAATCATCATTAAAACTTATGCCCGCATGACTTCCAAGTGGAGTGAAAAGGTGGTTTTGTGGTTTGGGAGAGGAGCATATATAGGGGTTGAAGAGATAAGGTGGCGTGAATTCGCATTCTCTCACTAACATTATTGAGAACTAACTAGTAATATTTAACATTATTAAAAAATTATGGAAGAGTTTGGCTTCCTCAAAGGTAATTAATTTCTCATGATAGTTGTTTTTGGACAGAGTCTCAACTCGAACAAGTTTGTTTAGCAAAGGTGCTATCTCTGATATGTGTGCCACTACTTGTGTGTTGTGTGGTACCCACCAGGAGTCGGTACTACATCTATTTGGTAGGAGCGCTTTTTCCTCTACGGTTTGGTACGCTATTGCTAGCTGACTGGGTTGTGATTTTGTGTAGCCTCTAGATCGCTTCTCCTCGTACCAGTTTACCCACCTTGGGGTAGCTCTCGATGTAGGCGTGGATTGGCGTTGATTTGGCATACTGTGCTCACTACAACATAAAACGAAATAGATAGCGCTTATTTTTTGCTTTTGCTAGCGCTTAAAAGCGCTACCTATTCAGCCGCTAGCGATCTTAGTTCGAAAAGACAACGTTTTAAAAGCGCTAGCTATGTTTGAGAATATATAGCACTTTTTCAAGGAAGCGCTATCTATTGTCAAGAATAGATAGCGCTTTTTAAAGGCGCTATATCTATTTTCAATAATAAATAGCCCTTTCTCAAGGAAGCGCTAGCTATTTTTTTTTTTTTACAATAGCAGTGTAACATAAATAGCTGTATAACAAATTATAACAAATGTTTCAATTATATTAAACTAAAATTCTAAAAATCATAAATTACATTTAATTAACAACAAATATTGATATAGATAGTCACCACAGATCAGGTTTTCTACTTCTAACAGAGAACAGATAAAAAACTTCACTTCTTGGAACAGGTTGTACTCAAGTAACATAGATACCAGAGAGATCCCTTAACATGCTATAGATAGTCACCACAGGCAGTTGATTAAGTCTGTCACTCCACAAAGCTGGAGTTACATCTTCATCATCTATATGTTTCATATCCATTTGCTTTTTATGCTCAACGTTTTTAGAACGCAATTGTTCCTATTAAAAAATAGGAACAATTGCGTTCTAAAAACGTTGAGCATAAAAAGCAAATGGATATGAAACATATACATGATGAAGATGTAACTCCAGCTTTGTGGAGGGATAGATTGGCATCCATTCCAAGTTGTGTCATGATTTTATATGTACCTGTGACCATAAAAAGTAGTAGGGCTATTTATACTATTCTACTAGAAGGGCTATCAAAATATAGAAAAATCTAGAATCATTTAAAGCATTTAGTGATTACAAGAAAATTCTGAAATGGTTCAAAGTAAGTGGTGGACGGTGCATTTAATTGTGGACGGTGGGGGTGGACGGTGCATTTAGTTTGGAAAGATGGATTTCTGTATCAGTTGCATTCCAAGAAAATAATGAAAATAAGAAAGTTGAATCCATCTCCAAAGTGTCTACACCCAAAACATGCAAGTATACAAACATGCAAGTATATAGTAAAATGAAACAAGGAGCTTCTGACAAAGATGTGCTACCTACATACCAAAACATCAACAAAATAGTTTCCCACTCAATCTATAATTTGACAGTCCATTAAACACTAAAATTGACTGTAGCGATAGCAAGTTTACTTAGGGTTTTGAAGATTGAGTTTCTAATTCAAATTCAAATACAATATAGACACTCACAGAGGTGGTGTCCACCCAAAGCTGCGAGACGAATCCCAAGCTAAGAACATAGTGAATGCGCCCATCACATGAGTTGGGTTCTTGTTGTCAGTTTCTCACACCATCCACTGGAAATAAAACAAATAAATTTCTTATTCCAACAAATAAATAATTCCCCAAAAAAAAACCAAACTTGCTAACAAATGAACAAATTTCTACTATTACTCACAGAGATGGTGTCCACTCAAAGTTGCCAGACGAATCCCAAGCTAAGAACAGAGCGAATGCTTATCACCTAAATTTGAATAAATTGCCTATCACATGAATTATAGGCAATTGTGTCTTGTTGTCTAAAATATGAACATCTTTTTGTAAAATTCTAACAGTTTAACAAGACACAATTCTCTTGGGTTAGGGTTGATAGAAAAAAAGGAGGAGAAGAGAGGAAGAGGGAGTGGCTATCGCGACCATCTGGATTAGGGTTAGGGTTAGGGTTTAATGGTGGGGGGATGAAGGAAAGAAGAAGAAGAGGGAGGATCCGAAAATGGGGAAGAGAATGAGGGGAGTGGCTCTGGATTTGGGGGACCCGATTTACAAACGGGCGATGAGGAGGACTCCGCTACGGAAGAGGACATCGCAGTCGGTGAGATGGCAGTCGAGGAGGCTCTGGAGAGTGGAGGAAAACGGCGTCGTGGAGGGTGTGGGAGATGGAGTGGAGGAGGTCAAGGGAGAGATGGCGTGGGAGGGAAGAGTTAAGAGGAACGCGTGAGAGGAAATAGGGTTTCAGAGCGAGAGAGGGCAATTTAATGAGGGAACGCGTGGGAATGAAGGTTAAAATATAGTAATCATGTAAGATATTAGCTAGCGCTTCCTTGGAGAAGCGCTAGTGAAGTCCAGTTCTCAAATCATAGATAGTGCTTTTCTAGGAAAGCACTAGTGAAGATCAGATAATTGATAGCACTTCCTGGAGAAAGCGCTAGCGATATCCTTATGCGAATTTTTGGTAGCATTTTACCGAAGAAGAGCTGTCTATATGTTTGTTTTAACTAGCGCTTATTCTAGATTACGCTAGTAAAGGCTCACTCATAATTTTAGCCAACGCTTTCAGAAAGAAGCGTTGTTTAAGATGGCGCCATATTTTTAATAATCTGTTGCAGTGGCTGTGGGCCATTTCGAACCTTCGGAATGGATGTGTCTTTTCCGGGGTAGCCTGATGCGGGCCATGCGATTGATCGTATTCAATCCTTGTCCTGGGGGTGGTTCCTGGTTAGGGACAAGTCCACTTCCTGTATGTATTATGAGTGATTTGTCGACCCCTAGGTTGTATTGCGAGGACATAGTTTTCTCGGCGTATATTCTTTTGTTTTGTTGGTTTTTAGGCCTTTAGTCTAACTATTGAGTAGCTGTATTGAGTTGGAGTACCCCTTGTACCTCCAATTAATATATTTTTGCCATTAAAAAAACTAACATTTACCATTAAAAAAAAGACTTCAAAGTAAAGCGACTTTTTATTCATTTCTATAAAAAGAAACAAAAGTTTCCCATTTTCAAATACAACGTGGTCAAATACACCATGAGATGCTAGCCATCCGATTTTGCTAATGAATACTCCGTTTTCGAATATAAATAATAAAAAATTCAAGTTTGATAATTCTAAATATATATAAATTTTAACTAACTTCACTCTATTTAATGATGTCTTATCCAAAATACTTTTCAATTAATTCAAATTTTATTTTTCAATAGCTTTTTTATTCTCATGGAACAATTTCCTATGAAGAACAATTGGGGATGCAATTTTTTTTATTACTTTAAGAAAACTAAATGAGATTAATTACTTTTGCTAAAAAGGTATAAAGTAGTTATTTTTCTTGTTTATATTGGATTACGAATAGAGTAAAGCAAACTGATCATTGCTTGTGCAGTTGGTAATAAAACGAAAAGGGATAAATTATTAGAAGATAAAAAGGTAATTTTAAACTAGAAATAAGTTAAACCAAATCAATAGCATACGTTGTTACTAACATTTTGTTGTGCACGTGCGAAAAAGAAAACGTTGAATGGATCCATCGGACAAAATTCAAATTGATTGAGGTTTAATGTAACTTTTGAATACATGGAAATTTAAATAACAAGCTAAAATATGCATGGAAGTGGCAGTTAAGAGACACCATAGAATTCACGAAGCTTCTACGGTTGACATTGTTAATTAAATGTATATGCATGGAAGTGGCAGTTAAGGGAAGCATCAAGATTAGGTCAGCCATGGTAACATGATCAGTTTTTTCGAGATGCAAGGTCCTTCCAGACATGCTATAGCTAGGTCGGTTACCCGTTGAATCTCCAAGTCTCAACTTATAGCCTAAAAAATTCGTTTTTTTTTTTTTGAGGTGCAAGGTCTTTGTTTGTAGCCATGTGAGCTAGGTCGGTTAACGCGTTGAATCTCCAATCCCCAACGGACAGTGAATAGCCTAAAAAAATCGTACTTACTTCCACGTATCAGTGTAACATATTGATTATTGGGAAGATACAAATCAGAGGAATAAAACGCAGGAGAAACAAAATTGATCAATCATTTATATTTATATGGATATGGATGAGTAAACGAATCGAGAACATTAGTCAGGTAGCTAGGTTTGTTTCCTTAGGACACAAATTGTTTAGCTTACATCCGACCCAAATGGAGGCTCTTGGGCCGGCTGTCCGAGCCCTTATTTTGGGCCTCAATTTTTCAGGAAAAATAAAGGGCTTTTATTTCCCCACCTCCCCCACTTAATTTTCCCACCTCCCCCACTCAAGGAAAAGACTATTTTACCCTTTACTTTTCCTATCTTCCGGATTCAAAATGTTGACGTTATTTTTTTTTTTGGAAAAATTTCAACCTCCGGATTCTTAATACCGGATCACTCCGGAGATAAGAATCCGGACTTTTTTGAACAATTTACCTCCCTTTTTGCTAGATCTGTAAAATTAAAAATTAACACGTCCGGATTCTTGTCTCCGGAGTGCTCCGGTATTAAGAATCCGGACGTGTTTTTGAACAATTCACCTCCCTTTTTGCTAGATCTGTAAAATTAAAATTAACACGTCCCGATTCTTATTACCGGATCACTTCGGAGACAAGAATCCGGACGTGTTAATTTTTTTGCTAGATTTAGAGTGTCCGGATTCTAAAATCCGGACGTGTTAATTTTTTGCTAGATTTAAAGTGTCCGGATTCTAAAATCCGGAATTATCCGGATTTAAGAATCCGGAGGTGGGAAAAGTTGGATTTTTAACAAATGGATATTTTAGAGCAAGGGCAAAGTTGGATTTTTAAAAATATGGGAGGTGGAAAAATTAAGTGGGGGAGGTGATGAAATAAAAGGCCAAAATAAACTATTGATTATACTTAAGAAGACATGTTTGATTTTGACCAAAAAAAAAAGACATATTTGACAAAAAAAACCTTAAGGAGGCCGCTAATTTTTCTATTAATCTTTTATTTAAAAGTTAATTATGTCTAAAAAGGCCTCTAATTTTTATGTGAATAGCTTTCAAAAATCTTTACCACAAAATTTGCTTTAGATCTAAAAGTATGTTGGAACGGCACGAAGCTCAAAGCACATAATTGTAAAATTAAGATTAGTCTGGCTAATCAGACTATAAAACATGTGAATTACAATGCATTCAGGTAAATAACTTAATTAAGCACTTAATGGGGTACATGACTTCACAAGAATTCGAATCTGGTTTCCCTAGGTTCTCCTCCTTATGTGAGTACGTTACTTCCACTCAACCTACACCTCATTGGTACTTTTGATTTTCAGGTCTTTTAAGACGAGTATAGGTTTTTTTTTTGATATTTTATTACTTTTTATTTAGCTTCAAGGCCACGAAGCATTGCTTGAGGGTTGGAAATTGTTTGTTCCATTTTCGTATCCTCTTTCTTTTCTCTAAATAAAAATATATTTCAGTCAAAAAAATTAACAAGTAAGAGATATGGTGCAAATTTAAGGAGAGAGAAATTTTTTCTAATGTACTATTTTTTATTGAGAAAAAAAAAAGAAATAAAAATAAACAAGGGATTTCTATTTTTTTTTATCTCACACCAATTTATAAACAAGCTAGTGTTTCCACACCAATTTGCATGAATTTAAAGTGACATTAAGAAATTTATAATTAAATAAATATGGTAAACTGATTTTACTAAAGCATTTTTCTTACATTTAATGGATAAAATAAGAATCCAATTAATGGTCAGTATTTGACAATTTCTTCTTATCTTTGGCTGAACATGCATGCCTCTGTGACTGTAACCATTTTGTCACTTGGGTTAATTTGGTTCGTGTCCGTGTCCTTTTGCACCCCTCTCTTTTTTTGTTGGATATGTTGCCACTTACATTGTATCTTGAGGCCGGGGACACTATTTAATTAAAGTACTTTTTCTTAGTTTCTTGAATTAAAAAAAATAGATCCAACCCACTTGTTCCCGGGTGGACCCAGAGGGTACCTTCGGGGAAGGATAAAGATGAAGCTCTGCCGGTCCTGGAGTCCGTCGTGGTGGTACCGCCAGTGTGGGTACCTGCGAAGCCACTTCGATGCTAAAGTCAGGTCCTATTCAATATAGTGTAGCCTTAATAGGGTTTATGAGTTACCTTATCTTTGTGGGTGGATGTCCTTATATAACCACTCAAATGGGCCCATAAGCGATTAACCTAGAGAAGGCCGACTGACCGAAGTGAATATAAAGACCCCCCGTTCGGTCGGCCACAGGGCTCTAAGTATCGGTCAGCTAGGCCTTTCAGTACACTACCGTTCGGTCGAGTACGGATCACAACCCTTCGAGCGCCGAGCCTGCAAGGCGAAAGCGCTCCACCAAGTCCTTCTGCCTTCGGACGGTCAATCCAGTCTGGTTTATCAGCGACATTCGTGAGCCCTTCAGTGTATAGCCGAACGACCGGATACCGATCAAAGCCCTTCGAGCGCCGAGCCTGCTAGGCAAAAACTGTTAGTCCTGTCTTGTCTCATCTGCGAACAAATATTCGTAAATTTGTAATAATAATGATTGTTTAACAACTAATGAAAAAGCTTAAAATGCATTAGTGTCTTATCTTTGTTTTGACCTAAATTGGGTTTATTCGGTCGTCCGAGATAATATAATATTTTCCTGCATTGAAGAAATCACATGAACAAATAATAACTTCACTTTTCTTCATTTTCCTATCGTATCCTAAGGTTTCCTGCATCTTTCATTTCAATCATTTTCATTTTAATCAGGTAATCATAACCATGTGGAAATAAGTGGGTAATAATTCCTTTCAAATAGTACTCGGCCATATGCTTCTCTGCATACCATTTTTCAAAACCATGTTTCTCTGGTATGGTCAGTCGAGCCGAAAAGCTTGCAATACATAAACTAGTTATGCAAACCAACTAATAATTTACCTTTGAAGTTTTCTGTTGTTGTTACCGGGGTTAGTTTTGTTGGTAACTCAAAGTTGCCCACTAACCACACTGTCAATTGCTGTTGTCGGGGCCAGTTTTACCGGTAACTTGTAGTTTTCCCGCTGGTCATCCAGTCGGTTGTTGTCGGGTAACTCGTAGTATACTGCTGGTCGTCCGGTCGGTTGTTGTTACTAGTGCCAGTTTTACTGGGTAACTTGTAGTTCTCCTGCTGGTCGTCCGGTTGGTTGTTGTTACAGGGGCCAGTTTTACCGGGTAACTTGTAGTTTTCCCGCTGATCGTCCAGTCGGTTGTTGTCCAGGTAACTCGTAGTTTCCCGCTGGGTTTCCGGTCCTTCTGTTGTAGGGCCAGTTTTATCGGGTAACTCGAAGTTCTCCCGTTGGTTTTCCAGTCCTTCTGTTGCTGGGCCAATTTTGCCGGGTAACTCGAAGTTCTCCCGCTGGGTTTCCGGTCCTTTGTGTTGGTAGGTCTTACATTGCCCGTAGGTCTTATGTTGCCTTTTGTTGCTCCCTCGCTCGGTCTTCTTATTTTAAGAGATATCTGAAACACTTAATGCACAATATTAGTAATTTCAATAAGAATTACACTCGGTCGGTTTAACAAGTAATTCCAACAAGAATCAATTGGTTGTTTGGGCGGCATCGAGTCATTGTTCGGGCATGAAATTTGGTCGGTTGGTTTCTCCGTTCTTTTGCTCGGTCGGTCCTCCTTTATATGGAGGGGGTAGATATGATTCCAACATTTGAAATTTTTCATTCCTATTCCCATTATAAGCAACAATAGCAATGTTCACGAGATTCCAAAATTTAGTTGTCCAAAAATAGTGAAAAATGAAGGTGTCATTAAACAATTTAGATAAATAACAAGTGAATCTATCTATAAGAACTCCCAAATTTAATCCATCACTGACTTTTATTCATATAGACATTTATCAATTCATAACAAGGATATTCTCACCAATGTTTAGAGGAAGAAGCAAACAAATTGTCAACTATGTAATCTTCATAGTTTTAACAACAAGAAACAAAAAATAAAGTTTTAGCAATATCAAGTTCCAGTTAACAAGGAACTCAATGAAAAAAGAGGGAGAGATTGAGGTACTCCCCATATAGTTTACCCGGTGAAAGAAGAAAGTTGAAGTAGTTGATCTTTTCCTGCTTGAAACAAAGGCCGAAGGTCAAATTTTGCATTATTGTTCCGCTAACTTTAGGGGTTAAAAGCAGTAGTTATTTCCACGCCTATGTTTTCTCCATTTGACTTTCCTTTAAGAGACAAATAAGCATGGCTTGCACTCCATCCAGACTTCGCAAATAGTCTTCACTCACATCACATGTGCATTGTTGATGGAGTTATGTTGGCGAAAGTAAAGATATCCCGACCTGTGTTTCCTTGTATAGCATAATATCAGAAAAACCATATATCGAGGTTGACATTAAATCAATTCCTCTTGTCTTAAATGCATGTCTCATTGATTCAACCGTGGCATGTAGTGATATATCTAACAAACTTATACTTCATATTAAAGATATGCAGCAACACATATTTTTCGTCTCTATTGTCATAGACACCCACATCAAGTTCAAATCATGTACTATATTTGGAGTTCCCAATTTCCTCGTCAAAAGTAAGCATATACATCCACTAAGATTCAAAAGTCAAATAGTTCCTTGTAAGCTCATTTTGTTTTGCTACACACTCATGAGCAAATATTTTATGCGCAAGCAAACTTCATTCCTATGGACAAGTGTCTAAACATGGTTTTTATACATGCAATAGAGTATCATAAACATCTCTACAAACATTAGCTGAGTTTTCAGTTAAACATTGGTAGTATAAGACCACTTCAAGGAACACATAATGTTATGAGCGACATAACCATTTGACACTAAAATATCACAAGAAACGAAATAAGAAAAAGAAAAAGGAGAGGAACCCCCTGTCCAAGAGATGCATAGGTGGCTGAGATAGTTATCCAGTTCTTTTTATTTCATAATGCTACTCCTTTGTACTTATTTGAATGACCGAGATATGCTTCCCCTGTTTACAATCAATTCGTCCATTTGATGCACATTTGCCCTGCTGCAATTCTAAAATAAAAACACTTAGCCAATCTTGTTTTAAATGACTTTTCCTTATGTCAGCAATCGGCACATAACATATATATCATCTAATGACTGGACATTACAGAGACTCCTCTGGTGGAAGACAAAAAATGCTTGTACATGTATGCCATGCATTGATGCATGTATCTATCCTTTCCTTAAAGGATCATTACCATCTGCCACACAAGCATTAGTCGTTCAAATATTTAATGGCATAACTGAGCTATGTCTTAGTCTATTGCATAAATGAAAAACTAAAAGAACATAACCTTGAAATTATCAAGAGAAGAACAGGGGAACACAAATTTGGTTTGTGCCTACAACTTCACTTGAATTAGTAACAGAGCAAGTTAAGATCTTGCACATTGTTGTCCGGCCTGAAAATAATGAATGGGTACACATACTATTTAAATATGTGTTGTACTTAAACCCAACATGAAAACAAGCCAAATGTTTATACGCTAGTTAGCATTATCTTCTCGGTACAAGTGGCACAATAATACAATTGTTAGAAAATAAGCACAAGCAAGTGATGACAAACAATATGCATCCTAAGTTGAGAACCAAGGCAAGAAATCGTTTCGTGAATCCCTTGTAAAATTTAAATAAAAGGAAGGAGGCTATACCTACTATCCCCTTTCACGAAAATAAAATTATGCTGTGATGTTAAATCAATTAAATAAGGCCGAAATATGAAACTTGCAATATTACATCATTGTCATCATTATCCGCAGCTTTGATTATGCTTTTCCTCATGCTATGGCATTGTAGCAGCTGCCTACCTACGTGCTTTATGCTAAGCTTTAAGTGTAAGTCCATAAATTTTCGGAGATTAACACTCGGATCAACTTCAGAACACATAGCATTAGCATCTTTCTAGAATTATTGAACATCATGCAGTAAAAACCTTTTCTCTTTACAAAATTATTCCAGAAAAGTAAGTCACCTCCAGATGATACCAAAATCAACCTTAGGAATATTTGATCTAAATTACCACCTAAAGCAAACTCCCCAAATAGTTTCGAAGGCAAAGGTTCTTTAGCACTTTTGAAAGATTTATAAGATGTAAACATATTGTTATCCCTCGCATAAGCCAAGCATAACCCGATCCATGAAAATTAACATAATATGCGAAGATTGTAACACTAAGCTTCATATTTGTATTCTTATCTCTTTTTTTTTAAGAGGAATGAAAGAATACTTTTAAACCTGGAAGGAAACCCTTGAACCAGGGAAGGATCGGCCTTGTTTTGTCCTCGTCATCACCCCAATCTCCTTTGATTCCACCGCTAGACGGTTGATCTGGATCTCCATGGTCAGATTCTAGAAATTTCTTGCATATATGTGCCTTGCCGAGAAAAGAAGGTGACGTTCAAGCACTAACAAGGGGTGCGAAGGCGCATATGATTGTTGCAAGAGGAACCGAGATGGAAGATTTAGGACTCTCAAACACTCAGTTGAGGTTATGGTTTTATGGTTTTTGGAACAATGACTTTGAGATTAGGGTATTCCAAGAGATCGAAATGGGGTTTTTGATTGACCAATCTTCAGATCTGGCCGAATGGATGGGTTATTGTAACGCTTGGCGTCGATGTGAGGACCGATCCTCCAGGTGAGGATCATGAGCACGTTGGTGTCGCTGAGGACCGGTTGTACGCAATGGAGCATGGCTGAGGGAGGGGGCCTCGGTTGAAGTTACAGCATTGCAGCCTTCAACACCACCAGACCAAGATCGACAAGACCGACAAAAAAGGAGATGTTCATTTTCCATGAAACCGTACTGCGAGAAAAGAGTGTGGTCGGGGAAGAGTTTTACCGCAGCCCCACGGTGGGCGCCAATGTTCCCAGGTGGAAGCAGAGGGTAACTTCGGGTAAGGATGAAGATGAAGCTCTGCCGGTCCTGGAGTCCGTCGTGGTGGTGTCGCCGGTGTGGGTACCTGTGAAGCCACTCCGATGCTAAAGTCAGGTCCCATTCAATATAGTATAGTTTTGTTAGGGTTTATGAGTTACCTTATCTTTGTGGGTAGATGTCCTTATATAGCCACTCAAATGGGCCCATAAGTGGGCCTCCTATTTAGGCCTGGAGAGATGATTAACCTAGAGAAGGTCGATCGACCGAAGTGAATATAAAGACCCCCCGTTCGATCAGCCACAGGGCTCTAAGTATCGGTCGGCTAGGCCTTTTAGTACGCGACCGTTCTGTCGAGTACGGATCACCACTTAAATTTGTTTAATCCTGTCCTTCTTCGATTTGTCAATGAAGGAACAGAGAGAGAGAGAGAGAGCAATTGCCAAAACATGGCAATACATCAGCAATTGCATATTTGCATTGATTTACGCATTATGCTCACACTAATATGTCAGTTGTGAGGAAAACTGGGAAATTAATGAGAACAATCAGCCACTAGAGAAACATATAAGCTATCCTTCTTACCTTCCCCGCCCTACCAAATATCTATTATCTATAGGGTCTTGCTAATGAGTGCCCTTGGGACACTTGTTAAAGAATCAAAAAATAGAAATTTTGTATCGGAAACAACTTTTAAACTTTCAAAGACTTGAATGCACAACTTCGAACATAATATTTCTATATTTGATTCCGTAAAGAGTGACCTTAGGGCACTTGTTAGCATTTATCTTATCTATATAGTTGTTGCGTTTGTGACTCACCTGCAAGCATCACAAACACCCACAGCAAAGTATACAAGATTCAAGAAAAAACAGATTTAGAAGTTTTTCAAGAACAGAAATGCAATGCAGTAAAACATGAATCAAGAAAGGAACGAACACACCAAAGTTGTTGACAGAGTTCGGCCAAAACAAAGCCTACGTCTCCGGGACTAAGCTCGCGCTCCAGTCCAGCTCCACTAGAATCAAGTTCAAGAAGATTACAATCACAGTATCGCAATTGGTTCACTCAGATTTCACTCTTCCCACTTACACCCAAAAGCCCTCAAGAATCGGGTTGATTCTTTCCTCTCTTTGATAGTGTTTCACTCAAGTGTTTTCCCCTGATTTCCAATCACGTATACTGATTACAAAATTAGTTTTGACACAGTAAACAGCACCTACTTATATGTGCACTAAGTCCTAACTGTGATTAATTTCCAATACAGTCAACAAGTCAAACACTACTACCACATAAGCAGTGACTTACAGCTGTGTGCTAAAATTATATGCCACATAAGCAACAATCTCCACCTTGGCATATTCTTCCCTTGACTCTAGAGATGAAACCGCGAGCTATCCTCATCCAGAAACCTGCTCAACCAGTGTCTACTCGCAGTAAGCTCATGCAGTGCTTGAACTTACTTAGAGCTACCACCTTTGTAATGAAATCAGCAGGATTTTCAGCAGTATGAATTTTTCTGATCTGAACCAGCCCCTCTGAAACAGCATCTCTTATCCAGTGATGCCTAATATCTATGTGTTTTGTTCGCTCGTGATAAGTGTGATTCTTGGACAAGTGAATCGCACTTTGATTGTCACAAAACACTTCAATATCATCTTGTTTTACTCCAAGTTCCTTACTCATCCCCTTTACCCAGATAGCCTCCTTCACAGCCTCCGTGATCCCAATATATTCAGCTTCAGTTGTGCTGAGAGCTACTACAGATTGCAGTGAAGCCCTCTAGCTTATTGTGTTCCCAAATAAAGTGAAAACATACCCTGTGAGTGACCTTCTTCTGTCCCTATCCCCTGCAAAGTCAGTGTCCACGTATCCAAGAGCTCCACCCGAATTCTGACCCCATTTTTCATACCTCAGACCTGTACAAACTGATCCCTTTAAGTACCTTAAAATGTGTTTAACAGCCAACCATTGTTGCTCTCCCGGATTTGACATGTATCTGCTCACTAAACTTACTGCATAGGCAATGTCTGGCCTAGTGCACACCATGGCGTACATCAAGCTACCCACTGCACTAGCATACGGCACCCTTTCCATATCCTTCTGCTCTTGACTTGTTTTTGGACAATTCTCAGCTGAAAGCTTAAAGTGTGCTGCAATAGGGATGATGGCTGGTTTTGCATCCTGTAAATTGAATTTCTGCATGATCCTTTTAAGGTAACTCTCTTGAGTGATAGTCAAATTCCATGTCCCTTGCTGTCTTGTGATCTCCATGCCAAGAATCCTCTCTGCTGGACCCAAATCTTTCATTTCAAACTCGGTTTTCAACTTCAGTTTCAGCCCTTGTATTTCTTCCATGCTGCTACTTGCTATCAATATGTCGTCAACATACAAGAGAAGATATATGTAGCTGCTGCCCTGTAATTTCTTGTAATACACACAGCAGTCATATTTGCTTCTCTTATATTTAATGCTCCGAATAAAACTGTCAAAACGCTTATACCATTGTCGCGGTGACTGCTTTAATCCATACAAGGATTTCTTAAGTTGACACACCCAACTTTCCTTGCCTTTGACCTCACACCCCTCTGGTTGCCTCATAAAGATTTTCTCCTCTAGCTCACCATGTAATAAAGCCGTCTTTACATCCATTTGTTCTAAGAAAAGATTAAATTCAGCAACAATTGCCAAAACCATCCTTATAGAACAATGCTTTACAACCAGAGAGAAAATCTCTGTGAAATCCACTCCTTCTCTTTGTGTGTATCCCTTAGCTACTAATCTTGCTTTGTAGCGGGGGGATCCACCTTTAGAGCTGCCTTCTTTCTTCTTGTAGATCCATTTGCTTCCTACAAGCTTTACTTCTTTGGCCTTTTCAACAAGAATCCATGTTTCATTTTTGTATAAAGACTTCATCTCTTCTTCCATTGCAAGCTGCCATTTTTTCTGGTCTTTTCCCTCAATGGCTTCCTTGTATGTCTTAGGTTCATCATCATTGAAGAATGTATCAGCATTGAGTGCATATGTTATTACATTTCATAACCAAACCTGTTTGGAGGTTTAACTGCCCTTCTTACCCTATCCCTACATAAGAGATAGTCTTGCTCAGCATTATCATCTGGTTCACTAACAATTTCATCATCAGAATTCGGTTCCTGCAGAATCTGTCCCACTGTTTTCTTCTCACAGCCCTGCTCCTTGTCAAACTCCACCTCAACCTGAGAATCCTCACTGTTACTGTCTTTCCCAATAACCTCTGAACCTGATTTGCTGCGGTTGATCAATTCTAATTCATGAAATTTAACATCCCTGCTGACTATACACTTCTTATCCTCAATAGACCAAATCTGATATCCTTTCACTCCATCCGGATAGCCTATAAAGAGACCTTTCTTAGCCCTTGGTTCAAGCTTACCCTCATTAACATGATAGTAAGCTGGACAACCAAAGATTCTAAGGTTTCCATACTCAGCTGGGCTGCCACTCCACATTTCTTGAGGGGTTTTCCTATCTAATGCAGTAGAGGGACTCCTATTGATTAAATAGCAAGCTGTATGAACAGCTTCCCCCCAAAAATGCTTTGGCAACTTGGCATTACTTAGCATACACCTAACTCTCTCAAGGAGGGTTCTATTCATCCTTTCGGCCAAACCGTTTTGCTGGGGTGTATGCCTCACTGTGAGATTTCTATAGATGCCATGATCCTTACAAAAATTATTAAACTTCTCTCCACAAAATTCTAACCCATTGTCAGTCCTTAGAGCTTTAACCTTTCTATCACACTGATTTTCAACCCGGTTTTTCCACTCCACAAAAGTTTTAAATGCCTCATCCTTACTCTTTAACAAATAAACCCATACTTTCCTACTGAAATCATCAATAAAAGTAAGGAAGTATTTGTTACCTCCATGAGTCGGAGTTCTGGAAGGCCCCCACATGTCTGAATGAATGTAGTCTAGTTTCCCCTTTGTCTTATGTGTTCCCGTGCTGAACTTGACCCTTGTTTGCTTCCCAAAGACACAATGCTCGCAGAAATCAAGTGCTTCAAGTTTATCTCCACAGAGCAGCCCCTGTTTTTCCAGCTCTTGCAGCCCTTTCTCACTTATGTGTGCAAGTCTTTGATGCCATAAAACTCCTTTGTTGATGCTGGAATTTGCAGCAACAGAGGAATAACCAGTAACTGCATCAGCCTTCAACACATATAAGCAATTCTTCTTCCTATCTCCTTTCATGACCACCCGAGACCCTTTCATAACCTTCAACACTGAATCTTCTGCTTTAAAACTGAACCCTGCATCCTCCAAGGTGCCCAGAGAGATCAAACTCCTCTTCAGTTCAGGCACATGTCTCACCCTTGTCATGATTTTAACAGTTCCATCGGCCGCTGAGCCTAATTGACCCAATTCCAACCACCTTGCATGTAGCATCATTCCCATAACCACTGTCCTCCCGAATACGGTTGGTACTCAAAAACCAGTCTTTGTTTGGGCACATATGGTAGGAACATCCTGAATCTAAAACCCACTCGATTCACCATTACCGCTTTTGCAAAGAACCAACAAGTCTGAACTCTCATAACCATCTGATGCCACTGATGCCTTCCCACTGTCTTCTTCACCGTGCTTCCACTTGCTCTTGCGATCTGGACAGTTCTTCTTGAAATGAACCTCCTTATGACAGATAAAGCATTTCAGCTTTGTTTTTTATTTTGATCTTGAGCGATTCTTTCCCTTGTTGTTGTCCCTTTTATCAGTTCTTCCAATTGCTGAGAGATTTCCCCTACCTCTGTTTCCCTGTTATCAGATTTCTTGGACAGTTCATTTGCCATTAAAGCTGCTTGAACTTCTTCCAGAGAGATAGAGTCTCTCCCATAGATGAGTGTGTCTGCCAGATTATCATAAGCACTTGACAGAGATCGAACCAACAGTAAAGCCTGATCTTCATCTTCAATTCTCACATCAATGTTTTCAAGATCCAAGATCAATCTATTGAATTCATCTAGATGATCTTCAACCGAAACACCAGATTGCATTTTTAGGGTATACAATCTTTGTTTCAGATACAAACGATTCGCCAATGTCTTCGTCATGTAGAGATGCTCGAGTTTCAGCCAGAGTGCAGCGGCGATCTTCTCCTTTGAAACCTCACGAAGAACTTTATCCCCCAAACAAAGAATTATCGCGCTGTGGGCCTTGTTCATCAGGTCCTTCTTCTCTTTGTCGGTGAGTGTTGCGGGCAATTTCTTTTCACCTTCCAACGCGTCTTCTAACCCTTGCTGGACCAGCAAGGCTCGCATCTTCAACCTCCATAAGGCAAAATCATTTTTGCCGTTGAATCTGTTGATGTCGAATTTCGTCATCGTCATTGATCGCCGTTCGCCGTTCTTGTATATCTAGCTCACGATACCAGTTGTTGCGTTTGTGACTCACCTGCAAGCATCACAAACACCCACAGCAAAGTATACAAGATTCAAGAAAAAACAGATTTAGAAGTTTTTCAAGAACAGAAATGCAATGCAGTAAAACATGAATCAAGAAAGGAACGAACACACCAAAGTTGTTGACGGAGTTCGGCCAAAACAAAGCCTACGTCTCCGGGACTAAGCTCGCGCTCCAGTCCAGCTCCACTAGAATCAAGTTCAAGAAGATTACAATCACAGTATCGCAATTGGTTCACTCAGATTTCACTCTTCCCACTTACACCCAAAAGCCCTCAAGAATCGGGTTGATTCTTTCCTCTCTTTGATAGTGTTTCACTCAAGTGTTTTCCCCTGATTTCCAATCGCGTATACTGATTACAAAATTAGTTTTGACACAGTAAACAGCACCTACTTATATGCGCACTAAGTCCTAACTGTGATTAATTTCCAATACAGTCAACAAGTCAAACACTACTGCCACATAAGCAGTGACTTACAGCTGTGTGCTAAAATTATATGCCACATAAGCAACAATAATAAATTTAACTATAATAAGGACACATGCTAAAAACTTGTTAATCTATTTTTCCCGTCAAAAGTCATTTTCCTACTAAAAATTTAACTATACTCCAAAAACTTAACCACACTATTGATTCCTTTTTCCCCACCATATGTTCATTGTTCCACTTCCACATGCTTAACGGAACTCGTACTATAATTTTTACCAATTATTAAATTTTAGGCTCCTCAATCATCTCATCAATTATATATAGCACAATCCTTAATTTCTTTTCATCTCTCAAGCAGCTCAAATTTTCAAGACCAAGCCAATGGAAAATCTTGCCCCATTGATTTAAAAAAAACCCCATTAGAAGAACTTCTAGACGATCTACAATGTATCTTGGTGTTAGAAAAAGGCCATGGGGAAGATATGCTGCTGAGATTAGGAACCCATACTAAAGAGAGACACTGGCTAGGCACATTTGACACTGCAGAAGAGGCTGCCATAGCCTATGTATGTGTTTGGTTCAGCGTCTATCCACCACAATCGCCAGTCTGATGCCGCAAACGCAATTCAAGCTCGATTCGAGATCGTTTGGTTGCGCGTTCGTTTCTACCCCCCATCGTGTGTATGATCATCAACTCGCGTTTTTGCTGAAGCTACAATCCCTAGCTTCTGAGTTCACCAGAGTATGTTATGCCGATACGTAAAGGTAAGTTTTCAATTTTGCCCTTCATAAATGCCCTTGATCACCTTCCTTCTCACCTACACCAAACCTGTAATAACTGCTATTCACTCTAACATTCCCTTTCAGTATATGGAAGCCTGCGATTGCTGTTTCTACCTACCTTAATTCCTTTATTTTTGCTAAACCTCATCACCTAACTTGCAAAATTTATTATTAGCTTGCTTTTAAATTAAGGTTCGTTGTTGCAATGTCTCAAGTCATCGATTGGAAGAGATAGCAGCCAGCAAGTTATGTGTTTTAGGTCCAAGGTAAGCTCCAAGTTGTGTCTTTCTACTTGTGCTTACTGATATTAAAAGAATGAGAATGATTGTTTGTGTTTAAAGAATGCCTTTACCGTGTTTGATAAAATGCCTATGAATAGATTTGTTTACTTCAGCATGTAAGAATGAGAATGAGATTTGTTTACTACAGCAGGATGAGAATGAGATTTATTCCCCTTTTTTCGTCACAAGTATCAGTGCCTAGCAGAAGCATGATATCTTTTTCCCAAAGTTCATGATATCTTTTTCCCAAAGATCAGAGACTATTTGCTGATAAAGATATTAATGTTTGGTTTTTGTTTGGTTTTTAATGTTTGGTTTCTTATAAAGATCAAAAGCATGATATCTTTTTACCATTTGCTGATATAGAGTAACATATCATTAAAGTATTTTTTCCCTCTTGCTTTTAAGTAGTTTCCCCATATATATTAAGCTGTCATTGTTGAATGGCCAATTTATTTGAGTTAATCGTATTGCAAGCATACAACTTTGCATTTCACAATGTCTGAAATTTGTATGTGTACATAATTCTGAAGGCAATATTCAAACTTTTACACAGAATAGCCTAATTCTATATATTGCATGTTGCAGATTGAGGTTCAACGACCCTTAACATAAAGATATTAATGTTTGGTTTCTGAAAAATATTGAATCTCTAACACCTTTCTTTTTGGTTTTTACTTCTTTTCTAGTTTTGATACACTTTCATATTTATTAAGTGCCTTTTTATTTAGTTTTGTGTTTATCTTGTGGTTTCCATTATGTGCTTACTTGGTCTATATAGAATATGAATCCTCCTTCAACAAACGATGGAGATAAGCGATCAAAAGCTGTTTGGGATCTCAAAGCAACTGAATATTTTGTCCAAACATTATTGGATCAAGTTTCCAAGGGGGACCGCATTGGTACCAACTTTACCAAGAAAGGGTGTATTGTTTCAGAATTTAATGACTTAACTGGAAGGAAGTATGACAAGGCTAAGCTAAAGAATAGGTATGATAGCCTTAGAAAGGATTGAAGAGCATGGTATAACTTATTTGGGAAAGAAACTGGATTAGGGTGGGATATTCAGAAAAATACATTTGACGCGCCGGATGGGTGGTGGGATAATAAGCAGCTGGTATGTCGTAATGAAGTTTAGTGTTTTCTAAGACTTGCACATTATATTTAGTGTTTATTATATGCTTATATGATGATGGCCTATGAAAATGCAGGAAAACCCTCTATATGGAAAATTTAGAAAATTTAGGAACAAGGGACTTCCGTTTGCTCACCAATTAACCACACTTTTCAAGGATATAGTGGCTAATGGAGAGTTCATGGTTGCACCATCATGTGTAGAATCATTGCCAAATGATCCTAATGATGATGATGATGGATATCACCCATGCCTAGAGAATATTGTCTTAGGCATGGAAGAAGGATCGGGTGATAGTGAAGATGCAAGTATCGGGGCAACAAATGAATTTGTAAATATTGGGCTGAATTCTACATAAGGAGTTATAAGCCAAAAGAGTTGAGAGAAGAGAAAGAGAACCAGTGGAGCTGAAAAGACAAGTAAGAAAAAGAGGAATGCCTTCTCAAAGATAGTTGAGGCAGTTAGTGTGATTGCGGAGACATGTAAGTCATGCAATGATACTATAACTAATGCATCTATTGGCAAAGTGATGGCTGAGATTCAATTTGGATGAAGTTATAACCGATCTCGATTGGCATGCAAAGTGTTGCCAGTTGATGATGTTTAAGCTAGCGAGGGAGATGTTTGTTGCCTTGCGAGGTTCAGAGGATAAGAGGTTGAATTGGCTTAAGCATACGGCAAATAACCCTTTGCTATTTATGAATATGTAATTGGACTTGCTGAAGAATTAGGAATTAAGGTGCTTATGTATTAGAATTGGCTTATGTATTAGGAATTAAGATGCTTATGTACTAGGACTTGCTTATGTATTAGGAATTAAGATGCTATTAGGACTTAAGATGTTGTTAACTTATGTATTAGGACTTAACTTATGTAGTAGGAGTTGCTTATGTATTAGGACTAGGCTGTTATGCCTTTATTTGAATCAATGCTATTAAGTTCTTGAATTATGGTTTCTGTTTTATAGGTTCTGTGTTGGTTCTGTTTTGATAATCAATGTTATACATTGTGTTGGTTCTGTTTTGCTGTGCATTGTGGCTGCACTGTGTTGGTTTTGTTTGCTGTTCAGTGGCTGCACTTTGTTTTCCATATCTAGACTTGCTTGCTTGAATATGCCAATGAGACAAAACAGTGGCTGCACTTTGTTTTCCATACTGCATAACATGTATATAACAAACGAGACAATTTTGTTTAGCTGCATATGACAACCTGCGCATGTTTAGCTTCATAATTGATCTTTTACTGCATAAATGATAATGGTTCTGTTTTGCTGCATAATTGATCTTTTGCTGCATAAATGATAATGTCTATATTGATCTTTTCCTGCATAATTTGCTGATATGAATTAGGTATTAAGGGAAAAAATGAATAGTTGGAGTGAACAATCGGAGCTTGAAGATGATGTTATTTTTTAAGAAGCTTTTTATATGGCTACACTAATTGGTGAGTATGCAGTAAAACATTTATGCAAAGAGCCATGTAAAACGAGTGAACTAACGGGACATGCATGGGTGCAAGAAATATTGCAAGGGAATCCCACTCGTTGCTATGAGATGTTTAGATTGGAAAAAAATATTTTTCATAGACTTTGCACTGAATTAGTTGAGCTTAGTTTGAAGTCCAATAACCGCATGGGGGTTGAAGAGATGGTTGCAATGTTTTTAGTTGTTGTTGGCCACAGGGTAGGTAATAGAACGATTTAAGAAATGTTCCAACACTCAGGAGAGACTGTAAGTAGACATTTTCATCAGGTACTATTTGCTTTCCTTAAGTTGTCCATGAAATATATTAAGCCTCAAGATCCTACGTTTCGTGATTGTGATGCAAAAATTAGGAGTGATCAACGGTATTGACCATTTTTTAAGAATGCTATAGGAGCAATTGATGGTACACATGTGCCATGTGTGGTTAGTGCTAGTGAAAAAACCAGGTTTATTGGAAGAAAATTGGAAGAAAGTGATATCCAACACAAAACATAATGGTTGTATGTGATTGGAACATGTGTTTCACTTTTGTATTAGCTGGGTGGGAAGGTACTACCCATGATGCCTACGTTTTTCACGTCGCTCTGACAAATGCGAACTTGAATTTTCCACATCCTCCACCATGTATATTCTTTTGTATGCCTACAAATAAATTGATTTATATTACTTTTCTTCTTTTCATTTTAATAATTTTATTTTTTATTAGGCAAGTATTATTTGGTGGATGCTGGCTATCCAACACCAATGGGGTACCTTGGTCCTTACAGATGTGAACGTTACCACCTTCCTGATTTTAGGCGCTCTCATGGGTTCGCAAATCATAATGAAGTATTCAATTATTATCACTCAAGTTTAAGGTGTACAATAGAAAAGACCTTTGGTGTATGGAAGAACATGTTTGCAATTCTACGTGGCATGCCTAAGTTTAAAATGGAAACACAAGTTAAAATAGTAGTTGCAACAATGACTATACATAACTTTATCCGAAGGATTGCTGAAATAGATATTGATTTCAGTTGTTATAAAGATGAAAACATAGCTCTTGACAGTGATGATTATCGTAGACCGGTTAACTTGGATCCATCTCAAATCTTAAGAACAGCTTCTTCATCAGAGATGGAACATGTTCGTGACTCGATTCGGAATCACATTATTGAGTATAAGCAAAATAATTAGTATTGTAGTCATGTTTGATATTTTATTGCACTTTAAATTATATTCTCTATTTGTAATTTTAATTTAAATACTTTATATTTAGTACTGTTATGCTAATTTAGTACTTATGTTGTCTATTTTACCAAAATTTAAGTTTCTAATATCACCATAAAAAAAAATAAGTTTCTAGTATAATTTTAAGTTAGGACCCATCTTGGTAATTGCACACCGAAAAACAATTTTGATCAAATCTATCCAACCAACATTGATTGATAAAAATCACTTTTTATGTTTACGTATCCAAACAAAAATCACGTTACGTTCAACTCATGTTTAACCAAAATCAATTCTATCAAAATCAATTCTCGTCACCGCAAAACCAAACACACGCTATGATCTTTCATCTATTAAAATTTGTGGCATTGATAATGCTCGAACTAATTTTCATTACCCTTTTGTATCTCTTCCAACGCCTCCTCTTTCATTGCCTCCTCCAAACCCACCACCGACCCCAGAGTTGGATGCAAGTGTCGACGGAGTTTGTTGTCCAGAGATGAAAGATGCTGCTTTTGATGGTGATGATGAAACGTTGGTTATTGCTTCCATCTTGCAAAGTTTTTCTAATTATGATAACTGCTCCTTATATATAGTTGTACGCAGCATCAATAATTACAATTTTAATATCCTAGTTGTATTCAACTATTATTAAAAATTCTGTTTGATTATGAAAAACCATATATTATAACAAGTGGCTAACTAGGTGTTATTTCATAAGGCTTCTACAGCAATTTTGTACTCAACTAAAGTGGCCAAATAATATTCTATTTTTCCTATGTACAAATTCTGTTTGTTCTGTTCGATTATGAAAAACCGTATATTATAACAAGTGGCTAACTAGGTGTTATTTGAGATTGCCCAGCGAATGACGAATGTCAGGGGCATACATCTAGGTCTTGTTAATGTCAACCGATATTATTATAAGTGGTTGTTAATTATCTATATCTATATCTAGTTTAATCGTAAAGTAAGGAGCTAACAAATTGATTCTGGTGGACATTTTGAATATTACTTCAAATGATGAATTTTGTTGATTCGCTGGAACATAAAATAATGTTCCTCTTGTTTTAAGGGGACTCCTACATGCACCCCACTTTTTTTTATCCATACACCCCTAAACCCCTTTTTCCCCCAAAATTACCCCTCCATCTCCCTTTTGCCTCTCCTTCCCTGTGAGTTGCGACCCCACCCCAGTGTCGTGCCCTTGTGACCCACTTCCCCCCACCCTGCCCCCACCCTTCTCCCCGACACTTTTTTCTTTTTCCTTATTCTGTAAACTATAAAGTTTCAGATTTCAAATTTTTTTCAAAAATTACAGGTTTTTAAATGCCAAAAAAAATGCCTGCCAAAAACTAAATTTCCACAATTAAAAAAAAAAGATTACACTGGGGGAAGGGGTCACGGGGGAAAGTAGGGCGGGGAGGTGAGAGGAGGAGAAAGAAAAGGAGGTGGTTGCAGGGGTAGGAAGAAGTAGGGGTATTTTTGGCAGCAAAGGGGAAGGGTGTACAGGACAAAAATATGGGGTGTATGTAATAGGCCTCCTTGCTTAGTTTTTTTACTTAAAACCCCCTTGCTTAACTAACAAACCATCTCTTTGCTGATAGCTCGGGCCCTCGGCGCCTTATCACGCCATTATTTGTGTAAGCTTGTTCTGTTCCTATTGGGCCTAGGCCCAAGGGCGATTCTTAAAATAAAAGGAAACCATGCAGTGTTTCACGTTTACGAACAATTATTACGCGAGCACATATTTATTGAGCACTAATTAAAAGTTTAAAATAATTTCAACACGAGTTTTGATTTAATTTTTTAACTTAATACATTTTTAGCATTTTATTAGTTCTACCTAATAGACACGGTATCTATATATGAAATATTTCATTAAATGCGATAGAAAGGAAGAAAAGAAATGCGAAGAGACCTGTGATGAAAAAAGAAAGAGATATAAAAAAAAAATGTGTAAAAGATTATAAAAAAAGTAATACGAAAAACACATCACTTTGTAATAAAATCTCTTCTATATTGTACCCAAAAAAAAAAAAGATCTCTTCTATATTGAGTAGTTAATTCTCATACACATACTCTATCCCAGGCAAAATGGCAAAGAAGACATAAGAAAAAGGATCCAAATATGAAAATTCTGCATATGTTTAGACTACTTTGAAACAACTAAGAGGAAAATTCTACATGCAATTTAATCTGAAAGTCTGGCCACAGAGTAAGTTCCCCACCTTCGAGTACCTGCACACCTTAATTAGTACCTGCAAAAAAAAAAAAAAATAATAGCATCGTTAAACTTAATAACCAAATGAAAAAAAATGATATCTAGAAAAGGAGTTTATTAATGCCCTATAGCCAACTCTTTTTTTAATTTAAACTTAAATGGTAATTAAACTGCATCGCCTTTCTTCTCAAATCATGAAAACAAAATAATCACCGACACAAAAATTTTAAACTTTGTATCTTGCTTCCTTCAAATACAAAAAAATAAAAAATAAACATCATAAATTTCCTTAAAACCAACATTAAATAACAAAACGCGATAAAATAACACATACCTTAACATAATAAAAATGCGTAAAGATGCCGCTAGTATTAATTATGCTGAGGGGGTGAACCCTTGCTAAGGGAAGGCCTTCGAGGGCCACGCCTTGCCATTAAACTTGCATTCTGCATCTGCGCACAGTGTAAACCCATTATATATAATTAAGGTTTTGGTCACTAATAAAAGAATTTATATTAAATGGGGTTAATTTTGCAATTTGGAGAAAGAGAAAGAGAAAGAGAAGCATACAGCGGTTTGAGTAGTAATTGTGGATGCAGGTGGATCTGTAGATTCTTGGGAGCTTTTCTGGCTACTGCTTGGAGAGTTAATTATTTCTGGGGTTACAATAGGATGACATGCACATGAAGGAGATTTTGGCAGTGAGTTTTCTTCCTCTTCATTGTGATTCATCTGTACTGAACCCATAGTAGTCTCAAAACCTAAACACCTCAAGAAAGACTTGAGTGCTTCTTGAAGAAAATAACATGGATGGTAAACATAGAAAGTTACTGTCCTCTCTTCTTCCTTCCCTTCCATTCTTCCACACGTCTCTCAATTAATCTTATGCTAGCACTGTTTTTCAATGCTTGTAATGTTTCTGGTGCTGATCTGCCAGTACACGCTTATAAATAAACCAGGTTCTCCCAAATTTCTATTTTTATAATTTTTAGTAGTATATATGATGATATATGAAAGATATGTAAAATATTTATTTTCAGTAAGAAGGTAAGAATTTTCTATTTTAAAAAGGTAAAGTGAGATATCATAATTTTTTTTGACAGCAGCATATCTTAATCAATAGTTGATATATTCTTATATATTTATGATTTATTATACTGCGATTGTAAATTATCCTAATTATTAATTATTATTTTTTATCAATGATTGAAATTACTTGTTTTTATAAATAAATAAATTAACTTTTTTCTTTTCATGAAATTATTACATCCGAGAAGATATCTATTACTAAAAGGGGCAGTGACTGTATTCTCCACATTTTACAGGTAGCACCATTTCATAGTCCTCAGTTAATGCTGCCAAACAGAAAGAATTGAAGTTATAAAAGCTATGCTACCTACTCCAGTGAATATGTCAGGTGATAGCGTAAATCAGCCGTACTAGTAGTATTCTTGATTTGTCACTTGTTAAATGTTTAATTAAGTTCAAATTAAAAGTTAGGTTAAATTACTTAAACGAGATAACTTTTAGTAGTATTTGTAAACTTGTTATGGTTGTGTAATACTACCCAGATAGTACTATAATTTATTTGTTATATTAAAATTATTTAACTTCTGAATTTGTCTTTTATTTTTTTTCTTTTTTATAATTATGTATTTTATTAATTAATTAAGTGATGAAATATCTAATTAATAAAATAATAATTAATATTATCTTAAATTTCTTTAAATAAAAAAATAAAATAAATAATCTCAAACACTATTTAAAAAATACAATAGAGGAAATCCTGAAGAAGTAAAGTTATTTATCATTTACTAACTTTATTTTTCAATAATCATATTTTAAATATTTCAAAAAAATCATATTTTAAATAAGTAACCACAAATTTGTCAAAAAATTTAATTTTCTTAATAAAAATTACACGCTTTTCAACATCAAATATTTTATCTTCTAATCGTAAATTATTTGTATGAGCAATAATTATAATTTATTCTATTTTTAGTTCATCTTTTAATATAAATGTGTCTGCTATGTAAAACGTTAAAAAAATTAAAAGAGAAATTTTGAAGGAAAAATAAGTCATAAATAAATTAAAACAATCGAATCTAAGATTCATATTTTTTTTAATATGTCAAACTCAAGCTTAATTATCTCTTCCGAAAAAATAAATAAGGTTGATTACTATCTTGTTTTTTGAAAAATAAGCCTTTAACTCCCTAATTGTTTACAACCATATCTAGTAAGAAAAAAAATTGTTTACAACCATATACTAACCAAGTTAAGATTCTCTTTATTTTTCAAAAGAAATAGATTGCTCTATTAAGAGAAAGATAAATACAAAAGTTTTAATAATTTAAATTTTTTAAAATTATAATAAAAGTTTGATATATAAAATCTCTTATTTGTGTTGTCTATCTCTCTTCTAAATAGAGCCCTCAATTTCTCTCAACTTATATTAACTCAATGACTTTACTAAAAAAAAAATCTAACTTTAATTACCAAAAAAAAAATACTAACCCAAATGACGATATCCTCTTGTCTTTATTGCACCTAATCTTATTTTTAATCACTTCTTACGATAGTCATAGGAACTAGGAAAATATTTAATCAACATCCACATGATATCCTTGACTTAGGGTCGACCCAAAGATGAGTGGGCCTAGGACAATATACAAACCTTTTTTTTCTCTAAGTCAGAAAACTTTAGATTAAGTCTTTTTGACAATATGTGTAATCCTTTTGTTTTATAAAAACTATAAGAGCAGATTTTTTGTTTTGTGAGTAAAATAAAATAAAATTAAAAACAAATATTTTTTTGTTAGTAGACTTAAAACTAGGATTTTAGTAGTCTTACCTGGCTCTGCCTTCACCCTACATCGGACAAATGAGCGCGAGTTTGAATGAGAACAATTGTAGTGTTTTAAATTTCTGTATTTTTTCAATTTTAAGAAAAATTTAATATAAATAACACAGTTATTGTATATATTTGTAACGACATTCAGAGAACAATGTTTAAAAAATATTTTAATTGGATTTGACCTAAATTTTTAAACTGAGGATTTTTATAAATATTTTTTATTTTATTGATAGTTTCGGATTAAGATATATAAAAAGTAATTATTATTAAAGGTTATAATGAATACAAGATTGTCGCCAAAAAAAAATAATGTATACAACATATTTATTCAAGACAAAATTGTGAATCTCCGTTTTATCAAAAAAAAAAAGGCTTAAATATGAAATTGGTCCCCCAAAAATTCGCAAAGTTCATTTTTCGTCCATAAAAAAAAATCTACAGGTTTTTAGTCCCCCAAATTTGAAAATATTTTTCCATCAGTCCCTCAAAAATTTGCCGTTATGATTTTAGTCCCTTAAAAATTCTAAAAATTCGTTTTTAGTCCCCAAAAATTCTAAAAGTTTGTTTTTAGTCTCCGCCACATAACTGACACAAATGGCGTCAGCTAGAGGGACTGACGAAAAAATATTTTCAAATTTAGGGGACTAAAAACCTGCAATTTTTTTTAGGAGACTAAAAACGAACTTTGCGAATTTTTGAGGGACCAATTTCATATTTAAGCAAAAAAAATTGTGAATCTCCGCAATTAATAAGGATTTTTTTTTTTACTGGATATGGATATGCAACCTTGTTTATAAAAGTTGCACCGATAAAGATTTTGTAATTTTGTAATGAAAAATTACAAAAGCAGTTGTAGTATCGTAGAGGATTAACTTTAGGCCTTTGTTTTTCGCGTCTTCCCTATTAATTTTCCCACCTCCCTTCCCTAATTAACTGACGATTTTACCCCAGCGAAATTACCATGTCGCGTCACTTTGTTGACGAATTTACGCGGCAATAAGGTGACACCCGTGTACTTTGCAAAGCATGAGTACTCATACAGGTGTCAACATGTTGACGCACGTACGCGTCAACAAGTTGACGTAAGTGCGCGTCAATTAGTTGACGCGTGTGTATCAGTTATGAATTTTTCAGTTTTATGTTGTGGTTGAGTTTGATTACCATGGACTCCATATTTCAGACACGCAAATCCTCATTAAAAGCGAGATATAAAAAACGACATAAATAATAAACATCAAACTGTCATCCATTACAAAACGACATAAATAAATAAGTTGTCTTAAAGACAAAACTATGAAAAGCCTAAAAATAAACTACTACGTCTGTGTCGAGATGTAGAGACTGACCCCCTGCTTCTCTTCCGCTGATATGTGGGCATAGTGGGGGGACGAGGATGGGCTAATCTAGCCAGCTCCTCCATCAGGTACCAACCAGGTGTATCAGGCTGCACCACCAAACACTCCAACATCATCGCATCAGCGATCCAACGGACCCTCTCCTATCTCGCATCCTGCATACAATAAAAACAAATATATTTACTGAATAAAATTATAATTCTCGCAAAGGAAACAAACAGACACTTCATACAAACTTACATCAGTAGCGTCTGGTGTTGGATCTCGCGCTGGACCAGTTGGTACATTTGTTGGGTAGATGTATGGGTGGGAGATCCTGCGGAACCACTCCATATACCCAGCCTCCACTGCCGACAGGTGAGGCACCACCCGATGACCAAGCTGGACCAGGTGCTGATCAAATGCAAACCATATACGGTCCAACGCCTCTAGGCTGACAGGCTGCCGTCGGATATCACGCGGATCCTTGGGATGCGCTGTACGTATCCAAACTGCCGCAATACCCGGTCTGGTAGGTATGGGAGCATCGTAGGATCAAACCGAATGAATCCCCTATACAATGTAATCGGCACCCAGCCTCTCGCAACTCTATGCTCCGCGTAAGGCTCCCATGTGACGTCGGCATCTGTGAGCCTGTCCAACGCATGACGGTATGGCTCCACCTTTCCGACACCCCTGGTCAATTTCCACCCGCTAGCTCGGGGCGCCTGCACGACCTAAACATCATCTAACTCCCGAGATCCGAATACGGCACCCTGGAAGTGCTCGTATATCCATGCCTGTACGAAAAATATTACCTCATGTAAGATTGAATTAAATATTAAATTTTAAATTTTAAAAATCTGTAAAACATACAAATTCGTACCTGTAACAGCATCGCATAACCTGCCAGCTACCTCGTCGCCGCTCTGCTAGCCTCCCAGAGCTGGTCATACATAAATACAAGGGCCATGGCACCCCATGCATAGTTGCTGACCAAAATGAGGTCCCTAAATATGTCCAGGTACGCAACCCGTGTCTGGGACTGGCTCTTGTTGGCAAAAATGGTGTTGTCAACTAGGTGTAGCAGGAAAGCCCTCATTGTCCTCTCCCACTGCTCATCCCTACAGCACCTCGGGTAAACCTCATCTCGAAGCCACATGAGGCTGCACAGCGCTCCCTTATCTGTCTGTTGTCGTGCCTCAAGCATGGGCACGCCCAACAAGGTGTGCAACCATGCTGCCGCTTCTGCCTTGTCCAAGTCTGGTATGCTGAAAAACGTCCCCCTCACTGGAATATGCAGAAGCTGGGAGACATCATCCAATGTGATCGTCACCTCCCCAACTGGCAGGTGGAAGCTACTGGTGTTCAGCTGCCATCTCTCTGTAAATGCACTGAGCAGCCCTTTGTCTACAGTGCTGTAGCTACTGCGACAAAGGTCCACTAGCTAAGAATCCTCCATAAGCTACTTAATCTCCTTCATAGCCACTACCTTTACCACGATTTTGTCGTGGTTTACGATCTTCAACTCGCCGCGATCAAACTAGAATCAACAAAGATAAGGGTCAATTGCATTCAAATGCCAAATGAAACCGACAAAATAATAACTTCAACTGTTACTTACCTCGCTAGTCCACAATGGTATGCCGACGTGATCGGCATATGAGAGAAGGACTGATGTGTCCTCTGGGCCTCCTGGGAACGAATCGTCGGCCTTCTACTGATGAGAGACAGTCTCAGTCACCTGCACTGTCGGGGAGGCCTCAGGCACAGGCACATGAGGGGCAGCCTCAGGCACAAGCACATCAACGGCAACGGCAGCCTCGGGCACAGGCACATCGACAGGGTCAACCTGAGGCACGGGCACATTGACAGCAGGGGCAGCCTCAGGCACATCAACGGCAGTGGCAGCCTCATGCTAGTGAGTGGCAGCGCGACGACGCGTCTTGCGCGGGTTCTGGGTCACGCGCATCTTGCGCTCCAATGCAGTCGGTGGTTTTCGGCGAGCACCATCTACCCCGATGTTAGTCTTCACCATATCTGTATAAAAGTCGTCAAACACAAGCAATAAATCAGTCTCAAGGAGCAAAAGATGCAATAGCAAAAATTTCAGGTTTTGAACATAGGCGTCAAAAAGTTGACGCATGTGTTAAATTCAACTCTGGAATTTTTACTTCATGCGTCAACTTCTTGACGCGTTAGGGCGTCAACTTGTTGACATGCAGATGCGTCAACTTGTTGACGCCTGAAGTAAAAATTCCAGAGTTGAATTTAACACATTCGTCAACTTGTTGATGCGTTCATGCGTCAACTTGTTGATTCGCGGTGTAAATTTACTGAAAAAACCTTCTCTGATAGGTTGCTCGGTGTCTGAGGGGAGGGGAGGTGGCGCTTCTCGTATCTCCAACCGCGGTTCGTGAAAGGGGGGAGGGGAGGATGTGAGGGTTGGTGAAAGAGGGGAGGACGTGATGTATGGGAGGGGAGGGGAATCGAATCGGGAAAATGGGGGAGGGGAGGGGTCGCGCGGAGGTTAACAAACGAGGGAAGAAGAAGAGGGAGGTGGGGAAGTGAGGGAGGGAAGAGGGAGGTGATGAAGGTTAATGATAAGTGAGGGGTAGTTTTGTATTTTCATGGGGAGGAAAGGTGGGAAAATTAAATGGGGGAGGTGCCAATAACAAAACCCTTAACTTTATTTATCTACACTGGGCTTTATCTATGACTGATTAGGCTTATCCCTTGCTCATGGGCTCAACCGAACTATAATGTGGACCTAAGCCCATAAAATATAGAATGTTGTTATTGCGACCCCCCTTTTTAATTTTCCTACCCCGTCTTCACATAAAAGACAAACATTACCCTAACCCTAATCTAACCCTCAAAACCCCACCCCCCAACATTCTCTACAGCCATCACTCTCTCATAGCCCCCACCATTCTCTCTCAATTGTCTTTCATTTCACTCTCTAAGGATCCCCCAGCGTCTCATTGTTTGTCGTCGTCGTCATCACGTGCCCCTCCCCAACGTTTGTCGTTTGCTGTCACTATAGAGGTAAAATCACGCATATTTTTTCCTGAGTTTTGATAGTATACGAAAACTAGTTTTCGAATGTTATTAATATGTGTTGTGTCATACATAACTTGTTTCTATATACACCCAAAATCTAGTTTTCGTACGCCATACTAATATCGTCTAGAAACTACTTTCTGGCTGCATCCAGGATCTAGATTTCAGATGCTGACAAAACCTAGGAAAAAAATGCAGAATATGAAATCTTGTTTCCAGACATTACAAAAATGCCTTTTTAACAGTTTTGACGATTGTAGCTATGACACGCGCGAAGGGGTCTCGTTCTATCACAAACATAGTTTGACAGTTTTTTTGTGTGTATTACAATGGTCAAATAAAAAAAACTAATCAAGGGAGCCATTTGAATGTGATGCCCCAAGATCATTTAGTATAAATTAAGGCATCACACTAGAAGCCTTGAAGGAACAGTTTCATGATAAGATTATAGATGGAGAGGTGTTGCCAACACACTGCTCCAACGGTCATTTGCTCGCGTAGACTGTGTAGAGGTGCTGCCTCCTCGCAACGTTGGTGATCGAAAGCACACTTCAAAAGGTAAACAATGAGCCTAATATGATTCTCATAGTATTGTGTGATATTTGTAATGGGAAATTCCCATCTTGAAACTATACTTTAAAAGTTTATCTCTTGATTGTCCAACAGTTATCAGCACGCCAAAATCCCATATAAGTAAATGTCACAAAGAATGTGATATCAGTTGATGTAACGCCATCTACGACAACTAATTAATGGAAACTAATATCTGTTAGTCTTGTATATAGTATCAGTAAGTAAAACAATGTTGAAAGAATTCATAAGTGTGATGACGTATCTCTAACGACATAGGAACCATCAACCCTTTTGTTTCAGTAAATCATCATGATGCATCAAGTTCATTAGATATTGCCATTCGGCTTTGTCTTCTCTTTGAATGTACTAATTTTTCTAATGTGCATTGTAAACCTTCTTAATTTTGGTGCAGCTCTTTGGATTGTTCTCTTTCACTGATAGCAATATGTTTTTTGGTTTGATTATAAGACATCTCTTCAGCATATAGTCGACTAACATATGATGACCCACCAAGCTTTCGGCTAACTCATGGTTGTGAGATCCACTCATTATCTTAACAATCCACCCATCACCACTTTTCAATGGTCTTCCTTTTTATCTAAATTGACACTCGTATTTTCTTGTACTAGTAGCTCTGATCCCGTACGATTGTTCATTTGTTTGGTTTACACTTACCACCCCTTTCACAACCCAAAATTACAAATATCTTCCTTTCTGCCTTCCCGTTCTGTGATCTTAAAATGACAATCATACTACCATTTGCTTTCTCGACATTTCATGCTCAAGCCAATAGGCCATCTTGGGTAGGAAATACCTAAAAATATAATCTCAATTGCTTAACCAACAGATCAATGGTCATAATTTAACAAATTTAATTTACCAGCTAAGTACCTTTGTAATGGTGAATGCACGAGTACAATCCATGGACATGAGCTTTGTAATTGGCATGTGATATCCTTAGACATTGTCACGTCAATATAGTCTTATTCCATGTTAATTTATTTGCACCACAAATGAAGCATGTTAATTTCTAAACTTTAACACTCTTTCGAAATCTTGTTTCTTGACTCATATCATGGTGTGGTCTGGAAACTAGTTTCCAAATGATTACATAATCTAATTTCATCACCATACCACGATGTGAGTTCGAAAACGTGGTTTCTAGACATTGAAAATATAAGTTTCCTAACGTTCGGCAGCTAGTTATCGAACAGTTCCAAAAACTAGTTGTCGGATGACACTACAATGTGGTTCCGAAAACATAGTTTTTGAACATTGGAAATATGGACTTCTTGACATCCAGAAACTAAATTTTGGATTCGTTCAACAATTCTTGTCCGAAAAATTTAAAAACACGAGGCAAAAAAACCTTTCGCGCTGAGTTGCAAAACGAAAGAAGGAAATATCGGCGGCTGCAGATGGACCTTCACCCTTCTTCGAGATCTGGCCACCAGAGGTGTTGTCGGCCACCACATGGGGTGGGTGGTAGAGGAATGAAGGTGGCATTTCCTTCTTCTTCGTCATTTTGCAGCTCAATGCAAATTTTAGCGAAAATACCCTTTAAAATAACCATCAAACCACCCACAATTACTCTTTCACACATTTACTCTTTCTTCACCAAAGTTTACAATTTCTTTTTTCTATAGTGGTCTCAAAACTCTCTCTCTCTCTCTGAAAATCTTGATTATCACGGTTTTCATCTCAATCTATGCAAAACTTTGGCAAATTTATATTTATGCGACAAAACACAATAAAAATTACACATCAAAGTGCAATAAAAAATGCGAACAGATTGGTACGATAGTACCCATCTTTCCGTTAGTAGTAGTAGTAGTAGTAATAATAATAATAATACTAATAATAATAATAATAATAATAATATTTTTTGGGTCAAAGGTGCAATATATTCATTCACTGGGCAAAGGCCACAAATACATTACACCAAGAGTAAACCCTCCACCTGCTCACGGGGGGTACATTACAAGAATACACACCAGCTTACAAGACCACCAAAAGTGACACAGTGCAACAAATAAAACTGACAGACGAATTTAGCCTTCTTCAACTCCACTAGCCCTACTCTGCAACTGCTCTGAAGTGCCAGGCCATGTCAATTGAAGCTCCTAAATATCAGACATGATTACTAGCAGAGGAAGGAAACATGAAAAACTGGAGTCTATCTAATCGGTTTGGCCTCTTTTTTCAATTGATTACAAAGAATTTGTGACTAAACCAAGAAAATTTCCATAAGCCAACTGCATCTAACTTTGAAGTAGTCTCAAAAGCTCAGCGCAAAACTTGTCTTCATCAGCCTCGACAATATCTCCAACAAATCTATCAATAGAGAGCAGGATTGCAGCTGAACAGACTAGCTAGGCTAACTAGCATATACAAAGTTTCCAATTAACTAGCTTAAAAGATGAAACGAAGGACACACAAATAGGAAAGAATTAACAACAGGAAGGAACAGACAAACAGTACCAATAACAATGATAGTATCAACAACAACAACTAAGGAACAACTTCAACAACAAAACAAACAACTAAAAACAAACAACAACAACAACAATTACGAAAACAACAACAGCAACGAGGAAGCAAACTTCTCCATAACCAAGTTGACCAAAGTAGTGAGGATGAAATCAGTACAACGGAGCTCCATCGAGAGTTTCAGATCATGAAACTAACCTGTGGAATTTATTGCAAAATGTTGGGAAAAGAGGATGTTTAGGTTAGATTTATCCATAGAGGTTGCGCACAACGACCGGGAAGGAAGAAATTGAGATTCGCACACCGATCCTGATCGCAAATTTGCCCCTGCTTTCATGGCGATTGACATCGCCGTTACCGTCTCCTTCACCAAAACATTGCACATCCTGTCCACCATGAGAACCGCCATGAAAATCAGCAGGAGAAGCAACACCGTGTCGCTGTGCCAAGGCGATACCTGATGCCGCACCAAAACCCTAGCTACAGGATACCTCAAACCGACTCTAGAATTATATCAACAATAATAATAATAATAATAATAATAATAATATGAAAGGGGCGAAGGCTCATACCCATGTGAATATGAGCGGTTTGGGTTAGTCCCAAACTGTAAATTAGAGAAATAGTCCATATTGAAAAGGCAATCGGCTTTTTTCATGGGCCCCTCGGGCGAATGTATGATGAATGCGACCATTTGGTTTTTTCTATACAACAAAACATTATTTATTTGTAAGGCATGGAGTTCCAAGTGAAAATAAAAATAAAGAAAAGCTCACACACGTGGGAGTGGGAAAGTACCCCTGTACCAAATCAACCACTTAACATAAAAATCCAAAATTAGTGGGTTTGGATATTATTATTTGGTTTGGAATTGAATCGGTTGGTGTTGGGCAGATTGATGGATGGATACATGTGTATATGAAAATGTCTCTTTCTGTTAACACCACAAACTTCAGGCTTGGTGTTTGTCCTCATGGGTGGAAGCACCAGATATCAAACATTTAAATCTTTTATTATCAACTCATTTTTATATTTAAAAAAGAAAGATTGATACGTGGCTTTTCACATTTTCAAACACAAAAAGGGTAATACAATTAATTATTCTGTTGTGTTTGCTTTAAGCAACTTTTTGCTGGCATTTAAAAACAAACGAAGTTTATTTCATATTCGGAAGATTAAACTTTGTTAGTCATAAAAATAATTTTTACCAGTAGAAAATAAAGTTTCAATTTCAAGGTTTTATGAAATATAAACACGAACACATTTTTCTCCTTTCTAATAAAAAAAAATATAGAATATGAAATAGGATTTTTCTCCTTTCTAATAAAAAAAAATATAGAATACGAAATAGGAGAAGAGAGAAGTTAAGGTAAGAATATAAAAATATATTTATATGTAACCCAAAAAAAAATAAAAATACATTTACATTCTTATTATTTTATTATATAAAAGTCAATTTTATGTTTAAAAATATAACGAGGGAAGAATATAAAAAAATCGTTTATTAAAAAGTAATAGTTACAATTTTTTTGACGCAATAGTTGGAAATTGACTAACACATTTTCTGACACTATCTTTTTAATAATATCTCTATTATTGGTTTAAAATTATGCGAATCACACTTATTTATATGGGCTTTGTTTCTATGTCGAGGGATCCATTTCCAACATAATAAGACTCATATGAATTGCAACTAATAATAAAGAGAGTGTTGGACAAAAAATGTCTGATGTATTGTTGCATTTCTCTAATAGTTAAATAGTCAAAGCTTATGCATACTATTAAATTGAAATTTTTATATAATTACAAAGTTTAAACAATAGTAATATACATAATGCAACAATATTATCCACATTTGTTAGCCCAAGTGACAAGAAACTGATTTGAAAAAAAATTAGGTGTTGTTCAATATATGTTATTTGTGCTGTTCACCGATTATAATATGTCACGTGAATGAAATTGTTCACTTAAATTTAAATTTAAAATGATCATACTTTTACTAGTGAATATATAATCCATGTGTTGAATTGTGATTTGAGAACAGTAAAAGTTGTTGTATTATCATTATAATACTGGAATAATTGACTTGTGCATGCTGTTGAAAATTATTACAGAATAATTTATATCTTTTAAGTCAATAGTAGCATAATGCATGTAGTGTATGAAATATACTGAATAGTAAGTAAATAATGTGTAGTATTTTGTATAATTTTAATAATAAAATTTAAATTATTAAAACTTTATATTACTTTGTTATTTTTCTATATAAATCGCATAATCTTTTAGTGGTTAGGGTTCTCCGTTGCATACTCTGCTATTGAATGACAAAATGAGCATACTACAACGGAGTCATGCCATACAGAGGTTATTATATTTAGTTCAGGCAACGCACAATGTGTGTGTATATATATATGTGTTTGTGTGTGTGCGCACGCGTGTGTGTGTTAATGTATATTATATATAGTGTTAATTTCCATTATTAATGTATATTATTTATATTTATTAAAAGAGTCATTTAGATGAATTTATGTATTAGTGTTATTTTTTGTGAAATATTCAATCTGTTTATGATATATTTTTAATTTCAAGTTTAAATACTAATAGATTTTTATTTAGATAATAATATATTTTCATGTAAAATATTCATTTATATTTGGAGTATTTTATCCTACTTGCTTTCTATATGTTTATAAAAAAAATTGCTTTCTATATTAATCAATTTACATGTAGGCATTAATTTTTAAAAGACAATTTTAATTTTCCCTTTATTCAATAAAAACAGGTAATTTAAATTTGCTCATATTTTTAAATAAATTAGTTAGGTGGGAAGATAATAAATAAGAAAGTAACAATGATTTGTCTAAAATTTTTAACATTTGGATGTTTCTATATTAAAATAATTATATAGTTTGTTTTAAGTTATATAATAAATGTTATCATTATTTTTTGATGAAGACATTTTTTGATTTGTGTACTAATAATTTTGTATTAATAATGAAACACACACACACACATATATATCAAAAAATACCTTTAATATATCAATGAGAATTTATGCACCCTCATATGAAAAAAAAAATCACAATCTAAATTTACGCACCCTCATGGTTGCCGATGGATATTTATATACAATTGCTAGATATCCCATATAGGTAGCTCAGTGGTTGAGCCAAATAAGGGCCCGTTTGGATTAAAGTTTGCGAACGGACGTTTGATTCAACGTCATTTTGTAAACGGATGTTTGGTTAAAACTGAGTTTACCGTAACGTGATTTCTGTTTAGATACTTTTTTCGCAAACACACATTTGACAAAATGAAAATTGTTTGGATGATGTTAATCAAACGTACTTTTAAATGTGTAATTACCAAAGAGGGTATGAGTTTTATAATGTAGTATTAATAATATTTTTTTATTACTTTGTTAAAAAAATAAATTCCACTAACAGGTGAGGAAATTCCCAATACAATCTTAGTAAAAGTATAAAACAACAAGCTAATATATATGCCCCAAATTTAAAAATAAAATAACAAGAAAAATATATAGAGCAAAAAATTTAATCAATAACAAAAAAATAAATATAGAGAAAATTTCAGATATTTTAAATTTTCAATATCTAATTAATGTACAACATTTATTTAAATATAAAAGAAATGAGGTGACGACAAAATAAAATAGGTGATGAAGGGCAAAATCGGGAGTCAAATCTCCCAACGGAAAACGGGAAAAGGAAAAGCAAGGGGATCATTCCTTCCATCCCAACCAACGTTTGATGGCAAATTCCGTTTCATCGACGGAAGTTGAGGGCATCCAAACGAAGAGGAAAATCAGTTCGCCGTTGGAAACGGACGTTGAGAGGATGAGAACGGCGATCCAAACAGGCACTAACATGAAGGAATTGCAAGCAGGAGGTACAGAAATCCTTGCCACTAATAAAATCTCCTTCTGCTCTAACAAACTAATTACTAACATTTGTCTATAATAGAAAAAAAAAAAAAAACAATTTGCAACTGCTAGATCTTTCTGAAAAGTCAGTTGTTCAAGTAAATCTTTCTTCTTCTCTCAACTGGCCTTCGATTCTCACCGAGCTGCTACTTCCCACCTCTTCGATCGATTATTTTCGAAGTCATAAAAAACCATAATTAAACTCTCATCTCTCAACTCAATAGCATTCTAATCCCTTACATTACATTGTTTTTTGCAGATTCCGTTAGGTCCATTTTATTTTCCAGAAAAGATATGATAATTCATGTAACCAAAAAAAAAAAAAAGATATGATAACTCAGTGTCTGATTCTGATCTATGCACGTCCAGGGACATGGAACCGGAAAGAGTTAACATTAGATATTTAGATTTATATAATAGCTTTGTTGTTATTTTAACTGCAATATGTCAACTAACTACTATGTTGTGTCCTGTTATCAGTTTAGAAGATGTGTATGAGGCACTGAGTTGGAGAGAAGGGACTTCGACGAGGATGCAGTAATGCTAATGTTGATGGGTCTCAGTATTGATGCTGATTCACTAAAAAATTTATTTGTCCAGCCTCATACTGTGGTAACAATTTTCGGAATAAAATAGCATAGCACTTGATGTAAGTGGCTACATGTCCAATATATTTATACAGAAACCTTGATTTAGTCCTTAATATATCTGCACAGAAATCTTGATTTAGTCCGAATGATTTGATCCTTTTGTTCTTTTAGGTACAAACATATATAAACAAATATTACCCGGCAATGGTAGTCACATCACATAGTTTAATATGTGATATAGCATCCTCAATATCATCTACACGATCCTACATAAACTATATATAAATGATTTCTCAATAACTAAATTAAATGAATACTTTTATATCTTTAACAGGTCATAAAAGATAGCGCAATCCCTTTTTCTTATTGCTTGTCTCTCTTACATTGGTTAACTATGATTTGCCATTTCATATGAAGCTTTTCTCTTTTCTATAGTATTTTAAGTAATGTTCCAAATTTTGGTCAACAACTTGGTTCCCATATAAAAATCTTACTAATGATTCATTCACGTACTTTAACGTTTTAATGACTTTTGCCATCAGAAGAGCAGAGAATGAAATCAATCCCTTCTTTTTAAGTAAGAACTTTAAATCAGAAGAAACAAAAGAATTTGATGCTTGAACATCCTAATCTGCATCTGAATCATATCTGGACTAAGCCTTGCCATCATCCTCACAGCCTGCACAGCCAAAAGGACAAAGTAAGCATGTAAAGTTTTTTTTTTTTTTTTTTTTGCACCCACAGAAAAAATGCATGTGTCATTCCACAGCTTTAAATAATAACTAAATGCATTTGACATCACAAGAATACCAATACTAAATAAATGTCAACAGAAATTTGAGGGCAAGGCAGCAAGCAGGTCACAAAACTAACCATATCAACATGAAAACATGTTTATTACCAGTAAGCTGCATACAAAGTATTGAACATAGGTACACTTGAATTTCATAATCAGATTATAATCTTTTCTTTTATATAAACATATGCTTATATTACCAGTAAGTTGCACTTTAGTTTGTTCTCGACCTTTTCAAGGCTTTAGCCATAGCAGCCATGATATCCGGGGGGATTTAAATATATCTCCATGAGATGTACTGTTAAGTGTTAATGACATTGTACTCTTCCATAAATTTGTGCCTCAAAGATTCCAGTCCCTAATAGTACATTTGAGTTGTTAGAGCAACAAAATGGAGCAATAATGTCACGAAGAAAAAACAAGTAGAATATAAAGCAACAGAAAAGGGAAGATTATGAATTGTTCCATAGGAACAAAAAATGATCTTGCAAATCTAAATTAACATAAGAATCTAAATCTATGAGAGCTGAGAGGGATGATCAACAACAAAACAGAAATAAGTTTGATTGATATACAATGAATTTTGCCATTATTATATATGTTTAAGTCAAATAGAATTGAAAAGTTACTCGATAACGTTATAAATCTGGAATTTTATATTGAAAAAGTTTCTGCAAGCCCTTTTGGACTCTTTCCCAGGGCTTGTAACAACACGCTATAAAAATAATTGTGACAACTGAATGATCTTATCACCTTATATTCCAAACAATATTCAATTTATTATAATATTGAATACCTTAGCTGCTCTTGTCCTTGTCCTTGCCGACCATGACATAGTGGTTTATGGTTTCTGAACATAAAAAATGAAAAAGAACTCCATTTGAAGGCAATAAAGTTAAGAACTCCATTTTTAAAGTTCAGTTGCAGCAGTATCTAAGCAGAATCTTGCCAAATAGTAGTTGTATTAGCAACAACAAATGATATGTGCATGATAAGAAATCCTAAGAGACTCAAGGAAAATGCTAGATTAAAAGTTGCAGCCAATTCGACATTGTTATAGAAATTCAAATATGAAACCAGCGACCAAATTAGAAACCATGTTTTGAGACCCTATCAAAAGCAAGAAAAGTTGTGGCAAGAGTGCCAGGCATTCTGAGAATTTATCCATCACAAAAGAAAGTTTTGAAAGGAGGCAGTAATAATTTAGTCAGAAGCGTAATCCTTTATTAGGTGTTTATAATGCTCATGAAACGGATGTAGGATGCACAAAAAACACGTTTAATATTGCATATAATTGGCAAATGATTGATAATACATTCCTGTTAGTTATCAATTACAAATATTGAATACTGAAATTTCCATTATTAAGGCATTAGAAATGGCATCATGAGGTCAACAGAATCCAAATTAGAGAATTTTTAGTATGCAATCATTGATTTGCATTTACACTTAGGGTATTTCTGGTTTTAGGTTTGGTACAAATAAAAATCGGTACGAAATATTCTGTCCTTTTTTTCGTTTTGGAGTATGATTGTAAATTATAAGCAATAACATTAATTGTAATGATATTGTATCTTATATGTTATTACGGGATGATACATGCTAGTCCGAAATTTGAAAAATGATACCATCAGTATGGGTATTTATTTGTTGTGATCAATGGTTGATTTTTACAATGATTAGGTCTGGTAAGTCAAAGAATGTCATCCAAACCTGTTATTTTATGACACTTGGCATCCGAGCCTATTAAGTGGTTCCAAGTTTTGACACATGTATTTGGGGTTTCTAACTTAGCATGATTAGTTGACATTTGTCAACCAAAGCTGTTTAGCTTATTTGTAAATATATAGATTATGATTTCAAAAGTTATAATTTAATCATGATTATTTGGTTTTTATTTATTAACTTAAAATTAAATTCGATGCAAAACGTTTGAAAAATTTCATATGTTTATGACACTTAAGTTTCAGCCGTTTCTTTTCTTGCAACAAATGATAATAATAGTGAATTATGTTGATTGGTTTCTATCAGCAATTTTCTTACCTGGAACAAAACCATAAAGGCTTAATGTTCAGTTTTGATCCTTCTTTAAATTGTTTAAATGTTAGAATTTAAAGTGGTTTTATTACTTTGTCTTTTCTTTCAATATTAAATTGTTTTCTTTGAATGGCTACAACGAATTTCTTATATAGTGGTGCCTAGATTATTACTGAGATGGATCATATATATATTTTTAGTTTTTTAGAGCAATGCTCTTGGGGGCTTTTGAGACTTGTATTGTTTTCATATGATAATTTTTCTTGAGTACATCTTCTCAGTTTCACCTTTTTCTTCATGAGTTAACAATGAAAATATTCTTGTAGTTCTGTTACCCGAAATCCTTTCGGAAGGGCCTGTTGAATCCTGAGAGATTATTGTTTTAAGCGAATAATATCCTTAAGAACAATGTGATTTCACATGCCTCGGGTTATGTTATTATGTTCACGTTTCTTGGGTTCGTGACCGTGTTCGTGGCTACCTTGTTCATGAGATCGTGATTGTCCTGTTCGTGAGTTCATTTATTTGTGACTTGCTCGTGATTTGTCGTGCTGCTGATCAGAATTTTCCAACAATAATCTTAAGGATTTTAGATTACCTTCAGTTTAGAGCCTGCATTTCAGTTTTGGAAAGGAAAAACACCCTTTACCTTATTGAGCATTGAGGTAAGGTATGTCTACTTACTATCTTGATGGAATTCGTGTTGAGATCTATTGGAACCGTGTGATATTTGGGATTGTTTATGCTACTAATTTTGCATATATTTGCTGGCCATGGATAAATAGAGATGATAAAGTGCAAATTCGGTATTGTTTTGGAGAGGGAAAAAAATGATTCCCTATAGCCCTGTTATTAAAATAGCATGCTTAATTTATCATGTTTTCATCTTTGCATGACAAGTCGTCCAATAGTGTTCGAGTTCATTTTTTTTTACTGCAGCCAATTCGTTATGATGCTAAATATTCAACAGACTCTATTCTAATTATTTTGTTATCAAGTGCTTGCCAAACCTAAATGTTTCCACACTTGATTTCCGAGCTATAATTCCTTTCAATAGTTTTTCACTCTTGCAAGTGTACTCCTCTGGAAAAAATAAACCTGGTATATATGAGATTGATTGACTAAGAGACGTCTTAGTTAATATTTCTTAATGGAAGAAACTTGTGAGTAGCTACTAAAATAATGAGATTTTATCTCTAAATAATGTGAGGTCAAAAATAAATTTTACTGATTTTCTCACAAAGCAAAAGCTAGTGAGTTAAACATCGAGGGGAACCGGACTTAAAGCCAATTGAAATTAACAGTGATGGTAACCCAATCTTTGTGATTGAAGATCCCATGAAGAAGGTTTATATGGGTAAAAACAAGTCACTTGTTAGTTATGCTAGCACTAATTTTTTTTCCCTTCCTATGGTGTGAGAAGTGCTAGACTACATTATTGAGGGATAAGCTTAAAAGCTTTTAATGAATTTCATATCTCTTATGAGTGGTGTATGAAGTGCACCATACACTTGATGTAATAACCTATATGAGCGTCAAGTGGGACTGCTTGTATGAGATTGTGGCATAATCTCTAGAGCACTCATGAATACCAGGCACCCGCACGGCCTATTTGCGCAACCCAGCGCCAACAACGAGAATTGTGAGGGTGTAGTGTGATCGGTAGACCTCTAACATATGCAAAGTGTCTTTGGTTTATAGAGCTTGCTCACCAATTCACTGTGTGTTAAGTCTTGTTGATCTAGGTCTGGTTCATAGTCTAAAAAACACCAAATTCGATGCATTTGCACCCCATGCTGTAAACAGGGGCAGGCCCACATAGTGTCCAATGTGGTCAGTTGCACCCACTGAAAAAAAATTACTTATACCCCATATAATTTTTTTTGACCCCACTCATTTCAAAATTTTGCACCCAGACCTCTGACTCACTCACCACTCTTTGTTCTCTCTCACAACGCTCGCGGACCCACACTGTTAACTCTACGCTCAGGACCCACTCTCTGTTCTCTCTCTGACGCTCGCTGTTCTCCTCTGTTCTCTCACTCATGGACACCTCCGCCGCTGGCCGCCTCCCTCCCGGCGTCGTGAGTCGCGACTCCCTCTTATCTTCGGCCGACTCCCTCTGTTCTCTCTCTCTCTCTCTCTCTCGACCAGAACAAATGGCGATTGCTCCCTCACGCCCCAACCTCATCTTTCTCTCTCTCTCTCTCTCTCCGTCGCCTCCTCCTCAGCGTTGTCTCTTTCTCGTAGCTGCCCGCCGCTGCTGTTTGTTGGTGAGTCAGTCTCGAAAACCAGATCTAAAAAACCTTTGATGTCCTTTTTCTCTCTGTGTAGATTCTTATGCTTGATTTGATTGCTTGCTTAAAGAGAACAGATCTGACTACCACTGCTTGATTGTTTGCGTCCTAATTCGCGTCTAAATTTCTCATTACCACTGCTTGGTTTTTCACTGCTTCTTATGCTTGATTGTTCGCGTTCTTAGATGCCCTTTTTCTTATGATTGTTCGCATCCTAATTTTTTTCAAAAGCAAAATAGAATTTATGAGATGAATTGAATTCTACTTTCCTCTGCTTGCGCCCTAAATCTGATATGTATGTATGAATTTTACTCAGTGAGCAATCTTGTGAATCAGTAGAAGAATCAGATTGTTGATGTTGTTGTCATTGCTAGGATTCTTGGTGCTTCTTTGGTTGTCCCTATTTTGCAAGTTAATGTCATTTGGGGAGATTAAAGGTAAATAAATTGCTATTCTTGTTCTTCACGGTCTCTTATGGTTTTAATAAATGAAGAGTTGGGTTTAGCTGCTGCAAATTTGGACTAAATCTTCATTAAGACTAACATTGAAGCCTAAGCTTAAGCAAAGATTTAGTTAGTTTCAATCTTGTTCTTCATGGCCTGTGATGATTTTAACAAATAAAGAGTTGGGTTTAGCTGATTATGAAATAAGCTGTTACAAATTTGGACTAAATCTTTCATAAAGACCAACATTGGAGCCTAAGCTAAAGCATATATTTAGTTGGTTTCAATCTTGTTGTTGATACTGGTCATGTTTTTTGTTGTTGTTAATGTTGATTAAATTTCTATTCTTATTTGGGAATGCTAGAAGAAGATATTCTTCTATAATTTATATATATCCTTATTAGTATTGTGTTTTGTTTGCAGTGAATTTGGTGATATATTTGATTTGCAGCACTTCAAGAGTGTACTTGCCAATGATGTGAGAGTGGTTTCATCATTGCCATTAACACACCTGATGACAAGGCCAGTGGAGGGAAGCCCTCCCCTTCATGTCAGTCCAGTTGAATCCGTTCGCGCTATCTCAGAAGAGTAAGAATCTGTCTCTCTTGTGTTTTATTTCTTTGAGCATATACACTATGTTATTTTTACTTGTAGGCTTTAGCTTCTCTAGGTTGAGTCCTAAAGTGTTACTAAGCTCTTGTCTATTTTTTGTATTAATTTCACAAATGATCATTTCCTGGATTGCACAATGTAACAACTTGTATCAGTTTTGCAATGTTAACTAAGGAAAGCTTTAACTTGTATAGAAATAAAAAAAAAAGTGGGCAATAAGAGTGTTGTTCTTGCTGAACAAGAGTTTGGCATGATTCTTGTTGTCTTATGCAGCTCAATAAAGAAGACATTTTGCTTTTACGCGGCTTGGATTCAAGACTATCAAAGGATCTTCCTTCTGATCTTCAGAAGCTTCGATGCAAGGTATTGCAAAGTCTCTATTCTTATGGGAAAGAGGGGAAAAGAAAAGAAAAACACAATACTCAATTCTTATGTAATTTGTTTGATTAGATATATTAAAAATTTATTACTTTAATATTTCTAATAGTGTATGAATTTAATTTTTTTTGCACCCACTAACCTAAGGTCCTAGGTCCGCCACTGGCTGTAAACCAAGGAAAAATGTTTTCAAAATGTTCTAAATTTTTTTATTAAACTTTTGAAATATGTGGGGCTTGTTGTATTATCGTTATAATATTTCAAAAATTGTAATTTAATTATGATTATTTAGTTTTTATTTATTAACTTAAAATTAAATTCGATGCAAAACGTTTGAAAAAATTCATATGTTTATGACACTTAAGTTTCAGCCGTTTCTTTTCTTGCAACAAATGATAATAATAGTGAATTATGTTGATTGGTTTCTATTAGCAACTTTCTTACGTGGAACAAAACCATAAAGGCTTAATGTTCAGTTTTGATCCTTTTTTAAATTGTTTAAATGTTAGAATTTAAAGTGGTTTTATTACTTTGTCTTTTCTTTCAACATTAAATTGTTTTCTTCGAATGACTACAACGAATTTCTTATATATATAGTGGTGCCTAGATTATTACTGAGATGGATCATATATATATATATATATATATATATATATATATATATATATATATATATATATATATATATATATATATTTTTAGTTTTTTAGAGCAATGCTCTTGGGGGCTTTTGAGACTTGTATTGTTTTCATATGATAATTTTTCTTGAGTACATCTTCTTCTCAGTTTCACCTTTTTTTCCTGGGCTAACAATAAAAATATTCTCGTAGTTCTATTACTCGAGATCCTCTCGAAAGAACCTGTTGAATCCTGGGGAATTATCGTCTTAGGCGAATAACATCCTTAAGGACTGTGATTTCACATGCCTCGAGTTATGTTAATGTGTTCATGTTTCTTGGGTTCGTGATCATGTTTGTGGACCTTGTTCATGAGATCGTGATTGTCCTGTTCGTGAGTTCATTTATTTGTGACTTGTTCGTGATTTGTCGTGCTGCTTACCAGAATTTTCCAACAAAAGTTGCACACAAGGAACAACATCTAAGTTTGTCTAATTAATTTCCCTTAAGTAAAATTTTGATTTTGAGTACTGTAAATATAAAAAGGTGCTAGTAGAGCTTTACCTACTTATATGGGTTCACTCGACTCAACATACAGTAGTATTTACTTCTTAAACATGTTATATTTCAGTTGTTTGTTATCATTAATTTGAAAATAAAGATAGATGTACATTATTTATATTTTAAAAGTCATTATAAAACACTCATATACATGTCATCAACACTAATTAAGGATGGTAAACATGTGTTATGGAATTTTTTAAGAGTTTAATGGATATGCACTGAAAATGCCAAAAAGTTTTACATGATCATCCAATCATATCTTCCCATGTAGATGTTTATGAAAATGTTTTAGGAACTCATATAACAAAGTGACACCATACGGAAATATGATTGGATGACCGTGGGAACTTTTTTACACTACCGGGCATATTCATTAAACTTTTAAAAAAAAATTATTTTTTTGGGAAAAAAAAGTTAGTTACAATGAGCATGATTTTTACTTTTTAAATTAAATAAGTTTGAATATCTATCTATAGTATCCAACTTTATCCGTTCTCATGCAATATATACCTATTATGTTCTGTAATTAGAATTTGAACTATATTTGATAATTAAATAATTTATTTGTAATACTTTATAATCATTAATTAAATTATTTTGAAAATTTTTTCAACTAAGTTATATATTTTATTTTAACTCCACGAGTGTAAAACAAGATTCGGTTACTGACTCAGTCATGCCAAATTACTAGCTGGGCCAGTGAATCACTAACCGAATTTAGAATGTTAAAACATTCTAAATAGTTCCTGTAAATCTCATACTTTAAAAATTATTTAAGAATATTAGAAAATTATTTATATTTATTCTATTACGAACATTTATTCTAAATAGTGCATGTAAATCTCATTCTATATAGTGCCTGCTACCCATTTATTTGTGTGTGTGTGTGGATTAGCCCATTTCTTTTTTTTCTTTTCTTTTTTAGGTACATAGGATTAGCCCATTTCTAATAGCTCAGACATAAGTAAACAGGTACAATAATTATCTGCCTAAAAAAGTTAAAATAAGAAGAATCTATGAAAAAATAATAGGAAAGGTAATTGCATTTTATCTTGCAAACCTCGTGTAGGGCTGCATTTAGTGCTAGTGCCCCCACCCTGAGACTTTGGGTCACATGGCATACTATAGTACCTCCTCCTTTACACGAAAAGATCACGATCGAAATCATTTATCCCTAGAAAGCAGTACCGAAAAGAAGAAGGCTTGGGTGGCCAATTTGGAAAAAAAATGATTAAAAAGTTGTAACATGAGAAGCTCTCCACCATTTAAGCCCCTAAATAATGGTCAACATTAATGAAGAATAAAGGATAATGTTGCGGAAAGGATACAGCGTTATTTGTACCTAAACTTTTACTAACGTGGCTGACACAATATGACATTTGCGATAAAGAAAATTGGTATCATAGTCCCATGTTTTAGGCTTTTTAAGACCAAGAGGAAAGGCATGAATGAATACACATACGGCAGAAAGAGACGTTATTAGCAGCTATTGGCATATCAAATTGATCCTTACGTATTAAAGGTCTTGTTAACAGGATTTTGAAAGATTTCCTAAAAAAACAAGGATTTTGAAAGATACCTAATAAAAGATTAATAAAAATTTAGAAAGCTTGTTTATGGTTTTTATTTTTATATCGTTAGCTAGTATTGAGAAGATATTCATTAACATTTATCCAGTATTATATCAAATTATAATCTTTTGGCTGTGGTTAAATATGTTAGCATAAGAGTACCCAAAAAAAATGTTAGCATAAATGAAGTTTTTCACGCAACGGTGAGTGAGTGGTTGAGCCAGTAAGCAAAACATAACCTCAGGAGGAAGTCATAAGATCAAATCTTGGAGAAGTCACTTTAGGGAGACGACCAACCGGGTGTAAAATATCTCGCTCCGATTCACCGACTAGGGATTAGTCCCATGTGGACCCAAAAGGCTCTACTACGAGGATACTCGAGGTGTTCACTCGGTCTAAAAGATTAATTAATTAAGGTGGGTCTAAAAAAATTAAATGAAGCTTTTAAATTTGTAGAAAAATAATAAAAATGTGAATATCAAATTTAAGTAATAGTATTTAAAAGAAACAAAAATACATAAATAATAATAATAATAATAATAATATAGCATTAATAAGAGAAATATTTAAATATTAAGCTTAATATATAGATATTGATATATTTTTAATTTCTATGTAGAGAAATGGAAGTCACTAAAAAATTGATGTAATGCAAATTTACAATGCACTTGTACCAAATTCATATAGCTGATGAATTATGCAAGGGTCGCTTTAAAAAATAACGTAAACACCAATAACTTTTATGATATATTTAAAGTTTAATTATTCCGTAGGCCGCTAAACTATTTGAGAATTTCTAAGTAGGTATTTGAACTAAAAAACTGTAATTCGGTCTCCAAACTTTATAATAAATTGTAATTAGGTCCTTGTATTTTTATCAGGCTCTTGAACTTTTAAATAATTTGTAATTAGATTCTTGAACTTTTAAATAATTTGTAATTGAGTCTCTGAATGCAGGGACCCAATTACAAATTATCTAAAAGTTCAGCATCTAATTACAACTTATTTAAAAGTTCAGTGACTAATTACAAGCTATTTAAAATGTTTTAACATACAGGGACTTAATTACAAAATATTGAAAAGTTCATGGGCTCAGTTACAAAATTTTTTAGTTCAGGTACCTATTTAGAAATTCTCAAATAGCTCAGGGATCTATCGAGTAGTTAAACCTATATTTAAATGTTTTGTAAAAAAATGATATACTTAAATGGGATTTTCGCTTTTTGTTTGAATATTATCACTTTCTGAATTCTGATACAGATGCAGAAAAAGTATGTAAATGCTGCATTATATCAACAATTTTAAACCGAAACTCTCAGTTTGCTGGTTTTGTCGGTTTTAATGAGACGAAAACCAACAATTTTATTTTTTTTGTCAAAAAAAAAGAACTTGTTAGTTTTCGTCTCATAAAAAAAGAAAAACTTGTTGGTTTTTGGATTGTAGTCAACTAGTCAAATTTTTTGGGCAAGAGATATTCTTTACATTACCTTAAGTACTTTTAAATATATTTGTTAATAGCATGATTGACTATCCGTTATTTTTTAGACATAATGTGTAATATTGGATAGAGTTGCATTTGTGTCCACTCTAATCAATCATTTGTACATTACATTGATTGATTTCAACCAAAAGATTGAACCTGCGCATCGCAGTGGAAGTAAGCCCCTCCTTTCATTGATCTATTTGTCCTCACTCCTTGTCATGATTCCAAGCATAAGCATCAATGTTGGAATCCTCGTTTTGGATATAGCTATAAGTGGAGAGACCATGTCTCTGACTGAGGGTTGTACACTTGGTACTGTTATGCGGTTTATGAGTGAAGTAAAATACCCTTTTGGTTTTAGATCAATTCCAGAGCCGCATGAAATCTTTCAAACCCTTTAACTTCATTTCTGAATTCTTAAAACAAAAGACTCGTAAGTTGTTAAGAATCACACAGATTGCCTGGCTTGTAGTGTTTAGGGAATTGTCGATGGCTAGGATCAGTTATTCAATTAGATTAGATTGTTAGGGATATACCACTAGCATAAATAGGTGACTAATGTACTTCCTTTACTATATTTTTCAATATGATACCTCATGAGAATTACTATCAATCTTAGAGCAAGTTTGGATCTGAAATTTCTAATTTGGCTTTGAGTGTGATTCCCATGGCTTTGGCTACAACAAATCACGATTCTGCTAACACCACCTTGGCTCTCTACCGGCAAAAGCGCCATGAGCATGACCACTACCTTCATCGTTCGATTCTCTATTTCAAGGTATTGCACTGGTGTCATCTTCCCTGCACTAGATCTTGTTCACCTTCTATTTTCTTTTGCTCTTTGTAATTCAAGCTGCCAACGGTGATCCTGCTTGTCAACTTGCGGGAAGGTGTTAAGAATCACACGGATTGCCATCCTTATCAATGGTTGGTAATGTTTAAGGGATTACCAATTGCTAGGATTAGTTATCCAATTAGCTTGTTAGGTATATATCACTAGTATAAATAGATGACACATGTACCTCATTTACCATCTTTTTCAATATGATACCCTATGGGAGTTACTCTCCATCTTCAAACTTATTTTTCTCCCACTTCATTTGTATTGGTTATAAGCGGGGGGGACGACTCTCACTCCATTAGCTAGCTTTTGAGGTTGAGTTAGACTCAAACCCAAATTTTAAGATGATATCAAAGTTTATCCTAGATCCGTTGTTGTGTCACCCGTTATCAGGTCACCAGTTACGCTCTAGATGTCCAGTCCTATGCGTCAGAGGGTGTTGAAAATCCCACATTGACCAGTGGTGGTCAAGTTAGTATTTATAAGTGGGAAAAAATTCTCACTCCATAAACTAAATTTTGAAGTTGAGTTATACCTAAATTTAAAATTTATAAGAATAATGGTTTTTGACTTGTGGGGGGGGGGGGGGAGGGGTTTGCCGAAATCAAATGTTTCAACAAAATGCACTAACTCAAAGTACCACGTTTGGCTTATAATGGTTTTTGGCTTTGGGTGGTTGGGAGGGGGTGGGGGGGTTTGCCGAAATCAAATGTTTCAACAAAATGCAGTAACTCAAAGTACCACGTTTCGCTTCCATATCATATCATATCATCATGTATTATACAAGCATGCCTTTGACTACCCTAGCTATTTTAATGTTTTATATTTCTGAAAGACCAGTCAAATGTGTTATCATTATTCCGTAAAAGAAACATCTACAAACTTTTTTTTTTAACTAGCAATAAACTTTTATAATAATGCAGTGGTGGAGCTAGCATAAAATAAAACAACTTACGCATATCGATCCATGCATCTTTCTCCTATTACTTAAATAAATTGTTTAAATTGGTATATGAGTAATTGGAATCCAACAATGAATTTTAATTATACAGTAAATTGCATACGTGAGACAGTCCATTACATTAATTATTTCTAAATTTATACACTATTGTTTTGAATATAAGATTTTTGTATAACCAGTAACAATTAATTAAAGAGATGATAAACATAACTAAAACACAAATTTTTAGATTTTTTTTAATAAACTTTTAGATTGTTATTAAAACACAAAATTGTAAACAGTTCAGCATTGTTTATTGCGGTCGTTATTCCGTTGTACATTAACTAGAATTTATTTTTGATATATTATTAGAATAAAAATTGATTTTATTATTTGTCATCATATTATTCAATAAAACACCAATGCAAAATTAAATTTCAATAAAGACAAATACGCATGCCAAACAACAACAAAAATTAGGACAAATAGATTAAGCGTTTCTTTAATGCTCTCTCGTTTTTTTTTTGTTGAGGAAAATACTCTCTCGTTAGCAGCACTGATTGAAGTTCTCCATTTTTCTCACGGTCTTCTGCATTGACAAATGGCCACCTCTCTAGAAAACGAAATGGTCATAATAACAGTAATCATAATGTTTTTTTATTTTACACATATGATAATAAAGTTCAAAACATGAATTTTTAAACTATTCAGAGTTTTCACTTCTAGCCTAAATTATTCCTTTGTAAAGAAAAAAAAACTAATACTAATTCCTTGCAATAATTATAAGTTTCTAATTACAAGAATAGGATGTAGACGTAGTACTGTTTTAATTAACTGATCAGTTCTCGTAAGTTACTCGTATCTTTCATGTCCCCCCATGCTTTTGTTATCCTTTTTCTTTTTTTAATAAATTTATGGTGACTTATCAAAAAAAAAAAGTTACTTGTATCTTTCATCCTTAGCTTATTTTTTTGTCACTCGCACGTCCTAATTTTATTTTATCTTTTGTTACATTGGCTTACTTTTAATTTTTTTTTTAGAAAATTGGCTTACTTTTATTGTTTTTATTATTAAAATTTTAAGATTTAATGTATGTTCGGCTCTGATTAATTTTTTAACTGAATTTCAGTAAAGTTTAGTATAAATTATATGAAATACAAAATAAGTTAAATCAAGTGGCCACTTAGCATGAGATTTATAAGGTGGACTGGTTTTGGGAGAGAGATTTAGAAGTTGAAGTGAAGTGACAAGGAGGTTATGGGTTCAAATTTCCCACTAACAACATAACACGCTAATTACTATTGCTTGCTGGTAAAAAAAATTGCGCACTTTAGTGTGTGTTTGTTTTAAAATTAAAAAAGTGTTTTTTAGATAAAATAATTTAGAAATTGTGTTTTAGAGATTTTCATATGTAGCATAAGTTAATTTTTGTTTGGATGATAATGAAAATGCATTTTTTAATTTTCTCTCATCTATCATATATACTCATTAAAATCGTATTTTTTTCCATAAATTAATAAAAAGAGTTTTTCATTATAATTAGATTTTACTTTTTTTTCATATTTTGTTTATTTCTAAAAACTAAATAAACAAATAAAAAATCTTATTTCTCTCACAAGTTTATTTTTTTTATTTATTTATTTTGACAAAAACATACTCGTATTATTTTACTAGAAACAAAGTTTGCAATATAAAGGGACATATAATCAAAACTATGGTGACTAGCCAAATTTGTGGTGGCCCTCGCAAGGGTGTGAGCTTGCTTGTCGCCACATAAACTCGACCAAAAAGTTTAAACTACTAGCAAAGAGGTCCCTATACAACAATTAATAATGGTACCAAACTCATATACACCCCTATGTTGCTTAAGAGCTTATATTACAAGTTGGGAGCGAAGCTCAAAAATTACATTTTGGATGTCTAGATCATGTACCCACCATAGAACACATGGAAAACCCATCGCTTCTCCTTCGCGATCAATCAAAACGAGACAAAACCAGGTAGGGTATGCCTTCACAAATGCACTTGTTAAGTCCCTCAAACAACAACCCAAATTCGTGGCTCCAAAATACCGGTGAAATCCCGTGTCAATATTACACTTCAACATCCCATGAGGAGCCTCTCCATCATGTTGAGATAAGCTGCCTTTGTTCGTAGATGAATTTTACCCCTCCCACACCGATCGAGCCCAAAAGAGAACCTGATGTGTGGACTCCAACTTGTTATCCCCTCTACTTTTTTGACGGGTCCAGATGCTCTAAATATCATGGCTACTTAAACAAATCAAGTCAACTTTTTAACTCATTTAATTGTATTTTTTCACATGTAATTAACATACACATACTCAAGTAAGCGCGGAAACATTTCACTTTCGTCATTGTAACTAATCGTTTATTAGGTAAAATGATTTAGTTTGAAATAATCAAATATTATCTTTTTTGCAACATCGTGACCTCTTTATCTCAACCACGAGTTTGAGGTATTTAGTTGACCATTCAAATATGAATTTTCAAATTGAAATAATGTTTTGACACTCTTTTTATGCATCATAGAGAAATCCAAACATCTACCTGTGTCTAAATGGAACTAATAGAAATGATACCGGTAATGGATACATTTGTTTAAGATTAAAAATGTGATTTTCATAAAATATAATTTGGATATTATTTTTTAGAAATTTTTAAACAAAGCAAAAGCTAATTTGTGTATGTGTATGTGTACAATCATAAAATCATTTTTTAAAGTTCCTCTCTCATATATTACATTTATTAAAATTAGATTATTTCTTAAAAGATACTCTAAATAGATTCACATTAAAATTAGATTTTATTTTTTTTAGATTCTGATTATTTTTAAAAACTGAACAGATAAAAAAATCTTCATGAAATTATCCAAAACAAACAGACTTTACGTGAGCTCCAAACTAGTTTCATGGAAAGATAGATTGCTCAATGCTTGCATCTGCATAGCTAGGAACTTTCCTAAGAGATTGTTTAGATAAATATCTTTACAAGCAGATGTAGAAATGAATTAGTTCATAATTTTATTTTTTTTGGTACAAAGGGGCCATACTTGGCTATACAGGGGAGGGGGATGTTGGAGGTATTGGGGGGATCGAACCCCCCACCTCACTGACGTCCACGGCAGACTCAACCAACTGAGCTGCACTACTGGGACAATTAGTTCATAATTTCATAAACACCACTTTTTACACTATTATTTTTCAAAACTCTTATATTGAATTTACCCATAAACAGGCCACTTATAAAATCAGAAGAATTTTTTATTATAAGTTTAAAACTAAATTTTCACTTCAGTTAAAACACACTTATAAACTTGAAACGCACCTAAATTGTACTTAAACAATAAACCCAAGAGATTATGTGATTTGGTTTCACATTGGTTTTCTGTTACCTTTACCCCCATGCCATAGAAAAACAGGAATTTTAAGTGCATGGCCGTGATGCTTTTTAAAAATACTTGTAATTATATTTCAAAAATGATTTTATATCATTATTTAAATAAAATTATTTTTTTTCAATTTTAAAAATATCATTTTAAACAAAAAAAAAACAATTCATTAATTTTTTCAATGTTACTAGTTTTTTAAAATATATCTCATTAATCCTAAACTGATTCTAATTAAATTTTTGATCTCTCATTAAAACAGTTGTGGCACAATTGGGGGTTAAATTAAATACAAGGCTAAATTACATTTTTTGTTCCCCTATTTTGCTCAATTTTTTATTTTATTCCCCCTATTTCTAATTTCGGACATTTAGTCCCCCTATTTTGAAAAACTCTGACATTTAGTCCAACTATTAATCTGTCAGCAAATTTGTGTGACGTGGCATAACGTGACTTTCATTAAACTGACGTGACATCCTACTGGATTGCTGACACTTCATATAATGAGTACATGTCATCAACACATCAAATACACAAATTAAATCAATTAGAGGTGGAATATGAACCCTAAATTAACAACAATCTGATGAACCCTAAATTAACAACAATCCGATGAACCCTTTATTCTTTAAACAACCCAGCAACATCAACAATCAACCCAACAACATCAACAACAATCTGACGAACCCTTTATTCTTCGAACAACCTAACAACAACAACAACAACACAGCAACAACAACAACAACATCAACAATCAACCCACTTCGCACGAAAGGAGCTAAATGCAAACGACAACAATCTGCTTCTTCTTCTCTTCTTCTGCATCGTGATTTCTGCTTCTCCTTCTTCTTCTCCTCTTCTGCATCGTGATTTCTGCTTCTTCTTCTCCTCTTCTTTTGCTTCTTCTGCATCTCTCACCCCCCTTCCTCCTTCCCCTCTCCTTCTTTGTCATTGTCTCCCCCACCTTCCCCCACCCTCCAACTAATAGCCCAAAAACTTCCCTAATCGTGTATATAAGTTCCCAAAAATGAAGCAGCGAAGAAGAAGTAATCGATACCATCATCATCCCCAAAAACCCTATAATCTCAAAAATACATCTTTACCTGAGATCTGAAATTTGCGGCCTCAAGAACACCATCACCACTTTCATGAGAGAGGTAATCGATACCACCACAGATATGAAATCCATTGTCTCTTCTTCTTCTTCTTATTCTGCCTCACCGACCCCACCACCACCCCCACCTCTTGGCGTCTCAACTTAAACTCTTCTTCTTCTTATTCTGCCTCACCGTTTGAAGAAGAAAAAGCGAAGAAGAAGCGAAGAAGTGAATTTGATGGATTTTAGGGTTTTCTGATGATCCTGCGAATTTGATGAGACAAAGAAGAAAAGGAACGCCACTGATTTTAGGGTTCATGATAATCCGCTTTTAATTATATGATTTTAATTATTTAATTAATTTTATGATTTTAATTATTTAATTGAAAAATAAAATAAAATGATTTAGTTTTATTATTTTAAATGGATTAAATGACTTGGCAACTAAATAGCCACCTGTACAGTCCAATCACTTGCCACATCACTACCACCTCAGCGTTTGACCTGTCATATCACCTAATTTTGACCAAAATTAGAGATAGAGACCCAATTTCAGAAATATTAAAAATTAAGAGACAAAATATCTGAATATAAAAATAAGGGGACTAAAATAAAAAATTGAGCAAAATTGGGGGCTAAAATTGCAATCCAGCCTAAATACTAGTATATGTGAGCGAATGTGAGTATGTGACATGGCAGCACCCCCAAAAAAGAAAAGTAACGTTGGACCCACCAAACTCACTCGCATTTTGACCAAAAAAACGGGGTTTTGCCTCTCCATGTTAGAGTCACGTCACTTTCCACAATATAGCGCGAAGGCGTTTTTGACTGCGTTCGGGCAGCGGGCAACACCGTTCGGGCAGCTCGCTTTCTCTTTCTCTCTCTACACTCTCTCACTCACTCTCACACATTCACACACACTCTCTCTGTGCACGCCTCCCTCAAAAAAAGATAACGATCCTACACTCTCACCAGCTGACAGAGAAAGAAAGAGAAAGAGAGTGTGTCTAGTGTATCTGTGTTCTACAGAAGCTAGCTGGAGAGAAAGTGAAAAGGGCAAAAATAAAAAAATAAAAAGATTTTTTTTATATATTTATTTTGTAACAGAAGGAAAAATTGAAAGTGGGAAAAAAAATGCTGTGATTCCTTTTGGTTTAAGAGAAGTTTGTTTTTTGATTTTGGGGTTTGGGTTTGTGGGTTAGTCGAAAAGAGGCGTATTTTGACGAGATCGGGTTTCGGGTGTGGTGTGGTGGGTGGCAATGGTGAAGATTTAGGGTGCTTGCATGTGAGATTTGGGGGTTAGGGTTTAGGGTCATTTGGATTTGTTGAGGCGGTGGTGGTGGAGGAGGAGGAGGGGGAATTTGTGATGGTGGATTATGGTTTGAGTTTTTGTTTGGATCTGAGGTTATTGACTACATAGTCAGAATATTATGGAGAGAAAGTTCTGGGCTTCGGCTTTCATTTGGGGGGTCTTGTTGGTTCATCAACTATGGCTGATTTCTGCTAACATGGAAGGTTTGTGTGTGTTGGATGAAATTATTATCTGTTTAGCTGATTCATTTTTGCCTTGTAAAATGAAGTTAAGAAAGGGAACTGCTTTCAAACTTGTTTGGGGGTTTTGCTTGTCGTTTCTTTGGTTTTATTGATTTTGGTAAATGAGATTCCTTTTCCTACTTGGTACCTGGTTCTGTCAAAAGGGTTGTATATTCAGGCCATGTGTGATTTGTTTTGGCTCTCTTTTGGTCCTTCAATTCCTCTTTGCTTGTGGATTTGTAGAAAGAATGTTCTAGAATTCATCAGATGGAATCATCATTGTTATTATTTTTTTATTTTCTTTTTTTGGTATAACAAGTCCTCGGATAGTTTACACCCCTTGACTCATGTTGTTCCTTTTGAAGGCAATGCCTTCTACATGGGTTATGCTTTCTGCAATGCAAACAAAGTGATGAATGATTGATTACTCATTTCCAGACCCTCCTACTTCTGTTCTGGTCAATAAGATTTTAGTCCAAATATACTTAATTTACTAGTGAATTTCTCTTCATTTTTTTCAATCCTCTTTTTTTTGGGGTGCTTGAAGTTTATTGCTCCAATCAATATGGTGCAATATTTTTCTTAGATGTAATTTCTAACTGCTTTATCTTTTAAGATTGCAATTGGGGATGATCATTGGTGTGGATCTGATACACAAGTGTATACTGATATTTACAGGACCTGATCACGTGTTCTTGTGCTTTGAAACAGGTGATGCTTTACATAGCCTGAGGACAAATTTACAAGATCCTAACAATGTTTTGCAGAGTTGGGATCCTACACTTGTTAATCCTTGCACATGGTTTCATGTAACCTGCAACAATGATAATAGTGTCATAAGAGTGTAAGCTGCTTGTTCCTTGATATTGTTACATATATGCTCATGCTGTCTGAACAGCATCTCATAGAGGATGACTTTTCTAATGTTCCTTCTGTTTATGTTTTCCTTTGGCCTGGTGTCAGTGATCTGGGAAATGCTGCTTTATCTGGTCAACTAGTTCCACAGCTTGGTCAACTCAAGAATTTGCAGTATTTGTATGTTATGCCTTGATACTTTGATGTTCCAATGCTCTTTTTCTTTTATTATTTGATTTTTTGGGCTTGGTTATTGAAGTGATAGCTAGCTATTGCTTCAGTTATCTTGTTTATGTAATTTTTTTGATTTGACACTTCTCGTTACAATAGCAGCACGAGAGTTTTTTTGAGATAATGAAGAGCTGAACACATCACTTATTGGTTGCTTTCACTTTGATTGATCGAGAAAGAAGATTCTTTTTCAACCAATATGTCCTTGGACATGGCCACACATAGCACAGAAATTACCCCCCTTGGATCAGGAGTCCCTTGTAATTAAAGGAGTGTCCCCAAATTCAAGAGAGATTTCCTTATGTGGTGTATTGTTCTATATTTTAGGTCCGGACTTTGAGTTGACATTTACTGATTTATTTTGAAAAACTATTTCCTTTTACAAATGGAGTACTCTAATTCAGAGGACAGGGCATGCTCTCGAAACAAAATTTGGAATTGCCTAGTGACTTCACTAATTGAATTTTCATGAAATATTATAAAAAATTTACTAGATGCTGATTTTATAAATCATCCTTTTTTTTTTATAGTATCCTTTTTTTTATATATATGATAGGGAACTCTACAGCAATAACATCACTGGTCCTATTCCAAGTGACCTGGGGAACCTTACTAACTTGGTGAGCTTGGATCTGTATCTAAATCGGTTCACTGGCCCTATCCCAGATTCATTGGGCAAGTTGTCAAAATTGCGTTTCCTGTAAGCATACCTATTTTTGATGGTTTTTTCTATACTTTAACCATGCTGTGGATATACTTTAAAATTGTTTTTTGTGCTAAAATTTTTCTTATGCTTATTTTTTGCTATATATGATTTCTGTTGGTGTGTATGAGAAAAGAAATATGCTATCAAGTGTCCGTCTTACCAAGGTCAAATGTTGAAATGACAAAAGAAAAACACATATCTTTCGTATGATTAAAGAAAAACATGTTGAAAGAAGATTTCATTTCAATTATCTCTCATCCATAAATCACTTTGTTTTCTCCCAATCTAGCATCCCATTACGACGTCTTTTGGTATTAAACTAATTGTTCAGAGTAACTGAAGCATGTATCTTCCTCATGCTATGTGCCTTCCATGTTTTACAAGACTATTTCGAAAAACTTCAACTTAATAAAAATGAACCAGAAAAGGTGAAAAATATTGTTTTTTGTTTTTATGAAGGGTAGCATCTTGTTCTACTGTCTGTCAGTCTCTATGTTATTGTGTTTTGGAGTATCAGGAAAGATCTTAATACTGTTTTCCTGGAATGTCTGCCTAAGGATAGCCGGCTTAACAACAACAGTTTGATGGGTCCTATTCCCATGGCACTGACAAATATTTCATCTCTCCAAGTTCTGTGAGTGCTACTTTATCTCAAAATATGCACTTCATGTCTCTCTTCTATTATTTGTATGCAATACTAATATTTTCGCTATCTCATTTATTCATCAAATGCAGGGATTTGTCTAATAATCAGCTCTCAGGTGTGGTTCCCGATAATGGCTCCTTCTCATTATTCACTCCGATCAGGTTTCTTACTGAACTTTGTGCTATTCTTACATTCATTGGTTCTGATTTGTAAAAAATTTCTGAATGGGCTTCCTTTCCACTTGCAGTTTTGCAAACAACTTGGATTTATGTGGACCAGTAACTGGGCACCCTTGTCCAGGCTCTCCTCCATTTTCTCCTCCTCCCCCTTTTGTTCCTCCACCGCCAATTTCTGCCCCAGGTAATCTTCTTTCTGCTGCAATTGCTCTTAGTTATAAAAGTGATTTCTTAGCCTGGATAAAGCTAATGGTAAGGACTATTTCAATTTTTCATAATGGATGCCTGTCACAGTGGCTGACCATTTTTTATCATATTTTTTAATATTTTTTGATGAATTGATTTTTTAGTTATGGGCCTGAATATGGTGTTTTTTGCTCAGCATGTTAGGAGCTCTTTCAGTCATCTGTGAGACAATTTCTATTATTTTACTTAGGCATGTTGCTTGTTTTCCTTTATTGTTGTTGATTGTCTTGTTTAATTTTGAGAACTGGATTCTTTATTGGCCCATTTGGAATGGGAAATCACTGGTGGTTATATCTTCTAGTAGTTTAAGATCTGTTTGTGCTGCTACATGGTTTTTAACTATATAGTTATGTATGGAATGGTAAACATGAAGTTAAAAGAAGCACCGACGTTCCAACCTTCCTTTATATCTAATTGCAGGAGGTAACAGTGCAACTGGGGCAATAGCTGGAGGAGTTGCTGCCGGTGCTGCTCTATTATTTGCTGCACCTGCAATTGCATTTGCATGGTGGCGTCGAAGGAAACCTCAAGAATTTTTCTTTGATGTTCCTGGTGAGTGATCCTATTTGAATGACTACTGCATTGGTTGAACTCATTACAAGGATAGAAATTAACTTCCTTGCATATATTTGCAGCTGAAGAGGATCCAGAAGTTCATCTTGGGCAGCTTAAGAGGTTCTCACTACGAGAATTGCAAGTTGCAACAGATAGTTTCAGCAACAAGAACATTCTTGGGAGGGGAGGGTTTGGTAAGGTGTATAAAGGACGTTTGGCAGATGGTTCATTGGTTGCTGTCAAAAGATTGAAAGAGGAGCGGACACCTGGCGGCGAGCTTCAGTTTCAGACTGAAGTAGAGATGATCAGCATGGCTGTGCATAGAAATCTCCTCCGATTACGTGGGTTCTGTATGACACCAACAGAAAGGTTACTTGTGTATCCCTACATGGCTAATGGAAGTGTTGCCTCATGCTTAAGAGGTAGATCCTCTGCTTTTTTCTCCCATAGACGTTTCTAGGAGAAGCCACTAGGCCTGTCAACAGTAAAAAAAGTAGAATCCTTCTCTTATACAAGGTTGCTAATTCTGTTTTTTTTTTTTTTTTTTTTTTGCTATGCAATGCCTTTGATTTGAAATTTTAAGGAGATGCCAGTGAGTTGACTGTAGTCTCCTCAGTTTGGCTTTTTATATTTTTCAGCAATTGTTCATGTCCTTTTGATTCTCTTCTTTCTTAAACTCCTTTCTTTGGGGTTCATTGGGAGCTGGGGATTTTCATTTTTGTATCTTGAACCCAAGGAAAGAGAATTGACGAATTGACAGATCCCAGAGTTTAAAAGGGATGTCTAGCTCCCAAATCCCAGAGGTCTTTCTTTGGGCTAACACCTTAATTCCTTAGTTCTTTTCTTATCTCAATGTCTACATATTCTTCAAAGCATGGGGTTTTGGCCATCTTTATTTATTTATTTTTTATCAGTTGTTAACTGCCATTAACTTAGCTGTTAAATTTGATCATCATTCAGCTTATAAAAAGATTCTCCAGTTTTTTTTTTTGGGGGGGGTGTGGTTCTTGGGGAAAAGTATATTCCAAAAACTCCCATGCTTCAAACCAAAAAGAGAAAGAAAAGTAAAAACATATGAATCCAAAGTGATTTGTGCGAATGATATTAGCTTGAGCGCCAAAATTGAGGGAACCCCAAGGTGTATAGTGAAACATTCTATGGCGTATGAACTGTGCCTCTACTACATGTCCCCCCCCCCCCAAAAAAAATTAAGAATCTTGAGTGAAAATAACTTTAGCTAAACCACAACTAAGTAAATTTTACTTGTACTGTTGACCCATCTATACTGTTTATGTCTATGAACAGAATCTCTCAATATTTGTCATTCTCTTGTGATTTTGTATTTGCATTATTCTAGAGCGTCCTGCGCATCAAGAACCCCTAGATTGGCCAACAAGGAAAAGAATAGCTTTGGGATCAGCAAGGGGTCTTTCATATTTGCATGATCATTGTGACCCGAAGATTATTCACCGAGATGTGAAAGCTGCTAACATATTGTTGGATGAGGAGTTTGAGGCTGTTGTTGGGGATTTTGGATTGGCAAAACTTATGGATTACAAGGACACCCATGTGACAACTGCTGTGCGGGGCACAATTGGGCATATAGCTCCTGAGTACCTATCTACTGGTAAATCTTCAGAGAAAACTGACGTTTTTGGTTATGGTATCATGCTTCTGGAGCTGATCACCGGACAAAGGGCGTTTGACCTTGCTCGGCTTGCAAATGATGATGATGTTATGCTGCTTGATTGGGTATGTTTAGCGTAAAAGCATATCCTTCTGTTTTTGTTGATTATAGTTTACCTTTGCTGTTAAATTTTATGCAACCCTTCAACAATTGTTAATGTTTTTTTCTTTTCTTAATACCACTACCCATCATGTTGATTTAGGCAGGATGATTGTGTCCTCTGCCACCACAGCATTTTACATTTGATTTCATATACTACCTCCGGTCCCTATTATAAGAATTTTTGGTGTATTTTTTTTCTTCCTAATTATAAGAAAAATAAACTCATTTCAAGATGCATTAATTGCTAGAATTCCTTTAATACCCCTATTGAATGTGAGATGTATCTTTATTAGAAACTCATCTTTTTCCTATACACTATTTAATGTTAGGGGTATATTTGGGATAACATTTCAATTTTATATCATTAAATAAGTTTTGTTGGTCTTTGTGATTTTTGTTTTTTTCTTCTTATATTAGGGACTAGAGGTAGTATTGTTTTGGAAATAACTCTCCCATTTTTAGTGAAAGGGATACGTATGAGATATATAAAAGATAGAAGGCCTTGCCGGGTAATGCAAATTCTATGTGAAACAATTTTTGAATACTGGCACAATGGCACTAGGTAAACTATATTGTCATCTAGGCTAATCATGCCTTCAGTGACTTTCCGTACATAAAGGAACCTATTGGCTGGATAAGTTCCCTTATCTGATTTTGGAAAGAAAAATTAGTGCCATTACTTGGAAAGAAGGATTGTCAGTGTACAACATTGAGATTTCCTCATCTGGTGAAGTGTGCATTCAAACTTTGCCAAGAAAGAATCACAAAGATTTATTGCTTTTTGATTTTGTGGTACTTTTTTATGTGAATAGTCGAGCATTAGTCACTTGTATCCGTGTATTTATCTTTCTTACATGTTTATGAAAGTTAATGTCCAAATCTAACACAACTGAACATGTTCATAGGTAAAAGGACTTCTGAAAGAGAAAAAGCTTGAAATGTTGGTTGATCCTGATCTTCACAACAACTACATAGAAGCTGAGGTAGAACAGTTAATCCAGGTTGCACTGCTCTGCACACAAGGTTCCCCTATGGACAGACCTAAGATGTCAGAAGTGGTGAGAATGCTTGAAGGTGATGGCTTGGCAGAAAGATGGGATGAGTGGCAAAAGGTTGAAGTTCTACGCCAGGAAGTGGAGCTGGCCCCTCATCCCAATTCTGATTGGATTGTTGACTCTACTGAAAATCTACATGCAGTTGAATTATCTGGTCCAAGGTGACCTTGTCACAGTAGTAATGAAAAAAAAAATGAATGGAATTATTTGACTTATTTTTTAACTATAAAAGTTTTCTCACTTTTTTTTGTTTTTTCTTTTTGGTTCCTTGAAGTACCATATCCTGATTACATCTCTTTGTAAGTCCACTGCATTATATTCATTTACATTTGTGCATAGGGGTCGCTTTGTCAAGTTGCAATTTGTACCATCTGCTGCAGTTTGATGAAGTGATGTTTACTTAGATGAATCTTTTTGTACACCCTTGTTTCATGCTTGTTCAATCTACAATTTATACTTTATCTCATTCTTATGAGTGTGTGGTGTGTTATCAACTATGATTGAGGCAACTTCTACCATGGGCTAGTTACATAGGTGGTACTAAGGTGCACAACTTATTGTTATAGTTGGATCAAAGAAATACAGAGTTTAAGCTGCACCTTCCCAAACTAGATCAAACCATCCATTGCCATTTCTTTCTCTCTCAGACGAAAATCTCTGTCGCCGTGACTTTAGAGTTTGAATCAAAATTGGTCCAACACAGACAAACAACAATGGTCAATGATTGGCGTTCTTCTCAGCTGCATCTTCCCATTCTTCTTACCATCGGTGACAGGAAGCGCGACAATGCACATCAAACAGCGGCAAACGGGAGGGAGAGGCAGCAACGCTGCAACAGGCTTGGCAGGAAGTAGTGTTGGTGGTTTCATGGTTCGTATGGTAGAACGCAATTGGTTGGGAGTGGTGTTAGTGATTTTTTAGTTCGTATGGCAGAGCGTTGAAAGAGAAGGCTAATGAGTGTTTGAAACGGGTCGTTTGCAAGCCGCAACAAGACCTGATTCAATCTCCAGATTTAGGTGATGTCACACTCTAATTTTCTGGGGTTTGAATCACTCAACAATATGGGGAGGAAGCCCCATGGAATTTTCATGGATCATTCAGCCGATTGTTTGAATATCATCCTGGAAAAAAAAAACAAATGCTTGAAAACCCAGAAAAGTTGATCAATCTGATTCTTCACATTTAGTCAATGAAAAACTTCGATTGTGGTTATGTTTTTTGAATTTGTGTATTAAGCAAAACACTTCAATTGGTTTTCAAAAACATTGGTTGGATTTTCACGAATGAAGGCTTTTGGGGTTGTTTTTTTAGGTTTTAGTTGTTGTGATATCTTGCATATGTTGTGGGTGATCGAGGGGCAAGGAGTGACGACGTCGGCGACGGCTAGACCGTGGTGGAGGAACAATTCAGGTGGAGGAATAGTTTGTAGAGAAGACATGATGCAGAGGAACCGACGGTTGGTGGAGATAGATCTGGAAAAAGTGGCGTGACAGTGGTAGGGGGAGAGGAGAGATGGAGAGGAAGAGATTTGTGATCTAGTGTGTGCAATGCATAGTATGATCTATTAGCATCATGAGTTGTAGTAATATCAAACTAAAATAAAAAAATTTAGGCGACAATCCGTTTTGTTTAAACATACATGTGAATGCCAAAAAATAAATAAACATACAAGTGATATACTTTTTTTTTGGGTGTAAACAAGGTATTCCCCGCACACAATTGTGGTGACTAGTCTTTGAAGTCGGATCGGACAACAGAGACGACAAAACTCTCCTTCAAGAGTTTTAACATTGTTGCATCCTCATGGCTGGATTCGAACTTGAGACCACTGATTAAACTAGAAAAAACTCTTACCATCTCATTCAAAGGTTCTTGGGTACACTGTGATATACTGTATAAGTATTTTGTTCAAGTAGTGTATAATTTAAAAAAAAAAAATAGGTTGAATAAAAAGAGGGGGTGAGATGAGACATATAATTGCTATTTTTTTTATTGAAAAAATGTTTTCAATTCAAATTTTTTATAGTAGTGATTAAAATTTGGGAAGAGTGTAGATAAGTTGTAATTCATTTTTAAAAGAATTTTTCTTACATTAAATATTTCACGGGGTCCTTTTCCAAAAATAAAAAAATTCCAAAAATATAACCAACCACATGGAAATTATAGACGAGGAGATACATAGGATGCTATGTTCCTGCAACCATCCATATTTGTTCCTTGGAAAACAAGTTCCACTGTTGAATCATAGTTCAGAACTTTAACCTTAGTACCTGGCTCCACTATCTCTTGTTTCTGTTAAATCAAATAGCAGTGGCAGAAGAACGAGGAAATCCCTGGCGAACGTACTACTCCCTCCGGAACTATTTATAAGAAAAAAAGTCATTTCCAGATTCGTTAAAAAATGTATGTATCTGGTCCATTTGGACCAGATACATACATTTTTTAACGAATTTGGAAATGACTTTTTTCCTTATAAATGATTTCGGAGGGAGTACTATTATAGTATAATTATAGTAAATGGACCAGATACATACATTTTTTAACGAATCTGGAAATGACTTTTTTCCTTATAAATGATTTCGGAGGGAGTACTATTATAGTATAATTATAGTAGTAGTAACGAGTTTCTACTGTTTCAATTCTTGGGTTTCCAAAACGTGACTTGTTTGTGCCACAACTTACAAGCAATTTGGTTCCTCACATGAATGACCTTCGGGGCATGAAAACGTGTTAGTGGTCACCGTGAGTAGTGGGTGATATTTAGCGTGTTTTTTTGGTTTTGCGTTGTCAAAAATTGATTTTGGTTGAATTGATTTTAGAAAATTAATTTTGTGTAAAAGTGAGTTGAATATAATGTGATTTATGTTTGATATATTCACGAAAAAAAGTGATTTTTATTAATTCATGTTATTTAAATAGTTTGGATCAAAATTGCTTTTGTGTGTGTAATTACCAAAATGAGTCCTAACATGTGTGTGTAAAACTAGATTTTTCTGAATTTTCGATAATTATTTATATTTATGTTAAATTATTAAATTTGAGGAGGAATCAAATTACACTGGTATAATATTTGGATATTGTTACGCCGCTTTATAACTTTTAGCAAAGTACTTAGATTACAAAACTCACTATTGGATTGAAAGCTACTATCACATATATATATATATATATATATATTTATATACATTTTTTCATTAATTCAAAACCATTTGACATGTCATTGAGATATATCAAGATCAACGTCTTATGCACTTTTATGAAACGATGTTAATTTTGAAATATCTCAATGACATATCAAATGATTTTAGACTAATGAAATTTTTTATATATATAATCTATGTGATAGTAACTTTCAATACAACGGTGAGTTTTGAAATCCAAGTATTCGGTAAAAAGTTATTAAATGGTGTAACAATAACTAAGTATTATGTCGGTATAATTTGATCCCTCCTTATTAAATTTAATATAATTATATAATATTTAAAATTATGTTGGTATAATTTTTTAAAGAAACTTTTTGAGTTTTTAAAAATAATGAATTTTTATTTTCCTACGAAAATTTTTGTCATAAATTTTTTAGATATTTTTAATAAACAAATACAAACATTAACACAAATGTAGAGGAAGAAATAGGATTTATTTATTTATTTATTTATTTATTTTTTGACGAATAGGATTGATTTTTTTTTTTTTGGGGAAAAACAGTTTCGGAAAGCACCGCGGAATATTGTAGAGAAACCAACAGGGTAGATTTTCTCCCCAGCAATGGAGAGAAAGAAACATCTTAGGTAAAGGACATTTACGGAAGATGCACTGTAGACCAACATGCAACAGTAGAATCAATTTGCTATCCACCGTAGAAGCTACAAATTGTTAGTTCAGGTAGAATTTTGGAAAGCATAATTGCTTTGTCTTCAAAAGCCCAAACACCTGCTCAAGATAGCTAAATCAGGTTGGAGTGGTATTGCCGTGTGTTTGATAGCAGTGACCGTGCAACCAAACGTATGTTTAATGGAATTTTGTGGGAGTATTTCTTAGTTAAGCCCCTAATTATGCCAAAGAACCGAAAAGCTGAATGCATGTCATTGTAGGAAGGAAGAAAATGTAATGGAGAAATTGAATATGATATAAGCCGTCAGTATAAACTAAAGAAAATAGAATGAAGTTACCTTTTCTTTTTTATTCTAGTCTAACAGCCAACCAATAAAAAAAATAGAATGAAATAAATTTTGCAGTTAAGAGAGATTGGTATGCCACATATAAATGGAATCTTGTCTTGTTCTAGATGCATTACCATTTTGGCTGTCCCTATACTAGCTGTATTATGTTGTTATGCAACCTACGATGTTTTATACTCTCAAAAGATATTAGTTGGTGAAGATTAATATATAGCAAATAATGGTCCTCTATCTTCACCAAAGATAAAATATGTGTTCCTAGTATAAAGAGGGTTGTGTTGCAAATGGGCAATTACACGAATGAAGATTAAGACTAATTCTAGTCAAGTTGCTAAACATTAATAAATAAAATTAATTTAGAGGTCATTTATTTTACTTTTAAGTTTTGCTTCAGTACGCTATCTTTTTTTGTGTTAAGTTTGTCCTTTAAGTTTACAGACATCTAGTCAAACCGTGATTTTTCATTCAATTCCGTTACAGAACTATCTACGTGTCTATTAAATGATCTTTGTGGCAATTGGTGTGACCCTCAACAAAATCTGCAAAAATTTGTTCACATATAATCTCTCACATAGCAAAATCCGCATAAATACTATAAACCCAAATAAATTGAAACCTAAAAAAGATTTTTGTACAATGGTTCTTGATAACTCATGATCAACTTTCTCCAACATCGTAAAACCCCAGTACCCATCCCGACAACATCGCTTCAAGGGGGTGAGAAACAAAGGAAAGGGGGAGAAGGAAGAAGGGGTGGGGAGATAGATGACTAGAGGAGGGGGTGGCGTTGAGCCACAACGACAAAATAAGGGGGCTCTATGCGACGCTGTTGGGAAAGGTCGCGTTTGCCCGACCGTGGTTGATGCGAATCAACGGCAGGTGCCTCATGGTGGCGCGATGAAGGGCAAAGCTAAGGGCGGCCCAGTCGGAGCGAGGCTGAGCACGGATAACGCAGTGGGGGACCACACCGGCGTGGAGGTTGGCAGTAGATGGGTTGTCCACCCCTTCCCTTCTTATTATTCCTTTTTTTCGATCTATTATTTCTTCCTCCTTTTTTTGAATATGGTTTGAACAGGAAGATGTTGATAGAAGAGAAATCACACAGAGGATATGATATGGGTTGTTTTACAGAAGTTTTGGTGTTGGATACTTTCTTATTGGGTCTATGCATATGATCTAAGCCCTGGATTTGAACCATCGTGAATCGTTGCTGAATCCAGATTTGCAGAAAGGGTTGAAACCGTAAACAAGGAGAGAGAAGGATCCATTCGTGTGTTGGTCTCCACCACAGGCCCCATCATATTTCAAAGGGCACTTTAGATTCCAAATAGATCACTTAACGGACATGTAGGCAATTCAATAATGAAATTGGATGGGAAATCACTATTTGGCCAACGTTGTTAACGTTTGTAAACTGAAAAGACTAACTTGACACACAAAAAAAGAAAAATAACTGAATTGAAACTTAAAGTTAAGAAAGGGACTTTTAGAGTAATTTATATGATTTGAAAATATAAATTAATTTTTTATATTTATTTATTATTATATATTTTAAGTTTTGTTTACTACCTCTAAAAAATCAATTTGCTTTAAAAATAATTCAATTAAATCATTGTGCATCTTTGGACTCTTTTAAAAGTGACCATATTAGAATGACCCATTAAATAGGGTCAATCGTGCAAAATGTATATAGGTTTATGCGTGCGGTGACACAAGGGTATGATGGCGGATCTGCGAAACAGACTCGTGCAGCATTCACGATTGCTACGGTGACTTGTGCGATAATAGCACCAAATAAGATTGCTACATATCTCACTTCTCTTACTCTTTTTCAGCCCATCTCTTTCTCTGAATCTAATTATTTAGGCCTCTCATGCCTCTGTATTTTATTTTCTTTTGACAGGAAAACATTACAATGGTGGCGGGAGAGGTAATTCGATAGTGCTCAAGGAGAGGTCGTAGGTTTGCCGCCGACTAACAATATTTAAATGTGTTGTACGTGAACCACCTAATGATCATGCCTCTCATGTCTCTGTGTCGTACGTGCACCACCTATTAAACTAATTATCAATTAATTTATTTCAACACACTAAACCTGTGGGGACAAAGTAAGAAAAATTTATTGAATAGCTTTTGAATTTTTTTTCCTTCAACAAAATGAAAGAATTGGCACCAGACAGAATTTAGCTCGAAATGATAACTTGACAACTTGAAGGGAAGAGACAGAAACTGTGGAAGCAAGAATTGTTTTGCGGAGGCGAGGATTCGGTGGAAAGGGCTGCAGCTCCAGCCGAAGCCGAAATTAAAGTGCTGACCATTGGGTTGGGCCTCCACAAATGGTGCTGGATTCACTCCGAAACAAGCCAGTTTATCCAATCCCCACGCAGTAATTGTTTTTAATTTTTTTTACAAGTGTACATGATGCATTCATGCCTATTATACAATGGTACTAGGAATCAAAAACCATTGTATTTAACCCCTAGGTACATAGCTCGATTCCTAGGAAAGGCAAAAACACCATTAATTTGGATTAAATCCAAAGGGGGTGGTAAAGTCCTGTGAGTGAACCGGACACTGTAGTATGCATTGCAAAGGGGTCAGTGGGCCCGGTATGCGTCGCAGAGGCAGTGGGTCGGGTACACTGTGGTACGGCCCAAAAATGGGTGGCGGCCCAGGGTGTTACAGAAACTAAAAGAGATACGAGATAGAAAATCACATAAGAGTTACAGTAGTTCACCAAACTTAGGCTATTTCCAATCCTCACGTCCAGTGAGTATTTTCACTATTTTCCCAAATAGTTATGCAGCTTTTCAAGTCCCTCCATGACCCAAAAGCTTTACAAGATAGTTTTTTTTCTACAACACTATCAACTGTATCACTTTAGAAACTTACACAAGTTTAGAAAGTTACTTGTTAAACCTTCTGATCAACACTCACCTCCTTGGTAGATTGGTAGAAGTAAAACAAGGTTACAGGTTACAGTAGAATGTTTGTGGGATTGAGAATAGCTTTGAATACAAGATTTTCACAAGGTAAAAGACAAACTACAACACACTCAGCAAAAAGTATCCCAGAGAATGCTAGCGCTAAGACTGAGTGGGGATGGGAGAAAGTTCGTGACTGGGCTCTCACACCTTGAAATGGTGATTCTAAAGACTATTTATAGCTTTCCTTAATTTATGATTGTTGAAGAAGGCTTCCCTTAGCTTCAAGTAGGTAGGTCTTCTCTTGTGTCAGAAAAGTGCACTGTTGTGCAGTCTTGCTGACTTACGTGTCAACCTTTAACGGGTGGATCAAACTTTCTTCTTCGTGAACTTTCTCGAAACTGACTCGGAGGCAATCACAGGACATTATTTTTCCTCGTACTTGACTTTAACAGTTTTTCAACGTGATTGCATAAAACATAGGGAATTGATCCAGTGCTTTAAACTTTCTCTTCTTGAGATGATGATCTTTGTTTGTTGAAGGAGAGTATCTTCAACTTTCTCTTCCTGAGAAAATATTATTTAATGTTGATAGAAAGATGTTGATAGAAGAGAAATCACACAGAGGATGGGTTGAACGCATATTTACAGAAAGGGTTGAAACCCTAAACAAGGAGAAAGAAGGATCTGTTGGCGTTTTGGTCTCCACCATAGTCAACTTCATATTTCAAAAGGCACTTCAGATTCCAAATAGATCACTTAACAGACATGTAGGTAATTCAATAACGAAATTGGATGGAAAATCACTGTTTTGCTAACGTTGTTAACGTTTGTAAACTTAAAAGACTAACTTGACAAAAAAAAGATAAATGACCAAATTGAAACTTAAAGTTAAGATAAGAGACTTTTAGATTAATTTATATGATTTGAAAAATTAAAATTAATTTTTTATATTTATTTATTATTATGTATTTTGAGGTTTGTTTACTACCTCTAAAAGATCAATTTGCTTTAAATATAATTTAATTAAATCATGGTGCACCTTTGGACTCTTTTAAAAGGGACCATATTAGAAAGACCCATTAAATAGGGTAAATCGTGCAAAATGTATCTAGGTTGTGTGTTATGCAAAACCCCATTAAATTGAATAATTTTAATTATTTCAGAGTTTACTCTTCCATTCGGAGCACCGCCATTTAGCCACCTACGCCAGTGTTAGAGCACACCCAAATTTGAAACAATGGAACACATATATGGAAAAATAAAAAAGACAGACTTCATCATCTCCCCCCTTGGCACCAACCCCGTCGCTCCCACCTGCTCCTACTTCCCCCACTCTGTCCCCCCCACCCCCCGGTGCTATAGCACCACATCCAAATCATAAAGAATGAAACACATATTTTAAACAAAAAGAAAGACATACTTCACCATACATAGTTCTGAAACAAAAAAACACAGATCTAACCAAGGTGTTTACTGCAACCCGTGAAGCACCTACAAACCCCATCATTGGTCGTCAAGCCACCATGAGCTTCCTCCTTCCCGGATTTGGCCCGAAGCTCTGTCGCGGCGTTTTGGACCGCCTCTGCACAAAACTCCATTGCAACCCATCTACTCTGCACCACCGTGTTCGGAATCAAACTCGCACCACGATTTCAGTAGAAAAACGAAGACTCATTGAGCAAAACAATCGGAAGTCGTGCCATAGAACCCGCGAAGCATTGACGTCTGTCTTCACGGGAGGAGAGATAGACAACTACAAATGGCATAAAGGCTGAATTTAAATTGCAACATGTGCTTTTGTACCGCACACAAACTAACTAATTAGTCTCTGTACAATAGGGATGACAATTTTCACCCGTGCGTGGGGATCCCTACGGGGACTGCCCCATTCGGGGCCCTGTGGGCGGGTATTTTTCTTCGTGGGGGCGGGGACAGGGGAGAAAATCCCCCGCAGTCAATTCGGGAACGAGGACGGGATCACACCCCCGCGCCCGCGGAGTCTCGTCCCGAACATATTACATTATTATCCTATCAATACATACATATATCATTATAATTATTGGTGTTTTGGTCTTTTTACATCTTTTTAAGAAAACTACAATATTTCGACCTATTTTTTTCTCCACATTCAGACTCACACTCACTCATCAAAACAATTATAATTGTTTTTTCTCTCCCTGAGACCCTGACCCTCACTCATCCCTCACGGACTTCACTCACCCATTCGAACCCTAAAAAATCACACACAGACACAGCCCAGCCCTCCAACCAAGAAGAAGAAGAGAGCCGTTGCCACTGCGTCTCTGGCTCTGGACCCTGTATCTACCTCTACTCGCTGCGTCCTCGTCTCTGGATCCTGCATCTTCTCGCTGTTCTGGACCCTTTAACCGTAGGATTAATGTAGTCCCACCATAATTATGTCGGATCATCCATAATGTATATTTCCCTCTACCGCCCAGAAACTGGCACCACCAACGACCACTGTCGCAAGACCCCAGCCCAGGGCCGGCCCAAGCCCTTGCTTTAGGCCTCCCAAAAAAACATTTTTGCTATTAATAAAGAGGGGCGTCCAAGTTACTCTAGGAGTAACTCTTGTATGAGTTGCTCCGGTTAATATCTTTCAATAGACATCAAATTTCATCAATCGAACCGTCACATTAAAAGTTTTTATTGAGTAGATCAACTCTATAAAACTTCATAAAATTTTAAAAATATTTGATACTTTATCAGGTCACTTCAATTCAACGTATACTATACGTTTTAATTTACAAGTAAAATGTTGACCATATGATTACATAGCTATTGATATCCAATTTATTTAAATTTTAGTATACATGATCATTAACATAATATGACGATATTAAACGTTTGAATTGATAAAATTTAATATCTACAAAGCGATATTAACTGGAGTAACTTAGATAAGAATTACTCCTAGAGTAACTTGAACGCTCCTCTTTATGAATAGCACTCAAAAAAAACTATTTTGCTATTAGTAGTAACGTAGATAAACTTCAGCTGTTAGCCAGTCAGCGCAGTTGGCATCGCTCGGTAGTCTAAAAGTTGGTGTACTGGGCTCGAATCCATGTTAGGCCACTAAATGTAATTTTTTGAATGCAAAAATAGCACAGCAAAAACAGTCTTCTTACGGGTTCGAATGCATCATGTACACTTGTGAAAAAAAAGAAAAAAAATATATTACTGCGTGGTGATTGGATAAACTGACTTGTTTCGGAGTGAATCCAGCACCGTTGGGACCACTTCCGAGTTCTGAGCGTGGAGGCCCAACCCAATGGTCAGCACTTTAATTTCGGCTTCGGCTGGAGCTGCGGCCCTATTCTCCAAATCCTCGCCGCCGCAAAACAGTTCTTGCTTCCACAGCTTCTGTCTCTTCCCTTCAAGTAAGATTTTTTAGCTAACCATTTTGATTCACTCTGTTTTCCCTTTCCACTTCACTTCCTGTGTGGTGGCCATTTCTTTCATTTTGTTGAAGAAAAAAAAAATTCAAAAGTTATTCAATAAATTTTTCTTACTTTGTCCCACAGGTTTAGAGTGTTGAAATAAATTATATTGATAATTAAGCAATTAGTAATACAATGAGTGACCCCGGTGCTCCACCTATTCCTGATTACGAAGAAGAAGAAGATAACGATGATGTATTCCTTGACGAGTCCGACATCATGCACGAAGTTGCCTTTGATAATGAAGATCTTCCAGACGCAGATGGTGGTTCTGATTCCGACCATGGTGGTATGAACATTTTTTTGATATTTTTAAACCGCCATTTTAATCCCTTTATTTTTACGTTTCATTCTTGTTTATTTTTTCTCTATAAAAAAAAACTGCCAATTGTTCCGCTATGTGTTGTTATACTTCCACTAATATTAGAATCGAGATGTATTTTTTTTTTCAGTGTATTAATATATTTGGTGGTAATATTATTTTAACGATTTCAGAGGAGCCTGATGATTCTGTGCACATATTCACTGGTCATACTGGTAAGATTTCTACTCTTTTGTTTATGTTTCTGCTTATGCCGTCCCCGGTTCTTACTGAACCTTTAATTAGGTTGAAATTAAGTCTGGGGTTTTATTAGTTGGTTGATGCTTTCTTGGATTATTGTATAGGGGAACTATACTCAGTTGCCTGCAGCCCAACAGATATGGCATTGGTGGCAACGGGGAGTGGTGATGACAGAGGATTTCTGTGGAAGATTGGCCAAGGAGATTGGGCTTCGGAGCTTAATGGTATTTGTTTCATTAAGAGCTATTTATGGGTTGATTTCCCCCCCCCCCTTCTATTTAGGATGTGTGCAGCATGATAATTGGTAAAGTCAAGATCGTGTTACTTGCAATCTTCAAGTGAGTTTGTTGTTGATTCTGTGCAGGTCATAAAGAATCTGTATCTAGTTTAGCTTTTAGCTATGATGGAATGTTTCTGGCATCAGGAAGCTTAGATGGAATTGTTCAAATCTGGGATGTATCTGGAAATCTGATAGGTGCACTGGAAGGTCCTGGAGGGGGCATTGAGGTGAGATTGTTAAATTTTTCTTACTTTTTCTATTTTAAGTAGTTACTAAATTAGTTGCCATCAAATCTTTCAGTGGCTCCGGTGGCATCCAAGAGGACACATACTCTTGGCGGGTTCTGAGGATTCCTCAGTTTGGATGTGGAATACTGATAGATTTGCCTTTCTTAACACGTTTGCTGGTCATGGAAGTAGTGTGACCTGTGGTGATTTTACTCCCGATGGTAGTAATTTAGCTTCGTCTTGGTCCATTTTTTTGTTAACCGTTATGATTTACATTATTAAGTTTCCTTTTACTTGGTACCTTAGGGAAAATAATATGTACTGGTTCTGAAGATGCAACCTTGAGAATATGGAACCCAAAAAGTGGAGAAAACATTCATGTTGTGCGAGGTATGCGAACTTTACTTTATAGTGTCTTTGCTGTATATGAATCATAGGCTAGTGTAATTCTTATCAATGCTCAAACTACAATATTAAGTGTAAGAAGCTTTAAACACTGGAAATACCTCCTCCTTTCTACAAGAAAACTTATAATCTTTGCTGTCCCTTATTTGTTAATTTCTTCTATGAAAACAAAAAGTATCTCTGTTTGCCTCTATTAGAATTTGTTAAGTGAAGTGAGAAAAAGTGCAACAAATTAGGAGAAAGTGTTTGAGAGAAAATGAGAGGAACTGAATATTTCTGAAGAGGAGTGAATTACAAAGATGTATCACTGTGACAGAAGAGACTAAGAAGTGAAGAATCGACTGAAAATTTATCAAACATCCTGAATTTATCCTTTAGAGTGATAAATCTCTGAGTAGATAAGGCTTTAATAATTAGAGTATCAGCATATTGATCCTCAGCTGTCGATAAAAAAAAAAAAAATTGATCCTCAACTGGGATTGCATAAACCACCAAACTTTTGTTGAGAACCTTTTTTCTAACAAGAAAATGTCCAATTTCATGTGTTCGGTTTGAGAGATTGTGAGCCAAAGCTACTTTGTTAAGATTGTCGCACAGAATGCATGGAGCAGAAGCGTAGGCACACTCAATTCCCCAAGTAGAGACTATTTCTGCAGCAGTGGCAACAAAACTAAAGTGCTCAGCTTTTGCACTGGATCTGGCCACTAATGGCTGTTTCTTTGACCACCAGAAAATTATATTAGGTCCCAAGAAAATACACAACTCAAATGTTGTTCTTCTATTATTTGGTCAGATGCCCAGTTCTCATCATAGTAAGCATTTAAAGAGAGGGGCTGAAGTGGTGAGGCTGGCTGAAGGAGTCCATGGTGCATGGCCCCCTTAAGATACCTTAGCATTCTTTTGACAACCTTCCAATGCTCCTCCTTAGCATTCTTTTGACAACCTTCCAATGCTCCTCTAGAGGCTGAGGTAAAAGTTGACAAACCTTATAGACTGCAAAACTGATCTCTATCCAATGCTCCTCTAGTAGCATACTGTAGGTCCCAACAATGGATCTATATAAAGTAGAATTGACTACATAGTCGACCCATACTTGGAAAGTTTACCGTCTCCTACCATTGTAGTGGAAATTCCCTTGGCCTCTATCATATGAGCTTTTACTAATAGATCCCAAATGTATTTAGTTTGAGATAAAAGGAGCGAACCATCTTTTAAGGGTTTCACTTAAATTCCTAAGGAATAGTCCAGCTCACCTTTCTGCTTGAGAGAGAACTGTAAATTAAGCTTGGTAACAAGTTTCGGAATTAATGGAAGAGTTCTGTGACCTGTTGAGTGTGAAAGGAGAGGGATCATACTTGCTAAATTTGGCCCAGACCTATGAGAGCAGATGCAATCCTCTCAAACCAAGCCGTGAATGCTTGTTTAAGGGCATACAATGCTTTATTGAGCTTGCATAAGAATGGTTTTCCAGCTGATTCATAACAGGGGAGCTGTTGCATGTATACTTCTTCATCTCAGGAGCCCATTCAGGAATGCATTATTTGCATCCAGCTACTGGATGTGCAAATGATGAGTGAGTGCGAAGTCGAGGATTGTCCTAATGATGACTGGCTTCACAATAGGTGAAAAGGTCTCTGTATAATCGAAACTGGGTTGTTGATGGAAACCCTTTTGCCACAAGTTGAGCCTTCAGCCTTGTACTTGTTAATTGTACCATCCAGATTCTCCTTTTCCTTAAACACCCATTTGTAGCCAATGGCTTGCCTTGGGGAGGAAGAGGCACAAGAGTCTAGGTATTATTCTTCATCAAAGCATCACTCACACTGCATTGCTGCAAACCATTTGGGGTCGGTCAAAGCTTGTGGAACAAGTCTGGGTTTTGTGCATACCAGATTTTGATCTGGTTTGCATTGGGTGAGTGTGTGGGGATCGAGCTGGTGTTTCAGGTTAAGCGGTATTTAAGCTGGTGTTTAGGTTGGCAGATGAATGAGATTCTGGTGGTATAGGTTCTGAATTAGTAGAAGAGGATTCTGAATTAGGTGAACTAGAGATGAGTTGCTGTATAGGTGAACCAGGAGATTGATTTGGAGTAGAATTAGGAGATGAAGGGAGTTTAGGACCAGAATCCGTATTCGAATGTTTGACAGTAATAGGTGGGACAGCAGGGATAGGAGTGAAACTTGGTGTTTGTGCTTACCTGGAAAAAAAGTTATGGATTAGGAAGACAATTATAATTGAAAAGGACATCCTTAGAGACAAATAATCTGCCATCATCATCAAGACATTTGTAGCCTTTATGAGAGGATGAACATCCTAAGAAAATACATGCTTTTGTCCTGTATGAGAAAAGGATAACATGCACACACCTTGAGAAATTGATAATCGGGAATTCGATCAAACAGCTTAGTGTAGGGTGTGGATTGTTGTAACACAGCACTGGGCAGTCTATTGATAAGGAAAGTGGCAGCTAAAAAGGCATGACCCAAAGTTGGTAAGATAACTTTGCATGAGCAAGAAAAGTGAGGCCAATTTCTACAATATGTGAACCATTTTGATGGTGTGTGCGGAGACACGTTATAACATGGCCAATGCCTAAATTTGTCATTATTTTCAAGACACGTCTGAATCTCCCCCGCCCCCCCGAGCTTTGAGATTACCATGGATTTGAATTGAGTAAAGACCATGAGAGCGTCATATTTCTGTTTTAAATGATAGATCCAAATATAATGCAAGTAGGCATCTACAAAAGTGAGGAAGTAAAGATAACAGCAAGAGGATTCTGTGGGTGTAGGGCCCTATAAATCACCGAATAGCAAATCAATTGATTCATTGTAAACAGCAGTACAAAAGATTAGATGGCAGTCAATGTCCTTTTCTAAACTACAAGCTGTACAAAAATCAACCACATTTTTATAGCTATTAGGTATGACAAATTACACTGCTGTAATACATGTTTCACTACCTCATAATGAGGGTGACTAATCTACAGTACCATGTGCTGTGTACAATGTCGGGGGTGTTTACGGTGTTTGGAGTGCATGAACCATGTGAAATAGGAACAGAAACAGTGCTGGAAATAGTTACTAACTGAGTAAATGGTATAGAGGAATGTGTAATAGTATTTATAGAAGGTGCTGTGTGCAAGGAGGCATCCTTAGATGAACCAATTCCCCCATGAGGAATCATGAGATCATTGGAAAAAAGGAAGGATGCAGTTCAAGCAATCCTTAAAATCAACTAAAAGCATCTTTGCATGTGTCCTTTATCTCTTTTTTCAAGATCAAGCAGGGTCAACATTCACAAGGTAAAACATGAGAAATATCCTGTCACCGTAGCTTCACAAAGAATTCATTTCAAATTATTTTCTTTTGTTTGCATATTTTTGTCTTTTTTATTTTCATTTTTGATAACCTGCTAAACCTTTGCTTTCTAGGTCATCCATACCATACTGAGGGATTAACATGTTTAGCAATAAGTTCAACTTCAACTCTTGCTCTTACTGGTTCCAAGGATGGATCTGTTCATATTGTGAATATCACTACGGGAAGAGTATGTGTTTTTATTGCATTTGATATTTACTATGCTATTTTCTATAATCATCTTGTCTTGTTTTGTGTATTTGTCTGAGGTAAGATGTCTCCCTATTTTGAGAAACCTTTTGGCTGTGTCTGGAGTAATGTTACTAAAATTTGGCTCATATGAGATTAATTTTATAGGATTTAAGTCTACTGAAATGTCACAGATAATAGTTGCTTAAAGCAAAAGTTAAGCATAAAATCTTTAATTCAGTGATTGATGCCAAATATCTTAAAAGAATGATAACCTCCATTGTTGGTTGTAATAATTTGAGTGGAAATTTTTTTGATGGATTACTTTTGGCTCATGAAATCATCTTGCATTTCAAGGGATAAAGGCAACAAGCATTTGAAAATGTATGAAAATCAGATCAAAAAGCATTTGGTACCTTGAAATAATTTTATTTTCATGAACAAGAGTAGTCTAAATGATGCTTAATTCAATAAAAACTGGAAGCCAGCATAGCTTACCCAATATGGATCAAGATTGGTATATTAAGGCGTGTTCAAATATATGGAGATAGTAGTTTTTTGTTGATTTATGAAATTTGATTAATCAGAAGTTTGGTTTGGTCTCTGTGGCATAGCAACACTATGACCCAACTGTTTTTGGGTTTTATCGCATGAAAATATAATTATTAAGAAAATCACGTTCTTACATAATTTGGCCTGTGTAGTACTGGAGCAAGAGTCCACTCGCCAAAACCCAAACACTTTCATCACTTATCCCTTGTGCTAATTGTTCCAATTGTCTGCATGTTACAAACTTTTTTTGTAAAGGGATTTGAGCATATAAATTTAGCTTTCTGCTTGGTCTCTAAGAAACGTGAGTTTCCTGACAGGTTATTAATACCCTGGCTTCTCATTCAGATTCCATCGAGTGTGTTGGGTTCGCACCAAGGTATGTGTTAAGATTAGCAAACTTCATACCCTGTGTGTCTGTGCAGGCATGCACATTTGTGTGTCCATGTGTGCTGCCCGGTTCATGCATTTGTATGATGAGAGTTTTATTTGATTCGAAGATAGTTTGAAGGATAATATCATACTGGAGAGAAAAATAAGAATAATAATAGGTCCAGCAGTATAGCGTTCATGCCAGAAATAAAATCAGGGTTCGTTAATAAATGTGAACCAAAACCAAGTGAAATTGGACTTGCTTGATGTAACCCTGAATTACTTGGTTTGTAAGTATAATAACAACACCAAAAATTATTCAATCTTATTTCCAAGGAATATATTATAAACTCCAAAGTGACCTCAACCTTAAACATGAATAGTTTGTACAAGTGGAATTATGGGCATCTTTTCATCATGCTTTGGGTTTCATTCATCCACATTATTTAAACATTTCAATGACTGCATGTTTTGCTTTAATGTTTGGACTTTGTAGTCCTAATTAGATGTGTCATCAGTAATATTGCTCCTTAAAATTGTGTGATAGTTATTCCTGGGCTGCAATTGGAGGCATGGATAAAAAAATGACCATCTGGGATGTTGAGCATTCCTTAGCCCGAAGCACTTGTGAGCACCAGGTTTGTTGGATTCTTGGTTTGTGCAAGTGATGTGTTTGTGCATTTAGAAACTAAATGAACTCCGTCTGCAATTATACTTTTATTTGGAATTGTGAATTTTCATTTTTCATGTCTCTGATGAAAGGAAATTTTCCATGTGGATAGGATGGAGTGACATGTTTGGCATGGCTTGGCACATCGTATGTGGCTACTGGATGTGTGGATGGAATTGCGAGATTATGGGATGGTCGGTCCGGTGAATGTGTCAGAACATTCAGGGGGCACTCTGATGCCATTCACTCTCTTTCTTTGTCTGCTAATGGTGATTACCTTGTTTCGGCTTCTTGCGATGGTACAGCTCGTGTTTTTGAGATTGGAGGATTTCGTTAAGCAAAGCCTTTTATGAGATGTGGTTGTCAATCATCTAAGCAAAACCCCTTTTGTGGGCATGTCCCGGTGTACATGTCCTTGAGGACAAGGGGGTGTTACTCTACAGAAGCCTGATTGGTATTTTATGGTTAAGTCAAAAACTGTTGTTGCATAAGGTTTTGGTGGATAGAGAAATTCAAGTACTAGAACAAAAAAGTTGTTTCTTTGTTAACTTTTATCTTTAATATTAATTTTGATGTCCATGCTAACTCAAAAAGATTAGTGTTTTATGGAGATGGGATTCATTCATTGTGAACATTGCATATTAACAGCATAATTACAAGGAAGTAAATAATGAAATCTCCTAAAGGCTTCTTCAGGTTTTATCGATCGCTTTGTTCCTTTCTAGAAAAACGATATGCTAAAGTGACTGAATCAAAAACAAAAAAGCACGCAATATTATCAATACGAAAAAAAAAACACGCAATGTTATCGAATTATCGAAGTTTCCTTTTGGTGGGGTGGGGGCGTTTAATTCAATTCATCAAATTAAACATAAGCAAGCCTCCCCATATACTTGATTCGATGGACTTGTCAAAATATGGAAGGGAGTGCTACCTGCACCCCCTTTTATCTATCTACACCCCTCTCCCTCTTTAAAATATGCCCTCCCCTGCCCCTTCCCCACACCCATTCCACCCTCCGTGCCCCTGGTCCCGTAATGCCCCCACCCCTGTCCCAGCACCTGTTTCCCCCTCCCTTGGCCATTCCACCCCACAACAATTTGAATAGCAGCGGCATCGATGGCTCCCTTCTCTTCTGCACCCTATATTTTTTAAGTTTTCACTACATTTTTTTTGTGCCGAAAAGTAGTTTCAAAGATGAAAACCGGGAAAAAAAAATCAAAGACAAAAACCGGAGAAAAAAATAAAGCATGGACCAGGTGAGTATGGTGTTTTTGTTAAAACACGTGAAATAATGGAAAGGGTGCAGGTTGGAAAAAAAAGGCATGCAGGTAGCACTTCCCAAGTATGAGTGGTACTTTCGGCAGGATGGGGTTTATGATCTTAACTGGCCGGTCTAAAGCCCACTAGATATGGTTAGAAGCCCATGAACAGTAAATTGAAGCTAACATTGAGCTGATGATGGGTTTCTGAGTTTTTTTTTTTTGAGATGGGTTTCTGAATTTGATTTCTATTTTTTCATGTCATCAAAAATTAATATTTTCATCGACCAAAAAAATATTCATGTTCTCTTATAGAATTTTATAATTTATTTATATACAAATTTTTTGTTTTTTTTTATGATCGGATAGCAATTTGAATATTAAGCTTTACAAATAGAGTCCCATACCTTAAATACAAAGAAGGACTTGTATGTGAAGTTTGTTGCCTTACTGACGTATCTCTTGCCTTCTATTGCATAAGATTAATTTCTATATCTAGTAAAAAAGATTAATTTCTATATATGTTATTCTTTATAAGATTACTTTCTCTAAAATGACATTTTGATATACATTTGTTTACTAGTTGTGGATGAGAACTGAACGCTCACAACAACTCTAACTTACCGTAGGCATTCTTCTTATACTATTTTCTTGCATTCTTATTGCTATTCTTTATCTTCCCTTAAAAAAAAAAGCTATTCTTTATCAAATTCTATATTTCTCTTTTTCTATTTCTTGTCATTTAGCATACCAATTTAACCTATATAATTTGTAGATTGCCATAAACGGCTTGAAAGTGACAATGCCAGGGACCATGAGCCGTAGAAATTGGCAAACTATGTATGCCCTTAAAATATTAGCAAGTTGCATATTGCCCAACCCAATACAAAAATTAGCAAGTTGCAACTTTTATAAATTTCCCACTTGCACATGATAAGTAATTTGACATTTAACTACACCACTACATTTGCGTTTGGAAGATTTTGTCAATATCAAAATGATTCTTACAATAGGCACCCAATTATTTATTGATTCGTTGGGACTGGGACATGAAACGGTGCAAATTTCACGAGGAAATGTGTTTTTTCGTATGTCAAGGATAATCTTTTCTTTTCTTTTAGGGATATGTTTGAATTTGCAGAAAATAAAGTTGTAGGACAATTTTTCCACTCGAGAAAAATTAATTTACTTTCACCAATAGTATCAGATAATTATTTTCCGATTAGTGGTTTTTTTCTTGATACTAATGCCTTTTTAAACTTTTTTTGGAGTAAATATTAGTCGAAATATATTGGGCATCTCTTAAGATTCGTATGTTGTTCATATAAAAAAAAAAGAAGATTTGTATGCAGTTTAGTTTGTTATTCAAACAATATTATTGACCTATTTTGTACATCTAAAACATTCAGAATTTCCGGTCAAAAAAATATATTCAAAATTGATTCAGATAATTGTTTTGCATTATTCAGATAAAAGTCCAGTCACATAGTAAATTAAGTTTTTATTTAAGTCAGGCATAGTAATTATTATTATGATATATATGCAATATTAACTACTAAAAAATAAAAGCAATGTTGTTTTTTGAGAGGAATAAAAGCAATGTTATTGATAACTACTACTTAAATGATTTATCTTTTTGAGAAATAAGAGTATGCACTGTCACTGTCGGTGTAAATTAGTTTTACAAATACATATAATGAGAATTCATTATTTGGTAGTTATTTTTAAAATACAGTTACAAAGTAGTTAGACAAAATAATGAATTCTTATTGGATGTTTGTGTAAAATTGGTTTATACTGACAGTGCATATCATTTAAACTCTATCTTTTTAAGTATAATTTGTATTCATTTAGTGTAGTAATTAAATACGTAAAATTTAAGATAGTATAATTAATTTGTGGAACTATAACTTTAACTTTAGAGAGTTTTTTAATCAAAATAAATTAACTTTGGACCTCTCGCATAACCTCGAATTAACTTTAACTTATGAGAGTCTTTTGATCAAAATAAATTTGTAATTTTTCACCTAAGAAAAGCTTTTATGAGTTTATGGATCTTCGTAACAAAATTAAATGAGTAAACTTCCATAAAATTGGAGATGCAGAAACTAATTTTAACTTCTATAAGAAGTTTTTGTCAAAAAAAAGTTCTTTAAGAAGTTATTGTTTTCTTTTAAAAACTTATAATTATCACAAGATTTTTTTAATACTTTTTCATGAATTCTTCTAAAAAAGCTTATCTGTGCTTCCTTACGTGTTTGATTTTCTAAAAAAACAATATTTGGCAGCACAATATTATTAACTTGTTTCATATATAATTCTAAAAATAATCAAGCAAGAGTAAAAACAAGAAATAAATCGCGGGACAAAATATTTTACAATTTGTTACTCACTAAACTATAAGATAAATTTCTGTCTCGTGCATATATAATAACATTTAAAAGTATAAAATACTTAAAATTTTTATAATAATAATAATAATAATAATAATAATAATAATAATAAAATAATAATTCTTTTCAAAAAAAATAATAATAATTAAATTAGCATTTTATACATTATTATTTCTGTATCTTGTAACATCTAATATGGTTCTTCAATTAATGCTAATTTAACATTTTCCCCAATTTAATTTCTCAATATTATTTTATACATATTATGGTTTATTGTTTAAAATATTAAAGTGTATATTTAATTATTACTTATTCTGCCATGGTTCAGTCACGATTAAGTATAATGAATCATGAACCATATTTAATTTTTATTGGTTAAATTACCAATCTAATTTTTGATCTATACATTATCATACACGCAGCAGTAGAAGAATACGACAGCTTGGCACTCTAGCACTTCGAACAGACTTGTCGCCAAACAATTCAATAAATAAAATAACAGTCTTATTGTTTTTTTTTGGTCAATAAATAACAGTCTTCTAGACTGCCGAAACTTCAAAGCGAATCAAATTTGGGCCATGCAGCACCCAAGATAAACTTGTGAACAAGATTCAATTCAAATTTTATAAATCAAATCAGCCAACAATTTACAAATGTACGTCTGCGACAGGATCAATTTATATATGTAAAATTTGAAATTAAGAATTCCTAGTTAAAAAATGATGAACTTTTAAGAAATTCAACTTTGAATTGATTTTTTTAAAGTAAATTAAGTATACAAAATTTCATATAAATTACAAAAATAATTGATACTTTGTTGTATTATTTTATTTTAATGGATAATATATTATTTATTTCACATATCTATAAATGTTTTTTTGATAAATATTATAAATGTTAAAATTATCCAAAATTTGATATTTGTAATCATTAGGATGATATTACATCATTTAATAGTTGAATTTATTAATTTTGCATTTTTCATATAGTTATTAAATTGTAAATATATAAGTTTAACACTCGGTGTCAATTGATTCTTTTCACACACACATAAAACTTTTTATAAAATATAAATTTAATAAACATGACTATCGAACTATGCGATGATAACACATTAATCGCCTTTAAAAAAACACAGTAATGATGTACGTTAAATTTTAAATGAATCAGATACTTATACGTATAAAATCCAGGTAATTTCTTTTTACTTGAGTATACTTAATTTTTTGGCCCCTATAAAAAATAGGTATTGTCTCCATGTGACAAAATTATTTTAAATGAAGTTATAAGAGATAAAAAAAAGTAAATTTGTACTAGCTTTACTTCTAAACACTTCTAATTTTTACTACTCTTCTAATTTTTTTTTTCTGTAAAAATATTATAGACTATTTTCTTCCATCCATTACAGAAAATTTCTGCATCCTTCACATTACAGAATGTAATAATCAATATTTACTTAGATTTTAAAAATGTATATATATTAAATGTAGTTGTTAAACGGATTTTATATATAGATACACACGCATATATTGCAAATTTAGAAAGCACTTTCCCATACGCTTAAAGAAATTGGAAAGGTCAATTTTTTAAAGCTATATATAGTAATTGTAATGTATCACAAACACAATAATATAATTATATAATTGTTGTCATGAATTAGGATATCTCTTTTCAAAGAGATCCCTTGTCCAATTCTACGTTCTCACCAACTTTTTCGGTATTATCAGTAATAGTATGGCATTGACATCTATCTTCATGCATTTTTTTCGGTCAATGACATCGTCATGCATTGACGCACGTAGTGGTTTGTTCAATGGCCGGTCCAGTTTGGCTGAGGAAGGTGGTATGATTATCCATATTCCATGTGGAACAGAATAACCCCGAGTTCCAATATAGAGAGAATACACCATATATGGACGGTGGCGGGCCGCACCGTGGAACAATATTAATCATCGTTACATTTCCCATTTTGTCTCTGATGACTGATACGTTTTTAACGGGCAGAAGTAAGTCGAGTCTCACAAAGCTTTGTTTAAATATGTCTTGTTTGTTAAAAATTTGAAGGTCTAAGTTTTACATGCTTGCTCTCAAAAATAAAATAAAATTATATGCTATCTGTCATAGATTTTTTTTTAGGTTTGACTTGACATTTTAAAAGCGATATAGTCCATTAGTCTATTTAAAGGTTTGTCCTCTGATTTATCTCTAAGAATATTTAAGGACTAATATGCCAATAAGGATAAACTTTATGCATAATAAATTATAAAAAATTAAGTCACTATTACTTGAGGGCATAAGCATTATAGGATTTAGACTGCCATGTTTATTTTTTTTTGGTCTTTTCTAATATTCGAGCTAATCTTTTACAAATATAACATAAAATCCCTTTAAAAACATATTTTGTGATAAGACCTTTAAATAGCCATAAGTTTATCAATAAATCAATTTATAGATTCAAGTCTTTTAGGTAGACTATCATGCTTAAATCATTAGAAGGTAAATAAGTATAGGTTTTAATATATTTTAAAAAATCTTATTATAATAATTACAACAACAAAATTATCATATTATTTATATTTATTTAAGTAGGTTGGTTTGTTAGGCTTAAATGTATTTTTAGATGACTTATAGTCTGACCTTTTTAGCTAAATAAGTTTTAAAAAAGTCTTAGTTTTATCTATTTAAAAGAAAAGTCTGACTTCGCCTAGGCCTGATGTAGGCTAGGCCGGTCCATGTTAGGCTGTCTATTTTCATCCCTACCTTTTAAGCATGTTTTAAAAAGGCCAAGAGTTATAAAAATTGATTTTTTATTTTTAAATGCTTATAAATTTTTCAAGTATATTATAAAAAAATAACTATGTTACTATTATTGTCAATATATTTTCTAATCTCTTAATAACATTATAAATTTATTTATCTGTCCGCACAATGGCGTGGGTTTAATCTAGTTATCTTTTAAAAAAGTGTCGATAAGAGTATGTTGATATAATTCTCTGTAATTTTTTTTTGTTACAAATGGGAAAGTATGATTCTCTATTTAGTTAAATTAAGAACAAATATTAAATATTTTTTACGATATAAAAAAATTATTTTTATTATAGTTATTTAGTAAATTATTTTAAATGAAGACATCCCTTTCTTGCGGAAAAAAAAAAGAAGGACCATGATTTTATTCGGATGATTTTTTTTTTTTTGATGGAAGTTAATCGGATGATTTTTGTTTCCCCATAAGAAAAAGATGTTAAGTTGTGCCCCAAAAATAAAATAAAATAAAGGGGTGTTAGATTAGGTGACAAATACGGAGTGGCTGGGGGTCATGACCAAAAATCAATTATAGTGTGCAATTATGAGCTTCCGTTTGATACGCGAAAAGCCCTCCACCCAATAGCATTGCTCCATCGTATAATCTGAAACCATCATCTTCACAAACTCTTCGCAATAATTCAAGGGTTATTTTAATCCGTAATGCCACGTGGCACACCACGAATGCAGCATGCTGTCATCCCCATCAGTGAAGCAACGGAAAAAAATCAGCGGGCCCTAGATCCTAGATTGCTTCCATTTCATGAAAGACACGTGGACCAGCCACGAGTCCCCACGTCACTTGCTTTGGACAGTGATTATAAAATTCGAGAAATGTTATTTTGATACCCAAAATCGATACCCAGCGACACCTGTTAATAACGTGCAAAAGTTTAGTTAATTCAGTTTAGTAGATAGTTAACGATGAATGCAACGACACCTGGTTAATGAAATGCGAAAGTTTGGTTAATTCAGTTCAGTAGATGATTAATAATACAAATATTTGATTAATAGATACAATTCATCTTTAACCATCTACTGAACTATATTAACTAAACTTTTACACGTCATTAATCAAGTATCGCCAAATTGTCAATTTTTTAGTGTCAAAATAACGTTACTCTAAAATTCTCGTAAGTCCCAATTCATTTTGGGCGACGTCCATCGCACAAGACCCTTGTAGGTCATGCGTCGTACATTTAATTTTTCCTGGTTCCGGCACATTTAAATTTTGATTTTTGGAAACAGGAAATGAAAGGGTTTTGGCGTGGGTTATAAGGTGCACAAATACCATAGGCTCGCAGGAAGGGAAGCTGTGACAGTTTTCATCGTTCTACAGTTTTGTTGGATGAATTCTTTGTTGTTGGTATTCACCCGTTCTTGACTTGTGCTTAATTTTAGAGTAAATATCCAAATTAGTTCTTAACAAAAATTATAAAAACTAATTTAGTCTCTTAAAATTAAAAAATATCAATTTGATCATTAAAAATCTCAAATATGCGTCAAATTAATTCCTGATAAAGATTAAAGTCTCCCTAAAAATTATCTTAAAAATAACTAATTTAACACATATTTGAAGGTTTTAAGAACTAAATTGATATTTTTCATTTTTTAGAGAGTAAATTCATCTCCATAATTTGGGTATTTACTCTTAATTTTAAATCCATTGTTCTTGAAGTTTTTATCACTGCTCGGAACATTTTTTACCCTCTTTTTTATTTTTTATTTTGGTGAAACCCTCTTTTTTATAGAGGTGAATAGCCTAAAGTTAAAGAATAGTCGCAAAAGTTATCGATATTTGCTTTTAAAAACAAAAACAAAAGCAAAAAATAAAAATAAAAATAAAAATAGGGTGTGGGAGAAAAAACTTGCTGGTGTGGGGTTTAACATTTGATACGGTGGAATTATTGATCTAACGGCTAAAAGAATTAGTGTAGAATACAAGATCTAGGACATCTCCAATGGAAATATCTATTGGGTACTTAAAGTTTGGGTACCTATTTAAAGTGATACCTATTAGGGCATCTCTAATGAGAGTACCTATTGGGTACTTAAGGTTTTGGTACCTATTTAGAGTGGTATCTATTAGATACTCCATTGTGAAAAATAAATTTTGGTACTTATTAGGGTTGAATACCTATAGAGGTACCCTTCTCTCTCCTCTATCGCGGGCCTCACGTGTCAGTTTTTTAATTATTAAATAATTTTTTGCTGATATGTAATGACGTGGAGTTATTGGTGAGACTCATTTAGTAATTTTTTTTAAAAGTGCTGGGTTTGAGAGATTTGGTACTTATTAGGTACCCATGTTAAAAAAGTAAAAATGAGTGATCTGAATATGTGAGACCCTTAAGTACCCACTTTATGGGTACTCCATTGGAGATGGCCTTAGGTATCCCCATTGTAGAAAAAAATTGGGTACCTATTAGGATTGAATACGTATAGAGGTACCTTTTTCTCTCCTCTGTCGCGAATCCCGCGTGTCAATTTTTAAAAACAATTGAAATAATATAGAGTAACATATATCAGATAATTATTAAATGAATTTTTGTTGATATGTGATGATATAGAGTTATTGGTAGGACCCATTTAGTAATTTTTTTTAGATGTATTGGTTAGAGGGATTGTGTACTTATTAGATACCTAAGTTAAAAAATAAAAATAAGTGATGTAGATATATGAGATCTTTAAATGCCCACTTTATAGATACCCTATTTGAGATGAGCTAACACTATACACAGTAGACAACAACTAAAAGGCTCCTATTTCGCCAAACCTATGCTTGCCTTGATATTGTCGCCCATTTCTCCTGATTGCTCCTTGATGTATTGCACAGGACCTACAACACGTAGGCACGATAGGAAAAGCCTTCATTTTCATTTTGATACTCCTAGTTTTTATTACACGTAAATTTACGCTCTTGTTAAATACTAGTACATGACTCCCTCTTTATTAAAAAAATAATTGATATTGTCTTGAGATTTTAAAGTGACAAATGTATTGAAACTAACAAAATATTACAGACAAGACACTTAATATGAGACGGATAGAGTATGCAATGTTTTTCTCTTTAACTAGTATTTCATTTTTATAATAATTTTTATTTTTTAGACAAATATCATTATTTTTATGTATTTAAATTTATTTGGTTATAGGATTTTAAGTCGTTACTTTTAAATTTTCGTAATTAAAAATTTATATTTTATAAATTTAAATTGACTTGTCATATTGTCTTAATTTATACTTTATATTTTATTTCTTTATACGTTGAAAAACTTTATCTCCATAATTTATGTATGTATATATATTTATAATTTATAATTATAATTTATAATTTTGAATATTTTTGTTCCGGCATGGAACACAAAGTAACCCCTCTTCATTTTGAGTTCTCCTCTAAAGCTCTAGTGCGGAGTGTATCTGCAAAAAACACTTTGACGCCTAAGTTAGTCAGAGCTTCAAAAAGGTTTAGAGAGAGTGGGTTGTGAAAGAAGTGAGATTATCTTGGGGTTGAGCACCCTTTTTATAGTGTTTTAGTTATGAATTTCACTCCTCGTTTGAACTACTTAGTTCGTTACATGCTATTTAAATAAGGCTCTATTTTTATCTTATACACGGAGTGAATACTTTCGCTTGTTACACATTTCTCCTAATAATATCAGGCTTTTTATCTTAATTATTTGGACTTCGCTCCATGATCTTCGAAGTTTGTAACTTAGTGATTCTCCAGGTTGCTTCTACAAGTCCATGCTTGAGCTCTTCCATTAGAGATCAGAGGTCGTCCCTGGACCACAAGCCCATAGATTCCTTAGCTTAGAGGGCTAATTAGTATATATTCTGATTAATCATAACCACTATGGGTTGCGATTTTTCCTTCGCCAGCACCTCGACTTGTTGAGTTTACCGAGTTAGATTCCACTCTTTGAAATATCGAAGTCCTTTTCACTATTGGCCGATTTACATCACCGATCTTATACTCATACCAACTTGTTCATGCCACGTCTGACGTTTTGCTTTCCACGTCAGTCATGGAGTCATGTATGTGACGTGGAGGTGAGGGTTTTTCACCTCTGTGTGGTTTTTTTTTTTAATAAAAAATGGATTGTTGGATTCGCATCGTTCATGACATGTGTCCTTCATCCTTGTGCTTTGTCCTTTCACCTGCCCTCTCTCCCTTACTATTTATTTATTGTTCTTACCAGGTCCTACTATCTCTACCGCCTTTAAGTCTCCAACGGGCTGCAATCATTTATCGTTATCATCTCTTAGATCCAACGCTAACATTCTAGGCTCAACTTGGTTTGGCTTGACAACTTTTCTTGAGCGCTATACTTTCCTTTACCTTATGTCTTCTTGTTTCTTCTCAAGCTATTGACATAACATTGCCTAATTTCCTATTGATTAACATGCATTATTGCTATTTGGATAGAAAACTATGGGTCATGGACATCGATTTGGAGACTCAAAGCCTCCGAAAACATTTAAAGTATGTTTGGATTGAGGTTTTTGAAGGGTTTTGGAGGGGAGAGTTTTAGAGGGTTAAGTCTATATATTGATATATATTTGAGATTTAAAAAAATTAAAAGAATAACATGATAAATGATCATATAACATTTCAATCACACTTCATTCGTTTTTAGAAACATCTTATAGTTTCCTTAATTTTGAAAAGAAAAATAAGTCCTTCCCTCCAAAACCCTCAATCTAAACATAGTTTCTAGTTTGGCTAGCTTGCCATAACGTTGTCCCTACTTCTCAACTATACTATCAACGAGGCATACTGCCTTCAAACATTTGTCAAAGGTAGCCAATGGCCAAGGAACCATTTCTCCACTGTGTTAGTGACTGCAATCTTTCTATATAGACGTGGAACTTCTCTGTTTCACCGGTCCATTTTTTTCAACCAAACGTGCTATATTTTTTTTTTTCTAAAAGAGGCATCAGCTACCAAAAATTATCACCTGCCAAAAATTATCACCTTCTCTGAGTTAATAACCAATTTAGTCATTGATATTTGAAAAAAAATCAGTTTAGTCCCTTACTTTATCAATATTCTAAATTAGTCCCTGGATTTTGAAAAAGTGTATCAGTTACATCCATCCGTCAGTTTCACATGGACCAAATTGACATTAAGTTATAAATTACAAGGACTTGTTTACTAATAAGTGACTAAATTAAAAGACTATTTTGGAACTCTCTTAACAGACAGAATTGACGGAGGGACCTAACTGATACACTTTTTCAAAATACAGGGACTAATTTAAAATATTGATAAAGTAAGAGATCAAACTGATTTTTTTTTTCAAATTTCAAAAACAAAATTGGCCATTAACTCCCTTTTCTTTGCAGGTTTGTGGTGGTCTTGGAGAGCTCGCAACAATATTTATATTGAAAAGGAGGATTTCAGCATCCACAAGCTTATGACTCAAGCTTTTAACTTAACTGAAGCTATAAATAAGAAATAAAAATAAGTATGTTTATTTTTAGATAATTTATTCTTGAAATAAAAAGTTGTTTCGCGATTTATTGAGTAACAAAATTTTGCATTTTATATTGTCTCTTATTCTTTGTTTTGTCATGTCTTATACCTATACATGACAATATTTTAAATTAAATATGAAATAATTACTTTCATATATATGTGTGTCTAATTCTTATTTTTTTTACCTCCAAATGAAACGCAACCTTGTGTAACAGGCGGTATGATGATCATGATTTATTAAATTTCTATTTCTTTTTTGGTAAGATGATTTAATTTTCTATGTGTATTGTTATTGCACTTAAATGGGAGACTAAGCCCAATTACAATACATTTGAATACAGAAAGCTAAGGAACACAATAGTCTTTGTTTACTAGTCTAGTGAGGATGAAAAGTGAAGTGCCTAGCCTATTCCATGAGGGTCCTATTTATACTAGTCTTCTTCCACGCATTGGGGAACTAACTTTCAAGCCGTTGTAGCTTGACTTCTCTGCCAAGCTAGTCTAACAGACCGATCGGATATCTGGGGAGCGGGGGTGCGGGAGCGTGGGTATGCTCCCCCCGGACTTCCAGAAGGCAACCTTATCCCAACAAGTTGTCTTCTGCCCGAGCTAGAGTTAGCTTCGCTAATCTAATGTCTCTGGGCCGGATACTACTGGGCTTATTAGAAAACAGACTGTTTACTGGGTCATAGTCATCCGAGTCCTAACGAAAACGAGCCGACCGATTGGGCCTAAGTAATTGGTGTACCGAACATGTATAATTATATATATATATATATATATATATTCGAATCTATATGGTTTTGTGTAATTTATTTATTTATTGATATTTTTATTTAATTTATTATTAATTGTTTGAAACAAGCTTTTCATAATCATTATAGCAAAACGAACTTCCCTATATAAATATCAAGCCTTTCTTTCGCAAATAAGTGCACGCGTATTTCCAATTCATCCTTGTACATCAAAATGCCAACTTTCACGAAGTCATTTTAGTATTTGTTTTATTTATTTCTGAAGTACATAATTAGGTCTTAAAAATTATATAGTACCTTTATTGGTCCCATCATGTTACTTTCCAATTAGCTAGTTTTTTTATTAAACAATGATTTTCGAACTTAAATATTGTTTAAATGTCGAAATTGAAAAGAAAAATCACTTTAGAATTTACATACAAATATACGTATGTGATGTATTTTTGAAATTTTATTTTTCTCTTTTATCATATTAAGGAGGAAAATTTAGGTAATCTTCAAGTCAGATATCACTTCAGAGAAATAATTCTTAAAATGGTAAATTTATTATGATTCAAACTTGCATCTGTCTTTACAAATTACTCATTAATCACCCCAATCACTCTAGAGAATGTTTTGTTTTTATTTTTATTTATATACCTCAACCGACAATTATAAAATACTATGTTATTTTCATTTTATATCTTATTTTGAAGACTTTGCTAAGAAAATAACAAAAACAGCAATTTCATATTTGCAATTTTCTCAAAAAGTTGAAAACCAAAAAAAAAACTGCAAGTATTTTTATAATTATCAATGAAAAATATATCAGTTAGAAAAATACAAATAATAATAATCAAATAAATAAATACCCCGTCAAGTTTTTTTGGGAGACCTTTTGACTTTATATTTTACTATAAACTTTTAATTTCTTTCGGTTTTTTTTTTCTGTCAGATATTAGTGTGGTACACGGAATTGACTAAAGGCGTGGGAATCTTGAAGTATAGTAGAAGAAATCCTTTTTTTTTTCGACGCAAAATCCTTGAGGGACCTAATTGCAATAAAACTTAAGATACGCAAAAAATCAAAAATACCTTTCACATTGATGTCACACGAGAACAAAACCACGTATTTGGACAAAGATTACCCCAAAATCTAGCGTACATAGCTGTCTATATACGGTACATGCGACCCTCCTAATAAGCAACAATTGTTTTTAATTTAATTAATTAAAAATTACCAAGAAATTTGGATTTTCCCTAATTTTTTTTTTTGGATATTTTCGGAGGCAAAATAGAGTGTGGGGGGTCCACAGAGGTAAAATTTTTCTTGCTTCTTGTGTTTTCTTATTCTTCTTCTGTAACAGTCGTTCCTCTTCTACTTATTATTTTTCTTCGATTCATCCATTTGAAGCTTCAACAATTCTTCCATTCTTCACATCTCTCCTTTCTATTGCTTTGCCTCTTCTCTTTCCTCCCAGAAAGCTTCCAACTTTGCCTCTGTGGGTTGGTTAATTGGTTTCTGCGAGCGACTCTTGCTTGCATACCAAATTCTAAACAGTGGATTTTGTGGGCTGAAGGGATAACCTCTTTACGCTTGGGAGCTTGGATTGATTTGGAGGTCACATCCATGTATTTGTTCTTGGGTTTGCTTTGACGTTAAGGTGTGTATTTCTTGCTTTTTTTTTTGAATTTCAAATTATTGGTTCTTATTTTAAGCCTTTCCTGGAGCTGAAAATGGCAGTTTTCTTGATGAATCTTAGTTTAATATGGAAAGATATTAAAGGGTTTATATTGGAGACAGCAGATTTGGTTGAGGGATTCATCTGATTTTTGTGGATCAGTCTTATGTGGGTTATCTTTTTTTTTTTTTAAATATGTAAATCTGCTTTCAGCTCTGATCCATTTATTTACTGTTTGGAAGCTATATCTAGCTGTTGGGAGTGTTTGCCATTTTAAAGGTTACAATTCAAAATCTTGGGTTCTCAATTCTGTGTCATTCAATTATGGTTTTTAATTATTTATTTATTTGTTGTTGGCATGAGAAAATGTGTACCTAAAATTTCATTTTCTTCTGGGTCATAACATAGTTGAACTCATTTCAAATCTGCAATTGTAGCACTTGGTTGAGTTTTATACTGTCTTGTGTTTTAATTTCTAAGTGGTTATGAATCTGGTCTGCTTAGTTGTTTGTACTTTAGGGCTGATTCTTTTGATCTTGTATCAGGATTTTGTTTGGTAGTTAATAAAGCCAACAAGTCACCCTAATTCATAATTTTATTCTCTCTTCTTAAGCCTTTGATGGAAACCAAGTTTACTTTCCCTGATGTTTCATTTAATTCAACTTACTGCTAATTTGTTCTGTATTTTCACATGTTTATTACATCAATATACACAAAAAGAAAAGCGGTTTTGTGTTAGGTGCACTTCTTAATTTTATTTATCTTTTTCCCACAGTCCACCGGAAGCAAGACCTTCTTATTATGCCAAGGGGAAAATGTTGGGGAAAATGTTTTCCAGAAAATTAAGTATTTAGCATAGGTAATGATTTCTATAATCTTTTTTACCCCATTAAACAGTTAGGGTCTTAAAGCAATTGATTGATTCTTTTATTATCTTTATGAATGAATATCTGTTTGACATTGCGTGCTATTGTGATTTTCAGATGTTATTCAGGTAGATGATGCATTTCATTCTTTACATGCAATGGTCTTTTTATTTATGCAGACATTTTGATTTGAATATGTAGTGTTTGATAAATATTACTTTAGTCTGAAGGGAAAGTACACTGAAATTGATTTTTATTAACCGGTCTTTATAATAGAATAGGAATATTATCATGTTGACTCTTAGTAAGTTTTTACAAATTAGTTGATGAAGAGAAAGAGAATTTCAAAACTCATTCAGTACTAATACACTTTTTCTTGTACCAGAGTAAGTGATCAATATCAGGCATCTTTCTAATAAAGTTTCTGGGCCAGTGTTGGATTGGATGTGTAGTATGTGCCATTATTGCGGTGCAGGCTTGACGGAATCAAATGTTGACAACAAGAAAAAGGGAATTGAGAATAGTTTAAAGTTGAATGGTAAAGTTCCCATAAAACCTTGTAAATTTTGTGGAGAGAAGCTAGAGCGAGAAAATGTGAAATGGCATAGTACAAGTCCGTATGCAACACCATATATCAGTCCAACTACATCGTTGTCAAGTACTGACAGCTGTGTCTCCACTTGCAGTAAATTACTATCCCTCCATCTTTTATTGTTATAATGTTGATGATGTTAGTCTTATATTATAAAATGGTCTTTATGTAATCCGGTCTTTCTTTAATATATGATCTTTCAGGTGAGTTTTCAGTTGATGTGAACTCATTTGACAGGTACTTATACCAACATATGTGTGAGTATAATGCTTAAGTTAGTCATGCTCAAATGCTTATTTTGTTTTTTTTCTCCTTCTATTAGGAATAGTCGAGAAGACAGTATAGTTGAAGGTGTTATGGAAGATCGTGATTATAATTTGAAAGAGAAATCACAGAATGTGATGGAAAACAATACCCAAGAAAGAAGTAATGAGATTGAGGGTTTCACTGTGAGAGATGTGGAGATTGCAGAAGGGCATAGCTTTCAAGAACCTAAAGCCGATGGTTCTGAAGACCCAACTGCATCCTCTGCTGAAGAAACTGAATATTCTTTTCCCGATGATTTGGATGTCCAAACTTGGGAACCACCTGAGCCAGAAAACCCGCAGGATGATATAGACAATAGTGTGACTTGTAATGATGACGATGAAGAACAGGGCATTGGGATTGGAAACTGGGGTGAGCCAACCTCTATGAGTAGCTCTAAGGATGAATTATGTGGAAGCTATAGGTTCAAAGAGGAAAAACAAAGAGCAATGGAAAAAGTAATGAATGGGAAATTTAAGGCCCTTGTAGGTCAGCTTCTTAAATCTGTGGGAGTTTCCTCTTCTGATGAAGGTGACAACAGTTGGGTGGACATCGTTACATCTTTATCTTGGGAGGCTGCTTCTTTTTTGAAGCCTGATGCTATTGGAGGTAATGCAATGAATCCCGATGGATTTGTTAAAGTGAAATGCATTGCAGCTGGTTCCCGCAGCCAAAGGTAAAAATAGTTCCTTCAATAAGAATCTACATTTGGGTTCTTCTATTTTTTGTTCTTATACTAACTAGTTGACACATGATAATTTCGTTTAAAATACACGATTTCCAGAAATCTTCATGTTGTATTATGTGATTATCAAGGTGTTTTCTCCCACTAGCTATTTAACAATCCCCCTCCCCCCTATTTAACCAAATTCATGTCTTATCTTTTTCTGTTTGGCATTTCCTTTAGCAATAGGCTTCACTTGTTTTACATGGTATTTGTACCCTACTTTTGTGAACTCATAGGAGTCTTGCTTTTCCCATTAACATTTCAATGGAAACTGAGTATATAAATATTTAGCATGCAATCTTATGTCTCATGACAGTAAATCTTAAAGAAAATATTTTGTATCAGTCAACTTATCAGAGGTTTGGTCTTCAAAAAACATGCTGCTCACAAGCATATGCCAACTAAGTACAAAAATCCAAGGTTGTTACTGATTAGGGGCATGCTTGGCCATTCTATGAATGCGCTGTCCTCATTTGACTCCATGGACCAGGTAACCAAATTAGATTGGATTCGACATTATTAACATAATATTCTCTAGCTGATTATTTGCTTGCTAACAGGAGAAAGACTATCTGAAATCTAAAATGGATCTTATAAATATGTGCCATCCGAATGTTATATTAGTGGAGAAAACTGTTTCTCGTGATATACAAGAGGCAATTTTGGAAAAGGGAATGACACTAGTACTTGATATGAAGCTTCATCGACTAGAAAGAGTCGCACGTTGCACCGGTTCACCAATTTTTTCGTGTGATGATTTGAACAGCCAAAAGCTAAGACAGTGTGACTTTATATATTTTGAGAAATTTGTGGAGGAACATGACGGTGCTGGTGAAGGAGGAAAGAGGCCCACCAAGACTTTGATGTTCATCGAGGGCTGTCCTACACGTTTGGGCTGTACGGTATGCCTTTACTTGTAACTTGGAGCCTCATTTTTCTTATTTATCCTAATTCCTAATCTTCCAAACTAATGAGATGGATTCTTCATCTTTTGTGACACTGCAACTTTGTTTTGTTTTTATTGGCATACATTTGAAAGGATACGTGCATGTATAGTTGAATACTTAGTCTTTTTGGCTTGGGTGTCCAAAGGTTTTATCCTTGTTGAAGTTAGCATGGTATGAAGCATCTATATAGGTATGATTACATTATGACACTTACACGTGTGTGTCGCGTATGACAATAAAATAATGGATTTATTATTATTATTATTATTATTATTATTATTATTTTTTGCATATATACTGATGCTGGTTTCACTTTGAAAGCAAATGAACTGATATCATATGGTTGTTGTATACTATAAACTGATATCATATGGTTGTTGTATACTATGTAGCATGTTTGACATGCTCTCATTTTTCAATGAATATATGCTTCAAAGTATCAGTTTACTGTTAATGCCTGAGGGATATTGGCTCTGAATTTGGTACATGGAAATTTTCAACAATTTTCACTTCACTCTAATCAAATTGGTAGCCAGTTAAAATTGACTTTTAATTCTTTATTTCCAAACTGCTCTTACAGGACATTTTTTCTCTACCCTGTGCTTCTGTTGGTGATGTCAAGTATTATTGATTTTTGTCACCATTATCTTCCATCATACGAACATGAAGTTATAGTTTATCATCTTTCTTCCAGAGAATGATTGTTCATCTAGAGTTTTGGATGCCAGTAAGTAGTAACCTCTGCATTTCCTGCAACTGCAGATTTTGCTGAAAGGAACACATAGTAATGAACTGAAGAGGATCAAATGTGTCATGCGGTGTGCAGTTATCATGGCATATCACTTGATTCTCGAAACCTCCTTTCTTGTTGATCAGAGAGCAATGTTCTCTACCATTCCTCCAGTAAATGTGGCAGATATCTTGCCAACCAATCAAGAATCCAGTGATTCAGCATCCGTTAATTCAAGTGTTCCATCTCTTGAGTATTCTGCTGAAAATGGAATAGTTAGTACTGATATTCCCATATGCAATGGACATCATGAAAAAAGCACCAATGGTTTAACCGTAGAATCTGAAGAGTTTTCCCCATTTTCTTATGAACCATATAATCCAGCTGTCTTTTCTGGGTTGTCAGCTATTTCATCATCTCTGAAGAAGGTGATGGGCGACAGTTTTCCCTTTGCATCTTCTGGTCCTTATCAGTCTCTATCAGCATACTTTGGCTTCAATGGAAGGAAACCTGATGGTCAGGTCAACAATTCAGTTCCTAGTTTAGACTCTCCGGAGGTGGATGAAAATACCAGGATTGAAGCAAAAGATCATTCTAATGAACCGAAGTTACTTAATGGTGGACAATTCCTGTCTTCTCCTGTGTACTTAGATTCCAATAATGATATAAGTAAAGTTGATAATGATAGAAAAGAAGTCCAAAGTAAAGATGATATCAATGCAGTGTTGAATTCTCAGAGTATTTTGGTCTTGATGTCTAGCCGGAATGCATTAAGAGGAACTGTATGCGAGCAAAGTCATTTTTCCCATATTATGTTCTACAAGAATTTTGATATTCCACTTGGAAAGTTTCTGCAGGATAACCTACTCAATCAGGTTTTCATTGCCTTCTTTTTCCCTCCCTACTTCTTTGCTTAATCTAGTTGGCTAATGGCAATCATATGATCTGGTGCATGTTTCTAAATAAGCTCATTTCATTGATGTACTATTAGAGTTAGCAAGTATGCCAGTAATGTTTAAAGTGCAATATAATTTGATACAAATTATTTTGTGTGAACATTTGTGTGTATTTTCTCTGCAAAATGAGATTGAAACTAGGTTTATGTTCTAACTAATTGTTGTTGCTATATGTACAGACAAGACTTTGTGACACCTGTCAAGAATTGCCAGAAGCTCACCTTTATTATTATGCTCATCACAATAAACAGCTTACTATACAAGTTAAACGATTGCCCCAGGAATTTTTTTTGGCTGGGGAGGCAGAAGGGAAAATTTGGATGTGGAGCCGCTGTGGAAAATGCAGGTCTTGTTCTACAAAGAGAGTGTTGATATCCACCACTGCCCGTAGTCTATCATTTGGAAAGTTTTTGGAGCTCAGCCTTTCTCACTATTCTTCTAGCAGAAAATTGAGTTGTGGCCATTCTCTTGATAGGGATTTTCTCTACTTCTTTGGGTATTATCATCTACATATGACTTTTTATAATAAAATCTGCTATACAGTAGTTATTTTATGTTTATGTCGTTTAACATGTTCATCTTGATATTTGACATCTAAAGAAATGGTTTTAAACTTTAGTTGCAGATGAATTGTTTGTTAGCATGTCTACCATGACTTCTAAATTCTAATGATTGCAAATTAGGGCTTTACTGTATTACATAAGATCTGGTTGTTCTCATTTTGCACTATTGCAAATTTGAAGTGCTGCCGAATTACTTATGTTTTAGGCATGTACCTTGCATTGCTTAAGTGTGCTCATTTGCATCTTGTGCTCTCTAAAGAGTCCATGTCTTTTGGCTAAATTAAGGTGGGTCAGGCAGGATGTAACCTTGCATGTTTATGTATCAATATTATCTCTTATTGTTTTTTTCCTTATCATGCAGATTAGGTCACATGGTTGCAATGTTCAGATATTCTTCTGTCACTACTTATACTGTGTCTATGCCTCCTCAAAAGCTAGAGTTCAGCGGTGCAATAAGACAAGAGTGGCTTTTGAAGGAGACCGAGAATGTATGTTCTCTATTAGGATATTTTCATGGAGATCTTTCTTTGATCTGTACAGGCTGAAATATTATATATATGAGTGGGGCGTAGTTATTTTCGTAATTCTGATGCATTCCCTGTACTAAAATCACCTTTTCTTTTCTGTGTTTTAAGGTGTACGTGAAAGGCACATCACTATTCACAGAAATTGCAAACTGTTTGAATACAATACGATTCGATGGATCAGCCTCTAACCGAGGATCAATAAGAGAGTTCTCTGAGGTTGAGAAGATGTTAAAGCAAGAGCGAGAAGAGTTTGAGGTTAGCTTTCTCTTAGTAGTAGTAGTAGTACTGACCTTTCATGTGAATCAACTTTAACTCCAAACCAGATTGTTCTCCTCAAATGTGCAAGCGCTAAATATCTCTTTAAATTTGGATTCATTTTTATCTGTTTAATATGATATGTCCTAACTTACTGAAAACTATTTTCTTTGGTACATTAACAATATTGGAAACAACTAAGGTACCACTGCATGGAATGAAAGTGACAAAAAATTTGTGATAGAGGTAGTACTTTGTAAGTTTAAAATTTGATATTGCTATTACTAAAGCTCTAATTAGAAGTTTCAATTCCAATCAAAATTTAATTTATAGTAAACATATGATATGGAAAGATTTAATTTGTTACAAGTCATACATTTTTTCTGCATTTTCATTTCTTTTGATTTCTGGTTTCTACTACTAATAAAAGCTTTTCATATTGCAATTAACATGAATACTTTGTCCTCTTCATCTGATTTGTTTTACGTTAACAGGTTAACATCAAGGCGGTTGTTGCTAATAAAGGTGATCCAGACCGGGCTGCCTTCAAACTTCTCAGTCTAAACCGATTCATATGGGATCTTCTGATTGAATCCTTTGTGTGGGATCGACGCTTGTACTCATTACGCTCACCTGAGAAAGTTATGCAAGAATGTAGTTATTCAAATGTGGAAGGTACTGCTGGTAGAGAAACTGCATCTATGGGTAATTTTATGGAAGATGGCTATGTGAATGGGGATGCCAATGTAAAATTAATGTCAGACACATCAGTCGAAGTAAATGAACCCCCGATAAACGAAATTCCTATTAGTGGACCTCCTCTAGAGTGCAATGAGCAGGATGATCCATCCAACACTTTTGATGTCCCACAGAATGTGAAAATACAGAATGTTGATGATTTGAGATCGAAGAGATCTTCTGACCTAAAGTTGGAGTTGAATCCAGACGTTTTCACTCAGTTTTCTTCGGCAAATGGTCATCCTCAGGAAAAGGATTTTATTATGAATCATCTTCAAGTACATGAAAACTTTCCAGCTGCTACAGATATTCAACCAAGTCGTCCAATTGCCGATTTAAAGGTATTAAACAAGAGCGCTACACTGCATTCACCTGTATCCAACTTACTGGATTCAAATGAATGGTTCTGGAAGCCATTTGCTGATATTCGGCAGATAGGCATAAGGGACTTTCAGAAAAGTATCTATCCAAAATTTGAATCTTTTTGCAGCTTTATTACAGAAAGTCTACCCACAGCCAAACAATTAATCACCGAGGAATGTACCAGGTTGCACATTCCTCTCAAGATAGATAACCATATTGTATCTGACTTCGAGGGTGAACCTTCAAGCATAATTGCTTGCGCACTAGCCTTGTTGAAAGATTCATCTGAGGTGACAGACGTTGATGAAGATGATATGAGAGAAAGTGGAATAGCTTCAAAATCAACAGAAAGTTGGCATGGCTCTTCAGATTCAGATTCTGTGCATTCTACAGGAAGCACTTCTTCAGAAGAGTCACGATCCTTTCGTGCTACAGAAAACCATAGCATAGAAATTCTTATGGGTTATGCAAAATCACTTGGGAGGGAAAAATATACAGTGACTTGTCATTATTTTAAGCAGTTCCGAGCACTTAGAAATATGTGTTGCCCATCCGAGCTCGATTATATTGCTTCTTTAAGCCGCTGTATGAATTGGGATGCCAAAGGTGGAAAAAGCAAGTCTTTATTTGCAAAAACACTTGATGACAGGTTCATCATTAAGGAAATCAAGAAGACAGAACTTGATTCATTTTTGGGGTTTGCTTCTCTATATTTCAAACACATGAGTGAGTCATTTGAGTCTGGGAGCCAAACATGTCTTGCAAAAGTCTTGGGGATATATCAGGTTGGTGTACTGTTTTATACATATATTTTTCTTTGTCATTTGCCAACTTTTTCCTCCTTTTTTAATTTTTCTTATTTCATGTATTTTAAGCATTTCATCCTCTATGCAGGTTACTAAAAGACACATTAAAAGTGGAAAAGAGGTGAAACATGACCTCATGGTGATGGAAAATCTTGCCTACAATCGAAATATTACGCGCCAGTATGATCTCAAAGGTGCCCTTTTTGCCCGGTATAATTCTGGTGCTGGTGCTGGAGATGTTCTTTTGGATCAGAACTTTGTGAATGACATGAACTGTTCCCCATTATATGTCAGTCATAAAGCAAAGCGAATTCTTCAGCGGGCTGTTTGGAATGACACATCTTTTCTTAATGTAAGTCTGTGTTAAAAGCATTCTACCTTTGAGCCTAACTTTGCTCATTGAAATCTGCTATTTAATTTGTTCCCCCCCAAACCCCACCCCCCAAAACAAAAAAAAAACCAAAAAAAAAAACAAAAAAAAAAACCCACTGGGCATGCTTATCCAAACCAATTTCTCTGTTGATACTTGGTGTTTGCTTGCTAGAATGGAATAGAAGGAATAAAAAGGGAAGGTAGAACTTGATCTATATATTCAAACATGGGGAATTCTCATAGCTTTCTCTTCATTCCTTCCATTTTCACAGACACTAATAATACCCTTAGTTCATGGCTCGCGTTTGGTTCCTAAATTCTTAACAGACACTTATAGTATGTCTATTGTTTCCCTCATGTTCATTTTTACTCAAATTTGTTCTTGTTTTGGACTTTCTTTTCCTGGCTTTCTAATAGTTCATTTCATTGTTTGCTCCAATATGCAGTCAATCAATGTGATGGATTATTCCTTACTTGTTGGAGTCGATTCCCAGAAGCGCGAGCTTGTTTGCGGGATCATTGATTATCTCAGGCAGTATACCTGGGACAAGCATCTTGAGACATGGATGAAGTCTTCACTTGTTGTGCCCAAGAATGTATTGCCGACTGTAATCTCTCCAAAAGAATACAAGAAGAGGTTCAGAAAGTTTATGTCTACATATTTTTTGAGTGTTCCAGATCACTGGTGTTCTCAGAAATTCCCTAGTCCTTGCAAACTTTGTTGCTCAGGGGAAGAGGACTCTTCCCAACAAAAATCCTAGCACAAGGGTTCCAAAATGGTTTCTCTGCCTAAATATTTTTAATTTCTCAAAAGAATTATACAAATTGGGAATTTATGCCTATATGCAAATATTAGCACTGTATATAGACAGTCAATATTGTTTACAAACCTAGCCCTGCTATTCTGCAATTTTTAAAGAATTTCTAGGGATGTTGTCATTTACACATCCATCCTGTCCAGCATGAGATGAGTAAATTTTTTTGTATATCCAAGGGAAATGTAAAGGTTTATTTTGAATCAATGAAAAGTACAGTTGCTAGCTTGCCAAAGTACCTTTTTCATCTTCCCCTTTTCATGTCCTTCTATTATACAGCGGATTGTAAAGTAAAAGCACATGCTTTAAGTTGTTGTTGTTCCCCCCACCCCCCTCTTGTGAACTTCTTGTTACTACTCCTCTAAAGAATAGTGTTACATAATAAAAAAAGTTTTAAGTTGGCATTCTGACAAAAAATGTTTGATTAGATCAAGTAATAGGAAGTAGAGACTAATCATTTGAGGATGCTATCAAATGAGAAGACTACTTCCACAAGATGAAAATCTCGTTTCACTTGTTTTAAGTCATACGATTTCATGTTTTGATCTTCATCATTGAAAGTAAGATTTAGTGATTAAAATTTATTCTTTTCGACCCTTTTACTTGTCATATCCAATAATCTAAGAGTATGGAAATTTATCAAATGAATTTCTTTAGAAAATCTTATGAATGTGTAACATTTCTTTCAAAAATTGATTTATAATAGTTCATTGAACCTTGGTTGGGACTGGGAGTAGCCGAGTAGCTCCTCCAGTCACAAAGTTGGGTGGGATAACCGGAGATAGAGTCATGTAGAGGAAGGTAAGAGCTTCAATTCGATTTTTTTAATAATATTTTATAATCTATTGAGGGATTTATCAAGCCTATTAATAGCTCCTTTGAATATAATTTTTTGTTCAAGTTACATCACACCAGTTAAGGGGTAAATGGATTTGAAAAATTTCGTGGAAGCATTTGACATGACAGTTTCAACTCCAACTTGAAAATAAGACCAGTTGGACTGGTAAGGCATGCATTAACAGCAAGGCTACTGCTACCAGCACCCCCCCCTTTTTCCCTCCCTTGCGAGGACGGACCTAGGACCCTGAACCTAGTAAAAGGTGGAAACAGAAACTGAAAATGACACTCATCAACAGAAGAGAGAGTGGGTCGAGATGTGAGTCAGTGAGAAGAGTTGTGTTTTGAGTTTTGAGAGAGAGATGACTGTGTCTGGCTGAATGAGATGAAAGAGGTGATTATGTGAGGGCATTTGGTGCAAATTATTATACTGAGAAGAGTCAAAATATAAATTTTATAGGGAATAAGTAGTATTTTTAATTTTTTAGAGGGTGCAAGTGCACATCTTGGACAACAAGTAGGTCCAAGGTGTAGGTGTACTTGTACTCAAACCCATACCGCTTTTGGTTGAGATTAAAGGGATATGGGTCTAGGTGCAAAATTTTAAATTGAGAGGAGTCAAAATAAAAATTATATAAAAGTAATTGAAATTTTTTAAATTTCAAGTCACTAACATGTAGGTTCGCCTATGCCTGCGAGCCACACCCAAACCCCATCTCACTCCCCCCTCCCCAAATCAAAACAGATGAAAGTTTTTTTTTTTAAATAAAAAGGATACTTGTTTTTTGATGAACAATAAAAAGAAGAGGGAGTGGCTTCTAGCACCCCACTTTTTTGCCTACTGCACTCCCAATTTTTTTTTTTTTCACATTCGCCGGAAGTCATTTTTGCTTCCAAAAACTAGTTGCTGGAATGTAAAAAAAGAAGTAAGGGGTGTTGTAGGCAAAAAAGTGGGTGCTAGAAGCCACTTTCAAAGAAGGCTTTGTTAACAAAACTTCAGGATAGTTTATAACATACAAAAGCCTTATATTATATATTCATTCTTATAATCTTCATGTCAATCTTATGTACTTTAACTTTTATTTATAAATAAATGCTTCCATTCAACTTCATCAAATATTCTTTTTAATTACTGATTTGAGCCTACCATTCCTCATTGGTCCCTTCAATTTTTAGGCCATACCCGGAACCATATACAAAATTAAATTGGGTCAGGTTTCAATTTCATGCATCCCTCCCCCCTAATTTAAGTTCAAAATATTAGATATGCTTCAATCAAGTAATTTATTTTTAAGTTTAATTGCCAAACATATTAGCATTTTCATATGCCAGCATTAGGTTGTTAGTTCCAAATTATTTGGAGTTCTTCTGGGGTTACTACAACATAAAAATTATAAAGTTTAAAAATAACACTAATAATATATTTAAATTTTTTTATTTGTTTAAAATTATTTGAACACAATAATAAGGAAAGTGCTCTTCGCATAATTTATCTACAATATTGGCACATAATTGTACGCAAGCAGCATTTCTTTATGCTTAATTGCTCCTGTTAGAGATTCCTTCCTAAACATATGAAAGCATCAACAATTACCCAAGTTGAAAGCAAAGTCCAGTCGAAAGTTGTTGCTGTAGAAGGAAAAGTATATTCCTACAAGAATTTTCATTCCAAAGGAAGAAATCCAAAGAAAAAATGGGTCTAGAAAGACATAGAATAGCTTGCTTCCTTTACTTATAAATTGAATATATCCATGTTACACTTGCATATAAGGACTATCATCACAAACAAAAGGGTCTCATTTTTTGGAATTCTGATAGCTGCTTTATGGAGGGGAACAACACAACCAACCAAGACATGGTTGTTGATTATGAACAGAATGAGGATGATTATTATGATCTTGATGATTATGACATGGATGAATCTCACTACTTTTATGTTATCAATGCAATACTGAGTGGTACTGCCAGGCTCAATGTTCTCTTACCCACACTTACCACTCTTGCCTTCACCATTTTTGCACCTATCCTAACCAATGATGGCAAATGCAGCATGCTGAATCACTGGTTGATGGGCATCTTTCTAGTTATGTTGGCAGTGTCTTGTGTCTTCTTCACCTTAACCGACAGCTTTAGAATGGCGACTGGAAGGTTGTACTATGGGGTGGCAACATTCAGAGGGATATGGACATTCTGTGGAGGAAGGAAGAAACCTTGCGTGCCGTCGGATTATAGGCTGAAATGGGCTGATCTTTTCCATGCATCACTGTCCCTGCTCTCTTTCCTTGCTTTTGCAGGTTTGCATTATGATGTTGTGAAATGTTACTATCCAGAAATGTCCAGAAAGGTGACCAATACTCTTCCCCTTGTGGTTGGTTTTGTAGTGAGCATCCTTTTTGTAGTGTTTCCTTCAAAGAGAAGAGGGATTGGTTATCCTTTCTTGCTGCAGTCAGATTTCATGTACTCTAGACATTGAAGCATATTTTTTGTTTCTGCATAGACCATGCGGAATCAGAGTCCTGAATTTCACATCTAATCAGAGACTTGCGACTTGTACCATTATCTAATCACACAGACTAACCAAAACGTCCTCATGAATTGGGAAAAAGTATACTAGGGGATTGAATTCATCGTTATAAAAAGCCTATGGAACCGGTTTTCATAATATTTTTTTGGACTAAACTTAAATACAGTGCTATAGACACTGTTCTTAATGTTCCTCTCACAAAGAGACAGTTTTTTTTGCTGCTTAAGTGACAGATTTTTTCACTTCTTCAAAATATTTGTGACAGTTATGTAATTTTTTAGTAGAGAACAATAAGAATGGTATCTAGCGTTGTACCTAAGTTTTATCATATTTTTTTTAGTTCTTGAAGTTATTTACACCTTTGGAACAAGTTTCTATAAATCATTGTACCCAAAAATGAGAAGAAAAAATTAGCATCTAATCCTTCAGTCGTAGAGAGAATTTTTAAGAGATAGATTGGTGAGAACAAATAGTAAACAGTAACAAACTTGTGAAACAACATTTCGTTTTGATAAATTGATCAGATTACAATACGTAGAGTAAGAGAACAATAGAAACATACTAACTCTGGTGCAACCAGAATGTAATGAAAATGAAATACCAAGAAACACTACTCACAGTCAATGGCAACTAATTTCTCTACTATACCACTCACTTAAGTATCCACTATCAAAAGACTTAACACCCCCCCCCTTTTTCTTTTTTCTTCATAAAAAAAGTACTATTTTGGTGCAAAATCGAACCAGAAAGAACTACTTAAGTACAATGACATCGTCGTGGAACCGACACACCAGGTGGTTTTCTTTTCTCTCGAATTATGGCTTCTTTTATCACTGGCAGTTTTTGGTGAACTTTCTTCCATATGTGATTCACTGCACCATCCAAAGGTATAGGGCCAATACCACCTGGATGACCATTATCATAGACAAATATGGGCTGTACCTGAGCCATGTTTTGGCGGAACCTGTCTTTATGTTCTTTTGAAAAGCTATGAAGATGATTGACTAGCCAGCTTGGTTTCAGTGCATCACCAACTGCCACGAAAACTGAAAATTCTGAATAATCCACCATACCTTCAAATGGGAGCTCAATGTTGTCACTGACTATAACAGGTACACAAAGACTTTGAATGGCATCAAAAAGTCGGCATGAAGTTGGTGTGTCCCCAGCTGGATGCAGGCAAAACTCTGATGTTCTCATCCCTCTTATTGATTGCTCTCGCCCGGTTGCATTAGGGAAGCCTTCCTCCATTATAACACCAGGCTCATTAATCAATAGATCCCATAACTTCTCTCTAACTAGGCCTCCCTGTAATTTGAATAAATTTTCAATGTGATAAGCACGGAATAGATATAGCTTCAGCTTTTCAAGACTAGAAAGACCAGCAAAATAAAACTTCTGTTGGATGAATATCTAAATAAATAAATTATTAGTGTCTATTTATGATGAAACACTGTAGAATTGACTTTCCAGTGCTTTGTTGAGCAGAAACAATTTAGCTTAGAGCTCATATTTGACCACAAGGGTAGAAAATAAAAAGCAGAGAAAGGAAGTCAAATATTCACCATCAACATTATGTTATAGGCTTTTTATATTGGTCAGTTAATGTAGATCCACAGTCTTTAACATGAAAAAATAAATAAATAAATAACATTTGATTAAAATTAGACATATTTCCATTAAGTAAATTTCAATCCTCAACACATTATTAACTTAGTTCTTGAAACAGTAGTAAACATCGGAGATGAATTCTTATAGGCTTTTAAATGATTGATTCAAGCACAAGTAAATAACTTTGTATTGTAATAAAGTAAGGTCTCATGTATCATGTATGTGGCAGGAAATATATGCTTCGGTTCGCACTGACAGATTTTTCAGTAAATCAAAATGCTATTAAATAGTTAAGAAGCAAATTTGCCCAGATGGCAGATATGATTAAAACTTCCTGTGCTTATGACGAAAAGTCAAAACCATAATGCTCATATTGCTATCATGCTATAATAAGCAAGCATTATATTGAAAAACTAGCAAGTGATGGTTTATAAATTATATCTAGTGGCATATCCCACTTCTTTTGAGAAGACAGGTAGAGAGTAATAGAGCAAATAATTGAATAAAAAGGCTTTTGTTTTGTGGATGGGGACACTAGGGGCATTGTCAATATAATCTCGAGTCATAAACTTAACAACAAAAACACAGCATATAATTGATAAGATGATTTTGCTACAACCCACAGCTCAGACTAGCTGATAACAAAGGTGTCTGACGCGAAAATCCACAAAGAACAAGTACAATGAGATAGAAAGAACAACGGTCAGCAAATTTGATCACTTAAAACCACATAGTAGTCAAAGAATCCAATTATAAGTCATGAAAGATGCTGGAGTAAAGTTCCCCCAAAAAAAAAACAAGTATGCAAGGCTAGTCTAAAGACAAACAATACTGACCCGGTGTCTATGTTTAGCTCCTTTAAAATAAAGAAGGTTGCGGCGCTCCTGGTTTTCTGACAAGTGCAACATGGGAAGTAGATGTGTGTATGGCACAATCACATCTTTAATTACAGAAACTTGAGTGTGTTGAATCATCTCAGATGAGATACAGTTGGATGATTTTGAGTCAAGTCTGTACCACCCACCAAAATCCACAATAAGGAGAATAGCCGGAGCAATCTCATCTTTAACATGCCACATTGCAACTGGGTCTGCCAAACAATGCTTCAGTTTTAACATAACCTGACAATTCAAAGACTAAATCATAAGCTGGTAACAGCACGCCACAGAATTTCCTCCTTTTACATTTCTATACATGCATTACATTATTATTCTCTTATTGTTGCCAACATCATCATGACCAACACAAATCAATCAATAAAAAAATACAACATAACATTTGGAAGTGTAATAAAACTGAAAACCCTTATTCCAGCAGAGCATACAAGTGAATCACCAATTTATTACTATATGAAATTGTAGGAGTCAGTCAATTTGATCCATGCAACTACCAAAATTCCAAAATGATCATTGAAATTGAAAATTCTCGATCACACAAGTCATTTTAGTTCGGTCAATTTAGTCCTGAAACTGTTACGGAGGGACTAACTGTGATCTAGAATTTTCAATTTCAGGATCATCTTAAAATTTTGTTAAGGGTTAATACCCTTTTTGGTCCCTGTAATTTGAGCGAAATTCAGTTTTAATCCCTGTAAAGTTTTTTGTTTAGATTTAGTCCCTGTAATTTAAGACTCTTCTACTTTTAGTCTCTGCCGTTAAATCCCTATTAAAAACGTTGAGTTTTTCTTCCACTTTTTGTTTCTGTAATTTTAAGATTCTTCCACTTTTAGTCCCTGTAATTTAATAGGGATTTGACGGCAGGGAAAAGTGGAAAAATCTTAAATTACAGGGACTAAATCTAAAAAAAAAATTTTATAGGGACTAAAACCGAATTTTGCTCAAATTACATGGGCCTAAAGGGGTATTAACCCCTTTTGTTAATTTCGGGAACCAAATTATCCATCCCTACAATTTCAGTAAGGTTACTTACTGGTGATTCACTCAAAACATACATAGCAATTAATTCAACACCATGAACCTTCTTAAATGACAGTTCACTACATTAAAATTCAAAACCTTAACAATAACAAACAAGGTTGCAACTTTGCGAGCAAATAAAACATACCAGTGAGCACAAACACGTGATCTCGGCCACCAGAACGGTTCCAAGCTTGGGTTTTCTTCACAAAATCGATGACCTCCCTCTGCCTCTGGTAATCCTCGTTCCCAACCTTCTTCCTGAACGCTCCTTTGGCCATACCCAGTTGCAGTTCAGCACTGAGAGTGGCGAAGAAGGGAACGAAGACCACGTCGGCGTCACGTGCGTCAAGAACACGTTTTGCGAATGACCCAGTTCGCAATTGGGAAGGTGTCATCAGATCCCCCATGATCCAGTACTCCGCGCTGTACTGTTTGATCAGTGGGTTCTCCGGGTACGGTGGGAATTCTAGGGTTTTGCCCAAATTGCTCGATCGAATCTCGCTGTCCGAGTCGCTGCCGAGTCGGGAATCGCCCTCGAAGGACCAGTAGCGGTTCAGGAGGCCGTAGTTAAGGAGTCTGGGAAGCTCGGCAACGTAAACGTTGATGCCGAAAGGGTTGGGAGATTGAAGGGAGAGAGAAGGGTGTGAGGTGGTGGTGGTAGTGGTGGATGAGGAGAAGGAGAAGAAGAAGAATGCGAGAGAGAGAATGGAGAGGAAGGTGAACAAGAGAAAGAGTGTGGGAACTGAGAAAGTGGCATTGTTGTTGTTCTTCGGAATCAGGGGCATTGCTTTGTTTGTTGTCTCAGAGATGTGTTTCACTTACACTGCCAGTGCTCAACAATTCTGAATCAAGGTGAAGTTTCAGAATCAAATAGATCATGGATGAATGTTGCGATCCTACAGCTACATAACAACTTTCTTCTTCAGTTTTAAAATGAAAATAAATAAAATAAAAATATGATTGATTTAACAATGAAAAATGACTCGTAAGATTTAGTATGATAATTTTCATTTTTTTTTGGGTCAAAAAAACGTATGTTAGTTTTCGAGAGGGTCAAGCTGTATTTTTACCATTTATCAACAGAAAACAAACGGCTTTTATTTCTCCATCTCCCCTACTTAATTTTTCTACCTCCCCCACCCAAAAAAAAGACTATTTTACCCTTTACTTTTCCTATTTCCTAGATTCAAAATGTTGACGTTATTTTTCTTTTTTTCTTGTTGAAAATTTCAACCTCCGAATTCTTAATACTGGAGCACTTCGAAGACAAGAATCCGGACATGTTAATTTTTAATTTTATAGATCTAGCAAAAAGAGAGGTAAATTGTTCAAAGAACCTGGACTTTTTTTGAACAATTTACCTCCCTTTTTGCTAGATCTGTAAAATTAAAAATTAACACGTCCGGATTCTTGTCTCCGGTATTAAGAATTCAGACGTGTTTTTGAACAATTCACATCCCTTTTTGCTAGATCTGTAAAATTAAAATTAACACATCCTGATTCTTATTACCGGATCACTCCGGAGACAAGAATCCGGACGTGTTAATTTTTTTGCTAGATTTAGAGTGTCTGGATTCTAAAATCCGGACGTGTTAATTTTTTTGCTAGATTTAAAGTGTCCGGATTTAAGAATCTGGAGGTGGGAAAAGTTGGATTTTTAACAAATGGATATTTTAGAGCAAGGGCAAAGTTGGATTTTTAAAAATACGGGAGGTGAGAAAATTAAGTGGGGGAGGTGGTGAAATAAAAGGCAAAAAAAAAAAAAAAAAGCTGCATTTTTGCCAAGACTAACGAATTGTTGTTTTTTTGGTAATAATAAAATGGGCCAAAAGGCCAAAGCACTACGTAGCTACAAAAAACGGGGGCATGGAAGCCCCAATAACATCACTAATTATCAACCTGGCTAGATAAGGACGGGGTCAGCTAACTCATGTAATTCTAGTTGTCTATCTAAACTCCAATTAGCTACGAATTGTTGTTTTGATAAAAAGGGATATTGAGAAGTGCTTTTTTTATTTGTGTTTCTTGGAATCTAAGCAAATGGACTCTCCTTTGCTCTGATCCAAGTTGGACTACCCATTGGTTTGAGCCTTCCAACTGTTGGATAAGAAGTTTCTTCCTTTAATAGGTCTCAGTGGTGTGTGGTGACAGGTACATGTAAAAGATACTCTAACGCTCAAGTCACTGGAATATTTAGAGATAATGAATTAATGGAACAATACACATACTTATGCATGGCGTTGCTTATCTTTTATATGGGGGTGTGGGGACCGACCCTTTGTCACAACTCATCCGAGGTCCCTCTTTAGAGACATGCCTTACATCGTATTGGGCGTGCAGGGATAAAGCCATCGTTTTTGGGACACGTTAATTTGCCTTGTGTGGGGCTTGTACTTAGTGCCTTTGCTACCCGTCAGGAGTGCGTGCGTACTCATTTTGTTGGTACAATTTGTTTCTTTGCTTTGTCCATAGAGAATCCTCATGAAAGGGACTCTCTCTTGAGGGAATTTTAGTCTCATTCAAAGTTCATTAAGAGTGACAAAATATAGTCACTGTAAAATGGGTCCGGTATACTATTGGTCTCCAAGTCATGTCAGAATATACTCTAAATACACGACATAGATTGTTGAATTGTGCTTTAATAAAAAAAAAATAAATAGCATTGCATGCATGCAAGGAAGGAAAATTAGAGAACTCACTTCTGCTTGACTGGGAAATTTCCTTAGCTATAGGAATATCGGCTTCAGATGCTATCAAGAGATGTCAATGATGAAGAAATTAGGGCAGCAACATTCAATATTGGAGGTTTTAAGGCACCGTGGGATGTAGGTTGTCCACTGGCCAACTGTTGTGCTTCAGTGAAGAAAATATTCAAAAAATCCGAAGGAAATTGAGGAAGTGAGTATGGAGCAAGTTGAAATCATCTCCACTTGTTTGGAGTTATTTTGTAAAAGGTCAGTGTTGCCTATTAGCATGGAGAAGACCCGAGTATATTTTTCACAAAATGTGCTGGAGGAGGAAAGACAAGATATATGTGAAGCACTTGGGTTTTCAAGGACTGATGACCTTGAAAAATACTTGGGCATACAACTCCATCATACAGAGTTGATAAAAGTACATACAACCACAACATAGACAAGATAGACAACAGATTAAGTGCATGGAAGGTCAGAGCTCTATCATTTGGAGGTAGACTTACCTTAACTAAATCGGTTTTAGAAGCCTTGCCAAGTTATGTGATGCAGTCAAGCTTTCTGCATAGATCTATTTGTGATACCATACATAAAAAAATGTAGAAGCTTTGTATGGTGGGTTCATTCATAATTAATCTCGGTAGATACCTAGATATTGCCTTCTGAACGAAAAATAAAAAGTTTAAAACTGGAATTGGTGAACCAAAAGAATAATGACAAAGAAAACAGGAACATTGTCATGCATTAAATTTGTTGATATACAAGAAAACTAGAGAGAGAGTCCAGCTGAACCCATAGCAAGATAACAAATGTAATCATGTCATGCTCTAAACTATGTCACAAGAAATTTTCCCCCAAAACTAAAATAGAAAGGAAAACTATGGCACAGGAGAAGTCTCTAGTCTTCTTCTCCAGCATGTGGTTGACTAAGCCGACACAACTTCATCAAAATTCCAATCTTGTACTATGTCCCGCCTCACGGCACGACTTCTCACAAGCCGTGGAGTACCAGGTATCTCACTGTTGCTGGAGACAGTAGGTTGAGGGGTGACTTTGGAAGATGCTGCTGCAAGAAAAGAGTGTGCTGTTGGGGGTTGAACAGATAATTTCCTTGTTAAGCAGTTCGCGATAGCATAACATCTTCCTTCATTTTCTGAATTTGAAAGAGATCTCCTGAAAGAGTGTGATGGGGATGGATTTTCCACACTATGGCACACAAGACATGCCAGACTCATTGTGGCTCTCACAGTCTTCCCCTGTAATTTAAGTCAGAAATTAGAATTTTGTGTTTGGTAGACAGAAAAGTTCTGAATTTTCGATTAAAATTTTAAAAATTAGCTTTGATTTTCAGATCATTCAGTGTCCAATCTGGCACCTAGAGAGTGGGATATAGCATGCAAAGTATGGGAAGAAAAGATCAACAAAGTATTCAAACATCTTGCTCAAAAGGGTCAACTTTCTAAGCTAAATTGAATATCAGAAAGCAAAAGAGCACAACATATGTAGAGCTTCCTTATACCACAATTAATCCAGTTCTTATGTATGAGCATGCTGTCAATCAGGTATTAGACATCTAAACTAAAAAAAATTATTTGACCATCTAACCTAAAACATTGTAATCAGGTATTATTCATTTTAAGCCAGCCTCACGTTTCAAACCATACAGTATACCATAAGTATTTTTATAGGAAAAGAAAAATTGAAAAGATCTTGTAATGATTACGAGTCTTTTAAATAAAAGTTTTTCTCATGAGTTGTAATCGGCTTCTACACCTTAACATTTTAGAAACCCTACATCTATCTTATCTGTAATCACTAATTAGGGTTTTTTCCCGTAAATCTCATGGACTAGAAATTAATCCAAACCGGATCTATAATAAAAGAGCATATGAAGCCTAGATACTTTGATATGACATGGGTACAATACAACACGGATACGTGGCGACGGAAATTCTTAAAAACTAAAATTACAATACGGCCCAAATACGTTAACAATATATACATATAAAATAAAGAGCATATGAAGCCTAGATACTTTGATATGACATGGGTACAATACAACACGGATACGAGGCACCAAAAATTCTTAAAAGCTAAAGATACGATACGACCCAGATATGTTAACAATATATACATATAAAATAAAGAGCATATTAAGCCTAGATACTTTGATATGATATGGGTACAATACAACACGGATATGAGGCAACAAAAATTCTTAAAAACTAAAGTTACGATACAGCCTAGATGAGTTAACAATATATACATATAAAATAAAGAGCATATGAAGCCTAGATACTTTGATATGGCATGGGTACAATACAACACAGATAGACAACAAAAGTTCTCAAAAACTAAAGATACGATACGGCCAAGATATGTTAACTCTCTCTCTCTCTCTCTCTATATATATATATATATATATATATATATATAATATTCAGTAAAGGGACACTAATATTTACTATTAATATATAACTATATATGCAAATGATGATCACAAGTTCACAACTTACAAAAAGGTACTCGTGGTCATAACAAAAAAACATACACAAGTATCTTTCACTTATCTATATTAAAATATATTATTTTTCTTGTAAATATGTCACAACTGTATTTTTTCCGTAACCAATGTCAAAATGTCACAAAATATCGTTAGTCCTATTTAAAATAATTCTCAGACTCTATTCAATTGCTTACTATTTTCTGTCTAATACTAATCATATCATTTTCATCTCCCCATTCTCATCATCCAAAAAAGTACAGCTTCTGAGTCTAATTCACCAATAGAAAACTCTGCCAATTCAAGAAGTCGGTCACCACCATCATTAAATGGACCGTGTACATCTCCACTAATATCCTACAACCATGTTTCTTTTTCTTTTTTTTTTTTTAATCCTCAAAGAATGAATGAAGGAACAAGTACTCCAATTCCGCTCACAACATGATAAAGAACAAGGCTGTTCAAAAAGCTTTAAGACAAGTTTTTGGAGTCGTATCCCAAAGTATCAAAGAGGTAACCCAAATGTATCAGTCAACATTTTCTTTCAAAAAATTTGGAGGATACTCCTTGGATATGTATCCAGGAGTATTGTACGCATGATATGTATCCAGGAGTATTGTACGCATATTGGTATCGGGTACTGGTATGACACCTATACTTTGGCAATTTTGGAGTTTGGAGTATATGGGCTGCACATCCAGCCAAAGCAAATCTATCAAAACTGTATGATGACTCTGATAACAACATGTTTTTGCATGACAAGGTCAAGTTGACAATATGCGCAAAGGACAACTAGAAAGAAACACACAAATTTTCAGCAAATTTTTCCTTTTCTCAACCTTTTTAAGTATACCATTAAAGAATGAATTTTATATTGCAGCTATTCCAGAAGGACCACTTTAGAGAACTTCAATCTCAAACAACTGAAACTGGAATATACACATAACCTCTGTAGCAGACATAAATAGGTTACTTTCAAATCGATTTGAACAACAAGAGAAGGAACGTGCAAGGGTTGGAAGAAAAGTGGAAAGAAAAAGGTTAATTATTCTCAAAGGTTTGGTTGTTTATTTATGAACCAAAATCAGTTCAATGATTGATGTATTAGCTTTAGGTTTAGGGGACTTTTAAAGAATCAAAACTCAAGCAGATTAGAATTCAATCACAGTAAACAGACTACTTCCTGCAAAGCATGAAAAACTACATCTGTTTTGTCAATTAGTTCAAATTTCTTGCTTACAGTGAAACAAGATGCTCGTGAAAATTTAATCTTTATTCTTTTTCTCCTATTTTATTTCCCTCCTGGGGTTTTTATTTGCACTGTTCACTTATTCTATAACCCCACTTAGGATTCACAAATCCCCAACATGTTGTAAACTATTACCACACATTCATAACACCCAAAAATAGAAACTTAACTGCTACCCCAGCACAAGGTTTGAAATCTTGGATCTCCAGGAATTTTTCTTCGCAATTAGAAATCATAGTAACAGCAAGAAACCCACAAATCAAGATCACACACGCATGAATCACACGGCTAGCAATGATGGGATCTAACCCAAAATCAGTGAAATTTACAATAAAATCGTGGAAAAAAAGGTTTCAATTGAATCAGAATGGCAAAAAAGAATGAAAATGGAGCAAAATAATGAAAACGGTCAACGAAGAATGCAAAAGGGGGCGGAACCACAAACCTCGTTTCTTTCTGAGTGCGGAAGGGTGCAGAGCAGAGCAGAGGAGACAAAGTGTGGGACAAGAGATTCGATGAGCCTTTACGAGGCAAGTGTTATGTTGTGGGTTCGTAAAAGGAACTGGGCCACTCACTGTTGTTGTTGTGTGAAGTAGTATTTTCTGCGAAGCTTGCCTCCAATTTTGGTATGTGCATAAAATTTTTTCCACTCTTAACAGTTTGGATAAAGTAAATTACGATCGCATCACATCTGAGTGGGGGGAAAAATTGGTGGTCTAATTGATTGAGAAAATTTGTGCTTAAGAAAGGGATTTGGTGGTGAAAATCATGGTAATCCCTCCGTCCAATTTGCCCATTAATAATTATTATTAACAGAATGACTGATTTTATTTTACACGTTACCACTTTTAACTGTGAAGTGATCTAAATCTGGGCCTTAACTGCTGAGTCAAACTCCAAGTTTAAGTTAAAAATTCCAAAGTCCAAACCAGTCGTTTCATTAACAAATAACTTGGCTGATGGAATCACGTGATTGGATTATTGGTGATGGATTAACTTCCAAAATGTGTGTGTGTGTGTTTATATGTGTGTGGAGCAAGTATGACTTTAAACTTTTAATTGATTGTGATTATTATTTTTTTGACTGAATTTTGATTGTTACTAATGAAGACTGCATTTATGTCAGAATTATCTATATCCCCCTATCAAAATCGTTGTTATTTTAATTAGGTTGAAGTCTAATGAGATACTAAACCACTAATTCGTATATTATCAAATCAACCCATTTTATATCTATTATTTGACCGGCTAATATTTTATATTGGAATGAGTGAAAAGTCATGACAGTATATCATTTTTCATCTTTGATAATTTTCCGTAAAAAAAAAATTCTTTGATAATTTAGTAAGAGCTATAATGATAGTGATATTCGTTTCTCAATTTGATTTGATGCTTTCATTGTAAAATCGGTTTTTTTTTATTAATCAAAGTTTAGGTGAGTTGTGTTCCAGGAACTCACGAGGGCTAGAGAAAGCCTCAAAACTCAAAAAGTGCTTACAGATATACTTACATATTAACCACCAATAAGGCCCTTAACTTGTGGGATATGAGTTGAATCCTTACCAACTGGACTAACTTTTGTTGATCGTAAAATCGGTTTTCTATCGTGTGAAACATTGAACATGTTAAGACTCGTTAAATATCTACTCTTTTTTCTTATTAATTACTACCAATTTTATTATTTATTTTTTGCTCTCTTTCCATCGAATAGATAAATTGATAATTAATAAAAAAATAAGTATTTAATGAATCTTAATCCGTTCAAGGTTGCACGATTGTAAAATTACTTACTTGATGCAAACATGTCTAAAACAACTTAATTTAACAAAAGGACAAAATCTTTGACAACTATTTTAATTATAGATGAAGATATAAAGTATTAGACTAATACCAAAAAAAAGGATCAAAAGCGCGATGGGAGAACAAGGGGAGAGAAGCGGAGGAGCGTCCGACACTCACGAACTGAAGCCGCCGGATGAGGGTGGTGGCAGTAGTGATAAAGCAAAAGTTTCCTTTAGGGACAAGTTGACTGGGGCACAAGAGCCATTGCCTACGAGAGAAAAGATGGACTTGTTGGCTGCGAAGCTGTTCAAGATTGAGTGGGATGATGGTGATCGATTGAAACCAAGGTGTTATAATGATCCTGGCCTTCTGGAGGAGTTAAGAAAACCGTGGAAGGATGTTGTGATAGTAATGTTACTGGGTAAGAGCATTGACTTTTACACTATGCGAGAGAAGCTGAAAGGATCATGGAGGTCGGTTGGTGGCATGGATATGGTGGATATTGGGCATGGGTTCTTTATGGTCAAATTTGATCTTGAGGTGGATAGAGATAAGGTGGTTAGCGGAGGACCATGGATGATTTTCAATCACTACATCGTAGTAAGACCATGGGTCTCAGACTTTGTTCCCTCTGAAATTAAGATTAACAAGACTCTGGCGTGGATTCGATTCCTAGGATTGGGCATGGAATATTATGACGAGAGTGTGCTGCTCGCTCTTGCCTCGGCTGTGGGCAAGCCAATGAGGGTGGATATCCACACCATTGAAGCATCGCGAGGGAAGTTTGCCAGAGTTTGCGTTGAGATCGACCTCGATAAACCAGTGGTGGGAAAGATTTGGTTTTGTGATGCATGGTTTCACGTGGAATATGGGGGCCTCCATTTACTTTGCAAGCACTGTGGGTTGTTTGGTCATATTGGAAAGAATTGCACCATGGAAAAGAAGGATCTTCCAGTTATCACGTTCACGGGGGATGGTGGAGTGTGTAACGATGCTGGTGGCTTAGCGGCACAGGGGGATGCGAATGCATGTGGGAACCCTAAACCTAGCGACATTAATGCGAGCTCCGGGGATCATGGGTGGGAAGCCCTTCATGGTGATTGGATTGAGGTGAAAAAAGGCAACAAATTTGGAAGAAATAATAACAGAAATCTTGAAGATCTTGTAGGAAATCTGTTGGAGGCAACTTGGGAAAGAAATAAGATAAGCAAAATCAGTTCCATATTTTGCGGGAGAAGGGCAAGGAAAAGATTTTTCAGGAAGTTGGGCCTTCGGAGATCAAATTTAACCCAGACTTTAATGATAAAGCTGGGGAGAAAATGTGGGAGAGGAAGCGGCCACGTAGAGACCCATGGGTAGTAGAAACCATACTCTCCAAAAATATTGTGCATCTGACTCAAGAGAAGGATTTATCAGCTGGAGGTGGGAGGCGCACCATGTACCTCCTTGAGAGGGTGAGCACTGAATCAAAAGAAGCCAAAAATCAGAAGGAGCCGATGGAGAATAATGAGATGGAGAATGGAATTGATATGCTAACTAAGGTGGACCTTGCGAAGATTCAGGAGGACCTACGTAAGCATGGCATTCTCACAAGCATGCATATCGACTTGGGCACTCCTAGTCAGCTTGAGATCCTTGTGGAACCAAAACCGCCAGATCCTACTGTCAATATTGAGATGGAAGACAAAGGTTTTAATGGGTCAGATATGGAGAAAGAGAGTGATGGCAACTCTGAAGAGGGAGAGATGGTTGATGAAACCCCGGAGATGCTACAGAGATAGGAGGGTTACATCACGTTCTTGCTTTCTATTTATTAATGTTATCCATGAACTGCTTCAAGGATTTTTCTGTTTTTGCTTGGAATGTTCGTGGTTTGCAAGTAATAAGAGTAACACCCACATGCGTGAATTGATTAGGAGATATAGGCCTGATGTGTGGCAGTTTGTTAGGGATGCTTTTGTTACGGGCAGGTTTGATGCAAGAGCCGTGGAGACTCTTCTGGTTCTTATCCCTAAAGGAGATAACCCATCCTCGTTTAAAGAGTTTCGTCCTATTACTCTCTGTAATGTCATCTATAAATTGATTTCTAAAGTGTTGGTGAATCGTCTGAGGCCCTTCCTTGAGAAAATTGTGAGCCCTCTGCAGAGTAGTTTTATTCCAGGGCGTAGCACGAAGGATAACACCATTATTCTGCAAGAAATTGTGCATCACTGAGCAAGAAAAAGAGCAAGAAGGGATACCTTATTTTTAAGCTGGACCTTGAAAAGGCGCATGATAGAGTTGACTGGGCATTTTTGAGGCGTACTTTAGCAATGTTCAGTTTGCCAGAAGTTATTACTTCCCTTATTATGCATGGGATCTCTACCTCTTCTATTTCATTGCTCTGGAATGGTAGTAAGTCGGAGAGGTTCACTCCCAAGAGAGGCTTTCGCCAAGGCTACCCCTTGTTTCCCTATTTATTTGTGCTTTGCATGGAGAGGCTGGGGGAAAGGATTGCTCATAAAGTTAGGGAGGGTAGTTGGGTACCTCTAAAAATTTCAAGAGGCGGATCTTGTGACACCCTCTACCATGTCATGACATTTTAACAACGTAGAAAGAAAAGAACACGGAATAAAATTTTCGTTCAAATAAAAACTTTCATTTCAAACAAAGTAGAGCCGTCATGCTCACAACTTGCAGAAAATAACATGTTTGAAATACAATTAAATAAAATAACCCAATTTCCCGATGTCACACTAATTCAGAGCTTCTCCCTAATTAATACATCGAAAAATAACAACAATTTATTCAAACAAAACTAATCTTCTATCTAATCCAACGAGTTATCATGATCACTCATCGGCATCCATATCCTCAACACCTGCAATCTCGTTATCTATACATACCCAATGGGATATGCATAGCCACATTAGGGGTTAGTCATCATAACCTCAAATAGCACATATAGTAAAGGAACAAGGATACGCAATGCGCAATATAACAACAACTCTAACAACAACATCTAAACACCACAGGCTACAACATCAACCACAACATTAAAATAACATCACAACATTTACACAACCAGGCATATTATCATGCGTAATGATGTATCTCTAGGACCATAACTATATGCATGTGGATCCATCTATAATGAGGCCGGGATACCTTGCCCGTTTCGGAATACCATGTTCGTAATGCCCCAATAACAATAGGATCGGGGTACCATGCCCGCACAGGATACCTTGCCCGATTCGCCCCATTAATAGTAGGACCGGGATACCATGCCCGAACGGGATAGCTTGCCCGATATTCCCACTAACAACAACAACAATGTCAACACCATGATGCATGAACACAACTAAATGCGGTGTCTAACAACAACAACTTCTATCGCAATATCCTCGATAGAATATCAACTTTATTATCGCATTGGGTAGTAGGTAATATCAACAAGTTCTATCATAATACCCTTGATAGACTTTAACAACACCTATTATCTCATTGAGTAATATATCATAATAGCAACATCAAGGTGATCCAATCAACAACAACATAAGCAATCAACATACTTAGTCAACCAAGTTTTAAACACACAATACTTAAATAAATCTTCAAATTAAATAATTATCCCCTCCAAGATTTATCATGTTAACCATTCTTTAAACTTCCTAGACTAGTCTTAAATATCATACACAGGTTTTACAGCACAGTCTAAAGTACGGAAACCGAGAAGGATGCAACGAAACCATTCGCATGTAGGCTACCGCTGGGCGCTTGGCATGGTGGGCGCCTGGCACCCTGCCACTGTCTCACAAATTGAAAAATGGGGGGTCCTCACTCGTTTGGGGACCTAACGCCACACCATTACGTCCTATAATACATAATTGAGCATAATCTAGAGTCCTTTGATCCATACTTAGTCCTTGCACATTTATAAAACCCAAAAAGTGATCCTTTAACTATTTGGGTTCAACATTTTATAATTTTAACAGCAAATTCTGCGTAATTTAACTTAGCCATTACTGTTAATAATCAAACCTCATCTTAACACTGATTTCTTTTTATCAAGACATAGCCAACTCATATATCAATTATTCAAGATGCATAATACTAACTTAGTCCATTTTAATCTCATCTTTAACATCATGAAAATTCTGTCTTTAGTACATAGCATTACTTTCTAATTCACTATAACAACAACTAGTAGAATTAGGCAATTCAACAACTTACCCATTAGATCAATATCAATACCAAGGCACAAACAATACTAATCATATAGCATCTCATCAAGGCATGTAGGATTCATACCATAACACTTACAACATCAACCAAAAACTTATAAAATCATAAACAACAAGGGGTCATCACGAGTAGCAATCATATAGGAAGTCAAAGACTCAACCACCACGCCAAATCCATCAATCTAATAGGTTTATCACATCACATTACAGTAAGTATCACAAATCAAAGTTTATAATTGAAGGGTTCAAGTACTTTCGTATCACGGTGGTGATAGTACTTGTTTATCGTTACTGCGTGAAGTGTAGGGGTCATGGGACACTCCTATTGCTCACTCATGTTCCATAAACTTACTAAATAGGAAACAACTACCCCCTTACCTCATAGAAATTCGTGCTCCCTTAAAGAAGGTATGAAAGCTCCAAACTTTATTTCCCCTTTGGTGGTTTTCTTCTATATTACAGGAATTAAGGAGTCAAGCGTCCATTTTCCAAACAGTGATAAAGTGATACAAATAGAAAAGCACGCATCTCAAATTATCCCATTAGCGATTCCAAGGGTCATAGATAAAAGACATTAAGAGAAGGGTGTTAAACTTTTGCTCATCGAAAAGATAAAATACAAAGTAGAAGGCTTAGGGCTTACCAACAAGGGTTCTGACTTAAAACAGTAAAAACTTGTTATTATAGCGACGGGAACACTCCAACGATTGCGTAGCTTCAAATGGCATGTAATTCTAACATCGGGAGAGGAAAATAAGTCAACAATAGTGGTTTTAGTCCCAAAAACTAAGAAATGAAGTCTATGACAGCAAAACAGAGACTTACCATGAGTTTCCCTTATTCAAAACAGAAAGGAACATAATTACAGCGTAGAGAATTGCACTCCAATCATGACACTTTGAACGGGGACGAATTTTGATAAGAAACGAGGGAGAACAATAAAAAACGACATTTAGAATTCGAGAACCCAAAGTGGGGATCAAAATAGAAAAGAGAAGGCTTACCACTCACAAATAATTCTGAGGAAGGAAGAAGAAAAAATATTATATGATAGAGGATCAAGTTACGGTCATGACCCTTCAAACGGGATCAAATTCCGGTGAGTAACGAAGGGGAACGATGGAAAACGACGAAGAATGGTGCATTGAGATCAATGGTTCATTGAGAGTGTTTAGGAATGATCTTAGGAGTGTAAAACTGAGGTATGTGGTTGGTTCATAACCCTAACATGTAATCTTAGTGAATTGGGTCGAGTTTGAGTCCAATAGGTCGGATTACACGTGCCAAAACGTGTCGAAACATCAAAAATCGCGTGATAGCACGCTGCCAGCAGGCGCCTAGCACCTGGACTGGGCGCTTGGCGCAGACTCTCGGTGATCCCTGGGCGCCTGCGCTTGAGTCTGGGTGCTCTGCGCCACTACACCACTGTTTTGGCTGTATCTGGAGCTACAGGTGTCCGATTGAGGCGTTCTTGGTAGCGTTAGAAAGTAAAGGTGTAGTACCCTAATTTTGTCCGGCCCTTTTTTATTTTTATTTTATTATTTATTTTAACTTTTACTTTATTTTATTTATTTAGTAGTAGTAGTAATAATAAATAATATCTTTGGAGAATAAAAGAGAGAAAGAAAAGAAAAGAATAAACAAAAAGAAAAAGGAGGATTTGTTTTTTTATTTTAGAGTGTGTGCAAAGGTAAGTCCTGGTGGTGCAACAAAGAATTAAATCAAATCGACGCAAATTTCAAATTTAGCAAAGACACACCTCCAATTTTTTTTGTTTTTTACTCGCACACCCCTTTTTATTTCCCATACCCTCCCTTCTCCTTCAAATTTTTGTTGATTCTCGCACTTCGCTTCTTCCGCTGCAGGCACCCTCCCCACCCAAGCCTCTTTTTCCACACGCTACTTCAACCCATTTCTTTTCTTAACCCTAAATCTCACATCAAAACCTAATCTTCATTCATTCTCCTCAAGGCCCCTCCTTCTCTCTAAAAACCACGCCAAGCAGCCTCCCTTCATCACCATCAACCTCTCTCCTTCCTCCACCATTTACGCCTCCTCACGCCACCATTTTCGTGATCTTCTTCTCCTCCTCTTCAACTCTCTCCTTAACCCTAACGCCGCACCAGCCCACGCCTCTCCCTAATTTTCCTCCAACATTCACGCAAAGACAACCCATCCTAACCTAAAAGAACCTTCCTTCCTTTAACCCTAGCTCCACCGTCGCAACCTCATCCTCTCTCTCAACCTCATCTCCTCTCTCGACCTAAACCTAATCTCCCTTTTTCTCCCCCTATCCCTTATATCTCTCAGATTCCCAAATCCAAACAAGATTTTCATCAAAAGGGAGTATCCGTTCCCTTTATCTCTTTATTTCTATTTTTATTTTTATTTTTACTAATCTGATTGTTCTTTCTCGCAGGAACTTTGGCTATAAAAAGCCACGCAAGACGCAGAAAGGAAGGGGGGACCGGAGAGCGAACCCTGGAGAGAAAAAAAAAGAGAACCCGAGAGACAGAGAAACGCAGAGAGGCCGAGAGCAAGAAGGAGAACGAATAAAGCCAAGAAAAGGAAACTACTAACCTGTGAGGCTACCAAAATTAAACACATTTAGTTTTAGGTTTTACCCCCTTTTCTGTATCTCTTTGATTTTCTGGGAAAAACATAACACCCAGGTTTTCTTTTCTTCCTTCTATTTTTCTCTGAATATGGTTCTGTAATACTATTGTAATCAAGAATTTCAAGCTGCTTTTGCTTGCTTCCCGCCTCTTATTTTTGTGTCACGCTGCTATTGTTGTCAAGCTGTTGTTGTTGCGTTGTTGTTGATCCTCGAACAAGATTAGGTTGTGGATTGGCCTTCCAATGGGGCCAAACCCTAAATAGGGACTAAACTATAAATATATAATAAATAAGGATTAAATTGCAAATATATAATAAATGAGGACTGAATTGTAAATATATGATAAAAGAGGGCTGAAAGCAAAGAAATTAAAAGGTCTTCCTTTTCTAATTTTTCTATTCATACGCGTTTTAAGATTTGGTCTTTCAATGGGGTCAAATCCTGAATAGGGACTTATTTGCAATTTATCTTTTTTTTTTGTAAATAGTTAGAATTAAATAAAGATGATTAAGGGTATAAAAGCAAAATAAAAAACTTCTCTTATCTGTATTTTATTAACATAATTAATTTATATTCGTTTAGGTTTTATTTTATTTTTGTTACATTAAGGAGTAAAAAATGATTCTTGTAGAATACTTGAGTATTCTTTCAAGGTCTCCTTTAATATTTTTGTAACATGATAGTTGGTAAACTTATATTTCTTTTCAGAAAAATTCATAAAGGGAATTAATTTTCTTAAAAGGCAAATAATTTTTTTATAAACAATTAACGGGTACCATTTTTTTTAATGGGCGCGTATGGGTGCTAATCCTTCCTTGCGCGTAACCAACTCCCGAACCCGATTCTGGTTCAAAGACTTTCCTTTTTATTAAATTCAAAAATATTCAAAATTAGGTTTTCCAATGTTTCCTATAAAAATAAAACATCGGTGGCGGCTCCATTTAAATTTCAGGGTGGTTGTCACAAAAAGAAATTCCTACAATTTACTCTCTAACCAAAATCGGGCTCTAATAAGGCTAAAAATGCAAACTAAGTTTTCTCCAATATTCCTAAGTGTTACACTTGCGCTGCGTTGACTCGAGAGAGCATATCTAGAGTTGTAGGTATCGAAATCGAGTCAAACCAAAGCCAACTAAAAGATAAGAGATAAGGCTACAACTTTATCGAAGGGGCTTAAATCCAATTAAGTTGTTAGAGGGTTCGAAAATGAGAAATACGGTGACTGAAATGTACTAGGCATAGGAATATAGGTGCATCTTGATACTCAATCAACTGGAGAGATAGTAAAACATGTGGAACTCTTCCCAAACAACTCTAAACATATCCTAATCCTCTACGACGTTTCCTAATCTATGAGGATTAAAATCTGGGCTGTTACAGACCTTCTATTTCTCACTTGTTGTTCGCAGATGACGTGCTCTTGTTCTCGAAAGCTACTTTATCCCAAGCTAGGCTGATTAAGAGAGTGTTAGATAATTTTTGTAGCATGCCAGGGCTTAAAGTTAGCGTGGAGAAATCGAAACTGTTTGCTTCGGTGAGAGTCTCGAGAGATGTTAAGGATCAAATTGCCCATGTTACTCAGATGAACTTCACTAATAATTTGGAGAAGTATTTGGGGTTCAAGATCTTAACGGTCGGGTGAAGAAATCAGATTTCTTGGCGGTGATGGATAGAGTGGCGTCTAAGCTAGCCTCTTGGAAGGGTAGGCTTTTGAATAAGCTGGGGAGACTAACCTTGGCTAATGCAGTGGTTTCTTCCATATCGTCTTATAGGATGCAAATACAATGGTATCCTTAGAGTGTTTGTGATTACTTGGACCGCGCAGTTAGGAAATTTATCTGTAAGGGTAATAATGATAAAGGGATGCATATGGTTAGTTGGAAAACCATTATCAATAAAGGTGGGGCAGCCTTGGTGTGAGGATAGCTCGGGATCAGAATACCGCTCTCCTTGGGAAGCTGAATTGGGACCTTACTAATTCGCCGGAGAAACTTTGGGTTAATATCCTCAGATCTAATTATATCAAATCTAGGAATATTCTTTGCTCGAATAAGTTTAAAGGGTCACCCTACTTGGAATTCTATTGTTAAGGCCATTGAGAAGCTTGTGGACGGTTTTCAGATGAAGCTGGGAGATGGGAACTCGAGCTTTTGGTTTGATCCTTGGGTGACCAAAGATCGTCTCACAGATCATGTTAGGGCTGTGGATATCCATGATACGCAGCTAAAAATCCGAGATGTGTTTTATAAAGGAGCGTGGCATTTGGAGACTTTATACACTGCCCTTCCTGATGACTTGTGCCAAGCGATTCATGGCATCTCTCTCAGGCTCGTGAAGGGAGTGAGAGATCGTTGGACTTGGCATCACTGCTCTAGTGGAGTTTATTCCACGAAGAGCGCGTACTCCTGGCTCCTGGGCGAGCAGGCCTTACCATCTTCTGGTTCTTCTTGGATCTGGATTTGGAAGCTCCAAATTCCGGTGAATATTCAATTCTTTGCCTGGCAGTTCTGTCATGTAGCTATTCCCACCAGAGGTGTTCTTGCCCACAGAGGTATTCCTATTAATCCGCATTGTCCTTATTGTGGTGACACGGAGGAATCCATTATGCATTGTTTGTTTGTGTGTATGAGAGCTCATAGCATTTGGGTTGTGATGTTGCCGACCCCCTTGGTTATCCCGCAAGATAATTCTGGGATTGCTAGCTGGCTGTGAGACAACACCACTACGCACAGTACTGTTTTTCTGATTGTCGTGTGGAAGGTGTAGTGTAGCCGTAACTCTTTCATTTTTGAGGGAGTAGAGACTTCGGTCACTTCTCTTGTTATGCAGGTGCATGCTTTACTCAAGGATGTTGTTGCTACTTACGAGACCCCTATGGTTGGGAAGACTACGCCTATTTCTAGCTAGGGAGGTTTCTTGGCTTAAGCCGGTGGAGAGATTTGTCACCCTTAATGTGGATGGGAGTGCTACAATATCCCGGACTGCTTTAAAGATTGACGACTGTCCCCACAAACCAACATGAGTCTTTTCAGTGTGCTTTGTCCTCACTCACACGCATCCTGAGGTGCTTCCCAAGAGGTCAACCATCCCATAATTGATCCAAGTCAAGCACGCTTAACTATGAAGTTCTTATGTTTCGGGCTCCCGAAAAAGATAATGCATTTGTTGGTATAGGTAGTACAAATCAATTCTTTTAAGCCTTTCTTCAACAATACAGTTGCGCAACCTCAGGATCCCTCTCATTCTAATGTGTATTCGGTTCATTCACATGCCCCTTCGCTAGAAGTCTGCCAGGAGCCACTCTTTGTCTGTGCCACCTGTTGATGCACCGGCTATCACTCCGCGCCCTCGTCAGCCCTGGATGTCACATGCCCACTAGCTTCCGCCTGGTTCATCCCCGAACCACACCGTACTGGGAAAGGTCAGCTCTGATACCATTTGTAACATCTCGAACTACTTTAAGGATTGGCGATTGTCCCCACAAACCAACATGAGTCTTTCCAGTGTGCTTTGTCCTCACTCACACACATCATGCAGTGCTTCCCAGGAGGTCACCCATCCCATAAGTGATCCAAGTCAAGCACGCTTAATGTAACGCACAACCCACAGCCTACCGGCCCAATGGCCATTCCCTCTATGGGGCTCAGCAGTGACTGCCACGTCACTCACAGGACTTCTCCACCCCCTTTTTGTGAAGTTTTTGCCCTTTGGAGGTTTCGAATCCACACCCAAAGGGTTGAGTTGGTGATGGGAGGTGGATTCCAATTACCTCTAACCCTTTGGGTGTGGGTTTGAAATCTCTAAAGGGCAAAAACTCCAAAAAAAAGGGGGTGGGAAAGTCTTGTGAGTGACGTGGCAATCACTGCTGAGCCCCATAGAGGGAATGGCCATTGGGCCTGTAGGCAGTGGGCTGTGCGTTACAACAAACCCCCTGACCACTTTCAAGTTTAATTCAAATCTATGTATTAGTCCACTTTACTTTGTAGTGAAATTTAATTTGACGTCTACGTTCAGATGACTATGCCATAACACTATAAATAGGGACAATATACAAAACAAAGTGACTGGGACGACCTAAGGTAATGTAAGACCTCAATCAAGTGAGGTCTCGGAGTTCACAAATCATGAAAGGAGGTTCCATATGCACATTTTTTATTAGGTATCAAAATTGAGGTAATGTCATATAATTAGTGGTCTATGTAGGGGTTTGAGTGAGGGGGGTTGGGGGCCTAAAATATTGCCTAGCCGAACCCTTGGGTCGCCATGCAAAGAGATAAAACAATGTTTGATATAACATTTTTCATAATTAGGTTATACAAAACTGTTTTTCAATAGGATAGCATTTATGTTGTTTAGGACACCATGATATAAGTGTTTAGTTTTCAACAGATGCAAAAATATGCCTCAATATTACATAAAGAAAAGAGAGTAAAAAATGTTAAACGATAATTCACTCATTTTTTGGAACAACTCATGCACCAACATACCCATAGTATCATGACCTATACTAAACACAATATATAATAAAACAACTATAAATTTTATAATAAACAAATTTATATCAATGTGCTATTTCTATTAAAGTTTTCCACCTATAGCAATTTATATAATAATATCCTTCAAATAAAAAATTCAAACTTCTTATAATATATTTTTACTCTTTAATTTAAGTATTAATAGATTTTTATGTAGATATTAGTAGACTTTTATGTAAGATATTTCTCTCTGTGTGGTATTTCTACGATGATTATCATATTTTTAATTATAATTACTTTTATGGGTTAGATATTAGTGAGCTTTCGTGTAAATTTTTTATTCCATTGTATATTTTTTTCCCGGATAGCAATTTGAGGTATGAAAAAAATGAAGTGTTTCAACTGCTTAACTTAATCCATTTTTTCAGCAACTTTTGAAACCAAATGTTTTCCTCCTAAAAAAGAACAGTGTCATACTCCAACAACAACTCGTTTTGTAGACGGATCAGACATGTAAAATCATCATTTTCAAGTGCTCTTTGTTTTGCCTCTCAACCTGGCTTCTACCATAGCATCCACACACCCTAGGATCTGGGGGCTAGGCATTCTCTATAAATCGCATTCTGTTTTGGAGCCAAGATATCGCATTCTCGTGTATAACTTTTTTCCCTTCAAGTGAAATTTTTTTTTCTTTCAAATTAACAAAATTGCTTGGAAACTAATGCGTTGATAAAAAGCTTGGCTTTAAACAAACAGGCCATTAGTCTAATCTCTTGCATAAATGTTCCTCAAATCATTTTGGTCCATTATAACTAAAGCATATTGAAAAAGCATAATTATCTACTACTTTCTATTATAATAATAAGCATAAAATGTTAAAAGACAATGCATTTATAAGAAACTAAAAATACTAAGATAAGTGGGAATTAATAGCTTCCACCATTATTCAATATACACGAGATTTTGATACAAAGCAAAGCTTCAGAAAGGAACATTAACTTTCTCACTACTACTAGTAAAACATAGACAAGTGAAGACAAAGTCCAACATACAATGCCTCTACAAATATATTGTGCCACCTGGAAGCCAAACAATTTGTGTCCGCAGTACAAAGATTCTATTCTCCTTTCTTTCCACAATGCTTCTCTTGAAAGTTTCCATCGTGTTTGCGGTTGAGAAGAGCGTTCTTGCAGCCATTCTTCTGGATACGTTACTTGATCATGTTTGAGTCTTCTCCGGGTTCTTATAGAAGAGTTTTGAACATTGGCTTCAATTACTTTAGTTTCATCCACTGCATATTGTTTTAAAGCCTTGCACTCGGACCATCTGATATTGACTTTATAACAAAGTCTGTGCATGATACTAATATATAGGTGGGATTCCTTCTTTGAAATTTTCACTTGGAATCTTTATATCTAAGACTAAACACTTTGTACAATGAGGATCTGTGATAGAAACATTGGAAATGGGAAAACAGTTGAAATATGCTGGACCATTCTGAAGATTAGATTCAATAACTACTATGACAGACTCATGAAACCTTAACAATCTTTTGTCTCTTAAACAGATTAAGATAGGGAACTCAGACCTTAATCTTGTTAGAGGTTTTGCAGTTACTTGGACTGTTATGACCAAGATCGAATAAAGGACCTGTTAATCTGCAAAATAAAGAACACAACCAGAACAAGACCAATGCAATCCAAGAGATAACAAGTTTCTTCAGCATATGCATGCACAAATCAAATGCAGTGAAATGAATAATGAAAAACAGAATGCAAGAGGAGAGTTAAGAAGAATCAACACCAAAGATTTGGTAACCCAGTTCGGAGCAAACAACTCCTACATCTGGGGGACTGAATCCGAGCTCAAAGATCACTATCAATGAAGATTGTTACATGCAAGAAGCCATCACCACAGAACCTAGTTCTTCTCTCGATGATATCTCCCACTCCCTGCACTACCTCACAGTGTTTTGCTCTCAGTCTTTCTCTCTTTCAAATACAATGAATCAAAATGAATCAAGTAATTACCTAGAGTCCTAATGAGGCTTTATATACCAGTGAGATTAACTAACTCTAAAACAGATTGATCAAACAGTAAAACAGAATTAACAAATTCTGTTATTAGATAAAACAGAATTAATTAAACCTAAACTACCCGAGAATAAAAGAGACAAACCCAATTGGGCCAAACTGAAACTAACAAAGTGTAAATGGGCTAAACAGTGTGCCACAAGCCCAACATGGACTAATCTAAAATGAAAATAACTATAGTTTCTCAAATTTTGATTTACTATCTTGGAATCCAAAATGGCAACACTCTTGTGTGAATCTTGAACTAAAAATTCATTTTCTACTTTTTTGATCATATAGTCACGATTAGATTCAAAGATTGAAGTTTTGTAAATCTGGTTTGTTCTGAACTTTGGCATTGACCAATTTCGAAGCTTTTTTTCCATGTGTAAATCAATTTCTTTAGAATTGTAATTGACATTCGAATTTGATGTTGAACTTTCATCGCTCGTGTCTTGATCTTGAGACATGACATCTTTAGCTCTTGCGCAAAGACTCCTTAATATCAGATTTGCCATCTTTCAAAATTAGAACAATATTAAAATTAAAAACTAGCATAAAATATTCAGAGAAAAGGGTGTTTATTGCTAACTAGCATAAAATATTAAGATAAAAGGGTGCTTATTATGACAAAGTAATACTGATGATGGATAGTGATTCGAAGTGGATCTCAGAAGTGGTCGGAGGAGAAGCGCGAGTGGCGAAGTACAACGGTGGGGGGTGTACCTGCACAAACTCTGATGCCTAAATCGGTATCAGAGTAAAATGAGGTAAGGAAATATGAACAGTGCGTACCCTTATTGATTAGGTCATGGACCTTTTATAGGTGAGGTCAAGCTATTAACGTGTGGATAGTATCGAGTAACCCTAGATTGATTGTCAGCCGTCGGATGTATCTGACAGCCGACGTCATTTCTAGGGTTGTGAGCGAATAATGTTACTTTTAGGGATAGCGCGGCAATGCCTTATGCTCTAGGGTTTCGCACCGTGACCATGTCCTTCATAGGGTTTGTTACCAGAGGAAGGAACTCCTGGGTCGGGTTGGACAACCGAAGTGGGTCTTAGGCCTATTTGGGTCAGTATCGTGCTAGGGCGAATTCCTCTTGTTATATCGGATCGGCCCGGTTCGAAGTGGGCCTTTGGCCAATCCGGATCAGATAGATAAGTTGAAACTTGAAAAGACTTACAGTACTGAAATAAAAGGAGGGAGGGAGAGAGAGAGAGAGAGACTTTGATGTAAAGCTTGAGAAAGGAAGAGGTAAATAATAGTAGTATTTGCAAACACTCACAAGACTGGCTATGCAGACTAGGATGCCTCATTGATTGAAGTTGAAGGTATTTATTGAAGGTTGCGGACTTCAATGTCTTTCAAGTCCGTTTTGGAGTTTGGACTCGTGACAAAAAAATTATGATGACATACATCAATTATTTTTGGATTTGAACATTTATCATATCTTCAAGACAACGATTAAAAAAATGATCAAAAAATAAATAAAAAATATATTTTTGTAAAATATACTAACATTCAATATTATAAAAATATTAAATAATTATTTTTATTTTTTGTAGCGATATTGAATTATTGTCTAAGGATGGCAAAGCGGGCAGCCCGCCCTGCCTTGCCATAAGCCCGCAAAAAAAGGGGCGAGGTTATGCGGGGTGGTGGGCTGACATACCCCATCCCGCCCAGTTTTGGCGGGCCGGCCTGCCAAGCCCAGCCCGTATTGCCACCCCTAATTACTGATTAACAAGAGTTTATGTTTATATGTAACTAGCAAGATATCCATCTGCACAGCACGAGCAACTTTGTTTTCACGCATTTTTGAAATACACATATTTTTAAAATTAAAGTTTTACATTGTGACAGACATAATTAGTTGTTTTAGTTCTCTAAAAATGTATAAAGAGTGAGAGTATTCAAACAGAGAAAATAATTAAACAAAATCTCAATATGCAAAGCTATCAAATTATTGCTTTCTTTATATAGGAAAAGAAGAGATAAAGTACTATTTTTAATATATCTGTCAATGTGATAAGTGTTCAAATACTATGAAATTATACCGATAACATGTAATGTTTTCTCGTCGGGGCTCAAAATTTATATAATCCTTTTTAAATAATAAAAATATTTATAAAAATTAATATATACCAAAAGATAGTGAAATTATACCAACAACCTATAATGTTTCCATGTTAAAACTCAAAAGTAAAATAATCATTTATAAATAATAAAATTATTTATAATAATTGATATGTGCTTAAAGACAATGAAATTATACCGACAACATATAATGTTTTTCTATTAAGACTAAAAAGCAAAATAATTATTTATAAAAAATAAATACATTTATAAAGACAAAATATAAAAGATAGTTTCAAAATTAATATAAAAAATAAAAACAAACAAAAAATTAATATAAAAATTAAAAAAAATTAAAAAACAAATAAAAAATAATTTTTTTTGAAATATTTTAAAAATAAAAATTTAAAAAAATCGAAGAAACTTTGGGAAAAAAATTGGATGTGGAAGGAAAGTGGATTCTTGAGAGGAGAGAGAAAGAGAAAGAGTGCGACAAGTGGGTTTACTTTTTTTTTTTTTGATATAGAAGAAAATAATACTCTCTCTCTCTCCCCCTAAATATAAGCATATTTTGACCAAAACACATAATTAAGAAAATTAATTAACACATTTAATTTGTCTAAAATATGTATTGTTTTTCTAAAACCACCCTTCAATTATTAACATAGGAAAGAGAAATAGTACCTCATTTACTATTGACTACAAAAAATAATATAAATTAATTAGGAATATTCTTGTAAAAAAGTAATTAATGTATCTAATAATTTGAAAAGAGATTTATAAAAAGAGACTTTTTTTTTAAATAAGACTTATATTTAGAGACAGAGGAAGTATATTGATATAGATTGAGTCTACCTATGTTCCACGTTACAAAAAAAAAACTTTAGCTTTTTACTATTGCCACTTTTTACAATTAAGTGTCGTCAACATCTTTCAAGTACTTGTACATTATTTAAACAATAGGAATTTTTTTTTATATATAAATGATAGGGAAATATTTCTCACTCATTATCTCTCTCACAATTTTAATTTATATCAAACTATTAATTACTTTTAAAATATTTAAAAATTATTAATTATTTTTTTTAATAATATCTTTATCTAAAAGAATCTATTGGTATTTAAGTCTATGATATAATTTTTTTGTTTTATTTTAAATTACCGTAATTAGACTATTTGGTTTCCCAACACTCTAAGGTATTTTCACAAACTTTGACCCTTTGTACTGATTGTGTGATTAATTTCCGTTTGGCTAATGGAGTAAGTTAATTCACCTTTGTTTATTTGGCCACCTAAATTTGTCATTCTCAGAGAATTCCATTATTGGTATTTTTATCTACTTAATTTTTGCAACAAAGACATTTTAGTTAAAAAATCATTTTTCACAGTAAATCAATAAATTTTTGTAGATGTGTATATTACGTTAAATAACTAATAACACGATATTATAAAAAAAATAAGTAATAACATTAGATGGATGAAGCAGAAATAAAAGAGAAAATCCCAGTATTCATTTCTTAAATTACACGCATCATGTATTGATCTTTAAAATTTTGATTATTAGTTTAATCTTTATAATTTCAATGTTATTGTATTAATTTTTTAAAAGTTTAATCAATAAATTAGTCTCTTAAATATTTTTTAAATTAATCAATAAATTAAATGTCATTATATTAATCATTTTTTAACTAGTACTAAAATTCTTATTATATCTTTTCTCATATTTATATTAAATTTTAATTTAATAAAAAATATATATTATTAATATTACTAATCTAAAAAATTATATTTTTCTTGATAAACAATTTATGAAAGAAGGGGGAATACTCCTAGGACCTAGTATATAGAAAGAGGGTGAGTGGAGGCAAGAAAAATACGACAACAGCGATAACAAAGACAAAGTTCGGAATTATTTTGCTTCATTGATTAAGTTGATTTTTCAAAAATTAACTTTTAATTTATTATCTATAACATAACAATATATAATGGGGATATGGAGTTTTGGTGTAGCTTTTTTTATTTGGCAAAAATAACCTTCAAAATAACCTTCAAAGCAACCAACCACTAACACAATTCCCTTACTTTGACATTTCAACAAAATATATATTCTTTTTCGTTTAGAGAGTTTCATCTTTGAATCTTTGAATTTGAGAAGGAGGGTTCCCATTGGCCATAGATTGGGTTTGAAGACCTAAACTTTTTCGCTTTGCCTTATTCTCGTCCTCTGCTTCATTTCCACCACCTAGTACTCAATCTATCGATCTTTTTTTTGTTTATTTTAATTTTGCTATATAGATTATTTATCAGTTGTAATTCATTTGTATTGATTTTAATTCTATGCGATTTTTTTTTTGCTTCTCAAAAGAAAATGGGGTTGGGTTCTGTTTAATTTGAATTAATGTTATCAGCCCATATTCTTAATTTTCCTAGGCAAATGATGATGTCAAAAATGGAAGCTAGTTAGAAGGATGGTGTTGTTCCTGGTAACCAAAGCTATGTACATGGATAGAAGGTCTTCAAGGAATTCAATTTCTGGTGCAAATTCTCTATTCCACATCACTCTTTTGAATTTCATGTCTCTAGACTTCTTTTGGTACTGTTCATGTCCCGCTTAATTTTTTTTGAGATATATGGTTCTCATTTATAGCCTGCACCAGCATTATTAGATGTTGCTTCTATTTCAGCAGGCTGGATTCTGTTGCTTGATTCATATTTTAGTGTGGTTATTTTTCATAGGCATGTGCTCATAGCTTTTAATTACTTTGACATGGAAATTCCACTCTCAAAATTATCTTTATATTAATAGATTGTAGGATATAATGTGTATAATCTACCAATAGGAGCATAAGGTATCATTTGACCCAGTTTTTTTTTTTTTTTGCTTCAGAACTTCATTTAAGTTAAAATAAAAAATAAGAGCTTTAAAAATAAAGTTAAAATCCGTTTGGTATTATTTTTTTTCCTAGCTTAAAAGCCACTTTTAAGTTAAAAGCTGTTTGGTAAAATATCTTTATAAAAGCTCTAATTTTATTATAAATGAAAAAATATTTAAAAAATAAAAGATAAATTCTTTATTAAAAACTCTATTACTAAACACATGAATTCTTTTATAGGAGATCTTACAAAAATTATATATATGTAAATTAGAGAACAAATGTACCAGACATTAGATTAAAAAATAATTATAGTAAAAGATGTGCCTGTATGAGAAATAAAAAAAAAGAGAAAGGAATAAAATTAGTAATTCTAAAAAGGACCAAGAAATAAAATTAAAGTTGGTGCAGCGAGAATGGTCTTTTCACCAAGAATAAAAAATTAATCTTTTCATAAAAAAGAATATGTAGTCATAAAAATTAGCGCAACCTAAATAAAAAAAAAGAATGTGAGTGAATGTAAAAAAAGGGAACAATTTGTTTAAAACATTAAAAAAATTGTTTAAAAAATCTATCAAGAAAAGGCAAATAATTATTTTAATTAATAAATAAAAATTTGACAAACATCTATATTTAAAAAGTGGTAAAATATTTCATGACCATAAAGGATGTTTAATTATAAACTTTTATATTGCCAATAAATAATTTTTTTTAAAAAATAGACGACAAATTTTAGAGATTGTTTAATAATATTATAAGTTATGGAGTACTATAATAAGGTTTTTCAATTTTTTTCAAAAAAACCACCCAATCAAAAATGTGCAGAGGCTTTCACCTCACGTGACATTAAACGATCAAAGGTGAATTCATTAGCACCGATAGAGGTTCTGATGTGTGAAACACCACTTCCACTATTACCAAAATAATAAAATTATTCATTTATTGATCCATTTTTCTTGATAAGCTTAGATATTTCTTGGTAGAAACCTTAGCTGGGTTTATTGATGCTTGACAGGCTAGATTTTTATTGGGAAAGCAGAATCCTTCAGCAACATATAATAATGCACATGAGATGGCTGTTGGTTAGATGTAATCTTCACCGATGATGGAAGCATGAAAAGTTTTCATTGAGCATTATTAGAAAGAGTGGACTCTAATAGCAAATATTAGAAAAATGTGGAAAGCATACCTTATACAATAAAGTATTCTATTTTACTGCACGTAAGTTTCCATGGGGTCTTTTACTTCAATCTAGATGGCAACAATATATGTATTGTGCATCTATAGTAGGTTATACTACCTATGTACTCTATTCATGCTTAAAGTATAAGCGTCCTATCTTATAGTTTTTTTTAACACTCTGAAGTGAATCCACATGCTATTGATTTTCACCAAGTAAATATACCATATATATTAAGAATGGGTAGTGTTTTCACTGCATTTGTAACACTCTGGTCTCACTTCTCACTTCTCTTTTTTCATTCTTCTCTATTTTTTTTTGACTTCTTCTATATTACTGGTTCTCCTATATCTTCTATATTCAGTCAATCAGTAAGCATCTCAATAAATTAGATGTACATTAATGAAAAGTTGCACGGCAAGCAAATATTATGGGTCTGTCATTCTATGATAGAGGAAGAAAACTGAGAGAAAGTTCTCATTTCATTTCTGTGAAATTGTTACAAATGAATCTGTTGAATACAATCATATGAGAAGCTGACTTATATAGGTGATTAACAATCTTAGCCACATGCCATGTTGGCACTTACACTAAACAGAATGCTAACAACACAACTAATAGTTTAGCTAACTATGCCAGCTAGCAGTCAAAGGCACAACACTATTCTTATACAATTACACTAATACCCCCCCACAAGATCAAGGGGGTTGAGTGGCAACAACCTTGAGCTTGGTCCTCAAGTCTTGAAATTGTGTTGTAGGCAATGGCTTTGTGAGAGCATCGGCTAGTTGCAAAGATGCTGGGACATGCTGAATGTTAAGAGCCTTAGAAACCACTTTCTCTCGAACAAAATGTATATCCGACTCTATATGCTTTGTGTGGGCATGAAGAATTGGATTATGAGCTAGCAACACTGCACTTAAATTGTCACAAAGTAAGGTAGGAGATAAAAAGGGAACATGCAGTTCAAACAATAAGGATTCCAGCCACATTAATTCTGCAGTTGAATGTGCCATAGCCCTATATTCAGCTTCTGCACTTGAACGGGCTACTAGGGGCTGCTTTTTGGAGCTCCATGAAACCAGATTTGGTCCAAAGAAGAGGCATGAACCAGAGATTGACCTGCGGTCATCAGGGTCACTTGCCCAATCACTATCACTATAAGCTCTCAAGGAGAATTTTGTGTCAGGACTGGCTGGCTGAAGCAGTAAGCCGTGATGCAGGGTGCCACTGAGGTATCTAAGTATCCTTTTTACAGCTTTCAAGTGACTCTCAAGAGGAGAAGACATATATTGGCAGACTTTGTTTACACAAAAGGTGATATCAGGCCTTGTGAGTGTAACATATTGTAGAGCCCCAATAAGAGACCTGTACTAATGCAGATCTGCAACTAAGTCAGTACCATGTTTACTCAATTTGCAATGACTAAACATGGGTGTAGAAACTCCATTAGCATCCACCATTTTTGCTTTGGCTAAGAGGTCTCTTATGTACTTGGAATATTGTGTGAGAAGCATGGACCCATTTTTCAGATATTTAACCTCGATTCCAAGAAAATAGTCAGGTCTGCCCAACCATTATGCAATTTGCTTATGAGGTCATGTATGAGCTTAGAGGAAGAGCTAGTTATTAAGTTATCATCCACATACACAAGGGCATAAAGTGTGACTCCATGGGACTTGTAAATGAACAAGGAGTGATCACACTTACTTGGTGAAAAACCAAACTATAGCAAGGCTTGAGTCAGCCTTTCATACAAGGCCTATGGAGCCTATTTAAGACCATATAAGGCACGGTTCAGCTTGCAAATAAGACCTTTATCTGATGCTTCAAACCATGGATGTTGTTGCATGTAAACCTCTTCTTGTAACAACCCATTTAGAAATGCATTGTTGATATCTATTTGTTGAATCTCCCATTTGTAAGTCAATGCAAGAGATAGAATGACCCAAATAGTTGTAGGCTTTACCACTGGTGAGAAAGTCTCACTAAAGTCTGAACCAGCTTGTTGATGGAAGCCTCTTGCCACCAAGCACGCCTTATACTTGTTGATGCTACCATTCGGGTTCTCTTTTATTCGAAAAACCCACTTATACCCCATAGCTTTTCTGTGGGAAGGCAGTGAGGTGAGTGTCCATGTGTTATTAGCCAGCAGAGCATTATATTCTTGTTTCATAGCTTTTAACCATTGAGGTTGAGCCAAAGCCTGCTTGACCGTGGTTGGTTCAACATGAGCAACAAAAACTTTTGGTTTTGAGTTTCCTGTTTTAGCTCTTGTAAGCATTGAGTGGTTGTTAACCAATAAAGGTGCATCGGATCTGGTATTGTTAGTGGGTGCAGAATGTGACTCTGCAGAACTTTGATGAGAATGACTAGAGGCTGATTCTCCAGAAATTGGAGTGGAAGCAGAGTTATTGGGAGTAGCTGCAGACTCAGTAGGAGTAGAATCAGTGTTGGCAGTGTCAGTATTTGGCTCAGAGACAGAGCTGGATGTGGACACATCAGGACTTGTGACAGGAACTAAAACGGGAGGGTTAGACCCGAAAACAACCAATTTTGATGACTGAGTAGATGCTGCAGAATTGGGAATAGTTTGAAATAAACATGGATAGGGAAACCTATACTCATTGAAAAGCACATCTTTAGATATATACACTCGGCCATCACTGCTAAGGCACTTGTTACCTTTATGTTGAGGGGAAACTCCCAAAAATATGCACTCGATGCTTCTAAACTAGAGTTTGTGTTGGTTGTAGGGTCTAAGGAGGGGGAAACATGCACAACTAAATGTCTTAATTGCTTTATAGTCTGGGACAGAATTGAACAAAGCATGATAAGGGGAGGTAAATTGAGAAAGAGATGATGTTGGCAACCTATTGATTAGATAAACAGAAGTGGTGAAACTATGGTCCCAAAATGAAATAGGAATGGAAGCATGAGCTAGTAAGGTTAATCCCATCTCAACTATCTGTCTATGTTTTCTCTCAGTCGTGCCATTTTGGTGGGATGTGTGAGGACAAGTAAGTCTGTGTGTGATGCCTAACTCACTAAGATATTTGGTAAAAGGTCTATACTCTCCCCCAAAATCAGATTGTACTACTTTAATTTGAGCATTAAATTGGGTTTTTGACAAAAGCATGGAAAAGCTTGAAAGCATGAAGTGCGTCTGACTTTTGTTTTAGAAAGTAAATCCAAGTATATTTGGTATAGGCATCTACAAAAGCAATTTAATATGAGTATCCACAACTAGAAGGATAGGGGGATGGACCCCACAAATCAGTATGTGTTACTTCAAATGGGAAAGAGTACACAGTAGAGGACAAGGGAACATGAAGCCTATGCGATTTTCCCATACAGCAAGAATTACAAAAATCTGAATTGCTTTTGTTTGGAAATTGAACATTACAAAGATTCAACACTTTTCTAATAGCACTAGAGTGAGCATGGCCTAGCCTATAGTGCCAAATAAAAAGTACATTATTTTGTAAAGAAACTACATCAGGTTTTGCTTCAGTAGCAGTGATGATATTAACAGTAGGATTTAGGACTTGATCTTGAGACTTGGAGACAGTGCTTGAGGGTCTCAAATTCAGAGGAAGATTCTTGAATTTGTAAAGGCCACTTTCATCAAGAGCACCCTCAAGAAGCACCTGTTTAGATGCCTGGGATTTTACAACACAGTAAGTAGGATGAAATTCAAAAAACACTTCATTATCCTTAGCAAACTTAGACACGGAAAGTAAATTTTGAGTGATAGAAGGAACATGCAACATCTGTTTGAGTGTTAACACAGTGTTAGGCATAAACTTAGATGAAAACAGAGAAGAACTGATTGACACTATAGGAAGACCTTGTCCATTACCAACATGAACTTTATCAGAACCAGTATAAGATGTACTATTATGCAAATGTGCAGAATTAGAGGTTATATGATGTGATGCACCTGAATCGGCAAACCATGCTTGAGACTCAAGGCTTGAAGGCAGAGCAAGTTCTTGAGTGTAAGCAGCAGGGTGTTGTGTGGCTAGGAGAGCACTAGGTTGTGTTGCCTTTGCAGAATTGGACTGTGTTTCCTGTGAGCCATTATTAGCAGGAGCAGAGTTTGATTATTGTCGCACTGAATTAGCCACAGGCTGAGCATTAGAGGACTGAGATGGAGAAGGCACAAAAGATTCAGCATAGCGGTACCGGCAATTAACAACTGCATGGCCATATTTACCACATAGTTGGCATGTAGGCCTTGTGCCATTACCAGAAAATTGACCACAGCCACGGCCTCTGCCGCAACCTCCTCTCATATTGCGACCTCTGCCACGAAAAGAAGAGTTTCCAGCACGAAAATTGTTTTGGTTCTGTGATTGATCTGTATGAGCAACATTCGCAGTAGCATTGATGACGAACAATTCTTGCCGGAATTTTCAAGTTGAGCTTCTTGAACATACAAGAGAGCCTCAATGTCATATAGTGTAGGAGAGTCAGAACGACCATATATCATCATCACAAAGTGATTGTAATCCTCCGGCAGGCCATCAAGAACCGCATCTACTTGATCCCTTTCAGAAATGGGATCACCGATCACTAACAACGAATCGGCGATTGCCTTGATACGAAGAACAAACTCAGAGATCGAGCGATTACCTTTCTTTGTTGATTTCAACTCGGACCTTAGTTGCCTCGCTCGAGCCTTCATGTGCGCATAGAAATGCATATGGATCTGATGCCAAACCTTAAATGCATGTTTGCATGAGAGGACTCTAGGTAAAACCGCCTCGAAAAGCGTTGAAAGCAGCCTAGTGAACAGCACCTGATCTTGAACCAGCCAGGTTTCATACTCTTCAGAGAAATTTCCAGCAAGGCGATCGGCGTCAGTCTTGAATTTCGTCGAAATCTAAGGGTTAACCACGAAGCGATGCATTTTGTGCGATGAGATTACGTCTTCAACTGCTGATTCCACAATAGAAAATTGCTTTCTTGCAATTTTATGGATAACTTTGGACCAAAGGTGCTGCCATTTCCAGCACTGTGACCTAGCTGCGTTGACTGCGCCATCGAAGATGAATCGGCGGACATGATTGAAGGCTTAGACACGAGCAGAACGAAGAAAGAACGATGGAAGCACGAACGAATATGGAAGGCCAAGACCGTTCTCGGCAATTGATACCATGATAGAGGAAGAAAACTGAGAGAAAGTTCTCATTTCATTTCTGTGAAATTGTTACAAATGAATCTGTTGAATACAATCATATGAGAAGCTGACTTATATAGGTGATTAACAATCCTAACCACCTTCCAGGCTGGCACTTACACTAAACAGAATGCTAACAGCACATCTAACAGTTTAACTAACTATGCCAGCTGGAATGCCAGCTAGCAGCTGGCAGTCAAAGGCACAACACTATTCTTTTACAATTACACTAATATTCTAGATACAACTGATTTAAAAGACCATTTTTTAAATCGGTTAAATATCCAATTTAAAAAGTCCCCACATTCTATATCTGCTTAATAGAAATTAGTTCCACAACCGATTTAAAAAGTCAATTTTAACCGATTTTAAATCCTCAAATTGTACTAGTGTGTATACATTTCTTAGTAGTGTGTCCTTATGTTTTGGGACTTTATAGTTACAGTGTGCACAAGTAGGCATATCTGCATATATTTACATTTTGATTTTCATGTTTATTGGCCATGATTCAATAAGAGAGGAGGAATGCCTTGCTTTTTGAAGCTGTTCTGGGAAGAGTGGTTTGTAAGTGCAATATAAGAGAGTTTGCATTTCAAAAGTTTTTCTTAAAAAATCATACTTGAATTACTGATGTTTTCTTACCATAATAATGTTATCTTAGGAGGGTAATCATCTGGTTATGCACTAATTTTAGGACAATAATATTTTCCTTCATATATGTCCCTTAGAAGGACTGCAAGCCTCACCTTTTGTGATGTTCCATGTAAATATCATGGCAGAAGGCAATTATGATGAATACAAGAATAGGATGTCAAAAGTAATTATGAATTTTAATATTTAGATCTTCCAGCTTTGTTGTATCCAAGTTAAACGCGTCATTCTTTTAAAAAAATAAGCTTCCTATAGCTATATACTTCACGCTCTGGTTTATTGAGTTTGTTATTATTAATTTTGTTATCTTTTGCATTGTGTAATTCATTTTGGTTCCGTGATTTTCGTTCCAAGTAAGTATTCAATTCATAAAAGTCCTTTTATAATTGATAATAGCATTAATTTAAAAAAAAATGTGAATGGTACAAAACACATTCTCATGCAACAGAATATGTTACTTTTTTTAAAAGAAAAAAGAAATTATGTCACTCAAGTTTAATGACAAAGATCGGAGAATATCATACGATCAATACTTTATTTGATGCAATCAACACTATTGTTATTGACATTATACTTTTATTCTTTTTTAAATTGATAATTTCATTTAAAACAATTGATAGTAATTTTGAACGTAATTTTTAAATTGAATGCACATGTAATCACTTTTCTTTACAATGCAATCAGCTAATTGGTATGTCAATAAAAATTTATTTCGTATTAATTATTAATTGTCATGAAAATGGAACAAATTAAAAAAAAATTGTCACGGGGTCAATGAAAAAAAAAACTTGTGCAAATTAAAAACGAAATGAGTTCACATAAATTATTATTTTGCTTTCAAGTATCGACGGGAAACATTAGTCGATATAATTTCATCATTACGTATCAAATTTTATTAATTTTTTATTGTTTATTTTTTTTAATTTTATTTCTTTATTTTGTCCTTATAAATGTCTTTATTATTTATAATGATAAATTATTATTTTGCTTTTTAATTCCAACGGGAAATATTATATGTTGTCGGTATAATTTCATTGTCATTGAGCACGTATCAAAGTTCATAACTATCTTTATTATTTATAAATAATTATTTTACTTAAGAATTTCGACGGGAAAACAAGGAAACATTATATGTTGTCGGTACTAATGATTACTTTTTTTTTTGCATCCCAATAAGAAAATATTATGTGTTGTCGAAATAATTTTATTACCTTTAAATACGTATTAATTTTATAATTATCTTTATTATTTATAAATTATTATTTTACTTTCGAATCTCGACTAGGAAATGGAAAAACATTACATATTATCGGTGTAAATGATTATTTTTTTTATCAGCATAATTTTATTGTATTTGACCGCAATATAAATTTTATAAATGTTTTTCTTATTTATAAATGATTATTTTATTTTTGAGTTCCGATAGGAAAACATTACATATTGTCGATATAATTTCATTGTCTTTTACCCCATAACAATTCTATAAATCTACTTATTATTTACGAATGATCATTTTACTTCTGAGTCCCAACAAGAAAACATTACATATTGTTTATTCTCACTACTAATTATGTTTGTCACGATGTTAAAACTTTCATTTTATAAACAAATGTATTTCAAACAGATAGACCCGTGCATAACCCGTGTGTATGCACGAGAATCTTAGTAGTTCTAAACAGAAAATAGAAGATGCTTTACACGCGTAAGCAAAAACAATACTATCTATGAAACAAACATCAGTCAAATTCCACAATTTGATTTAAAGCAAGTGTTCGAACGACACACAAAAAAGATAATAAAAAGCATAATTAAAGGTAGCATAAAAAACTACTACTTCCATCCATAATTACAGAAAGCATAAAATGTTAAAAGACATAGCATTACTCAATACACGAGATTATGATACAAAGCAAAGCAATTCAGAAAGGAACATCAACTTTCTCACTACCACTGTACCAGTGAAGACAAAGTCCAACATAGGATGCCTCTACAGATATATTGTGCCCCACCACAATAGTACCCAGCTTGAACAGATTTTGACCGTAGCTAGTCTTCTTTTTTAGTGTATGCCAGCTTCTACCCTTGAATTACATTGCCTTTCTTGAAAGTTTCCATCATGTTTGTGGTTGAGAAGAGCGTTCTTGTAGCCATTCTTCTGGATATGTTACTTGATCATGTTTGAGTCTTCTCCGGGTTCTTATAGAAGAGTTTTGAACATTGGCTTCAATTACTTCAGTTTCATTCACTGTATATTGTTTTAAAGCCTTGCAACCGTGGGATCTATTAGTGACTTTATAACAAAATCTGTACATGATACTAATAGGTGGAATTCCTTCTTTGAATTTTTCACTTGGAATCTTTATATCTAAGACTAAACATTTTGTACAATGAGGATCTGTGATAGAAACGTTGTAACTGGGAAAACAGTTGAAATATGTTGGACCATTCTGAAGATTAGATTCAAGAACTGCTATGACAGAGTCATGAAACCTTAACAATCTTTTGTCTCTTAAACAGATTAAGATAGGGAACTCAGACCTTAATCTTGTTAGAGGTTTCGCAGATACTTGGACTAATCCAAAGTGAAAATAACTATAGTTTCCCACGTGTTGATTTACTATGTTGGAATCCAAAATGGGAAAACTCTTGTATGAATCTTGGACTACAAATTCATTTTCTACTTTTTTGGTCATATAGTCACGATTTGATTCAAAGATTGAAGTTTTGTAAATCTGGTTTGTTCTGAACTTTGGCATTGACCAATTTCGAAGCTTTTTTTCCATGTGTAAATCAATTTCTTTAGAATTGTTGACATTCGGATTTGATGTTGAGCCTTCATCATTTGTGTCTTGGTTTTGAGACATGACATCTTTACCTCTTGCGCAAAGACTCCTTAATATTAGATTTGCCATCTTTCAAAATTAGAACAATATATTAAAAATAAAAACTAGCATAAAATATTCAGAGAAAAGGGTGTTTAATATGACAAATTAAGTAATACTGATCAATGGATAGATAAGTTGAAACTTGAAAGGACTTACAGTACTAAAACAAAAGGAGAGAAAGAGAAAGAGACTTTGATGTAAGGCTTGAGAAAGGAAGAGGTAAATATTAGTAGTATTTGTAAACACTCACAAGACTGGCTATGCAGATTAGGATACCTCATTGATTGAAGTTGAAGGTATTTATTGAAGGTTGCGGACTTCAGCTCTTTCAAGTCCGTTTTGGAGTTTGGACTCGTGTCAAAAAATATAATGATGACGTATCAATTATTTTTGGAGTTGAACATCTATCATATCTTCAAGACAACGATTAAAAAATGGATCAAAAAATTAAAAAAAAAATATTTTTTGTAAAATGTACTAACATTCAATATTATAAATATATAAAATAATTGTAGTGATATTGAATTACTGATAGAGTTGGCAAAGCGGGCAGCCCCACCCCGCCTTGCCATGAGCCCGCCAAAAATGGGACAAGGTCGGCCGGCCTGCCAAGTGGTGGCGTGTTGAGAAAGTGGCCCGTCGGCTCGCCTTAAAAAAATTAAAAAGCCAAAAAGAGAATTTGGTTTAGAAAAGTGGCGGGTTGGCATTGACACGCCCAAAATACATAAAAAAATTAAAAAATAGGTTTATATATAAATATATATATATATATATATATATGACTCATTTATCTTTATTTAAAGTTTCAATTAGTCCTTTATCTTTTTTTTTTGTTTCAATTTAGTCTCATATATTTTAAAACGTTAATTTTGAGACAAATTATTGGCCGATCTACAATGAGTAATGCATATGTGGCACAAGCACAATCAGGTGTATCAATTGTGCCACAAATCCGAACCCAAAAAACTGTTACAAAAAGTTAAAGACAGACCAATTGGCAAACATTGTTAACATTTTAGAATATGTGAGACTAAGCTCAAACTGAAATTAACTTTAAAGGACTAACTTTGCGAGAAAAAATAAATAAATGATTGAAGTGAAATTTTAAATTAAGATAAAAGACTCTAGAGTAATTTTGCCTATAGATATATTGGCCCAACGGGCTGGCAGACTAGGCAGTGCGGGTTATGCGGGTTGGTGGGCTGACATACCCCGTCCCGCTCTGTTTTGGCATGCCGGCCCGCTGGGTCTAGCACGTATTGCCACCCCTAATTATTGATTAATAGGAGTTTATGTTTATATGTAACTAGCAAGATATCCTTCCGCATGAGTAACTTTATTTTTAGTATTTTTAAAATACATATGTTTTTAAAATTAAAGTTTTACATTGTGACAGACACAATTGGTTGTTTTATTTCTCTGAAAATGTATAAAAAGTGAAAGTATTCAAACAGAGAAAATAATTAAACAAAATTCCAACATGCGAGGTTACTCAAATTATTGCTTCCTATATATAGGAAAAGAAGAGATGAAATACTACTTTTAATATATCTGTCAATGTGATATGTGTTCAAAGACTATGAAATTATACCGATAACATGTAATATTTTCTCGTCGGGGCCCAAAATTAATATATTCTTTTTTAAATAATAAAAATATTTATAAAAATAGATATATACCAAAAGATAGTGAAATTATACCGACAACCTGCAATGTTTTCCCGTTAGAACTCAAAAGTAAAATAATTATTTATAAACAATAAAATTATTTATAAAAATTGATATGTGCTCAAAGATAATAAAATTATACCAACAACATATAATATTTTCCCATCGAGACTCAAAAACAAAATAATCATTCATAAAAAATAAATACATTTATAAAGACAAAAAATAAAAGATAGTTTCAAAATTATTACAAAAAAAACAAAATATTAATATAAAAACTAATAAAAAATAAAAAGCAAAACAAATAAAAAATAAAAAAATTGAAATATTTAAAAATATAAAAATTGAAGAAACTTTGGGAAAAAATTGGATGTGGAAGGAAAGTGGATTCTCAAGGGGAGAGAGAAAATAGAAAGAGTGTGACAAGTGGGTTGATTTTTTGGATATAAAAGAAAGTAATACTCCCACTCTCCCAAAACATAAGCATATTTTGACCAAAACACACAATTAACAAAATTAGTTAACATATTTAATTTATCAAAAATGTGTATTATTTTTGTAAAACCACCGTTTAATTATTGACATAAAAGAGAGAAACAGTACTTCATTTACTATTGACTACAAAAAATAATGTAAATTAATTAGGAGTATTCTTGTAAAAAAATTAATCAATGCATTCAGTAATTTGGAAACAGGTTTATAAAAAGAGACAATTTTTTTTTTAAATGAGACTTATATTTAAAGACCGAGAGAGTAGATTAGTATAGATTGAGTTTACCTGTGTTCGACGTGGCAAAAAAACTTTAGCTTTTTACTATTGCCACTTTTTGCAATTAAGTGTAGGCAGCATTTTCAAGTACTTATACATTATTGAGTTAAATATATTTTTAATCCATATAAAATTTTCACTATTTGAGTTTGGTCCCTATTAAATTTTGCTTCAATGTTTGGTCCCTCACTTATTCGCCGTTTTCAATTTTGGTCCCTGCTGTTAAGTTTTTGCTAATTTGGCAAACAGAAGTCCATGCCAGCCTTGCCACGTGGACATTTTAATTGACATGGCGTGCAAGTGAGTCATCAATTTTATTATTTTTAAAATTAATCCTAAATTTTTCCCCAAAAAATAATTAATCGTAAATTCTATAAAACTCTAAATTAATCCCTAATTCCCATTTAACTAATCTCCACCTCCCAAAAAACCCTAATCCCCTTTTTTCCTAGCTACAACAGCCATCACCCACCCCTCCCTCTCTCCAACCCCTTCTTCTCCCTCACTTTCGGTTTTGCTCACGAGCTTATGCCGAGTGGTGCTTGCAGGTGACTCTGATCATTCATTGGTTGCAGTAGAGAGATTCATTCAAGGGGAGGGAGGCTGAAAACACCGCGTAAAGTGGTGCGGTGGTGAGATTGTCGCTGGGGTTACGCGGGTGGGCGACGGTGCCGCATCGGCAACGCTGCAACTCGGCAACGTTAGGGGGTATCCTCCCCTCTCTCATGTTCTATGTTTCTTTCACCACTCCTTCTATTCAACTTCTACTAGGTCCTCTTGTTGATGTTGGTTCTCTCTTTGATGCGCTTCCTTTCCCCTACTCTCTCATTTGCGGACTTTTTTTTTTATCGGGTGGTCGTAAGAAGAGGAAAATAGTGTACCAATGGTGGTGTTGCAGTGGCAATGTGCTTGACAAGGGAGAGGGTGTGGGCTGTGGAAGTTTTTTTTTTTTTTTTTTTTGGGTATGATTGGTGGAGTTGGTTGATAATGGTTGTGCTACTGGTTAGGTGTTTAAGTAATTTTTTTATGGGTGGTTTGATTCTCTCCGAAAATTCCCCTCCCCTTGCCTCTACATTTGGCTATCTCTGGTCAATGAATTAAGCAACCATCTTGATAATTTTTCAATGAATGTATTAGTTGAATGAAGATGAAGATGTTGTTGGGATGAGTTCAATCTTTTTACTGTTTTGTGTTGCTCTGTTTTTTCTGGATGAGATTCAACGGCTGGGTTAGGGAAGGAAGGAGATAAGTTTAGGATTAGAGGTTTCTTTGGTTTTAAATTAATTGATTTTGTTAATTACTTAATTGTTTTGATTTGGGTTTTCTTTTAATTAATTAACTAATTAATTGCGGAAGAAACATTTAATTAATATGTTAAAGTATTTAAGTGAGTTAAAATAAGTTATTGATATAAATAATAAATTTTGTGACTCATTTGCCACGTGGATGTCATATCAATTAAAATGTCCACGTGGCAAGGCTGACATGAACTTCCGTTTGCCAAATTAGCAAAAACTTAACAGCAGGGACCAAAATTGAAAATGGCGAATAAGTGAGGGACCAAACATCGAAGCAAATTTTAATAGGGACCAAACTCAAATATTGAAAATTTTATATGGACTAAAAACATAATTAACCCTATATTATTTAAAGGATAGGAAAATATTTCCTTTTTTTTTAATATATAAATGATAGGGAAATATTTCTCCCTCGTTATCTCTCTCACAATTTTAATTTATATCAAACTATTAATTACTTTTAAAATATTTAAAAAGTATTAATTATTTTTTAATAATATCTTTATCTAAAAGAATCTTTTGGTATTTAAGTCTATGATATACTCCATCTGTTACCTTTTTTTTTTTTTGTCCTCCCTTCGTTACTTTTTATAGGCTCTTTTCAGAAAAAAAATTATAACTAATTGTAAATCTATTTTCAAATTACAAGATATATTAATTTTTTTTAAAAGTATCCTTAATTAATTGTATAGTGTTCAAAAATCCAAGACATTCATTAATTAATTAAAATTATGATTTATAATAAATGAAAGATAAATTTGAAAAAATATATACATTATAGACAAATTTAATTATGCTAACTATTTTTCTTAATATGCGTTTTTTGTCTAAAGAGACTTACAAAAAGTAACAGAGAGAATACTTGTTTTTTTTTAAATTATCGTAATGAGACCATTTGGTTTCCCAACACTCTTAAGTATTTTCACAAGCTTCGACCCTTTGTACAAGCTGTGGGATTAATCTCCATTTGGCTGATGGAGCAAGTTAATTAACCTATATTTATTTCGCCACCTAAATTTGTCATTCTTTTTTTTTTTACTCAAAATTTGTCATTCTTAGAATTCCATTATTGGTCTTTTTATATACCTAATATTTGCAACAAGGACATTTTAGTTAAAAAATTATTTTTCACAGTAAATTAATAATTCTTGTAAAGGAGTTGCAAGGAGGAGGTGCATGGTTCAGATCTTTGCCAGTAATAAATTTCCCTCCCCTCTAACAAACTAACCACTAACATTTGCCTATAAAAAAAAACTAATAACACGATATTATAAAAAAAAAGGCAATAACATCAGATGGATGAAGTAGAAATAAAAGAGAAAATCTCTGTATTCGTTTCTTACATTACACGCATCATGTATTGATTTTTAAAATTTTGATTATTATAGTTTAATCTTTATCATTTTATTTTAATAAAAAATATAAATTATTAATATTACTAATCTAAAAAATTATATTCTCCAACCAAGCAATAAAGGAAATATCCAATTCTCTACCCAAGCAATAAAGGAAATATCCAATTCTTCAAATCGGAAACCCAAAGGAGAAAGAAACCACACATGTTTAGCCCAAATACATCCGTGAAAAACATGATCAATGTCTTCTTCAAGCTCATTACACCGCGGATATAAAGGCATAATTCCAAAACCCCTATGAGTTAAATTCTTTCTCACTGCTAAGCTATTATGAAGAATTCTCCAAGCCAAATGAATATGCTTTGGAAAAGTTTTGATCTTCCGCAAATTTTTCCACAAAACATGATTTGTATTAGGCATAGAAACATGAGAGTTATCAGCATCATCCCATTGCCTAATAGAGTGATAAGCACTCTTAACAGTGAAAATTCATTTGTTACTCAGTCCCCATATTAGCACATGGATTCTTGTTGCCTGTTAAGATTTCGGCAAGTGTACCGAATCGTACTAGTAATAAAGTGATAAGTGAGTTATCGTTCCCACGAGGATTGAGAGTTTTGATAATTAACGTAAACAAACTTGTAACTAATTGAACTGTTGAACCAATATAGATGTGTTTGAAGTATTCGTGACTTGTGTCAAAAACAGAAACAGTAAATAACAAAACAATTATTTGGATTTTAAGGAGAAATAAAAATGACTAGCGATATAATCCTTTTATTTCAACCTTTATGTTTTTGAATTCAAGTCCAATGCAAGTTACTTATGAAATATTTGAAGTTTAAATCCACAAGTTTAGATTAATGAAAATTCCTTTCTTATTAATCCCTTTGATTGAATCAACAAGTCCTAATTCCTTAAGTGCAAATTAATTAAATCAAGCACAAAGATTAAAGATTCATACAAACTCATACCACAAGAATTATATTCCTATAACCCTATTAAGCATGCCCAATGATCCCAAAGCAAGTCTAAAACCCCAATTTTCTAATTGATTTTAAGACCCTAGTTCAATTCAATAGCGATCAATTATCGAAATGCATTAAGAAAAGAGATAAAGGATCAAATAACATAAATTAGACTTGCATTAAAATTCTGAATCCGGTTACATAAAGATATCCATAAAATTCATCTTACCCTAGTCTAAGAGGTTTAGTTCCTCATGAAGGAAGAGAAACTAATCCATAAAGATGAGAAGGTTGAAAGAGACTCCATCGATTCTTCAATTCTTGTTCCCAAGGTTGAATCCTCTTTGGAGATGGCAAGGAATCAACCCCCCAGCAGCTCCTTGGCTCACCAACGGCGTTTTAGGTTTTCAACAGTGTCAAAAAGTGATTCTGTTTCCAAAAAACACGATATTTAACTGATATAGCACAACAGGTGAGCGCCAAGTGCGCGCTGAAACGGCAGGACATGATTTCCTGCTCTCCAAACGCACTCCAAATACTCTTCGCGCGCGGACAGACAGAAACAACAGTAATTTCGCGCGCAGGGTGCTCTTCTGGTGCTCTTCACGCGCACATGAACATTTTTTTGAGCAGAATCTTGGTGTATTGTGAAGAGCTTTGCTCTTTTGGTCTTTTCTCCTTGACTTCCTTTCTCTTGGCATTTTTGTTCAACGATCGTGCTCTAATTCTTGTGCAAATAAAGATAAAAACCCGGCATAACACTGCACAATATAGATTCGGGAACAAACAAGGTGAACTAACGAATTTATCAATTTAATCACTTAAATGACTTCAAAAGTTCTTCATTCATCATGCAAAAACTCAACTTTAACTACCTAAATATTCATGTGATGAAGATTTATCATTGCCTAAACCTTATAAAAAGAAAAAATGATTCCTTAATCCACGATAAAAAGTGACAAAGGTTTAATCAAAAAAACAAAACAAAAAGAGACAAAGGTGAAAAAGTGACAAAGGTGAGTGGAGCCCATTATCAAGAGCAACAACACAGAGAAAGAGGATGAGTGGATGCAAGAAACGACGACAACGATAGCAAGCAAGGACAATTTTGGGAATTTTTTATATTAAATTGGCTAAATAACACTTTTTGTCCCTTAACTTTATTTTAGTTTTAGTCTCTTAACTACTATATTTTTTATTTTGGTTATTTAAGTTAAAAAAATACGACACTTAACTATTTTTTTCATTTACGTCCCTTAAGTTACGAAAATATGTCACGTTCGTCCCTTAAATTACAAAAGTTACGCCAAATTCGTCTCTTCCGTTTGTAATTTTTTAAAAACAATAAAGTCAAAATCATACTCCTATCAGAGTTCTTATTAATGAAGTGACATGATAAAAGGTAATGAAGCAAAAAAAAAAAGTTTCAATGACCTATACACACAAAATAAAGGGATTACAGACAAAAAGCGGCGTATTTTTGTAACTTAAGGAGACCAAAATAAAAAATATAATAGTTAAGGGACCAAAAAAAACTAAAATAAAGTTAAGGGACCAAAAATACTATTTAGCCTATTAAATTAAATTTGGTATTTTAGTTGATAAATCTTAAATATAAAAAATGGATTAAAACAATATAATAAATCGAAGCTGTAGATATTTTAATAAAAAAATGAAAGCGAAACAATAAATTACTAAAAAAATTAAACTAGTAATAGTATAATTAATTAATCCATAAAATTTACTTAATAGTGTATAATTAAAGTCCTTTTTTATATTGTTTTGTTAAAAAATTATTTATTTTGAAAAAAAATATTTTAGGATTTTTTTATCATTTTATTTTATCTATTATCCAAAAAAGCAGATATTAAATTATTTTTTATTAAGTTGTTTTTGGTTTTATTTTTTAAACAAACGGTTATATTTACTTAAGTGTGAAGTTATGAAAAAAAAAAGAGAACATGTATTATATATGACAGTTTCTTTTTCTTTTAAATAAACTCTTACTTTAATAGGGAGTAAGTAAAGTAAAAAAGTGGAAAAAGTAAACTAATCGGGCGGGAGTATAAACAAGATCACGGCGATGGCCTTTGCCTTTGTGGATGGTGAAGACTGAAGATCAATCAATTAATCTGTAAGTAATCAGTAGAAAGAGGATGGGCAAAGAAGGCGATGGTGGAGGAGGAGGAGGATGGGCGTCAACGTTCTGGAAAATAGCCGGTGCAGCAGCCGCAACGGTTGTCGTAGCCGGTGGCTTATACAGTGTCCTAAAACAGCCGGAGGCCGAACAGGTGGAAGTTGGAGCCGGTGGTAGCGGCGGCGCCGTACCCACTAAGGAAGGCGCTGCCGATGTGTGGACTAAACCTATGGTGGGTTGGGTGAAACTGAACGTGGACGGTTCGCTTTTGCGTGCAACTCCATCAGGCTTGGTCCTCACAGCAGGGTGTGGTGGAGTTATAAGGGACGCGTCCGGAAAATGGGTGTACGGCTTCGCTCAAAAGTTGAGTCCCACTCCTAGTTTAAAAGAGGACCAAGTTGAGAAGGAGGGGATTTTAATAGGTTTGCAGTGGGCTCAGGGTAAAGGTGTGAAGAAACTGGTGGTTGAGTCAGACAATGAGGGAACTGTGTATACGGTGAATAGTGGAAGCAGATCTACTGATCCTCGCATCCTTAGCATAAGGGAGCTTCTTCATAGTCCTCACTGGCAAGTCACTTTGACTAGTATCCGTAGAAAAGCAAACAAAGTTGCCGATAAACTCGCCGACATCGCTCGCGAGTTGCCTTCTTTCGATCGGGAGGAGATCGATTCTCCCCCGGAAGACTGCGTCGAAGCTTTCATCAAAGATCATCGATGCACTTGCACATGAATCATGTTCTCTAATATCGATCGTTCAACGCATGCATGTTTGCCTATTCGGTGATGCTTTAATTATATTATTATATGGTTTGCTCATGTTTAGCGCGGTTAGTTTCTACCGTACGTACTTGTCGTTAATTGCTTTTGCTTCCCTAATACGAGCTTTCAGTGTTTCCGTGTTAATTTGGCGATGCCTTAAATATATGCATGGTTGGCACGTATTTGGTAATGCAATCTTCAACGCATGTAGTTTCTGCTTTTGTTGTTGTTCATCTCTTAACTTCTGCCAGCTCAGAAGCATCAAACATGTATATGTAAAGTTTGAGTTGTGTGAAATATATATTGCTCTTCTCTTCGATCTGTTATTTCTGGATATGTATTACTAATTGTAATACATTTTTTTATATTTAAGTATACTTACCTCGCTAATTTAAACCCGCAGGAATCACAGTGGGAATGGGATGTCCATGTAATTTACTCAGGAACGATGAGTCTGCAAGACTAAACCAGTTTTGTTTGAAACAATAACCAAACCAGCACAAACGATTTTCGGGTGTTGAAATATACATGTCGTTGAATACTTGAAATCGTGGTTAATTACGTTCAAATTCGTGGTAAAAGAAATTACGTTGATGGTTAATGAGTTTCAATACCTGATATATCCATTTACAATTCACTAAACGTAATTAACCATGTATTTGAACTGTGTTAACCACTCATTTAGTTGTCGCGAAAATTGTCTGATATTATCCATTTACAATTCACTAAACGTAATTAACCATGTATTTGAACTGTGTTAACCACTCATTTAGTTGTCGCGAAAATTGTCTGATATTTGGTTGTTCAAATATCATTCCTAAAAAAAAAAGAGTATTGTTTGAAAATAATAACCAAACCATCACATAAAAGTTTCTCATTTATTTTCCTCTTTGCTTTTAGGTTTTAGGTGATTAACTTTAATTGATTGCGAATAATTAATGTCAAAAGAATTGATTTTGAAATAATTAAATTTAAAAAAATTGATTTGTGTTTGGTAATGATATTTTAAAAGTGAGTTTAAAATAACTGATTTTGTTTGAATGATAAATATAAAATCACTTTTGATATGTAAATGTAAAGAATTTTGTGGGTCCCAAACCCAAAATCGATCTTTTCCAACGCAAAAACTATGAATTCTTACTTTCAAAAGAATCAATTATACCAACCCGAGAATCAATTTTATCCACTACGATTTTCTAACCCAAACACGTGAATAGTGATTTTTAATTATATTCATCTTGTTTTTGTTTCTAAAATCGATTCTAGCCTCTAGAATCTTAACCAAACAGACTCTAAGAGTTTGGGTGCAATTCTGGGAGCAAAAATAAGGTCAATATAATTGAAAATCACTATTCTTGTGTTTGTGTGATAAAATCTGTGTGGATAAAGTTGATTCTAGGATAAGTAGAATTAATTCTGATGAAGCAAGAAGTTTCTAGCTTTTGAGTAGAATAAAATCAATTCTGAGTGTGTGATCCACAAAATTCTTTATATGTACACATCAAAATGATTTTACTTTTATTATCCACACGAAGTCAATTCTTCTGAACCCACTTTTAAAATATCATTATCAAACATAAATCAATTTTTTTATACTCAATTTTTTAAATCAATTCTTTTGAAATCAATTCTTCAAAATAAATCATATCACAATCTAAAACAAACGAACTCTCACTTTGTCTTTTTAACGGAAAAAGTGATAGAAAAGAAAGGAAAAAAAAAAGAGGAAGATTTATGGTTTTCAAAGTTTCACTCACTAACTCGCAGGTTACAAGGATTACATGTATTCCAGGTTAATACTTTAGCATGGAATTACATATATTTTGTTTAATAGACTTTTTTACAATAAATGCTAAAGACAAAAGTTTTAATTTAAAATTTTTTACATAGTAAAAAATTAAAATTAAATTTAAACATAAATATAAGCTATGTTTACTGGATGTCCCATATGGGACTAAATATATACTGTGTTGGTTTCTCTAGCAGTTTATATTGTATACCATGTAACATACTATGCTTCGATTAACCATTTTATATGATAAAGATAAGTGTTAAAGTTAGTATTTTTAAGTGTTAAAGTTAGTATTTTTTTTAGTGGGTGGGATTTGAACACTCTCTCTCACAACATATCACTCCACTACCAACAAGGGTTGGTCTGAGTGGTAACTGGGCTCGGATCTCATCCAAGGTTTCGAGTTCGAGTTTTGGTGTGGCAAAAATTCTGTTGGGAAGGAAGAACTACACGGACCGGCAAAGCCGAGTAAAAAACCACGTGGCTAGCCTGGTTTCCCAGCATAGATTAGTCACCAGTAAAACCGGTGGATACTGCGCACCAATAACACAGTAATCAAAAAAAAATATCACTTCACTCATCCACCCCAACCATCAAGCCAATTTTATAAGCTTTGATGAAGCATTTTTTTTTTGGTCTTATGGCCCAGCGGCCTACTACGCACTCCAAAGAGCGCTGAAAGGGGGGCGTAGCGGGTTCGAACCCGCGCCCAAGCGTCCAAGCGGCAAATACTTTGCCAGTTGTGCTAAGCACCACGGACAAGCTTTGATGAAGCATTTGTTATGACATAGAGAAGACCCAAATTAAAGCAAATCACTTTGGAAGGAACATTTTGGAAAAATTCAATACTTCCTTTATTTCATTTTGTTTGACGTTTTAGCAAAATATTTTTATCATATTTTTGTTGTCATTTTATAATATCAAGGAAACATCAAATACTTCATTTGACCATTAAATATACTAGTAGTAGTTGTCATCATGGTGTAAATGATAAAGACAGAACCCGATTTATTAACATGAGAGCTAAAGATTATATTAGGAAATTATATAATACTCCCTCCGTACAATTATAAGAGTCATATTTGTAAAAGAAAAAAATAGTCCCAAAATAAGTGTGTCATGTTAAGTTTTCAATGTAATATTAATTAATTTTTTTTTCCTAGTTTTACCCCTGATAATTCTTGTAAAGTTACGTTGCACCATTTTCTAGCAAACATAATTAATAAGGTTAATTTGGTAAAATAGTTTTTCTCTCTCTTTCATTTATAGCTTCTACTTAATCTGTGTGAAACTCTCTAATGTGAGACTTATAATGGGACAGAAGGAATATTTTTAATGAAATCTAAAATATTAATTGCATTTCTTAATTCTTGTGTCAAAATCTTGAACGTCAAACAAAATGGGATAGAAGAGGTGTACTCCATCCAGACTCAAATATAAGCAAACAAACTAAATACATACTAATTAAGAATACTCCCTCCTGTCCATATTATAAGAAACAAAAGAGTGTCTTTTTTTTTGTCCAAAATATAAAAAACATACATCAATTTTCAAGTATATTAAATGCTAATTTCAAATTATACCCTTATTTATAGTTGTGAAATTAATTACAAGTCATCATTTCACTCATTTCATAGAAGAGGTATTTTTGGAAAAAAATAATAAATCTTTATGCGTATTTATTAAAGTTAGCTTATTTCAAGGTTTTTCCTTGATCCGTGTGAATTAGAAAGAAAGATAAAATATAAAAGATAATTTCAAAATTAATATAAAAAAGCAAAACAAATAAAAAAAATTGAAATACTTTAAAAAATATAAAAAAAATTGAAGAAACTTTGAAAAAAGAAAAAGAAAATAATCGGTTGTGGAAGGAAAGTGGATACACGAGGGGGGAGAGAGTATGAATCGTGGGTTGATTTTTTTTTTTATATATATAGAAGAAAATAATAGATTGATATAGATTGAGTTTACTTGTGTTCAGTAGAGATGGTAATGGGTGGGGCGGGTGTGAGTAAATTATACTTTTAGTTTCTTATATTTATTTTAAGTTTTAATTTGGTCTCTTATGTATTATTTGTTCCGAATTAGTTTCTTATGTGTAAATGTTATACCAATGTGGTCCCTTTGTTTCGAAGTCCCTCGTGTTACAAAAATTATACCAATGTGGTCCATTTTTTTTGCGACATAAGGGGCAAAAAAGAGACCACATTCGTATAATTTTTGTAACATAAGAGACTTTTTTAGAATAAAAAAAATAGACCATATTGGTATTACTTTTACACATAAGGGGTCAATTCAAAACTTTTAATACATAAGTGACCAATCTGAAACCTAAAATAAACATAAGGGACCAAACGTATAATTTAGCTTGGATAATACTTCCATCGTACCCCATACCCGTTAATACTCATGGATATTTATGCGAGTAACGGATATCCATGATTATCTATGGGTATTTAAAAATTTGACTTAAAAATAATACAACATAATATAATAACATATTATATTAACATTGTATAATGTATTATATGCATTTACATAATTGTATTATTAAGGGTCCATTCACTAAAAAACATCAACTAATGTAAGATATAAAAATTATTTCATCCCAACGTAATAAAAAATATCATAGTATATATATTATATATTTAATAAAAAAAATAATTACAACTAATATATGAGTATCCGTAAGCGGATACAACAATCTCCACCCCTATTTAATAACTAATCATTTATTACCCATTGCGGGTAATCTGTACAGTATCCACAGGTGTTTTAGCTTTTTACTATTGTCACTTTTTGCAATTAAGTGTCCGCAGCATCTTTCAAGTATTTATACATTATTTAAAAGATAGAAAAATATTTCTTTTTTTTTTATATATAAATGATTGGAAAATATTCCTCCCTCATTAACTCTCTCATAATTTTAATTTATATCAAACTATTCATTACTTTAAAATATTTAAAAAGTATTAATTATTTTTTAATAATATCTTTACCTAAAAAAATCTATTGATATTTAAGTCTATGGACTATGATATACTTATTCGTTTTTTTAAATTATCGTTTTTTAATGATATATTTAATGTCATGGAATTGGTAAATTTCGCAATTTTATATATACATGTGCGTTTGATGCAATGTTTTAAAAACCGAACCGGACATCGAACCGGTGAGACTTCCGGGTCATGGTTCAACCGCTTTTAACCGCTCGAACCGGGACGAAACCGCGGTTGAACCGGCAAAATAACCGGACCGTAAATAAGGTCGGTTCAAGGTTCAACCGGTTGAACCGTCCAGTTCGGTTTTTAAAACACTGGTTTGATGGTTAAAATATTAAAGTATTAGTAATATTATTTCATTTTGAAACAAAATATCTACATTCTTCAACTTCTTATCTCTTATTTCATTAATCCAATAATATTATTTCAAATTTGATAATATATATTGAATATATTTATGAATAATATTCGAATGATTTTCTAGCACTACAAGAAAATCGGGATTTAGCGTTGGTCAAAATTGTGGTTTAACGTCGGTTACAACCGTCACTAAGCATATTTTCCGTCGGGCCCGAAACTGACGGCAAATCTGGCGACGCTAAACTACTTTGCATTGGTGTTTCTTAACCGCCAGAAGGCAACATTTAGCGTCGGTTCTGACCACCTCTAAACTTGATTCTTAAAATAATTTTATTTAGCGGCGATTGTCAACCGTCACTAATATAATAAATTTTAAAAAAAAATTTGTCATTTTGGGGCGGTTGTAAACCGCCTCTATAATGATTTTTTTTTTTTTGAAAAAAAAAATCTGGTTCATGTATTTTACCAACAATACACACTCAAATTTATGAGATTAGAAGGGCTAAGATTACCCTCCAAACATAATCACTACTAGAATCACCATAACCTAAATATTTCTCACCTCATATCCAACTTAAGACCAATTGCAGAGGAATGGTGTTGTCGTCAATAGTAGTTTATAGTTTTACATTATAAACAAAATGGACATGGAAAAGCAAAGCCAGTAGCTCTGGCTTATCAATGAAGTTGGGGGCTATATGCGAAATGAAGCAATATCCCCCAATGTTACATACAGTAAAGGCCAACAAAACAATCTAAATTGAACATTCAAGTGTAAAATTTCCAAAGTGGATTATAGCATTGACATTTATTCTATCAAATCTGCAATTAAATGCCAAAAACTGACAGAATATTGATATTCGACTTAAAATGCATATGTAAGAATATATAGCCTTATCCAAGAACTAAAACTGAAACTGCATTTGGGGAGTGTATCCAATTGCTTGATGCATATCGGGTGACAATATCAACAAGCTTTTCAACGATATGCAATAGGTAAATCCACAGAATAAGTCCATTATTGTAATTTGTAAAATGTGTCAAAACAAAACACTTATTTCTCATTGACATTTGAAACTTCTAAACCTTATTATGACCGTTCTTTACCGGGTATCCATTCAGACAAGGGAATGCAGGAAAATGGAAATCATGAATGAATTCAACAATGGTAGATTCAAGTGAGGAATTATTCCTTCCTACAAAATTCTAAAATTGATATTAGAATCCTAGTCATATACCTCTTCTAATATTTTGGACCAAAGGGATTTCTTTTGCAAGCTCTTCACGAGCTTTCTTTGATGCTTGAGTCACTCTGAAAAGCTGTGAGACCTTCCCCTACAATTATAAAGAAACTGACCTCTCAAAAAATAATTGATTACTGAAGAACATAATTTGCAAAGATCTAGAAATTATAATTAAGAATATATTTTAGTCAAACAAAAGACTTCATTGCTGATAACAGTAGATACAAACATTTTAGTCCAAGACTTTCATGAAATCATGACATTATTTTTACAAGATAGCTTTCTACTCGAACATAAGATCAAATAGTCCTAATACAAAGTATTTCTGAATTCTCTAACAGTTGAGAGGAAGATTTAAGGACTTCATATCATAAGTAGGAAACAGTACACTATACAAACAACAATAGTTATAGATTACACACTCCCCAAATAAGAATACATCTAGTCTGGTATGCTCCAAAAATGCATATTTGTAAATTGTAAGGCATAACAAACAATGCCACACAGCATACATGCAAGATAACCAAATTATTGACATCAGTGATGCAAGAGGCAACAAGTATTCAAACCCATCATTTTGTATCCACCAAAACAAGTCACTCAAAGGCTAAGTAAAACTCAAAATTTCCTCCTCACAAAATAGCAATGATTCTTAACAGAAAATAATTGCTAATCAGAAAAAAAAAAAACAGAAAATGAAGGTATAGAACAAAACCTTGATAGCTAACTTCCCTGTGGAAAGCAACTTTGCCATTATCTACAACGAAGACAGAGACAGAGTTGAAACACCAAAATAGATTAAAACAATATAATAAATCGAAGCTGTAGATATTTTAATAAAAAAATGAAATCGAAACAATAAATTACTAAAAAAATTAAACTAGTAACAGAATAATTAAATAATCCATAAAAATTACTTAATAGTGTATAATTAAAGTCCTTTTTTATATTGTTTTGTTAAAAAATTATTTATTTTGAAAAAAATATTTTAGGATTTTTTTATCATTTTATTTTATCTATTAACTAAAAAAGTAGATATTAAATTATCTTTTATTAAGTTGTTTTTGGTTTTTTTTTTAAAAACAAACGGATATATTTTACTTAAGTGTGAAGTTATGAAAAAAAAAGAAAAAAAGAAAAAGAGAACATGTACTATATATGACAGTTTCTTTTTCTTCTAAATAAACTCTTAATTTAATAGGGAGTAAGTAAAGTAAAAAAGTGGAAAAGGTAAACTAATCGGGCAGGAGTATAAACAAGATCACGGCGATGGCCTTTGCCTTTGTGAATTGTGAAGACTGAAGATCAATTAATTAATCAGTAAGTAATCAGTAGAAAGAGGATGAGCGGAAGGGAGAGAAACAATGGGAAGGGTAGCAAGGAAGAGGAAGGTGGAGGAGGATGGGCGTCGTTTTAGAAAGTAGTCGGTGCAGCAGCAGAAATGGTTGAAGCCGGTGGTAGCGGTGGCGCCGCACACACTAACGAAGGCGCTGCCGCTGAGTGGACCAAACCTAAGGGGGGTTGGGTGAAACTGAACGTCGATGGTTCTCTTCGGTCTAAAGGTGAAATTCCATCAGCAGGGTGTGGTGGAGTTCTAAGAGACGCCTCGGGGAAATGGATGTACGGCTTCGTTCAATATAGATTCGGGAAAACAAGGTGAACTAACGAATTTATCAATTTAAACACATAAATGATTTCAGAAATTCTTCATTTATCATGCAAAAACTCAATTTTAGCAACCTAAATATTGATGTGATGAAAATTTATCATTGCTGAGCCTTATAAAAAGAAAAAATGATTCCTTAATCCACGATAAAAAGTGACAAAGGTTTAAATTAAAAAAAAAAGAGACAAAGGTGAAAAAGTGACAAAGGTGAGTGGAGCACATTATCAAAAGCAGCAACACAGAGAAAGAGGGTGAGTGGATGCAAGAAACGACGACAATGATAGCAAGCAAGGACAATTTTGGGAATTTTTTATATTAAATTGGCTAAATAACATTTTTGGTCCCTTAATTTTATTTTAGTTTTAGTTTTAGTTCCTTAACTATTATATTTTTTATTTTGATCCCTTAAGTTACAAAAATAGGTCACTTTCGTCTCCTAATTATTTTTTTCATTTACGTCCCTTAAGTTACGAAAATATGTCAAGTTTATCCCTTAAGTTACAAAAGTTACACCAAATTCGTCTCTTCCATTTGTAATTTTTTAAAACAATAAAGTTAAAATCATACTCCTATCTGAGTTCTTATTAATGAAGTAACATGATAAAAAATAATGGAGCAAAAAAAAAGATTCAATGACCTATACACACAAAATAAAGGGATTACAAATAAAAGCGGTGTATTTTTGTACCTTAAGGGACAAAAATAAAAAATATAATGGTTAAGGGACCAAAACGAAAACTAAAATAAAATTAAGGAACTAAAAGTGTTATTTAGCTTATTAAATTAAATTTTGTATTTTAGTCGATAAATCTTAAATATAAAAAATAGATTAAAACAATATAATAAATCGAAGCTGTAGATATTTTAATAAAAAATGAAATCGAAAAATAAATTACTAAAAAAATTAGACTAGTAATACTATAATTAATTGATCCATAAAATTTACTTAATAGGATATAATTAATGTCCTTTTTTATATTGTTTTGTCAAAAAATTATTTAAATTGAAAAAATATTTTAAGATTTTTTATCATTTTATTCTATCTTTTATCTAAAAAAGCAGATATTAAATTATTTTAAGTTGTTTGTTGTTTTCTTATTTTTAAACGAACGGATATATTTACTTAAGTGTGAAGTTATGAAAAAAGAGAGCAGTTATTATATGACAGTTTCTTTTTCTTTTAAATAAACTCTTACTTTAATAGGGAGTAAGTAAGGTAAAAAAGTGGAAAAAGTTAACTAATCGGGCGGGAGTATAAACAAGATCACGGCGATGGCCTTTGGCTTTGTGAATTGTGAAGACTGAAGATCAATTAATTAATCAGTAAGTAATCAGTAGAAAGAGGATGAGCGGAAGGGAGAGAAACACTGGGAAGGGTAGCAAGGAAGAGGAAGGTGGAGGAGGAGGGTGGGCGTCATTTTGGAAAGGAGTCGGTGCAGCAGCAGAAATGGTTGAAGGCAGTGGTAGCGGTGGCGCCGCCCACACTATCGAAGGTGCTGCCGCTGTGTGGACCAAACCTAAGGGGGGTTGGGTGAAACTGAACGTCGATGGTTCTCTTCGGGCTAAAGGTGAAATTCCATCAGCAGGGTGTGGTGGAGTTCTAAGGACGCCTCGGGGAAATGGCTGTACGGCTTCGCTCAAAAGTTGAGGCCCAGTTTAAGAGAGGACGAAGTTGAGAAGGAGGGGATTTTAATAGGTTTACAGTGGGCCGCTCATGGAAAAGGTGTGAGGAAGCTGGCGGTTGAGTCAGATAATGAGGGGATAGTGAATAAGGTGAATAGTGGGAGCGGATCTGATCGTCTCATCCTTGAAATAAGGAAGCTTCTTAATGATAGATCTCTCTGGCAACAAGCCACGTTGACTTGGATCCATAGAGATGCAAATCAAGTTGCCGATAAACTCGCCGACACCGCTCGCAGCTTGACTTCTTTCGATCTGAAGGAGATCGTTTATGCCCCGCAAAACTGCCTCACTGCTCTTGAGAAGGATAGCAAGGCCAAGGAAGGCGAAGGTGAAGGAGAAGGATGGGCGTCAATGCTTTGGAAAATAGGCGGTGCAGTCGTTGCAGCGGGTGTCATAGCCGGTGAATTATCCAGTGCCCTGAAAAAGCTCGAGACTAATCAACAGGTGGCATTTGGAGCTGGTGGTAGCGGCGGCGTGCACACCAATCAGGAAGGCGCTGTGTGGACCAAACCTATGATGGGTTGGGTGAAACTGAACGTCGATGGTTCGCTTTTGCCTGATATTCCATCTGCAGGGTGTGGCGGAGTTCTAAGGGATTCATCCGGAAAATGGATGGACGGCTTCGCTCAAAAGTTGAGTCCCGGTTTGAAAGCGGATGAAACCGAGAAGGAGGGGATTTTAAAAGGTTTGCAGTGGGCTCGTAGCAAAGGTGTGAAGAAACTGGTGGTGGAGTCAGATAATGAGGGGATTGTGTATACGGTGAATAGTGGGTTTAGATCTACTGATCCTCTCATCTGTGACATAAGGGAGCTTCTTAATAATAGATATCTCTGGCATGCCACGTTGACTAGTATCCGTAGAGAAGCAAACCAAGTTGCTGACAAAGTCGCCTACAATTCTCATGCCTTGACTTCTTTTGATGATCTGCACGAGTATGGTCCTCATTCTCCCCCGAGAAACTGCCTCTATGCTCTCTCCAGAGACGCACAGTGATCGATTCCCAACGATCTACTTATATAATGCCGTCCAATATGTTTGCTTTTGGTTTGGTTTCAGCACTGTTTCCGTGTTTGGTGATTCTGCTTTAAACGTTGTTTCTATTTTTATTTTTCTTGTTCATCTCTTAGTAGGTGAAGTTGTGTTGCTTGCTTAATTGCTTAATGAAATACTATTGCTCTTCTCTCTTTAATCTGTTATTTCTGGGTGGGATGTCTATGCAATTTACTCAAGAATTGTGTGTCTGCATGGCTGGAGCAGTATTTTTTGTCCAATAACCAAACAAGCAAGCACTTAGATGTTTCTCTGTTTTTCTTTTTGTTTACTTTTAAGTGATTGACCTCACAGTCTCGTAAACTTACGTTTAATTACGTGACTAATTTGAGCTGGAAGTGTTAATTAATGAAGGTTATCTTTGAAATTCAAATAGTAAAACTTATTTGCAATCGCAGATTATTTTATTGCGATTTACCAGTCATAGTTGAGTATAAGCCGTGTTGGTTTTGTTTTTTTTTTTTTGGTCTGAAAAGCCGCATTGGTTTCTGTAGCAGTTTATAATTGCACAAGACATGATGTAGCGTACTAATTTTCTTCCGATGAACATTTTTTTTTTCCTAACGCGTCCAACTTTGCTCGCGTTAATGTGTATTAAATAAATAAATTTTTAATTAATATAGAATATTTAGTTAATTATGTTCCTCTTAATTTTTTTTTATATCCCTTTATTTAATTTTGAGGATTTTTTTCCTCTAAAATATCTCTATTTCTAGTAAAATATAACAACCTAAAGATGCAGCTACTTTCACTCCACTGACGCTTAAACTAGCCTTGTGGTACACTTCTCGAAACACTTTCCTTTCACCGTCTCAAGAAATTGTTGAGCATACTCCGAGACAAGTTGACTTTTTTATTTGGTTTTTTAGGTCTTGTGCGGATAATAGAGTCCATTGTTTTCCTGGATTTTTTTTAGCATTTTTCTGTAGCATTTTTTTTGTGTGTGGAAATCCTCCACGAGAGCATTTTTGTGGAAACACATAAAACTTTTTACGTGGAAATCCTCATGCCTTATAAATAAGGAAATTGTCAGCTTTTAAAGCCTTTATGCTTCATGCCTTATATTGGTTAGAAGCCGCTAACGCAAAGAGAAGGATTTTATAGTGGGAAAGCAAAACAATGGCCTCAATTATCCGCACAGGACCTCAAAAACCAGTTGAAAAGTCAACTTGTCTTGGAGTATGTTCAACAATTTCTTGAGACGGTGAGAGGAAAGTTATTTGGGGGAGGGAAATGAGATATTTTAGGAGAGATATATTTTGGTAGAAATAGAGATATTTTAGTGGAGAAAAATCTTCAAAATTAAATGAAGGGATATAACAAATTTTTTGAAAGGAACATAATTAACTAACTATACTATATTAATTAAAATTTTAGTTATTTAATACACCTCGTACGGGTTAGAAAAATCATTTTTTTTACAAAATTCCAATAAGCATTTCTTATGACAGAGAGAAGGCCATATATTTTTTAAGTGTAGGCAGCATTTTCAAGTACTTTTACATTATTGGGTTAAATATATTTTTAGTCCATATAAAATTTTCAATATTTGAGTTTTGTCCCTATTAAATTTTGCTTCAATGTTTGGTCCCTCACTTATTCGCCGTTTTCAATTTTAGTCCCTACTGTTAAGTTTTTGCTGATTTGGCAAACAGAAGTCCATGCCAGCCTTCCCACGTGGACATTTTAATTGACATGGCGTCCACATGGCAAGTGAGTCATCAATTTTTTTATATTTAAAATTAATCCTAAATTTTTCCCCAAAAAAAATTAATCGTAAATTCTATAAAACTCTAAATTAATCCCTAATTCCCATTTAACTAATTTCCACGTCCCAAAAAAAACCCTAATCCCCTTTTTTCCTAGCTGCAACAGCCATCACCCACCCCTCCCTCTCTCCAACCCCTTCTTCTCCCTCACTTTCGGTTTTGCTCACGAGCTTACGCCGAGTGGTGCTTGCAGGTGATTCTGATCGTTTGTTGGTTGCAGTAGAGAGATTCATTCAAGGGGAGGGAGGCTAAAAACACCGCGTAAAGTGGTGCGGTGGTGAGATTGTCGCTGGGGTTACGCGGGTGGGCGACGGTGCCGCATCGGCAACGCGGCAACTCGACAACGTTAGGGGGTATCCTCCCTTCTCTCATGTTCTATGTTTCTTTCACCACTTCTTCTATTCAACTTCTACTAGGTCCTCTTGTTGATGTTGGTTCTCTCTTTGATGCTCTTCCTTTCCCCTACTCTCTCATTTGCGGACTTTTTTTTTTATCGGGTGGTCGTAAGAAGAGGAAAATAGTGTACCAATGGTGGTGTTGCAGTGGCAATGTGCTTGACAAGGGAGAAGGTGTGGGCTGTGGAAGTTTTTTTTTTTTTTTTGGGTATGATTGGTGGAGTTGGTTGATAATGGTTGTGCTACTGGTTAGGTGTTTAAGTAATTTTTTTATGGGTGGTTTGATTTTCTCCGAAAATTCCCCTCCCCTTGCCTCTACATTTGGCTATCTCTGGTCAATGAATTAAGCAACCATCTTGATAAGTTTTCAATGAATGTATTAGTTGAATGAAGATGAAGATGTTGTTGGGATTAGTTCATTCTTTTTACTATTTTGTGTTGCTCTGTTTTTTCTGGATGAGATTCAACGACTGGGTTAGGGAAGGAGGGAGATAAGTTTAGGATTAGAGGTTTCTTTGGTTTTAAATTAATTGATTTTGTTAATTACTTAATTGTTTTGATTTGGGTTTTCTTTTAATTAATTAACTAATTAATTGTGGAAGAAACATTTAATTAATATGTAAAAGTATTTAAGTGAGTTAAAATAAGTTATTGATATAAATAATAAATTTTGTGACTCATTTGCCACGTGGATGCTACATCAATTAAAATGCCCACGCATAAGCGATGACATACTTAACTTCCGCTACAATTAAAGAAAAACTTAACAAATATGACCAAAAATTGAAAACGGCGAATAAGTGAGCGACCAAATATCTAAGCAAATTTTAATATGGACCAAACTCAAATATTGAAAATTTTATAGGTATTATAAACATAATTAACCCTACATTATTTAAAGGATAGGAAAATATTTCCTTTTTTTTAATATATAAATGATAGGGAAATATTTCTCCCTCGTTATCTCTCGCACAATTTTAATTTATATCAAACTATTAATTACTTTTAAAATATTTAAAAAGTATTAATTATTTTTTAATAATATCTTTATCCAAAAGAATCTTTTGGTATTTAAGTCTATGATATACTCCCTCCGTTACCTTTTTTTTTTTTTGGTGTCCTCCCTTCGTTACTTTTTATAGGCTCCTTTCAAAAAAAAATTATAACTAATTATAAGTCCCTTTTTAAATTACAAAATATATTAATTATTTTTTTAAAAGTACCCTTAATTAATTGCATAGTATTTAAAAATCCAAGACATGCATTAATTAATTAAAATTATGATTTATAATAAATGAAAGATAAATTTGGAAAAACATATATATTATAGACAAATTTAATTATACTAACTATTTTTCTTAATATGCGTTTTTTGCCTAAAGAGACTTATAAAAAGTAACGAAGAGAGTACTTGTTTGTTTTTTTTTTAAATTATCGTAATGAAACCATTTGGTTTTCCAACACTCTAAGGTATTTTCACAAGCTTCGACTCTTTGTACTAGCTGTGGGATTAATCTCCATTTGGCTGATGGAGCAAGTTAATTAACCTATATTTATTTCGTCACCTAAATTTGTCATTCTTTTTTTTTTTTTGACTCAAAATTTGTCATTCTTAGAATTCCATTATTGGTCTTTTTATGTACCTAATATTTGCAACAAGGACATTTTAGTTAAAAAATTATTTTTCACAGTAAATTAATAATTCTTGTAAAAGAGTTGCAAGGAGGAGGTGCATGGTTTAGATTCTTGCCACTAATAAATTTTTCTCCCCTCTAACAAACTAACCACTAATATTTGCCTATAAAAAAACAACTAATAACATGATATTATAAAATAAAATAAAAGCAATAACATCAGATGGATGAAGTAGAAATAAAAGAGAAAATCCATGTATTCATTTCTTACATTACACGCATCATGTATTGATTTTTAAAATTTTTATTATTATAGTTTAATATTTATAATTTTATTTTAAAAAAATATAAATTATTAATATTACTAATCTAAAAAATTATATTCTCTAACCAAGCAATAAAGGAAATATCCAATTCTTCAAATCGGAAACCCAAAGGAGAAAGAAACCACACCTGTTTAGCCCAAATACATCCGCGAAAAACATGATCAATGTCTTCTTCAAGCTCATTACACCGCAGATATAAAGGTATAATTCCAAAACCCCTATGAGTTAAATTCTTTCTCACTGCTAAGCTATTATGAAGAATTCTCCAAGCCAAATGAATATGCTTTGGAAAAGTTTTGATCTTCCGCAAATTTTTTCACAAAACATGATTTGTATTAGACATAGAAACATGAGAGTTATCAGCATCATCCTATTGCCTAATAGAGTGATAAGCACTCTTAACAGTGAAAATTCATTTGTTACTCAGTCCCCATATTAGCACATGGATTCTTGTTGCCTGTTAAGATTTCAGCAAGTGTACCAAATCGTACAAGTAATAAAGTGATAAGTGAGTTATCGTTCCCACGAGGATTGAGAGTTTTGATAATTAACGTAAACAAACTTGTAACTAATTGAACTATTGAACCAATATGGATGTGTTTGAAGTATTCGTGACTTGTGTCAAAAACAGAAACAATAAATAACAAAACAAGTATTTGGATTTTAAGGAGAAATAAAAATGACTAGGGATAGAATCCTCTTGTTTCAACCTTTATGTTTTTTAATTCAAGTCCAATGCAAGTAACTTATAAAATTGTTGAAGTTTAAATCCACAAGTTTAGATTAATGAAAATTCCTTTCTTATTAATCCCTTTGATTGAATCAACAAGTCCTAATTCCTTAGGTGCAAATTAATTAAATCAAGCATAAAGATTAAAGATTCATACAAACTCATACCACAAGAATTATATTCCTATAATCCTATTAAGCATGTCCAATGATCCCAAAGCAAGTCTAAAACCCAAATTTTCCAATTGATGTTAAGACCCGAGTTCAATTCAATAGTGATCAATTATCGAAATGCATTAAGAAAAGAGATAAAGGATCAAATAACATAAATTAGACTTGCATTGAAATTCTGAATCCGGTTACATTAAGATATCCACAAAATTCATCTTACCCTAGTCTAAGAGGTTTAGTTCCTCATGAAGGAAGAGAAACTAATCCATAAAGATGAGAAGGTTGAAAGAGACTCCATTGAGTCTTCAATTCTTGTTCCCAAGGTTGAATCCTCTTTGGAGATGGCAAGGAATCAACCCCCCAGCAGCTCCTTGGCTCACCAACGGCGTTTTAGGTTTTCAACAGTGTCAAAAAGTGCTTACATTTACGAAAACGCAATATTTAAGCGATCTGACTGTGTGTATCGCCAAGTGCGCCACGCTGCGTTCCACGTCTTATTGAAACGGCAGGACATGATTTCCTACTCTCCAAACGCGCTCCAAATACTCTTCGCGCGCGGACAGACAGAAACAGCAGTAATTTCGCACGCAGGGTGCTCTTTTGGTGCTCTTCACGCGCACAGGAACATTTTTTTGAGCAGAATCTTGGTGTATTGTGAAGGGCTTTGCTCTTTTGGTCTTTGCTCCTTGACTTCCTTCCTCTTGGTATTTTTGCTCAACGATCGTGCTCTAATTTCTGTGCAAATAAAGATAAAAACCCGGCATAACACTGCACAATATAGATTCGGGAACAAACAAGGTGAACCAACGAATTTATCAATTTAAGCACATAAATGACTTCAAAAGTTCTTCATTTATCATACAAAAACTCAACTTTAGCTACCTAAATATTTATGTGATGAAGATTTATCATTGCCTAAGCCTTATAAAAAGAAAAAATGATTCCTTAATCCACGATAAAAAGTGACAAAGGTTTAATTAAAAAAAAAAAAAAGACAAAGGTGACAAAAGTGACAAAGGTGAGTGGAGCCCATTATCAAGAGCAACAACACAGAGAAAGAGGATGAGTGGATGCAAGAAACGACGACAACGATAGCAAGCAAGGACAATTTTGGGAATTTCTTATATTAAATCGGCTAAATAACACTTTTAGTCTTTTAACTTTATTTTAGTTTTAGTTTTAGTCCCTTAACTATTATATTTTTCATTTTGATCCCTTAAATTACAAAAATTCGACACTTTCATCCCCCAACTATTTTTTTTCTTCATTTACGTCCCTTAAGTTACGAAAATATGTCACGTTCGTCACTTAAGTTACGAAAGTTACGCCAAATTCGTCTCTTTTATCTGTAATTTTTTAAAACAATAAAGTCAAAATCGTATTCCTATCAGAGTTCTTATTAATGAAGTAATATGATAAAAGGTAACAGAGTAAAAAAAAGTTTCAATGACCTATACACATAAAATAAAGGGATTACAGACAAAAGCAACGTATTTTTATAACTTAAGGGGACCAAAATAAAAAATATAATAGTTAAGGGACCAAAATGAAAACTAAAATAAAGTTAAGGGACTAAAAGTACTATTTAGCCTATTAAATTGAATTTTGTATTTTAGTCTATAAATCTTAAATATAAAAAATAGACTAAAACAATATAATAAATCGAAGCTGTAGATACTTTAATAAAAAAATGAAATCGAAACAATAATTTACTAAAAAAATTAGACTAGTAATAGTATAATTAATTGATCCATAAAATTTACTTAATAGGATATAATTAAAGTCCTTTTTTATATTGTTTTGCCAAAAAATTATTTATTTTGAAAAAAATATTTTAGGATTTTTTATCATTTTATTCTATCTTTTATCTAAAAAAGCAGATATTAAATTATTTTAAGTTGTTTGTTTTTTTCTTATTTTTAAACGAACGGATATATTTACTTAAGTGTGAAGTTATGAAAAAAAAGAGAACAGTTATTATATGACAGTTTCTTTTTCTTTTAAATAAACTCTTACTTTAACAGAGAGTAAGTAAAAAAAGTGGAAAAAGTAAACTAATCGGGCGGGAGTATAAACAAGATCACGGCGATGGCCTTTGCCTTTGTGGATGGTGAAGACTGAAGATCAATTAATTAATCAGTAAGTAATCAGTAGAAAGAGGATGAGCGGAAGGGAGAGAAACGATGAGAAGGATGGCAAAGAAGGCAAAGTGGAGGAGGAGGATGGGCGTCAACGTTCTGGAAAGTAGCCGGTGCAGCAGCCGCAACGGTTGTCGTAGCCGATGGCTTATACAGTGTCCTAAAACAGCCGGAGGCCGAACAGGTGGAAGTTGGAGCCGGTGGTAGCGGCGGCGCCGTACCCACTAAGGAAGGCGCTGCCGATGTGTGGACTAAACCTATGGTGGGTTGGGTGAAACTGAACGTGGACGGTTCGCTTTTGCGTGCAACTCCATCAGGCTTGGTCCTCACAGCAGGGTGTGGTGGAGTTATAAGGGACGCGTCCGGTGTTGGTGTTGGGACTTTTAGTCCCACATCGGGTAAAATAGTAAAGAGGAGTGAACCTCTTTGTTATAAAAGGAGACTTGGGACTTTGTTTTATGTACACCATTCAAAAGCTTGTCTAGCAACTTTTGTCTCTAGATAAATTCCTCTCTTTGTTTTTTAGAATTTAATAGAATTCTTAGTATCTTTCTGTGGTTGCGACAAATTTGAACCTCCACATCGAAAAAGAATTTATTAGGAATATTTCTTATAAAAGGAGAGGTGTGAGAATAAGTTTTCTTTGGTGGGGAAGCTTTGTGGGTGTCTGAGTCTGAGAGAGAAAATTGTGTAGTTGTAATAATTTTCTACATAGTGGATTTTTCTCTGGTGCTGGTGGTTTTTCTCCTGGGTTGGGAGTTTTCCACGTTAAATTCTTGTGTTGTTATTATTTCTCTATTCTGTTTTTCCAATTTTCCACAAGTGGAGTTTCTGGAGAAGAGAATTTGAAGAGTCAAATTCCCAACAAGTGGTATCAAGAGCACGTGTTACGCCAAAGAGGATGTCGGAAGCAGAGTTTCAAATGCAGTCAGATTTGATGTAGAGAAATTTGACGGAAAGATCAACTTTGGCTTGTGGCAAATACAAGTCAAGGATGTGTTGATTCAGTTTGGTTTACACAAGGCTTTGAAGGACATGGTTACTCCTGAAAGTAGCGGTGATGCTGGTAAAACTGCTAGTAAAACAGACAAAGCTGATGATGATTGGGAGGATCTGGATTTGAGAGCAAAGAAGTGCAATTAAATGCCTGCTCGACCAAAAATGTTCTTGCAAATGTGAAGGAGCATCCACGGCAAAGGGACTCAGGAAAAACTCGAGGAGTTGTATCGGACAAAGGCGTCTCAAATCGGTTGTATCACGAAGAGAAGTTTCATACGTTGCAAATGGATGAAGGTACTACTATTTCGGATCATTTAAGTATTCTCAATGGCATTGTTTACGAGCTTGAATCTATTGGAGTTAAAATTGATGATGAGGATCGGGCCTTAAAGGTCGATCGTGTCTTTCCACGGTCCTATGAGCACATGAAGCCGCTTATTAATTCATGGGCATGGTAAGGAGAAAATAATTTTCTCGGAGGTTACTAGTAAGCTTCTTTACGAAGAGAGAGGAGACTTGGTGGGAGTAACAATCCACATGAAAGTTCTGCATTGGTAGCTCGTGGTGGAAGAAGAAGAACTCCATAAAGAATGTCATTGGGGATGTGGGCGATCTGGCCACATCAAGAAGAATTGTAAAGGTAGAACAGGTTCGGCAAAAGCTGTGTCGCCAAGTGGAGATCTTGATAATGAGGCTAACATTATCTCCGATCTTGATGTCTTTTGAAAGAAGGACATGTATATCCTTATGGCATGGGTCCCAAAGTTGCCATGATAAAGGATATTAAATGTTAGCGGGACCACATTTTGCACACGGGCATTGGTTGACATTGATGCAGGGTGTGTGGTGAAATTTATGTCGATGGCTGATTAACTTCCATGAGAGTCAAATATGGGAGTTGCACCATAGTTTTTTCAGCAAGGTTATATTTCGACATGTGCCGAGTTTAAATGCTTGAGATGGCGCCGCTACCCACTAAGGAAGGCGCTGCCGATATGTGGACTAAACCTATGGTGGGTTGGGTGAAACTGAACGCGGACGGTTCGCTTTTGCGTGCAATTCCTTCAGGCTTGGTCCCCACAGCAGGGTGTGGTGGAGTTATGAGGGACGCGTCCCCAGAATTATATAATAGTCTCTTCGTATCATTATAAGAGTCATATTTGTAAAAAAAAAAACCTCAAAATAAGTGTTATGTTAAGTTTTTAATGTAATATTAATTAATTTTTTTCTAGTTTTACCCCTGATAATTCTTGTAAAGTTATGTTGCACTATTTTCGAGCAAACATAATTAATAAAGTTAATTTGGTAAAATAATTTTTCTCTCTCTTTCATTTATAGTTTCTTCTTAATCTGTAAGAATATTTTTAATAAAATCTAAAATATTAATTGCATTTCTTAATTCTTGTGTCAAGACCTTGAACGTCAAACAAAATGGGACAGAAGGGGTATCGGACTTAAATATAAGCAAACAAACTAAATACATGCTAATTAAGAATACTCCCTCCTGTCCATATTATAAGAAACAAAAAGGTGTCTTTTTTTGTCCAAAATATAAAAAACATACATCAATTTTTAAGTATATTAAATGCTAATTTCAAATTATGCCCTTATTTATAGTTGTGAAATTAATTATGAGTCATCATTTCACTCATTTCATAGAAGGGGTATTTTTGAAAGAAAAATAAATCCTTATGTGTATTTATTAAAATTAGCTTATTTTAATGTTTTTTCTTGATCCGTGTGAATTAGAAAGAAAGACAAAATATAAAAGATAATTTCAAAATTAATTTAAAAAAGCAAAACAAATAAAAAATAAAAAAGCAAAACAAATAAAAATAAAAAAATTTGAAATATTTTACAAAATATAAAAATAAAAAAAAATTGAAGAAACTTTGGAAAAAAAAATAAGAAAATAATCGATTGTGGAAGGAAAGTGGATACTCGAGGGGGGAGAGAGTATGAAACGTGGGTTGATTTTTTTTCATATATAGAAGAAAATAATAGATTGATATAGATTGAGTTTACTTGTGTTCTGCAGGGATGGTAATGGGTGGGGCGGGTGCGGGTAAATTATACTTTTAGTTGTTTGTGTTTATTTTAAGTTTTAGTTTTATTTCTTATGTATTATTTGTTTCGAATTAGTTTCTTATGTGTAAAGGTTATACCAATGTGATCCATTTGTTTCGAAGTCCCTTATGTTACAAAATTTATACCAATGTGGTCCATTTTTTTGCGACATAAGGGACAAAAAAAGAGATCACATTCGTATAATTTTTATAACATAAGAGACTTTTTCAGAACAAAAAAGAAAATGAGGGATCATATTGGTATAACTTTTACACATAAGGGGTCAATTCAGAACTTTTAATACATAAGGGACCAATCTGAAACCTAAAATAAACATAAGGGACCAAACATATAATTTAGCCTGGATAATACTTCCATCGTACCCATACCGTTAATACCCACAGATATTTATGCGAGTAACGGATATCCATGATTATCTATGGGTAGTTAAAAATTTGACATAAAAAATAATACAATATAATATAATAACATATTATATTAACATTGTATAATGTATTATACGCATTTACATAATTGTATTATTAAGGGTCCATTCACTAAAAAACATCAACTAATGTAAGAAATAAAAATTATTTCATCCCAACGTAATAAAAAATATCATAGTATATATATTGTATATTTAATAAAAATAATAATTATAACGAATATACAAATATCCGTGGGCGGATACAATAATCTTCACCCCCATTTAATAACTAATCATTTATTACCCATTGCGGGTAATTTGTGCAGTATCCACGGGTGCTTTAGCTTTTTACTATTGCCACTTTTTGCAATTAAGTGTCGGCAGCATCTTTCAAGTACTTATACATTATTTAAAAGATAGGAAAATATTTCTTTTTTTTTTAATATATAAATGATTGGAAAATATTTCTCCCTCATTAACTCTCTCATAATTCTAATTTATATCAAACTATTCATTACTTTAAAATATTTAAAAGTATTAATTATTTTTTTAATAATATCTTTATCTAAAAAAATCTATTTCTATGATATACTTATTCGTTTTTTTAAATTATCGTATTTTTAATGATATATTTAATGTCATGGAATTGGTAAATTTCGCAATTTTATATATACATGTGCGTTTGATGGTTAAAATATTAATGTATTAGTAATATTATTTCATTTTGAAACAAAATATCTACATTCTTCAACTTCTTATCTCTTATTTCATTAATCCAAGAATGTTATTTCAAATTTGATAATATATATTGAATATATTTATGAATGACATTCGAATGACTTTCTAGCACTACAAGAAAACCGGGATTTAGCGTCGGTTAAAATTGTGGTTTAACATCGGTTACAACCGCCACTAAGCATCATTTCCATCGGGCCCGAAACCGACGACAAATCTGGCGACGCTAAACTACTCTGCGTCGGTGTTTCTTAACCGCCAGAAGGCAACATTTAGCGTCGATTTTTTTTTTATTTATTTTTTTTTAAATTCTGGTTCATGTATTTTACCAACAACACACACTCAAATTTATCAGATTAGAAGGGCTAAGATTACCCTCCAAACATAATCACTACTAGAATCACCATAACCTAAATATTTCTCACCTCATATCCAACTTAAGACCAATTGCAGAGGAATGGTGCTATCGTCAATAGTAGTTTATAGTTTTACATTATAAACAAAATGGACATGGAAAAGCAAAGCCAGCAACCCTGGCTTATCAATGAAGTTGGGGGCTATATGCGAAATGAAGCAATATCCTCTAATGTTACATACAGCAAAGGCCAACAAAACAATCTAAATTGAACATTCAAGTGTAAAATTTCCAAAGTGGATTATAGCACTGACATTTATTCTATCAAATCTACAATTAAATGCCAAAAACTGACAGAATATTGATATTCGACTTAAAATGCATATGTAAGAATATATAGCCTTATCCAAGAACTAAAACTAAAACTGCATTTGGGGAGTGTATCCAATTGCTTGATGCATATGGGGTGACAATATCAACAAGCTTTTCAACGATCTGCAATAGGTAAATCCACAGAATAAGTCCATTATTGTAATTTGCAAAATGTGTCAAAACAAAACACTTATTTCTCACTGACATTTGAAACTTCTAAACCTTATTATGACCGTTCTTTATTGGGTATCCATTCAGACAAGGGAATGCAGGAAAATGGAAATCATGAATGAATTCAACAATGGTAGGTTCAAATGAGGAATTATTCCTTCCTACAAAATTCTAAAATTGATATTAGAATCCTAGTCATATACCTCTTCTAATATTTTGGACCAAAGGGATTTCTTTTGCAAGCTCTTCACGAGCTTTCTTTGATGCTTGAGTCACTCTGAAAAGCTGTGAGACCTTCCCCTACAATTATAAAGAAACTGACCTCTCAAAAAATAGTTGATTACTGAAGAACATAATTTGCAAAGATCCAGAAATTACAATTAAGAATATATTTTAGTCAAACAAAAGACTTCATTGCTGATAACAGTAGATACAAACATTTTTGTCCAAGACTTTCATGAAATCATGACATTATTTTTACAAGATAGCTTTCTACTCGAACATAAGGTCAAGCAGTCCTAATACAAAGTATTTCTGAATTCTCTAACAGTTGAGAGGAAGATTTAAGGACTTCATATCATAAGTAGGAAACAGTACACTATACAAACAACATTAGTTATAGATTACACACTCCCCAAATAAGGATACATCTAGTCTGGTATGCTCCAAAAATGCATATTTGTAAATTGTAAGGTATAACAAACAATGCCACACAGCATACATGCAAGATAACCAAATTATTGACATCAGTGATACAAGAGGCAACAAGTATTCAAACCCATCATTTTGTATCCACCAAAACAAGGCTAAGTAAAACTCAAAATTTCCTCCTCACAAAATAGCAATGATTCTTAACAGAAAATAATTGCTAATCAGGAAAAAAAAAGAGCAAAAAATGAAGGTGTAGAGCAAAACGTTGATAGCTAGCTTCCCTGTGGAAAGCAACTTTGTCATTATCAACAGCGAAGATAGAGACAGAGTTGAAACGCCAAACACAGAATCACAGAATCACAGTTGAAATCACAGAATCAACCACGCACGCACGCACGCACACATCACAGTTGAAATCACAGAATCAACCACGCACACATGCACGCACACACACATCACAATTGAAATCACAGAATCACACACACACACACACACACACACACGCACATCACAGTTGAAATCACAGAATCAACCACGCACCCACGCACAATCACAGTTGAAATCACAGAATCAACCATGCATGCACGCACGCACACACACATCACAGTTGAAATCACAGAATCACACACACACACACAGAGACCAGTGATGGTGTGCGTGAGAACAAGAAGCGCAATGACGATGTCGCCAATCTCAAATGAGGCAAGCTCAGCAACGGGTTGCAAATCCTCCAAATCCTGCTGCCCGAGAACGGTTCTATGCGAGAAGATGAGGGAAAAAGGAAAGAAGGGAAGGGAAAAACATCTCCTTCTCTTCGCGAACCATAACCTCCGAACGCCGCCACGACATCCGAGAGTTCCTCGGCGAAGACAGCGCCGCCTCTGCAACAGCTCTTGCAGCTCTGGCGGACTCTTGCAGCTCCTCGTCGAATCGTGCCTTGGACCTCCTTCCGGATGAAGGGGAGAGGAGGAGAAGCTCCCTTAGTGGCTAGGGCATTCGCGGAGGCAGAAAGAAAAGGGGCGTGCAGGAAACGAGGGAAAAATTAGGGGAAAAGAGTGCGGGAAACCAAGACAGGAATGGCGTTGGTTCATAACTGACGGCGCTCTAAAATTTTAATCGACGGCAAATAACGTGCCCTAGGGATAACGTCAGGTGATGGAAACCGCCGCTATGCAACCAACGCTAAAATCCCGATTTTCTTGTAGTGTAGTTTTTCAAAAAAGACAAGAAATGATTGATAAATTTTGTTTCTACGAAGAATTAAGAAGAATCCTTGCAAAATAGTCATGTAATCGAAGTTATTAATGTTTTATTTCATTAATATGTTTCGTAAAAAAAATTATTAATATGTTATCTTATTGTTTAACCCTAAATACACAGTGTATTTCCTTTGATAAAATGTAGGAAATTGAAAAATCTCCTGATTTTGAACCATTATTTGGTCTAGCTAGCTATAAAGTCATAATCAATGATGAATAGATAATAATATTTGTAACTAAAAAATATCTGAAGTTTTGTCTTTATTTTTATTTGGTTTGTATATTTTATGTTTTTTATGCATGTTTTTTCAAGCTTACAATGTTACCTCAGACACTGTTAATTTTGTATATATGCCATGTTTTGACATTTTGAGTAACACGTGTATGGTTAATTGGTTATTTTAACAATTGAAAATTTACAAAATGTTTGTTTGGTTAATATATGCATATACATATTGATATTTGTTAATAATAATATGTCATATGAAAATTAGTGTAATGAAATACTAGAAATGTATAATCACGTCCCTTAAAACCAACATTAAATAACACAATGCGATATAATAATACATACTATAGCGTAACCGTGCTCGTCTTGCTGCTAGTATTCCACAATACGAGTGTTGTGCATGGATTCTTGTTGCCTAAGCCTTATAAAAAGAAAAAATGATTCCTTAATCCTCAATAAAAAGTGACAAAGGTGAGTGGAGTCCATTATGCACGTCTTGCCGCTAGTATTCCATAATACAAGTGTTGTGCATGGATTCTTCTTGCCTAAGCCTTATAAAAAGAAAAAATGCATGATTCCTTAAAAAGTGACAAAGATGAGCGGAGTCCATTATCAAGAGCAACAACACATAGAAAGAGGATGAGTGGAGACAAGAAACGACGACAACGATAGAAAGCAAGGACAATTTTGGGAATTTTTATATTAAATTAAATTTGGTATTTTAGTTGATAAATCTTAAATATAAAAAATAGATTAAAACAATATAATAAATCGAAGCTGTAGATATTTTAATAAAAAAATGAAATCGAAACAATAAATTACTAAAAAAATTAAACTAGTAATAGTATAATTAATTAATCCATAAAATTTACTTAATAGTGTATAATTAAAGTCATTTTTTATATTGTTTTGTTAAAAAATTATTTATTTTGGAAAAAATATTTTAGGATTTTTTTATCATTTTATTTTTGGAAAAAATATTTTATCTATTAACTAAAAAAGCAGATATTAAATTATTTTTTATTAAGTTGTTTTTGGTTTTATTTTTTAAACAAACGGATATATTTACTTAAGTGTGAAGTTATGAAAAAAGAGAACATGTACTATATATGACAGTTTCTTTTTCTTTCAAATAAACTCTTACTTTAATAGGGAGTAAGTAAAGTAAAAAAGTGGAAAAAGTAAACTAATCGGGCGGGAGTATAAACAAGATCACGACGATGGCCTTTGCCTTTGTGAATTGTGAAGACTGAAGATCAATTAATTAATCAGTAAGTAATCAGTAGAAAGAGGATGAGCGGAAGGGAGAGAAACACTGGGAAGGGTAGCAAGGAAGAGGAAGGTGGAGGAGGAGGGTGGGCGTCATTTTGGAAAGGAGTCGGTGCAGCAGCAGAAATGGTTGAAGGCAGTGGTAGCGGTGGCGCCGCCCACACTAACGAAGGTGCTGCCGCTGTGTGGACCAAACCTAAGGGGGGTTGGGTGAAACTGAACGTCGATGGTTCTCTTCGTTCTACAGGTGAGATTCCATCAGCAGGGTGTGGTGGAGTTCTAAGGGACGCCTCGGGGAAATGGCTGTACGGCTTCGCTCAAAAGTTGAGACCCAGTTTAAGAGAGGACGAAGTTGAGAAGGAGGGGATTTTAATAGGTTTGCAGTGGGCCGCTCATGGAAAAGGTGTGAGGAAGCTGGCGGTTGAGTCAGATAATGAGGGGATAGTGAATAAGGTGAATAGTGGGAGCGGATCTGATCGTCTCATCCTTGAAATAAGGAAGCTTCTTAATGATAGATCTCTCTGGCAACAAGCCACGTTGACTTGGACCCATAGAGATGCAAATCAAGTTGCCGATAAACTCGCCGACATCGCTCGCAGCTTGACTTCTTTCGATCTGAAGGAGATCGATTCTGCCCCGCAAAACTGCCTCACTGCTCTTGAGAAGGATAGCAAGGCCAAGGAAGGCGAAGGTGAAGGAGGAGGAGGAGGATGGGCGTCAATGCTTTTGAAAATAGGCGGTGCAGCCGTTGCAACGGGTGTCGTAGCCGGTGGCTTATACAGTGTCCTGAAACAGCCCGATCAGGAAGGCGCTGTGTGGACCAAACCTATGATGGGTTGGGTGAAACTGAACGTCGATGGTTCGCTTTTGCCTGATATTCCATCTGCAGGGTGTGGCGGAGTTCTAAGGGATTCATCCGGAAAATGGATGGACGGGTTCGCTCAAAAGTTGAGTCCCGGTTTGAAAGTGGATGAAACCGAGAAGGAGGGGATTTTAAAAGGTTTGCAGTGGGCTCGTGGCAAAGGTGTGAAGAAACTGGTGGTGGAGTCAGATAATGAGGGGATTGTGTATATGGTGAATAGTGGGTTTAGATCTACTGATCCTCTCATCTGTGACATAAGGGAGCTTCTTAATAATAGATATCTCTGGCATGCCACGTTGACTAGTATCCGTAGAGAAGCAAACCAAGTTGCTGACAAAGTCGCCTACAATTCTCATGCCTTGACTTCTTTTGATGATCTGCACGAGTATGGTCCTCATTCGCCCCCGAGAAACTGCCTCTATGCTCTCTCCAGAGACGCACGGTGATCGATTCCCAACGATCTACTTATATAATGTCGTTCAATATGTTTGCTTTTGGTTTGGTTTCAGCACTGTTTCCGTGTTTGGTGATTCTGCTTTAAACGTTGTTTCTATTTTTTGTTTTCTTGTTCAGTTGGTGAAGTTGTGTTGCTTGCTATGCTTAATGAAATACTATTGTTCTTCTCTCTTTCATCTGTTACTTCTGGGTGGGATGTCTATGCAATTTACTCAAGAATTGTGCGTCTGCAAGGCTGGAGCAGTATTGTTTGTACAGTAACCAAACAAGCAAGCACTTATTATTATTATTATTATTATTATTTTTTGGTTTGCTTTTAAGTTTTAACTGATTGACCTCACAGTCACGTAAACGTACGTTTAATTACTTGACTAATTTTTGCTGGAAGTGGTAATTAATGAAGGTTGTCTTTGAAATTCAAATAGTAAACTTTATTTGTAATCACAGATTATTTTATTGCGATTAGTAGTCATAGTTGCGTTGGTAATTGTTGTGATATAAGCCGTGTTGGTTTCTGTAGCAGTTTATAATTGTACAACACAAGCTGTAAAGTAGTAATTTTCTTCCGATGAGCACTTTTTTTTTTTTTTATATAAATTCCAATAAGCATTTGTTAATTTTTACTTTACATTTTTATTTATAACTTGTATTAATCTTTTTTATTTTCCATTGTTTTTTACATTTACATTTTTTGCTTTTTAGCATTCCTATTTTTCTTATATTTATATTTATATTTAAATATAAAATTTTCTTTTCATTTTTTCTTTTTTTTTGTTTCTTTGGTTTTTAAATTTTTTTACTTTTTTAAATTTGTTATTTTTTACTTTTTTTTTTGATATTTTAAATGATTACTTTTCTTTTGCATCCCGATGAGAAAATGTTAGATGTTGTCGTAATAATTTTATTGTCTTTGAACACATATCTATTTTATAAATGTCTTTATTATTTATAAATTATTATTTTACCTTTAAGTCTCGACAGGAAATATTACATATTGCCGCTATAGTCTCATCACTTATCAAATTTTGTTAATTCTTTTAGTTGTTTAAGTTTTTTATTTTATTTTATTTTTGTTCTTATAAATATCTTTATTGTTTATAAATGACTATTTTGCTTTTAAGTCTCAACGCGGAAACATTACATGTTGTTGGTATAACTTTATTGTCTTTTAACAAATATCAAAGTTTTTAAATGTCTTTATTATTTATAAAACATTATTTTACTTTTATTTTCGACGAGAAAACGGGAAAGCATTACATGTTGTCAGTATAAATGATTACTTTTCTTTTGAGTGCTAGCAAGAAAACATAAGATGTTGTCGGAATAATTTTATTGCCTTTGAGCGCATAACAATTTTATAAAAGTCTTTATTATTTATAAATTATTATTTTATTTTTAAGTTTTGATGGGAAAACATTACATATTACCGCTATAATTTCATCATATATCAAATTTTATTAATTCTTTTAGTTGTTTAATTTTTTATCTTATTTTTTTATTTTGTTTATATAAATGTCTTTATTGTTTATAAATAATAAATGATTATTTTGCTTTTAAGTCTAACGAGGAAACATTACATGTTGTCGGTATGATTTTATTTTCTTTGAGCAAGTATCAAAGTTTGTAAATGTCTTTATTATTTTACCTTTGAATTTCGACGGGAAAAAAAGGAAACATTACATGTTGTCGATATAAATGATTATTTTTCTTTCGTGTACCAACAAGAAAACATTAGATGTTGTCGGAATAATTTTATTGTCTTTGAGCACATATCAGTTTTATAAATCTTTATTATTTATAACTTGTTATTTTGTTTTCAAGTCTTGACGGGGAAACATTACATATTACCGCTATAATTTCATCATGTATCAAATTTTATTTGTTTATTTTTAGTTGTTTATTTTTTTAATTTTATTTCTTTATTTTGTCCTTATAAATGTCTTTGTTATTTACAATGATAAATAATTATTTTGCTTTTAAGTTCCAACGGGAAGCATTACATGTTGTCGGTATAATTTTATTGTCTCTGAGCACGTATTCATAATTGTCTTATTATTTATAAATAACAAATAATTATTTTACTTTAGAATCTCGACGGGAAAACGGGGAAATATTACATGTTGTCAGTACTAATGATTACTATTCTTTTGCATCCTGACGAGAAAATATTAGATGTTGTCGAAATAATTTTGTTGGCTTTAAGTACATATCAATTTTATAAACAATTTATTATTTATAAATGATTATTTTACTTTCGAATCTCGACTAGGAAACGGAAAAATATTACATATTGTCTTTATAAATGATTTTTTTTTGTCAGTATAATTTTATTGTTTTTGAGCACAATATCAATTTTATAAATTTTTTTTTCTTATTTATAATTTTTTTTGAGTTCCGACAGGAAAACAACACATGTTATTGATATAATTTCATTATCTTTTATCACATGGAAATTTTATAAATCTACTTAATATTTACAAATGATTATTTATTCCTGAGTCCCAACAGGAAAACATTACATATTGTTTATTCTCACTACTAATTATGTTTGTCACAATGTAAAACTTTCATTTTATAAACGAACTAGTGCGTGTACCCGTGTGATGCACGGGGCATATAATCTCATCTCTAGTTAATCTTTATTGTTCGTTAAAAACCCAAAAAGATGCATAACAATTCCTTCATCCATCTTTAAAAAGAAGTTATATGAAAATGACATTAAAAAGATAGGTTATATGGGAACCTGTATTTAAAAAAATAAAATAAAGGAGTGCAAAAAACGTGACCCCATGGAATAGAAAAAAAAACATGCAAGGGTGAGTTATCCTAATACTAATCTCTTATACAAAATCATTCCCTACACCATATCAATGGAATAAAGTAAATATTTGTTTTAAGGCAACTCATAATGAAATTTAATTTGGTTTCACAGTAAGGACCTGTATATGGTTGTGTATACTGTTATTGGCTATACTTGATGGTTCCAGCTTCTACACCAAACAGTGTACTTAGTTTCACTATAAACGTAGTAAAATCCCTGTGATGGTCACTTGGAAAATATCAACAGTGCATTTGGTTTTGAATTAAATGATTCACTTCAAAGAGTTTAACATTCTACATTCTACAAATAAAATTTAACTTCAGATTTTGATCATTCTACATTCTTCGATCTATCATATTTGCTCTCACATCCAATCATCTCAATTAATAATAAAAGATAGCAGTACATGGAGGAACATCAATACACATATATGATCTTTGATATTGAGCCACCCCCGACAACCAAGACCTTTTTTTTTTTAAATGAAGCAAAAGGAGCCTCGTTAAAACCTTCTGATGCAAAACCCTCCTTAGGGAAAAAACATCTAGAAGAAAAAAGAGTACTCCTCTCATAATCAAAGAGGTTTTGTCAAGGATAGAAACATTTCTGACTGTGTCTGTTTAGCCTCTGAGGTGGTGAACTTGCTTGATAAGAGATCTTTTGGGGGTCAACTGGCCATGAAGATTGATATCAAGAAAGCCTTTGATACCTTGGATTGGGATTTCCTTAACACTGTCCTCAATGCTTTTGGTTTCAGCACTCAATTTTGCAGGTGGATCGTTTTTCCTTCTAGATGTTTTTTCCCTAAGGAGGGTTTTGCATCAATGCCTTTGAGAGGAGTACTCTTTTTCCTTCTAGATGTCGGCGCATCGTTTCCCTGCGTGAATCAACGACTTGCACAGCAGTAAGATCGTGACTTCTATTCTGTATCGCTGTTAAGATTTCGACAAGTGTACCGAATCGTACAAGTAATACAGTGACAAGTAGAGTATCGTCTCCATGAGGATTGTGATCGATTACTTAACTCAATAAAGTTCGTATTTATTTTGAACGAGAATCAATTCTTGGTATTTGGATTTTAGGATACTTGTAGCAATAAGCAATAACAAAGACAAACTATTTGTATTTCAATCAATTAGAAATGACAAGGGATAGAATCCTTTTGTTTTCACCTGTATATTTTTGAATTCAATTCCAATGCAAATAACCTATGAAGTATTTGAAGTTTAAATCTGCAAGTTTAGATTAATGAAAATTTTGAATTAACAAGTCCTAATTCCTTAGGTGCAAATTAATTAAATCAAGCACAAAGATTAAAGATTCATACAAACTCATACCACAAGAATTATATTCCTATAACCCTATTAAGCATGTCCAATGATCCCAAAGCAAGTCTAAAACCCCAATTCTCCAATTAATGATAAGACCCTAGTTCAATTCAATAGTGATCAATTATCGAAATGCATAAAAGAGATAAAGGATCAAATAACATAAATTAAATTTGTATTGAAATTCTGAATCCGGTTACATAAAGATATCCACAAAATTCATATAACTCTTGCCTAATAGAGTTTAGCTACTCATAGAGAACAAGGAACCAAACCAGAAATTCATGAAGAGGAGAGGAAGAAATTGAATCTTATCATTCACCGTACCTCCAAAATATCAAAGTTCGAACCCTAGATAAGTCTCTAAATTGTCTATTTATAGTTCAAGGTAAAAAGGTGTGAAAAACCAAGCAAAATCGTGAAAGAACGCTGAATTCCGCGTCAGGGGGTTCCCGCAGCACGAGCGTGTTGCAGGGCCGTGGTTGGCTTTGTCTCTCGCTGAAGTTGTGCAGATTTTCGCCTCGAAGCACGGCTATGCTTCACTCAGTTTTTGCAGATTTTATTGTTTTAAGCTCCCGAATTGGTCCCAACGTCCGTCCAATCGATTTTTCTCCTTTTTCCTAGGGCGAATACCTTTGGTTAAGCTCTCATTCCTATGCACTTAGAGATAATAAATCATAGAAAACACTAATGTACAATTTGTTAGAATGAATCCAAGTGAACACATCAAATCAAACAATTTAAGCAAACAATCACTTTGAATTCTCTTCATTCACAAAGCAATTCTCCAATTTAGCTCTATAAATCTACATGCGATGAAGATTTATCACAGCCCCAAACTTAGCTCTTTGCTTATCCTCAAGCAAACTCAATCAAAAACACGGGTTGGATTTCAAATACTTCTAATTCATCTAGGTGAACTTTTCATAAAAATTTTGACAATCCATGCACAATCAATTCGCCTACTTTTTTGAATTCATGTTTTCCAATCATCATAACTCAAGTAACTAAAATAAATTTCTTTATTCAGAGCCACAAATCAATTACCATTACTCCTTTCCAAATAAAGTGTTTCACTCCACTCAAGTGTCTAAGGGATACTGTTTGCACTCAATTCATGCCAAATGCAATCATCTACCATAGGCTTGACAAAATTCTAGAAAAGCAAATACATACAAATGCCACACACATTATGAGATCTTTTCAAGGGTGAAATGGGGCTTAGGTAAGGGAGGATATTTCTTTGGATCTAGCTTCCATAATTGGAGTTAAGAAATGCCTCTATATATTAGTACTTATCCATACCTTATATCAATTTACAAACTTCCCCCAAATTACCAGCAACTTTGTATACCAACAAGCCACGGGAGAACTTTTTCTTTGCTATCTCACTTTGATTTTTCTTTTCTATTCATCAATTTTTTTTAACTTAACAATTTGGTTTTTTTTATTGTTGTTCTCCTCTGGCCTGTTCATTTTTTTCTGAAGTGAACTATATGCACATGCTGTGTAGCCACCCCAAACTTAAGATTATTGCTTGCCCTCAAGCAACCCCAAACTTAATTTACAACCAAATAACCAATTTTATAGAAAACAATCTCTCAACTCCAATTTAAGGGGACAATTGGTTTTTTCAGTTATTGGCTTGTATTGTGCTTAAGATTCAACAAAAAGGCTTAAGGCTCAAAAGGACTAGCTAAGGATAAATTCACAAGGGTAGCCAATCAAAGGCTCTAGCTGTTTAAACAAAAATAAAGATCTCAATCATCTGTGTAAGTGTTCACATGCAATGCAAAAGCAATCAAGAACTGAGTCAAGTTCTGAAGAATTCATACAAATGGTGGAGCACTCAAGAATAAATAAAATTATGTTTAGGATCAAACATTCACTGATTTTTCTTTTGTAATGAGAAAAGATTCATGACCACTGAAATTCTCAAAAGTTACGGTTACAAGAAGCTGCTTAAAAAGGTTCATGTTAACAAAACTTTCAGCTCCTTGATCATACACGTCATGCACACAATAAGAGTAACAGTTCACACAAGATGACATGGACGCCATAAAGTAACAAGGAGCTCAGTCAGTCATAGGGTGCATGGTATCAACTTCACACAAAAAAGAAAAAAAATTCAACACAAAAATAAACAGCAAAAGAAAGGAAGGAAAGATAGAACCTTTGCGGTGAGCCGCCCGACGCCACCGCCAATGGGTTGTCTCCCATGAAGCGCTTTTTTAATATCATTAGCTTGACTCTTCAACACTCAAGTTAGGGTGGATAATATGAGAGGAAGAAGATTTCATCCTTCTACTTCCTTCTTTTGGAGAGAATTCCCATGTACTTAGCATAGGGAAGTAAGTATTCCCATGACTCAGCAATTATACATTTGGGATATTGTTTCCCCAACTATTTATCTTGAAGCACATCAAATTCATCCTGCGGAGGACCATTCTCTTCAATGACTAAGGGTTGAGCTGTCACATGAATCTCTCTATGCCTCACCCTTGTGTCCTCTTCTATGTCACTATTTTTGTTTTTCAATTCTTCTTCCAATGCCACAATGAAGTTATGTTCAATCTCTATCTCCACTCGCTTATGCTCAAATTGGGATAATTGCTCTGATAACATCTCACATTGAACCTCATATCTATCAAATGAATCTTGGTTGGCTCTCATGAATTCAACCAGAACATTTTTGAGGTAAGTATCCCTGTCATGGGATTCTTTAAATTTAGTTTGAGGATGTGACTCTTCTTCTTTCACCATGACTAAGAGATTCTCATCATCTGGTGATATGACCAAGAAATCCTCACAAGTTCCATTTCTATGTTTCCCTCAACAAAAATCACATCTAAGAGGCTGCATGCTACAAGAGCTCAGAGAATTGTGAGCAACACAATAACTTTATAAGAAGAGAAAAGAAATTTTAAATTTCTGATTTTTTTTATAAATAGAAAATAAGATCGTTCAAAATAATATTCATTTGCCTTGTTAAAAATCAATTCAACAATCTCCGGCAACGGCGACAAAAACATGTTAAGATTTCGGCAAGTGTACCGAATCGTACAAGTAATACAGTGATAAGTAGAGTATTTATTTTGAACGAGTATCAATTCTTGGTATTTGGATTTTAGGATACTTGTAGAATAAGCAATAACAAAGACAAACTATTTGTATTTCAATCAATTAGAAATGATTAGGGATAGAATCCTTTTGTTTCCACCTTTATGTTTTGAATTCAATTCCAATGCAAGTAACCTATGAAGTATTTGAAGTTTAAATTCACAAATTTAGATTAATGAAAATTCCTTTCCTATTAATCCCTTTGATTGAATTAACAAGTCCTAATTCCTTAGGTGCAAATTAATTAAATCAAGCACAAAGATTAAAGATTCATACAAACTCATACCACAAGAATTATATTTCTATAACCCTATTAAGCATGTCCAATGATCCCAAAGCAAGTCTAAAACCCCAATTCTCCAATTAATGATAAGACCCTAGTTCAATTCAATAGTGATCAATTATCGAAATGCATTAAGAAAAGAGATAAATGATCAAATAACATAAATTAAATTTGTATTGAAATTCTGAATCCGGTTACATAAAGATATCCACAAAATTCATATAACTCTTGCCTAATAGAGTTTAGCTACTCATAGAGAACAAGGAACCAAACCAAAAATTCATGAAGAGGAGAGGAAGAAATTGAATCTTATCATTCACCGTACCTCCAAAATATCAAAGTTCGAACCCTAGATAAGTCTCTAAATTGTCTATTTATAGTTCAAGGTAAAAAGGTGTGAAAAACCAAGCAAAATCGTGAAAGAATGCTGAATTCCGCGTCAGGGGGTTCCCGCAGCACGGGCGTGCTACAGGGTCATGGTTGGCTCTGTCTCTCGCTGAAGTTGTGCAGATTTCTGCTTCGAAGCATGGTTGTGCTTCACCCAGTTTTTGCGAATTTTATTGTTTTAAGCTCCCGAATTGGTCCCAACATCCGTCCAGGCGATTTTTCTCCTTTTTCCTAGGGCAAATACCTTTGGTTAAGCTTCCATTTCTGTGCACTTAGAGATAATAAATCATAGAAAACACTAATGCACAAACGTTAGAATGAATCCAATGAATACACCAAATCAAACAATTTAAGCAAACAATCACTTTGAATTCTCTTCATTCACAAAGAAATTCTCCAATTTAGCTTTATAAATCTACATGTGATGAAGATTTATCAATTGCCGCTGTCAATTGCGGCATCTCCATCGTGCACGCGGGTGTTCGCTCCTATTCATGATCTGCCTATCTCAACATACCACACAATTGTAGCATTCCAAAAATTTCTCAATAATTATATATGTTTATAGATGAGTTGATCTTGGTAAATACGGTGATTTATCTAATTATAATTCACTTTATTTATTTTATGGTAGAAATATCATATTATTTTGGCATTGTATTTAAAATATTAGTTTAAAAAAATTACAATATTTTGGGAGGCTGAGCATTTTTATTTAAATTAAATATATTGGAATGCGTTTTCATGAGAGAATGCTTTAAAAATAAAGAAAAATACAATGTATTATGAGTTTAGATATTTATTTGACTTAGAAATCCATTTATTTTATGGATTACTATGTGCACCCGTTGTTTTGCTTGCGCACACCCCTACTCTCACTAACTCATGTGACCTTACTTGAATCGGATGGGCCAAGCCCACTCTTTCTCCCTTCACCATGCAGATCCTTTCTCTCCCCACTCATTTTCCCTTTACTGAAACCCTAAAAACATGAGAGAAGCTCCCTCACATCCCATGGAGACCGCCGCCGCCGCCGCCGTCCCTTCTCCCTCCTCAACTGCCTCCGTCCGACCATGTATGACCAAGAAAATTACATATTCTTGCTCCTCTCTTCATCCCCTGCACATCTATCCGGTTAGATTTCAAAACAGAGCAGATCTGAAAATGTGATGCAAGGCGTCTTGGTCACCAATGAAAGCCTATACATGTCACTTTATATTAATGGTTCCAGCTTAGGTGACCAATGAAAGCACATCGTGTGCAGCTATCTAGAAAAATGTGTCTTGCATCTTCATAATAATAGTGCTAACTTAGATGACCAATGAAGAGACAGCGGTCAATGTGCAAGATGCATTAAGAATATGCGTTGCAATTAAACCTGCTAGATTCATTGGGCCAATGAATAGTCATGCCTTTTCAAATAACGCAATCCCATTGGTTAGCCGACCCAAAATTCAAATAAGGATAGACACATATTAATGTCACACGTGTTACCGAACATACACAATTTATGCGTTGCATTGGGAATATGTGTTGCAATTAATGTGATGCATTGGGAATATGCGTTGCATTGGGAATATGCATTGTAATTTATGCGATGCATTGGGAATATGCGTTGCAATTAATGCGGTGCAGCGAAAGGCATTGGCTAGAAATTCGGTGCCGTCTTAGTCACCAATGAAAGCCTATACATATCACTTTATATTAATGGTGCCAACTTAAGTGACTAATGAAAGCACATTGTGTGCAGCTATCTAGAAAAATGTATTTTGTATCTTCATAATAATGGTGCCAGTTTAGATGACCAATAAAGAGACAGTGGTGAATGTGCAAGATGCTTTGGGAATATGCGTTGCAATTAAACCTGCTAGATTCATTGGGCCAATGAATAGTCAAGTCTTTTCAAATAATGCAATCTCATTGGTTAGCCGACCCAAAATTCAAATAAGGATAGACACATATTAATGTCAAGCGTGTTAACAACTAATGCGATGCATTGGAACTATGCGTTGCAATTTATGCGATGCATTGGGAACATGCGTTGCAATTAATGCGGTGCAGCGTAAGGCATTGGCTAGAAATTCGATGTCATCTTGGTCACCAATGAAAGCCTATACACGTCACTTTATATTAATGGTGCCAACTTAAGTGACTAATGAAAGCACATTGTGTGCAGCTATCTAGAAAAATGTGTCTTGTATCTTCATAATAATGGTGCCAGCTTAGATGACCAATGAAGAGACAGTGGTCAATGTGCAAGATGCATTAGGAATATATGTTGCAATTAAACCTGCAAGATTCATTGGGCCAATGAATAGTCATGTCTTTTCAAATAACGCAATCTGATTGGTTAGCCGACCCAAAATTCAAATAAGGATAGGCACATATTAATGTCAAGCGTGTTAACGAACAGACACAATTTATGCGTTGTCTTGGGAATATGTGTTGCAATTAATGTGATGCATTGGGAATATGCGTTGCAATTTATGCGATGCATTGGGAATATGCATTACAATTAATGCGGTGCAGCGAAAGGCATTGGCTAGAAATTCGGTGCCGTCTTAGTCACCAATGAAAGCCTATACATATCACTTTATATTAATGGTGCCAACTTAAGTGACTAATGAAAGCACATTGTGTGCAGCTATCTAGAAAAATGTATTTTGCATCTTCATAATAATGGTGCCAGCTTAGATGACCAATAAAGAGACAGTGGTGAATGTGCAAGATGCTTTGGGAATATGCGTTGCAATTAAACCTGCTAGATTCATTGGGCCAATGAATAGTCAAGTCTTTTCAAATAATGCAATCTCATTGGTTAGCCGACCCAAAATTCAAATAAGGATAGACACATATTAATGTCAAGCGTGTTAACAATTAATGCGATGCATTGGAACTATGCGTTGCAATTTATGCGATGCATTGGGAATATGCGTTGCAATTAATGCGGTGCAGCGTAAGGCATTGGCTAGAAATTCGATGTCGTCTTGGTCACCAATGAAAGCCTATACACGTCACTTTATATTAATGGTGCCAACTTAAGTGACTAATGAAATCACATTGTGTGCAGCTATCTAGAAAAATGTGTCTTGTATCTTCATAATAATGGTGCCAGCTTAGATGACCAATGAAGAGACAGTGGTGAATGTGCAAGATGCATTAGGAATATATGTTGCAATTAAACCTGCAAGATTCATTGGGCCAATGAATAGTCATGTCTTTTCAAATAACGCAATCTGATTGGTTAGCCGATCCAAAATTCAAATAAGGATAGGCACATATTAATGTCAAGCGTGTTAACGAACAGACACAATTTATGCATTGTCTTGGGAATATGTGTTGCAATTAATGTGATGCATTGGGAATATGCGTTGCAATTTATGCGATGCATTGGGAATATGCATTACAATTAATGCGGTGCAGCGTAAGACATTGGCTAGAAATTTGGTGCCGTCTTGGTCACCAATGAAAGCCTATGAACGTCACTTTATATTAATGGTGCCAACTTAAGTGACTAATGAAAGAACATTGTGTGCAGCTATCTAGAAAAATGTGTCTTGCATCTTCATAATAATGGTGCCAGCTTAGATGACCAATAAAGAGATAGTGGTGAATGTGCAAGATGCATTGGGAATATGCGTTGTAATTAAACCTGCTTGATTCATTAGGCCAATAAATAGTCATGTCTTTTCAAATAACGTAATCTCATTGGTAGCCCACCCAAAATTCAAATAAGGATAGACAAATATTAATGTCAAGCGTGTTAACGAACTTACACAATTTATGCGTTGCAATTAATACGATGCATTGGGAATATGCATTCCAATTAATGCGATACATTTGGAATATGCGTTGCCTAGGAAATATGTCTTGCAATTAATGCAATGCATTGGAAATATGTGTTGCAATTAAACCTGCTAGATTCATTGGGCCAATGAATAGTCATGTTTTTTCAAATAACGCAATCTCATTGGTTAGCCGACCCAAAATTCAAATAAGGATAGACACGTATTAATGTCAAGCGTGTTAACGAACATACACAATTTAATGCGATGCATTGTGAATATGTGTTGCATTAGGAATATGTGTTGCAATTAATGCGATGCACTAAGAATATGTGTTGTAATTAATGCGATATCTTGGGAATATGTGTTGCCTAGGAAATATGTGTTGCAATTAATGTGATGCATTGGGAATATGCGTTACAATTAATGTGTTGCATTGGGAATATGCGAATTATGCTATCTTTTGTGTGAATCCATGCACATACTGGTTGTTTCCAATCCTTTGTTTCCAAATGCATATAAGCTATATTGGCAACTAAACCATCCATGTATCAGTTACACCAGAAGCAACATAAGGAATGTAGACTCATACAACAAAATGCAATCTCTTTTTTCTTAGTAAAGGTTAAAAAACTTTATTGAGTAAAGAAAGTCTACTTATACAAACCCCTCCATATATAATTATATGCAACATGCTAATTTAATTTGTTAAATCTCTTGCATTGGATAAAAAGAATAAATTGTTAATTTCTCCAAACTCCAAAATGGTGAGCAGTCATGAGTGAGCACTTTGTTTATAGGTCTTTTAACATAACCCAATGACCAAACCAATCAAATTCGCTCTCTCAGTCTTTCAAGTGGGCAGTTTTCTTTAAAACAATATACTTGATTACATGAACATATTCCATGTCAATAATGATCAAATTCAGTCAAAAGAAAATATGTTGTTGATTGAGACTTGAATAGGACCGACGACCGTTGAAAATTTGTGTTGTATCAAAGGAAAATTTGTGTTGAATAGGGGTTCTCCTGGTCATGCAGGTGGTGGGGGTATTTTCAGAGATAAAAGTGGGGCGGTTGTTGGCTGTTTTGCTAATTACTTTGGTATTACTTACTCTTTAGAAGCTGAGCTCTCTGCAGCCATGTTAGCTATTGAGGAGGCTAGGCGTAAAGGTTGGGTCCGTCTCTGGTTGGAGTGTGACTCTGCTCTGGTGGTCCAAGCTTTTAAGTGCCCAGAATTAGCTCCTTGGCATTTAAGAAATAGGTGGAAAAATTGCATTCACACAGCTTTGTCCATGTCTTTCAAGATTTCTCATATTTTCAGGGAAGGTAATCACTGTGCTGTTAAGCTAGCCTCTTTCGGAGTTTCTTCGAGGTGCTATACCTGGTGGAATTCTATTCCTAGTTTTATTAGGATGGATTTTTTCCGTAATAAGTTTAATCTTCCTAATTTTAGATTTAAGCAGTAGTTTTTTGGGTTTGCCTATTTTTTCCTTTTGTTGTATTTTGTTAGTTGAGTTGGGTGTGCTGCAGATGATTGTTAATGGCTTTGGTGCCAACAGAGTTGGGATGAAAGTTATTATTGTGATGCCTTGGCATGCCTTTACGGTGAGCTTCAGTCTCTTTTGTATAGGAGAGATCTTCTTTCCTACTGATGTCCTGTTTATTCCTACGCATGGGTTTTGGCCTAGTCCCACCATGTTTTTATTGTTCTTTTTTCCTTTTTTATCAATAAATTTTAGGGGGGGTACTCTTTTTCCTTCTTGATGTTTTTTCTCTAAGGAGGGTTTTGCATCAGATGGTTTTAACGAGGCCCCTTCCCTTTCTTTTGCTTAAAAAAAAAGTAGCATTGTTGAAAACCCAAAAAAAGAAGTCATTAGCATTCTTATATAGATGAATTGGACCCACGACCGAGCGACCATGGGTGTGCCTTCACCGCCGCAACAACACCTCCCTGTCAAAATAGAAAACATAGAAGAAGAAAAAAAAAAGCTATGAAGTAGAGAGAAAGCATGAAACTGAGAATGATGAAAGAGAGAAAGAGAGACATTGAGAGCCAAAAAGAGGAGGTCGACATAGCATCAAATCTGTTAACTTGTAATTACAACAACTGAATGACAAACTGTAGCATCATTTCATGATTGGAAGTGTAGATTTAAATCTCAAACCAAACACAATATAGTTTAATAAAAATAGGGATTGAAAAGAGCATGTAAAATCAAAGAAATAACAACCTATCTAGTAAAAGAGAGAGAACAATCAACGGTGGTTAGATGACCATGAGGTGGCAGTGGCTCTGGCGACTTGAAGCTCCGGTAGTGCTAGCCCCTTTTTCGGCATCAGATTTTGGCAACCGAAAAGGGATGATTTTTGGTTTTTTCTTGTAAAAGAGAAGACGATGATGGACATAGTTGTGTGTATTTAAAGAGACGATGAAAATGGTGGTTACAGAGCGACGTGGAACCCAACTACTCTGTGAACAAGGTGGAGAAAATTTTTTCTCCCTTGCTGCAAGTGATGACCGAGAAAGAAGATGATGGAGATAAAGAGAAAGGGAGAGAAGAAGGAAAGATGAAAAGCGGAAGTGGTGAAGAGGCATTCTTATCAATTTTCCAAGGCAGTCAAAATAATCTGTATCATTTTACTGCTATTAAGGAAACCAAGAGCAACTTTTGGAGACATGTGTTATCCATACAAAAGGCAACTGAAGTCCATTAGCTAAGAAATTTGGTGCCACCTTGGCTGACCAATGCATGTACCTTGGCTGACCAGTGCATTGGAATGTGGTTCTGCCTCTAACCTAACGAATGAATAGCTGACTTGTCAGCTGAACTATGTGGTAAGAATATATGTTAAGAAATTGGACTGAAAATGAGCGGGAAAACTAGCCCCTTGTCTTTTGCTTTAAGTAATAAGAGATGTATTTCAAAAATACGTAAAAACAGATGAACTCGTGCATACGCACAGGTATCTTGCTAGTTCTAAACAGTAGATAGAAGATGCTTTACACGCGTAAGCAAAAACATTACTATCTATGAAACAAACATCAGTCAAATTCCATAATGTATAATTTTCAGATAATATTATTTTAATGTATAACTAGCCGAGACAACCTGTGCTAAGCACAAGGTAGCAAAGAAAAGCAGAACCTAGTAAAGTTTTTTGAGAGTACTGTGTAGGTATGTTTTTGTTGAAAAATATTTTTTGGCTGGAAAACAGATGAATGAGCTTTCATCACGTATTTTTACTGTACTTAAGTTTTTTATAGAGAAAATACCCAAAATAGTCCCTGAGGAATTCCACGTGACCCAAAATGGTCCCTGAGGAATTGAAAGTCCCAAAATGATCCCTGAGGATTACAAATGGGACACGTTAGTCCCTCCGGTAGTGGCCATTTAAAAATGTCACTAACAGTGATGATGTGGAACAATAAACGCTTATGTGGACTATTAACAAGCGCCACCATATATTAATTCGTCTTTTTTCAGCCCAATTTAGTCCCTGTGACATAAGCAGTCAAGAAAGAGACATATCAGTCCCTATTGAAACAGCCCAAATTAGCCCCTATCCTTTAAAAGGCCATTTTAGTCCCCATAAACCATTCTTCAACCTTATAGACTCCATTGTTGACCCTCCACAGTTTTGTACTCCGATTTTGTGCCCCTTTCCTCCATTGTTGATCTGGCCCACGGTGCTTCATCACACAACGCCCCATCACCCTCCAATGCTTGTCGTTTGTTACCAACGGCAGCACCATAACCAAACCACAAGGGTCATGCTGTTCTGGGGAGTGCTCCATCATGCCTCTGTGAAGCTTTCAAGAGCAGCTCTCAGTTAGGTGTTGTCTTGAATGTCACAAAGGTTTTGACTGTTCCCGCTGCTTGCAAAGTCTCTGCTCCTTCTCTCGGCAACTGCGGATGTGAGTTTTCTTTTTTGCTTAATTAAATCATCCCCATTTGACCTGTCTCAGATCAGAGTATTTTTGTTTTCATACAAAGTTTGGATTTTTTTTTTATCAACACAAAGTTTTGTTTTTTAAACATTCTGTTGAAGGAAAAAACAAATAATGGAGGAAAGGGGCACAGAATCGGAGTTACAGAACTGTGGAGGGTCAACAATGGAGTCTATAAGGTTGAAGAAAGGTTCATAGAGACTAAAATGGCCTTTTAGAGGATAGGGACTAATTTGGGCTAAAAAAAGTACACGTGTTCGAATTAATACACGGTGGCACTTGTTAACAGTCCACATAAACATTTAACGTGTCACATCATCACTGTTAGTGACATTTTTTAATGGCTACTAACGGATGGACTAACGTGTCCCATGTTTGTAATCCTCAAGGGATCATTTTGGAGCTTTCCATTCCTCATGGACCATTTTGGGTCACGTAGAATTCCTCATGGACTATTTTGAGTATTTTCTCTTTTTTATATTGATAATAGATTTTTTTAATAAATGTACTAATTAACAGGAATTTATATGTTGATATCAATTGAGTTATCTGAATTCCAAGTAAAAAAAAAACCTTAGCTTTTTACTATGGCATCTTCCGAATACTTATGCATTGTTTGAAGGATAGTAAATAATAGGGGTTTTTTTATTTACCAAAATGATGTATTCTCAATCAAAATTTACCAGCATTTTGGCAATGAGACTCTAGGGTACTAAGGAGATCTTGCATGTCTCCACATTAGTATAATATTGTCTATTTTGAGCCTTAAGGCTTCATGGATTTGTTTTTGGACATTTCTCAAAAGACCTCATACCAATGTGGGTATTTTTTTGCTTATAAACTCATGTTATTCTATTTATTTAGTCAATGTGAAACTTTGTTTGTACCTCAACATAGACTCACTAATTTAGTGGATCCCATGGGAATTTGACTCAATAACCTATCCTATATGTCATTTGTAATTAAATATCTCGAGTTTATGTAATTAATCATGCTATCGTTTAACTTAAATGGAGTGGAGAATGCGTCTTTTTTTATTTTATATTTTTGGTGAAAAAAAAAATAGAGTTAATCTAGTTAATTTTAAAATAGAGATTTAATACATTAGAAGCTAGTTGTACGAAATAAAAGTAATCCTTTATTATACATCCTTTATTATCAACAAAAAAATCCGGAACCTAAAGGCGCTGCTTCGCAGCAATTTCAATAAACCGAACCAAAAAATTAAACACGTGGCAGACTACGGAACAATGCCAGCCTAAACAACACACCGAACCTGTTATTTTAGATACCAAACTTGATAATAAAACTCACGTTTTTAAAGTTGTTAATATCATTTAATAGGGTCATTAACTAATAATCAAACCAATCAAAATAAATGAGAAAATTAGACAAATCCTAACAAGAACACATATTATAACACGAAAATAACCCTTAAAAAAATATATATCAGAAATCTTTATTTTCATATATGAGACAATTAGTCAAACATCATTAAATCTTTTAATTTAAACACAAATCAAATACATAATTTCAACGATATATTATGATTAACAAACCAAATAATATCAATGCAAATCACATACAGATTTTATGTACATTTTCATTAACAAAAAGAAAACAAATCGTATTATATCATCAATAAACAAAATAATATCAATGATATTATGATATCAAAGAGAGAAAAAATGCCACCATATAATTTCAACGATATTATATGATCTTGCCCTGTAAAAAAACGATATTATATGATATGATAACTAAATAATATCAATACAAATCACATGAAGATTTTGTGTGCATTTTTCATTATCAAATAGAAAACAAATCGTATTATATGATCAATAAACAAAATAATATATAAACGCAAAATAATTGAAAAACTGAAACAGTGAAGACAAAGAAGCTAATAAATACATTTTAACATGTAAAACTGAAACAGTGAAGGAATTCCTCACGTGTAAAACGTTTATATTATAAGATTATGAAGTAGTTCTTTACAATCTGATTGATATTAACTTCAAGGGAAAAATAATTCCTAAAATCATTTGATACCAATCAATACCACCACACGTTTTAAGACATATGTATAGCTGTATCCAATAATTTCCTTTAAGATGTGTTCATACCAAAAGTCATTAAGACAATGATTTCAAACCTTGAACACGTTGAGAAACTTTGCGCTGAAACAAGATACGGATATACATACTGTGTCCCTATAGTTGTATTTCATTGTTCCTCTATTAAATGGTTCACGATCCAACAGATATCACCAACAATCAACTGATCCTGAATCGAAAGTCAAATCATGCTAAATCAGTAAAATTAGACTATTTCTGACTGAAAGTTCAAAATTTCCTAACACAACAACAATCAATTATAAATTTCCATGAACCTAATCAGTTAGTGCGCTGCCAATATGATTCATTAAATTAAATCTATACAAATCAATTCTGGAAATACAAAAATTACTTTTTTATGATTAATTACCTATTAATTTTGATACCCTAATTGATTGTAACAGTTAGTACTCACTAATTTTAGAATCCTTATTTAACCCCTCTGCATATCGAAAGTTATTACATATTGCTTGAAATCAAGTAGTTGGAAACAATACACTTTATTAGGGAAAAACCGCAAATAGTTCTCACATGGCACCTACATACATGTTATCTTTAGAACTGAAAAACACTCAAAAGAGTGTACGTGTCATGATGCGTATAGTACGCAAATGGATGATCCTAGATCCTTCGAGTAATAGGAATAGGAAACATTACACCTTGGAGTTTGTCATGATGGATAGCAAGGTTTGATATGAACACCTCTCTTTCTGTTAATTCATTTATGTGTAAACAATATATTGTTCTATATAGTTAATGTTTTCAACATTTTGCCTTCAATTGTTTTTTGCAGTGTGACACTATTGGATGCAAAATACGTCAGCAACTGGTACACAAGTTTAAAGATTGTCTTCAAGAAGATGAGGTCTACGTGATTATCAATTTTCATGTAGTCGCTAATGAAGGGGATTATAGAGCCACAAGCCACAAATTTAAGCTTAGCTTTGATTGCGAATCTGAGGTTATTAAGCATAATAAGTCTAATTTTCCCCAAATCACTTACAAGTTCACACATCCAGCTGCTGTTTTTGATTCCACATATGATATCAACTATCTGGTTGGTAAGTCAAATTTATTAACAGTTTTAAGAATGTGTGATTACAAATTATTTCATTTACTTGAACATCACACTTATTCAATCATTTCACCATTTTCAGACATCATTGGAGTTCTTACTGGGTTGAGTAAAGAGAAAGTATTTGAAAAAAATGGGAAGAAGAACCAACTGATGACAGTCGAGCTTGATAATGAAGGGTAATAATACCATTGTATTTGCTGTATATTTTCTAAGAATTTCATAATAATTTCATATTTTCGTCACATGAGATATAATGAACAGTCTCTAATTTTATAATCTGTTATTTTTGTTATTACATAGCTTTCGATTCAAAGTCACTTTATTTGGGAATTTGGTTGAGGATTTGAAGTCATTCGTATCTCAATCTGAAGCGACTAATGTTGTCGTTGCTCTCCTTTTTTCAAAAGTCAAGACTTGGCAGGGTAATTATAATTAAATATCCATGTATCAATGTGTATTACAACGTAAATATGTTTATACTAAACATTGTCATGTGTTGGGTATAATGTTTGTTTTCAGGTAACAACAACATAAGTACCACATTCACATCCAAGATGCTTATAAACCCAGACATACCAGAGGTTGTTAATCTTAAAAAAATTGGTAAAGGTTTTGAGACATCAACCAAGGCATTGAGTCAATTGCCCGATAATTCAAAGATGACTCTTTTCGACGACTTCATCAAGTGTACACCAAGGTCAACAATTGGCATAATGAAAGAGTTTTATAGAAAAGGGAAAGCAACTACAACCACATAGGTTTGTCGTTTTTTATATCTTTTTTAAATGCAAACATTTATATTAGAAAATCTAATGATTACAGTATTTCAATTAGTATTTTAACAAAAAATTATGTTTTCTTTCACAGGATCCTAAATTTGAAATTTTGGCAACAATTTATGAGTTTGTGGATGAAAATAAATGGTATTATATTGCGTGTGCAATATGCAGATGCAGGGCAAATAGTGATTTTGGAATGTACTATTGCGGTACATGTGACAGACATGTTAAGGATGTCACCCCAAAGTATCCATAAATTGTCTTAAAATCTCTATTAACAAGTGCTTTTTTCAAAAAAAAAATTGTGTTAAAAAAATGGTTATTTGTTACGTAGGTTCGTTCTCAGGATGCGTGTCAAAGATGATACTACTAATACCATATTTGTGATTTTTGAACGTGATGCTGAAAAGTTGCTTAAACTATCATGTGCAAAGTTTATTGGAAAGCTTGACATGGTTAAAAAATTACACTGGATTTTGATATACAATACTGACTCAAAAACTAGGCCTATTTTAAATAATATGATTTTCAAACTGATGTCATTTTTATCAACTACCAAAATACTACGAAAAAAATATTGTTATGCCGGATGCGGTTCGAGCCTTGAAAGATCAAACATTATTGTTCAAGATCACTTGTGATCGAGGTTTCGGAGCAAAATATGAATCTTCTTATATAGTAAAGAGAGTCACTACTGAAGCTGGATTGATTCAAAAATTCATATATTATGCCCCTGACGAGGTGAATGAGGTAAATGGCTAAAATTCTTGACTTATTTTAAAATGTGACACCATCAACAATTGTTAATATAACGTATGTTGTTCTAGGTTCCATCTGAATAGATCTCAATAGATGATCAAGGGTTGAAAAAACGATCATTAGAGATTGATGCACAAGTGAGTGTTCAACATCTTAGTATATATAAATGTTTAGAGTTTCATGATATATATAATCACGATACTTTTATTATGAATTGTAGGATTTATCTGACAAATTTGATAAAACTCAAGATGCCAATGATAAGGGTGCTGAATCGTGTGAAAATGTGGTGGACCTATGTTCAGATGCCGATGTAGAACATAGCCAGAAAAGGAAATTGTTGGAACCTAAACGATTGAGAAGTTTAGACCCTCATTAATTTTGATGATAACAAAGTATTTTCAAGAGAACAAATTATCTTCTAACATATCTTTGAGTGTACAGGTAACAAAAGGTCATATATATGTACAAAACACTTAAGAAAGGAGAAGAAATTTACAAGAGAATTGAATACACTCCACTAATATCAGCGTCCGAACTCACTCCAGCGTCTTGCTAACAGCGAGCGTACGGTAGTGTTACTCTTTGACACGTGGAATACTCAATTATTGCGAGCGTTCGTCCTCTGTTCTGAGCGAGCGTCTGATCTCTTTAATGAAGCACGTGATGATCACGTTTTTGCTCTTAGCTTCAGATTGTTCTGGAACGGAATTCGAATTTGATTTTATGCGCTCATTTTGATGTACGAGGAAACAAAGGTGACACCTTTAGCATAAGACAAAAATCGTACAAGGCAATTGTGAAAAGCAGATAGTACGAAAACGGTAATATGTACTATTCTGATATTCTCTGGAAAGGAAGAAAAGGACTACATTTCAAATTACCTCACTCAATGGAAATGAGCTATTTTTATTGCAACGGTAATACCCCTGAAGACTCTTATAAATACCCCAAGGTATTCGTTGAAATGTTAGCCAAAAATTGTGAAGAAACTTCATTCTGAAAGCAGTATTACTCAAGTGAGCAATCAAGTTTCGTGCCAAGTTTCTGGTCTACAAAGAACTGAACTCGGCGTCTTATACTTTCTTTTAGAAAGCTATTCTGTTTTGAGCTTAATCTTTTTATTCTCTCTGTGAGAGTTATTCTGATTGTATTCAAAAGAATATTCACTTTTGTAAACAGTATTTGGCCTAGTTAAGGCTCTGTTCCTCAATGGCTCGATCGTACTGAGTCGTTTTGAGAAGTTGAGAGTATTGTCAAGTTTGTGACAATATAATACTCTTGAGGAAATTGTAATCAGTTGATTATAGTGAAAAATCCTTCAGGATCGAAGGGACTAGACATAGCTACAAGTTGGTGGTGAACTAGTATAAATCTCTGTATCTCCTCCTTTACTGCTTTACATTTATCTTTTCCTTGCTCAGTAAAACAAGTTTTCATAAGCAGTTTATTTTCTGCATCTGGTTAGTTTCTCAGCGTCCGTTAAATAAACAATTTTGAAAATCTGTGTTCGAAGTGCTTTTTACTTAAAGTTTGCGAAAAGTTTTTTTAACACAATTCAACACTCCCTTCTTGTGTTCACGTTCAGAAATTTTACACAGAAAAAGCTGCAGAACAGTCCATGATTATGAAGAACATCAAAATTGAGAAGATTTAAAACACAAGAAATTGTTTTTTTTAGAATTTACTAGGTTTCATTTCTGTTTACATGTCTTGACTTTCGAGGTTGCTCAGCATGATTGTGTGTTTTTGTTTTGCATTTTAATTTGTTGTTTGTTTCTTAGATTTTCGAACTCCTATTATAAAACATTATTTTTTCCAACTAAATCTCTAAGATTAAAAGGAAAACATTAATATCATATGAATCTGAATCTATTTCACATGTTGTTCCCCTTCTAATGTTGCGTGCTGATTATATAATTGCTTAAAGAATATGTGGTAACTAGCAAATCACTTAACATGATCAAATCAATAATAGATAACCCCTTCACTTATGTGTGTATGATTGTAATAAACAGAAAAACAAACAAAATAACATTTAAGTGGTCTAACCTGCGCTACAACTTGCAGGGATGGATATGTCCAAGTAAGAAGAGAAGTAGATCCATATTTGCAAAATTAAAATCCCAAATGTTCCTGCAGCACAATTATTCCGTATTTCACTGAATAACCAATAAACACAAATGAAGAGTGTTGTGACATTTTTTAATATTTGAAATTAATAGCTGATTTAAAAATGAATACAAGTCGATTTATCTAAAATTAAAAAATTAACAAGTTATGGAATAAAAAATAAGTGTATAATTCTGTGAAACAACATAAAGGAATTCAAATCCGGAATCTGCTATTAAATATTATTAATTGCGATTCAGAAAGATTGAAAACATTAAATAATAATTATCTTGCCAAATTACGGGAATAATTTCTTTAAATGCTTGTTTCAAATTCAACAACAATCACGCTATTTAATGTTGTCATCCACTTACAGCTGTACTATCAAGATTTAAATTGTATTATGTTAAAAAAGGAGATAATTATTCACTTAAATTACAATATCATGATATCTAGACAAATCTGTAATTGTGATTAATTAATCACATATTGTTATATCATTAACCCTAATAGAGAAATACCCTGCTTTAATGCGCTGCAACATTAATATGAAAAAGTCAGTCATAATAGCGACTTGTGTTGTCAAACCAAATATAATACTGAACACATTTATCTGGTAGTGAGAAACGAATTCTCTGTCTTATTCATAAGTATATCAAGGTTAGAAGTTAGCCTTCATTTTGAAGTCAACCACTAGAAGAAGTGCAAAACATATCGAAGCTCTCACCTACATGAGATATGTAAGTATTGTTTTACTATTCCTATTAAACACATAGTATATATAGCATGTGTATAAACTATGGCAAAAACTTATTATTAATCTGTCTGCTGTACATTTTTGCAAACACCCAGCAGTGTGACCATATTTGTTGAAGACAAAGAGGAATTATTTAACCCACATTATAACAGACTCGACTCTAGAACCAAAACACAACATGGTGACGAGGAGAAAAGATAGGACAAAGCAATCAGCAGAAAACTGACCTTGGTTATCAGGTATAAGTATATCAGACGAATGTTGTTTAATGTACAACATTAAATTTGACTAAGTACTAATTTCATTTTAAATTACTTCATATGACGAACATGTATTGCTCCATTAATAGATGAAAACATGACTCCCTAAGGTCAGAATTCCAACATTCAACATACACCAACGATAAGATTAACTAGAACTCCTTTGGCCGAATTGCCAATAGGTATGTGATTGTTAGATTCAGCAATATGTGCAATTAATTTCAAATGAATAATTTCAAATTGGCCTGACATGTTAGATATAAAGTATAATGTCTTGTGTTATTATATCATAGGACGGTATGCAAAATTGAATGTTAATCAAGGATATACAATCAATCGAGCAAACAGAAAGTCCTCCATAGATAGAAAAAAGGCATCAAAAACTAATGTACCAGGTATCAAACATTGATAGATATCCAATCATTATTATATAAATTTATTATTAACAGTCAGACCTTGATACTAAAGATCGGTTTCTTTTAACAGGAAATGAAGCAGGGGGTGGCGATTTACATCAATGTTGTCTTATCACACAATCTGATTTGACTTCTGAAAATTCGAGTTCTGGCATTTCAAACAGAAATGCGATGTTTGCTACTCATACTTCGGAGGAAACATCTCAAATGGAATATTGTAATGGTTAGTTCCACGTTGATTTCCTTTGATTTCGAATTTCATTATTTAAACATCATTCATGTGTCTGCTATACAATAAGAATTTAGGGAAACAATATATTACCTGAATTTCTTTACATTTAAGCCAGATTTGAGCTTCATTTTGCATGGAACAGATGTTGTTCAATCATCAACAAGAAGACCAACTATAATGCCAAATTACGTTACACTCATTTTTGGTAGACAAGGAGCACCTGTAGGAAGTCAACATACTACATGTTTGTGCTAGATAATTTCAATTAATACACCTTCATATATATATATATATATATATATATATATATATATATATATATAGACACACACACACACACACTAAGACTACAAATGTTCATATTTACATGTGAAAGTATATTATACTAAGACTACAAATGTACATATTTACATGTGAAATAAATATGTCAAGTCTATTTCATCTATTGTTTTCTTATTATTAATATAAGGCAATATGGCAATGCAAGGAAGTTCTAATTAGGATTGTTACATTGGATATGAATTTACATTTATAGTAAAGCTTTTTTGTATTTTAACAGACCATCATGAAAGTCCAAACCCTACTTTAACAATTGGCGAGGGGAGAAATACAAGTAATGAAGCAGGGTACGACGGTGTACATCAATGTCATACACACAAGATAGTTTGACTTATGGAAATCCAATTTCTGGCATTTCAAACAGAAATGCGATGGTTGCACCTCATACTTCCAATGAAACATCTCAAATGGAGTGTTGTACTGGTTCGTTCCATATCGATTTCCTTACATTTTAAATTTCAATATTTCAACAATAATCATGTCTCTACTATACGATTATGGATTCAAGAAAACAATATAGTACCTGGATTTTTTGAAATAGCAGCCAAAGTTAAGCTTCACTTTGCCTTGAACAGATGCTGTTGAATCATCAATAAGAAGACCAAATCTAACGCAACATTATGATATACTCATTTCTGTCAGACAATGGACACCTATAGCAAATGAAGATCCTACATGTTTATGCTATACAATTTCAATCAAAACACACACACACACACACACATATATATATAAGAGTTAAGTTTTATATTGAAACTACAAATGTACATATTAGTACATAATAAATCTATCTTGGACTAATTCAGCTATTGATTTCTTATTATAAATATAAGGCAAAATGGCAATGCAAGGAATTTCTAATAAGAATTCTTACATTGGATGTCAATTTGCTGCTCGCAAAATATTTAAGGGTCAATGTTCAAATTCAAGGGCAACGTGGAAAGATATTATCAAGGAGAAAAAAATCTGGAAAAAAAGGGTGGTTAGAGGTTTTTTTTTTAATCTTTTTTTGTACATAATTATATTAATATGTTATTTCATCACATAATGTGTTCAAGTCTTTCCATTGTATAATAGTGATATTTGCTATTATTTTAAACTGATTTAGATACAATTCAATTAAATATTGGGTCTGCTGATAGAACAATTTGTGCTGACATTACGCCGCAGAATTGCTATCGGTCACTAACTCCATTAGTAGGTAATTGCTATTCAATGATTCAATGTTGGTTTCGTAGTTTATAAATTGTTTCCAGATTAAAACCATCTGCATAATTGTATTATTAAAACAGTGTTCTCTACATATAGGTACAAAGGAACTTTTATCTGAGGTTTACAATCCTACATCTAGAAATGTTTGCAATAAACGTAAGCTTATGTCTAGACGTGTAATCAAATTAATTGGGACTGCAAGGTTGTCATTTGCTGATGATACAGAGGATCAGAACACTTCCACTAATCGTAACCAAACTTACCATGTTATAAACAATATTTTAGCACTCTAGACCTGAACTATAACAATATTGTCATAAAAGTTAATATTTTTAAGGACATTTTCATATGTTGTGAATGACATTTTTTGTCTTGGAATTAATGTTTTCAGGTGTAAGTATGGAACATATGAGTAAAGATTTTGTCTCTGAATTATATGACAGGGTTGAAATACAGCGTATGTACCAGATTTCTACACTTTATGTAGTTTAATTCAATTATAATATTTTAACATTATGTTGGAAGTGTTCAATTAAAAAATTTATAATACATGTCTCTGACAGTGCCTCTGGACTTTGGTAATCCATCACATAATTGTGCTTTTTGTCAAGCCAACCTTTGGTTTGAAGAAAGGGCTGAAAAGTCAAAGATGACAGTAGATTGCGGTTTTTCACTATGCTGTATGAAGGGAAAGGTTCATCTTCCACTTCTTGATAGGCTTCTTGATGTGTTGTATAATTTGCTTAATGATATTGATAAAAGAAGTGACCACTTCAAGGAAAACTTGAGAGCTTACAACAGTATGTTCGCATTCACCTCAATTGGAGGGAAAATTCATACATCAATCAATGATGGATCTGGTCCACTACAATTTATTCTTAGTGGTCAAAATTACCATCGCATTGGTAGTTTATTGCCTGAAAGTGGAATCAAGCCTAAATTTGCACAACTGTACATACATGACACTACTAATGAGGCAATCAACAGAGTAGACCACTTCAGGTTGGTTATTGTAAACCTTTTTTTCAATTGAAATTAACATTACAATGAATGTCCTAATCTTAAGAAGAAGCCCACGAGAAGTTCCTTCAAAGGAAAGAAGAAGAGTCTCATGGCTACATGAGAAGATCTGGATTCATCATCCTCCGAGGAAGATAATGATGAAGAAGTCAATCTTGCCCTCATGGAAAATACTTAGACTCTGAAGAAGAAGTTGAAAAGGCAATAATATATGATTCTTATTCTGAACTTCAACTTGCATTTGATGATCTTCTTAAGTACTCTGCCACTCTCTCCACTGAGTACAAAGCTTTGAAAAAGAAATTTTCAAAATTATCACAAGATTTTCATGTTTTGAAAAATGAAAACTTAAAGCTCAGTGAAGAGAACTAGAAGCTGAAAACTGAAAATCAGCATCAAGTGGCTACATATCAGATGAACCCTCTTTAGAAAATAAAAATCCTGCATCTGATAAATCCAATGATCACAGTGAATTCTTGCATTGTACTTACTGCAACAAACCTGGTCATTTGAAAAGTGCATGTACTGCTTTTAAGACTAAGAAGGATAAGTATCCTTCAAGAAATAACCTGAAAGGACCCAAAAAGATATGAGTATCTAAAGATAAAATAGTCTATGTTGCATACATGCTTAGCAACAAAGTCAACATACCTTTCTTGGTACTTAGACAGTGGATGCTCGCGTCACATGATGGGAAAAAATCATATGTTCTAAGAGCTAAGGCCTAGAGAAGAAGGATTTGTTAGTTTCGGAGGAAACCAGAAAGGTAAAGTAGTTAGAATTGGTCGCATTAGTAAATGCTCTCTTTCCTCTATTGATAATGTACTTTATGTTGAAGGACTAAAGCATAATTTATTGAGCATAAGTCAATTATGTGACAATGGTTATGATGTCATTTTTACAGAAACTAGATGATCAGTAAAAAGCAAGAAAGATGGCTCTATTTTCTTTACAGCAAAGAGGAAATAAAATATTTATAAAATTAATCTTTCTGAACTTGCAAAACAAGATGTCAAGTGTCTCATGTCAGTTGAAGATGAACAATGGATTTGACATAAAAGATTGAGTCATGCCAGTTTGAGATTAATCTCAAAACTAAACAAGCACAGTCTTGTTAGGGCTTACCAAATCTTAAATTCCAATCTGATGCTCTCTATGAGGCATGCCAAATAGGAAAACAAGTTAAAACTTCTTTTCATTCAAAAAATGTTGTTTCAACCTCTATACCACTTGAGTTTTTGCATCTTGATCTTTTTTGAACGTGAACACAAGAAGGGGGGTTGAATTGTGTTAAAAACTTTTCGCTAACTTTATGTAAAAAACACTTCAACACAGATTTTTCAAAACTGTTTGTATATCAGATTCAGAGAAATAAACCGGATGCAGAAAATAAACCGCTTATGAAAACTTGTTTTACTGAGTAAGGTAAAGATAAATGTAAAGCAGTAAAGGATGAGACGCAGAGATTTATACTAGTTTACCACCAACTGGTAGCTATGTCTAGTCCCTTCGTTCCTGAAGGAATTTTCACTATAATCAACTGATTACAATTTTTCTTAAGAGTATTATTCTGTCACAAACTTGACAATACTCTCAACTTCTCAAAACGACTCAGTGCAGTCGAGCTTTTGAGGAACACAGCCTTAACTAAGCAAATACAGTTAACAAAAGAGATTATACTTTTGAATACAATCAAAATAACTCTCACAGAGAGAATGAAAAGATTAAGCTCAAAACAGAATAGCTTTCTCAAAGAAAGTATAAGACGCTGAGTTCAGTTCTGTGTAGACCAGAAAATTGACACGAAACTTGATTGCTCACTTGAGTAATATTGCTTTTGGAATGAAGTTTCTTCACAGTTTTTCCAACTTCTCTTCAATGAATACCTTGGGGTATTTATAGAAGTCTTCAAGGGTATTACCATTGCAGTAAAAATATCTCCTTTCCATTGAGTGAGGTAATTTGAAATGTAGTCCTTTTCTTCCTTTCCAGAGAATATCAGAATAATACACATTACCGTTTTCGTACTATCTGTAATTTGTAATTGCCTTGTACGATTTTTGTCTTATGCTAAAGGTGTCACCTTTGTTTCCTCGTACATCAAAGTGAGCGCATAAAATCAAATTCGAATTCCGTTCCACAACAGTCTGAGGCTAAGAGAAAAAACGTGATCATCACATGCATCATTAAAGAGATCAGACGCTCGCTCAGAACAGAGGACGAACGCTCGCAGCAATTGAGTATTCCACGTGTCAAAGAGTAACACTACTGGACGCTTGCTGTTAGCAAGACGCTGGAGTGAGTTTGGATGCTGACACTAGTGGATTGTATTCAATTCTTTTGTAAATTTCTTCTTCTTCCTTGAATGTTTTGTACATATATATGAAGTTTTTATACCTGTACACTCAAAGATATGTTAGAAGATAAATTGTTCCCTTGAGAATTACTTTGTTATCATCAAAATCAATGAGGGTCTAAACTTCTCAATCGTTTAGGTTCCAACAATCTCCCCCTTTTTGATGATGACAAATATCAAAGGTTGATGAACAATTTAATTTCAAAATTATATCAAGGGTCTCCCCCTGAATTTAACAATTTAGATATATAAGAACAATTAAGGTATTAAGGCAATTGTTGATAAACAAATTCATTTAAGTGATCACAAAAATACGTAGACGTATCAGAGCATATATTTAACAAAGTGAGATCGGATGCTGATTTTCATTTTATCAAAAAGATTTTCATTATATCAAATTTATTGATCATTATTAGAGTACTAGGTCAATGAATATCAACGCATTAATAGATATTAGAGCAATGAATAAACCACACAAATGCTATGTATGAAATGATATGCATGATACTTTCAGTTTTAGTGTATTCATCGGACGGTGAATTTGTTAATCAAAATTTGTTAATCAGACTTTCACGTGTTTCATCAAACCTTTCTTTTACTCCTCCTTTTGTCATCAGACAAAAAGAGTGTAAAGCACATCATAGTCAAAATATGGCTTAGAAAAATTTGAATATATATAAACAGATAATCAGAGTGAAAAAAATGAATATATATATAAGAGTACCAAAAAAAAATTATATCACACAAAAAAATTTAAGGGTTTGGTGGAGGTGGTGGAGGGATGTTGAGACGTTCATATAGTAGCTTCAATGCATTCTCCAGCTGAGTAACTTTCAGGTTAGTGGCCTTCATTTCTTCAAACTCTGATTTAGGAACGGTGACCATTTCAACTGCAGCAGTAGAAGTAGAAGGTCCAGTTTCTGATTCTGGTGCAGGTTTCATCTTCTGATGCTCTGCTAGCACCCAGTTGGAGAGCTTCAGTATCAGTTCCTTCTTTTGTTGAGCCTTTTGAAAGGACGCATCCTTTGGTATAAACCATTTGATAAGACTTCCAAGTTTCCTCTGCTCAGATTCTGCCTGAATTTTCCTTCTTTTCTCCACCTCTTCTGGATACAGCAAATCCATGAAGATAGTTTCCCTATGCAGAAGCACGTCAGCAGTGAAAGCATCAAACTTGTTTCCAGCATCTTCTCCCCATATTCTTCTGATAAAGGCACTCAATACTTCAGAAGCAAAAGAGAGTCCTTCATTTTCTGCCAGGTATATTCTTCTCAGATTTTCCCTGTCATCTTCTGTAAGCACTAGCGGGACGAGACATGGTAACATAGCTTTGTCTTTCCAAGACTCCGACCATTGACTCCAAGTAAATCCAATGTCAAAGTGCTTGGTCACAGCAGCCCATTGGACATATGTCTTCATGCAGTCAAGTGGCCTGATTACTGAACACCTGAACGTATCATCAAAGTAGACTGTTCCCAGATTGGTGTCAATAACTCTGTTGATAGTGCCAACTGTTGGAATTGTGGCTTTGTCGGCATTGCAGCAGTTTGAGGAGCCAGTTCTCCATTCATCTTCCTTCAGAGAATTCAGGTAAAACCTTCTGGCATGATCCTCAGAGATCTTGGCAATCGGAAGCTTAGAGAATTCCTTAAGATTGTACTTCTTGGGAGCCTTCTCATACTCCGTGAGCCCGATCTTGCTGAATGGCTGCTTGCCAGGAGCAGGTTCTTTCCTTTTCCCAGGGATAGACCAAGGTAGCCACCTTTATGCATGCAGTACAATCTTCACAGATACAGACGAAGGATCCATGAACTGTCTGATTACTTCAATCTTCTTCATCTCAAGACAGTGTGCCATGAAGGCAGCTTCTTCATCTGTGATCCACCTTCCGCATTCTTCCAATGTGAGCGGTTCAGTTTGTGGTAAGGATTTAGGAAGGTCAACAGAGAAAGGAATTGCTCTACTACCAGGTACTGGTTTTAGTCTTCCTTTGAATGACATCTGAAAATGGCCTTCTCCATCCTTGAAGGTAGCAGTCATTGGAGAGGCAATCTCCAGTCTGGCAACTCCAGAGGTGAAGGTTTTCAAATGCCATGTGGAGGGACGATTGTAGATGCTGTGATATGACTCATACTTAACAAACCGAGGTTTGTTAATACATGAGACATTCTTCCTTCCACCAAAGTCTGTAGGTTTATGGGTAATGGTGAGGGAAGTGGGAGTGGTTTTGGTGATTGTATAGGTTTTAGGATTGTAGGGTTTGAAGGGATTAATGGGAGGTACTTTGAACAAAAGGTTAAAGGGATGATAGTGAAGTTTGGAAATGTATGTGGTAAGTGAGGTATTTAAGGAAATTTGCGGTTGGTCAAGATTGAGTGTATTGGATGGTGGTTGGGTAAGTTTTGAGGGAATGAGGGTAGAGGTTTGTCGGAGACTCATTCTGGTTTTCTTGGTTTGTGGTTGTGTTTGTGGTTGTGAAACAGACAATGGGGGTGCAGGAATAACATCATGAGAACCAAAGACAGATACTGACTCATCAGCAGTAAAGTCGAGTACCTTTGGGTTAAGCTCAGAAGACTTAACCAACCTTCTTTTTGTTCCTCTAGGGGCAACAACGGCAGGAGGAGGAGGAGGGACTTGCTTTCCCTTGACCGGACGCTGAAACATCCTTTTCAGCTGTTGGCTTATTCTTTCTTTCTAAGACCTTTCTGATGGGAATTCTATCCTCATCTTCTGGTCCTCAACAGTAGGTGCAGGAGCCACCTTCTGTTTCATTCTTCTAGTCTCCCTTAAAGGAGATTCAGCAGGTCTCTTCACACCAGCCATTGAGCTTCTGGTGGTTTTCTTTTCAGCTTCTCCTTCCTGTTGCTCTAATTTCACCTTCTTTATCATATAGCCAGTTATCAGCTGCATTCTGACTAGACTGTTGACTCCAAAAACTTCAGGACGAACAACAGTGCCAACACCAAAGTATTTTTCTTTTTCTTCTGTGTTGGTAGAGTCAGCCAGCTTTCTCACAACACCATCTTTAATCATCATTATGGAGAGAAGAACTCCATAAGGGATAACCTTGATGATATTCTTTTTATCAACACTCTTCCTTGAGAAGACAAGAGCATTTATCAGATTATTGATAATCAACCTTGGCAGATTGATTTTCTTCCCATCCATGTAGTTTTTCATAATGAACTTTTGCTCATAGTTCACTATGTCGCTTGAGCCAGCTTTCAGAATCACGCTCTTAGCGATGATTTTATGCTGTACTGTGTAGTGGCTTTTCAAGTCTTTGGTAGTGGGAGTTATGTTCTTCTTCTTCAACTCACGGTAGTTTTCAAACAGGGCTTCGTTGACGTTTTCCAGTCCTTTGTAAGCGTCAACCCAGTTAGCATGGTAACTGATTCCTTCACAAGGGCACTTGATTGTCTAAGCAATAGAGTTGACGGTGAAGCGTAACTTGAAGCCTCTGATGTGTCCTTCTATAATTTCTCCCGGAAGTAGGTAAGCATTCCCCAGAACTCCTTTATAGCATAGCTCAGTACGTCGACTGGTTCCCAGATGAAGTAATTTTTCCAGCCTAGTTTCTCCAAACGTTCTTCAAAATCAAAACCATATAGCTTGAAGTTCTCAAAATCAATCATGTTCTCATTCATGAGTTTTGCTTCTGAGAAGACATCAAAGACAGCAGTGTATTGTCCAACCTTTCTATCAGCCATGGTAGCAGTTGCAGAGAGGGTATGGAGGTTTTAGGGTTCGAAATCACACAGAGAGAGAGAGAGAAAGAACAGTTTTGCAAGAAAATGCAGAGTGAAGTGATGGAGCGAAAAATGTGGAGTAGTGGGAAAGTTGATAGAAAATGGTATAGTCCTTTTTTAAAAAATCGCTTCGTATTTCCACACAAATATTAAATCAAAAAAGGAAAGAAAAATGAAGATTCGCCTTTTCATTAAATGAAGACGCCAAAAGAAAAGTAAGATCAAGTAAAAAGATTTTATCGAAAAACATAAATAATTATGACTCAGTAGATGTGATGAGACGCTTAAGTCCTTTACACGTGTGACACGTGTGTGTGCGCTTAGACGCACGCAACCGATTCACCAAACGTTGAGTTATGATGCACATGACAAATGAAATGCTTATGCGTATACATGCTTATGTCATACTAGATGCTGAGGTGATGCATATCATCTGACGCTGAGATTAATCATTCTTCTATAAGATGAAAATTTAAATTTCTTCTTATAAAATTGAATCTATCTTCAGCAAAGGGTTTTGTAAATATGTCAGCCCACTGATGATCAGCGTCTACAAATTTTATTTTGAGAATACCCTTCTGAACATAGTCTCTTATAAAATGATGCTTAATCTCAATGTGATTGGCTCGTGAATGCAATATAGGATTTTTAGTAAGATAGATTGCAGAAGTGTTATCACAAAAGATAGGAATGTTACTCTCTTTTATTAGATAGTCTTCAAGTTGATATTTCATCCATAGAAGTTGAGAGCTGCAACTTGCTGCTGAAATATATTCAGCTTCTGCTGTTGAGAGTGCAATCGTGCTTTGCCTTTTGCTTGACCAAGACACAAGATTTGCTCCAAGGAATTGGCAGCCTCCACTTGTGCTTTTACTTTCAATTTGGTCTCCAGCAAAGTCAGCATCACAGAAACATACTAACTTGTAATCTTTTGATTTCTTATAAAGCAAACCAAGATTAGTAGATCCTTGCAAATATCTAAAGATTATTTTAACAACACTCAAGTGTGATTCTCTAGGATCTGATTGAAATCTAGCACACAGACAGACGCTGAACATAATATCAGGTCTTGAAGCTGTAAGATAAAGTAGAGATTCAATCATACCTCTGTACATCTTCTGATCTACCTTTTTACCAGTTTCATCTTTACCAAGAATGCATGTGAGATGCATAGGAGTACACATAGGTTTACAATCCACCATTTTGAATTTCTTTAGCAATTCCTTGACATATTTGCTTTGATGTATATAGATACCATCATTGCATTGTTTGATTTGAATTCCAAGGAAAAACTTCTGTTCACCCATCATGCTCATCTCGAATTCAGCCTGCATTAGCTTGGAAAATTCTTTGCAAAGGCTTTCATTAGTAGCTCCAAAAATAATGTCATCAACATATATTTGAACAATTATAAAGTACTTGTTTGATGTTTTTCTAAAAAGAGTAGTGTCTACTAGACCTCTGGTAAAGCCATTTTTCATCAAAAATGTACTCCGTCTTTCATACCAAGCTCTGGGAGCTTGCTTAAGACTATACAGGGCCTTTTTAAGCTTGAAGACATGTTCTGGAAATTCAATGTCTTCGAATCCAGGAGGTTGTTTTACAAAGACTTCCTCAGTTATAAAACCATTTAAGAAAGCACTTTTCACATCCATTTGATAAAGGATTATATCATGATGTGCAGCAAATGAAAGTAAAATGCGTATAGCCTCTAACCTTGCAACAGGTGCAAATGTTTCAGTAAAATCAATACCTTCTTCCTGTGAGTAACCTTGAGTAACCAATCTTGCCTTGTTTCTCACAACCTTTCCATCTTCATCAAGCTTGTTTCTAAATACCCATTTAGTACCAATAGCTTGCTTATCTTCTGGTAGAGTAACCAGCTTCCATACATCATTTCTTTGGAACTGATTCAACTCTTCTTGAACGTGGCAAAACACAAGAAAGGGGGGGTTTGAATTGGGTTTTTAAAAACTTTTTCGCAAATACAAATGTTTATGAAAAATAACTATTGAATAAACTGTACAAGGAATAAAGAGTAGAGAGAAGAAACAGACACAAAGATTTATACTAGTTCACTATCACCTGATAGCTACGTCTAGTCCCTTCACTCACTTGAAGGATTTCTCCACTATAATCAACCGATTACACTTGAGAGTATATTTCTGCCAACTGGCTATACTCACAACTTCTTAGAACGACTCAGTACAGTTGAGCCTCTAAGGTATACAGCCACTACTGGGCTAAGTACAGATTCAAATAAGAGTTTTTGAAACAATTAACTCTCTTCAGAGAGAATTTACAATGAAAATACTTTTAGCACAAAATAACTTTCTTAAAAGAAAGAATAAAACAGTAAGTGCCTTGTTCAACGATCTCAGAGACTTGGATGAATTCTTGATTGCTCACTGTCTCTTGATTGGGTAGTGTTTGAGAAGATAGATGTTGATGCTCTCACTACTCAGAAAAATATTCAAGTTGCTAGATTGCGTACAACTGTGTTGAAAATCGTTTGTAAAAACTCAATACTTGTCTTACTTCAGTGTATGAGGTAGGATATATAGCTAGGGTTGAAAAAGTGCCGTTGTGACACAACGTCTCTTTTTGTCCGCACAACGTTTCTTTTTGTCCAAAGTCAAAGTTCAGATCCTGGAATTTCGGCTTTTGCAGGATACGTCGCTTTCAAGACGAAGAAAAGTATTCTGAGTATATACGCATTGTCAGTAACTTTGTCCTTAGTGAGCTTATCAAAATATAGACACTTCAAGTACAAGTCTCCTTGATAATTTTATCCTTCGACATTCTTCTTGTCTAAAGATACCTCGTATAACAAGGTACTTGAATTTTACTATCAGAACTGAGCTTCACAGATCACCAGATTCTTGTGTGTAGAATTTAATGGGCTATCAAATGACAGAATCGTGTAGGAAAGCACTAAGTCTATCATAGAGCACATATAACACAATCTGTTGAGTGTTGACTGAAGACCAGAGCATTGACTAAACAGAGTGTAGTCTCTTAGACTGATCTACCAGAGCGTTGACTTACACCAGAGCGTTGACCAAACAGAGTGTAGTCTCTTAGACTGATCTACCAGAGTCGTTGACTTACACCAGAGCGTTGACCAAACAGATTCTATGTGCCAAGAACCAGAGCCAGAGCCGGGCTTTCCAGAATGAAATTCAAGATTTCACTAAGTCTTCTGAAGCAGAATTTTTCCGAATATAAATACTTTCTGCACACTTATAACCATGTTAGAGAATAAATTGTTCTCTTAATCTTTTGTTATCATCAAAACAATTAAGGGTTATTGTTTCTGAATCCACTTGATTCCAACACTTCTTGCATGGCCAGAATCCAACCTTCATCTTTCAATGCTTGATCAATCGTTTTAGGTTCCATTTCTGAGAGTAGTGCCATATCTGCATGCTCTTTAAAAGAGGATATGGTTCTTACTCTATCTCCAGGTTTTCCTATGATTTGATCTTTAGGATGATTGGCTTTGCACTTCCAGCTCTTTCTGAATTCAGCTTTTGAAGATTCTTGTATCTGGTCACCACCGGACGATGAAGATGTAGTTTCACTATTTGTAGTATTACCTATATTTAATTCTGAAAATAATTCATCTAGCTCTGACATGGCTGTGTCAGGCTTCTTGTCATCAAATTTGACATGAATGGATTCTTCCACTGTCATAGTTTCTTTATTGTATATTCTAAAGGCTTTAGATCTTTCAGAATATCCCAAAAAGATTCCTTTGTCAGTTTTTGAATCAAACTTACCAAGCTGATCCTTAGTATTTAAAATATAACACGTACAACCAAATGAATAAAAATATGATATGTTTGGTTTCCTTCCTTTCCACAGTTCATATGGAGTCTTCTTCAAAATAGGTCTAATAGAAATTCTATTTTGAATGTAACAAGTTGTGTTTACTGCTTCTGTCCAAAAATGTTTTGCAATGTTAGCCTCATTGATCATGGTCTTGGCCATTTCTTGGAGGGACTTATTCTTCCTTTCTACAACACCATTTTGTTGAGGTGTTTTAGGAGAGGAGAAATTGTAGGAGATGCCGTTATCATCACAAAAATTTTGAAAGCTTTCATTTTCAAATTCTCCCCCATGATCACTTCTAATAGAAGAAATACAAATTCCTTTTTTATTTTGAACTGTTTTGCAGAATACAGTAAATACCTTGTATGACTCATCTTTGTGAGCAAGGAATCTAACCCATGTCCATCTAGTAAAATCATCAACAATGACTAACCCATATTTCTTTCCAGTTAAAGAGGCTGTCCTTGTTGGACCAAAAAGATCAAGATGCAAAAGCTCAAGTGGTCTAGAGGTTGAAACAATATTTTTTGAATGAAAAGAAGTTTTAACTTGTTTTCCTCTTTGACATGCCTCACAGAGAGCATCAGATTGATACTTAAGATTTGGTAAGCATCTGACAAGACTGTACTTGTTTAATTTTGAGATTAATCTCAAATTGGCATGACCCAATCTCTTGTGCCAAATCCATTGTTCTTCGTCAACAGACATGAGACACTTGACATCTTGTTTTGCAAGTTCAGAGAGATCAATATTGTAAATATTTTGTTTCCTCTTGGCAGTAAAGAAAATAGAGCCGTCTTTCTTGCTTTTTACTAGACATCCAGTTTCTGTAAAGATGACTTCATAACCATTGTCACATAATTGACTTATGCTCAATAAGTTATGTTTAAGTCCTTCAACATATAGTACATTATCAATAGAGGGAAGAGAGCCTTTACCAATGCGACCAATTCCAACTATTTTACCTTTCTGATTTCCTCCGAAACCAACGAGTCCAGCTTCTTTAGGCCTTAGTTCTTGGAACATATGCTTTTCTCCCGTCATGTGACGCGAGCATCCACTGTCTAAGTACCAAGATAGGTGTGTTGACTTTGTTGCTAAGCATGTCTGCAACATAGACTATTTTATCTTTAGATACCCATATCTTTTTGGGTCCTTTCTTATTAGTTCTTGAAGGAAGTTTATCCTTCACAGTTTTAAAAACAGTACATGCACTTTTCAAATGACCAAGTTTATTGGAGTAAGTACAATGCAAGCATTTACTATGATTATTGGATTTATCAGATGCTGAATCATTTTCTAAAAGAGGTTCATCCGATATATAACCAAGACCATGAGTTGTCATTTTACTGACGCCCCAAATCATTGAAGCTTGCTTGCTTCGAGTTACACTCTCTGCAAGAAACTTTTGAAATGCATATTCATAATCATTTTATTTGCATTTAGGATTGCCTGTAACTTTAGAGCTTTCAACTTGAGAGCTCTCAGCTTCTGGTTGCTTGTTAGCGACTCGACGTTATCCACCAGATGCTGATTTTCGGTTTTCAGTTCTCTTCATTGAGTACATATTTTTCTTTGTTTAAAGCTTGAAAGTCTTGTGATAATTTTGAAAATTTCTTTTTCAAATTCTTATACTCAACAGAGAGAGTGGCAGAGTCCTTAAGAAGACCATCGAATGCAAGTTGAAGTTCAGAGTAGGAATCATATACTATTACCTCTTAAACTTCTTCTTCTGAATCAAGGTCAGTGTCTGCCATGAGAGCGAGATTTGCTTCTACTTCATTATCTTCCTCAGATGAGGATAAATCTAGATCTTCCCATGTAGCCATGAGGCTCTTCTTCTTTTTCTTGAAAGAACTTCTTGTGGGCTTCTCCTTAAGATTAGGACATTCGGACTTGAAGTGTCCAGGCTTTTTACATTCATAGCAAATGACTTGAGCTTTGTCCTTGTCCTTGCTTTTCTTCTTGTCCTTAGTGTCTTTTTTCTGAAACTTCCTCCTGAAGTTTCTCTTCTTCTACATTCTTTGTATCTTCCTGGATATAAAAGCGAGCTCATCTTCTGATGTGTCAACATCTCTTTCTGAAGCTTCATCTTCTGATTCTTCTTCTTCAGCCTGAAGAGCTTTGGAAGAACTAGCTTTATGTTGAGTGACTTTCAAAGCAATAGACTTGCCCTTTTTGATAGGTTCTTCTTCATTTAGCTCAAGTTCATGAGCTTTCAACGAACTCATAAGATCTTCAAGTCGTAGGACATTTAGATCTTTTGCTTCTTGAATAGCAGTGACCTTGGGTCTCCACTGCTTAGTCAAGCTTCTTAATATCTTTCTAACATGGTCAGGTGTAGTGTAACTTTTTTCAAGGCCCTGTAACCCATGAACAAGTGTTTGGAATCTTCCAAACATAGTTTCAATGCTTTCACCATCTTCTAGTTTGAACAACTCGTATTGGCGAACCAACATGCTAGCTTTGGTTTCTCTTACTTGGGCAGAGCCTTCGTAAGATAAAACAAGTGAGTCCCAGATTTCTTTGGCAGTATCAAATTTGCCACATTTATCATATTCTTTTTCTGTCATAGCATAGATAAGATTGAATCTAGCTTTTTGATTGATTTGATATCTCTTTTTCTACACATCATTCCAATATTCTCTGGCTATAGCAACACCACGAGGATTAGTGAGAGGAATGTAACCACTTTGAACTATATCCCACAACTCAAGTTGTTGTGTCTCAAAGAAAGCTTTTATCTTATCTTTCCAGTAATCAAATTTTTCTCCATCGAATAGAGGAGGACGGTTCATATGACCACCTTCAGTGGACATGTTCACAGTATAAGATCTTTTCTCTTAACACTGTTAAGTGTTCAACCAAGAGGCCGAGCTCTGGTACCAACTGAATGTGAACACAAGAAGGGGGGTTGAATTGTGTTAAAAACTTTTCGCTAACTTTATGTAAAAAACACTTCAACACAGATTTTTCAAAACTGTATTTATATCAGATGCAGAGAAATAAACCGGATGCAGAAAATAAACTGCTTATGAAAACTTGTTTTACTAAGCAAGGTAAAGATAAATGTAAAGCAGTAAAGGATGAGACGCGGAGATTTATACTAGTTCACCACCAACTGGTAGCTACATCTAGTCCCTTCGTTCCTGAAGGATTTTTCACTATAATCAACTGATTACAATTTTCCTTAAGAGTATTCTTCTGTCACAAACTTGACAATACTCTCAATTTCTCAAAACGACTCAGTGCAGTCGAGCCTTTGAGGAAGAAAGCCTTAACTAGGCCAAATACAGTTTACAAAAGAGATTATACTTTTGAATACAATCAAAATAACTCTCACAGAGAGGATGAAACGATTAAGCTCAAAACAGAATAGCTTTCTCAAAAAAAGTATAAGACGCTGAGTTCAGTTCTGTGTAGACCAGAAACTTGACACGAAACTTGATTGCTCACTTGAGTAATATTGCTTTTGGAATGAAGTTTCTTCACAGTTTTTCCAACTTCTCTTCAATGAATACCTTGGGGTATTTATAGAAGTCTTCAAGGGTATTACCGTTGCAGTAAAAGTATCTCATTTCCATTGAGTGAGGTAATTTGAAATGTAGTCCTTTTCTTCCTTTCCAGAGAATATCAGAATAGTACACATTACCATTTTCGTACTATCTGTAATTTGCAATTGCCTTGTACGATTTTTGTCTTATGCTAAAGGTGTCACATTTGCTTCCTCGTACATCAAAGTGAGCGCATAAAATAAAATTCGAATTCCGTTCCACAACAGTCTGAGGCTAAGAGCAAAAACGTGATCATCACGTGCTTCATTAAAGAGATCAGACGCTCGCTCAGAACAGAGGACGGACGCTCGCAGCAATTGTATTCAATTCTTTTGTAAATTTCTTCTTCTTCCTTGAGTGTTTTGTACATATATATGAACTTTTGATACCTGAACACTCAAAGATATGTTAGAAGATAAATTATTCCCTTGAGAATTACTTTGTTATCATCAAAATCAATGAGGGTCTAAACTTCTCAATCGTTTCGGTTCCAACATTTTTGGTCCAACTAGGACAGCCTCTTTAACTGAAAAGAAATATGGTTTAGTCATTGTTGATGATTTTACTAGATGGACATAGGTTAGATTCCTTGTCCACAAGGATCAGTCATTCAAAGTATTTACTGTTTTCTGCAAATCAATTCAAAATGAAAAAGGAATTTGTATTTCTTCAATTAGAAGTGATCATGGGGGAGAATTTGAAAATAAAAGCTTTCAAAAAAATTTGTGAAAAAAATGGCATCTCCCACAATTTCTCCTCTTCTAGAACACCACAACAAAATGGTGTTGTAAAAAGAAAAAATAGGTCCCTCCAAGAAATGGCCAGGATCATGATCAATGAAGATGATATTGCAAAACACTTTTGGGCAAAAGCAGTAAACACAACTTGCTATATTCAAAATAGAATTCTTATTAGACCTATTTTGAAGAAGACTCCATATGAACTGTGGAAAGGTAGAAAGCAAAAATATCTTATTTTCATCCCTTTGGTTGTATATGTTATATTCTGAATACTAAGGATCAACTTAGTAAGTTTGATTCCAAAGCTGACAAAGGTATCTTTTTGGGATACTCTGAAAGATTTAGCGTTTAGAATATACAATAAAGAAACTTTGATAGTGGAAGAATCCATTCATGGCAAGTTTGATGACAAGAAGCCTGACACTACCATGTCAGAGCTAGATGAATTATTTTCAGAATTAAATGTTGGTGGTATAACAAACAGTGAACCTGCATCTTCAGCATCTGGTGGTGACCAGACACGGGATTCTACTCAAGCGGAAGCTGAAACCAGAAAGTGTTGGAGATACAAAATCAATCATCCCAAGGATCAAATCATAGGAGAACCTGGAGATAGAGTAAGAACTAGATCTTCTTTCAAAGAGCATGCAGATATTGCACTTCTCTCTAAAATGGAACCTAAGACGATTGATCAAGCATTGGAAGATGAAGGTTGGATTCTGGCTATGCAAGAAAAGTTGAATCAGTTCCAATGAAATGATGTTTGGAAGTTAGTCACTCTACCAGAAGATAAACAAGCTATTGGTACTAAGTAGGTGTTTAGAAATAAGCTTGATGAAGATGGTAAGGTAGTGAGAAACAAAGCAAGATTAGCTGCTCAAGGTTACTCACAAGAAGAAGGTATTGATTTTACAGAAACTTTTGCACCTATTGCAAGGTTAGAAGCTATTCGCATCTTATTTTCATTTGCTGCACACCATGAGATAATTCTTTATCAAATGGATGTGAAAAGTGCTTTCTTAAATGGTTTTATAACTGAGGAAGTCTATGTGAAATAACCTCATAGTTTTGAAAACATTGAATTTCCAGAGAATGTTTTTAAGCTTAAAAAGACTTTGTATGGTCTTAAGCAAGCTCCTCGAGCTTGGTATGATAGACTGAGTTCCTTTTTAATGGAAAACGGTTTTATCAGAGCTCAAGTAGACACTACTATATTTAGAAAATCATCAAACAAGCATTCTATACTTATTCAAATTTAAGTTGATGATATTATATTTGGAGCTACTAGTGAAAGTCTTTACAAAGAATTTTCAAAGCTAATGCAGGCTGAATTTGAAATGAGCATGATGGGAGAATTAAAGTTTTTCCTTAGAATTCAAATCAAGCAATGCAATGATGGTATCTATATACATCAAAGCAAATACATCAATGAATTGCTAAAGAAATTCAAGATGGTGGATTACAAGCCAATGAGCACACCTATACATCCTACATGTACTCTTAGTAAAGATGAAACTGGTAAGAAGTTAGATCAGAAAATATACAGAGGTATGATTGGATCTCTACTTTATCTTACTGCTTTAAGACCTGATATTATGTTCAACGTCTGCCTATGTGCTATATTTCAATTTGATCCTAGAGAATCATACTTGAGTGCTGTTAAAAGAATATTTAGATATTTACAAGGATCTACTAATCTTGGTTTGCTTTATAAGAAATCAAAAGATTGCAAGTTAATAGGTTTCTATGATGCTGACTTTGCTGGAGACCGAATTGAAAGAAAGAGCACAAGTGGAGGCTGCCAATTCCTTGGAGCAAATCTTGTGTCTTAGTCAAGCAAAAGACAAAGCACTATTGCACTCTAAACAATAGAAGTTGAATACATCTCAGCAGCAAGCTGCAGCTCTCAACTTCTGTGGATGAAATATTAACTTGAAGACTACTTGATAAAAGAGAGTAATATTCCTATTTTTTGTGATAATACATCTGCAATTTGTCTTACTAAGAATCCGATATTGCATTCTAGAGCAAAGCACATTGAGATTAAACATCACTTCATAAGAGACTATGTTTAGAAGGGTCTTCTTATGATATGCATCATTCAATATCTGGTATGACATAAGCATTCACACGTGTACACATATAATATGTCATTCACATCATATAACTCAGCGTCCGGTGAATTCGTTTGCGTGCGTCCGGGCACACACGTGTGGGACTTAAGTGTCTCATCACACCTAATCTGAGTCATGATTATTTAGGTTTTCAATGAAATCTTTTTTCTTGATTTTAGTCAACTGCATTTAATGAAAAGGAGAATCTTTATTTTATTTTATTTTTGATTTTTTTTTATTCAGAGGAAATGTGAAGAGGTTTTTTGAAAAAATAACTGTACTATTTTATCAAAACTTTCCCACTACTTCACCTCTTTCGCTCCACACTCACTCTGTTTTTGTCTACAAAAACTGCTTTCTCTCTCTCTCTCTCTGTGATTTCTCTAATACCCTAAACCTCCATCACCTACTCTCCAACTGCAACCATGACTGATGTTAAGGTCGGAGAATACTCTGCTATTTACGACACCATGAAAGAAGCAAAGCTTATGAATGAGAACAGAATTGATTTGGAAAAGTTCAAACTCTATGATTTTAACTTCGATGAAGGTTTGAACAATCTGGGTTGGAAAAACTTCTTCCTTTGGGAACCAGTTGAAGTTATGGCTTATGCCATCAAGGAATTTTGGGGAAACGCTCATGTGCTTCCGGATGGAATCGTTGAAGGTCATATTAGAGGATTCAAGTTGGTGTTCACCATAAACACCATTGTTGAAACGATTAAGTGCCCCTGTGAAGGCATCAGTTACTATGATGATTGGGAAGATGCTTTCAAAGGAATGGAAAACGAACAGAAAACGTCAACGAGGCTCGATTCGAAAACTATTGTCAGTTGAAGAAAGACGATGTAACTCCTACGGCCAAAGACTTGAAAATTCATTACAGAGTTCTACACAAGATTATTGCTAAGAGCATCATCCTGAAGGCTGGGTCAAGTGACAGTGAACTATGAGCAGAAGTTCATTATGAGAAATTATATGGCTACTCACAAAATCAACTTGCCTAGGTTGATTCACAACAATATTATCAATGCAATTGTTGGTTCAAGTTGGTGTTCACCATAAACACCATTGCTGAAACAATTAAGTGCCCATGTGAAGGCATCAGTTACTATGTTGGTTGGGAAGATGCTTTCAAAGGAATGGAAAATGAACGGAAAACATCAACGAGGCTCGATTCGAAAACTATCGTCAGTTGAAGAAAGACGATGTAACTCCTACGGCCAAGGACTTGAAAATTCATTACAGAGTTCTATACAAGATTATTGCTAAGAGCATCATCCTGAAGGCTGGGTCAAGTGACATAGTGAACTACGAGCAGAAGTTCATTATGAGAAATTATATGGCTGCTCACAAAATTAACTTGCCTAGGTTGATTCACAACAATATTATCAATGCAATTGTTGGTTCAAGGAAGGGTTCTACTGACAATAAGAACATTATCGAGGTTATTTCTTATGGATTTCTTCTTACTACAATGATGATCAAGGATGGAATTCCGAGAAGGCTTGTTGCCTTGACAAATAAAGAAGAAAGGGATAAGTATTTTAGAGTTGGTGCTATTGTTCGCCCTGATGTCTTTGGCATAGATAGCTTGGTAAGAATGAAATTGATCAATGCTGACATGATCATGAAAGTGAAACAGGAACAACAAGAAGAAGCAGATGCTTTTATTGGTGAAGTTGTGAAGAAACCCACCAGAAGCTCAGTATCTAGTGTGAAGAGAACTGGTGAGTCTCCAGCAAGGGAGACAAGAAGCAAAAAGAAGAAGGTGCCTCTTGCACCAGAAGGTAAAACTGTACCAGAAGATAATGAGGACTGAGTCCCCATCAGAAGCATTATGGAGAAGAAGAGAAAGGCAGAAGCTGAAAAGCCTATTTCAGCGTCTGGCCCTAAGAAGCAAACTCCTCCACCTTCTCCTGCTGCTGCTGCTCCACAAGAAAAAAAGGAAGAGATTGGTTAGGCATTCTGAGAAGCTTAATCCAAAGGTACTAGACTTTACAATTAATGACTCAATTACTACCTTTGGTTCTGATGACACTATACCTGTACCACCACTCTCTGTTTCATCACCACAAATACACTCCACACAACCTCCATCCACCGAACCACAAACCTCCCAATTAACTACAAAACCCAAAACACTTACATTTCCCTCACCACGAACCTCTACCTCATCAAACACTTCCCTCACTACATACATATCCTCACTCCACTTTCACCCATTCAATCAACTTTTTAAAATCCCTCCAAACAAACCAAAAACATACCAAGTCAATGTGACTTCCCCTCTCCTACTTTCTCTCACTCTCAAACCTACCAACTACCATGGTATCAAGCAATCTGTGTCATCTATAAACAAACCACGGTTTGTAAGAGAAGAAGTGTATCATTTCATCATGACCATCTTTCTCTGTGGCACTTGAAGACATTCACCTCTGGGGTTGCAAGACTGGATATTGCCCCTCGTTCACGCCTCACTGTCTCTAAAGATGGGAAGAAAGTGGAAAGGACATTTGGTGGAAGGTTAAGACCTCTCTCAAACAGAGGAATTATTCCTTTCTCTGTTGATCTTCCTCAAGTTCTGCCACAACATGAACCTCTTACTCTGGAGGAATGCGGTAGATGGATCACAGATGATGAGAAATCATTCATGGCTCACTGCCTTGAAATGAAGAAGATGGAACTGGTTTTCCTAAACAAAGATCCTGCTTCTGCGTCTGTGAAGATTGTGCCTGATAGAAAAAGATGGCTACCCTAGACTATCCTTGGTAAAAGGAAGGAACCAGCTCCTGGTAAACTTCTAACATCTATTAGTCTCAAGGAGTATGAAGAAGCTCCTAGGAAATATGTTGTCAAAGCATTCTCTGAGCTTCTGGTTAATAAGTTGTCTGAAGACCATGTTCGCCGTGTATATCTGAACCTTCTCAAAATAGATGATTGGAGAACTGGTTCTTCTGGCTGCTGTAACACAGAAAAGGCAACCATCCCTACTATTGGCTCAATCAGCAGGGTAACAGACACAAACCTAGCTACTATTCATCTGGATGACATGTTTATGTGTTCTGTTATTAGGCCTCTGAGTGTTATGAAAATAGAAGATCAATGGGCTGCTGTTTGCAAACACTTCGACATTGGATTTAGTTGGAATAACATGCCTATGTCTTGGAAAGACAAAGCCATTCTACCTCGTCTCAGGCGTCTCAATATTGAAGAAGATGGTAAGGAGAATTTGCATAGATTGTACCTGGCTGAAAATGAAGGACTTATCTTCATTTTTTATGGAATGGGAATTTTTATAAGAAGCAATTTTGGAGAAAATGCTTTCGCAAAATTTGATGCATATGTTGAAGATCTGCTTAAGCACAGAGAAACAATCTTTTTGTGTATGCTTTACCCTGAAGAGATTGTGCAAATATGAGAATAGTCTATGGGAATTGAGAAATAGAAGCTGGGAAATATCATCAAATGGAGCTTACCAAATGATGATGTCTTTCAGAGGATCAAGGAAAGAAAGAATTTGAAACTGAGACTGTCACAGGCAGTGCTAGCAGAGAACCAGAAGATGGAATCTCAACAAGCTGCTATCACTACAAAAAAACACGGGATTACCGACGACCTAAAGCCGTCGGTAAGCTATAAAAGCCGTCGGTAACCCAATTTTACCGACGGATAACCGACGGCCTAAAACCCATCGGAAATATGGTCGTCGCAAAGGATTACCGACGGACTCTTCTTTGCCGTCGGTAATACCGACGGTTATACCCGTCGGTCGCTAATACCGACGGTTATACCCGTCGGTAAATGACGTCGATTACCGACGGGCAAAGCCGTCGTTAGATTTCCGACGGACGTGACCGTCGGTAAATCTGAAGCGTTTCCGACGGCTTAGGCCGTCGGTAATTAACCAAATTAATTTTATTCTTTAATTAATTTAATTATTTATTTGTTTAATTATAAAAATAATTTACTCTCATATTAAAAATATTTATTTATTAATTTAATTAAAAATTACTTGTAATTTAATTTAATTTAATTATTAATTGATTTTCTATATATAAAAATGTGATAACGTAAACTAAAAAGCAAATTAAGAAAAGAAAACATAATAAATAAAAAAATTCAACGAATAAAAATCAGTAACTAATATCCGAAACGAAAAAAAAATGATATCCAAAAATATGAAACAATATAAGTACAAACAGAACTAATAGTCCTGGTACTCCTGATCATGATCGAGATCCTCTACATCATCTGGATCATCGACATGACCATGAGTACGCGGAGGCGAAGGCGGAGGCGGAGGCGGAGGCTGAGGCTGAGGTGGAGTAGGCTGCTGGCGAGCTAGCAACTGGTACATCTGCTCCTGTCGCGCCAGCACCTGAGTCAAAAGCTCCTGGCTTTGGGCCACGGCCCGCTTCAACTCGGCTTATCTCCTGGTCATCCGCGGCAGAGCGACCGGTGGCGGCACTACTACTCGACGACTCTCTCCGGTGTGTGGCGACGGGCCCCTTTGTAGTTCTTTGGCAAGGTCGCCAGCACCATATAGGCGGCCCTTCTTCTTTCCGCCAACCACTTCCGCCCAAACCCTCAGCGGTGTAGATAGATCGTCAGGGCTCTGAGATGGAGAACATGATGAGCTCTGAGATCTAAGCTGAGACATCCTCGCCTCAAACTCCTCCTGTTAAACAAACAAATAAGTCAAGTGGCGAACTGGTGGTACAAGTGGCGAACTGGTGGAGGTGGCGAACTCAGAGACCTATGAAACAAAGCTTTTTGTGTTAGCAGAAACTAATAAGATATAAACAAGAATATCAAAACCACACCAGAATGTAAATAAGGATAGAATTCAAGTTAAATATGACATTTTCAGGTTTAGAGGTGCAACTTAAATTCAGGAACTGTAAGTAGTGGTCCAACACTTCCTTTGAGGCATATCCAATGGAGATAATGCAATTTAAATATGAAATCTTACACTAATTTTCTTTTAAACATCATAGAAATTCATTGTTCACACTTGATGCTACTAACAAAATATTCATAGCTTCAGGGGTCAATTTACATTAAACTTTCAGTAAACTTCATATCTAAGTTTTGTATGGGGTTTTGAAGCATATTTGGCCAACATTTGGAAATCCTAACTTAATTCCTAACAGTACTGTAGAAAACTTATTGAAGTGGAGCAAATACTTAATATGTTTTTGAAGCACAAATCATTTACCTATCCAAAATTTTGGAGTCCTAAATTGTTTGCATTATTATAGATAATTGTTTATAAGACCTTTTGACCCTCAAATACTTTTCTCTAATCCCAATTAAACTCAAATGATGCAGATGAAAATGGAACTAACAAAATTCCAATAAAAAAAATTTAACCAGAATGCACATAGGCAATCAACCACTATTTTGGTTCAACTCAACTCTCTTGCTTTTGCCTACTTTCCTCAAGTCTTGATGCAGCCTATAACTTACCATTTCCTTCATCTAAAACATTTTCAAATCATATATGAACCTAATTATGCAGATATATCAGTCACCAAATCAGATTTTCAAATCACAAGCCATAGAATCATCAAGAACGCCAACAAATTACATCAACTTTCTCGTAACAATCCATATGGATATTCTAACTTTAGGGAATCATTTTATCTATAAACTTAAGCTTCTTCCTTTAAAAAAATTGAACATAAGTTTCTCTAACACCAAATATATTATTTTAGATGACTTTAGCAGATCAGAACCTTCACCAAATTTAACAAAACTTGAAATATCTTTCTCTATCACTAAACTCAACATTTTAAGCTACTTTTCCACACTTGAAAAGCTCTAAAATTCTGCAAAAAGAAATGTAATACAACCAAAAATTTTAAGTGTTATATTTACATTTTACACATAGTTCTTATCACTTTTAAGCCACAAAATCAACCCAGAATTTTATCCAACTAAAATGGCACTTTCTCAACTCATTACTAACGTATTTAATACATTACTCAAGTTCATATGCAAACCTAAAACTTGCAGTACCTGCAGCTTACCAATATCACATATATGGCTCATTCAAATTCCAAAAGTCTACATTCATGGCTTCAGATTTCAGCACCTAGCATTTCTATTATCACGTCAAATTTTTTTCGTTTACATGTGCAAAATCAAATAGATTATTTTCTATTATCCTTTCCGTTTTCATTTTGTTACTTTATTTATGTTGTATGTCCATGTCCACAAGTCTTTCAATAAATTGGCTATCGATTGATAAGAAGGGTAACAAACATAAGGGCGTTTGTTACGGCTTTTTTTAGAATAAAATCATTTTTTATGTTGTCTGTTGCACAGTGCGCAGTTTCTCTACCATCTTCTCGTGTTTAAAGGATAGAAGAAATGCAATCACTTCGATAAATTGCAAGTACACATGAAACTATTTAATTTGGAAACTGAAATTAACCACCAAATTGGTATAATGAACACCATGAAACCGAATGACGTATGCATTCATTTTTCAAATGATATGAACTGGAAAACTAATTCTAGGATAACTTAATTCCATTTTTGGATGACATAGTACACGATCTTTGATTTATCATAACACTACCAATACCTTTGAGTACCTCATTAATTATTGGATATAGAGAGAAATTAAATACTAACCTCCAAATATTACAGGGCCGATTATTGTGCCTGTCTTCTTTGGTTTCCAAGTTTTAGAAAACGTGCCACCTAGACTTCCCAAAAGCTTTACTCCCTGTAAACAACAATAAAACAACAGTCAAAACAAAGTCCAGCATACCAATTAAAAGGCTCTTCCAAGGAGGCTAGCTGCATAACAAAAGCAGCAACCTTGTTTTCACAAAGTAAAAGGAGATCTGAAATAATTGCATCAATTAACTTTAGGATAACAAGATCGATACCCGACTTAAATCATGATCAATGTAGGCAGATACCTCATTAATTATTGGATAGGAGAGAACCAATTTCTGATAAGTTTTTCCCTCGGGAGTAGTTTCTTAATAATTAATATACAAACATAATCTATTCACACAAAAAACATAATCTATGATTATAAAAAATGAAAAGAAAAGAAAAAAAAAGATTGTAATAAGAAAGAAGATTGCAACATTGTGAAGTAAGGAGGAAGATGTGAAGCATGGGATATAGCTGAAGTTTGAAGTATACTACCTGCCTGGGAACCATCGGAGGAAGCAATAATGAGTTCCAAAGACAGAGATATAGAGGTGGTGGTGAAAGTGAAGGAAAAGAAGGTCTTATTTGAAAGAGGGAGAAGCAAGAATTAAGGATTATAAGAGGGTGAGTAACGTTTTTAGCCAATAAGTGAAGGACAGATCTAAATGTGTTCTTATTTGCAGGCTTTTTGTATAGAATAGAAGAAGAAACTCACACATAAGAAAGGGTAAGCAACTAAGCATGGTAGTCTTGAATAAGTGGGACCCACCATTCATATGGAAGGGAGAAATGTAGGATCCGCATCACGCCCATGCGCTGCTGTCTTTTTTTACCAATATCAAACCCATCATCCATCATCGATCCGATTCCTTGGACCTAACCCTAACCCAACAACGCAGTAATAACAACCCAAAAGGTTCCGACAAAACAAAAAACCAAAAATGAAAAGAAAAAGAAAAACAAAAATAGAAAAACAAAAATACTAGCATCCTGCCTCAATCCCTTATTAACCCAACACATAAGCTTCTCCAACTCGTTTTTCTCTCTTTTCCCTTTCTTAGAACTCTTTATTACCTTATTTCCTCCAAACCCTGAACTACCATCTCTTTACTTCCATAAAGGTAGTTTAGAACAACACCCTGCAATTCCTCCCGCATGAAATAAGAGATCATCAACAAATGTTGCTCGATTCAGCTCCTAATTCCTTGGTGGATAAGTTTTCCCTAATGTATGGGCATGCAGATAATATCCACAATCTCCAGAACTGGTTGGTTTGATAAGCAAAACGCAATATTGACACAACATAACACAAACAACTTAAAGACTCGAGTGCTCATTTGTGCTATCAAAGGAGCAATATTGACATAAGAAACCACAAACACTTTAAAACCATGAACAATTCAAACTCTATTAACAAAATGTGGACAATATACAAAGCCGTACAGAAAGCACAACACCTTGCATGATATCAAGGTCAGTAAAATCTTGTTTAGCAGCAAAACAACATGGTCAGATGGCCATGGTTATTAAAGTCAAACAACTTCGGTTGCACTCACGAAGTTCCTTCATTGGTTCATCTAACCTATGAGGTCATCTTTCCAAAGGATGTTGCAAGTGAAAAATCCTAATGAGATCAGTGAAGTGCCTTATGCTAATATTATCAGAAGGCAGGTTGGATGTATTGTAATAGGAAAAATAGTCAAAGGTAAGCTCAAGAAAAGAAGGGATCCTAACAATACCATGTATAATAGAAGAACTAATGGAAAGATTGAAGAGGTCTTCAAGAACCAAAATTACTTCAATTCAACTCCAATTCATAGTCAAAAAGCCCAGGAATTTACAGATACATACACTTGACAAAAACTCCCAAAATCACTTCAAAACAACTTTAATTCATAGCCAAAATGCCCATGAAATTACAGCATACATACACTTGACAAAAACTCCTAAAAAACTTCAAAACAACTTCAATTCATAGCATAGCCAAAATATAACAGATGTGGCTTGTCTACCGTCTTGCTGGTCTTCTGGGTCATATACAATACATGATGCCAATTTGGGCACCAATAACAAGGCAGTTGTATTCTTAACCGTTGGATTAAAAATTCTATCAAACCTTAATATAGTCTGCTCACACTGAATTACTCCTTTGCAATCCTTCACCTCACATTTCTGTACCTTCTCCCGGAATCCTCCACTGCCCACCACCACCCCCTTGCCATTCCTCCATCACCTCACATTTCTGTTCCTTCTCCCAGATATATCTATGCTATAGCCAAAATATATACATAGCCAAAATATATCTATAGCATAGCCAAAATTCATAGCATAGCATAGCCAAAATTACAGCATACATACATAGCCAAAACATATTTATAGTTGCAAAATCACCAACCAATACAAGAACAATCCCTACGTATGCGAAATACAAGAACAATACAGGAACAGAAGAAACAAAATATGGAGAAGTGGCTGCTACTTACTTGATAATCAAATCGACGAACAGTGGCTGCGGTGACTCCAAGCAATAATCGAAGATGGAGAAGATAGATACGATGTGACGAAGGAAGCTTCTCGAATCTCCAAGCTTCTCGAATCTAGAATACGATCCGACGGTGAGTCTGCGGTGGCTCCAAGCTTCAAGCTCCAAGCTGAAGCTTCTCGAATCTTCAAGCTTCAATCTCCAAGCTTCAGCTTCAAGCTCCAATCACGTGGTTCTTGCAACCGACGGTGGCTCCAAGCTACTCGAATGTCTTGCGAAGCTGTGACAAGAGAGGAGAAATGCGACGACTGAAGATGAAGAAGGGAGGCGGAGGGGGGCTGCGGCGGAGATGAAGAAGAAGGGTAGAAGAAGCGATCTAAGCGACTGAATGAAGAAGAAGGATTCTGTTCTGGCCAAATAAAGAGCTTACCGACGGCCATTTTAAACTTACCGAAGGTCAAACCCGTCGGTAAACGACACGGGATTACCGACGGACCAACCCGTCGGAAAAGCTACACATTACCGACGGTCAATGGCCGTCGGTATTCAAAAAACAAGCGGGAATTTTCCATAATTCACGGTTTACCGACGGACATTAACCGACGGCCTGAGTCCGTCTCTAAAAAAGCGGTTTTCCGACGGCTTAACCCGTCGGTAATATCCAGAATACAACGGATGCGTTTTCCGACGGATTAGGCCGTCGGAAATCCCGGTTTTTTAGCGACGGACTCAGGCCGTCGGTGAATGTCCGTCGGTATGTGTACTATTTCTTGTAGTGTATTGTTGAACTTGTTCCAGAAGCTGAACCTTCTTCTGCTCTTCTTGCTGCAAATGATGATGTTGTCGTCTTGCCTAGAGCTGAATTTGAAGCCATCATGGCTACCAATTAGAAAGTGCATCAGTTGGAAAGCACTGTGAATCTTCTCTTGGAGCGTTTCAATCAACTCCTACCTCCTCCTCCTCCACCAAACCCTTAAAAACATTTTTTTTTATATTTTGTATTACTGTTAACTTGGTACAATTTTTTTTTTACTTGGTTCATATTTTGAATGATCTAACCTTACTTGATCTAATTTTTTTTTGGTACAATTCAAATTTTTCTAGTATTATTACTTTCTGTTTTGACTATAATGTTGTTTACACTCTTTTTGTCTGATGACAAAAGGGGGAGTAAAAGAAAATGTCTGATGAACACGTTGAAAGTCTAATGAACACACTAAAGTATCACACATGTCATGCATAGATCATTTCATAACATATTCATTGTATGTGATTTGTTGTTCTGATACTCATTGATATTCATTGTCTTGTGCTCTGATAGTCTTTAATCATTTCCTGGCAAATTTTATAATAATTGGTACAATGAATTTCAGCATCTGATCCTCGAAAATTGTTTGAGTATATTCGGTATTGATACAATGATCTCAGCATCCGCTCTCATCGTTTAATTGAATATATGCTCTGATACTTTTATGTCTTTTGTAATCACAATGCTCTAATTATTATAAATTGCTCTAATACCTGAAGTATTTAATTTTATCTAAGTTGTTGAACTCAGGGGGAGACCCTTGAAAATATTTTCGAAATTAAATTGTTCAACAACCTTGGATATTTGTCATCATCAAAAAGGGAGAGATTGTTGGAACCTAAACGATTGAGAAGTTTAAACCCTCATTAATTTTGATGATAACAAAGTACTTTCAATTGAGCAAATTATCTTCTAATAAGTCTTGAAGTGTGCAGGTATTAAATTTGTTTACGCTTTGTATGTCACTCAAGCAAGAAGGAGAAATTCACAAGAAATTAAATACATTCCATGTGTATCAGCATCTAGTTCACTCCAGTGTCTTGTGTATAGTGAGCGTCCGGTAATGTTATTCTTTGATACGTGGATTACTCAATTGCTGCGAGCGTCCGTCCTGTCCTGAGCGAGCATATGGTTTTTTAATAAATCATGTGACGATCACGTTTGTGCTCTTCTACCTCAGTTGTTTTGGAACGGAATTCGAATTTGATTTTGTGCGCTCATTTTGATGTACGAGGTAACAAAGGTGGCACCTTTAGTATAAGACAAAATTCGTACAAGGCAATTGTGAAAAGCAGATAGTACATAAACGGTAATGTGTACTATTCTGATATTCTCTGGAAAGGAAGAAAATAACAACATTTCAAAATACCTCACTTAATGATATGGAGCTGAAATTTACTGTAACGGTAATACCCCTCAGAGACTCCTATATATACCTCAAGGTATTCATTGAAGAAGGTTACCAAAAACTGCTAGAAACTATATTCTGAAAGAGCTATTATTCAAGTGAGCAATCAAGTTTTGTGCTAAGTTTCTGGACACCAAGAACTGAACCTCATCATCTGATATTCTTTCTTTTAGAAAGTTATTTGTTTTTGTGCTTAATCTTTTCATCCTCTCTACGAGAGTTATTTGATTGTATTCAAAAGAATATTACTTTGTAAAAGTTGTTCTGCCTAGTTAAGGCTTTGTTCCTCAAAGGCTCAAACGTACTGGGTCGTTTTGAGAAGTTAAGAGTATTGTTAAGTGTTGTGTGAAATAATAACAGTTGTGCAAGTATACACAATCGCAATAAGTAGTAAAGAGTAAATCAAGATCGTTCCCATGAGGATTGATTAATTGCTTTCACAAGTTTTTCCAATAGCAAGTAAGTTAGTGAGTAAATAATAAAAACAGAAAATAAACATCAAGTTTTTGTGATTTTAATAACTAAACAAAACAGAATTAAGCAAGTGATTTGAGTAAAATTTGGATAAAGACAGCTAGGAATCAGTTCATTCATATTTTCACCAAGTTGCTTTCAGTGCCATAAGTCAGTGCCATTTGGCACCTGGGCGCATGACACTAATGTGTGTGCCTTTCAGCACTTTCACCAGGGTTAAGTAAAGGGTACCTTATGTCTAAGCCCCCATTATGTTCCCCCTTGTCTAGTTAATGTGGCCAAGAACACCCTGCAAGACAGATTTTCTATGTCTAGTTTAATCAAAATCAATTAAAGTGTCCTTTAAATTGATACCCCTTATATTGCCTCATGAAATTAGCATGTTATCACCTTTCAACATCTAACATACAAGTACCTAACTAAAGTTGATCAGGCTCAAGTTAAATATGTAAGCAATAAAATTGCATGAGACAAAGGTACAAAGGCAAAGATAAATAGACGTTCACCAACCAGGTTTCAATACAAAATCACTTCATCCTAACTTAAGAAAGTTAGCTCATGATGAGCCTAACAATAAAACAACAGAAACTGGTGCCAAAAACGGAATCCATGGCACTAGAGTAAGAGTTTGGAAACTATTACAGATATGGAATGAAACAGTAAACAGAATTGCTCCCAGCTTTGTGAGCTCAAGAACCACTCCTTAAGCAACAATGTCTCGCTGAATTTGCTTCACTCAACACTGAACAAGTTCCCTCTCTCCATGGAAAAAGCTAAGAGCATGAGTTAATGGTGTTTGAAAGGAAGGAGACAGAATGCGGCTGCTTCTCTCAAATGGGATAAGTGCTACCCTAGCAGAATGTATCAGAACCAGCCCCCCGTTACTTGATAAGGTCATTGTCCTTATATAGCCTTTCCTTAAATGGGCTAGCCAATGCTGATCCCAAGAAATATGTTGACTTTTTGGCCCAAAAATAAAGGCTTTTGTCCTTTAGCTAGCTGAGAGAAAATGCTTTGCAGAGGGGACCACCAAGTGCACATGCTGCAGTCTATTAAATAAAGGACAGAGTCATTTTCTTCATATTAAATCAGTAGGCCACGCTGCTGCACTAAGGTCAAGGTGGCTAACATTAGGATCCGGTGCCATGACACTAAATTTGGCACTGAACATTTCTTCTATAAAATCCTGCACACTAGCAAAACACATTAAAATGCTCATAAAAACACCAAAGTGCCTTAAACAGCACCAAGCAAGGGAAATCACACTATTTACAGTATTCTAATAATTAAATGCCCTAAATTACTCTTGAACTCACTTGATTCATAGTTAATAAAGCATAAATAACTCTTATTTCTAAGAGTTATCATCAAGTTTGTGACACTAGAATACTCTTAAGGAAATTTGTAATCAGTTGATTATAGTTGAAAATCCTTCAGGAACGAAGGGACTAGACGTAACTACCAGGTTGGTAGTGAACTAGTATAAATCTCTGTGTCTCTTGCTTTACTGCTTTACATTTACTTTTATCCTGCGCATTAAAACAAGTTTTCATAAACTTTATTTCCAGCGTCTGGTCATACTCCAGCATCTGATTTCAAACAGATTCAAAATCCAGTGTTCTAAAGTGTTTTTAACTTAAAGTTTGCGAAAAGTTTTCAACACAATTCAACCCTCCTTTTTGTGTTCACGTTCACATCCCTGGAGGACCTAACAAACCGGGAGGCCCATCCATCAAAATCGAAAAAAGAAAATTCAAAGATATAGTTGTTACTGCCGTTAACTCAAATTATCCTCCCGTCAATTGTCTGAAGTCAAGTCGACCTCCACTTGCTTTTTATGACGAAGACTTGATAGGGGGTGAACCCAATAATGACATACCTCTCTTAATCTGGGCGAAGATGGCAAATGTCGATGTTCAGAGAATCCTCGTCGACCTGGGGAGCTTCATCAACATTATGTATAGAGGACTGTTTGATACGTTGAAGCTTTCGAAAGACCTCCTCATCCCTTATGAGGTGGACTTGCAAGGTTTCAATGGAGCCAAGACGACTCCATTGGGGTATGTCGAGTTAATGGTGACTTTCAGTACTCACCCGAAATCGAAAACGGTCAGGGTACAGTTCTTGGTCCTCCCATGCGACTACGATTATAACTGTTTCATTGGCAGATTACCTTAGCCAATCTCAGTGTCGTAACGTCAACGATCCATCTAAAAATGAGATTCCACATCTCCAATGGTGAGATCGTCACCCTGCATGGTGACCTAGACGCCGCAAGAAGATGCTTCGAGAACAGTCTGAAGAGGACACAGGTTGATCAGATGGGAAGATATCGTTGCCCGAGAAACGCTCCTCGCCCTCTCACGGCATGATGTTAACTGATGTCGACCCCGTTTCGGGGTTGAGGATGTCAAGGTCAAGACCAAGGACATTAGTGATCCATTGGCCAAAGATCTCGCGAAGAAGATTGAGAGACCGGTTCCTGATGGACAATCCTCCCACGTCCAGATCGGGAAGGATCCATTTCAAACGACCAAGGTAGGAGACGATCTACCCGAAGTATTGAGGGCAGACTTGATCCAGTTCCTCCAAGATAATGTCGACCTATTTGCTTGGACTGCGGATGAGATGCCTGGAATATCACCCGATGTAGCGTGACACAAGCTAGCACTCAATCCATCGGCACGTTGGGTCGCACAGAGAAGACATCGACAGTCCCCTGAGAAGGTCCATGCCACCGAAAAAGCTGTGTCTGATCTAATCAAGGCCAATTTTGTTAAAAAAGCCAAGTACACAACTTGGTTATCGAACATGGTGCTCGTCAAGAAGTCAAATAGGAAGTGGAGGATGTGTGTTGACTACACCGACCTCAACAAAGTCTGCCCTAAGGATTCATACCCGCTGCCGAACATCGACAAGCTCGTCGACAAATCATCTGGTTTTCGATTCCTATCCTTCATGGATGCCTACTCAGGCTACAACCAGATACCGATATATGAGCCCGACCAAGGGAAAACAGCTTTTATGACCGAAGGTGCCAACTACTGTTACAAAGTCATGCCCTTTGGCTTGAAAAATGAGGGCGCCACGTACTAGAGAATGATGAACAAAGTCTTCGAGAAGCAGATAAGATGACTGCTCGAAGTATACATGGATGACATTATAGTCAAAACCATCCAGTACGAAGACCACGTCACCCATCTCGCCGAAGTTTTCTCCGAACTTCGCAAGCACAACATGCGTTTGAATCCAGACAAGTGTACTTTCGGTGCGAGGGCAAGGAAGTTCATTGGGTTTTCCCTGACCGAAAGAGGAATTGAGGCCAATCCGGACAAGGGTCGAGCTATCACCAACATGAAGCAACCGACCTCGAAGAAGGAAATACAACGATTAACCGAGATGATGGCAGCACTGACCAGGTTCATATCAATTTCGGATCAGCGTGCACTCCTTTTCTTCAAGTTGCTCAAGAAGGAGGTCCTTTTCCAGTGGACCCCTAAATGCTAAGAGGCTTTCACCCAGTTGGAAAAAATTCTCTCTACTCCACCAATGTTGAATCGACCTCATAAAGGGGATACCTTGTACCTTTATTTGTCCGTGACCGAAGAAGCCCTGAGCATCGTACTGGTAAGAGAAGACATCGCCGGACAGAAACCGGTATACTTTGCCAGCAAAGCCCTTTAAGGGCCAGAATTGTGATATCAGCGAGTTGAGAAGATGGCTTTAGCTCTCGTTGTTTCCGCACGAAGACTTTGCCATTATTTCCGTTCTCACCGCATCGTAGTCATAACTGATTAACTAATAAAGCATATCCTATACCGACCCGATTTAGTTGGTCGGATGATTAAGTGGTCGATCAAACTTTTTGAATTCGACGTCAGCTACAAACCAAGGAAGGCAATTAAAGCCCAACCTCTCATGGACTTCATAGCAGAACTAACTCTGAATTCATCTTCATCGCTAGCAGGCAAGTGGATAGTTTTCGTTGATGGGTCTTCTAACCATAAAGCAAGCGGAGCTGGTTTGATCCTGGAGAATGAGGATGGCCTGGTTATCGAATACTCATTGGCATTTGCTTTTCTGACATCACATTTGCCAACGAACTTAGTGCAGCACACGTTGTCGTTCACTTCGACTCATAGCTTATCATCTCACAAGTAAATGGAAGTTACCAAGCTAAAGATCTCTTACTGTAGAGGTACCTCGCCTAAGTCAAAACTCTAATGAGCCGATTCGTTCAAGCTGAGATTACATATTTCGAGGGAACAGAACGTCTGAGCCGACGTCCTTTCTAAGCTTGCTGGTACAAAGATACCGACCTCACACCTGTCGGTTATCCAGGAGACATTGACCATTCCAAGCGTTTAGGACTCTATGGCCGAAAACATCCCCGAAGTCCAAGAAGAATCACCAAAGGTCGCCACCGCAACTTATGTGCATAGCCTGTCAATTTCAAACATCAACTTCGGAAATTCATGGATGACACCGATCTTAAAGCTACTCTACTTGGGGGAAGTATCAACAGATCCGAAGGAAGCATCCAAGCTTCGCCGAAGAGCTTGCTCATTTTCTATTATTGAAGGGAAATTATACCAGAGAGACTTCTCCACACCCCTGCTGAAGTGTCTCGATACCTCGGAAGTGCACTATGTGCTGGCTGAAATCCACGAAGGTATATGTGGACAACAATTAGGCAGGAGGATGTTGGCAAAGAAAATGCTCAGGGCAAGCTACTATTGGCCTACTATGGAACTCGACGCCAAGGAGTACGTGAAAAAATGTGACAAATACCAGAAGCATGCTGATGTACACATCGCACTCCCTGCCGAACTAACCACCTTATCTTCCCCCGGCCTGGTGGGGGATCGACATTCTGGGTCCGTTTCCCTTGGCCCTGGGACAAATCAAATTCTAAGCAGTGGCGGTGGAATACTTCACAAAATGGGTCGTAGCTCAACCTCTTGCAAAAATAACTACAAAAAACCTCATTAAATTGTTCAACTGCCAAATCCTCACAAGGTTCAGGATTCCAGAGGTCATGATAACCGACAACGGCTCGTAATTCATCGACCAACAATTTCAGAAGACACTTGCAGACCTAAACGTGAAGCACCATTTCACTTCCGTCAAACATCCTCAGACCAACGGACAAGCCGAAGCAGCCAACTGCGTGATCTTGCACGATCTCCGACGACGCCTTGATGAAGCAAAGGGACGATGGGTCGACGAACGGCCTCAGGTTCTCTGGGCCTACATGACGACTCCCCATTTGTCAACAGGAGAGACACCTTTCCGATTAACTTACGGGTTGGAAGTGGTGATTCTAGTTGAGGTCGGCGAATTAAGCTGGAGAACCCTACACCCACTTGAACCGAGGCTGAATTACCAATATCTCCGAGAAGAGTTGGACCTCTTAGAAGAAAATCGGGAGATCGCGACACTGAATGAAGCCACTGTCAAGTAGCGCATAACTGCGAGATACAACCGCCACGTGGTTCCACAAGACTTCACCACAGGAGACCTCGTTCTCCGAAGAGCTGATGTCGGATTGAAGAACGCTGTGCAAGGGAAGCTAGCTCCGAATTGGGAAGGACCTTACCGGGTCACTGCAAAGACCGATACGGGGGCATATTACCTTGAAGATCTCCAAGGAAAGGCTATCGCCCGAGCCTGGAATGCGACAAAACTTCGGAAGTACTACAATTGAATCCGGTCTCTACGACTAGGATCAATAAGTGACAATACCTCACCAAGTGTACTCATGTTCTGAACAACTCTGAACTATCCAATGTTGACGTCTTGTTAAATCGTTTTCAGTTTTCTTTCGAATTGTAGTTTGATATCAATTTTAAATGCAAGTTACAAATTTACACTTCTAATGATTATTTCTTGTGTTAGGGAAAGAGATATAATGGCCGGTTAATACATCGATGAATGTCGAACAATGCACGTCGACACATGCCTCAAAAAATTTCTGGGAAGTTCACACTGCCCTCAAGTGCCATCGACAACAACTTTTCCAGCAAACGACGCCGAAGTTCCTAACTCCCAGCACACGCTTCGAAGGAATTCGGGACGTAAACGATACTCCTGAAGATCATCGCGAGCGGTGTTCGAGGAACACACGATAGACCACCTGATCGACTTATCCAGTCTTTCCAGGACAGGTCACGCCAAAATAGCGTTCACCCATCCTAAGGATCAAACTCCCTAAGATTGGGGCAGAGGGGGACCATTCCTTGGCCGGAATGGACCCTCCGAGAAATCAAATCGGATCTAACTCCGGGGAAACGAAATCGGATTTTAACTCCGAAGAAATCAAAATCGGATCATGCTCCGAAGAAATCGAAATCGGAACCAACTCCGATAAATATGCATAAAGAATTGCGACACATTATAAGGAAAGTTAGCATGGATAAAAATAAACTATATCTATTACAAAATAAGCCTCTGAAGAGGACCAAGTCATAAATTGTTCAAAAATTTACACAAGTTACAAAAACCCTGGCATCCCAGGTCTTCACGTCGTCTCTTCGGCAACCATCTCCATATTCTCCGAGGTTGGCACCACATCCCCTCCTGTTGTAGGCACTGCCTCGTAAAAGACTTTCATAGTTTTGGGGTCGACAATCGAATGTTTGTCAACAACACCCCCTAGGAACAGCTGCGAAACATCGGCATCAATAGTTGGGTACATCAATCGGATTTGGTCGACAGCATTCCCAAATTGTTGAGTCCCGAACTCTCCAGCGATCTTCGTCCATTTTTCCACCTCCGCATTGGCCGAAGTAAGAGCTGTCTTACTTCCAGGGCCTTCTCATACTTCTCTTTTTCTTCGTCATTCTTGGTCCAAAGAGTTTTCTTTTTGGTAAGGAGTTCATCACGCTCTTTCGCGAGCTCAAGGACCCTCTGGTTCAGCACTGTGACCTCTTTCCTTGCGTTATCTTGCTTGTCTGTCCTATCTTGGAGGTTATTCTCCAGATCGGTCATCTTGGCCTCCCTCCATTCGAGTTCCTCGGCACGGGCCTTTAGCTTATCCTCCGCATTTCTGAACTCTAATTCTCCTTCTCCAGCGCGACATTACGCTCGACAGTGTGCACTAGGAGATTCAGACTTCAATAAGTTCGACAAGTACACGTTATCAGAAGCAGAAGTATAATGGCGCAAATCCTCCGAGGATAACGCATAGTTGTGCGTCCACACTGCCGAACTGTAGCTCCCGGATAAGTCACCGCTCTCGGTAACCTTCTCCAAACGACTTGGTCTCTTCCCGGAGTCTTTCTTTTGCTTTTTCGACATACGGACACCTTGTTCGATTTCAGCATCATTCCTTATCTCACCTTGAGAAATGGGAGTCGAAATCTCTTCAACCTCTGGATTTTTGGCCTGATCCGGGTTTGGGGTCAGAGCGCGATGAGAGGCAGGTGACGTGGAAGCCGCCACTGCCGATGACGACGAACCCGCCGAAGAGCTACCCACAGGTCCCGATGAAGAAGTGCCCCCCATAACAACTTTCTTCTTCTTAGACAGAAACGTATTCAACGCTTCAATATCAGCCATTACACCTGAAACAAAGGAAGGAAGACAGATCAGCTCTTGCAAAAGGAAACGAAAACTCGGTGCATAATATATGCCTATATTACCTAAACATTCTTTGGCTACAGCTGCCGAGGAACAACTTAGTAATATTCGACAGTTCACAAAACGAGGAAAGGTTTTCAACCCTTCCGTAGTCTCCCTTACTTCGGCAGCAAACCCCTCAACATATTCCTTTACTAAGAATTGATGTATATATATAATTTTGCCCCCATTATCATATTTCTTAGATCCGTCCCGGGGTGCAGTTAGTAAGAATTTAACTCATATCCCACAAGGATATGAGTTTGAATCCTACTGTCGATGTGAGGATCTCATTGGTGGGTAATATGTAAGTCTTTGTAACAACTCTTTTAGCTTTATGACTTTCTCTGAACTTGATGAGTTCCGAGACTCCACTCACCTAAATTTTTATTTGTAAAAGAAAGATATCTACGTTGTCTTTGAGCTCGTGGAATCTGATCTCCATCGAGCCATCAAAGCTAACGATGACTTGACCGGGGAATATCATCATTGTTAGATGCTATGGGTATTTGTCATTAATTCTTTGCATACACTATGCATTCTTTCTGCTTTTTGTTATTTCCATAAAATATGCTATCAAATTGCTTCTAAATAATCATATGTTTGGTTGCAGCTAATCTATGCTTTCTTTCTGCTTTTTGTTATGTCCAATTTTTAACTACTCTTTTAAAAATTATTTCTTCCTCCCTTTCGTCAAACGTTTCTTACTCAAAAAATTACTTTCCCCCTCTACTTCAAGAATAACTTCTATTTTATAAAAATTGCTTTTTACTCCGAAAACTTGTTTTTAAACTGCTTCTCACTTAAAAATCTACTTCTTCCTCTTTTTTTTTCAAATGCTTTTTACTCTGAAAAACTTTCTTTTATTTTATAAAACTTTGGTCTTCAATCCAAGAACTTGTTTTTATTAACACTTTTTTTGGAAAGGTTTAGTAACACTTTTAACTACTTTTCTCTTTTAAAAACTCATATTGTCCTCCTCTTTTTAAATAATTTTACACTAAAAACTAGTTTTTTTAAAAACTTGTTTTAAAAAATCTATTTCCTCCTCTCTTCATTCTTCTTTCACGCTAATTTTTTTTTTGTCCTCTATTTGAAAATGTACTTTCCTTTTATACAATTTTTAAAAAAAATTCTTTTCCCCTCTATTCAACAATTCCTTTTATTTTATAAAAATTTGTTTTTCTCTCAAAAAACTTGTTTTAAATTTATTTTTTAACTGCTTTTTCCCTCTTCCGTGAGAATTAATTCTATTTTATAAAACTTTATTATTTTACTCTAAAAACTGGTTTTGAAAATTATTTCTAACAACATTTTCTTGTCCAAATGCTTCTATTTTCTAAATGCTATTGTTTTTTATGCCAAAAACTTGTTTCTATAATAATTTTTAATTTTTTACTACTTTTCTCTTTTTTAGTTTTTAAAACTATTTCATCCTCCTTTTTATAAAAACTTTTTTTTACCCTTAATATTAGTTTTTCAATCTCCATTCCTAAAATTGCTTCTATGTTTATAACCATTTGTTACTATTTATTTACTCTTTTAAAAACCATTTCTTCTTCCCTTTTTATCAAACTCTTTTAATCACAAAAATAGTCCTTGATAATAATTTTTTATTACTCGAAAAATTGCTTTCCTCCCTCTATTTCTAAAACTACTTCTATTTTACAAAATGTTATTTTTGTACTCCAAAAGCTTATATTCAATATCATTTTTTGCTACTTCTTTTCTCTTTGAAAAACTATTTCATCCTCCCATTTTCAAACTTTTTCTACCCTGATATTTTTTTTGTTGAATCTCCATCTTAAATTTTTCTTAGAATCACATTTAACTAATCTCTTTCGAAAACTCTTTGTTTCTCCCTTTTCCCAAACATTTTTACTTCGAAAATTGTTTTTTACCATCTATTTCAAAATTACTTATATTTTACAAAAAATGTTTTTCTCCAAAAACTTGTGTTTAAGATCATTTTAGAATACTTCTTTTCTTTGAAAAAACTATTTTGTCCTCCCTGTTAAAAACCTTTGTTACTGTAAATCCGTGTTTTTAAAATCATCTTAACCACTTATCTATTTTAAAAGCTACTTCATCCTCCTTTTTTACAAATGGTTTTATGTAAATACTAGTTTTTAGAATTATTTTTTAACAAAGTCTTCGCTTTTTCATAAACTGTTTCTTCATTTTTTTTCCAGTCTTTTACTACTAAAAACTATTTTTCTTATCCACTTAAATTTTGAATATATTTTATAAACATTATCTTTTATTCCAAAAGCTTGTTTTTTTTAAAAAATTTGTAACTGCCTATTTTCTCTATTAGAAACTCTTTTGTCCTCCCCTTTTTCAAAATCTTAATTTTTTTAACCTCTATTTAAAAACTTACGTCTATGTTATTAAAATTCCTTTTTCTCCTCCATAAACATATTTTTTATAATTTTAATTATATAAAAACTATTTGTTCCTCTTTTTCTCAACTTTTTTTTTTACCATAAAGATGGTTTTCTTCTTTATTCAAAACTTATATTTTATAACAAAAGTGTTTTTTACTCGAGAAACTTATTTTTAACTATTTTCTTTTAAAGACTATTTTGTCCACCCTTTTTCATTTATTTGTACTCTAAAAACTCATTTCAAGGTGCATTAATTGTTAAAATTTCTTTTATATCCCTATTTAATATAAGATGTATGTTTAGTAGAAACTCACATGATGGGTATAAAACATTTGGAATAAGATTTCAATTTTATAGCATTAAATAGTCTTTCTTGGTCTTGATAGTTTTTGTTTTTTCTTCTCATATTAGAAACCGGAAGTAGCATTTCGTAACCATGTTTCGTAACTTTTCTCAGTTTAAATGATTTCGTCCTCAATTTTTTCAAACCTCTTCTCCTAAAAAATTTTGAAATCATATTTTAGATATTTCTTGTCTTTTTTCAAATATTTTTTTGTCTTTATTTGGCAATTTACTTCTATTTTGTATGTTTATGTGTTTTACTCCAAAGATATGTTTTTAAAATCATTTATTTACTTATTTTCCCTTTTAAAAACTATTTCATCATCCCTTTTTACAATCCTTTTTCACTCTAAATATTATTTTCTTAACGCCTAATTTAAAAATTACTTCTATTTCATAAAGGTTTCTTTCTTTTTTCACTCCAAAAACTACTTTTTATAATCATCTTTAACCGAAATTCCTTATTTTAAAAACTAATTTTTTCCTCCCACTTTTTTTAAGCTTCTATTCCTCCATCCTAGGGTGCTAGTGTTGTGTTCAAATCCTCTCGGAAACAATTTATATGACCTAAGTGTTTCCCCCTCCCCCAATTAATAAAAATCACATCCCCACTCTCTTTAGAAAAATAGCTTTAAAATTATTTTTATCCCAAGGTTTTTAAAAATTTCCATCTTTTCCTTTTTAAAAACTGTTTCTGTTGAGTATGGCTCATATAGATCTTGTGATTAGTAGCCTTGAGTGGCTCGGCGTGGCCCTGGGATTGGGCCATCTTGGCGAGCGCGACGAGCCCGTGATGCTGTCTGAGGGGTTATTAATGTAATTTCTATCGCAGTGGTGATTAGAATATATGCTGCGCCTATGTAACCCTATTATGATATAGTGAAAACACAGCCGTAACAGCTCTCGTGGAAGTAGGCACTATTCGCCGAACCACGTAAATCTTGTCTTCTTTACTTTCTCGCGCATGTGTGTGTGTGTTCACGTTAGTTTACCTTTACAATCCCGATTGCGTGTGTTACACCAATTGGTATCAGATGAGTCTTAATTCCGGTGCGAAGTTCGATGTGGGCAAGTTCGATGGGATTGGCAATTTCGGGCTATGGCAGAGGCGAGTTAAGGATTTGTTGGCACAACAAGGTTTGCTAAAGTCGCTGCGTGAGGCGAAACCTGCTGCAATGGAGGAACTGGACTGGACGGAGATGAAGGAGAGGGCTGCTGGGACTATTCGACTTTGTCTGGCGGATGAGGTGATGTATCACGTCATGGATTTGACATGTCCGCTCAAGGTTTGGGAGATATTGGAGAGTCAGTACATGTCCAAGAGCCTGACGAACAAACTATATCTCAAACAGAGGCTTTACGGCCTGAAGATGCAGGAGGGTTCGGATTTGCAACAACACGTCAATAACTTCAATCAGATCATTAGGGATTTGGTGAATCTGGATGTGAAGATTGATAACGAGGATAAGGCGATAATTCTATTGTGCTCTTTGCCGAGTTCTTACGAACACCTGGTGACCACTCTTACATACGGGAAAGACACTATTAAACTGGAAGATATTACCGATGTAATTCTGTCTCACCGTCAGAGGAAACAGAACGTAGCAGAGGGTCCATCCTAGGGGGAGAGTCTGTATGTGAAGGGGCATCAGTACCGTGGGAGGCAACAAGGCAGAGATGGCAAGAAGAAGAAGAAGATGTCGAAATCCAAGAAAACAGCACATTGTTTTGGTTGCAACGAGATGAGGCATTGGAAGCAGGATTGTCCAAATCAGAAAAAGGGGACAACCAGTGCTGCGAATGTGGTCCAGTCAGATGACTCAGATTTCAGTGAAGGCGAGATGCTCTCAGTTTCCTCTACTCAGTGCACAGATGTGTGGATACTTGATTCAGGATGCTCTTATAACATGACTCCAAACAGGGAGTGGTTCACCACTTACAGGTCAGGTAATTTCGGTTTTGTTTATTTGGGCGATGATAAAGCTTGTGCTATTGTAGGCATGGGACAGATCCGAGTTGCAATGGATGATGGTGGTGTCAAGACGTTGTGTGAGGTTAGGCATATTCCTGACCTGAGAAAGAACTTGATTTCCTTGGGCACTTTGCAAGCAAATGGCTTCAGCTATAGGGCAGATGGAGATAAGGGCATTCTTAGGGTAACTAAGGGCGCTATGACTGTGATGAAAGCTAGGAGGACTGCAGGGAATACATAGACACTGTTAGGAAGTACAGTTGTAGGTCGAGTTGCTTCTGTTGAGTCAGATGATGATGCTACTAGACTGTGGCATATGCGTTTGGGTCATCTCAGTCAACGTGGGATGGCAGCACTTCATAAGAGGAATCTGTTGGAGGGTGTTCGAAGCTGCAGGTTGGGATTGTGTGAGTACTGTGTACTTGGGAAGCAGACCCGAGTTTGTTTTCAGCCTGGAAAGCATAAAACTGAGGGTATTCTAGACTATGTGTACTCTGATGTATGGGGGCCTACCCGTGAGCCCTCAATGGGAGGATCTAGGTATTTTGTAACATTTGTTGATGATTTTTCTCGCAAGGTTTGGGTCTATTTTCTGAAACAGAAATCAGAGGTCTTTGATAACTTCAAGTTATGGAAGGAAGAGGTAGAGAATCAAACGGGCAGGAAAATCAAGTATCTGAGATCAGACAATGGCACAGAGTATACCCACAAGCAGTTTTAGAAATTATGTGCAGAACATGGTATTCAACGACACTTCTCAGTGAAGAAAACACCACAGTAGAATGGTGTTGCAAAGAGAATGAACAGGTCTCTCACAGAAAGGGTCAAATGTCTTCGATTGAATACTGGACTTTCAAAAGGATTCTGGGCTGAGGCAATTAGTATGGCATGTTATCTCATCAATCGCTCACCAAGGGCCTCATTGGAGGGGAAGTTTGCAGAGGAAGTTTGGACAGGTAACCCAGTTGATTTTAATAATTTAAGAATTTTTGGATGTCCTTCTTATGTGCATATATCCAGTGATGAAAGATCTAAACTTGATCCAAAGTCAAAAAAGTGCATTTTCGTAGATTATGCCAAAGGCGTGAAGGGGTTCAAGTTTTGGGATCCAGTTTCAAAGAAAATGGTGGTCAGCAGGGATACAAAGTTTGATGAGCAGTTCATGTTAAAGCAGAAAGTTGCGACAGATGCTCCTGCCGCAGTGACAAATGGAGTTGACTCTAGCTCCAAGACAGTTGAGGTGGAGGTGGAAGAGCTACCAGTGGCTCGTGGTTTGCCAGTGCCTCAGCCTGAGCCAGTACATGAGTATGTACATGAGCAGTAGCATGAATCTGATGTTGAAACAGATGGCCTAGACGTTTTGCAGGATTATAATCTTGCCAGAGATAGAGATCGTCGTACTACTAAGGCACCCACTAGATATGGTTACGAAGAGTTGGTTTCTCTTGCACTTCTCATCAGTTCAGGTGATCCGTCTAATTTTAAAGAGGCAATTCAATGCCAAGAGAAGGACAGATGGATGAGTGCCATGATGGAAGAGATGGAGTCTTTGCATAAGAACCAAACTTGGGAGTTAGTTGAGCTTCCTAAGGGAAAACGTGCTATTGGGTGCAAGTGGGTGTACAAGAGGAAACATGCAGTATCAAAAAAAGAAGGGGAAAAGTTCAAAGCTCGTCTTGTTGCAAAGGGGTATTCACAACAGAAGGGGATTGATTATAATGAGATTTTCTCTCCGGTCGTGAGACATACTTCTATCAGGGCAGTGCTAGCCTTGGTAGCCAGTCGGGATATGCATTTAGAGCAGATGGATGTGAAGACAATTTTCCTCCATGGTGAATTAGAGGAACAGATTTATATGAAGCAGCCAGAAGGGTTCAGTACAGCTGGACAGGGCCATTTGGTTTATAAGTTGAAACGTTCTCTATATGGGTTAAAGCAGTCTCCAAGGCAGTGGTACAAGCGCTTTGACTCTTACATGCTTAGGATTGGCTACAGGCGTTGTGAGTATGACTGCTGCGTTTATGTGAAGTGCCTTGATGATGGTTCTTTTATTTTTCTGTTACTTTATGTTGATTGCGGCTAATAGTTTGCATGATGTGAATAAGCTGAAAATTCTGCTAGGGAACGAGTTTGATATGAAGGATTTGGGGGTTGCTAAGAAGATTCTTGGGATGGATATTCACAGGGACAGGGGAGCAAGAAAACTATGGCTCTCTCAACAGGGCTATGTTCAGAATGTGTTAGACATATTTGATATGAACAATGCTAAGGCTATGAGTACCCCATTGGCAAATCACTTTAAGCTCTCAGTGCAACAGTGCCCAAAGACAGAGGCCAAAGCTGAGTACATGTCGAAGGTTCCCTATGCCAGTGCAGTTGGTTGCTTGATGTATGCCATGGCTTGCACTAGACCGGACTTGGCACAAGTAGTAAGCCAAGTCTGTAAGTTTATGTCTAATCCAGGTAAGCAGCATTGGGAGGCAGTCAAGTGGATTTTCAGATATTTGAAGGGCACTACAGGTCATGGTATAATGGTTGGCAGTCAGCAGAGTGATCCTTCAGTTGTTGGGTATGTGGATTCAGACTATGCCGGTGATTTGGATAACAGAAGGTCTACGATTGGGTTTGTTTTCACCCTTGCACGTGGGCCTATATGTTCGAAATCGACAATTCAGACTATAGTGGCAATGTCCACAACTGAAGCTGAGTATATGGCAGTAGCTAAAGCATCCAAGGAAGCCTTGTGGCTTATAGGACTAGTGAAGGAGTTGGGCATTGAGCAAGGTGGAGTCAGGTTGCATTGTGATAGTCAGAGTACCATCTTCTTGGCAAAGAATCAAGAGTATCATGCCAGAACAAAGCACATTGATGTGAGATTCCACAAGATCAGGGAGTTACAGACATCTGGACAGATATTGCTTGAAAAGATTCACACCTCAGAGAATGCAGCTGACATGTTCACAAAGCCAGTCATTGTTGACAAGTTCAAGCATTGCTTGGACTTGTTACATGTTTCTCACAACTAAGAAGGAGCTGAACCCCTCAACCCGGCAGGAGCTGTTATCTTCAAAAGGCTTGATATTCGCCAAGGTGGAGATTGTTGAGTATGGCTCATATAGATACTGACAGTTGGCCGGGCATGGCCCCTTGGGCTTGGGCCATACTGGCGGGGCACGATGAGTGGGTTGGGGGGTGCGGGGGGCTTCGCCCCCGCGGTATAGTACAAGGGGGTTATTGATGTAATTTCTATCGCAGTGGTGATTATAATATATAATGCGCTTATGTAAAACTATTATGATATAGTGAAAACACAGCCGTAACAGCTCCCGTGGAAGTAGGCACTATTCGCCGAATCACGTAAATCTTGTCTTCTTTACTTTCTCGCGTGTGTGTGTGTTCGCCGTTAGTTTACCTTTACAATCCCGATTGCGTGTGTTACAACAGTTTCATCCATCTTTTCTTTTCAAACATTTTTTACTCTAAAAACTGTTTCACATGTTTCTACACAAAATAGTTTATACACCAAAAACTTATTTTTAAAGTTATTTTCAAATAAATCTATTCTCTTTTAAAAATTATTTTGTCGCTTTTTACTCAAAAACTTAGTTTTATAATCATTTTTTGATTTTTTACTAGCTATTTTTTCTTCTTCTTTCTTGTAAAATTTGTTCATCTATATTTTTTCTCTTTTAGAAACTATTTCGTTCTCCTTTTCTCAAAAGATTTTTACTCCAAAAGTGTTCTTTTCTAAGAAATTGTTTTCAATCATTTTTTGAACATTTTTAATTCAAGTTTTTGAAAAATTTACATATATTTTATAAAAATTAGATTTTTTTACTCTAAGAACTTGTTTTTATAATCATTTTTCAACTACTAGTACTAGTTTTGGTCGAAAAAGTATTGTTTTCCTCAATCTCAAATGTTACATGTAATCTATAAGAGTTTATTTTTCATTCAGAAAAATTGTTTAAAATTCTTTTTTTACTACTACTCTTTTTTAGGAACTATATCACCCCTTATTTGATACCTTTTACTCTAAAAACTACTTTTTAGCGATATTTCTAAACTTATTTCTATTTTATAAATATTCTACTATACTCCAAAATCTTGTTTTTAAAGTAATCTTCTCTATTAAAAATCTTTTTATTCTTCCTTTTTTTTAATTTATTTTACTCTAAAATTCCCCACTCTTTTTCAAAGATTCCTTCTACTTGTAAAATACTTTTTTTCTAATTCTATATCGTCCTCCCATTTTTCAAAGGATAGATATACTCTCAAATCTTTTAATGAAATAAAATAATGAATTTTCATGAATTCTTTTAATCTTTTAATATAAATAAAGACATCACACAAACACCCTTTTTTTCCTCTTTATACACTAATTAAATTAAATTATATTACAGCCATGCACTTTATTATATTATTCTTTATATTTGACAATGTTTACCTATGAAGTTTTGGATGTCACATTTTCTTCCTTGCTTTATTTCAGACTTTCTTTGCTGCAAAAAAAATTTCCCTCTATTTTAAAAATGACTTCTATATTATCAAAATAATTGTTTATTCTATAGTCTTGTTTTATAAACCATTTTAACTACTTAGTTATCTCTTATATTTTTGAAACTTTTTTACTCAAAAAATTATTTTCCCTTAAATTATTACTTCTATTTTATAATGAGATTGTTTTTAAAAATATTTTGAACTACTTATTCTCTACTTTGAAAACTATTTTTTCCTCATTTTCTTAAAACTATTTTCCCTCTATTTAAAAAATTACTCCTATTTTTATTTTTTTTACTTTGTTTCTTTATAATCATTTTTACCTACGTTTCTCTTTTAACAACTATTTTTGTCTTCTTTTTTTCTAACATTTTTACTCTTAAAACTACTTTTTCAAAATCATTTTTTAGATAATTCTTCTATTTTCTATAAACTATTTCGTCTTGTATTTTTCGAACTTCTTTTAATTAAAAATTATGTTTTTCATTTAAATATTTACTTATATTTTATAAAAAAAAATGTTTTACTCCAAAAAATTGTTTTTAAAATTTTTTTACTACTTATTTTCTCTGTTCAAAACTTCTATTTTACTACTTTTTTTCAAACCTCTTTTACTAATTATTTTTTACTAGTTTCTAAATATTATTTTTCTAACCTCCATATCAATTAATTAATTCTATTTTATAAAAGTTTCTTTTACTCGAAAAACTACTTATAAACATCAACTATTTCTATGTTTTTAAAAAAAAAATAATCTTCCTAACTTTTTCTAAACATTTTTTTAGTGCAGAAATAATTTTTGTATCTCTCTTTACGTATAATCTATAACAAATTAGTTTTTTACTCCAGAAAACTTGTCATTTCAATCATTTTTTAACTACTTCATCCCTCGTAGTGCAATCTTTTATTGGGGAACTACCAAACGCCTTGAGGAAATGAAGTGGTAACTCGACATCGACATCCTTTTACTGATGCTTTCATGGTTGAGCATATCTCAAAAGTAATGCTCAAGCAACCAATCGAAATGGAAGCTTACGCAGGGGATACTAACCCACAACATCTCAACACCTTTTGCAATGCAATGGTGGTCAGTGGATGTTCAGACCAGTGTTATGTCGGGTGTTTCCCCCGACCTTGAAAAGAGAAGCGCTGACATAGTTCAAACCCTTGCAACCACAGTCCATCACAGATTGCGATAAATTGACTTATTTGTTTGTGTAATTTCTCGTAAAAACCAAACAAACACCTAAGACGTGAGACATCCCACGCCTTCACAGTCGTAAAACAGTAAGAGGCTGAAAAAGGGCGACCAAGTATGTTAACCTGTAAGGGTGACCAAGTATTTGTTGACTTATTTGTTTGTGCAATTTCTTCTTGATGCGATTTTATTAACGTTAATGATAGGAATGAAAGGAGAGTTGAGTCTTCATTGATTATGGAAGCCCTATAACTAGGACCATTCAAATGCTAATTGGCAAAGACTCCACCACAAATAATGCAAGAATTCTGAGAAAGGGCGATCAAGTATGTTAACCTAGAAGACGCGATGTTATTAGTTGCGTGAGATAATGTCGAATCCGCTTCTCGATTCAGTGTGGGAAAGCAATTCCCCCGAACCAGACATTACACACATCACAAACTAAAAATCCCAAGAGGGGGCCTGGAGGAAGGTATGATCAATACGCGCCTCTGCTGGCCTCATCATCCAAAATCTATTCGAAGGTAATGACGAAGGCAATGTTCCTCTCCCTCTTCAACTGGAAGTCTGTTGGGGTTTTGTGTCTCTTCGCTCTAACCTACGAAGTTTAGAGTGTTCTTCTCTTTGTTTGTTGTCACAATGGGGTGAAGTCGATGAGGTATTGTCTCGTCTGCATCTGTGTCTGTTAGACCTCGACGTCCTGCTTCTATTGCGTCTTTCGCGATGGCTTTCAGTGTCGCAAGACTGAAATCCCTTCACATTCCTGTCGAGCTTACCTCGACAAATCAAATATTTGATGGCATCCTTCAACTGGGTGTAATCTTCGAAAGTATGGTCAAAACCCTTATGGAACTGACAATACTTGTTTCGGATTGTTCTCAGCCTCTCCTTAGTTGGCTCTGGAGGTCTTAATCTGGCTTCTCTAAACTTAACAGCCATCACCTCAGTGAGTATTTGGGATATTGAGGTGCTGAGAGGCGTGTAACCATCAAACCTACTTAGGAAGTGGTCGAATCTAATCCTTCCCTCGCCTTTTCTTTACTTTTCGGCCTTCATGTTTTTCTGAGACCATCATATGTAGGGATGGGCATGGGCCGGGTTGAGTGGGTTTTGGTGCATTCAAAGACCCAATCCAATTAAATAAATATGGGTTGGGTTGGATCGGTTTCGTCAAAAATTTTCATGTAACCCAAACCAACCCAACCCGACCTCATATGAGTTGGTTTGGGTCGGGTGACCGGGTTTGGAATTAAATTATTCCGTTTTCATCAAAAGCAAATAATGGGAAAAAAATAGGGAAGAAAAATACTACCAATGCATTAATTTGAATTTCCAAATACAAAATGAAGCATACAACCTCAATTTGGAGTACAATATCCATCAAAATTAAACAAACAAATGAAATAAAAAAAACATAATGTCTTCAAATCTGTCTTCAAAAAACATAATGTCTTCAAATCTGTCTTCAAAAAAATCGTCTCTGCAGTGTCTTTAAATCTGTCTTCAAAATTCTACTTAAATCTGTCTGTAGTGTCTTTAAATCTGTCTTTAAATTTCCACTCATGGAACTCACTTCTTCAAACTATTGCTGCAATCACTGACCAATGTAACAGTCCAAGAAAACAAAACAAAACCAAAAATTTATAAGCCACATAGTTATGAATGACATAAAATCAAATCAAATCAAATCAAATCAAATAGAACTTTTATACCTGAATCAACTTCTACATCAGCCATTGGAGCTTCTAGCTCACCATATATGTTACTGTTAGAAAGTCCCAACCAGTTTTGGATGCAAATCAATGCCTCAACCATGGAGGGATTTAAGGAACTACGAAAAGGGTCAAGAACACGACCACCCGTGCTAAATGCTGACTCAGAAGATACAGTTGATACCAGAATAGCTAGTATATCCCTAGCCATACGAGAAAGAACATGATATTTTGATGTCTTCCCTTTCCACCACCTGAGAATGTCAAACCCCTCACAATCATCCTCAACATCATCCTCCAAATATCTTTCCAACTCATTTGTTTTCAGCTCCCCTTGTTTTTTCTTAACTTTCTCCCTGAATTTGTTCCTAAGTCTAATTGCAGGATTTACATCTTGACAAACAGGTGACTGGGGGACAACCTCTGATGATGGGAGACTAGCTTGATTGCCATCAACAGCATAAGGATACATTGAAGCATATTGATCAAACAACCCTTTTATAACATCATTCATTTTTTTCAACACTTTATCACACTTAATTTCCAGAATCACACATTTCACTTAAACAAAACTTCACAAAATCCAATTTATATCTTGGGTCAAGAAAAACAGCCACAAAGAGGAGATAATTCAAATTTCCACCAATATCCCAGTATTTGTCAAATTTAATTTTCATGTTTAAAGCCATGTTTTTCATCCCTACATCTTCAATTCCCTTCCATTCATCCAAAGTATTTAAGATATGACATAATTGATGGAAAAAAGTATTAGCAGTCACACTCAATAATGAAGAGAATACAAGAGTAGCATTATAATAAATCTTCAAAAATTGAATGAACTTACGAACATGACTCCAATCATCAGTATTTGGCGAACCCCCTTCAGAGTCAAGCTGATTTACAAACGTTTGGTCTTCATATTCAAGGCGACTAAAAGCCTTTTCATACTTTTCAGCTGCATCCAACATCAAGTAGGTGGAATTCCACCTAGTTAGACAATCAAGTATCACCATTTGATTGACATCCAAATTAGCATCTCGGGCACACCTCTTGAATGAAGCTAATCTATGTGGAGAACCCTTCACATACTTACAAGCAGCTCTAATCCTAGCAATAGAGCAATCAATCTCCTTCATCCCTTCACACACAATTATATTCAATATGTGAGCACAACATCTTAAATGCATATATTCCCCTTTCAACATGGTAGTCCCATTCCAGTGACTCATATTCTTAACCAAATATGTAAGAGCAGTATTATTGGAACTAGCATTATCAACTGTTATAGTTCCCACCTTGTTAATACCCCAATCTTTCAAACATATCTCCAATGCTTTTCCTATAGTGTCCCCCTTATGATCAGAAATCAAACCAAAGCTTAATATTTTTTTATTCAAACCCCATCCATCATCAATGTAATGAGCAGTGACACATATATAATTCAAGTTTTGGACTGAAGTCCAAGTATCAGTTGTTAGTGAAACCATTTGATGATTCAAAGACAACAGACACTACAAAAAAATCAGTTTTTAGTGACCGATTTTTCGGTCGCTAAACCTATAAAATCGGTCGCTAATTCGCGCTAATCGAATTAGCGACCGATTTAGAGACCAACAAAAATCAGTAGCTAAAACGCTGGTCGCTAATTTTAGCGACCGATTTAGTGACTGAATATATAGCGACCGATTTAGAGACCGATTTTAGAGACTGATTTAGTGACCGATTTTAGAGACCGATTTAGTGACCAATTTTAGAGACCGATTTAGCGACCGATTTTAGAGACCGATTTAGAGACCGATTTTAGAGACCGATTTAGTGACCGATTTTAGGGAGATTTAGCGGCCAGATTTAGAGACCGATTTAGAGACCAAATTTGACTAATTTGATTTTATATTTTTATAAACCGTTCTCTAAATCGGTCGCTAAAATCGGTCGCTAAATCGATCGCTAATTTATGTTTATTAAAAAAATTAAACTTTCAAAAATCTATTTTTCAACACATTTATCGATTCCTTAAACTTTATCACCTTTTTATAATCAAATAAATTTTATTAAAGGCCAAACCCTAGATATAACTTTATTTGAATAAAATAAAATAAAATTCATCACCATGTAAGATGTTACAATACATCAAGAATTTCATTCAAACTGAAATATTACAAAACAATATAAAGATAATTTCATTCAAAATGAACTATTACAAAAAAATAGTACAATGTCAACATGAGAACCTTGCACACTAGTGTGTTTGGTTACGTGTCTTGTCCTCGAGTTTCACTTACTCCTTCCCAATGCATTCCTTAGCACGGTTGCATGAGAAGTATGTCTTAGGATCCATATTCGTCACACATATCACTTTCTGGTTTGTGTCCTATACTTCCAACGCTATCTTAGCTTCAACAACTTGAAGGTTCGACTCCGAAAGTGAGCTTTATATTCCGAGGCTGCAAATTCTTGATCAAACTCTCACTAACCTCAAGCTTCCAGCAACTCCTTATTATGGTTCTCACCTATAACTCTAGCAACTAAAGATTATCAATAATACCATTTAAAATAATAATTTCAACAACTCGATAATTATCAAAATAAAGGCCATGACTGCATGCCAACCAAATTAAACAACTTTTCTATTGCTACAATCATCAATTCATCATGGCAAATTTCAATTGTTGAGCCCAAGCTAACAGAACAAACCGAACCTCCAATCATTTGATGTTGAGTATTCTATGTGGAGAACCTAAAATTGCATGTTAAATATTTCATGTAAAATATGTAATCTTTATGACCATTTGCAGCCTTTGTAGTACTATATACTCTCGTTACATCACACTATCTATTAACTCTTCTTCATTACCAAAGACATGAGATTGACTTCCCTTTTGAAGCAGACAACATCCTACACATAAAAGTCTGTCCGAAATGCAAAACTACTAAGAAAGCAAGGAATACCAAGAATAACACCAAGAAGAGATCTGCAGAGACTTGAGACAAAGAGAAACTATTGGGGAAGAAATACAAGAGCTAAAAGTGGAGCCAAAGTTTGTAATTTTATTGTTCTTTGATATTTTATTGAGAAATGACATTTTATTTGATTAGTGCTCTTCCTAAGCAAAAACAATCTTTTCTCTCGCTTTTCTCCGTTAAAAAAATTATCTATGTCGTCCTTTCTAATCCCAACCCCAAAATGCTAAAAGCAAGAGTGTTCATACTTCATAATAGAGATTAAAATAAGAGAAAGATAGCAAAGAAACCTTTGCTTGGTGGATACAAGTCCGATAGAGTCATGATCCTAAAGAAAAAATAACCTTTTTCTCACTTTTCCCCTTTAAAAATCATAACTGTCTTTCCAATCCCTAACTCCAAAATGCTAAAAGCAAGTGTGTTCATACTTCATAATAGAGATTAAAATCAGAGAAAGATAGCAATAGCTCGTGACTTCAATTAAGAATAATAAGCAAAATCCAAATAGTATATGCCATTCATATATCAACAACTAAACAATGAAAGACTCAACAAAATTACAATGCAAGACTAAAATTAAAAACAGCCAGAAAAGAGGGATTCATCAATTTCAATCTTCACAACCTTCTTATCTTCGAACTTTTCTTTCTTTAAATTATCCAGTTGGAGCATAAATCCTCGGTGGCCCTCTACAGTTCTTCTTGTCCTTTGGCCTTGCCTCGAAGAATAATCCCATCAATTAACATTAGTCTTGTAGAAAAACACAAAATCCACAAATATGAGAAAATAAAAAAATAGTAATTTAAAAAAATGTGAATTTCGAAAGGGAAAATGGGAAAAGAACTTTACATTACCAAATGAATGGTTGAAGCGCTTTCCCTTTGCGCTTTCCTATCGCTTCTACCACAAGTACAATGTGGTACAAATAATCCTTATGTGAAATTAATGAAGTTTTGTGATTGGTTCAACATGTATCGTGTTATCTAATTTGATTCTTCCCGTGTATTATAGTTTCCATGATTCAGTCATTTGTATGTATTTTCGTATGAAATGCTTCGGACTAATCGCAGAAAGCTATACGTGATAATGATTGAAAAGAGTGTTACTCAAAAAGAACCGATGTATGAAGCAAGCATTAGTATTTGAAGTTAAAGATGACTCAGCAATGCTGTATATGTGCATTGCAAAATATTAAGCTATAATATTACATTCTGATGAAAAAGACTCCAAAAAATGCAATCCACCATTTAAAGCGATCAAGATGTCAGTAATAAGACAAAATAACACACCCTTGTATAAGCAAGTACCTCAGGCAATGCGGTTCCTCGCTTCAAGATTATTTTTTATCTCGGTGTGTATTTACCAAAGGCACATTCAATCTTCTTGTTGAAATGCTCATTACGGCCATTGATCGAGTCAATATCTTTCTCTTACTTAATATGTTCTTCTCTCTCGCTAAATGACTTGCGATTTTCGCCTCCTATCCTTTAGCTCTTGTACCATCTTGTCAATCTTCTAGTATGAGATTTTTGGTCCCTATAATGAAAGGAAAGACCACTTGTCACAAAATACACATTCTTGTGTAGAAGTTGAAAAAGAGCTAATTGGCGTTTGGTAGTATACCTTTCCATACATCAAGACTTGAAACTTCACGGTAGAGTCTGGATCAGCTTCTCATTCTATTGTATTCTTCCACATCAACCTCAATATTCTTGGTCCGCTTTTTGTATGCATTGTATAATGACTTGATTAAAAACTAATAAAACAAATTATACTATCATCAGCCTCATAGGAACTACTCCACATGATCAATTACATACTCAAGAAAAGGAAGGCACTTATCATATGATAAAACTCTCCATGATTTCAAAGCACAAAAAGAATCTCCAAAATCATATGTATGAGCGGGGATATGGTGAAAAAGGTTGAATAGAAATTTTTTTGAGGGTTTTCTGTCTTTAAGCACTTCATTATCAATATTTTAGCAAATGGAACATTTGTGTGATTCTCCATAATAGCAAACCTTCATGCAAACATCTATAGTTAATCTAGGAAGCTACGATAAAGGAAATCCTTTTGATTCTTTGTTATTAAATTATGACATGATATTATGATGTTGTTGGATTCATGTAGTCCACTACACCTAATGCGAATAGTATGAGTCATAAATAATGAATATTCAATCAAATTATCAAGAAAAGAATCACTTACATCATCTTTAAGGCTATCCTCAACCATTATTACTTCATTTGGTTGAACTTCCCAAAGAGAACAAATATGCAAAGTGGAAGCGAGCAGATCGGGTTTATAAGGGCGAAATTTCACGCTTAATCTTGGAGAAAATGTAACTGCAGCAATGAGGCAAAATATATGATGAAAGAGCCCAACACTTCAACACCATGCATCTCAAATTTCCACCTCCTTTCCCATCTCCTTCGCCTCTCTCACCTTCTCGCTCGCTCTCGCCTCGCTCCCACCCCCTTTCCCATCTCAAGCTCTCGCCTCTCTCACCTTTCTCATTCACCCCACCCCGCTTGTTTGTTTGTTTTATTTCTTTTGTTTTCTTTATTTAATAAATAAACTTAAAAAAAACTTAGAAGTTCAACACCGCTTTTAAAGTCGCTAACATTAATAAATTTTTAACTTTTTAAACTGAATAAAATTACGGTTTAGCGACCGATTATTCCGCTAAGTATTGATCTCTAAATCGGTCGCTACAATTGATAAATATTTAATAAATTTTTAAAACCAAATAAAATTATTTTTAGCGACCGAAAAATCGGTCGCTATATATTCGATCTCTAAATCGCTAATATATATTTTACGTTTTTCATCAATAATTCTAAGAATTCGGTCTCTAAATCGGTCGCTATTGTGACCGATTTTTTTCGGTCTCTAAATCGGTCGCTAAATAGCTGATTTCTAGTAGTGAGAGACTTCAAGATTATCTTCTCTTCTATAAACAGTTGCATGATATCTCTTGTAATAGTCCTACGACTGGGAATTTTAAGTCGAGGTTGAGCTTCACTTATGAAACTTTTAAACCCAACATACTCAACAAACCTTAAGGGCAGTTCATCAACAACTAACATCTTAGCCAGAGCAGCTCTAGACCTTTCTTGACTAAATTGTGCAAGCTTAAAATTTGTAGGGTCACCCTCACCTTGTTTTCCTAATACAATCTGTTTTTGCTTCTTATCAGCTTCTCTATTAGGATTCTTAGCACATTTCGGCAAATGTTTGTGCAAGTTTGTTGTCCCATGAATATTATTATCACAAGCATATGATTTACCACAGTAATTACAAATAGCATTCTTTCCATCCTTTGTAAAATGAGCCCAAACACCAGAAGAAGGTCTACTGGGTTTGCTTTTGGTACCTGTTTGTGTAGGTCTCCCAGCTTGAAGAGGTTGTTGCTCTGGAGTATTAGTTCCTCCAACAGGTGGTTGTTGTTGCTGCTCTTCCTACACAATAATTGGTGTTGGTGAATTTGGTACACTTCCCACTTGAGTTTGTTGTTCACCTTCAGCCATTTGAAACTGTCAAAAAATTCAATAAAAGTGACATTCAGATTCATAGCAACAGAAAAGAAAAAATTAAAATCTGTAATATGAAGTTCCAACAGAAAAGAAATCCACACAAACCCAGTGGACAATGTTTGAATGAATACTGCACTTACTCTTAGGGTTTTCTCTTCGATCTGTATCAGTGAACACTGCTTGAAGGAAGGGAAAATATGGTAGACGAATCAGATGAACACGTTGAGGGACGAAAAGGAAACGAACACGCTTGGATGAAATCGGACGAAATGGGAAGAATCGGACGAAATGGGACGAAATCGGATGAGGGGGACAAAATTGCACAGTAACAGTGAAGCAGTTGAATCGGATGAACACGAAGGTGAAGAATCGCTCAAGCCAAGGTGAAGGATCGCTCAGAGGTAAAGAATCGCTCAGGCCAACAGTGAAGAATCGCTCAGGCCATTTCATTGAGAATGGGATTTTATAAGTGAAGTGAGTGAAAACAAAAACCACTTCCTCTTCTGATAACCTCGACGCCTCGTATCCTTGCTTGCTCTCAGTTAATTTGAGCGGCTGAGTATTTAAGAAGAGTCATCAAATTCAAGATAGAAGAGTCACTCCAGCCGCTGGGCTTATAATATTCCTCTCTATTATGTGGGTTGGGTTGGGTTGAGTGGGTTCACAATCTTTGGACCCAGCACCCAACCCATAGGTTATTGGTTTGCTTATTTAGAAACCAACCCAACCCAATGACCCGGACCAACCTAGTTTGGGTTGGATTGGGTACACCGGATTCGTGGGTCGACCCGTACCCGTGCCCAGCCCTAATCATATGTCCCTTGATCTTATTAACCATCATCTTGTCTTTGAGAATGATGTATTTCTCACCTACTATGTTTATCCTTGAGTGGAATGATTTTTTATACGCAAGTCTTGCCAAATCATGAGATGCGTCTAAAATCTAATTCTATATGGAAAGCATCACATTTGTAAAAATTAAATTAACCAATTGTGGTGAAAATATTATATTAAAACTCTTTAAATTAAGTTGATAATATCAACTACAGTTGTAACTTTTTGTAAAAAAAAAAAACTACAGTTGTAATTTGCTATTTAAAAAACACAAATAACACCCATGCATACATTGTAGTAGAAAAATATAGTATTTATTTAAATGAAATAAAGTATTTTTCTATAGAGCAGAAAAATAATGTAAGGAACATGCTTTCCATTATTTTAAATCCAGTAAGTTCAATTTCCCCATATAGATTTTTTTTCTTCTGATAAGATCCTATATAGAAATTTTAAATATTATATAACTTTGGTAAATGTTATAAAAATATCTTTGTCATTGACCACGATTATTTGACTCCCTTGAAATCATAATTTATTGAAGGAATTATTTACAATATTATAAACGGTTTTTCTAACGTGTGTAACCTTACACACGATAAGAATAATTAACTATAGCGGTGTAATGGGTTGATTTGACTCGGATTTAGCGAGAGAAAAATCCAGACCAATAAAAAATGGCCAGATTGGTTTGGTTCGGTTTTGGCAAAAAAATTCATAAAACCCGAACCAAACCAATGAAGAATGAGTTGGTTCTGTTCAATCAAATCGACTATTTTTCAAAATTAAGAAATTTGTTGTAAAAAATATAAGACATTTTAGAGGTTTTTTTTTCCAACATTCTAGATTTAATATACTATAAAAATAAATACATAAACTAGAAAGAAAAATAACAAATGATAACTAAAAGAATACATAAAAGAATGCATAGATATAACACATTATTTAAGATATCATTACTAATAAAGTGTTAAATAAAAATAAAAATAAAAAAATATCTTGGTTTGGTTCGGGTTATGGGTGGTCGGTTTTGAATGTTGTACAATCGATACGCGAACCATAGAGGTTGGGTTTGTTTGGTTTGGTTTGGTTCGATTTAGATTCAAACATATAAAAAACCGAACCAATGTAATTGGTTTGGATTGGATTATCGGGTTCATGGGGTCGTTGTTTCGGATCTTTTACACTCTTAATTAAATACCCATTTTTTCATTAATTATTCATTTTCTTATTTATTTTATAGATTCACATTTATGCGATCTCTCTTCACCTACAAAGTAGGAAACTTGATATTTAATACGGAAAAAATATGAGCAATTAATAATCCTTATCGTTGGGTTTTAATGCAGCACATAATGTTCTATTGTAAACTTGATATTCAAATACTAGTATCACTTAAGCTTTCTTAGTCTCGATAATTTTTATAATTTTTTCTTGTATTAGGGATCGGAGGTAGAATTTGACTCTGACAATGTTTGTTTGAACAACGTCCGAGTCGGTATAGTTTACCTTAAATTGCATGGGATTGACCGGATTGTGATCTATTGACTGAGGTTGACTGAGGACTAAACAATTTTCAAAATCCGGAGAAAGAAAACATAAAAGCGGGAAGTTAGACTGAGAGTCTGAGACTAAGACCAACAAAACTTCCACAACCGATTTACCTTTCTTCTCTCGAGAAACAACGTGGTTTTGAAATTGAAATTGAAAATTTTGGTCCAAAAAAGCAATAGACTGTTTTTTTTTATGAAAATTTGTGAGCAATAGACTGTTTTTGTGTTTTTGTTTTTGGAGACTATAGACTGCTTTTGATACATGCCGTTTTGACATCGGAAATGATCAATCTTGCGACGGAAATCCTCACAAATAGTTCACAAAAGCTTTACAAGTGTGATGTTTTTTTTTTAAAAGGAGAAAATACGTAAATTGATAAAAAAAATTACGAAAACTAATTTAGTCTTTCAAAAATAAAAAGTAAAAATTTGGTTATTAAAAATCTCAAATATAAGTTAAATTAATTTTTTTTAGGATAACTTTTAGAAATATTTTAATCCTTATCAAGGACTAATTTGACCCATATTTGATATTTTTAAGGACTAAATTAATATTTTTTATTTTTTAGTGACTAAATTGGTCTCCGTAATTTTTGTTAGGGAACAATATGAGTATTTACTCACAAAACCGCTATACTTCCGTGTTGATGCAATGTCTGAATAACCAGTAAAAAAAACTTTCGTGATCTATTCGCTAGGGAAAAAGTCTCAAACATAAGTCAAGTTAGTCCTTCATAAAGACTAAAATATCTCTAAAAATTATCCTAAAAAAATTAATTTAACCCATATTTGAGATTTTTAAGAACTAAATTAATATTTTTTATTTTTTAGATAATTTTTTTGAACCAATTTGCGTATTTTCTGCTTTTAAAAAAGAAGCACACCAGCCTCGTGAAATTTTCACGAGTATAGCCTCGCGATGTATAGCATCGCTTTTTTGACATACAACAAATAGCTCATTTATTACTAATACAATAGGATGTCACCGTGGAATTAAAGAAGAGTAAATAGTTATTTTGATCTAAATGGGTGAGTCGTTGTCACCATAGTTTATAAATCAGTCGAAATTTTAAAAATATTTCGCAATGTGTTTTTTGTCAGTAATTTTTAACTTATAAGAACCAAACTGACCAACAAATACTATACTTGAGAATAAAACTGATTAACAAAAGACACGTTTAGATATACTTTTATAGTTTTGATACATTCAAAACTATAGTTACAGTGTGTCACATGTTTAAAGACCAAATCGACTATTTACTCGATTAATGAACTAAAGAAAACCTAACAATTGCTGCAGTTGATCGGTTCCTTAAAAATATTCTCCTTATTCCACAGTGACATATTTATTTTTAAAGAATTTCATGAGCGAAAATATTTTCAAGTTTGGCAACACTAAGGGTCTGTTTGGTTCAAACGAGGGGAGGAGAAGGGAGGGATTTTAATGGAGGGGAGGGGAGGGAAGGGGAAGGGAAGGGAGGATTTAATTTGTTTTTGTGTTTGGTTGAGAGGAGGGGAGGGAGGAGGAAGTCTTTGCTTTGTTTGGTTCGGAGGGAGGAGTGATTTTAATGAAGGGAGAGATTAATTTACTTAGTATATCCTTATAGTCTTTTATATTATGTTATATATAAGGATATTTAAGTAATTATTTTAAATAATTTAATCTCTCCTCCTCCTCCTCCAAAACCCCCCACTTTGGTAGGAGAGCCAAAATTGGCAGGAGGATTTTGCTCCCTCCTCCTCCTCCCTTTAAAAAAATTGAACCAAACAAACATAATTTAAAATAACTCCTCCCCTCCCCTCCCCTCCAAAACCCCACAACCAAACACACCCTAATTGCACGTTTGGTTCCGCGTCCACGGCTTTAAAATCACGTCAATGGTGTCAGTTTTGTAATCGCGTCAGTGGTGTCAGTGGTTCCGCGTCCATGGCTTTAAAACCACGGAGCTGCTTCCCCAAATTCACGTCCGCGCCAACTGAATGTGCTGGAGTACCAAACACCCATTGACTTGTCTGTTGAAAAAGACCGTCATCAAGGCAAGGATGCAAATCAACTAAGAAGAATGTATGGCTATGAATGACCCAGACACTCCCAAGACAAGAATACCTTTCTTTTTTAAACAGAAAAAAGAAGAGAAAAATGTAATAATAAGAAAGATGATGCTCCAAACACAAAAGCATTCACAGCAACTGTCTCTTTTCCTGTTCTCCGCCGTCATCTCCACAATTGCAGGAACCACCACCATCTCGCCGGGCACAACCCTCCACGCTTCCAACACAACCCAATCATGGTCTTCTCCCAACAACACTTTCTCTCTCCACTTCCTCCCCGTCCACCCCCAAACCTCCCCTCCTTCCTTTATCGCCGCCATAGTCTACTCCGGCGGCTCACCCGTCGTCTGGTCCGTCCGAAACAACGCCACAGTGGACTCCGGAGGCTCCCTCCGGTTCCTCTCCACCGGAAACCTCCGCCTCGTTAACGGGTCGGGCTCCACCGTGTGGGACTCCGGAACTTCCAACATGGGGGTCTCCTCCGCCATGCTTCATGAAAATGGAAACTTTATTCTCTCCAATGGCACTGGCTCTGTTTGGTCAAGCTTTGAAAACCCCACTGACACCATTTTACCGTCTCAGAACTTCACAATTGGTAAGGTTTTGCGTTCTGGGTTGTACTCATTTTCTGTTGTTGAGTCCAGGAACCTCGTCCTCAAATGGAATGATAGTGTGCCTTATTGGGATCAAGGATTGACCTTTAACTCTTCCATGAGTGTGGTGAATTTGAGTTCGCCTGTTTTAGGGTTGCAATCTGCAGGAATTTTGCGGCTTTTTGATCCCAAATTGACTGCCCCTGTGGTGGTTGCTTATAGCAATGACTATAATGAAGGGAATGATGTGTTGAGAATTTTGAAGCTTGATAGTGATGGGAATCTGAGGATTTATAGCTCTAAGAGAGAGAGTGGGAGTGTGACTGTGGGATGGGTTGCTGTTGAGAATCAATGTGAGGTTTTTGGTTACTGTGGACACAATGGTATTTGTAGTTATAATGATTCCAACCCTATTTGTGGATGTCCATCTCAGAATTTTGAGATGGTTGATCCTAATGATAGTAGGAAAGGGTGTGTGAGGAAGGTTAGGATTGAGGATTGTGTAGGGAGGGTGGCTATGTTGCCAGTCGACCATACTCGATTCTTGACATATCCTCCTCAGTTTTTGATCAATAATGAGATATTTTTCGTTGTTATATCAGCTTGTAGTGGAAATTGTCTTGCCGCTAGTTCTTGTTCTGCTTCTACTTCTTTGTCAGATGGAACTGGACGTTGTTACCTAAAGACCAGTAATTTTATTAGTGGCTATCAGAATCCTGCTATACCTAGCACTTCATATATCAAGGTTTGTGGACCAGTGGTTCCAAACTCACCACCTTTGTTGGAGAATGTTGAAGAGGGGAAGGATAGGAGGATACATGCTTGGATAGTTGTTTTAGTTGTTTTGGCTACCCTTTTAGCTTTCCTAGCATTTGAGGGTGGTTTATGGTTGTGGTGCTGTAGAAACAACCCGGGACTTGGAGGGTTTGCTGCTCAGTATGCTCTTCTTGAGTATGCTTCTGGTGCACCAATCCATTTCTCTTACAAGGAGCTCCAAAGGTCAACAAAGGGGTTCAGAGAGAAAATTGGTGATGGGGGATTTGGTGCTGTCTATAGAGGAGTTCTTGCTAATCAAACTGTTGTTGCAGTTAAGCAACTTGAGGGAATTGAGCAGGGTGAGAAACAATTTAGGATGGATGTTTCTGCCATAAGTTGTACACATCATCTGAATTTAGTGAGACTGATTGGTTTTTGCTCTGAAGGGCGTCATCGGCTTTTAGTATATGAGTTCATGAAAAATAGATCTCTTGATAACTTTCTTTTTGTTAATGAAGAACAGTCAGGAAAAGTGTTGAATTGGGGATACCGATTCAACATTGCCTTAGGTGCTGCTAAGGGCTTGACATACCTTCATGAGGAGTGTAGAAACTGCATTGTCCATTGTGATGTAAAACCTGAAAACATTCTTTTGGATGAGAATTACAATGCAAAAGTCTCAGATTTTGGCCTTGCAAAGCTCTTAAGTTCAGTGGATCAGAGGCACAGAACCTTGACAAGTGTGAGAGGAACAAGAGGGTATTTAGATCCCGAGTGGCTTGCAAATCTTCCCATAACTTCAAAATCTGATGTTTATAGTTATGGCATGGTTCTGTTGGAGATAGTGAGTGGTAGAAGGAACTTTGAAGTCTCAGAAGAAACAAGTAAAAAAATGTTCTCCATATGGGCTTATGAAGAGTTTGAGAAAGGTAACATCATGGGGATAATTGACAGAAGACTTGGTAGCCAAGAAATCAATTTGGAGCAAGTGAGAAGAGTGCTTTTGGCATGTTTTTGGTGCATACAGGAACAACCATCTATGAGGCCAACAATGGGAAAAGTTGTGCAAATGCTAGAAGGTGTGAAAGATATTGATAAGCCACCAGCGCCAGAATCCATTTCAGTAGGATCTTCTGGGGGAATGAAAAGCAATGATGCCACTGATATCTCCACTATTGCATCCTCTTCAGCTCCAACTTACTCTCACTCTTCATCTTCATAGCCTTGAGGCTTCTCCCTTGGGTTTAGAGGAAATGAAACACAGAAAACATGGCTCCATCCCTTTTGATGTCATGTCAGACCCATATAGCATTACTCCTCCTTTTATTGCTATCTTAAAGAATGATACGTGATCATTTGATATGTGGTTTATCTATGCTTGATTCTTCTCCATTCGTACATTGCATGTATAATCATACCTATTGTTGGAAAAGTAGCAAACTAGTTTCTTTTTCATGGGCTCTTGCAACTCCTGCACCCTTGATCAGTGCAGTTTCAAACTAAATGAATGTTAGGAGCTTTTTCCATGGGTCACGTGCTTGTACTTTGATAAGTTATTTAATTTTATAGTTAAGTTATAGTAGATTTACAAGAAAGGGATGATGATGAGTATAGTAAATATCATAGGTGGGCATCTCATGGGGTTCAATTAAATAACATGGACTAGCATGAAATGTTATTCGGTAATAAAAAAATTATTAAAATAGTATGTTAAATTGTGTATTGATATTATTTTAATAATTTGTTTGACTAATCAAATATAAGGTTCCTGCACTGGACAAGAATAAAAGTTCCTTAGAGCAACAATAGCACGGGTTTTCTAAAATTTTAGAGCACGCACGTGAGTCAACATGGCAATAAATAGGACAAATTGATGAATAACGTGGCAACACAGGTCCTTTAAAAACAACCGTAATTTGTCTACGTAAACTAAATTAGAGAACGCATGTGGGGTGACAACCAGCGCATGGACCCACAGAAAATTTTAAGCAACGCGAGTTAGTGAACCTGCGCTGCTGGTGCTCTCAGAGTCACGTGCCCTCAATTATGTGTTGTCTTTCCCAAAAAAAAAAAAAGAAAGAAAGAAAACAGGTCCTGCAAAGTTATTTAATGAAAAAATTGCTCCAGGACTTGTTTTATGAAAGAGTATATTTCCATATGATTTAATACTCCCTCCGATCTATATTTATAAGAGAAAATGTTAATTTACACATGCTAAGTAAATGTTTTGAAATTAACTAATTCTAATTAATACTCCTAAAAATATAACTTTTTTTTTACAAATATACCCTTTTATAAATGATGGGTAATAATTAATGATAGTTAATTCACACAAATTTTACTAACTTAAAAAAGGGCATAATTAAAAATTAACATTTAATGTATGTACAAATTAATGTTTGTTTCTTATATTTTGGACTAAAAAATTAGACTCATTTGTATCTTATAATATGGACAGGAGAGAGTATTTATTTTATTTTTAGTTCGATGAAATTAAGTTTAAACTAAATACATGTGATTTTTTTATTCAGGTATCAATTTCAACTTAATTAGCATAGATCTAATTAATATAAGATGGAAACTTAGTTCATCGAATTAAGGCAAGCCGACAACAGCTCAATTGATAGACTTAAGTCAATTGTTAAGTCAAGTCTGTACAAGAAATGTTTTCAAACCTGAATTGAAGATTCCAGTTATGATTTAACTAATTCTGTAGTGGAACTGTGGAACCATATAATATTATTCAAATTAGAGATAACGATGGACTTATTATTATAATATGACTGGTTAAAGCGTCCGGTCCCATTTTATTTTTGAAATGTTCACCATTGGTTTCATATGTATAGTCTAGTCATTTGCCAGGTCACCGTCTCACTTGTCGCATCACCAATTTTTTGACTCAATTTTGTTGTTGGGCAAAATGTCAGAAATTTTAAAAATTTGGAATCAAAATTGCGAAATTAAAAAATAGGGGACCAAAATTACGAATTGGAGAAAATAGGGGACCAAAATTGCGGTTAAACCTATTTATTATTATAATATGAAGCGTCCGGTACCATTTTATTTTTGACATGTTCACTAATGGGTGAGTACAGTTGATTTGAACTAAGATTATGCAAAGTTAATGATTTCCATATTTCATAAGGAAAGGAATATGATAAACCTGTGATTAGCGCCCCCCGGGGGGGGGGGGGAGGACCTGTGATTAGCGGAGGGAAAAGCAAAAGCCTGTAACCCAAAAAGCACTCACGCATTGTAGTTGTAAGCAACAAAGAAAAAAGAATCAAAGTAGGATCACTCTTCAAAAAACTACAAAAGCGCAAAATATATCCAATTTAACGTATACGCTTATTAAGAATAATAAATGAGACCAATGATGGAATTTTCTATACCACCAAGGATGAGATAGAGACAAAGAAAAAAAGCAAATACTTGGTAGGCAATAATTATTTATTTATTTTTAATTACTACAAAATAAGACTGACTGAGAAATAAACCAGAAGCAGAAACCAATAAAAGATGAAAAGAATACAAAAAATTTCCTAATCAGTAATCACAGACACGAATTTGCAGAAAAAGAATGAAAAATCATTCGGTAAGAACAAAGAGCTAACCAATCGGAAGGGCTGGATGGAATGATTTTTCTCGGTGAAGCCAAGAAGCAAGATGAATTCATCACGTACGGTAATGTCCATAAAACCAGTTTTCTTCCAAATTTCACGACAGTGAGCTGGAAATTGCACATGAGATAAGCATATGTCGGGTAATTAAAATGAAGAAGAGGACAAGATCACACGTCAATATAACTTAGAATGAGAAGGAAATGATACCATGAGAAAGATAGAGGGGACAAGGCGACATAAAATTTACGAAAGCTAAGGCACATTATCGTAGGAACACTGAACATAAACCCTAGAAAGACAATTAGTATTTGCAGTATGAGTGTGTGACATATCTTGGTAATAATGTCAATGAAATTGATTGGTTGCTCAAATAAGTATTGATGACCTCATAGCAGATAGCTCAACACAAATAAAACAATACCCATATCATTTCGTAGAAGAATTAGAGGTATAGTATACATGTCCTAGCTAGACTATACCTTAGAAAAGAATGGTCCACACAACTATGAGGCTCTATACCATCTTGTAGCAACATAATCTTACAATTGCACCAGAAGAAAGAGATGATAAGCCTTCTTGTAACTATTTGAAAGTATAAAAATAGTAAAGTATAAATGAAACACATATTGTCCAAAATATTGATGTAGGGTAGGGGCATCATTAAATGCAACTCTTGCAAATCCAAAGTCACAAACTTTGAGTTTGCCAGTATATTCTTGCGCTTAAGATCCCTGTGATACACATTAAGTGCAACCGAACATATGCTTATTTAGAAACAATTTGATAGCATACTTTATGGAAATAAATAAAATTGGAAATAATGCACAGTGTGCAAAAAATGAAGCACATATACCTTTAGCATAGAATAATGAAAAAAAACTGATGGTGTTTACGGGTCAAGTCATCATTAATTAGCACTGATGGCTTGATGGATATTAGACTCCATGAGGTCAAAGATTAAAAAAAAAATAGTTTATAAAAGAGAAAAGTAATTAAAAATGACTACATAAATAAGTTTTTGGAGTAAAAAAAAAATATTTACAAAATAGATGTACTATTTAAAATATTGGAAAATAAAGTTTCAAGCAAAGAAGTTTTTAAAAAGGGAGGATGAAGTAATTTTTTTAAAGGAGAAAATAAGTATTTAGAAAAGAAATTGTTTGTTAAGGGATGGAAACTATGGACACAAAATTAGATTGTCCACAGAAAAATAATCTGAAGAGAGAGGATGAAGTCTAAGAAACCTACCCCGTTTGGTCTATGAGAGAAATATTGAAGAAAGAGGAAATACCCCATGGGAGCCACCTCTTTTCCAATCTTAGAGCATCTTTAGTGCAAAGCAACTAAATGGGTTGCTTAAATTGCTTTTTGTGGGCCCATATTACCACATAAGATTTAAGCAACTCATAAGCAATCCAACCACAATTTGTTCCAATGGTGGTTTTTTAGAAGCAACTCATCTTGACCCCACATGTTTATATTATTTTATTTGCACTTAATTTTTTATCCAAATTTAAATATTAATTCAATTATTTTAATTAATACATATAAAAATATTAAATATTAAAAAAATAGAAATTTTGGTTTAATTAATTTTTAGCATAATAAATTTAAAACAATAAGAAATACATAATATTAAATAATAAAAAACGATGTGAAATACATAAAGATGAGAACTACATAATATTACATTTTAACCGAAATACAAAATATTACATAAAAATTTAATTTTAGTTATTCTCATGTCCAAACTGCTCCCAAATATGCTCCACCAAGTCGGCTTGAAGTTGGCGGTGGTTTTGTCTTTCATGAACATGTGCTACTCTTTATCTGTGTGGTTGTAATCAAAATTATCGGCATATGTGTCTCGCTCGTCTTCAACAATCATGTTATGCAATATGATGCATGCCAACATTATATGCTTCATTGTGTTCATGTGCCAAGCACGCGCTGGGCCACGTACAATCACGAATCGAGATTGGAGCACTCCAAATGCCCGTTCCACGTCCTTTCTTGCTGATTCTTGTCGTTGGGCAAATGGTTTTCTTTTTTCTCCTTGCGGCATTGGGATGGTCTTGACAAATGTAGCCCACTCGGGATAAATACCATCAGCTAGGTAGTACCCCATATGATATGGGGTTTTATTCACAGTGTATTGCACTGCGGGGGCTTGTCCGTTCAAAACGTCGCTAAACACATCAGATGTGTTTAACACATTAATGTCATTGTTAGAACCCGCAGTGCCAAAAAATGCATGCCAAATCCACAAGTCATGTGATGTCACGGCTTAAAGCATGATTGTGGGTTTGGCATGATCACCTCGACAAAATTGTCCTTTCCACGCAACTGGGCAATTCTTCCATTCCCAATGCATACAATCAATAGAACCCAACATACCTGGAAAGCTGCGTGCCTCCCCTATTTGTAGTAGGCATGCAATGTCTTCATTGTTTGGCCTTCTCAGGTACTGAGCACCAAATATCGCGCACACACCCATTACAAATCTGTCTAAGCACTCCAATATTGTACTTTCACCGATTCGAACATAGTCATCAACACTATCAGCGGTTGATCCATATGCCAGTATACAAAGAGCGGCAGTGCACTTCTGCAATGGTGAAAGGCCCCTTCTACCAACTGCATCAATCCTTCTCGAAGTACTCGTCATGATTGCCAAGTGCTTCTACGATGCGAAGGAACACATGTCTTCGCATTCGGAACCTTCGTCAAAATTGAGCCTCCGTGTATACAGGATTTTCTGAAAAGTAGTCATTGAACAATTGGTTATGTCCTTCTTCACGACTCCGATCTATCACTGTTCTTTTTATTCTGCGCCTGATGGTGTTGTCGGCTTGTTGTTGACTCTCGCGTACCAACCTTATGACCTCCTCTTCAGTGTTGTCCTCGAGGCATTCATCTACGATTTCGTTCCAGATTGTATCAAAGTCAGTGTTTGGATCCATTATATGGATGATATGAGAAGGTGAGAAATGAGAAGAGAATGGTAAAAGATGAGAGAATAGGAGAAGATGAGAGAATGGGAGAAGATTGCACAATTTGGTTCTCTTATGTGAGGTATATATAGGCTAGTTCTACAACGGCTAGTTTTACAACGGCTAGTTTTATAACGGCTAGTTTTTTTTATAACGGCTAGTTTTATAACGGCTAGTTTTTTATAACAGCTAGTTTTTTTTATAACGGCTAGTTTTTTATAACGGCTAGTTTTATAACGGTTAGTTTTTTTTATAACGGCTAGTTTTATAACGGCTAGTTTTTTATAACGGTTAGTTTTTTATAACGGCTAGTTTTATAACGTCTAGTTTTTTTTATAACGGCTAGTTTTTTATAATGGCTAGTTTTTTTTATAACGGCTAGTTTTTTATAACGGCTAGTTTTATAACGGCTAGTTTTTTATAACGGCTAGTTTTTTTTATAACGGCTAGTTTTTTATAACGGCTAGTTTTATAACGGCTAGTTTTTTTTATAACGCCTAGTTTTTTATAACGGCTAGTTTTATAACGGCTAGTTTTTTTTTATAACGGCTAGTTTTATAACGGCTTGTTTTATAACGGCTAGTTTTACAACAGCTATATCTTGGATAAATAAGAATATATTTTCATAACTAGTACATAAACTTTCAAAGCGTAAGCTACATAAGTCCTGCTAATTTCTTCTTAATAATTTCACAACAAAAATTATGATTTTCAAGTTGCGCATCATCCATCCCTGATACATCCTTCATGAGGATTTCATATAATGCTGGTATGCTCTCCGCCTCCTTTACCTTGCACTCTGCCTCCTTTACCTTGCACTCAGCCTCCTTTGCCTTGCTAGCTGCCATAATTGCCTCGCTCTCTGCAAGCTTTGCCTCAGCTATTTTTGTCATGGCAATATTTTTTTACAGATATAGCAGCTTCCATGGCAATCAAATCTACAACGGGTGTTGCCGGTGTTGCTATTTCCTTGCTCTTCCTTTTTGCTGCCTTTTGTCCAATTGGGCGATCTGTTGGGATTGATGAGTCATATTCTTCACAACTAATTGGCGTTTCTGGATTTGATGATGATGAGTACATCTGATCACCTATCTTTGATCTCTTTGAAGAGTTGTTCATCGATTCTCCCTTCCATTTAGGCTCACTTCTCAATAACCTCCATGCATGCTCAAATTTGAAACGCTCCTTTGCTATTTGAAAATAAAGCTTAAACGCCTCCGTTATGACGTCATTCTCTGATTTACCGCTTGTGTTGTCTCTAACAGCTATTTTGTAGCACCCGCAAAACTTTTGTACTGAAGCATTCATCTTATGCCATCGAGATTTCAGGGCACCTGCCTCCCTCTCTATAAGCCGCCCGCGATAGTTGTTATAGTTATCTCTTATTCTTGCCCAAAAGCTATCTGCTTTTTGGTCAACTCCCACGATTGGATCTTTTGAAATGTTGAGCCATGTCTGAATAAGCAACTCGTCTTCTGGTGATTCGAACCTCGACACGTTTGTTCTTCTTAGTAGTACCCTCTTCTTCTTCATTGAGCGTAATGTTTTCCAATTGAGTGAGAAGCGTGGGACTTGAGACTTCGAAGATGGACCCGATTGGTGATTAGGTTCATTGTTAGGAGACTCCATGTTCTTCTTTGGTACCCATTGGAGGCCTAAACCACATGGTGGGATTGGACGGTTATTGTGGTGGATACATAAACCGGTGGGGATTTTGAGAATTGTCGCCGGTAGGGGGATGATTTTGCAAGTAGTTCATATAGGCTCGATATTGGGGATTTTGAAAATTGTCGCCGGAAGGGGGTTGGTTTTGCAAAAAATTCATGTAGGCCATATATTGAAGATGATTGGGATCCATTTGACAAAAAATAAACAAGATTGAGACTTGATAACAACAAAAAGAATAGAATTGAAAGATGACAAAGTGGGTGCAAAATGAAGTGAATAACCCTACATATTTATATATTAGACAAAATTATGGCCGTTGCATTGCACAAACGACTCAATTTTATCAGCAACGGAACTTTTTTTAAGTTGAAATTGAGTCAAACGGATATATCAGAGTCAAATGGCACTATTTTTTATTTTTGACACATTGAAGCTTCCAGATTCTTCACTCTTCGTTGCTCCATGTTTTTTTCGCTCCGTTCCTCTTCGCATTCGTTCCTTCGTCTCCCTCCTCCAGCTTCCCCTGCGTCCCCTCTTCCAGCTTCTTCCCCTTTCGTTCCTTTTGGTCACTTCTTTTCTGGGCTCTGCCAAGGGGGGTTCCATCACGAAGGTTCCTTTCATCTCCCTCCATCACGAAGGTTCCCTTCTTCTCGCCCAGATCCAGATCTCCCTCATCTCCCTCTGTTTCGTGTAAGCAACCTCGGGCCTCATCTCGCTGCCTTCATCGATTCTACCCGCCTCATCTCCCTCGCCTCATCTCCCTCTGTTTCCCCCCATCTCCCTCAGCCTCATCGCCCCCTTCCAAACCTTCCCTCATCCAGATCTATCTCAAACAGTCAAAACTCACTACAAGAATTTTCGTCATTACCGACGGCCAAAAGCCGTCGGTAATTAAAAAAACCGTCGGTAATTCGATATTATTGACGGCCTACCGACGGCCTCGGGGTCGTCGGTATTTTCCTCCTTGGTAAAATTTACCGACGGCCAAAAAAGCCGTCGGTAATTACCGACGGCTTGGTCGTCAGAAAGTCATCACGTGACCGTCGGTAAAATCCACGAAAACAACCATTTTTGCTATTGTACTTTACCGACGGCTAAGCCCACTGTAAACTACAAATTAAACTAAAAAAAAACGTAGATCAGTTTGTCAACGGCAATAGCACGAGACCTTGCCTTTTATTAATGAAGAGAGGAGCCAATGATGATAAAAACTGAGAGAGCATATCTCATGAATAACAATGTTAGATAGCTTTGTAACCTGCACCTTGTCACAATCAAGACACTCCCACACTTATTTGTGGCAATCTATGCAAGATGATAATACAACATTTACATGCCACTGCTCACTAGAGAATCAAGAAAACACAAGTCAAATGCCAATGAAGTTTGACATTTTGAAGTTTTTGACTCTAATTTTATGCTAGTAGTGTAATAAGTTGCTTGGTCAGTTTATTTTCAATTTCTTCATCATTTTCAGTTAAAGCATTATTTTCATGGTCCCTGTTCCGATATCTGGATTCTGAATAGAGATAATGACACATGTTTGGATGCTTTTAAAGCAATATCCAATGTACTATTGAAGAATATCATAAATGCAATAGGAAACTTACAATTTCTATGGCATCTCAAGCGGCTAGAGAACTTCTGTGTGCATAAGAAACAATTCCAAGGCATAATCTCAAGGACTCGGGTAGAATGATAAATTAGCAAATCTAAAAATAAAAACAAAGCAAGACCTGAGCAGCAGCAAGGCCACAAATGTGACAGTATAAATTAATAAATTCAAAGCAAGTATCATAAAATTCAATTCCACAAACTCATTATAATAATTTCAAGCAAATTACCACACAAGGGGACACACGTCCAACACATGACAACTATTGGGAACGATAAAACATAAAAGAGCATCAAAAAGTTATCAATGATGAATAAATGTATAGACTTTAAAAACTATTCCATTTTCCACATTCAAATGCGTGCAATAATGATGAATAAATATACAGACTTAAAATCATCATGATATTTCATTCATAAGGTTCTGAACTTGACCCTGAAATCTCCTCCACTGCAGAAATAGAGATACAAAGCTCGGAGTTAAACATGTAAACCAAAATACATAATTAATAAATAAATAAATAAAAGACCATCAAGGAGGGAGTAGAAGCATGAAAAAGTTTTAACAAGAACAACCAAAAAGTTAAAATTGTGAATATAGCAAAATTAATATTATATAATCATGTTCAAATCAATACCAGAAGAAAGGAAAAAGGCTTACTCCACAGCAATGTCAGTATTACTACTAGAATTATTGATAGGTCCAACAGTATGAACAACATGAAAAACGGACATTCTAAACCCCCTGCATATCATTAAGTCATGTGTCCATATGAGGCAAACAGAAACAAGTTAGATCATTCTATCTATACTATCATTACTCTAAGAACAACTGTGAAACTAGTAGAACTCACAGATTCATATCAAGATAATAAGTGTAAAGTAATGACAAGATCATGCAGAGTGTAAAGTACATAAGTAAAAACATATATCAGTCATCTGACAAAAGCTAATGCAGAAAAGCTAATTTTGGCGGAAACAAAGAGGTGATCCCTGCTTCTGATTCCATTCCAACAAAAGTATTCTGTCATTTATCAAAGAATCAAAGATAATATGATTATGATACCCCAATACTGTGGAGTTGAGACATAACTAATCACTCATATCCCCTTCTTAGAAAGTGATTTTTGCTAACAATACCGACACAAACAACTTAGTGCACTTTTCAGAAATATTATCAAAATGAAGCTAATATATATTAAATGAATTCTTCCAAATCAACTCTTAGAAAGGTAATTCTCTACACAAACAGAAATTCCAAGCACAAACATTAGTGTAGCATTTATAGAAACCTTAGATTCTCATAGGACCAAGAATCTAATCCAAGTTCCTGTAGAATAAGTTCTGGAAGTGTACTATTACAAATATAACTGCATCTTTCAAGCAGCTGTCAGTTTAATGAATGATTTAAGAAGCTATCCTATGATTTTAAGCTTGTCTTCTTTTGTACTTGTCTTCTATTTAGGCATCTTCAGTTTTACTCAGGGCAGTTTCTTTCCTTCCCCATACATCATCAGCAATTCCTTTTCTAGAAACCATCTTGTTCTTTCTTATGTATCTTAGAACCCATCCACATCCAAAAATACTTCTCTTGGACGTGCCGTTTAGAGCGTTCAACAGCCAACAACTTGGTTCCCTATCATTATCCAATTACTATGAGTGAACCACACAAATATAAATTCTAACAGTATAAATGCACATGAGTGCATTTATACTTTATAGATAAGGCTTGGTTGTTGTTGTATAAATGCACAAAAGTACAATCAGTAATCTTTTAATCCACCAATTTTCCATCATTGACACCAACATGATAAGAGCATTATACCTCTATTGACAGCATGCTAAGATGTTCACACACTTCAAAAAAAAATGTTCCCCATAGTGGACACGACATTTGACTAAGCCAACAGAATATCAAATTTCTCTGCTAGACCTGAAAAAATTTCCCTCCGCCTGAACATAAAGGAAAGCAAATATCCAATAAAAAACCCACATTAAAAGTTACAATTTTACATGAAAACAAGAAGCAACTCAACAACTCAGAACAGAGTTAGTAAAAGGACAACTTTATACGGTGACATATGATATGAAGAAAATGGACATCATCATCATCATTTTTATTGTAGTTACTACTTTCACCATTCAAAACCAACAACAAAAAGTACAATACTATGAACAACAGCTATGATACAGACAGATTACCTCTAATCCCAAAATTACATTAAAAGTTACAATTTTACATGAAAACAAGAAGCAACTCAACAACTCAGAACAGAGTTAGTAAAAGGACAACTTTATACGGTGACATATGATATGAAGAAAATGGACATCATCATCATCATTTTTATTGTAGTTACTACTTTCACCATTCAAAACCAACAACAAAAAGTACAATACTATGAACAACTATGATCTGACAGAGATTACCTCTAATCCCAAAATTAGGGATTTAAGCTCCATTGTTCTTCTTCTTCTTCAATCATGATGTTCCTTCCTTGTTCTTCACTAGTTCAACACATGCAAGATGGTCTCCTCTTTGATTTTCGAGTTCCTTGCCCTAACCTCCATGAAAATGGCTCCTCAAGCTCCAATCTTCATCCTTGAAGCTTTAATGGAGGTGAAACCTCCATCTTCTTCTTTCCTCTTCCTCCAAATCAAGCATCCATCTCTGTCCCGACCTCTCTCTCGATCTTTCTCTCTGTTCAGCCCCTTTCCCTCTCTCTCTGCGAACTCTCTCTCTCTCGCTCTAGCCACCACGAAGGGTGGCGCGACCGCCACCCTTGCGGCCTCGTCGGAGCTCGAGCTCCGCCCCCTTTTTCCTCTTCTCCCTTCGTCGCCTCCCCTCTTCTTCTCTCCTTCTCTTTTCTTTCCTTTTCTTCTTTCTTTCTTTCTTTCTTTTTCTGAAACAGGTCACGATGGGGAGGGGGTGAAGAGGAGATGAGAGAGTTCTAAGGTGTGTGACAGTTAAGTGAGGTGTATGGTGGATCAACGTTCATATTTTTACGTTAGCCGTCGGTAACGTAGCCAAAAAATCACCAGACATATTTTTATGTTACCGACGGCTAAGCCGTCTGTAATTACCGACGGCCCATAAGCCCTCTGTAATTACCGATGACTTAGCCGTCGGTAACGTAGTAAAAAAATAATTTCGTAAGCAGATTTTTTCCCGCGCATTAGCGACGGCTTGGCCGTCGGTAATTAAAATATTACCGACGGAGTCGGGGCCGTCGGTAAAATTCCGCCGGTAATACACACTATTCTTGTAGTGACTCTCCCCAGATCTGTGAGCGAGGAATGGCACGGCATGGCGAGTCACGGCGCAGCCCAGCGTGTCACGACGCGGTGAGTCATGGGAGGGCGCGACGAGTTACGAGTTACGAATGCCTCAGCCAGGCTCTTGATTTTGTCTCAGCCATATAGTTGGTTCTGGATTTTGTCTGTCTCAGCCATATTCTGGATCTGGATCTGGTTCTTGTCTCAACCATACGCAGATCTGTGGATTTTTTTTTAATTTTTTTTTGGTTGCACCTGAGAATGTTGATTGTTTTGTGTACTGTACTGAGTAAAAATTTTCTTCACCAAATTCTGGTTTGTTGAATTATTGTTGATTCTTCTGCAACATTCCGGTTTATATTTTCTGTTTTGGAGGAAGGCTCTGTTTTTTTCCCACTTCTTTTAACTTGATTTTGGTTGCTCATGCGAGAGAAAGAATGAATATTTAAAGTTAAGACACCGTTGGTGGAAGAAATGCCGTTCACGAAAATTTAACTTCTGCTGCTTCCACGTCAACCTTCTCCAGTGCTGGTCAAGTAAAAGAAACGCTGACTAAAATAAAAAACGCTCTAAAACACCAGCGTTAAAGTTGCCCTTAGTAGATATGCGAAGAAACTTGAGAGATTTTGTTCCTTTTTCTTAGCTTTCCCATTTTGCCCTTCACCTTTCTCCATCTATGATTAGTGTTGAAATCTCTGGCAGTGGGAGCACATCCAAGGGGATTCGATTATCGTCACAACTTCTAGCGCAAGAGAATCGACACTGCCACTGGCAAATGATGTCAAAAATCAAGAAAATCTAGAACAAGAAGTGGCAACATGTTTTTATGAAGAAGAACGAGAAGTACTCACAGTCAGTGTTTTAAAAATCGAACCGGGTCGGCCGATTCAGCGGGGAACCAACCATGTCATGCAGTTGGTTTGATGCATTGAACCACAGGGATGATCGAACCGCCATTGAACCGGGGTTGAACTGGACTTAGAACCGGTTGAATCGCCATAATTACAATTTTTATTTTCCTTTTTGCACCTTTTCCCTTATTTATATTTATTTATTAGACACCCGGTTCAATCGTGAGTTGAACCATATGGACTAATTGCACCATAACCCAGATGTCTCGTTGGTTCGATTTCTGGTTTGGCTTTTAAAATATTGCTCACAGTCATAGAGGCCTTTCCCTCTTTTTATTATATAATTGTTAATTTTATTGGATTGATTTTCTTTATTAGATGGCCCGTAATTCAAGTTCTTTGTCGCTGAAGTGCTAGTTGAATTTATAAAGATACAAATTTCAAAAAACAAATTAAAAAATAGAGAATTCTTTGGTATTCATAAAAAAAAGTTGGGTACCGATTCCCATAAAATAAAAATAACCAAAACTTAATTTTACTTAGAAAATAATTAAACATGAAAAAATAACATGACGTTAAATGATTAGACATTGAGTACCGTACCCAATAAAACTCCAAAATATCGGGAAAAAAACATGCATCTACTTTTTTGATCACTTCTTTCTTTCTTTTTTCTCTTATTCTTTGCTCTTTCTCTCATATCACTTTATTTTTTCCACTAAACATACCATAAATTCAATGAAATCTAGTTGACCGAGGACCTATATTATTTTCAAAATCAGGAAAAAGAAAACATAAAATTGTATAACCCATATAATACGAGTCAACTTAGACCGTTATACACTCCATTCAATTGTATAACATACACTTTGGTTAATCTATTTCCCTTATCAATTCAAGATAAACAAAACTCGCACAACCGATATACTTTTCTTCTTGAGAAACATCGTGGTTTAGAATTTTTTTGTTTTGTTGAAAACTAGTGTATGTAATGTGACCTGTGCCTTATACGGATATACATTCTCTTTTTAAAAGATTACAAAATTTTTAATATATTTAATCTAACATATTTTTCGAGTGCTATATAAGAGATTAAATACATAATAATACTTTGAGAGAGTAGTTTACGCATTATAACATACTTATATATATAATTATGTAAAAAAAAATTATAAGATTTTTTTGGTTTCAATCAAACATGATATAAATTATCATTTTTTCCAATATAATAGGGAGGAAGTCTAAATTTAAACTCCGGTTTAGTACAAATAATATTTTAAAAAAATTCGAAGGACATATATTTTTGTAAGAAAACGTATAATTGAAAATAATTTTTTAACACATATTTTGATAATAGTAGCATAATATATGTAACAGAATTTAATATTAAATACTAATTAAATAATAATTAGTGTATAGTTTGAATTACTGAATTGAATCAATGAAAACAGTATAAAATAAATATAAATATAAATATATGTGCAAAAATAAATGTACGGATATGTGGCATGCATAGGGATGGGCTAATTTTTAGGATTTCATTAAAAATATATGTAATTGTTGATTTGACATTTTTTATTTGAAAATTTTGTGACAAATTATAAATCAAAAATTATGTTTTCTTATAAAATGTTCATCCCGTGTCTTATAATTTATATACTATGCTAAAAGAAAATTGAAATTATCTTGAAAAAATATATTATAATTTTTTTACAGTATCTATGTAATATGATGGTTCGTGTTGCGCAAGATATATACTTCAAAAAATTATAAATTTTAAATTAAAAAATATATTAATCTAATATTTCTCTAAAAATGTTCATCCATATAATAAATTAATTAATAGTAATATTTTTTCATGTTAAATGTCCATTATCTTTGTAATATTTTTTTATAGTATAATTAGAGTATCAATAAATATGTACGGATATATTAATATGTTTTCATTTAAAATCTTCGTCTGTGTGATGTATTTTTACTCTTTTTAGACAAGAATGTATTTTTATTCTTAGGTTATCATGTTTTATTTATATTTACTTCTATGCATTAGACATTAGTGTGCCTTTATAGGAATTAAGAATAAAAATTAAAAAAATGCAGTGATAATTCTGACCACTCAAAATGAATTGCAGAGGACCACCTCCCTCGTTGCATGAGCTTTCGACCTTTTCTTCTATAGAAGTAAAGGAAAACATGCTATTGTATGCTCTTATATTTTCCTTATAATTACCATTTATAAGGTCTTGTCCATTTAGTAAGGAATCCAACAATGGCGGAGGGCAATCAAGAAATGGAATTTTAACTTTGCCTTTCATGCAATACATGGTAAATTGAGGCGGGTTTGCTCTGGTACACTTGTCTGCTCTCTCGTCATACTGCATCTGAGCTAGACATTTACCACGTACATACAAAGGACCACCAAGGTCTACAAGTTTTGTTAAATAGTTCATTAACATTAAAATTAATAACATAACAAGGCATGAATTGGTTTTTAAACAACAATATACACTAACCTTCAGATTCAACAATTTCACTTTGGTGTGATAAGAATTCAAACCCTGTATCTCCCGGGAATAAATAAATAAATAAATAATTTCGATTAATATAAATGGTTATTAAACCAAAATAGATAACAAAGATAATTATATATGAAGTGTATTTGAAGTTTTTACCTTCTTCAGTTTGAGCTTGGTTGTCATAATTTTCTTGGTTAGTAAATTGGATAGAAGGAATTGATTGGATAATACTCAACGGCCGCACCACAGATTTAGAAGAACACAACACTGATGATGGATTTATAATCTCAAACTGAGGAGTGGTATCTTCATCGAATGGGGAAGCTACTATAATCAATAACATGAAAGTTAGGGGGATATAATGTAATGAAGATTAAAATAACCTGTATATAACTAGCATATGAATATAAATAACCCAACCTGCAGATTGACGAAGTTCCTGAGTAGAGTGAACATCCAAGGACATAGGGGGAATTAACAATTGTGGACCTATAAGTTGAATTAACAAATGTAGGTTGATGTTGCACATCTTTTGGCTGCTGCTCATGAATGCAAACCTGAGGATTTGTGTTCCCACCTGTATGAAATAAGAAGTTAATGTATACGATAAAATATGATGCACAACGAAGAAGGAGTACTTTATAGCATGTCTACATGAATGAAATGAGTTACTGAATGAATAACCTGGGTGAAGATTATCAATGGGGTGCAGATTTCATTTTCTGTAACATCCTTCTATGCAACCTTGCTCGTGTTGCAGGGTTCAAAGTTCTTGCACTTTGGGGAGAGGACAGAAGCTGCTGAACATGACCTGGAAACCAAACCGGTTTAGATATGTGAAGGCAATGAACACCTAAATAAGATTGATATGTGCAGAAACATTACTTATCTCTGGATGCATGTTGTTAACATATTTAGTCGCCTCACTACTTCCATCCATTGAAGAATTTTGAAGAATTGAAGAAGTATGACTTATGACTTATGTAAAAGGAAAAAGCAGATGGATGAAACAGTACACATAGTCACACTGCTAAACTGGTAGCTATTTTTTTTTTAGACACCAAAAGCAGATGGAAGACACGCCTTTTTTAAAAATCTGACCATTAATGCCTTAATGTATCCTAAAGCTAATTCAGTTAATGATAGCTAACGAATAATAACTGCTTGGCAGGTTTCCAAAAAAAGATGTCTTACCATTAATTAGTAGTTGAAGAATATGTAAGGGTGCATCATATGACATGATGACTGATAAAAAAGAATGTAGCTGCAAAATTTTAAAATATAAATATCAATTTTAATTAAAGATGTTATCACTGCCAATGTTTCGCCAAGTGTATAAACATATCACTGCCATAAAAACGATATCACTGCCAACTTTTTTTTTTTTTTTTACTGTTAAACATATACGATATCTTTTCTTTTTCAAAATTGTAGTTCAATTTTTTAAAGTGTAACTATTGGAAGGGCGTGTAAACAACTGATGGAAGGATGATCCTTGAACTTTGCCCACATATTCCTACAACCAACACTTCAACTATAAGGCACCACTTTCTGCATGTGGCTCAAAGAAAGTGGATAGAGAGGGTGGTACAGTGGCAACTTGCGCATGTCATAGGGATAGTGAATAACCGTGTAACAAAACTTGCTTCTCTTTAACTTTGTTGATTACTTATGATTATGAGTTCCACAAATGCTTTCAGTTTCAAGTAGGATATTTTCTTCTAATTATAAATTATCAATGTTAACTTTAGTAAAAACGTTTGGCCAATTATATAAACATATATCACTGCCATAAAAACGATAAGGCAAAATTGCGCTTTTGGTCCTTTAAGTTATTTTTAAAGTTCATATTCGTCCTTTAAAATTTTTTTTTGTCTCAAATAGGTCATTTGAGACTCTTAAAGAATGATTAAAAATGAGGTTTAGAGCCCTAATAGGGTTAGAATTAGGTTTAGGTCGTGATCCATAAGTCTTATCACGTTTAGAAGCAAAACAAACTGAAACGGGGCAAACGGTGGTTGTAAAAAAGGGTAACGGTATCAATGTTTTAAAACATAAAGAACCTATTTGAGACAAAAAAAAATTAAAAGACGAATATAAACTTTAAAAATAACTTAAAGAACCAAAAGCATAAATTTGCCAAACGATAATCAACCATTCATTAGATAATTACTTTGGGTACGTCATTGAAGTAAAACACCTCATATTGTTTCGTGACATAAGTATAGATATGATTTCTCAGTTATAGTGCTAAATGTAAATGAATTAAATGAAAATATTTGTTGATGAAGTCAGTTACACTGATAAATTTGAATGGCTTAAAAGAAGGAAAAAAAAATTGTGTTGAGGTTATGACATGAGTATTGCATCAGTTGTTGATTTTGTTAAGTTATTAAAATTGCCGTGGAAGTGGGATTGATATACATATTGGATACGATACATATTTTAAACACACTTTTGATGCAGTGATTTGGAATAACGTTGATTTTTGTTTGTGGAATTATCCAATGAGATATACTCGGACAGAATTCAATTGCACAAATGATAAACCGAGCAACATAATTCATTGAAATCCAAAATAATTGACATCCAATAGAAGTAACTATTAAGATTTTGGGTCTAACTCATCCTTACAAAATCGGCTTGTAAAGTGAGGGGTGTTTTTTACTTATAAACTCTTTTTAGGCCTTACCTCTAGTCTATGTGGGACTTGGGTTTTTTTCCAATATACTCCCTCACGCCCATCACTATTGGGCTTGGTACGTGTATATAATACAGTGGATGGCCCATGGATCTAGGATAGGCTTGGATCAGGAAACAACAGTGCTAGGCGTGAGGGGGTGTATTGCGAAAAACCCAAGCCGCACATAGACTAGAGATAAGGTCTCAAAAGAGCTTATAAAGCTTAGGCAATCCTCACTTTACAAGCCGGTTTTGTAAGGATGGGTTAGGCCCAAAATCCTAATAGTGACATGTTGCCATCAACGACATAAACTGAAAAAAAAAAAAAAAAAAAACAGATTGTCATGGAATGAAGTAAGATGAAATCAAGCCTTCTCAATTTTGATAGCCTTCATTAGAACTGATTCTGGGGTGTCAGTTAGTGCACCAATAGGACAGCTCTTCATAGGGGTAACAACATCTGAATCATTTGCACTAGTGCAAAAAAGGTCTTTTAAATTGGTTAAAATGACCCTTTTAAATCAGTTATGAAACTGATTTCTATACTACCGTGATAGTATGTGGACATTTTTTAAATCGAATTTTGAACCGATGTAAAAAAGTTTTTTAAATCGGTCATAAAAAAAACCGATTTAAAAAGCTGTCTTTTAAATCGGTTATTTGAATAACCGATTTAAAAAATCATCTTTAAAATCGGTTTTAAGCATAATCGATTTAAAAGATTTACTTTTTAAATCGGTTCTTCTTGTAACCGCTTTAAAAGGTCCCTTTTTTATTTTTTTTGGTTTTTTTCGTTTGCCAACCTACAGAACCATTCGAGACAGCTTAAATACCATTCAACAGAGAACCATTCAACTAGCTCACAAAACTAACATCAAATACCATAACTTCAAATATTACATATAATTCAACAAATCATCAAGTTAACATACATTAATTTAAAAAACAAACCATTCAACAAAAAATCTACATTTATTTATGTTTTCTATGGAAAAAATCATATATAATTACATTAAAGAGTAAGAGTTATTGAATAAATTCTTATGACTGAAAAACAAAGAATGGATGGTTAATTACATTCTTCTCCCTATTAAGTGCTTCTCTCCCAACAAGAAGCATAGGAACTTGTTGCTCGATTCTCATATACATTCCTTCATAATAGTCTCTGATGGCATGATAAAGAGGCTGACATTCACCAATATCTGTTATAGCAGATTTCATGCACTCAAAGCACAAAACTCGTCCATCATCCAATCTAAAGTATCTTTCACCCCAAGACTTCAAGGAGAAGATATATATATATATAGAGAGAGAGAGAGAGAGAGATAGATAGAGAGAGAGAGAGCCCTGAGTTCAAGTTACTCCAGGAGTAACTCTTATCTGAGTTACTCCGGTTAATATCACTTAGTAGATATTGAATTTTATCAATCCAACTGTTTAATATCGTCTTATTATGTTAATGATCATGTATACCAAATTTTAAATAAATTGGACATCAATAGCTATGTAATCATATGGTTAACATTTTATTTGTAAATTAAAACGTATAGTATACGTTGCATTGAAGTGATCTAATGAAGTATCAAATATATTTGAAATTTTATGAAGTTTTATGGAGTTGATCTACTCAATAAGAACTTTTAATGTAACAGTCTGATTGATGAAATTTGATGTCTATTGAAAGATATTAACCGGAGTAACTCAGACAAGAGTTACTCATAGAGTAACTTGAACGCCCCTCATATATACACACACACACACACACACACACACACACACACACACACACACACACACACACACACACATATATATATATATATATATATATATATATATATATATATATATCATAAAAGAGGAGAAACGCATATAGCAAAATATTATTTTCCTGTTCTAAAAATAGAAATAATAAAATAATCTGGGGTACCAGTTAAAATAGTACCTCTAATCTTTCACAACTACAACAGCGAACTGTTATTCATGAGATGGACAATACTTTTGGTTCCAATAGGGGTCGCATCTATACTCAATCAAACCAGCAAAATTTACGGGTATCTGAAAGCAAAATAAAATATCACAAGTGTTAATATTGCTTTTTAGCAACTGTAAAGATTACAGGCCAATAGTAATAGACAGAAAGGGAATTATATTTTTTACTAGGCTAGTCTTCTGATAAATCAATAGAAAGCTCTGATGCCACTATCATATGATTAATTAATGATTGACTTTAATTTAAACATATTTATAATGTCATTAGAAGACTATTTGGTTCCATCATCATAACTAGTGCAATGGTCACTTATAAGGTATATGCAACTCACTGAAATTTAATGACCTTAGTTATTGAAGAAAAGTACTAATAACCAAGCAGAACAATGTGAAAAAGCAAAGGCAACTTACATAGTGATGGTAAAGTTCACATTTAGGATGGGTCAATTCTTTAAAACAGGACTTGTGATATGGATGCTTCCCTAATAAAGAAAACTCGGTTTAACAGAAATAAAAGGCAGTAAGAGATGGATAAAAGAGGAGTGCAAGCGAACATTAATCATATAGTTATGAACTATTTTATTGCCACATCAGTGGAAGTGAATCCAATGACAATACACTCTAAATGGCCTTGATTTTCCACAGTAAGGAGCTAGTCCACCTGCCGGAGGTTCCCCAAATGTCCATTCCATTTCCTGAAATGTAATAAACAGTTTAACATGGATTACAATAATCCTACCAATATTTCTTAGTACAGTTTGGCCATTACTAAACCTTAATAGTAGATGTGAACCAGATAGGCGTTCAAACGGATTTATGATAGATGAACAAGGATATGAACATCTAGCAAGTGGATTCAATCTCTTTGCATTATGCCAGACTGTTAGGTCAATAAGTTCTCTGTATTTACTATGGCGTGTACTGAATCAGTATTTTGCCCAAAACTGAAAAGACATTGTATTTACCTTAGTAGCAGAAAAAAGCAAATAAAGACTCTACCTTATTGAGTTCTTGAATAGCACTTGCATAGTCATGGCTAACAGAAGAACTGAACATCCTTTTCGATTGAGGACATGCAACCACAATTCTTTGAAGAAACATTTTAAGCAGGTCGTGCTACTTATGCTACAGCTGCAAGAAAAAGAAAAATGAATTAAAATATATTTGCTGACAGGAATACAAAGAAAATGAATCTTAACATTATGTAATTGTCACAGACCACAATCTCAGGTGAGTTCTTCAACTCCAACACAGTTTCTATTATGTAAGAGTTGAAGCTTTTGCCATAAGAAAGCAGAAATAATTGTGGCAAAATAAGCCCTTTGGTGCAATTGGTTAGAAAGGAATGCTCACATCTTCAAATCTCAACTTAATATGAGAAGACATTGTGTTTTTGGTCTTCTACCAACTTCTACTTGTTTGTTCCAATAGACACGACCTAAATTCTAGGATAATGATATTAGATATCAAAAGCCCCCCAATTGTTTTTACATGATGCAATATATTTTATATGTAAATATCATTATTCTTTTTCAAAATTCTCCTTACAATTGCAATCTATCTTCTATATTAGAAGTAAATTTCTGCTTTTGTCGAAGAAAAGAAGCAACGAGTACAAAAGCCAAAGACTCAACGAGGAGTTTAGGAAAACAGAATTGATAGAAATATTAGAGAATACATGAAAATATATTTTAACAAGAATGTTGAGCAAGTCATAAACAAATTTTCAATAAGTTGAAATCTTTTTCAGTAAAGAAACAATTTTGCCATTGAAAAACATAGTTTCAGATCAGAAATCAAACGGAATTAAATCATCAGAGGAATAGCCCATGAAATAAAAAAAACATGTTTCTCAGAAGCTAATATGAACGAGTTGGTGTCTTGAGTCACGAGTTGGTGTCACTTCAATAGGATTAAAAAAAAAGTTTCCCAATTCCATTCAAATCCACTCACATATCTAACCGTCACAAACAATACAATCTAACAACAGATAGAAATACACACAAGAAGTAGTAACAGGAACCCTAGCCACCACTAAACCTTTGAAATCTTCAACCGTGGGCCACTCAAAGACCTGTAGCGACAAGCAAATAAACATTACAACAAAAAATAAAACAACAAAGAGCAGGAGGACAAACAATTCCAGAAGCAAAAAGAAGAGGATAGAAATAGGAAGAAGATATTACAGAAACAGGAAAAGAATAATAGTAGGAAGAAGAAGAGAGAATCGATTGGAACCTTTCGGTCGCCGTCGCGAGTGCGCCTCCCCTGCAAGCTGCACGACATGAGCTCCAGTGTCCTCGTCATCGCCGACGATAGATTCCTCTTCCTCTTCCCGGCGCTCGAGATCGGCACTTACATCTTCTAGTGTGAGGATGAGAAAGAGATCGTGCGTTTTTGTGTGTAGTGCCGCCAGGCTTTAGAATGTGTGGGGAGGTAGTGAGGCACGAAGGAGGTTAGAGAGCGTGGTGAAGAAATAAGTAAAACCTTTTAAATCGGTTGTTTGGGGAACCGATTTAAAAGCCTCTTTTTTATCTCGTTTATGTTCACTTATTTACAAAAATACCACCGCGTCTATATTTTAAATCGGTTGTCTGGGGATCCGATTTAAAAGCCTCTTTTTTTATCTCGTTTTTGCACTAGTGTTGGGAGGCCAAGGTTCTTTTGACTGGCCAGGTCAAGGGGATTCGATTATCGTCGCAACTTCTGGCGCAAGAGAATCGATCACTGCCACTGGCAAATGATGTCAAAAATCAAGAAAATCTAGAACAAGAAGTGGCAACAGGTTTTTATGAAGAAGAACGAGAAGCATTCACAGTCAGTGTTTTAAAAATCGAACCGGGTCGGCTAGTTCAGCGGGGAACCAACCCTGTCATGCAGTTGGTTTGATGCATTGAACCACAGGGATGATCGAACCGCCATTGAACCGGGGTTGAACTGGACCTAGAACCGGGTTGAACCGCCATAACTACAATTTTTTTCCTTTTTGCACCTTTTCCTTATTTATATTTATTTATTAGATACCCGATTCAACCGTGAGTTGAACCATATGGACCAATTGCACAATAACCCAAAGGTCTCGCTGGTTCGATTTCTGGTTTAGTTTTTAAAACATTGCTCACAGTCATAGAGGCCTTTCCCTCTTTTTATTATATAATTGTTAATTTTATTTGATTTATTGTCTTTATTAGATGGCCCGTAATTCAAGTTCTTTGTCCCTGAAGTGCTAGTTGAATTTACAAAGGTACAAATTTCTAAAACAAATTAAAAAATGGAGATTTTTTTTGTATTTATAAAGAAAATTGGGTACCGATACCCATAAAATAAAAATAACCAAAACTTAACTTCGCTTAAAAAATAATTAAACATGAAAAAATAACATGACATTAAATGATTGGACATTTGGTATAGTATCCAATAAAACTCCAAAATATGGGGAAAAAAACATACATCTACTTTATTTATCAATTTTTTTTGGGTCCTCTCTCTCTATTATTCTTAGCTCTTTCTCTCATCTCAGTTTATTTTTTCCACCAAACATACCATAAATTCCACGGGATTGTGATCTAGTTGACCGAGTCAAAATCCGGAAAAAGAAAACATAAAAGGGGCAAATTAGACTGAGATGAGATCAATCAATTCAATACAAACAAAACTTGCACAACCGGTATACCGGTACTTTTCTTCTTTGGAAACATCGTACTTTAGAATTTTTTTTTTGTTGTTGAAAATATGGTTTAGAAAATTTGGTAGAACGCTAGACTGCTTTTGATACACGTCGTTTTGACATGTACTGACATACAATAATTAGCTCGTTAATTACAGGTAGGATGTTACTGTCTAATTAATGAAAACCTTATACTACAATTGCAACAGGTGATTGGTTCTTTAAAAATATTCTTTCTATTCCACAACAACGAGAGACAACGTATTTGCTGTAATATTAAAGAAACTTTATATAATTATTATTAGTATTTTATAGTTTGGCAACACCAACCTGTCTGTTGAAAATTTTGTCAAAAAAAAAACTTGTCTGTTGAAATTTGAAAATGACTTTGAATATCGGGAAAAAAATAGTATATTTGAAAATGAAAAAAAATATTTGAACGTGAGTAACGTCAAAGGATTCAATTTCAAAGCAACAAAGAATCGCTTCTTGGAAAACCGGAATCGCAAAATATCGCAGAAACAACAGTCCAGCTATTCCCACAACTCCCAAGCCAAGACCCTTCTTTCGTTGTTACTACTTCAAAGCTCAAACCCTTCTATAAAGCAAAACAAGAATTGAAGAAAAAAAGAAAAATGTAATAATAAGAAAGATGATGCTCCAAACACAAAAACATCCTCGGCTACTGTCTCTTTTCCTGTTCTCCGCCGTCATCTCCACAATTACAGGAACCACCACCATCTCGCCGGGCACAACCCTCTACGCTTCCAACACAACCCAATCATGGTCTTCTCCCAACAATACTTTCTCTCTCCACTTCCTCCCCTTCCACCCCCAAACCTCACCTCCTTCCTTCATCGCCGCCGTAGTCTACTCCGGCGGCTCACCCGTCGTTTGGTCCGTCGGAAACAACGCCACAGTGGACTCCGGAGGCTCCCTCCAGTTCCTCTCTGCCGGAAACCTCCACCTCGTTAACGGGTCGGGCTCCACCGTGTGGGACTCCGGAACTTCCAACATGGGGGTCTCCTCCGCCATGCTTCATGAAAATGGAAACTTTGTTCTCTCCAATGGCACTGGCTCTGTTTGGTCAAGCTTTGAAAACCCGACTGACACCATTTTGCCGTCTCAGAATTTCACTATTGGTAAGGTTTTGCGTTCTGGGTTGTACTCATTTTCTGTTGTTAAGTCCGGGAACCTAACCCTCAAATGGAGTGATAGTGTGCCTTATTGGGATCAAGGCTTGAACTTTAACTCTTCCATGAGTGTGGTGAATTTGAGTTCGCCTGTTTTAGGATTGCAATCTGCAGGAATTTTGCAGCTTTTTGATCCCAAATTGACCTCCCCTGCGGTGGTTGCTTACAGTAATGACTATGATGAAGGGAGTGATGTATTGAGGGTTTTGAAGCTTGATAGTGATGGGAATTTGAGGATTTATAGATCTAAGAGAGGTAGTGGGAGTGTGACTGTGGGATGGGTTGCTGTTGAGGATCAATGTGAGGTTTTTGGTTACTGTGGAAATAATGGTATTTGTAGTTATAATGGTTCCAACCCTATTTGTGGATGTCCATCTCAGAATTTTGGGATGGTTGATCCTAATGATAGTAGGAAAGGGTGTGTGAGGAAGGTGAGGATGGAGGATTGTGTAGGGAGGGTGGCTATGTTGCAAGTCGACCATACTCGATTCTTGACATATCCTCCTCAGTTTTTGATCAATCCTGAGATATTCTTCATTGGTATATCAGCTTGCAGTGGAAACTGTCTTGCTGCTAGTTCTTGTTTTGCTTCTACTTCTTTGTCAGATGGAACTGGACTTTGTTACATAAAGACAAGTAATTTTACTAGCGGCTACCAGAATCCTGCTATACCTAGCACTTCATATATCAAGGTTTGTGGACCAGTTGTTCCAAACTCACCACCTTTGTTAGAGAATGCTGAAGAGGGGAAGGATAGGAGGATACATGCTTGGATAGTTGCTGTAGTTGTTTTGAGTACCCTTTTAGCTTTCCTTGCATTTGAGGGTGGTTTATGGTTGTGGTGCTGTAGAAATAAGAAGGGATTGGGAGGGTTTGCTGCTCAATATGCTCTTCTTGAGTATGCTTCTGGTGCACCAATCCATTTCTCTTACAAGGAGCTCCAAAGGTCAACAAAGGGGTTCAAGGAGAAACTTGGTGATGGGGGATTTGGTGCTGTTTATAGAGGAGTTCTTGCTAATGAAACCGTTGTTGCGGTTAAGCAACTTGAGGGCATTGAGCAGGGTGAGAAACAGTTTAGGATGGAAGTTTCTACCATAAGTAGTACACATCATTTGAATTTAGTGAGGCTGATTGGTTTTTGCTCTGAAGGGCGTCATCGGCTTTTAGTATATGAGTTCATGAAAAATAGATCACTTGATAACTTTCTTTTTGTTAATGAGGAACAGTCAGGAAAAGTGTTGAATTGGGGATACCGATTCAACATTGCCTTAGGTGCTGCTAAGGGCTTGACATACCTTCATGAGGAGTGTAGAAACTGCATTGTCCATTGTGATGTAAAACCTGAAAACATTCTTTTGGATGAGAATTACAATGCAAAAGTCTCAGATTTTGGCCTTGCAAAGCTCTTAAGTTCAGTGGATCAGAGGCACAGAACCTTGACAAGTGTGAGAGGGACAAGAGGGTATTTAGCTCCTGAATGGCTCGCAAATCGTCCCATAACTTCCAAATCTGATGTCTACAGTTATGGCATGGTTTTGTTGGAGATAGTGAGTGGTAGAAGGAACTTTGAAGTCTCAGAGGAAACAAGTAAAAAAATGTTCTCCATATGGGCTTATGAAGAGTTTGAGAAAGGTAACATCATGGGGATAATTGACAGAAGACTTGGTAGCCAAGAAATCAACTTGGAGCAAGTGAAAAGAGTGCTTTTGGCATGTTTTTGGTGCATACAGGAACAACCATCTATGAGGCCAACAATGGGAAAAGTGGTGCAAATGCTAGAAGGTGTGACAGATATTGATAAGCCACCAGCACCAAAATCCATTACAGTAGGATCTTCGGGGGGGATCAAAAGCAATGATGCCACAGATATCTCCACTATTGCATCCTCATCAGCTCCAACTTTCTTTCAGTCTTCATCTTCGTTGCCTTGAGGCCAATGTCATTGTTGCTTGATCATTTTGGCATGTGGTTTATCCATGCTTGATTCTTCTCCATGCTTACATAGCTTGTATGATGGTCTGTTGTTGGAAAAATAGTAAACTAGTGCCTTTTTTCATGGGCTCTTGCAAATCCTGTGCCCATCAGTGCAGTTTCAAACTAAATGAATTTTAGGAGCTTTTTTCAGAATTTGTAATATCAGAATTGGAATGCATTTATCATGACTAGAGATAGGTGTGGCTCAAAAAAAAAAAAAAATAGAGATAGTTGTAGTTTCCAATAATTTGTAGGTCATGAGCTTGCACCTTGATAATTTTTTTTTTTCCGGGTGCTTGCACTTGATAAGTTTTAAGTTTTACCGTATAATAATTTTAGAGCAAAATAGTAACGACGATGTCATAGTCTGGTGTGTATCTCATGGGGATCAATCAAATAACATAGACCTATTTTTTTATTAGCAGGACTAGCATGAATGGATTTATATTCAGTAATAAAAAATATTAACATAGTTGTTAAACACTGTATTGATATTATTTTAATAATTTGTTTGACTTGTGGTGACTTCTTTGGTGGACCATTTAATAGGTGGTTGATAGGTAAACCACCGGTTTCCAGGTAAATTTTTCGGTTATTATTATTTTTTTAGTTGTCAAAAGTCGCCTCACTCCTCGCCACAACCTAGCGACCACATCAGCGCCACCCATTGGCACCGAACCCGGCGCATGAGATAGAGCAAACAACACATTTGAGAAAGAGAGCCATTTTTCGTTCATACTTTTGAGGGGAAAAAAATCAAACATACATTCTTCCTCCTTTCCCTTTGTTGACACCAAGAATCCAGAACTATCCCACCACAAAAACACAAATCCACGTCGTCGTTCCTGACTCCCTGTGTTTTCCGATCAGTAATTTGGTCTCAGACTGTATTTAGATCTGGGTTTTGCTATCATTTGTGTTCATGGGATGCTTAAAGTTAGTATCTTTTCACCACTTTGAAAAATGGGGCCAGAAAATCTGCTCCAACTTTTATGAACTTTGCCCGTATTCTTCCATTTTGAAAAGCTTTGTGAGGAACCTAGAAATGCACCACAGTTCTTGTGTTTATTCTGCAGAAAAGAAACTTGGGTTCTTTTTTGGGGTCTTGGAACCTGAAAGAGCATAGTATTAACATACTCAATAATTTCTAGCTATTTGTGTTTTCTTGACCACATGATGCATTTAGAGAATTACTTGCATTTTGAGTTTTAGTGCGGCTACTAACGGAGTTAACATTGTTGATTTTAGTTCCATGGCTGAGATGGTTCAATGAGGTAGTGGAATAAGTGGTATTAATTAATTACATTAGTTCCTTTTTTTTTTTTTTACAAAGAATGAGTGATTTAAGTTGATGAAGTTTGGTTGCAGGATTTTCTTTTTTCTTTGAATACTTCCCAATTTCCGGTGGATAATTCTACCAATGGTGGGGTGAGATGGCGTGAAAGAGATAGGGACAAAGTTGTTATTTGAATTTTTTTTTGTGACCTGCTCAACAATTATCCCGTTTTAATCTCAACCACTCAAATATTTTTATAATAAATCAAAGGGCTAATAATAGTGGTTCATCCATGAACCATCTATTAACTAGTTCACCCTAGAAAGCACTTTGACTTATATAAGGTTCTACAAGGTTGTTTAACGAAAATATTTAAATGAAATAAATGCGCTAAGACTTGTTTTATGAGAAAGTAGGTTTCCACCTAAATTATATATGTAATTACTTTTCAAGTAAAAAAAATCTAAATTATATACAAAACTATTTTGATTTAATTTTTACCAATATTTATTTTATTTTTAGTTTGATGAGATTAAATTTAAACTAAATACATGTGAATTCTTTTTTATTCAGGTATCAATTTCAACTTAACACAATTAGCCCAAGTTAGATCTAAATATTAATATTAATATAAGATGAAAAATTAATTCATTGGACTTATTACCTAAGGTAAGCCGAGTAGAGCTCAAATAATAGACTTGAGTAGGGGTGTTCGCGGTGCGGTTTGGTTCGGTTTTAGCGTAAAAAATCATCCGATCCGAAAACTAAAACACCATGCGGTTTGGTTTGGTTTGGATGACTCTTTTAAAAAAATCCGAACCAATCCGATCCGATTAAATGCGGTTTGGATTGGATCGGTTAATTCGGTTTTTTTTAAAATATATAAAATAAAAAACTCATGTAACTTGCTAGTTGCTACAATCAGTAGCTTGCTATAATAAAAAAAAACTGGCGTTCCATTTTGCAGCCACATGGAAAGAACCAATCAGAGAGTTATTCACGCATGACATACATAGCTTATTCATGCATGACATACATAGCTTGTTTTGAGTTCCAAATCAGTAGCTTAAAATCAAAGAGAGTTCCATAGCAAATACAAAACATTCAGTAGCTAGATAACAAAACAAAAACTTAAAGATAACAAATCAAAAGTTCTTCAAGGATCTTCAAAGTTCTTCAAGGATCTCCACGAAAGCAAAGAGATGCAAAGGTGTTCAAAAACACTTAATCGCCTATGTTTTCTCGCAAAGAAAAACCAACATAAACCTTAGACAAGATAACATTCAGACAAGTAACATAGATCAGATCCATATTTTTATAGATAATACTCAGGCAAGATAATATATCATACCATTTTAAGTTCAGCTCCAAGTGCATCAACTAATCAGATTCAATATCAGAAACCTCCTCAGTCAGTTGTGGGAGAGGGACAAGTTCTAAAAATGCATCGAATATATTAATCAACATGAAATAGAAAGTTAGTGTTAGACAAAACAAAATTGTATAAAAGTTAAAGGAAAAAAAATAAAACATATATAATTATATATACCTTCTTCCAGCTTTTCTAAGTCCTCTAACATCTCTTCAATATCCACCGATAATGGGGAGGATCGACACCAATTTTGTGTACAAATTAAAGCTTCTACGGTCTTTGGTGAAAGAGAACTCCTATAACAACTAAGTAGTCTACCTCCAGTTAAGAAACTTAAACTTCTGTCTAGGATCAAACACTACAGCAACAAAGATCAGCATATTCATATTTTTCACATTCCCCCAATACTTATCATATTTAACTTTCATTTTTTCAGCCATGCCTTTAAGTAATCGATCAGAATCCCCTATCGATTTCCTAAATGTCTCCATTATGGAACAATGCTCAAGAAAATATAGAGAAGAAGTTACGAAAGCTGAACCCGACACCTTCTTAGTCATATCATAAAACAATTTCAAGAACTTCAGAAAGTATTTTGCATTATCCCAATCTTCATTATTTGGGGGACCACCGGACAACAACACATAATCAGTAGACTTCTCACCCAATCTCTTAAAGGCTTTTTGAAACTTCAATGCACACTCAAGCATGGTGTAGGTGGAGTTCCACCTAGTGGGACAATCCAACTGCACTATAGATTTTTCTTGTATCCTAGCCTCCTTAATGCATGTTCTAAACCTATCCAAACGACTAGGTGATGCACGAACATGTCTAACAGCATTCCTAATCTTGCTAATTGAAGAATGCATATCCTTCAATCCATCATTGACCGTGAGATTTAGAATATGTGCACAACACCTAACATGCAAATGTTCCCCTTTTAATGGATGTGTATTCCAATCCTCCATTCTACCTTTCAAGTAAGCAATAGCAACATCATTTGAAGAAGCATTATCTACTGTTATGGTGAAAACTCTACCAATTAACCAATCCTCCAAACATTTTTCAATTTTTCTACCAGTTGCCTCTCCCTTATGAGAGGTAATTGGACAAAAATTAAGAATCCTTTTATGCAACTTCCAATCTTGATCAATAAAATGTGCAGTAAGAACCATATAATTCAAATTTTGCACAGAAGTTTAAGTATCGGTTGTGAGACTGACACTTTGATTTGTTTTATTAAATATACTTTTTAACTTATGCTTCTCATCCATGTAAATGTTCCAGCAATCCCTAGCAATTGTAATCCTTCCTGGAAGTAGGAGTCTTGGTTGCGCAACACTCATAAAATAACGAAATCCCTCTCCCTCAACAAAAGAAAAAGGCAACTCATCCACAATTATCATTCTAGCTAACGCTTGTCTACATGCATCAACATCAAAATGGACACCAGCAAGAGCACTACCAGTTCCTTTCCCATCTTCTTTTTTCAAGCCTTGAAGGCTAAGAGTGGTTTGACTAGGATCAAGAGACTTTTTGGGAAACTTTTTACATTGTGACAACAAATGATGTCTTAGATTGCTAGTACAATTTTTATGTGAATCAGCAGCATATGTTGCCCCACACCAGTTACACTTAGCTCTAGAAATAGAATCATATTTTGTAAAATGTTCCCAAGCCCAAGATCTAGGTCTACAAGGTTTTCTTTTACCAGAATCTCCAGCATCAGAATCATTTGTTGTGGGTGCATCTCCAACTTTCCTTTTCTTTTGACCATGGGGCCTCCATCTTTGTTCAAATCATCACTTTGTGTCACTTGGTTGTTGATTGTAGGCATTCTTTGTTAGATTATTTTCAACCTTCACAACAGAAAACCAAAAAATTAGAATATTATATTAAAAAAATGATCAAATTTAAGAAACTATGTTGTGTGAAAGTAATTACCTGATTTATCTCCATAGATGAAGCACCAGGAGAAAACGAACTTGCTTCCATATCAACAACAACAAGCTTTCAAACTTCTGTCGGGAATAAAGAGAACACCCAGAAATTTCGTAATCCAGAGAACAACAATTTTAGATGCCACACAGAAAGATTCAGGTCACGTATAATCATAAAAAATTATGCATAGGCCAATTTCATGACAGATCAAGTATATTTCCAATCAAGTATATTTCATCACAAATCAACACAGAAAGATTCATGTCACACGGTTGCTGACCAAAAAAGAAATGTCACACGGTTAAGGTAAACATTATGAATTGAACCATCAAATCAAAAGTTTAACAAAACAACACGGAAGAGAACAACAATCACATGAATCAAAAGTATAACCCAACAATCACAGAGAACAACTGGTGACGAATCAAAATCAAAAAGTATAACAGATCACAGAGAACAACCGGTGACGAATCGAAATCACAATCAACAGATCAACCGGTGACGAATCAAAATCACAGATCAAGTAACAACAAGAAGAATCAAAATCAACAAAAGTATAACCCAATGCAAATAGTTCCAACTCACCAGGCTGTGACACGACAGAAGCGTGGTTACTACGCATGAGTGGAAGCGGCAGGTAAGAACGTAAGAGCGAAGGAAGCGGCCGCAAAGGGAAGAAGAACGACGGAAGGAGTAAGAAGCAGCACCGCGTAGAGGAAGAAGAACGGCGATTGAGAGAGGCGATCGAGGAAGAAGTACTAGACCGCGTAGAGGAAGAAGTTCTGGAACAGGAAGCGGTTGTGATGATGAGAATGGGAGCACTGCAGTTGCATTTTGTTTTCACCTCCGACGATCGATCGCACTTCGGAGACAGTGAAGTGAAGCCGATCGCAAATTCAATCTGCTTTACTCTCTTTCTCGATCTTCTTCCTCTTTACTTTTCTCACTTACTATTTATTCTGCTTTTTTAAATTTAAATAATAAAGAAAAAATCCTCACATTTTCCTTTGCCACTTGTAGTTTCGTTTCAATTCTGAACGCACCGTATTAACAACGACCAAATGCACCGTATTAGCAAATACTGTATTAGGTATTCTGCGGTTTGGATCGGTTTGGTTCGGTTCTGGGAAAAAACCGCTGGCCGAACCGAACCGATCGGTTAGTATAAAAAATGGCCCAATCAAATCCAAAAAAATTCGGTTTTTTGCGGTTTTCGGTTTGGGTTGGATCGGCTTGCGGTTTTTTTTTTGGATCGGTTTGAATTTGAACACCCCTAGACTTGAGTCAATTGTCAAGTCAAGTCGGTTCAAGAATTTTTTATTAAAAAAAGTTGATTTTAGTTGGATCTCGGTCGGGGCTCACCAGAGTGATGAAAAGACTTAAGATTTAAAGAATACTTACAGAGATATTTATTATATTAGTCAATAGCCACCAACGAAATCTTCACGATAACAAAATTCAAACCCGCGTCTTTATGAAATATAAGCTGAATCCTTATTGACTAGATCAACTTTAGTTGAGGTTCGAGAAATGCTTTCAAACCTGAATTGAAGGCTATGTTTGGGAGGAGGAAAAGAAAGTAGAGGATGGAAATTTTTTTGTAAAGCGTGACATATATGCTTGGATAAATGTGACAGACTAATAATAATACGACACATCATCAATTTTACACTTTAACCAATAAACTTTTTTTCTCCACACTTTTTTTTCTTCACTTTCTTACCTACCAAATATAGCCGAAGATTCCCGCTATAATTTAATTAAAATTGTAGTGGGGCCATATAATATTATTCAAATTAGAGACACAATGGATTTATTATTATAATATGACTGGTTAAAGCGTCCGGTCCCATTTTATTTTTTAAATATTGGCCATTAGGCGAGTGCAATTATATTTATGGTGAAAAAAGTAAAGTTAATTTGAAAAAGATTATGAAGGAATATGAGAAACCTGTGATTAGCGGAGGGAAAAGCAAAAGCCTTTAGCGCAAAAAGCACTCACTCATTGTAGTGAAGGAGAGAATCCAAATTGTAGAAGCCCACTCAACTGTCAACGCAACTGGAACTGGGGAATCTCGTCTCTGCCCGCTCTCGTCCCCGCCGGAGATCTGCCATGGCCGGCAATCCCGCTACTCCCTCCTCCGTATTTACTCGCGAGAAATTGAATTTCTCGCCCGATTTGCCACCCCGAATCCCCCTGACTTCCGATCAGGTCAAGCACTGCACCGAAGCGCTCGCCTTGTTGAAGGACAAGCTCCGCAACCCTCACACCATCTCCCAAGAGTTCGTTCACCTGCAGGTTCACACCAATCCCTATTGATTTCTTGATTTTCATTTCGTAATATTGTTAACATTTAGAATCAAACTCTCTTGTGTTGCGATTTCAGGCGAATAGGATAACATCGAGTGAGATGAGGAGAAGATGCAACGTAGCTCTTGATGCTGTCAATTTGAGCAAGAATCGATACACAGACGTGTTACCATGTAAATTTACCACTTACCAATATCATGCATGCACTTCAAGGGTTAATTGTTATTGTATTGTATTTAAGGAAAGTGAAATGTTATGTACCGTTCGTTGTTTCAGTTGATAATAACAGGGTTGTTCTAGAATCGAGTTCAGATTATAGGCCTGCAGCACTGGGGTATATCAATGCAAGCTTTATCTCGGTAGAAATTTATTTTGTCTTTGTTTGATAATGGTCTCAAAAAACTTTGGGGGATTGAATTCTTAGTTTGACTGACTGACCCTTGCAAGTATCTCTTTCAATTTATGTACTGTAGACTTCCTCCCCTGGAACTGTGTCCCAGTTTATAGCCACACAAGGCCCGCTGCCACACACTTATGAGGATTTCTGGGAAATGATTATCCAATATCACTGTCCTGCAATTGTGATGCTTACTAGGTTGGTCGACAATTACAAGGTGCTTCCCACTTGCTTCCTTGCTCTTCATGATTGATTTTCCTTTCTCCTCATATTTATTAATGTTTCTCCTCCCTTTTTATAGATGGTGAAGTGTGGAGATTATTTTCATGCTGAGGATGGACCTAGAGAATTTGGTAATATCTCTCTTACCTGTAAATGGACGAAAACTACCGAGACTTCACTGGTGCTGCGCCATTTGGAGGTGAACCGTAAAGAGGTGGGATGGTTTTTCCGCTTATAATAATTGTTCTGGTTAGGTATATATCTTTCTTTATAGACTGGTATGAGTGATATTTTTCTGATGGAGAGTGGGGTGATTCTGGGAAAGGCCCCTCCTTCTTGAAAACTGTTATCTCATCTAATTCTTGACCTTTGTTTATACTTGTTTCGCTATAATACTGCTGAACCCACTCTAGAGCCTTGGATATCGGAAATTTTCTTAGATACCCTGCACTTCAATGCTGAACCTGAATGCTTTCCTCAATGACATATTTTTGAACAGTGTTGCCGTAACACCAGAAGCTGAGGCCCCTTCAAATTTAAGGATGCAAGTTTAATAGAATGATGGGTTGTGCTTATGTTATTTCTGAGTTAGTTTATATTTAAAGTTCAGTAATTGGCGGTTACTCATTTATGGAAATTAATAATATTTTTTTGGGTCATAAATGAATACTATTTTAAGATAAAGAACGATGGTTTTTATCAATTTGAAAGAAATGACATCTTTCAAAGTGATTATTTCTAATTATAAAAGATCTAGCATAGCTTTGCAAAGTTTGCTGGTTGTGTACCTAGTTATTGTGCTTATTGATTCCATAGGGGTGATGTGACTTGAGCTTTGTGGAAGTGCAGATGCCATAATTATGATAAATAACCTTTGAAAATAAATCCACATAACGTTTGGGGGATTTTTTTTTTTTTATCCTTTCTAGTTTTATATTCCCCCCTTTTTCAAATAATTTTTTTTTTCTACAGGAAATAAAAATATCTGCATATTCTTTTCTCTTTCTGTTTTCAAATGTGCTGCATACCAAGTGAAGTTGGAAGAGGGATGTCTGTTTTTTTTTTTTTTCCCCATTTACTTTTTTATTTCATGGCCATAAGATGGTGATGGGTGGCCAGACATAGAGACAACACAAGTGAAACTATTCATTCTTGATTGAAAGACTGGGTATTAATTAATGAAGAAAACTGATTTGCCAAATCATAATTTGGTTTATGCTGACGAGGCCAATTGCATTAATACATGTCAGCCTGAATCATACTATATATCTGGGATTTTGCTTTTCGGAAGATGTCTTATTTTATCTCTAACAAAATTTCCTTTTCAATCGAAAGGAAAAGAAAATCATCATAAGTTTTTGTTTTTGTTGAGATCCCACATCGACTAGAGATATGACCAAATTAGTCCTTATAAGGCTTGGGCAAACTTCATCCCTTAAACTAGCTTTTGGGGTAGAGTTAGGCTTAAATCCAAATTCTAAGTTGGTAGAAGAGTCAAACTAGATCCGTTATTGGGCCACCCGTATTTATCCATTCTCTAGATGTCCAGTTCTGGGTGTAAAGGGGGGTGGGGGTGTTAATATCTCTATTATTGGACCACCCCGTATTTGTCCACGCTTCAGATGTCCAGTGATGGACGTGGGGTGTGTGTTAAGATCTCTATTAGTGGGCCACCTCGTATTTGTTCACGCTTCAAATGTTTAGTCTTGAGCGTTAGGGGGTGTGTCGAGATATGGCCAAATTAGTCTATATAAGGGTTGGTCAATGCTCACCTCTTTAGCTAGTTTTTGGGGTTGAGTTAGGTATAAGCCCAAGTTCTTAAGATTTTTGATTTTGGAAGGGACTCAAAGGTTATCTCCACCATCAAGATGTAAAACATTTTTGTTCACATTAATCTTTGGTTGATATTGTTGCAGGTAGAAGATACACCATTATCTGTTTTGCATGTTCAGTATCCTGAATGGCCTGACCATGGAGTTCCAAAAGATACTTTTGCTGTGCGTGAAATTTTGAAAAGATTATACCATTTGCCACCAAATCTTGGCCCAATAGTGGTGCATTGCAGGTTCATCTCTTTCTTTCTTTCTTTACTCATTTTATGGCAATGATGACATAAGCAACATGCATATTTGCCTGACACAAATTCTCTCGCTCAGTGCAGGTATTGGTAGAACTGGAACATACTGCACAATTCACAACACAATTCAGAGAATACTTGCTGGTGATATGTCTGCTGTAGATATTGCTAAAACAATATCTGTGTTTAGGTCCCAGCGTATTGGAATGGTTCAGACCCAGGTAGTTGGATTTTCTAATTTAATACTTAACTGTGATTAATGAATGTACTGATTTTGCATGAAATGCCACAAATTTAGTTGGACCACACATTAATCAAGTTCCATTTCTAAACTAAATGAGAAGGCAAGAGGTTTTGAAATCTAAGCGCAGCAATGATGGGGTACCCTATATGTTATTTGATGGTAAAGAAGGAAGATTGTTACAAGGAACTAGGCTAGATAGTTAAGCAAGGATGTAATTACAAATTAAAGTTTGAAGGTACTCTCTTCTCCTTCAGTGGTAACTCAATCAATCCCTTTCTTTTTGTTGAAAAAAAGGAGAAGAAATATTTATCACTCGGAAGTCGGAAGGGAAGATCCTTCTTTTGGTTTTTGTTTCCAAAGTAAAAGGCCAATAAGCTTTCAAATCCAAGAATGGAGGCAGTAGAGTACCCTTGATAGGTTTGATGGTAACAAAGGAAGGTTGTTGCAAGGAACTAGGCTAGATAGTTAGGCAAGGATGTATGCACAAATTACTATCATGATTTGGAGGAACGCTGTTCTCCTTTGAATATATTAACCCCTTTCTTTTTGTTTACATAAGAAGACTTGTTTATTTCTAGGAAAGGACACCCCTATTACTAGTTTTCATGTAGAGTAAGAAGACAATTAAGGCAAAAGAAAAGATTTGAGGAGGTTTTCCCAGCCATAAGTATTCTAAGATACAACATGGGATATGGCTTGCTTGCATTCCAAGAATGGAATAAAGTGTAACAAGCTTGAGAAATTAATTTTTAAGGACTTGAACAGGCCAAACAGAGACAATTATTTTATCCCCCCTCCCAAAAAAAAAAAAAAAAAAAACAACTAGTGTTGAGTAGAAAGTGAAGATATGAGCATAACAATTACAATACAATCGACCACATTCAACAACTTATGTACTGTCTGATTAAATTTACTTGCATTTATTGGATACGAAATCAGGTTATGACCAAAGTATCATGCATTTTCTACTAAAAAATTGATCTAATGGAATTGAGATTGTCTTTTGAACCCAATCTCCAACACTAATGAGATTCTCCATAACACGATTGCATTCTAGTGCAAATATTATGTCGTGAGTTTTTCTTTGAATCTTTGAGCTTGGGGTCGTGTTCCTATCCAATCACTAATCACCTACTCTAATATTATTAATACCCAATGATCATGCAATATTAATATTTTTCTTCACTCAGAGAACCCTATGACCATGTAAGACAATTAGATAAGTAATGCATGAAGAATTAGCGGGTTTGTTAATCAATTGGAACAAGGATTGTGGTTTGGTCCAACAATACAAGTCCGATTTACCCTAAAGGTCTGTTAAATAAATTGCGGTATGATTGCTAGTCAATTAATTAACTTTGCTAAGGGTGATCAATCATTATTTAAAGAAGGGCAATAAGATAAATCTAGATTGATCAAAGGAAACACAAAGTTATATTAAAATTAGGAAAACATCAAAAGTCAAGACATAAAATCCACCATAGTCCTAGCTATAGATTTAGTCAAACATAATAGAAAAGAAACCCAAAGCAACAACTAAAGCCAACAACGAATCCATAATCTCAAAGGAAAAATTCCTAAAAAATGACTCCTTTTAGCTAAGTTCCTGTAGCAATCACTAATCTGATCAGCACTACAACTAACAAGGTGAAATTTAAGATCAAATACTAAAAAATACAGTACAAATACGCCAAATTTTCCTGCAAATAAACGGACAAAATGATGGTTTATCAACTTCTCTTGATAGGGTACTTGCCTAATAAGCCTAGAGCACTCCTCTAGGGTGGAGTATTCTATATCGAAACTGCATATCAATTTAATCATGCAATGTTTCCCTTACATAATAAACCTAAGGTTTATTTCTAACCAGAAGATTGTAAAATCCTAAATGAACTAAAACTCTAAATAAATTTTAATTGTTATGAAATCCTAATCAAATATAACATCCTAAAAATATGAAATCCTAATCAACTAAGAAATCTTGAGTAACAAAACAGTTGCCAGCCGCCGGCCTTTTAGTTGGGAGGCCTAAGTTGATCTCAGGTAGGAGCGTTAGCGTACATTATAGTTCTGGCTCCCTATCCCTATGTTATGTTTCTTCCCTGTGCCAGTGCCCCTCAAGTTTGTATCATTCACCAAAAATATTACAATTGCTGTTGTTGTTGTTGTTATTGCTGCTACTGTTGTTGTTTTTGTTCTTCTTATTATTGTAATCTGGCCTTTTCCTCCTTCTATATAAATTCTGTTTGAACTTTTTGGTTACTCTTGCTGCAATCTATCAGGATCAGTACATTTTCTGCTATGAAGCTATCATAGATGAACTGGGAGACCTTGTATCTCAACAGTAATGAGAATAGAAGGGTATGTCCTTTACTTCTGTTCCTTTTGTAGTTTTACAGATATTGCAAACTGCTCAGATCCTGAAATCCATTTATAAAGATAGGATTTGTACATTGGTTTTCTGTATTCTTCAATTCTATTATATCCTTGTTAAAGTTATTCTTTCGCTAGATTTTGATGAACTGTTGTCTTGGGTGATGTATATCCAGTGCTAGATCAAAGGATGTTAAGCCGCTTGCGTCATTCTGAAGCCAACTTTCAATTTTTCCATTTTCTCCTTGGGTCCAGCAATGCTTACGTCTCCCAACAGCCGAGTCTGGAGCATTAGCATTTGGAGATTTTATGATTTTCACTGAACTTGTTTATTCTCAAGCATTCATGTATAATTGCAGGCAGGAGAAAGCTAACAAATACCGGCATCCTTTTCATTATATTTCTAGAATTCTATTGGGGAACAGAAAGGCATAATGACTACAATAATCTATAGTCCATTGTCCTATATTTACTATTTTTTCTTCCTTTTACCGGGAGAATACCACAGTCGATGGTGCAACAAGCTAATAACGGCATCCTACTGATGTGATTGTTCTGTTGGGCATGAGATGGTCATTCTGGCCAACTCATTTCTGCCCTCAGTTTATTATTTGTGGCTCTAGTAGTGTAGCGTATGGTGACCTGCGTAGTTGCCCTGCGCATGAGGGTGAGTACTATCTGATCCCTGCAGTGTTTTGTTTATCAGAAATGTTTTTTACACCTCTGTACGATTGAAATTTCTGACACTTGCGACACTTGGTTAACACAATTTAAAATTGTGATTAATGCAATTCAGTGGGTGGTTAGTGGGTATATAATTCATTAACCATCAAGTTAACCAAATTAACCATAAATTTGCACATTTTTAACTATGTTTGTAATGGTTTGAATGTGGTTAATGAGCTATCCTAATACAAATTGTACTGATTAACCACATCCAAACCATTACAAACATGATTAATAGTGTATAAATTAATGGTTAATTTGGTTCACTTGATGATTAATGAATTATATACTCATTAACCACCCACTGAACTGTATTAACCACAATTTTAATTGTGTTAAATAAGTCTAGATCTTCTCTATTTCCCAAAAAAATGAAGAGCTCCATTAGGAAAGAGATAGACACAGAAGTTTTAAATAATTTAAATTGTCTTAAATGATGATAAAAGTTTGATACATCAAATCATTAATTTGTGTCTATCTCTCTCTTAAATGGAGTTTTCCATTTTATTTTATTTTTTGAGAAATAGAGAGGATCTGAACTCGCGTTAATTAGGTGTCGCGAATTTTAGGTGTACAAATAAAATAACTGTTTTGTTTGTATATACGATAACTTGCTAGATTTCCACTGGGGATGGTTTCAAGTGAAGGTCAGTCATAGTTTGCAACACCGGTGATGGTTAGTCATAGTTTGCATTTGCTTCAAGCTGACCAACCTCAATCTTATAGGCTGACACTTTGGTCTTAGACATCTAGGCGTTGGTTGTTAAAGAGCCACCGAATCATTATTTGACATATAGACTAGGTGCAAGTTCAGAAACTTTCCAGATGAGTGTTATGTTATCTATCTTCTCGCAAGTCTTTAATAGGACTTGCCTAATTGATTACAAGTAGTTGTTGGCTGTCAATGGCTATAATGCAAATCCAGCTTAGCAAAGAGAAATTGAAGCCATTTGGGATTAGCTACTACCAGACAAGGGCAACTTCACATGGGGGAAGGGGATAGATAGATCGGGGAGATACCGCTCCATGTTCAGGGGAAATAATTGAGAAATAGTTTTTTATTCTTCTATTTTTGATTTTGTTTCCTCATCAATCCGCAAGAAATTTCCTTGAAGTTTCACCAAGTTTTCTCTGAGAAAGTACCATAACAAGTTTTAAATGTTAGTTGGAGTAGTCTGAGTAAGAGAGAACGTGACGTGCTTTACACACTGAAAGCTTAAATCGAGATTTTACCAAATCTGGGTTGCAATGTTCCTCGTCCTGTCGTCAATATATCCAAATTTGCGTGTTTTGGATGTGTATTGAGAATGGAGAAAATCTTGTTTTCACTTCCCAATAATTACTTCTGCTGAGAAGTATGGCTTGATTCAATTTGAATTCGCATTGTAAGGGAAAAGGAAAGAAATAATTAATTGGAGTAAACTCTCAATTTAATCTTTAAATTTACATTTTTTTCCTTCTACTTAGTCCTTAAAGTATATGAAAATAATAAATAGTCCCTAAAATTTGTAAACTTTGTCTAATTAGTCCTTAAAGTTTTATAAGTAATCCCCTATAGAGACTAATGAAACAGATTTCACAAAACTTTAGAAATTATTTATACAACTTTAGGGGACTAATGAGAGGAGTTTTACAAACTTTATAAACTATTTATTATTTTTACATACTTTAAGGACTAAGTAAGAGAGAGCATGTAAGTTTACTAACTGAATTTGGGTTTGCTCGATGAATTGCATGTTTTCTTCAAACTGAAAATTTGCGTTCCGGCAAAAACAAATGGAGCTGTTGCTGTCTTTGGACGTATTTTGGAAAAAAAACGTAAATGTTGGGTTATTATGATAGAAAAACCCTTATGTAGTCTGAAAAAAAAAGAGATTAAAATTACTTATAATCTCTCAATGATTCCAAAAAATACTAAGCATTATTGAACAACATAATAAAATGTAAAGATTTATATGTGAGTTTGCATTAGTTTTCCAAAATTGACGTGTCATTATGCGAGTCTAATGAGTCTATATTTTTGAAAGAAAAAAAAGCCCTAAAAGAATGAAGCATTGAAAAATAAATAAATTGTTGAAAGCTGTTTCTTGTACGCAGTTTTTAGTGTTCTTCAATCACAATTCAACACATGAATTAATTATCTAATAGTAAAAATAAATTATTTTGATTTGAATTTAAATAAAAAAATTACATTATATAATTGATGAACGATACAAACAACCCCTATTGAAGATCACATAATCTTTTTCCCAAATTACTAAAAAACGTAAATGTTGGGCTATTATGACAGAAAAACCCTTTTGTAGTCTGAAAAAAAAAGATTAAAATTACTTATAATCTCACAATTATTCCTAAAAATACTAAGCATGATTGAACAACATAATAAAATGTAAAGATTTATATGTGAGTCTGCATTAGTTTTCCAAAATTGACGTGTCATTATGCGAGTTTAGGCTGTGATTGGTTGAAGAGAGAAAATGTGAAGAGAGGGTATGAAAAGAGAGAAAAAGGTGAGAAATTGGGTAGATTTTGGGTATTGATTGAAATTAGTGAAAAAGAAGAGAAAAAGAGAAGAGAGAAGTGTTGATTATTTTTGAAAAGACATTAATGTCCTTGACTATAAATTTAGATATAAGGAGAGAATAAGGGTAAAAATTGGAAAAAGAAAAAAAAGTCGGCGTGTGACATTTTCTCGCCACTCACGGAGAGAAATTTTTTTCACGTGGGACCCACGCTTTTTTTTTTCTCTCTTTGCATTTTCTGCTCTTGCCAATCATGAGAGAATTGCGTTCTCTCTCCATTTTCGCTGGTTATGTTTTCTTTCGTTGCTTTCTCGCAGCAACCAAGCACAGCGTTAATGAGTCTATATTTTTGAAAGAAAAAAAAAGCCCTAAAAGAACGAAGCATTGAAAAATAAATAAATTGTTGACAACTGTTTCTTGTGCGCAGTTTTTAGTATTCTCCAATCACAATTCAACACATGAGTTAATTATCTAATAGTAAAAATAAATTATTTTGATTTGAATTTAAATAAAAAATTTACATGATATAATTGATGAACGATACAAACAACCCCTATTGAACATCACATAATCTTTTTCCTAAATTACTAAAAAATGTAAATGTTGGGTTATTATGATAGAAAAACCCTTATGTAGTCTGAAAAAAAAAAGAGATTAAAATTACTTATAATCTCTCAATGATTCCAAAAAATACTAAGCATTATTGAACAACATAATAAAATGTAAAGATTTATATGTGAGTTTGCATTAGTTTTCCAAAATTGATGTGTCATTATGCGAGTTTAATGAGTCTATATTTTTGAAAGAAAAAAAAGCCCTAAAAGAACGAAGCATTGAAAAATAAATAAATTGTTGACAGCTGTTTCTTGTGCTCAGTTTTTAGTGTTCTCCAATCACAATTCAACACATGAATTAATTATCTAATAGTAAAAATAAATTATTTTGATTTGAATTTAAATGAAAAATTTACATGATATAATTGATGAACGATACAAACAATTCCTATTGAACATCACATAATTTTTTTCTAAATTATTAAATAACACATAGGAAAAACAAAACAAGCAAAATTCGGTTGTAAGAGACATTTAAGACGAAGAGCGAGAAAAATGAGACCGAGCTGCAAGTGAACTAAAGTAGTTTTTTAAGATAATTTGTAGCATTTTAATGGAACAAATGTTTTTTTTTTTGACGCAATGGAACAAATACTTTTAAGAATTAAGAAATACTACTAACTCTGATCAAATCACACGATTAACTAATATTATGATTAGCATGTTCACTAAAAAAAAAGATCTTGTGAGATAATTTAATTTTGAACTCGGACAATCTTGACTCTTCCGAAACTTTTAAATATTTTTTAAAAATAGAAATTTTACCTATCATGCATCACTACAAAATTGTTTTCATTATAGTTGGCACAGATTGTCAGATTCTTCACTCCTACTAGCTGTAATTTGGATTTAAATCCTGAATTTTCTTATTATTATTATTATACGTAAATTTCATCGCGAGTTTAGTGGTTCTTGATGGTCTCCTAATCTAATTTGTTTGTTATAATTATAAAAAAAAAGCATTGCAAAGGTAATTCTTGTCATTCCGAGAGAAAGGTAGTAAAAAAAGATAAAGCCAAGACAAGATTTCTCATGGGTTGTTTGTTTGGGAGAGTTGCAAAAACAATTTCACTACTACGGTCAAAAGTCAAAGCAACGTTAATTGGAGTGGGAGTAGTAGTGGGGGCGTGTGTGCTCTGAGCCTGTGTGTTGATCATAACAGAGAGAGAGAGAGAGAGAGAGAGAGAAGAGAAGATTCTGCTCCTGAGCTTTTGTGTTGCGTGTGGCAGCAGTTCCTATTCCTGTTCCGGGGCAGAGTGCGTCTCTCTGTGTATTTGCAAGAGAAAGAGAGAACACACACTCAACCTCTCTCTCTCTCTCTGTACTTCACTGCAATTCGTCACCGATCGATCCCTTTGACACTCCTCCGTCGCCTTTTGCCATTGCTGTCACAATGGCACATATGCAGCTTCTCACAGATCCCTGCTGCTGGTACCTCTCTACTACCCCTTCAACTACCTCTATTGGATCCACAACTCTATTAGGTTCTCTAATCTAACTTCGATTCATAGGGGGTTCTTCTTTTTTTCAAAAAAAAAAAAAAAAGGAAAACCATTTAATCAAATTAGTTACTGCGTATCTCTGATTTTCCACTGGAATTTGTTGGTGACTTGGTGTTTGTTTCCTTGTTTTTCTTTTGTGTGTGATAATTTTTTTTTTGGGGAGGTGTGATTTTTTTTTTATTTCTGAATTTGTGGATTTTTAATTTGTTTTTTAATTCAGATTTAGTGACCTGACAAGAGTTGATGGACTGGAGCTGTAAAGGTGATCAGAATTGGTATCATCAAAATTTGTGCCTTGATTATAACGTTCCTGTGAATTAAAGGCTGTGTTTTGAGTTGCTGCTTCTTTGTCATGTGAACACCTCGGCAAAAATGAAGTGAGGTTTTCTTCAAGTTACATGGTGTATTGTATGGACATTGTGCATAAAGGGTAAACCTATAGTCACAAGCAATTGAATATAATATGGGTGGCATTTGCTCAAGGTCATGGAAAGCCACAGTAGATGGGGTAGCAGTAGATAATGCACTTGATGGAAGCTCAAGACATGCTAATGGTCATGCTAACAATGATCCTGGAATGAGTTATCAGTCTATTTCCGCAAATATAAATAGCAATTCAACTCTGCCTCCTCTTGCTGATGAGTTGGATAAGCATCAACGAGAATCATTTTCTTTTACTGGATTGGAAAAGGTTTCATCTGGCCCGAGTATGGATGATATTAACGATGGGATTCCCCGCCTGCCCAGAGCATTATCACACAAATCTAGATCAACTAAGTCCAAGCAAGCTGCTGTTAAGTTAAGTTACCATTCTCATGTTCGATCTTTCTATTTCTTGTCTATTTTATTAGCTTATTTATAGTGTAGAAGTGTGTGATCAGAATGCTGCAGATAGAGGCTTCTGGCTGAAAAACTGTATTTGAGTAAAAATTAAGCAAAACCAAGCAGTTTTTTTAATAGAAAAAGTAGTTTAAATAAAGAGAGAAAAAGGGAAAGTTCAACTGGGGCGTAAGCTATTATTCGGGGAAAAAAACATAAAAAGAGATGTAATCTAGAATGCAAGAAACTGTCTGCATATCACAAAAGGAAACTCTCGGAAAAACCATCAGCAGAGCACTTAGGCAAACTCAGTTGCAAAGAGACACCCTTAGCAATGTGTGCACTCCATTTTGTTGAAGACAAGTCTCCCGAAAGCTTAAGCTATTAGCTGGAAGCCTAATAATTGCTTTTACATCTTTAACACACCAATCCAACTTTATTTAGAAGAATGGGGACATCAAGGATCAAACTTCTGATCACTTGGTTATAGAGGCTCTGATACAATGTCTAGGACTAACATTACCAAAAGCTTGAGCTATTATGTTGAAGCTCTTAATTTCTTTTTGCTTAACGCACTCCAACTAAATACACCGCTGCAAATCTGTACACCGCCACAACATTTTGATTTTGGACCTCCTTTATTCTGCCAAAACCTCTAAACTGAACCAAGTTAAACTGCTCTGAAGTGAAGGGACTCGCCAGTGTTCGTCCTAGATATCAAACAAATTATTCCTGTGAAAAGTAGCTTCCTTATAATGGTAACCTAACGGGCCACTGTATGCAGCAATGAGGAGTAAGAGATGTGTAGGGCCTAAGAGTCTACAACATTAAGTGCTACTATCTAAACCCCTTAGACATGACTTGATGACCCTTGTATGAATTGAAGCCACACTAATCTATAGGTACCTTGGTGTGGTTAGATCAGGTTTGACTAACAAGTTCTAATAGGAGTCAGGCAAGGGAGTTTATTGGAACCTGATTTTAATAATTACTAATGGAAGATTCTCTAAGGTAATGGTATCTGTTTGAATGGGACTTAATGGAAATAACGTAAAAGATTTGCTTCAGATATGGAGATTGCAGTCATTTGATTTTATACTCGTAACATATTTGGAAGCTTTGGAATATGCTGTTTCCCTTGCTTGGGAGGATTAAGTGCATTATATTTTTGCTGGTGGTTATTGTCTATGGTTAGAATTTAGTGGTAGAGTTTCTAGACAGCAATCACAATATGATTGATACAGATTTATGTTTCCAGCCTCCTTTTGGATGAAATTTAATGGCTTATTTGGGGGGCTTTTGATGTTGGTATTGCAATGTGAGTGGATATCTTATCGTTCCACTTTGTGACTATTCTAGTAAAATATTCTTTTGTTGTCCCCAGAAGAATGAAAAATCAGTGTCTTTCTTTAGCCTCTTCTATTTTTTCCCCTGCTAATCTATAGTGCGGCTAGTTCTCTGGATAGCTGGTGGTGTCTGTGTTTATGATATAGAGACAACCATTCAGCAAATAAGGGTAGAGTTTGTACCTAAAGATCTATGTGTTTGCGTGTTTTGTGTTTTTAATTATATTTATTAAATCCCCTTTTGTTAATGAGCTAATACTTCACGCGGTACTGAACACATGTCTTAAAGATCAACATTTGTCTAATGCCATGAGTTAGATCTTCCCCCTTTTCAGGTCTATAATACCTCCTATGTAACAGAAAAAAGATTAGATTTCCCTTTTGACTCATCTTTTGGTTTATTACAGGTTTCAGAAGTGAGTTCACTTTTGGGCAGAGCTGGTACAGCCGGGCTTGGCAAGGCAGTAGATGTTTTGGACACACTAGGTAGTAGTGTGACAAATTTGAATCTCAGTAGTGGTTTTACATCAGGCGTGACAACAAAAGGAAATAAAATTTCAATTTTGGCCTTCGAAGTTGCAAACACAATTGTTAAGGGTGCCAATTTAATGCAATCTCTTTCAAAAGAGAACATTAGACATTTAAAAGAGGTGGTTCTACCATCTGAAGGAGTGCAGAAGTTGATATCTACTGATATGAATGAGCTCCTAAGAATTGCTGCAGCGGACAAGAGGTAGATTAATTGTGAATGCTTTTTGTGATCAACTTGGTAGCCTTCTACTTTTGATTTGGCGCTTATTTTCTTCAACTGCTATCTGCACTTTCACTATCTTGTACTGTTTTGGCAGAGAAGAATTGAAAATATTTTCTGGTGAAGTTGTGCGTTTTGGAAATCGATGCAAAGATCCTCAGTGGCACAACCTGGATCGCTATTTTGACAAGTAATCATAGTTGAATTGATTTAATCTTACCTTGTATTTTTCCTTTTGTTAGAAAGCATGTTTAACATGTGCTTATTATGAAATTAATAAGTGCTAGTAACTAGGGTTGTAGTTACACAAATCAATGATTTGATTTGATTTGATCTTTTGTAATTATTACATTACGTGATTGTATCCTGGGATTATAAATAAGACCAATGTGTGATCGTAGGACACAACACTCCAATATTCCTTCTTCTTTACATGGTATCAAAGCAGGTTTTGATTCTGTGATTCAACACCGCTGCCGCCGGCAGCACCACATTTCAATTTTCTAGCGCCATCTTGGTGCTTTTTTCCCACCAACGATCATTCTGGTGGTGACACTTTTCCCACATATAAATCATATTAGTGGTGACTCTTTTCGCATCGACGATTATTTCAGTGGTGTCTTCTCTTCCCACCGACGACCATTCCGGTGGTGTCTTCTCTTCCCACCGAAGACCATTCCGGTGGTGCCTTTTCTTCCCACTGACGACTATTCTGGTGGTGCATTTTCTTCCCACTAGCCCATTGGCCTAGTCACTGTGAAGCAGTTATCGGAAGTAGTTTCAAGTTTTGCGGGGAAATGCAGTTTTCATGTAACAAGCTTAAAGCTTATCAAGCTTTAGTTTGAGGGGGAGTGTTAGAAAGCATATTTAACATGTGCTTATTATGAAATTAATTAGTGCTAATATTAGGGGTGTAGTTACACAAACCAATGATTTGATTTGATTTGATCCTTTGTAATTATTACATGATTGTATCATGGGATTATAAATAAGACCAATATGTGATCATAGGACATACAACACTCCAATATTCCTTCTTCTTTACACCTTTTAACATCTAACGATGTATAGTTATGGTTTGCTTTGCCTTTGTTGATTTTTAGGTTAGGTTCAGAGCTTACACCACAAAGGCAATTGAAAGAGGAGGCAGAGATGTTGATGCAACAATTAATGACCTTTGTTCAATATACAGCTGTGAGTAAACCTGTTATAAGGAACTCTGCATACATGTCTTCTTCCTCAAATTTGTATGCTGAACTCATAACTCTATATCTTGACTATCTTCTTCGCTTGTCGTGCATATTTGACTATCATAAAATACTACAAAAAATGGGTTCTTTTTCTTTATGTCGCACCAATGATTTCATTAAGACTTGTTTATGTCGCACCAATGATTTCATTAAGACTTGTCGTAAATTAGCTTAACATTTTTCTTGGAGTGCAGGAATTATATCATGAATTGCATGCCTTAGACAGGTTTGATCAAGATTATCGGCGCAAGCTTCAAGAAGAGGACAATTCAAATGCCACACAAAGAGGTAAATTTTGACCTGCTTTACTTATGCAAATGTTATTAAATCCCGTGTGTTCTTGTATTGTGTATTTGAAATAGTTATTCTCTTTAGCAGCAATATCCTATTTGTGGTTGTTTTGCGCCGAAAGTGTGCATTGATCAATCATGTTTGCAGTTGTTGTGAACTCTATATCTTCATCAATAAAAAATTATTAGAGGAAAAACAGGGTACGAGCGAAAAATTCTTCCTTTAGGGTGACCATAAAAAGAAAACAACAAAAACTAATAATCTCATCAGTACTTTAAAACTCTTGAATCCCTGTTCCTATCTGAGAGTCAGTTTCTCTTAAAGAAGTAATAGCCACATTACCGAGAGAAATCACAAAAACTAGTTTTTCTGTAGCAGTGGTCAGGATAATTAAGAGCTGCGGAAAATATGACAATTCTGCTCCAACTAAATGCACCAGAGAACTATCAAAACTGCACACCACGTCTAAGTTTTGTACGACTTGATCCGTTCAAACCCTTTAAAGTTCAACATTAAGAACACGAACAGAGTCTTTCTTTGGAACAGAATTTGTTAAGAATTAGCAGGAACATATTTCCTCTTATTTTTTGTTATATTTTTTCATTTCAAAGTAGGAAGCATGGAATGCATGGTGTAATTGGACTTTTATCAAAGTGATCAGTTTTGCTATTTACCTTTGTAAGTTCATTATGTTTTAAGCCCTAACTCTGGAACATAAATTTTTGCCAGAAGTTCGAAAATGCGACTAATTATTTGCAATTTGGTAAATGAATGTTATAACTATGTTATTCTATGTTACCTCAATGAGTATTCATATTTTTAGGTGATCAATATTTATAAATTGTGTAGGAGACAGCCTTGCAATTTTAAGAGCGGAACTGAAGAGTCAAAAGAAGCATGTAAGAAATTTGAAGAAAAAATCACTGTGGTCCAAGATTTTAGAAGAGGTGAGAAGGAAGTATTATTGCTACTTTCATGAGTATTAATAGGAGAGCATATTATGGAAGTTTGAGCTTTAATTTAGGAATTTATGATTAGAATTTGGTCTTGGTCTTGTACTGTTGGTGATTTGGCATTTCGAAAGTGTTGTTCTTGAATTCTTTGAATTATGTTCACTGTTTTTTTGTTGTTGTTTCAGTTTACCTATATTGTTTTCCCTTAGTTGTACTTTCCATCTTCTTCCTCAAATAACATTTTTTTCTAGTTCTTTTCAGCCTTTTTTCTTAAGCAATTTTCTTATCATACAAATATAAAATCTGATTCTTGTATTTACAGGTGATGGAAAAGCTTGTAGACATCGTCAATTTTCTATATTTGGAGATACATGAAGCATTTGGTAGTGCTGGTATGCTTTCAAGCATTGCAAGGATTATTGATTACGATTAGCTATATTCTTTATTTTTTATTGAAACCTGGTATTTTATTAGAAAAAGTAAGGAAATCTCCTCTGAATACTGCTATAAAATTGAAAAACTTGGAGGGTCTGCTCCTCCCTGGCCCAAAGGCCCCGAATGTCTCTCAAATGACAAGATAGTTTGCTTCCCTCTAATCCCTTCCTCTTATCATATACATCACAGCCTAATTCTCTAATTAACTCAAGATAACAATTTCCCACTGAGATAACTGTTCGAGTAACATATAATTGGGTGGCGTAAGGGGTTACGTAACAATTTTTTGTTCCTTGAGTATGGATAATGAGTTAGGGGCTAGGTATCATTATCTCCATGTCAAACAGGTTGGAGCCTGTTATATATAAAAGGTTACTATTTATTGATGAAAGGAACTTTTTCTGTCCTTGTGACATAAAATCTGGACATAGTATTCAGCAATGAGCAACGGGGCCCATTCATTGGTATATAGTTATAAATGCATAGTTCGTGTACTTTCAATTCTTTAATCTGAAATTATTTGCATAAATCTGATGAAATTATAATTGCATCTCATTTTTTTTTAAAAAAAAAATTACCCCGTATCTGTTTTATGCAAATTAGTTCTGGTCTTGTTAGCCTTGTGCTGACCATTTTGTACTTTAGCCCCACTCAATTTAATTGTGATTCCTTTCTCGTTCCTGACAAGATGTAGACCCTCCTTTAATGTTGAAATGCCAGATTAAGTAGGTTGTGTCTTTTATACTTGTTTTCTTGTTTAACCTCACAGATACTGGTAAGCAAGCGAAAGATTCTCAAGGCAACCATAAGAAGTTGGGTGCTGCTGGTCTTGCTTTGCATTATGCAAATATTATCACTCAAATTGATACCCTGGTTGGTTAAAGATTTTACTTAAATAATCTTGGAAGTTCAAACTATCTTTCTTAGTCTCCGTTAAAGAACATGATCTTGCAATAGCGTTTCTTATTTCTTCTATTGCCAATTGTTAATAATAAATATTAGTGTCTTTTTCAAGTTATGTAAAAATATTTCCAGAAAAGTGAGCCTGGGAATGTAACATTCCCATGTTTGGTACAAGGTTTTTTTTTTTAGTTTTTAAATTCATGGGTATCTTGGATTCCCAAAAATATATTTTACTCATGTTTTTCTCTCTTTTCAAAATTCCCATGTTTGGTACAAGGTTTTTTTTTTTTTTTTTTTTTAGTTTTTAAATTCATGGGTATCTTGGATTCCCAAAAATATATTTTACTCATGTTTTTCTCTCTTTTCAAAAGGGTGGGAATCTTACATTCCCATGAGGAGAAATTATTTAAAACTCAATCAACTATAACTTCCCACTTTCACCTCTTTCTAACTTTATTTCTATCTCTGAATTTTTTCCTACGAATTTTGTAGTTACCAAACATACTTGTAAATTATACCTGAGAATGATATTCCTAGGAGTAGTATTCCCAGGAACATCATTCCTGAGAATATGATTTTATACCTTGAAACAAACAACCCCCTGGAGAAGGGGAAAGAAAAGTAATGGAGTAGAAGCATTGTCACAAAAAGCTTGATACTGTGTTGTTACGAAACCATTTTTCACCTCAAACCCAGCTTCCTAATGATGACAATGTTGGGGAGAAGGTGGCATCGTTAGTTCTACCTGTTTTTCTGCATCGATTTCTCGAAATGAAGCCATTCACTAAAATATTGGCCAAGTCCATTTCCACTTCTATGTAACCCTCCCTCTGTCTTCCTCAACACCGTTGCTCTTTATGAATTTCTGTTCATTTTTTTTTTATCAAGCTGAAATATTGAAAATTTTATATTCTAGTTCTTTGGGTCACTTTGTTTATTAGATATGCTACTCTTTAGAGGTTGCTTAACCTAATACGCTGAGGAATGGGATTGCTTATATGAGCTGCATTAATTTTCATTTTAACAATTGAACCCGAATTATTCCAGCTGATGGTTGAACATGCTCTCTCTCTCTCTCTCTTCCTGCATTATCTTGTGAATTGTAATGATCATATGGTCTTTCTATGCTTTGACCCAATAAAGCTTGTACATTACCCCTCTAAATGTAAATGAAGCATCCTGCACGATAAGTTGATCAATTGAGTGCTTTGTCAATATCTTGTGTTTTCCTGCCTCATTTAAAATCAGTTTGATTCTATAGCTATCTGGGTTCATTCGTCAATCCAATTGAAATTATTACTAAAAAAAAGTGTATAGAATATTATTGATCTGTTTTTGTTTCTTTTTTATTTTTAGGTTAAAATAATGTTTTAGTCCCTATATGTGACATCAATTCTTAATTTGGTCCTTATACGAAAAAAGTTATTAAAACAGTCCCTACACGTGCAACTGTTACCCATTTAGTCCCTGCCGTCCAACCACGTTTTCTAACTGTTACCCATTTGGTCCCTATACGTGATATAAATTCTTAATTTGGTCCGTATACGAAATTTTTTTATTAAAATAGTCCCTGTAAGAAAAATTGACTAAAAGCTTATTAATATGGTCCCTATACGAAAAATAAACTATTAAAACAGTCCCTATACGGAAAAAAAACTATTAAAACAATCATTATACGAAAAAATCCTATTAAAACAGTCCTTATAATAAAAAAGTGATTAAAACCTGCCTATGTTGCAATCCAAATATGGTCCCTAATGTGATATTTGCTCATGTGTTAGGTACATATATGACATATTTAGGGGACGTTTGTTACAGCTTTTTTTAGAATAAAATCACTTTTTTTATGTTAAAAATCATTTTTTTAATTTTAATTGTGTTTGTTTCAATTTTTTAGAAAATGATTTTTTTTAAAAAATGATTTTTAGGTTAAAAATGAAAAGCTGAAAAAAGTAGCTTCTCATTCATAAGAGTTGAAAAAATGATTTTTATAATCCTAAACAAACACAAATTAGTTTCAGATTTTTTTAAAATCTATAAAAAATAATCTCTAGATTATTTTAAAACATAATCACTTTTTTTTTAAGCCATAACAAACGGGCCCTTAATCCCCAAACAAACATATAAGACATTTAATCCACAAACAAACATATAAAACCACTTTGATTAGGTACATAAAAGTGCATATAAATCTACAACATAATATGTTTGTTTGTGGATTAAATATGTCTTATACGTACCTAACACATGGGCAAATGCCACATTAGGGACCATATTTGGATTGTAACATGGGCATGTTTTAGTCATTTTTTTGTTACATGAACTGTTTTAGTAGTTATTTCCGTATAGGGACTGGTTTAATAGTTTTTTTTTTTGTATAGGGACTGTTTTAATAGTTTATTTTTTCGTATAGGGATCATATTAATAGGCTTTTATTCATTGTTTCTTACCGGGATTGTTTTAATAATTTTTTTTCGTATAGAGACCAAATTAAAAATTTATGTCACGTACTGCTAATAATTGTTTTAAACAGTTAACGCCGTTAGAAAACGTGGTTAGACTATAGGGACTAAATTAAGAATTTATGCACGTGTAGGGACTGTTTTAATAACTTTTTTCGTATAGGGACCAAATTAAGAATTGATGTCACGTATAGAGACTAAAACATTATTTTAACCTTATTTTTATTTAACTATTTTGAATATTGCAAAGCTAGGCTTGTCTGTTAGAAGCACAATTTTAATCATTTTTTGTTTCAGGTATTTCCCGCATTCCTCGGGTAGTAAGACGAAGACAGAAGCCTTGTTTTGTTTTCTTAATTACATTGCATGAATAAGATCATAATTTACTTATTGACTGCCCCTGCTCAAAGAAATGAGAATACAGAAATGTGAAATACTTCTGAGGTTTTCTGGCCAAATCCTTAATGTTGTAGAATTCATTTAGTTGCCGTCTTCATTTTCACCACTTCTTTCATTCTGCTGGTATTTTGTGTTTAATAGGCCTCGGTTCATTCTGAAAACGTGTTAGATCACTTTTCTGGCTGACTTAATCTTACATCATTATTATGGCTGATCAAGATAAAATAACACGATTTGGAACAATTAGAGCTATAAAAGTTCATTGCCATATCGTGTCTTGATTATTTTTGCATCTATTTTATTGCATAGTTGATATTATTTTCTCTTTAAAATAATGGTCACAGTTGTAAAAAAGAGAAGTTTTGTTATTATTTTCAAAGAATAATGCTATCCACAATTGTTAGAGCCACAAAAGGTCACAACTGCATTGTTATCTTATCGCATCTGAAATATAATAGCAAAACTCTTGGGAAGGTAGTTGTGAGTTGACATTTTTATTAAATCAGGTGTCTCGATCAAGTTCTGTGCCTCCTAATACAAGGGATGCTTTATATCAAGGGCTGCCGCCTAATGTAAAGTCAGCATTGCGCTCAAGGTTACAGTCATTTCAGGTTAAAGAAGAGGTGCATATCCCATTTCTTTCATACATTTTATTAGCATGTTCCCTTTTATTTTTCATTCAGAAGGATTAAATCGGATTTTGAATAATCTTCTCCATAATAATCTGCTAGAATTTTGATTATACACTGTTTTTCTTCTTTAGGGTACATTTGGTTAGAATAGGATAATGATAGATAACATGAGAGTTGGCTAAAATAGAATATGGTATGAACATAATAAGATCTTATCCTATCCGATATCTGATGCGCACTAAATAATTCACCAAATAGTATTATGTTATCCTATCGTATGTTTGAGGTGGACCAAATAATAATATGATATGATATGAAATATATACGACAATGGTGGTGGGTGGTGGTGATGAATGGCGGTGGCGGTGGCGGTGGTGATGGAGAGTGCCAAGCACCGGAGGTGGAGGGTGTTATGTGACGATGGCAACAGGGGTGGTGGGTACCGAGCAGTGAAAACAATGGAGGAGGTGGTATTGATAAATGGTGTTGGGCAGTAGAGGTGGGTGTAAGATGACAACAGTGAAGGGTGCTAAGCAGCAGAGATGGTGGAGGGCCCTATTTGACGATGGCAAGGATTGTGGAGGTTATCGGGCAGTGGAAGTACTGGAGGAGGGTATTTGGCGGTGGCGGTGATAGCGACACATGGTGTTGGGCAGCGGTGGTGGAGGATGTTGGGAAGTAGAGGTGAGTGTCAAACGACAGCAGTGGAGGATATTGAGCAGTGGAGACGGTGAACTGTTGTATGGTTTCAGGCAGCTGTGGCGGCGAATGGTGTTGGGTGGCAGGCAACAAAGGGAGGAGAGGTACAATTGCAGCAGAGGGTGCCAAACAACGATGATAGCATAAGGTGTCGGACGATAACAATGGCAGAGGGTGCTGGCATTGGAGGGTGCCTGAGTGTCGGTGATTGTGGAGAGTTTTGGGTCGGCAAGTGCCACCATGTAGGGGAGGAAGAGAAAAAGAAGGAAGAGTGTCGTGAGCAAGAGTGAAATCGAAAAAAATAAAAAAATATCCTATTCTACTTATTTCTGACCCAACTTCTCCCTCAAAATAAAATCTACACTAAATTGAATAGGATAGGATAAGCCAACAAGATAAGCTTACACTTTCATATTGGCTTAACAAACACTGCATCATAATAGAATAGGGTAACTTATCCTATACTATCTTTTTTATCTTGACTACCAACCGGACCCTTACAATTTAACATTTACCTCAGAATTTTCATGTTACGAGTACCTAAAAATATGTGCTTTTATGTTCATATTATTTAGGACCAATATATGACAACAAAGTTTTATTTTGAATTCATTAAATACTTGTTAATGACTTGCCTGACTCCATCGTTTAATAATTTTATTGAACTTCCTTGCTGCTAAAGCAGTTATAGTGAGCTTGTGCTACAATGCCTATTTTGATTACGACCAAAAATTTAAATCCAAATCTGAAATGATGGAAACATGTTTGCAGCTTACTGTCCCACAAATCAAAGCTGAAATGGAGAGAACACTGCAATGGCTTGTACCTATTGCCGCCAACACAACGAAGTATATTTGCTAGCCCTCACTCAGCAGTTTTAAAATTCCTAGTATTGTATATGGTGGTAACACATTTGTTTAAATTTGCTTTTCAATATGGTCAATAAACAGCAATGCTCATCACTCTGTTCATAAAGGCAACTTAGGTTGCTTTTGCTACCATTTCACATTTAGAGTTGCTTTAACCCATATTACTATTGCCTTTCATGTGTCCTTTTCTATTATTTAATTAGCATTAACCTCTATATGTTCTGTTCTCAAATTTAATTATCTCCTTATCAATCGCGTTAATTCAGAGCTCATCATGGCTTTGGATGGGTTGGAGAATGGGCAAATACAGGGTAAGGACAGAATTCTAGATTTGTTTTATGTTCTACTTATGTTTTTCTAACTCAAGTTTGTATAGGTCTGATGTCAACTGTAAACCCGCGGGCCAGGCTGACTTGTTGAGAATTGAAACACTACACCACGCTGATAAAGATAACACAGAAGGTTACATACTTGAACTGGTTGTCTGGCTCCATCACCTAGTGAGCCAAGTAAGAGTTGGTAATGGAGGAATAAGGTCTCCAGTCAAATCTCCGATTCGTTCTCCTAACCAGAAGACAGTGCAGTTACTTTCACCAAGAGCCTGCTCTACTTCTCCCATGTTAACAGTTGAAGATCAACAGATGCTTCGAGATGTTGGTAAGAGGAAACTAACCCCAGGTATCAGTAAGAGCCAGGAATTTGACACTGCCAAAACTAGGTTGAGCAAATACCATAGGCTAAGCAAGAGTAGTAATCATTCCCCAATCAGTGAAAGTAAAAATGATATATTCTCTACAAGGAGGCTACCTTCTATTCCTGTCATTGACTTTGATATTGACCGAATGAAGGCCTTGGATGTCATTGATAGGGTGGATAACATTGGAATTTCATAACTATGTGGCATATCTTGATCTGAAGTCAAGAGGCAATGCTATAATCAAATGAATCCGTTGCCTTCTTCAAGTTGAGTGCTCCCCTTTGTTTCTTGTGAGCTGTGAAAGATGTTTGATGATTTCCTAGGCAGGAGTAATGTGATGTGGAAGGCAATAGTCTTTTTGAGATTGCTGTAGATGATTATGGGATGGGGACAAAGGGGGTCACATTTTTCATTAGATGTTTTTGTACAGATTAAATGGTCGTATAAATATTTTCTCTTCACTTCATCTTGATTCTTAAACGTGTGTTACAATTCGTATATAACAAACGCACGTTAAAAATATAGTGAAGTTGGAAAATGGAAATTTGATAAACTTGTACAACTAGGAATTTAATCTTTTAAATCAAGTTATACACGAGGATGGGTGAAGATTTAGCATTGATTGTGTCACTTATTAATGATCTAAAAGTATTTATTTTTTCTTTTATATAAAAATATTTGAAAGATGAATAAACATGACATTAAATAATCAAAATAGAATATACAAAGTTGTGAAATTTATCAAGACCGGATAAAATAATGTGTTGGCTTAAAGCTTCGTGATAGATACTCCTTTCAGTTTGAAATATAAGTAAAAAATATTTTTAGAATATAAGCAAAAAATCTATGTATTTTGACCAATTACGTAAATTTTTTGTTTATATTTTAGAGATTTTTTTTGCTTATATTTCAGATCGAATGGAGTATTCAAGTAGGTGACAGATATTTGAGAAACATCCTATCCAATCTTTCAGGTGTTTTCGGAAAGCGAGAGTGTGTGAGGAGCACTGGGTAGGGGGTGTGGACGGTGGGAGAGGAGTAGAGGACGGGTAGCATAGGGATACTTTTGGAAAATAATGGGGGAGGGGTGTGGTTGTAAAAAAGGCAGGTGCTGGTATCAGTACTGATCCAAAGGCGTCAGGCACTTTTCTTTATGGTGGTTTTTGATTGGCAAGTTGCTTGCTAATAGGGAATTTATATTTCCACCACCCATTTTAATTTTTCCACCTTCCCTTCTCCACAATGCCCCTATCCCTAAAACTAACCCCTTCCCTTCCCCCACCACCCCATGACCACCCTCCTCCCAACCTCCCACCTTCAGGTACTCCGCAACCCCACTATCTTCGGTCTCCATCGTCACTCTCCCCCACCTCCTTGTCGCACTCGTGAGCCAGTTTTTTCCTATGCTTTCAGGCAATCCAAAAACTAGATTTCATACGTGTAGAAACTAGTTTCCGAACGTTTAAAAAACCACATTTTTTTTATGGTGTAATCCGGAATATGATTTCTGGACATGTACGAAATCTAAATTTGTACGTGTAAAGTGTGTCCGAAAATTGGATTCTAGATGTTTGTTTAACACTAAATCTAATTTGTTAATCTCAAATTTAGTATACATAATAATTATCATAAAGTCATCTGATTTAACAGTTAAGTTGTTGAAACCATTTTCTTAAACAATTATTACCGTGGTGCAATGGCACACACCAAGACTTGTCTATGAAACTATCAAAGTGATATATAGCAGCCGAGTATATCTAGTTGCTATAAGGGATGGTAAAGCGGGTTTGCCCCGACAGGCCGGCTCGCCAACCCGCCTAAAATGGGGTGGGTTGGGTTACGACATGTCAACCCACCAACCTATCTAGCCCAGCCTGATTAGCCCGTCGAGCCACAAGCGGGCCGGGCTAACCCATTAAGTTAACACATATTTTTTATTTTTTTTTGTTTTCTACTCTCTCTCATTTTAGTTGTCCTCTTTGGAATATTTCATTGTCTCAAATTACTTGTCTTTTTATAAAATCAAAAAGTATTAATTACTTCTTTTCCAACAATATCCCTTGTATTTCAACCAACTATATTAAGAGTTGTGATATTTGAACAACTCTTTTTGGACAACTACGGGGACACCGTATGTACGGACAAAAAATTATTTTTTTTTGCGACTTTTTATTTTTATCTTCTTTCACAAATCATTACCAAAATGGTTAATGATGTGCAACTAAGTGGTTAATGCAGTTCACTAACTGGTTAATGGGCTACTCTGATGCCAAGTTTCACTTGTATCCATTAATCACTTCCAGCACTGTATTAACCACTAATATCAACCTTGTTAACCAAATGTCATTCACCACCTTTAATAACTCTTTCACAAATCATTACAAATGTGGTTAATATTGTGCAACTAAGTGGTTAATATAGTTCACTAACTGGTTAACGGCTACTCTGATATCACAAGTTGCACTTGCACCTATTAACCACTTTCAACACTGTGTTAACCAAGTATCATGCACCACCTTTAATAACTCTTTCAAAAATCATTATAAAAGTGGTTAATGCTGTGCAACTAAGTGGTTAACATAGTTCACTAACTGGTTAATTGACTATTCTGATGCCACAAGTTGCACTTATTAACCACTTCCAACACTGTATCAACCATTAGTATCAACCCTGTTAACCAATTGTGATTCACGACCTTTAATAACTCTTTCACAAATCATTACTAAAATGGTTAATATTGTGCAAGTAAGTGATTAATACAGTTCACTAACTGGTTAATGGATTACTCTGTTAACTAAAAAAATTCTAAAAAAAGAAAATATTATTTAAAAAATAATTTTTTTGTACGGACATACGGTGTCAACCGTAGGTGTCCCATTTTAATTGTTCAAATATCATTATTGCTATATTAATTAATTTTTCTACTTAACTACTCCAATTAATAAGGGGTATTTTAGTCAATAAGTGTCATTTTACCATGGAAATTTGTAAACTCAACTATTTTCTTAAAAGGTATGCATTAACTAATAGGACAAGTAAAATGAGACGGGGGGTAACAAATTTCCTTTTTTTTTATACATATTTCGGGCAGGCTAGCCCGACATTTTGGTTTGTTTTGGGTGGGTTAACCTGCTATTTTGGCTCCGTTTTAACTCAAATTTCAATTTTTATATTTATTTTTTGTTTTTTGATTTTTTAACAGACTGACCCGCTAACCTGCCAGCCCATGATAGGACGGGTTGGGTTTAATATCTCAACCCACTATCCTTGGAAGGCCTAGTTAGACCAGCCAATTTTTTAGCGAGCTCATGACGGGTTGGACCGGGCCGGGCTCACTGAAGGAGATTTGACATCACTCTCATCAGCCGTCCTTAGTCTTGGATCTAAACCTTTCAAATAATGCTTTAGCCACCCCACTCACCCAACCGGTACACTCATTCTTTCTTTACTTAAAACATCAACAAATGTCAATTTGCAACCCGAATACGACAAGATATAGTTTCTCCCACAACAGAATAGCTACTATAGACACGCTATATATTATTCTCTTATTATACATTATTATTATTATTATGGTATACCTGAAAATCTCACTCAAATCATTGCAAATTATGATGGCATATCCAATATACCCCCACCTCCAAAGTTAACACCTTTTTCCCCAATTGTGTCAGATTTGGCTTCTTTATACATCAATGAATATATATCAGCTACGTCCTCACTCTTTTTTAGGCATGTATATATGATGATGATGATGATGATGAAATACTATAAATCACGTCTTAACTTAGCGTTGAAGTGACACTGTACATATTCCCAATAACCAGAGTGTGGTACTACATGCTCTAGGAATTAAGGACCATAGTTGCGGTGACTGAATTCAATTCCCTTCCCAACATAAGCAGATAAGTGACTTACCTTACATGCTAAGAAATCAGAATTCAAGTCTTCATATTGAAGACAAGCAAAGCAACCATGGGCTGTGCCCACGGCTGAGTGAGAACCCGATTCCAAAGAAACGTCTCAAATTCAACGTGTGTAAGAGATTCCAATGCATGCAACTGCCTCAATCATATCATATACGATTTCATATCAAAATCATAGTATATACATACATGTATTAATTGTGTACGCAAGAATTTCATGTCAACATTAATTGAAACTACGTACGTAGAGCATCTTCTTCCTCTTATGCATGTATGCTTTATTAAACAACTTGTTTGCATCAGATCATGAATATAATATTGGCATATACTATAAATTAATGTGTGCGAACACTTGCACAGCAATTGACGTCTTTCAAATTCCTTTGACAAGTTGATTTCGTTGATTATGATATAAGAAGGCCACGTCACCTCACAAGTGTCATGAATCAAGCTATTTTTCCTTCATGGTTTAATTCCATATATGTACTTAAGTGTCAGAGCAATAAGGGATCACAAGAGGTACTCTTTTTATTTACTAATTACTAATTACTAATTACTAATTAATTACTAAAGTCAAAATCTGCCTCAGCCTATCAGTTTCAAAAAGACTTTATATGCATCGATTATCGTCCGGAATCCACAATCTATATGAGGCCCAACTTGATATCACACTGGTACAATAAGATACGGATACATGTATACGATAATTTACTTAAAATTAAAAATACAATACGGTCTAGATAAATTAACACAAATTTTTTGAAAAAATATAGGTTTAAATATCTTTTTTTCTTTGTAAATATATCAGTTTTTTATTTTACTTCTCTAAAAAATATTGTTTGCTTTTAGTTTCTAAAACACACACACACACACACACATATTTATATGACACTTGTGAGGTGAGGATGTTCAAACCTTATAAGCACTATTTAGGACATATTTCTAGTCGATACGAAACTCTCTGTGACGCCTGAGGTTGACGAGGGCGGAGAGTGATCGCTGGTGCATTGAGCATGGACAAAGAGCGGTTCCTGACAGCTTCTAGGCAAAGGGACACGTGAATGAACTGAATTCACACTGGAATTAGAGGGATTATGAGGCTGTGAGGTATGGGACTGCACGGTTCACTACAAAAAAAAAGTTCAAATGGCGGGGGTTTTAAAATCAATTTGCAGGGGTTTTTGACCCCCGCAACGTTGAATGATGACTTAAAAAGAATTGATTGGTACTACCAATATCAACAAGATGCACCTTCTTTTCGGGAGTCCAAAACATAAAAATTTCTTAGTTAAACATGTTTGACTTTGGAGCACTATTGTGATGAGTGACTTTCTAGGAAGTTACCCAAAAAGCGTGTGAGTGAGAACAAAACATGCTGAAAAGACCTGTGTTGGTTTGTGGAGTCAACAGTCGGTAATCCTGAAAGTAGTCTGAGTTGTTACACTCTCAACATTTATAAAGAAATATTGATATTATTTTATTAATATATAAATATTTCTATATATGGTTATTACAATTTATTAAAAAAAATACTCATTGAGTATGAATCTAGAAAATGAGCGCTAACAATATACTTTCTAACACACTTTTTTCAACACTCTCTTCATAATTGATTAAAGGTGAGAACTCCGGTACCCTGAAATTTTATTGGGTATGAGTACCTAGTGGCTAATCATTTGACAGCACATCATTTTTCTAACTTTGTTTTAATTGAAATTAAATTTTGTGTTTTGATACCTGTTAGTGTGAGGGGTCTAGAAAAAATTCCTTAAAGAATTTTTATATTTATTAATACATTTTCTTTTTCTCAAAGTAATCTTTTTTTTTCTTTCTCTATTTCTGTTATTTGGATCTTTGCTTAAATGATATTATAATGTTTGTGTAAACTATTTAAATTCATTCATAGCTTATTCTTTTTCTTTTGGTACAATCATAGCTTATTCTTCTATTCTTATTTCATTCATAGTAATAAAATTATATTTTTATCATTTTCTTCTATTATTTTACTTATTTTATATACGATTTCAATTTTTTTGATATTTCAATTTATTCTTTTATTTAGAGTTTGTTTTATAGATTTTATTTGTTTTGGTATTTATAATTTATGTTTGAATTATAGTTTTTTTTTGTTTTGTTTTTATTGAGATTATTTTTGTCTTTTTACCCATCTTTCTTCTTGAGTACCAAAGAATTTACCTTGATTAAAATTCATGTAGATCCCACTTAATCATGTGGGACCTATTTCTAAAATGATGAGACTCACATAAATTTTATTCAATCATGAAAAAAGTATTGTTGAAAATAAAATATTAGAGAATTTGTTATTAGCCTTTCTCGTATCTAGAAATATCATGACACATCACACGTGTACCCATTTCAGACCGCCCACCAGCACGACAACAATACGTTAACAAGTTTTTGGTAGATGGGATTCATCATGGCCCAGAATTGTCTGAAACATATAGGCCATTATTAAATGCACCCCCCCACCTGGTAGGTACACCCCTCATTTTGCAAATTTTCCAAAATACCCCTCGAATAAAATCAGCAAAAATTCCCTTTTTTTTTAATTCTGAACATTTTACCGGAAATTACAATTTTCGGTATACAAATTGTATACCGGAAATTGCAATTTCCGGTAACATTGTGTGTAAAATTGTATACCGAAAATTGCAATTTTCGGTATACAAATTGTGTGTAAAATTTGTGTATCGAAAATTGCAATTTCCGGTATACAAATTGTATACCGGAAATTACAATTTCCGGTAACAAATTTTACACACAATGTTACCGGAAATTGCAATTTCCGGTATACAATTTGTATACCGTCCGGTACACAAATTTTACACACAATTTTACCCGAAAGAGATAATTCACTTTTGGGGGAGAAACTGAATCCTTTGATTAAGGATCTTCACCCATACTGTCAACAATCTCTCGATGTATTCGGACTAGCTTACTTTGCATCGAGGACTAGCTTACTTAGCAAAGTAAGCTAGTCCGAATGCATCGAGAGACAATCGTTGATAAACAGATGTCAGCTTATGATGGTCAAAAGAGCTTATTTACGACAGGTCCATTCCCCTTTACATCAAAGGATTTTGTAGTCAAACACTCATTTTTTATTTTTTTGCACGCAGACTTGGTGCAAAACGCTCTCATCGTACCAGAAATACGAATTTTCGGTACGTACTTTGTTTCGTTTTGAATTTTGTTCCGAAAATTGCAATTTTCGGTATACAAATTTTATACCGGAAATTGCAATTTCCGGTATACAAAAATAACGTACCGGAAATTTGCAATTTCCGGAAAAAGATTAAAAATATTGTGTACCGGAAATTTTGAATTTCCGGTACGTTATTTGCAATTTCCGGAAAAAGATTAAAAATATTGTGTACCGGAAATTTTGAATTTCCGGTACGTTATATTTTTAATCTTTTTCTGGAAATTGCAAATTTCCGGTTCGTTATTTTTTTTTTCAAACTTTTTTTCCCACGTAATAATCTATTGTTTGTTTCATTTTAGTTTCATTGGAAATGGATGATTTTAGTGGCTTCAATTATTTAAGTTGACAAGCCGACCGACGCTTCCCAACATTTCGATTGTAGTGATGTATTCACTACTACGCTGTAATTTAATTATTGTTTGATATTGTGAATATGTCGATTTTTTTTTTGCAAAACATTAAGATTAATACTTTTTGTAGATATTTCCTACACGAGATGACCTTTTGTATTGGGCTCGAGAGGTTGGGAAGGAAAACAATATAGTTGTTGTCATTGTAAGATCAGACACAGAAACAGGACAAAGAGGAAGAAAAACAAAAGTCATTATGGGTTGTGAAAGGGGTGGAAAGTATAGATCAAAGTCATGAAGTTCTTCAAAGTCAACTGGATCTCATAAGTGTGAGTGTCCGTTCACGCTTAAAGGAAGACCCCTGTCAATGGGTGAAGGCTGGATACTTAAGGTCCTCTGTGAAATTCACAACCATCGGATACCTGAAAGCATGATGGGTCATCCATTTGTTGGTCGTTTAAATCAAGATGAGAAAGAAATTGTTCATGATATGACAAATAACAACGTAAGGCCGGGAAGCATTCTATTGACACTGAAAAGTCGCAATGTGGCCAATCTCACTACCATCAGTCAAGTATATAATGAGCGGCGTAAGTTTCGATCAACACAGAAAGGTCCAAGAACTGAAATGCAACACTTGTTGAACTTAATCCAACGTGATCGATATGTGTCCTGGTATAGAAGACATGAAGGTTACGGCGTTGTTAGAGATATTTTTGGACACATCCAGATGCCGTCAATTTATTGAATACATTTCACGTTGTCTTGTTCATGGACAACACCTACAAAACCAACAGATATTTGCCCTTTGTTTGAAATTGTTGGTGTTACCAAGACATCCCTTACATATCTGTGGCATTTGCCTATTTGGATTCTCGAGCGGCAGGATAACTTTGAATGGGCACTCTTAAAGTTAAAAGGTCCGTTTGTGCGACAGAATCATTTCCTCAAGTTATTCTTACCGATAGAGATCTTGCTCGATGAATGCAATTGCGTATGTTTTTCCAACCCGGCCAATTTCTTTGTGTCAATGGCACATAGGTAAGAATGTCTATGTGAAATGCAAGAAGTTGGTATTTCATGAAGACAAACATGAGGCGATGAAGAATGCATGGGATGGTGTTGTTGATCATTGACGAGTTTGAGTATCGCAAGCGGTTGATGACTTTGAGTGTGTATGTTCAGAATTTCCAATTTTTGTTGAATATGTCAAGAATACATGGTTGAACCCCTTTAAGGAAAAGTTTGTTGCGGCATGGACCAACCAAGTCATGCACTTCGAAATACAACAACAAATAGGTATGCTTAAACCCGGTAGATAAAATTATGTTGATAATTTTGTTTTTTAAATGGTGTCATTGGTATTTGATGTGGTTTAATTTTTGTTTGTTATTAGAAATTTGAGTGCACATTGGACATTGAAGAGGAATCTACAAAACAGTAGGGGTGACCTGTGTCATTGTTGGGAAACTATGAACAATATGATTGCACTGCAACACACTGAGATAAAAGCATAATTCGAAAGAAGCATAAACGTAGTGGAGCACAGGCACAACAACCGTTTGTTTATCAGATTGCATGGATTTGTATCAAGGACTACACTACAACTTATTGCCGACGAGTGTGGCAGAGTGAATTATGTGGGTATCGATAAATCTACTTGTCATTGCCTAATCAGAACGACACATGGGTTACCTTGTGCTTGTGAGTTGGCAGGTTACATAAGACTGTTTGTACCTATTCCATTGGAGGCAGTTCACTTGCACTGGAGGAGTTTACATTTTGGTGAATACCAATCGCAACAACACAAAGTTGAGACAGAAGGCGGGGTGTCAGAGGAAGAGCTTGCGTTTCAGTGGGATGCATTGGTAAATTGATTTCGATCACTTAATGTTATTGGCAAGAAGACATTGTTTGCCAAAGTACGTGAACTTGTATTTCCATACACAACTTCAATGTGTCCACCTCCTCAAAAGGTGAAGACCAAGGGAGCACCGAAAAAGGGTAAAGGTAAGGCCCCAACAATGGATGGATATGATGTTAGGCGCGACCCATCATATTTTGAGCATGTGGATAACATGTATTCTGAGCATGTGGGCAACATGTATTTTGACGTACCATCTGGGAATACATCAAAGGCATCTAATCTACCATCTAATGTGCCTACAAGGAAAAAGAAACGATCTGATGTGCCATCTAATGTACATCAAACGCCTTACCTGAGCCAATTTCTCCACGCTTCATCCATATATTGAGCAAATAGTGGATGTCGAAGATGATGGAAACTGCGGATATCGTTCCATTGCAGCATTACTTGGTAAATCTGAGGACGGATGGCCTATAGTCCGGCAAGACTTGGAAAAAGATATCAGAATGCATTATGATTTATATGGCCGGCTTTTTGGAGATCAATATCAAGCATTGAGGGAGTCATTGATAGGTGTAGCGGTACTGCTGCGTGACAAGTGGATGACCTTCCGAGACATGGGTTACATAATGGCAACCAAATATAAATTGGTTCTAGTCTCTTTGAATGAGTGCAGTCGAACGTGTTGGACATTTTTCCCTCTTAGGGGCATGTGTCACCCAACCCAGCCAAACAACGCCATAATTTGTATTGGGTTTGTCAACAAAAATCACTAGGTGCAGGTAAATTTTTACAAAGAATGTGTTTTAACTTAAATTTATCTTTTTAATGTAAAATTAAACAATGTGTTTAATTAATTTGCATTTTCAGGTATTTCTTAAGCAGGATGTCCATTGCCTAACGTCGCTCCCGGTTGGCATCAATATGCTTATCCGAGGCTCACTCATGGGCAACTGTATCTTTGCTCGATTGCAAGAATGGTTTACATTATTTCCGCCGTTGCGTCATACTACACGACAGTACCCAGATGACCATGTACGATTGGACGACGATTGACTACATTGTAGTGATATGTAGTACACTTTATTATTTTTAAATGTGGGTTTGGATTTTTTTAATGTTGAATTGGTAGCAGAGTGAATTATGTTGTTGGTTATGCAATGTAATGTAATGTGACGTTGGTTTTTTTAGTGTTGAATTTGCAGTCCAAATGTATCATTTTTTTTTTCTATAAACCTCGTGAAGTTGGTTCATTGTTGGGAGCATAGGCTACGCGAATAAAAAAGAACGAGCGAGTGGCCACGATTAACAAATATAACAAAATGTAAATATAACAACAAAAGATGTCCAAATATAACAAAAAAACATAATAAACATAAAAAAAAACCCTATCTTCTCCGCTGTCGACGCTTCGCCCCGGATGTGGTCGCCTCCGTCCCACCCTGCGCTATCTGTAGTGCCTGGGAAATATACTCGGCAAGCAGAGAGGGGTCCATCATCTCATAGTCGGTCTCAGAGGTCATGCGGAGAATCTTTGGATCGAGGCCAACCTCTCAGCCAAATCATCACAATGCGGCTGCAAATTATAACAAGACATCAGAGAGACATAAGAGAAAATAAACAAACACAAAAAATACATAATGTATATCTAAACACTTACACAATCAGGAGTAGCCGCAGCCTCAGGAGCATCCGGATTGATCAGGAGTGGATGCGACATCCTGCGATACCACTCCATGTACCTGTCAGTGCACTCTGCTGGATACGAGGCCAGGTATAAATTGGGGACAGTCGACATGATAGAGTGCATAGGAAACTGTATCCATGCATCCATCATCTCTGCAGCTGTGGGACGCGGTGGTGGTGGCCGGGGAATATCCTGGATGTAGCCGAACTGCCTGACTACCCTCTCAGGCAGGTACGGCACAATAAATGAGGCACACCGGATGTACCCCGAAAACAGGCACACCGGATGACAACCCGCCCTAATGCCCTCCCACGGTCTCCAAACGCATCCAGCGCTCTCCTGAAGGGCTCCACCTGGCCGTCACCCTTAACCGGCGACCACCTCATGGCTCGTGTCATGCCCGGGGGTGATGCCGTTATCCTTCCTCTTGCAGAGACGAAGGAAATACTCATATATCCATGCCTGTGACAACAATAACGAATCAACACGCCATACAATGTACTTTAAATAAATAATTGTTTACAAAAATATGTTGCGTACCTGAAGAAGTGTCATGTATCCGCCAATCTGCTTAGTATCATGCAGGCTAGCGTCTCCCAGATATTCGTACAAGAAGGCTAGTGCAGCACTAGCCCATGACACACTACCAACCGCCCCCAAGTCACGTACCAGGTCCAGGTACTTGATGTCAATATATACATGGCTCTTGTCTGCCAAAATGGTACAGGCCAACAACAACATTATCATGGCCCTGGCCGCAGTCCCCACTTGTCCATCGTAAACGCTATTTGGTCATATGTCTTCATCAAGAAGTCAATACTCATATGAGCGCCTCATGTTTGTCGTCTCCTTGTTTGCCTCTTCATATGTACACCCCAAAGAATGTCACGTAAATAAGATATGGAAATGTCCGGATCCATCCTTTGGGGGTACATAAAAAGCCGCTCACTTTAAGGCCTAGGAGGACAGACACATCATCAAGCGTGTTGTCATCTCTCCAAAGAGGCGGATGGAAGGCTGCTCGTCTCCCGATGCCATCTTCTGCAAAGGCGTGATGAAGACCACATCAACCATCCTGAAGCTGCAGTATAGCAAGGAGGTTAGGCCGGCCTCCGAGAGATGCTCATTTACATGAGGAGGTGGTGGTACTCTTCCACTCAACCATTTTTGCAACTTCAGGCCGTGAGAGGCCACCTTAAGCGCATCATGCTCCTGCACACAAATAAACATCATTGATCATATAAAAAACATAAACATTTGATCAAATAACAATCAGATATATACCTGCCCCTGCCATATCTGATAGGCAACGTGATGCTGATAATCTGTAAGCAACGACCCATTGTAAGGTCCTCCAGGAGAGGGAGCCTGGTCTCCAACTATACCATGGTCTCCTCCAGCTATATCCTCTGGAGCCTCGTATACAAAATGGGGATCCTGGTCGCCAACTACATCCTCGTGCGGCAGCCTGCTGTATCGCCTCGGCCTCGAGAGCGATCACAGGTGCCGTTGTCTACGTGGGGGCGCACTACCAGGAGGGGAAGCTACTCCTCTCCCTCTCGACTTAGGCATATCTGAAAGACAAATAAATCAATTATATTAAAATGTAATAAAATAAATTCTGTACCGGAAATTACAATTTCCGGTATACAAATTGTATACCGGAAATTGCAATTTTCCGGAACTATGTTTAAAAAAAAAAAAAAGCGTACCGAAAATTTTCAATTTCCGGTAAGAACAGAGCGTTTTCAATTTCAGGGATTTAGAATTTCCGGAAGCGTGAGTGTGAGTGGATCGGGGTGAAGGTTGAGTTTTTATTGTGTTATTCAAGGGGACATTATGGAAAATTCGCAAATTATATACCGGAAATTGCAATTTCCGGTAGACAAATTATATACCGAAAATTGCAGTTTCCGGTATACAATTTTACACACAATGTTACCGAAAATTGCAATTTTCGGTATACAATTTGTATACCGAAAATTGTAATTTTCGGTAAAATGTTCAGAATTAAAAAAAAAGAATTTTTGCTGATTTTATTCGAGAAATATTTTGGGAAATTTGCAAAATGGGGGGTATACCTACCAGGTGGGGGTGCATTTAATAATGGTCAACATATATGCTGCAACACTGTTTACGAAAATAATTACCCATGCCACATAGCTTTTGTTGCAGATGTTCCTTGAATCAAACCCATATGAATGGTTAGGATTCCTATGTACTCCATCCTTCCCTTAACACACAAGAAACGTTTAACTAGCTCATTTCCATTAAAGAAGTTGGTTAATTTAGTTATTGGCATTAAGTTTATATAAAATTTGTACTATTATTTTTCTAAAATTATCCTTGAAATTTTTGAAACTTATTATATCACTCTTTCCGCTTAATTAATTACCCATTTCATCTTCTCAATCCTCATAAAAGTGAAAGGGAGTTTATTTTAATTCACCTCATTTGTTGTTTATTAACTAAAAACAATATAAGTTAATTATGAGTATTTTGGTGAAAAATAATTAATACTTAAAAGGGGTCTTATAAAATAGAATAAACAAATTTCTCAAAAAGTTCTTATATTAAGGGACAGAGTGAGTATTAACCATTACTATATGTTTCTGCCCAAAAAAAACTATTGATTCCCTAAAAAACATTATTGCTATATATTTTTTCCATCAAAATTTAATACTCCTTGCATCTCATTTTATCTTTTCAACGTAAAATTAATTATTTTTCTCATTTCTACTCCTAAATTAATAATGTGTGCATCATTCCAAAGTCATTATACTATACTATGTATTTACGACAATGGTTAATATCCAATGATTAATAAAAATAATTTTATAAAAATATTACACTTTTTCATTTATTTTTAGATTTTTTCTTAATCTATGTGAAAAATCCTAAGACGACATTTATTATGGGATGAAGGGAGCAGTATATGTTTTGCTTTGTACTAACATTTTTTTCCTCTAACATTGTTTTTTTTTATATGAAAACATTGGTTAATTTTAACTAGAACTCTCTGCTTTATGGAATCTTAAGGACACACCATATCAACTTTATAATATGAATCTTAATAAATAGATATATTGAACACGTTTTTGTTAGATAAAAAAATTAACTGATCTAATCACCAAATTATGTGATATTTCTTAATAATTTTTCCGATCAAATATTTATCATATTAATAATTTTTTGCACAATTTCCTTATGGCTTCTATGTATTTTTAGTTGTACGAAAGCCATATTTTCGTTTAATTATCTAACTAACCAAAGCAATCCATCGGGGAAAAAAATTGACCAAAGCAAAAAATCTAAAACATTTTGAAATCTCTTTGGTGCTTTATGGTTCATTCATTTAAGCGAAGAATATCACACGAAAATAATAATATAACGAATTTATTTTGAATGTTAAAATTACAATTTGGGACTAACTTATCATACATGATGCCAATGGCCAACCACTGTGATTTTGGCCAAAAGTCTACAAAACATTTTTCTTTTTTTAGAGTAAATATTTAAATTGGTCCCGACAAAAACTATGGAGACCAATTTAGTCCCTGAAAAATAAAAAATACTAATTTAGTCCTTAAAAACCTCAAATATGGGTCAAATTAGTCTTTTTTAGATAATTTTTAGGAACATTTTAGTCCCTATTTAGGACTAATTTGATCCATATTTTATATTTTTAAAGATTAAATTGGTATTTTTCATTTTTTGAGGACTAAATTGATCTCCGTGATTTTTATTGGGATCAATTTCAGTATTTACTCTTTTTTATAAGCTGACATGTTAGCGTTTCGTGATGTTTGCGAAGCTTTTTCTCACTATAAATAGCAATGCTCATAAGTAATTGAAACATGCGGCGTCATATTATTCGTACCTTGTTGTGATCGATCATTATTCCTATTAGTATTTCTGGGGCTTTTGTTACCATATATACCTGGAATTAAATTCCTACCCAAAGAAAAGAACTTGCCATTGCTAGCTACTACGTACAGCGTACTCTTGCTTCTTCAACTACACTCTTATGGCTAAATTTCCCTGTTTGGTGCATCAACAAAAGGCATCGTCCAAGAGAATAAATAAATTCTCATATTGAAATAGAAATATACAAATTAAAACAATTACTAATGTTGTTAAAAAAAAACAATTACTAATGTGATGATCCTTTCCAAAATAGTCATCTCATTGAAAATGTTTTTTTTTCTTTCTGAATAAAGGGTAATCAGCCAATTTGGTCTCTAAATGTGTATGCCGTTGTCAGACTATTCCGACTAGATTGAAATTACAAATTAATCTTCGAATGTGTATTTTGTTAGTTAGTTTGGTCTTGACAGACCAAATTTGTATGTTAATACAGGGACCAAATTAATAGTAATTAGTCACTTTGAGGGATTAATGTGACTAAAGAATCGGTATTCAGAGGGGGTGTTCATGATCTGGCACGACCCGGCGACTCATCATGTCCCAAGCTATTTAGTTTCGGGTTTGACTCTGTCCTACAAAAAATAGGGACAGAGTCTCATTTTTCTGCCCAATATCAGGTTAGCGACAAGTTCAGGTTACCCAACTCATCCTATATATATACATACTCTCAGTCTCAATTGACTATTAAAAATTTAAAATTTAACATCCCTTGATATGCACACATTTTTATTTTTATTTTTGAATCATCACATATTTTCATTTATTTAAAATACAACTATTAAAGTCATATATTATTCTTTTTCTTTTAAATGTTCAAAAATTGTAATTGAGTAAAAAGACACATGTTGTATTAAGAGAAGTTTTAATGTACATGATATATTTACTAATTGTATGAACTTTTTTTTGGATATTATGGGCATTTTAAAATTTTATCTTTTTGTACTTCAGGTCAACCCGGTCCCATCCTACATAGATCTGATTTTAGTTAGACTATCACATGAGCGGGTTTCTTCCGATCTAGAGTAGGGTTCATGTTTAAAATTTGACCCATAAAAAATTAGCATTAAGTGAGGGACAAATATAATCCAACTGACCTGAACTCCTTTCTTATTAGAAGAACTAATCTCAACCGACAATATGCTTTCCACAATTAATTATTCGTCATATTTTTCAAAACCATACCTATTACAGTCAAAAGGGAAAGTTGATTGAACCCCGCACAATGACGCAATTGGTACTCTTACAATGAATGTTGTGAAATCTACAACGTCTTCCTTCTCTTCTTCCAAACCGTGTGATATTAGCAGTTACATTATCTCCAACAGTATATGACCCCTCTCATCATAATTTGACTCGTCGACTACATAAAGCTGTTTATTCGGATCAGATTAAAATAAAATGACACACAATATGTTCCACGTACATATTGATCCATAAATAAATTGAAGCATACAATAACCATATTGTAGGACCATATAGATTCTACATTTCCACTTCCATAGAGTCTAACCTAACCAAAAAAATATTGTCACCGAAACTCATAGAAACTGTGAGACTAATGCCTTATCCACTCCCCACCGACCATAGAAATTAAACTGGTCAACATGCAGATGGTGATGGTTCAGGAGGATTGTAAGGAGCATTAATTGATAATTGATGACATAAAAGGAAACAATAATATCCAAATTAATGATGACGAAGGGTTTGGAAATTGCCACATTGAGGCCGACTCAGCTTGAAAACGATGCATAACTACCATCAACAGCATTCATTATAAACTCTCCACAAGAGCCTTCGCGAGACACCTTAATCCCCACGTAACTGCCTTTCGATTCTGTGGCTTTGACAACATTATACCTACGTACGTACACTTATGCACATGACTCAACAAATACTCCTTCCGGTCTCAAATATAAACAAAAGTCAAAATGTATTTGGGCCAAATTTAATCCAAATACATTTTGACTTTTGCTTATATGAGACCGAAGGGAGTATATTACTTGATGTATATACCTTTTTTTTTCCTGTATAGTGTACCAGAGATGTTTAATTAAACTGTTACTAAACAGTTACTTATATTAATCAAGAAAATCGGAGTACAAGGAGTACTCCCGCTTAATCATTACAAATAATTGGCAAGTAACTCAAGTTAATCGGCTTAAGGAGTTTCGGCTAGGTAGCTCAATTGGTGAGTTAAGAAAGAGTTGAAGAAAAAAAGGTACGTTCAGAGTTCTATTCCTACCAACCCTACTAACAAAATTATTAACCACTAAAGTTTGTCATTCAAAAGAAAATTAACCGGCCTAATGAACTCAAATTTTTTTTATGAAAAATGGCAATAAAATCATGCAACTTTAAAGTATTCCATTTTGCAGACAAAATACTTGAGTACTGTAATAATGGATGAGAATTTTTAAAGTGAATTTATTTTTAAATTTATCAAGTTAAGATTATATAATATATTGAACTTGGAATGGGATGATAAATAATAAATAGGGCGGTGGTGAAAAGATGGATGCCTTTTTTTTTTGACTAAATGGATAAGGTATAACTAACTATATATACGCGTTTAACTTATTTCATGGACAAAAAAGTTGCAATTTGAATTTCATCATATATCTCTTTTGTTCGTTTTTGGTTGTTTCTTTATTTGGTACAACCTTATCTTATAAAGATATGTGCATGGTTTAGAAAAAACAAATCTAATTTGACACTAGACGCGCTTTAACTCAAATTGAGAAAGAGTGTAACTTAAGAATTACCTGAAGCTTTTTTTAGTGGTTGTTATTTATATACCTGCATTTCTGTAGAAAGAAGATATTCTTCCTTATCATGTGTGTTTCCTTACATTCATCTTAAAGTGGTTTAGCTACCATTTGTTTGCCAATCCATAGGAATCGGATTCACATATTTTCTTTTCTGAAAATATATATAATTGTACAAGATATTTGCATTTTGCTTTAACTTTTTTTTATTTTTATAATTATCGCTTTAACTTTTTTATATAAGCATACATATATTTACATAGTAATATATTATACATATATGTAAACTACAAAAAATCTAAAGATACAGTCAGTGTTTTAAAAACCAAATCGAAACGGACGGTTTAATCGGTTGAACCATGAACCGGCCTTATTTACGATTCGGTTATTTTGATGGTTCGACCGCGGTTTCATCCAAGTTTGAGCGGTTAAAAGCGGTTGAATTATAACTCAAAAATCTCACCGGTTCGATATCTGGTTCGGTTTTTAAAACACTGGATGCGGTTGTATTATATCATGAATTATTATAGGTAAGTTTTCCAAAAATTACGAACTCCTGCATGCATGCATTGGGCCTGGGAAATACTATATATGCATTGCATATATCCTTTCAGAATCGCTTGTGATGACGTAATGCTTACAGTAGCTATGCGCACCTCATATTATGGTTATAATTTTCAAGTTGTTTTCCCAGATTAAAAAAAAAATAAAATCAAGTTGTTTCCCATTGCGAAAATTATATCACATATAATATATGTGAATTTTGTGCTTATTTGAAATGTTCAGAAAATTATAAAAGACTATAAAAAGTACATAAAATACATATGTATAGAGTATATATTTGAGTATATTATTATTATTACCAATAGCATAAAACCATAATAATATGGAGAATCTTAAAAATAGATGTAATTTTATAATAATGGCAAATGCTCGGTATTTAGATGCACTACACTTTATTTTATGACAACTTAACTAAATTGAATTTTTATTTTAGAGAATAAAATAAAAAAATGTCAATTATTGATGTACTAGTCTGGGATAGAGCGAGATGTTGCTATCTTCTCTTCATGGTGGCTGGATTCGTCGCGGGCGGTGATGGAGATGTGTGGATACTTGCAAAAAGTACTCTGGCGCTCAACTCAGTATTTGGTACAGATAGAGAGAAGATGAACAGTGCACATACATTGGGTTGATCCCCCATTCTCCTATGTATACTGAGAAAGTTGTGCATGGAGAGGATATGTCGTACAAGACGTGCATGCGTCCCCCGGCAAACTTGTTCCACACTACTAGGGTTAGACTTTTGTCTCACCGTTGGATCATGTTTTGTCTTTGTCTGTAGACGTTTGAGATCGAGAGGTGTGATTGTTAGAATATCCGCTTGGGGCTACCTCATACAATTAATGATAGTGACAAAAAAATGAAAAAAATTCTAAAGGGATCAAAGAGGAATGTTGTTCCTATCTCTGATCTCGACCCACAACACTAAGTTCCAAATTAAGGCCAGACTACGCTTACCACGCGACCCTACTCCTCCCCCTCCCCCGGCACAAAGATGGAATACAAGTGGAAAATATCTTGCAGCATAGTCGGCCAAACAGAAGAGAAATCACACTTACAAAATGTGGGAAATCGATTCAGGCTTCATCCCACAAAAAACACAAGAAATCGAATTGGCAACTATGATTACCTTCCTTTTGGACAAGTTCCTCACATGGGATACGATCTAGACATGCCAGGTGAATCAACCACTGTGAGTCATTCATTGTCATTGAGTAAATTAAGTTAACAAAAAGGCTTATTGTAATGATAATATCGAAATTTTAAAACTAATTATATAGAATAAACTATTTTTTTTTTAGGAAAGAGTGAAATTAAAGTTGATAGTGTCTAAAAAAAAAGTTGATAGTGTCTATTTGCAAAGGACATAGTTTAAGGTGGTTATATTAACATTTCTCTAATTATTTGGTTTTTGTCATGCCATTGGGTATTAGATCTTATATTTTTTTTTAAGATGAATTTTTCGGTACCCATGTAAAATGGTGAATCCCGATACTCATAAGACAAAAATAATTTAACTTAATTTCGTTTAAAAAATATTTTATCATGAAAAATAATGTAGCGTCAATGATTGGACATTGGATACTATACTTAGTGAAGCTTCAAGTAGTTGTCAACCTTTTTTCAAACTATTTAAATTTAAACCCTTGTAACTTCTGTTCTTATTCATCAAAAAGTCAATTATATATCATTATATTTTATATGAGTGAACAATTGGTGTAAATTAATTAGGTGTGAATACGAATGCACCAAATTCCACTAGTAAGTGTGCTTAAACAAAAGTAGTACTATGATAAGTGAGATAGTGGGAAGTCCTTCTGTTGCCCAATTGTAAATATAAAGGTTAATAATCTACAAGTGTTCCTGTATGAATAATTTTAAATGGGAAGTCCTTCTGTTGCCCAATTGTAAATATAAAGGTTAATAATCTACAAGTGTTCCTGAATGAATAATTTTAAATGGGAAGTCCTTCTGTTGCCCAATTGTAAATATAAAGGTTAATGTTCTACAAGTGTTCCTGTATGAATAATTTTAAATGGACACGCAAATATCAAACATATAATCCAAGTAAATCGTAGAAGTAAAGAGAGTATAGCAACTACTACTTGCACCCACCAACCTTATTTCCATTATCTCCTTTCTAAAACTATTAGATTATTGACATTAATATACTACTAGTACTTTTTAACAGCGATTTTGTAACACGGGAATCCTCAAATAAATCAATAATATTGCAACTACTTCCACCACCCACACAATTCATAAAAAGCTATTCATTGTCGGCCCTCGCCACGTAGGAGCAGACTCAAAAGCCTACGAGGCGGGTCCTCTCATGTTGGCTTTTCGTTTTCGTAATCAAATCCTTCAAGCCTCGGCTTTGAACTTTCCATTCCTTCTTTTCTTTTTCCTCTAGCTTTTTTAAGGATGAAAGATTTTGTTTTAGGTCCCACCAAGTTTTTTGGTCACGCGCATGTGTAATGGGCTATTAATTACGATTTCTCAAAACTTCCTAGTGGAAATGTGACTAGATGTCTTAGTTGGCTGACTTGTATTCAATTCTTTTGTTTGCTCAACTTCTTCTAGAATGGATATTGTATTTATGGAATCGTATATAATATATGTCGACTCAATTTCTTCTACAACGAAATTTTTAGACTAATACTAATAAAGAAAATTGCTAATCTTCTCATATTTTAGGCTTTAAAATAATAAAATAATAAAAATTGTATTTTTTTTATTTTCATAAAATTAAATAATTAAAATCTGATCCAAAATTGTGAGCATTTATAAACACAATTTTTATGGGAAAATCCATTATGAATAATACAAGATTTCATATAATAATAATAATAATAATTTATATACTTAATATAGATTTCAAATTAAATGCATAATCATCCCAAAAAGATAATTTTATTTCCTTTCGCCTTTTTATTCTGGATTATTTTGATTTGCAAGGTATATGCAAAAGAATCGACAGAACAATTTGTCATTATTTTAAAAAAATATTCCATTTAAGGTGTGTTATTAAAAAAAATAGATGTATGATAAATTCACATCTTGTAGCTTATGGCCTAAGTTCTTGCTGTTTGGGATGGTGCTGCTTAGCCTCTTGGTGCCATGGCACCAGATATGGCACCTACATTTGTTTAGCCTTGACTGTTAAGTTAGTTTACATTCTGTTATGTTGTTTGTTGTAAATAACATAATTAGTTTCTCTCTCATTCTTTGTACAAGTAACACTTATATAAGTGGAGTTTGTTTTAGGCTTTGTAATCAGATCAAATCAGATAAAACATTCAATTCTGAGAGTGCAAAAACAGAATCTGTTTTCTTTGAGAGAGAGGAAGAGATCATAGTTGCTTTGACAACATCTTGTAACACTCAAGGTTCATAGTGGATTTTCAGTTCTTCCTCTGCCCGTGGATGTGTTATCTTCTTCTCCCTTGATCTCTTTTATTTGGTTTTGCATTCGAGTTTCTTGATGTTTGATTGGTTTCTTCCTCACAAACTGGTATCATAGAGCTTAGGTTCTGATCACCTCGGTTCAGTTTCGTTTTGTGGATTGTCATTGATCCACTTCTGATCTCATATCTTGGATCCCTGGTCTTTCTTGATTCTGCACTGCAGTAAATCAGTGGAATTCTCCAATCTGTGTTTTACCGCAATTCTGTTCCGTATTCTGTTCAAGATGACAAATTCGATCAAGAGAGAGAAGTTCACGGGAAGAAACAGTTTCAACCTATGGCACATCAAGATGCGGGCATTACTTAAGGAACAAGGAGCATGGGCTCCATTATCGGGCACTAAAGGAAAGGGTGCCAAGGATTTGGTTGATCAACAAGAAGAGAAGACACATTCTCTCATTCTTCTCTCCTTGGCTGATGATGTTCTGTATGAAGTCTCTCATGAAGATAATGTTGCTGCTCTCTGGTTGAAATTAGAAAAACTGTACATGACTAAGTCTCTAAGCCACAAGCTAATGCTCAAGAAGAGGTTGTATGGTCTTCAAATGAAAGAAGGTACCAAACTTAAATCACATCTTGATGATCTGATTCTATTATGCTTGAATTATGTGATAGTGATGTTACTGTGGATGATGAAGACCTTGCCATGATCTTATTAATTTCTTTGTCTCCATCATATGAGAATTTTTTTAATTCTGTTACTGTTGGTAAAGAAAATATTACTTTGGAAGAAGTCAAGGCTAGCCTATTCTCTAGAGAACTGAGAATTAAGGCTGCTGCACCCCTAGACGAAACACCTGCATCTGGTTTAATTGTCTCAAGTCCTCCCAAGCCTTTCAACAAGCCTAAGGGCAAGGGTAAAGGGAAGAAAAAGGGAAACAACAATGTGAATCCAAAGGACATATGCAATTACTGCAAGGAACCGGGTCATTGGAAGAAAGATTGTCTCAAGAAGAAGAAAAAAGAGTCAGTAGCAGCCACGGTTCAGGGAAATTGTTCTTCAGATTCTGACTATGCACTTACAGTGGCAGATTTACATCAAGATCCTGATCAGTGAGTCTTGGATTTGGGTTGCTCTCATCATATGAGTCCCAATAGGGACTACTTTGTGACATATGAAGAAAGGGTTGTTGGTAATGTTCTCATGGGAAACAATGAGCCCTGCAAAACTTTTGGTACAGGCTGCATCCACATCAAAATGCATGATGGTGTGGTTAGAGTCTTGCCCAATGTTAGGCATGTCCCTCAACTCAAAAGGAATCTCATCTCAGTAGGTGCTTTTGATTCAAAGGGTTATACTTGTTCTGTTGAAGGTGGAGTTGTGAAGATCAAGAAAAATGAAAAGCTTGTAGTTATGCAGGGAACTAAACACAAAAATCTGTATATACTACAAGGCACCACTGTCACAGGCATTGCTTCAGCAGTGTGCACTTCAGAGGACAAGTCTGCAGATCAGAATGGTCTATGGCACATGAGGTTGGGTTACATGGATGAAAATAGTATGAAGATTCTGAACAAGCAGGGGCTGATTGGAGGACAGAAGTTTGAATCTCTAAAATTCTGTGAACATTGTGTGTGTGGTAGGCAACACAGGCTGAAATTCTCCAGGGCAGAACATACCACCAAAGCCACTCTTGATTACATCTATTCTGATTATTGGGGGCCCTCTAAGGTCCCATCTTTAGGTGGAGCAAGGTACTTCTGATCCATAATAGATTATTACTCAAGAATGACATGGGTTTTCATGATGAAGCACAAATCAGAAGCATTCAATCAATTCAAACAGTGGAAGATTTTGATTGAAAATCAGGTTGGAAGGAAAGTTAAGAGGCTCAGAACAGATAATGGTTTGGAGTTTTGCTCAAAATAATTCAAACAATTCTGCATTGATGAAGGGATTGCTAGGCAATACACAGTTAGGAACACTCCTCAGCAGAATGGCATAGCAGAGAGGATGAATAGATCCTTGTTGGATAAAGCTAGGTGCATGCTGTCCAATGCTGCACTTGGCAAGTCTTTTTTGGCTGAAGCTGTGAGCACATCCTGCTACCTCATCAACAGATCACCTAATTCTACTCTTGACTACAAAACACCCTTTGAGGTTTAGAAATCTAAACCTATTGATTACTCCAAGCTTAAGGTCTTTGGCTGCCCTGCATACTACCACGTGAATGAGGACAAGTTAGAGCCTAGAGCTAGGAAAGCTGTCTTTGTAGGTTATGGTGATGGTGTGAAAGGATTCAAAATTTGGTCACCACATGAAAGGAAAGTCATTGTGAGTAGAGATACCACTTTTGATGAAGCCTCTCTACTATGCACTAATTCTGTCTCCACTGAACAAGGTCTTTGAAACGGTGCTCTAGCACCAGTCTTTGTGATGACACCAGATCAAACACCAGTGGCGAGTCACTGTTCTGCAGATCAAGACCAGAATACAAAAACTGAAATTGAATCCATTCCTTTAAGCCAATCTGAACCTGAAACCAGGAGATCTCAGAGAACCATCAATCCTCCTGTTAGATATGGCTTTGAGGATATGAATTCTTATGCTCTTCAAGCTGCAGAAGACATTGATTTTGTTGAACCATCCAGTTATTTTGAAGCTATTTTCTGTCCAAAGGCAATCAATTGGGTCACTGTAGTGAATGAAGAAATGAAATCTTTGCAGAATAATGGAACTTGGCAGCTGGTCACTCTACCTATGGGAAGGAAAGTGGTTGGCTGCAAGTGGATATATAAGAAGAAGCCTGGAATTTCTGTGAAGGATGGCATCAAATACAATGCACGGTTAGTGGCTAAGGGTTTTAGCCAAAAGGAGGGTGTAGACTATAATGAGATCTTCTCTCCAGTAGTTAGACTCACCTCTATTCGGGTCCTTCTTGCTCTTGTGACAAATCTTGACATGGAACTTGAGCAACTTGATGTGAAGACTGCCTTTCTCCATGGTGAATTGGAAGAGGAGATATTCATGAAACAACCAGAAGGTTTTGAAGATCAAGACAAAAAGGAAGCAGTGTGCAAGTTAAAGAGATCTCCCTATGGGTTAAAACAGTCTCCTAGACAGTGGTACAAGAGATTTGATCAATTCATGAACAAACACGATTTTAAGAGAACATGATTTTAAGAGAAGCTTATATGACTCATGTATTTACATGAGTAAGGTGGAGCATGATATCTACATTTATCTGCTTCTCTATGTAGATGACATGTTGATAGCATCTCTAAGTATGAAACAAATTCAGAATTTGAAATCAACCTTAAGTTCTGAGTTTAATATGAAGGATCTAGGTGCTACCAAGAAGATCTTAGGGATGGAAATCTACAGGGACAGAAGCAAGAAGAAATTGTTCTTATGCTAAAGAAGTTATATTCAGAAAATCTTAAACAGATTTGGTATGAATACTGCTAAACCAGTAAGCACTCCACTGGTTTCCAGCATCAGAATATGTGAAGTCTCTGCTCAGCAATCAGAATCTGAGAAGGAACATATGGCCAAAGTTCCTTATGCTAGTGATGCGGGGAGCCTTATGTATGCAATGGTTTGTTCTAGTCCAGATTTGGCTCAAGTTGTGAGTGTTGTCAGCAGGTATATGGCAATGCCAGGGAAGGACCATTGGAAGACTGTGAAGAGGGTTTTTAGGTACCTCAAAGGCACCATTGATGTTGGCCTCGTTTATGGAAGTGAAATGTCTTGTTCACTTGCTGGTTTTACTGATTCTGATTATGCTGCAGACGTTGATGCTAGAAGGTGTCTATCCGGGTATGTCTTCACTGTTGGTGGCTGTTTAGTCAGTTGGAAAGCCATACTTCAACCCACAGTAGCTCTGTCAACTACTGAGGCAGAGTACATGTTTAGCTCAATTGGTTGGTACTAGGGATTCAAAAACCTTGTATTTAACCCCTAGGTGCAAGGCTCGAATCCTTAGGGAGGCAAAAACATCATTAATTTGGCCAAGGCCAAAGTGGGGTGGTGAAGTCCCGTGAGTTTCACCGGACACTGCTGAGGCCTATATGGCAATGGACTGGACTAGACAATGGGTCGGAGAGTCCGATAGGCAGTGGGTCGGACATTTTGTGGTACGGCCCAGGATGTTACAATAATTCAGGTGGTATTGGCAGCGTGCTTCCCATTACTTTTAAGCCTCTGGGTGTGGGTTCGAGTGCTGCATAAGGCAAAAACTGCACTGAGGCGTGCAGAAGTCCCGTGAGTTTTATCGAACACTGCTGAGGCCTATTTGGCAATGGACTGGACCAGAAAATGGGCCAGGGAGTCCGGTAGGCAGTGGGTCAGGCACTCTGTGGTACAGCCCAATAGTGGTGACAGCCCAGGGTGTTACAACACCCTTCATTCTTCTCTTCATATCCTTTTCTGAATTACTCTATTCTTAGACTATTGGCTCTAACAACGTTTCCATCTTTCCTACCTACCCTAGTCGACTATTTCAATTTTTCCCTAATCAAGGTTTAACCTCCCTGCCAAAACCTAAGGGTGTTCATCTGATATTCCTATCAATAACTCAACTCAACCTCCTAACTTCTCCATTTACTTATCCATCAAATCTTGGTAATATCAGTCTCCATTTCATTCCTTTAATATTGTATCATCACAAAATCTTTTCTAGTACATTTGCTTCTCATTAAATGTCTGTATAGACTTTGCATTCTACTGTCCTTATGGTAGAATGGTCCTCACTGATTTCTGTTGGAACCTAAACGATTGAGAAGTTTAGACCCTCATTAATTTTGATGATAACAAAGTATTTACAAGTGAACAATTTATCTTCTAATAAGTCTTGAAGTGTGCAGGTATTAAAATTGTTTATGTTTTATAACTCACTCAAGCAAGAAGAAGAAATTCACAAGAGAATTGAATACATTCCATGTGTGTCTGCATCCGGTTCACTCCAGCGTCTTGCTTATAGCGAGTATCCAGTAGTGTTATCTTTTGACACGTGGATTAATCAATTGCTGCGAGCTTCCGTCCTACTTTCTGAGCAAGCATCTGGTCTTATTATTGAAGCATGTGATGGACACGTTTATGCTCTTTTACCTCAGTTGTTTTGAAACAGAATTCGAATTTAATTTTGTGCTCTCATTCTGATGTACGAGGTATCAAAGGTGACACCTTTAGTATAAGACAAAATTCGTACAAGGCAATTGTGAAAAGCATACAGTACCATAACAGAAATGTGTACTATTCTGATATTCTCTGGAAAGAAAGAAAAGGGTAGAAATTCAAATTACCTCACTCAATGAATTGGAGCTGAAATTACTGCAACGGTAATACCCTCGAGGACTCCTATAAATACCCCAAGGTATTCATTGAAGAAGGTTGCTAGAAAATACATTCTGAAATAACTATTCTCAAGTGAGCAATCAAGTTTCGTGCCAAGTTTCTGGAAACCAAGAACTAAACTTCAGTGTCTTATATTCTTTCTTTTAGAAAGTTATTGTTTTGAGCTTAATCTTTTCATCCTCTCTATGAGAGTTATTTGATTGTATTCAAAATAAAATTACTTTGTGAACTTTGTATTTGCCTAGTTAAAGGCTTAGTTCCTCAAAGGCTCGAACGTACTGAGTCGTTTTGAGAAGTTAAGAGTATTGTCAAATTTGTGACAGTATAATACTCTTTAGAAAATTTGTAATCAGTTGATTATAATGGAAAATCCTTTAGGAACGAAGGGACTAGACATAGCTACCAGCTTGGTGGTGAACTAATATAAATCTTTATGTCTCTTGCTTTACTGCTCTACATTTACTTTTATCTTGCGCATAAAAACAAATTTTCATAAGTTTTATTTCCAGCGTTCGGTTACTCTCCAGCATCCGATAACAAATAGTTTTCAAAGAAAAGTGTTTTTAACTTAAATTTTGCGAAAAGTTTTCAACACAATTCAACCCCCTTCTTGTGTTCACATTCAGTTGGTACCAGATCTCGGCCTATTGGTTGAGCACTTAACAGTGTTAAGAGAAAAGATCCTATACTGTGAACATGTCTGCTGAAGGTGGTCATATGAACTGTCCTCCTCTATTTACTGGAGAAAAATTTGACCACTGGAGAGATAAGATAAAAGCTTTCTTTGAGACACAACAACTTGAGTTGTGGGATATGGTTAAAAGTGGATACATTGTTCCTACTAATGCTGCTGGTGTTGCTATAGCCAGAGAAAACCGGAATGATGAGCAGAAAAAGAGATATCAACTCAATCAAAAAGCTAGATTCATTCTTATCTGTGCTATGTCAGAAAAAGAATATGATAAATATGGTAAATTTGATACTGCCAAAAAAATTTGGGATTCTCTTATTTTGTCTTATGAGGGCTCTGCCCAAGTAAGATAGACTAAAGCTAGCATGTTGGTTCGTCAATATGAGTTATTTAAAATAGAAGATGGTGAAAATATTGAATCTATGTTTGGGAGATTCCAAACACTTGTTCATGGATTACAAGCACTTGAAAAAAGCTACATCACTCCTGACCATGTGAGAAAGATCCTGAGAAGTTTGACTAAGTAGTGGAGACCCAAAGTCACTGCTATTCAAGAAGTCAAAGATTTAAATGTCATGAGGCTTGAAGATCTTTTGAGTTCTCTTAAAGCTCATGAACTTGAGCTGAATAAAGAAGAACCTGTGAAGAAAAACAAGTCTATCGCTTTGAAAGTCAACAAGCACAAAGCCAGTTCTTTTAAAGCCCTTCAGGCTGAGGAAGAATCAAAAGATGAAGCTTCAGAAGGAGACGTTGACGGGTCAGACGATGAGCTCGTATTCATATCCGGGAAGATCCAAAGAATGTGGAAGAAAAGAAACTTCAAAAAGAAATTCCAGAAGAAAGATGTCAAGGACAAGAAGGAAAGTAAAGACAAAAGTCAAGTCATTTTCTATGAATGTAAAAGCATGGACACTTCAAGTCCGAATGTCCTAATCTTAAGGAAAAACCCACAAGAAGTTCTTTCAAGGGAAAGAAGAAGAGTCTTATGGCTACATGGGAAGATCTGGATTTATCCTCCTCTGAGGAAGATAATGAAGAAGAAGTAAATCTTGCCCTCATGGCAAACACTGACTTAGACTCTGAAGAAGAAGTTGAAGAGGTAATAATATATGATTCTTATTCTGAACTTCAACTTGCATTTGGTGATCTTCTTAAGGATTCTGCCACTTTCTTCATTGAGTATAAGAATTTGAAAAAGAAATTTTCAAAATTATCACAAGATTTTCAAGTTTTGAATAATGAAAACTCAAAACTCAATGAAGAGAGCCAGAAGCTGAAAACTGAAAATCAGCGTCTGGTAGATAACCAGTTTCTGGAAGCTAGCAAGCAACCAGAAGCTGAGAGCTCTCAAGCTGAAAGCTCTGAAGTTAAGGGAAATTCTAATTAAGTGTAATCAAATGATTATGAATATGCCTTTCAAAAGTTTCTTGCAGAGAGTGTAACTCAAAGCAACCAAGCTTCAATGATTTGGGGTGTCAGTAAAACAACCACTCAAGATCTTGGTTACATATCAGATGAACCCTCTTTAGAAAATGAAAATCCAGCATCTGATAAATTTAATGATCACAGTGAATGCTTGCATTGTGCTTACTGTAACAAACCTGGTCATTTGAAAAGTGTCTGTACTATTTTTAAGATTAGAAAGGACAAGTATCCTTCAAGAACTAACAAGAAAGGACCCAAAAAGATATGGGTACCTAAAGATAAAATAGTCTATGTTGCAGACATGCTTAGTAACAAGGTCAACACACCTATATTGGTACTTAGATAGTGGATGCTCGCGTCACATGACGGGAGAAAAGCTTATGTTCCAAGAGCTAAGACCTAGAGAGGAAGAATTTGTTAGTTTCGGAGGAAACCAAAAAGGTAAAATAGTTGGAATTGGTCGTATTGGTAAAGGCTCTCTTCCCTCTATTGATAATGTACTCTATGTTGAAGGACTAAAGCATAACTTATTGAGCATAAGTCAATTATGTGACAATGGTTATGATGTCATCTTTACAGAAACTGGATGTTCAGTAAAAAGTAAGAAAGACGACTCTATTTTCTTTACTGCAAAGAGGAAACAAAATATTTATAAAATTGATCTTTCTGAACTTGCAAAACAAGATGTCAAGTGTCTCATGTCTGTTGACGATGAACAATGGACTTGGCATAAAAGATTGGGTCATGCCAGTTTGAGATTAATATCAAAATTAAACAAGCACAATCTTGTTAGAGGTTTACCAAATCTTAGATTCCAATCTGATGCTCTCTGTGAGGCATGTCAAAGAGGAAAACTAGTTAAAACTTCTTTTCATTCTAAAAATATTGTTTCAACCTCTAGACCACTTGAGCTTTTTACCTCTTGATCTTTTTGGTCCAACAAGGACAACATCTTTAACTGGAAAGAAATATGGGTTAGTCATTGTTGATGATTTTACTAGATGGACATGGGTTAGATTCCTTGCCCACAAGGATGAGTCATTCAAAGTATTTACTGTTTTCTGCAAATCAGTTCAAAATGAAAAAAGAATTTGTATTTCTTCAATTAGAAGTGATCATGGGAGAGAATTTGAAAATGAAAGCTTTCAAAAATTTTGTGAAGAAAATGGCATATCCCACAGTTTGTTCTCTCCTAGAACACCACAACAAAATGGTGTTGTAGAAAGAAAAAATAGGTCCCTCCAAGAAATAGCCAGGACCATGATCAATAAAGCTGACATTACAAAACATTTTTTGGGCAGAAGCAGTAAACATAGCTTGTTATATTCAAAACAGAGTCTTTATTAGACCTATTTTGGAGAAAACACCATATGAACCGCGGAAGGGTAGAAAACCCAACATTTCTTATTTTCATCCATTTGGTTGCATATGTTATATTCTGAATACTAAGGATCAACTTGGTAAGTTTGATTCTAAAGCTGACAAAGGTATCTTTTTGGGATACTTTGAAAGATCTAAAGCTTTTAGAATATACAATAAAGAAACTTTGATAGTGGAAGAATCCATTCATGTCAAGTTTGATGACAAGAAGCCTGACACTGCCATGTCAGAGCTAGATGAATTATTTTCAGATTTAGACATTGGTGGAACATCAAAAAGTGATCCTGCATCTTCAGTGTCCGGTGGTGACAACCAGACACAGAATTCTACTCAAGCAGAAGCTGAAGCCAGAAAGAGTTGGAAGTACAAAACCAATCATCCTAAGGATCAAATCATAGGAGAACCTGGAGATAGAGTAAGAACCAGATCCTATTTCAAAGAGCATGCAGATATTGCACTTCTCTCTGAAATGGAACCTAAGACGATTGATCAAGCATTGGAAGATGAAGGTTGGATTCTGGCTATGCAAGAAGAGTTGAATCAGTTCCAAAGAAATGATGTATGGAAGTTAGTCACTCTACCAGAAGATAACCAAGCTATTGGTACTAAATGGGTATTTAGAAACAAGCTTGATGAACATGGTAAGGTAGTGAGAAACAAAGCAAGATTAGTTGCTCAAGGTTACTCACAGGAAGAAGGTATAGATTTTACTGAAACTTTTGCACCTGTTGCAAGGTTAGAAGCTATTCGCATTTTACTTTTATTTGCTGCACACCATGAGATAATTCTTTATTAAATGGATGTGAAAATTGGTTTCTTGAATGGCTTTATAACTGAGGAAGTCTATGTGAAACAACCTCCTGGATTTGAAGACATTGAATTTCCTGAACATGTCTTTAAGCTTAAAAAGGCTCTTTATGGTCTTAAGCAAGCTCTTAGAGCTTGGTATGATAGACTGAGTTCATTTTTAATGGAAAATGATTTTACCAGAGGTCAAGTAGACACTACTCTATTTAAAAAAATATCAAACAAGCATTTTATACTTGTTCAAATTTATGTTGATGATATCATTTTTGGAGCTACTAATGAAAATATTTGCAAAGAATTTTCTAAGTTAATGCAGACTGAGTTTGAGATGAGCATGATGGGAGAATTAAAGTTCTTCCTTGGAATTCAAATCAAGCAATGCAATGATGGTATTTATATACATCAAAGCATATATATCAAGGAACTGCTAAAGAAATTCAAGATGGTGGATTGCAAGCCAATGTGTACTCATATGCATCCTACTTGTATTCTTGGTAAAGATGAAACTGGTAAGAAGATAGATCAGAAAATGTACAGAGGTATGATTGGAGCTCTACTTTATCTTACTGCTTTAAGACCTAATATTATGTTCAGCGTCTGCCTGTGTGCTAGATTTCAATCTGATCCTAGAGAATCACACTTGAGTGCTGTCAAAAGAATATTTAGATATTTACAAGGATCTACTAATCTTTGTTTGCTTTATAAGAAATCAAAAGATTACATGTTAGTAGGTTTCTGTGATGCTGACTTTGCTGGAGACCGAATTGAAAGAAAGAGCACAAGTGGAGGCTGTCAATTCCTTGGAGCAAATCTTGTGTCTTGGTTAAGCAAAAAACAAAGCACAATTGCACTCTCAACAGCAGAAGCTGAATACATCTCAGCAGCAAGTTGCAGTTCTCAACTTCTGTGGATGAAATATCAACTTGAAGACTACTTGATAAAAGAGAGTAACATTCCTATCTTTTGTGATAATGCATCTGCAATTTGTCTTACTAAAAATCCAATATTGTAATCTAGAACAAAACATATTGAGATTAAACATCACTTCATAAGAAACTATGTTCAGAAGGGCATTTTTGAAATTAAATTTGTAGACACTGATCATCAGTGGGCTGACATTTTCACAAAACCCCTTGCTGAAGATAGATTCAATTTTATAAGAAGAAATTTAAATTTTTATCTTATAGAAGAATGATTAATCTCAGCGTCTTATGAAATGTATCATTCAGCATCTGGTATGACATAAGCATTCACATGCGTACACATATGATATGTCATTCACGTTACATAACTCAGCGTCCGGTGAATTTGTTGTGTGCATCAAAGCACACACGTGTCACACGCGTGTGGGACTTAAGCGTCTCATCACACCTACTGAGTCATGATTAATTTAGGTTTTCAATAAAATCTTTTTTTTTCTTAATTTTACTTTATTTTGGCAACTGCATTTAGTGAAAAGGGAATCTTTATTTTTTTATTTTCTTTTTGATTTATTTCTTTTAATCAAAGGAAATGTGAAGAGGTTTTTGAAAAAGTAATTGTACCATTTTCTCAAAACTTTCCCACTACTTCACTTTTTTCGCACTACTCTGTACTCTGTGTTTTCCCTGCGAAAAACTATTTCTCTCTATCTCTCTCTCTCTGTTCGCTCTCTCTGAAACCCTAAACCTCCATCATCTTCTCCTCTACTGCAACCATGACTGAAGTAAGAACTTATGAGTATACATCTATCCATGATACTATGACTGAAGGAAATATTCTGATTGAGAATAGAGTTGATTTGAAAAGTTTCAAGCTCTATGGTTTTAATTTCAACAAAGGTTTTAAGGCTCTCAGTTGGAAGAACTACTTCTTCTGGAAACCGGTTGAAGTTCTGGTAACTACAGTAAAGGAATTCTGGGGAAATGTTCGACTACACAAGGGTGGCATTGTTGAAGGCCATATTAAAGGTTATAGGTTTGTTTTTACCATTAACGGTATTGCTGAAACTATTGAATGTCCCTGTGAAGGCATTAGTTACTATGTTGGTTAGGAAGATGTCTTCAATGGAATGGAGAAGGTGAATGAAGACTTGTTTGAAAACTATAGGCAGTTGAAGGAATCTGGGGAACCTTTATCTGCGAAGCATTTGAAGAGTCACTATAGAGTGCTTCACAAGATAATTGCCAAGAGCGTCTGGCTTAAGGCTGGATCGAGTGACATTGTTAACTATGAACAGAAGTTCATAATGAGGAGCTACATGGCTGGGAAAAAGATAAACTTGCCAAGATTGATTTACAATAATCTAATCAATGCACTGGTTAATTCAAGGAAGGGTGTTGCTGACAAGAAAAACATTAACAAGTCCATTCCTTACGGTGTTCTTCTCACTGCAATGATGATTAAGGATAGTATTGCAAGAAAGTTAGGAGCTTTGCCAGAAGAAGAAAGGCAAAAAAATTTTGGAGTAGGAGCTATTGTGCGTCCTGACACTTTTGGGGTCAATAGCTTGATTAGAATGAAATTGATCACCGGTAATATGATCAAGAAGGTTAAACAAGAACGAGAAGAATTAGCTGATGCTACTATCGGTGAAATTGTGAAGAAACCCACCTGAAGCTAAGTATCTGGTGTAAAGAGAACTGGTGAGTCTCCAGCAAGGGAGACAAGAAGCAAAAAGCAGAAGGTGCCTCCTGCACCAGAAGGAAGAGATGAACCAGAAGAAGATGAGGACCAGGTCCCCATAAAAAACATAGTGGAGAAGAAGAGAAATGCAGAAGCTGAAAAACCTGTTTCAGCGTCTGGCCCAAGGAAGCAAGTTCCTCCACCTTCTCCTCCTGCTGTTGCCTCCATCCACCAAACCTCAAACCTCCCAGTTAACCACAAAAGCCAAAACACTTTCATTCCCTTTACCACAAACCTCTACCTCCTCAAACATATCCCTCTCTACATATATCTCTTCACTCCACTCTCACCCCTTCAATCAGCTTTGCAAAATCCCTCCAAATAAACCCAAAACCTACAAATTCAAAGTGACTTCCTCTCCCAAACCTCTCGGTCTCACTATCAAACCTACCACACACTTTGATGCCCACAAGTTTGTGTCCTCTGTAAACAAACCAAGGTTTGTAAGAGAAGAAGAGTATCATTTCATATATGATCACCCTTCTCTCTAGCACTTGAAGACTTTCACTTTAGGGGCTGCAAGATTGGAGATTGCCCCACTCTCTAAGGAGAATGAGAAACTGCATACCTGCTTTGGTGGAAGACTGAGACCTCCTCCAAACAGAGGAATTATTCCTTTCTCAGTTGAGCTTCCACACAATCTGCCACAACATGAACCTCTCACTCCGGAAGAGTGTGGAAGGTGGATCTCAGATGATGAAATGTCCTTCATGGCTCACTGCCTTGAAATGAAGAAGCTTGAGTTAGCTTACATGGGCAGAGATCCCTCATCAGCATCTGTCAAAATCGTTCCTGACAGGCAAAGGTGGCCACTATGGTCCATTCCTGAGAAGAGGAAGGAACTAGCTCCTAGAAAACTTCCAAAGCCAATTGGTATTAAGGAACTCAAGGAAGCTCCTATAAAATACAATGTAAAAGCTTTGTCTCAGCTTCCGGTTAAAAAACTATCTGAAGACCAAGCCAGACAAGTCTATCTGAACTTACTCAAGAAAGATGCTTGGATCACCGGCTCATCTGGTTGTAGTAAAGCAGAAAAAGCAACCATTCCTACTGTCGGCTCTATCAGCAGGGTAACCGATACAAACCTTGCTATTCTTCATTATGATGACATGTTTATGTGTACTGTTGTTAGGACTCCTAGTGTTACTAAATTTCAAGATCAATGGGCTGCAATCAGCAGACATTTTGATATTGGATTCAATTGGAGTAAAATGACTATGTCTTGGAAAGATAAAGTCATTCTGCCTCATTTTTGGCGTATTACTTCAGATGAAGATGATAAGGAGAATCTGCACAGGTTGTATCTGTCTGAGAATGAAACTCTCACTGATGGTTTTGCTGATATAGAAGAAATTCTAAGAAGAAATTTTGGAGAAGCTGATATTGCAAGATTTGATGCCTATGTTGATGCTTTGTTCAAGCACGGGGAAATTGTTTTTCTGAGTATGGCTTATCCTGAAGAAATTGTGTAAAGATGGGAAAGGGACATGGAGTTTGAAAAACAGAAGCTGGCAAGACTCATCAAATGGAGTTTACCAAATGATGATTTCTTTCAGAAGGCTCAGGAAAGAAAGGAAAGGAAATTGAGACTATCACAGGAAGTGCTTGCAGAGCATCAGAAGCTGGAATCCCAACGGGCTGCTATTGCACAAGCTGAACAAATTCCAGAAGCTGCTCCTGCTCCTCATGCTGTAGATGATGAAGTTGTCATCTTGCCAAAAGCTGAGTTTGAAGCTATCATGGCTACAAATCAGAAGGTGAATCAGCTGGAACGCACTGTGAACCTCCTCATGGAACGCCTCAACCAAATCATTCACCCTCCACCAAACCCTTAAAAACATTCTCTTTTTATTTCAAATCTTTTGTATTATTTTTGTTCACTTGGTACAATTCTCACTATTGCACTAGTACTCATATATATTGAATGTTTTAACCTTTATTTGGTCAAATTCTTGGTACAGTCCAAATTTTTCTATTCCGTGTTGACTATGATGCGTTTTACACTCTTTTTGTCTGATGACAAAAGGGGGAGTAAAAGTAAGGTTTGATGAACGCGCTTAAGTATCTCATACAACGCATCATTCACCATACATAACATATTTGTATTACTCTAATACTCAATGATATTCATGTCTGGTGATCTGACACTGGTTGATACTCATTGCTGCAAGTCTATTTTTATATTGGTACAAGATCTCAGCATCTGATCCTCTATATATATATATATATATATATATATATATGTTATTGGTAAATGATCTCAGCATCCGGATCTCAATGATTATTTATATATATGCTCTGATACATATATGTATTTTTGCGATCATACAAATACTCTGATAATTGAAAATGCTCCTATTTGAAAATATTTAATTATATCTGAGTATGTTGAACTCAGGGGGAGACCCTTGAAATTATTCTTGAAACTAAATTGTTCATCAACCTTGGATATTTGTCATCATCAAAAATGGAGAGATTGTTGGAACCTAAACGATTGAGAAGTTTAGACCCTCATTAATTTTAATGATAACAAAGTATTTACAAGTGAACAATTTATCTTCTAATAAGTCTTGAAGTGTACAGGTATTAAAATTGTTTAATGTTTTATAATTCACTCAAGCAAGAAGAAAAGATTCACAAGAGAATTGAATACATTCCATGTGTGTCTGTATCCGGTTCACTCTAGCGTCTTGCTTATAGCGAGCGTCCGGTAGTGTTATCTTTTGACACGTGGATTAATCAATTGTTGCGAGCTTCCGTCCTACTTTCTGAGCGAGCAACTAGTCTTATTATTGAAGCACGTGATGGACACGTTTATGCTCTTTTACCTCAGCTGTTTTGGAACGGAATTTGAATTTGATTTTGTGCGCTCATTCTGATGTACGAGGTATCAAAGGTGACACCTTTAGTATAAGACAAAATTCGTACAAGGCAATTATGAAAAGCAGATAGCACCATAATGGAAATGTGTACTATTCTGATATTCTCTGGAAAGGAAGAAAAGGACAGAAATTCAAATTATCTCACTCAGTGAATTGGAGCTGAAATTACTGCAACGGTAATACCCTCAAGGACTCCTATAAATACCCCAAGGTATTCATTGAAGAAGGTTGCTAGAAACTACATTCTAAAAAGAGCTATTCTCAAGTGAGCAATTAAGTTTCGTGCCAAGTTTCTGGAAACCAAGAACTGAACTTCAAAGTCTTATATTCTTTCTTTTAGAAAGTTATTGTTTTAAGCTTAATCTTTTCATCCTCTTTGTGAGAGTTATTTGATTGTGTTCAAAAGAAAATTACTTTGTGAACTTTGTATTTGTCTAGTTAAAGGCTTAGTTCCTCAAATGCTCGAACGTACTGAGTTGTGACAATAGAATACTCTGAAGAAAATTTGTAATCAGTTGATTATAGTGGAAAATCCTTCAGGAACGAAGGGACTAGACGTAGCTACCAGGTTGGTGGTGAACTAGTATAAATCTTTGTGTCTCTTACTTTACTGCTCTACATTTACTTTTATCTTGTGTATAAAAACAAGTTTTCATAAGTTTTATTTCTAGTGTCTGGTTACTCTTCAGCATTCGATAACAAATAGTTTTCAAAGAAAAGTGATTTTAACTTAAAGTTTGCGAAAAGTTTTCAACACAATTTAACCCTCATTCTTGTGTTCACGTTCAACTTCCTCCTTAATCCTAGTAGACCTTTGTGGGTAGGCCAAGCCAGTTGTCCATCCCTTTATCTCGCTCATCGTACCCCTAAGAGTGCATTCCTGCTCCCCAATTTTGACGTTAGGAACAGGTGTCGGGGCGGCACTCGGGATCGGCACTATGGACAGTGATGCAACAGTACCCCGTCAGGATGACCAGGCTACCCGATGTCCCGACAGGATGGTAGCTAGTCATACGTCACCTGTAGACTTGTCAGACCCAGACTATCCTCAAGGACCGACGTGTCCTATACTGACTGCATCGTGTCTGCACTCTGGCACTTGGCCTCGTACACAGCCTATGTGCACGGCAGTGGATTACAACACATGCATATGATTATTTGTTAATCGGCACCTTTAATAGCTTGTCATTCTTTATTCTTCAGCTCAACACATCAGCTTATTATATCAGCACTTATCAAGCTATCAGCTCAACCAGCTTTAGTGTCTTATTCCAGCACTTATCAACTCTTTATAACTAAATAACTAAACATATTTTGACATACAGCACTATAATAATTTAATCATCAAATCAGCATAAACAGAATAACCATCCTATACAGCATAACTATCTGTATACAACATAACATCATTTATCAACCATCCTTGATCAACTTATAGGTTAACCAACACATCATCAAGCATCAACCATCCTCGATCCACGCATGAGTCAACCCTAATGTTGCTCAAGCGATCTACTACTGACATATTATCAATCAGCGCACCAATAGTCAACACACACACAATCATATAATTAATATCACATCAATCAACATCCATTCATAAATATCAATAGATCACTCCTATGATCGACCTCTGACAACTGTCATCAGCTATCATAGGTCACATCCCCTCTCCTAAGGCGCTGCTATTATCAACCGCTAGTAGGGTTTGAGTCACCCTACTCCTAGTTATACACTTATTCTAATCCTACAATCCCTAGTGGATAGGGTTTAGATCTCCTATACCTGGCTTAGAAGACCGCTACAGTTCCTGCCATTATCTGCTCCCTCGCCGCTCCTGCTACTTGCACTCCTACCTCTGGACACTCCTACTTAGCTTACTAGGCCACTCTCTTCCTCCCCTCTCAGAGGATTACCTACTAAGGGCTTTTTGATGCACAAGATCCTCTCCTGAGGCAAGTGCAGAGCATACTTGCTCCTTAGTGGCCCTCTAAGTCTCACTCCCTTTCTCAATCTCAATGATTACTTACTAAGGGTTTTCTGATGTGCCATATCCTCATTAGAGGCAAGCACAGAGCATACTCACTCCTTAGAAGTCCCTAGAGAGAGAAAAGGAATTAGGGCAAGTTGGAATGGAGGAGTGAAGGGTGATATTTATAGGCATTTTAGGTGGATCGCGTCGCGACCGAAATACACATAAATCCTGTCACGTCGCAAGCTGGGACACATGGCACGCATCGGACGAGCATAATCACCGATTTATCCACCGCCATTCATCGCATTGCGATGTCTTCCTTTGTTTTCTTCATCGCTTCGCGATGGACCATTTCTGGAAATGTCTAGTTTCTTTCGTTCTAGGAAATTCTAGGCACTCTACGCTTTTCCAGGGGTTTCTAAACTGTTCTTATGATTTCTATTTCCTCTCTAGGGTTTCTGGGTCCCATTTAAGCCCGTTTTATCCCAAATTAAGGTTTTTAGCACACACTTATCACTTGACCACCAATCTAATTATATTTAAAATATTATGTACAATTATCTGAAAAATCAGGATGTTACACATACGGTGATACTAGCACCCTACACCAAAGAGCCTCAGTCGACCCCAACAGCTTCCACCTCCACTTTCCTAACAAATTAAGGTTTACCCACCTCAGATCCCTCACTCTGAGTCCCCTCCCCCTGTTTGGTTTGCAGACATCAGCCCACTTCACCCATGGTATCTTTTTCACCCCCGACGCCCCTCCCCACAAGAACTCACTCTAAATCCTAACCACTTGCTTCCAAACCTTAACCGACATCCTCATGACTGATAGATAGAAGATCGAAATACTACTGAGGACAGAATTCAACAAAACAATCCCCCCAAGACTAATGCTCCTGTGACGCCACCCTAGAAGCCTACTCCGAAACATCTCCACAATAGGATCCCAAATAGCCACACGTCGAGGATTTGCCCCCACCAGAAGTCCCAGGTACTTAAAAGGAAGTGTACCTGTCTTACAGTTAAGGAACATTGCTGCCATCCCCAAGAAATGCCTTTCCACATTAACCCCTATCAGGTTACTCTTAGTAAAATTCACCCTAAGACCAGAACCAAGCTTAAACCATCTAAGAACAGCTTTCACGGCCCTAAAGATTATCCACACTAGCCTCCCCAATAAACAACGTATCATCATATATTGATGAGAGTCCCAAGACCTTTCCTTAGATGCATATTTTAGAGGCTAATAAATAAGGAAGCCAAGAGTCCAGAAAAAGATTAATTATCTTTACACATATTTATTTTTAAGACTGAACCTAAGTTAAATTCCAATGACTTAAGCTCAGTTTTATGAATACTTTGAATGTGTGGGGTTATACAATTATTATTCATCCAAAGTTTCATTATATAAAAGACTCCTTTGAACCAACGCCCGTTGGTCCAAGTGACAATGGTCAATGAGCTTAATTCCCAAGATATCGGGTTTGAGTTTCGTGAATGGAAAAGATAAAAACTGAGAAAGATTTGCCTTTTTATATGGGTCTATCCTGCTCAACTCATATTATATCGAGGATAGCAAAGTAAAAAAGACTCGTTCAAGAAATTGACATCAAATGTCTAGAGAAGACGTAAGAATTCAAATTAATTTACTAGGCGCATGTGAGATATATATATATATATCTGGCGAAACATTAGTAATTAAAAAAATATAAAGAAAAATGAGATTTTTGGTCCGAATCAAATTTCCGTGGTTGATTAGCTGTTGATTCCAAATGATTGGCTAGTTGGGTAATAAGAACAATAAAAATGATGAATTCCTAGCGAAATGGACCAACTTGATCACCTATAAGGACATTTTGCTTTGTATAAACTTCCAAAAAACGTGAAAGAAAGATAAATTATTGACTCAATGATATTGATCGATGGAGGCCGAAACCTAGCCTAGTTGACTGTTACTTTTTTTTTTTGAAAAGAAAAAAATTTAAGGTGAGAGAATGACGTCTCAGTCCAAGTCAGGGAAGACTTATGGGCTCTTTGAGCACTTACGAAGGTAAATTCACCCCAAAGATACTAGTGGAGACTTGAACCTGCGACATATCAGATACAAGTCCTGTCATGCTCCACTGGACCAACCCCTTGGGGTTTAGTTGACTGTTACATATTCAATATATACCAAAAAAAAGTTAATAAAATAAAGTGTTGTACCAAAAAAAGTTAATAAAATAAAGTGTGTTGGTCTACAGGGGCGAGATTTAGATAAGTATATTATTTTAGGTTTAATTATATACATATAATTAAACATATTTATATACTGATCGACACACATTAATTATATTAAATTTTATTTCACATTCTCGCATAGTGTCATTAATTAATATTGAAATTTTCTTCAAGAGAATATAGAATCTGAGTCTTTTTCAGCCAACAACTTGGACTTTTAGTGCATTGCAGGAATGGGCCACCCTTATTTGATGTCGTTACTTAAACCTAACTAGGGCACATATGCTTGCCTCTTTCATTCATGTGTATTCCCTGTCTAAAACCTCCATGGTGGGTCCCGTTGAGGAATTGAGTTTGCTTGATCAACTGCATCTGCCCAAGATTTTGTCTCTGAATGTACACCCTTGAGATGTTTAGGCAATATGTCTATGTTTAAATTATATTTTTAACATAATTTATGATGTTACTATAAAAAATAAAAATAAATTTAATTATGTTTAAATTATATTTTCAACACACTAGTTATATACAAAAAGTAAAAACAATACAAAAGTAGTTACAATAAAACTAACACATTATTTTTATTGACTTTGTTAAATTTATTTTTAAAATTTTTGTATTGATAAAAGTTTAGATGAGTTGAATCACGGGGCTCACCAGGGTCAGAAAAAACCTCAAAGTTCATTGAGTGCAGTATTTATATATTACCCACCAACGAGATTCTCACATCGACAGCAAGATTTTTTGTAGGGTATGAGCCGAATCCTTACCAACTGGACCAAAATTCTATCTTGTATGATATTATCTTGATGAATAATAAAAGATGATATACACAAATCATTAATTATGTGAAGGAAGACAACATTTTTTGCAACATGGAACCATTTGGTCAGGGAGGAAAACCGGGAGGTTTAGACACCTTATATAGTGCTCGGTGGTATGGAATTTGTAGATATTACGCAATAAAATACTGTTCGAAGGAGCTGTTGCTGACTTTCTGGGTGTTGTTTCGCAAATTAAAAGCCTGTCATGGGCTTGGTTCATTTATAGGGTGAGTAGATCCTTTTTTTTGTAAGCAAAGAAATATTATTAACGGGAGTACAATGAGTACTCCAAACCCATAAATACAAAATCACGAGGAAGAAAGTGTCTCACTAAAACCTCTCAAGGCCAAAACCCAATGGGAAAAAGACCAGGAGAGGAAAAAGAGTACAACAACCAACCTCATTCAATGATATAAACAGCTAGAATCCCCATATTGGCACACCAAAAATAACAAAAGTTGTTATACTGCACAGCAACCGGGACATAACAGTGGGCAATAAACTAGACCGTGACAAACAACAGACTCAAGCACCTCGTCCCATAAATTCTGCTCACTCATTAGCTTCCATTATCCATTTCTGAATCCTTGAATTGCATTTATCCAACCTATCTCTCAGTGATTCAGCCTCTTCATCTATCTGTTCCACCTTCCATTGTTCTTGACAGCACATCTTGCAACCAAGCCCAACAATCAGAAAATCCAGCACCCTTTCCTCCTCCTGCACAGCAACATCAACACACAATTTCTCTCCCAAGCCCAAAACTAGCACCCGTTACATATCAGACAGAACCACTTAGGGAACCAACATTCATATACATTGTAGTGGACAACAAAACCAATCTGAAAATAATATGTTCTTATCCCTTTCATACAGCTCATAAACCAGCCCCATGAGACAATTTTTATATATACCAACACTACAGAAAAACTAGCAACTTCCCCTTTAAACATAATCATATTCCTGATAGACCATAGCGCCCACATTGTGGCACACCAGAATAAATAACTGCTATTTTTGGATCTAGACAGACCGCCTACCTGCAGAAAAAGCTCAACCAAATCACAATGAAGTGCACCGTCCATTTCAAGCCATGAGATAACCTGTGACCATATATTAGACGAGAAAGGACACGAAAAAAACAGATGCTGCATAGATTTTACATCATTAAAGCAAAAAACACAACACAAGTCATGAGAATTTGTAATTACGCCCCTCTTAAACAGGTCTTCTCTGACCGGAAGACGTCCTAACAGCATTCTCCAAGTGAATACCTTGATTTTAGATGGATTTTTGCACTTCCAAAGGCCTTTGATAGCTGCTGCAAAATTCAGCTCCATTGCATTTTGTGGCGTCCGACCAATTAGATCTGAGTACGCAGATTTAGCTGTAAAGTTCTTCGAATTGTTAAGCTGCTAAACCCACCCATCAGTAGCTTCTCTAACCGGGAATATCCCTGATAAAAGTGCTTTAAGACAGCTCAATTCATCATCTTCATAACAGAACAAGTTTCTTCTCCAAATCCATTTCCACTCCCATTCATTTTTAGCCCACACCCCTGCTTCTTGGATTAAAGAATCTTTATTCCCAGCAACCATAAACAGCCTGGGAAGAACTCCTTCAAAGATCCACCACCAATCCACCTATCATGCCAAAATCTAATTGAATTACCTCTGCCCAATTTCGATTTTACAGCACGTTGGAACCAATCCACATTCAAGCTTTTAATATCCTTCCACCAAAGAGATTCATTTCTTCTTTCTACTGAAGTACCCAACATTGCTTCATGTATATTACCGTACTTGAACTGTAAAAGCCTATACCAAATTACATTTTTGTCAACAAGGCATCTCCACTTCCATTTGGACAAAAGACTTTGATTGAACAACTCCAAATTCTTTATTCCAAGGCCCCCTAGATGCTTCGGGAAACAAACTTTTTGCCAGCTGACCTAGTTGATCTTTCTTTGCTCTTCGCATCCCCCCCAAAGAAAGTTCCTCTGTATCTCCATTAAACAATTCAGTACTTTCTTTGGGGCCTTGAAAAAGGAGAAGTAGTAAAGCGGTAAGCTTGAAAGGACCGAGTTCAGCAATGCAACCCTTCCCCCAATAGATAAGTAATTACCTTTCCAAGAAGCCAACCTCTTTTGGAATGCGGAAATCACCGAAGACCAAGATGATTCAAGACGAGGGTTAGCACCTACTAAGATGCTTAGAAATTTGAAAGGCAATTTACCCACTATACAGTAAAGGAAGTTGGATGCAGCAACCATAAAATCATCATCAACGTTGACCCCAATTAAGCTACTTTTTGCTAGATTTACCCAAAGTCCCGATGCCATCTCGAAACCTCGAATAATAACTTTGAAGGACCAAAGATTCTCCCAAGACGGTTCAGCTATCAAAATAGTATCATCCGCATATTGGAGCACTGGAAAGGACAAGTCTTGACTCACCTTGTAGCCTTTGAAATGCCCAATGTCAACTGCTTTATCAACCATTCCAGACAAACCTTCTGCTGTAATGAGAAACAAGAACGGAGCCAAGGGATCACCTTGTTTTAAACCTCTCTTCACACCAAACTCCTCCATGGGGCTACCATTTGTGAGTACCGAAACTGAACCTGAATATATACAAGCATTTATCCATCTGCATCACTGAACACAAAAGCCCATTCTCAACATGTATTCAAGATACCCCCAACTCACTGAGTCGTACGCCTTCTCAAAATCTATCTTGAATAACGAGCACCTGTCCTTTTTTCTTTATGTCCAATCCACTACTTCATTTAGGACCAATACACCATCAAGGATTTGCCTACCTTGAAGGAAGGCCGTTTGACACCCTGAGATTACCTTACCAAGGACCCTTTTCAAACATGACGCAAGTAGTTTAGCAATGATCTTATATAGGCACCCAATTAAGGATATAGGCCTGAAATCTTTTAACTCTTGTGGATTATCAATCTTTGGAATCAATGCAATAAAGGAAGCCTTCAAGCCTCTTGGTAAAGAGGCATTAAGCCGAAACTCCTCCACAAACCCAGCAACTTCCTCTTTCATCAAATCCCAATAGCTTTTGATAAAATTAAAATTAAACCCATCTGGTCCGGGGCATTTATTCCCATCACAGCTCCACACCGCTTCCTTAATTTCTTCCTCGCTAAATGGGGCAGTCAAAAGATCATTATCAGCAGCAGAAATTTTCTTGAATTCAATGCCATCCATCCTTAGTCTTGAGAACTTCTCCTCATTATAACATGATTGGAAGTAATTCTTCACTTCCTCCTTTATCTCCTCAACCTCTTCCACCCACCTATCCCATACTTTTAGTGCCACTAACTGATTTTTTCTTCTCTTTGCTTGAAGGGTAGCATGGAAAAATCTTGTATTTGCATCCCCTTCACGAAGCCACTTAATCCTAGACTTTTGTGCAATTAAGCTTTCCTTCGCACGAATGTGCTGCCAAAATTGAGCAGAGAGGAGCTGTCTTTGTTCGCGATCTGAAAAATTACCATTTGCTGCAGCATTGTCTAGAGCATTCATCTCACCAACCACACTGCTCACTTTCAAGTCCATAATACCGAAAACCTCTTTATTCCACACCTTTAATTTCTCTTTCATGAATTTCAAATTTTCTTTTAGCACGTAGCCTTTGCATCCATCCACTTTGCACATACCCCAACTATCCTCTATGAATTCCTTAAAGTCTTCATGTTACAACTAACAATTATTGAATCTAAATGGCTTGGGTCCCCAATTCTTATTCTCCGTCTTAAGCCACACCGGACAATTATCCGATACATCTCTTTTACCCACCCACTGCGACTTCACACCCCATTCCTCAATCAGCTCTTCTGAAATCAACAGTCTATCCAATCTGCTCATGGACAAGCCATCACTGTTGAACCACGTGAATTTCTTTCCTAGCATTGGTAAATCAACAACCCTCATTGTTGCAATGAATGAGTTAAACTCTTCCATTTCCACCCTACCACTCTGTTGGCTCTGCCCCCTCCTTTCATCCCTATACATAACCACATTATAGTCCCCTCCTACGCACCACATACCTGTAGGGAAACCTGTCTTTGACATACACAAATCTCTCCACAGTTTCCTTTTACCAGCCAAGCAACAGGGTGAATAAACATTAACAATATAGTACAACCTATTCGATTCATCAATAGATACACACAAGCCCAGAAATCCATCCCCATAAAATCTGAATTGCACCTCAAACAAATCCTCTCTCCACACTGTAAGTAAACCCCCTGATAACCCATTTGAAGGAGTAAAATCCCACCCACAATTTGCATTCCCTCAAATACTCTTAACAAGTCACTTATCAACATTAGTAATTTTTGTTTCCTGAAAAAGGCAACAATCGAACTTACCTCTCTCAATGAGGGACCAGATCCTACGTCGTTTTATGCCATCCCTCAACCCCACACATTATAGGAGAACACCTTCATTGAATTGAATTATCGGACGCCCTCTTCCTTTTAACCATCTAATCTCTTCCTTCCATTTCTCTGACCCACTCTACTGATTGATTTTCCTCTTCCATTCCAACAAGCCCGTATTTGGTAACTTCCTTCCATATCTTTGCCGCAGCTTCCACATCTTTGCGATTCCAGAATCCAGTATTGCAACATCTAATGTTAGAGCTTGTGATTGAAGCTTCACACAACATTATTCCGCCTGAGAAAGATGAAGAAACCATGGAAACATGCTCGCCGCCATGGGTGTTTCTTCGAACCCCTTCTCTTTCGCTATCACCTGTTTCTTGCGAATTGCGGGTTTTAGATGGGTCGCCCGTGTCCACATCTCTACTGTCGTTGTTTTGTTTCTCATGGCCCACATTCTTTACTAAGTGCACCTCTTGATCTGTGTCATTCGCCCCCCATCATTATTTACTTCTGTTGTAACTCTTTGGGCCACATCATTGTGGATCGGCCCACCTTCACAGACCCTTACATCTTGACCCACCCACCTATTTCCATCTCTTTGTTGTGACCCACTTGCACCACCTCCACCGAACCACGCACATTATCAGATGAACGTTGGGAATATGCAGCATCCACAATGTTCATTATTGTTATTAACTCTTCATCACGTGTGGCTACCAACAACTGTCTCTTGAGCTCCTCAACCGCCTCACCTACTTCTTGATCATCCAATTGTGCTAACATTTTTTCAACAACATTTATTGCGCCAACAATCCTTGAATTGCGTTCGTCATCCTCCTCACCTCGTGATTGTTCGTCTTCTATTGTTGCTGGAATGTGATCATCTTCCTCACTATCATCATCACCTTCATCATCTGTCGTCGCAGTCGTTTCTATCTTAACTGCACCATTCCAATTCAATTTGTCGCACCAATCCTCAACCAGCTTAATGGAAAAAAATATCTTCATTTATCTTCACCCTTACAACCTCGTTAACTAGAGCATGAACACGAGTTCTGTACAGAATTCTTGCGACATCCAAGTACTTCTTTTCTCTTGTGTTAGTATCTGTACCAATGAAATCTCCAATCGGGGATATAATGAGTTTGAAAAAATCATCACACCAAGCGTGAACGGGCACACCGTAACAGCGTATCCATGCGAATCGTTCGTTATCCACCTCCCTTGGGGACCAAATTCTAATCTCTTTCACCCACTGGACCAACCAACCACCCTCTTGTTGCATCATCTCCGCCAACTCTCCTTGTTCCGCTTCTTCCATTAACGCGAGATTTGCTCCCATTGGTGTAACTTTAAGGTCAAATATTCCTTGGCGATGAAACTCTTCTTGTAGCAAGTACGAGGCACCGGGATTTATCATCTCCCCTACAAAAGCCTTATTCAACTTTTCCAGCATATCATCACCGGTATTGAACTCAACATTAGCTATCTTTTGCCTCCACATTGCTTGCCTCTTCACTGTCATCCTATTACCCATAGAAGCACCCCCTCCCTTGACTATGTTGGCGTACGTGTTCCCCTGCATCCTCTGCCTCCATGTTATTATTGGTCTAGCTTGATCCTTTGGAGCCCCACAACCACTTCCAGCATGTGCTTCCTGTTGCTTTTTTGTATCTTCACGTGAAAATCTTGGAAGGTTAACATACATTTTCTGTCTACGAATTATAATGTTGTCTAACTTTGTGGCAAACAACCGCGAATCTTTCACGTTAAAGAATCTGACAAAGTCGTAACGTCGCCCCCAACTTGTCTCTCTTGCAAGGAATAACCACCTCCTCTACCCATCCATACTTCTTAAAAACCCCATGCATTTGCTTGGCTCCAAAGTTCTCCAGGAACTCAGTAAAATAAAAGGTCGTAACCGATTGTCCATGTCGCAACCCTGATTCGCTTCCTCTTGATTTCTCTGTTGCCCAATCTGTTCTCCCTACCCCTTCCCTGACTTTTGGTTTTCTCGCCTTTCTCCTCACCTCTCTCCACTCGCTCTCACCTCTCTCCATTTTCACTCTCCTTAGTATTCACAATGTTTATATTTGCTATGTTGGTATTTGCTATGTCGCTGTCAAGTTATCTTGACAATGAAGTGTTGTATATAGGGTGTTACCAAATAACTGTTGTAATTATTGTAATGGATTGGAGTACTCATTGTACTCCCTTTTAATTCATTTTTTGCTTATAAAAAAAATTAATTATGTGTTTGTTTTTCCATTTCATGGGCAGCAAACGAACATTTGATGAGAGGTAAAAGTTTCTTGCTTCTCACAAAACGCAGTATTGGAATGTGATGGCTGAAAGGGAAAACAATTGTACACCCTAAAACGATCTGTCACTTTCATGCAAATCAAACAAATTGACAAAAAACATCCGTTGTAGATTTGCAGTCTGCTAACAAGTTGCAAATTGCAAGAAGGTAAACTTGGCTTGGCCATATCCACCTGAAAATGATTTAAAAATTATAAAACATACATTTTTCCCGTTTAATATAAATCGAAACTACTAGAAATAATTGAAATAACGACAAAAATTTAGAGAGAAAAAAAAATTCATCTCCAATTCAGTCATTAATTAAGTAATAATGACACTAAATTTAAAGACTAATTTCATTTTTTCATCCCTAATTTTTATTGCTATTTCAAATCTTTTAGTAGTACCGTTAGCTAGATTTCCAAATGTATGTACTCGGTTCAACTTGACTAGTTTTTTATTTTAATGTATGTACTAATGTCACTGAATTTCATTGACGGACAGTCAAACCTGTCAGCTATATATAACCGGCAGGTCAAGTTGTCATGTAACATGTACTACTTTCCAATGTTTGGTTTGTCAGGCCTATTAATATTTGAATTATATTAATACTTTTTTTTTATAATGAAAAGTTTAGGTGATTAGTTTCGTCCTCAGGGCTTACAAAGATTAGGAAAAGTCTTAAGATTTAAAAAGCGCTTAGAAATGTACTTATATATATCCACCAACTAGATTTTTATCGATAAGAAGATTCGAACCCACGTTTTTATGGGATATATGAGGCGTATCCTTATCAACCGAACCAATTTTCGTTGGCTTATATCATTACTTCCTGATAATGAGTGTGAAACTCATAAATAATTTTTTTTTAAAAATAATATTAAAATTGATTACTATTTATATCATTACTATTTTAAGAAAGTTTGTTAACATTATTTTTATTTTAAAATATTTATTTTAATGTTTAGTCTTATCTTTTAATATTTCTAATGAGTAAAACAAGAAAAATCAACATAGTAAAAAAGTAAGACAGATATGTGGAAATTTTTTTTTTTTTGAAAAACAATTATTTAAGAAAAACTATGACAAGATCACAAGATCTTTTTAATTATAAGTTTTTATTTTTAATTAATTGAAACACACATTAACTTTTCTAGATATAATCACCTTTTCAAAATTGATTACTTTTAAAAAAAAATTATGTAAACCTTTTGAGAACGATTATTTTAAAATGATGAAATAGATAAAATTCATCATGAAAATTATAACCTAAATCATCTCATGCCTCTTGTCTCTCTCTAGTCACAAACTTTAGCGGCAAGCCCTTCAAGTCATTTTGATTTTTAAAACCGAAAATTAATCAAATTTCTTTACCAGCTTATTGTGCCACATTGAAAGAGAACCGTCCCAAATTGATAGCCTCATAATAAAGTCAAGGTGGCCATAATTCAATGCAAAACAAAACGTGTAGTGGGCAAGTCGGTATCAAAATGCTGCAGCCAGAGAATCTCTCCCTTGAATTTCCACTGTGGACCTGTGATGTGTTCTCGTGGCTCGAGGTTGCGGTTTTAGAACATGGAATTGGAAGGTAAACATCACCCGTGACGGGTATAGCTAAAGCTTAATTAGCTTATTTGTCCACACACTGTAGTTGTTTTTAACTTGAATGCTGCGATTCTTTTATCAGAAAAGAATATTGAAAGCACCTGTTAAGCCAGATGGGGATAGTTGTGATTATAAAAGATACTAGTAAAATAGAATTAATGTTAGATATAGGTCAATTTGGATTAACTTATAATTTATAGTTGTTTTTTAATTGAAATAAGTATTTGATTTTTAATTTATAAAAACAATGTTATAAATTTGTAAGTTTTTATATAAAAGTCTAAAAAAAAAATGAGTTGTGTTCTTGAAGTGATCTCCGGCGAGGGCGATCTCTGGTGAAGACTTTTTGGTTGAGGCTTAAGGAATGAGTTTTCCCCTTAGATGCAATAGATCTCCCTTGTTTAAAGAGGTCAGATGAGGGAGTTATGAGGATGGTTACAGAATAGTGGAGAAGAAGTTATGAGAGAGGTTACTAGATGACATCATGGTCCACTAACCTTCCTCAACCGATGTATTAATCAACTCGGTGAATATTCCTTTTGGGTCATGCGACGATGGGCCGAGTTGTTAAAGGGCGTGTCCGAGCTTCATGGGCTTGAGCCGATCTTATTATGATGGTCCACAGCCCCCAAGCACAAGGCCTGAATGGGCGAAGTGATTAAGAAGCAAACCGAACTTATTATGATGGTCTACAGCCCCCCAAGCACGAGGCCTGTTAAGGGTGATGTGATTAACAAAGTTATGGTAGGTCGAGTTCATAAAAGAGGATATTTGTATCTAGGAGAGTTTTACTACTAGATATCATTGAAAGGTTTTTTGTATTAGTTTAAGTTGTCATGTTTAATAAATTGAGCTGAGCATGTAATAGTGGAATTTATTCAAGATACTCCTGATTGGAGGGCTCCATACTATGATACAATGGGTGATATTTTGATCAATTATAGATCATCTCTATGAAAATAGGCTAAATAAGCTAAGTTCTTAATCAAAATAATTCCATTAAGGAGGTATAAGTCATCTCCCTAAGAGGCAGTAGACATCTCCTTGTAGGAGGTATTTTCATCTCCAAGTTGGAGGTAGTATACATCTCCTTATTGGAGGTATAAGTCATCTCCGAGTTGGAGGTAGTAAACATCTTCTTATTGGGGGTATTTTCATCTCCAAGTTAGAGGTAGTAGACATCTCCTTATTGGAGGTATAAGTCATTTTCGAGTAGGAGGCAGTAGACATCTCCTTATTTAAAGAGGTCAAATGAGGGAGTTATGAGAGTGATTACGGAATAGTGGAGAGAAAGTTATGGGAGAGGTTACTAGATGACACCATGGTCCACTAACCATCCTCAAATGCTGTATTAATCAACTCGGTGAATATTCTTTTTGGACCAAGCAATGATGGGCCTAGTTGTTAAAGGGCGTGTTCGAGCTTTATGGGCTTGTGTCGATCTTATTATGATGGTCCAAGTTGAGAGGAAAGTATTGCTTTCAACAATTACATGGAAAACTATTGTTTAGAAGATTGACAATTATTACAAGATAATTTTAATTTTCCTTTTTTAAAGTATTTGTTGAAAAATTTATTCAAATTAATTCATAGTTTACTTCAAAAATATTGCAATTGGATGAATTGATGAGCATCCAATGATGATGAGACCACAAAAGGATAACTGCATGTATATGCTCACCGAAAAATTTATACTAAGAGAATAATTTCGTTTTCTATTTCATCTTTGAATTGGATACTCGAAATAATTACATGAGGTGGAAAGCGAACTAAAAAAATGTGTTTAGAGGATGAGAAAGTAATTGCAATTCAAGAGAAAGTACAAGAACAAAGAAAATGTCGTATATAGTCGACCAATGATCAGTAAGCTGAAAATTAAGATCTAGAACTTAGATATTTCCCCTCTCTTCTCTTTGATCTTTTCACGTCATTCTGCAATTTGTAATCAAAAGGAAATCTAATAAGTAGCCAATAGTGTGACCACAAAAATATTCTACAATTTTAATGGGAATCAAAAGCTTATGCTATCAATTATCAAATAATATTATTGCCGGGAACATATATGCCTGTGGATAAAAAGAACCAGCACAAACAGTTTTTTATTATTATTATTATTATTTCATGCTTAAATTTTAATGGGAACAAAAAAACTTAGTCCATGTTGTGTGCCGATACAAAGGCCAAAAAAAAAAAAGAATAAAGAAAAACCAAAGATTTTTTTGAAGGATATATTATAAAGTTTGTGTATATGAATAGAAAGAACAATGAAGCAGATGATGGAGAACATTTAAAGAGCGAAAGAATGTGAATTAAGTTCCTTCTTCCCCGGATCTCGTCTTTAATCTTTTCATGTCATTTTCGTTTTGGATTTCCACTTACATGTCTAAAAATCTTATCATTTCGCATAAAGCGTTGGATTTTTTTTTTTGATTGAAAATTAATTTAGGGTGAAGGTATGGTGTCCCAGTCTAAGGTAGAGAAGACCTTCGGGTTCTTTGAGCACTTACGAAGGTAATTATATTTATCTCACCCCAAAGGGACTAGTGGAGACTCGAACTCGCGACACGTCGGATGCAACTCCTGTCATGCTCCACTAGGCCAACCCTTTGAAGTTATAAAGCATGTAGTACTAGTAGTTTATTTATATACATATTCTTCTCCCACTTCCTTAAATTTCTTTTTACCCACTAAAAAACGTATTACTTAAATTAAAAATAATAATATATACTATATGTAACCCACTGTCAATTAAAATGGATGCTTGCTTGTCCTTCTTTGATTATTAGTTCTGTTTAGAAAGAAATTAGGAGATTAATTATTACAACTAGGTCAATTACAATGTCCTTAATTGTCCCATATGAAAATAAAAAATAATATGATGAACAGAAATGAAAAAAGAAAGGAAAAAATGGAATCAGGTTGTGCGTTTGTATTGCAGCAGTCTCGGTCCCACTTCAGACAAGCGTTTTCTCTAGTCAACACACATGCCGATTTTGAATAATTAAGTTCAACTAGAAAAGGAACGTCCTTTCAATCTGGTTCACAACATTCCCCGTGTCTCTCTCAAACACTGACATCGCATGGCTTGGTTGGCCCTCTTAGTTCGGTTATGGTCCTCTGTCTTCCGGTTCTTGCCATTTGGCTGTTTTTGTGCTTCATATAGTGGAAGTGTATATGAGGCAAAACAAAGGATAAGCAATAACAGTAGCAAAATAAGCAAGAAAGGAAATATATTAGAAGCATAAAACAAGGTTATAAAACAGTTTACATTTGGGGATAGAGAGCGTCACACATCTGGATAGTAAAGGGTAAGTATTAATAAAACAATTATTTGGATTTTTTTTCTTCACAAAAAAAACTTGTTTTTATTTTCAAGGTTCCTTTCCTAAAAAATAGCGATGAAAATCATCGTGATTGTTATTGAGGAGAATTATCAATTGCCTTGGACCTCACAAAGGTAGCTCACTAAGGATGATGAAACCAATTTATTCAATGACTTCATAGTAAGTTGTATTTTTTATTGCATATGTTTTAGTTTTATTATTTCATAAACTTTATACTAGCCCTTATTATTTATGTTCTCTTAATACAAGAAGAATTTTCACATGAGGGCCTCTCATAACCTCTTTGATATGCTTAGTGTCACCTACCTAAAAGACCAACAACCCTACGGGATATGAGATAATATTTGGGACCACTTGCGCGCTCATTGGAAATCTATTGACTTCCAAAAATTCTTCGTCCAGACAAAGAAAAACAAAGCATTAGAGAAGGGTAGGAGCTTGCACACAGGAGGTTCCATCACCCAAGCGCAGCACACAACTCGGCTGGTATATTCATAACCTCATTCTTTATGTTCATCTTAATTAGCATTATTATTGTTAATTTTATTATTTGTGTTTATTTACCATTTCAATGTTTATGTTACTTACTGCTGAAGAGGTTCGAGCGAGAAGTGTTTTTACACGAGCTCTATCGCCACATCCATGTTAGGAAGGGAACCAACGATTTTCAGTCGATCCACCTGAGAATATTTTTTTAAGAACCAAATATGAGAATGTTACATTCCTATTTTTCGAGAAATATATTTGCATACCTGTTTACACCTAAAAATATTCACAAGTATTAGTCGAATCCAGCAGTAGCCGAGGCAAGGAAACTAGTCGATTGGATGTTAGCCATAGGTTAGCCGAATCTGCAACTAATGGAGCCACAAGCAGGAAATTAAGAGCTAGACATGGGCCTTGGGTCTATTGGGTTGAATTGAATATATTGGGCTAGCAAGAAGTCACCCATTAGGTCAGGTTCTTGAAATTGCTCCATGAGCCAAATGAGGTGGAGGATAATTTTGAATTAATTTAAATTCAAAATTAAGTTAAATCATGGTTAATCTCCAAGTTTCTAGGAGCTGAGCGAGGGAACCAAGGATAAGATCCACGCTGAGAAAAACGTTAGTTGAGGACGTGGCCATGAAGAGATAGTGTGCCTAGATTTTAGGATCGTGGTTAGTGGAATGAGGCACTACTCAGCCGAATAACTGTCAATTAGGAAGATTATCATTGTTAGCCCGCTGAACGTGGCAAATAGGGGTAGTTCTTAGTTGTTACTACAAATACTCAAGTTGTACATAGTTTTTGGACATCAATCAATACAAACAACTTATTTTCGCTCAATTTTACTCAGTACTTTATGTTTACCTTTGCTTTTCCGTTTTTACATTAGTTCACTTACTTAACCCTTTCTAGAGTGAGTTAAGGAACTCATAGCTAAGCAACAGAGTTCCTTCCTTAGTGTAATCGCTTAAAGAAAAAGGAATCACTGTTGTGGAGTTAGCCGATCAGCGGCTAAGTTACATTTCAGTCAACAAAATTGGCATGCCCAATGGGACCTTTTAATCCAATTAATTTCCAGCCTGGTACTTTTGCCACTTTGAACACTGGAGGTCAACAAGTGGTAAATGATACAACTAACCAGGCTTATCTTCATTTAGACATGTGCAGATGGCTAGGAGGCCACCAGATGTAGTGGGACAAATTGGTATGCCGCAAGTAATGTCATAAGTGCAGCTCTATGGCACTGCTATGCAGGCGACTAACCCACAGTACACTGGGGGCAAACTCTTGGTGCAAGAGGGAGTGGAATAAGACCACCTGGAGGTTATGCTGGACAGCAGCCATGGAATAATTATCCACATGTATCGGCTAACCTTCCATTCTACCCACCCTATCCTGAAGTGTCTGCAGGCGCTCAAATGAGGTCAACTCCTCCAAGGGCACCTGGTTTAATGATGGAGCAGTCATGGGGACAGATTCCACCTCCACCATTTAACACAAGTGTTCTTGGAACTCAATACAGGGTGCCAGGTGAAGGAAGTTGTAACACCCCGCCTAATTTAATTATTTGGTCTTATTAGTTTAAGCATTTATATGTTTTAAATTAATAGTTGAGTAATTAGGTTGGGTGGTATTTATTAATAAAAGGGGGTGTAGATAGTAGTGGTATAGTGTAATTTGAGATAAAAGGAGGGGAAAAAGGGTCAACACCTAATTTCTCACTCTCCCTCTTACCCTCTCACTCGATCTCTCAGCCCTCACTCTTAACCTCTCACTCAATTTTTCTCAGCAGAAAAGAAGAGAAGAAGAGGAGAAGAAAGGAGGTGCTAGGGTTCGAATCTTTCGGGGAAACAAGGAGGAAAACTTGTGGGTTCATCATCTCTTGCAAGAAGGTGGAACATTGGAGCTGATTTTTGGGGCATTTCACCAAGCTTGAAGGTGCCATAGCTTGGAGGAGAGGGAGGCACGAATTGGAGAAGGAGGAATTCAAGATTTTCAACCTCCATAGCTTCTCTTCTTGAAGCTCATTGGTGAGTTCTTCTCACTTAGAGGTTGGGCAACCCATAAGACCCACCACTTAGGGTTTTTCCTTTTGATCTCACTTGTGTATTTTCTTGATTTCTGAGTTGGGAATAGTTGAAATGCATAAATGGGTTTGGGTAGAAATGAATGTGCTTAAGTTGATGCATTAATGTTTTGTGATATATTGAAGCATGATGAATTGTGTTTTTAAGTGTCTTATGTTGCTCTTAATCTTGTATATCAGTCACATGCTTGATTTTGAGTACCAATCTGGTTTGAAATTGGTTTGGATTGAAGAAAAAGTGAGTTGGAAGTTGGAAATATGCAGAAAAACACGTTTCTCCATAATTCTGCAGGTTTGCGCGTGGCGCGCCTCATAGGTGCGCGCAACGCACATCAAAAGAGAGCCAAAATGGAAAAATGTGCGTGACGCGCGCACAGAAATGCGCGTGACGCGCTCCCGGGCGAGCACGGCGCGCTTTCTGCAGAATATCAACTTCGGGGATTTTATTAAAATACCAAACGAAGTCGAAATTGGGAAAATGACCACTTGTTGGAAAGCTTAGGATGTCTAGTTTCTAAATATAATTTTTATTTTAGAAAATACGCACCCAATTAGTGCAGTTTTAAGCGACAAGCTACCAGGTTCAGAAAGTTGAACACTAATTTTCCCTCAATTTGTAACCTATGTTTCTCCTTCAATACTTAATGAAAAATAGAGAACTATATGTCCAAATTGAAGAGAAATGTGTCTAGTTTCCAATGGCACAAGAATTATTTCAAGATAAGCCATGTACCAGAAGTTGTGAAATGTGCACGACGCGCTCTTGGGCGCGCGCAGCGCGCCAGTTTTATCAGAAATGTGTACTTTAGCATTTTAAGGGCTTTTAAAGCCATGAATACTCAAGTTGAGTGTTCTAAAACATAGAAGATAAAAGGTACATCCTAAGATACCCTTAGATAAGTTATTAGTGCATTTATTGTTTGATAGCTTAGAGAAAGAAATTAGAACTGTTGGATTCGTAGTGGTTCTAATGAGATAAATGCAGTGCGGTGCGGTGTACCACTGTGAGGTAACGATAAGTCCCAGCTGTTTACCTTAGTGTAGCAGAGCGGTGTGCTACTGTTACCAAACGATAAGTCCCGGCCGTTACTCCGAGGATTGTAAATACAGAGCGGTGGTCCACTGTGAGGTAACAATAAGTTCCAGCTATTTACCTTAGTGTAGCAGAGCGGTATACCATTGTTACCAAACGATAAGTCCCGGCTGTTACGAGTAATCCTAGTTGTATGTTTAGTCATGTCACTTTAATATTCAGATAGTAATGTTATTATGATTTTGGCAAGTGTTTGTGAGGGGTCCGAGGAAGACTCACTGAGATTATTTTAATCTCACCCCTTTCCTCTTTTATTTCAGATAAGCAGGTACTGGCAAAAGAGAAATAATGATTCTAGGAGTTTTAAATTTCTAGTTTATATTAGATGTGCATTGTACTTGTCCCTTTTGTTGTTAAGGCAAAAATTGTCATTGTATTTTGTAATTTCCCAAGCCTTAGACTTGGATGAAGTTGTAAACTTTATTTAATAGAGTTATGGCATAGTTTGTGTTTGGACTTGTATTTTACAATTCAAGTTTAAATTATTTTGTGTAATTCATGTGCTTTAATGTAAATTGTCTTACTTCAACTATTATTGAAGTACGGGCGTTACAAAAGCATAGAGCAGCCATGGGGGGTTCACACACCTCCAATGCCAGGTCAACCATGTTACCCCAATCCTCCAGAACAAATATCCCAGGCACTTCCCCCAACATGGAAGATGGCAAGTCGACTATGGAGCATGTAGGCAGGTTTACTACTCAGTGTGGTGAAGGGAACTAGAATAAGTACCACAAATTGTAGTTGTTCCCCTTATCACTCACATGGACAGCATTCACATGGTATTCCTCTTTACCACCTAATTCTATACAAACATGGGTAGACATGGAGAGGTGCTTCCATGATAGGTTCTACTGGCCTCAACCTGAAGTCACTGTGGCTGATCTCATGAACCTAAGGCAACAGGTAGATGAGTCGGCTGCTGATTTTGTGGAAAGGTTCATAAAGGTAGCTGAAAAATGCTCAGTACAGTTCCTTGAGACAGAATATACAGCCATGGCCATTAGTAGCATGCACCCTCAACTCAAGGAGAAACTAGTTAGCCAAGCTTGCACTGATCTGAACCAGTTGGTCTCCAGGGCTATACACATTGAGCAGTTCATCCAGGGAAAGAAAAGAGGCGAGCTAGTAGAGGGAGAGACCCTTAGTTGGTATCCATTATAGAAGCTGAAGACTCTGATGATGATTCAGCCGATTCCACGACAGACATCGTGACAGCTGAGATAGTAAAGGGTAAAAGGCTACTCTTGCCCTGCCCTTAGAGCTGCCAAAGGGAAAGAGTCAAAGTCAGGAGATAGCAAGGTGGAATACTCCTTTGATATTTCCAAGGCAGATCAAATCTTTGACTACTTGCTCAAAGATAAGCAAATTCGGTTGCTGGATGGGCACAAGATCCCACCTGCTGATGAGTTAAAAGATAAGAAATACTGCAAGTGGCACAACTCTTATAATCATGCAACGGTAAATTGTATGGTTTTCAGGAAGGCCATTCAGAAGGGAATAAAAGAAGGAAGGTTCAAACTTGCAGATAAAGGAATTGCTGAGATGACAATGGATACTAACCCATTCCCTGCTTTGGGAATGAACATGGTATCATTTTCAAAACCTGATGGTGCAGAGCCTAGCCATAGGCGGAGAATGTCTATTTAGCAAGTTTGAAGGCCCAAAAAGGGGTTAGCCGAGTGAAATCATAGTGATCGGATAAAACCTGAGGCTACCAGGACTTCTGTGTTTGACAGATTGGGAAACCCTCAGCCGATTATTGAGCACAGGCAAGGGAAGAAACACCCAAGCCAGGGAGACTCACCCAAGAGTTAGTCAAACAGTATGTTAAACATGGCCAAACTTCAACAAGGGGCCTAACGAGGTAAAAGGAAAGGCACCCATGGTAGGAACTGGGGGCAAGATCGGCTAACCATTAGAGATAGTGGTAGGCTATCTTTGCCCAAAGTTGATGAGAAGCCTATTCCCAAAGACAAGAGAAGGGTAGCTGAGCTCACCATGGAAGGAGGCATATCTTCTCTGAACATAACGGTGAGAAATGATGAGAAGTTAAAGCCCCAGAGAATGTTGAAGCCTCCTGCTAATGTCATAGAAGGGAATTAGTTCTTGAACAAGTATGCCAAAGACAAGAAGGTAATACCAACAGTATTGTCAAGAACTCAAAAGAGAAGAATGCAGAGAATGAGGTCTGTTCAGAAAATGAAACAAACTCTGCAGATGCTAGCCGATGTCAAGAACAGGGAAAAGAGAGAAATTCCCTTGGAGACTATGAGTGATATGCTGGACAAGGCTTTTCCAAAGCTAGATACTGGAGAAGCTAAGAAGGATGAAATGCCCAAAAGCATAGAGTCGATCAATGAACAGGGTCCTATTCCTGAAGCTGATAGCCTAATTGCTTCAGTCGATGTGGATGAGGAAGCCATTACCATAGAGGGTTCGGTGATCCCAGAGATGCATTGGGAACAAGATGATGCTATGGAAGATTCCTTGCTGGATATCTTATTCAATGAAGAAGCTGATGGCCTATTAGCTGATATAGAGGCTATTAGTTTGTTCCCTGAGGAATTTCAGGCGGACAGCCTCCAACTAGGAAGCTTGGAGGGTGATGTGTTTGCTGAAGAAACAGAATGGGCCACGTTAGCTGATCCATTGGCTGATGAGGTTACCAAGATGGTCTTTGAGAAGCCTACTGAGGAGATGGTAAAACACCTGAAACTCTATACATCAAGGCTTACATTAATGGAAAGATCTTTGGAAGAGTCTTTGTGGATGGCACGACTGTTCTGAATGTTATGCCCATTGCAACCATGAGGAAACTTGAGAAAAGTCTTGAGGACTTGGTCTCTACCAACATGAAAATGTCCAACTTCATGGGGGAACTATCTACAACTCTTGGAGTCTTGATAGCCGAAGTAACTGTAGGCACAAGAACCATCAAGTCAGCTTTCTTTGTGGTTGATGGTAAACCTCCCTATAGTGTAATCCTGGGTAGAGATTGAATCTACACCATTCAATGTGTGCCCTCTACACTTCACCAAAAGCTTATGTTTTGGGTTCGAGACAATGTGGAGACAGTCGAAGCTGATAAAAACCCTTTTTTAGCTGGGGTAAAGATGTTAGAGGCATTGTTCTATTCTCCACATTTAGGTCCTATTGTTGTTCCAAAAGATTATGAGAAAGGTGTGTGGAAGGCATGCAATCTTACCAATGAAGGATTCAAGTTAAGGTCTCAGGTCGAATCACGGCCCAATGCACAGGTGATTAATGAATAAAGAATCACAAGTGCTCGAATACCTATTGGGTCAACTAGAGTTCTTTAAGGCCGAGTCCAAGGTGATAGATGCGATGATGGAAGAAGATGACACTGAGAGTGAAGATGGAGAAGAGGACTTGCACTTCAGAAAAGAAGGTGCGACAGTTAATCCTGAGAAGACATGTGCAGCCGAGCCTATGGAATTGGATTCTCCTCTTCACAAAACTGCACCTGCTTTTGAGGCAGAGGACCCTTTGATCGAAATCAACTTGGGTACACCAGAGGAACCCAGAACTGTCAAGGTGAGTGGGTTACTTGAGGAGGACAAACGAGGCAAGTTAGTCGAACTAATCCAGTAGTACAAAGATTGCTTTGCCTGGAACTACTATGAGATGCCTGGTTTGGCAAGAGAATTGGTGGAACACAGGTTGCCCATTAAGGAGGGATACAAGCCTTTCAAGCAGGCTATTCGCAGGTTCAATCCCCAATTGATGCCTCAAATCAAAGCTGAGATTGAGAGGCTGTTGAAGGCAGGCTTCATAATGATGGCTAGGTGTGTGGAGTGGCTGTCTAATATAGTCCCTATGATCAAGAAGAATGGCCAGATAAAGGTATGCATTGACTATAGAAACCTAAATTTGGCAACACCAAAGGATGAGTACGCTATGCCTGTGGCTGATATGTTAGTCGATGCGGTAACCACTCTTGGTATTCTCACCTTTATGGATGGTTACTCAGGGTATAACCAGATCTTCTTAGCAAAAGAAGACACTCACAAGACAGCCTTTAGGTGCCCAGGAACTTTGGGGATATATGAATGGGTAGTCATGCCTTTTGGGCTCAATAATGCAGGAGCTACCTATCAAAGGGCCATGAATACCATTTTTCACACTTGATTGGCAAGACCATAGAAGTATACATTGATGATGTGGTTATCAAATCTAAAGGCTTTGAAAGCCATTTAGTAGACTTCGAACAGGCTCTGAAGAGGATGCGAGCTCGTGGGCTGAGAATGAATCCTACCAAATGTGCTTTTGGAGTTGCAGCTGGCAATTTCTTAGGATTCCTTATCCACCATCAAGGAATTGAAGTAGACAAGAATAAGGTGAAAGCCATCTTGGAAGCTAGACCTCCTAGGAACAAGAAGCAGCTTCAAAGTTTGATTGACAAGATCAATTTCCTAAGGAGGTTCATAGCTAATTCGGCTGGAAAAATGAAGGCATTTTCCCCTTTGTTAAGACTGAAGGATACTTATGACATGACATGGGGAAAAGAGGAACAACAAGCATTTGAACAGATCAAACAAGCGTTGGCCAGTCCTCCTGCGCTAACGCCTCTAGCATCAGGAAGACCTCTAAAATTATACATAGCTGCAGAAGAAGAGTCAATCAGCTGCTTGCTAGCTCAGGATACTGGTGATGGGACCGAAAGAGCTGTGTATTATCTTAGTCGAAACTTAAATGATGCAGAAACTAGATATACCCTATTGAGAAATTATGTTTATCACTTTCCTATGCCTATACAAAACTAGAATATTATTTGCTACCTAAAGAAATATTGGTTTTGTGCAAAATTGATATTGTTAGGTATTTACTTAATAGGCATGCCTTACAAGGTCAACTGATGAGGTGAGCCATTATGTTAAATGCTTTTACACTAAAATAAGTTCCATTAAGAGCAATGAAGGGTCAGGTGGTAGCTGACTTCTTGGCTCAACACCCTTGTGTTGAAGTCAGTGATCCTTTAGCCAATTAAGTTGCATGCATCAACTTGAAGCCTTGGGTGTTGATGTTTGATGGGTCAAGAACTCAAAAAGGGATAGGTGTTGGCATCACCATTACTATTCCAACAGGTAAGAGTTGGAGATTCATGTGTCAGCTAGATCTGGGTTATTCAAATAATCAGGTAGAGTATGAGGTCTTGATTTTGGGACTTAAGATCCTGGCAACCATGAAAGCAAACTATGTTCAAGTCATGGGAGATTCACAGTTAGTCATAAAGTAATTAACTGGAGAGTATAGGTGTAATAATCCCAACTTGAAAGAATACTATGAAACAGCTAGCAGGTTGTTGCGCCTGTTTGCTGATACTATAGTATTCCACATTCCTAGAGAAGAAAATGAGGAGGCTAATGATTTAGCCCAACAAGCTTTAGGGTACAAAGACATGATAGTTGAAGAGAATCATGAGAAGTAACTAGTATGGGAATGTGCCCCTGTAGGAGTAGTCGACTCTTGGAAACAAGAGTTAATTGACTACCTTAAAGATCCTTCAAGTAGTACTGACTTCAAGCTTAAACAGAGAGCACTTAAGTATGTAGACGATGAACTCTATAGGAGGGCTATCAATGGGGTATTATTTAAGTGTATCAATAAAGATGAATCCATGAAGGTTATGGGGGAAGTACATGAAGGAATCTGTGGTTCTCATAGGGTTGGACCCACAATGAAATGGCTAATATACAGGCATGGGTATTATTGGCCTACCATCACGGCTGATTACTATCAATATGCAAAGGATGTGAGGCTTGTCAGGTACATGGTCCAATACAAAGAGTTCCAGCCGAAATTCTACACCCAGTGATAAAGCCTTGGCCATTTAGAGGATGGGCAATGGATTTGATTGGCAAAATTTATCCAGCTTCTTCTAAGAGGCATGTGTTTATCATAGTTGCGACTGACTACTTCACCAAGTGGGTAGAGGCACATCCGATGGTAAATGTGACTCAAGAAGAGGTGATTAGGTTTATACAGTGCTAAATTATTTATAGATTTGGTATTCCCGAGACCATCACCAGATCAAAGCACTATGTTCACTGGGGAAAAGGTGGTGGCCTTTGCACAACAATTTGGGATTAAGTTGATTCATTCTTCCCCTTACTATGCTCAAGCCAATGGGCAAGCAGAGGCTACTAACAAAATTCTTATTTATCTAATCAAGAAGAATATTGAAGACAATCCAGAAAATGGCATGAAACACTGAATGAGGTATTCTGGGCTGTGAGGAACTCCAAGTGCAATGCAACTGAGTTTACCCCTTATCGGCTAACATATGGTCAAGATGCAGTGTTGCCATTAGAGATAAATGTGACCTCATTAAGAGTTGCAAAGCAAAACCTGCTAAGTTTAAATGAGTATCAACAAGCCATGTTAATGGAATTAGATTCTGTTGATGACGATCGACTCATGGCCTTAAACAGAATTGAACGCAGCAAGCAAAAGATGACCAGAGCCTACAACAAACATGTAAGGCCAAAAAGATTTGTTGAAGGGGACCTTGTTTGGAAAACCATATTACATATTGGGATTGAATATCCTAAATTTAGGAAATGGTCACCAAAGTGGGAGGGGCCATTTGTTGTTAGTAAGGCTTATCATGGTGGTGCTTATCGGGTAGTTAACATGCAAGGTGAAGAATTAAATAGAAGTATCAATGGAAAATACCTAAAGAGATACTACCCTACTATATGGCAAAGTATATTTGAGGAATGAGGAAAATTGCATTAAGGAAAAAGATAATGTCTTTGGTGACCACAAGCCGACCACCTAGCCCAAAATACTTGAAATTAGAAAATAAAAAGAAAAAGAGGCTAGGTAGCTGTTGCACCAGGAAAATCACTTGCACTTTCTCCAGTGTGCTCTGAGCCTGGTTCAGCTGAAGGATCTTGAGATGCAGAAGGATTCTCTATAGCTAATGCAACAACAGCTTCAAGGGAAGGCTCGGCCAAGGCTTCCACCGCAGGGACAATTGGGTCCACAGATTCACCTTGTTAGGTGGTTGAAGTGTCAGCCACTGTAGGGACTTCCTTTCTTTTTGCCTCTTCCAGTTGCCGCTTGAAGGAATCCCATGTCCTGTTGGCCTCTGCCAGACCATCACCACTAGTCTTTAATCTTTCTCCAACCCTGCTTTCTGAGCAAATAACACCACAATCTCATTATCCAGTGAAGAGGATTAGATGTACAATCTGGACCGTTGGTTAGAAAGGGAATCCGGCTTCTCCGTTAGAGCAGTCGATTGGGGAGCCAGCATATTCATCTCCTTCTTGATCCGGTCTAGCTCAACTATTAAGACAGCTAGCCGATTGTCTATGGCCTTACGTTGAGATAAAGCCTCTTGTTGTTCTATTTCCAAGGATTGGAAGGAGGTTTGAAACTGAGTTTTCCTCTCTTGAAGTTCCCTTAACCTTTTGAGGTCATGAGAAGTCATGTCATGAACCTCCCTGGAGCGTCCATACTGGTGAGCTAGGTCGTTGAGCTGAAGGTCAAGGGCATTGAACACCTCTTGGCTAGCCGCAGAGATATGAGCCGAATTGGCCAATTTGAACAGTGAAGTTCTAAGGGTTGTAACCTGTTCTCTGCTAGTTGGGATCTCTCCCCTTAATGTTGCATTCACTCTCTCCAAATGATTAGAAATGGGAGAGGAAACCATTGGGAGAGGATCAGGCGAGGTAAAGTATCTTGCCATTTCCTCTTCAGAGATAGTCACCACAGGATCCCTAGGTGGAGAAGGCATAAGGGGAGCTTCATGGGTAGGTTCTTCAAATTGGGGTGAAGCAGTAGAAGTTGAAGGTGCCTATGTATATCAACCAAAGGTTAGTCGATAGAACCAATAAGCAGAAATGCATAAGAGAGAGTGAGAATCGTGTGTACCATTGGGGGAGCCTTTGAGCTGGTGCCTTGAATAGATTCTTGCACGTAAGGAGTAGGTATCTCCACACGTGGCTTCTAAAAATTAAGAGAAATTAGATTCAGGCTGACGAAGAAGTTTTAAAAAGAAAACTTTGGTAAATCTTGGATAAGTATTTACCTTTGGCTGTTTCCCTTTGTCAGCCGATGGAGCATTTTCTTTGGGCCTAGCCTGAACCTGAGGTGGTTCCTCTATTGTGATGTCAGGACCCTTGGTCCTTTTCTTGGAAGGGGGATCGATGGGATCATCTTCAACTAAAATGGCCTTTGGAGTGGTTTTTGCTGCCAAAAACAGGAAACAGTGAGGAACAATCTTGAGAAAAAGCAAGAAGAAATAAAAGAGTCAAATCAAGAAGTACTTACTTGGTTGAATCACTAGAGTCTTTGTTCTGGTGGAAATCCTCTTTGGAACCTGAGCCTAGCCTTAACTGGAGTGCTTTTCGGCTGAGCTGCTGGCTTAGGTTCTTCCCTAGCTGGTTCACCACTATCAGTGATAATCTGGTGACATACCTCTCTAGCCGATCAGGAAACAACCTGGTAGTCCCTGATGGCCACCAATTTGCAAAAGCTGAGGTTTCACTAGAAGCAGGAGTAAAAGGAATCTACTTGAAAGACTTGATTTTTGTGAGGTTGGTGGTAGTCACCTTTATCACATCGTTTGCTGAAAATGCCAGCCGACCAAAACTCCCAACCTTGGAATCATATGGAAAGGGCACATGTTGTAAGAGTCCAAACTGCTTAGCCACGCAGTTAGGGTAATAGAACTCTGCAGATGATTTGTTGTTCCTTGAAGTGGGCTTGAGGCCACAAAGTAGATCACGAGCGGTGAAGACTGCACTCCAGTTCAGCTCCACTTCATCATGTTGTTCGATTGGGAGGGGTTCATCTGATGCAAAGATCCAAAATGGCCTTATGCCCTTCTCCAAGACAGGGTGCCAGTCAGCCGATATACGGGTGAGATTAAAGAGTTTCTCAGCCACATTAAAGGCATAAGTAGTCTCACAAGGTGTAAGCCTAAGTTGAGTCCTTAAAATGCTTGCATTCCGAGGGAGAGAGCTGGGGTTAAAACGTGCATGAATGAACTCCAGAAAGTAAAGCATAATCCAAAGTTGAAGGAACCAAAGAGGTCCTTGGACATTTTTGATGTCCTCTCCTCTCTGTAGCCGATCTAGAATGGTAAAAAGGCAGCGGTAAAGGTATGAGAGGAAGAGAGTTCCCCAAGAGAGATTGTTATCCGAGTTGGTAAGGGCTACATACAACTGTAACTCTTGCACCACAGCAATGGAACTGGAGCAAAGAAAATACTTGTTAAACCAGTAGAGGAGAAAAGCATTGTGCTCAGCATCAGTCACTGCCCCTGTTACCTTGGCATTACAGGCAAGGAAGTTCGAGTAACCAGAAGTGCTCTTGGAGAAATTGAATCCTAGATCTAGGACAGGAAAAGAATACAGGGATGGAATATCATCTCTAGTGATTAGGAATCCCATAACAGCCGCAACATCAAGAAGAGTGGGAGTAATCATTCCCCAAGGAAAAGTGAAGGTGTTGGTGGAGACACACCAAAAGCCAAAAAAGCCATAAAGAAGCTCCAAGTTGAGAGGAATGTCCTGTGTGGACAGCATAATCATGTCATAGAGGCCCCATTGCCTCCACTTGTCAGATTTGGCCCACTTCAGCCGATTAACCCATTCCACATGGGTTGAGTCGAGCGAGGCCAGGAACGGAGGTCAGTTGGTTTGGATTTGATGGTGAACCAATCATAAGAGATTGGTAAAGCATATAGAGAAGGGGCCATATATTCCTTTAAAAAGATAGCTCCTTCTTCCAGTTTTGAAGTAGAAGGATTCAAGGATACGAAATCCTAAATCTCAAAGAGAGGAGATTGAAAATTGGAATTGAGAGCTGCAGGAGGGATTGGTGAACGTTTGAGGCTCACAGAACCAGATGATTGTTCGTCATCGTGCACATAGGAACGGTTCTGGGAATCAGAGGCAGTAGACATTTTAATATTGATCGCAGGTAAAAGAGAAATCACAGTGAAGGGGGTAAAGCTACAGGAAATTAAAAAGGGCTTTCAGAAAGTGAAATATGGTAATTCGGATGAGATAAAGTTAGTCGTTGCCTATTTAAAAAGTTGTTGCAAACGGATAACTTAGGATTTATGATTAAAGTGGCGATTTGATAGCAATCATTACGCCGCATCAGCCTAAACCTAAAATTTTATGGCTAAAGGCAGCGTAGGGGGCAATTGTTTACACCTAAAAATATTCCCAAGTATTAGCCGAATCCAGCAGTAGCCGAGGCAAGGAAACTAGTCGATTGGATGTTAGCCATAGGTTAGCCGAATCTGCAACTAATGGAGCCGCAAGCAGGAAATTAAGAGCTAGACATGGGCCTTGGGTCTATTGGGTTAAATTGAAGATATTGGGCCCATTGGGCTAGCATGAAGTCACTCATTGGGTCAGGTTCTTGAAATTGCTCCATGAGCCGAATGAGGTGGAGGATAATTTTGAATTAATTTAAATTCAAAATTAAGTTAAATCATGGGTTATCTCCAAGATTCTAGGAGCTGAGCGAGGGAACCAAGGATAAGATCCACGCTGAGAAGAACGTTGGTTGATGATGTGGCCATGAAGAGATAGTGCGCCTAGATTTTAGGATCGTGGTTAGTGGAATGAGGCACTACTCAGCCGAATAACTGTCAACTAGGAAGATTATCATTGTTAGCCCACTGAACGTGGCAAATAGGGGTAATTCTTAGTTGTTACTATAATTACTCAAGTTGTACATAGTTTTTGGACACCAATCAATACAAACAACTTATTTTCGCTCAATTTTACTCAGTTGCACTTTATGTTTACCTTTGCGTTTCCGTTTTTATATTAGTTCACTTATTTAATCCTTTCTGGAGTGAGTTAAGGAACCCATAGCTGAGGAACAGAGTTCCTTCCTTGGCGTAATCGTTTGAAGAAAAGGAAATCACTGTTGTGAATTTAGCCGATCAGCAGCTAAGTTACATTTCAGTCAACAAAACATTAAAAGAAACACACTTTATAGATAAGAAGTAGAGCACCAATGATAACAGGCCCACTTTTTAGAAACTACAGGTGAGGGAAATAAACTACTCCCTCTATTTCATATTAAGTGACGTTTAATGTTTTTTCACAAGTATTAAGAAAAACAATAACTAATTTAATGAACAAATCAACTTTACTAAATTGTTTTTATTAATTAATCATTAAAGTAGTAACCATTATTATAAATATATAGTGGAGTATAATGGTTCGGGAATGATACCCACAATATTTATTTAGGTATAAAATCGGGTAAAAAAATTGATGTTGCGTTGAAAAAACAAAGTGACCCTTAATATAAAAAAATTCTTTTAGAAAAAATGACTATTAATTTGAAATGAAGGGAGTACTTTATAAATCTACTATCTATCTACGATATTATATAAAATAAAGTTTTGTCACGTGAGATTATGTCACATGTCACCTCCATATTTATTCATTTTTCCGTCCAAAACAAAAGTATTTTTTAATTGTTATTATTTTAAGACACTCATTATTACATTATCTCAATTAATTGTCATTAATAAAATTAGAAATATAGTTTCTTAAATGACTTACCTATTTTAAATTTGGTTTTTTTAACATATACAAACTTACCCATAATAAGGATCATTAATTATGTATTTCTTTCTTTTATTAATAGTGAAAAAGCGTCATGCAAGTTATATTTTCCATAAAGCCATTCACTTCATCAAAACCACTCCTAAATAGTCTCAGGTTGCCTAAGTGACTTTTAAAATATTATTTTTTTAAATATTATATTTTTATTTCTTTATTTTTATCGTTGTTTGTGCTTTCATATGCTTTAAAATATTATGTATGGATCATTTTTGTAACTAAAAAAGTATCTATCTATCTATCAATTTATTTATTTTTTGGAAATTATATTTGTCTTATTTTTAAATTATTTTGTTTATAATTTTCATAGTTATTACTTACCAATTAATTGAGTAAATCTCATTTTACAAGTTAACAAAAAACTGGATTTGACTTACAAAAATTTCATTGAATAATATCAGTGTATATGAATGAAGTGCCAATTAGTTGCTGAGCTGGCTAGTTTGTTAGCCAGCTGTATAAGCAGTTAAACTTAGGCTCGGTTTGGTAAGGCTAAAAAGCTAGCTTATAGCTTATTAGATTAGCTTATAAGTTTGTTTAACTGAATGAAATGTGTTTGGTAAGCAAGCTTATCACACTAGCTTATAGGTTTTTTGAGATGCTACTTGAAGTAGCATCTGAGCTTATAGCTTATAGTTTTTTATCTTTTCTCCCATTTTTATCCTCATTATTTTATTCTTTGTCATTTTTTCAAATTTAAAATAAAGATATTTTCGTCATTTTATATTTATCAGTTAGTTAAACAACTAATTTTACCAAACACTTTAATTTTAATTAACTAGCTTTTCAGCTATAAGCTATCAACTAACTTTTCAGCTATAAGCTAGCTTATAGCTTATTTTTACCAAACCCAACCGAAGTTAGAGTTAGTTAGAGTCGGGTTCACACTGACACAAGTGTAAGTATGAGTGACTCAATGTAAAATGGTAATTAACATTGATAATGAATATTCAATGAATCAAAGAAATTCTCTCTACTCTATTACGTTTACATGGTATCATCAAGCCTATGGGTCAATTCCATTTTATCAGTGTTGTAGCACTTACTCACAATCCCATTCAAAGACCAAACACATTGAATTGGATATTCATTTTGTCAGAGAAAAGGTAATTGCTAAGCAACTTAATGTGCTTCATGTGCCTGCTGCTGACCATGTTGCGGATTCCTTTACAAGGCCTCTGTCTCCAGTGGCGGAGCGTGGCAAAAATTTTTGAGGGGGCAAAATAATGAAGTAATATATATTAATATGTTATCCCTTTCTCATTAGATCCTTGGCGTCTGAATGGTTTGGTAGCCTTGTTTTATGCACTTGGACGCGGTTCGAATCCTTCCTAGAGCTTTTTCGGACACTATCTTTTCACTAAGAAATACAATGAAAATTCCCAAAAAATACATTCCCAGGGGTCGATCCGTGGTCCTGCTGGTTTCCAAAAGCATCATAGCCGCTGCACTATCGTAGATAACTAAATAATTCCCTCTATATGTAAACATATATATAAATTTGGGGTGGCAAAATTCCACATTGCTGCACTTTTCTTTAGATTTTTTTTTTTTGGGTAGCAATGGCTACCCCGTCACAACACTATGCTTTGCCCCTGTCTGTCTCCTTCAAGTTTTGAGTCTATTCGGACCAAACTCAAGGTGTTTCCTAGTCAATAACCTCCTTGAGTTTGTGGGGAGGGATATCAGTATATATGAATGTAGTGCAAGTTAGTTGCTGAGCTGGCTAGTTTGTTAGCCTGTCTAGGCAGTTAGACTTGGTTAGAGTCAGTTCCACACTGACACAAGTATAAGTATGAGTGACTCGATGTAAAATGGTAACATTGATAATGAATATTCAATGAACCAAAGAAATTCTCTCTACTTTATTACGTTTACAAATAATATTTGATTTCATATATTTAACAAACGTATTGCATCTAATAATAATATATGATTCAAATCGATCTTTTATTTTAAAAATTATCTGATTATTATTGTTTAATAAACAGGTATAAAAACCCCAGAATGTCACGAGTTATTTAGCGAGTTATTATATAAAAACTCCAAATTAATCACACAAATATTAAAAAAAATTTAAAAAAAAATTCTATGTTTACAATATCGTATGTAACAAACACCAATTCATGAATCCAAACGCAAGTTTCCAAGGCAAATATAAACACCAATATTTTAATGTGCTCCCCAAACTCTACTATTGCCATTGCCATTCTAGGAAGAAGGAAAAAAAAAAAAAAAAGGCAGGAAAATCTTTTTAGCAGCGCCAGAGAAAGCGCGGTATAGGAAAGACACGTTTGTCAAGCCATGCGCCGATGATTGATGATATCTTCTACAGTAGGATATGTATTTCATTTTTTTTTGTTGGATATATATATATTTCAATTACTCTATCAAATTCAATGTTCATGCATATCATCAACATAAAAAATAAAATAAAATAAAATTCAATGTGCATGCAGTTGCCTTCCCTGTCCTCATCTCTTGTGCTGCCTTACTTGTTGCTATTAATTGCCATCGTTCACAACCAAATAAAAGATGTATTTTTTGTACAAACTATAAATATGAAGTTAAACAAAACTTATTTTTTTTATCTATATATGTCTTTGACCCAGTTACAGTGTCCAGGCAGGGATACTGACTAGTCCAGAGTTCGGTCGAGAGGTAAGAAAAACATAGCTCTTGTTCTATCAACAAGGATCGAACTCGGGTAGTAGCCGAGTCTGCCCTTTTAGATGGAGTGCGTTAACCACTCACACACAACATTGGGCTTGAATAAAACTTACTTCATCCGGTCCATATTATAATAAATAAATATGTCCTTTTTTTTCCAAATTATAAGAAACAAACATCAACTTTATACTACATTAATTGCTAATTTTTATTTTTATTCCCTTATTTAATGCGAGACTCTTATATTAACGAAATGTACCTACTTTCTATGTATTAATTATATACCATTTCATAGAAGAGGTAGTTTTGTAAAAAAACTCAACTTTTAAAAGTATTAATTAGAAAATAAAATTAATACTTACAAAATTGCTATATCATAATATTAAGTGAGTAAATGATTAGGTGAACTTCTAAAATTAATACATCAAATCAATTATATATATCCAAATGAGTATAATTTTTAGTTTATCTTATCTATAATTTTTTTTCAAAATAATATTTAGATCGATTCTACTTAAATTAGTATATATGTTCACTTAATTGCTTGATAGTTATATTAATTATAAAATAGTAAAAATTACATTGATCCCTTAAAAAAATAATTGTTGTGACAAAAGCATATACAGCTATTGAGGAAACAAACTCATAGCATTTCACTTAAAATGAGTTCCTAAATACAGGGTGGCATGCATGTAATCAAAATCCTGGTGACTAGAATAAAATCGCGATGCTCTAGTTAGCGAGTGAGTAAAACGATTAGCTTGTCTCCGAATATAACTAACCCCAGAGTTAGTACAAATATTCAAAGTCTCTTTACACTTAGAAATAATTGACCCAAACTCAGCGTGGTAACTTATATTCCCCTTAATACCCTCCACAACTGGCCAACAATCCAATTCAAAGGATATGGTAGAGACATGCAGCTCCCTCGACCAAAGTAAGGCATCCAATAAACCATGTGCTTCTGAATTCTTAACTATTGGTGACCCTTGGAACCAAGATGTGCGGGCTTTCATTACTTCTCTGTGGTTGTTCCTTAGACATAACCCAGTGTCATAGCAATTCTGATCGATGAACATAGTTGCATCCACATTACATTTTAGTGAACCCGATTTCGGTTTCAACCAAGTCTCCTAACTTCTGCTTTGATGTTGTGTGTTGGCATTAATTTGTTTGGCATGTGCCTGGGTCCATTCATCAAGAGTATTAACCGCTCTCTTAGCCACTTTGGAAGCACTTTTGAAGATTTTGTCCCATACTTTGCTACTTTTTTTCCACCATAAGCTCCATATGGTCATCACCACTAAAGCTTAATTTGATGCACTGAGAGACTTGAAAAAAGAGTAAACATTAATTTTGAAAAACCTTCAGCTACATCAATATATGGTGTAATGGCGTCCCCAAGCCCAACTTCAGTCTATGGTTCAATTACTTGGTTGCACCCTATAAAACAATGTCATTCATTGTCAACTGGTAGCTCACAACAAGCACAATCAGGCCCCCGGATAACTCCTTTTATATAGAGTCTTCGCCTAACTAGTTGGAAGAACCCTAAGCACAAGATCATTGAGATTGCATTGGGTTGCCTCCCTGAACCCTCGAAGCATCCATAAAGGCTGCTCTGGACCTCCCCTTTTGTCATTATTTGATAATAGATAATTCTAATCTCCCATCGTGCATGAAGGAAGCGAGATGTGTTAAGGTTTTGAGAAGGTCCCATGAGTCCCTACGGCGCTCTTTTTCTGGGAAACCAAAAAAGCCAGTAAATCTCCATTGGGGATGACCTTGCTAGCTTAACTCAAAATTAATGAAATGTGAGTCCTATAAACCTACCAATCTCGTCTACTGCGAATGCCGAATCAAATCCCAACTTGACTATGATATCTTCTATTCTGTTTGTATTTACTAAAGTTTCACACAAAAAATTGCGGCCAGTTAATACTCTCGAACGAGGTCCAACAACATAGAAACTGCACCCGAGTTACCCAAGCCCCAAGAGTTCCAGCTAAGAATGCTCATGATCCTTGACAGGTTGGTTTGCCAAGGCCCACCGGTAAAAATTCTAGTCATTAATTTTTGTGGGTCCCTCCTCATTATTATTGCCATGTGTTATTTCTTTTTCATGCATGACATGATCCACTTTTTCCTACTTATTTCCATTCCTCAACCTTTTTTTGTCTCCCTCCACTATTATTTCTTCATCATTGGTACCTTCAATCATTGTCATGTCGTTATGTTGTACCCAAGTAATTCCCTCTTGATTGGCCTCCCATTTCTTTGGAAAAAAATAGCTTCAGGTTTTTGAAATAATCGGATAGAGCTACCTTTTTCTCCTTTCTTTCCTTGATCGTCCCATCTTCCTTGTTTGTTGGGTTGGAGTCAACTGTGATATTAATGCCAAATCCTTGATTGTAATTTGAATTATGATTTAGCACCATCCAAGATTGTTGGCCCTCCCCCCTTAGCCACTGCAAACCGCCTGTGCCAATCTTCTTCCTCGGTTCAACCCGTATCTCTGGACCCCAAGGACGACTTCCATCATCGGTCACCATATAGAATAGCTTAGGCATTGACTATCAGCATGCCCTAGAAGGCCACAAGGATAACAAAAGGAACCAAACCTCTCATACTTGAAATGGACCACATTTGCCTCAATCCCTTGCTTCTTGATCTTTTTTGCTTTCTCGAGAGACTTCCTTACGTCAATAAGAACTCGGATCCTCATATATGATTTCCAAAAACTAGAATCTCTCTTGGCGTCATACTCCATGAACTCCCCCATGTAATTGGTTATGTGTTGTCCCACCATCAATTACATAAACCCGGATGGAACATTGTGGACTTGAACCCAGAAAGGCACCATGTAGAGTGGTATTTGACTAGGAATCTTGCCCTCTTACACCACATTAAGGATGAGAAGATGATTATTGAACGACCACATACATTGCTTCATGACTTTTTGAATATCAAGTTGGTAAAAGAATTGGAAGATGAATAACCTAGGCTCCGCCTCCTTGATGATGGCCACGACTTTTCCCGGTTGCCAAATTTCTCCCATTTGTCCCTTCATCATATAGACTCTAACGAGTTTGTTGGTTAGGAACATAATCACTAGACATAAAGGATGATGTGCACCTTCAATTTATTCCCCTTTCACTTGAATCTCCAGTTTCGCCTCGTCATTGTTGATGGAAAGATTCTCTATGGTGACATTTGGTGTGGGTCTCATAGATGAGGCCATGCTCCACGCAATGCTGTGACAACCCTAGTTACAAACAATACGAGTATTCCTTCTCATGGAGGAGAGAAACATCTCACAGAGGAGAGAGCGTCTAATTTTTTTTTATTCTATATATATTAATTATAAATTAGAAATAAATAATTGAAGACTTGCAACACTACCAGTTAAGAAGGGGTAACTTCTCCGATTTAATAAAATAGAAAAAGACAAAGTAGTGAGACAATTTTTTTTTTGAAATAAAAACTGAATTTATTCCATTTCATTCAAAATAGATGGTGCAATACAAGGTAGCATATAATCAATAACCTGGCGACTAGGTAACGATCTTGAGGCTCTAGCCAACGTGTGAGCCATAAAATTTGCTTGCCGTCTAATGAAACTCACCCTAGAGTAGCGAGACAATTCTTAATAACCTTTACCCAATTATTAGGGAAACCCATATAAGTAAAATATTTTTAAGAAAATCCCACTCAATTGTTTCATATGTTGGAATCAAGTGGATTCAGAAACAATGACCCTTAATTGTTTTGATGATAACAAATGATTAAGAGAACAATTTATTCTCTGATGTTTTTGTTAGTGTGCAGAAATCACTATTTATCAGAGGAAGATGTCTCAGAAGACTTAGTGAAATCTTGAATTTCACACATCTAAGTCTAGCATTGATCCTCTGTTTTGATGTTGACATCATGTGAAAGTCTTGCTCTGAAGTTGGTCAACTCTGTTGGTGGTCAATGCGCTGGTGAGACCATACATGACTTAGTCAACTCTGTTTTACCAGTCAACTCTGATGGTAAACCAAGCTCTGGCAAGACTAGCTCTTGACTTGGTCAACTCTGTTTGGTCAGTCAACGCTCTGGTAGACAACACTCTATTGAGACCACATTCTATTTGGTCAACGCTCTAGTCTTCAGTCAACGCATACAACAGACTATGGTTAAACCACTCTGTGGAAGCCTTCATGCAATTCTACAAGACTCTCTGTTATATGAAAGACAAATGAATTCTACGCTGAAGAAGTTGTCTCTGTTTCAAGCTCACTCTGGTGAATAGTACTCACTCTTGTGAACAATATAGCTCTGATAAGAAACAGACTGAAGCTTATTTAAGGCTACTTCACGTATTTAAAAAATCTCATTGATGAAGCATTTTAATGTACGAGGTATCAAAGGCCAAAGGGAATGTCAACGAATATAATCGTCAGGAAACTTGCTCTCGAAGGGTCTAATATTCAGAAAGCTCACAGGAGACAAACACTCTGATTTTGTCTGCTGTGTCAGTATGCTTTGAGCAAAGTGAAAAACAATGTGACTTGCTAAAGCCACAAAAAGGGGATCTGAAGTTTTTTGACCTAGGTGAAAAGAGCTGTTAGGTCACAATGACACTATTCACAACCCTAGCTATATATACCTTACTTCATCAACTGAAGTAGGTTAACGTTGTGATACAAAGTGAGCAACCAAGAATCATTCCAAGTATCTGAGATCACATTGAACAAAACACTTAATTGTTTTTACCCTTTCAGTTTGAAAGTTATTCATTGTGCTTAAGTCTTTCATTGTACATCCTCTCTGTGAGAGTTAGTTTGATACTGTTTCAAATCATTTTTGAACTTTGTATTTAGCCCAGTAGTGGTTGTATTCCTTAGAGGCTTGACTGTACTAATTCGTTCTAAGAAGTTGTGAGTATAGCCAGGTTGGCAGTATTATACTCTCAAGTGTAATCAGGTTGATTATAGTGGAGAAATCCTTCAAGTGTGTGGAGGGACTAGACGTAGCTATCAGGTGATAGTGAACTAGTATAAATCATTGTGTTACTCTCTTCCCTCTTCTCTTTACTTACGTACTGCCTTATTTTATTAACGAGTTGTTTTGAAAAGGTTTTCATAAACACACAAGCTTTGCGAAAAGATTTCTAAAACCCAATTCAAACCTCCTTTCTTGTGTTTTTGCCACGTTCATCGTTCATTATAGGCCTTAGACATATCAAGCTCTAGAACCCACCGAAGTTTCCCCTCATTTTCCTTCCTCATAAAATATAAAGTCAAACAATAAGGGCATTATCTGTGATAAGCCTCCCCGAGGATAACAGGACAAACCGAACACCAAGAACATCTCCACTTTTCTTTTACAAAAATAAGTTCATTACAACAAAGAAAAGACCATTACAAGGAATTCGGAGCATAAGAGATCCTTCATAACAGATAAGGGAAAAATAACGCAATTATGAAAAGGAAAACCACCAGAGCAAAGTTGTTCAATCCTCTGCATATACTATAGAGAAACCCCCTAAAAAAGACCATACCCAACACTAAATAGAAGTTTCTAATCTAATATGACACTAAACCAACACTCACATGTTAAGGTAACAACCTAGTTTCTTTTCACAGTTTCATAATCCAAATGTCATACAAGTAAAAAAAAAAACACTTGCCCCTTGTTTATTCATCACAAAAAGAAGAAATGGTCCCATAATATCACACCCTTGCTACAAAAAGAAGACATGTAAAAATTGTAGACAAGCTCTCTAAACTAAAAAAGTAGAAATGAAATGAAGAGAGACTCATTGAAAGAGGGAAGAAGCAAAAGAGGGAAGAGAATCACGACCTAGACTACTGCTCTCATACGTCGTTGATGGCAAGTCCACGACGGCGGCGTTATGGCTAAGAGAAAGAAAAATGGTGAGAAAGAGAGGGTTGGAGTCTTACTTTGGTGCGATGACAACAACTGCGATGGTGACAACAGTAATGGCAGAGGCAATGAAATCTTAATGGCACAATAGTGTTAGAGATGTTGGGAGGCAAACTACGGATGGAGGGAACGTTATTTTTTGTTTTGGTATTATAAACCTTTATATGATATTTCTCTATGAAGATGTTATATGAAGTAAACCTGCTGGTAACGTTTGTGCTTGGGAACGTTATCTGAACACTATTTATATTTATTTTATTTTTAATTCAAAAATGAGGCGTTAAGATAACATTTCCATGGGCAAACGTCATCGAAAAGTTTATAATAGTCTTTGTGTTTTTCAAAATGATGTGTCAGCCTGAAAACGTAATCTGAACCCCACCGTTATCTGAACATGATTTTGGCATAGTGTAAAAATATAAATAAAAAAAACTCAACAAAACCAAAAATTAGCACAATAGAAGTTTTGAAGGAAAAAAAAAACTAGCTTTAATAATTCTTTTAATTCATAAGCACACATCAACAATTTAAAAGCATTAATCAAACTCATTTATCCCGATAATTTGGATGAGTTATGATAAAAAAAAAAACCTAAACATTAATAAATGCTTACACACAGACGCGATTACTATGCTACCTATAGCTAGAGGAACATGACATTATGTAAAATATCTAGGTTAAACATGGGCTTATTTACCTCACAGGTGTATTTTAACACTAAAATTATCGATTTAGTGTAAGTCAGAAATTAATTCCCTGTGTGGTGACGGTGTCTCAATTTACTTTTTTTTTTTAAATGAGTCGTGAACTACAATCACGACTTTTATTTATTTATTTATTTATTTATTTACAAAGTCGTGAATAACAATCACGACATATGTTTTTTTTATTTTTTTTACTAAGTCGTGATTGTTAATCACGACACACTGTTTTTTTTTTGGGATATAAATCGTGTGAATTTTTTGGTTTTTAAACTATGATTAAGTGAGTGAATTTCGCAATAGTAAATTAATAGATCAAACCTATTATATCGTAATAGGTTATGATTAAAATTTGAATTTAAAATTTCATGAATTTGGACGATTACTGCACTGACAAGATCTTAATTGGAATGTCTTTCAGACCCAAAGTTTATCAAAAAATTCTCAAAATTTATATTTTGCATCCTTTGGTCGTACATGAACTTTGTCCTAATTTTTAAAAAAAAATAAAAAAACACCTAAGTCATGAAAATAAGGTTTTTTTAATTTATTATTAATTAGGACAAAGTTAATTTTAAAAAAAACCCTTATTTTTACGACTTAGGTTTTTTTTATAAAATTAGGACAAAGTCATGTACGACCAAATGATGCAAAATATAAATTTTGAGAATTTTTTTGATAAACTTTGGATCTGAAAGACATTTCAATTAATACTGTCGGGTACAGAACGCTGTCCAGAATTCGGTGAAATTTTAAATCCAAATTTTAATCATAACATATTACGATATAATATGTTTGATCTATTAATTTACTTTTGTGAAATTCACTCACTTGATCATAGATAAAAAACCCTAAAATTCACACGATTTATATAAAAAAAATTAAAAACAGTGTGTCGTGATTAACAATCACGACTTAGTAAAAAAAATTAAAAAAATATGTGTTGTGATTGTTATTCACGACTTAGTAAAAAAAATTAAAACAAAATAAAAAAAATATAAATCGTGATTGTAGTTCACGACTCATTTAAAAAAAAGGGAATTAATTTCTGACTTACACCAAATCGATAAATTTAGTGTTAAAATACACCTGTGAGATAAATATCCCTTAAACATGAAATTATGTTTTTTTATGAAAATGTTGATGGATGCCTCTAATGCACTTACGAAGAATTTTAATATAAGAAATTTTAGCTAAAAAATACATATAATTTTTTGTAAGTTTTAAATATTAATTTTAACCAAATATTTTTAAAATTTTATATGCTTTAAAATTCTTAAAGTTTTTTTTTTTTGGGGACAATTCTTAAAGTTTTATTTGATCGTGTATCACATAATGCCCGGAGAAAAAAAAATTACAAATTTCTATGCAATAGGACACACTTATTTTGGGCGAAAGCTGACGACATCACATTAATACGTCGTCGTCGAAATTGGCAAAGTTTCTTTCGTTGTAGACGGTAGCTGGGGTCCGCTAGGCAAGGGGTGTCGGTGGGTTTACGACCAACTTTACTTATCCAAGTTTGCATTCCTTTTTCATTTTATTACTTTTGCGAATCTGATTCGTTCTTTTTTTTATTTTTATTTTTTAGAATTCGTTTTTTTTTAAATAGAACGGTACGGGTTCGAATCCTGCTCCCAATAAAATATTCGCTCTGGTCCATATAGTATAAAAAAAGGTTTTTTTTTCCATATAGTATAAAAAACAACATTAAATTTCTAATATATTACTTCATCTATTCCAAAACATTTGATGTTTTGGCCTTTGACACATGAACTAAGAAATCATTAATTGATATATATATGTAGTCTAAAATATCCCTAGTTAATTGATGGAGGTTAGCTACTCGCCTGGGTACTAGTGCCTAATAAAAACTCAACCACAATAGTCTCTTAAAACATCAAGGGTATAGTTGGAAGGAAAAAAATTAATTTAGTCTTGGATATATAAAACATCAATAGTTTTGGCACAAAACTAAAAGGCCAAAACATCAAATATTTTGGAATGGAGGGAGTAATTGCTAATTTCCACTTTTACCTTATTTAAAGTAAGACTTTATATTAACGAGGTACACATATTTTCTATACGTTAATTATATATTATTTCATAAACGGAGTAGTTTTGAAAAAAATATTTAATTTTTAAGAGTATTATTAATTAGAAAAAACAGATTCAATACAATTTCTTAGTCGATGTGAATTAGAGTTTTATTCTATAGATTCGATTCAGTACTTGGGAAACATTGACATCCCTTTTTTAGGTTATTTTTCTGAAAATTTAAAAAAAAAAGAAAAAAAGAAAAAAAAAAAGAGATGTAACGCGTGCACCTTAACCGTTTTCAGGTACTTGATTTCAAACCGTCTAAACATTATTTATTGGTAAAATGAATTGTTTTTTTTGACCAGAAATGATAATCGTACACCAAAAAGGTGTCCGACACCGTATGCACATACAGTTTTCTCCCGTTTTTTTGTTTTTTTTTTAATCTTTGACACGGAATTCGAGATGCTGTTCTCTCTCTACTTCTACGATATTGCATACGGTGGACAAAAAACGGATGTCTATATATCATTGCTCTTTTTGACTCAAAGGTATAATGAATTGCTAAAGCATTGTTTATAATATCTTAAAAAAGCATTGTTTAATCTACCAAAAAAATAAAAAAATAAAAAAGCATTGTTTATAATATCTTAAAAAAAGCATTGTTTATAATCAGCTCTTTAAATTTTTTACAGGGCAGTATGATATTCTGTGTCATGGATAAAACCTACGTACCAATTAAGATTTTTTTTTAATTTTTGGTAAAGGCTAGTATATATAAGATAGATTCGGATCTCTAGAACTAGAAACTCCAGTACGTTGTAACATTGATAAATCAAAGTTCCCTATAATAAAACACACATCTCATGGATGGTCGTCTGAGTGAGAAGACAATGAATTTATCAAGTTGTTTTTTTAGTCTTTACATCAAGCATTCTAAACTAAATATAATGATGTAGGATTTACCAAAAAAATTACGAAGAAAAAGCTCTTTATTAATATTTCAGTTTTTTTCCCCCTTATCTATCTGACTAATTTCTTCCTTGTAAATGAACCTTTGTTTTTTTGACCATTTAGAATTACTATAACTTACTCATACATTATTGCTCTACAGTACATTGAGGAGTGGTCAAAGTTAAGTGAACGAAGGCTGATACAGTTGGTAACAATATGACTCATATGTCAAAAAGATGTGAGTTCGAATTTCGCTGCGATGTGAGGATCTCGTTGGTGTGTAATATGTAAATATCTCTGTAAGCGCTCTTTGAGCCTTGCGTCTTTTCTTGACTCTGGTGAGTCCTTGCTAGAACCCAAATCACCTAAACTTTGCGTGAGAAAAAAAGAGTGGCCAAAGTTAAACAAAGGCTTAAGGATGACATGTTACATGAAATAATTCTGTATTTTTTTCTGAAAGGAATACAATTTTATTGTTACTGTGAGGGTCCGGTAAACACGATGGTTTGATTGGCAACATGTAATGTAAACCAGTTCAAAACCAAAATTCATAAAAAAAATTCCATAAACAGTTTTTAGATCACCACCCTTTAAAAAAAAATTCTTTGCACAATCTGTTTTTAAGAGTAGTAGTACTCCCTCCGTTTCATAACTTTAGTGGTTTAATGTTTTTATACACAAGCCAATGAATCATTTAATTGAAATATATTTTTACCAAAATAGCCTTATTTGTTGTATTAATTGTTTTAATCAAACCAAGATAAGTACAGACATGATGTCTGGGCATTTACGTTGGAAGTAGTTGAGATATTAGGGTTGTCTCAATTTTCGATGTAAAGACAATAAATATATAAAGAATACTCTCTCTGGAATGAATTACAAGCAAGTGAAGCTAAATTTAGTTCATTGAACAACTCATGTATTTGGTCTATAATATAGATCAAATACATGAGTTGTTCAATGAACCAAATTTAGCTTCACTTGCTTATAATTTATTCCGAAAGGAGTATATTTAAAAAAATGTGAATTATATATTGAGTTTATAAAATACCCATTGTTTTGAAGAAAAAAATTAATAAAACTACAAAAAATATGGATCGGATGTAATAGTGTTTTTCGATAGTGCAATTCTCATGTTTGTTCCCCAGTACACCACTCAAATCGTTTGTTTTTGGCGGCCCAACACCCAACAAAAATTTAAGAAACAATTTCACGGGAATTGTAATGACCCATTTATTAGCAAAATTCGGGTGATTCATACAATTATGATAACTCATAATGGCAAATAAACATGCCCAATCTTTAAGCCACTAATGAGTAATTCATTTTAGACGGTAAAGTAAAGCATGTTGAACAAAAAATTAATAGTTGATAATACAATACATCTATGATTTATCATATACATGCATATATAACATTGACAGATAATTTATTATCAATGATTGGCATTATTTACTTCACTCTATAAAAAAAGTTTAAAAAAGAGGTTCTAAAAGTCAAGGCAGGACATACCGCAATTGTCATAATTTACCGTTAGTTTTAAGAGAATTGCTAAACAGAAATTCTTATCCTCGCGAAACATTCAGGTCGTGTACATCGCGAAGTAATGCTATTGGCTCGGGGACCCGTGATTTTGGGGAAAAAACATACGTCAGATTTCGTGCATTCGCAAGAGGTTTCACTTTGCGATAAATAGCATTACTCATTGCTAAATGGTAGGAGATATTGTTTGCATGAATTAATTACACGAATGATTATTTGTACTTTTTGTGAAAGAAACGACAGACAGTTAAAATTATCTTTGACGAAAATCACTCGTGGATAAATACTTAAAAGAGCTAATCACGTCTGTTCATGTTTTTTTGGTGAAGGATTCACGTCTGTTCATATGTTTTCATGATTAACATTTCGGCAATTTTATATTAGAGGTTCGAATTCAATTAGAACGCAATCAATTTTTTTATTGGAACCCATTGTAATTACGGTATTTGGCACCCTAACAAGTCAACAAAGTATCTCTACTAGCTTCAATTCTTTGAACCGACTATGAAACTAATATTTATTCGCAAGGTTAATTAGGTCGCAACTTAAGACTATTCCTCGTCCCAAAGAATGTGTTATGTGAGAATCGGACTCAGATCTCTTCCCACAGTTTTAAAAAAGGGACAAGAGCAATATATAAGCTAAAATAAATTTATTGAAAGATGGTACTTCCTCCATACTGAAATATAAGCAAAAAAAAATGTTCAAGTTTAGTGGACTAAAATATAAACAAATTTTAACCTTATTTAATGTCATCATTCTAGAAATATCTTTAACTTAATTCAACTTTTATCTTTCAAGAGAATAAAATGCTCCTTATGATTAAGCAAATTAAATGAACTTAACTAACCTCTTTAATTAATCAATGTGAAATTATGTATTCTTTCTTGTATTTTGAGTGAGTGCTATACAAATTCTGTTGGGAGAAATGATTTTTTATTTCCTTCTACTCAACATGGATAAGAAGCAGCATTAATTGATATGTGCACACCTAATTTCATTAAAGCTTACTGTTTGAAAATTTCCTCACCCTTTCCCAAATAATAACACCATAATTGTATCTCATTCATTAGTTCATTATTAGCCTTATCTATCAGTATCCAAATGCCCAGCAGTTCCTCTTCCTATGGATTTTCCAATTTGAAGTGGCAGTCTCGACTCGAGTGTCGATCCTTATCCTTAAATCACTACCAGACACCGTGCAATTCATTTGCTTGCATGAACATGATGTGCAAGTGCAAACGCAAGAATCTTCCCATGATGGAGTTATTTTTTTTGAAGAGCAAAGTCAAAGTTAATGCATTCGAATCAGGTTAAGCAAAGTCCGTCGTGTTAAGTGCTGACCTCTCTCTCCATAAAAGTACCCTCCAAATGAAGACAAGTTGAATTTACAGCGACACTCTCAAACGAGGAAACCCCGCGTTAAATAACCCTACCCCACAACACTACACAAGTCCACGCATGCACCCCTCACTTTTACTACTTACCCAAACAGATAAGCCCCACCACACGCCTCTAACAACCCAACATTTACCTCATCTGTAATTATCCATTCCCATCACACACACACACATTGTTCTCAAAGTCATATCGGATTCTCCCACTCAACAACAACATGCAACAACCCTCCCTCCATCCCCCATTATAAATAAAACCCACCACTACCCTCCCCACAAACACAAACTCAAACGCATACGCTAAACACACTACTACTCATTACCATGGAGCCTCTCTCTTCCACTAAACAAAACAATCACACCAAGCCTTCTTCCCTCCAAGTGGAGGCTCCCCCTCTGGAGCCCAGTCCTCTCCGCAAGATCATGGTGGTGGCATCCATCGCCGCCGGGGTTCAATTCGGGTGGGCCCTACAACTCTCTCTTCTCACCCCTTACGTCCAGTTGCTGGGTATCCCCCACACTTGGGCCGCTTTCATTTGGCTCTGCGGCCCAATTTCCGGCATGTTGGTCCAGCCGGTTGTCGGTTACCACAGCGACCGTTGCACCTCCCGCTTCGGTCGCCGGCGTCCATTTATCGCCGCCGGCTCCTTCGCCGTCGCCATCGCCGTCTTCCTAATCGGATACGCCGCCGACCTCGGCCACATGTTCGGTGACTCCCTCGAGAAAAAAACCCGCCCCCGCGCTATCGCCATCTTCGTCGTCGGCTTCTGGATTCTCGACGTTGCCAATAACATGCTACAGGGACCCTGCCGTGCCCTACTCGCCGACCTCTCCGCCGGCGACCACCGGAAAACGAGAAACGCCAACGCGTTCTTCTCGTTTTTCATGGCCGTCGGCAACGTCCTCGGGTACGCCGCCGGATCCTACAACGGACTCCATCACGTGTTCCCGTTCACAAAAACGAAGGCATGCGATGTGTACTGTGCCAACCTGAAGAGTTGCTTCTTCCTCTCTATCGCTCTGTTAACGATTCTGGCCACCGCGGCACTGATCTACGTGAAGGAGATACCGCTGTCGTCTCAGAAGATCGCAAGCGGAGGCGCGGAGGAGGACGGTGCGGTTTCACGCGGTGGCATGCCCTGTTTTGGGCAGTTATTCGGTGCTTTTAAAGAACTGAAAAGGCCTATGTGGATCCTTTTATTGGTGACGTGTCTCAACTGGATTGCGTGGTTCCCTTTCTTGCTGTTCGATACTGATTGGATGGGGCGTGAGGTGTACGGGGGAAAGGTTGGAGAAGGACATGCCTATGATATGGGTGTGCGCGCCGGTGCTCTGGGACTCATGCTTAACTCCATCGTGCTTGGTGCGACGTCGTTGGGAGTGGATATCTTGGCGCGTGGGGTTGGGGGCGTGAAGAGGTTGTGGGGAATCGTTAACTTCTTGCTCGCCATTTGTTTGGCCATGACCGTTTTGGTCACCAAAATGGCCCAGCATTCGCGACGCCACAACCCCGCCGGTCAGGACCCTCTTCCGCCTCCCGGCAGCGTCAAGGCCGGCGCGTTGGCTCTCTTTTCCGTCCTCGGAGTTCCTCTTGCGGTTAGTATCCATTTATCGCAATTTTCAAATAATTTTCCTTTCCGTTTTTATTTTGCTCTCAATTATTATTATTATTATTATTATTATTATTATTATTATTATTATTATTATTATTATTATTTTTTGGTGAAAATTGCTCTCAATTATTTATTTATTGCTTCAAGGAGTATTAAACGTTTAATTTTTCGACTTTATCCAAAACAAAATACATAAGCAGACGGTGGACAAATTTTTATTTATATTTTTCTATTTTTTATACCGATATTCTTTATAGATTATAGATACCTTTTTAATTATTGATTTTTATCATAAATTTTTAAAACATAAATAACAATTAAGAAATATTTTATAACCAATTGCTGCTAATTTACCGTCAAAAGTTATTTTATAACCAATTGAGGAGTCTGTACAGTGTACACGATGGACAAAAGGGGTATAAATTCATAAATAATTTCCATATTACTGAAAGACAACGGGAAAGTTAAAATATTTACCTACTTTTATTTATTTATATTATATAATTTTAGAAGGAATTGGAGTTGCCATGCATGAAAGAAGCCATGTGAATTTACGATCTCCAAAGATCCTCCATTAGTTTTCTGTGGGTGATGTTGCAGTGCGTTGGGTCCCATTCAGTAAATAGCACAAAACAGGACCATGGATTTTACTCAGAACTGAACACTTTGCTTCTCAAGTAGACAAATTTGTTTGGACTCTGCTTCGGAAAAAAATATTGTTTGCTTGGCTGTTGCTTTTGTTTGAACCGGAAACGACAATCATCAACATGTTTTTGAAGTTTTTTCTTATTTGTGATTCCTTTTGATTATGAACTGTCAATTTAATTATAAATAGCAAACAATCATGAAATTAATATTAGTATATTAATTTTGGAACTAAAGGTGCAGCTGACGTGGCTAATATACCCTATCCTGATTTACTTACATCCTTTAACATATCCAAAGTTTGAGGTCATATTTTATTTACAGTGATTGAATTTAATGCATCCGACTTTTGCGTTGCAATTTCCAAACGGCAACGTTTGCTTTTCCGTGATGCTCTTTGTTTAAAGCCCAAATAAAGCCCAAAGTTGCTTCTTTAGTTTTCTTCAATTATCCATTTCTTTTTCAAAGAGAGAACAGTTAAAAAATACAAAAAAGTTTACAAAAGTCAAAAAGCTTTATCCTGTTCCAGATAATGTAGTAAACTAACACTTCTCTTGTGAATATTTTGTTCAGATTACTTACAGCATACCCTTCGCTCTAGCATCAATATTCTCCAGCACCTCAGGGGCAGGCCAAGGTAACACAATCATAACTCATAATCCACTTAATTAGTTAAACAATTTTACTAAACTGGAATCTATAAATAAAAGGCCATCTTAATTAAACAAAAATGCATAACCTTTTTATTTTTTGTTTAAAATTTTCAGGGCTATCTCTAGGAGTTCTCAATCTCGCAATTGTCATACCACAGGTTAGAATTAAATTCACTTACTATTTTTTACTATATAGTAACTTCATTTCATATATTTAAATATGAATTATTGACCAAATGTGCATACATATGTGTGTAGATGGTGGTGTCTGTTCTGAGTGGACCGTGGGATGCTCTGTTTGGAGGTGGTAACTTGCCAGCATTTGTGGTGGGTGCCGTCGCGGCTTTAGCCAGTGGCATATTATCTATAATCCTACTGCCATCTCCACCACCGGATTTGGCCAAGGCCGCAACCGCCGTTGGAGGAGGATTTCATTAATCAGTGGAACATTTTCATCTCTCTTTTTTTTGTCCCCGTGTTTAATATGAAAAAAAAAATGAGAATGTTTTTTTTTTTTTTTTAGTTGAAGCCGTTGTGCATAAGGCTTTTTTAGATCTCAACAAATGCTAGAATTGCCATTTTTGTGGCATCAATGACTAATAACAGTCATTTTTAATTGTAAAGCTTGATGAGGCTGTACTCAACCCCCGTGTTGGAGCAGGACCCAGCCCTTTTCTTTATTTATGTGATCTTTGGTACATTTTGGGTTCTCAGAGAGGAATGTAGTGATGAAGTAAGCATGATGCCTGGATGGTTAATCCATTAATCAATAATACTTGTGGGGAGAAAATTCTGAATTGGACTATAGACTACTTTCCCATTTTCTTCTCTATTAATTATTATTACTAGTACGATTATACTAGTACCAATCTCTACTACTTCCATCACAGCGAAAGGAAGGCTTACGTTAATTAATTTGTCATTAAATTTCATAAACAATTACCACTATTTTATGGCTATGAAATGTGGAAATTTTTCTGAAAAAAAACACACACCAATTCTGCCCATCCCAATCAGAATGGGAGATGGAATATTTTTTAGCCAAGCTGTATTTTTGAACATATATATTAAAGTTGAAACCAACTCACGTACTTGTTGATGACCAGTTATCGGATCAGGTTCTAGAAAAAAGGAGGTCGTGGAGCCAAACATTCTAGTTCTAGCATAGCCAGCAAAGATACCTATTTTGCATAATCTTGTAGTTATAGCTTTCTAAGAATACATGTAGCTGTGTCGCACCTGAGATTAATTTGGTCACCTACTTCGAGTGTGTAAGAAAGTTTTGATCATAAACATTTGTTTAAGGAAGAAATTTTAATCTGTCACAGTCACTCAATGCGTTCCTAGGAAAAAAAGCTCCTTGAGTTAATAGTTGAGAAGTCTACTACACTGCCACTGATCCTTGTCGAAAAGTGTGAAATGTGAGAAGCTGAACTGGAGAGAAAAATAGCCATGGCTGAACTCATTGTGTGAGAAATATATTGAATGAATCAAGACTCATTAATTTAAAAGGTTTACCCAATATATATACAAAGTGAACAGAAGAAAAGAAAATAACCGAGTCACTAAACTAACTCTAGTTAATAAGTCACTAACCTAACTCTAGTTAATTATGATCTGGTTCTAAGCTAACAAATTCCTTATTAGTAACTAATTCTTCTAACCTCTCATCATTACATTTAACACCCTCACAAGCGACAATACATGTCAATCATTCCAAGCTTGGCATATGAAGGGGTTTAGTGACGATGTCTGCCACTTATTCTTTGGAAGAAATGGGGAGAAGATGCAACATATATATCATCATGAATTTTGTCACGAACTACATGGAAATCAATCTCGATGTGCACTCATGGAACATAGGATTGGCTGCAATGTGAAGGACAAATTTGTTTTCACAATAAACAACAATAAGAGAAGGATGGCTCATATAGGGTATAATTTTTGCATCAACGTCTATACTTTTATTTTTATTTGAATACATGTTAAAACTTTTACAGAAAAGATATTTAAATACCTCAGAAGATGTTGGACACCGTATTTGCATACGTTTTTGCCTTTTTTATTAGTTTTTTTTCCTCTCTCCCAATCAAATCAAACACTGTTGCTGTGTGTGTGCATACGAAGACGGATCCGCTGACTTTGTTGCGCCAACTGCACCCTGCAGTTGTGTCTGTCTCTCTCCACTTTATTCCCTCTCACATCTTAATTTCTCACTTCTCTCTCCTAATTTACCTCATTTTTTGCCTAAAGGCACCCTGCAGTTCCCGCCACAACTGCAAGGAACCTGTTTTTGTGTGCATACGGTGTGGACTACGGTGTCCACTTTTCAGATGTCAAAATATCAGCACTCAAACTTTTATTAGTTGCCAGACAGTAACACATGAATTGCTTCTCCTTTTGCTAGCACGATCTGCAAAGTGCAAGGATCCCTCAATTGATCAATGATGGGGTAATTTTGAACGGAGTAAAGTAAAGAATAGTGTCAAACAGTCAGGGTCTGTTTGGTTCAAATAAAGGGAGGGGAGGGGAGAGATTTTAATGGAGGGGAGGGGAGGGAAGGGGAAGGGAGAGGAGGGATTTACTTTGATTTTGTGTTTGGTTGGGAGGAGGGAGGGAGGGAGGAAGCCTCGCTTGTTTGGTTGAGGGAAGGAAGGGGTTTTAATGGAGGAAGGGATTAATTTACTTGGTATATCCTTATAGTGTTTTATATTATATTATATATAAGGATATTTCAGTAATTTTATTTTAAATAATTTAATCTCCCTCCTCCTCCAAAACCCCCCACTTTGGGAGGAGCCAAAATTGGCTTAGGAGGGATTTTGCTCCCCTCCCCTCCCCTCTCCTCCCATTAAAAAAATTGAACCAAACAAACATAATTTAAAATATTCCCTCCCCTCCCCTCCCCTCCAAAACCCCCCAACCAAACACACCCCAAAGTCTATTCATTCTATGGTATGAGTCAGCTGAGGTAGGGAAAGATCCGCACTACTGCAATCTGAAGTTGCCACATCTCTATACATAATAGTATATATCCTCCTCCATATATGATGACCAGTCGAAATTTACAGTAACAATATATATATGTCAAACTATTGACCACAAGCCACGTCTCTACAACAATTAACTGCCAATAATTACCACTTTCATAAGAATCCATTCCCTTTCATCACCCTCTCTCTATCATACTCACTCACACACATGCACATACTGATATGCACATACCGCATGCGCATCAGCGCATGAGATTCTTTTCCCATGACATGCGACAGCGACTCCACCCTCTCTCCACCGTTATAAAGCTAACAGCAACCACACCCTCCCGCAAACACGTACGGTCACGATGTCAGGCACAAAACCTTCTTCCCTCCACATGGAGGCTCCGCCTCCCGAATCTAGTCCTCTCCGCAAGATCGTCGCGGTGGCGTCCATTGCCGCCGGGGTGCAATTCGGGTGGGCCCTACAGCTATCTCTTCTGACCCCCTACGTCCAACTACTTGGCATCCCGCACGACAAGGCCAACTATATCTGGCTATGCGGCCCAATCTCCGGCATTCTCGTTCAACCCACCGTCGGCCACCACAGCGACCGCTGCACCTCCCGCTTCGGCCGCCGCCGTCCATTCATCGTTGCTGGTGCAGTCGCCGTCGTCATCGCCGCCTTCCTCATCGGCTACTCCGCCGACCTCGGCCACGCGTTCGGCGACTCCCTTGCCAAGAAAACCCGCCCCCGCGCCATCGCCATCTTCGTCGTCGGCTTCTGGATCTTCGACGTCGCCAACAACATGCTCCAAGGTCCCCTGCGCGCTTTCCTCGCCGACCTCGCCGCCGGCGATCAACGAAAAACCCGCACCGCGAACGCTTTCTTTTCATTCTTCATGGCCGTCGGCAACGTCCTCGGCTACGCCGCAGGTTCCTATGGCGGCCTTCATAACATTTTCCCATTCACGAAGACGAAAGGCTGCGACGTATCCTGCGCGAACCTGAAGAGTTGCTTCTTCATCTCGGTCACTCTGCTGCTAACACTTTCCACGGCAGCAATGCTCTACGTGAAGGAGGAAACACTGTCGCCTGAGAAAAACACTAGCGAGGGCGACGATGGCGGTGGTAGCATGCGTTGTTTTGGAGAGTTATTCGGTTCGTTTAGGGAACTGAAAAAACCGATGTGGATTCTTTTGTTAGTTACGAGTTTGAATTGGTTTGCGTGGTTTCCTTTCTTTCAGTTCGATACTGATTATGTGGGGAGAGAGGTTTATGGTGGAAAAGTTGGGGAGAGTATATTTGATACAGGGGTGCGGTTGGGTACGCTGGGGCTCATGCTGAATAGCCTGGTACTTGGTGCGACGTCGTTGAGCGTGGAGGTGTTGGCGCGTGGAGTTGGGGGAGTGAAGAGGCTTTGGGGAATTGTTAACTTGTTGCTCGCGACTTGTTTGGGGATGACTGTTTTGGTGGCCAAGTTGGCTGAGCATTCTCGCCGCTACGCCGTTGGTCACACGGAGCCCCTCCCGCCCCCCGGGGGAATCAAGGCCGCCGCTATTGTTCTGTTTACCCTCCTCGGAATCCCTCTTGCGGTAACTATTTCAAATATTATCCAGTCACTTCTTTTCTTTTACCTTTGATTGTTTATCACTTTAATTAATTAGTTTATTTATTCAAATTCAAATAATAATAAAATACAACCAGGTAATTGCACTGCACGAGTTGTTTTATTTTAAGAAATATAAAAAAATAATAAAAATTAGTTTAGTCAAGATAAAAAAATAAATGAAAATATTGAAAATGTAATTATTTGAAACTCTTAATTTTATAAAATATTAAAAATTTACTTAATTGATGAAAATAATAATTTCATGATAAAGTTGTAATTTTTTTTATATATGCTCGAATTTTAAATGTTTTGTTGTGTTAAATTTCAATCAAACACATTTATTATTGATTGAATTTTTTTTAAAAATAAACAAAAAAACTTCTCACTCTCAATTCTCTTACGAGTTTCTCCCAGATTTAAGGGTCTGATTGTTTAAGATTAAAAAAAGTGATTTTCGATCAAAATAATTTAGAGATTATTTATAAAAGATTTTTAAATAAAGTGGAAGCTAATTTGTATTTGTTAAATATCACAAAAATTATTTTTTTTATTTTCTCTCTCATCTTAGCATTCATTGAAATCAGATTATTTTTGAAAAGCTACTTCAAATAGCTTTTTATTATAATCAGATTTCAGCTTATATTTAGATTTTGATGATTTCTAAAAGCTATAACAAATAAATAAAAATTCTTAAAAAGTGATTATTTATTTAAATAAAGTAAATTCATAAAATAATCTGAAACAAATGGGCTCTAAGACTTATTTATTTTAGATTAAAAAAGTGATTTTGATACAAAATAATTTAGAGATTTAAAATTAAAAAAAGTAAAAATGATTTTTTTTTAAAAATAATTTAGTAATTTTCTATCCAAACAAGTTTAAAATGATTTTTTTAATAAATAATTTTTTTTTTATTAACAAACATAAATTACTTTTATTTATTTTTTTAAAATTTCTGAATTATTTTATATCAAAATCACTTTTTTTTAATCTATAACAAACGAGTCCTAAATCAGGAAAAAAACGCAAACGGGAAATTGGGAGTACGAATGACCTTTTATTTATTTTAAATTTCAAATTCAGTTTTAATTTTTAATTTCTCATTCGTACAATTAATTTAATGATTTCTCATCCCATGGGAATGAGAGATATTTAGGAGAGAATTCGAATCCAAAAAAAGTGTATATCAAGACACTATTTTACTTTAGACACTCTCACGCGGATCCTCTTTTCTGGATGAAAATTTAAATGTAATTATTGAATTTTCATCCAGAAAGTTTAAATACCACCTAATTTTATTTACTCGTTACTCATATTTTAATTTTTAAAATAAATTAACTAGCCATGCATGAAAGAACGCACGTAAATTTGCCATCTCCAAACATCCTCCTCTAGTTGTGTTATTTTTATTTTTATCTAGATCCTCTTGAGCCAATTCACTCTCCAGTTTTGGGTATGTCTCTTTAATCCTTAGCCTCATCTTCTCCCTCATCTCTCTTTCTCTTTCTCCACAGTCCACTCTTTACTTTTTTAAAACTGGAGAGGTCGGAGGGATCCTAATACTTATTTTTTGTGGGTGAGGATGGTATTCCAGAGTGCTGGGTCCCAACCAGAAAAAAAACAAAACGGGACCAAGAATAGTTTGAGACAAAATTGAAGACTTGGAGTAGCTTCTCAATTCGACAAAATTATTTGGACCCTACTTAGAATTTCATTCCTTTTGCGCTTGTTTTTGTTTCAAACATTTTGAATTTTTTTCCTGATTGTGATTTCGTAGATGGTTTTGATTATGTTGATTAGTTTGAAGTATTTTGATTATAAACTGTGAATTTAATTATAACTTTTTTTTTATAGGCAAATGTTAGTAATTGTTAGTAATTGTTAGATTAGTGGCTTGGGATGGGTTTGAACCCACACATCTTATGTCTCCCAACTCCTACACCCTTTCCCCCAAACCAAGCCAACCACCTTATGACTCCGAATTTAATTATAACTATGTCAACGTTTTGAGTGATGGTTTTATACACACTCATATCACATATGAGAACTATCATTTATTGCGAAAAATAAGAATATTTAATTATAATTATAAGATTTAAAACTTTAAAATTCATATTACATCTTTCATTATATAAAAAATAATGCGATTTTTTATTTTAAATTGATTTTTTTTTTAATTTGAATCTGTAATATTATATGATCGTCTCACTGCTACTCTACTTCAATTTGGGTTTGTGGCTAGGGATGTCAAAGCGGGTTGAGCCTAACGGGCCGGCCTACCACCAGCCCAAAATGAGCTAGGTTGGGCTACGACATATCAGCCTACCAACCCATCTAGCTCAACCCGCCTAACTCGTCAACATGTCAGGTTAACATATATTTTTTGTTTATTTATTTTCTTATTTTCTACTCCTTCCGTCTCATTTTAGTTGTCCTTTTTAAAATATTTTATTGTTTCAAATTACTTGTCTCTTTAGAAAATAAAAAAGAATTAATTACTTCTTTTTCAACAATACCCTTTGTATTTCAACCAACTATATTAACGAATTTTTTCTACTTAACTACTCCACTACTCCAATTAATACAGGGTATTTTAGTCAAATGGCGTCATTTTATCATGAAAATTTATAAACTCAATCATTTTCTTAAGAGGTGTGCATAAATTAATAGGATAAGTAAAATGAGACGAGGGAGTAACAAATATCCTTCTTGTTTTTACATATTTTGGGCAGATCAGTCAGTCATTTGGTCCGTTTTAAGCGGGTTGACCGGCCATTTTGGTCTCATTTTAGTCTGAATTTCAGTTTTTATATTTATTTTTTGTTTTTTGATTTTTTTAACGTGCTGGTCCAGCAGCCCATGACGGGACGGGTTGGGTTCAACATCTCAACCCACCATTCTTGATGGGCCGGGTTGGGCCAGCCCATTTTGTGTAATCATGCAAGGTTCATTTCTGAAATACAATTCAGTTTGTCATTATCTGAAATTCTCAATTCGCTCTCTCGATAATATGGAATTAATTAAATTGTTATTTTATTGATTGATAAAATAATAATGAAACAAAAAGTTATTTCCAGAGAAAAAGTATGATTAAAACAGTAGTGATGTGATACTGTATATGAGCTTTGGAAAAAAAAATCTTACTTTATAATATGCTTTTAAAATATTAAATTAGATTACTAAATGACAATCCAATCATGACATTAATTTTGGAGCAAGGGTGCAGATGAAGTCACTCATATACCCTATCCGGTTTAGATTCTTTGATTGAAATGAGAAAAATATTTTCCTTACACCTTTTTTTTTATCCCTTCTCTTACATTTTTTTTTTTGATAAAAAATGGTAGAAAAGAAACTCAAACTTTAACACGACAACGGTGTAAAGAATACTTACTTCTTCTTGCAAATAGAAGATACGATTCTTTTACTTATCCGTAGTTTGAGGTCACCTTTTAATTAAGGTGACGGTATTTAATGCATTCACCTTTAGCTTTTCCGTGAAACTCTTTGCAGTTTAGATTACAAAAGCAAGTTCTTCAATCTTCATTTCTCTCACTTTATCCATTTCTTTTCCAAAGGAAAAAAAAAACAGTTACAAGTGCAACCGACCAAGACCAACGCTTTTGCAAAACAAAAGCAAGCAAATTAAAGTAAAAAGGCTTTATGCATGGCAAGACACTAAGACCATCTACATCAGGGGATCCAATCCTCACAATGCTTGAGCAAGATCGATGCCTTTTTTATATTTGCCGTTGGAGAGCAAGATTCCCACGATGCCAATGAAGCATCGATGCCAGTTTGGGCATCGCTTCTTGCCTCCATGCATTGTTGTTGTTTTTTTTTTTTAATATAACCGTTGAAACAAAACGTTGAGTTTTTTTATTTTTTTATTAATAAACTATTTTTTTAATAATAAACTATTAATAAAATATAGATGTGAGGTTATTTGTGGGACCCATTTAAGATCTTTTTAGGAGATACTCTATTGGAGAGATGAAATGCTTATGAGATGCTTAAATTAAAAATGATAAATATGAGTAATGTGGAGAAGTGAGACCCACCTAAGCATCTCACAATGGATGCTACCGTTGTGGATGCTCTAACACTCTATGCATGTGTTTCAGATTACTTTCAGCATACCCTTTGCTCTGGCATCTATATTCTCTAGCACCTCTGGGGCAGGCCAAGGTAAGAACAATCACAATCATAATCCACTCAGCTAAACAATTTTACAATTCTTAAACATAAATACATACATATCCTTTTTGTTTCTTGTTCAAAATTTTCAGGGTTATCTCTAGGAGTTCTCAATCTTGCAATTGCCATACCACAGGTTAGAATTAAATTCACTTCATATTTTTCCACGTAGTAAATTTACTTCACAGGTTTAAACCTTACTTAGTGTGACTTATTGACTAATCATTGTGATCACATATATGTATATATGTATGTAGATGGTGGTGTCTCTGACAATTGGAAAATGGAATGCTCTATTAGGAGGTGGTAACTTGCCAGGCTTCGCGGCAGGTGCTGTGGCGGCTGCAGCGAGTGGTATATTATCCTTAGTGTTGCTGCCATCTCCACCGCCGGATTTGGCCAAGGCTGCAACTGCCGCTGGAGGAGGCTTCCATTAATCAGTGGAATGGAACTGTCATTTTAGTAGTTGCGGAGTTTGATGAGGCTGTAGCTGTATACAACCCTGTTTTTGTGCATTAATTCCTCTATTTATGTGTGATACTAGCTAGTTTGTACATTTTGAGTGCTCTGAGGAATGTGGTGACAGAGTAAGAACACGTGGACGGTTGATCCATTAATAATAATTATAATACTTGTGCGGAGTAGAAAATCATGAATTGGACTAGACTGGTCTATTTTTCCTATTTCCCCACTCACTTTCCATTGTCGTCTTCTTTAGTGATTGCTAGGTCTGTCAAAGCAATATTTCCATCATAGCGAATGGAAGGCTTAAGTGCTTATTTGCCAATATTTTTTTTTTGTCATTCAGTTTTATAAATAATTACTACTATTTTATGGCTGGGAAAAAAACTGCTATTTTATGGCTAAGAAGTAGTTGTGCATTTCCAGTAATAATCATACTATTCTTGAATTTCTTTCTATAGTTAACCGTAAGAATTAACTCACATCACTTACTCACCTAACAACAATTTTGCTGCTCGTTAATGGATATACCAAGGTGTTGCAACTTATTAAATATCAACTGAATTTTATTAACCATAAATTTGAATATTATTAACCATAATTTTTAGGTGTTCAAATATAATCTACATGTACATTTGAACACCTAAAAATCATGGTTAATGACGTTCAAAATCATGGTTAATGAAGTTCGATTGATGGTTGATTAGTTGCGACACCTTGGCAGGATTTAGATCTTCTAAAGTGAGAAAAGTGTAAAAAGGGTAATCTTAATCATTAATGAAAAATTTAAGGGTTGGTTTATTATTCGTGTACATGTAATATCAACCCTTGATTTTCTCATCAATAGTTGAAATTACTTACTTTATACACTAAAGTGAATTGCTCACTTTAGAGGATCCAAATCTGTATCTCTTTTAACCAAATTCAGTATTTCATTAACCACGCATGTAAACTGCATTAACCACCAAAATTGATTTCGATTTTTGGTGTCCCTAGTTGATATTATAATAACACAACTGTATATTATATGATCTTGCTATTTTTTTTTCTTTCTTTTCCACCCCTTGACTTCCTTTCTAATCGTAGAAAAATGCTCTGAGAAAACAGAGTGCGACTTGGAAGCAACACAGTAGAAGAAGATATTATGTGAATCCTCCAAGTATTTGCTTGCTTCATTGATCAAAATAAAAATAAAGACCTATTGACCTATTTGTTTAATGAAAGAATCAACCGGGTTAATACCCAAAAAAAATGGGGTTTGAGGCTTTGAGCACGTTACAATACCGGAAATTGCCTCATGGGATGTTGAGCTGGCTCTTAAGTCATTAGCCTCATGGGCCGTTTATATGGCCAAAGCCCATTCCGGAAGAAAACTTATCATAAAATCTGATTTTTTTTTCATTCAGCACATTCAGAACTATATTTTCTGTAACCAAGGATACTTTGGCGCACCAATTATTTTTTAAAGAAGGAGCTTAATTCAATTCACTAGAAATCAAAAATGCCAATACAATGTGGAATGTGATAAAAATTTCGAGGGCTAGCCATGAATGGGGTTGCTCTCGCTAAATTATGAGTCACCTTATTTGCTTACCTCCTAATGAACTTCGCATTAAGGTTCGAAAAAGAAGATAATAACGTCTTGCACTCTTCTAAAATAGCACCTAGTTTAGAAAGGTTATCTCTATTGTGGTTCAAGTGGTCAACCGCAAATTTACCAAGTTACAATCCATTTTAATAATGACATTGTCTAAACCAAGTTCATAAAGCCAATGGAAAACATGAAGTGAGCTAGCAGCCTCCCCTTCTCTGACGGGAAAATATTGTGATGCATATCGGGTTCGGCCAGCTACAAACTTCCCTTGATGGTCTCGAATACACAAAGCATACAAGTGTATCCCTATTCATTGAAAAATCTGCATCAATATTACGTTTAAGGATACCTTCAAGTGGTGGAGTCCAAAAATCCTCATGCTGAACCATTGGAGCAGTAGAGCGCCAAGAATTAATTTGTTGAGCTCACGGCCAGACTGAATGGAAAGATAAATCTCGCTCCACAATTTGCCTTGGTGCGGTAGTATTGTTCTCCCATATCTTTGCATTTCTATTCCTCCAAATTCCTCGTAATACCATTGCAAAATTCACCCTCCCCGAAGTGCTTAGATTGTTCAGGACCATAAAGCACAAATCCTTAAAAGTCTTGGTCCTTGTTTGCAGCATTGAAATGGTTTCCCAAAGTTGACATTTTCTCCAACCTTTGCAGGTCGCATTACCTTGGCCAAATGAGTGTTGAATGCTCGTATGGGCGGTAAAATGATCTATTTATTCATCATTCATCCATAAAAAAATCTATCCATTACAAACAAAAAAACTAAATGGATTGGATCCAATCCATCCATTTAATTTAATGGATGGTTAGTCATTTCTCCACTATTTTTATAAATCAATTGGATTATACTACGGGTGGCAAATGTATGGAATGAATTATCTTTTGAATTGATGATAAAAAATATTTTTAATCATAAAAAATATTTTCAATACAAAAAATATTTTAATCAAAAATAAATTTAATCATAAAAAATATTTTAATTAAAAATATTTTTCTCTCCAATCTTTCCCCTCTCTCCTCTCATCTCTCTCCTCTCTTTCCCTCTCTCTCATCTTTCTCTCCCCTCTCTCTCATCTCTCCTCTCTCTCTCTCTCTCTCCCTCCCTTCTATCTCTCATCTCCTCCACAAGTTCCACAAGTTGTGGGTGTGAGCATCCACAAGTTCCACCTCCTCCACCGCTTTTCTCAACTCACTGAAGTCCATTATTTCTCTCTCTTTCTCTCTCACTCACTGTGTGTATCAGTGTTTTCTCACTGTCTCGGAACTGCTCAGAGTCCTTTTAGTTAGGGAGTGGAGTATACATTATATTATTATTATTATTATTATTATTATTATTATGCTAAGATATAGTTGGCAGCAACACATTATTCAATTGTAAATTTTAAAAATTCCAGTTTGTAATTAATTTTCTTGATGGGGCTAATACCGACGACCGACTAGGGAGAGCAGTCAGTGGTAATGAAAAACGTGATTGAATCCATGGGAATGTGACTGGGACCTATTTTAATTGGTTTAACTAGTTTTGAAACCATTTATAAAACGGTTGACAATAACCAAACTGATTTTGGGAAAAAAATATATGATTTTGGTCCAGAAGTGTGATTCTTGTGAAAGAGGGAGAGAGATGGGGAGAGAGATAGGGGAGACAGATGAGAGAGGGGGAGAGAGAGAGGAGAGGGATAGGGGAGAGAGAGAGAAGAGAGGGGAGGGAGAGAGATATGGGGGAGAGAGATGAGAGAGGGGAGTAAAATATTTTTTTATGATTAAAAATATATTTTTTGTAATTAAAATATTTTTTATGATTAAAAATATATTTTATGATTAAAAATATTTTTTTATGATTCAAAATATTTTTTTTTTTGTAATTAAAATATTTTTTATGATTAAAAATAATTTTTATGGATGAATTGGATATCCATCTATGAAAAATTTGTTAATGGATGAATTAGATGGTTTTTTTTTTTTAATGGATGATGGATGAATTGGATTTTCTTGATGAAATTTTAATAGATGGTAAATGGATAAATGGATTTTTTCAATCCATCCATTAGGATCTATTTAAAAAATTATTCAATCCATCTATTTTGCCACCCCCAAATACTCTTCCACATACCTTACTCAATTAGTGTTTTTGCCTAATGAGATTTGTAGGAAGATTGAGATGTCAATAAGGGGTTTTGTACGGGATTCCAATCCTAACCAGAGGAAACGGGACGCTATCTCACGTGAGAATTTCTGCTTTCCTAAAAGATTAAGGTGGGATGGGTTTCAAGGATATGCAACTCTCTATTAAAGTTCTCATAGTGAAATTGGCATGGACCTTGCCATCTAAACCTGAGGTTCTTTGGGTCAAAATTTTGAGGGAGAAATATAGTTGCAGTGATGATATTTTCCTTATCGTTGAACATAAGTGACTAGCCTCTGAGGTTTGGAAAAGTATATCCAAGGTGTGGAATGATGTACAAGTTGGTATTTTGTAGGGTATTGGTAGGGAGTTGTTTGTTTCTAGAAGGAATCTTGGCTCCATTAGGGAGAATTTTGTTGAATTTTGCAGTAGTGAACTTAATTAATGAGTTGCTAAAAATGAAAGTTAGCTTCTGTTCCAGAGAAGGCGTCGTAGAAATGACAAGCCTTATTGGACTATGTCCTTTGATGGGTCCTTTAATGTCAAATCTGCCTATGCTATGCTTGTTGGTTTTGCAGATCAAAGGAGATATAGCAAATGGGAAAAAATTTAGAAGTTGTCAAGGGATCAAATAATAAGATGTTTCCGCTTGACTTTGGTTAATGAGGGCTTGAAAACCAATCATAAGAAGGTGCAATATGGGAAATTCATTCGTTTGTCCCTTATGTGACTCGACCGAGGAGACTGAAACTCATGTTTTAAGAGATTGTTGGTTTTTTTTATCTAACAGGTGTAATTTGCAGCAAATATTACCAAAATGGTGTAGTTTAAAAAGTATTTATCAAATAGGATAAGTCGTACATATTATGTACGATTTTTCTTTTTTCCTTTAAGAAAGTCGTACATGGGATGTACGACTTCACTTTTTTATATGGAAGTCGTATATGAGGTTGACGACTTTAATATTTTAATAATTTTTTGGAAGTCATATATCCCATGTACGACTTTGTATGAGAATTTCGTAAAAAATGGTACATGGGGTGTACGACTTTCCCTATTTATTATTTAATTTAATTATGTTAAATATAATTATATATATATATATAAATTTTATATACTATAAATACGTTAATATAATTAATTTTTATATATCTATATAGAAAATTATAAATTAAATCATATTTACTATAATTTTATCTATATCTATAATATATTACGTGTGTGTGTGTATATATATATTGATGAAAGTATAAATTTTCACTAATATATATATAAAAGTAGCTATATATTATTTCCTCAAAAAAAAAGTAGCTATATATTAATATAATTGTAGTTATATTTATGATCCGGACGTGATCTCGGCTCGATGAAATAAGTAGCATTGACAAAGTGACTGAAATGTCACATCACCTTGTGGGCTACAAATTAGTCCAAATCATATCAGAGAGGGTAATCATCAAATATAACTCTTAAATACATACAAGAAGAGATCTTGACGTGACTCTTGCAGATAGAGATCTCAGAATGCTTTTGTAGGTAACCACCCCCACTGTGGTTTGTCAGAGCTGAGAGGTGGCTTGCACATTCTAGATCATCGATGAGGAGCCTCAATTCAACTTGCAACCCACCAGTGAATTAGAACTGGAAAAAAATATTTGTTATATATAAAATTATAGTAAACAAATTTAATTAGAATATTTATTAATTTTATAAATGTATAAAAATTAATTATATTAATGTATTTATAGTAAATATAATTAACATATAAATACACACACACATGTATATATAACTATATTAAAATAATAAATTTATTAAATAAGAAAAGTCGTATACTCCATGTACGACCTCATTTTTTTACAAAATTTTCATGCAAAGTTGTACATGAGATATACAACTTTCAAAAAAAATTATTAAAATGTTAAAGTCGCCAACCCCATATACGAGATGTACGACTTTCTTAAAGGAAAAAAAGCAAAGTCGTACATGTGATAACTCTTAGAAATAAGAGTTATCCATGCCCTTTTAGCATTAAATCATGTAATCCTAGAGAATTTTAGAGTCATTTGTTGGTAAAAATCAGTAAATAGTTTGTTTCTTGTGCTTGGGACTGTTTTGAGGCACTTTGGTGCCTTTGTGAAAATTTTGACTTGTTTTGGAGCTACGCAGGATTTTATTGAGAAAAGTCAGTGCTAAGTCTAGTGCCAAGACACCTGATCCTCATGAAAGTAGCTACTGGAAATGAACAAACAAGTACTAGGAAAGTGTACAAGTTGAGCTGGTAGTACTGATTCTTGTCCTTTAGACGTAAGGAGGGGTGTCCTCAGCTGGTCCCCACCTCACGCGTGTGACGCTCTCAGCAGAAAGGAATGTCCTTTGTTTTTGGGCCTAAAAGGAACATGTTTCTCTCATGATACAATGCTTTTCAGCCCATTAGGAAAGAGGCTATAAAAAGGACACTGACCTAATCAGAGGGAGCAAGCTGGTTGTAACACCCCGCCTAATTTAATTATTTACCTAAATTAATTTAGGCTTTAATATGCTCTAAATTGATTGTTGAGTAATTAAATTAAGGAAGTATTTATAAATATTTAGGGTGTGAATAGAAATGGCAAATTGAAAATGTGAGTACAAGGAAGGACTATTTGGTATTTTAGATAAGCTAAATGAGGGGCATAATGGTCTAAACCATTATTTTATTTTCTTCTTTCCCTTTGTCTTTCGCCCTCCAGCCCTTATTCTCTCTCTCTCTCTCCCTCTCTCTCGATTTTTATGAAAAAAGGGGAAGGGAAGAAGAAAGAAGAGAAAAAGGGGAAGTTTAGGGTTTAAGTATTTGGAGAAAAAAAAGAGGAAATTGGTGGATTCACTTCAATCCTTGCTTGGGAAGAAGATTGGAGCTGAGCTTTTAGCTATTGGGTGAAGTTTTGAGTTGTCCTAGTTGAAGAACAAGGGAGCTGCGAATTGGAAGAAAGGGAGAAAGAAGAAGATCAAGCTTCTCCATATTTGGCTCAACTTCTTGAGCAATTGATAGTGAGTTCTTCTTCTTTAGGTGGTGGGTAACCATAAGACCCCCATTAGGTTTTTCATTTCCTTGTCACTTGGTGTGATTCATATGTCTTCTTTGATTTCTTAGGAGATGTTGGTTGGAAATGATTTGGTTGTGTGTGTTGTTCACATTTGATGATATTATGATATCTAAAATATGTTTTGCCCATGACTAAAATGTGTGCAATTTGATAATTCTTCAATGTATTATGTTGATACTTGGTTTGGATTGTTTGGGAGAAATTGGTGTGGTTGGATTTTGGGTGTTTTGGGTGTTGTTTTGAGAATTATGATAATCGATTATGAATGTTCTGTCTCTTTTCTGTGATTTGAAATTTTACAATAATCGATTATGTAATTGTCATAATCGATTATGACATCGCTAATAACCGATTATGTAATCGATTATGACATTTATAATCGATTATCACCCAAATTCTCTTAAGAAACTGAATTTTCGAAGCATAATCGATTAGGGCTTACCCATAATCGATTATGTCAGTTTTAATTCTAATTTCTACTCATTTTGGATGTTGTTCTCCTACTTTCAACCTAGTGCAGTATTTTAGCCACTTGAAAGGTTGTCTGTTTGGTTATGGATGAATGACCAAGCTAAATAAATGCTTATATGTGAACACGCTCAGCATTTCAGTGGACCAAATGGGTTGCACTGTGTAGCTAGGGTGTAAATTTGGTGTGATTATTGTTTGTGGATCATAACGACGGCAAGGAGATTCTCGGGGAGTTAAGCCTCCGGTACCCGTGTTCGAACCTTGCCTAGACTCTGCAGGGGCCAGAGTAGTCATGTGAGTGGCATGCTCAGCATTTCTGTGGGGCCTAATTAGTGTCTGCACAGTGTAGCTGGGGTGTTGTTTGTAGCTAGATCATATTGTGTTTGTTTGTGATTAGATTTAGGATTAGATTAGGATTAGTCTTTAGAATAGACATAGGTTTATGCTTTCTTAATTATTATTGTTATGTATAAATTATACTGTATTTGGAATTAGTGTTGGTGAGGGGTCCGTAAAGGACTCACTGAGATTTTATCTCACCCCTTTTTATTTGTTTTTTAGATAAGCATGTACCGGAGGATAATTAGGCATTGCTGAAGGCCTGATACTCCTAGCTTCGGGTTGATATTGGAATTGTAGACTCTCCTTTATCTTTTGGATTTTGGAAACAACTTACTTGTATTTTGTATTCCAAGTACTTGGATTTGGAAAGTTGTAATCTAATTTCTAGAGTATTGACTATGGTCAAAGTTTGGACTTGTAATTTTATTAACAAGTTTAAATTAGTTGTAACTCTTGTGCCATTAATGTAAATTTGTCGTTATTTCAATTAATTTTGAAGCATGGGCATTACACTAGTACGGTGGGAATCCCTAGGGCAAAAATTGTCTCCTTGGTAGGAACACCCGCAACACTCTTCTTCTTCCTAAAACCTCACCATTAACAAAAGCTTGAAGCTATTTTCCTTGGAGGACACTACCAGATCAGATGCAAAATGGAGCAGCAGCAGGCAAACATTGCTGAAGTAGGGAGATCTCTCATCTTGACAGAGCTGGGAGTGATCTCTTCTTGCTGTTTTCACATTTTCTCTGTAATGGTTCTGATCTAAGGTTTGGGTCCCATGGATCTATTTTACAGCACTTGTTTTTGTCCTTTTGTCTTTAAACTCACCATGAGCTAATTTTCTCTAAGTTAGGATGAAGTGAAATTGTATTTGAACTTTGTTGATTTAAGTCTACCATATCTTTTAAGCACTTTTAACTCATGCGCTTTTATATCTTGAATGTTTGATTTAAGTCTGATCATCTTAGGTTAAGTACGCATATGTTTAATGCTGAAAGGGTTTAACATATTGATTTCATGAGTTAATGTGAAATAAATTAATGAAGGACACTTTAATTAATCTTGATTAAACTAGATATAGACAATCAATTTCACAGTGTTTTGAGTCACACTTAATATTCAGGGGTGAACATAATGAGGGCTTAGACATAAGGTACTTTTTACTTAACCCTGTAATAAGTGACTGAAAGACACATACATTAGTGCTCTGGGCTCAGGTGCTATGACACTCACAGGTAGCACTTAATCAACGTGGTGATAATATCATGGATTTGATATCCTATCTGTTCCACTTCTGAATTTTACTCAATACTTGTTTATTTACTTCTCATTTTATTTTACCACTTGAACAAAAACTTGATGTTTATTTACCGTTTTTCTTATTTACTCACTAAATCACTTGCTAGTTAAAAAACTTGTGAAATGACTTAATCAATCCTTGTGGGAACGATCTCACTTACTCTTTATTACTTGTTGACAATGTATACTTGTACATTAAATTTTTCACAACAACATAATATGTACGACTTACCCCATTTTAGTAAATACTTTTTAAACTACACCATTTCGGTAATTTTTGCTTAAAACTATACCACCCAGGTAAAAAAAACCGAGATTGTCGTAGTGTCGTCGATGCATGGAGATTATGTTGTTTTGAATTGGAATGATAACCTTAAAGCTTGGATTTGGCGTAATTTTGGCATTCAAAGTGGATGTAACTTTGCAAACACCCTTTGGTGTATTTGGTATGCCAGATATCTTCATGTTTTCGAAGGTTAGCAATTCAATCCAGGGCATAAGGCGAGAATGGAGAAGTTATTTGATTCCAAGGGAGAAATCGTTAACTGGTGGAAGGGAGATGAGTTGAGGTATGATTTGGGACCCATTGGATGGTCATTCCCTAATAGCAATGTGATTAAAGGGATTTTCCAAAATATAAGTTGGAAGGTTGTTAATTCGTAATATTATATATATCTAACGGTTAGTGATTTGCAACAACCATTGTGTTGGTCCAGTGGTTTGGGCGCTGGACTATATATCTAACGGTTAGTGATTTGCAACAACCATTGTGTTGGTTTAGTGATTTGGGCGCTGGACTTGTGACCATTTGGGTTGCAGTTCGAATGCAAACTGATGCATTTTTTGGATGTTTTCTGACTGTTTTAATTAAAACGGAAATAAAAGGCGAAAAATTGCATCGGATGGGAATCGAACCGCGCACCTTCTAGTGAAGGGGCGCAAGGACCAACCACCAAGCCATGGGTCGCATTGTGTCAAGTGTGGAACGTTATTAATATATAATGTTTCGAATTAACCAGTGTTAAAAACTCTTGGAGAGTTGTTTCCCTTCACAAAGTGACATGAGTTGCTCTATAAATAGAGGCACTCCACATGCAGAAAATATACGAATTTTATTGCTTTCCTTGCCATTATCAAATTCTAAATCATTTCTTCTCTTCTCTAGTGCACGAGAGTTAGTGAAGAAACTTTATTCTGTAAACTATTATTGATTGATAGGCTTGAAGTGTGTGTGCAAACCACTTCAAGGAATCCAAAGTATCCTGAAGGGGATTCGCCAAGAACCCTGTTGCATCCAATTTATTAAGATTGGTGGGGGCGAATCGAACCTAAAGCTTAGTGTTTCACACACGCTTTGGATTTATTTGTGCAACCATTTTCTTCTCTTTCATTGTTTAGGTGCTGCAGAATCTCCCACAACATCTCCATCAATTCAAGGTTCCAACAATTCAATCTAGGGCATGAGGCGAGAATGGAGAAGTTATTTGATTCCAAGGGAGAAATCGTTAACTGGTGGAAGGGAGATGAGTTGAGGTATGATTTGGGACCCATTGGATGGTCATTCCCTAATAGCAATGTGATTAAAGGGAATGTAGATGGCTCAATTTATTTGGGAGGTAGATATGCTAGTTACGAAGGTGGCTTTTGTGATGAGGTTGGGATTTGGCTTCTTGGTTTGCTAGGAGCATTGGAAGCTCTAATATGGCAGAGCCATGGAGTTTCTTCTCAACACTGGGGCTAGCTTGGGAAAGAGGCTTTCAGAATATTGTTTTGGAATGTGACTCTATATCAGCTCTTAAAATTTTATGTGGCGAACTGCTTGTTACCGATCATTGTTTCGCGAGTGAGTGCTTAAAGGAGGAGTATTTGGGAAAAAATCTTGGTGTGCCCAACTTCATCATGTATATAGAAAAGGGGAATAGAATGACATATAGATTAGCTAATTTTGCCTACTCCTTAGATATTGATCGTCGTATTCTTGAAACACCTCCTCATGGTGTGTGAGTTTGTTGTGGCAAGATGTGCTTCGCGGTTGCCACCCCAGAAACATTTCATGTAATAAAAAAAAAAAAGTTATGTGAAGTGAGGAGTTACATACAATGCAAAATTTTTGCAAAGTGTCATTACCCTTATACAAAGGAAATGACTTTTGTACACACAAATTGACACAAAAATGGACACAACGTATTTCCGTACGTGTGCGGATCGTATGTCCGTACATGTACGAACAACATTTTTTTTTTAATTTTTTTAATTTTTTTTAGATTTTTTTAAACTGGTTAAATTTTATTTTTTTTGCCATTAACCAGATAATGAACTGCATTAACCAGATATTTGAACTTGATTAACCAGATAAAAAAAGTTTCAGGATTTGGCATTAACCAGATAATGAATAGCATTAACCAGATAAATGAACTTCGTTAACCAGATAAATAAAATGTTGGCATTCACCAGATAATGTGAACCATTTATTTATCTGGTTAACGAAGTTCACTTACCTGGTTAATGGTTCATATTATTTGGTTAATGCTAACCCTGAAGTTCATTATTTATCTGATTAACGAAGTTCATGTATCTGGTTAATGCAGTTCATTATTTGGTTAATGACAAATATTTTTTTAAACAGTTAAAAAACCTAAAAAAAATTGAAAAAAAAATACTGTGCCCGTACAGTACGGACGTTGTGTCCAAAATTTGTGTCCATTTTGTGTACAAATAACGTGACCCCTATACAAAATAGCAATTCAAAAGCACCTATATTATGTAAATAAGGACATTCAAGAAGTCGTAGCAAGTTCCAAATAGCTCCTATCCACCGTTGCTTTTTCTTATTGCTATTGCTATATCTACGGTTGTCATCGATCGCCCTACTTGGGTTTTTTCTTTTGGATTTTCCCATACTAGACCGAGTCAGAAATATGTACCAAAGAGAATTAAAAGAAGTGTAAGGCTGAAGACGAAGATGAAGACAGCAACTGGTTTCTTTTCTTTCGTATCTCCCTTCACCATTCCAATGTTCTCTATTCTATTTCTCTCTCTACTTTCTCTCTCTAAAAGAGAGAGATAGAATAGAATAGAAACCGCACCTAACCCGCTACCTTCCTCCTTCCACATCTTGCTCCTCCAGCATGCTGGTAGTGCCTCCCAAACCCATCAACACCGTCACCATCACAATCATGCTCGGCTTCACCTTCTTCATCCTCTTCTTCTCCGGTTTCCTCCACTTCCCTTCCGCTTCCCCCTCTCTCCCACCCTTTGACCGTTCCCTAACTTCCGATACCCGAACCGTCTCTGAACCCTTCACCGATCTGGTGGCTACCTTCAGGAAATGGGACTCCCGAGTGGGTTGTGCTCGCTTCAGAGAGAAAACCAATGGGGTCTCCCTCAACTACTCAAAGGTTGTTTCTTTGCAAGAGATTGGTGGTGATTCCGCATGTGGGGGTTTGACACTTAACCATGTTAGCGTTTTGGTCAAAGGGTGGACTTGGATTCCTGATAATTTGGATAATTTGTACTCGTGCCGTTGTGGGTTGAGCTGTTTGTGGACTAAATCGCCTGTTCTTGCTGACAAGCCTGATGCTTTGTTGTTTGAATCGTCTACTCCTCCGATTCAGGTACCTTTCTGGTTGAGATGTTTCATTAGTTTGATTGGATTAGTTGGAAATGTTAATGGGTATGCTAGTTTTATTCATGAACAACATTTTGATATGCTTGATTTTGCAATGATGGTGGGTCTTTTGGAGTTGAAATAGAAAATTGAATGTACTGTGTTTTGGAAGGACGTGAATGGCGTCTCTGTTGTGGCAGGGTCATCGTGGGGATCTACCCCGACGTTACTGAGAGTTTGATTTACGATCCTTTCTTTGTAATTGATTCTTTTCAAGTTTGAAATTGTTCATTTATTATTTAAGTTTACGTGGCTGAATCAATAGATAGTGAGAGTTTCATTTGGCTATCTATTTGTAATTTGTTTTGCGCACCAGTGATCTTAAATTGCTGTTGAAGACTCGATGCTGTAGTAGATCTGGAAGATGTCGCATGTCACCACATGAGCTTTAGAAGGATGTGTTCATAGATGGTAACTGAATTTGCTGGCACTGCATAACTTGTATTGGGTGTCAGTCTTTTAACAAAATAACTAATTTATCTGATTTAAATAGTTAGGAGAAGACATGATGAACAAAAGGTCATTCTTATCAATAGGAGGAAGTTATATAATATTATGGCTGCAACTAGTGTGATGTGAAATATAATGCATTGATGGTACTTTTGGTGCATAAGGAGTGGTAATTGTGGGAAGCTGCTGGAGGTAAAGGTAATGATGAGAATTATCCTTTACAGCAGATGCCGAGAACCTAAAGCTAGATTTTTTTTTTCCCCTTTTCTTCATTGTAACCTTTGGTCAATAACTAGGAGATACATTGCTATTTGGAAGATTCTTCCCTTCATAGCTTGAAGGGCATAATATTTTGCTAAGGATTCTGTTGTCAACTTTTATAGGCGGTGTTATCTGGATCTATGGGATGGTCTCTATGTGAAGATTAGGTTAATGGATCTTGCACTTGAGATTGAGTAAAGCTTCAAAAATTGGCTTGAGTGCTATTTATTGGACTTCTAATAAGCTAGCATTAGCATTAGCATGTAGTACCGATAACGGTAATTTCATAGCCAGGACTGTTTGCTAATGTATCACGAGTCAGAGGCGGACCCACATTCAGGTCAGGGTGTGCACTTGCACCCCCTGAACCTTAAATTTTTTCACTTACCACCCCATAAAATTTTAATTTTGACCCCTCTGAAATTTATATTTTGCACCCTGACCCCATACCCACGCTCACTCTCCTCTGCACACTCTGAAGGAAATCAAATAACTTGTGGGACAGAAAAAGGAAAGAAATGGAAGATTGGGGTAGAGATTGTTGCGGTTTAAGGTTTCTGATTATGGGAGATGGAGGATGGAGAAGGAAAGAAAGAGAAGAAGAGGGGAAGGTGTTGCGTCGCAGCTGTGAGAGGAGGGAATTAGGGTTAGGTTTTTCTTTGGGTGAATGGGAAAGTGGTAGAGAGAAGGAGGAAGAGGCCAAGAATGATGGGATGAGAAAGAAAGGGAGAGAGTGTAGAATGAGGAGGGAAGGAGCGGCGCGACGGTTCCCTTGTGTGACAACCACCCAAAGGATTTCTTCTGTGCTTCTTTGTACCCATGCCCAAATCTAGGAGATAAGGAGAGATATGAGAGGAAATCGAGGGATAAGAAGGGGACGGGCATTGCGGCGGATCTAGGGGTTAGGTTTAGAGGGAATGGGAAAGTGGTAGAGAGAAGGAGAGAGAATGAGTGATGAGAGGGAGAGAGCGGCTGAAGTGAGGGGATCATGGGGTGAGAGTTTCTCTTTAGGAATTAGGGTTATTTAGGGACTGGGCCATTGCGCCGGATCCGCGTGGTTTAGGCGCTGGGCTAGGGCGTGTGGAGAAGAAAAGCGGGGTACAAGAAGCGAGAACCAGAGAGGGAGTGCGCAGGGGGCGCTATGCAGAAGAACAGGAAGTGCGCGAATGAGAGAGCAGGATGAAGAGCGTTGGGCCTGCTGGGCTGGCCAGCTTTCGGCCAGCGCTGAGGGAGAGAGTGTTGGGCTGCTATCGGCACCCCTAGTGCCTTTATTTGCATCCCTATTGCTTATTCTTTTATTTTTTCTCTTCTCTCTTTTCTTTTTTCTTTTCTTTTCTTTCTCACTTTATTCATTTTTTTTGCCTCCTTTTTTATTTCAAGACCAAGAAAATTTTTTTATTTTTATTTTTTATTAATATGTATATAGAAAATAAGCAAAAATTTAAAAAGAAAGGGGCCAGACAAAATTGTGGTATCAAGGATAAGTGATTTTATAATGACGTATAATTTTAAATTTTTTTTTTTGGCACCCCCTGGGCATGGTCTTAGGTCCGCCACTGTCACGAGTGCATTTTATTTAGGAATGCCTAATAGAGGTAAAATCAGTGAAGTATAGCACAAGAGTCCATTTTTATTGCAGAGGTTTCTTCAGCTAAAGGGCCAAAGTTTTCATTTTTGTTCCTTGATTTTATAGCTCCAGTACCATTCGGGGCTTCATAGACGAAGTTCTTAATTATTTTTGAAGCTTAACCTATCACAGATGGAAACATTTCTGTTGATGATGACGTCCCTATGTTTTTTTAATGTTATTAGCTTTATTGCTAGTTGGGCTTTGGTTGGGTCCATTTTTATTCTAGTTTGTTAAACTATGTACTGGTTATAATTCTATAGTCAGGAATCAAATTTAAAATAGCCAAGAGCTAAGATGCCTTTTTGGCTCAGTTATTGTTTCAAATTACTTCTTATTCACAGAACGTAATCCTCAACATACATACAAACTAAAGACAACATAATATATATGAAATTCAACAAAATTTATTTGGCAGTATGAATGTGATATGTATCTACACTGCCTCATACGGCTCAAGACATGTATTAGTTTGATCCCTTAGATGTTTAAACGTGGCTAGTAACATGCTTACGATGTCCAATGCCAATACTGAGTTCATTAGCTTGACGCAATTATTTCTCTCGTCATCTATTCTTCTTTAATAATGTCAGGGACATTTTTGTAGAAGAGCTTTATAAGCACTTTCTTTTTTTATGCTGTTCAAAATCCCGCCGCCTCCTTAGTTTTGTAATGAAAAGCGCTTTTATTGTCTACCCTTCTCAAATGCTTCTATTGCATGGTTGTCTTGCAGAATGCATGTTTAGGCTTTCAAGATTTTTTGGCTGGTAATATATACTGTTCTATTGCAGTTGGCTCATTTTGTTTATGGTTTCTTTTTTATTTCAGAGACGAGTGGGAGAACCGCTTCGTGCTTACATGGATCTCGAAGCTGGCCGAAAGAGGTCAGGTCGGGAGGATATATACATTAGTTATCATGCTGAAGATGATGTACAGTCAACCTATGCCGGTGCTCTATTTCACAACGGTCGAAACTATCACATCTCTAATACTAAAAACAATGTAAGTAATCTATTAAATGACAGATAAAGAAGGGGGGACTCATTGTAACCTAACCCACTTTACCATTTGTAGGATATACTTGTTTATTGGTCTTCATCGCGGTGTCTTTCTCAAAGGAATGAACTTGCCAAGAAACTCCTTGGTTTGCTGCCGCATCATTCATTTGGCAAGTGCCTAAACAATGTTGGTGGTCTAGACATGGCCCTTTCTTTCTATCCGGAGTGTGCAAACGATGCCAACGTCACACCAAAATGGTGGGATCATTTACATTGTGCTATGTCTCACTACAAGTTTGTTCTTGCAATAGAGAACACTTTCACCGACAGTTACGTGACGGAGAAGTTATATTATGCCTTGGACTCCGGTGCAGTCCCTATTTATTTTGGTGCACCAAACGTCATGGATTTTGTTCCCCCACATTCGATAATAGATGGTAGAAAATTCAGATCGTTGGAAGAACTGGCTTCATACGTGAAGGCCGTGGCTAATGACCCGGTAGCCTATGCAGAATACCATGCATGGAGAAGGTGTGGTGTATTGGGTAACTATGCGAAAACCCGAGCAATGAGTATTGACACATTGCCATGCCGGTTGTGTGAGGCTGTTAGCAGAAAAGGTGGAAGAAATGCAAGAAGCTAAGGTGAATTTATGGGCCTGCTTGATAGAGATAGACAGATTGAATTTATTGGCTTGCAACTTGTATAGAGGCACACTGGTTGTTTCACAAATTTTATTAAGAAAGGAAACAAAAATCGTAAGGGTCATTCCATTTGTTTTCATTTTTCTGTTAAAAAATTGTGGATGATATCTCCACCTAGTCAATCTAGGTTACACATGGTTAATTGTTGATGATGTACTATAATGTTTAAGAAAAGCGTGCATATGTTAACTTGAAAAGATTGTGACAATTCATGGACGAAATACATACACCAGCCTCCTTTCAAAACTGAATTGGCGGATCGGATAGGACCATGATGTGAATTTGAATTAGGCTGGGGATACTTTGCTGAGAACGCTTGTTGGTGCTTTTCCATGATGTGAATTAAGGGTGTTCGAGGATTGGATTGGATCGGTTTTAAGGGGAAAAAACTATCCGATAAGCATCCAATCGGTTTGGTTTTAAAATCAAATCCGATCCGATCCGATTTACTTCGGTTTGGATTGAGTTGGATTTCGGTTTCTTATTTATAATCTAATCTCTCGATTTATATTTTTCAAAATGGTGAAATTACGACAATAACGATAACTTGTATTTCATAACATTAAACTAATAGTATTGCAGTAGCCAACAATAAGGCAGTAACGACCCAACTTTTTTTTGCTTCTTATAAACGAAACTATGAAATTATTAAAAGGAATCGTTGGCCGCAGGAATGCTTGCGGTTCGACCATATAACACATTATTTTTCTGTATTGATATATCACGCATTATTATATTAATGTGAAAATGAATTATAAAATGGGAAAGAGATGAGTAGATCCACAAATTAAGAAAAATATGTTTAAAATTATGAAAATAAGATAAATAATTTATTTGCAAGCTTAAAAATGTACCCAAAAAATATATATTAAAAAAAGTAAAATATTCTATATTATATAAAAATATACATGATTAATTTAAAAAATTAAATTTTATATTGCGTGAGAAAATATATTAAAAATAAGGTAATTATAAGTATAATATTATGTTATGTAATAATATTTTGGATCGGTTTGGATTGGATTGGTTCCATTAAAAAGATCTAAAACCGATCAAATCCAATCCAAAATTTCAGTTTTTTTGCGGTTTTCGATTTTTTCAATTTGCGGTTAATTCGTATTGCGATTTGTTAATTCGGTAACTACGATTTGAATTAGATTCAATCGGTTTGTTTATCCTCTTAATATGAATTAGGCATGGGGTGCATGCGCAACAAGCGTTTCGGTATTTGTGGTCCTAGCAGACGTGTACGGTGCATATGCCGCTGACATTGTCCCTTTCTTCCACCGGATGTGGTTTAGTTTATCAATCATCAATCAATAAGAAATAAAACACAATAAAGGGTTATAATCTTCGGTTGAAAAATCAACTTGGAGATGACAAAAAAGTCACAGCTGTGGATACATGTACCAATGTATACGAGGGAGATAGCTGATACATGTATGACAAATAAATTTGAACATGGAAACACTTATCTCGCGAGACTTAGGCTATGTTAGTTTTAAAAGAAAGAAAATGAAAGGAAGGAAAAGATTTTTAGAAAATGTAAAAAATGTGCATGGATAAGTGTGACAGGCTAACCATAATTTAACATATCAGTAATTTTATACTTTAAACAATAAATTTTATTTTTTATTACTTTTTTGGCTGTCAAACATAGTCTTAATTTCGCTTAATTTTAAGGTTTATCCCTTTTACCGGTGGTCCACGGTAAACTATTACTCTTACATGTTAAATGTATTATTATTATTATTATTATTTTAAATAGTTTATATTATAATTTTGTTTTGTCTCAACTCTCAGTAGCTCACATTAGACTCTAACTAATCTGAATCAAGTTGGGTAGACTTATATAAGTCGACAAAACTCTCTGGTTGTATTTTTATCTACAAGTCACCTAACTCAGCTTATACTTGTTTTTAAATTCACGAATTGTGAAAATTTCTTGAAACAACTCCTTGATATGTTCCTTTCTTTCTCTAAATGCCCCGTTTTCACCTCTCTACTTCATTTGCTCCTTTAAGTCTGTTACACCTTTGCCTGCTTCTAAAGTTTTTGACTATCCCCTTGGCTCCTCCACCCCTCTCCTCCCCCCCCCAAACCACCACCACACAACCACAATTCTAGAATGCATTTTTTCAAATTTTGTGTTTTAGAAACTAGTTTTCAAAAACGAAGAAAAATAAAAATAAAAGTGTCATTGTGGGGCGAGAGAGCGGAGCCATGGGTGGTGGCGAGGAAAGAGGGTCATGGGTGGATGGTAGGACTGGGGACGAATGGTGGGACCAGGGAGTGAGATGAGAAAGTGGGCACAGGGGAGGGGTAAAGGGAGAGGGGAAGGGAAGGGGGTATTTTGGTTAAAAAAAAAGTAGGGGTGTACACGGGTTTGGGCCAACCCACCAACCCGGTGACCCAACCTGGACCCAACCCGAATTTTGCCCAACCCAGCCACGTTCGGGTCGAACCCGAACCGACCCAATCAGAACCGATGACTTTTGGTTCGGATTATGGATTTTAGAACCAGAACCCGATAGCCCGATGGCCCAACCCGGTGGGATTTTTATTATTTTTATTATTATTTTTTTACACTGTCACTCGTTTCTGACCCTCACTCTCACTCTCTTCTTGTTTGTGGGCATGGTTTTGAATCCAAGCGTATAGGCTGATGAAGCAGTTTCTAAATCATGCATGGCATTACTGTCTCTTTTCTCTTTTTTTGTGGTTGTTCTGGTCCTGAGGATTCATCTAGACTGGTTTCTAGTTCAGCTGCTTGCAATACTTAACCTCCTTTACTTTCATTATGATTTGAAATGATTCTAACATGACTGGATGGATGAATCAGATTACAACTTTTGTATAGCAATAATGATCTTGATTTAATCATGAGCAGGTTCTTGAATATTGCGGTGAACAAGTGCAACGCAGCATTGCTGATCTGAGGGAGGCACGCTATAAATTAGAAGGGAAAGACTGCTACGTGAGTTAATATAAGCAGGTTCTTCGTCAATTGTTTGCTTTATTTAATTGATTTGGTTCTTCTAATGCATACCTTATTGTTCCTGCTTTGAAAGTTTAAGAAAACTCTTATTTATTTGGTTAGAATGAAAATTTCAGGGAGTGCAGAATCATTTTAAAATAGGGGATCATTTCAGGGAATGAAAACTCTTATTATTATTATTATTAATTTTTGCTTCACAACCCGCGAGCCCATCCAACCCAATCCCGGTCAACACCGGTTCGGTTCGGTTCGGGCCATTTAGAAAAACTGCGATTTTTTTTTGAAATCCAAACCATTCAAAGTGATCGGATCGGGCATCAGATTTGGCCAAAATCCATCCAAACCGGCCCATGTTCACCCCTAAAAAAAAGCATAAAAAACGGGAGAGGGGTATGGGTAGGAAAACTGGGAGGTGTAGTTACCACCTCCCTTTCCATCGGCTTCCACAGGCCGCGACCCAACTTAAACAATCTCATAGTCATATAACAATGGTTATGATGAAAATGCAAAGTGGTTTCAGTCCTGTACTTTTGAACATATGCATATAAATAAAAATAAAAAATAAATAGAACGAACCCATGAGACTGGCTCTGAAGACCGCCACAAGGCTTCTTGTGACGATTCCCAGACCCAGCCCGAGTTACTCACAGACGCGAACCGTCGTTCTTCCTCTCCACTCTAGCCGTCCCGCCAGAACCCTTCTACGAACCACTACGCCGTCGTTTCGGAGTTCTGCCTGCATACCAATGTCGACGCTCCAGGTTCGCGACAAAATCGAACTTTCCGCCATCGAGAAGAGCATCTTCGATAGGCTTCTTGCCACTCTCCGCCACTTCCAACTCCAAACTCAGCTCCGAGTCGCCGGCGGCTGGGTTCGCGACAAGGTCTGCACATACTCCAAACATGAAACCATTCCTAGCCCTAATATATTGTTCGATGCTTCTTCTTCTTCTTTTTTTTGATTGGCTATTTGGTGTTTGATTGTTTGTGCAGCTTCTAGGAAAAGATTGCTATGACATTGATATCGCTCTTGACAATATGATGGGCACTGAGTTTGTGGATAAGGTGAGGGAGTACTTGCTGACCATTGGCGAAGATGCACATGGAGTTTGTGTTATTGAAAGGTACTTTACAACATTGTTGTTTACTCTTTCTCATGTCTTCTCCTTGTACCCTTATTTTCCATCTTCATGTTGCCATTTGTCAAATTGCCCAATTTTACTTGCTCTAGTAAAATAGCTAATAGAAACTATATTTTCCTATATCCATAACAAAAAATCACTACCTATGCTTCATAAATTGAAGAAAATAAAGGGAAAAGTAATGTTATGCTTAGACTTAGACATTGGATTGTTGTTATCGATGTCAAGCAAATCACTTCACAATTTTGAGTCACTTTACATTGTCAAAACAACTTCATACTGTGCATATGTAAGTAAACAAGTCTTAATGTTAAAATTCGAAAAGTGAGAAAGTTGTCCGTGGTCTTCAAATTTTGAATTTGATTTTTATTGCAGAGTTTGACTGGATTTAGAAATTGACTTGATACATTTTGTCAATGCTGTTAATGAACTAGTATACTCATGGTTTTGATAACCATGCTTAATATTTACTGTTATACTCTGGGTGGGGTTTTAAAGCTTGTAATGTAGTGAAGGTATACTTCCTATCAACGAAGAAAATAAATGAAATGAATTGAATCTTTTGATCATATCGGGATTTTTATTTTTGTTATGGTGGTTGTTCATGCCGCTATCTAGTGGATAATTTTTGGGTCTTACGGTTTTGTCTCTCTTCATACTCTTTTCCTTCTAAAACCATCCCTTTGTTTAGTGCACTGGGCATCACATGACATGACTTTGCAACTTGAAATCAGTCATTCAATTTTATGTTTTGTTTGCATTCTTGACTTTTTTCATAGAACATTGTTTAATTATTCTTTTTGCAGCAACCCTGACCAGTCCAAACATTTGGAAACAGCCAGGATGCGTTTGTTTGATATGTGGATTGATTTTGTCAATCTAAGGAGTGAAGAATATGCTGAGAATAGCCGCATTCCTTCTAAGGTATATATAATTATTCAGTCTTGTAGTTTTTTTACAGGTTTCCTTGTTCTGCTGTACTATAAATTTGCATATGTTTTGTTTTGCTCACAATTTATTTTATTAGGTTGCTTGTTTTTGTTTCATTTTGGCCATATAAGAAATTTTACCATTTTCTTCCAAGGTATATTCTTATAATTAATTACATGCTTAAGAAACAAGGCATTTGGTTATTAGCATAGATTTCCTCAATGTTTTGCAATTTTACTCGGTATTCAAGCTAATTTTATGCTAAGATGAACATGTATTCTATCTTCCATTTGGCATATTTAGCCCTCCTTTGTTTTCCTATATGCTAGTCAAATTCTACAGAGTAAAGTTTGCTTCATGTCTAACAGCAAAGATTTGGCACAGCTGAAGAGGATGCATATAGGAGGGATTTAACAATTAACAGGTATCTTTCTGCATTTTTTTAAAAAAATTTATTAGATAAGGCAAGGAAAGAAGTACAAAACTAGGAGAAATTAGAAGAAAAAACTGTGTTTTTTCAAGTGTTTATGTGCATTTAAAAACCGGACCGGTCGTTGAACCGGTGAGACTGTCGGGTCATGGTTCAATTGGTTCAGCCGGTTGAACCGTCGGTCGAACCGGATGATAAATAAATAATTAAATAAATAAAAAAGTACCAATTTTGAAGAAAAAGTAAATAAAAATAATAAAAAAAAGCTAAACCGGTCCAACCCGGTCCAATTGACCGGTCCAACCCGGTCCGACCGCGGTCCAACCCAGTTCGATTCGATCGGGGCGGTCCAACTGCGGTCCAACTACGATTGAACCGATCTGTGTGTCTTGCGGTCGACGGTCGGACCGGTCGGACCGTCCGGTCCGGTCCGGTTTTTCAAACACTGCATGAAATGATACATTTAATAAATATGCCGACCTACCAATTTTTATTTTATTTATATACTGGTTTGGGGAGAGAAAATTGGAGCAGTACCTATTGTAGAATGTGGAAAAGATTGAGAAAGAAGTACAAAACTAGGAGTGTTTTTTTATTTTAAAAAATTGCTTAATGTTTCAAGTTTTTATGCGCATGGAATCATACAAATAAGAAATATGCCAACCAACCAACTTTTCTTTTTATTTACATGCTGGATTCAGGAGAAAGTTGGGGTTGCAGGAAAAGATGGTAGAATCTTGTTGTGGAGAAGACTTGTTGAAGCCTCATTAAGGAAAGTAGATCAAATGGAGTATGTAGAGTAGTCCTATTGTTAGACCTTGAAATAGAAGGAGACCTAGAAAAACTATAGGTCAAACCATTAAGAATGATTTAGATTCAAATGATTTATTTTTGGACTTGATTTATGATAGGACATTATAGTGTTGTTTGATCATACAGTTGACTCTGTCTAAATGGAAAATACCTTTGTTGTTATAGTCGTTGGTTTGAGTGTGCTTTAATATTCAGTTCATTTTGCACACTTTAGATGATAGTTTCATAAAACAATTTATTTGTGCATGTCAGCTTATTCTATAATATCAACACTGACTCAGTTGAAGATTTCACTAAGAGAGGTTAGAATGGATCTTATTTCCTAAACATATATTTTATATTTTAAGACCTGCTTGTTTGGTCATCTAATCATCTCTTTGGCACTCTGCAGGGATCTCAGACCTTAAGTCTGGAAAGATAGTGACTCCTTTACCTCCAAAGGCCACATTTCTTGATGATCCATTGCGAGTTCTAAGAGCCATTCGATTTGGTATTTTTTTTTCTGTTCACGACTTATGTATTTTTGCATATGCTGTGAACCTTTTGTCTATGATTTTAAGCGAAGTCTGAACTTTTTTTTCCCACTATAGTTACAATAAGCTGAGTTTATTTTAAATAGAAGCACAAGGATCCCGATTGAGTAAAAGTAAGACGGAGTATATGGAATGTAAGTCTAGCAAACAAAAGGCGAAACACCCCTACCTTAGATGTAAAAGTTGGAGACTATACCATACCACAAGTCACAGTTTAAATATCTTTGTTCCATTATACAAAACGGTGGAGAAATAAAAGGAAATGTAAATCATCGGATCAAATAGGATGGGTGAAATGGAGGAGGGCCTCGGGTGTTTTATGTGATAAAAAGGTGCCGCTAAAGCTACAGGAATTTTTTTATCGTACAACTATAAGACCGGTGACGTTGTATGGGGTGGAGTGTTGGGCGGTAAAAAACTAACACGAGAATAAACTCAATGTAGCAGAGATGAGAATGCTGCACTGGATGAGTGAAAAGACTAGACAAGATAGGATTAAGAATGATAGCATTAGAGAGAGAGAGAGAGTTGGGGTAACACTTGTTGTAGAAAAGATGGTTGGATTGGATCTCGACTTAGGTTGTTTGGGCATGTGTGGAGAAGATCTGTGGATTCCATAGCAGGAGAGTAGATCAAATGGAAGGCAACCCAATCGCTAGAGACATTGGAAGACCAAGAAAAACTATAGCCGAAACTATTAAGAAAGATTTAGAGGTCAATGGTTTGGCTATAGACATGATTTATGACAGAACATTATGACGCCGTTTGATTCATTTTGCTGACCCCACCTAGTGGGATAAGGCTTGGCTGTTGTAGTATTAAAGAGACACAATTTATTTCTTTTAGGTGCTAGGTTTGAATTTACTCTAGATGAAGATCTGAAAGGAGCTGCTGCATGTGATGATGTGAAAGATGCTCTAGCTGCTAAAATTAGCAGAGAACGAATTGGAACAGAGGTGCATTCTAATTCTTCCATTTCTTCACTAGAGATAACTTAGAATGTTATTTTGAAAATGCCCATATTTTTGTTTGTACTGAAAATCTAGCCTTTTATGTTCTTACATTTGTCTTTGTCTGTAGATTGATCTTATGATATCTGGAAATCAACCTGTCAAAGCAATGACTTATATCAGTGAGCTGACATTATTCTGGATTGTCTTCGGTCTTCCTGCTGAGTACGAACCTGCCATTTCAGATGGATGTGAAAGGTATGGGCCGTGCATAAATTCATAAGATGTTTCTTGGTGGGTTGAAAGGTGCAGAATGATTGCAAATCCCTTTATTAATGATAATCTCATTCACGTCTTCTGCCAGAGCAAGAGTTAGCTGGATATTGTTTACTCTTTGCCAGAAAACAAAGAGTAGTTAATGGACTGATAACAATCAGTTATTTTTTATGAACTTCAAATTTGAAACAGTATAAATTTTGATATGTGTTGTATTCACACAGTGGAGATTTCTCATTATTGTCTCTTTTTTTTTTCTTCTCAAATGTTATAGCCAATAATATATAGGAATCTGACAAATATCAAACCTTCTGAAGAGGAAAAAATTTAATAGCTATGATCTTTCTGTATAAGCATTCTGAATATCCTCTCCCAATCATATGCATGGACCATAGTTTGAAATATGTCACCTACATGGTTAGAATTAATGAATTTTATAATGCTTGTCTTGTTAGATTAGAAGTCTTGTTGGGCTTGGCTTGCACTAGCAGTACCACACTAATTGTTCACCTAATTATTAGTATAAATTGGGCCATTGGCATTGGGTTAAAATTTGTGCCATGTTGTTAGGAACCCATGAAAAGAATTTGAAAATTGATAGAAAGAAATGAAAAGAGAGTATTTTTTATTAAAAGAATGAGAATAGGAGAGAAGACTCTTTTCCAAGGGTTTCTCCTACAGTAACGGCAGAGCCACCGCTGACTGCTCTATTCACTGAATATTTACAAATATAAAGGCTCTCCATCTTCCCTCTCGTGTCCTCCTATTTATACATGTAATCCCTGCCTAAACCCTATAATCTTGCTTTGCACTTCATTTTGTTTTTGACTATTCTCTTGAACGGAGATATAGATATTTTGTTGGTCAAACTGACCGAGTAATTCTTTCACTTAATCCAGGCTTTGCATTTCTCACTTGGATAATGCATGGAAGCTTATCCATTTACTTGGAGAGTCAACCTTTACAGTAAGTAATGAGTTAATCTTTCGTTTTTACTATATACTCTTTTGTTATGTTTATTCTTGCTGTATGAAGTTGCATGGTTATTCCTGTGCCATTATAGGTTTGTTTGAATATTATGTGCTGACTGATACACAATTTCCGTGTATTTTAGGCTGAGCAAAGAAGGCTAAGTCTTTATGCTGCTTTGTTTCTCCCACTTAGAAATACCACTTATAGTGAAAAGAAAGCCAAGAAGGTACGCACCTTATCCTTTATTTATGTAGTACTATTTGTGATTTTGCAAAATTAAAGTGCAAGTGAACTAAGTTTGAACTTTGTGCTTGGGATTGGCACATCTAGCAGTGCCTATATTTAGATTTTCATCCTCAGTTTCTTGAGGTTGGTGGTTAGGAAAGTTTTCATATTAGATCAGATACATAGAAACCTGGATCTGCACAGGACTAGGGATGGCAATTGAGTCTAGTTGTTTGACAATCTTGGCAGTGAGTCAGTGACAATTTGTTCCAGTTTAGAGCTCAATCATACCAAGTTCAAGTTTCATATGATAATTAAATGATCAAGCCAAGATTAAACACCAGATATTGTGCTCTAGAAAGCCTCCAAGCCAATTCTATATAAGATCTATTAGTCTATTTTATAATATCAAATTCGTATTAAATACAATTAATTTATCTTTTTATTTAATCATGTAGTATTTTAATTTTGAATGCTATATCTAGAATATTATAGGAAAGTACTGTTTTGAAAGCTAAATGTTTTGCTTCATTATCACTCAAAGGTAAGGATAGAATTGTCACTTAAAATTAACCACAGGGGTCCATTGATTCCCACATTTCCTAACTATAGGGAACATTTTAAGATTGTTAAGATGTAGTGCAAAAGTTTTAGTCAGTTTCCATTCAGTTTTTTAATTTTAAAAGTGAATAAACCGTCATGCTGTCAGGTAATCAAATAAAACAATATCGCTTAATGGTACCCACGTTACAGTATGCAGGCACTTTTAGTTTTTTTTTTTAGAAGATTTGTGAATTATGGTTTGAATTGAACCGAGTCAAGCCTTGAGCTCCAATTTAGTTATATTGTTTTGTCTAGGACTCTTGGCTCAATTCCACCCTGAGAGAGTGGAAACCACTATATGTGCTGTGTGTTCAATGGGGTGTATGATCATTGTACATTGTGTTTCTGTGGTTATTATGTCAAATGACATGTTGGTTCAATATCCTAATATATGATTCTAAATTTTAGATTCCTGTTGTCAATCATATTATCCGTGAGTCTCTCAAGCGAAAAGCTAAGGATGCAGAAATGGTCAGTTTCCTTTGAACCACAGTTACAGAATGTAGAATATATCAGTATTACTTTAGTTGATATTTATGTTGTTTAATGTTTTTTTTAATTTTGTCAAAATCCAGGTGCTTGATTTACACAGAGCATCATATAAATTCTTGTCGTTGATTCCTTATCTTACATCTAGTGAGGATATTCAAGTTGTCGATCTCGATTGGATGAGAGACTTGATTGATGTCCCTGTCTCTTCTAGAGTCCGAGTACTAACAGGTGCAGTGTTCTTGCTGCTGCCCTGGTATCGCATCCGCAGCATGTTTTTCTTGTAGTTTAGCTATTATTGACCTTAATTCTTTAGTTATATCCATTTCATATTGACATATTGTCCCATAGACTGTAGTTTATCATGATTCTATATGTTGTTTCAATTGATTTGTTGGCTTTCTGGCGGAAAGTATAGCCACAAGTCACACTCCTCTTATTTCATTTTGCAGTCACATTTTTCGTATGCTAAACTTTTGCTGTGGTCAAGCCACAAGCAACACCATACCTGTCATGTAATCAAATATTTTTTTAAGCCACTTGACTAAACTGCATCAATAAACGAAAGAAAAAAAAACAAGAAGAGATAGGATTTTCTAATATTATGAGGACTGAATTGGAGGAGTACTGCATTCTGATTCTTCCTTGCTCTTCCGTATCAGTTTCTAATCGATGTTGCTGCTTAGCTATTGTGCATTATGAATTATATCTGATATTGCTGAGCTTTTATATTTTATTTATTTAGGGTTTCTCTTACGAGAGATTAGAGATTTTTGGCGAGTTGCTCTGTTGATATCCATAATATTACATCCTATCGACATTAATGACACTGAGGATGAGTACTCACAGTTGGGCAAACGAAGAGATCTGTTTAAGGCTGTGGAGAATTCTATAATCAAACTAGGTGAGACTTTTGAATAAGTCAAATGTCTGTAGCAATATCTGGAAATTTACTGCAGCTTCTACTTGTTCTGTCAGCCTTATTTATTGAACCTGCATTTCTTCTTCTGTTGCATTGTCAATGTGTTTCTTTGATCTGAATGATTGTATGCTCAATTTGGCTTGTGATTCTTTTCTTCCTTCTATTTCCTTTGGATTGGGACGCTTTGCTCTAATGTAGGAAGGCTGTGTTTGCACTTGCAGTGCAGTCAGGTCAAGAAGTTCACTAAAATAAGAGAGCTCCAATGAGTTGGTTAAGGTGAAAAGTGATTGGGAGCTTACATTCTGTAATGTGAGAATGCTGTTGGCATGCAATGTCTGAACTAGGGGCAGTTCATTTCTATTTGAATGCTAATGAACTATGTTCTTTTGGTGAAAAGTGTAGTTTAATTTAAGACTAAAAGAATAAGAAAGGGGGGGAAAAAAAAAGGCAAAACAATAACAGCCAGCCTTTTCCTAGTAGGTGAGGTTAAAAAAAAAAATCAAAATTAAGAGGAAAAAGTTACTGCTTATCGTGTCACACAAAAAGTGTCTTTGACATAAGATATGTTTTACTATATGCTGGTGTGATGTTCAAGTAGTTTGCTTGGCCTCAAATTACTTTTTGATTAACACGGTTTAGTGGATAGCAGGCCTTGAGAAAGCATGGGAGGCAAAACAATTGATCAATGGCAAAGATGTAATGAATACTCTACAGCTTAAAGGAGGACCACTCGTTAAGGAGTGGGTAAGTCATTCTGCTTACTACATTTTCGCACTCAGAGAGGCGTGCAAACTGCCTTCAAATTTAAGGTTTTCATATTCTGTTTCATTTTCATTTGCAGCTGGATAAAGCAATGGCTTGGCAACTTGCCTATCCATCCGGAACTGCAGAGGAATGCATTGAATGGTTGAAACAAGCCAATTCTAAGCGTGTAAAGTTGGAGTGAGGTTGACTGTCTGGATTAATTGTATATTCCTTACCGTGTCATGGATTGAGAGCATAGATGCCTTGGATGGATCAAGCCTTGGATGAAGGAAGCATAGCCAGTTGGCTCTGTGATGATATCGGGAATACTTCACCCGCCCTGGCTTGAAGTTGTGCCAATCGCAACTTTACACGCTTGAGATGTAAATTTGCACCTGGTGAAGCATAATTTATTTACTTTCTTCGGTACTTGTTAAAGAAGAAAGGATGAGAGTAGATAAATGGCCTTTTGTTTAATGATATTCTTGTACTATTTTTGTACCTCACATTTATTTAAAAAAGAGGAGAGTAGATAACAACTATAATCCACTTAATTTTTTGCCATACAATACAACTGATCATTGCCCATGCCTTCATTGGAACCTGATGATTGAGGTTTCCGTTCAGGATTCAAGAATCAAGTAGACATTTGTATTTACATAATATTAAATTGACATATGAATGATTCAATTTCCTACCCTAAAAGATTGCATTTCATCTTCACATGAACATAATGTACTGGGAGACACATCCCCTCCGAAAATGACAGTATGTGAATGTGGGGTGTGACAATAACGTAGGAAAGAGAGATTAAAAAAAGAAAGAAAAAAGATAAGAGTGAAATGGTTAAAGAGTATGATGGAAAAAGAAGAGAGAAGCACAATGTGAGATGTGTAAAAGTGGTGCGAGAAAATCATAACTCAATTTGCCCAGAGTCTTTCACCTCAAATGTGCATCACTCAAATTCAAATTACCTGATATGAGTGGGGTCTTTGAGTAGGCTGCTTCAAAGAGTTAGCTACATTATTTGTGTCCTGGTGCTTCTGGATAGTTGCAAAGTAGCATTATTTGTGCACTAGAAACATAAGATTCTTATAAAATAGGAGGAAAGCTTTTGACCAAGAAAAAGGAGGAAAGCCGAGAGAAGGGAAACATGGAAAAAATGACATGTTTGATTACACTTTTTAAAAACAAAAAACTGTTTTTAAAAATTAAAAACAAAAAAAAATTTAAGATCTAATATTTCGAGTTTTACTAGTTGATCTTAGATAATTGCAAGTTATATGGATGATTTAAGCCGCTACACATCTATTATCAGTCAAAACCAAGTTTTAGATAGTTTAGCACCCTATCATATGATCCTGAGTTAATTCTCAAATATTTTATAATTTCAATTTCAATTTCACTTTCAATTCTTAGAGAATGAAAGATAATATGCTACAAGTTTATTATTACAGTTGCTTTTCACTAAATGGAGCTAGATTTGAAGTAAATTTCGGGAAAAGGGGGTCAAATTAGAGTCAAGGGACATGCTTCGTTGCTTGGGATGCTGAAAACAAGGAGAATTCAAGTTATAATACTTGGCATACCCATGCCAAGTCACCTTGCACAGTTCCAAGTCCTTCTGTTTTTGGGCATGATCGTGCAAACTCTCAACATAGTCGTGGTAGCCGTTAAGGTTGATATATACATAGTTAATTGTATGGACAGTGACCATATCACACTCAATTAACTGAACCATAAGATAATTTGGAATAGGATTATTTGACCAACGTTTTCAATTAGTTGTTTAATCAAATAAGCTTGTTTTTTCTTAATGCTTTTCTTGTTTGTTTAAGCTCACGTGACCATTGTGTGTTATCCTAACAGCAAGCATGATTAATATTATATGACCATTGGATATTAACTAATTTAGAACAAGTGATTTGCTACTAGCAAACGAACTCCAGTTATGGATAAATTAGGACTTTCTTGGTGATAACTTAGTAGAACCTTGACACACTATGTTCTTAATACTGGATTTTACTTCTGATTTGTTATTGACTTGATTCTTTCATTCTCTCTTGGATTCTCTTCTTTCTCATTTTTTTTCTTTTTCTTTTGCCTTTATTATTTTCAACCAAGCACTTGATTCAGTTCGTCTATAACATAGAAAACTTTTGACAACTGCTTTTTGGGGTAAAAAAATCTCTATATTACTCTCTCAATAAGGTACGCTTGTCTTAAAGTGTTGCACATTGCAACTCGCTCGCAACAATACATTAATTGCATAAAATTATTTTTAGTATAATAATATGAAAAATTTTATACAATAATGGAATGGGCATGGTAAAATGCTACTAAAATTAGATTAGTGTTCTGAAGTAGAACTCAGAGGATGACCGGAGAAGAAGTGTAGCAGAGGAACTCGCGGTGGTCGACGACGGCGCGGGGATGGTTGTACCTGCAGAGACTCCGATACCTAAGTCAGTTTAGGTAGGAGTAAGAGGTAAGTAAAATATGAGTGAAATTGTACCTGCATCTACGACGGAGATCGTTTATATAGTAATCGGAGACGGTTATCGAGAGATAACCGCTCCCGCGAGATCCGGAGAGCCGTTAGATCGCCACCAGGCTGTGATGAGCTGGCGAGTGGATCTCGAGACCGTTGGATCTGTCACGTTGTTATTAGTTGAAGGGAGGCGCGAACTCTGCTTTGTAGAGCTGGGCCTTTAGTGAGTTACTTGGTGGGATTGGGCCTTGGCCCAGTCCGGAACAGTTGCCCCCCAAGTCGATAGCTCGTATGACAAGGTGTCGACTTGTTGAAGTGTCTGTCGAGTTCGTCTCTTCGGTTTGAAGGTGTGCCGACGTTAACCCCTTCGGCTTAAGAGGGATGTAGGAATTCGTTGCTTTGTTTCGAGGAGAGAGAAAGCGGAAACGTCTTCAAAAGCCTAGGCGCGTGAGCATTAAATTTGAATTTTCAAAGTGTCGCTTCAGCCGCCATTGGGATTTGTAGCGTCGCGTTCTCCCGAGGCAGGTCATGATTGTTCTGTCGCCTAAAGTGAATAGGCGCAACATGTCACCAATCGAACGGTGAGGGGAGAAAAAGGGTCACCTCTTCTGGACCTAGGGGTTATAAATATTCATCCCCCTTTTTAATTTGTCATTTTGCTTCGTCTTGCAAAGCTTTCTGAGGAATTTCTCTGCTTTGCCTTCTTCTCGCACTTCTCCAGTGATTCTCCATTCACCCTTGGTTCGGTTGCATTTCACGTGTTCTCTGGTGGTTCGTTTCCGACCGTTCGAGTTCTGCTAGCGTTTCTGTTTCCCCAAAATTTCTGCAAACTTCATTGTTTACAGGTAACTCTCCTTTCTCCTTCTCTACTTTCCTTTCGTTGTTCTTAAATGGGTAGCAAAATAGGAATTTCTGGGGAAATTGTATATTTGTCTCCTTCTTCTTCGTTATCTGGGTTTTCCTCATCTTCTTCTAGTGGCCCTCTAGAGGGGCTTAGCGATAATGCCAACGGTGGCAGTTCACCGTCGAGTGGCAGTTTCGCTTTGTCGAGCTCTGTGGAAGAGAGTTCTTCCCCAGTAGTCTATCTTCCTCTGGGACTTTTTGAAAAAGATTATGAAGGTAAGAAGGTGTCCCCAGTGGATCCCCGAAAAATGAAAAGACTTTCAGAAGCTTTGGAACGCACTTTTGGGCATGTCTTTGACCAAAGAGAGGTAGGAGAGTGATTGACAACCATAGATAAGTACCGTCCTCATTTTCCTAGCGGTGCTTTGGCCAGGTCAGAGATGAGAAATAAGATACTTCAGAGGGATGATTACCACTTGCCCCCCAACGCTGAAAACTTTGAGTCGGTCGCGGAGGAGGCGCTTTGTACCCGCTCTCTATACTCGTCTAAAGGGGGTTTCTGTTGTTGTTGAAGTCCTTGGATGTCGGGAATGGCATATGTAATTTTGAAAATCGGAAAGTGTGTCTTTCCAACATCGACGCTCGAATCTTCTAGTACTCTGAGAATATACTGTTTTTTATGTATGAGGTTCTTTTTAAAGACATGGGGTTCAGGCTACCCTTTTATGCTTTCGAAGTGGGGGTCTTGCATTATTTGGAGGTCGCCCATTCGCAACTGCATCCGAATGCTTGGGCATTCATTAGGGGTTTTCAATTATTGTGCCCCTATTTGAAAATTGAACCGTTGCTTGAGGTATTTTTTTTCTATTTTTTCCCCTTTGTGGACCAACGAGAAATCGTCAGACCGTCAAGGGTGGGTTTCGTTAAAACAAAAGGGCAAAGTCTTTGATTTGTTCTCGGAGTCTCATCGTGGTTTCAAATCGAGGTACTTCGTTGTTGAAGCCGTTAGTGAAGCTGCCATGGAGAACGTCTGTGTTCCCGTGGAGGAGCTTGATGAGGACGGACAGGTGGTAATCGATTGGCAGGAAAGGTTCCCACTGTGTTGGAGTGATAAACACTTTACCAAACATAAGAGTGATTTTACTTTTAAGGTTTCCGAGTTGGACGATAATGAACGTTTTAGCTTGAAACAGATTCGGGGATTTGTCGAGAAACTAGAACCTCAGATATCCGTAAAAAAGGGAGAAAAGGTGTCTGAAAAGAGATATATCGACACCTGTCACCTTCTCAAATGCAAAGATAAAAAAGAAGCTGAGGAGTGCTTAGGTAATTTTGTAGAGATCTATTTGTTGAAAGTTCCCCTCTTATCCTTCTAACTCATTTTTGCCTTTAGCAGATTCGATGGCGACTTTGGCGTACTTGGCCAGTTTGAAGAAGAAGAGTTCTGTCAAGAAGACTCCTTCTCCTATGGTTGGAGAAGGTTCTAGCCAAACTGCTCCGATTCGTACTCCATCTTTCGGGGCATCTCCTGCCCTTGTTGGCATTGAGATCACCCCCACTCGAGATCAGGGTGCAACAGTCCGAGTTCAAGGTGCTGCTTCAACTAAAGGAGCAAATGTGGCTGAAGAAGTATCTTCATCCTTGAAGCGGGTTCCCGCTAAGGGTATTGAAGAAACCTCTGCTAAGAAGTTGAAGAAGCCACCTCCTCCGCCAAAGACCTCGGCTCCTTCATTGACTTTGAAGATCGGTGGCAAACCGAGCAAAGGGAAAGAGGCGATTTAGTCTTCTGGCGAGGAATTTGCCTGCTCGTACGCCGAAAGTGCATTTTTCGGGGTTGAGCCGCATATTGTGGCATTGGACTTCGTTGAAAATTTCTTTTTGGTCGACGACGTGGTCGACCTCTTTAGGCATTTTCACGATCATGTCGTCCATATACACTTCCAGCATCTTCCAAATATGGTTTGCAAAAACCTTGTTCATCATGCGCTGGTAGGTTGATAAGGGGTTTTTTAGGCCGAAAGGTATTACTTTGTAGCAGTAATTGCCTTTATCGGTCATAAAAGTCGTTTTTCCTTTATCGGTGGGGTGCATTGGAATCTGGTTGTAACCAGAGTATGCATCCATAAAAGATAGCAATTGGAATCCGGAGGAATTATCGATGAGTTTGTCGATATTGGGAAGGGGATAGTCACGCCCTATTGAGATCAGTGTAATCAACACACATGCGCCATTTTTCATTAGAGTTTTTGACAAGTACAACATTAGAAAGCCATGTAGTGTATTTAACTTCCCTAATGAATTCTGCCTTAATAAGATCATCAATAGCTTTGGCAGTGGCTTCAGCCATCTCGGGAGCTTGTTTGCGACGCCTCTGGGCCACCCAACAAGCCGTGGGGTCTAGGGTGAGCTGGTGGCAAGCGATGTCGGGAGACATGCCTGGTATGTCAGCAGCGGTCCAAGCAAAGAGGTCTGTATTGGACTTCAGGCACTCTGTCGGTAACTTTGACACCGCTTGGGAGGTCGGCACCCGGCTTCTGATCTTCTTTGGATCTTCCCTTAGCTGAATTTGAATGAATTCGCGGTCAGGAACAGGCCTCTTGATTTTCTATTGGAGCTCTCGAACTAGGGGATCTTCTTTTTTGACTTCCTCCTCGGGCTCGATCCTGGCATCGAAGTCTGTGAGGTTGACCTCTGAAGCAACTTTTGTCTTGCTCTACTTCTTTGCAGATGGAGATTGTTCTCGTTCTCCCGACTCGTCAATCTTTAGAGATAGGAGGTAGCATCTCCTAGCAGCTTCAAGGTCTGTCATGACAGTGACGACCTTGTCGTCATCACTGTGAAAACACATTTTCAAGTGGACGGTCGAGGTCACGGCTCCGAGCTCCCCCAAAATGGGATGTCCAATTATGCAGTTGTAAACATACTTGCATGGAAGTACTATGAACTGGACTTTGACAGTCTTAATAGTTGGTTTCTCTCCAAAAGTCACCATTAATTCCACGTAGCCATAGGCTTGGACTTAGAGCCGTTGAAGCCAGTCAGATCGGACCCCGAGTATGGAACGAGGTCCTTCTCTGGTAGTTTCAAGGTCTTGAACAGTTCGTGGAAAATGATGTCTGCCGAGCTCCCTTGGTCGATCAAGATTCTTCGGACGTCAAAGTTGGCCATGTAAGCTTTGACTAACAAGGGAATTAGATAATTCGGCTTCCCGTTCACCAGATCCTCGTCATAAAAGGCGAGGGGTGGTCTGCCTTTATGCCTGCTAAAGGGGGGAAGGATGGTGGAAATCGTCATGGCCTCACACATCTTTCTCTTTTCAGAGTTGATGCTAGCACCTCCTTTGTCAACAAACCCCCCTGAAATGACCAAGGCGACCAGGGCTTGTCGAGGTCTTTCCTTGTTCTCCGCTGACTCGGGATCTGCCTCGTCGAGCTGTGCCACAGCAGCTGTCGAGGATTGATGCTTCTTAGGTCAAGGTGATCGGGATCTCGACCTTCTTTCGCCCGATCTTAGTTTCGAGCTTGTGTAATTTGACAGTTTTCCCTTTTGGATCAGTTGTTCAATCACATCCTTCAATGAAATACAGTCATCGGTATTGTGTCCCGCACTCTTGTGGAAACAACAATACTTTGACTTGTCAGTGCCAGGTCTCTCTTTGAGCAGTTTTGGAAAGCGTATTCCGGCATCTCGAAATTCGGCATTCGCACACTCGTTCAGGATGCGCATTCGCGAAGTATTTAGTGGGGTGTACTTGTCATACTTCCTCGGAGGAGCTTGGTTCTCTTTCTCCTTGTGCGATTTGTCTTCGCGCTGACCACCAGCCTTTTCTTGTGTTTTTTTCTTGACCTTTGAGGCCATCAATTTTTCTTCATAGTTGATATATTTCTCCGCTTTTTAAGGAAGTTGTTCAGGGTTTTTGGCTTCTTGACCCCAACGTTGATACTGAACAAACTGTCCTCAACCAAGCCTTGTTCGAGCAAGTATAACTTCATCTCATCAGGGCATTTCTTCACAAAGATTGATTCCTTATTAAAGCGCTCGATGTATTCTCTAAGAGATTCGTCTTTTTTCTGTTGAATAGCAGCCAGCGCTGCTGTTGACTTTGGCTGCACCCTAGAAGCAGTGAAGCGAGTGGAGAATTGGTGTGTGAGTTCGGCCCACGAGTCGATTGAGTTTCTTTTGAGGGTCTGGAACCATGTCAAGGCCGCTTTCTTCAGTGTAAGAGGAAGAATCTTGCATTTAACAGGCCCCTTGGCACCTCGGTAGCCCATGACAGTGTCGAAAAAGCTAATTTGTTCATCAGGGTCACTGGTTCCATCATAGGAGTCTAGCGCTGGAGGTTTCTAAAGATGCTTCGGGATCAGGAATTTCGCAATTCTGGTGCTAAATGGACCAAGTGTCACAGATGCGTCGTCCTCCTCATCGCTCTTGGGAGGAGTAGATGAAAAAGATCGGGCACGGCGATGACGAGAATGGCGTTCAGGTGATTTTGCTCGACGTCGAAAGACGCTAGCAGCTCGATGAGGTGGCATTTCGTTGCTTGCGGTTGCACCTCCGCGACGAGGAGAAGGAGAGCGGTGGCAACGCAGTGGAGAATGCCTCGCCTCATGCCTTGAGGAAAGGCTGTCAGTGGAAGCTCTACTGCGCTGTGTTTTATCAATTCTTCTTCCGCCATGAGGGGAGCGGATCTGAGATCGCACCGGCGATCTTCGGTAGCATGGTGGAGAGCGGTCAAGAGATCTGCTGCGGCATGATGTAGCGCGCGGAGATCTACGCGGAGTTGTGTCGTGGCGGCGACGGTGGACTGAACGGTGAGTTTCAGATCCTCTTGATCGCTGTGGCGATGGAGTGATTTGCTCCTGCCGATTCTCGATCTATGTTGCGACACGAACATAAATTTCCTTCTGCTGGTTTTCCATGCGTTCAAAACGTTGGTTCTGGACTTGCATTGCCTCATTGTGCTTTTGCATAAAATCGCGGAATTCACGGAGGAGGAAGGCAGTGGCCGCCGGAGCGGTTTCTTCTGTCTCAGTTGTGGCTGGAGCGGTTACCAGCAGAATTACGTCAACCGAGGGTGGAGGAAGATTCCTCAGCCTCTCGTACTCGATGTGAACCAGTGCTCGTTCGATCTGAGACGGCAGATTCAGTGGAGAGGTCGGAGGATTCGGTGGGTTGAGATCCACGCAAAGTTGAGAATTGTGTGTCGTGACGGTGCGCTTCGATCCAGTCATAGTTGAAAATGAAGGTGACTTTGGGAATGTTGAAAAGGAAGTAGATCCCCATAGACGCCGCCAATGTTCTGAAGTAGAACTCAAAGGATGACCGGAGAAGAAGTGCAGCGGAGGAACTCGCGATGGTCGACGACGACGAGGGGATGGTTGTACCTGTAGAGACTCTGATGCCTAAGTCAGTTTAGGTAGGAGTAAGAGGTAAGTGAAATATGAGTGAAAGCATACCTGGATCTGCGATGGAGATCGTTTTTATAGTAATCGGAGACGGTTATCGAGAGATAACCGCTCCCGCGAGATCCGGAGAGCCGTTAGATCGCTGCCAGACTGTCATGAGCTGGTGAGGGGATCTCGAGACCGTTGGATCTGTCACATTGTTATTAGTTGAAGGGAGGCGCGAACTCTACTTTGTGGAACTGGGCCTTTAGTGAGTTACTTGGCGGGATTGGGTCTTGGCCCAGTCCGGAACAATTAGTAATAAACCATGTCCAATGAATTTAAAAGTTAAAATATAAATAAAGAGTGTTTCAAACTCGAACTCAATATTTTTTAAAGTAAAACAAATTAAATTAAGTTTGAATTTTGAAAATTAAACTCTGCACACATTTCAAGTTTAAATTCCAGTCACATTTCAATTTGATCCAACTTTGTTCGAAATCATGTAATATTTTAAATATCGTAATTTTGTTAAAAATAATGATAAGTTATTATCTCTTACATATCATTGTGATTTGTTTGAAAATAATTTTTCTTAAACATAATTTATTTGAAAATACGCAATATAAAATATTCTTTAATGTTTTTATTGAAAAATTATAATTAACGTAAAATATAAATTTATATGTTGGCTCTCGCTATCCACACCCCATGTTTTCTGTCGACACCCCCTGCCAGGTTTTTAAAGAAGCAAAATGACCCAATTACCTGTGGCCCTATTTTAATTTTCAAACCACACCCAACCTCTCATTTCCCTCATTCACGCTCCTGCACCCCCTCTCTCGTTCGAGATTTTGCTTCTTCTTCCTCACCTCATTTCTCTCCCTCGTTCCAGATTTCTGCTTCGTCTTCCTCTCAGTGCTATTCAGGTAAGTCTCTTCGTCTTCTTCCTCCCTTCGTCTTCTTCCTCTCTGTCAGTCACATATTGATTTTTTTTGTTTTGATTAGGTTATATGATTTTGTTAGGATATATGATTTCGTTTTAGGGTTTAGTTAGGGTGTATGATTTAGGTTGTTTGGGGTTTAATTTCGTTTGATTTGGCGTTACTGTCTGGGCTGTTATTTTTTTTTCTGCGTGGAAGGGATGTACGTGAATTGAATTCATGTATGTTTGCGTGAATTCAGTTCACGTATGTTAAAATGAATTCTAAGGGATGTACGTGAACTGAGATCACGTAAACATACGTGAATTCCATTCCCGTACATCCCCGAGAAGTCATTTTAATATACGTGAACTGAATTCATGCAAACATACATGAATTCAATTCACGCACATTTATGTGAACTCAGTTCACATAAACACACGTGATTTTAATTCACGTATATTTGCGTGAATTCAGTTCACATATGTTAAAATGATTTTTTTCTTCATCAACGTCATTAATCGTTGAATTGTGTGTAGCCATGGCTAAAACTATGTACACTGATACAGACGGTCGTCGTGTTCGACCGACAGCTTCCAACCGAGCGGTCAGACATGGTAGTAGACTGCTTGGTGAACCGTAGGCCCAGTAGGAGCTGCAGCCCCAGCATGTGCTCCAGCCAGAGGAGGAGTAGCCCCAGCAGGAGCCGCAGCCGCATCCTTTAGAATAGGATATCTTGGCTGCCGATGATGCGGCAGCGAGGGGATTCCCTGGTGGTCCTACCGACACCTCTGTCCTACGGATTTATGCGGACCACGTGGCCACTAGACTGTGGGCTAGAGTGATAATGTATCTAAGTTTTTTCTAATGCATTTCTTTCTTGTGAAAATGTAATTTAACAAATCCTTTTTTATTATATAGGATCACGGGGAGTTGAGGCTCTTCAGCCATGGCAAGAAGGTGAATGACCTTATTATTCGACATGACGAGGTCAGAGAGAAAGTTCACAGGTCTGGATTGGAGCCACTATTGACCTGCAGTCACGAGCTGGTTGATAAGGGGCTCGTTTCTGTGTTTGTATAGAGATGGCACAGGGACACCAGTAGTTTTCATCTATCAGTTGGGGAGATGACAATCACACTGGATGATGTGTCTTCCTTACTGCATATACCCATCACTGTGGCTTTCCTGACCATCACAGTGTTTAACAAGGATCAAGCTGTCGATCTGCTATATAAGCTATTAGGAGTCACTGTAGCTGATGCTAAGTCGGAGATGGACAATAAAACACGGTCGTCGACAGTTCGCTACTCGTGGCTGATTGAGAGATACGAGGAGCGTTGTGAGCAGGAGTGCATCACCCGGTTTGTCCATGCCTCAACAAATCTTTCTTTGTGAGGAATCAACCACTGCTCATGTACATATGTGTGAAAGTAAGAACAATCAATGCTGATGGACTGAAACACACCTAACTGCTGCTCGTACTCAGCCTCATCAGATGACCTCACAAGAGCATCCCATGCCTCCATGACCTTCTCGTGTTTCTCCTTTGGAAACACAGTTGTTTTGCATTTTTCCTTCACATTCTTGCATACATGAAACAAACACAACAAGTTCACCGCACTAGGAAATACATGTTGAACAACGTTCATCAAGGCAAGGTCTCTATCGGTGATGATGACACCAACCTCACCGCTTGTAATTTGTTCTCTCAACATTTGCAGTGCCCATGTGAAGTTATCAGCACGCTCAGACTGTACATAGGCAAATGCCACAAAAATGTCATTTCGGTTGACACAACACCGACAATCTCAAGTAGTGGCAAGCGGTATCGGCAAGTCTTGTAAGTGCTATCAATAATCAATACCAGGTGGAAGGTATTGACAAGCGTGATAGCATCTGGATGTGCCCAAAATATGTCCCTCAGCTCATCAGAATTGTCTGCCTTCCTATACCGATACACGTACTGATCGCGTTCCATCAAGGTGATTAATTGTTGCATTTCAGTTCTATTACCTCTAATGGACGACCGGTATGCTTGTCGTGCATTGTAAATGTGCTTAATTATAGTTAGACTCTCCACATTACGATCCTTCAGTGTCAACAGTATGTTTCTCGGTTTAACCATATTCTTTGTCATGTCATCTACTAAGGACTTCTCTTCACTGGATAGCCAGCCAACATAAGAATGACTGGTTAATGTCTCGGCCAACTCGTGGTTGTGAATACCACATGCTAAGTCAATTGTCCAACCTTGACCGTCAATCACAGGTGTCCCTCTCAATCTAAAAGGACAGTCACATTTCTTGGTGCCGGCACCCTTCACAGGCTGCGGATTCTTCCAAGGTCTATATTTCCCGCTTCTCTCACAAGCAAGAATTAACTTTGTCTTCGTTCCTGGACGTCCTGTGCTTGTTTCATACCTAAATATGACAACAACAATACCATGTCGCCTGCCAACTTCTCTGGCCCATCTCAATATATCATTTTGGGTGGCAAACACCTAGAAAGACACAAACGACAAAACTGTAAAAAATTATATGTTAACAAATCATAAATGTTTTACTTCTCAAATTTAATACCACTTCAGTGGTGAATGCATCAGTACAATCCACCAACTGTGAGCCCTCAGTACAATCCACGCCGTCGCTCTGTGTGTCATCATATTCTTGCACAAAGTCCATTTACTGGGGTTAAACATTGACAAAATTGCATCAGGAAAAATTAACAAACCTGCTGTATAAAACTGGTTTCCACAGCACATACGTGAATTAAAATCACGTAAACATACATGAATTAAAATCACATATGTTTACGTGAATCCAAATCATGTACTCATACGTGAATTCAATTCACGTAAACATACGTGATTTTAATTCACGCAACGCTTGTAAATAGCAAATCCATACTTACGTACGTGAATTAGGTTCACGTATGTTTACGTGAATTGAATTCACGTATGTTAGATGGACTTGCGAGTTACAGGCAGTACGTGAATTAAAATCACGTATGTGTTGAAAACCAAAATATAACATATGTGAATTAAGTTCGTGTACGATCCGAAAACCCAGGAAAAAAAAATACGCGAATGAGGCACGAAAATGGACACTTACCAATGCTAATGGAAGTGTAAGGGAAGCCTTTGAGTCACTTTCCCCAATATTTCATGAGATAGAGAGAGTGGAGAAGGGTGTGGAGAAGAGAGGGGTGAAAGAGTGGAGAAAAGAGGATTGAAAGGGTGATGGGTTTGAGAAATAAATTTAAATATAATAGAAGGGTATTTTTAGTATTATAAAATATTATAATGTGTCAGGGGGTGTGGTTAGCAAACTAGGGGGTGTGGTTAGCGTCACTCTTATATGTTTTGTAGAAATGTTAAGTGGGTCCAGTTTCAATGACTAATAATATTACCATGATCGACTGTAGTTTAATTATATCTTTGCGAGGGTGATTTCCACAGTATACTGACTCCCAATGAAAAATTGAAGAGAAGGAGCCAACAGAAGAAGAAAAAGGCTGAGTTTGGTGTTTGGATCCAACAGAAGAGAGAAGATGAGGATTTGGGTGATTTTTGGTGTTGTGTTGTTGATCCACTTTTGCCGTGCTGATGAGCCACTCTCTGTGGATGGGAAGGTTATGGTGCTCGACGAATCCAACTTCGATTCCGCCATTTCCTCCTTCGATCACATCCTGGTTGACTTTTACGCCCCCTGGTGTGGCCACTGCAAGCGTCTCTCTCCCGAGGTATCCTTTCTCTCATCTCTTTCAATTCATTCTTCTCGTGGGTGTTTCTGAAATTTTGATTTTTTCTTTCAAACCCACTTAAAAAAAAGTCTTTTTTTTTATTTTTATCATTTGATTATTGTTGGTTCCTAAATAAGGGGTTCTTTTTATGTTTTATTGGGTACTCATGTTTTTATGTTGGTTTTTTCCAACACGATCGTATATATGAAATTATGGATATGATTGACGCACTTTAGGAGTTGGAGTATGCATGGTCATCAAAGCATAATGCACATCTTTGATCGCTTGGATTATAAGCATTGGTTTTGAATGTAATATCACAGCTTGTTCTTATTAAATTTGAACTTTATCAAAGGTTACTGAGATAGAAATAGTCTTGTAGGTTATAGAGAAGCTGTATTACCATTCATGTTTAATTTTACTTGATAAGAGATTCCTGAGTGTAAATTTTGGATTAAAGCTGTGATTTTCTGCCTTTCAGTTAGATGCAGCCGCACCTGTACTTGCAACCTTGAAGGAACCCATAGTCATAGCAAAAGTAGACGCAGACAAGCATACCCGCCTTGCAAAAAAATATGATGTTGAGTATGTTTCTGCTGCTCTCTATATTGCTTGTTGAACTTGAAACCATCTCTATTTCTTTCCAACTTGATATAAGTGTTGCTTTTTGGGGTTCAGTAATCAATTCAAGTATAGTAATGCTTTTATTACTTGAAACGAACTTATGCAAAATTTCTATTCTGTGGTGTAGTGCGTATCCAACCATCTTGCTGTTTAATCATGGCGTCCCCACAGAATACCGTGGACCAAGGAAAGCAGATTTACTTGTTCGTTATCTAAAGAAATTTGCTGCTTCTGATGTTTCCATTCTCGATTCAGATTCTGCTGTGAATAGTTTTGTTGAAGAAGCTGGCACTTTTTTCCCAATATATATAGGTTTTGGGTTGGACAGTTCGATAATAGAGAAGTTAGCCGTAAAGTATAAGAAAAATGCATGGTTTTCTGTGGCAAAGGATTTTTCAGAGGATCTCATGGTAACATATGACTTCGATAAGATTCCTGCATTGGTTTCCCTTAATCCACTGTACAATGAGCGGAGCACATTTTATGGCCCCTTTGAAGGTTAGTTTATTTCATACATAATACATAATCAAGGACATTTGACAGTTATTTTACATACTAGTTAGTCCGTCTCACTTACTTGTAGATACTTTTTCATGCTTTTGAGTTGATTTTGACATATCTAGGAGTATATGGCATATGCTACTTCGTTAGTTAAATGGTGGTTGATTTGGATTCTAGTTTTTACATTTTTTTTTTTAAATGAATGAAAGATCAGAAGTGTATTTGATTAAGTAGGGGCTTATTAGGCTGCACAGGCTGTTGTATGAAGCTCATATTGGTAAAAGTTCTTGATGGGCTGAAACCTGCTAGTATATGTAAAATACCAACTCTCCTAAAAGCTTAAGCTATTATGTAGAGGCCAACACCCGCTTGTACTAGGTCCCTTTGGGCGGCCTCAAGCATAGACACTAGACAATGCAAACTTTGCAAAGATCCTTATTTTAAAACTTAAATTCATCGTGTAAATTGGGGTTGACATGGGTCAAACTCCTAACCTTTTGGTCAAAGAGGCACCGGTTTCATGTCAAAGTGCAATTCTCCTAAAAGCTAACTCTACTAGGTAGAGCCCCAAGAATGATTTGGATATCTCTAAGACTAACAGTTCATATTGTGAGTTTGCTGACTTCACCTGTTTATTTGTCAAACCTTATTTAGATATGGGGAAGTATCTCTTTTGAATAAAATACAATTGTCAATCTAGTTTTTATATTAATTCTTAGCCAATCTATTTTAAGCCAATCTTTAAATAATTTATTTGGGCCCCCATGAGCGAGACTGTAGCCTGCACTGCAGTCTTACTGGTTCTTTCTGAAAGCGAAGGTCAGGCTTCTTCTTATTTCTTATTTATTTTTTCTAGGAAACTAGTACTCGTGAAGTTGTCATTTATTGCATTTTATGATAATTTGGAAGCTTCGGAGTAATCTTTTTGCTACTTTTGGGTTTGTCTGGACCCTATATTTTTTAGCACTTAAAGTAGAACTTGTAGCCATGGGTCTTTATTTGCAACTTGTATGTTATGGGATAGGATGACTTTTGTAGCCTCCCCATGTATTTCTGCTCTTGGTTTCTTTAGGAGTTTTTTTTTTTGGCCTAGACCCTATTATCTTATAAATCAAATAGGGTGTGACAAAATTACCTATGGAATTTAACTAAAGCTGAAATCTAAGCATAACATATAGTAGGTTCATCTTAAAGGCCTTTCTTGTTTCAGGGTAGGAACTGAAGTAGATTTGAGAAACTCAAATACTGCAGCTTTTTTACTTTTTAAAAAAATATGAGCTTGAACGTCTGTTATTAATCTAGATTGCCTTTCTTTCTTCACTAAAAGTTACTATAATGTAGTGAGCTTATCAATACTTCTTGAACTATATTGCAATATATTTTGTTTTTTCTACTCTCGCATTATGTTATGTTGGAATATATATATTCACTTTTGTTCATATACTATTTAAATGTTTTAACCTTGATACATCATTACAGGAATCCTTTGATTAGTTTTTTTTTTTTTTTTTATCATATAGCAGATGAATTTTTGGAAGATTTTGTAAAACAAAATCTCATGCCTTTGGCTGTGCCTGTATCCCATGACACACTTAAGTTGATGAAAGCTGATGGTAGGAAAATAGTTTTGACAATTGTGGAGGATGAAGATGAGGAAAGATCAAAGGAACTGATTAAGATATTGAAGGCTGCTGCTTCTGCAAATCGTGACTTAATATTTGGTTACGTTGGAGTTAAACAGCTGGAAGAATTTGCTGAAAATTTTGATGTTGGGACTAAACTACCAAAAATGGTCATTTGGGATAAAAATGATGATTATCTTTCGGTAAGTCAATGAATTTTACTTGAATAAAAAAGGCTAATTTAGTTTATCCTAATTGTACTTCTCTAAATGATATGTGGTCTCTATTTGTCTTATTGACATGCCTAGTTTCATGTTTTTACCTCCTTATTCTTATACTTCTCTTTTGCTTGTCTTGTTCTTGACTGTTCTTATCTCTATGTCTATGTCTATATTTGGGTACTTTTGAGATGAGTGGTGGAGAAGAGGATAGTCTGACATTCATGCCATGTAACTTTCCTAAGCTTTCGAAATTCCTTGTTGCATAAGTAGCAACCTGCATGATTGATGTAATGCTTGCTATGGCACAGGGTACACCAGCATTGTAGAGTGGAAGTGAGAATTGAGATACCCTAGTATTAAATACCTGGAATTTAACAAACCTGTGAACTGTGATTGGTATAGCTATTAAAATCCATTATGGTGCACAACTAGGATACTCTAGAATTAGATTTTGGATTGCCAGATATCACACATTCTTTTAATCCAGAATTCCAAACATCGACATCCGAAATATGGGGTATCTTACTAATCGGTGAGGATACATAATATGAGCATACTAAATGTCTCCATAATATATACTCTTATAAATCTGCATGTCCTTCGATCATCATCAGTTGCTGGATTGCTTTGTGATACTTTGCTGGATTGCGTTGTCTGTATCTCAAGGAAACGTGTGTTGTCAATTTTATTGTCATTTGGAGCTTCTTTTGAATTTTAATGTACAAGTCTTCATTGTTATGCCCTAGTCACTTGCAAATTCCAATAGCTATGCAGTTGTGTCAAAATTCTTCCATATTTCTCTATGGCTTCCAGATAAACTGTACATTGTGTTTTTCAGTTGTGAAGGACTAAAATGCATTTGTCCAGAATATATTGTTAATACTTAATATCATACTTTCATTTCATTTGGAACTTTAAGATATGTCCCTTTACCCGTTAATTAATGCACTTGATTAGTTGACTTACCATGCTGTTGATTTTGCTATCGAAGTTCCGCGATCATGTTAACATAAATTTCTTATATCAAGTCATATTAACTTTAAAATGTACTGTTTGTTGTCTCCATTTGCACTTAAATTTTTTGTTTTTATAATAATGTGAGAAGCCAATACCAATTTTTAAATTGATTTTCAGGTTGATGGTTATGAAAGCATTGAGGGAGAGGATCAGGCAACTCAAATCAGTAAATTTGTAGAAGGATACAGGGAAGGAAGAACCATAAAGAAAACATTTAGCGGGCCTTCCTTGCTGCGATTTTTCCAAAAATCATTTGACATTAGAATGGTGTACATCTTTGTTTTTGTGATTGCAGTGATGATGCTTATTCAGAGCTTAGGTAAAGGCGGTGATGGTAATGAACATCATAGAGTACCAAACCAAGATCAGGTTGATCATGCAAGCAGCTCTGTTTCAGAAGGTGAAAGCAAAGAGTATCTACCAGGTGATAAAGAAGACTAAATTAATTAACACATACAACAATCATCACTGAATTAGCTGGCTTTAGAATTACCATGCCTATTGGTATGTGTAAATATTTTAGAGTCTCTGTATTTTCATAAATTTTGATTACTGTCTAAACCCTTATTCTCTTATTTGCATGTTTTTACTAGTTATTTCTTGACATGAAAAAAGGCTTTTTTATTATTTTCAAGGTGGCACTGATGTAATTGTTATCTTCATTATTATTTACATCCTTCTTCCTAGATATAATTATTTATTTAACTTGTTGGTATGGACTGATCGTGCTCCTTTCTGCATCTTAGAGCTGAGTTGACCAAGGCCAACGATTTAAAATATAGAAATAGAGAATCTCCAAATACAGAGTAAAACTTATATTCCATCCTTCACCCAAAAAAAAAAAAATCTTAAAGTATTATTAACTGTTGTGTGTTTAGTTCAACTTATTTTAGGAAAATAATAGTTTTATTTATATTCTCTAAAAAAATAGAAAATCGATTATTTCTCATAATTTAAAGCTCATTTGTTTCGAATTATTTTATGAAAAAACACTTTCTTTAAAAGTAATTACTTTTTAGGATTTTTTATCCGTTTATTTTAATTTTTGGAAATAATCAGAATATGAAAAAAAAAAAAACTAAAATCAGGTTATGGTGGAAAACTATTCTAATTAGCTTCTAAAAAATAACATGTATTTTAATAATGACAAGAGATAATGTTAAAAAAAATGATTTTTAAGCTGTAAATAAGAGTTTAATAATTATGCACTGAAATTGTAGATTTTTTTACACTAACATCCAATTATAGTTCATCATGGTGTCAAGTCGTAATATTATTTTTTAAAATATCTATACAAATATTTATATGGTGAAATATGATTAGATGTTTATGCAAAATATTTTTATGCCGTCAATTTTTAGTAACAAAATTCTTGTAAATAAACATAGATTAACATTATTACACTAAAAAACATAAATTCACTTCTATTTTACATAAAAAAAATCTAAAAAATAATTACTAGATTATTTTATGTAAAAAATATTTTTTTAATCTAAAAGAAATGAGCTCTTTATTGTCAAAAAAATAAATGAGCTCTTTCACGCCTGAGAGAAAGGTGATGCCATCATTTATTTTTCTGTAACACTGTTATTTATTTGGTTTTGCTCTTAGATTTTAAGAAAACGATTGTCGTGTAAAGCTTTTCAAACTGAGCCAATGTTGTCAATTTCTAATTCGAATGACCGTCATGAGGAATATTAGTAATATATTTTTACACATTTTTTGAGATATTTTCATAATTAGTTTATTCTATAAAAAGTAAAAATATTTTTTAAGAAATGAACAATTTATGAGACAATTAACTTAATTTTTTTAAATAAATTAATCAATTTTTGACAATTAAAATAAATTAACATTTCTTTAATCTTCAATTGCCAGAGACCTTTGTCTTCAAATTGATATTTTATTCTAAAGAACATGATAAACATGTCAACTAGTTCAACTCACCTGATTGATTTGGATAAGACTTTGCAATTACGGTGTTTGTAGTTGGTTTGAATCTCCTTTGACTTCAAGTTTGCTCGTTCATTATCCGTCCATCAAAAAATTCAGAAGTTCTCATGAGCTACTTGAGGAGATTTGTTCCATCGAAGCAATTCTTTTGGATGGGCCTCCTACTATTTTTTGATAGGCTAAATTACAAAATTGGTTCTCTATATTTATTTTAGGTTTCAATTTAGTCCTCTATGTTTTATTTGTTTCGTTTTGGTCCCTTACGTTTTAAAAGTTACAACAGGTTGGTCCTTTCTGTCACTAAAAGCCAATTGTCCGTAGCTAAAAGCCAAATTCTAGCTACGGACAATTGATTTTTAAATGACTTTAAATGACCAAATCAAAACTAAAATAAAACGTAGAGGACCAAAACGAAACAAATAAAACGTAGAGGACCAAATTGAAACATAAAATAAACTTAGAGGACCAATTTTGTAATTTAGCCATTTTTATATTATACAATGTAAAACTAAAATTTGTACACGGTATTTATCTATGTGTGAAGCTCCTTCAGCTTCAACGGTGTGCCAAAGACGGTGGATTGGAGAATATCGATGGAACAGAAACAGAGTGAAGCACCAGAATTTGAGGTATGAGGAAGAGGAGGTAACGTGAATTTTCATTAAGTAGGACGACGCTGTTTGGGTTCAATGCGGGAAATTAAAAAACCAAGTAGATCTGAACGGTTTGTTAAATTTGATGGCTAAGAGTTGTGTGAATGTTGTGAATGCGGGATTTGATTGACTGCAGTGAATCCACATTTCTTTTCCAATCAAAAGGGACAAAATACACGGGGACACACCGGCACTTGGTCTTAAAGATGTGGTTGGTGTACTGATTTCAACAACTTGTAGTAGTGTTTGTAAGAAACAATAAATAAATAAAAGTACACATTTAACGGGATATAGATAACATCAAGTATATTATAAACCTTTGTTACAGTGAGTTTGAAGGAAGAGAAAAAGATGTGAGACACTGAGAAAAGCAACCATGGGGAACCCTCCTCGCAAGCCTCCTAATGGGGGAGGGGGGTTGACTCCACCAAGATTTCATTCAGAGATAAGCTACTAGGGGCATAAACCCCCTACCACGCAAAGAGAAAGTGGATTTGTTGGCTCAAGCGTTGTTCAAGATTGAATACGATGATGGAGATCGGTTGAAGCCGAGGTGTTACATTGCTGAGAGCCTATTGGAGGATCTATGGAAGCCATGGAAGGATGCAGTGCTTGTTACCCTGTTGGGCAAGAACTTAGGGTTCTTCACAATGAGGGATAGATTGAAGGCTGCATGGAAACCCTCTGGGGGTATGGATATGGTAGATATTGGGCATGGGTTTTATATAGTAAAATTTGATCTAGAGGCTGATCGAGAGAGTGTAATAAGTGGGGGTCCTTAGATGATATTTGACCATTACGTCGCTGTAAGGCCATGGGTGCTGGATTTTGTTTCTTCAGAAGTCACAATTAATAAAACCATGGTGTGGATTCGGTTTCCATGTCTAGGTATGGAGTACTATGATGAAAGTGTTTTAATGGCATTAGCTGCTGTAGTTGGAAAACCGATCAAGGTGGATATACGACCTATTGATGCATCAAGAGGCAAGTTTGCAAGAATTTGTGTATAGATAAATCTTGATGAACCTGTGGTGGGTAAGGTGTGGTTCAGGAAAAGATGGTACAATGTCCAATATGAGGGTCTACATCTCTTGTGCAGGCATTACGGTCGCTATGGCCACATTGCTAGAAAATGTCTCAAAGCCCAGGAGGAGACGCCATCGCAAAGTCACGGCAGCCTACTACCGGCAAAGGATTGCCAGAAAACATCGCAAAAGATGGAGATGGAAACACCCATGCAAACCCTAACCCTAATGACCCAGCTGGCAAAGCAAAGATTCAGGAGTGGGGCTCACTTCATCATGAGTGGTTAGTGGTGGAGAAGCCAAAAAAATCAGTTAAGCAACAGCAAAAATTTGCGGGCGAGATTCACGTGAAACCGACTGGTTTACGTGATGAAGAAGCATGAAACGCGGGGAAATAAATTTCATATCTTAACTGATAATGCAGTCAATGATACAGTCAATGCTGAGAATAATAAGGGGCCTGATTTTGAATTTCAAATGTCTAAATTCCAGCCTGGCGAATCTTCAAGATTAGGAAACAAAACATGGACAAAAAAAGAGGCAACGCCGAGATCAGAACTAGGGGTGAACATGGGCCGGTTTGGATGGATTTTGGCCAAATCCGATGCCCGATCCGATCACTTTGAATGGATTGGATTTCAAAAAAATTATGATTTTTCTAAATGGCGACAACCGGTGTTGACCGGTTGGGTTGGATGGGCTCGCGGGTTGTGAAGCAAAAATTAATAATAATAATAATAATAATAATAATAATAATAATAATAATAATAATAATAATAATAATAAGAGTTTTCATTCCCTAAAATGATCCCCCATTTTAAAATGATTCTGCACTCCCTGAAATTTTCATTCTAACCAAATAAATAAGAGTTTTCTTAAACTTTCAAAGCAGGAACAATAAGGTATGCATTAGAAGAACCAAATCAGTTAAATAAAGCAAACAATTATTCTAGGTGGAACTGTATAAAATTAATACTCACCCCTGATTCACCGTGGAACATTTGGTAGATCAGAGAGAAATGGCTCAGCAACAGATAAAAGTTCCTCATGCTCAACCCCAGATGCTGCAAGTACCATTCTAGGTGCAGCATAATTCTCCTGATTTTCCACATCAAACAATATTTGGATAATAAAATAGATTGCATGAAATTTTAAATTTGCACAAGTAATAACAGTAGCACTTATGCAAAGATCAAAAAGGACAACAGATCTTACAAAGAACAAATTCCTCTAAAATGGAACCATCTAACTGCTCGGGTGATTTAGAAGCCAAAAGTGGATTAGCCAAAGGCACCGTAATAACCGAGAGTGAATTGCCTCCAAAAGTAAGCCCCGAGGATTGTTTGTTAGTTCTCCAAGCTCGCTCTCACCTTTTGAAGTCAGACAAAAAAATAGTTTTACAAAATAAGAAAGAACTCATATAGTTGAACTACTAATTGATAGGCCTAGCTATTAGAGGAAAATAAAACTTCAGAAAAGCTATCAGCAGAAAACAACACGTCAATGTGATAAAACAAATATACATCTTCATTGACCTCCCAATCCAAGAAGGTTGGGTTCCTCACACAGTCAACTAGCAATTCAATCATTTGTGGAACATAGGTTTTTAGAGCATCAAAGGTGTAGCCCATTTGCTCCTGAGAGGTAGAGGCTCCTAAATTATCACCAATTGCTTCGACTTCCCTAAATTGCCACAAGGAAAGGGTAGAGTATTTGGAATTTGCAGATTGAATAGAACATTTCTCCAATAAGCCATGTACTAATTAATAGAAACAAGACAAATCAACACACTAACAATAAATAAGAATCACTTCTCCACCCACATCACCAACAACCCTCTTCTCCTTTACCTCCCTACCTCACCACCATCCCAAATTTCAAACCACCTTTTTTTCTTCTCCTGGAACCCGTAACCCCATAACCTCCATCAATCTCCTCTCTCAACCACCAAAACCCAAATCACAACAATATACATACGCCAAAGATTAAGAAAGATTAAGAAAGAGAAGAATCAAGAGCAAGATCGAGAGAAAAAAGAGAAATAGAGAGAACTAGAGGGAGGAGAACCGAACCAGAGGTGGCGCCATGTGAAAGGGAAGAACAGATCACGACGGCGGAGCAGGGAGATTGCGTCGCGGAGGACGGAGGTGGGTGTGACTGTGATCGACGCCGTACAAAAGGGAAGAGGAAGAGGTTGAGGACGCAGAGGAGTGGAACCCTAAAAAGGAAGAGGGAGACACGAACAAGAAGAGAGTGAGAGTGAAGGTCAGAAACGAGTGACAGTGTAAAAAAAAAAAAAAATCCCACCGGGTTGGGCCATCGGGTTCTGGTTCTAAAATCCATAATTCGAACCAAAAGTCATCGGTTCTGATTGGGTCGGTTCGGGTTCGACCCGAACGTGGTTGGGTTGGGCAAAATTCGGGTTGGGTCCGGGTTGGGTCACCGGGTTGGCGGGTTGGCCCAAACCCGTGTACACCCCTAATCAGAACTCACCCAAGATAATTGCACCAACCAATCATGTCCCACATAGAATGCCACGTCAGGAATTAATAAAAGAAGGGCACGCCGTGGAGAGACATCACATCACCTCTTCTGGGTTGCTCTCACCCTCGACAAAGGTACCCCCTTCCCTTAGTAAATATGCTCATGAACATGGTATATTCTCGGCTATGAATATTCAAGTGCTAGCTCCAAACCACATAAGAATTCTGGATGAACCAGAACCCCCTGATCCAAATACTCATAAGATAGTGGACATTGAGGGTGATGTGGAGGACATGGGAGAAGATGATGATAGAGATTCTGATGAATCTGATGGAGAAGAAATGGTGGATGAGACCCCAGAAATGCTTCAGGGTTAGGGTTGCTATCCTGTAATTCCTCTTTATTTACGATTTTTTAATGATGAGTTTCAATGATATGTGCATTTTATCATGGAATGTTCATGGCTTTGCAAGTAAGAAAAGTAACCTGCATATGCGGGAGCTTATTAGAAGATACAAACCAGATTTAATTTTTGTTCTTGAAACACACACAATCTTTTCTAATTCACTTCGTTTTTGGAATAAAGTGGTTTATGTGCCTGTTGCCAATGAAGAGGTTCAAGGACATTCCGGAGGGATCTGGGCGTTAGCTAATAAAGGGAATCCCTACTCCTTTAATGTGATTGATTCAATGCCTCAATGCATCACTCTTTCGGTTGCTAAGGGAAATAACATGTGGGATTGTTCTGGGTGTATGCTAGTCCAAACTATGCTTTGAGATGTAATTTTTGGGAGTATCTGTGCAATTTGAGAAGAAGTATTGTGGTACCTTGGAATTTGATTGGAGATTTCAATGAAATTATTCTTCCTTCAGAACAAAAGGGAGGTGAATTCTACAATATGAGGGCTGACCGTATTGTGCAGGTTCTGAATATTTGTGATATGATAGATATGGAGTTCTTTGGCACAAAGTTTACTTGGCAGAAACACTGTCAAGGGAGTCGATTTGTGCAAAAAAGATTGGATAGAGCAGTTTGTGATTTTAGTTGGAGAATGCTCTTCCCGGAAGCTACTGTGGAGCATCTGGTCAAGAGCCACTCTGACCATAATCCTTTACTAATGCGGTGTTGTAATGCAGGTAATGCCAGGTAGCTATGTGAACGTGAACACAAGAAGGGGGATTGAATTGTGTTGAAAACTTTTCGCAAACTTTAAATTAAAAACACTTTTGAACTCTTGATTTTAAAACTGTAAGTTATCGGATGCTGGAGTATGACCAGACGCTGGAAATGAAGTTTAAGAAAACTTATTTTTCTTTGCAAAATAAGAATAAATGTAAAGCAGTAAAGCAAGAGACACAAGGATTTATACTAGTTCACCACCAACTTGGTAGCTACGTCTAGTCCCTTCGTTCCTGAAGGATTTTCACTATAATCAACTAATTACAAATTCCTTAAGAGTATTCTACTGTCACAAACTTGACAATACTCTTAACTTCTCACAACGACTCAGTACGTTCGAGCCTTTGAAGAACAAAGCCTTAACTAGGCAGAACGACTTTTACAAAGTAATATTCTTTTGAATACAATCAAATAACTCTCACAGAGAGGATGAAAAGAGTAAGCACAAAAACAAATAACTTTCTAAAAGAAAGAATATCAGACGATGAAGTTCAGTTCTTAGTGTCTAGATACTTGGCACAAAACTTGATTACTCACTTGAGTAATAGCTCTTTCAGAATGTAGTTTCTAGCAGTTTTTTGCGACCTTCTTCAATTAATACCGTGGGGTATTTATAGGAGTCTTTGAGGCATATTACCATTGCAGTAAATTTCAGCTCCATATTATTGAGTGAGGTAATTTGAAATGCTATTTTTTTCTTCCTTTCCAGAGAATATCAGAATAGTACACATTACCATTTTTGTACTATCTGCTTTTCACAATTGCCTTGTACGAATTGTCTTATACTAAAGGTATTACCTTTGATACCTCATACATCAAAATGAGCGCACAAAATCAAATTCGAATTCCGTTCCAAGAAGCTGAGGTAGAAGAGCACAAACATGACCATCACGTGATTCATTAATAAACCAGATGCTCGCTTAGAATAATGGACGGACGCTCGCAGCAATTGAGTAATCCACGTGTCAAAAGATAATACTACCTTGCTTTAGACAAGACACTGGAGTGAACCGGATGCAGACACACATGGAATGTATTCAAACTCTTGTGAATTTCTTCTTCTTGCTTGAGTGAGTTATAAAACATGAGTGATTTTAATACCTGCACACTCCAAGACTTATCAGAAGATAAATTTTTCACTTGCAAATATTTTGTTATCATCAAAATTTATGAGGGTCTAAACTTCTCAATCGTTTAGGTTCCAACAATCTCCCCCTTTTTGATAATGACAAATATCTAAGGTTGATGAACAATTTAATTTAAAAAATAATAATTTCAAGGGTCTCCCCCTGAGTTCAACAACTCAGATATAATTAAAATTTTCAGGTATCAGAGTGAATTATAATAATCAGAACGTTTGTGTGATCGCAAAAAGCATACAAGTATAGAGCATATATTCAATTACGCGTTGAGATCGGATGCTGAGATTATTGTACCAATAATGAATATACTTAAGCAATTATTGAGGATCAGATGCTAAAATTCATTGTACCAATTATTATAAAAATGTGCCAACAGATATTGATGAGTATCATGTAAGTCTGGTATACAACCTAAGAGGGGGGTGAATTAGGTTGAACACTTTTCGAGTAACTTTTAGAGATTTTTCTCGTTCTTTTGTTTTTTGGACAAATAGATAGAGTTTGATTGATAAACAAAAGTAAAAGGATAAGGAAGAAGATTGAGACATAGAATTTATACTGGTTCCCCTAACCACTTGGGTACATCCAGTTCTTCTGACACCTGCAGAGCAATCCACTATGATAGAAATTCTTGTTACAAGCAAGTCTCACCCCAAGGCTCCCTAACAATCTCTATACAACAAGATAGCACCCCACTATCTTTTCAAACCAAAACCCAACACAAGGATGAGTTTAATAATTGTGAAGAATGGTAAAGCATATGGTCGTATCGGATCAATATCACTTTGTAACTATACAACTTAGTGCTCAAGAACTTTTTCAGAATATGAAAATAGTAACTAAGTTCTAGGCAAGAAAGTTTTGAAGGTTTAGAACTTGTAAAATGATATTGATCTCTTATGATTTGAAAGAATGAAAGTTGTGTGTGTTCTGATGTACAAGAAAGGTATATATATACACATCAGATCATGTCTGAAGCAAGGTGATCGTTTGGCACCTTTCCAGGGACCAAAACATACCATTTGAAATCATAACGTTTCAGAAAATTTGATTTTGAAGCTGGTAATCGTTTACGTCGTTGTGATATTCGATTACATGTGTCCGTTGAAAATCAGATATTCAAAAATTTAGTTTCTGTAATCGATTACACATTTTAGGAAATCGATTACATCCACATCAAGGACTTTAGGTAATCGATTACACATTTTAGGTAATCGATTGCTACAACAAAAAAATGTTTTTACATATCACCGAGTATATATGTAACCGCTTACATCTTTGAGGTAATCGATTCACAGCAATCAAAAAATGTTTTTCTTAAGATTTCAAAAGGTTTATTTCAACACTTAACTTTGAAAATAACTTAGATTAAGTTTTAAACTTAAGGAATGATTTGCTTGAGCATATCTAAGTTATATAATCACAGTTTGTAATATGTCAAAGATACGAACCATACTTACAGAGAATTGAAAATACATAATTAAATAATTCTGTAGAATCTTTGACTTGATCTATCGGGGGCTTTTCTTCTTTTTGATCAGCAATCTTGTCATCATCGAAACCCATCCATGTTTAAGAAGGAAATCTTCTTCACAATCTCCCCCTTTTTGATGATGACAAACACTAATCTTATTAACAGCTTATAACGGAAAAGCTCCCCTGTCTTGTATATCTCCCCCTTTGTATTGGAGTTGGGAAACCTGAAAAGTTAGTAAAATACAAGACATACAAATAATATTTCCTTTCTCCCCCTTTTGACATCATCAAAAAGAAGAAAAAGTAGCATAAATATAATATAGCACATAGATTCCCCAAGTTCATGCAAACACAAACTAAATACTGAATATTAGTCATCCATACAAACTTGTCAAAGTTCCTACTTAGTAAAGTCCAAATAAAGAAAACATAAACCAAAGTGCAATTAAGGAAACAGTTACAGAAATCCAACAGAGACAAACAGAACATAATGGTCAATGTGATGCATGCATGATGAAGCAAATCAGGCTACTCGTCATCCTCCTCATTTGCATTTCGAAAAGCTTCAAGGCGGTCCATGCGAGCAGACAGTTCATCAAACCTCTCAGTCATGAAACCACGGACACTCCGAAGCTCATCCATAATCATTTGATTGGTGACCTCACCATCTTGAGCTTGAGGTTCTTCATCTTCTTGTGCAGGAGGGTGTAGCAGATCGCTTCGATGCCTGTAGACTCGCAAGTGTACATCCCGCTTTATACCCATTTTTGGCAAGATATCTATATGGATTTCATTGTCAGCAGGTGTCATTTCCAGAGAAACCTCATTGTTGGTGTCAACATTGCAACACTCCAACAAGCGAGAGATTTGTCTAGCATAAGGCAAACTGGTAGTTCGCTGCTTCAGTGACAACATGTGATTCACAACCAAATAGGCCCAGTTGATAGGTTTATTATTTTTGATAGCATACATGATTTGCATTTCAAAATCATTGATTTGAGAGTAGTTGGAGGCCTTAGGCACTAAGACATAGTAGAGAACATAATGCAGAAGTCGATCATCAACATTCAAGTGTCCTACAGAAAGAATGTTTCTAGCAGAGGAGGCTGCACCAGACCATTGTCTTTTGTTGGCAATTTCAGTCTCATCATATCGACACATGGATAAATAAAATTCTCTCTTGTCATACTCCTCCCAATCACATAAGAAATCAGTATGAATCCTTTCTCCCTCAAATGGAATATCAAGAAACTCTCCAACTTGCTTCAAGGATAATTTAATGGGAACCCCTTTCACCCAAGAAACCAAACCACTACCCTTAGCCTCTAAATTGCAAAGAGAATACTCTAACAAGATCAGGTAATAAGTTCCAAAATCAATAGCAAGTGGTGTCACTTCCTCGACTTTCAATCAATGAAGGAAAATTGAATCTAGCAAAAGCAAGAAGACTCACATACTTTGGAGTGATTAGTTTCCTACCAATGAACTGCTGGAAACGAAGTTCTTTGTTCAATGTTAGCCAACAGTAGTGATAAGTCCAGAGGATTGGGATTTACTCTTCTTGCATCACCATGTATGATTTTTGCTTCGAACTTCCTTGAAGATTCCATAGTGATGAAAGAGTGGGAAGAGGGTTAGGGTTCAATTTTTTGGTTAAAAAGGTAAGAGGCCACGATTTGGAGGAGGATTAGGGATTAGAAGTGAAAGATTTGAGCAACAATGATAGAAATAAGGATTGGAAGGTGGGTGGTTGAGAGAGGATGAGAGGTAACCGATTGCAAGAGTGAATAAAACTGATTTGGAAAACTGTTTTATGCAGAAAAATTGTCAGTTTTCGCAAATTTTCGCGGATGTAATCGATTACAACCAAGTGGTAATCGATTACCATACGGGTCAGTGAGCGGAAAACTGAAATTTCTGAAAATGTAATCGATTACCCTAAACATGTAATCGATTACACATGGTAAAATTTTTAAAAAATTGAAAAATTATTGATAAAACATGCGATGTATGAGTATCTATTCTATGTATAACATACATATCACATAGATTTATGAGTAAAAGACATACATACACTAGTATGACATAATAAAAACATATAAGTTAAATGAAAGAACCTGTCACCAAATGTGTTGGTCTCATATATCCTTTTCATCCAAAATGCCAAGTTCTCTTCTTATTTTGAAGAAGGGTTCTTTGGCTAATGGCTTTGTGAAGATGTCAGCTAATTGAGCATGAGTATCAACAAATGTAATCTCCACGTCTCCTTTTAGAACATGATCTCGTAGAAAATGATGTCGAATGTCTATATGCTTGGTACGAGTGCATAACAGATTCTTTGATATATTTATAGCACTTGTGTTGTCACACCTTAAAGGAATGCATCCAAGATTGATTCCATAATCACATAGTTGTTGTTTTAGCCAAAGACTTTGAGCACAACAACTTCCAGCTGCAATATATTCTGCTTCAGCAGTGCTGAGAGCAACACTTGCTTGTTTCTTGCAAGACCAGGATATTAAAGCATTTCCAAGCATATGGCATGTGCCACTAGTACTTTTTCGATCAGTTTTGCACCCTGCATAATCAGAATCTGAATAACCAACTAAAGAGCAAATACTACCTTTGGGGTACCATAGGCCAACATTTGTTGTTCCTTTCAGATACTTCATGATTCTCTTTACCGAAGAAAGATGAGATTCTTTTGGATTGACTTGAAATCGAGCACAGAGACATACACTAAACATAATGTCAGGACGACTGGCAGTTAAGTATAATAATGAACCAATCATACCTCGATATTTCTTGATGTCTACTGATAAACCTGACTCATCTTGATCAATATAAGTACCAGATCCCATAGGAGTTGCAATCTCTTTGCAGTTATCCATGTCAAACCTTTTTAACAGTTCTTTACAATATTTTGATTGATTGATGAAGATACCATTCTTAGTTTGCTTGATTTGAAGTCCAAGAAAATAATTCAGCTTTCCCATCATGGACATTTCAAATTCTCCTTGCATCATCATTGAGAACTCTTCACACAAATCTTTATTGGTTGATCCGAAAATGATGTCATCAACATAAATTTGGACCAATAGAGTGTGATCCTTAATTCTCTTGATGAACAGAGTAGTATCTACCTTACCTTTTTCAAATCCTTTTTCACTTAAGAATTGACTAAGTTTGTCATACCAAGCCCTAGGAGCTTGTTTTAAGCCATAAAGAGCTTTCTTTAATTTGAATACATGTGAGGGGTTTTTGAAATCTTCAAACCCAGGAGGTTGTTTGACATAAACTTCCTCATTTATGTATCCATTCAAGAAGGCACTTTTGACATCCATTTGAAATAATTGAAAATCTAAAGAGCAAGCATAACCAAGTAATAAACGATAGCTTCTAACCTTGCAACAGAGCGAATGTCTCTTCAAAATCAATTCCTTCCTCTTGATTATAGCTTTGAGCAACCAACCTTGCCTTGTTTCGAATAATTATCCCATTTTCATCAAGTTTGTTCTTAAACACCCATTTTGTACCAATGATGTGTTTGTCTTGTGGTTCAGGGACAAGTTCCCAAACTTGATTCCTTTCAAATTGGTTTAACTCTTCTTGCATGGCAAGAATCCATTGATCGCCTTCAAGAGCTTCATTTATCTTTGAAGGTTCTATTTGAGAGACAAAAGCCATGTATAGACAAGATTCCTTCAGATTTAATCTTGTTTTTACTCCGATTCAATATCACCAACTACTTTGTCAAGAGGATGATCCCGATGAATTCTCCATTCACGAGGTAGATCAGGATGACTCGCTCTTGTTGAAGATTGTCGCTTTGGTGATTGATTGAATTAATTTGTTTTTCTTTGTTAGAGTCTTCCTTAGATAATTCTGACTCAGCATCTTTAGTAATGTCTTTTGTAGATGCTTCCATTATATCATCATCATCGCCACAAGAACCTTTCTTCTGATTGGGTTAGTTTCATCAAAGGAAACATGCATAGATTCTTCTATAACTAAGGTTCTTTTATTATAAATTCTATAGGCTTTACTTGAATGAGAATAGCCAAGAAATATACCTTCGTCAGATTTCTCATCGAACTTACCTAGGTTGTCTTTGTCATTGTTTAGTACAAAGCATTTGCATCCAAAGACATGAAGATGTGAGATGTTTGGCTTTCTTCCCTTATATAGTTCATAAGGAGTCTTTTTCAAGATTGGCCTTATATTAACTCGATTTGTAACATAGCAAGCTGTACTAACTGCATCTCGCCTGTAAGTACTTTGGTAGACTTGAATCACCGAGCATTGTTTCAGCAGTTCAATTAGAGATCGATTCTTTCTTTCTGCCACGCCATTTTGTTGAGGAGTCCTTGGAGCTGAGAAGTAGTGAGTGATTCCATGTTCTTCACAGAATTCCTCAAAAAGAGCATTTTGGAACTCCCCACCGTGATCACTTCTAATTGACACAATCTTCATAGATTTTTCATTTTGCACTTGTTTTGCATATTTCTTGAACGCCTTAAATGCATCACCTTTTTGTGCTAAAAATAGAGTCCAAGAATATCTTAAAAAATCATCAACAATAACTAAAGCATAAACATTACCTCCAAAGCTTCTAGTTCTTGAGGGACCAAAAAGATCCATGTGAATCAACTGAAGTGGTCTTGTAGTTGATACCACATTCTTTGGTTTGAAAGAGGATTTTGTTTGTTTCCCTTTTGGCATGCGTCCACATAATCTATCTTTAACAAATTTCATTTTGGGTAATCCAATACCAAGATCATGTTTGACAAGCTTATTCAAATGTTCCATGTGAATATGTGCTATTCTTTTGTGCCAAAGCCATGCATCATTATTGTTTACCACTAGACATTTAATCTTCAAAGATAAATCATCTAGACATACCTTATAGGAGTTGTCGATTCTATTTCCCACTAACTTCTCTTCAGGAGAGGCTTCATTTTCAATGATACATTTTCCTTGATGAAGTTTACTCAATCCTTTATCGCAGAGTTGAGTTATGCTAACCAAATTGTGCTTCAAACGTTCGACATATAAGACATCATCAATAGTTGTGAAGGGAGAAGCTCCAATCTTTCCAATCTCAAGAATCTTTCCTATATTGTTATCTCCATATGTGACACATCCTTTAGATTTCAGCTCAGAGATGTAAACTTTGTACAATCAAAATCATGTGCCTAGAACGACCACTATCAAGATACCATGTGTTCTTTGGTCTTTGCTCAGGCATTTCTCTTGTTCATCATCTGAGTGATGTGATGCCATTAGTGCTTTGACTTCAGATTCTCCACTTTCTGAATCGGAGGATGTGCTTACTTCATTGTCATTCCATGCAATGTAGGCCTTTTTGGATTTGAATTCCTTTTTCCCTTTGAAGTACTTCTTCTTTGTCAGATTAGGACATTCTGCTTTCATATGTCCTTCCTTACCGCATTCAAAACATGTGAAGTTCTGATTTGAAGTGGATGTATCCCTTTTCTTGAAAAATTTCTTTTTGTTATCAAATTTAATATTTTGGTCTTTCTTAAGAAATTTTCCAAACCTTTACCAGGAGAGTTGATGTTCTCATCTTCATTGCTTTCTTCTTCATGTTGTTTTCTGGTTTCAACCTTTAAGGCAATGCTTTTGTTCTTCTTCTCTTTGACTTCAGTCTCTTCCAATCTTCCAAGTTCCAATTCATGTTCTTGGAGTTTTCCAAATAATGCCGCAGAAGTCATTTTTGATGACTTTTCTTTTCGTAAATTGTCAGTAACCTTTGGTTGCCATTGCCGAGTCAATGATCGAAGAATCTTAAGATTCAACTCATCATTGGTAAAGGTCTTTCCAAGAGCCATTAAGTGATTTGTCAAATGAGAGAATCTCTTTTGCAAATCAAGTATTGATTCACCAGGCTGCATTCTAAACATTTCATACTCTTGTGATAAAGTATTCAGTTTAGATCTCTTTACTTCTACTGTTCCTTCATGGGTTACTTCTAGAGTATCCCAAATCTCTTTAGCAGTTTTACAATGTGAGATACGAAAGAATTCATCCATACCTAATGCTGACTGTAGAATGTTCTTGGCCTTTTTGTCATAGAGCACTTTCTTCTTGTCATCATCTGTCCATGCAGTTTTGACTTTATCTTGCACTTCATTGTTGATGACTGTTGTAGGCACATAAGGACCATTCTCTACAGCATCCCATATTTCTTCTCCTTGTGCTTCAAGATAGGATTGCATGCGAATCTTCCAGAAGTCATAGTGTTCTCCAACGAAACATGGAGGCTTGTTGTTACTGCCACCATCTCTAAAAGTAGGATTGTTGCTTGCGGAAGCCATGGATCGAAGGAGCAGGTTACCTTAACCTGCTCTGATACCAATTGTAAGTCTGGTATACAACCTAAGAGGGGGGGTGAATTAGGTTGAACACTTTTCGAGTAACTTTTAGAGATTTTTCTCGTTCTTTTGTTTTATGGACAAATAGATAGAGTTTGATTGATAAACAAAAGTAAAAGGATAAGGAAGAAGATTGAGACACAGAATTTATACTGGTTCCCCTAACCACTTGGGTACATCCAGTTCTTCTGACACCTGCAGAGCAATCCACTATGATAGAAATTCTTGTTACAAGCAAGCCTCACCCCAAGGCTCCCTAACAATCTCTATACAACAAGATAGCACCCCACTATCTTTTCAAACCAAAACCCAACACAAGGATGAGTTTAATAATTGTGAAGAATGGTAAAGCATATGGCTGTATCAGATCAATATCACTTTGTAACTATACAACTTAGTACTCAAGAACTTTTTCAGAATATGAAAATAGTAACTAAGTTCTAGGCAAGAAAGTTTTGAAGGTTTAGAACTTGTAAAATGATATTGATCTCTTATGATTTGAAAGAATGAAAGTTGTGTGTGTTATGATGTACAAGAAAGGTATATATATACACATCAGATCATGTCTGAAGCAAGGTGATCGTTTGGCACCTTTCCAGGGACCAAAACATACCATTTGAAATCATAACGTTTCAGAAAATTTGATTTTGAAGCAGTGGTAATCGATTACGTCGTTGTGGTAATCGATTACATGTGTACGTTGAAAATCAGATATTCACAAATTTAGTTGCTGTAATCGATTACACATTTTAGGAAATCGATTACATCCACATCACCGGGACTTTAGGTAATCGATTACACATTTTAGGTAATCGATTGCTACAACAACAAAAATGTTTTTCCATATCACCGAGTATATATGTAACTGATTACATCTTTGAGGTAATCGATCACTGAATCGAAAAATGTTTTTCTTAAGATTTCAAAAGGTTTATTTCAACACTTAACTTTGAAAATAACTTAGATTAAGTTTTAAACTTAAGGAATGATTTGCTTGAGCATATCTAAGTTATATAATCACAGTTTGTAATATGTCAAAGATACGAACCATACTTACAGAGAATTGAAAATACATAATTAAATAATTCTGTAGAATCTTTGACTTGATCTATCGGAGGCTTTTCTTCTTTTTGATCAGTAATCTTGTCATCATCGAAACCCAGCCATGTTTAAGAAGGAAATCTTCTTCACATATCAAGGCACCAGACAATGAATATCAATGAGTATTAGAGCAATTCAAAGATATGCTATGTATGATTTATGCATGAAATGTGTAATACTTCAGCGTCTTCACCGTGTTCATCAGACTTCAATGTGTTCATCAGACCTTTCTTTTACTCCCTCTTTTGTCATCAGACAAAAAGAGTGTAAACAACATCATAGTCAAAACAGTAAGTAATAATACTAGAAAAATTTGAATTGTACCAAAAATTAGATCAAGAAAGGTTAGATCATTCAAAATATGAACCAAGTAAAAAAAAATTGTATCAAGTTAACAGTAATACAAAATGTAAAAAAAATGAAATGTTTTTAAGGGTTTGGTAGAGGAGGAGGAGGAACGAGTTGATTGAAGCGTTCCAAGAGAATATTCACAGTGCTTTCCAACTGATGCACTTTCTGATTTGTAGCCATGATGGCTTCAAATTCGGCTCTTGGCAAGACGACAATGTCATCATTTGTAGCAGGAGGAGCAGAAAAAGGTTCAACTTCTGAAACAGGTTCAGCAATAATAACTCTTTGCGACTCCAGCTTCTGATGCTCTGCTAACACTGCCTGTGACAAACTCATTTTCCTTTCCTTTCTTTCCTGAGCCTTCTGGAAGAAATCATCATTTGGTAAGCTTTATCTGATAATTTTCCCAGCTTCTATTTCTCAAGATCCATAGCCCATTCCCATCTATGCACAATCTCTTCAGGGTAAAGCATACTCATAAAGATAGTTTCCCTGTGCTTAAACAAGTCTTCTACATATGCTTCAAATTTTACAAATACAGCTTCTCCAAAATTGCATCTTATGAAGGCTCCCATATCATCAGGAATGAAGTTGATCTTCATTTTCAGCCAGATACAGCCTGTGCAGATTCTCCTTATCATTTTCTTCAATATTAAGAGGCCTAAAATGAGGTAGAATGGCTTTGTCTTTCCAAGACTTAGTCATTTGACTCCAATAGAATCCAATGTCAAAATGTTTGCAAATAACAGCCCATTGATCTTCCAGTTTCATAACCCTGTTGATAGAGCCAACAGTAGAGATGGTTGCCTTTTCCGCGTTACAGCAGCCAGAAGAACCAGTTCTCCAATCATCTCTTTTGAGAAGATTCAAATACACACGCCGAGCATGGTCTTCAGATAGCTTGTTAACCGGAAACTCAGAGAATGCTTTGACATCGTATTTCCTAGGAGCTTCTCCTTGAGACCAATAGATGTTGGAAGTTTACCAGGAGCTGGTTCCTTCCTTTTATCAGGGATAGACCAAGGTAGCCACCTTTGCCTATCATGCACAATCTTTACAGATGCTAAGGAGGGATCTTTATTCAGATAAACTAATTACATCTTCTTCATTTCAAGGCAGTGAGCCATGAATGACTTTTCATCATCTATGATCCATCTTCCACATTCCTCCAGAGAGAGGGTTCATGTTGTGGCAGAACATGAGGAAGATCAACAGAGAAAGGAATAATTCCTCTGTTTGAAAGAGGTCTTAACCTTCCACCAAATGACCTTTCCACTTTCTCACCATCTTCAGAGATAGTGAGGCGTGAACGAGGGGCAATCTCCAGTCTTGTAACCCCAGAGGTGAATGTCTTCAAGTGCCACAGAGAAGGGTGATCATAGATGGAATGATACACTTCTTCTCTTACAAACCGTGGTTTGTTTATAGGGGACACATATTTCTTGGCACCATAGTAGTTGGTAGGTCTGAGAGTGAGAGAAAATGGGAGAGAAAAATCACCTTGACTTTGTATGTTTTGGGTTGGTTTGGAGGGATTTTGAAGAGTAGGTTGAAAGGGTGAGAGTGGAGTGATGAAATGTATGTAGTGAGAGATGTGTTTGATGAGGGTTGTGTGGAGTGTTGATGGATGTTATTGAGTGATAAGGGCAGTGGTTTGAGATTTGGTTTTTGTGGTTTTCTTGGCTAGTGTTTTGGAGGGTAATGGTTGTGTGGAGTGTGTTTGTGGCGATGAAACAGAGAGTGGTGGTGCAGGAATAGTGTCATTAGAACCAAAGGTAGTAACGGAATCATCAATGGTAAAATCCAGTACCTTTGGGTTAAGCTCAGAGTGCCTAACCAATCTCTTTCTTTTTGCTTGTAGGGAAGCAGCCAGAGGAGGAGGAGGAGGTGGAGGAACTTGCTTTTTAGGGCCAGATGCTGAAACATGTTTTTCAGCTTCTGCCTTTCTCTTTTTCTCCATAATGCTTCTGATGGGGACTCGGTCCTCATCATCTTCTAGATCATCTCTCCTTTTAGGTGCAGGAGGCACCTTCTGCTTCTTGCTGGAGACTCACCGGGTCTCTTCACACCAGATACTGAGCTTCTGGTGGGTTTTGTTTCAGCCACTTCACCAACTTTAGTTTCTGTTCCTTTTTCACCTTCTTGATCATATCAACATTGATCAATTTCATTCTCACCAAGCTATTGACTCCAAAAACCTCAGGACGAACAATAGCACCAATTCTAAAATACTTATCTCTTTCTTCTTTGTTTATCAAAGCACTAAGCCTTCTCACAACTCCATCCTTAACCATCATTGTAGTAAGAAGAACTCCATAAGGAATAACCTTGATAATGTTCTTCTTGTCAGCAGAACCCTTCCTTGAACCAACAAGCGCATTGACAATATTGTTGAAAATAAACCTAGGCAAGTTGATTTTGTGACCAGCCATATAATTTCTCATAATGAACTTCTGCTCATAATTCACTATGTCACTTGACCCAGTCTTCAGAATAACGCTCTTAGCAATAATTTTGTGTAGAACTCTGTAATGACTTTTCAGATCCTTGGCAGAGGGAGTTACATCATTTTCCTTCAACTGGCGATAGTTCTCGAACAGAGCCTCGTTGACGTTTTTCATTCCTCTGAAGGTGTCTTCCTAACCAGCATAGTAACTAATGCCTTCACAGGTGCACTTAATGGTACCAGCGATGGTGTTTATGGTGAACACCAACTTGAAACCTCTGACATGACCTTCAATGATTCCACCCAGAAGCATATGAATGTTTCCCCAGACTTCCTTGATAGCATTAACCATAACATCAACAGGTTCCTAAAAGAAGTAGTTTTTCTAGCCCAAATTCGTTAAACCTTCATCTAAATCAAACCCATAAAGCTTGAAACTTTTCAAGTCGATTCTGTTCTCAATCAAGACTTTTTCTTCTGTCATGGTGTCGAAGATAGCAGTGTATTATCCAACCTTAACATCAGTTATGGTTGCAGTTGGAGAGTAGGTGATGGAGGTGGAGTAGTGAGAAAGTTTTGATAAAATAGTACAGTTACTTTTTCAAAAACCTCTTCACATTTCCTCTGAATAAAAAAAACTCAAAAAGAAAATAAAATAAAGATTCCCCTTTTCATTAAATGCAGTTGCCAAAATAAAGTTAAAATCAAGAAAAAGATTTTATTGAAAACCTAAATAATCATGACTCAGATTAGGTGTGATGAGACGCTTAAGTCCCACACGCGTGTGACACGTGTGTGCTCGGACGCACGCAAATGAATTCACCGGATGCTAAGTTATGTGATGTGAATGACATATCATATGTGTACACGTGTGAATGCTTATGTCATACCAGATGCTGAATGATGCATATCATAAGACGCTGAGATTAATCATTCTTCTATAAGATGAAAATTTAAGTTTCTTCTTATAAAATTGAATCTATCTTCAGTAAAGGGTTTTGTAAAGATGCCAGCTCACTGATGATCAGTGTCTACAAATTTTATTTCAAGAATACCCTTCTGAACATAGTCTCTTATGAAGTGATGTTTAATCTCAATGTGCTTTGCTTTAGAATGCAATATTGGATTCTTAGTAAGACAAATTGCAGATGTATTATCACAAAAGATAGAACTGTTACTCTTTTTTATCAAGTAGTCTTCAAGTTGATATTTCAACCACATAAGTTGAGAGCTGCAACTTGCTGCAAAGATGTATTCAGCTTCTGCTGTTGAGAGTGCAATTGTGCTTTGTCTTTTGCTTGACCAAGACACAAGATTTGCTCCAAGGAATTGCAGCCTTCACTTGTGCTCTTTCTTTCAATTCGGTCTCCAGCAAAGTCAGCATCACAGAAACCTACTAACTGGTAATCTTTTGATTTCTTATAAAGCAAACCAAGATTAGTAGATCCTTGCAAATATCTAAATATTCTTTTAATAGCACTCAAGTGTGATTCTCTAGGATATGATTGAAATCTAGCACACAGGCAGACGCTGAACATAATATCAGGTCTTGAAGCAGTAAGATAAAGTAGAGATCCAATCATACCTCTGTACATTTTCTTATCTACCTTCTTGCCAGTTTCATCTTTACTAAGAGTACATGTAGGATGCATAGGAGTGCATATTGGCTTGCAATTCACCATCTTGAATTTCTTTAGCAATTCCTTGATGTATTTGCTTTGATGTATATAAATACCATCATTGCATCGCTTAATTTGAATTCCAAGGAAAAACTTCAATTCTCTCGTCATGCTCATTTCAAATTCAGCCTGTATTAACTTTGAAAATTCTTTGCAAAGGCTTTCACTAGTAGCTCCAAATATAATATCATCAACATAAATTTGAACAGGTATAAAATGTTTGTTTGATGTTTTTCTAAATAGAGTAGTGTCTTCTTGACCTCTGATAAAACTGTTTTTCATTAAAAATGAACTTAGTCTATCATACCAAGCTCGAGAAGCTTGCTTAAGACCATACAGAGCCTTTTTAAGCTTAAAAACATGTTCTGGAAATTTAATGTCTTCAAAACCAGGAGGTTGTTTCACATAGACTTCCTCATTTATAAAACCATTTAAGAAAGCACTTTTCACATGCATTTGATAAAGAATTATCTCATGGTGTGCAGCAAATGAAAGTAAAATGCGAATAGCTTCTAACCTTGCAACAGGTGCAAAAGTTTCTGTAAAATCAATACCTTCTTCTTGTGAGTAACCTTGAGCAACTAATCTTGCTTTATTTCTCACTACCTTACCATCTTTATCAAGTTTGTTTCTAAATACCCATTTAGTACCGATAGCTTGCTTATCTTCTGGTAGAGTGACTAATTTCCACACATCATTTCTTTGGAACTGATTCAACTCTTCTTGCATAGCCAGAATCCAACCTTCATCTTTTAATGCTTGATCAATCGTCTTAGGTTCCATTTCAGAGAGAAGTACAATATCTGCATGCTCTTTGAAAGAGGATCTGGTTCTTACTCTATCTCCAGGTTCTCTTGTGATTTGATCCTTAGGATGTTTGGTTTTGTATCTCCAACACTTTCTGGTTTCAGCTTCTGCTTTAGTAGAATCCTGTGTCTGATCACCACTAAATGCTGAAGATGCAGGTTCACTGTTTGTTGTACCACCAATATTTAATTCTGAAAATAATTCATCTAGCTCTGACATGGCAGTGTCAGGCTTCTTGTCATCAAACTTGACATGAATGGATTCTCCCACTATCAAAGTTTCTTTATTGTATATTCTAAAAGCTTTAGATCTTTCAGAGTATACCAAAAAGATACTTTTGTCAGCTTTGGAATCAAACTTACTAAGTTGATCCTTCGTATTCAGAATATAACATATACAACCGAAGGGATGAAAATAAGATATGTTTGGTTTTCTACCTTTCCACAATTCATATGTAGTCTTCTTCAAAATAGGTCTAATAAGAATTCTATTTTGAATATAGCAGGCTGTGTTTACTGCTTCTGCCCAAAAATATTTTGCAATATCAGCTTTATTGATCATGGTCCTGGCCATTTCTTGGAGGGACCTATTTTTCCTTTTCTACAACATCATTTTGTTGTGGTGTTCTAGGAGAGGAGAAATTGTGGGAGATGCCATTTTCTTCACAAAATTTTGAAAGCTTTCATTTTCAAATTCTCCCCCATGATCACTTCTAATTGAAGCAATACAAATTCCTTTTTTTATTTTGAACTGATTTGCAGAAAACAGTAAATACTTTGAATGACTCATCCTTGTGGACAAGGAATCTAACCCATGTCCATCTAGTAAAATCATCAACAATGACTAACCCATATTTCTTTCCAATTAAAGAGGTTGTCCTTGTTCGACCAAAAAGATCAAGATGCAAAAGCTCAAGTGGTCTAGAGGTTGAAACAACATTTTTCGAATGAAAAGAAGTTTTAACTTGTTTTCCTCTTTAATATGCCTCACAGAGAGCATTAGATTGGAATTTAAGATTTGACAAGCCTCTAAAAAGACTGTGCTTGTTTAGTTTTGAGATTAATCTCAAACTGGCATGACCCAATCTTTTATGCCAAATCCATTGTTCATCTTCAACAAACATGAGACACCTGACATCTTGTTTTGCAAGTTCAGAAAGATCAATTTTATAAATATTTTGTTTCCTCTTTGCTGTAAAGAAAATAGAGCCATCCTTTTTGCTTTTTACTGAACATCCAGTTTCTGTAAAAATGACTTCATAACCATTGTCACATAATTGACTTATGCTCAATAAGTTATGCTTTAGTCCTTCAACATAAAGTACATTATCAATAGAGGGAAGAGAGCCTTTATCAATGCGACCAATTCCAACTATTTTACCTTTCTGGTTTCCTCCGAAACCAACAAATCCTTCTTCTCTAGGCCTTAGCTCTTGGAACATATGTTTTTCTCCCGTCATGTGACGCGAGCATCCACTGTCTAAGTACCAAGATAGGTGTGTTGACTTTGTTGCTAAGCATGTCTGCAACATAGACTATTTTATCTTTAGGTACCCATATCTTTTTGGGTCCTTTCTTGTTAGTTCTTGAAGGATACTTGTCCTTCTTAGTCTTAAAAGCAGTACATCCACTTTTCAAATGACCAGGTTTGTTGCAGTAAGTAAAATGCAAGCATTCACTGTGATCATTGGATTTATCAGATGCATGATTTTTATTTACTAAAGAGGGTTCATCTGATATGTAACCAAAACCTTGAGTTGTTGTTTTACTGACACCCCAAATCATTGAAGCTTGCTTGCTTCGAGTTACACTCTCTGCAAGAAACTTTTGAAATGCATATTCATAATCATTTGATTTACACTTAGGATTGCCTTTAGCTTCAAAGTTTTTAGTTTGAGAGCTCTCAACTTCTGATTGCTGACATGTCACTAGATGCTGACTATCCACTAGATGCTGATTTTCAGTTTTCAGCTTCTGGTTCTCTTCACTGAGCTTTGAGTTTTCATTTTTCAAAACTTGAAATTCTTGTGATAATTTTGAAAATTTCTTTTTCAAAGCTTTGTACTCAGTGGAGAGAGTGACAGAGTCCTTAAGAAGATCATCAAATGCAAGTTGAAGTTCAGAATAAGAATCATATATTATTACCTGTTCAACTTCTTCTTCAGAGTCTAAGTCAGTATTTTCCATGAGGGCAAGACTGGCTTCTTCTTCATTATCTTTCTCAGAGGAGGATAAATCCATATATTCCCATGTTGTCATGAGACTCTTCTTCTTTCCCTTGAAGGAACTTCTTGTGGGCTTCTTCTTAAGATTAGGACATTCAGATTTGAAGTGTCCAGGCTTTTTACATTCATAGCAAACAACTTGGCTTTTGTCTTTGCTTTCCTTCTTGTCCTCGGCATCTTTCTTGTGGAATTTCTTCTTGAAGTTTCTTTTCTTCCACATTCTTTGGATCTTCCTGGATATGAACGCCAACTCATCATCCGACCCATCAATGTCTCCTTTCGAAGCTTCATCTTCTAATTCTTCTTCAGCCTGAAGGGCTTTAGAAGTATTGGCTTTATGTTTGTTGACTTTCAAAGCAATAGACTTGCTTTTCTTCACATGTTCTTCTTCATTCAGTTTAAGTTCATGAGCTTTCAAAGAACTTAAGAGATCTTCAAGTCTTAAGACATTTAAATCTTTTGCTTCTTGAATAGCAATGACTTTGGGTCTCCACTGCTTAGTCAAACTTCTCAGGATTTTTCTCACATGGTCAGGTGTGGTATAACTTTTTCCAATGGCCTGTAACCCATGAACAAGTGTTTGGAACCTTCCAAACATAGATTCAATGTTTTCACCATCTTCCATTTTGAACAGCTCATATTGGCGAACCAACGTGCTAGCTTTAGTCTCTCTTACTTGGGAAGAGCCCTCATAAGACAAAACAAGAGAATCCCAAATTTCTTTGGCAGTATCAAATTTGCCACATTTGTCATATTCCTTTTCTGACATAGTACAGATAAGAATGAATCTAGCCTTTTGATTGATTTGATATCTCTTTTTCTACTCATCATTCCAATTTTCTTTGCCCATTGCAACACCAGCAGCATTAGTGGGAAGAATGTAACCACTTTCAACAATATCCCACAACTTAAGTTGTTGTGTCTCAAAGAAAGCTTTTATCTTATCTTTCCAGTAGTCAAATTTTCTCTAGTAAATAGAGGATGACGTGTGACCACCTTCTACAGACATGTTCACAGTATAAGATCTTTTCTCTTAACACTGTTAAGTGCTCAACCAAAAGGCCGACTCTGGTACCAACTGAACGTGAACACAAGAAGGGGGTGTTAAATTGTATTGAAAACTTTTCGCAAACTTTAAGTTAAAAACACTTTCGAACGTCTGGAGTATGACCAGACGTTTGGAAATGAAGTTTAATAAAATTTGTTTTTCTTTGCAAAATAAGAATAAATGTAAAGCAGTAAAACAAGAGACACAGAGATTTATACTAGTTTACCACCAACCTGATATCTACGTCTAGTCCCTTCGTTTCTGAAGGATTTACACTATAATCAACTGATTACAAATTCCTTAAGAGTATTCTACTGTCACAAACTTGACAATACTCTTAACTTCTCACAACGACTCAGTACGTTCGAGCCTTTGAGGAACAAAACCTTAACTAGGCAGAACAACTTTTACAAAGTAATATTTTTTTGAATACAATCAAATAACTCTCATAGAAAGGATGAAAATATTAAGCACAAAAACAAATAACTTTCTAAAAGAAAGAATATCAGACGATGAGGTTCAGTTCTTGGTGTCCAGAAATTTGGCACGAAACTTGATTGCTCACTTGAGTAATAGCTCTTTCAGAATGTAGTTTCTAGCAGTTTTTGGCGACCTTCTTCAATGAATATCGTGGGGTATTTATAGGAGTCTTTGAGGTGTATTACCGTTGCAGTAAACTTCAGCTCCATATCGTTGAGTGAGGTAATTTGAAATGTTGTCATTTTCTTCCTTTCCAGATAATATCAGAATAGTACACATTACCGTTTTTGTACTATATTCTTTTCACAATTGCCTTATATAAATTTTGTCTTATACTAAATGTGTCACTTTGATACCTCGTACATCAAAATGAGCGCACAAAATCAAATTCGAATTTCGTTCCAAGAAGCTGAGGTAGAAGAGCACAAACGCGACCATCACGTGATTCATTAATAGACCAGATGTTCGCTCAGAATAATGGACGGATGCTTGCAACAATTGAGTAATCCACGTGTCAAAAGATAATACTACTGGACGCTTGCTTTAGATAAGACGCTGGAGTGAACCGGATGCAGACACACATGGAATGTATTCAAACTCTTGTGAATTTCTTCTTCCTGCTTTAGTGAGTTATAAAACATGAGTGATTTTAATACCTGCACACTCCAAGACTTATGAGAAGATAAATTTTTCACTTGCAAATACTTTGTTATCATCAAAATTAATGAGGGTCTAAACTTCTCAATCGTTTAGGTTCCAACACTATGTCCTTTTCGGTTTCAAGCAGCATATTTACTCATAAAGACTATCCTAGTGTTGTTAGAAACTCATGGAGGAATGCTACGGATTTAGTAACAGCGCTTGCTAATGTTTCTGCAGAATCCATCACTTTCAATAAAGATGTTTTTGGTAACATTTTTGATAAAAAGAAGAAGCTTGAGGCAAGGCTTAAGGGCATACAATGTGCCTAGGAAGGCATTGAATCCGCTCATTTGTGTCTTCTTCAAAAGGAGTTATTAAAAGAATATGAGGAGATCCTCTTTCAAGAAGAAACCTTTTGGTTTCCAAAAATCAAGAGAAAATTGGATTAAGTTGGGAAGTCGTAACGCGTCTTTCTCCTATGCACAAACAGTTATTAGGCGGAAGAGGAATAAGATTCATGGCCTTCATCTACCTTCCGGACAGTGGTGTACAGACCCATAAATTCTTCAGATTGAGGCGGTGGCTTTTTTCAAGAATTTATTTTGTATCACTGATTACAGGCAGAAGGAGCGGTTGGGGGAGATTCATCGTTCCCTTAGGGAGGATGCCATGAGGGATCTCACAAGCCTATAACAAAAGAGGAAGTGTATCAAACTCATATGGGAATGAAGTCCGATAAGGCTCTTGGTCCCGATGGCTTCCAACCTATATTTTTTATGGTCTTCCGGGATGAGGTGGGGCATGAGACTTGGCAATTTGTGAAAATGGCTTTTGAGACTGGGTGGTTTAACACTAGAGTTGTTGCTTCTCTTATTGTCTTAATTCCTAAAGGGGATCATCAAACCTCCTTTAAGGATTTTAGACCCATCACCTTATGCAATGTGATTCACAAGCTTATTTCTAAGGTGTTGGTGAATAGGTTACGGCCGTTTTTGGAGACTATCGTTAGTCCCTTGCAAAGTAGTTTTATCCCGGGTCGGAGGACTAAGGATAATGCTATTGTTTTATAAGAAATTATTCATCATTTGAACAAGAAAAAAAAAGCAAGAAGGGGATTGATAAGTCTTCATCGCATGTAGATTTATAGTGCTTAATTGGATATTTGTGTTGTGATTGAAGAGAATTCAAAGTGATTACTTGCTTAAATTGGGTGATTTAGTGTATTCACTTGGATTCGTTCTAACGTTTGTGCATTAGTGTTTTCTATGATTTTTTATCTCTAAGTGCACAGGAATGGGAGCATAGCCAAATGATTGACTTGAAAGCGGGTCTGGAAGCGCTGTTTCCTGACAAAGAAGATTCCAAAAGCTATATCTTGAGCCACACTAATCCAAATGATATGATCTTAGTCTTGTTGGAAATATAAAAGAATTATCTACAATTTTGATGAAGAAATCGAGACCTAAATCAATCTCTAAGTTGGGGTAATTTGTGCTACAAGTTGATAAGGTGATGCTGCCCCAGCCTGACACCTGTTTGATGTTTTAATCATATCTGGAGTTGTAGATGTCCAAATGATATGAAACTGGTGCCATTGGAAATCTAAGATCCATAGCTTCAACTTTCATGAAGACTCCTTGAGCTAATTCAGAATTTACAAAGGTGAAAAATACATCACAACATGGAAGAATGGGTGCAGGATTGATCGCGTGCGCAACATGGAAGAACAAGGTGAAAAATGCATCCGGAGCGCAAATTCTGGTCTCTTGCTGTTTGTCTGCGCGCAGAGTGCGCGCGGAGCGCACCCGGAGCGCTTTTGACGTGCTGAAACGTAAAAAACTCGTGTTTTTGATGTTTTTGATCATTCTTTACCATTCCAAAGACCTAAAAACGCTGGAGGCTTGTCAAGGGGTGCTAGGGATTCATTCTCCACCATCTCCAAGGAGGATTCGAGCTTGGGAACAAGGATTTGAGTCTTCAATGGAGTGGTTCTCTACCATTGTTTCTATTTTCTGGTTTGGTTTCTCTTTCTCCATGAGTAACTAAACTCTTTTAGGCTAGGGTTAGATAAATTTTGTGGAAACCCTTATGTAGTTGGATTCTATTATTTCAATGTAAGTTTATTCATGTTAATTAATCCTTCATCTCTGTTCTTAATGCCTTTTGATAATTGATAACTATTAAATTGAATTTGGGTTATGCTCACAATTGGAAAATTGGGGTTTTTAACTAGCACTGAGATTGTTAGACATATCTATAGAGTTATAGGAATATAATTCTATTTGGTATGAGTTTGTATGAATCTTCATTCTTTATGCTTGATTTAAGTAATTTGAACCTAAGGGATTAGGGCTTATTAGTTGAATCAAATGGGCTAAGAGGAAAGAAATTTTTGTTAATCTAATTTAGAGGATTTAAACTTCAATTGTTCATGAGTATCGCTTGCATTGGTTTTGAATTCAATTGCATAAAGGTGGAAACAAAAGGATTCAACCCCTAGTCGCCTTTAATTATTCGAATTCAATTACCTTTTATTATTTTCAGTCGTTACAAATATCATCAATTTCAAATACCAAATATTCTATTCTCGTTCAAAATTGTTACAAAGTTGTTGAGTTAATTAGTCAATCACAATCCCTGTGGATTCGATCTTTTTATTACTTGACGACGAAATCGTACACTTGCGATTTAGCCTATCAAGTTTTTGGCGCTGTTGCCGGGGATTGTTGAATTGATTTTTAACACGACAAACGAGTACTTTTTGAACAATTTATTTATTTTTATTTTCTGTTTATAAAAAAATATATTGTTATAATTGTTGCGGTGCTACTTACCTTTTCCTTTAGTGTTGTGCATGCGAGGTAAACAAACAGGTGAGCTGTTGTTTGACCCAGAAATAGAAAAGACAGCAAAGGCTAATAGGAAGAAGGCAAGGGAAGCAAGACAACAACAAAATCAAGCCTCTGCTTCTACTTCTCTCATTAGGGATATGGTTCTGAAGCTTGATTTGGAAAAAGCCTATGATAGGGTTGATTGGGGTTTCTTGAAAGAGACTTTGTCCATGTTTGGTTTCCCTGGAGTTATCACGTCTCTTATCATGCATGGGATTACTACTTCTACAATTTCTTTGTTATGGAATGGGAGCCGGGAGGAGGAGTTTTCTCCTAAAAGAGGTCTTCGACAATGTGATCCTCTATCTCCATATTTGTTTGTGCTGTGTATGGAGAGGTTGAGGGAAATGATTGCTAAGGAAGTGCGAGAAAATACTTGGCAACCCTTACAAGTGTCAAGGAATGGCCCTACTATCTCTCATTTATTGTTTGCAGATGATGTCCTTTTGTTTGCTAAGGTAAGAGCTTCCCAAGCTAAAATGATAAAGCATGTGCTAGATTCCTTTTGCTCAATTTCTGGTTTGAAGATCAGTATAGAGAAGTCGAAGATGTTTGCTTCAGCAGGGGTCCCTCGGTCCAAGAAAAACAAGATCATGCAAATAACCCAAATGTCCTTCATAAATCATCTTGAGAAGTATCTGGGGTTTAAGTTGTTTCATGGGTAGAGTCAAAAAAGAGGACTTCTCGGATATTATTGATCGAGTAAATTCTAAGCTTGCTTCATGGAAAAGGCGTCTTCTCAACAAGCCAGGTAGACTTACTCTTGCGAACTCAGTTTTGGCTGCTATTCCTTTTTATTCAATGCAAACTCAGCGGCTCCCCCAGGGTGTTTGTGACCAGTTAGACAAGTCGATCCGTAATTTTATTTGGAAGGGGAATAGTGACAAAGGCATGAATATGGTTAGCTGGGAGAAAATTACTAAAGCTAGGAAATCTGGTGGACTTCGGGTTTGGGTTGCCAGACATCAAAATACAGCTCTATTGGGCAAGTTGGTGTGGGACAAGCTCTGCTCTAATAATAAGATGTGGATGTTGATGCTGAGTGCCAAGTATGTGAAGCATGGGAATTTGTTCACCTCCAAACATGTTAAAGGGTCTTCTCATGGAACTCTATCACTAAGGCTTTGTCAGCTCTTGAAGATGGTTTCAAATGAAAATTGGAGATGGGAATACTAGCTTCTGGTATGAACCATGGGTGTCTAAAGAGCAGTTAAGTAGCCATGTTTTTGTTGTTGATATTCATGATGTTGCCCTTAAAATCAAGGATGTCTTCATTGATGGGGAATAGTGCCTTCATCACCTATACACCGTCATTCCTAATGAGTTGCAGCAGCTAATTCTGCTTCAGAAACCAAGGCTGGTGGAGGGTGTAGAAGATTATTGGACTTGGAAACATTGTTCTTCAGGTATATACTCTGCTAAGTCTGCTTATTGGTGGTTATTCGATGAGCTTCCTATGGCCAATGATGGGAGAAGTTGGAGCTGGATGTGGCGATTGCATATTCCTGCTAGTGTTCAGTTTTTTGGTTGGCAATTTTGCCACTCCTCTCTCCCTGTTTGAGCTGTTTTAGCAACGAGAGGGATACCCTTGGATGATATATGTCCTTTGTGTGGTGATGAGCAAGAAACAATACACCATTGCCTCTTTGATTGTGATCGTATTCAGGAGGTTTGGAGGCTATGTTTCGATATCAGCTTGCTGTTTCCTGATGTGAATTCTGACCCTTTCGAGTGGTTGCATGATATTATTGGTAAGCATGGGGTCCTGGTACTTATTGTTATGTGGCATGTGTGGTGTGGCCGCAATAAGCTGATTTTCGAGAATGTCATAACACCTGCTCCAACTATTGCTGCTCGCACTAATTCTCTCCATCATGAAAGCATGCTAGCGTTTGATTCAGGTGCGTGTGGATCAATCTCTAAGGCTGCTCCAAGAGAAGTTTCTTGGAAGAAACCTCATAGTGGGAGTGTGTGTCTAAATGTTGATGGTAGTGCAATTTCAAATCTTGGTTTAGCAGGGTTTGGTGGTCTAGTCAGGGATTCCACTGGAGCTTTTCTTAGTGGCTTTTATGGTTCTGTCGGGCACTCTAATATTATGCACGCAGAACTTATGGCGCTGTATCATGGAATTATTATGTGTTGGGAGCAGGGTTTTCGGAACATCATCTGTTACTCGGATTCTCTGGATACCCTAAGGTTGGTGCGGGAGGGAGACCATCGTTATCACAAATTTGGGAATGAGATTGTTCTCATAGGGATTTTTGCCAGTTGTATCTAATCATTGGGTCCTTTGGTTATAACTCACGGTGTAAATCAGGTCTTGTTTTGATTTGGCACTCAGTATTGTGGACTATCTGGGAGGTACGTAACTATGCGATATTCGCAAATCAGAGGTTGCCTATGGATGGCCATTTGGAGAGGATTCAGGTTATGTCTTGGCGCTGGTTACTAGCTAAAGGAAAGTTTGGGGCATGCCTCTATTATGAGTGGTACACGGATCCTATCGGCTGCTTGAGTAGGTAGGTAAGCGGCTTTATTTCATGTATTGTGTTGACTAATATTGCTACGTTACTACATTGGAGTATGCTAGGTGTGGGGTGAGTGTTCCTCCTTTTTGTATCCATGTTCTTTGTTTGGCTTCATTGCTACTTGTATTGGATTGAAGTACATTTTGTACTCTCTTTCTAATATACCCTTCAAATTTGCCATTCAAAAAAAAAAGTTATTTACTTATTTTTTTTAAGTCATCATTTTTTTCTTTGAATGTCAGCTAATTAATATATCATCGTAATAAATACTCTTACAATATTTTTATGTTTAACTTTTTCTCTTCAAATCTTAATTATTTATACTGTTTAATCAATCCATTTTAAAATTTTCTTTTATATTAAAATTTGCTCCTTTTCTTTTAAATTAATTGTACACATTGTTTATAATTTATATTTTGGATGTGTTTTTACAAATTAAATTTATATTTAAATTAATCACGTTATTAATATACATGAAATATTTGCTTATTATTAAAATAGATTAAACTATCTCTATTTAAGTTTCCAAACTACAAAGTTGCACTTATCACACCGCCACACAGATAATTCAAAGCTCCTGGTCCCCCTCACACATCCTCAAGTGGCCTACTTGCGTCTCTGTTAATAAAATTTTTCTTCTTTTTCTGTACGATTGAGAACTAGTTACCGCACAATTTTTTTTGGACATTGCAAAGATCAAATTAAACATAAAATTTTAATTTAAAATTATAAATGAAAAATTATATAATTAAATTAAGTAGAAATATAAATAAAAAATTAAAATTATGAATGTACTCACGATGCTAGAATATTCCATCTTATCAATTCATCCAACTGTATTGATTTTTTAATTTATAAGAATTAAATATTTGCAGATCAAAGCTTCTGTAGAGTAATCCAGACTCCAGTGACTACCCCACCGGCGGTGAGTCAAACACAATGCCATTCTCATAAATTATTAGTAGAGAACATCAACTTTCACAATTTTTTAATCCATAGGATAATAACAAAATTGTATGAAAAAAAAAATTGAGACAAATAATCGTAAATAAATAAATAATATAAAATATAAAAACGATTAACTAATACTGTTTATTTATTTGTTCCTCTAAAAAGAAATAATAATTGTCTATTTTAAAAACATTTTCATTTTCTCCGAGCACACTTAATAATATTATGATCTTTGTTTTTCAAAAAATAATAATAATAATAATATTATTATCTTTGATATTTGATGGTTAGTACCAATGAATTTGAAGCTTAAAAGATTTAATATGTTGCTTGTTTTTCTTTTTGGGCAATAATGTATTTTTTTTTTGGGTACATAATTTATTTTATTTTATCCTGTGATATTATTGATATCTTTTTTAGGTTAAGATATTATTGATATCTGATGGTTAGTACCAATGAATCTATTATATCTAACAAATTTATCTAATCTAATCTAATCTAATCTAATCTATCTAATTCTAATCTAATCTAATCTTCTAATCTAATTCTAATCTAATCTATCTATCTAATCTAATCTATCTAATTTATCTATCTAATCTATCTATCTATCTAATCTAATCTAATCTAATCTAATCTAATAAAACAATAGGCTAGCAAAATTACAAATTTAGCCATCTTATATATATACGACACTTATACTTTTCAGGAACACAAATATCAATCTAAATAAAAATAATCAAAACAAAAATTTTATTCATATAAAAAATTATTTTTTCTACCCACTTTTTACTTTCTCTCTCACTATTTACTTTTTTTTTTCTCTCTCTCTCTTTTCTCACTCTTTTTTCTCTCTCCCTCTCTGAAGCCCTGTGTCAATTCTGCTCTTTTCTCTCTCTCTCTCATTCTTCTCTTTCTCTCTCTCTCTCATTTTGTCTTTTCTTCTTCTTCTCTTTCTCTTTTTTTATGCATTTTTTTATATTTATTTTATTAACATTTTTTTATATTTTTTTCAGTTATTTATAATTTTTTTATCAATGTATTTAATTTTTATAAATGATTATTTTATTTTTGAATTCTAACGGGAAAACACTACTTAAGTATAATGTTGTCGACGAGAACGAAATTATTAAGTCTTGACGGGAGAAACATTACATGTTGTCAGTATAATTTTAATTTTTTTATTATTAATATTTTTTTATTTTTTTAAGTTATTTATAAATTATTATTTTGCTTTTGAGTCGTGACGGGAGACATTATATGTCGGTATAATTATTTTTTTATATATGTATTTAATTTTTATAAATGATTATTTTGTTTTTTAGTTCCGAAGGAAAAACACTACTTAAGTACAATGTTGTCGACGGGAACAAAATTATTAAGTCTCGACGGGAGAAACATTACATGTTGTCGGTATAATTTTAATTTTACTTTTTTATTAACATTTTTTTATATTTTTTAAAGTTATTTATAAATTATTATTTTGCTTTTGAGTCGTGACGAGAGACATTATATGTCGGTTTTATTTTTTTATATATGTATTTATTTTTTTACAAACAAATAATGTTGTTTTTTATTTCTGAATGGAAAACACTATTTATTTAAGTATAATGTTGTCGACGGGAACGAAGTTATTAAGTCTCGACGGGAGAAATATTACATGTTGTTAGTATAATTTTATTTTTATTTTTTTATTAACATTTTTTTATATTTTTTAAGTTATTTATAAATTATTATTTTATTTTTGAGTCGTGACGGGAGACATTACATGTCGGTATAATTATTGTTTTATTTTTTTATAAACGTATTTATTTTTTACAAACAAATAATTTTGTTTTTGAGTTCTGACGGAAAAATACTACTTAAGTACAATGTTGTCAATGAGAACAAAATTATTAAATCTCGACGGGAGAAACATTATATGTTGTCAGTATAATTTTAATTTTATTTTTTATTAACATTTTTTTTATATTTTTTGAGTTATTTATAAATTATTATTTTGTTTTTGAGTCGTGACGGGAGACATTACATGTTGGTGTAATTATTTTTTATTTTTCTATAAATGTATTTAATTTTTAAAAACAAATAATTTGGTTTTTGAAATCTGACGGGAAAACACTAATTAAGTACAATGTTATGAATGATTATTTTGATTTTGAGTCCCAACGGGAGAAAATAGCATGTTGTCACTATAATTTCGTTATCTTTGAGCACTTATCGGTTTTTATAAATATTTTTATTATTTTTAATTGATTATTTTACTTTTAAGTCTCAACAGGGGAAATATTACATGTCATCGATATAATTTTATCGTCTTTGACACAAATCAATTTTATAAATGTATAAGTTATTTATAAGTGATTAACTAACTTTTGAGTCTCAACCGAGTTTTGATATATATTTTACTATTTATATTTATATATTTGATTATAAATATCTTTATTATATATTATTTAAATATATATATATATGATTATTTTATTTTTTATTCTTAACGGGAGAAAATATTACATACTATCATCAATTATTTTGTTTTTGATTCTAGATAGAAAAACATAGTATGTTGTTAGTATAATTATTTTTTATATTTTTTTTTATGAATGCTATTATGTTTTTATAAATGATTATTTTGCTTTTTAGTCCCGATGAGAAAAAATAACATGTTGTCGCTATAATTTCGTTATCTTTGAGCACATATCAATTTTTATAAATGCTTTATTATTTTTAAATAATTATTTTACTTTTAAGTCTCGATGGGGAAATATTATAAGTTATCGGTATAATTTTATCGTCTTTAACACTGAACAATTTTATAAATGTTTATTTATAAATGATTATATATCTACTATCTATCTAATTAAGAAAACTCTAACCATATTTGTTTCATCTTAGCCATATATAATATATAAGTCACACAATTACATAAATAATAATATTTAATACATATTTAATATTTCTTTTCTTTTCACTATAAAATTAGTTAATTTTTAATATATTAAATAAAAAATATCATTTATTATAAATAATTATATCTTAAAATATTAAGCTTAATAAATAATGCGTCCCGTGCATTCGCACGGGTGTCGCACTAGTTTGAAACTTAAAAGATTTAATATGGTGCTTGTTTTACTTTTTGGGCAATAATGTATTTTAATTTATCCTGTGATATTATATTTCCCGTTTTGCTGTCATAATATTATTTGCAATCAATTTGAAAGAGAGAGAAGAGAGCAGAGAGCATCAGGGAATAGAAGAGAAGATTCATTCGTTTCATTTTTTTCTCTTGAGATGGAAGCTGATGTATCTATTCTTATTGCAGTGTATTCAAAACCCTAATTTGCAAAATTCCCAATTTCTCCTTCACTTTCTGCTTTGGATGATTTTCAATCCAAAATCTCTGCTTTTCTGCTTTTCGAATCTGTTGCTCTGATGGGTACTTCGAATCTTCCCTTGTTTTTCTTCTGTTTGCTGAGTCTCTGTGCTATGGCGGCTGCCAAGGTGGTTATAATTGGGAACAACATCACTCTCTCATTCGATGATATTGAAGCTAATTTCGGTGAGTTTTCGACCCCCCAAATTTGGGGTTAGTGTGCTTAGTATTTAAGCTAATTTGGCTAAGTTTGAATGTGATTTTGGTTCTTCAGCACTTGATGGTATTAAAATTTCCAACTTGGGTAGTTTCTTTGTAATGTTAGAAAGTCAAATCCCATCTAAAGAAAAAGAACAAAGGAAAGAAAGAAAGATAGATAGAGAAAATTGTTAGTAGATGGGAGGAGAAAAAGTGGGAAAAAAAAGGTTTTGAAATGATGCTGGAAGACATCAAACAGTGGAGGCATGTGGCATGTGCTTATAGCAGATACATGTCATTCCAAAGTGAAATTCTCTGTGTTTGTATTACTAAATTTGTGTATCCTTTATGAAAAAATAAAAAAGTGAAGCAGAATACAATTTTAATGTTATGTTGTTATTCTAACGTTTTTGTTTTGAATGTGATGGTGGTGGTGATTTTAATTTTTTTCTCAATCTCTTTTTATTGACATGGATGGCTTAAAGCAGATGCCTGCCATTCTAAAGTTAAATTCTGGATTTTTGTATTACTAAATTTGTGCTTCGATTGGGGAAAAGATAATGAAGAAGAATGTAATTGTGTTGTTGTTTTAGTATTATTGTATTTGCATGTGATGGTGGTGCTGGTGTTAATTTTATCTCAGTCTCTTTTTGTTGACATGAATGGCTTTTGATTTCAGCTACGTCAGTCAAAGGGTCTGGAGAATATGGAGTCTTATTCTTGGCCGAGCCGCTTGATGCATGTACAGAACTGACAAATGAAGCTGAACAACTTCCAAATGCGAGTTCACCTTTTGTTTTAATGATTAGAGGGGGGTGTAGCTTTGAGGAAAAGGTTAGAAAGGCACAAAATGCTGGCTACAAAGCTGCAGTTGTCTATGACAATGAAGATAGTGGTGTCCTGGTTGCAAGTAATGACCAATTCTTACGTGCAGCAACATTTTGTTGTTTATCATTCTTTTTGAACATGCAATTGCCTTCAAACTTATTTTTGAACCATCTTGAATGATAATGTGAGTTGTATAGAAGTTGGTAGTAATTATGGTAGAGAAGTTGGTACATAGACTAGAGAAAATTGTGGTAGGCAGTAATTATGCTTATTGTAACCCTAAAATGGAATTATACTGTCTTGTATAGAAGCAATGTTGTCGATGGCGGATTGCGGCCCATAGCTAATTGCCAAAATCCCGCCATAATTAGCCGCATCAAAACGCCATATGGTGGATGGCGCCGCCATACAGTACAAAAATGACATAGCGGATTGCTCAAAAACCGCCACTGCAGGTTTTTTAACAACACTGTATAGAAGTTGGTATATAAGACGTTCATTAATATGATTTCTCTTGGAAGGGATATATCGGGTTTGAAGTTTTATATGCGGTGCATATTGATTCTACTTTTTTGAGATTCTTAACGGCTGAAACATTTGTATCCTGCAATTTTATATAGCAAGCAAAGAATATCATTTGGAAGTATTTTTTAATTTAAATTGGAGATTCACTGTTATCTTCTGAACCTACTAAAATGCAGTTTCACGTATTTTGATCCTGTACCTATATGAAGTGATCTTGTATTGTTGCTGCCTGAATGCTTGAGTAGTTCTCTGTTTACAGCAGGTGCTATTAAGCTGTAAGAATTTAAAAGGGATGGGATATGGCATAAATATGTTTTTCTCTATTAAATTCTGGGTATGCACAATATCTGGTGGAAATGGAAGTCTTCAACACATAGTCAACTGTTGCGTGTTTAAACTTTTATTTATACACCTTTTGAGATTATTGAAAGTCTGAAATGAAGATTTTTTTTTTTTTTTTTTTTAATGACTAGGTTTGTTCGTTGGTATCTTATGTTAAATAGAATGTTAGAGAAAGAATTATGTGTGCTGTTCTCCCCAGAAGTGGTGTTCTTTGCATTTTGTTAAGATTGTGATGCTGGCAATGATTGAACAACAGTATGGAAAAGAAGTTGATGAAATATATTATCATTGTAAAGCTTATGGAAAGGATGACAATCCATATACAATGTAAGGGTAAAAAATTGACGCTTGCCAATCATGTAAATAAATTCTATAATGAAAGAAATGACATTGAAGTTAATTTATTGTTGGATTGATTTCTTGTTTTCGGTTTGATATATCTGTATGTGTGTGCACACACCCAAGTCATATTTTGATAATTTCTGATTCACTTTTTTTTTGAATTTCAGTGGCAGGAAATTCTGCCGGTATAACAATACATGCTGTATTTGTATCAAAAGCTTCGGGTGAAACACTAAAGAAATACACTGGTTTGACTAATGTGGAAACATGGCTCATTCCAACTTTTGAAAACTCAGCATGGTCTATCATGGCAATTTCGTTTATTTCCCTTCTAGCTATGTCTGCAGTGCTGGCCACTTGTTTCTTCGTCCGCAGGCATCGCATAAGAAGAGAAAGGCCTCGGGCTTCTCATGTTCGTGAATTTCATGGTATGAGTAGTCGCCTAGTGAAAGCAATGCCAAGTTTGATTTTTACTTCTGTTTTGGAAGACAACTGTACATCAAGAACATGTGCTATCTGCCTCGAAGACTATTGCGTTGGAGAGAAGCTCAGGATTCTTCCCTGCTGTCACAGTAAGTCTTCCCATATCAAATTTTATTACCTTTCCAAATTCAGTGTATTTCTTGTTTGATCTATCTTCAGTGAACACTATGTACTGTGTGCAGTTTATTATTCAATTTAATGTTGAACCTATGTTGAGAGATGCGAAAACCTGCTGCATGGTGTTGACTTCAAATGTAACTTTCAGTTACCACTACTTGGTAAATGAGAATGTCATTATCATGAGGGAGGTTATGGCTATTTTCCCAGGAATCCCAGCCATATCTCTTAGATTTTATTGAAAATGAGTATACAATGAATATTTTAATCTTGAGGTTGCAGTAGGGCATCAAATGATTCGTATTACTTTTTGGCCAAAAATGGGTTTGCTTGGGGACCTGCTTACACCAATGTTCCATTTAGCCGTTTAAACTGTGGTGTTTTGTGTACCTGTCATTTAACAATGTGAGAGTTCAAATCTCAGTAGCATAACTTTTGATTTGACTTTATTGTAGAAGTGATGTCCATCCTCATCCTTACCCCTTGCTGAAATGGAAAGCACAATCGTATACTTTCTGCAACATGGAAATGCTATCACTTTCTTTGTGGGATCCTTAACATTTATTAGTTGTAATTACTTTAACAAAAAGAAGTCTTCTAATGGGATTTTTTTAAAATGGAAAACTAGCAGCAGTCTATTTTCTAGGTTTTACCCGCTTGCAACTTGAATCCCTCTTTCTCTTTCTTGATTATACCCACTTCTTTACTGATCCTGATTAGGGATTTGGAGTTAGGATTCTTTTGGAGTGTTTTTAATTTATTTTGCAAACCTCTTTTGCAGTTTTCTACTGATAAGTTGTCACCTTGACAAGCCCATTTGAAATTTCAAAGCTCCCTCTAACTTATAATTAAGCTTTCCTCAAGATATTATCTAGTTTTTACTTTTTCTGAAGTTTGTGTTTATATTAGGAAAGCAGTCAAATAGTTTTTTTGGGTATGGGGTGGGTTTTGAGTGTCATATTGACAAACCTAAAACGTGGGTTTGTATTTTAACCAAAAATAAATAGTGAAGCCTTGTATATAATCCTATTGCTACTTAATGATTGTTGAATTATGCTTCAACCTTATACACGGGAACTTGGTACTTGGTAGTATGGTTTAGAATTTGGGCTATGCCTAACTCAAATCCAAAAGCTTGTTCAAGGGGTAAAGATTATCAATTTTTAAAAGGACTACTTTATCCATACCTCTAATCAATTTAGGATCTCAACACACCTCTTCATGTCAAGATTGGACATATAGAATGTGAGATATGCAGTGGCCCAATGAAGCACAGTGAAGGTGGGTGTTGCAATGAAGGCATCTAATATCATTTTAGAATTTGGTCTAGGTCTATAACTCAACTCCAAAAGCTAGTTCAACGGGTGAGGATTGTCCAAACTTTATAAGGACTACTTTAGCCATGGCTTTAATCAATCTGGGATCTCAATAGTATGGTTAGAAATTTTTACTCTATATTCATCTTGAAACCTTTAAAAGTATGTCAGTTGTGGAGTAGATATACCAAAGAGCTGGCACCAAACTTTTTGTAGTAGAACAAAGGGATTATGGGATGATTTCATTATAAGAAATTTTATTTGGTCTCCTTATTCTATAAAGAACAAGTGGGATGTGCAAATTGAATATTGATGGATGAATGTCAAATCCTCTAAAATGACATGACAAGAAAAAAATTAAATAATTTTCTAATTGACAATCCATATCTCAATGTCTAAAGTATTCAACCCAATGGATATTAAGGTTTCTGGGAAAAAAACTGTCATTGAGGTTTCTGGGGAAAAAAAAAAAAAAGATTCAAATCATACGTGTATTCTATTTTGTTTTATTTTTTGATAATGTTGTATCGGTTTGAGCCACCTGAAGGATGAAATGAGGCCTTTATAGTTTCTGCCTTTACAGTTTCTTCTTTTTTTCCTTTGTTTTGGATTTTGCTATACGTTTCCTGGCTATTGATGTGTTATTTCTAAAAATTAATTTTTTTTTTCCATCACTTGTATATTGTGCTTATTAAATTATGACTTTATTAAGGATTCTATTAATTCCATTTTTCTCCTGTGACTTATTGACAGAGTTTCATGCTGTCTGTGTGGATTCTTGGCTCACTTCATGGAGAACCTTTTGCCCAGTTTGCAAGCGTGATGCGAGAACGGGTTTGACTGATCCACCACCTTCAGAGTCCACACCTTTGCTGTCGTCAAGCCCGGCATCTGTGGCATCTTCTGTCTTATCTTCTGTGAGGTCATCATTCGCTTCATCTTCAGCAATGCGAATTGGCCGGCCACCTTCACAGTCGCCATCTGTTTCTCGTAACCACTCTTTAGCTAATACCCCTTTTGTTCAGCCATCTCTTGGATCGTACCATCAATCCCCCTCACTAAGCATTAGCTGTAGCTCCGTAGATCTTAGGAATGCATCCCAAAGATCTCTAGCTTCCCACTTGAATTCACCACATTCCATGGGTTACCCATCTATGTCATCTCTTAACTCAAGGTACTTGTCTTCCCACATTCCAAGTCCAAGCAATACTTCAGTAAGTTTCATGGGATCATCCAGTCATCAACAACATCCACTCCGTTATAGCGAGTCAGCTGCGAGCTTCATGGGTTCATCCAGTCATCAGCAGCATCCACTCCGTTATAGTGAGTCAGCCGCGAGCTTCTCACCATTTGCATCTGCAAACTCACTCCCGGAATGTTGAATTGTTTAATTTGATTTTATCATATGATTGAGATGTCTGTGCAGTTGAACCAGTGATTGCCAAGTCAGTGAGCTAAAGAGTGGCCAAATGTCGACCGCAGGTCTATTTTCATGCAACGCTTCGGCGTTCCCTATTATTCCCTAGCTTTGTCTCTCCTCTGGCAAATGACTTCCATCTTGGCGTCTGGTGTACGTTGTAACATCTTTGTGATGTTAGTTTTCTTTATTTGTGCTGGTTAATGTTCTTCCATTTTTCAGGTTGGTGAGCTTGCGTACAGTCACCAGTGTGTTGTTTGTGCTTTGAATATTGATGTTTTTATAGCCTTGATGTCAAAGTATAGTTAACTGCTAACAAGAGAAATGTTGGACTGTATAGACAGATTGAAGTGAGAAGAGTTCTTTGTATTCTGTCTAATGGGTTTGTTCAACTGAATGATGAGATTATGTGATGTGATGTGATCCTCTGGAGTTACCTACACTTTAGCATCTAACTGCAACTGTGAGTGTCAATAATACATGTACAAATTTTTGGTGGAATTTAGCTATGTTGTTGATTGTTTGTTAGATATGTTGGTGGCTGGCCAATATCATCAAGCTGTTTATTTAAACCATGGGGCTGAATTGGGACCTCTAGGATTCTCCCCATGTTGATAATAAACTTTTTTTCTTTCTGCACCAATTAATGGCAATACTTTACTCTAGCTACTTAAACATAAACTGTTTTAGCTACCTGGTCCCAGGAAAATTCATTAGCAAGATCTGTAAAATATGTTTCGGGGCGTAGTCTGTTGTAGAAAAGTGAGAGAACAACTTTTTATTTTTAAAAATTTGGCTTAGTTGCACTTTTGATCCCTGGTTATCGCAATTGTGCGATTTTGGTTCTCCAAATTTTAATTGAGCGAATTGGGTCTTTCAAGTATCATAATTGTGCGATTTTAGTCTCCCAGGTTCTATTTGAGTGAATTGGATCATCTAGGTATTGCAATTGTGCAATGTTGGCCCCTCTGTTTAATTGTAATTGATTTATAACTAAAAATGTGGTAAATATTTTTTTTTAATTTTTAAACTAACTTACATGTCACGTAAACATAATTATGTGTTAAATCATATCCACACGTGATACATCATAATTTTTTATTAGAAATTGAACGACATGAAGGACCAAAATCACACAAGTGCAATAACTGGAGGACTCAATTTGCACGATTGGAATTTGGGGGACTAAAATTGTACAATCGCAATTACTAGAGGATCGAATTCACACAATTAAAACTTGAGGGACCAAAATCGCACAATTGTAATACCTAGAGGAACAAAAGTGAAACTAAGCCTAAAAATTTATAAAGACCAAAATTTGTTTTTAGAGACCGATAGAGAGAACATGAAATTACGAGTTTTCGTTCTTCAATTTTTCTAAACAAGAATGTTAGAAAATTATTTTACAAAAGTTCTTGATCGAAAATATTAAAAAAAAATGTCTAGTTATGTTTGTCGGTGTTTAACTGTTATGCATGACAAAGACAAAAAAAATGATCAGAACCCAAGAGATTTTTTTTTTCTTTTTTTTTTTGTGAAGAGAGCTCAAGCGTTCGGATTCAAACATGTCATTTTCATACTTAACTATACGTTGTTAGCCTAGTATAGTAGTATGCAACGATTACAAAAATCAAGGTTATCTAATTTATCACATGTCAACAAGTGTTGTTGCTCTAGTTCCAGTAAATCTTTTTCGCTATAACATGCCCAGTCTCAAATGCCATAATTTAGTTTTATTATATGGAGTTTGACTAGCTACTGATACATGAATAATAATAATAATAATAATAATAATAATAATAATAGAACCATTAAGAATATGTAAACCATATCTCTTAGTTTTTTTAGCAATTATCAATGCACTATTAAAAGTCTTAATCATGTCAGGTTCAACTCTAGTAGTATAACCTAATCCATTAAACAAGCTTATAGACAAAAAAAAAATTGCTTAAGTTTGGGAATGTCCCTCACTTCTCGTAAAATTCACGGTTATCAACACATCTTTAGACGTGTAGTACCGATACCTTGCATCTTGCATGCTTTGTTGTTAGGGGTGGAAATAGGCAAAATCAGGCCTAGCCTGTTTTAAAAATACATGGCCTAAGTCTAACCTATTACCTGATATAATCCATTTTTTTAGGCCTGACTTGGCCTAAAAAACCTGTTTAAAAGTTTGTATTATATTAAGTCCTACTACTAAATAGGCCAACAAGCCTACCACTAAAATGAGTCTCATTCTTAAGATATATTCTGTAATAAAGAATGAAAGCCCAACAAACCCAACTTGTACGAAGTGTTCTTCTCACCCCTTCATACCTTCAGAAGCCATCTAAATTACTAGACTATTAATAGTGAAACACGTAATTATATTGCTAAAACCAGGCATCAACGAAGTGGACAGGAAATTATTGATAGACATGTAATGTAATCTTTCAAAGACTGTAAGAAGAATTTACTCCTAAACATCCATCGCAATATAATATAGACACTTTATAAGAAATGAATACTATATATATGAATAATCTCATACAATTTCCTATTAGCAAATTACATTGTAGACGATCTAAATACAGTCCAAAGATCACCAATATATTCCCGAGTCTCTGCAAACAAAGAGTTTATAGGCGCAAAAGCTTTGACACTTTCCGGTGTGCAACTTATCATCTCCCATTCCTCTTGATAAGATTGTGCCTTCAAAACCACAGTAGCAACTATCACCTTCACAGTGTTTGTTTCAAGGTTAGAAATCACATTCCTGGGAATACATGGGGAAGGGAATGAGTATTCTCATGTTTGTTACAAGGTTGAAAAAAATTGTTCCTGGGTATAAAGATTCAAAGGAAGGAAATAACTTCCAATAACTTCTAATATTCCCATGGATTTATTCCCAATGGAGAGGGCGGAAAAATGGATTCTCATCTGATTATATGTGTAATTATAAAAAATTTCTATAACTACTTTTTATCCTAGGAATGCTTTAAAAAATTTCTATAACTAACAGCCACCAGACAGATCCGATGACTGACTTGTTCAACATCACCTACATCGTTCAACATCGTTCCACATCGTCGATTGAGTTCCTCACGACGGCGCCTGTGACATCCTAAGAAAAATAAAATAGATCAAGAAAATATTTAGAAAAGTCCTAAAATAATTAATAGATAAAAAGGATCAAAAATGGCTAAAATGACCCTAAAATGCCCTAAAAAACCCCAAGAAACCTTAGGAATTAAAAACAAATATGGAGTATTCTAGAATCGGGTTGCTCGCGACGCGATGGGTACAAGGAAGAAGACCATCACGATGCGAGCAAGGTCGGTGCAAAAGGCGGTGATCAACGCCGCGGATCGCTCGACACGTGTCCTCCTCACGACACGATGGGAGGTTGTGTCTGCATCCATCACGACGCGATGGAGCCAATTTATGCCTATAAATAGAGCTCCCCTCTCTCCATTTCGCAAGACTCTCCAATTGGTCCTTTAGAGTGCGAAAGGGAGCTCCGGAGGAGGAAGAGCGACGGGATGCAGGTAATGACAATCTTCTAAGCCAGGTATGGTCTCAATCTCTTCTCTCTCTAGGAACTTCTAAGGGTAAGTATGCTCTGCATTTGCCTCTAATGAGGATCTGGTGCATCAGAAAATCCTTAGTAAGTAATCCTAGAGATTGAGAAAGGGAGTGAGACTTAGAGGGCCACTGTTGCGTCTCAGGCAAGTACACCTGATCGTAACTTGTAATAAAGTGAAGTATAGTTAGGACTCCAAATGTCGAACCCACAGGGAATGTGCAAATACCAGCGTAATAAAGATCTTTTAATTCCTTAAGCGAACAGAGTAATCGGATTGAAATTGAATAGAAAACTAAGCGAAGTGAAAGTAAGACTTTAAACTAAAATGATTAGAGCAAGATCAAATAGGAGAGGCCTAGGGGACCCGGGTTCACTAATACTAGATCTTGAATTTATTTCCTTGCTATTATAAATTGTATTTCCTTATTGAATGCCAACCACTTACTCTAAATTACTAATGGCTATCCTCGCGTACAGTAGCCTTCCTCCTAACTAATTACTCTGTTTGGTCCAGGAAGATAACTAAGGGAAAGAGCATTAAGAGCAGGCAAGTTTGTTAACTTAATAACTGATTGGAAACAAGCAATAACCTATCCGGCGTATATCGCGAGCTCTGTGATCCTAGAGTTCCACTAATTAATAATGATTCTGTTACCACAACTAATTAATTTTATAAGGGTTAGCTACTCCCTATTAGATTAAGCATACTAGAACCAACACATTCATAAAGATAATAAGGAATTCAAAATAGCAATTAAACGGATATCAAGAACATTGTAAAAGATCCCCCATCACCCATAGTGATGGAATTAGCTACTCATAATGTCATACAACAAAAGAAAGTAAAACAAATCCAAACTTCTAAAAGACATGGGTTTAAGAACCGGGACACCCTTTTGGTATGACGGTAATCCTCTCGTGTGTTCCTCACGTCTCCACGGACTCCAGCAGCAATTCAGAATTGATGGGAGGTTCTAATGATCCAAACTCACTCCAATCATATGGTGTTTTCGAATGATTCTCAATAAGGGGGCTCTTGACTCCGAAATTCGTCAAAAAGTTTTTGTAACATGTTACGAACCCTTAGACTGGGCTGCGAATTAGGTTTTCTGGCTTCAAATCTGCACTGATCAGGGACGCGGTACGGCCGTACAACAAATATACACGGCCGTACTGAGCTTCGTAGATGGCATTGGCCTGTACCCGTTCGTGCTGTTGCCCTGACGTCACTTGTGTACGGCCGTACTGCCTGAGGCACGGCCGTACTGGACTATTTTATCGGCGCCAGGTGGTACAGACTGAGGGGGTACACCATTACTGAGATTCTGCTCTAGGTACGGCCGTACCGTTGGTAGGCCAAGCCGTACCGCTTATCCAGTAGTATTAAAACTCTCCAAAACTAGCCGGTTTTTTGTCCTTTTTCGCATCTTTTGCTCCAAGTGGTGTCTTCATGATATTTCTGCATAATAAGACATAAATGAGTACCTTTGTGCATTAATCAGTGCAAAATGGTGTAATTAGATACTAAAAATACCCTATAAATATAGGCAAATTGGTGTGTTAACACATCCCTACACTTGAATTTTGCTTGCCCTCAAGCAAACTACTTAATTAATTATAGTAAGAAAAACTATTTCAATTGAATAGGTGCAGAAAAAGAAGTGAGACAACAATATGATATCACAAAACATGTCAGTCAATAGAATGCCCAATTAGAGATATAAGTTCAAGTAAGCTAACAATCTGTGATTTTTAAGTCACACTCTCACCAATTTCAAAGTGTTTGTAGGCATAGTCATTAACACTCAGATTTTTCAAATGAAAAGGCATTACCATAGGCTTGTACATTGACCAAAAACTCTACTATTAGAATCTATAAGACATACAAAAGAGGAATAAGGATCTTTCATTGGTTGTAATGGGGCCAAGGTAATAATGTTTTGTATGATAAAAGAAAGAAAAGGTCATGCAAATGGGTCAGAAACAAATCAACCAAAACAATCAACCTAATTCTTTTTCACTTTCAAGACCAGGCAATAGTCCTAATTTTTCAATCAAAATATTTTCTTTTTGCAACTTATGAAGGCATGAACATTATCACAATTTTTTTTTCAATGCTCTTTCTGTTTTTGTTTTTTTTCTTTTCCTCCTTTCATGCAATTATGCAACAATCAATCATTTTTAAGAATTAGGAGGGGAACAAATTGATAAGCTTTCTCTTTTTGTAAACGACTTTGTAACATTATTCAATAAATTTTTGCCACTAATTGCTCTCAAATAAAAAAAATTCAAGGTTGACTTTACAGAAGATAATCAATAAAAACAAGAAGGATACTAAAGAAATTAAATATAATACTTTTAGGCTCAAAAGTAGGCAACTAGTGGGATAATATATTCAAATGGTAGTGGCCTGAAGAATTCCTAAAAATTACCCTTTCCAAATTCACATGCAAATAAATTCATATTCGCTTCGTAATGGTCTCGACACAAGTTCTAGAATACACATTCCATGAAAATTATCACTCAACAAAGAAGAGAGACAAAAGCATGATGTTGCCTCTTATTTCAGGCTTAAAACTCACATTTAATAGCTTACACAGAAAGTCAAACTCACAGAACTTCAATGCTAATTTTCAGCAAATTCTAAAACTAGCAACAAATTGATTCAATCAAAAGTTGTCATAAAAAAAATTTGCATAGCCCCTAAATCAGTAAAAATTTAAAGTTCTTCTATAATTGTAAGCAGTTATAAGCACAAACAAGTAATAAGTATAATGTAAAACTCCCTATTAAAAATAAGTGCTATAAAATAATGTGGAAAGAGGCTCCCCTCTGAAAAATATCACAAGCAAATTGATGGGGTTATTGATATTTCTATACCATTAACTTCAGCTACCTGGAGTACCTCGGAGGTGATAAACAAACTGCAAAAGTAAACAACTTAACAATTACTAAAAATAAATGATAAAAATTAAGTAAAGGTCTACAGGTTGCCTCATGTGAAGTGCTTGTTTAACGTCACGAGCCTGACGTGTTGCTTCAAGTGGTTGGTGATTGCAGTGTGATTTTGGATGTGGCCCTAGGTGTTCTTGCAACATAGATTTTTGCTCGCTGTCCGTTCACCTTGAAAGTTGACCCATCTTTAGCAACCACTTCTATTGTTCCATTTGGAAAGACTTGTTTTACTTCATAGGGACCTGACCAACGGGATTTGAGTTTCCCTGGTAATAGTCGAAGTCGAGAGTTGTAAATTAATACTCTGTCTCCAATTTGAAAATCTCTCTTCTAGATGCGTTGATTGTGCAGCTTCTTAGTGCGCTCCTTATACAATTTTGCATTTTCACAGGCTTCCAATCGAAATTCATCCATCTCATTTATCTGTAATAGACGATGCTCACCTGCCATCTGCATATCAAAATTTAAAAATTTGGTAGCCCAATAAGCCTTATGCTCTAACTCGACAGGGAGATGACAAGCTTTTCCAAACACTAGTCTATAAGGTGACATTCCTATAGGTGTTTTGAAAGAGGTTCTGTATGCCCACAGAGCATCATCTAATTTGAGAGACCAGTCTTTTCTTGATGCACTAACAGTTTTTTCTAGGATTTTCTTGAGTTCCATGTTAGAGATTTCTACTTGGCCACTGGTCTGGGGATGATAAGGTGTGGCCGCTTTATGGTTGACTCCATATTTAGCTAAGAGGTTGTCAAATTGTTTGTTGCAAAAATGACTTCCGTCATCACTTATTATTGCTTTAGGAGTTCCAAATCTAGTGAAAATATTCTTTTTCAAAAATCTTACTACCCTTTGGGCGTCATTAGTTGGTAACGCTACAGCTTCCGCTCACTTGGAGACATAATCTACTGCCACTAAGATATACATGTTGTTATTAGACTTAGGAAAAGGTCCCATGAAATCAATGCCCTAAACATCAAAAAGTTCACAATAGAGAATAGTATTTAGAGGCATTTCTTGTCTTCTAGAGATATTTCCACTTTTTTGGCAGGGGTCACAATCCTTGACAAATTTATAAGCATCTTTAAACAAGGTAGGCCAGAAAAAACCACATTGTAAATTTTTTTGAGCTGTATGTGTGGGTCCATAATGGCCTCCTACTTCTCTAGTGACAGTGTTCTAAAATAGATTGATATTCTATTTCTGGAACGCATTTTCTAACTATTCTGTCGGCACAAGTTTTAGATAAATAAGGTTCATCCCAGAAGTAATGCTTAACATCAGAAAAGAATTTCTTACACTGTGCATATGATAAATTGGATGGGAGTACCTTACCGACTAAAAAGTTAACATAATCAGCATACCATGGTGTCGTAGAAATAGCATAAGATGCTCCTCTGGAAATATTTCTTGAATTTGCTCCTTCTCAGATGGTCTTACTACTGCATCTATCCTTGAAAGATGGTCTGCAATGACATTGTCTATGCCTCTTTTATCTTTAATTTTGATGTCGAATTCTTGAAGTAATAGAATACATCTGATTAGCCTTGGTTTTGCATCCTGTTTGGCAAGTAAATGTCTAATAGCAGCATGGTCAGTATAAATTATGATTTTAGACATCACTAGATAGGAACAAAATTTATCAACTGCAAATATGATAGCTAATGACTCTTTTTCAGTAGTAGTGTAATTTCGATGTGCTTCGTTCAAAATCCTACTAGCATAATAAATAGTATGAAAGATTTTGTCTTTCCTCTGTCCCAATACTGCACCAACTACGACATCACTAGCATCACACATTAGTTCAAAAGGAATAGACCAATCAGGTGCTATCACAACTGGAGCATTAATTAGTATAGACTTTACAGTTTCAAAAGCTTTCAGGCATGCTTTAGAGAATTCAAATGATACATCTTTCACTAAAAGGTTAGAAAGGGTTTTGCAATTTTTGAAAAGTCTTTTATAAATCTCCTATAAAAGTCAGCATGTCCTAAGAAACTTCTAATAGCTCTAACTGAATTTGGGGGTGGTAATTTTGAAATAACTTCAATTTTTGCCGGATCTACCTCAATGTCTTTTTGAGAAATTTTGTGTCATAAGATTATGCATTCTGAAATCATAAATTGACACTTTTCTCAATTCAGAACTAGATTTGTTTCTATGCATCTTTTTAGCACAAGTTCTAAATTATGTAAACAAACATCAAATGTGGATCCATAAACTGAAAAATCATCCATAAATATCTCAATGCAATTTTCTAAAATATCAGAAAAGATAGCCATCATGCATCTTTGGAAGGTCGCAGGAGCATTGCATAAACCAAATGACATTCTTCTATATGCTAACGTCCCATAAGGGCATGTAAAAGTAGTCTTTTCTTGGTCTTTCTTAGCTACAGGAATTTGCATATAACCAGAATAACCATCCAAGCAGCAATAAAATTCATGACCAGATAATTTTTCAAGCATTTGGTCAATAAAAGGAAGAGGGAAGTGATCTTTCCTGGTGGCTTCATTTAGTTTCCTATAGTCGATGCACATACGCCATCCAGTCACTTTCCTAACTGCAATTAACTCTTTTTGCTCGTTCTCCATGACTGTGGCTCCTCCCTTTTTAGGAACTACCTGCACAGGACTCATCTAAGGGCTATCAAAAATAGGATAAATAATGTCAGCATCAAGTAATTTGATAACTTCCTGCTTGACAACTTCTTTCATATTTGGGTTGAGTCTTCGTTGAGGTTGCACTTTGGGTTTGTGATCAACCTCCATGTAAATTCTGTGGGCACAAATTGTAGAACTTATCCCTTTTTTGTCATTGATGCTCCATCCAAATGCTGCTTTGTTCTCCCACAAGATTTTTGAAAGTTTTTCCCCATTGGACCTGTTAAAGAAGATGAAACAACAACTGGTAATTATGGTAGTGGGTGTAAAAATACATATCTAAGATTAGCTGGTAGTGGTTTTAATTCCAACTCCGGTGGCTCTTCTAGAGATGACTTGATTGCAGTCTTTTTGGTTTTATCTAGTCTTTCAAATCGCTGCACCCCGTTCCATGGCCTTGGTTCCATGCCTGCTTCTAGAGCTAAGACTTCCTTTTTTATTTCTTCTTCATCTGCGATGACTTCCTTACGACAAGTTAAAACTTTTTTTAGAGGGTGTGTAAGTAAATGTACCTACGAGTCAGGAGACATTAGAAAAGTTTCTATTAAAATGTCAATAAAATTGCACAAGTGAGAGTTTGGTGTTTTTAAGGAGTCAAACATGCTGAAAACAACTTCCTCATCGTCAAGCCGTAATTGAAGCTTTCCTTGGTGAACATCAATGCTTGTTTTTCCTGTTGCTAGAAATGGTCTTCCCAAAAGAAGGGATACTTCCTTATCTTCTTCCATGTCTATGACTATGAAATCAGTTGGAAAAATAAATTTTTCTACCTTCACCAAGACATCATCAATTATCCCTTTTGGGAGCACTACGGACCTATCTGCCAGCTGCAGTTGAAATCTTGTGGGTCTGACTTCTTTTAAACCAAGTCGCTGAAAAATAGATAAAGGCATTAGATTTATACTAGATCCTAAATCACAAAGAGCTTTCTCAAAATAAGAATTTTCAATTGTGCATGGTATTGTAAAACTCCCTGGATCCTGCATTTTAGGAGGTAGCTTTTTCAGGATTATGGCTGAGCACTCCTCGTTCAACCTAATAGTTGATAGCTCCTCTAGTTTTTTCTTGTTGGCAAAGATATCCTTCAAGAATTTGGCATATTTAGGCATCTGTGAAATAGCTTTGACAAATGGTATGTTGATAGTTAGCTGCTTCAGGACTTCTAAAAAGATTGCAAATTAAGGGTCATGTAAGTCATTTTTAGTCTCTGTGGGAATGGCACAACAGGGGTTACGTTAGGTGGATTGATAGGCACTGTTGACTGTTCTTTCTCAGGCTTTTTGTTTATTGTCTCTCTTTCTTCAGTCGGAGTAGGTGAATCTTCTTGGGGCTGAGTGGATGTGGCTTTTTCTTTGCTCTTCTCAGATGGCCCCGTGAGTACTGTTCCTCCTCTTGTAGTTATGAAGTTAGATTGCACTTCTTGAGTATATGTCTTCTCTTCTTTCTTAGCCAAATGGTTTATCAAGAGAGCTAATTGATCTGCTAATTGTTTCTGTGTCTCTGCATTTGTTGTTACCAATTTTTCCAGTTATTTAAATCTTTCGTCAAGTTTCTTCATGTATCCTTGTACTATTGTAGAATGGCCTAGATATGGCTTCCTTTCTGCTTGAGCCTGTAAAAATGAGCCTTGGCTTCTCCATACCATATTGTTATTATTTGAGCAGTGATCACCATGTTTCTCGGTGCCTATGAAGTTAATCATTGCAACTTCATTCTCAATTGTTGAAGACTTCCCCGAGGTTATGATATGGGTACGAGATGCTAGCAGGGCTTCGAATTTTTCAGTAAGTGCATCCACCTTCGCTTCTAAAGATAAAGGAGATTGCCTCCCATGGCTCCCTATTTTAGGATCAACATGTTTCCTCTTCGAAAACTATTGAGCATCGTTCTGAGCCATCTCTTTAAATTTCTATGGTCTCAGAGGGTGCTCTTGTTCCCAGATATCCCTCACAGGCAGCTTCTATGGAAGCTCTACTATGTGGATTTAACCCATTGTAGAAGATGTGCACAAGTTTCCATGTATTAAATTCCTTGTGTGGAAAACATCTCAGCAATTCTTAAAAATGCTCCCAAGCTTCGTGCATTGGCTCTAATTCAACCTGTTTGAAATTGGTTAATTTTGCTCTTATTTCTGTAAATTTGGCTAAAGATAGATATTTTTGGAGAAATTTGCTCTTCAGATTTTCCCAAGTGGTGATTGAGTTTGGTACCAAACATTCTAGCCAAACTTGAGCTTTTCCCTACAATGAGAATGGAAATAGTGTTAGTTTAATAGCTTCAGCTGGGACTCCATTATACTTAACAGTGCTAAGTATTCTTCGGAAGCTCTTAGATGGGCATGTAGGTCTTCTGAAGGTAGCCCTGAAAATTGTACTGCAAACACTAGCTTGATTAAGGCAGGATTATATTCGAAGTTACGTCGCCTAATGGCTGGGCCATTTATGCTCTCCTGAGTATCCACAGAAGCAGAGAAATACTCTTCAAGAGTGAGCTCTGGTTCTCCTTCCATTGCGGTGCCTGAGTACACAGATGATTGTAAAATAGTTATAGAATATTAAAACTGAAAATAGACTAAAAATGCTTAAATTAACTAAGATCTCGTTGAACTAATGTTGCTAAAATAGTCCTCGGCAACGGTGCCAAAAACTTGTTGCGTCTCAGGCAAGTGCACCTGATCGTAACTCGTAATAAAGTGGAGTAAAGTTAGGACTCTGAATGTCGAAACCACAGGGAATGCGCAAGTACCAGCGTAATAAAGATCTTTTAATTCCTTAAGCGAACAAAGTAATCGGATTGAAATTGAATAGAAAAATAAGTGAAGCGAAAGTAAGACTTTAAACTAAAATGATTAGAGCAACATCAAATAGGAGAGGCCTATGGGACCCGGGTTCACTAATACTAGATCTTGAATTTATTTCCTTGCTATTATGAATTGTATTTCCTTATTGAATGCTAACTACTTACTCTAAATTACTAATGGCTATCCTCGCGTACAATAGCTTTTCTCCCAACTAAGTACTCCATTTGGTCCAAGAAGATAACTAAGGGAAAGAGCATTAAGAGCAGACAAGTTTGTTAACTTAATTACTGATTGGAAACAAGCAATAACCTATCCGGCGTATATCGCGAGCTCTGTGATCCTAGAGTTCCACTAATTAATTATGATCCTGTTACCACAACTAATTAATTTTATAAGGGTTAGCAACTCCCTATTAGATTAAGCATACTAGAACCAACACATTCATAAAGATAATAAGGAATTCAAAATAGTAATTAAACGGATATCAAGAACATTGTAAAAGATCCCCCATCACCCTTAGTGATGGAATTAGCTACTCATAATGTCATGCAATAATAGAAAGTAAAACAAATCAAACTCCTAAAAGACATGAGTTTAAGAACCGAGACACCTTTTTGGTATGACGGCAATCCTCTTGTGTGTTCCTCACGTCTCCACGGACTCAAGCAGCAATTCAGAAATTATGGAAAGCTCCAATGATCCAAACTCACTCCAATCGTATGGTGTTTTCGAATTATTCTCAATAAGGGGGCTCTTGACTTCGAAATTTGTCAAAAGGTATTTTTAACATGTTAAGAACCCCTATTTATAGACTGGGCTGCGAATTAGGTTTTCTGGCTTCAAATCTGCACTGATCAGGGGCGGGGCATGGTCGTACAACAAATATACACGACTGTACCGAGCTTCGTAGATGACGTTGGCCCGTACCCGTGCGTGTTATTGCCTTGACATTACTTGTGTACGGCTGTACTGCCTGAGGCACGGCCGTACTGGACTGTTTTATCGGCGTTAGGTGGTACAAACTGAGGGGGTATGCCCTTACTAGGATTCTGCTCTAGGTACGACCGTACCATTGGTAGGTCAGGCCGCACCGCTTGTCCAGTAGTGCTAAAACTCTCCAAAACTAGCCAGTTTTTTGTCCTTTTTCGCATCTTTTGCTCCAAGTGGTGTCTTCATGATATATCTGCATAATAAGACATAAATGAGTACCTTTGTGCATTAATCAATGCAAAATAGTGTAATTAGATACTAAAAATACCCTATAAATATAGACAAATTGGTGTGTTAACAGTCGCTGAGGAGCAAGTATGCTCTGCACTTGCCTCAAGAGAGGATCTTGTGCATCAGAAAGCCTTTATTAGGTAATCCTCTGAGAGAGGAGAATGAGGACAATGTAGTAGGCTAGGTAGGAGTGTCCAGACGTAGGATTACGAGTAGCAGGAGTGGCGAGGACCCGAAGAGTGACAACAGCTGCAACAGTCTTCTAACCAGGTGGGAGATTTGAACCCTATCCACTAGGAATTTTAGGATTAGAATAAGTGTATAATTAGGCGTAGCATGACCCAAGCCCTACAAGAGGTTGATAATAACAGCATCTTAGGAAAGGGGTTGTGACATGTGATAGCTGAGGACAGTTGTCAGAGATCTGTCAACCATAGGAATGATCTATTGATATCTATGGATGAATGTTGATTATTGTAGTGATGATTTATATGATTGCTCTATCAATGTATGGTTGTTAGTGTGCTAATTGATAACATGTGCGTAGTAGGTCGCCTAAGCAACATTAGGGGTGATTCTTATGTTGATTGAGGATGGTTTCCTAATTTGATGATGTATTGGTCAGTCTATATGATGATGAAGGATGATTGATAATTGGATTATTGGAATGTTAACTGTATTGCTGATAGGTTTACTTATGTCAATTCAATACTAAATCGTTATACAATATTGCATGTGGGAATGTGATAAGTTGACAATAATGGTTGAAATAATAATAAACTAATAAGCTAAGTTGATAAAGAATGTTAAGGAATGGGATAAGATGTGGATGCTGGTTGAAATGATGATGAGTTGAAAGACGTTGAAACCGGTTGGGCTGATAATAAGTTGGTAATAACGAAATGTTACGGGGAAAGGTTTCGTATGCATGGATGTGTGTTGCAATCCACCGTCGTGTACATAAGCTATGCACGAGGCCAGGTGCCAGAGTGCGGGCATGATACATTGAGTACAGGACACGCCGGTCCTTAGGGATAGTCTGGGTCCAACAAGTCTATAGGTGACGGATGGCTAGCTACCAACCTGTCGGGACGTTGGGTAGCCCGATTATCCTGACGGGGTACTGTTGTATTACTGTTCATAGTGCCGATCCTGAGTGCCATTCGACACCTGTTCCTAGCGTCGAAATTGGGGAACAAGGATGCATTCTTAGGGGTACGATGTGCGGGATAGGGGATGGACAACTAGCTTGACCTATCCACATATCGGTTGAAGGTTGTTGATGAATTGTTGCCTTTCAAGGGCGAAAGGGCTAAGGTGGGGCCCTTCTGCCATTCTTAGAAGTTGTATGGCCACATGGGCATGTAGAACTCTAGGTGCATGAGTGCGAGAGTGGTTAATCTGCTTATGTAAGAGTTTGCTGGTTTGTTGTATGTTTGCTGATTTGTTTATATGTACTTGCCTTTTTATACATGAATTCTAACTCCTACTCTTCCATTTAATAGTGTGTATAGTGTGTTCTGAATCTCCCGTTATATTTCTTGTTTTACATATATCTTCCTTCGGATAGTAGCAGGTATTAGACGAGTTCAAAAGAAAAGTAGAGATTATTGGTCCACAGCCAGTGAATCAAAGTCAATATTTGAAAGAGTCTCGGTTACTAGACACTCTGTATAGTTAAGGACCGTACACTTCTGCCTGCTAAATTGAAATAAAATTATTTCCACTATTATTGTATAAACTAATATATTTAATGTATTGGAAAAAATTGACTAGGATGTCACAGTGCCTATTAGGATTTTTAGTTTAGAGAAATCTATATTCTGGAACAGAGCGTGACTGCACAAGTTAATGTAATGGGTTCATTTGTCCGCGTATATGGGTCGGTTGTTATCATTTATCGACAAAACAAGGATGTAACGTAAAAAGAACAAGGATACATTAACATTACTAAAAAAAATGTATATGGGCCGGCCTGTCAGGCCTAGTAGGCAAATTTATTTGCTTGAGCCTGACCTTTTTAATTAAATAGGCTTTTAAAAAAGCCAAAACCTAGCCTTTTCGCTAAACAGGACTGGGCAAACCAGGCTTTAAGTGGGCCAGGCCATAGGCCCCTGTCGGGCGGTCTGGCCTATTTTCATCCCTATTTGTTGTTGCTAGAGTGTGCCACTCCATCTTCTTTAAGCTCCAAGGTCTCAAAGTACTCCTTCTTTAGACACATGTGAGAGGAACACATGGAATCTGTAAGAATGTTACCCCCAATTGTGATGACTTAGAGTTGGTAGAACATTGCTTCCTTTGTTACCAATAAAGTGCAATAATGGTTCCTCTAATAGTGAGGAAGCATTGTCTATTCGGGTCCTCCAACGGTGAGAAACATCGTGAAATCTCCAACGGTGAGAATGTGACAGTCTGAGAAAATAAAATAGACTAAGAAATATTTAGAAAAGTCCTAAAAATAATTAATAGAAGAAAAGGGATTAAAAATTGGCCCAAACAGCCCAAATTGGCCCAATTAGGCTCAAGAAAACCTTAGGAATTAAGAAAAACAGATTATTTTAAAATTTGGAGGATCGCGACGCGATAGGCACAAGGAAAAAGGGGCTCGCAACGCGATTTAAGTCGGTGCGAAAGGCGATGATCAGCGCCGCGGATCACGTGACACGTGTCCAGATCGCGACACGATATGAAGTTATGTCTGGGACCATCACGACGCAATGAGACCAATTTTTGCCTATAAATAGAGCTCGCCACTCCCCATTTCGTGAAGCACTCCAATTAGGCATTTGAAGAAGGAAGAGAGATTGGGGAGGAGGAAGAGCAACGGGGAGCAAGCGACAACGGTCTACTAAGTCAGGTATGGAGAGATCTGGATTCTATACACTAGGGATAGTAGGAATAAGATAGGTGTAGAATAGGAAAGGAGGGTGGCCCAAGCCCTACTAAGGGTTGATGCCCCAACACCCTAGGAGGGGTGTTGTGACTATGGCTACTAAGGATAGCAGTCAATAGTCCATCAACCATAGGTATAATATTGCATCAAAACCCTAGGATAGACAACTTATGATTAGTTGTTGTGTGTGCTGTTTGATAATATAGTAGTAGCTGGTCACCTAAGCAGCGTTAGGGTTGCCGTGCACTGATGCTTGTTGCTATTTAATTATTTTGTTATTGTTGAAATATAATATGTTGGTTACATTGATGTGGGGAATTGTTATGAATTAAATACTAAAGTCGATCAGAATAAGAGACTGATAAGTTGAGTAGTCAGAAATGGAAAGCTGAATATAAGGAAAGATGATGTGAATAATTGTACAGTTGAAATCCACTGCCGTACACCTAGGTTGTGTACGAGATCAGGTGTCAGAGTGTGGGCACGATACGTAGAGTACATGACATGTCGTTCCTTGGGGATAGCTCGAGTCTGACGAAGCTTCTAAGTGACCAGTGGTTTGGCCGCCACTGTGTCAGGACGAACGGATAGCTCAATTATCCTGACGGGGTACTGTAATATCATTGTCTATAATGCCGATCCTAAGTGCCACCCCGACACCTATTCCTAACGTCGAAATTGGGGAACATGGATACACTCTTAGGGGTACGATGAGCGGGATAGGGAGATGGACAACTGACTTAACCTACCCACATGTCGGTGGGAGGAAAATACAAGGCTAAGTGGGGCCATTGATATGGAGAATAGTTGAGTAGCCACAAAATTGAGATTTCTGGAGATATATAGGCATGTGTAGTTAGGTGATGATCCAAACCATTGATTGAGAGATGTATGACTAATCTTCACATATTCTATTTCTCTACTTTCCCACTTTGTTGGTGTATAGTGTTCTTATCTCCTATGTTTTGCGTTGTTTGTTTTCTTCTCTTTTCTATGTATTTTCATATATTTAGATTCTGAAGATCCACACGAGAGTGAGGATGTCGCACCACTTTCACCGGTCCCTGCTTCAGGAACCGAGTGTACCAGTTTGGGGTGACTTCGAAGTGTACTACCACGACATTGACGGCGATAGTTGGGAGATAGATTATGACTGTCATGCCGTTATATATACAAGCTAAGTTAGTATTTTCTTCCGTATCTTAGGATCGCCTAGAGCATCTTTTGTTGGGGATTTCCGGATCGCACAACGGTTGCCTTTCAATCACATGTGGTAAGAGCTGAGGCGTCATTATCATGCTACAATATCGTCATCAGGGTCTTTCAGTGTGTTTAGAGATAGTGTTAGGGTCCGAGGGATGCGTCGGTCTGAGTCGACTGTTCCTTCATCATCTAGGGTAAACCCCATGGGACTTATCACAGGTGTCAGATACACCCACATGCAGAGATCCCCATCTTCCACCCCGTTTTAGGATTAGTATTCCGAGGCCAGACCAGAGGGAGGAGGTTGTTTGGTGAGCTGTTGGAGTTCGAGGGTTTTGATGTTGACTTTTGACCATTTTGGTTTTTGTGACTTTTAGAGACACTTTTTTGCACCCTTAGGGTTTTTGGCATGTTATACCCTTAGGGTTATGGGTAGAGTTTGTATATTATTTTTTTGGGGTTCCGAGGTTGGAACCCTTTGTATATACAACTGATGTAAAATATCACTATAATGAAAGTTTTTCTTTCGTGTATTTTTGTGTTTAATTATTATCATTTACGCGCATAATTATGGGATAATATTATAAATAAATAAGAGTGTCACAGAGAACGCAATTCCCTTCAACTGTGAGAAAAGCCATATTGGTCGCTGAAGGAGAAGAGAATGATAAAAAAAATAGAAAATGAGAAAAAATGCAGTCTCTGATATGTGATTTTGGCTTTGTCATCGATCTCTAAAAAATCTAATGTTGCGGAAAAATCCTAAAAAAAATAGTAACAAGTTTCAACTTTAACCCCCTTCAACATAGAGGTTCAAACTTTGATAACCATCAATGAGAAAAGAACGATAAAAAGAGAGAGAATGAGAACAAGTTTTTCCTCTCGTATGTGATTCTGGCTTTGGTCGTTAATCTCTTACAAAAAACTAATAATCAATTATTGCAGAAATCTTGAAGAGCCAGAAGAGGAACGGGAAAGTGAGAGAGAGAGAGAGAGAGAGAGGGGTAGGGAGTTCTGAGTGTGCTAGGGATTTGAGAAGATAAGAGAATGAATGGGCGGCTTAGGTTTAACCCCCTCTGATGCTCTAAATAATAGTTTCTCAAACTGAAAAACGACGCCGCTGCCTATAGGTGACAACCGACCGATTTAGCACATATCAAATATTACCAAGTGACTTCAAACACAAGAGAGAGTAAATTGTGTGTGAATGGTGCTTTTAAAAATCTTTTGCAAATGAAGTGCTAGAATATAACTTGGAAGAATTTAACTGTAAAAAGATAAATGATTTGAAATAAAAATTGCAAAATTTAAATAACAAAGAAATCAATTGTGTAAAGTAAATTGCTCAAATTAAATTACTGAATTTAAATGACAAAAAATAAGTAAGAGTCTTGACTTGTGAAGCACACAGTGCTGCTCTTTTTATAGGAAAAAAAGAACCGTCGTAGCATTAAAAAGAAATGACGTTGCGACTGACACAGAGATTTTGATTTTATGTAATCGATTATAAGAGAAAGTGTACTCGATTATATATAGAAAAGTTGAAACACAATGTTTTAAAAACTATAATCAATTATACAAAAAGTTATAATCAATTATGCAGAAGTTTTTAGAAACACGGAGACAGATTAAACAAGTAATCGATTATTGAATTTTGCAAACATCTCAGGGATGCCATTATCTTTAATATAATCGATTATAGTAAGTCTTATAATTGATTATAAATTGTTTGAAACGCACGGAAGAGTGAAAAAGTCGTAAATGAATATAGTGAATGCCACAAACGATCATGAGCATTCTATTTGTCATTTAAAATAAGTGCCAAAAATAAAATATTTTTTCAACATAAAGAATAGGTATTTTTGGACACTGTTCAAAACTTTTTTCAAAATATTTGTTGATTAAAATAATTTAGAAAAAATGTCATAAAAATAATTTTAGATAAAATATTGTGAGTGTATGACTTTATTTTAATTCAGAGCTTTTTACTACTACTTATAAATAGTCCTAAGAAATAAGTAAATACCCAAAACCCAAAGACTTGAGAACCTCCAATTCTTGGTATGTGTCTTGGTTTTCTTTTTCACTTTTTGCGCAGTTGACTATTTGCATAACTCCCTTTTTCAATCATCAAAACAATGTTGTCAAGACATGTATTCATAGACTCCCTTTTTTTGATAATGACAAACATCTCAGGGAGGGAATTTAGTAAAGTATAATCATGATGTAGCAATGAGATATAAGCAAGATTTTTCAATAAAACCCCCCTCACAATATGCATAGGAAAATCCATTCCCCGTGAATCATATAACTAAAAGGGGTCGCTTAGGGAGTTCTGAGTGGCCCTAGGGATTTGAGAAGATAAGAGAATGAATGGGTGACTTAGGTTTAACTACCTCTAATGCTCTAAGCAATAGTTTCTCAAACCAAAAAACGACACCACTGCCTATAGGTGACAACCGACCGATTTAGCACATAGCAAACTGGCTTAGCAACCTAATGGCCTAATGCCATCTACCCAACTGCTTATTAATGAGCACGAGTATACCGGGTTCAAGTTGGACATTGTTTTTTTTTTGTCCCTCGTAGTGGGTTATAATATTCACTAATTGTTTACACTAAAAGCGCGATTTAAATTATAAAATTATCAATTGTTACATGATAAATTAGCGATAATTAATAAAAAGCTAATTATACTAAAAAAATACAATATCAAGTTTTTTTAATAAATAAAATAATAAAATAAGTATACAATAAATAAATTTTGAAAAACTTGTGTGCGTGGGTTTCACCTCAACAACAACAACAACAACAACAACAACAATAATCTTTATATCTTTAAAGCGAATAGAGTCTCCAGCACGCTTTGGCGCTAACCCTCCCGCCTTGAATCCCTCTCTTCCATTCGTTGTTCCCTCTCTTTGTTTCAGCTTCCTTTTTCTCCACTCAATCATCCTTCTTCCATACTGCCACATGTTACAAATGTTCTGCTCTTACCTCCCACCTTCCATGCATCATAAATGCTTCTGCTTATCAACACATCCTTCTCTTCCATTCGTTCTTCCCTCCTTTCTTATCTCCTTATCAACAAATGTGCCTCATACTCTCTCCTTATCTGTTTCATAGGTGCTGCCATTTATTGCCATGTGTTGCAAAACCATTTTCATACACTTCCATTTATTATTTACTCGGCATTTATTGGGCAATTGGGGCGGTGGTATCTAGATTTCAATCATTAGCATCTTTTGCCACTTATTTGTATGTGTTCTGATGTGTCATGTCCTCCTATATATATTGCCTTGAGTCGATCATCTTCTCGTGCCTTCCGCCTGTCATTTTCTTCATTGTTTTGCTTTTGAAATGGAGATTGTTCCCCTGCATATCTTTGATCAAGACGTCTATCCACCACTAAGATGTCGAAATACTATTCGAGTATCTTCTTTGGGAGTGTAGCGACTCTGCAACCGTTCCCTCTTTTACGCTCATCCATATTTTATCTTCCTATCCTTATTGTTCTTTCTTTCCTGCATGATAAGCAGCGGTTTTCTCTGTTGTATTGCATTGATTACTATGGAAAAATACCAAAGCGTTTAAGGTTTTTGGATCCTGTGGGAAATGAATTTGAGGTCGCTGTCTTTAGGAGGCAAGGTAAGGTGTATTTGACTAAAGGTTCGGAGGCCATTGGACAGTTTTACGGGTTGAATGAGGGTGGTTTGCTCACATTTTTTTTGTTTTAATCCGTCCACTTTTATCATGCGGGTTGAAGATAGAGATGGGAATTAGGTGATTTATCCCACTCCTCCAACCAGATTTATTTTGGGCAATAAGAATTCTCCCATTGATGTTTCGGATGATGAGCTTGCTAATGGTGAAAATCGTTATAAACACAGTCAAGGAAGTTTCCATCATTGTCTTTGCAAGAATCTCAGCGTGGACGATGTTTCTGCTTTGGTATCTTTTTAAAAAACAAGATTTACGCTGCATTTGTTTTGTATATAGTGTATATGTATATATTGTTATTGTTTGTCTTTGATGTTGTCTTTGATGTGTTCGTTCTGTTGTATTGTGCGTCTTCATAACAGCTTTATGTGTAGCGATTCTGCGAACATGCATTTCCTCTCAAACCATGTGTCGTGAAGTTGATTGATGAACATGGAACCAAATGGAATTGCACTCTTGAGTGGAATAACCAGCTTCCTTTTGGTTGCAAGTTAATGGGTGATTGGGCTAAATTCTCCAAAAAAGGTGAAGGAAGGGGCTTGTGTCGGGCTAGGAGTTTCGAGAATGATTCCAATTTCTGTATTTCATCTTTGGTGTAATGGTTATTATCTTAGTTTTAGGTGGACTGTGTATCTTTCTATTTTCTTAAAGCCTACCACTTTTTGTGAGCATATTGATATATGCCTTTTGTGATCACATTGTGGGCAAGCATTGTAATGGTGGCACTTTATGGTAATGGAAGTTGAATCTGCCTTTTGTTATATACGTTGTGTCAAGCTAAGAGTTTAAATTCGGCTATAATGTTAATATTATAGCCCATGTTACGAGCTATGCTTAGCTAACTTCGACTTGGAACCAAGCGAGCTAGCTCATGAACCAAATGAGTCGAGCTATGCTTAGCTCAAGTTCAGTTCATTTAATAATATTAACTGGCGTTGACTTGCCTGTGTTCAATGAGGAATACAAGGTGACGTCGAATATAAAAAAAGATGATTCGACAATTGGGAAAAAAACTTCGACTTGGAACCAAACGAGCTAGCTCATGAACCAAACGAGTCGAGCTATGCTTAGCTAACTTTGACTTGGAACCAAACGAGCTAGCTCATGAACCAAACGAGTCGAGCTATGCTTAGCTCAAGTTCAGTTCATTTAATTGGGAAGAAAACTTCGACTTGGAACCAAACGAGCTACCTCATGAACCAAGAGTTCTATCGAGAACTTCAATACCAAGAGTTCTGTCGAGATCAACACCAAGAGTTCTGTCGAGAACTTCAACACCAAGAGTTTTGTCGAGAACTTCAATACCAAGAGTTCTGTCAATTGTGTATATTCCATTAGCTGTCAAATAATCAGCATTCATTTGGCATTAAGTGAGCGAGATCCTCTCCTCATAATCATCAACAATCACCAATTAATGCCTATAAATACCTGTATCATACTTCAATGGAATAATATCGAGTTATACATTTTATATGGTATCAGAGCTTTTGCTTAACAAAGAACGATCCAAGCTTTGTCACCATGCCTTCAAACTAAGCCATTCCGTTTTCATCAGCTTGACTTGGTTATCTAATATTAGATAACCAAGTCAACTGTTGAGAAATACTCCAAGAATTCTGTCGAGATCAACACCAAGAGTTCTGTCGAGAACTTCAATACCAAGAGTTCTGTCGAGAACTTCAACACCAAGAGTTCTGTCGAGATCAACACCAAGAGTTCGAACACCAAGAGTTCTGTCGAGATCAACACCAAGAGTTCTGTCGAGAACTTCAACACCAAGAGTTCTATATTTTGTAAGTTGTCGACAGTTAGTCCTCCATCCTTTAACACTAGATTTGGAGTTCGACAAAAGATTCGACAAATGTGTGAAAATGTTGGTCCTCAAAGACATTAGGAACAATATTAACTGGCGTTGACTTGCCTCTGATCAATGAGGAATACAAGGTGACGTCGAATATAAAAAAAAGATGATTCGACAATTGGGAAGAAAACTTCGACTTGGAACCAAACGAGCTAGCTCATGAACCAAACGAGTCGAGCTATGCTTAGCTCAAGTTCAGTTCATTTATTTAACGAGCTTAATTTTCAGCTCAAGTTCAGCAAAAGATTCTACAAAACGAGAAGATCATTTTGTAAGTTGTCGACAGTTAGTCCTCCATCCTTTAACACTAGAGTTGGAGTTCGATAAAAGATTCGACAAATGTGTGAAAATGTTGGTCCTCAAAGACATTAGGAACAATATTAACTGGCGTTGACTTGCCTCTGTTCAATGAGGAATACAAGGTGACGTCGAATATAAAAAAAGATGATTCGACAATTGGGAAGAAAACTTCGACTTGGAACTAAACGAGCTAGCTCATGGACCAAACGAGCTAGCTCATGAACCAAAGGAGTCGAGCTATGCTTAGCTAACTTCGACTTGGAACCAACCAAACCAACCAAAACATGTCTGGCCAAACTTTCGAGCAAGACAACCAACAGGTGGATACCCAGTCCAGTACTCGGGCGGCCTACCAGGCCCACCTCAACAATTTCAATATTCAGACAGCTTTCAACTCGGCTACGTCACTGACCTCGATTACTTGATGACCTCAACCTTGCCGTTTGGACAGCCAAATCAACTACTCTCACAGGGAAGTATAAAGCTCGACTACGAGCACTTTACTCAGCATAAAAATTAATGCTAATTTTATTACATCAAGTTGTTGCAAGTTGTCTATACTTTGACAGGAACAGTGCGCCAAAACCAAAGGACGATCCCGCCACGGAGCTCGGCACCCAGGGTCGGGAGAAGCTCGACCTCGACACGACCCCCGTGTGTTCAAAGACTCCAAGTCAGCATAGAGGTCTGGCAAGCTCTAAAGCAGATCGAAAGGTCGCCAGTCGACCTACGCAACCCCTGTGGTTCCGAAGACCCCAAAGCTCGACCCCGGTGGTCCTAAACCCAAGCATAGAGGCTTGGTGGGCTCATTCGCAGCTCGACCCCTGTGGTCCTAAACCCAAGTCAGCATAGAGGCTTGGTGAGCTCACTCGCAGCTCGACCTTCGTGGTCCCGAAGACCCCAAATTAGCATAGAGGCTTGGTGTGCTCATTCGCAGCTCGACCCCTGGGGTCCTAAACCCAAGTCAGCATACAGGCTTGGTGAGCTCGCTCGCAGCTCGACCCCCGTGGTCCCGAAGACCCCAAGTCAGCATAAAGGCTTGGTGAGCTCACTCGCAGCTCGACCCCCATGGTCCCGAAGACCCCAAGTCAGCATAGAGGCTTGGTGAGCTCGCTCGCAGCTCGACCCCTGCGGTTCCAAAGATTTCAGGTCAGCATAGAGGCCTGGCTCAAAAGCAGCTCGGCTAAGGTCGCCTGTCGAGCTAAACAAGACCATTGTTGTTTCAGACACCATGTCAGCATAAAGACGTGCCGAGCTCAAACACAGCGCGACAAAGTCTAACCCCTGCGGTTCCAAAGATTTCAGGTCAGCATAGAGGCCTGGCGAGCTCTAAAGCAACTCGGAAGGTGATAACTCGACCTAAAGAAAAACCTAACCAGCTCCAATCATCAGAGACCTGACAGCTCAAAACGATGCTCGGATTAGACAAGCATTCGACTAATGTAGTTACGAGGGACTAATGTTCCAAACTTTCAATTTGAAACAAATCTTTCGGGGGGAAGCCACCCGAGGACTACAGGAAAGCGTGGAAAGAAAGTAAAGTAAGACATCATCACTTAGTCAAATTTCATTCATAGGAAAAGGAATTGCAAGAGGTGGTTATCGGATGAGCAATTACAAGATCGGAACTAAAGAAAAACAAAAAGCAAAAAGGTGATTCGACAATTGGGAAGAAAACTTCGACTTGGAACCAAACGAGCTAGCTCATGAACCAAACGAGTCGAGCTATGCTTAGCTCAAGTTCAGTTCATTTAATAATATTAACTGGAATATAAAAAAAGATGATTCGACAATTGGGAAGAAAACTTCGACTTGGAACCAAACGAGCTAGCTCATGAACCAAACGAGTCGAGCTATGCTTAGCTCAAGTTCAGTTCATTTATTTAACGAGCTTAACTTTCAGCTCAAGTTCAGCAAAAGATTCTACAAAACGAGAAGATCATTTTGTAAGTTGTCGACAGTTAGTCCTCCATCCTTTAACACTAGATTTGGAGTTCGACAAAAGATTCGACAAATGTGTGAAAATGTTGGTCCTCAAAGACATTAGGAACAATATTAACTGGCGTTAACTTGCCTCTGTTCAATGAGGAATACAAGGTGACGTCGAATATAAAAAAAGATGATTCGACAATTGGGAAGAAAACTTCGACTTGGAACCAAACGAGCTAGCTCATGAACCAAACGAGCTAGCTCATGAACCAAACGAGTCGAGCTATGCTTAGCTCAAGTTCAGTTCATTTAATAATATTAACTGGCGTTGACTTGCCTGTGTTCAATGAGGAATACAAGGTGACGTCGAATATAAAAAAAAGATGATTCGACAATTGAGAAGAAAACTTTGACTTGGAACCAAACGAGCTAGCTCATGAACCAAACGAGTCGAGCTATGCTTAGCTAACTTCGACTTGGAACCAAACGAGCTAGCTCATGAACCAAATGAGTCGATCTATGCTTAGCTCATGCTTAGTTCATTTAATTGGGAAGAAAACTTCGACTTGGAACCAAACGAGCTACCTCATGAACCAAACGAGTCGAGCTATGCTTAGCTCAAAATAATTGGAAACATGGGTGTAGAGATTTTGCTTAATCATATGGATTTTCATCATTCATGTTTCAACCAATGGTGTGCCTTGATAGATATTGTCATCATGTGTTGCCTATTAGATAACCAAGTCAACTGTTGAGAAATACTCCAAGAATTCTGTCGAGATCAACACCAAGAGTTCTGTCGAGAACTTCAACACCAAGAGTTCTGTCGAGAACTTCAATACCAAGAGTTACATCGATTGTGTATATTCCATTAGTTTGTCAAATAATCAGCATTCATTTGGCATTAAGTGAGCGAGATCCTCTCCTCATAATCATCAACAATCACCATTAGATTGTGTATATTGATTCATTTATTTAACGAGCTTAATTTTCAGCTCAAGTTCAAGAAAAGATTCTACAAAAGGAGAAGATCATTTTGTAAGTTGTCGTGATTAGTCCTCCATCCTTTAACACTAGAGTTGGAGTTCGACAAAAGATTCGACAAAGAGTTACGTCGAGATCAACACCAAGAGTTACGTCGAGAACTTCAACACCAAGAGTTACATCGAGATCAACACCAAGAGTTACGTCGAGAACTTCAACACCAAGAGTTACGTCGAGAACTTCAATACCAAGAGTTACATCGATTGTGTATATTCCATTAATTTGCCAAACAATGGCTTCCTTTGCTTACTTTCATTCAGCCATTGTTAGTGTGTGGACCAATTAACTCCAATCAAGTCCTCAATTTCCTTTTCCACGTTTTAGTTAAGGCACGCATTATCACCCAATGGTTTCACTTTGCTTAATTTGTTTTATGAATTATTATTGTGTGTAAACATGGGTATAGAGATTTTGCTTAATCATATGGATTTTCATCATTCATGTTTCAACCAATGGTGTGTCTTGATAGATCTTGTCATCATGTGATGCCTCAATTTCCTCAATTACATGATCTCCTCGCCTCCTTATTAACCAATGCCTTGCTTTTACTTCCACTTATATCATCGATTCGAGATTTTACGTATACGCTCAATAAATCTAACAAGTAATCTAGCGAAGGCCTCCACGTGGTTTATATTTTTAATGGTTTTCTTCCACCCTTTTACACATGCATTGCACCATATATATGTGTATGTGCTAAACACAATTCATCGCTACAACAATCATTTAAACATAGCAAAGGTTGTGCACCTGCTTCTCGCTCCTCTCTTCTCTAATATATTTATATTTATTGTCCATGCTTTTAATTCCTTTTGTTTCTTCTTACAGGATTTCATAATGTCATCAAAGGTGACTTTGATCACAAACATTGCTCCTGGGAGGGTGGACTGGAGACTCAAGGTCCGTGTTATACGTCTTTGGATTGTCCCTGACTACAAAAACTCTGCTGAACCCGACAGTGTTGAGATGTTGCTGCTTGATGAAAGTGTAAGAATGACATTTCATTTTTGTGCTCATCTGTTTCTGTAGATGTCGCTTATTGTTTGTGTTTCAAAATCCTTGCTTCACTTTTGCCCATTTATTTCTGTCCTTCATAGGTTGGGAAAATTCATGCATCTATTAGGAAAGTTCTAATTGGGAAGTTCCGCAATGTTCTGCAAGAGGGGGCTGCTTATTTAATTGAAAATTTGTTGGTTGCTAAAAATGATGTCAAATTCAAGACTACATCCCACAGGTATAAGCTGAATTTCATGGGGAGCACTAAGTGCACAAGGATTGATGTCCATGATATCTTAAAAAATCATTTCGATCTGGTGCCTTTTACAGACATCCTTGCATCACCATAGAAGATAGATTAATTGGTGGTTGTCCATCATAAATTTCAGAGTTTTTTGACGCTGTGTTGATTCTAAGCTCTTTTTTAATTTGCTTTGTTTATTTAGATGTCATAGGCCATGTTGTTGAGAGGGATGATGTTAAGGAGATTGAAAGGGACGGGAAAAGCACTAAGCTTATTGACATTGTTCTTCAGGATTTGGAGTCTGATCTTTTGTTTATATTTAACATTATTAGTTTCCATTAATAATTTCCATTATACTTTGTTCATCTAATTTAAACTGACAGTTCCAGCATTTGTTTTAGGCAAAATAGAGTTCGATGCACTTTGTGGGCTCATCATGCTGAAACTATGGATCAATATTTAACCAACCATGATCCTTCTACTCCAGTAATAGTGGTGCTACAGCTTTGCAAATTGAAAAAATATTATGGTTCGGGCTGTTTTTATCCCAATTGCAAATTTAATCACTCTCTCCATTTTCTTCCTATACATTGGATTCTTTGGTTATTTCTTGGTAACAATTATAGGTGTGATGGGCATATCCAATGCTATGTTTGGGACTCATATCTACATTAACGCTGATCTGATTGAAATCCAGGAGTATAAAGAAAATCACGTTGCCTTTGTTATTAAAGTTTTTGTCCACTGATATTAATATTACTTTGGGTATAAAAGCTAATGGCCATATTTTCAATCATAGGATGGATGGTTCTCAGGTGATCCTAACTCAGGAAGTGAGCCAAATGAGTGGTTACAGTTATCCCTCAGCAATTGATGATTTATTGCAAACCAAGAGGATGACTATATCAGACCTAATAGAATAAATCGATGTAGGTTATGTTCTGTTAATCTGTCATCTTTAGTTGTAGCTTTCCATCAAATGAAAGAACAATAAACAACTGCACATTATTTCTCACTTTTATTCCAACTGTGATCCTTCTTTTTTAGGAGTGTTTTGGATCAGTCCTCGCAAGAATTATTGAGATGGGCGAAAATCACCGGTGGTATGAATCCTGCACAAAGTGTGCCCATAGGGCTTGCAAAATTGGAAATAAATATTCTTTTGTGATACTTGCAAGAGGATTATTCTTTGCAATGCCCAGGTAATTTGGTGTACTGTGTATAGTTGACGTTGTTCCTTACAATACAACTACTGAAAATTCAAGAAACTGTAGGTTCAAACTGCATGTTACGGTGATTGACAACACAGGATCCTCCACTTTCATTTTATTTGATCGTTTGGTGTCTAATTTTATTGGAAGGGTTGCAAAGGATTTGGTTGCCATGGCTGACAAGGTAACAGCTTATGCATTGGCATCTCCTTTTTAGTTAAAAGGCTTGGTTCTACATATATATAATGTGTTTTAATTTTATAGTCCATTCAAGACACTCCATGGCCTTCTGAATTAAACGTGTTCTTGGATAAACAATTTCTCTTCAAAATTGAAGTCAGTACTGCTAAAATTCGCCAAGGCTGGCAAAGTTATACTGTGAAGCGGTTATCTAATGACGCTGATGTCATCCAACAGTTCATAACTCTCCATGATATACAGGTGCCATTCATACAGACTGTATCTATACATGGCTACACTTCTATTATGTGCAGTACACATATTACAATATCCGTTTTCATTGGTTAGATATCCAACTCTCAAGGGGAAGCTGCCTTAGATGCCACTCATGACTCTTTGTCCTCCCAGAATTCCGGGGTGCTTCTTTATACATCCTTTTCTTTATTATGTTATTTAGTTATTTCTTTTAGTTGTGGTGGAAGATTGATACCCTTTTTTATGAATCATAGGCTTCCATTGGAGATGACAATTCAACTACCCGGGTTGATGCTCCTCTATCTGATGCTCATGTGACTCCTACCAGCAAATTGATGAGCAAGAGACCCCAAATTGAGGATGTCATTTGCCTTGGTAGCACCCAAGGATCTAACACCAAGGCTGTTAAAATGTCACGCATTAAGGTTGAGCGCAATGAATGAATTATTGCCTCTTCAATATTGTAAAATGAAGACAAGATCTTTGTTAGGGTTGCTATAATCCCTGTAGTTCTTGTGGCCTGTAATAATCTGATACTTTAGACCTCTATTTTTTGTTCCTGTTGTTTCTTGGGCCTCAAGTTTCCTACCCTGGATGGCTTTGTTTAGTGTGTTTTAATCATGTTGGCTACACTTTATGTTTCAGTGTTTACATACTATGTTTGGATGCTTATTGCTATTTTTCTTATATCTAACTTAATGTCCTATTGATCTCTTCCTTATATTTAATTTCTGATCCTACTCATGCTACACAATTTCTGCAAGTGTTTGAATCAACACGACTATTACTAGGGGAAGTGGCAGGCCCATTGAATAAATTATGATTCCCATTTGGCCTGGCCCAATCGTTGCATGATACCAAGCGCTGTCTTTCCAATTGTCCATTTTGGGTTCATTAATTTTTTTTTAATTATTATCGGATAGCCAAATGTGGCAGTCATTTAATAGAACGAGACAACTGAGGGGGTGGTCCTACTTCCATTTCCATCGTCGTGCACTCAGGGTTTGTTCCATAAAGAGACAAATCCAACACTACCCATGCATACCACCACACAGTTGCTCCGGGGAAGGGAAAGGGGCGGTTTCATGACTGTACATCTCGATGATGAGGTAAAGTTCTCGAATTTGTCTTCTTTTTCAAGTAACGTTGTCTCCTTCGTGGATTACGTGTGATTATATATAGATGCTTCATTTCCATTACTTCTTTCAAATAACATCACTCTGTTAGTATCAAACAACTTCATGTCCAATTTGATACTTAATCTCGTATTGGGGTTCCTTATTTTTCACTCCATTGTTTATTTTTTCCAGGCTTTTGGAGAGTGCGTGGTGATTTCTACCTTCGGTTTCAGTCCCAACTTGGTCCTATTTGGATTTTGTACGATATCAGCGGAAAGAGTCACCAAATTGCCTTCAACAGAAATCTTTGCATCTCCACGTCTCACACATGGTTGGATGAACCTCGGAAATTCTACCAATTTCTTGGCGATCGTATTATATATTTGGGTTATTTGGGTGACAACGTATTCAGGTTTGAAATTTTCCAGGAAGAGGCTACGCCCCATCATTTCCCATCTTTGCCGCCACAAAGAGCTTGAAGGCGCCCTATTTTCTTTGAGGTCACCACTGTCTCATGAGGCGAGTCTACGGAACACGATTGGTTAGCTTTTATATTTCCCGTTCATGTATACATGTTTGTTTATTAAGCATGTTCTAGCTTTGTTGTTCTCTCAGGTTTTATACATTTTTTTAGTTGTAATTTATTTCTTGTGTTGTGCTGACCTCTCAAAAATGATTTCGCAAGGTTTGTGAGCAAGCTTGGATACAGATCTTTATTTCTGCGTGGACCTTTTATAGACATTCCTTGCAGCGTGTTGATTGCGGAGGATGGGTATAACACGATAAAGCTTGCAGCGGTTGGCGGAGTTTCCTTGACTGAACCGATTTAGGAAAGGCCAAAACTTCGAGTTCGGTTTATGAATGTCGACTTCAACAATGCAGTGACTGTGACAAGAATCTGATAGTTCGTGTTGTTGGTCCTTATGTGCTCCATGTCCCTGTTTTTTTGTTTATAGGGCCAAATGTTAGTAGGGACATTGTCTTTTTTTGTAAGGGATAGTTCGTGTTGTTGGTCCCTATGTGCTCCATGTCCCTGTTTTTTGTTTGTAGGGCCAAATGTTAGTAGGGACATTGTCTCTTTTTGTAAGGCATGGTGTATTTTGCTTGCACTCATTATCTATTATAAGGACATCGTGTATTTTGCTCTCTTTACATAATATTATGCTTCCTTTATATTTATGCACATATATTTTATAATTCCCACATTGCCTATTCTTTTGCTTAATTTGGCATCTATCACAAATTGTATGAATATTTGATTGAATGTCTTATATGTAATCTCTTAAAATACATTAATAGGGCTTTTTAAAATGTCCTCTACTCTCTCTTTTGTAAACTAATGATAATTGCTTTAGCCATCTCACTAATTGAAATTAAATTAAATATATTAAAATAAAACTTACCATATTTTTTTCCCTTTTCATTGCCTTCCTATTCCTTATCATGATATAAAGTGTAAATTAATCTAATGACTTTCCTACTATATTCTATTAAAAAAAAGTTTATTTCAAGGTTCTCTTATGCCTACTTCATGCCTTCTTCATGTTTAATAGGAATAGTTGTATGAGGAACCAATGAGACACTTTAAACCAATTGTCACAAAATAAACCATGCCCCATTCTCTCCTACTCCTATGCTATTTTCTTTTCAATTGCCCTAGCACATCTTAGTTGGACCTATTCTTGGATAAGTATCTTATTTCAATTATAGGGGGTGGTGGATAATCAAGTTGTCAAGTTTAACTTTAAGGAGCAAATTTCCAAACAAAAAAAAAACTTTTGGGAGCAAATCACATGAAGTTGCCATTTAATTCCACTCTACATTAATGGAGAAATTATTTGATAATTTAAAGACAAGGTCGCAACATGCATGTAACATGGATTACATTCGAATACAATGATCATTTTAATTTTCTTTCACATTATCTTCATTATAAGTGAAGCTATCATTGCCACTGCCATTGGTACAAACAGCATCTTCATAAACACCATGCTGCATTTTAGTTGCTTTAGTTGTTCTTTGAGGTTGGTAAGTTCTTTCTCTATTTCTTTATCTTTCTCCTCCTGCTCAATGGAATCAACCTCAATATTCAGTGCTCTTTCCTGGAGTTGGTAAATCATTTCCCTCAACGTTTTATGTTCTTTGTCTACATCATCATGCAATAAGAATAGTCTCTCAATGAGATGCTGTAGCTCCTTTATCTCTTGATCGTGGATGTCGATTTGTCTCTGATCCATCTCCATGGAATGCCCTGGAATAGAAGTGAAGAAATCACTGCATGGCATAAGAAAGCATTAAACAAGGAAATTAGAACAAGAATTTACCAGGGATTTCCTTCTCCTAACAATTTTAACTACCGGATGATGGACCGTTAAAGTTCATATATATTTCTTATGCCATTCTTTCACTTACAGATGTCCGAATTTATCAGCAGTCTATCTTTCTCATTTCTGTCATGATATCGAGCCAATTGTAAGATTATTGCCCCTCTCATGAGCCAATGGTTGAAGACATTATATTTTCTCATTTCTGTGATAAATCTTATTTCATGATGTCATTGTTTGCTGTCATTCAAAATCATTGTCTTCCCACCCGCCATTTATTGCCATGTGTTGCAAAACCATTTTCATACACTTCCATTTATTGTTTCCTCTGCATTCATTGGGCAATTGGGGCGGTGGTATCTAGATTTCTATCATTAGCATCTTTTGGAAAAAATTTTGGACCGGTGGTATCTAGATGTGGCTTGGTTATCATTGGTATTTATCCATCATAATCTTTTGGATTTTCACCTTTGATCGAGCTAAAAGATTTCCAATATCATCCTGACGTCAGTTACTAACTCATTTACTAATATCAGTTACTAATATCATCCTGACGTCTTGATCTTTGGATCAAGTACAGTATCACGTATAACACACCAATCCAAGGAGAGGAATTAAAACTGAGTCTTCATCCTAAGATCTTAATTATTTAATTCATCTCATTATCAATTTCTTAATCTTTCTCATGGTTGTGGTCTCTTAACAACCTTGCATTCTACGGCCATGGAAAGTAACTTCCAGTTCTGTCGAGATCAACACCAAGAGTTCTGTCGAGAACTTCAACACCAAGAGTTCTCGAGAACTTCAATACCAAGAGTTACATCGATTGTGTATATTCCATTATTGTCAAATAATCAGCATTCATTTGGCATTAAGTGAGCGAGATCCTCTCCTCATAATCATCAACAATCACCAATTAATGCCTATAAATACCTGTATCATACTTCAATGGAATAATATCGAGTTATACATTTTATATGGTATCAGAGCTTTTGCTTAACAGCAACGATCCAAGCCTGTCACCATGCCTTCAAACCAAGCCATTCCCGTTCCCAACAGTTGACTTGGTTATCTAATATTAGATAACCAAGTCAACTGTTGAGAAATACTCCAAGAATTCTGTCGAGATCAACACCAAGAGTTCTGTCGAGAACTTCAACACCAAGAGTTTTGTCGAGATCAACACTAAGAGTTCTGTCGACATCAACACCAAGAGTTCTGTCGAGAACTTCAATAGCAAGAGTTTTATTGCCATGTGTTGCAAAACCATTTTCATACACTTCCATTTATTGTTTCCTCTGCATTCATTGGGCAATTGGGGCGGTGGTATCTAGATTTCTATCATTAGCATCTTTTGTAAAAAATTTTGGACCGGTGGTATCTACATGTAGCTTGGTTATCATTGGTATTTATCCATCAAAATCTTTTGGATTTTCACCTTTGATCGAGCTAAAAGATTTCCAATATTATCCTGACGTCAGTTGCTAACTCATTTACTAATATCAGTTACTAATATCATCCTGACGTCTTGATCTTTGGATCAAATGCGATTATCACGTATAACACACCAATCCAAGGAGAGGAATTAAGCGAGTCTTCATCCTAAGATCTTAATTATTTAATTCATCTCATTATCAATTTCTTAATCTTTCTCATGGTTGTGGTCTCTTAACAACCTTGCATTCTACGGCCATGGAAAGTAACTTCCAGATACTCAACAACCACATACATCATCTTTGGTTCCCCTTCAGCCCCGTGAGTTTATATACATTTTCAAATTCTAAAATGCATTAACATGCAAACGTCACTTTGTCTTCGGTTAGTTAACACATTGATTACTATTTATCTTTATTCCTCAGGGAGTTGTCATTCAAGTCATGGCCGACTAATATGCCATGAAATACTTGACCCCCATGCTCCTTTAACTCATGTTCCCACATTATTATCAACGGCACATGGTGTGCTCCTTGGTCCAGGAAAATTTATTCTTAAAAATGGATCACTTGCCATACTTCATTCCTACAAGCACGGGACAGGTTCTTCGTCCCATATTAATTCTTCTCTCATTATTTGTGTTGTCCTACAGTAATAATTATCTTTTATCTATTATTCAATTTCATTTCTCAGGTAGTAGCCCTTTAAGTGATGACCAACTAATTTGCAATGAGACACTTGACCCCATTCCTTCTTTGAATGATCATGGCCCATCAGTATTTCAGCCTTGTGTTAGGGTCGTTGGTCCAGGGAGATTTGTTCTTAAAGATGGAACAATTGCTAATCAGGGTTCACCAACTAATGCACAGATTATAGGTTACTCTTTACACATGGCATATTTCCCTTTGTCGTTATTTTCTTTGTCATATATTAATTGGTTACACAATTTATTGTGCTTTTCAATAGCTCACCAAGATGCCATCCTTGAAAATCCTATACATGCCCACCCAAGTAGTCTCTTGGATGATACACCTATGGGCCATTCTATCGGTAATATAATTTAATATAATTCCACACATGCTTCTAATGATGCAACAATTTAATTTTCTCTACCACAAGATATTTCTATATGATTTGGAAAATAATTGTTTGACATTTTCTATCTCTTTTTCCTCCACAAGATGGATCCTCCCAATACTATGACACTGGAGACTTGGAATGCCTATGTGAACATTGTGGTTCATCAATGTGGTTTGAAGAGAGAATTCAAAAAAGTTATCATGCCACCTAACCACGATTTAGCATGTGTTGTATGCATGGCAGGATTGTGCTTCCTAATTACGAGGAACCTCCCTAACTATTGATGGATTTATTTTATAAGAATGATAAAAAAAGCAAATATTTTTTGGACAATATCAGATCATTCAATAGCATGTTTGCTTTTACCTCCATGGGTGGTAAAGTTTATAACACACTAAACGATGGTAGAGCTGCTCCCATGTTTGTAATGAACGGTGAAAATTACCATCGAATTGGAAGCTTGCTGCCTATGCAGGAGTGGGCCTAAGTTTGCTCAATTATACATTTATGATCTGAAAATGAAATCACTAATAGAATATGCATCGTAAGGTATTTTTCCCATTTTTATCATACATATTTTTTATTGTATGTTGTTCCTTTATTAGGGCTTAATTTTGGTCTTCTTTTTTTTGGCATGCAGAATGGAGGGCACTTCATCATCTTTGAGTTTAGAGATCGTTGCTGATTTAAAGCAGCTCCTCGACACTTATAATCCATATGCGCAAATATATAGGATTATATGGGACAAGATTCATGATACAAATGCCCCAACATTGAGTCTAAGATTGCTCGGAAAAAGGGGTCGTGATGGTCGATGATACAATATTCCCCATGCTTTTGAAGTTGCTGCTTTAATTGTTGGGGATTTTGATTCTGCAGATTTTGAAAGGGATATTATTGTTGAGACTATGTCAGGGGTGTTAAAGCGGATCTCCGTCTTTGAGCCTTCATATTTGCCATTACAATATCCATTGATTTTCGTTTGAGGTGAAGATGGTTTCAGAGATGACATTCAATTCAGTGAGGAATCAAATGCACCTTCAATTAAAAGACAAAGAATTACTCTTAGAGAGTGGTTTGCATACAGAATACAACATAGAGACACTGAACAATCACTTCTCTTGCATGATTGACGTTTATTTCAACAGTTCTTGGTTGATGCTTATAGCATGATTGAATCTTCACGCTTGAGATGGGTTAGAAGTCATCAAAAACAGTTAAGGGCTGAAATGTACAGGGGTCTTACAGAGGCAATACTTAGAGGAGAAACTAGCCCTTCGACTGTAGGTCGAAGAATTGTCCTTCCTTCTTCTTTTACAGGTAGTGCTCGATATATGTTTCAAAATTATCAGGATGCTATGGCAATCTGTAGTTGGGCTGGATATCCGGATTTATTTATAACTTTTACCTGCAATCATAAATGGCTTTGAACTCACCGTCATTTGCATAAGAACGGTCTTAGATCTCAAGACCGTCTGATTTGGTTAGTCGACTTTTCAAGATAAAGTGAATCAATTGCTAAAGGAAATAAAAAAGGCAAAATATTTGGCAATGTTAGAAGCGGTATGTATATATCATTTTACATTTATTTATTGATCATACTATATGAAATTTCTTAACATAATTGATCTTCTTTATCGATTATATACACCATTGAGTTTCAAAAGCGTGGTTTACCACATGCTCATATATTGGTATTTCTTGGCTCTCATTCAAGTTCTATACATCCTCATGACATAGACAAGATAATATCTGGCGAACTTCCAGATAAGGATTTGGATCCTCAATTGTTTGACATTGTTTCTTCACTTATGCTTCATGGTCCATGCGAATTCAAAATCCAAAGTCTCCATGGATGCAAAATGGCAAGTGTACAAAATATTTCCCAAAAAATATCTTTGATGTCACTACTATTGATTGAGATGGATATCCAATATATAGAAGGAGGGATAATGGTGTCACTTTGTTCAAAAAGGTGAATCTTATTTGGACAATCGCTTTGTCGTCCCTTATAATAAATATTTCTTGTTGAAGTTCAATGCTCACATCAATGTTGAGTGGTGCAATCAGTCTCGGTCTATAAAATACCTTTTTAAATATGTCAATAAGGGCCATGATCGTGTTACAGCCACTTTCTATAATAGTGGAAATTGTGTGATGGCGTTGATGAAATCAAGATGTACTATGATTGTAGATATTTATCGTCATGTGAGGCTTCTTGGAGAATTTTTAGCTTTGACATCCACTACAGAGAGCCAATTTGTTGAAAGATTGACTTTCCATTTGCCAAATGAGCGGTTTGTTATATCTGACGATGATGCGTCAATTGACCATGTTGACACAAGGAAAAACATTCACAACACAAAATTCTTGGCATGGATGAATGCAAACAAGATATATCCAGATGCAAAGAGGGAGAATTACACCCAATTCCCTCTGAAATTTGTTTGGAAGGATACTAAACATGAATGGGTGACCGTCGGAAGGGCTTGCAATAGGAAGACTTCATTTTGTCCCACGTGGATCTGGTGAGATATACTATTTAAGGACTCTCTTGAACTACGTAAAGGGACGTGAGAGTTATGAACAAATAAAGACAGTGAATGGATATCAGCATAAAACCTTTAAAGAGGCGTGTTATGCCATGGGTTTGTTACATGATGACAGAGTATGTGGATGCAATAATTGAGTCACGGCGGTTGGGAGTCTGGGGAGTTATTTGAGGAGATTATTTACCATTTTATTAATCTCCAATCAACTATCCAGGCTGAATTTGTTTGGGAAAAGACTTGGCAATACTTGAGCGACGACATATTGCATAGGCAAAGAACTCTTCTTCGTTTTGAAGGTCTTTATTTTCCCTTTCACTTATTTTTATCTTATTCTTCTTTTTATAACCATTTATTTATCTCATTCATTTAATTTGATATGCATGATGATATAAATAATATCATTTAACATATACAAAATATTATTAAACAAAGTTTACCTCATCCTATATGTCTAATTTGTTCTTTTTCATGAAATTGTTTAGTTACTTTGAAAGATTTCATATTCAAAACTTGCAGATTTGCAATTGTCTATTGAGGAGTTGAAAAGTTTTGCATTGGCAGACATTGAAATGCTGTTGCAGGGTGATAACCAAAGCCTATCAGATTTCCCTTCAATGCCACAACCAGATATGTCCTTAATAGCTCATAGAGGAAACAAGTTGATATGTGATGAGTTAAATTATGATAGGGAGTCTTTGGCTAGGGAGCTTGAACAATTAATGTCAACAATGACGGCTGAACAAAAGAACGTTTATGAAACAATTATGACAGCAGTTATGACCAAGAATCTGGTCTTTTCTTTATTTATGGATATGGTGGAGCAGGAAAACTTATATCTGGAGGGCTTTGGTCTGCCATTAGATCAAAGGAGGTATTGTTTTGGTATTTGCTTGTAGCGAATAGCTTCTTTATTGATTCCTGGTGGTAGAACTGCACATTCTAGGTTTGTTATTCCTATAAATGTTGATGAAGATTCAACTTGTAACATTAAACAAGGCAGATCCCTTGCGTAATTAATAGCAAAAGCAGATTTGATTATTTGGGATGAGGCACCAATGACCCATAAACATTGTTTTGAAAATTTGTTGATCGAGCGTTGAGAGATATTCTTCGGTTTTCTAATGGTGGAGATCTCAGTCTACCTTTTGGAGAGTAAGGTAGTAGTTTTGGGGAGATTTGAGACAAATTTTACTGTTATACCTAAAGGGACAAGGCAAGAGGTGGTTCATGCTTACATTAACTCCTCATATCTTTGGGATTCTTGCAAGGTCATGACTTTAACTACAAACATGAGACTCCTTTCCACCAATATAGATTCGATGTTGAGAAAAGAAAGCAATTTTCAGACTGGGTCTTAAGTGTTGGTGATGGTACTATTGGAAAAGTAGATGATGTCAATATGACTATTCAAATTCCACAAGATTTACTAATAAGAAGTAATGGTGACTCAATTGCATCCATTGTTCATGAAACTTACCCATTTTTCTTCGATAACATGAACAATCCATCCTTTTTCCAGGATAGGGCAATATTAGCTCCTACAAATGATGTTGTTGATAAAATCAATGATTATATGTTATCCTTGCTTCCTGATGATGAGAAAACCTATTTGAGTTTTGATAGTCCTTATTCAGCCAACTTGGATTCTTCTCAAGCAAATGACATCCATACTCCTGAATTTTTAAATACACTTGCTGCTTCAGGGCTTCCAAATCATGTCTTGAAACTAAAGGTAGGAGTTCCTGTCATGTTGCTCAGAAACATAGATCAGTCTTTGGGCTTGTGCAATGGAACTAGACTAACAATCACAAAAATGGGGAAATACATTGTCCAGTGAAGATTATCTCGGGAAGTAAGCGGTCATGTTGTGCATATACCTAGACTTTCTTTGATCCCTTCAGATAAACGGATTCCTTTTAAGTTTCAAAGAAGACAATTTCCTTTGGTTCTTTCATTTGCAATGACTATTAATAAAAGCCAAGGACAATCTTTAAGGCATGTTGGAGTCTATCTTCCTCGATCTGTATTTTCACATGGCCAATTGTATGTTGTCATATCAAGAGTCACATCAAGAAATGGATTGAAGATATTACTGACTGATAGTCAAGGTCAAGATACAAACATCACTTCGAACGTTGTCTACAAAGAAGTATTTCGCAATTTATAACACAGGTATATTTCATAGAACAATTCATATTTTTGAAGAAACAATATGCTTGAAAGAATTGTTGATCAATGAGTATTTTGCAATTACAAAGAAATATGCTTGAACTACCTATGTGATGTTTTTGAGATACTTTCTTGCCTTATAGCTTATATTTCTAATAGTATTCCAATATAAATTACATTTTTTTACAGTTTTGCATATAAAATTCTTTTAAATGGTATTCTCGGATAACTCGCGCATTGCGCGGGTGCACCGTCTAGTAATAATCTATACCTATACCTATAGATAAAGGCGATTAAAAAAAACTGTTACCTTTCATGTCAAATTTTTATACCTATTTTACCCTTAAAAATCCAATCTAGAATTACAAACTTATCCAGTCTAAAATACGTAACTGCTTATATCAAAAAAAAACAACGGTCGGTTATTTAGACACAAAATGTGGACAACATACGCGATAACATGTACGGGCATACGGTCCGTACATGTACGGACATATACGGACCCTTTTCTTTTTTCTCCAAAAAATTATTTTTTTAAAAAAAATTCAAAAAAATATTACAAATTTTTTTTATCTGGTTAATCATGTTTACATATCTGGTTAGTGCTATCCATTATCTGGTTAATGTCAAATCCTAAAACTTTTGCACATCCCATTTTCTTATCTGTTAATCAAGTTCACATATCTGGTTAATGTTATTCATTATCTGGTTAATACCAAATCCTGAAACTTTGAACATCTCATTTTCTTATCTGGTTAATCAAGTTTACATATTTGGTTAATACTATTCATTATCTGGTTAATGATCTAATTTTCTTTATCACAGTTAATCGAGGTTCAAATATCACGGTTAATCTTTATTCATTATCGATTAATGCCAATTTGTATTAGCAGGTTAAAAAGCTAAAAAAAGTATCAAGACGATCCGCATACGTGCTTCGCACTGCATACATACATATACACATACAGTGTCGCGTATTGTTGTCAAAAATCTGTGTTCCAAAATCATTTTCCAAAAAACAAAGTGGGGGAGGGGATTTACAGTCGCCGATGAGAGAGAAAGGGAGGGAGAGAAAGAGCGGCAGAAAGGAGAGCAGTAGGAAGAGGAAGAAAGAGGAAGGGAGACCGCACATGGGAGACCGCGGGCGGAGAATAATGTGAGACCGCGGGCGGCAACGCATGGGAGACTGCGACATCGATGGTGCCGTCGGCATGGCAAGAGAGGGGCTCCTGCCCTTTGGTTCTTCTAGATATGTTTCTTCTATTCCATACTAACACATCCTCTCAAGGCCTCACCCTATGCTGGTTGGATATGGAGGAAAATGGGTGTCACTGTGATGGTAACCCACCGTAGGTGATGGTGTCGCGGTAATGCAAAACTGTCATCAGCATCAACAGTGGTCGTGTCGCACGCCTCATCGGCAACGACGGTAGTAGGGCTCTCTCTCGATTTCTCTACTTTCTATTTTCTCTGCACTAGATTTGTTTTTCTGGTTTTTCTCTTTCTAATTCATCGATTTTCTATTCTGTTCTAATTTCCTCTATGGCATCCATGTTTTGCAGAGGAAAAAACAAACTGTTTCTATTTCTTTTTTAGCTTTCTCTTTGTTTTTATGCTTCTTCTCTTTTGTTGTTACCTATTCTTCCATAAAGTAACTTTTTTCCTATAAAAAAAGTAATTTTTTTTCATTTCTCATTTTCACCCAAGTTTTGTATTTCACTGTCGAAGGAGGAGATAGAACAAGACTTTTGGGCATTGGTTGGGACCATACCTCCCAGGAAGCCCAATAAAGAGGCCCAGAATTCTCCGGAAGCAATTGGATGTAAGTCACAACACAACACAACTCCATCATATCAATCACGTTTTGTTTCTCTTACAATTTTGTTTTGTTTTCTTTTGTTGGCACTGCTCTCAAATTAAGTTTTTTTTTCCTTCTTTCAATTATGTCTTTCTGTTTTGGTTAGACATTATTTCCTGGATTGTGGCTGACTGAGGTCCTGCACCTGTGTTTCTTACCGTTCTTCAGTCAAATTATACAATTTGAGTCATTTTAATTTTATCTTACAATCTTCATTCATTTTGGATTGCAAATTTCTCCTCGGGTATGCATACCTTGGATAACTTGGATTAGTTGTGAGAAAGATAGTAGTATGAAGAACTTAATGTATCTGAGTGTTACCATGATTTGTTGATATAAGCAATTTATATTTAATGTTAAATTTCTAAATTTTTCTCACAATAGTTCATTTATCTATACAATACAGGTGCAATAATGGGTGTTCTGCTATTTCAAAAATATGCATCAGATAGAAGAACACTTGGTAACATGTGTAGATTCACGAGTGCTCAATTTGATCTCAAGAATCAAGCCATGACTGCTGGAGCCTTATGTCACCATCTCCAACATCCCCTACTCATCCACGTAGCATCAAAATATTGACACAACTATGTTTTTATGCTTCTTCTGATGCTCATCTCTTCCTTTTTATTTTCTCTTTTGTTATTACCTTCTTTATTTAGAAAGATTATTTGGAACAAGAAGAAGAAGATTTGTGACATTTTTTCTCTCAGGATGGTGAGACCATGTTGCCCATATTATAAGATGACCATGTTGAAAAAAATAAAGGTCCGCATGATGCTTCCCATGAGCATTTGATGCAATACTTGCAGCATTTACATCTACAAAGGAAATTTAGATTTTTAATAACTTCAAATTTGAATTTCAACTGTGGATAAGTGGTTATTGTAATTGAGATGTTGATAAACACGATCAACAGAGGTAGTTTTTTTCAATATATTAGTAAACTTCAAATTTGAATTTCAATTGTGGATAAGTGGTTATTGAAAATGCTTGAGACAAAGTTGCCTATATTATAAGAAAAAAAAAATGGTCCTGTTTACACCCAAAATATTCACCAGAACCAGCCGAAGCTAGTCCCAGTCGAATGGATCAAATAGCCGATTGTTCAAGAAATTGATGTTCCTACCAAATGAGCATATGGCGTGTCGGTGATAGGTTCGAAGCGAACCGGAAGCTATACATGGGCCTTGACGATTGGGCTTCAAGGAAGATATTCAGCCCATGGGGATAGCATGGAGTCACTTATGGGATCGATTCTTGCTCCACGAGTCGAGTGACGTGGAGTAATTTTGAATTAATTAAATATCCAAGGAAAAAGCGATTAAGATTGTTCCCCATGGTTTTAGGAGCCGAGCGAGAATCGAGGAGATCTTTGCACATGAGGACCGTTGGTTGAAGGGACGTGGCCATAATGCACTAATGCGCCTAGTTTTTAGGATCGTGGTTAGTGGGGCATGGCACGACTCACCGAATAATCGCCAACTAGGAATGTATCGGTGTTAGCCAACCGAACGTGGTAGATAGGGATAGTTCTTAGTTGTTACTATAAATACCAGGTTGTACATACATTTTAAAGGATCGATCAATCAAATAACTTATATTTTTTCGCCAAAGCTTTTATTCGCAGCTTATGTTTACCTAAGGCCCCGCTTTTATCTTAGTTCACCGACTTAAACCTTTCTCGAGTGAGTTAAGGACCCATAGCTAAGAACAGAGTTCCTTCCTTGGCGTAATCGCTTGAAGAAAAGGGAATCACTTAATAGAAAGTTAGCCGATCTACGGCTAATTGACTTTACAGACAACAAAATTGGCACGGTGGGACCAAAAGTGAACGAATCAACACGCTCAATCCCAGTCGATTACTGGCGTATGCACTTGCGTCGGCAAGAGTTTGAGCAATATGACGGCAAAGAGCAATCCCGTAAAAACCGGTTGAAGGAAGCCCATCCCGTGGAAGCAATGTTCCACCACAGAACAAGTACTGGCAGAGATGGAGGTGAAACTCAACCCAACGAGCTCAATGAGACCGGTGGTGATGACTACTTCGTTTATACGCCAACAACTCGATTTGGGAATCAATGATATCATGTACCAAGTGTCGCAATAGTTGGCTGATATTGTGAAACCCATGGTGCACAACGAAGTACAGCAGGCTAGGGAGACAGAGGCCAGGAGGGCTCGCACAAGTGAAAGCTCTATCAATTCTCGCTATCCCAACGCAAGTGGGTACCCTACCCAGCAGACTCGTCATCCAGAGTGCGGCTCAAAGTGACCAATTCAGGTTCACCGAACATGACTCAGGCAGTGCACAACGATTCAAATTTACCTACATTTAGGTGACCTACTCAGGTTCAAATTAGAATATAGACAGTACCTTCTAATCCAATTAATTCCCAAAGATGGTGCTTTTGCCACGTTGAACACCGGAGGGCAACGGTGGCGAATGGCGTGAACAACCACGCTAACCTTCATTTTGGACAGTGCGGATGGCTAGAGGCCACCGGATGCGATGGGACAAATTGGTATGCCGCAAGCTATGCCATATGCTCACCTTATGGTTCTGTTTGGCGACTAACCCACAAAGATATCTGGGGGCAAACTCTGGTACAGGATTGGGTGGTATAAGCCCCCCTGGGGGATATGCAGGTCACCAGCCATGGACCCAGGTTCCACCCGTATCGGCTAGTTTTCCATTCTACCTATCCTATGCTGAAGTATCTGCAGCACTCAAATGGGTCAACTCCTCCAAGGGCACCTGGTTTGATGGCGAGCAATCATGGGAGACAGACCCCACCTCTACCATTTAACACGAGTGGGCCTGGAACTCAATATAGGGCACCCGAAGGAAACATGGAGCGACCATGGGGGTTTACCCACCTCCATTGTTTAATCAACCAGGCTACCCTAATCCTCCGTAACAAGCATTCCAGCGCATCCCCCAACTTGGAGACAAAGAACCACAGGCCGCTCCTACTTTGGGAGAAGTGAGGCCAGGGGTTCACAATGCTAGACCCTACCGTCATTGCGGACACCATCAAAAATACTTTGGTGTGCTTTGAAGCCTCTGGATCGCCCAATCTACAGAAACCTTACGAGTGGGTGGATAGATTGGTACCTCGCCTAGGGGATACAGGACTCCAGGACTTTGCTACTTTCTCGGGGAAGATGGCAAATCGACTATGGAGCATGTAGCGTGTTCTTGCCCAATGTGGTGAAGGGAACCAGAATGAGTACCACAAATTGCAATTGTTCCCCTTGTCACTAAGACGACTTTTACATGGTATTCCTCTTTGCCACCTAATTCTATACAAACATGGTCGGATATGGAGAGGTGCTTTCATGATGATTCTCGGCCCCAACCTGAAGTCATCATGGTGATCTCATGAACTGAGGCAATGGTAGATGAATCACCGCTGATTTTGTGGAAAGGTTCAGGAAAATGGGTGAAAAATGTTCGCAGGCTTCCTCGAGGCGTAATATGCGACCATGGCCATTAGCGATGCATCCCCAACTCAAGGAAAAGCTAGTCGGCCAAGCTTGCACCGACATGAACCGATTAGTCTCAAGGGCTACTCGCATTGAACAATTTATCCAGGAGAAAGAAAAGAGGTGAGCCAAGAGGGAGAGGCCTCCGTTGGTATCCATTGTAGAAGCCGAGGACTCTGATGATGATTCAGCCGATTCCACGGCAGACATCATGGCATCTGAAATAGTGAAGGGTAAAGGTTATACTTGCGCTGCCCTAAGAGCTGCCAAAGGAAAAAAGCCAAGTTCAGGAGATGGCAAGGCAGTACTCCTTCGATATCTCAAGGCGCACAGATCTCGACTACTTGCTTAAGGATAAGCAAATTCGGCTGCTGGATGGGCACAAAATCCCACCTGCTGAGGAGTTGAAGGACAAGAAATACTGCAAGTGGCACAATTCTTATAATCACGCAACTCAAAATTGCATGGTTTTTAGGAAGGCCATTCAGAAGGGGATAAAGGAGGGGAGGTTCAAGCTTGCAGACAAAGGAATCGCAGAAATGACGGTAGATACTGATCCTTTCCCTGCGCTGGGGATAGGTATGGTCTCATTCTCAGGATTTGATGACGAAGGGCCTAGCCACAAGCACAGGATATCTGTGCAACAAGTCTGGAGGCCAAAAAAGGGACCAGCCGATTCAACCCATATCGATCGACTGGGATCTCAAGATGCCAGGGTTTCTGTCTTTGACAGATCGGGAAACCCCAACCGTAAGCAAGACCTAGGAAGGGCAAGCCACCCAAACCAGGTAGGCTCACCCAGGAATTGGTGAAACACTACATTACACACCGCTGCACCCAACAGGGAATCTCGACAAAGAGAAAGGCAAAGCACCTATCGAAAAAGCGGGGCAAGATCACCAACCATTAGAGAAAGTGGTAGGCTATCTTTTCCCAGGATTGATGAGGAGCCTATTCCAGGGGATAAGAGAAGGATAGGCTGAGTTCATGTAGAAGGAGGAATGTCCTCCTTAAAGATAACGATGAGGAATGATGAGAAGTTAAAAACACAGAGAATCTGAAACCCCGCTAATGTCCTTTGAAGGACACCGGTTCTTGAACAAGTATGCCAAGGACAAAAAGGCGATACCACCGTCTTGACAAGAACCCAAAGAGAGAGGATTGAGAGAATGAGATCATCCAGAAGATGAAACAAACTCTGCAGATGATAGCCGATGTAAAGAATAGCGAGAAGAGGAGATCCCGTTAGAAGCTGTTAGTGAAGCATTGGATAAGGCTTTCAGTTGGAAGCTAAGGAGGCCGAGAAAAAGAAGTGCCCAAAAATGTAGAGCCAACCATCGAACAGAACCTCGCCCTCAAGGTAGAGGTCCGATCGCCGCGATCGATGTAGATGAAGAGGCGATCACCGTAAAGGTTCGATGATCCCAGAGATGCACCGGGAACAAGATGACATCATGGAAGACTCCTTGTTGGATCTCTGATCAATGAAGAGATCGATGGCACTGGCCGAGATAGAGGCTATCGCCTTAATCCCGTAAGAATTACGGGCAAGCGACCCACAACCAGGAGGTTTGGAGGGACGTGTTCTTGAAGAAGCAGAATGGGCTACGTTAGCCGATACACCGGCTGATGAGGTCACCAAGGTAGTCTTTGAAAAACCTACAGAAGAGATGATGAAACATTTAAAGCCCCTTTACATCAGGGCCTATATTAATGGGAAGATTTTTGGAAGGGTCTTCGTGGATGGAGGGGCTGTGCTAAATATCATGCCTGTGACAACCATGAGAAAACTGGGAAAAAGTCTTGAGGACCTAGTTCCCACCAACATGAAAATGTCCAACTTCCTGGGGGAACCTTCCAGGGCACTTGGAGTCTTGATAGCTGAAGTCACAGTAGGCCCCAAGACCATCAAAGCAGCTTTCTTCGTGGTTGATGGCAAACCTTCCTATAGCGTGATTCTGGGAAGGGACTGGATTCATACAAGTCAGTGTGTCCCCTCTACTCTTCATCAGAAGCTCATGTTTTGGGTTGGAGACAACGTGGAAACAAATGAAGCAGATAAGAACCCTTTTCTACCGAGGTAAAAATGTTGGAAGCCCTGCTCTATTCCCCACACCTAGGGCCTATTGCCATCCCAGAGGATTATGAGGAAGGGTATGGAAAGCATGCAACCTTACTAACGAGGGGTTCAAGTTAAGATCTCAGTAGAACCACGCCCAATGAGCAAATAACTCATGAGTAGGGCATCCTGGTACTCGAAGACCTTTTGGGTCGGCTAGAAATCTTTAAGGCCGAGTCCAAAGTGATGGATGCCATGATGGAAGATTATGACGTAGAGGAAGAGGAGGTACTACTCTCCAGGGAGGAAGGTGCGGCTGACCAAGGCGATGAGGTGTGTGCAATAGAGCCTATGGAATTGGATTCCCTCTTCACAAGAGCGCTCTTTGCGTTTGAGGCGTAAGATCCTTTAATTGAGATCAATTTGGGCACTACGTAACAACCCGTAATCGTGAAGGTGAGTGGATTGCTTGAGGAAGACCAGCGGGTAAGATAGTCGAATTAATCCGGTACAAAGATTGCTTTGCCTGGAATTACTTGAAATGCCTGGTCTGGCGAGAAGGTTGGTAGAACACGAGGTTGCCTATCAAAGCAGGATACAAACCATTCAAGCAGCGCCTCGCAGTTCAATCCCCATCGATGCCTCAAATTAAAGTCAAATTGAAAGACTATCAAGGCGGGCTTTATAAGAACGGCCAGTGCACGTTGAATGGCTATCTAACATAGTCCCCGCTGCCAAGAAGAATGGCCGATAAGAGTATGTATAGACTACAGAACTTGAACTTGGCCACTCCCAAGGATGAGTATGCTATGCTGTGGTCGACATGTTAGTCGATGCGGCGACTACGCATGGCATTCTCACCTTTATGGATGGGTACTCGTGGTATAATCAGATCTTTCTAGCAAAAGAAGACACTCACAAGACAGCCTTCAGGTGCCCAGGAGCATCGGGGATTTATGAATGGGTGGTCATGCCTTTGGGCTCAAGAATGCAGGAGCCACTTATCAAAGGGCCATGAATTCCATCTTCCATGACTTGATCGGCAAAACCATGGAAGTATACATAGATGACGTGGTTGTCAAGTCCGAGGATTTTGAAAGCCATCTAGTCGATCTAGAGCAGCCCCTGAAAGGATGCGTGCCCGTGGGCTAAAAATGAATCCGCCAAATGTGCTTTTGAAGTGGCGGTGGCAATTTCCTAGGATTTTGGTCCACCATCAAGGAATAGAAGTAGACAAGAACAAGGTGAAAGCTATCTTGGAAGCCAGACCTCCTAGGAATAAAAAGGAGCTGCAAAGTTTGATTGGTAAGATCAATTTCCTAAGAAGGTTCATAGCTTGATTAATTTGGAAAAATAAAGGCTTTTTCCCTGCTGAAATTAAAGGATACGGAGGATATGGTATGGGGAATGAGCAACAACAGGCCTTTGACCAAATTAAGCAAGCGTTGGCCAAACCTCCTGCTAACGCCTCAAAGGTCGTGAAGGACACTCAAATTGTATATAGGCTGGCGAAGAAGAGTCAATCGGTACGCTTCTTTGGCGCAGATGCCGATGACGGAGTTGAAAGAGCTGTATACTATCTCAGCCGCACCTTGAATGATGCAGAAACCAGATACACCCCTATTGAGAAATTATGTTTATCATTGTTCTATGCTTGTACAAAACTCGAATATTATTTGTTGCCTAAGGAAATATTAGTTTTGTGCAAACCGATATTATTAGGTATTTACTTAATAGGCCTGTCTTACAGGGTCGACTGACGAAGTGGGCCATTAAGTTAAATGCTTTCGCGCTAAAATACGTTCCGTTAAGAGCAATGAAAGGCCAGGCGGTAGCCGATTTTTTGGCTCAACACCCTTGTGTTGAAGTCAAAGACCCATTAGCCGAACACGTTGCATGTATTAATTTGAAACCTTGGGTGCTGATGTTTGATGGGTCACGAACCCAAAAAGGGGTAGGTGCTGGCATCACCATCACTGATCCAACTGGGAAAAGTTGGAAATTCATGTGTCAGCTGGATCTTGGGTATTCTAATAATCAGGCAGAATACGAAGCTTTGATTTTAGGGCTTAAGATCCTGGCAGCCATGAAAACAAATTATGTTCAAGTCATGGGAGATTCACTGTTGGTAATAAAGCGACTAATCGGGGAGTATAGATGCAATAACCCTAACTTGAAAGAATGCTATGAAACGGCTAGCAAGCTACTTCGGCTTGTTTCTTTGATGCGATAGTACATCACATTCCTAGAGAAGAGAATGAAAAGGCTAATGATTTGGCTCAACAGCCTCAGGTATAAAGACATGATAGTCAAAGTAAAACATGAAGAGTACCCAATGGGAGTGTGCACCAATAGAGCGATCGACTCTTGGAAACAAGAGTTAATCGACTATCTTAAAGACCCTTCAAGCAGTACTGACTTCAAACTCAAGCAGAAAGCACTCAAATACGTATTGGTAGACAATGAAGTTTACAGGAGAGCCATCAATGGAGTGCTACTCAAGTGTATTGACAAAGAGGAATCCATGAAGGTCATGGGGGAAGTACATGAAGGAATCTGTGGATCTCACAGGGTTGGACCCACGATGAAATGGCTAATATACCGACATGGATATTATTGGCCTACCATCACAGCTGATTGTTATCAGTATGCCAAAGGATGTGAGGCGTGTCAGCTGCATGGTCCAATTCAAAGGGTTCGGTAGAAAACCTCCACCCGGTGATAAAACCTTGGCCATTCAGGGGATGGGCAATGGATTTAATAGGCAAAATCTATCCACCTTCGCCCAAGAGGCATGCGTTTATCATAGTTGTGGATCTACTTCACCAAGTGGGTAGAAGCCCGGTAGATGGTGAATGTGACTCAGAGGAGGTGATTAGGTTTATACAATGCCGGATCATATATAGATTTCGAATACTGAAACCATCACCACGCATCAAGGCACTATGTTCCTTTGGGGAGAAAGTGGTGGCCTTCGCACAACAATTTGGGATTAAGTTAATTCACGCATCCCCTTATTATGCTCAAGCCAATGGGCAAGCCGAGGTTACCAACAAAGTTCTTATTGATATAATCAAAAAGAACATTGAGGATAAGCCAAGGAAATGGGATGAAACACGAATGAGGCATCAGGCCGTGAGGAACTCCAAGTGTAGTGCGATCGATTTACTCGTGACGGCTAACATATGGCCAAGATGCGATGTTACCCTTAGAAATAAACGTGACTTCACTAAGAGTAGCAAAGCAAAACCTCGCCGAGCCTGGATGAATATCAACAGCCATGTTAATGGAATTAGATTCTACTGACGAAGATCGACTCATGGCCTTAGATCGATTGAGCATAGCAAGCAAAAGATGGCTAGGGCTTACAACAAGCGTGTGAAGCCAAAAAGGTTTGTTGAAGGAGACCTGGTTTGGAAAACCATACTACCTGTTGGGATCAAGGATCCTAAGTTTGGGAAATGGTCACCAAATTGGGAAGGGCCATTCATTGTTAGCAAAGCTTATCATGGTGGTGCTTATCGACTAGTCAACATGCAAGGCGAAGAGCTAAATAGAAGCATCAATGGAAAATACTTCAAGAGATCTTACCTCATTATGTGGGAAGGCATATTGGAGAATTAAAAGCAGGTGCATTAGCATAAAGGCAAAATTGTTTGTGGTGACCACAGGCTGGCCACCTAGCCAAAATTACAAAAGCTTAAATGTGAAACTAGGAAACTGCCGCCTCGGGAACCTCACTTAATTTTTCCTCAACCTGGGCAGGACCTGGATCGGCTGACGATGCAGGAGCATCGACCATAGCCAAGCTTCACTATATCCGGGATAGGTTCTGGCCGCACTTCACCTAATGCCTCCATCGAGGAAACAACAAAGATCTTCAGGATCGCTTTGCCGATCAAGGATCGGCTGCTACGATAGCTTCCTATTTCCTAACCTCCTCTAGCTGATGCTTGAAGGAGTGCCAAGCTTGATTGGCCTCGGCTAACCCAGCGCGGCTAGTCTCAAGATATTTGTCTAAGCCTGTCTTCTGAGCGCTCAGCACCGCTAAATCACGATCCAAAGAGGAAGAAGATTGTTCGCCATCATACGCGTGAGATTGGTTTTGAGAATCAGAAGCAGAAGACATGGTGGGATTGGTTGCTAGGTGAAAGATGAAGAGGTTGGAGATGGTGAAAGCTACAGGAGTTAGGGCTGGAAGTAAGCGTAAGAGGTAATTCGACTGATGAGTATTTAAAGGAAAAGTAAATCACTGATAGTGGGATTTAAAGGCGAATAAATCGGATGGATGAGGATTAGCCGTTATGCGATTCAAAAAGTTGTTGTTAATGGATGACCTCGCATTTATGATTTAAAAAGGTGATTTGACTTAAATCATTATGCCGCCCCAACCTAAACCTAGGATGTTACTACCGAGACAATAGGGGGCAATTGTTTACACCCAAAATATTCACCAGAACCAGCCGAAACTAGTCCCAGTCGAATGGATCAAATAGCCGATTGTTCAGCAGTCGATGTTCCTACCAATCGATATGGCGTGTCAGCTGATAGGTTCGAAAGCGGGAAACTGGAAGCTATACATGGGCCTTGGACTGATTGGGCTTCAAGGAAGATATTCAGGCCCATGGGGATAGCATGGAGTCACTTATGGGATCAGATTCTTGCTCCACGAGTCGAGTGACGTGGGAGTAATTTTGAATTAATTAAATATCCAAGGAAAATCGATTAAGATTGTTCCCCATGGTTTTAGGAGCTGAGCGAGGGAATCTGAGGAGATCTTTGCACATAGAGGACCGTTGGTTGAAGGGACGGGGCCATAAGGCACTATTGCGCGTAGTTTTTACGGTCGTGGTTAGTGGGGGATGGCACGACTCACCAATAATCGCTAACTAGGAATGTATCAGTGTTAGCCAACTGAACGTGGTAGATAGGGATAGTTCTTAGTTGTTACTATAAATACCCAGTTGTACATACATTTTAAAGGATCGATCAATCAAATAACTTATATTTTTTCGCCCAAAGCTTTTATTCGCAGTTTATGTTTACCTTTGCGTCCCAGTTTTTATCTTAGTTCACCGACTTAAACCTTTCTGGAGTGAGTTAAGGGACCCATAGCTAAGGAACAGAGTTCCTTCCTTGACGTAATCGCTTGAAGAAAAGGGAATCAGCGTTGTGAAAGTTAGCCGATCTACGGCTAATTGACTTTGCAGACAACAGGTCCCATGAGCATTTCATTTGACGCAACACTTGCAACATTTATATCTACAAAGGAACTTTAAATTTAAAAAACTTCAAATTTAAATATAAAATTGTGGTTAAGTGGTTGTTGAAACTGATTTGCTGATAAACACAACAAATGTAAGAGGTTTTTTTTCCATTATTTTAGTAAACTTCATATTTGAATTTCAATTGTGGATAAGTGGTTATCGAAACTGAGTTGCTGAGAAACACTACAAACTGATGAGGTTTTTCACTATATTAGTATCCAATATAGGCTTTCCTTTCTTCACAAATGATTGACGAATTACAATCAACAAATTTCAAATAGGAAAAAAAAAAACGAATCATGCAAATAGAAAGTGGAATTGGGGAAGCTCAAAGAAAGATATTACTCAATTCAGAATCCAGGTAATCATGTACGTACGCAATACATTTTAAAATTCTCTGTTTTCTCTTTGTACCTTCTCTCTTTTCTTCTTAGATAAGTCTTCTATTTTCTTTTCCTCTTTTTTTCTTAGGTAAGTCTTCAATTTTCTTTTCCTTCAATTCATGTGATAATAGCGCTTTGAGCGACACATGTATGGTTTATTAGTTATTTTGACAGTCAAAAATTTACGGAATATTTGATTCATTAATAAATACATATACATATAAATATGCATTAATAATAATATTGTCATTTCAAAAAATTAGTGTGATAAAATACCTGAAATGCATAATCAAATCAATTAAAACAAACATTAAATAACAAAATGCGATAAAATAACATATACTGTAGCGCAATAGAAATGCGGAAAGACGGGCATGAGAGTGATGAGATTATGTGATGTGATGTGATCCTCTGGTGTTACCTATACTTTATCATCTAACTGCAACTGTTTTGGCTACTTGGTCCCTGGGGAAAATTCATTAGCAAGATATGTAAAATATGTTTCAGGGCATAGTTTTTTGTAGAAAAGTAAGAGAACCATTTTCTATTTTTATAAACTCATAAAGACCAAAATTTGTTTTTAGAGACCGACAAAGAGAGAGCATGGAATTACGAGTCTTTGTTCTCCAATTTTTCTAAAAAGGGGAAAAACAAAAGAGAAAAAAGGGAAAAACAAAAAGGGCAAAAACAAAAGAGAAAAAAAGTCTAGTTATGTTTGTCGGTGTTAACTGTTACGCATGACAAAGACAAATAAAAAAAAAAGCTACGAGCCCAAGAGATCTTTTTTATTTTTGAGAAGAGAGCTCAAGATTTTGGACTCAAACGTGTCATTTTCAAGCTTAACTTTGTTTTTCTAGTTCCGCTAAATCTTCTTCACTAATATGGCCTAGTCTCAAATGTCATAATTTGGTTTTATCATGCGGAGTTTGACTAGCTACCGATGCATGAATAACAATAGTAGAATCATCAAGAATATACAAACCATATCTCTTAATTCTTTTAGCAATTATCAATACACTATTAGAAATATTAATCATGTCATGTTCAACTCTAATAGTATAACCTAATCCATTAAACATTCTTATAAATAAAAAAATTTGCTTAAGTTTGGGAACATATCTCACTTCTTGTAATAAAAATTCACAATTATCAAACATCTTTAGGCAGATAGTATATTTGCATGCTTTGTTGTTGCCAGGGAGTACTACTCAATCTTCTTTAAGCTCCATGGTCTCAAAGTACTTGTTCCTTGAACACATGTGATAGGAACACCCTGAATATGTAAGAATGTTGCCTCCAATTGTGATGACTTAGAGTTGGTAGAACATTGCTTCCTTTGTTACCAAGAAAGTGCAATAATGGTTCCTCTAATAGTGAGGAAGCATTGTCTACTCGGGTTCTCCAACGGTTAGAACGCAATTCACTTCAAACGTGAGAAAAGCCATATTGGTCGCTCAAGGAGAAGAGAATGATAGAAAAAATAGAAAATGAGAAAGAATGCAGTCTCTGATATGTGATTTTGGCTTTGTCCTCGATCTCTAAAAAAAATCAGATGTTGCAAAAAAATCCTAAAAAAAAAATAGTAAAAATAGATTGTTTCATACCTCATTTTTGTCCGGCCCTTATTTATTTATTTATTTATTTATTTATTTTGTTTAATAATAATAAAAAATAAAAATAATATTTTTGGTTTTATAATAAAAAGAGAAGAAGGCAAAAAACGAATAAAGAGAAAAAAAAGGAAAAAGAAAGGAAAAGAAAAAAGAAAGAGAAAAGGAAAAAGGAGGATGCATTAGTAAAAAGTGGGAGTGCCAATAACAATGGCCCAAAAGGCTGGCCATAAGCCCAGCAGCGCGCACCTCCCCCTCTGTTGTTTTCTTTGACTTCACGCACCCCATTTTTTCTGGTTACAGCCTGGGAGGCGCTCCCTCTCTTTGTCTCGCTACTCGCACCACGCTTTGTTCTCTTCGCGTCCCCCTGAGCCTCTCAGCCTCTCACGCAGCCCACACTTAACGCGCGGCCCAAACCTAATGCCTTCTAACCCTAATTAATTAACCTAAAAGACCACCGTCACTCCCTTACACATTCAGACTGCATTGCGCACTCCCTAACCCTAACGTCTCCAGCATGCTCCAACGCCAGATCGAAGAATACAGAATTGATATGGTTTTTTTCAGTAAAAGAGGCGGAGACTATTGGGAACTTTATCTCCATGGACTATGAGAATATGCGTATTCGTGATGAACATGTGTGGAGATAATGACGCATATTTTTCTCTTATTAAATTGCTGGAGATAATGGGTCAGAATACTCCCCTCTCCATCGAGGATAAAGAAAACGATCTGCTTATGTTTTCTTGTTTGCTTGAACAAGTCGAAGAATCTTTTGAGGGAGCATGGTTGGATGAACTGGTAGGATTCTTGCACCGGAACGATATCGGTGAACGATCTGGAGCATATTAAGAAATACCGGAAGTATTATTCCGAGCGTCTTCGATATCAAGTCAAAATTTACACAGAGAGAAGCCAAGAAACTCGTGATCAGCTCCAACAAATCAAGGCCCAAATAGAGGACCCCAAGAAAGCCAACCGTAAGCGGCGACGCGGTGACGGTGATGGTGGTGATGATGATGATGGGCTTGAAGAATTGGAGAGATCTGAACAAGCCTTGAGTGAGGATCTTGAAGAATTGGGCTGGTTTAAAGACAAAGCAGAGATCCGGCTTAAAGATGTTGAGGCCCTCCTTGTGGAGGTTCGCAAGCAGTTGAACCAACCTGCTCCAACGGCCAGAGCCAACCTAGCTGCTTTAGAGTTCGACATTTTTTCTCCCACCATTATTCGAAACAACTTACAAGGTACTCCCCATGTTGTCTCTGTCCTCTGTTTAATTATTGTATTTGTTAAATGTAGCAATCGAATTTGAATCAATTACTTTTAAAATTGTGAAGCATAGTGACATTCTTAAGGAAAAATACCATTGCTTGTTGTATGTTCAATTCTTGATTCATTTCTGAAAATTGCCTGCAGAATCTCTCTTGCTTGCTCTCTCTCACTTTCTTTCCCCCCCCCCCAAACAAAAGAGAATGCAGATTGGTACTTTAATAAGCTATTAGTTTCTATATTTGAGATGTAATTGTTACATTAATGTCCCAATTCGTATTTCAAATATGTGCTCCATGTAATGAAAGATCTTGGGATCTTGCTTCCAAATTGTAATGGCTCTTGCAAACGTATTGGCTATCAGTTAGGGCAATGCATCCCACTAATAACTACTACTGCTGAATATTCCTTGTGTTTTGTCTTCCTTGGTCTCGTGAAATCTAGAATTCCTATAAACTGCTAATTAAAAACCAAATTCTAATGATATTATAATTTCCAAAGTTTTGAGTTTGAATATATCCTATCTGGTTGGTCAAGACCCAAATTTGACAGGTGGCGGCCTGCGTAAGAAGATGGAAATGCTGGTCTTGTCAAGGTGATTCCCACCAAGCCCCATGGGGAAGAATGATCCTACTGGAGCTAATGTTGCTAAGGCTGCACAGAAGAAGGTTTCTTGTAGGGATGCTGGGTTTTCTTGGAAGAAAGAAAAATCTCTTGAATGTGAGTTTTGGACACAAATTCTAAGCATAACTGGCCTAAAGGAAAATGTGCTATCTATAGGCTTCTCTACATATTTGAACTTTTCTTGAAACTATTGCATCTCAAACTCAAAATTTACAGCCCTTTGCTGATAATTTCGGTTAACATAACATATTTTCTTGCTTTAATTTGATTGATTACGAAGACAGTAACGTAATAAGCTTGAAACCGTTCATTAACTCCAAAAACCTAGCTTTCAAGACGGCACATGGAAGGAGGAATCATTAGACTCATGGACGATCAATTACTAATTGATTTTATCAAACACTAACCGGAAATTGTTTCCCATTCGTTGTGAGATTTCATGAAACATGAAAGCAGCCAATCAGTCGAATTGCAGGCATATTTTACATTGCTTCACCTACCGAGGTATAAGTGGAAACCTTGTTTATACTTCTATTACTTAACTGAAGGCTTCTAGTAAAATATTTGTTGGGAGCCTCTTCAATAATACATGTTTTGAGGCTTTTTTTTTTTTAGATATTTAATTTTAAAAATAAGTGTTTTGTATAGGTTGGGCTGGCCCAGTGCATAGGGGTGGGTTCAGGATGCAAATTTTGAGCTTGAATTACACCCTGGCTTTTTTGGCTCAGTTCGATAAAGCCTGCGACCCACTTCAACTTAAACCAAACTCCAAGTGAGGACTCCTTGGACTTGGACAAAGAGGCACCTTGTGTGGATGAGAAAGAAAATGAAACAGAGGTAGAGATTCAGAATTCAGAAACAGAGCATGATTTTGGACAACCACTTGAGGTTGAGGTTGATGTCACACATAATTTAGAATAAACAGAGCATGATGTTGAACAACCACTAGAGGTTGATGCACACAATTCAGAAACCGACGAGCTTGATGAATCGAAAGCAGTAATAAATTCTGATGGTGATATAATTCTTCCATAATCAGTTTGAGAACAACCTTTATTTTCATCTATCTTCATCTAAACAGGGAATGATTGTGATGGTATTTTCTTTTGTGTATGTGTGTGTGTCTGATAGTATTATCTTCCTCTAAACTTAATGAAACTGAAGTAGAGGAAATGGAACAATTGTATAATTTGATTTTGAAAACAAGATTTACCCAAAATTCAATCACTATAAGAATTATTGGTTAATTACATTACTTTCATAGCAGCATTTGAATTCATATGCATTGAATATTGAATTTTTCAAAACAATAAATTTCAGAATTAATGTAGCACAATGGTTGAATATTGAATTTTCTAGAACAACAATTTTCAAAATAAGCTTAGATGTTGTAAATGAAAAATGGTGTGCTTCAACACTTGTATCTGTCACTCACATGCTTAACTGATTTTTTGATGTATGTTGTTCGAAGTCTGTGTGGAAATGTTGTTGACTTCTAGGTGTTGTGACTTGTGATCGAGGTAATGGAAGCAACTGTCACTGTGACTGTAGCAATGCTTGACTGATCTCGGTTTATAAGCGTTGATAGACTATTTTGTCTTTTCAAATATGATTTGGCTAGGGGGTGGAATGGCTTCAAGTGCTGTGCTGGCATTGGGGTCTTATACATACTAATCGATGTCAAGCTATTTTGGAGGACTGAAATGACGACATATACATATTTAGAGGATTGAAATGGAGGTTCAGTCTCTAAATTGATAGTAGTGTTGTTAAGTTGCATTCTTGATTTATGTTTTTATACTTTTATAGATTCTCTTTTTTCTTGGTTTACTACTTTACCTTCTCTTCCTCTTTTTTGGAGGTTGAGGTTGAAGTCAAAAGAGGTCTTTGTATTCTGTGTGTCTAATGGGTTTGTTCAATGATGAGATTATGTGATGTGATCCTCTGGAGTTATCTATACTTTATCATCTAACTGCAACAGTGGGTGTCAATAATACATGTACAAATTTTTGGTGGGATATATATATATATATGGTGTTGATTGTTAATCATATATATATATGCTGGCCAATATCCTCAAGTTTATTTTTTTATTTATAAACCATGGGACAGAATTGGGACCTGTAGGATTCTCCCCATGTTGATAATAAACTTTTTTCTTTCAGCACCAATTAATGGCAATACTTTACTCCAGCTACTTTGACATAGATTATTTTGGCTACTTGGTCCTGGGAAATTTTATTAGCAAGATATGTAAAATATGTTTCGGGGCATAGTCTGTTGTAGAAAAGTTAGAGAACAGTTTTCTATTTTAGAAATTTATAAAGGCAAATTTTTTTTTTCAGAGACCGACAGAGAGCGAGCATGGAATTATGAGTGTTTGTTCTCCAATTTTTCTAAACAATATTTTTGATAATTACTATACACAAGTTCTTGATCAAAAAAGGGAGAAAAAAAGTCTAGTTATGTTTTTCGGTGTTAACTGTTGTGCATGACAATAGAGGCTTAGAGCCGAAAGATTTTTTTTTTTTTTTTTGTGGAGAGAGCTTAAGAGGCCGAACTCAATCAAATCATTTTGGTTGTTGTTTCTGGCACCCAACTATGTTGCTGCCAGCACATTCTATCCCACTGAAATCTTGAAAATACTCTTGAATTTTTTCTCTCTCTCCCATGTCGTCTTCTTCTTCTCATTTTGATAATTCAATTACCGAAAGCTTCTTCTCATTTTGATAATTCAATTACCGAAAGCTGTTTAAAATGTATTTCGGTAATTCAATTACCGGAACATAAATATGCTTATGGTAATTAAATTACTAGAATACATACACCTCCCAAGTAATGTAAATGTATTTCGGTAATTGAACTGCTGGAAGTATATTTTTTCAAAATTATGATATGTTTCGGTAATTCAATTACCAGAATACATTTTAAATAGCTTCTGGTAGAAGAAGAAGAAGAAGACGACGACATAGGAGGGGAGGGGGGGAATTAAATTTGTGGGGTATTTTTGGGAGGTACACATTATTCTAGATCTGCTTCACATGTTTCTGGTACTAACTTAGGCATTAGAGTGCTTGCAGGTACCACCACTGCTGTGTGCTTTCCCGCGCTCCACCATACTTCTTGTCGTGCTCCTCTGTCAACGTGCTTCAATCTCTCCAGCCAATCTCGATGTCCACTTCAGATCAATCAACAATAATCAATTTTGACCTAATATATGCCAAAGGAAGTAATAATAAGTTTATTAATATTTAGTTTCATCAAAATACTATTTGATTTTCTTATCTTTTTCAAAATAAGTTGTTATTATATTTTTATAAAGATAACTTAAAATAAACTTCAAAGTTACATTTAGAAGAAAAACCTAAAACTAAAAATATGATAAAAATAAACTACATCCAATAAGCAAAGAAATATATATATATATATATATATATATATATATATATATATATATATGTGTGTGTGTGTGTGTGTGTGTGTGTGTGTGTGTGTGTTTCATAAACTAAATATTTGTATTGATTATTTTAGCTTTATATATATATATATATATATATATATATATTGGTCTTAATCTTTATCTGCCAGGGAAAGACATGTTGGCCTTATCTTCCTTCTTCTTCATCCACCAGGGGTGGTTTTTGGCCATTTTTTGGCTTGGAACCACCCCTTTACATCGTTTTTTCTCTCATTTTTATGTAAATAAGTGGTTTTCCACATAGATCTAGATTTTCTTCGTGTTTTTCCGTATTTTTGTCGTCTGAGTGCGGCGTTGTTTTGTTCGTCGTCTTGGTGCGACGTTTTTTTGGTTTTCCGTCTTGTTATAGGGTTCATTTGGTTCCGATTGGCAGATGAGCTTCGTTCCATTACAAAGTCAATCAACATGTAGGCGTCAACGTTACAGATCTGAAGTGCTAATGGTGATCACCGCCAACCTCGTCATCCTTTCTCCCCTACAAATGGCTCCTGAGCATGTGGTTCGATTAGTCATCTCCGAGACCACCTATAGTCGATTTGAGTCTGTACAGAGTAAAGTAATGACTAGTAACTAGATGAGATTAAAGACTGTGGCTTCTCACTTCTCTTTGCCCATTGACCGTACTTGGAAGCTTTTGTTTTGACTGTTAGGATTAAGATGGCTTGGTAATGTCACATTAGCTTCTGTTCTGATTAAATGTTTCATTACCGTGTACTTGAATAACTTAGGGTGTGTTTGGTTGGGGGTTTTGGAGGGGAGGGGAGGGGAGGGGATATTTTAAATTATGTTTGTGTGGTTCAATTTTTTAATGGGAGGGAGAGGAGGGAGGGGAGGGAGGGAGCAAAATCCTCCTAAGCCAATTTTGGCTCCCCTCCCAAAGTGGTGGGTTTTGGAGGGGATGGGAGGGGAGATTAAATTATTTAAAATAAAATTACTGAAATATCCTTATATATAATATAATATAAAACACTATAAGGATATACCAGTAAATTAATCCTTTCCCTCCATTAAAATCCCTCCCCTTCCCTCCTGAACCAAACAAGCAAAGGCTTCCCTCCCCTCCCTTCCCCTTCCCTCCCCTCCCCTCCATTAAAATCCCTCCCCTCCCCTCCCCTTATTTGAACCAAACAGACCCTTAGAGATTTGTGTTGATTTTCAATTGTGGATGGGGAATGCCTCAACACATTCTGTTCAATCTGGATGTATGAATTTTTTTCCTAATTATTGAATGAAATTTGACTACCGTAAAAAAAGGGGGTTTTGATAAGGAGTGTCTTAAGGGTATTGGTTAAAGTTTTCTTAAAAGAAAAATTTGTCTTAAAAATATAAGTTAAATATTTTTCGATATAATAAATACATAATTTCTCTATACAAACTTATTTCTTATAATTTTTTAACCAATACCCTAAGAGTACTTGTTAGCATTTTCTAAAATAAAATTTTATAAATTGGCATCTTGAAGTTGGGGTTGCTTTTTTAGATGTCAGGAAATGATGGAGGGGATAACAACGTTTGCTTTATTTTTTTGGGTTAATAGTATTTTTGGTCTCTGTAATTTCAGGAAAATTCAGTTTTAGTCTCTGTAAAAATATTTTTTTAAAATAGTCCCTGTAATTTAAGATTCTTTCACTTTTAGTCCCTGTAATTTTAAGATTTTTCTGCTTTTAGTCCCTGTAATTTTAAGATTTTTTTTCACTTTTATAGGGACTAAAAGTGAAAAAATCTTAAAATTATAGGGATTAAATCTAAACAAAAAATTTTATAAGGACTAAAAATAAAAGAATCTTAAATTACAAAGACTATTTTAAAAAAATATTTTTACGGAGATTAAAATTTAATTTTTCTAAAATTATATGACCAAAAATACTATTAACTTTTTTTTCCCTTGTTTGCTTTTTATTTTAAATTTAAATTTAAATTTTAAAGAGAGAGAGTCTTCTGCAATAAAAACTTGCAGATCCGATGCACTCTTTCCAATCTCTTTCTCTCTCCGTCCACGTTATCTCCATAGGATGATACTCACAAATCACAATAGTGGACGGGATCTGCTGTAGCGCTATTGCGTCGTGTGACTAGCAATATCGTGCTCTTCCTTCCCCTTTGATTAGCGAGAATTAGCGTCGGGTTTGTCTACTAAATCTGACCAAAAATAAAATAAAATAACGTACGTGATTTTATCTTTGATGAATAAAAAAGAAAAAAGAAAAAAAGAGAGTCAGGAGTCAGGACTCGTGTTCCCTAATAGTACTATCTGCCAGGGAGGGACACGCTGGAGGTTGTGGGAACGAGGTGCCCTTGACAGAGGTGATCTGTGTGTGATGCGCGTTTGGGGAGCTCTGTGTTGATACGGATTGTTGAAGAATATCAAAATTATTAGTGCATATCATCAGTTCAGTTGCCAAACAATTAAAGAAAGCATTATAGTAACATTTAATAATGTTGTAAAAGATAAATCCCAAATATTTTTTATAATAATATAATCAACATACTCCTTCAGTCTCTTAATATACTTTTGTGTAAAAAAAATTGTCCCTTAATATAAAACTCTTTTTAAAGAAGATAGTACATTAATTATTTTTTTACAAAATTACTCCCTATACTAATGTGCATTAATTATTTATCTCTCTCTCTTAATAGTCTTAGAAGATGAGAAGAGTAACTCGAAAAAAATAGCACACAATTTGTACAAATTTAATACTAATAACTAACAAAACTCACTTTCTTATGGGGCATAAAATAGTCAAAGAGGGTTCTATATTAAAGAACGAAATGAGTGACATTTAATACTAGTAGTAGATTTAATATATTATATTTTTTTTTCCAAAAAAAAACATTATACTTCATCCGGAATGAAATATAAACAAAATATGTAACGCTATGAAAAATGTAACGTTTGCTCTACTGTTCCACAGTTTGTGTCTGCGCTGCATTGGTTATAGAAAACGTATCTTGAGTTATAGGTATCGAATTTAGGTCAAACCAAAGCGAAATAAAAGATAGGAGAAGAGGCTACAACTTCTATGGAGGCATCGAAATCAAATTCTAACCTTAGAAGGGTCGAAAAGGAAGAAAACGAAGAATGATTAAGACTTAAGTAAAATACTCATTTAAAATAGGGTAAATACCGCTTTTGGTCCCTGTAATTTGAGCGAAATCTGGTTTTAGTCCCTGTAAAATTTTTTGTTTAGATTTTGTCTCTGTAATTTAATATTCTTCCACTTTTAGTCCCTACCGTCAAATCTCTGTTAAAAAACGCTGACGTAGCTAATAGAAAGGTGTGACGGGAGGGACTAAAAGTGGAAGAATCTTAAAATTATAGGGACAAAAACTTAACGTTTTCAATAGAGATTTGATGGCAGGGACTAAAAGTGGAAGAATCTTAAATTACATGAACAAAATCTAAACAAAATTTTTTATAGGGATTAAAACCGAATTTCGCTCAAATTACAGGGACCAAAAGCGGTATTTACCATTTAAAATAATAATAATAATTCTAATATCTTAAAGGCAGTATTTTATAAATAAAAAATAATTAAAAATAATAAATAATAAGAACATGTCACTAAGCCTTTGATTGGGAGCTGCGAGAATGAGGAGAGAATGAGGCGAGAGAAATTATATCGCAGAGAATGAGACGAAAACGTGATTTGTTGCTTGATTGGATGATAGAGAGAATGAAACGAAAGAAAAAAAATGGTGGGTCCCACGTCCATTTTATTTCTTTGCTGTAGTGGCGTGAAAATGGGGAGAAAAAACAAACCATCCCCACTTTCCAATTCTACCCCTATTTTCTAAATCAAATAATCAACACTTCTCTCTTTTAAAAAATAATCAACACTTCTTTCTTCTCTTTTTAACTTAAGGACATTGATGTCTTTTCAAAAATAATTAATACTTCTTTCTTCTCTTTTTCTCTTCTTTTTCACTTATTCCAATCAATACTCAAATCTACCATATTTCTCACTTTTTTCTCACTTTTTTTTCTCTTTTCATACTCTCTCTTCACATTTTCTCTCGTCTACCAATCACACCCTAAAACATATTAATATATATACAGGGATCTCTTTTGTGCAATGGGGTGGGCGGCGTTAATTGTACAAGAGGACAAAAGGGGCCTACGCGTGACAGTTTGGTAGGGCAGTTAAATGTTACCGTTGTGGAGTATTGGGGTAATATTGGCATGCCAATTGGGGTTGAGGGGAGCAACGTGGCTATGAGGGGTGGGTCCGGGCAAATATCCGTTGTGAGTGGCATATATGTTCAGCCCTCATCTCCAACTCATTTTAGCGCAACAAATTCTGATGAATCGAAAGTAGAATAAATCCGATGGTAATGCAATTCTTGCATAATCAGTTTGATAACAACCTTTATTTTCGTTTATCTTCCTCTAAACAATGCATGATTGTGATGGTATTTTTTTGTGTGTGTGTGTGCGTCTGATGGTATTATGATATCTTCTTCTAAACTTGATAAATCCAAAGCAGAGGAAATGAGACTAATAGAGTTAACTTAAGCTAATTGTGATTAGTTAACTTAGATAGTTAGTTGCAAGCTGTGGCAAGTTAGTTAGTTTGTTATCAATTCAGTTACAGTTAGATTAACTATATATACTAGTTTGTAGTCTATTTGATGGAATTCAATTTTCATTCTTCTGAAATGAGAATCTAGAGCACAATGCTCCTTCTCTCTTTTGCTTCTCTGCGATGCTTCATTTCTGCTTCAATGCATGAATTCAATATGGTATCTCTTTTGAGCTTGGCTTCGTTGACGACACAATTCTGATGCCGCTGGAGGATGATCCTTCGTATCAATTGTGGCTTCGCAACAACAACATCATGGCTTTGTGGTTACTCAGTTCCATTTCTAGTGATTTGACGGCAAGCGTCATCTATGCCTCTTCTGCTGCGGCCAAGTGGTCTGAACTCCATCATCGTTTTCAGCATTCCAATGGTCCTCGCATGTTCAAGCTTCGTAAGGAATTCCTCAGTTGCACTCAAGGTTCTTCTTCTGTTAATCAGTATTTCAATGTTTTGAAAGCGCTTTGGGAAGAATTGTGTGAATTTTCTCAGATTCCTACATGTGCACGTGGTTTAGCACAGGGCATGAATGCTTTCCTTAACCGTGAGTATGAGATGACTTTTCTGATGGGTCTCAATAACTCTTTCCATCACATTAGAGGTCAAATCTTGCTAATGGAGCCACTTCTAGATATTAGCCGAGTCTATTCCTTGGTCATTCAAGAAGAAGAGCAGAGGCACATTACTCATGTTGACAGTAATGTTGATTCATAATTGGCATGTGCTGTTCAGAAATCTCAGGGCTTCAAGCCTAAAAATATGTCCAAAGATGTGTAGTCATTGTGGCCTTCTTGGTCATATCAAGGAGAAATGCTTCAAACTCCATGGATATCCACCGTGTCATAAGAAACATAAGCCTTCTGTAGGATCTTCAAATGTGAATCATGTTTCTGATGCTTCCTCCTCTGTAGGTATAAACCAGCAGCAGTATCGGGAATTGATTGCTCTCTTGCAAACTCAAATGGCCTGTACCAGTGCACAAGATCCTGATCATATGGATGACAACATAGTTGGTATGAGTTGTTCTTTAATTGAAACTTTTGACATGAATTGTTCTTTAATTGAGTCAAAATTTGCACAATCTCATGGCACTTGGATCATAGATTCAGGTGCTACATGTCACATTTTCAATATTAATCTGTTCACTTCACACACTATCTTGGAAAATAAATTTGTCACACTGCCAAACAATTTCAAGATTCGTGTTCATGCTGTAGGCACCATTAATTTGAGTCCTCATCTTTCTTTAAAGAGTATTCTATACATTCCTGATTTCAAGTTGAATATTTTGTCTGAGAGTTCTTTGTTGAAGGATGCAAATTATACTTGTGGTTTTACTGATAATGCATTCTTAATTCAGGAAACACAAGGACTGAAGGTGATTGGTAGGGGTAACCTTTCACAGGGCCTTTACTTGTTCCAGCCAGCACCATATCAGTCTTCACACACTTCACATAAATCTCCCATTGTATCAAATTCATCTCACAATTCTGTTTTGGAAAATTCTGTTTTGAATAAAACATGTAACACTGTCTAATGTAATGATCCTTCCATATGGCATAGTCGATTTGGCCATTTGTCTGATAAGATTTTGAAAGTGCTTAGTAATAAAATTCCATTTTCTTTGTCTTCTTATAATTCACAAACTTGTGCCATTTGTCCAATGTCAAAATTTCATAAACTACCTTTTCAATCTCATAACAACTATGCTACCAATTCATTTGATTTGATACATTGTGATGTATGGGGTCCTTTTCACCAACCTACTCATAATGGAAAGAGATTATTTCTCACTATAGTTGATGATTGCACACGGTTTACTTGGACACACTTGATGACTCGCAAATCAGAAGCTCCTTTCCTTATCAAGCCTTTTTTCCAATTTGTCAAAACTCAACATGGTAAGACAATCAAGGGAATAAGAACTGACAATGCAAAAGAATTAGACTTGTCTTCTTTTTTGCAGCAAGAAGGAGCAGTACAGCAACTGGCATGCCCTTATAGACCTCAGCAGAATTCTGTGGTTGAGTGCAAGCATCAACACTTGTTGAACATAGCTCAGGCTCTTCTATTTCAGTCCAAGGCCCCCATAAAGTTCTGGGGTGAGTGTATTTCTACTGCAGCGTATTTGATAAATAGAACCCCTTCTATTGCCTTGAACAATTGTTCACCTTTTGAATTGCTACATGGTAGTATGCCTGACTTCTCAGCTTTAAGAGTCTTTGGTTGCTTATGTTTTGCCTCAACCATACCTCCTCAAAGGCATAAATTTAGTCCAAGAGCTATTCCATGTATCTTTCTTGGCTATCCAAATGGAGTTAAAGGATATAGGCTTTTTGATCCAAAATCTAATAACTTTATTACTTCCAGAGATGTTACTTTTATGGAATCCATTTTTCCTTATCACCAGGCTACACCATCCAATCTTCCCTTGCCTACAATTTTTAATGAAACAGTGATTCCTTCTATGGTTCATCTCAGTTCTCAGCAACCAGAAATTGCTCCCAATCCACCAACATCTGTTGAACCTGTCCCTCCTACTTCACCAGCACCTGTCTTTCCTGTTGAACCAGATTCTGCATCTACTACACCCACTGAAACAGATTCTGCAGATTCCCCTGCATCTATTCACCAAGATACTGGTTTTTTAGCTGTTCCTGCTGGTCATCCACCTGTTAGGAAATCCTCTAGAATCCATAGACCTCCTTCATATCTTAATGCTTATCAATGCCAAGTTACCTATCCCATTCAACAATACCTTGCCTATGATAAACTCTCTACCTCTTACAAGGACTATATCCTTAACATTTTAGATGTTTTTGAGCCTCAATTTTTTCACCAAGCTGTTAAACATCCTGAATGGAGGCTTGCCATGGCAGAGGAGTTAGCAGCCTTGGAAGCCAACAATACTTGGACATTACAATCCCTTCCTTCGGGTAAAAAGGCAATCGGATGCAAATGGGTCTATAAGGTTTAGTATAAAGCAAATGGTGAGGTTGATATATGCAAAGCTCGGCTGGTTGCATAAGGTTTCACTCAACAAGCTGGTATAGACTTCTTGGAAACTTTTTCCCCTGTAGCCAAACTAACAACAGTTCAGTTATTGTTGGCCATAGCAGCTCAACAACATTGGAATTTCCTCCTATTAGACATAAATAATGCTTTTCTCAGTGGAGATCTTCATGAAGAGGTGTGCATGAACATTCCTCCTGGTCATCCATTTAAGGGGGAGCAGCTAGTATGCAAGCTGAATCGATCCCTTTATGGCTTAAAACAAGCATCAAGGCAATGGTTCAATAAGTTTTGTTCCACCATAAAGAGGTTAGGTTTTACACAATCTTCAGCAGATCATTCCCTATTCTCTTCTGGTTCAGGTCCTAATCTAGTCATTCTACTTGTTTATGTTAATGATATATTATTGGCTGGACCAAATTCTGTTTTACTGCTTAAAGTGCAGCAGCAGCTGGAAGAACATTTTAAACTCAAAGTGTTGGGTGATTTGAAATGTTTTTTGGGTCTTAAGATAGCTAAATCAGCTAAAGGGATTCACTTGTGTCAAAGGAAGTATACTTCACAACTTCTAAATGACACTGGTTTTTCTGCAGCAAAACCAGTAGCAGTACCTATGGATCCTAGTCATTCTCTTAATGCCCGTGATAGTGAACTCCTTCCAGATGCTTCCTTATATAGAAGACTCATTGGTAAATTGATGTACTTGACAATTTCAAGGCCAGATATTACTTATGCCGTGAATAAACTAAGTCAATTCATGAGTCAGCCAAGAACTCCTCACCTTGCAGCCATTCATCACCGGCTTCAGTACCTTAAAGCTTCTCTTGGACAAGGAATTATGTTTCCTACTCAATCCTCCATGCGTGTTTTAGCCTATGTTGATGCAGATTGGGGTAGTTGCCAAGACACTAGACGTTCAACTACTGGATTTTGTATTTTTCTTGGGGATGCCTAATTGCATGGAAATCAAAAAGGGAACCAACAATAGCAAGATCATCAGCTGAAGCTGAATATAGAGCCCTAGCTGCTCTTACTACCAAACTCTTATTGTTCAAATAGCTTTTGCGCACTTTTGAGATCAAATTGTCTGCTTCCATGGTTTTATGTGATAGTAAATCAACCATACAGCTTGCCACTAATCCAACTTCTCATGAGCGATCCAAACATGTGGATATTGATTGCCATTTCCTCTGGGAACATGTACAATATGGTTTTCTTAATCTTATTCATGTAAAGTCGAAACAACAACTAGCTGATCCCCTTACAAAACCACTCTTCAAGTCTCTTTTTCAAGATCTTATTGGCAAGTTGGGATTATTTAATTTGTATCTTCCAACTTGAGGGGGAGTAATAGAGTTAACTTAAGCTTATTGTGATTAGTTAACTTAGATATTTAGTTGCAAGCTGTTGCAAGTTAGTTAGTTTGTTATCAATTCAGTTACAGTTAGATTAGCTATATATACTAGTTTGTAGTCTACTTGATGGAATTCAATTTTCATTCTTCTGAAATGAGAATCTAGAGCACAATGCTCCTTCTCTCTTTTACTTCTCTACGATGCTTCATTTCTGCTTCAATGCATGAGTTCAGTAGAGACAATTGTATAAATTTAAATTAAAAACAAATTATCAAAAATTCAATCATTGTAATCAGTGGCAGTACTTGAATTCATATGCATTGAATATCGAATTCTTCAGAATACAAATTTTCAGAATTAATGCAGCACAATGTTTACTTATCGAATTTTCTAGAATAACAAATTTTCAGAATAAGTTCAAATGTTATGAATTATAATTAAATGGTGTTGTCTGGAATGCCAATTAGCCGCAGATCGGCTAAATTCCAAAACAGTGATTCCATTTTCTTCAAGCGATTACGCCAAGGAAGGAACTCTGTTCCTTAGCTATGGGTTCCTTAACTCACTCCAGAAAGGTTTAAGTCGATGAACTAAGATAAAAATTGGGACATAAAGATAAACATAAATGCGACTGAATAAAAGCTTGAGCAAAAAATAAGTTGTTTGATTGATTGTCTCTTTAAACATGTATACAACTTGGGTATTTATAATAACAGCTAAGAACTACCCCTATCTGCCACGTTTGGTTGGCTAACAACGATATATTCCTAGTTGGTGGTTACTTGGCTGAGTGGTGCCATGCTCCACTAACCACGATCCTAAAAACTAGGCGCACTAGTACATTATGGCTGCGCCACTTCAACCAACGGTCCTCTCCATGTAAACCTCTCCTCAGATTTCTTCGCCCAGCTCCTAAAACTATGGAGAACAATTTTGACCGGTTTTACCTTAGATATTTAATTAATTCAAAATTATTTCTACGTCATTCGGCTCGTGGAGCAAGAATCTGATCCAATATGTGACTTCATGCTAACCCAATGGACCCAAATATCTTCCTTGAAGCCCAGTAAACCCAAGGCCCATTTTTCACGTCAGCTGCAAGATCGACTATCATGCAGTTCGGCTGACGCCCAATCGGCTATTTGATCCATTCGGCTGTGGCTGACTTTGGCTAATTATAAGGAATATTTTTACGTGTAAACACATGCCCCCTACGCTGTCTTTAGCCGGTAACTTTAAATTTAGGCTGAAGCGGCGTAATGATTCAAGTCAAATCACTCATTTTCATCATAAATGCAAGGTAATCCATTTGCAACAAACTTTTAAACAAAGGCAATCTGTCGCCTCATCCATCCGATTTAAGTGCCTTTAAATCCCACTATCGCTGATTCTTCCATCTCTTTAAATACTCACTAGCCGAATTACTTCTCACGCTTACTACCCTAAATCTCGTAGCTTTCACCATCCTCCAACTTTTCGCCTTTCACCTACAAACCAGGCCCACCATGTCTTCTCGCTTCGATTCTTAAAACCAATCCTACGCACACGATGGCGAACAGCCTTCTTCCTCCTCTGCGTGAACCTTGACCGCCTCCTTTAGCCCCACAAGCTCTTGGTTCCGCCTTCAATCTCCCTGCTCGAGATTCAAGACTCTCTTTCTTTGGCTCCTTCCACTTCAGATATGGGTGAAGGAGCGGTCTTTCAAGGAGTACATGGCCCCTCTCTCTACGCATTACCAATCTCCCGTGATTGGTTCACCACGAAGTCTAAACCCATCGACCTTCGCTCATGGCCTCGCTCGTCTCAACCCTACCTTGATTGGGTGGATCGGTGAAGGTCGCCAACCGATAAATGGAAACAAAGGGGGTCTCTACGACATGATTATGCTATCGACTCAAGATATTCCCTTAACCTGGAGTTGCTTTATGGCTTCTTCGCTATTGGAGTATTGCTACCAACACCTTTACCTTTCCATGGGCATGGTTTCCTACTCCTGGATGTGGCGGCTATTTTGGGGCTTCCGATCACAGGCGATGATGTCCTCTCTCACTATTCCTTCCAAATTCCAGAACTGGGATTTCACTTCTCAAAAAACACTTCCGGGTAGTCCAATTTCCTTGCCAATAATGCCAAGTCCAGAGGATCTGTGGTCGATCTTTGAACACAACGCATTTCTTCAGCATCGTTGGTTAAGTACTTTCTGCTCCAGCTCTATTGCCGTGGTTCAAGAGTTACAGCTTTATGTGGCCCTTGTCAACTATGATGGCAACTTCTCCTGGGGAACCCTTTTCCTTTCATACCTCTACCGCTGCCTGTTTACCATTATGGATCAGCTGCAAAGAGGCGAAGACATTAGGAACGTTCAGGGACCACTCTGGTTCTTGCAGCTCTGGATAGTGCTCTACTTTCCAGAGTTCATCGATTCACGTTTCAACCCTAGCGTTCTTCCTCGGGGTGCAAGCGTTTTGGGTACCCACTTGGTACTCACTCCCTGTGAGCCCTCTTATGCTTTCACCATAGCCACCAAACTCTTCGGTCTGACCCGAATAGCCACTGACTGGCGTCTTGTCTTAGAGAAAGGTATTGGGCCTTTCTGGATTTTCTCTACAAATGAACCTTTCCCAGTCGAACAACAAAACCAATTAGAGCTCAACTGGATCTCAGTGTTGACTTCTCGTGACTTGCTCTGTGGCCTCAAACCCACCTCACGAAATAACAAGTCTTCGGCTGAATTCTACTCCCCAATCGCAGAGCGAGGCGCTGGGTTGTTACAAAGATATACCGCCAGACAACTCTATGGTAGGGAGCCTGGCCTACGCCTCTTTAGTGCCAATGATGTAATGGAGGTGGTCTCTACCAACTTCAAAAGAACTCAGGCTTTCCGTTTCATCCCTTTCACTCCAGTATCTGGTGAAACTTCTGCTTTCGCCAATTGGTGGCCATCAGAGAAGGACAGACTGTTCCCCGATCGGCTAGACAGCTATGCAACCCGATTAGTACTCACTGATGTAGCCGAAGCAATGAGGCCACTGACCCAACCAAAAAACACTCTCGTTAAAACCAAGCCTTAGGTACAAGCTCAAATCCAGAAACGGACTTCCACCAGGATGAGAACCTCGGTATTCCAACCAAGTAAGTGCCTTTACATTCAGCTCTTTGCGGTTCTTGCTTTTTAATTCAACGTAGTCTTTTACTTTTCTTGTCTTATGGTAGCCACCACCACTACTCCGTAATTTATTGTCGTTGAAGACAACCCTGTTAATCCTCCCTCCAAGAAAAGAACAAGGGCCCCTGGCGTTATAATAGAAGAACTTGCCCAGGTTCAGGTCAAGCCCAAAGAAAAAGCACATTCGGCTAGTAAAGAAAAACAGCCGAAGGTGAAGGTAAATATCTTGTCCTTATCCCCCTTTTCTTAATATTCTTTGTTAGCCTGAACCTAACCACCTTGTTTTCAGAAACCACGTGTGGAAATTCCCTTTCTGTATGTCCAAGAATTTGCTGAAGGCGCTAGCTCTCAATTTCCCCCAATGGTACAGCCGATTTCTTATTCCTTTCAACATATATTGTTTGCTTACTCAATCGGCTAACCATCATCTGTCACAGGATCCCCACTCACAACCCGAAGAGGCCATCTATGAGGCTCCCCGGGTGCCTTCGCCTCCCACAGCTCCTGCAATGGCTATCTCAGAAGAAGAATTGACAAAGTATTTTACCTCTGCTAACCCCTACTCAATGGCTTCCTCTCCTATCTCCAACCACTTGGAGAGATTCAATGCCGCATTGATGGGGGAAATACCAACCAACAGGGAACAGGTTGCTACTTTAAGAACTTCTTTGTTCAAACTAGCCAATTCGGCTGATATCCCTGCAGCTAGCCAAGAGGTGTACAACACTTTGGCCCTCCAACTGAGCAGTTTATCTCACCAATACGGGCGTTCCCGGGAAGTTCATGTCATGACGTCTCATGACCTCCAAAGATTGAGGGACCTCCAGGCGCAAAAAACTCCTTTCCAAACCTCCTTCATGACCTTGGAGAAGGACCGCCAGGAAACTCTAACCCAACTTAAGGACACGGATGAAAGGTTATCCGTTTTGTCGGCTGAATTAGAGAGGGTTAAGAAGGAAATAGCGGAGTTGACCCCTCAATCGACTGCCTTAACTAAGAAACTCCGTTCTAACTCTCAGCAACGTTATGGTCTCTTCAAACAATCTTCCTCTTTAGACCGTGACTTAGCAGTATTAGGCGCTCAGAGGAGGTGCCTAGAAAAAGATCTTGAAACTAGCAGCGCTGGGTTAGATGAGGCCACTCAAGCCTGGAACTCCTTTAAGCATCAGCTGGATGAGATTAGGAGACAGGAAGCTGTTGTGGCAGCCGATCCTCCAGCCACCCAACAAGGCGATTCTGAAGGTGCTACTATCCCACCAGTGGAGGCATTAGTTGACGCACCAGCACCTGAGCCCACCCTAGATGTAGCTGCAGCTTCGGCTACGACTGATGCTCCTGCATCGTCAGCCGATCTAGGTCCTGCCCCAATTGAAGAATAATCAAGTGATGATCCTGAGGCTGCAGCTCCCTAGCTTTTATATCTTGGGCTAAACTTTTGTAATTTTGGCTAGGTGGCCAGCTTGTGGTCACCAAAAACAATTGCACTTTTATGTTAACGCAACTACTTTTAATTCTCCAATATGCCTTCCCACATAGTGGAATAGTATCTCTTAAGATGTTTTCCATTAATGCTTCTATTTAGTTCTTCGCCTTGCATGTTAACTAGCCGATAAGCACCACCATGATAAGCTTTGCTAACAACAAATGGTCCTTCCCAATTTGGTGACCATTTCCCAAACTTGGGATCCTTGATCCCAATAGGTAGTATGGTTTTCCAAACGAGGTCTCCTTCAACAAACCTTTTTGGCTTCACATGTTTGTTATAAGCCCTAGCCATTTTTTGCTTGTTATGCTCAATTTGGTCTAAAGCCATGAGTCGATCTTTGTTAACCGAATCTAACTCCATTAACATGGCCTGTTGATATTCATCCAGACTTAGCAGGTTTTGCTTTGCTACCCTTAATGAAGTCACATTTATCTCTAAGGGTAACACTGCATCTTGACCATATGTCAGCCAGGACAGGGTAAAACCAGTTGCACTGCACTTGGAATTCCTCACGGCCCACAATGCCTCATTCAGTGTTTCATGCCACTTCCTTGGCTTGTCCTCAATGTTCTTCCTGATTATATCAATAAGAACTTTGTTGGTTGCCTCTGCTTGCCCATTGGCTTGAGCATAATAAGGGGATGAATGAATTAACTTAATCCCAAATTGTTGGGCGAAGGCCACCACTTTCTCCCCAGTGAACATAGTACCTTGATCTGTGGTGATGGTTTCAGGTATCCCAAATCTATAGATGATTTGGCATTATATGAACCTAATCACCTCATCCTGAGTCACATTCACCATTGGCTGGGCCTCTACCCATTTGGTAAAGTAGTAATGCAACTATGATAAACGCATGCCTCTTGGACGAAGGTGGATAGATTTTGCCTATTAAATCCATGGCCCATCCTCCGAATGGCCAAGGCTTTATCACGGGTGGAGGTTTTCTACCGAACCCTTTGAATTAGACCATGCACCGACACGCCACATCCCTTGGCATATTGATAACAATCACCGTAATGGTAGGCCAATAATATCCATGTCCAGATATTAGCCATTTCATTGTGGGCCTAGCCTGTGAGATCCTGATTCCTTCATGTACTTCTCCCATGACCTTCATGGACTCTTCTTTGTCAATACACTTAAGTAATACCCGTTGATGGTTCTCCTGAGACTTCATTGTCTACCAATACGTGTTAAGTGCCTTCTACTTAAGCTTGAAATCGATTGCTTGAAGGATCTTTAAGATAGTCGATTAACTCTTGTTTCCGTGAGTCGATCGTTCCTATAGGTGCACACTCCCATCGGGTATTCTTCTGCTTTACTTCAACTATCATGTCTTTGTACCTGAAGCTTGTTGAGCCAAATCGTTAGCCTCTTCATTCTCTTCCCTAGGAATGTGATGTACCATCGCATCAAAGAAACAAGCGCAATATCCTCGCTAGCCGCTTCATAGCACTCTTTCAAGTTAGGGTTATTACATCTATATTCCCGCTTAATTGCTTTATCACCAATCGTGAATCTTCCATGACTTGAACATAATTCGCTTTCATGGTCGCCAGGATCTTAAGCCCCAAAATCGAGCTTCAGATTCTCGATTATTAGAATTCCCAAGATCCAAATTGACACATGAATTTCCAACTTTTCCTGCCGGTCCGTAATGGTTATGTCAAGACCTACCCTCTTTGCGTTCTTGACCACAAACGTCAAAGACTCAAGGTTTCAAGTTAATACACGCAACGTGTTCGGCTAATCTGGTCATTGACTTCAACACAAGGGTGTTGAGCCAAGAAATCGCCATTGCACGACCTTTCATTGCTCTCAATGGAACGTATTTCAACGCAAAAGCATTTAACTTAATGGCCCACTTCATTAATCGACCCTGTAAGACAGGCTTATTAAGTAAATACCTAATAATATCAATTTTGCACAAAACCAATACTTCCTTAGGCAACAAATAATACTCAAGTTTTGTACAAGCATAGAACAACGATAAACATAATTTCTAAATAGGGGTATATCTGGTTTCGGCATCATTCAAGATGCGGCTGAGATAGTATACAGCTCTTTCAGTCCCATCATCAAAGATCCGCACGAGCAGCAAATTGATTGACTCTTCTTCTGCAGCTATATACAATTTGAGTGGCCTTCCTGACACCGGAGGTGTTAGCATAGGAGGTCTGGCCAACCCTTGCTTAATTTGATCAAAGGCCTGTTGTTGCTCTTTACCCCATACCATATCCTCCGTATCCTTTAATTTCAACAAAGGGGAAAAAGCCTTCATTTTTCCAGCCGAATTAGCTATGAACATCCTTAGGAAATTGATCTTGCCAATCAAACTTTGCAGTTCCTTCTTGTTCCTAGGAGGTCTGGCCTCCAGGATAGCTTTCACCTTGTTCTTGTCTACTTCTACTCCTTGATGGTGGACCAAAAATCCTATGAAATTTCCAGCTGCCACTCCAAAAGTACATTTGGCAGGATTCATTTTCAGCCCATGGGCTCGCATCCTCTTTAGGGCCTGCTCTAGATCTACTAGCTGGCTTTCAAAACCCTCAGACTTGACAACCACGTCATCTATGTACACTTCCATGGTCTTGCCGATCAAGTCATGAAAAATGGAGTTCATGGCCCTTTGATAAGTGGCTCCTGCGTTCTTGAGCCCAAAAGGCATGACCACCCATTCATAGATCCCCAATGCTCCTAGACACCTGGCGTTGTCTTGTGAGTATCTTCTTTCGCTAGAAAGATCTGGTTATACCCTGAGTATCCATCCATAAAGGTGAGAATACCATGTGTGGCTGCCGCATCGACTAACATGTCAGCCACAGGCATAGCGTACTCATCCTTTGGAGGGGCGAAGTTCAAGTTTCTGTAGTCAATACATACTCTTATCTGGCCATTCTTCTTGATGACAGGGACTATATTAGATAGCCATTCAACATACCTGGTTGTTCTTATAAAGCCTGCCTTCAGTAGTCTTTCAATTTCAGCTTTAATTTGTGGCATCACCGGGATTGAACTGAGGCGCTCGCTGAAAGGTTTGTATCCTGCTTTGATAGGCAACCTGTGTTCCACCAATTTCCTCGCCAAACCAGGCATTTCGAAGTAATTTCAGGCAAAGCAATCTTTGGACTCGGCCTTAAAGATTTCTAGCCGACCCAAAAGGTCTTCGAGTACCTGTGGTGCCCTATTCATTAGTCACCTGCGCAAGATTAGACGTGGCTCTACCGAGATCTTAGCTTGAATCCCTCATTAGTAAGGTTGCATGCTTTCCAGGCGCCTTCTTCATAATCCTTTGGGATGGCAATAGGACCTAGGTATGGGGAATAGAATAAGGCTTCTAGCATCTTTACTTCAGCCGAAAAAGGATTCTTGTCTGCTTCGACTATCTCAACATTGTCTCCAACCCAAAACATAAGCTTCTGATGAAGTGTGGAAGGGACACACTGACTTGTATGAATCCAATCCCTTCGCAGGATTACGCTATAGGAGGGTTTGCCATCAACCACAAAGAAAGTTGCTTTGATGGTTTTGGGGCCTACCGTGACTTCGGCTATCAAGACTCCAAGTGCTCTGGAAGGTTCCCCCAGGAAATTAGACATTTTCATGTTGGTAGGGACTAGGTCCTCAAGACTTTTTCCAAGTTTCCTCATGGTCGTCACAGGCATGACATTTAGCACAGCCCCTCCGTCCACGAAGACTCTTCCAAAGATCTTTCCGTTGATATAGGCCTTGATATAAAGGGGCTTCATATGTTTCACCATTTCTTCTGTAGGTTTCTCAAACACTACCTTGGTAACCTCATCAGCCAGTGTATTGGCTAACGTGGCCCATTCTGCCTCCCTCAAAGAAACACGCCTCCTCCAAACCTCCTGGTTGTGAGTTGTTTGCCCAAAACTCTTCTCGGGAATAAGCTAATAGCCTCTATCTCACCAAGAGGGCCATCGCCTTCTTCATTGAGCAGGAGATCCAACAAGGAATCTTCCATGATATCGCCCCGCTCCCAATACCTCTCGGGATCACCGAACCTTCTATAGTGATTGCCTCTTCGCTTATGTTGATCGAGGCGATAAGACCTTCGCTTCAGAATGTGTTCTGCTCGATGTCGACTCTATACTTTCGGCACTTCCTCTTCCCAGCCTTCCTCACCTCCAGCTTTGGGAAAGCCTTATCCAAAGGCTTCATTCACGCTTCTAAGGGATCTCGCTCTTTTCATCGTTTCTTACATCGGCTATCATCTGCAGAGTTTGTTTCATCTTACGGATAGACCTCATTCTCTGCATCCTTCTCTTTTGGGTTCTTGATAGCACGGCTGGTACTGCCTTTTTGTCTTTGGCATACTTATTCAAGAACCAGTGCCCTTCTTTGACGTTAGCCGGGGGTTTTAACATTCTCTGAGTCCTTAACTTCTCATCATTCCTTACTGTTATCTTCAAGGAAGACATGCCCCCTTCTACCGTGAACTCGGCTACCCTTCTTTTATCCTCGGGGACAGGTTCCTCATCCATCTTGGGCAAAGATAGCCTACCACTTTCTCTGAGGGTTAGCCGATCATGCTCCCCAGTTTTAGCAATGGGTGTCTTACTCTTCTCCTTGTCAGGCTTCCCTGTTAGGGCCTGGCCATGTGTAATGTACTGTTTTACTAATTCCTGGGTGAACCTACCTGGTTTAGGTGGCTTGCCCCCCTGCCTATGTCTTACCTCTGGTTGGGGTTTTCCCAATCTGTCAAAGACAGAAACCCTGGCAGCCTGAGGTTTCAGTCGATCAATATGGGTTGAATGGCTGATCCCTTTTTTGGCCTCCAGACTTGTTGTACAAATATCCTGTGCTTGTGGCTGGGTCCTTCGTCATCGAATCTTGAGAATGAGACCATGCTTATCCCAAGGGCAGGGAATGGATCAGTATCCACTGTCATTTCAGTGATTCCTTTGTCCGCAAGCTTGAACCTCCCCTCTTTTATCCCCTTCTGAATGGCCTTCCTGAAAACCATGCAATTTAGAGTCGCATGATTATAAGAGTTGTGCCACTTGCAATATTTCTTATCTTTTAACTCCTTAGCAGGTGGGATCTTGTGCCCATCTGGTAGAATCTGCACATCCTTAAGCAAGTAGTCAAAGATGCAGTGCGCCTTGGAGATATCAAAGGAGTATTCTCTTGCCGTCTCTGAACTTGGCTCCTTTCCTTTGGCGACTCTTAGAGGCGAGGCGGTATAACCTTTACCCTTTACTATTTCACCGCCATGATGTTCCGCTGTGGAATCGATCAATCATCATCTGAGTCTTCACTTCTACAATGGACACCAACCGAGGACCTCTCCTACAATGGCTCGCCTCTTTTCTTTCTCCTGGATAAAGCGCTCAATGCGTATAGCCCTTGAGACCAACTGGTTTAGGTCAGTGCAAGCTTGGCCTACTAGTTTTTCCTTGTGGTGAGGGTGCATGCTGCTAATAGTCATGGTCGCATATTACTGTCTCGTGGAATTGCTGAACATTTCCCAGCCATTTTCCTGAACCTTTCCACAAAATCAGCAGCCGATTCATCTACCTGTTGTCTCAGGTTCATGAGGTCAGCCGCAGTGACTTCGGGTTGGGGCCAGTAGAATCTGTCATGAAAGCACCTTTCCATATCTGACCATGTTTGTATGGAATTAGGTGGTAAAGAGGAATACCATGTAAATGCTATCCCGATAAGTGACAAGGGGAACAGCTGCAATTTGTGATATTCATTCTGGTTCCCTTCACCACATTGGGCAGTAAACCTGCCTACATGCTCCATAGTCGATTTGCCATCCTCTCCGGAGAAAGTAGCGAAATCTGGAGTCTTAAACCCTCTGGGTAGAGGTACCAATCTATCTACCCACTCAATGTATGGTTTCCTATGGATTGGACGATCCAAAGGCTTCAGCTGCACACCAAAGTATTTCTTGATGGTGTCTGCAATGATGGCTGGGTCTAGCAGCTGTGAACCCCCTGGCCTCACTTCTCCCAAGTTAGGAGCGGTAGTTTGTGGTTCTTTGTCTCCAAGTTGGGGGATGTGCCTGGGATACTTGTTACGGAGGATCGGGGCACTGGTTGATTAAATGATGGAGGTGGGTAAACCCCCATGGTCGCTCCATGTTCCCTTCACCAGGTGCCTGTATTGAGTTCCGTGAACGCTTGTGTTAAATGGTAGAGGTGGGATCTGTCCCATGGCGCTCGCCATCAAACCAGGTGCCCTTGGAGGAGTTGACCCCATTTGAGCGCTGCAGACCCTTTCAGGATAGGATGGATAGAATGGAAGGTTAGCCGTCTGGTGGAACATTGTTCCATGACTGCTGACCTGCATATCCCCCAGGTGGTCTTGTACCACCCATTCCTGGGCCAAGAGTTTGCCCCCCAGTGTACTGTGGGTTAGTCGCCTGCACAGCAGAACCATAAGGCTGAGCACATGGCATAGCTTGCGGCATACCAATTGGTCCCACTGCATCCGGTGGCCTCCTAGCCATCTGCACCTGTCTAAAATGAAGATTAGCCTGGTTAGTCATGTCATTCGCCACATGTTGACCTCCAGTGTTCAACGTGGCAAAAGCACCATGCTGGGAATTACTTGGATTAAAAGGTACCTGTACTATATTCGGCTGAACCTGAGTAGGTCATGCCTGAATGTAGGTAGGCTGAACTTGCTATGCACCTGCCTGAGTCATGTTCGGCTGAACCTGAATTGGTCCTACCTGAGCTGCACTCGGCTGGATGACAAGTCCTGCCTGGGTAGGGTACCCCACTTGCGTTGGGATAGTAGAATTGATAGAGCTTTCACTTGGGTGAGCCCTCTTAGCCTCTATCTCCCTGGCTTGCTGCACTTCGTTATGTACCATGGGTTTCACAATATCGGCCAATTGTTGTGACACTTGGTACATGATATCATTGATTCCCAAATCGAGTTGTTGGCGTATAAACGAAGTGGTCATCACCACCGGGGTCTCATTGGGCTCGTTGGGTTGAGTTTCAGCTCCTATCTCCACTTGTATTTGCTCTGCTGGTGGAACATGGCTTCCATGGGATGGGCTTCCTTCAATCGGTTTCCTGGGATTGCTTTTTGCAGTCATATTGCTCAAACTTTTGCCCGAACGCAAGTGCATACGCCAATGGTAATCCTGACCTGGGGATTCGAACGTGTTGATTCGTTCACCTTTGGTCCCATCGGGCGTGCCAATTTTGTTGTCTGGAATGCTAATTAGCCGCAGATCGGCTAAATTCCAAAACAGTGATTCCCTTTTCTTCAAGCGATTACGCCAAGGAAGGAACTCTGTTCCTTAGCTATGGGTTCCTTAACTCACTCCAGAAAGGTTTAAGTCGATGAACTAAGATAAAAATTGGGACATAAAGATAAACATAAATGCGACTGAATAAAAGCTTGAGCGAAAAATAAGTTGTTTGATTGATTGTCTCTTTAAACATGTATACAACTTGGGTATTTATAATAACAGCTAAGAACTACCCCTATCTGCCACGTTTGGTTGGCTAACAACGATATATTCCTAGTTGGTGGTTACTTGGTGAGTGGTGCCATGCTCCACTAACCACGATCCTAAAAACTAGGCGCACTAGTACATTATGGTCGCGCCACTTCAACCAACGGTCCCTTCCATGTAAACCTCTCTCAGATTTCTTCGCCAGCTCCTAAAACTATGGAGAACAATTTTGACCGGTTTTACCTTAGATATTTAATTAATTCAAAATTATTTCCACGTCATTCGGCTCGTGGAGCAAGAATCTGATCCAATATGTGACTTCATGCTAACCCAATGGACCCAAATATCTTCCTTGATGCCCAGTAAACCCAAGGCCCATTTTTCACTTCGATTTCTGCTGTGACTCTGTCGGTACCAAGATCGACTATCATGCAGTTCGGCTGACGCCCAATCGACTATTTGATCCATTCGGCTGTGGCTGGCTTTGGCTAATTCTAAGGAATATTTTTAGGTGTAAACAAATGGTGTGCTTCAACTCTTGTATTTGTCACTCACATGGTTAACTGATGATGCTTGTTTGGAAAATATTGATGTATGTTGTTTGAAGGCTTTGTGGGAATGTTGTTGACTTCTCGGTGTTGGTGATCGAGGTAATGGAAGCAACTGTCACTGTGATGTGTCATTATTGAACGTATATTGATGAGAACAAAGGAAACATGTGACATGTCTCACTGAACAAAAGATTGTGGATGTAAAAGAGCTCAATTCGATCAAGCTTATTTCCGACAAATTCTGCTGTCAAACAGGTCAAAAATCGGGTGAGATTTAGCCGCATCTTTGAATATAAGCAAGTCGTTGTCAAAATTTCAAAAGCTTAAGAGTTATAAGAGCATCTTTAACAAGGGTTTCTTATAATTTTGCAGCGTGAACTAAAGTCCAGTAGCGCAAGCTCCAGCCCATGTGGCAAACATGTGTAAATGATCGTTGCTTTGTTTTCTCTCTCTGTTGCCTTGCAAAGATACTGACACAAGAAGTAAAGCTCCATTGCTTTGTTTATTTTGCCTATGTGTCAACCTGTTGAACATAAAAAACAAATAAAATATTTGATGGACTCACAAAAGCAAATAAAGACACCCAAATTAGTGCACCCCGTTAAAGGTGCTCTAAGACGCCAATCAAATGTCATTAAGCCTATTTTGAAAGAAGAAAACAAGATAACTAGATTAAACTTCTTCTTGTCAATGCTGGAAAATGGTTCAATGCCCCATGATCCAACTTTCAAAACCATGCATAACATTGTTCATATAGACGAGAAGTGGTTTTCCAACACCAAAAAGTCTATGAACCACTTCATGCTAGTTGCTACCAGACAAAGATGAGCCGCAACGCAATTGCAAAAGCAAAACCTTTACTGGGAAGGTAATGTTCTCGGTTTCCTTTTGGTTACCAAAGTCTCTGCAAGGAGGACCAATGTTATTAGAGTTGTAGGTACTCTCGAAACAAAACTCATTACTTCAGTCAATAGAAGACTTTGTGGAACATTCTTAATCGGGAAAGTTATTCCTGCCATAATAGAAAAGTTGTCAAGAGATGAGATACACGATCCAATTTTTGTTCCGTAAAACAATGCAAGATGCCACATTAGTGAGAATAACAATGAATTTTGTCACATTGCCAAAAGAGATGGGTTTGATATCTGATTGATGTGTCAACCTCCAAACTCGTCTGGCTTAAATGTCCTAGACCTTGGTTTCTTCTCAGCCATTCAAGCATTACAACATAAGGAAGCACCTAGGACAATTGATGAGCTCACTGGGACAGTGATGAAATCATTTGAAACCTTTTCATTTATTCTGTCAAATAAGATTATCTTAACACTGGAAACAAGTATCATAGAAAGAATGAAGGCAAGAGGTTCAAACAAATACAACATTCCACATATAAGGAAAGCAGTTATGCAAAAGGAAGGACGGCTGCCTAGGAACATGAAATGTGATCTCTCATTAGTCGAAGATGTGATTCATCAATTGAGAACTAATTCAAATTGAAGGGTACATTACATTTCTTATGAAGGATTAATTCAGGATTGGAATCTTTAGTAGATGCACTGTTATGTTTTTGTTGAAAAGCTTTATTGGTGCCTTTTCTTTGCTATGCCTTTTTTGGAGTGCTTTCTGAAGGCTTTTCTCTTTTGCTTTAGTTTTGTATTGATGGAACATATTTTTAAGGGTTCGGTTTTGGATTTGGTTTGGTTTTGTCTTTTCTTTGAAGTTAAATTTTGTATTTAAGCTCTTTGGAATAGTGTCTATTGGAATGATCCTGTAGTTAAATGCTAGTTCATGTCAATTCAATTCTGCTTCTGTTTTAAACAGTGTTGCTCTTTGGACTAGGTAAGAAAGTCGGCTGCAGTGGAGCTTTGGAGTTTTTTTTGAGTTTGTGTTTTTTGGGTTATATATATGAATCTGTTAATGGAAGGATTTTGTTAATGCCATTATGCACATACGTATATTTTAAATGTCTCTTGATTATAAGAGTTAGTTTTACATTTCTCATCACTAGTTGTGTATATATACACGTAACATTGGCTTTGGCGCCGATCAGTTTGATATCAAAACAGGAAAAGGTGAGCTCAATTAGAGAGGTTTTGCATTTGGTGGTATTTTTTGGTAGCACTTATTTGGCATAACAATCGCAATATCATGTAACATTGCCTTTGGTAGCTCAATTAGAGAGCTCTCATCAATAAAGCACGGACACCTCTTCATAATGTCGTGTCTACGTGTCCGTGTCGTGTCCGATACCGATACTCGTCAGACACCGACACGACACGTGTCCGTCATCCTTTTACGGTGTCACAATTAAAAAATATTTTTTTTTGACTTGGACACCTCTTAATACCACTTGGACACTTCTCAGACACTCTAATCATAATTTTTTTTTAAAAAAAAAGTAAACTTCTTGGAATCTTTTAAATTATTATAGAAGGATTCAAGCTTATCAACTTTGTTTTTAAAAGGTGAATAGATACATGATTTATCTAGGTGGATGGATCTAGGCGAAAAACTATTACTATATCTTGTTTTAGAATCTTTTTTTGTAATGAAACAAAGTGCTCAATTTAAATGATTTATAAATTTTGCTTCTCAATTTAGATCTTTTATATTTATTATAAATGACACTTATATTTTATTTTATTTAATTAAGTAATATATATATATAGCGATGTCCGTGTCCTGTGTTTTTTATATTAGCGGTATCCGCGTGTCCGTGTCCGTGTCGTGTCGTGTCGCGGTGTCCGTGTCAGAGTCCGTGCTTCATAGGCTCTCATTCCTCCCTTACAACTGATGTATATAGGAGTTGAAAACTGTAAAAGAAATGATACATATGCATTTTATAACACCAGTGTACCGTTGTTTGTGCTTTGAATATTGATGTTTTTTATAGCCTTGATTTCAAAGTATAGTTAACTTCTAACAAGTGAAATGTTGGACAGTATACAAGACAGATTGAAGTCAGAAGAGTTCTTTGTATGCCGTCTGTCTAATGGCTTTGTCCAACTGAATGATGAGATTATGTGGTGTGATCCTCTGGAGTTGAGTTACCTACACTTTATCATCTAACTGCAACTGTACGTGAGTGTCAATAATACATGTACAAATTTTTGGTGGGATATATACAGCTATAGTGTTGGTTGATTGTTGTATATATATATATAACCAATTGGTTAACAGCCGACCGCTCTACCACTGAACTACCGAGGAACAATGGGAAATTAGATCTCATAGAGTTCAATTCCTGTTTATCATCAACCTGTTTATTTAAACCATGGGGCTAAATTGGGACCTGTAGGATTCTCCCCATGTTGATAATTATTGACAGTGTATTAGTGCTAGTATTTTTATTATTCTGTTTGTTGTAGTTAGTTAGAGTTTAGTTATTCTGTTACTTGTAACTTAGCCCATTCTGTTATTCTGTTTTAGTTTGTTGGGCTCATTATCTTGGGCCAGTTTCTTGGTCTTTCCCTCCCTATAAAGGGCCCCTTATGTACAATGTATTTTCGCTATTCAATTTTAGGATGAATATTCACAATGGCCCAATGTACCAATAATAACAATAATAAACTTTTTTTTTTCCTTTCAGCATCAATTAATGGCAATACTCTAATCCAGCTACTCAGGCATAAACTGTTCTGGCTATTTGGTCCTGGGAAAATTCATTAGCAAGATACGAAAAAATACGTTTTGGGACTGGCATAGTATGTTGTAGAAAAGTGAATTTTCTAAAACTGTTCTTCAGAGACTGCCAGAGAGAGAGAGAGCACGGGTGCAAGTCTTTGTTCTCCAATTTTTGAAAATTAGTATTTTACACAATTATTTTTGATCAAAAAGAAAAAGAAAAAGAAAGTCTAGTTATGTTTGTCGGTGTTAACTGTTAGTCTGTTACGCATGCATGATAAGGCCAAAACAAGAATCTCAGAGCTCAAGAGATCGGACAGGATTAAACAACGAAGTTTTGATTTGTAGGGCCAAGTTAATAAATGGAACCTTCATTGGAGGCTTGGAGGTTGCTACACAGTTAAGTGTAGCTACTATATCTTTTTTTTTTTTAGAATAAAAAATAAATGTAGCTACTATATCTTAATAAAAAACAAACATTTGTTGTCCTAAAAAATGGTGTTTTCCTGTCTCCCACCAATCAAAGGCTAAGGATATGCATATGTGTTAATAAGTTATAATTTAATTTTATTATGTGACAAATTATCATTGATGGGGATAAAGAATATGATAGGAAAGTGAGACAGAAAATTTTCATCCCTTAATCACATCATATCATTATGCACAAGCTCAAAACTTGAATCAGTTTTTATTGGTTTTTTTTTATGTCTAACTTTTTTGTGGTCCATATGGGCAGTATGCTTAATTTTAGTTATTTATATAGGATCGTAAGCCAATATATATATGAATAACACTATAAATTTTACTTTGGTGGATATATCCAGATTTTACTTGGGTGAAAAAAATTTATATACACTATAAATTAAACAACATGACAACGCAGATCACATAGTTTGTCCATATTTGTGTCAGTCATCAAATTATATCCAATAAACACAATAATATCGAACCAATCCAATTGAGCACCTGAACATTAAAATAAGAATTGTTAATTATCTCGCAAATTATATTATATGTACTTCATTTTACAACATATATTTCAGACATGAAAATATAAAGAAGTAAGTCATACCTATCTCAGATTCTTAAATACTTCTTTGTAAACAACATTTATAGTCTTGTTAGAAATTTGTCCTTCATCATCACATATAAGAATCTTCAAACCAGCTCGTAAAGTAACCCTTAAAATGACACCATAAAACTGTATCAAAATAAAAATAGGAAATAATTAAATATTTATTTTTTAAATGAAAAAAGTAAAATTGTTTCAACTTTTTCAACTTCGATAGTTCGATTGGAAGGGTAGGACCAATTTGGCATTTTTCATTTCTCAGGGACTAATTTGGTCTACATAATTTTTATCGGAGACCAATTTGAGTATTTACTTTTATAATAATATATTTTTAAAAAAATATTTGTATTATTAATATTAAAAGAAAACATATCTTCACAATTGCATAATATTATGGAAAATTATATTATCAAGCACATGTTTCCTTATTTATCTGACATCAAATCAGAATATTTTAAATAAATATTATATCACATTAATTTATATGATGATGTATTAATACTTTTCAGCTTTGTTTTTTAAAAAGCAAATACTATTAAGACATTTTTTTTGTGATTCACTATTAAGGTAATAATTATCATTTATTAAACATGCAATCTGTCTTTATATGAAATTCAAAATTATCCATTACTAATTTAATTGATGACCAAATCAATTAAAATATGAAATCAATTTGAAATTAAACTGGTATAACAAATCGAATCTTCAAATCAAATCGGTCATATGAATTAAACCTGCAAAACTACTAATAAAATTCATTAATTGTATTTTTATTTTTTTAATAAAAAATCGAGTCTTCAAATCAAATCAGACATAGGAATCAAACTTGCAAAATTACTACTAATGCAATTCGTTAATTGTATTTTTACTTTTTTTTAATTCAATTTTTTATTTTTATTATATTTTATTATTCATTATTCAATATTATCATATATTATTTTATCAACTCTGCTGATTGATTATTCAGGGTGAATGCGTGACTATTTGACATGAAATCAATTCATAGTAAATAATAATAATAATAATGGCTAACAAATCGTAATTTATGTCAATACCCTCAATTTAGGTTTTTAAATATAAACATATTTTGTCTCACTTTTTATTAAATCAAATAATAAGAAAAAAAACTTATTTTTTTATTTTTCTATCTAGACAGATATAAACTTCATCATTGTTTTATTTTTTGTTTATTTGTTTTTTATCTCTTGATTTTCTCTTCAAGTGTAGTAAAAGAGAATTAATAGGAATTAAATGAGACAGAGAAAATTAAAGAGGAGAGAGAAAAAATGAGGTGGTGCGAAGTAATGATTTTACCTCTGTTTTAGGCTAAAATTTTAGGCGAGATTTTAGTTCTTTCATATTAGCAATAACTTTTATATATAAAGATACTCGGTAGTTTTTTTAAAAAATAATATTTTTCTTTGTGTGCTTTTTTTAGGTTAAGTCGCTATTATTTAATTATAAAAACAGAAAAAGGGTATTTAATCTAATCTAATTCAGTAAAAAAATGGAATTTCACCTTTGAAAAATGAAAAGTCTCCAAGACGGAAGAAAGAGAGCCCTGCTGATCCTAAAGGTATTAAAAAAATTATTCATTAACAATGTAATATAAAATGTATTATTACCATTAAATACTACTATGATTTTATATAGTAATTTTCATTTTTTTAAAATTTTCAACCAATGCTTTGACGGATGAATATGAGAAATGTTATTTAAACATCAATTTGGGATACCAAAATTGACAATAATTTTGTTGATTAATGCAGTTCACACATTGATTAATAAAGTATTAAACTTGGTTAATAGATATACCAATGTGTTATAACTCATTAATTATCAACTAAATTTTATTAACCACGAATTTGAACATTATTAACCACAATTTTTATGTGTTCAAGTATAATCTACTACATGTATATCTAAACAACTAAAAAACGTGTTTAATGATGTTCAAAATCGTGGTTAATAAAATTGAGTTAATAGTTAATAAGTTGTGACTCATAATATATTTATTAATTAAGTTCAATGGAATACTTTGTTAACCACGTATGTAAATTGTATTAACCAACCAAATTAAAATCGATTTTTAGTATCCAATTTGAAGAAATAAGTCAATAACACAAGTGGACAAATATCATACAATTGAACGCAGAAACATTCCTTGACAAAGAAGTTTATGTTTCTGGAGCACGCTTGCTGTCGTGGGACACAAGGATCACATCCCTTCGTAGCCTTACTTTACTGCCAAAGGTGACAGCGCAACCTCAGTGAATGTTGATACTTACTCCCCCCCCATCCCATAACTTTGCTTGTTTAAAGTTTTGGTACATCAATTAAAAAATAATTAATTTAGATAAAATTTAATTAAAATATCCATAATAAATATATCACTTTTCAATACAAAATTTATTGAGAATTATTAACACCCCACTAAAGCTACCTATTAGTGATGCCCACTAAATTAATTACCCATCTTATATGAGTACTTAATTACTACTCCTTCCGTCCTTTATCTTTGGTTGTTTTAGCATTTGACACATAGATTAAGAAATCATTAATTTAGAAATAATTAGACTAAAATACCCCTATTTATTGTTTAATCACCTAGTAAATACAAAGGTGAATTAATGCATATTTTTTTTTTTTTGGTTACAAAAGAAAACAAAAGCAGACCAAACAAGAAAACAAGCCTAGCGCCTGACAAAAGTCACACCTATGGCATCAGCCATTAACAAACCATTCAACTCCATAGGTGGAGAAGACAACACCACAAAAGAAGCATCTCCACGAGCACCCATCTTCGCTAAAAAATCAGCACACTGGTTACCCTCCCGGAGAGTATGTTGCAACTGCACATCCCAATTACGCCGCAACATGTCTCTAATACTGGCAATCTCATTACCATACCTGTGAAAATCTTTATCACCTTCTCTAATAAGATCTAAGACATGAAGAGAGTCTGAGTAACACACAACCTGACGAACGCCCATATCCCAGCAAAGAGTAATACCATGCAAAAGAGCCATTATTTCTGCCTGAAGAATATTTGCATGACCCATAGAGCCATGGAAACCCCTCAAGAATTTACCTTCGTGATCCCTCATCAAACCTCCGAAGCCTGCCATGCCCGGATTGGTGAGAGCACTCCCATCCACATTAAGAGCAAAAGAGCCCGCCCTCGGCTTCAACCAAGACACCAGCCTAGGAAAAAGGAAAAAAGAGGTGCAACACGAGGACTTCCCAGGAGGTCACCCATCCTAGTACTACTCTCGCCCAAGCACGCTTAACTGCGGAGTTCTGATGGGATCCGGTGCATTAGTGCTGGTATGATCGCACCTAATGCATATTATTATTTAATCTAAGGCCATAGTGGAGAAAAAAAGCTTTCTAAAACAACTAAAGATATGAGACACAAAAAAAAAAAAAAAAGCTAAAACAACTAAAGATAAGGGACAGAGGGAGTATAATTTTGAAAGCTTGTTCTAAATATAGCCTCACATTAAATGTTTTACACCCACTTAACAGGGAATAGATAAACTTATACTACCTCCGTCCCCAAATATAAGCTCATTTTAACCAGAACACACAAATTAAGAAAAATAGTTAACTCATTTAATTTGTTTATAATATGTACTATTTTTTTAAAACTATTCTTCAATTATTGACTTAAGAGAGAGAAATAGGCACCCCATTTACTATTGACTACAAAAAAATGTAAATTAATTAGGGGGTATTCTTGTAAAAAATTAATTAAGAGGCCTATGAAAAGGAACAAATTTTTTCCTCAAAAGATCTTATATTTAGGGACGGAAGTAGTAGTAAACATTGAAGAAGGGTATAAAAATAACTTTAATAACGTTCAATTAATATACAGATTTTGCCTTCAAATTATCTCCCTTTTCCGATATGTAGGAACCAATGAAGCCCGGATACGGGTACGATACGACTAGAATACACGGATACGGAGAATTTTTAAAATTTAGGATACGATTGCGGCCGGGATAGGTTTAAATAAAACTTTTAAAAAATTATATAGATAAATTTTTAACAACTTACAGCACCTTCGGAAGAAGATGAAAGGAAAAACAATGAGTATGAACACGAACCCGTGGGTAACTCGCTCACAGAGGGAAACTCGCACCAAAATCTCGCGCACAGGGGGAAACGAAATCACGCCTTTCAAAGCGCATAGAAACACGAACAGGAGAGTGCCGGAAATAACGCAGTGCAGAGCGCCGCTATGGAGGAAACGAAACGCGCACAGGAGAGTGCCGAAAATCCTAACCCATACGCAACAGCGTCTCGCGCGAGAGAGAAAAACTCATGGTTTGAGGGTTTATGCTTCTTATGAGTGAAAGAGGTGGAGAAAGAAACGTCATTTCCTTGCCTAATATTTAAAAATATTGAGTAATAATATTTTAACATTTTAAAATACTGAGAAAGATGAGCTGTGATTGAGTAATATTTTAACATTTTTAAAAAAATATTAGCCTTGCCGTATCCCGAATGTTGAACGTGAACACAAGAAGGGGGGGTTGAATTGTGTTTACAAACTTTTCGTAAACTTTAAGTTAGAAACACTATAGAACACAAGTTTTTCAAAATTGTTTGTTTATCGGATGCTGGGTATAATCGGACGCTGGAAAAAGCAGTTTGATAAGACTTGTTTTTAACGCAGCAAGATAAAAATGAATAGAAAGCAGTAAAGCAGGAGACACAGAAATTTATACTAGTTCACTACCAAACTGATAGCTACGTCTAGTCCCTTCGTTCCTGAAGGATTTTCACTAGAATCAATCTGGTTACAATTTCCTCAAGAGTATTGTACTGTCACAACTTGAGAATAGTCTCAACTTCGCAAAACGACTCAAGACAGATCGAGCCTTTGAGGATACAAATTTTAACTAGGCCAAAACAACTTTTACAAAAGAGTTGAAGTACAGTTAAAATTAACTCTCACAGAGAGGATAAAAGATTAAGCTCAACTATAGAAAAACTTTCTTAAAGAAAGGGTCAGACGAGTTCAGTTCTGTAGTCCAGAGACTTAGCACGAGACTTGGTTGCTCACGAGCGTGCTTGTTCTCGATAAATATTTCAAAGATAATTTCAGAAGCTTTATCACAGTACGTTCGTTACTTCTTCAATGGATACCATGAGGTATATATAGGAGTTCCAAGGATATAACCGTTAAGGTAAAAATGGCTCCTTACCATTGAGTAAGGTAAATTCAAAATGCTGTCTCTTTCTTGCTTTGCAGAGAATATCCCAGTAGTACATGTTACCGTTTTTGTACTACCTTGCTTGTACGATTTTTGTCTTGTAGTTAAAGGTTTCACCTTTGATACCTCGTACAACAATTTTAGCGCTCAAGATCAATTTTGAAATCCGTTCCAGAAACTTCTGAGAGGTAGAGCAGCAACGTGACTAACACGTGATTAGAAGTGAGGTTCAGACGCTCGCTCAGAATCGGAAGTTCGGACGCTCGTTCAGAATCGGAAGTTCGGACGCTTGTAGCAATTGGATAAGCATAGTGTATAAAGAGGAAATTCCAGACGCTCACAAGGATGAGCCGGATGCTGACACATAGAATGAATCCTTCTCTTGAGAATTACTTTCTTCTTGCTTGAGTGGCTTAGAATATACGTATTATTAGTATCTGCACACTTCAAGAAATGTTAGAACATAAATTGTTCTCTTGTGAATACTTTGTTATCATCAAAATTAATGAGGGTCTAAACATCTCAATCGTTTAGGTTCCAACAATCTCCCCCTTTTTGATGATGACAAACATCTAAGGTAGATGAACAATTTGGTTTCAAAAAGACATTAAGGGTCTCCCCCTGAATTTAACAGTTTAGATATATATGAACAATTCAGGTTTTAAGGCAATTTTTGGTAAGCAAATTCATCTAAGTGATTATGAAAAAATCAGTAAATGTATCAGAGCATGTATTTAATAAAGTGAGATCGGATGCTGATTATATACCAAATAGATTGATTTAATCAAATATATTTCATTGTCTGAAAATTTATTAAACATTTTCATAGCACTAGATCAATGAATATTAGCGCAAAAAATGCTATGTTTGAAATGATATGCATGATACTTTTAGTTCCAGTGTATCCATCGGATGGTGGATAATCGGATTCTCACGTGTTCAATATACCTTTCTTTCGTGTTCATCATACCTTTCTTTTACTCCCCCTTTTGTCATCAGACAAAAAGAGTGTAAAAACACATCATAGTCAAAATAAGACTTAGAAAAATTTGAACAAAAGGCAGATAATTAGATCAAACATATTTATATATATATAATTGTATCAACCAAATAGATTTTATATCACACACAAGTAAAAAAAATCAAGGGTTTGGAAGAGGTGGAGGTGGGATATTGAGACGTTCGTAGAGTAGCTTCAGTGCAGTCTCTAGCTGAGTAACCTTCAAGTTTGTAGCCTTCATTTCTTCAAATTCTGCTTTGGGAATGGTGACTATTTCCATTGCAGAAGAAGAAGCAGAAGGTCCAGCTTCTGGTACAGATGCAGACTTCATCTTCTGATGCTCTGCTAGCACCCAGTTGGATAACTTCAGTCTCAAATCCTTCTTCCTTTGAGCTCTCAAGAAGAATGCATCATTTGGTATGACCCATTTGATGAAGTTTCCGAGTCTTTTGAGCTCGATTATGCGAATCGCCATTGATGCTTCACATCTTCTGGATAAAGCAAATGCAAGAAGATGGTTTCCCTATGAAGAACAACATCAGCTGTGTAAGAGTCAAACCTATTCCCAGCGTCTTCTCCCCATAAATTTCTGATAAAGACACTCAAAGCTTCACAGGTGAAGGAGAGTGCTTCATTTTCTGCCAGGTAGATTCTTCTCAGATTTTCCCTGTCATATTCTTCTAGCACAAGGGGGTCGAGGCGTGGTAATAAGGCTTTGGCTTTCCACGATTCAGACCATTGACTCCACTTAAACCCAATATCGAAGAGTTTGGTCACAGCAGCCCGTTGGTTATAGATCTTCATGCAGTCCAAGGGTCTGATTACTGAGCATCTGAACATATCATCGAAGTATACTGTTCCGAAGTTGATGTCAGTAACTTTGCTGATTTTCCCAACAGTAGGAATAGTGGCCTTTTCAAAGATTGCAAAGAACTTGAGGAGCCGCTTCTCCATTCATCTTTCTTGAGAAGTCAGGTAAAACCTTACGGCGTGATCCTCGAGAGATCTTGGCAATCTAAGTCGAGAGAAATCCTTAATATTGTACTTGGTAGGTGCCTTCTCATATTCCTTTAGCCCGATCTTGCTGAAAGGCTGCTTCCCCGGAGCGGGTTCCTTCCTTTTCCCAGGAATAGACCAAGGTAGCCACCTTTGTCTATCTGGTACTATCTTGACAGAGACAGATGATGGGTCTCGATATTGCCTTATAACTTCAAGCCTTTTCTGCTCAAGGCAATGTGCCATGAAGGCAGCTTCATCATCTGTGATCCACCTTCCACATTCTTCCAATGTGAGTGGTTCAGACTGAGGAAGGGATAGAGGAAGATCAACAGAGAAGGGAATTGCTCTGCTTCCTGAAGCTGGTCTCAACCTTCCTTTGAAAGACATTTGGACGTGATCATCTCCATCCTTGAAGGTTGCACTTATAGGATCGGCAATCTCCAATCTGGCAGCTCCAGAAGTGAAGGTTTTTAAATGCCAGGTTGAAGGACGGTTGTAGATGCTGTTATATATCTCATACTTTACAAACCGAGGTTTGTATGAGATATTTTTCTTTTCACCAGCGTCTGTTGGTTTTATGGTAAGGGTAAGTAAGGTGGGAGTGGCTTTGGTGATTTTGTAGGCTTTTGGTGAGTGGGGTTTGAAGGGATTTATGGGGGGTGTTTTGAAAAGTAGGTTAAAAGGATGAGAATGAAGCTTGGAAATGTATGTAGTGAGTGAAGTGTTTGGGGAAATTTGTGGTAGGTTAAGATTAAGTGTAGTGGATGATGGTTGGATAGGTTGTTTAGGGGCAATGGAGGTTTTCTGTTTAAGGGTTTGATGTTGTGGTGGTTGAGCAAAGGATAGTGGTGGAGCAGTAATGGTATCAGATGCAACAACAGATACAGATTCATCAGGAGAATTCAGTACCTTTGGTTCAGGTTCAGATTGCCTGACCGATCTTTTGAGCTTCTGTCTGGGGGCAGATGCTGGAGGCGGATGCTGAATGTCCTTCTTACATTGTCAGGATCACGAGGCGGCTTCTCGGCCGGCTTGCTCCTCTTTCTCGAACCTGGTGATGGGAACTCGGTCCTCATCTTACGGTTCTTCAACAAGAGGTGCATGAGCCACCTTCTGTTTTGTTCTTCTGGTCTCTCTCGAAGGAGACTCAGCAGTTCTTTTCTCACCAGGCCTTGAGCTTCTGGTGGTTTTCTTTTCCGCTTCCTCTTCCTATTGTTCAACTTTCACCTTCTTCATCATGGACCCGGTAAGCAATTTCATTCTTACCAGCCGTTGACTCCAAAAGTGTCGGGAATCACAATATTATCAAAGACCAAAATTTTTTGCCTTCTCCTGATCTGGTAAAGCAGTCAGCTTGTTTATGACCAGATTCTTGTCCATCATTTTGGTGAGCAAGACACCATACGGAATGAACTTGTAGGTATTCTTCTTGTCAAAGAACACCTTTTCTTGAGTTGACTAGAGCATTGAAGCGAGGTTGTTGTGGATTAACCTTGGCGGAGTTCACCTTGTTTCCACCATGAAATGTCTCATGATGAACTTCTGCTCGTAGTTGACAATGTCACTAGAGCCAGCCCTCAACAGGACGCTCTTGGTGATTATTTTATGAAGAACTCTGAAATGGCTTTTCAGATTCTTGGCAGTAGGTGTTTCACCAGATTCTTTCACCGCCGGTAGTTCTCAAACAGATCATTGTTGACGCTTCTCAATCCCATGAAATGCGCCACCATTACGAATAAAAGACAATGCCTTCACACGGACACCCAAAGTGACTTGTAAATATTTTTGATGGAAAAAATAAACTTGAAACCTTTCACTTTGTTCCTTCAAAGATGCCACCTTTATGTAGCGAACGTTACCCCAAAGTTCTTTAATCGCGATCACCGTAACCTCAACCTGATTCCAAAAGAAATCTGTTCCCGACCCATTGCCTTGAATCCATTGAAGAAGTCGAAGCCATAGAGCTTGAAGTTTTCCAAATCAACTCGATTTTCTAACAGGACTTTTCCTTCAGTCATGGTGTTATAGATAGCTGTATATTCAGATGTTGTTACTCCAGCCATGAGTGCAGTTGAGAGAAGGAGGTGATGAAGGTTTTAGGGTTTAAGCACACACACAGAGAGAGAGAGGGAAAGAGAGAACGAGTACAGTTTTGCAGAGAACACAGAGTGAGCGAAAAATGTGGAGTAGTGGGAAAGTTAAAGGAGAATGGTACAGTTATTTTTCAAAAATATCGCTTCGTATTCTCTTATAAAAATAAATCAAAAAGAAAATAAAGATTCGCTTTTTCATTAAATGCGAACGCCAAAATAAAAGTAAAAGATTTTATCGAAGAACGTAAATAATCATGACTCAGTAGGTATGATGAGACGCTTGAGTCCTTAACACGTGTGACACGTGTGGGTGTGCTCGGACGCACGCAACCGACTTACCGGATGATGAGTTATGATGCGTATGACAGATAAGATCTTTGATGCACATACATGCTTATGTCATATCGATGCTGAGATTTAGTTTATCATCGACGCCGAGATTAATCATTCTTTTATAAGATGAAAGTTTAAATTTCTTCTTATAAAATTGAATCTATCTTCAAGGGGTTTTGTAAATATGTCACCCACCGATGATCGGTGTCTACAAATTTTATTTCTAAAATACCCTTACGAACATAGTCTCTTATAAAATGATGCTTAATCTCAATGTGCTTTGCTTTAGAATGCAATATAGGATTTTTAGTAAGACATATGGCAGATGTATTATCACAGAAGATAGGAATGTTACTCTCTTTTATCAAGTAGTCTTCAAGTTGATACTTCATCCACGAAGTTGAGAAGCGCAACTTCTTTCTTGAGATGTATTCACTTATCGTTGAGAGTGCTATTGTGCTTTGCCTTTTGCTTGACCAAGACACAAGATTAGCTCCAAGGAATTGGCAACCTCCACTTGTGCTTTTTCTTTCAATTCGATCTCCAGCAAAATCAGCATCACAGAAACCTACTAATTGGTAATCTTTTGATTTCTTATAAAGCAAACCAAGATTAGTAGTTCCTTGTAAATATCTAAATATTCTTTTAACAAAGACTTAGGTGTGATTCTCTAGGATCCGATTGAAACCTAGCACCGCAGACAGGCCATTGAACATAATATCAGGTCTTGAAGCCGTAAGATAAAGTAGAGATCCAATCATACCTCTGTATAGCTTCTGATCTACCTTCTTACCAATTTCATCTTTACTCAGAGAGCAGGTAGGATGCATAAGCGTGCTCATCGGCTTGCAATCCAGCATCTTGAATTTCTTCAATAATTCTTTGATGTATTTGCTTTGATGAATATAAATACCATCACTGCATTGCTTGATTTGTATTCCAAGGAAGAACTTCAATTCTCCCATCATGCTCATCTCAAATTCAGCCTGCATAAGCTTAGAAAATTCTTTGCAAAGATTTTCATTAGTGGCTCCAAAAATAATATCATCAACATATATTTGAACAAGTATGAAATGCTTGTTTGAGGTTTTTCTGAAAAGAGTAGTGTCAACTAAACCTCTTGTAAATCCATTTTCCATTAAAAAGGAACTTAGTCTATCATACCATGCTCTGGGAGCTTGCTTAAGACCATATAGTGCCTTTTTAAGTTTAAAAACATGTTCAGAAAATTCAATATCTTCAAAACCAGGAGGTTGTTTAACATAAACTTCTTCAGTTATAAAACCATTTAGAAAAGCACTTTTCACATCCATTTGATATAAAGTTATCTCATGATGTGCTGCAAATGATAGTAAAATACGAATAGCTTCTAATCTTGCAACAGGTGCAAAAGTTTCAGTGAAATCAATACCTTCTTCTTGTGAGTAGCCTTGAGCAACTAACCTTGCCTTATTTCTCACAACTTTACCGTCTTCATCAAGCTTATTTCTGAATACCCATTTAGTACCAATAGCTTGCTTATCTTCTGGTAGAGTGACTAGCTTCCAGACATCATTCCTTTGGAACTGATTTAACTCATCTTGCATAGCTAGAATCCACCCTTCATCTTCCAAAGTTTGATCAATCGTCTTAGGTTCCATCTCAGAGAGAAGTGCAAAATCAGCATGCTCCTTGAAGGAGGATCTGGTTCGTACTTTGTCACTAGGTTCTCCTATGATTTGATCTTTTGGATGATTGGTTTTGTACTTCCAGCTTTTTCTTGCTTGACTTCCGCCGAGTCGAATTCTTCGTCTTGTCACCAGGATGATGAAGATGTATTTTCACCGTCTGGCTTTTCACCGAGGTTTAAATCTGAAAATAACTCATCTAGCTCGACATTGCGATTGTCGGCTTGTTATCATCAAACTTGACATGAATGGACTCTTCAATCACAAAGTTTCTTTGTTATATACTCTAAAAGCTTTAGATCTTTGAGAATATCCCAAAAAGATTCCTTTGTCAGCCTTGGAATCAAACTCACCAAGCTGATGTTTAGGATTCAGCATATAACAAATACAACCAAAAGGATGAAAGGAAGAAATGTTTGGTTTTCTTCCTTTCCACAATTCATAAGAGTCTTATTCAAAATAGGTCTTATATCACTTCTTTTTTGACTATAACAAGGTGTGTTTCCTGCTTCTGGCAAAAAATATTTTGCAATATCAGTTCCATTGTTCATGGTCCTGGCCATTTCCTGGAGGGACCTATTTTTCCTTTCTACAACACCATTTTGTTGAGGTGTTCTAGGAGAGGAGAAATTGTGGGAGATGCCATTTTCTTCACAAAATTTTTGAAAGTTCTCATTTTCAAATTCTCCCCCATGATCACTTCTAATAGAGGAAATGCAAATGCCTTTTTCATTTTGAACTGATTTGCAGAAAACAGTAAATACCTTATAAGACTCATCCTTGTGGGAAAGGAATTTAACCCATGTCCATCTAGTAAAATCATCCACAATGACTAAACCATATTTCTTTCCAGTTAAAGAGGCTGTCCTTGTGGGACCAAAAAGATCAAGATGTAAAAGTTCAAGTGGTCTAGAAGTTGAAACAACATTTTTTAAATGAAAGGAAGTTTTAACTTGTTTTCCTTTTGGACAAGCTTCACAAAGGGCATCAGATTTGTACTTAAGATTTGGTAAGCCTTTAACAAGATTGTGCTTGTTTAATTTTGAGATTAATCTCAAGTTGGCATGACCCAATCTTTTGTGCCAAATCCATTTCTCATCTTCAACCGATATAAGACACTTAACATCTTGTTTTTCAAGTTCAGAAAGATCAACTTTATAAACATTTTATTTCCTCTTTGCTGTAAAGAATATAGATCCATCGTTTTTGCTTTTTACTAAACATCTAGTTTCTGTAAAGATGACTTCATAACCATTGTCACATAATTGACTTATGCTCAATTGATTATGTTTCAGTCCTTCAACATATAAAACATTATCAATAGAAGGAAGAGAGCCTTTACCTATGCGACCAATACCAACTATTTTACCTTTCTGGTTTCCTCCGAAACCAACGAATCCAGCTTCTCTAGATCTTAGTTCTTGGAACATATGCTTTTCTCCCGTCATGTGACGCGAGCATCCACTGTCTAAGTACCAAGACTGGTGTGTTGACTTTGTTGCTAAGCATGTCTGCAACATAGACTATTTTATCTTTAGGTACCCATATCTTTTTGGGTCCTTTCTTGTTAGTTCTTGAAGGAGGCTTATCCTTCTTAGTTTTAAAAACATTACATGCACTTTTCAAATGACCAGATTTACTACAATAAATACAATGTAAGCATTTACTATGGCTATGGGATTTATCAGATGCTGAATTATTTTCCAAAAGGGTTTCATCTGGTATATAGCCAAGACCATGAGTTGTCGTTTTACTGACACCCCAGATCATTGAAGCTTGCTTGCTTCGAGTTACACTCTCTGCAAGAAACTTTTGAAATGCTTGTTCATAGTCATTTGATTTGCGATTAGATCGTCTGTAACTACGTAACTCTTAGCTTGAGAGCTCTCGACTTCTGGTTGCTTGTTAGCTTCCAGACGCGGTTATCAACCGACGCTGATTTTCGCCACTGGTTCTCTTCATCGAGTCTGAGTTTTCATTACGTAAGGAATGAAAATCTTGTGATAGTTTTAAAAATTTCTTTTTCAAGTTCTTATACTCGGTATAGAGAGTGGCAGAGTCCTTAAGAAGATCATCAAAAGCAAGTTGAAGTTGAGTAGGAATCATATACTATTACCTCTTCAACATCTTCTTCCGACTCAATGTCGATTATGCCGCCATGAGGGCAATGTGAGCTTCTTCTTTATCTTCCTCGAGGAGGATAAGTCAAGATCTTCCCATGTTGCCATGAGACCTTTCTTCTTTTTCTTGAAGGAGCTTCTTGTGGGCTTTTCTTTAAGATTAGGACACTTGATTTGAAATGTCCAGGCTTCTTACATTCGTAGCAAATGACTTGGGCTTTGTCCTTGTCTTTGCTCTCCTTCTTGTCCTTTGAATCTTTCTTAGAAACTTCCTTCTAAAGTTTCTTTTCTTCCACATTCTCTGGATCTTCTTAGATATGAATGCAAGCTCATCATCTGATCCATCGTAGTCTCCTTCGAAGTTTCATCATCCGATTCTTCTTCTTGACCAAAAGCTTTAGAAGTACTAGGTTTATGTTGATTAACTTTTAAAGCAATAGACTTACTCTTCTTGGTAGGTTCTTCTTCATTTAGCTCAAGTTCATGAGCTTTTAGGGAACTCATAAGATCTTCAAGCCAGAAGAACATTCAGATCTTTTGCTTCTTGAATAGCGGTGACTTTGGGTCTCCACCGCCTTGTCAAGCTTCTCAAAATCTTTCTCACATGATCGGGTGTGGTATAACTTTTTCCAAGGGCTTGCAACCCATGAACAAGTGTTTGGAATCTTCCAAACATAGTTTCAATGTTTTCTCCATCTTCCATTTTGAATAGTTCATATTGGCGAACCATCATGCTAGCCTTCGTTTCTCTTACTGGGCACAACCTCATAAGACAACACAAGAGAATCCCAGATTTCTTTGGCGATCAAACTTGCCACATTTATCATTTTCTTTTCTCGTCATAGCACAGATGAGAATAACCGCCCTCTGGTTGGTTTGATATCTCTTTTACGATCATCGGACTGGCTTTTCCTTGATATTGCAACGCCAAGGGCATTAGCGGGAAGAATGTATCTGCTTTCAACTATATCCCACAAATCAAGACTTTGTGCCTCAAGGAATGCTTTCATCTTATCCTTCCAGTAATCAAATTTTTCTCTATTGAATAGAGGAGGACGGTTCATATGACCACCTTCAGTAGACATGTTCACAATATAGAATCTTTTCTCTTGACACTGTTAAGTGCTCAACCAAGAGGCCGAGCTCTGGTACCAACTGAACGTGAACACAAGAAGGGGGGGTTGAATTGTGTTTACAAACTTTTCGTAAACTTTATGTTAGAAACACTATAGAACACAAGTTTTTCAAAATTGTTTGTTTATTGGATGCTGGGTATAACCGGACGCTGGAAAAAGCAGTTTGATAAGACTTGTTTTTAACGCAGCAAGATAAAAATGAATAGAAAGCAGTAAAGCAGGAGACACAGAAATTTATACTAGTTCACTACCAAACTGATAGCTACGTTTAGTCCCTTCGTTCCTGAAGGATTTTCACTATAATCAATCTGATTACAATTTCCTCAAGAGTATTCTCATCACAACTTGACAATACTCTCAACTTCTCAAACGACTCAAGACAATCGAGCCTTTGAGGATCTGACCTTAACTAGGCCAAAACAACTTTTACAAAAGAGTTGAAGTACGATTAAAATTAACTCTCACAGAGAGGATAAAAGATTAAGCTCAACTATAGAAAAACTTTCTTAAAGAAAGGGTGGCCTGACGAGTTGATTACGTAGTCCAGAGACTTAGCACGAGACTTGGTTGCTCACAAAAGCAGTGCTTGTTCTCAGTAAATATTTCAGCAGAATTTCAGCAAGCTTTATCACAGTACGTTCGTTACTTCTTCAATGGATACCATGAGGTATATATAGGAGTTCCAAGGATATAACCGTTAAGGTAAAAATGGCTCCTTACCATTGAGTAAGGTAAATTCAAAATGCTGTCTCTTTCTTGCTTTGCAGAGAATATCCCAGTAGTACATGTTACCGTTTTTGTACTACCTTGCTTGTACGATTTTTGTCTTGTAGTTAAAGGTTTCACCTTTGATACCTCGTACAACAATTTAGCGCTCAAGATCAATTTTGAAATCCGTTCCAGAAACTTCTGAGAGGTAGAGCAGCAACGTGACTAACACGTGATTAGAAGTGAGGTTCAGACGCTCGCTCATAATCGGAAGTTCGGACGCTCGTTCAGAATCGGAAGTTCGGACGCTTGTAGCAATTGGATAAGCATAGTGTATAAAGAGGAAATTCCATACGCTCACAAGGATGAGCCGGATGCTGACACATAGAATGAATCCTTCTCTTGAGAATTACTTTCTTCTTGCTTGAGTGGCTTAGAATATACGTATTATTAGTATCTGCACACTTCAAGAAATGTTAGAACATAAATTATTCTCTTGTGAATACTTTGTTATCATCAAAATTAATGAGGGTCTAAACATCTCAATCGTTTAGGTTCCAACAAATGTATCTGTGCATATCCGAGGCGTATCCATATGTTAATGCCGCATCCTAGCCAATAAATGCCTTATCCCAGCCGTATCCCAACCGTATCCGTGACACCCTTTGAATATTTTCTATTCCCTTTCGTTTCTATTAAGAATCTATATATTCTTATTTTTTTATACTATACTATTTTTATTTACTAGACTATTGTTAATATATTTGAATATATTAACATATAGACTAGGAATATTATATTCCTATTTTTCTATTTTCTTTCTTATTTTTATATAAATATAAAAATATTATTATATTTAGTTAATATAGATATTATTGTTGGAACCTAAACGATTGAGAAGTTTAGACCCTCATTGATTTTGATGATAACAAAGTATTCACAAGAGAACAATTTATGTTCTAACATTTCTTGAAGTGTGCAGATACTAATAATACGTATATTCTAAGCCACTCAAGCAAGAAGAAAGTAATTCTCAAGAGAAGGATTCATTCTATGTGTCAGCATCCGGCTCATCCTTGTGAGCGTCTGGAATTTCCTCTTTATACACTATGCTTATCCAATTGCTACAAGCGTCCGAACTTCCGATTCTGAGCGAGCGTCTGAACCTCACTTCTAATCACGTGTTAGTCACGTTGCTGCTCTACCTCTCAGAAGTTTCTGGAACGGATTTCAAAATTGATCTTGAGCGCTAAAATTGTTGTACGAGGTATCAAAGGTGAAACCTTTAACTACAAGACAAAAATCGTACAAGCAAGGTAGTACAAAAACGGTAACATGTACTACTGGGATATTCTCTGCAAAGCAAGAAAGAGACAGCACTTTGAATTTACCTTACTCAATGGTAAGGAGCCATTTTTACCTTAACGGTTATATCCTTGGAACTCCTATATATACCTCATGGTATCCATTGAAGAAGGAACGAACATACTGTGAAAAAGCTTGCTGAAATTCTGCTGAAATATTTACTGAGAACAAGCACTGCTTCTGTGAGCAACCAAGTCTCGTGCTAAGTCTCACGGACTACGTGAACTCAGCGTCCGACCCTTTCTTTAAGAAAGTTTTTCTATAGTTGAGCTTAATCTTTTATCCTCTCTGTGAGAGTTATTTTTAACTGTATTTCAACTCACTTGTAAAAGTTTGTTTTGGCCTAGTTAAGGCTGTATCCTCAAAGGCTCGACTGTACTGAGTCGTTTTGAGAAGTTGAGAGTATTGTCAAGTTGTGACAGTAGAATACTCTTGAGGAAATTGTAATCAGATTGATTATAGTGAAAATCCTTCAGGAACGAAGGGACTAGACGTAGCTACCAGTTTGGTAGTGAACTAGTATAAATTTCTGTGTCTCCTGCTTTACTGCTTTCTATTCATTTTCATCTTACTGCGTTAAAAACAAGTTTTATCAAACTGCTTTTTCCAGCGTCCGTTTATACCCAGCATCTGATAAACAAACAGTTTTGAAAAACTTGTGTTCTATAGTGTTTCTAACTTAAAGTTTACGAAAAGTTTTTGAACACAATTCAACCCCCCCTTCTTGTGTTCACGTTCAATTATTTCTTTATTGATAATCCCTGATCAATTTCCTTTCATAGTATCATACACCCAGGGAAAGTTGATTCCCCGTTGCCTCATTGAAAGAAAGATGTCCTAAACCACTAGACGATGGGGGCATACTTGCCCAACCACCATTATACTATGTTCATATTATGAACAGTTTTTTGAAATTGTCAATATAATGGAATGATATGATTCGATCAGAAGGATCTTTCGAGCTTTTAGAATTCCATAAAATTTTGATTATTTTTATCACAAATTATTTTCCTTGGTTAACAATAGTTGTAGTTTTGCTAATAGCTGGAGGTTCTTTAATCTTCTAATTTCCTCATACGGGAAATAAGGTAATTAGATGGTATAGCATTTGTATATGCTTAATCGATCTTCTTCTAACAACCTATTCATTTTGTTATCATTTCCAATTGGATGATCTACTAATTCAACTGACGGAGAATTATAAATGAATCATTTTATTTTTATTTTTACCGTCTCCCGATTCGTTTTTATTGACTAGAATGTAACTTAGCCGCAAATCAGCTAACTCCACAACAGTGATTCCCTTTTCTTCAAGCGATTACGCCAAGAAAGGAACTCTGTTCCTCAGCTATGGGTCCCTTAACTCACTCTAGAAAGGGTTAAGTAAGTGAACTAAGATAAAAACATAAAGTGCGACTGAATAAACTTGAGCGAAAATAAGTTGTTTGTATTGATTGATGTGTTTAAAATTATGTACAACTTGAGTATTTATAGTAACAACTAAGAACTACCCCTATTTGCCACGTTTTGCTGGCTAACAATGATAAACTACTAGTTGACAGTTATTCGGCTGAGTAATGTCATGCTCCACTGGCCACGATCCTAAAATCTAGGCGCATTATCACTTCATGGCCACGTTTTCAACTTGCGGTCTTCTCAGCGTGGATCTTATCCTTGGTTCCTTCGCTCAGCTCCCAAAAACTTGGAGATAATCTTGACTTTAATTAATTTTGAATTTAAATTAACTCAAAATTAACCTCCCCTCATTCGGCTCCTGGAGCAATTTCAAGAACCTGACCTAATAAGTGACTTCATGCTAGCCCAATGGGCCTAATATCTTCAATTCAACCCAGTAAACCCAAGGCCCATATCTAGCTCTTAGTTTCCTACTTGCAGCTCAATTAGCTGTAGATTCGGTTATCTTGTGATTCGACTAACCTCCAATTGACTAGTTTCCTTACTTCGGCTACTGTTGGATTCGGCTGATACTTAGGAATATTTTGGGTGTAAACAATTGCCCCCTGCGCTGCTTTTTGCCGTAAAACTTTAGGTTTAGGCTGAGACGGCGTAATGATTATTGTCAAATCGCCATTTTAATCATAAATGCTAAATTATCCGTTTGTAACAACTTTTTAAATAGTGCAACAGCTAAATTTATCTCATCTGATTTACTCGCATCGCATCTTATCAACAACGATTAGCTTTTCCTTTAAATACTCCCTAGCCGAGTTACCATTTTCCACTTTCTGCAAGCCCTAATTTCCTGTAGCTTTACCCCCTTCATTGCAATTTCTCTTTTACCTGCGATCAAAACCAAAATGTCTTCTGCCTCTGACTCTCAGAACCAGTCTTACGAGCATGATGGTGAACAATCATCTTCTTCTGTGAGCAATGAACGTTCACCAAGCCCTCCTGCAGCTCTCAATTCCAATTTTCAATCTCCTCTATTTGAGATTCAGGATTTCGTATCCTTGAATCCATCTACTTCAAAACTGGAAGAAGGAGCTATCTTTTTGAAGGAGTACATAGCTCTGTCTCTGTATACTTTACCAATCTCTTGTGATTGGTTTACCACCAAGTCTAAACCAACTGACCTCCGTTCCTGGCCTCGTTCGACTCAACCCTATATTGACTGGGTTAATCGGCTGAAGGAGGCCAAAGCTGATAAATGGAAGGAGTGGGGCCTCTATGACATAATTATATTCCACGCAGGACATTCCTCTCAACTTGGAGCTTCTTTATGGCTTCTTTGGCTTTTGGTGTGTTTCCACCAACACCTTCATTTTCCCTTGGGGAATGATTACTCCCACTCTTCTTGATGTTGCAGCTATTGTGGGACTCCCAATCACTAGAGATGATGTTCCTTCTCTCTATTCTTTTCCTGTTCCAGAGCTAGGATTCAACTTCTCCAAGAGTACTTCTGGTTACTCGAACTTTCTTGCTCATAATGCTAAGACAAGAGGAGCAGTGACTGATGGTGAGCACAATGCTTTCCTCCTCTACTGGTTAAACAAGTATTTTCTTTGCTCTAGTTCCATTGTTGTGGTGCAAGAGCTACAACTGTACGTGGCTCTTGCCAACTCAGATAACAAGCTCTCTTGGGAAACTATCTTCCTCTCATACCTCTACCGCTGCCTGTTTACCATTCTAAATCGGCTGTAGAGAGGAGAAGACATCAAGAATGTCCAGGGACCTCTTTGGTTCCCTCAACTCTGGATAATGCTCTACTTTCCAAAGTTCATTCATGCACGTTTTAACCCCAGCTCTCTCCCTCGGAATGTGAGCATTTTGGGGACTCAACTTAGGCTCACACCTTGAGAAACTACTTATGCCTTTAATGCGGCTGAGAAGCTCTTTAATCTCACCCGTTTAACGGCTGACTGGCGCCCTGTCTTGGAGAAGGCATTGGGCTTTTTTGGATCTTTTCAACAGATGAGCCTCTCCCAATCAACCAACAGGATGAGGTGGAGCTAAACTGGAGTGCAGTTTTCACAGCTCGTGATCTACTTTGTGGCCTCAAGCCCACTTCAAGGAACAACAAATCATCTGCAGAGTTCTATTACCCCAACTGCGTGGCTAGACAGTTTGGGCTTCTACAGTATGTGCCCTTGCCATATGACTCCAAAGTTGGGAGTCTTGGAAGGCTGGCATTTTCAGCTAATGATGTGATGGAAGTGACTATGTTGCGGCTCAGACAAGTGCACTTGATCTAACTCGTAATAAAAGTGGAGTATAATTAGGACTCCGAATGTCGAACCCACAGAGAATGAGCAAGTACTAGTGAATTATAATTCTATCCTATTAGGCGAGCAATTGTTGTAATTAAGTGATGTGCGCAATTGAAAGTAAAGCAACAACGGATTAAGTGTAAGAACGATTTAACAAGTTATGGGAAACCTAGGGGGAACCGGGTTCACCTATACTCTACCTTTAAGTTCATAAATCAATTAATAAGAGTTATCTATCATGCAAGAGCACTAACCGTCCACTCTAAATTACTAATGGCTATCCTCGCGTACAGTAGCCTTCCTCCCAACTAATTATTCCGTGGTCCAGGAAATAACTAAGGAAAAGATCATTAAGTTTAGGTGGGTTTGTTAACTTAATAACTGATTAGAAACAAGCCCTAACCTATTCGGCATATAGTGCGAGTTCTTATATCCTATGGTTCCGTTAACTAAATCATGACCTTGTTATCACAATTAAGTCAACTAAGTAAAGGGTGGTCAAGCCTTATAGGATTAAGCACAATAAAGATAAAATACTCATGCAATCAATAGATACTCATATAATTAAAGAACAAAACATCAAAGGCATTGTAAAGGATCCCCCATCACCCCTAGTGATGGGTTTAGCTACTCATTCCTAATGATAATAACATAAACAATAATATAATTTCAGGACAATCCATAACAAGAGAATAAATTCTAAACCGGGACACCCTTTCGGTATGACAGCAGTCCTTAAACACGTTCTTCGCGTCCTCACAAGCTCCGGTAGTGAATCAAGATGGTACCAAGCTTCAAGGAGACAAGAAATCTTTGGAATGTGGCAAGGGTTTGCTATCAGCTTTCAATTGGGGGCTCTTGACTTTGAATGTCGTCAAAAGGTCTTTGTAACATGTTCAGCGCCCTTATTTATAGAGTAGGCTGCGAATTAGGTTTTCAGGCTTCAAATCTGCACTAATTAGGGACGGGGTACGGCCGTACCATTTATATACACGGACGTACCGAGCTTAGAAGATGACGTTGACCCGTACCCGTGCATGTTGTTGCCCTGACATCATTTGTGTACGGCCATACTGACTTGGACACGGCCGTAATGGACTAATTTATCGGCGCCAGGTGGTACAAACTGAGGGGGCACACCCTTACATGGTTTTTGCTCGAGGTACGATCGTACCGTTGGTAGGTCAGGCCGTACTGCTTGTCCAGTAGTGCTAAAACTCTCCAAAACTAGCCAGTTTTCGGTCCTTTTTCGCATCTTTTGCTCCAAGTGGTGTCTTCATGATAACTCTGCATAATAAGACATAAATCAATATCTTTGTGCATTATTTAGCGCAAAACAGTGTAATTAGATACTAAAAATGCCCTATAAATATAGACAAATTGGTGTGTTAACACATCTCCACACTTGAACTTTGCTTACCCTCAAGCAAACTACTTGGGTAATTATAGTAAGAAAAACTAATTCTACTGAATAGGGGCAGAAAAATAAGTGAGACAACAATATGACATCACCAAAACATGTAGTAAATAGAATACCCAATTAGAGGTGTAAATTCAAGTAAGATGACAATCTGTGATTTTAAGTCACACTCTCATCAACCTCAAAGTATTTGTAGGTATAGTCATTAACACTCAAATTTTTCAAATGAAACGACGTTACCATAGGCTTGTATTAGAATCTATAAGACATGCAAAAGAGGAAATAGGGTCTTTCATTGGTTGTAATGGGGCCAAGGTAATATTGTTTGGTGGGATAAAAGAAAGAAAAAGTCATGCAATGGATTAGAAACAAATTAACCAAAATAAACAACCTAATTCTTTTCACTTTCAAGAGCAGGCAATAATCCCAATTTTTCAAGGAAAATATTTTTTCTTTTTAGCAGATTGTGGAGGCATGAGCATTATCACAATTTTTTTTCTTTTCTCTTTTTTTTATTTTTACTCTTTTTCTTTTTCCTTTCCTCCTTTCATGCATTTATGCAGCAATCAATCATTTTTAATAATTAGGAGGGGAACAAATTGATATAAGCCTTCTTTTCTTTATAACTAAATAAAAGGGATTTTTGCAACATTATTCAATAAGTTTTTGCCACTAATTGCTCTCAAATGAAATTTTTCCAAGGTTGACTTCACAGAAGATAGTCAAAAATAAAGAAGGGTACCAAAGAAATTAAACATAAAACTTTTAGGCTCAAAAGTGGGCAACTAGTGGGATAATAAAATCAAATAGTAGTGGCCTGAAGAATTCCTAAAATTTGCCCCTTTCCAAATTCACATACAAATAAATTCATATTCGCTTCTTAATGGTGTCAGCACAAGTTCTAGGATGCACAAATCATGAAAAATATCACTCAAACAAAGAAGAGAGACAAAAGTATGATGTTGCCTCTTATTTCAGGCTCAAAACTCACATTTAATAGCTACACAGAAAGTCAAATTTATAGAACTTCAAAGCTAATTTTTAGCAAATTCTAAAACTAGCAACGAATTGATTCAATCAGAAGTTGTCAATAAAAAAAATTGTATAGCCCCTAAATCAGCAAAAATTTAAAGTTCTTTTATAATTGTAAGCAGTTATAAGCATAGCCAAGTAATGAGCATTATGTAAAATTTTCTCCCCACATTTATTTCTAGCAGTGTCCCCACTGCGACTATTTCAAAGCAAACACAACAATATAAGATAAAATTTAAAAATATGTGCTATAAAAGAATGTGGAAAGAGACTCTCTTCTGTAAAATATCACGAGCAAATTGGATGGGGATATTGGCAAATATTCTGTTTCCTTATCGCAATACCAATGGAGCTGGTACGCAGCGGAAGAACTGTGCAACACAAGACTAAAAAGATTTAGAAGCATAATAATAAAATATATAAAAATAAACTAAAAATAAAAGCAATAAAATAAAATGTATGTCCTAGGAGTGTGCCAAAATATATACATACACTACAAGAAATCACGGGTATACCGACGGCCTTATACCGACGGCTTGAGGCCGTCGGCGAGAAGACGGATTTTCCGACGGCTCTGCCCGTCGATAAATCCAATGCGGCGTACCGTGGACTTACCGACGGGCCAAGCCGTCGGAAAATCCGTGTTCTCGCCGACGGCCTCAAGCCGTCGGTAGAAGGCCGTCGGTATACCTGTCACAAGTTTTCGTTTTCCCGCTTTTATGACATACCGACAGCTTTAACCCGTCGGTATTTGAAAAAGACCGTCGGTAATCCCGAGAAATTTTCCGACGGGTGAAGCCCGTCGGTAAGGTTAATATGGCCGTCGGTAACGTCCGGATACAACCGCATTTAAAGCCCTTCTTCCCTTCCTCGTTTCACTTCTCCTCTCGCTTTCCCAAAGATCGCTCGCCGCCACACGCTTCCCTTCGCACTGCTATCTTTCCTAACCCAAACTAAGCGCAACAAAATGAAAACGCACGCTTCCCTTCAGTTTCCCTTTGCATTGTTCGCTCCCTTCACTGCGGCTTCTTTCGTTTTTTTCCCTCTCCGCCGCCGTGCCTCCTCTATTCCGTCGGCCCCACCATCCTAGCTTCCACAGACAAGAACGTCGGCGCCCCTCTCTTCCATCGACAACCAGCAACCAACCAACCTTCTCATTATCTTCGTCGCCTCTATTTTGCGCACATCCATAAACGCCGGCCCGCGACTACTTTTTCCGACGAGTTAAACAGCCGGTGCCACCTGCGACTTTGAGCAACGTGGTGTCTAGCCTCTCCACTCCAGGCGTCCAGGTACTTCTGTAAATTTGTGGTTCTGTGTAAAAATTTGTCATTTGATTGTCAGTAAGTTGTTGCAAATGCATCGAAATTATCCACAAATTTGATGAACTTATTTGAGTATCTTTACTGTACTGTGTTCACAAAAGCATACCCTGATGCCTGTCCCTCCATAACTTTCTATTCTTTCAAGTTTTTTAATGTGTCCCAGTACCCTGTACCTGGCAATAACTTGAACTAGATGACACTGGTGTTTTTTTTTCCTAAGCTTGGCTTAGGTAAGAAAGGTGCCTAATATGATACAGCACTTCCCCTGGTTCATGATAAGTGTAAAATCTTGAGGCCAACTCTTGTAAGCATGGTGAGCCATCTTTGGTGGCGTGAATGGGTCCCCTTTCTTACGTGGTCCAAGTTGAACCTCTCTTTGCAATGCTTTGGAGTTTTTAAATGGATATTAAGTTGGAGAATGCTAGATATACACACTCTTCAACACACACTATAATCATTCTTTTTTATAAAAAGTCAACATATTTATTACCTCAAAAATTGATCTTTTTAAAAGTTTGTTGAATTTTTAAGAATGAACCAATCATAAAGAATGCATTGAAGAGTATGTCAAAAACAATTGTATTGTTAGCATTCCTCAAGTTTGATTATAAGCAATTGAAATCTATAATACATCGACCAACTGTAGGTTTGTTATTGCAAGGTTGTACTTCTTGATTCCCACATTAAGGTTGTACTTCCAGATACACCACGTCTCTCTCTCACTCTCACCGATTCAGCCACCGTGGATCGCCACCACCATTACGTGGCGCGCCACCTCTCTCCTCTCCTCTGCTCCACCGCGCCACTTCAAGAGGTACAACAAAATTCAATGGTATTCTTTTGGACAATTGCACTTAATATTTATGCTTTTATCCCCTTCTTTTGTTAAGTTTCATATATGTACGCACAGACAACAATTAAGCACATTATGAACAGAACAATGCAAATGAAAAAGTTAATATTAAGGTTGTTGATCGACTTTTACCTCTTCAGGACATTGCTTGTCCCGACTTTTAATATAATAGTAGCCGTCTTTGTATTTTGAATTTTTGTTTCATTGTCTAAATTGATTGATTTTCTGTTTATATATCTTAAGCTTTAAGGATGATTCATTGCTTGACAATTTGCATCTTTCATGATCTTTATCATTTCAACCAAAAACCTAGCTTTGGCCTATGCTCTATGGCCTCGCCTCGTTGACGTTGTCGCTACCGTCGTGATTGCGTGTGCCATTTACTGTAGAAAGAGTGATAGAAGAGGCGAACATCCATTTGATTCGGAAGAGGAAGAAGATTAGAGGTAATTTTATCTGATAGCTCTTCCATTGGGTGAGATGAAGGATTATATCTTGACTTTCATCTCTTGAGGCCAAATTAAAGGTAATTTTAGTTATTGATTCTATACATACATGCTCAGTTTGTAGTTACTGATTCCATTGGATGAGAAGGTTTTTGTTTGTGTACTTTGTAGTTGGTTTCTATTTTAATGATGAAACTGCTTTTGTTTTACATTCTGTTTTGTGTTGGATATTGGTACTGATGTGGTTACATATAGAAACTGGTTTCCTTAACTGAGTTGGCATATAGGACTGATAGTGTTTGGTCAGAATTAAATTAGACTATGCTTGTAGGCCAATACTGGTTTTAATCCTCATATTTCCCTAAAGAGTAAGGCAAGGCCAAACCGATACCATCAAATATCAATCTTGTTGGGAGTTGGGACTAGTTGCGACACTTATTTTCATATATTGCTTAGTATTAATTCCAATTCATTGAAAACTTGAAGATGCTTTCATATTCAACTTCAAAGCACCAGTGCTTAGTGTCAAGATTGGTGCTTCATATAGAGTATCATGAAAATATGCACAGCTTATGAAGGAACTAATACAAAATTTTGTTTGTCTGTATGATCATTGATTAATATTCGGTTTTCCCCAAAAGCAAACAGTAATAGATTTTTATTTTATTTAGTCACCATAGTTTCATCTCTTCATTTGGTTTTCTCCAAGAAAATAGCAGTCTTCCTAGCATCTCTTAATTGTATTTGTGTGATACTCAAACTATAATCATGGTTATCCCTCCAATAAGAGATGTAGTCCAGGAACATATTACTTACTGATTTTTTTTTCTCTAGTTTTGAATTTTTGAATCCAGAATAGCATTAGAAGCATGTTACTCTTATCAGAGTACTTGACTCTAAGCAATGATATTTGGAAGAATACGATTTAAGCATGTACGAGGGTAAAAATTTGGGTGCATGATTATGAATATATGCACATCTTGGATAAGGATGACAAATACATTGGAATATATGATTTTGTTTTCCTAGTACGATGGTTTTGATATAGTGAATGATACTTTGCTTTGAGATATTTTTGAGATTTTATTTCACCTCAGCATTGAAATTTTTTTTATTGGACCAAATGAGCTTTAGAACCACTGAACTTTTATATATAAGAAAAAAATCATCTTTTTAACTGTCTAATTGTTCTGGCTGATTGATTTCTTGTCAAAAAATTAATTATGAATGTCTACTTCAAAGTGTGCACATTGTTAGGCAAAAGCTTGCTAAGTTGAAAAAGACCGCAACTTAGGCATTTCTTCTTGATACAGTTTTAAATTTTTTGTTACCAATTTCCTTCCATTTAGTACATCTTGAACAAGTTTTAAGATTAACTTTGATACAATGGGAATTCATGCTCTGTTTATATATTTTGTAAATCAACACACTTACCTTGTAAGCAATGATAGAAGAGGCGAAGGGAGAACTTGATTCAGTTTTTTGGGTTGTTCAGCTTTCCGATCTTCATTTCAGCGTTCACCATCCAAACAGAGCCCTCGACTTCAACAGCCTTGTGGGCCCCGCTCTTTCCATCATCAACCCCTCCCTCGTACTCATGGCCAAGAAGTTATTTGTGCACTAAATTAAGAATCTTTTAGGGCTTTTTCTGTCTGGAAAATATTTAGAAACTAAGTTTAATAGAAACTACACATGCATAATATACTATATCGGAGCAATTTGTGTTCCATCCTATATCTTTATGCCTCCAGCCTTTTAGCTAAGGAAGCAAGTTTTAAATTCTGACCTCTTTAATTATATGAATTTACTTCATTTATATCGGATTCTAATATGGTATGAACAAGTAGAAAGCATCTTGAATCTTCTGAACTTATGGAGCGTATATATGTGATGGGAATTGATGTTACTGCACTTAGTTTTGTGGTATCTCCAAACTATATTCATTCTCCTTTATTATTTATACCTTTGAAGCCTCACCAATGATGTACAAATCTGATTCAAGAATTTCATATTTATTATCAAGTATTGCCTTCTCCCATTTTTGTGTTTATGTAATCTTTGACATGTGGTAAATCTTTGTAGCTATACATAAATTATTGTGTGCTTCTGACTTACAAAAAAATCTGAAGTCCATGTTGATAATTGGTGAAAGTTTCTTCAGGCTACAACAGAAAATTTCTAATTGGATTAACAAGTGTACATAGGCTTTGTTATGCATTTGATTGATAAATTATTGTTGTTTTGACATAAGATATGGGGTTTGTATGATAAGAAAGAGAACATGAAGCTGCATGTACATGGATCTTGTGATTGGAATTAATTTGCTGCTTATGAACAAGGGTTTCTGGATTCCTTTGGTGGTGACAAGGGTTTTACATTGCATTTTCTTTCTTTTTAGGTTTTTGGATTCCTGGGTTTCTGGATCTACTGGTTTTTAGGTATGTTGCATTCGAACTTGTTTGAATTCTATCCTTATTTAGATTCTGGTGTGGTTTTGATATTCTTGTTTATATCTTATTAGTTTCTGCTAACACAAAAAGCTCTGTTTCATAGGCCTCTGAGTTCGCCACCTCCACCAGTTCGCCACTTGTACCACTAGGTATGCACTCTAACGAAATGTCGGTTAACTCATTGGGTGGAAAAGGGTTGTCTGTTGACCCCCACACCGACATATTTATTTGTTTTCGTTCATAGTTCTCTCCACAGAGGGATTTTGAAGTGTATTGTGTAATTGTCTAAATGATATGTCTTGTGTAATTGTTCCGCGATTCTGCTATCACTCATCAGTGACAATGCTTGTGATTTAAGAGTGCAATTTTAATTTATGCTTGCCATTTCATTCATGGATATGGATATTGGTGATGTTGCTTGGCTGCAATTTGCTTTGCACATCTCTCTGTACTTCTTTCCCTTGCCACTTCTGCTTGTCTAATTCTATCCTCTTTAAATGACCAAGTCGATTTTCTAATTCCAGTGTTGTTAATCGAGGATCGCGAAAAATAGCGTAAAATTGGTAGGATAGCGTAAAATAGCGGGCATATAGCGTAAGTTAAATAGCGGGTGAAATAAATAAAATTATAAAATTATATATTAAAAAGTGACATATAATATTTAATGTTCAGCACAAAATCTGAAATGACATAATAAAATATTTATTTAATGAGCTATTTTTAGAAACCAGGCGTGATTATTTATTCATAAATTACTTTAGAGGCTTATTAAAATAAAATGAAGAGAGCATATGGATATTTTTTATGTTGATATATTTGAATATTAATATCAGCATTTATTTTAAGTGATGTAAAATAAGTTTAAATAAACCCTGAATGAAATGTAAAATAAGTTTAAATAAACCCTGAATGAATAAGTAGCTCTTCCGTTTTAAGAAAATAAAATATATAAATTAAAATTGTAATATTGATTGAATTGTTAATAATTATTATTTATTGAAAAATAAAATATTTTTTATTATATATGGCGGATGGCGTAGTGGCAACTAAATGATTAATAAAACTACACACACAGTAAATGGACCATTGCTCAAAGAAACAAGGCAGATTTGAATTGGAAAGGACAAATAATAATAGAATTAAAAAATAGATTTAAAATAAAAAATAATTAAAAGCAGAATTTTTAAGAACAATAGAATAAAAAAGCAGATTTTAAAAAAGAAAGAAAAGAATAACAAAACGAAATGAGATAGAATTGAAAAATAACATAATTAAAAAAGTAGAAGGATTCAAAAAACAGAATTGAAAAAATAATTAACAGATGAGCAGAATTAAAAAAAAGAAACAAGGGAAAGAATCGATAAAAATATGATATAACAAAAATGAAAAAAGATCTGAAGAAGAGAAGAATTAAAAAAATTTCAATAAAAAAGAAATAAAAAATAACAACATTAAAAATTATCCTATAAAAAATTAAATGAAAAAGGAAAATAAAATATTTTTTATTATTTATATATATATATATATATAAATAATAAAACTAATTCTACCCTTGTCACTTCTGCTTGTCTAATTGTTATGTTAATCATTGATCGAATGGATGTTTGATATTTGTTATTAGTATCGGAGAGAAGCCTTAGCTTCCCGTTTGAGGTTTAATATATTATTGAGTGCATATACTCTTTTAGGGTACCATGTGCTCATTGTATATTGAACCTTGAATTGTCCAAGTCGGACATTTTGAGAAAAGACTTTTTTTTTACGCTTATTATAGTTGTTGCTTAATTCTCGTATCGTTATATTTGATGAAATTTCGTTCGATTCATTTCCTTTTGTTCTCTGGGTGCATACTTGATTGCGGTGTTCATAATCGCCTTCATTTTGTGTACTCAGAGACCAATGGGAAATGTCAATAAATTTTGTCAAGTATAAGATATGAGAATTAAGGAATGATTATTATACGAAGTTCAAAAAGTTTTTCTCGAATGGGATAAGTCATACCATTTAAAGAAAGAGAGCGGTTGTAAGAACGTCGTCTTCTTTGAAATTGTCTTTTTTTTTACATGCGAGAAGATGGAATATTTTCTTTCGAGTCGTAGTTGGATGTACGATAGGTTGTATCCGGGAGAGGGGTTTGAAACCAGATTTTCTTATTTGGGGTTGCGTGCTTTGTCCAAGTCGCAATGGCACATAAAGATTTCAAAACTAATGGAGGGATTAGATGTCCGTGCTTTAATTGCGATGGCAGAAGGATTAAGAGCCCAAGTGAGGTCACGCACCACCGTATTCAGTTGGATTTAGGCTTAATTACTAGATTTGGACTAGACATGGTGAAAAGTTGCCTCACGTTGATTTAGGGGTTGGTGATAATTGCGAAGGTGCTTCAAGCGATTCACGTGGGTCGGGATGTGGTGAGCAGATTGAATTGATGCAAGATATGGTTTGTGATGCCTTGGGGGTGAACGTGTTATTCGAGGAGCAACAATATGATGACACAGATGAACTTCCAAATGAGACAAAGACAAAAATTTTATAATCTATTGTTAGAAACAAACAAGCCGTTGTTTGAAGGGTCTCTGAGACTCTAAGTTATCAATGTGTGTGAGGCTCTTAGCTCTTAAGTCCAACTGTGGTGCTAGAAGTGTGCTTGGATCTCGTTGAAAATGATGTTGGACTCATCACCTATCAGAGATGGTTTGCCAAAAAGTTATTACGAGGCTAAAAGCTTAGTGTCCAAGTTGAAATTTGGAATCTAAAAGGATTGATTGTTGTGTGAGAGGGTGTATGTTGTATTACGACAATGAATTTGGTAAAAACGATGGTGCGCTAGTTGAATGCAAATTTTGTGGTGAGCCTAGGTATATGTCACATACTAATAATCGGACGGGTAGACAAAAACTAGTTCCAGTGAAGGCAATGTTTTATTTGCCAATTATTCCAAGGCTGCAGAGAATGTTTGCATCACCACGCATCGCAGACAAAATGACATGGCACTATGAGAATAGAAGCACTTCAGGTATGTTGTGCCACCCTTCTGATGGTGAAGCTTAAAAGCACTTTGATCGTGTGCATCCTGATTTTGCAGCAGATCCACGTAATGTACGACTTGGCTTATGCTCTGATGGTTTTACCTCAGTATGTTCAATCCACGGCGAAACCTTATTCTTGCGGCGATTATCGTTACCCCATACAATCTTCCTCCCGAAATGTGCATGTCTAAGCCTTATATGTTCTTGACTTGTGTTATACCGGTCCAGATAATCCGACGGATGGTATTGACATCTATTTAGAGCCTCTTATCGACGATCTCAAAAGGTTGTGGAATGGTGTTGTGACGCACGATGTTGCACGAAAGAGGAATTTTACAATGAGAGCAATGATGTGGACCATTAATGACTTCCCTGCATATGGCATGTTGTCCGGTTGGGGTACTCATGGTAAAATGACATGTCCGCATTGCATGGAGCATACAAAGGCCTTTACCTTGAAATTTGGGGAAGAGTTCTTGGTTTGACTCACATCGCAGTTTTACCCGATGATCATGCATTTAGACGGAATAAGAACACTTTCAAGAAGGGGAAGTTGAATTAGATGGCGCCCCTCAAGGTTGACACGAGCAGATCTGGGAAAGTGGTTATGGAGCGCCCAAAATCACAGATTTTGGCAAATTGGATCGATTTGAAGGATATGGACAATGGCATAATTGGACAAAAGAAGTATTTTTTGGGATCTGCCATACTGGAGAGATAATTTATTGAGACACAACCTTGATGTTATGCACATTGAGAAGAACTTTTTTGACAATGTTTTTCTCACAGTGATGAACGTCAGAGGAAAAACAAAAGACAATGAGAAGGCGAGACTAGACTTACCACTTTACTGTAGGCGAAAGGACTTGCATTTGACGAATCGGTCGGATGGGAAGACCCTGAAACCCAAAGCCTGTTACTCTTTAACTGCTGAGGAAGCCAAGTCAGTCTGTCGGTGGATAAAAGAACTTTGGATGCCAGATGGTTATTCTTCTAATTTGGCAAGATGTGCCGATGTGAACAAAGGAACCATGATTGGGATGAAAAGCCATGATTGTCATGTATTCATGGAGTGTTTACTTCCTATTGCATTTAGTTCCTTGCCGTCAAATGTTTTAAATCCACTGACTGAACTCAGCCAATTCTTTAAAGATTTGTGTTCTGCGACATTGAGAGAGGATGATCTCATAAGGATGGAACAGAACATACCAGTCATTCTTTGTAAGTTGGAGAGAATATTTCCCCCTGCTTTCTTTGATTCTATGGAGCATCTAGCAGTGCATCTTGCACATGAAGCTAGGCTTGGTGGACCGGTTCAATACAGATGGATGTATCCATTAGAAAGGTACTATAATAAAGTATTCTCTAAAATAAATATTTATTTAAAGGGTTAAATATATCAATTTTTATCATCAACGTTGTTATTTTGTAGATTTATGGGTGACTCAAAACGGTCGGTGAAAAATAAGGCCAGGGTTGAAGGATCTATTTGTGCAACTTACTTACACCGTGAGACAATCCATTTCTGTTCCCATTATTTTACGAACTTCATGTTGACACCAACAAATAGTAGGAATGAAGTAGAAATTGAAAGTGAAAGACACCCGCTTGCCTTATCAAGATTTTGCCTTTCCACGTCATGGTGGAAAGGAGGTGGATAATTGGATAACGGGCGAAGTGTGGAAGTCAGCCCACGTTCACGTGTTGATCAACTGTGCAGAAGTATCACCGTATCTAACGTATGTATCATTTTGACCACTTTCAATTTCTTTAATCCACAATCGCTCTTGGTCATTTCTTTGATAATGACTTGAGCAGGGCATGCCTGTTAGCGAAGCCCACAAGCGCATAAGACTCTTACGCCTATTTTCATGAATATTTCCCAACGTGGTTTAGGAACCAGGTATGTTTTTTGAGTCGTCATATATATATTATTATTATTTATTGTTTGAAAATACAAAAATATTGTTTGAAAATAGGAACCATAATTTGTTTGCACATGGTGTGTACACAGTGTATAGCGGCGAGAATCCCCTAAAATCCAACACTTGAGAAATTTATCTCATGGTCCTAAATCACGTGTAAAAGAATGGCACACATTCTTTGTAAATGGATACAAATTCCAAACCCAGTCAGCAGAGGGGAAAAAAAGCGATTAACAGCGGGGTTTATGTAAAACGTGCCACAGATGGAGGTGAAGATGACTTTTACGGCGTGATTCAACATATATCTGAACTGACGTACAATACTTTAGACTATACTAAAAAAATAGTGCTATTTTATTGTAATTGGTTTGATCCGTCAAATAGAGGCACAAGAGTGAATCGAAAATATAATATTGTTGACATACACATGAGCAGAAGATACCAAATGTTTGATCCGTTTATCATGGCACAACATGTAAGACAAGTGTATTATGTCCCTTATCCATCAACTCGAAGGGACAAACAAGGTTGGTATGTCGCAATAAAGATAAAACCACGGGGTCGCATTGAAGCAGATGATACAGAGGAAGAAGTGGCTTATCAAGTGGATGAGATGTCTCATGTCAATGTAGTAAATGAAGTGGAACCCATTACTCGACTACGTGACAATCCAATCACATATGAAGATGTAGATGGGGATGAGGAATTAAATGAAGAAGTGGCAGAACCATCAACATCTGAAGACGATGCCGAAATTGAGTGGGCAGAATGGGCAGATTGAAATTGTTTAACATTTTACAATTTGAGAAATTAATGTGTAACAATATATTTTAATTTTTGTCAGTTATTTTCATAACTTGTTTATTTTTATGGAATTCATTTGTAATATTGTTATGTTTAAATATAATATTTCATGACAGTTATTATTCAATTGCTCTATAGACATATATGGCATCAGGAGGTTCAGGAGCCGACCCCCCCAGACCACCCAGTGGTGGTAAATGGAAGGGGAAGGGCATCGCCCTCGACCCCTCTCGTCGTCAGAGGCCGACCATCATTAGGCGTGACCCTACTGGGTTTTCGACGTTGTCATCTACACGTCGTCCTAGTACATCTACGCCGAGACAGCCTGATACACCTCCTGCACCTAGACAGCCTTCTGCACCACCTACACAGACTCAGGCACATTCGACACCAGCTACACAGACTCGGGCACGTTCGGCACCTTTGCCTCACATTGACATGATCCCCACCCCGGGGTTCCAGCAGCCACATGGCGCTTCGAGTTCCCATGTTGTGCCTGATCCGGTGGCCGATGCTCATCAGTCCGACCATGATTATAGTACGGGCCATACAGCTGATCACACTGATGTTGGGCAGGACGGGGAGGAGCAGGAGGTTCAGCAGGAGGAGGTTCTTGAGCAGGGGGAGGGGCAGGAGCCTGAGACTCTTGAGATGCTGTATGATGGCCGAGTTGTTATCAGGCCATCTGGTAAAGGGTAAGTATTTGCAATTTTTTCGAATTATTAATAATTTACATGTATATATATATATATATTTTTATTTAACATGTTTTTATTGTTCAGGTTTCTTCCCTCAAAGCTAGCTGCGTTAGCTATCACAGCAACAATTGAGGAGAATTACCAGGAGTTTTGGCCCACCTTGGACGAAGGATTTTGAGCGGGACCATATGTTTAATTCTTTTCAGAGTAAGCAGCAATTTTTATTTTATTGCATATTATTTTATTTTCGTAAATTTCAATTATGTTTAATAATGTCTTATATTGATCTGCATTTAGGGTTGCTTGGGAGGAAAAAGATGAGGAGCTGATGGAGAAGAATTTTCATATGAAGGCCTCCCACCGCCTTTCTGACATGCTTCGAGATGCCCGCATCAGGGATCGCCAGCCTAGATGGATAGGGGATGAGCTCTGGCAAAGAATGGTAGCGCATCGAACACCTCGAGTTCCAGCGACCAGTAGCGAGCCAAGAAGAATAGGGCCTCGAGAAGGGTGGCGACTTGCACACTGGAGGTTCTGTCAGTCAGGCGCAGCACGCAGTTAGACTTGTACGTGTTATAAAATTGTTATTATTATTATTATTATTATTATTATTATTATTATTATTATTATTATTCTTTATTTAAGTTTTTTTATTAATACAATCACAGTCGAAGAGGTTGGGAGAGAAGTTCATTGCACGAGCTCCATCTTGCAACTCATATGAAGAGGAGTACTAGTGATTTCGTTGATGACCGCTCGAGGTGGACTCAGGTAATTATAAAATATAATAAATATTTTTTAATAATGTTTATATTGTTTTGTTAAAAAAAGACTTGACTTATTTGTTTGTTTAACAGAGGAGTTTGAGGCAAGGATGTCTCGGCTTAGATCTCGTGAGCTCATCATGTTCTCCATCTCATAGCCCTGACGATCTATCTACACCGGAGGGTTTGGGCGAAGTGGTTGGCGGAAAGAAGAAGCGGTCGCTTATATGGTCTTGGGACCTTGCCAAAGAACTACAAAAGGGCCCGCCGCCACACGTTGGAGCGTCGTCGAGTAGTAGTGTCGCCACCGGTCGCTCGCCGCGGATGACCAGGAGATAGCCGAGTTGAAGCGCACTGCGTGGCCCAAAGGCAGGAGGTTTTGACTCAAAGCCGCAGCCAGGAGCAGATGTACCAGATGCTAGCTCGCCAGCAGCCTACTCCATCGACTCCGCCTCCGCCTCCGCCTCCGCCTTCGCCTCCGCATACTGATGGTCATGTCGATGATGCAGATGATGTAGAGCATCTCGATGATGATCAGGAGTACCAGGACTATTAGTTCTGTTTGTACTTATATTTTTTCATATTTTTGGATATCATTTTTTTTTCGTTTCGGATATTATTTTAGTTACTGATTTTTATTCGTCAAATTTTTTTATTTATTATGTTTTCTTTTTTTAATTTACTTTTTAGTTTACGTTATCACATTTTTATATATGGAAATCAATTAATAATTAAATTAAATTAAATTACAAGTTATATTTAATTAAATTAATAAATAAATATTTTTTAATATGAGAATAAATTATTTTTATAATTAAACAAATAAATAATTAAATTAATTAATTAATTAATTAAAGAATAAAATTAATTTGGTTATTAATTAATAATTTTATTAATTTTATTAATAAAATTAATTAAAGTAAATATTTTATTAATCAATTTATTTTTAGAAAAACATTACGACATCGACTTTACCTAAGCCGCCTGAAACTCAGATTGACCGACGGTCAACACCGTCGGAAATTTAACGAAGGCTTTGCCCGTCGGAATCCACCATCGATTACCGACGGCCTAAGCCGTCGGAAACTTTTTAGATTGACCGACGGTCAACACCGTCGGAAATTTAACAACGGCTTTGCCCGTCGGAATCCACCATCATTTTCCGACGGGTGTAGCCGTCGGTATTACCGACGGTAAAGAACAATCCGTCAGTAATCCTTTGCGACGACCATATTTTCGACGGGTTTTTTGTCGTCGGTAATCCCGTGTTTTCTTGTAGTGATATCTTTTTAATACAAAAGCAAAGCCTAAGTACTAAAAGAGAAAGCAAGGAAAGGTCTCGCATCACTCGGCCGAAGGGAAAGGCTGGAAGCGCTGAATGTGCTCCAAAATAAGTGTCAGCTGCTGGTCCACATGCGTCCTATGCTCCACAAAGCTAGTCTGCATCTGGTCAAGACGCATCATGACATCCTCATAGGAGTAGCCTTGTACTGCTGGCTGAGGCTGTGGCTGTGGTGGTGGTGGATGCTCCTCTGCTAGGGGGACATAATTTGCAGCCTCGTCCTGCTGCTGCTGCTCTGGTCTAATGACCGCATATTCATCGTGCCCCAGTCTTCGCAGAACACTAATGTTGAGAAGGGTCTGAAGGCTAATGGGCTCCATCTCAATCATTGTAGCTCCAGCTCCGGTGCGAACTCTGAGGTGATGGGCTAGACGGGACATGAAAGAACCCAAGACGATGTGCCCTGTGTTCTGGATCTGAAGATGAACGCCCAACTGGATGCACGTCCGCAAGAAAAACATCCTGGCGTCGCAGCGGTGTCCTGTCGTCATGGCCTAAAGCAAAAATATGTCCGGCCTCATCACTGTGTCGTCGCTCAAGGCTCTCCCGTTAATGGAACGGGCAATCCATCTGTGTACTGTGCGCACAACTGGGTCTCTGATCCTACTGGCCTTGGCACGGCTGGGAATGTAGTGGCCATCCCTAGTGAGAGCTCTCCAACTCTCAGAATTCTGCCATCCTTTTGGGATCTCCAGAAGGGCCTCAATGTACTCCGGTGCCTGAACTGACTGCGCCATCTCAAATCCGAGCCCAATGTTAAACTCAGCCAATGTGATCATGTGGTGAGTCCCACGGATCCAGAATGTAACCACGATCTCCTGCTCCGGCTCCTCCCCTCTGTCTGCATGATGTGGCTCTCTGTCTCTCATGTGATAGCCACAAGTGACTAAAAAGTCAATCACTACCTCCACATAGAAGGGTTGTCTGACAGAGGCAGCTTGAAGTTATCCTATCCCTCGCAGCAAGGTCTCCACCTCCTCACGCAGGCCAACCTGCTGAAGGGCATCAAAATCGAGGTATCTCTGAGTATGTGTGTGGAAATCCCTTAGCTATCTGTATCAGTCTCTAAACTGAGCTGGGATAAACTGAGGCACTGGCCTCGATCCACGTGTTGTTGCAGCAGAAGAAGAAGAAGCATTAGTCTTTTGGCGCTTAGGCATTTTCCTGCAAAAATAAAACAAAAATTAAATTTTTAAGTAAAAACTGGATAAGGTACGGTCGTGCTTCGTTAGGTACGGCCGTATTGATGCTCTAAGTACGCCCTGATTCAGTGGGTAAGTACGGCCTGACTTAAGTGCTATGTATGGCCGTACACTGCCATAGGTACACCCGTACCTATTGGCTGTCTTTAACCCTAAAACCGCCAGTACGACCTTAAGTACGACCTGTTCTTGAGAGGTACGGCCGTACTGCGCTACGGTTTTGTGAAAAATCTACCCTATGATCAGATTTTGTCAATTTTAAGCCTAGATTATAAGTCTCTAAACAATCCTAGGGTCTCTAAGCATACAAAACCAAGCAAAAACTACTCCTAATCACCTAAAGTTAGAATTAAACAAAATCAAAAACCTAAACTAATGAAAAACTTAAAATAACCAGTAGAACTTCCAATTAATCCACAAATTGAGTTTAGAATCTATACCTGGATGATCTTGAGAGTGGAAATGCGAAGAAAATGAGAGAAGAGGGTGCTCAAATGGAGAGGGTTTAGGGTGTACGATGTGGAGGTACACCCTTACCTCTCTCTGTCTACCTTATATTCAGCCTCTGGATACGGGGTACGGCTATACCTGGTTTATGTGCGGCCGTACCTGTCTGTTTCTCCGTGTTTTTGAAGATGAAGTCGCATGGTATGGTCGTACATGGTGCTAGGTGTGCCCATACCTACTGGTTTTTTGGAATTTTTTTTGATTTTTATATTTTATACTTTTTTTTGTATTTTTAAATATTCCTAAAATAAAGAAAAATAGAGTAAAATAAGAATAACAATAAAACAAACAGATAGGACATAAAATGTTAGTTACCAAGGTTGCCTCATGGTAACGCTTGTTTAACATCCCGAGCCTGACGGGTCAGAAGACTTAAGAATTAGTTCTCAGCGGGCAATGGCCCGTTTTTGACATTACCTTTGGTCTTCTCACCATTGGGGAACACAACAAAGTAGTCACATGTTTCTGAGTGGCCCATCCATGCAGGCCCTGAGCATTTTTTAGGTGGGTTCATTGTATACCCACAGTCTTCACAGATGTAAATTGGCTTCTCTAAGTTGGGTGTGAAAGTCTTAATGAATTTCTTCACCAAATTATTCCATGTGTTCACTTCCTTAACTGGTAAGAGATAAAGCCAAATCTTGACTTCCTCATCTAATGAGAATGGGAGAATCATTAGCCTTGCTTTATCTGGAGATAAGCCTTCAAAATTTGCGTTCCTCATCTTTCTGCAAAACTGTCTCATGTGCTCAATAGGGTCTTGTCCTGTGGTTCCTTTGAATTGCAAACTCGACACTTCTAAGATTATAGATGGATCTAATTTGAAATCTGTAAATTCCCCTTGAGTGTCTTTCTTGGATCCTCGAAAGAATTGGAATAGATCCCTTCTTTCTTCTGGTGTGGACTTGCAGACTCTTAAAAATTCTTCTTGTAATTCTTCCCAACTTGAAAAGTGGTGCTTGGGGTAGATTGAGAACCATTCTTTTGCTATTTTTCCTAGAGAAAGAGGAAACAATTTGAGCTTTATTCTTTCAGCTTTGGCTCCTGCAAGATTGTTAGATTTTTCCAAGCCATAAAAATTCAGTAAATGACAAGGTACATCACTATCAAGTCCCTTAAACTTGGGAATGCATAATGCATCTGAAATCAAATAGGGGGTTATATCTTGCTCTATAGAATCACTATCTTGTTCTTCAACTTGCACTTCTTCACCTTTTTTAGCTTTTATGTCCTGCAAGAAACAACAAGAAGCATTAGAGAGAGAAATTCTGTTAGAATTATATATATTAAATATTTCTTCCTCATTTTCAATTCTTAGAGTCTTGGTTCCCTTCTTCACTTGGATGGTAGCATCTCTTGTTGCCAAAAATGGTCTTCCTAAAATAATAGGGACATCCTTGTTTTCCTCTATATCCAAAACTACAAAATCCACAGGAAAAATAAATTTTCCTACCTTTACTAGCATGTCCTCTATTATCCCTCTTAGGTAAACAAGAGTTCTGTCAGCTAACTGCGGAGACATGTAAGTAGGTTGTGGTTCCTGCAAATTCAGTTTATTCTAAACAGACAAAGGCATTAAATTTATACTTGAGCCTAAATCACATAGTGCCATAAATGTATGATTACCAATTGAACAAGAAACAACAAAACTTATGGATCTTTAAGCTTAGGTGGTAACTTTTTCAAAAGAATAGCAGAGCAATCTTTATTCAACTTAACAGTCTCATCTTTTATTCTATTTTTGTTAGAAATTATTTCTTTCACAAATTTAATATATTTAGGGACTTCAGAGACAATTTTAGTCAAAGGAATATTAACAGACAATTTTCTAAGTTTTTCCAATAATCTTTTATCTTGCCTACTTTTACAAGAACTTTTAGAATCCTGGGAAGAGTTACTTACCTGCTGAGACTCGGTTTGAGTCTTCTCTTCTTTTGGCTCCTCTTCCTCGATGAAGATTGCATTGCACTTTGCATTTGGGTTTGGCTCCACTTGACTTGGGAGTGCTCCTTTTTCTCTTTAAGTCACTGCTTTCAGCACAAGTGTCGTTTGTTCACTCAATGTCTTTTGGTCTGCTGCTTGCTCAGTGACTATTTTCTCCAAGTTGCTACACCTTTCATTCATTTGTCCCATAACAGTACTAATATCATTTTCTCCGGGACTTTTATCATGTTGACCACGATTTTGCATATGTGGGGGCTTATAAACATTCTGATTTTGGCCCTGGGGTTTCTGTTGATCTTTCCATGAGAAGTTTGGGTGATTCCTCCAACCGGGGTTGTAGGTACTTGAATATGGGTCATTCTGCTTATGCCCAATATAATTCACCTCCTCAGTGCAATCCTTTGTATCATGAGTTGTGACTCCACAGAAATTGCAAGATGCCTTTACTGTCTTATTCTCTATAGCCTTTAGTCTTTCTTCAGTTTTCTCCATAAAACTGGCTAAAACTCTCATACATAGGTGTTTGTGTCTTTACATATATTTTAGCATAGCATCTTGCATCCCCGATTTTGGGTCAAAGTCTTTCTGGCTTATAGCATTGACTTCTTCAAATTGGTCTTCAATTGCCATACAACTCCAATCATTCTTAGAACTAGACTGGCTCTGTGCTGCCATCAAAGTCTCTAACTTCTTAGTCATTGCCTCCAATTTTGCTTCTAGAGCTGTGTTGGTTTCCACTTTGTAGATACTGCTTGCTGATTCTTCTTTCCAGGCTGTCTTTCATTTGCTGACCACTGAGCATTGTTCTGAGCCATTTCAGTTATAATATCAAAAGCCTCAGTGGGTGTCTTCTTTCCAAAAGATCCTCCACAAGCAGCGCCAATAGCTCGTCTAGTTTGCATATTGAACCCATTGTACAAAATCTGAAGCTGCTATCATTTAATGAAACATGATGAGGACAACTTCTCATTAAATCTTGAAATCTTTCCCATACCTCATGCATTGATTCTCCTTCATTCTGAGTGAATCTAGACATATCAGCTTTCAGCTTTGCAGATTTTGCGGGAGGGAAGTACTTGTTTAGAAACTTCGTTTTCAGGTCCTCCCAAGTAGTAATAGAATTAGGTGGGAATGAATCCAACCATAGCTGTGCTTTCCCTTGCAGTGAGAAAGAAAACAGTCTTAATTTGATTGCCTCTGGTGATACTCCTTCACACTTGACAGTATTATCAAACTTCTGAAATCTCTTAAGATGGGCATTCGGGTCTTCAAAAGATAAGAGAAAGAATTGCACTGAGATACCATAGAGATCAGTGCTGGCTTCAGTTCAAAATTGTTGGCCTCAATTGCCGGATAGTTGACACTGTCTACCACATCCGTAGTTGGTGTGAAGTACTCGTTCAATGTTAGTTCCTCAGCCATTGCTAACTGCTGTCTTCTCAACAATCTGAGTGTTCTTTCAATTTCGGGATCAAAAATTAGTTCAGGATGTTGAGACCTTGTCTGCATACACCAAAGAAAACCAAATTAGAATGTTTCAGAAAAATAAAAATAACAGAAAATTAAATAACTAAATAAAATTATGCCTAATGCGAATAAAATCTATAATTTTACTAATATCGCAATCATTCCCCGGCAATGGCGCCAAAAACTTGTTGCGGCTCAGGTAAGTGCACCTGATCGTAACTCGTAATAAAAGTGGAATATAATTAGGACTCCGAATGTCGAACCCATAGAGAATGAGCGAGTACCAGTGAATTATAATTCTATCCTATTAGGCGAGCAATTGTTGTAATTAAGTGATGTTCACAATTGAAAGTAAAGCAACAACAGATTAAGTGCAAGAATGATTTAACAAGTTATGGGAAACCTAAGGGGAACCGGGTTCACCTATACTCTACCTTTGAGTTCATAAATCAATTAATAAGAGTTATCTATCATGCAAGAGCACTAACCGCTCACTCTAAATTACTAATGGCTATCCTCGCGTACAGTAGCCTTCCTCCCAACTAATTACTCCGTGGTCCAGGAAATAACTAAGAGAAAGAGCATTAAGTTCAGGTGGGTTTGCTAACTTAATAACTGATTAGAAATAAGCCCTAACCTATCCGGCGTATAGCGCGAGTTCTTTTATCCTATGATTCCGTTAACTAAATCATGATCCTGTTACCACAATTAAGTAAACTAAGTAAAGGGTGATCAGACCTTATACGATGAAGCACAATAGAGATAAAATACTCATGCAATCAATAGATACTCATATAATTAAAGAACAAAACATCAAAGGCATTGTAAAGGATCCCCCATCACCCCTAATGATGGGTTTAGCTACTCATTCCTAATGATAATAACATAAACAATAATATAATTTCAGGATAATCTATAACAAGAGAATAAATTCTAAACCAGGACACCCTTTCGGTATGACAACGGTCCTTAAACACGTTCTTCGCGTCCTCACAAGCTCCGATAGTGAATCAAGATGGTACCAAGCTTCAAGGAGACAAGAAATCTTCAGAATGGGGCAAGGGTTTGCTATCAGCTCTCAATTAGGGGCTCTTAACTCTGAATTTCGTCAAAAGGTCTTTGTAACATGTTTAGCCCTCCCTATTTATAGAGTAGATTGCGAATTAGGTTTTCAAGCTTCAAATCTGCACTAATCAGGGATGGGGTACTGCCGTACCGTTTATATACACGGCCTTACCGAGCTTAGAAGATGACGTTGACCCGTACCCGTGCGTGTTGTTGCCCTGACATCATTTGTGTACGGCCGTACTGGACTATTTTATCGGTGCCAGGTGGTATAGACTGAGGGGGTATGCCCTTACATAGTTTTTGCTCGAGGTACGGCCGTACCGTTGGTAGGTCAGGTCGTATCGCTTGTCCAGTAGTGCTAAAACTCTCCAAAACTAGCCAGTTTTCGGTCTTTTTTCGCATCATTTGCTCCAAGTGGTGTCTTCATGATAATTCTGCATGATAAGACATAAATTAGTTGCTTTGTGCATTATTTAGTGCAAAACAGTGTAATTAGATACTAAAAATGCCCTATAAATATAGACAAATTGGTGTGTTAACAGACCACCACCAACCTCAAGAAAATCCAGTCCTTTCAACGGATTCCCTTTAACCCTGCTTCTGGTGAAACCTCCACCTTTGCCAACTGGTGGCCATTAGTGAAGACAAAGTTGTTTCCTGATCGGCTAGAGAGGTATGATGCCAGATTGGTCATTACTGATAGTGGTGAATCATCCAGAGAAGAACCTAGGCCAGCAACTCAACCAAAGAGCACCCCAGCCAAGGCCAAGCCTCAGGTTCAAGTACAAAAGAGGACTTCCACCAGAATGAAAACTCCAGTAATTCAACCAAGTAAGTACTTCTTGACTTGATTCCTCTATTACATCTAATTTTACTCAAGGTTGTTCCTCATTGCTCTTGTTTTGTGGTAGCCAAATCCACCCCCAAAGTTATCTTAGTTGAAGATGACCTCATCACTCCCCCTTCCAAGAAAAGGACCAGGGGTACTGGCATTATAATAGAGGAACCTCCTCAGGTTCAAGCCAGGCCCAAAGAAAAGGCTCCATCGGCTGACAAAGGGAAACAACCAAAGGTAAATGTTTTACCCAAGTCTTCTTTTCAAAACTTCTTTGCCAGCCTGAATCTAACTTCTCTTTCTTTTTTCAGAAGCCACGTGTGGAGATACCTACTCCATATGTCCAAGAACCGTTCAAGGCATCTCCCAATGGTTTTCTCTCCCATTTCCAATCACTTGGAGAGAGTGAATGCAGCATTGATGGGAGAGATCCCAACCAATAGAGAACAGGTTGTAGCCCTTAGAACTTCTTTGTTCAAATTGGCCAATTCGGTTGATATCCCATGCGGCTAGCCAAGAGGTGTTTAATACCCTTGCCTTTCAGCTTAATGACTTAGCTCACCAATATGGACACTCCAGGGAGGTTCATGACATGACTTCCCATGACCTCAAAAGGTTAAGGGAACTTCAAGACAAGAAAGCTCAGTTTCAAATCTCCTTCGAATCCTTGGAGACAGAGCGGCAGGAGGCTCTAACTCACCGCAAGGCCATAGATGATCGACTAGCTATCTTATCAGCTGAGCTAAACCAGATCAAGAAAGAGATGGCAATGTTGGCCCCCCAATCGACTTCTTTAACTGAGAAATTGGATTCCTTCTCCAACCAACGTTTCGCATTGTACACCCAATCCTCTTCGCTGGATCATGAGATTGTAGTGTTATCCGCACAAAAAGCAGGATTGGAGAAAGATCTCAAGACTAGTGGTGATGGTTTAGCAGAGGCTATCAGGACTTGGGATTCCTTCAAGCGGCAGTTGGAAGAGGCCAAAAGGAAAGAATTCGCTGCAGTAGCTGGTACCTCAGCCACCCAACATGGCGAATCTGTGGACCCAGTTGTCCCTATAGTGGCAACCTCGGCTGAGACTACCCCAGAGGCTACTGTCGCTTCGGCTACAAAGGATTCCTCTGCATCTCAAGATCCTTCAGCCGAACCAGGTTCATAGCACATTGAAGAACATGCAAGTGATATGCCTGGTGCAGCAGCTACCTAGCCCCTTTTGACATTTTTCTTGTTATTTTTAATTCAAGTATTTTGGGCTAGGTGGCCGGCCTGTGGTCACCAAAGACATTCTCTTTTCCTTCTTTTAATGTAATTTCTTTCATTCCTACAGTATGCCCTCCCATACAGTAGGGTAGCATCTCTTGAGGTATTTTCCATTGATGCTTCTATTTAGTTCTTCGCCTTACATGTTAACTAGCCGATAAGCACTACCATGATAGGTCTTACTAACAATAAATGTCCCTTCCCAATTTGGTGACCATTTCCCAAATTTAGGATCTTTAATCCCAATAGGTAATATGGTTTTTCAAACGAGGTCCCCTTCAACAAACCTCTTTGGTTTTACATGTTTGTCGTAGGCTCTGGCCATTTTTTGCTTGCTGCCTTCAATTCTGTTTAAGGTCATGCGTCGATCCTAATCAACAGAATCTAACTCCATCAACATCGCTTGTTGATATTCATCTAAACTCAGCAGGTTTTGCTTGCTACCCTTAATGAAGTCACATTTATCTCTAATGGCAACATTGCATCTTGACTATATGTTAGCCGATAAGGAGTAAATCCAGTTGCATTGAATTTGGAGTTCCTCACAACCCACAATACTTCATTCAGTGTTTCATGCCACTTCCTGGGTCTGTCTTCAATATTCTTCTTGATTAAATTAATAAGAATTTTGTTAGTAGCCTCTGCTTACCCATTGGCTTAAGCATAATAAGGGGATGAATGAATCAACTTAATCCCAAATTATTGTGCAAAGACCACCACTTTCTCCCCAGTAAACATAATGCCTTGGTCTGTGGTAATGGTTTTCGGAATACCAAATCTATAAATAATTTGGTATTGTATAAACCTAATCACCTCCTCTTGAGTCACGTTCACCATCGACTGTGCCTCTACCCACTTGGTGAAGTAGTCAGTCGCAACTATGATAAACACATGTCTCTTGGAGGAAGGTGGATAGATTTTGCCTATCAAATCCATTGCCCATCCCTTAAATGGCCAGGGTTTTATCACTGGGTGTAGGTTTTCGGCTGGAACCCTTTGTATTGGACCATGCAGCTGACAGGCCTCACACCCCCTGGCATATTGGTAGCAATCAGCTGTGATGGTAGGCAAATAATACCCATGTCTATATATTAGCCATTTCATTATGGGTCCAGCCCTATGAGAACCACATATTCCTTCATGTACTTCCCCCATAACTTTCATGGACTCATCTTTGTCGATGCACTTAAGCAATACCCCATTGATAGCCCTTCTAAGAGTTCACATCACATACTTAAGTGCTCTCTGTTTGAGTTTGAAGTCAGTACTACTTGAAGGATCTTTAAGGTTGTCGATTAACTCTTGTTTCCAAGAGTCGATCGTTCCTACAGGGGCACATTCCTATACTGGGTACCCTTCATGCTTTACTTCAACTATCATATCCTTGTACCCTGAGGCTTGCTGAGCTAAATCATTAGCCTCTTCATTTTCTTCTCTGGGAACATGGAATACTATAGCATCAGCAAACAGGCGCAACAACCTGCTAGCCGTTTCATAGCATTCTTTAAAGTTAGGATTATGACACCTATACTCTCCAGTTAGTTGCTTTATGACTAACTGTGAATCTCCCATGACTTGAACATAGTTTGCTTTCATGGTTGCCAGAATCTTAAGTCCCAAAATCAAGGCCTCATATTCTGCTTGATTATTAGAACAACCAAGATCTAGCTGACACATGAATCTCCAACTCTTGCATGTTAGACTCGTGATGGTAATGCCAGCACCTACCCCTTGAGTCCTTGGCCGATCAAACATCAAAACCCAAGGCTTCAAGTTGATGCATGCAACTTGATCAGCTAAAGGATTACTAACTTCAACATAAGGGTGTTGAGCCAAGAAGTCAGCTACCACCTGACCTTTCATTACTCTCAATGGGAATATTTTAACGCAAAAGCATTTAACTTAATGGCCCACTTCATCAGTCGACCCTGTAAGATAGGCCTATTAAGTAAATACCTAACAATATCAATTTTGCACAAAACCAATATTTCTTTAGGCAACAAATAATATTCTAGTTTTGTACAAGCATAGAACAATGATAAACATAATTTCTCAATAGGGATATGTAACGACCCGTTTCCGGACCGCTACCGAGCTCAATATACCGAGCTCGAGTTACCGAGCTCAACACACCAAGCTCAACAAAACCTATATGAGATGTGTTTTAAAAACAAAACTCTTGTGCCTTTTAAAATGCGAGCATATATTTTTTCATATAAAACCAACTCGTGCACACGAGTAATTACAACACCGAGCATGTGGTGCAACTAAGACACAAGACTTAAATTCAAATAAAACATACATGTATAACATACACATATATATCACTCAAAATAAGAATGTATACAAAATACGAGTAGCAAATGTGCAAAGAAAATACACCTAGGTACGATAACTTCAAAATAGCCATTATACCTGGGGTACTTCCAGACTCCACTGCTTCCAAAAAGTAAGACCACCACCACTGCAACAACAAAAATAACATCGCCTAAACTGGTCACGCACCTCGAACATAAAAGAATTACAAGAACAGTCTCGAAAAACCAACATCCAATAAATAAACAATCACGACAGCAGAGGTCGTCACTCGTCCTCGTCACGACCTCCTCAGATCGCCTCACCGCCGAGTTACTGCGCTCGACATCGCCTGGGTAACCCATGGATCAAGGCACCACGGGAAAGCGGTCAACTTCTCAACAAGTTAAGATAAGCTCGACATAAAAATATAAGCAAACAGCAAAGTATAACAATCACCGACGTGACTCGACCATCTCACTCTAAACTCGACACAACTCACACCCATTTTCTCTCGACTGACAATTTTCCTAATGCACACGCATCAGATGTCGGAAAGTCCAGCGAAGCCTTGGGATCCTCGCTCTCCTAGTGATAAATAACCTCAGTCCCGTAGCGTGGCGACGCCTAGTCAATCTCCCAGAACAAAAGGGGACCTAGCACTCGCTTATCCTGTCACGGCTCAAAACGCCATACGACTCACCTAGCTCGCTTCACTGATGAACAATTCGATACGATATTCTGAGGAGTTAAACACAAAATATTCAACCGCATGTCAAATAAAAGAGCAAGCCTACATGAAGAAACGCAATTCAACATGCAATACACACTTCACGATATATTCAATCACATATTAAATACATGCAAAACTTCAATCATATCACAACATTTCATCTCGACACAACCGTAATTCCATACACAATAACATAACCACATAGAATATGAAATGCCCTTACTTAAGGACTTATACAATAAAGCATAGAGATATCTAGAAGTAGCCCTTACCGAACTCCAAGTTAAATGTCGCCGACAACGACTCGACACATTGTCTTCAAAGAACTCGACAACGACTTCTCTTACTTCCGATCTCGACACGGTGTCTTCAACGAACTCGACAACGACTTGACACGTGACGCTTCTCGACCTCGACACGCATCCCTCGCTTCTGGATTCTCACGCTCCGCCTTGGATTCGCTTTCACACCTCGATCTAATTCCACTCGGTCTCTGAATCGACTTCCTAAAAACAAACACAACTTCAGATCGATCTATGGTTCTAATACATCTAGCTCTCTCTTCCCAAACTCAACCACAACCCAGAAAATATATAAAACTCAAGAACTGAAAGATATTTTTCCTCCAACACAAAGTTAGGATTTCGATCAATTCATGAAAAGTTATCCGATGCTTCACGTAAAGATCGACAACAACAATATTGAAGAATCTAATCTAAAAACCGTAAAAATCAAACGAACCAAAATGGGGTTTCGGGCATTGCCGATTGCAGAAAAACGAGAGAAAGAAATTTTGTTTTACAAGCCCAATTAATCGGTTAAAAAGATAGGTAATATTGTGAAGAAGAAAACCCATCAATTTGATATGATTTGGAAGCATAAACTGATTAAAAATGGAAGAAGATTTAGCTAAACAAGAGTACAGATGAAAGAAAATATTCTTCATACCTCAGCGGTGATGGTCCATCGACGAGATATGGGTCGAGAAGTTGATGATGAACAAAATTGATGAAGAAATCTTGTGCAGAATCTGGAACTCACGGTTTCGCCGATGAAGATTTTTAAGGAAACAACGAAACACAGAGCGAGAAGGAGGAAGAAGAAAGAAGAAAAAGAGAAATGAGTGAAACGGCCGTGGTATACACTGGCGTAGAAAGGGGTAAAAACGAATTCCATATAAGATGCCAATCCCAATAATCATCTACCCGTTAACTCGCTCCTCTCATGATTACTCCTCTACTCTTGGCCAACGACAAGCTTCGACAATGTAATAATTACAAACAATATAATAATAACGCAGTAACGTTCAAATAATACGAGGTGTCATCTCGACACGATGTCGACAAGAGTACTCTGCAAATGTACAAAGTTCTAACACGAGTTCGTGAACGCTCTCTCACCGACTTTCGACTTGCGTCCTCATCACCAGACGCGACTTCATCAACTCGACTCCTCACTTTCACCAAAGAAATAGTGTACGTGGTCTCATCACCGACAAAGATCTCGGCAGACGATCTAGTCACGGGATCTCGGCACGAGGTCTTGGTCGAGGTCTCGACACGCCGTCCCACACGATGTCGATCTCGATCTCCTCAGGTGTTACAATCTCTCCTCTAAAAAAATTTCGTCCCTCGAATTGCAAATAAGCTTCTTACCTCGTAAAAGTTCAGTGGTAATCAATCTTCATCCTCGGCTCCAGCCTCCCAAGTCGACGATCTCCGCCTTCTCTCGATCCCACACACCTTGTAAGTTGGATCTCTTTGTTCCGCGAATCTGTTTGGCTTTCCGATCAACGATTCTCGGTGACGCTTCAAAAGATAAGTCGTCGCCTTCAGTTGAATCACATCTGGTTCGATGACATGAGAAGGGTCGGAAACATACTTCCGCAATTGTGAGGCGTGAAAGACGTCGTGGATGTTCGACAAGAATGGTGGCAATGCACTGATATGCCACCTTTGGACCAATACGACGAAGAATCTGGTAAGGTCCAATGAATTTAGGGAGTAAGTTTCTTGATTTCCATCGCTCGACCAACTCCAGTAGTGGGGGTGACTCTAAGAAATACATGTCCTCCTTCCTCGAACTCGAGTGGTCGGCGTCGTTGATACGCATAACTCTTACAGCCGACTTTGAGATGTTCGCATCCGATCTTCGATCAAACGGATCTTCTCAGAGTCTGGCCGGATCATATTCGGTCCTACGGTCAGCTCGCGCCCGGTACCAACAAAGAGGCGTCGACATTTCCGTCCCATACGCTTCAAAAAGGCGCGCCATCCTAATACTCGCATGCTGTTGTTGTATGTGAACTCCACCAATGGTAAGACGTCGTCCCCAACTTCTCGGTGATCTAACGCATGCTCGTAACAAATCTTTCAGCGTTTATCGATCGCTTCACCGTCTGTCATCGCCGTGGATGATATGCCGAGCTAAGCCTGGCTCGGTTCCCATCGCTCCTTGCAATTCCTCTCCAAAACGGTGACGCGGAACTTCGATCTCTGGTCCCACACGATCGAAGATGGTATTCCATGAAGTCGACTATCTCCGCGATGAGATCTCGGTCGCCTTTTTCCACGTTGTATGTTGACTCACCGGGCAAGAAATGAGCGATTTGGTCAATCGGCCGACGATCACCCAAATCGAATCATTCTTCTTCGCGTCTTCGGCAAACCTACAACGAAATCCATGGAAATCGTCCCCATTTCCATACCGCACGCCGTTTATCAGAGCATTCCCGCAGGTCGCTGGTGCTCCACCTTCGCCGACACGCCAAACATGAAGCTGTGACGGCCACTTGCTTCTTCATTCCGACCACCAAAAATGCTTCTTCAAGTCTTGATACATCTTCGTAACTCCGGATGAATACTAAAGTTGCTCTTATGCGCTTGGCCGAATCAACTTCCTCAATCGGATACGCTAGCACGCACGCTCGCCATTGCACCAAGATGTCGCCCGCCCACCTGAAATTCTCGCGCTTCTCGCGCTATCATCCGAATCTTACTCTTGCAGAAGCTCGCCACGAACTTCGCTGGTCTCGGATCTCGGCCCAACAATCGGTTAGAAATGGTAAGCATGCAAATCCACTCCAGGTGAAACTTCGACACTCAACTTCAAATCTCGGAACTTCGAGCATCTCCAACTCGCTTGATCATCATTACCGAGGTTAAACGCTCTTCCCGCTCAACGCGCTACACGTTAGCTTTACCAGGATGGTATTCCAACGTAAAGTCGTAGTCCTCGAGAAATTACGTCCATCTACGCTGACGCATGTTGAGTTCTCATACGGTCGAATGTACTCAAGCTTGTGATCGCTGAAACAGTAAAGAGTGCTCCAGAAGGTAGTGCCTCCATATCTTGGCCAAGAAAAACCATCAGCTGCTAGCTCCAAGTCGTGAGTAGATAGTTCCTCTCGTGAATCTTAATTTGTCTTGACATACGCGACCACCTCCGATGTTGCACAAGACACATCCCAATCCCCTGGTGTGGCGCATCACTGATACACTCGAAGGCTCTTCGGGTTGAGGCAAAATCGCGATGCCCGCGCCGCCAAAAGCTCCTTCGCCGTTGAAATCGCTTCACACTCCTCGGCCCAAGCAAAGGTTGATCCTTCCTCGTCCAATCGCAAGAGGCGCGACACCCGAGAAACTTTAATGAATCTTCGTAATATCCTCGTTAAGCCTGTTTACAAAACTCCTCGATCTCGTAATCGCTTTCGGTTGTTCCCACGTATCACCGCCTCAATCTTAGTCGATCCACGCCTATCCTTCTCCGGGAAATCACGTGACCTAGAAAATTCACCTCTTCAAGCCAAAATTCACACTTCGGCTGATTGGCATAGAGTTGCTTATCTCGTAATATCCGGCAGACTTTCGGCATAGGTGTTCATGCGTGCTCTTCTCGGTTCCTCGAGTAAATCAATATGTCGCCGATGAACACTACAACGAATCGATCCAAAACGAATGGAAAATCCTGTTCATGTAGTCCATAAACATGCGGCGCATTCGCCTCCCAAACGGCATCACCAAGTACTCAGAGTGACCGTATCTAGTCCTGAAAATTGTTTTGGCGACATCTTCCTCCTTCACGTCTCGATGGTAGCCCGACTTCAAGTCTATCTTGGAAAAGATCGCCGCTCCACTAAGTTGGTCCATCAAATCGCCAATACGCGTAACGGGATAACGGTTCTTCCGCAGAACCTTGTTGAGTTCGCGATAGTCCACGCACGCCTTGATCGCCCATCCTTCTTCTTAACCAACACCGGAGCTCCCCGCTGACACGGCTTTCTGTATGAATTGCTTCGACTCAAGTGTTCGACCGGGACTTCAACTCTTTCATCTCAAGCAGAGACATCCCAGACGCGCTTTGGAAATCGGTCTGTTCTCTGGAATCAGTCGATGGAGAACTCGACTCTTCGTCGGGTGGTAATCCCGGCACGCTCTTGAAAACGCCCCTCAAAATCACACACCATCGGAACATTCTTCACGCCGATCTGTGAAAACTTCCGAGCTAGCGAGATACATGTATTCCCTAGTTCCTTCTTTCAAAGAAACTCCAACACGCTCGCGTAAAGATAATTGAGACTCCAAGGTCTGGAAAATTACGCTTTACAAACCAAAAGGACATGGTGGTGTGACAACCAATCCATCCCGAGGATAACATCTAAACCCTTAAGAGGCAAACAAACCAAATTGACCACAAACTTTCTATTCTGAATAATCACTACACAATTAAGACATGCGTGTTTCAGGATCAAGGTTTTAGCAATTGGGGTTGTAACCACTAATTTAAACGGTAAAGCGATCACGGCTAAGCTCAAAAGGTTCACACAATCGTGAAGAATGAAGGAATGGGTTGCAGAATCAAAAAAGAACGGATAAGGATTTACCCTCGATCTCACATTCACCTTGGATAAGATCATCACTGACCGCTTCGCCACTCATGCACGAAACTCGCCTTTAGCCACACGCTCCTTTGGCCTCGCCGCATAGTCGGTTCACTTTTAGGTGTAGGACAATCCTTAGCAAAATGCCCAAGCTTCTTGGTTGAAACACACCTCCTCCCTCGAGTACAATTACTCGCGTAATGTCCCAAGCTTTCCACATCAGCAAATCACCTCGACACCGGATCGACCTCCACTCTCTGGTACTGGGTCATCTGACGACATCGTCCCTCCCGTGCTGCTCCCACGAGTCGGTCAGAAGGTCTCTTCTGCGGTAGTTTCTTCGTGCAAATCTGCGCAGCGCACTGGGTCTCACCGGTCCGCCCACATCAACTTTCTTATGGGCTCTGCACTCCTTCTACCTCGACACATTAATCCGGCCTTGGAGATTTTGATCTCAGCGACACCATCGACTTGAATGTCGAATCGATCCCGTTGAATCTCTCACTTAACCATCTCCGGTCAACTCCTGGTCCACGAAATGGATCGAAATACCTGCCAACGATTCAAACTTGGCCGCATACTCCTGACACCGCCGAGTCAGCTTTGTCATGCCGATGGAAGAAATTCTCGCTCTTCTCGGCTCGTGCAAGATGTCGGGAAGTACTTTGTCCAAGAACCTTTCACGTGTTCCTGTGTCATCTCGCGATGTTCTGCTATAAACGTTGTTTACCTTCCACCAATACTCTGCGTCTCCTAGATAAGTAGGTGGCATAGTCGACTTCGTTGTCAGGACAATGAAGGCCTCAAAGATCTTCTCGATCTCTTGCATCCAAAGATCGCTTTATCCGGATTTGGCTCACCGTAGAACTTCGGTGGATCATGCTTCCTAAAGTCGGCCAATCCTCTTGCTTCAAAGATTACGCGCCCGCTGTCGTTAACATCCGCAAGTTCTGAAGTTAACGCCGCCGTCTGTTGAGCCATCGCGTTAGCCTGTTGAGTCCGGTTGTTGCGAGCCATGGCTGCCGCCCATTCTCGGCCATAGCTTGAATAGCTCGTTCCATGTCGACGCCTTGCTGCAGTATGTCGATTCTCACGAGGTGGCATTAGATTCCACAAAGTTCAAAACCCCGTCAATCTCACAACAAGGATGTGTTAAACACACCGCTTCAATCAAGAAACAAGCCAAACAATTTCAAGCAATAAGTGCTTCACTTTAATCAAACAAAGAATCAACACAAAACAACTAGGTACTCAACACATAACCCGACCACGATGACAGTCAAATCCTATGCACAAATTTCGGCTGAATCAAGCCGATACTCGATAAGTCAGAACGACGCTTTAGGACCACTACTGAGCTCAATACTCTAGCTCGAAAGTTTCGAGCTCAACACACCAAGCTCAACAAAACCTATATGAGATGTGTTTTAAAACAAAACTCTTTGTGCCTTTTAAAAATGCGATATATATTTTTTCATATAAAACCAACTCGTGCACATCGAGTAATTACAATGCCAAAACAGTGCAATCTAAGACACAAGACTTAAATTCAAATAAAACATACATGTATAACATACACATATATATCACTCAAATAAGAATGTATACAAAATACAGAGTAGCAAATGTGCAAAGAAAATACACCTAAGGTAATGCATAACTTCAAAATAGCCATTATACTCCTGGGGTACTTCCTAGACTCACGCAGGGCTGCTCCAAAAGTAAGACCACCACTACCTGTAGCAACAAAAATAACATCGCCTAAACCGGTCACGACCTCAACATAAAAGAATTACAAGAACATTCTAAAAACCAACATCCAATAAATAAACAATCCACGACAGTAGAGGTCACACGGGTCCTTTGACCTCCTCTCGCATCGCTTCATCTTTGCCGAGTTACTGCGCCGACATCGCCTGGGTAACCGCTCATGGATTGAAGGCACCACGGGAAAGGGTCAACTTTCAACAAGTTAAGATAAGCTCGACATAAAAATATAAGCAAACGGCCAAAGTATAACAATCACCGACGTGACTCGACCATCTCACTCTAAACCTCGACACAACTCACAATTCCATTTTCTCGACTGACAATTTTCGGAATGCACACGCTGCATCGGTAGTGTCAGAAAGTCGGCGAAAGCCTTGGGATCCTCGCCTCCTAGGGCTAACTCCCAGTCCCGTGAGCGTATGGCGACGTTTAGTCAATCTCCAGAACAAAGGACCTAGCACCTCGATTATCCGGTCCGCGGCTACAAAAACGCCATACGACTCACCTAGCTCGCCACGATGAACAATTAGGCCGTGATAACGATATTCAGGAGTTAAACACAAAATATTCAACCGCATGTCAAATAAAAGAGCAAGCTCGACATGAAGAAACGCAATTCAACATGCAATACACACTTCACGACATATATTCAATCCGCATATTAAATACATGCAAACTCAATCATATCACAACATTTCATCTCGACACAAATCAAGGTAATTCCATACACAATAACATAACCACATAGAATATGAAATGCCCTTACTTAAGGACTTATACAATAAAGCCTTAGAGATATCTAGAAGTAGCCGCTCATCAACTCCAAGTTAAATGCCGTCCGACAACGACTGACACACTGCCTTCAAAGAACTCACAACGACTTCTCTTTACTCGATCCTCGACACTACCGTGCCTTCAACTAACTCGACAACGACTTCGACACGTGACGCTTCTCAGCCGACCGACACGCACCGATCCTCGCTGCGATCTCCCGCCTGGCCCTTGATTCGCTTCCCCGCACACCTCGATTCGAATTCACTCTGGTCTCGAATCACTTCCAAACAAACACAACTCGATCGATCTATGGTTCTAATACATCTAGCTCTCTCTTCCCCAAACTCAACCACAACCCGTAAAAATATATAAAACTCAAGAAGCCGGAAAGATATTTTTCCTCCAACACAAAGTTAGGGATTTCGATCGAGAATTCATGAAAAGTTATCCTGATGCTTCACTGAAAGATCGACAACAACAATATTCAAGAAGCAACGAGCGAAAAACCGAGAAAATCGAAAACGAACCAAAAATGGGGTTTCGGCATTGGAGTGCAGGTAAAAACAGAGAGAAAGAAATTTTGTTTTACAAGCCCAATTAATCGGGTTAAAAAGATAGGTAATATTGTGAAGAAGAAAACCCATCAATTTGATATGATTTGGAAGCATAAAACTGATTAAAAATGGAAGAAGATTTAGCGCTAAACAAGAGTACGTATGAAAGAAAATCTGTTCTCTTCATACCTCAGCCGGTGATGGTCGATCAGACGAGATAATGGGTCGAGAAGTTGATGATGAACAAAATTGATGAAGAAATCTTGGTGCAGAATCTCATGAACTCACGGTTTCGATGAAGATTTTTAAGGAAACAACGAAACACAGGCGTATGGGAGGAAGAAAGAAGAAAAGAGAAACGAAAGTAAACGATCGTGGTATAAATGGCGAGAAAGTGGGGTAAAAACGTAACTCCACTATAAGATGCCAATCCCAATAATCATCTACCCTAACTCGCTCTCTCATGATTACCCTCTACTCGCTTGGTCAACGACAAGCCGACAATGTAATAATTACAAACAATATAATAATAACGCTGAGTAACGCTCGAAATAATACGAGGTGTCATCTCGACACGATGTCGATAAAGAGTACTCGTGCAAATGTACAAAGTTCTAACACGAGTTCGTGAACGCGGCCTCTCACTGACTTGCGCCTCATCGCCAGACGCGACTTCATCTTCAACTCGACCTCCTCAGTCTTCAACGGCCTAGTGTACGTGGTCTCATCAGCTCGACAAAAGATCTCGGCAGACGATCTAGTCACGGGATCTCGACACAAGGTCTTGGTCGAGGTCTCGATACGTCGTCCTAATACGATGTCGATCTCGTCCTCAGGTGTTACAGGATATATCTAGTTTCTGCATCATTTAAGGTTTGGCTAAGATAATACACAGCTCTTTCAGTTCCATCATCAGCATCCTGCGCTAGCAAGCAGCTGATTGACACTTCTTCCGCAGCTATGTATAATTTGAGCGACCTTCCTGATACTGGAGGCATTAGCATAGGGGGTTTAGCCAACGCCTGCTTGATTTTCTCAAATGCATGCTGTTGTTCTTTCCCTCATGTCATGTCATCAATGTCCTTTAATCTCAACAAAGGGGAAAAGGCCTTCATTTTCCCAGCCGAATTAGCTATGAACCTCCTTAGGAAATTGATCTTGCCAATCAAACTTTGCAGTTCTTTCTTATTCCTAGGAGGCCTGGCTTCCAAGATAGCTTTCACCTTATTCTTGTCTACTTCAATTCCTTGACGGTGGACCAGGAATCCTAAGAAATTGCCAGCTGTAACTCCAAAGGGAAATTTAGCATGATTCATCTGCAACCCATGGGCTCGCATCCTCTTTAGAGCCTGTTCTAAGTCTACCAAATGGCTTTCAAAACCTTCAGACTTGACAACCACATCATCAATGTACACTTCCGTAGTATTGCCGATCAAGTCATGAAAAATGGTGTTCATGGCCCTTTGATAAGTAGCCCCTGTATTCTTGAGCCCAAAAGGCATGACCACCCATTCATATATTCCCAAAGCTCCTGGACATCTGAAGGCTATCTTGTGAGTGTCTTCTTTTGCCAAGAAGATTTGGTTATACCGTGAGTACCCATCCATAAAGGTGAGAATACCATGAGCGGCTGCCACATCTACTAACATGTCAGCCACTGGCATAGCATACTCATCCTTTGGTGTTGCCAAATTCAAGTTCCTGTAGTCAATGCATACTCTTATTTGGCAATTCTTCTTGATCACGGGGACTATATTAGATAACCACTCTACATATCTAGCCGTCCTTATGAAGCCTGCCTTCAGCAGCCTCTCAATTTAAGCTTTGATTTGAGGCATCAATTGGGGATTGAACCTGCAAGGGGCCTGCTTGAAAGATTTGTATCCTTCTTTAATGGCAACCTGTGTTCCACCAGTTCCTTTACCAAACCAGGCATCTTATAGTATCTCCAGGCAAAGCAATCTTTGTACTGCTGGATCAGTTCTACTATCTTGCCTCGTTTGTCTTCTTCAAATAATCCACTCACCTTTACAGTTCTAGGTTCCTCTGGTGTGCCCAAGTTGATCTCAATCAAAGGATCCTCTGCCTCAAAAGCAGGTGCAGTTTTGTGAAGAGGAGAATCTAATTCCATAGGTTCAGCTGTACATGCCTTATCAGGCTTAGCAGTCGTTCCTTTTTTTCTGAAGCAAGTCTTCTTCTCCATCTTCACTCTCAGTGTCTTCTTCTTCCATCATGGCATCTATCACCTTGGATTCGACCTTAAAGATCTCTAGCTAACCCAATAGGTCTCCAAGCACTTGTGATTCTTTATTCATTAATCACATGTGTGTTAGGTCGTGATTCGGCCTGAGATCTTAATTGGAATCCTTCATTAGTAAGGTTGCATGCCTTCCACACACCCTTCTCATAATCTTCTGGAACAACAATAGGTCCTAGGTGTGGAGATTAGAACAATGTCTCCCACATCTTTACCTCAGCTGAGAAGCGGTTTTTATCAGCTTCGACTGTCTCCACATTGTCTCCAACCCAAAACATAAGCTTTTGGTGAAGTGTACAGGGCACACATTGACTGGTTTGTATCCAATCTTTACCCAGAATCACACTGTAGGAAGGCTTACCATCAACCATAAAGAAAGCTGATTTGATGGTCTTGGGGCCTACAATGACTTCGGCTATCAAGACTCCAAGAGCTGTGGATGGTTCCCCCACGAAGTTGGACATTTTCATGTCGGTAGGGACTAAGTCTTCAAGACTTTTCCCAAGTTTCCTCATAGTTGTAATTGACATAAAATTCAGAACAGCCCTACCATCCACAAAGACTCTTCCAAAGATCTTTCCATTAATGTAAGCCTTAATGTATAGAGGTTTCATGTGTTTTACCATCTCCTCAGTAGGCTTCTCAAAGACCATCTTGGTAACCTCATTAGCCGGTGAATCAGCTAACATGGCCCATTCTGTTTCCTAAGCAAACACATTACCCTCCAAACTTCCCAGTATGGGGTTCTCTACCCAAAATTCCTCAGGGAACAAGCTAATAGCCTCTATATCAGCTAACAGGCCATCACCTTCTTCATTGAATAAAAGATCCAGCAAGGAATCTTTCAAAGCATCATCTTGTTCTCAATGCATCTCAGGGATCACTAAACCCTCTATGGTAATTGCCTCCTCATCCACACCAATTGAGGCAATTAGGCCCTCAACTTCAGGAACAGGATCCTGTTCACTGATCGGTTCTACGCTTTTGGGCACTTCCTCTTTCTTAGCTTCTCCAATATCTAACTTTGGAAAAGCTTTATCTAGCATGTCACTCACAGTTTCCAAGGGAATTTCCCTCTTCTCCCTATTCTTGACATCGGCTAGCATTTACAGAGTTTGTTTCATTTTCTGGACAGACCTCATTATCTGCATTCTTCTCTTTTGGGTTCTTGACAGTACTGTTGGTATTGCCTTCTTGTCTTTGGCATACTTGTTCAAGAACCAATGCCCTTCTTTGACCAAAGGAGGTTTCAACATCCTTTGGGGCTTTAGCTTCTCATCATTTCTCACTGTTATCTTCAAAGAAGACATGCCTCCTTTCACGGTAAACTCAGCAGCCCTTCTCTTGTCTTTGGGAATAGGCTCCTCATCAACTTTGGGCAGGGATAGCCTACCACTATCTATAATGGTTAGCCGATCTTGCCCCTAGTTTCAGCAATGGGTGCCTTTCCTTTCGCCTTGGTAGGTCTTTCTATTGAAGTTTGGCCATGTTTAACATACTGTTTGACTAACTCTTGGGTGAGCCTTACCGGCTTGGGTGGTCTGCTCCCCTGCCTGTGCTCAATAATCGGCTGAAGGTTTCCTAATCTGTCAAAAACAGAAGTTCTGGCAGCCTCAGGTTTTAGCCGATCATTATGGTTTGACTTAGCCAGCCCTTTTTTGGGCCTCTAGACTTGTTGAACAGGTATCCTCCACCTGTGGCTAGGTTCTGCATCACAAAGCTTTGAAAATGAAACCATGTTTATCCCTAAAGCAGGGAATGGGTCAGTATCCACTGTCATTTCAGCAATTCTTTTATCTGCAAGCTTAAACCTTCCTTTTTTTATTTCCTTCTAAATGGCCTTCCTGAAAACCATACAATTTACAGTTGCATGATTATAAGAATTGTGTCACTTGCAGTATTTCTTATCTTTTAACTCTTTAGCAGGTGGGATCTTGTGCCCATCCAGCAGCCGAATTTGCTTATCTTTGAGCAAGTAGTCAAAGATTTGATCTGCCTTGGAAATATCAAAGGAGTATTCCACCTTGCTGTCTCTTGATTTTGACTCTTTCCCTTTGGAAGCTCTCAGGGCAGGGCAAGAGTAGCCTTTATCCTTTACTATATCAGCTGCCATGATGTCTGCCGTGGAATCGGCTGAATCATCATCAGAGTCTTCAGCTTCTATGATGGATATCAACTGAAGGCATCTTCCTCTACTGGCTCATCTCTTTTTTTTCTCGTGGATGAACTGCTCAATGTGTATAGCCCTTGAGACTAACCGGTTCAAGTCAGTGCAAGCTTGGCCAACTAATTTCTCCTTGAGTTGGGGGTGCATGCTACTAATGGCCATAGCTGGATATTCTGTCTCAGGGAACTACACTGAGCATTTTCCAGCCATCTTCCTGAACTTTTCCACAAAATCAGCAGCCGACTCATCTACCTGTTGCCTTAGGTTCATAAGGTCAGCCGCAATGACTTCAGGTTGGGGCTAGTAGAATTTATCATGGAAGCACCTCTCCATATCTGCCCATGTTTGTATAGAATTAGGTGGTAAAGAGGAATACCATGTGAATGCTGTCCCTTTAAGTGACAAGGGAAACATCTACAATTTGTGATACTCATTCTGGCTCCCTTCACCACACTGAGCAGTAAACCTGCCTATGTGCTCCATAGTCGACTTGTTATCTTCTCCAGAGAAAGTGGCAAAATCTGGAGTCTTGTATCCCCTAGGTAGAGGTACCAATCTGTCTACCCATTCAGGGTATGGCTTCCTGTAGATTGGTCTATCCAAAGGCTTCAGCTGCACACCAAAGTACTTCTTGATGGTATCTGCAATGACGACTGGGTCTAGCAGCTGTGAACCCCCTGACCTCACTTCTCCCAAGTTAGGAGTTGTTGCCTGTGGCTGCTATCTCCATGTTGGGGGATATGCCTGGGATATTTGCTCTGGAGGATTGGGGTAACCTGATTGATTTGGCAATGGAGGTGGGTGAACCCCCCATGGCTGCTCCATGCTTCCTTCACCTGGTACGCTGTATTGAGTTCCGGGAACACTTGTGTTAAATGGTGGAGGTGGGATATGTCCCCATGACTGCTGCATCACTAAACCAGGTGCCCTTGGAGGAGTTGACTCCATTTGAGCGCCTGCAGACACTTCAAGATAGGGTGGATAGAATTGAAGGTTAGCCGATACAGGTGGATATTATTCCATAGCTGCTGTCCAGCATAACCCCTAGGTGGTCTTGCTCCACTCCCTCCTGCACCAAGAGCTTGCCCCCCAGTGTACTGTGGGTTAGTCGCCTACATAGCAACGCCATAAGGCTGCACATATGGCATTACTTGCGGCATACCAATTTGTCCCACTGTCTCTGGTGGCCTCCTAGCCATCTGCACCTGTCCAAAATGAAGATTAGCCAGGTTAGTTGTATCATTCACCACTTGTTGACCTCCAATGTTTAAAGTGGCAAAAGTACCAGGCTGGGAATTAATTGGATTAAAAGGTACTTGTCCTATATTCGGCTGAACCTGGGTAGGCCCTACCTGCACATAGGTAGGCTGAACCTGATGTATCCCTGTCGGAATCGTGCTCGGCTGAACCTGAATTGGTCCTACCGGAGCTGCATTCGGCTGGGTGATAGGTCCTGCCTGTGTAGTATACCCCACTTGCTTTGGAATAGCAGAATTGGCAGAGCTCTCGCCTGAATGAGCCCTCTTAGCCTCTATCTCCCAGGCTTGTTGCACCTCATTGTGTACCATGGGCTTCACAATATCAGCCAATTGTTGTGACACTTGGTACATGATATCATTGATTCCCAAATCGAGTTGTTAGCGTATAAATGAAGTGGACATCACCAATGGTTGATCATTAGGCTGAGGTTCAGGGTTTGTCTCTACATGCACTGGCTCTGCTGTTGGAGCAGGTATTCCCTAAGAGGGGCTTCCTTCAGCAGGCTTTCTAGGATTATCCTTCTTTGATGGAGGTTGTTCCTTGCTGCTCAAGCTCTTGCCAAAACGCAAGTGCATATGCCAATAGTAATCCTGACCAGGGGATTCGAACATGTTGATTCGTTCACCTTTGGTCCCACTGGGCATGCCAATTTTGTTGACTGGAATGTAACTTAGCTGCTGATCGGCTAACTTCACAACAGTGATTCCCTTTTCTTCAAGCGATTATGCCAAGGAAGGAACTCTGTTCCTCATTAACTCACTCCAGAAAGGGTTAAGTAAGTGAACTAAGATAAAAACGGAAACACAAAGGTAAACATAAAGTGCAATTGAGTAGAATTGAGCAAAAATAAGTTGTTTGTATTGATTGGTGTCCCTAAAACTATGTACAACTTGAGTATTTATAGTAACAACTAAGAACTACCCCTATTTGCCACGTTCAGTTGGCTAACAATGATAATCTTCCTAGCTGACAGTTATTCGGCTGAGTAGTGCCTTATTCCACTAACCACAATCCTAAAATCTAGGCGCACTATCTCTTCATGGCCACGTCCTCAACCAACGGTCTTCTCAGCATGGATCTTATCATTGTTTCCTTCGCTCAGCTCCTAAAAACGTGGAGATAATCCTGACTTAACTAAATTTTGAATTTAAATTAATTCAAAATTATCCTCCACTCCATTCGGCTCATGGAGCAACTTCAAGAATTTGACCCAATGAGTGGCTTCATGCTAGCTCAATGGCCCAATGTCTTCAATTCAAACCCAAAGCCCATGTCTAGCTCTTAATTTCCTGCTTGCGACTCCATTAGCTGCAGATTTAACTAACCTGTTATTTGGCTAACATCCAATCGACTAGTTTCCTTGCTTTGGCTGCTGTTGGATTCGGCTAATACTTAGGAATATTTTGAGTGTAAACAATTGTTAACCCATAAGTAAAAGAGAAGAAGTTACACCCATGATAAGAAATGCTACAAAAGACCAGAATACTATATTTGATCCACTACAAGAAATTTGGTTATTACTGAGGGCCAAAAGCCCTCGCTAAAAGGTGTTTTACCGAGGGCCAATCGAGGGCCCACGGTCTGTAGGTTAATCGCTCATCGGCAACGCATACCGAGGGCCCCCAGGAAAAGCCGTAGGTAATTACCGAGGGCCAGTGGCCACAGGTAATTATCGAGGGCAAGGCCTTCGATAACTGAAACATGTTTTTTTTTTAAAATAATAATTAAATTTAATCAGTTTAAAGTTTAAACTGATTAAATTTAATTATTGTTTTTAAAAACACAAATTTTTAATGTTATTGGTAATTTTTTAAACACCAAAGTAATTTGTCCAGAAGGAATTGCTTGTCCATTTAAAAACGAAATGAAGGAACTGCTTGTCTGTTTACTGATAAAAAAAAAAGCAAAGAAACGAGGAAAATAAAAAGAAACAAAGGAGACAGAGATAGGAAAAAGTAAAAGCAAATAAACTGCTTGACCATTTACTGATAAAAAAAAAACAAAGAAACGAGGGATAAAAAAAAAGAACAAAGGAGACAGAGATAGGAAAAAGCAAAGCAAATAGAACTGAGAGGAAAACTCCTTCCTCTTATTGAGGTGTTTTTCTTTCCTCTCTTCTACCGTTCGGTTCAAATGGTCGCTTGCATCTTTAATCGTGGGGGTCTTCATCAGAGCCATCACTACCTTCTGTTTCCTTCTTCGTGAACGAACATGGGGGAGGATTTGTGAGGAAGATCTCTGAAACTACAATTTGGAGTTTGGTTTTGACTGAGGGAGGACTTGGTGGAGAAAGAAGGGGGTACGATTGAGAGGGATCAGGGGAGAGAGAAAAGAGAGAAACCGAGAGGAGAGGGAGAAGAAGAAAAAAGAACTGGGAAGAATAGAAGAGAGGAAGAGGGAAATTGGCCGAGTAGAGGAGAAGAAGAAGGAATTGGGAGGACGAAGTGCAGGAGTAGAAGAGGGAATCTGTCTTATGTCTTTTTAAAAAAAACCTTGTCATTTCTTTTATTCAGGAACGAAGAAGCACAGGAAATATAGGAAAAGTTAGCGTCGGCTAGCTAAAATGACGGAGAAAACAATGCAGGAATTACCATCGGCATGGCCGACGCTAAAATGGCAGCATGAAGTACTGTCGGCTTGGCCGACGCTAAAGTTGACGTCATAAACAAATCATACATTACCGTCGGACAGGGGTCATCGCTAACCTCAGTGTCACTTGATTTTGTGTACCACGGGCCAAAAGTCCTCGCTAACTGTCAGCATTTTTTTTCCTACGACCCAAGTCCTCGGTAATCAAAAAATTACCTACCACAATGAGGCACTCGCTAATAATCCGCAGATAAGTGAGTAAATTCTTGTAGTGGATTGGTAGCTAAAAAGAATAATACGTGAAAAGCTTACACACCGTAAAATGAGCACATGATTGGTTTATAAAGGAGAAAGAATCATCCTATTAGTAAAAGCAATAAAACATTATTTAAAACCAAAACGTTTGCAGTAAAAACATATTGTAGCATTTATATGTAAGCTTATAACCGATGGAAACATATTTATTGCATTTATAAATTGTTTTAAATCAATATTGTTACCAATCAATTAGAATAATTCAGCCTTAAAAAGAATTAAATAACATTTATTCGAACGTTAAAGACAAGATATAAAATGTATCACAAATAAAAGTAATAAAATAAATAATTTCTAATGTAAAATATTTTCAATATTTTTTTTACATAGAAATATAAAATCAATATTGTTGAAAACTTTTGAAATACGCCAAAACTTCCAACAAACATATCCTAGAATCTTATTTTAATTCTATTTTTTCTATAAAGGAACCTGAAACATACCCTTAGAAGTTAAAAATGTAAGGAAACCCTATTTTCTTCCAATAAATAGATTCGGTATTAAGTTAAGGAATAAGAAATATGAAAATAGGAGCGAACGTTGAAACATTCTTTGTGATTGATTCTTTTTTCATAAATGGTTTGAGTAGCAATACACGAAACGGAAAATAATTAAGTATTTTACATCGGTTTTGCATTTAACCGGTGTCAAACGTGACACGGTGACAATTTTGAAATTAATGTGTCACGTTCACCAGTTATATGCAGGGACGAATCAAAAAATTTATCGCAAGGGGGGCTGAACTCGAAATAAATGTTCAAAGATTTCTAATTATTTTAAAATTGTATGGAAAAACAATTTACTTTAATTGTATTAAAACAAGTAGAAGTAATTTTTGATTGATTTTAATTATAAAAAGCACTTTTTTAATTTTAAACAGTTATTATAATTATAATTATGACTTTTTTAGAAACTACTTAAAATAACTTCTCTAAATAAAAAGATGATTGTTTTTAATTAGATTAATCAAATGCCTTAAAATATGTTTTAAAAGTGATATGCTCAGAATAAAAGAGCAGCAACCTTTGACGAATTGTGACTATGCTGATGTTGTCATGTTGAAAGTTTTTAATATGTATAACTTGCCGAATCGTGACTTTGTGAGCAAGGGGCCATTCCCCATTCACCTACACGGCTACACTGCATATAGATATATATTTTGAATCATAAAGAAATTATGAAGGGTGGGGCTTCGGCCCACGGCTCCCCTGTGTCTATTTTTGGTTATATGTTAAACCGGTGTAAAAAGCTTGTTTTTCTAAAAAATGGAGATATTTTATACCGGTATTCCATTAATCGGTGTCAGACGTGACGCAGTGGCAAAAGTTGGAGTTGATTTTTACGGTTTACGTAAAATCGAAGCTGATATATGCGGTTTACGATTATAAAAATGATTTTTTAGTATTATCTCTCATCTTCATACTCATTAAAATCAGATTATTTCTCAGAAGCTACTCTAAACAAATTCTCGTTATAATCAGATTTCAATTTTCTTTTTTAGATTCTCAGTTTTCAAAAACTTCAACAATAGAGAGAAAAAAAAAGTGAGCATTTTTATAAAAAAAAACTATTTTTTCTTAAAATAATTTGAAACAAATCTCCTTTTAAAACATAAACTAGTCACATATATGTTCAAGAGTGTATAAAAAAAGTATATTGATAGCATTTATTCTATATTTAATAAGTTTTTTTTCTTGCTACCCTTGCCTCGTTCACAAGCATTAGAAGATTAGTGTCAGGCCGCGTTGTACAAATTTGGTGCTTTGCTAATTAACTGTTTGCTCAGCTTGCTAACTGATAAGTCAGTTAACTCGTAAGTTGAATCCCCTTGTTCATACGATATGCTAAGAAATGAACTGACTATTCCAAAAAACGTCTAGTGTAGAAGGTTGAATTAGAAAACCAAGGTTGCATGAAAAGTAACCGATAAAAAGCGATAAGTAAAGAAAAATATAGAGATTTGTGTTAGATTGATTGAGCTTGATGAAAAACAATCTATTCAACTAGTATTCATGGACTTAAACTGCGTACACCAACACTATCACTGTTTGCCACACACTTAACCCATTAACCCGTATTTTATATCATGTAATACCGTGACTATCAACAATAATACAGGTAACTACGCAGTTAGCTAAGTTACAAATCAAAACTGTTTGGTCAGCTAACTAATTTATTGCCCCATCAGCTGGCCACATCCTCCACATCCTTATTTTTAAGGAAAATGATCTCCATGCATGTGACTTATTCAACTTATAAAGTTGTTTTAGCTACTCAATCAACTAACTTATTGGCCAAAGTCCATTACCTCAGCTAACTGCTCATGAGCTGACCATGCTCTCTGTAACACCCCACCTAATTTAATTATTTAGCTCAATTAATTTAGACTTTATCATGTTCTAAGTTGATGGTTGAGTACTTAAATTGGGTGTTATGGAATAATAGAAGGGGATGTGAAAAGAATGGCAACATGATAATTTTAGAAGAAAATAAGGGGCATATTAGTAAATTTGCATATGGAGATGAGGGTAAAACTATTCAAAATGTGAGACACACATTTTTCCCTTATTCTTTTCTCTCTCTCTCACGCTCTCAGCTCACTCTCTCTTCCTCCCTCGTTCTTGTTTCTGCTACAAGAAGAAAGAAAGAAAGGAGAAGAAGAAGGAAGGGCTCATGAGATTGGGAGAAAAGAGGGAAATTTATGTGCCATCTCATTCCTAGCTTGGAAAAGAAGATTTGAGCTGAATCTGGTTGAAGATTTGGAGTTGCCCTAGGCTAAAGAAAAGGGGAGCACGAATTGGAGGAGGAAAAGGAAAACCAGAAAATTTTATAGCTCAAAGCTCAAGTTTTCAAGCATTGTTTGAGTTCTTCTCCCTTAGGTGGTGGGCAACTGTAAGACCCCCATTATGTTTTTCATTTCCTTTTCACTTGGTGTGATCTATATGTCTTCTTTGTGTTTTAGGGAGATATAGTTTAGAAATGATTTTGTTTAATGTGTTGATACACTTTAAATGAGTTTTTAAAACATTTGATTTGAATACATGTTAATATCTTGTGTTAAATCAGTTTTTTTTTTGGGTAAATGCCTTTGAAATGGTTTTTATTGATGAATGGAAATAAGAAAAATGAGGTTTTGGGGTGAGATTGGGTTGGAAAATTAGAAAATACTATCAAAACTCTGTGAAATTCGTTTAACGAGTAAGGATTCGCTCGGCGAATTCCTACAGTGTTTTGCAGGATTTCAATCTAGGCTCAATTCGCTAAGCGAGCTGTCTCGCGCTAAGCGAATGAACCTGCGCTCAGCGAATTTTGAACATATTCTGCCCAATTCCCTGAAATTTTATCCTCTTTTAATTCAACCTTGTGTAATACTATAATAGCATGAAAGGTTGTCTGATTGTTTATGGTATGATGGTTGTCGGTCCGATGAACGATAAGACCGTATGGCAAACACGTCGGTCTGGTGATCGATAAGAACTGATGGCATGTATTCCTAAGAAAGTCAATTAATACTTTACGGGAATACATCATTGATAGCTAGATTTGGGTAGAGTAGAATAGTATGGTGTTTGTCGGTCCGATGATCGATAAGACCCTGCAGCAGGTGCGTCGGTTCGGTGAACGATAAGACCCGGCAGCGTGGATCCGGTTCAATTAGCATTGGCCCCTAAGTGGATACATTCAGGTTATAGTTAGGAATAGTGTTGGGTTAGTTTCTAGGATAGAATTAGTTTTAGTTGTTATTATTTTTTTAATTGTATATCATTGTAATTGTGGTTAATGTTGGTGAGGGGTCTGTGATGGACTTACTGACATTTTTATCTCACCCTTTTCTTGTTGCTTTTCAGACAAGCAGGTACCGAATGATGATTTGGCAAAGATAAAAGCCTAGTTCCCTTATTTAGGGTTTTATTTTGGAGATGTAGTTTCATCTACAATCTTTTAGTCTTAGAAGACTTTATTTGTATTTTGAAATCCAAGTTATGTACAATTTGGAAAGTTGTAATTTACCTTTTAGATTTATGACTACTTTTGAATTTGAAGACTTGTATTTATTTAAACAAGTTTATAAAATTTTTAGTAACTTATGTGCTTTAATGTAAATTGTCTTGCTTTCAATTAAATTGAAGTATGGATGTTACATTCTCCATATCTCTGTTTTTAAAGGAGTGAGTGTTCATGCACATTTTTTCACTTGGTAAACCACGATATGCTGAGTTAGCTATGTCATGGGTTAAAATCCACTACCTCGAATAACTACCAATCGACTTACCATGCTCTTTGTATCCCTATTTTTGAGGGAGTGAATGTTCATGCATGTTTTTTACTCGGTCACCTCATGAACGGTCCTTGATTCTGGCTGATCAACTTCTATCTTCGTATTCTCTCTCCGAAACCACCTTCAACTCCAACCCAAAAATCTTGGAAAGTGGTTACAAGGCTAGAATTACATTTTGACTTAGACAACTCCAACCCAAGTCATTATATTCCACTAAGCATTCATAACAATGGTTAATAAGGATAATTTTGTAACATTATTGTACTTTTTAATGTATTTATAATATTTTATTAATCTATGTGAAAAAATGCTAAGACGGTGCTTATTATGAAACGAGGGGAGTGCATGCAACCATATTGAGTGATAGGAAACTATGTTGCTTTTTTTGAAAGAAATTGAGATGTTTAATATAATCTTGTGATGTATAGAGAAGGTTGTAAAGAGTGATGTAAAAGATTTATTTGAGTAGATGAGATCCCTTCAAGTAATGTATAGATATGTTCATGGGGTGCTAGCTTAGTGGTTGGAGTTTGGCCTTGTAACCCCAAGAGATATGGTTCAAATCTCCTCGGTGACAGTTGTAACATATTCATTAGTGCTACTGTAATAATGATATACCCCCTCCCCCATCTTCTTTAAAAAAATTTCAAGTAATGTATAGATAGAATAGGTTGAATGTTTGGACTTCATATTCTTTTCTATACATGCTAGAAATTTTCAAGGTAAAATTTAAGACTTTAGTAAATACGCTCCCAATTTTAATAGCATATATATACCCCCGTTTGAAAATATATTTCTGGACAGATGGTGTATCACACATGCCAAATTATGTCGTCCGGAAATAGTATGTTACTAAAATCGGGGTTGTATTTACCGAAACCCAAAATTTATTCTCAAATACAATTTTTTCTCCTATATATTTTTGGGCTTAATATTTAGAAGCAGCAGCCTGTCATTCTTAGCTCTCCCTCTCGGCACGCATGCTTGCATTAGATCCACAAACGTGATACTCTCAAAGCGCTGTTTATTAATCGTTATTAGAAGCTTATTATAATGTTCTTGTTTATTGCGTGAAGCCTAGACTGATTACATTGCGTTTGAAGTTTGAACAAACTAGAAATTTATCAATTTTATTTTCTAAATACATCATTCTTTTAAGAATAAAAATCGTTTGGAAAATTATCATCTGCGCTTCTGCACTACACTTTTCTTACTGTTAGAGAGAAACATAAACTAAAAGAATAATAAATTTCTTTGGAAAAAAAAATTATAAAACCTAGTATTTGTTATTTCTTTCTCTAACTTAATTGTGCATTTACAATCCCGATCCGTCTTGATTAATAATGCCATTGTGAATATTTTTTTTTTCTATATTAGTAGTGTGATATCAACATTTAACTTTGGGTTGGATTACGAAATTTAATTTAAAGTTTCTTTTTATTTTTTAATTTTATGCAAATGACATCATTCTTTTATTTTTGTTTTGCTGTTGTTGCTGTTGTGATTTATTATTTTTTGAGATAATATTTAATTTATTTCCTTGCACTATATACTTGCAAAATTATTATTGCCTAAATGAAAAAAAACATATCTTATTTTTTAAATAAAAGTTCAAATTATAAATTTATAAGCTGTATGTCTGTTTTTCTCCCATTCCTATAAAATATCACTCAGAAATTTTAAAATTTTGATATTCAAATTTTGTTGCATGTTTTTGTACAACCTGAGTCATTATTTTATTTATTCTTTCTATTTCTTTCGAGTCATTTTTTTTCTCTTGGTTTAATTACACTTTTGGTCCTCCAACTTTTTCAATTTGGTGATTTAGGTCTCAACTTTCTCATTTTGGCGATTTTGGTCCCCATATTTTTTAATTGCACTTTTGGTTCATCAAAATCATGAATTTTTTGCACTTTTGATCCCCAAAAATCTTGGGTTTTGGGAAAGTGGGGGAGCGATTGTGCATAATCCACGATTTTTGGGACCAAAAGTGCAATTAAAAAATATAGGAACCAAAATTGCCAAATTGAGAAAGTTAGTGGGCCAAAATTGCAAAAAGTACAATAGGGGGACCGAAATCACAAAATTGAGAAAGCTGGGGAGCAAAAGTGCATTTAAGTCTTTTCTCTTTTATTTTGAAAAACCTCTTTAGGTGATTTATGGATAAAACTTACAGAGTTCGTAGTGTGCTAAATACAAAGAGACGGTTTTATTCTCTAAACCGACTCAAGTAGATAGTTATACCATGCACTTCTTGAGACAATTTGCAATGGTTTTGATATAATTTTAGTGCTGAACTGGACAAACTGGAATTAAGGAATTGGAAATAAGTTTTGTACGTGATTTATTTATATAAACCGCATATTCCAAACATTATTTGTTCTGATAATCGTAAGTATAGAACTTGTTCCTCTAATTTATTCATATTTTCCAACTTGTAGGTCATTTAAGAACCGAAATTCAATCCTTATTTATACCTGACGACATGAAATGGATTAATTGATTGATTTTAACTTATTTTGTAGACATCTCTCCCTCTGCTATGTGCAATTTCGTAGATTCTACTGTTATTTTCTTGTACATCTGAGTGTTTTAATTTTCTCCGCTATGTGAAATTTAGATTCACATTTCCAAACTGTAAAAGCACATACTTCTATGAACAGTAGGCAATTAGGCATCTGTTTAGTGACTTTAGTCACTTTTTATCGCGATTTTTTTTTTGGGTTGAAATAAGCACATTAGTCCGTTTGATTGGGGGTTTTGGAGGGGAGGAGAGAGGTTATTTTAAATTTTGTGTGTTTGGTTCATTTTTTTAGAAGGGAGGAGAGAGGAGGGGAGCAAAATCTCTCCTAAGCCAATTTTAGCTCTCTTCCAAAAGTGGGGTTTTTTGGAGGGGAGAGTAGATTAAATTATTTAAAATAAAATTACCTAAATATTCTTATATATAATATAATATAAAAGACTATAAGGATATACAAGTAAATTAACTCCTCCCCTCCATTAAAATCCATTCCCCCCTCCTGAACCAAACAAGAAAAGACTCTCATCCCCTCCTCTCCTCTCAACCAAACACAAAATCAAATTAAATCTCTCTCTTTCTCTCCCCTCTCCTCCCCTCCCTTCTATTAAAATTTCTTCCCTTCAATCGTTTAAACCAAAGAGACCCTATAGGTTACATCAGTTTTCATTGTACTATTTTAGTATCATTGACTTGAATTTGGTCTTTTTATGAATGCCCTTTTGAGCATAGGCTATGATAACCAAAAGATACCGCTAAATAGAATAATGCTACATCACCCTGCAGCTGGGCCTCTTGCTCATTATATAGTTTCTGCTTTGAGCACATCCACTACCACAAAACATGACAAAAAGATAGTATATGGTGACATAGCTTTCATAGCATGCTGCACAGCCAAAATGAACAAAGATAAAGCGCGAATTTTGACCTTTACACCAACATAGAGATTTGAGACATTAAATTAATGGTCCTTTCTCTCAATATCCATGGATTTAATAGTAGTAGCTAGTAGGTCTGTTATTAGAAATGCATTGAATATATTGGAATCATGTGGGGGAAAACCACAAGGACCCATTTACATAACTTGACTTCTAAGATTGTCTAAAACAACTATGATGATAGTTGAGTCGGGTGTTTCCTCACTTGTCTTTTATTGTATATTTTTAAGTTGTATTTTTCCCCTTGAGGGAAGGGAGGTAAAGTAATAATGTAATACTCTCTCGTATTAAGTGTCGTTTAAGGTTTTTTACAAACAGATTAAAAAACAATAAATAAGATAATAAGTAAAACAATTTTACTAAATTGTCATTGTTAACTATAGGTGTATTGGTGTATTAACCATTGTTATAATTTTTGTAAAAAAAACCATTATCATAAATGCATAATAAAGTATAATGACTTGATAATGACGCACATTGTACTTATTTGAACACATAATTGAAAGAAAAAAGTAATGCTACATTGAATAATAAAACGACAGTTATTCTAAAAAAATTACTCCCTCTGTCTCATTATTTGTCATGTTCGAAATATTTGCTTGTCTCAAATTATTTGTCACTTTATATCGAGAGAGAATTAATTATATTTTTTCAACAATACCACTATTTATTTATATCACAACTACCCTACAATAATTGACCATTCCACCTAACTCTCACTACAATAAGGGTATATCAATCAAAATAAGTTATTTTATCTAGAAAATGGGTGCAATTAATAATTTTTTTAAGATATGTGTATAATCTTAAATGACAAATAATATGAGACAAAGAGGACAGTCAAAAGGAATATGCTTTTATCTACGGTTGAATTCCACTTGATGAATAATAATGACTTTCACTAAACTAGGTGACTAGGTGTAGAATACAAGTAAGTGACTTGCACGTGTAATTTTAGGCATTAAATGTCACTCAATGCAAAACCAAATAGAGCACGTGAATCTTAAATTGCACCGTATAATAATGTGTATAAAACAAAGGAAAATGCTGGGTATTACGAGATATAACCATCGCGAAGTTTCACGAAGCCTCATGATTGGCTAGTCAACCCATTATTTTCGTCAAAGAGCGACTCAACCAATTCCGTGTTTTTCTAAATTTTGGCCGTGCGTGCACTCATGATCTTCGCGAGCAAAATGTTTCGCGACATATAGCATTACTCACAAACAAATATGTTTACAGTAAATTTTTTATGTTTCAGCAAAACAGTGGTAAAAAGCATGTGATCCAGCATCCATATTTTAGCAACTCTTAAGTCAAATCTTGTAAGTGTGTGTTTGGGTGATCGTCAGCTAAAGGGGTTTTCAATAAAATTTCGTATAATTGATTTTGTTAAAATTGAGTTTGAGTGAAGTGGTTGTGAATACATGCCTTGACAGGATGATTTTGATGATTGTGAGGAGAACTTTACAAATAGTCAGGCCCAGTGCAAAAGTGGAAAAGAATCAAGGCAGCGTGTCAAGAATGATTGTTTCTCAAGTCTTTTGGGTTACGGGTATTTATTTATCTTTATTAAGACAATTTGTAAGTAGTAATAAAGGCTACCGATTAAAATTAAATCGCGCACAAAATATTTTGACATGCATATCTCGTGTCGGATGTCGAACTGAGGAGCTCGGATGTCGAGGCTGAGGATTAAGTCGCGTGTCGAGATCTGAAGTCGTATGTCGAGCTCTGAGTAAATCGGATGTCGAGCTGAGGAGGAAGTCGGATGTTGAGCTCTGAGGAAGTCGTATGTCGAACTGAGGAGGAGGTCGCGTGTCAAGCTTATGTGGTCGCGTACCGAGGTCGCGTGATGAGCTGATGATCCGTGTTGAGCTGATGAGGTCGCGTACCGAGGTCTCGTGTCGAGCTGACGAGGTCGCGTACCGAGCTATGAGGACCGAGCTGATGAGGAGGTCGTATGCCAAGCTGTGTTCCGAGGTCGTGTGCCGAGGTCTTTTGCCGAGCTGTTCAGAGGTCATATGCCGAGCTGTGTCGAGGTCGTCTGTCGAGCTGTGTGGCGAGGTCGTCTGCCGAGCTGTCTTCAGAGGTCGTATGCCTAGCTGTCTTCCTGCAACGACAAATCCTTTTAATATTCAACGCAACGGACAGATCCCTGTGCAACAGGTCAAATCTTCAACGGACAAATCAACTCAACGGGCAAGCGCTCCTCAGTCGGTCTATATATAACGCTGTGCTCTTTCTAACGAAAAACAACAACAGCGATTGCTTAATTTTTGTGCAAAAACTACTGTCGGAAATATTTTCATCACTCACACTTATTTGAGCACAATTTTGAGAGTCTTTTTATTCTACAAAATTTGAGTTGTATTATTTGAGCTTCAATTTGTTATATCTGCCTATTGAGTGTATCTTTTACGTCTCATTTATTTGAGAAAATCATTTATTTTTGGTGGGAATCCCAAGGTGTTCATAGAGAGGTGATATCTCTTGAGCGTATTGCTCAGTATAGAGTTGTAAAGGTTTCTATTTGAACTGATTTAAAAGCTAGTGTTTTAGTGAAAATCCCATAGTGGTTTGCTTTGGGGACGCGGGGCGTAGGCCACGAGAGGGTGTTTGGTGGCGAACTGTATAAATTGCTGCGTGCTCTTCTTTGCTCTCTGTCTCTTTATCATTCAAGCACTTTATTTATTTTTGTTCTTTATTTATTATTAGGTCATTTTATTTTTACTGTAATTTTTATATAAGCACGCATTATCACAATTCACCCCTCTTGTGTTTGAAGTCAATTGGTAACAATTGGCATGAGCTAGACTCTTGTATAAAGGACTTACTTAGTCTCAGAGAATGACTTCAAACAATAGCAGGGAACCTCCATGAAACAGACCCCCATTTTCAATGGTGAGGGTATAGTTATTGGAAGGATAGAATGCAAATCTTTCTTGAGGTGTTGATCTTGATATTTGGGATCTTTGTGGAAAATGGTCCATTTGTCCCCCTCAATCAATTAATGATGTGAGTGGTAGACAAACCAAGATCCTTTGGGCTAGAAGATGATAAGAAAAAGGTCGATACAATTTGAAAGCTAAGAACATCATCATACGCTTTAAGCTACGATGAGTTCTATAGGGTCTCAAATTGCAAGGCTATAAAGAAATGTAGGACACCCTTCTATTGACCCATGAAGAGTACTAGAGGCCAGACTTATGTCTCGTGGCAAAACACGAGGAGGATGAGGTAAATGCTCTTGAACTCGAATCTCCTTTAACTTATGATGAGCTGCTTATTGCTTGTGAAGAATTAAATAATGAAACGATTAAACTTGGAAAAATTGTTCTTTCTTCTAAGAAAACCATCTCTTACTCTTGAATCAAAAATTGAAATTTTAAACCAAAGAGATAGTGATTCTTAAAGAAAAACAAGTTCTTTGTGATTGAAACTTCTCCTCCCATATCTTGTGAAAATAAAAAGGATGAAGTTTTAAAAATGCAATGAGTGTAGTGTTTTGAAAAATAAGGTTAAGGATTTAAATAACACTCTTGCAAAATTTCACGATGGGAAGAGATAATCTAAACATTATGTTAGGAAACCAAAAAGGTACTTTTGGAAAAATGGTTTAGGTTATCATCAAAAATTCATGAAAAATCTTTTAAACTCTTCAATCACAACAAACCCTCAAGTAGTCCTTTCATTAAATGCTTTCCTTTGTGGTAGAAATAGGTCATACTTGCCTCTATTTGCAATATTAGAAAGAATAAAAATGTAGTTGGCAAAAATATGTGGATTCAAAGGGCACCTTGCCCAAGACTAACTCATATGGACCCGAGATGGTTTGGGTACCAAAGGTTAAAATATGATTTGTTGTTGTAGGTGTGCTTGAAAGCCAAGGACTTAAATTGGTATCTTGATGGCGGTAAGCCAATTTGTTCCAAAGCACATGACAGGAGACAAAAGCAAGTTCTCTCATTGGTACCTAAGAATAGTGGTTATGTTAGGTATGGTGACAACAACAAGGTAAAATTCTTGGGATTGGTTCTATTGGTAGAGTCTAATCCCATTATAGAGAATGTCTTGTATGTGGAAGGTTTGAAACATAACTTGCTAAGTATTAGTCAACTTTCTGACAAAGGCAATAATGTTATATTTGATTCTTCAAAATGCATGAGTAAGTAAATTCTTTTAATAAAAGTCTGAGTTTTAGTTGGATCTAGAATTGGAAATATCTATATGGTTAATTTAGATGAACTACCTTCAAATGATGCATCTTTGTCTTTTTAGTAAAGAGAATGAATCTTGGCTATGGCATAGAAGAATGGCTCGTATTCACATGGATCATCTTAATAAATTGGTTCGTAAAGACTTAGTGGTGGCTTGCAAAGCTTCGTTTTGAAAAAGATAAACTTTGTGATGCATGTCAAAAGGAGAAACAAGTAAAGGCATCTTTCAAATCTAAAAATATTGTTTCTACATAACCGGCCTTTACAAATTTTACATATGGATTTATTTGGCCCTTCTAGAACTAAAAGCTTTGGTGGCAATTACTATGCTCTTGTTATTGTGGGCTGACTATTCTCGCTATCATGGACTTTATTTATTTCTCACAAAAATGATGCTTTTAATGCTTTTGAAAACTTGCAAAGGATTATACAAAATGAGAAGGGACTTAACATTGCTTCCATTAGTGATCATGGTGGGAATTTGAGAATGAAGCATTTGAAACATTTTACTGAGAAAATGGCATTGATCACAACTTTTACGCTCCAAGGACAGCATGACAAAATGGAGTGGTTGAAAGGAAAAATCGAGTCTCTTGAAGAGCTAGCGAGGCGATGCTCAATGAGACTAACCTTCCTAAGTACTTTTGAGGCGGGGCAGTGAGTACCAGCTTGCTATGTGATGAATCGAGTTCTTATAAAGTAGATCCTTAAACAAACAAGTATGAACTCTACAAAGGAAAGAAGCTGACATTTCCCACCTTCACGTTTCGGATGCAAGTGTTTTGTCTAAACAATGGTAAGAATAACCTTAGTAAATTTGATGCTAAAAAGTGATGAAGGTTTATTTCTTGGATATTCCACTTCTAGTAAAGCTTTTTGAATTTTTAATAAAAGAACTTGGGTATTGAAGAATGCATTGCATGTTTCTTTTGATGAATCTAACCCAATCTTGATGAAGAAAGTGTTGATGATCTTGCGAAGTATTTGGAGATACCTATTTAGAGGAACAAGAGAGATCAAAAGTTCAAGGAGGATCAGAGTCCTTGCCTCCGCCCTCTCAAGAACTCTCTCACTCAAATCTTCCAAAGGAATGGAGAGTCTCAAGAACCATCCTCTTGACAACATAATAGGTGATATCTCAAAGGGTAGCGACTCGAAACTCTCTTAATCATGCATGTCATCATATGGCCTTTGTCTCTCAAATTGAACAAAATAGCGTCAATGAAGCCATCTTTGATGAGCATTGGACCTTTGCTATGCAAGAGGAATTAAATCAATTTGAGAGAAATGATGTTGGGAACTTGTCCACTAGGCACAAAGATCACCTAGTCATTGGGACCAAATGGGTCTTTCGCAATAGCTTGATGAAAGCGGTATCATTGTTAGAAATAAAGCTAGACTTGTTGCAAAGGCTATAACCAACAAGAGGGCATAGATTTCGATGAAACCTATGCACCAGTAGCTAGATTAGAAGCTATTCGCATGCTTACCAGCATTTGCGTGCATCATGGATTTTAAACTTTTTTCAAATGGATGTTAAGAGTGCATTTCTAAATGGTTTTATTCAAGAAAAGAAGTATATGTTGATCAACCCGGTTTGAAAATTTTGAATTTCCAAATCATGTTTTCAAATTGAAAAAGGCTTTATATGGTTTAAAACAAGCTCAGAGAGCTTAGTGCGAGAAGGTTGAGCAAATATTTACTTGAAAAAGGTTTTGAAAGAGGAAAAGTTGATACCACTCTTTTCATTAAACACAAAAAGCATGACATTTTACTTGTTCAAATTTATGTCGATGATATAATATTTGGTGCTACTAATGAATCCTTGTGTAAGAATTTTTACGATATCATGCAAAGTGAATTTGAAATGTCGATGATGGGAGAGCTAAATTACTTCCTTGGACTTCCAAATCAAACAAACAAAGAAGGAATTTTTATAAATCAATCCAAATATTGCAAGGAGTTGCTTAAAAGATTTGGAATGAGCAACATGAAAAGAAATCTCAGCTCCGTAGGCACATCATTGCTATCTTTGACAAAGATGAAGGTGGTAAGTCGGTCGAAGTAAGTAAGTATCGAGGTATGATAGGATCTCTTCTCTATCTCCTAAGTCGTCAGGATATTATGTCTAGTGTTTGTATGTGTGCCGTTTTCAAGCAAATCTAGGAATCACATCTCTTAGCGGTAAAGCATCATGAGATATCTGTTTGGCACACAAAAACAGGGTTTATGGTACCCCAAGGTCTTTGAATGCACTTTGATTGGGTACTCGGATTACTGATTTTGCAGGATATTTTTACTAAACCTTTGCCTAAGGAAACTTTCTTTTTATTAGAATGAATTGGAATTTTAGACCAATCATTGCATTAGTATTTACTTTGTGATTGCATTTTCTTTTGAATAAATTCTAACTTGGGCGTTTGGTGAGCTACTTGAGTTTATGCAGTCTTTTCCCTTCCATTTTCTTTAAGTGCGAATAATGAGTGGGTAGCGCATTTGTCTTATGCAACTAGCTAATCATGTCCAATGACTCATACATCACACACCAAGCTTGGTATCACGTAACTATCAAAATATGCTTGTTTAATCTGAATATATGCCTTGCTTTATTTGTCTTTCCCACTTTTGATGTTGCCAAAGGGGAGAGTTATATGAATGCATGATTGAGGAGTGATCTTTTAAGTATTTTTATTGTGAGGGGAGTTTTCTAAATATTGTGCTTAAACTCGATATCTTTTATTGAAAAACCATGCTTATATCTCATTGCTATATCATGATTATATTTTACTAAATTCCCTCCATGAGGTGTTTGTCATCATCAAAAAGAAGTCTGTGAATACATGCCTTGGGGATGATTTTGATGATTTGACAAGGAGCTTTACAAATAGTCAATAGGGTCAAAAAGTGGAAAAGAATACTGCAAGGCAGCGTATCAAGAATGATTGTTTCTCAAGTCTTTGGAGTTACGGGTATTTATTTATCTTTATTAAGACAATTTGTAAGTAGTAATAAAAAGCTCTCAATTAAAATTAAATCACACACGCACAAAATATTTTGACATGCATATCTCGTGTCGGATGTCGAACTGAGGAGCTCGGATGTCGAGCTGAGGATTAAGTCGCGTGTCGAGATCTGAGGAAGTCGTATGTCGAGCTCTGAGTAATTCGGATGTCGAGCTGAGGAGGAAGTCGGATGTTGAGCTCTGAGGAAGTAGTATGCCGTACTGAGGAGGAGGTCGCGTGTCAAGCTTATGTGGTCGCGTACCGAGGTCGCGTGATGAGCTCTTGTCGCATGCCGAGCTGATGATCCGTGTCGAGCTGATGAGGTCGCTTACCGAGGTCGCGTGTCGTGCTGATGAGGTCGCGTGCCGAGCTATGAGGACCGAGCTGATGAGGAGGTCGTATACAGAGCTGTGTGCCGAGGTCGTGTGCCGAGGTCATTTGCCGAGCTGTTCAGAGGTCATATGCCGAGCTGTGTCGAGGTCGTCTGTCGAGCTGTGTGGCGAGGTCGTCTGCCGAGCTGTCTTCAGAGGTCGTCTGCCTAGCTGTCTTCCTCCAACGACAAATCCTTTTAATATTCATTCCAACGGACAGATCCCTGTGCAACGGTCAAATCTTCCAACGGACAAATCAACTCAACGGGCAAACGCTCCTCAGTCGGTCTATATATAAAACAGCGGCTGTGCTCTTTAACCGCCAACAACATGACGTGCTTAATTTTTGTCTTAAAAACTACATCAAATATTTTCATCACTCACACTTATTTGAGCACAATTTTAGAGAGTCTTTTTATTCTACAAAATTTGAGTTGTATTATTTGAGCTTCAATTTGTTATATGCACTATTGAGTGTATCTTTTCGATCTCTCATTTATTTGAGAAAATCATTTATTTTTGGGTAGGAATCCCGAGGTGTTCATAGAGAGGTGATATCTCTTGAGCGTATTGCTGCAGTATAGAGTTGTAAAGGTTTCTAGGCTGAACCTGATTTAAAAGCTAGTGTTTTAGTGAAAATCCCATAGTGGTTTGCTTTGGAGGAGACGGGGCGTGAAGCCACAGGGGTGTTTGGTGGCCAGCTTTGTATAAATTCTGCGTGCTCTTCTTTGCTCTCTGTCTCTTTATCATTCAAGCACTTTATTTATTTTTGTTCTTTATTTATTATTAGGTCATTTATTTTACTGTAATTTTTATATAAGCGCGTTATATTCATCTTGTGTTTGAAGTCAATTGGTAACAGTGGTCGATGTTCGAATGTTTTTACTCTAAAAGCATGTTTGATATAACAGTAGTGCTATTCATAGCGAAGGAAACGTACCGCGCAGGGCCGTCTTAAACATTTTGAAGGCTCTGTTCTAATATTAAAAATTGAGCCCCTAAAAATCGGGGATCAATATATATATTAGTATTCCACAAATATTACAGGAACTCCAAGGTGGTGTAGTGGCTTGGGAGCCCAGTTTTATTCGCGGGAGCGGGGTTCAAATCTTGCTCAAGCATTATTTTCATCGATTTTTGGCGCAAAAATATATTTCTCACGCTAAAACGTTATGCGCTGGACTCGAGGACGGGTCGCAGGGGTTGCTAAAAACAAAACTACTGCATTGCGTATACGATGATTCATGATATATATCACGCAATATTGTATATATAACAAAAAATTTGGGGCCCTCAAATTTGGGCCGAAATTTGGGGCCCTGTGCTATTGCACTGCTTGCACGGCCCATTAGCCGGCCCTGGTACCGCGAATCACACGAAATCAAATTTGTCAGTTTTTTTTTTTTTTTACAAATCAGTTAACCCTCAATTTTATCAAGTTTTACTCTCTCCTATTTAATCCTTAAAGTATATAAAATAAATTAAATAGTCTTAACATTAATTTCTCTCATCCCTCAAGTTAGTCTCCATGTTAATGTGAGCCATGAATGTTGTTAAGTGTCATGTTAGTCATTTTCTCTCTCTTATGTGTATTGTAAATAGTCCTTAAAGTCCTTAAAATATATTATTTTAGTTCCTAAAATACATTTCTATGAAATGTAAGGGCTGATATGATATATTTTAGAAACTTGAGAGATTATTTAATATTTATTTTAAAGATTTTAATAATAGATGTGTTTATTTTGTCTCTCTATCTTCAAACGTTGTAAGAACGGATAAGACGTATTTACATGTGAAAAAGAGGAAATGTCCAACATGACATTCAAATGGACTCACACAAACAGGGGACTAACTTGATGAATGAGAGAAAATTTTATGGACTACTCTCTCTAGAATGAATTATAAACAAAAAATTTGTACTAAAAGTAGTACAAATTTTTTGCTTATAATTCATTCTGAAAAGGGTATTTAATATTCTTACATATTTTAGGGATTAAATAGGAGAAAGAGTGATTCTTTAGTACCAAAAGGATTAACTAAAAAAAATGGAAATGGTTTGCTCCCTAAAACAAAATGGAGATTAATATAATTTCGGGATCGTTTCGCGAAGTCACTGTCCGCGATATAAAGCATTTTCGTTGATATAAACCTTAATGTAAAGTTTTTACCTAATTCAAAAGCTACATTTTATCACTTCTAATCAAATCAAGGTTCAGAGACAAAATCAATTTTCTGGAAGTAACCAACCATACTTATTTTTAACAAAATCACTTTTGACATGAAGCAAAATCAATTTTGATACCGTCCTGTGTGAAACCAAACATACACTTATTAGACCTTACCTTACTAGTAAAGGTGAAATTTTAAGGGAGAAGAAAATTAACTCCATCTTATATAACCTATTCTGTAGGACTAAAAGAAAAGAAAAGAAAGGATGCACTCAATTTGTGAAGTTACACTAAAGACTGAGTGATATGCAAATATTTTATATTCTGTGAAGCAGAACAGAAGAGGGAGATATTATCTGAGGGTGATGATTTGGTTCACCACTAATAATTAAAAAACATGTGAAAAGGTATACTAATTTTAAAGCCACTTCATCAAGATGGTTTAGCTAGCCAGAGTCTAACTCAAGCCTTATATTTTCGTTTGATGTATTCTAAATTACTAATCTTTAGAGTTTATGTAGTTGTATTGACTGGAAGCTTTTGACAGAAAGATGAGGTAGCTCAACAACTTGTTCTCATCAACATCAGCATGCAAAAAATAAATAAATAAATAAATAAAGCAATCACTGAAAATCTTAGGGAATCTAATTCATTTACAAATACAAATTATAGAAAATAGAAAAAGTCAAATCAATAATTTGGCTCTGTCCACCGTGGTCCTATACATTGTACCCACATGGGATCATGTAAATTTCACTCATAATGTGATACATCCAATGACATACAGCAAAGAGGGTATATTGTATTCAGAGATTTAAATGGTTCATACCACAAAAAACCAAAATCAAAATGATAAAAAAATTAGAAACACTACCAGCAATCAGTGATCTCTGAACAAAAGGAGACAAGCACTGCTTCCTATACTTGTATTAACATATAATTTATTACAATAACTTAGGTTTCCAAAGACAGATACTTGTCTTCACATGCCATATTTTTATAAACTACAAACAAAGATCAAGGTTTAAAAATTTTAAAATAAAAAAAAAAAGAATCAAAATACCTCTTTCTGGTTTTTCTAGTAACAACATGAACACAAGTAGTTGAAGGAGATTGAGAGCTGTATGCAGCACTGAATGCAAAAACCTCAGAGGGAGCGGCGACTAACATGTTCATAGTTGCTTCTTCTTGAGCTAGGAAGGTAAACTAATGATTCAGAAACAGCACAAGTTCTCTTGCAAGAATCATAAAGGCTAATAAATCCAAAACGATCACTAACACTCCTTGAAACCTTATTAGCTCCATTCCACAAATTGCTGCTAGTTTCTTCATGATCATCTTTTGAGCATTTAACCATTGCAGCAAAGAAGGGATCTCTTTGAATTGAATTCTTCTTTGAAATCCGGTTATCTTCATGAGTGATCTTTTTAGAAGAGTGTGTGGTAGTAGTAGGAGGGGGCAATGGTAAGAGTTTCATGGATGATTCCTTTTTCTTTTTGGAATTTTGTTTCTTGGGAATTCCAGGCAAATGTTCCCAAGAAAATGGAACACCTGAGAATCTAAGTGGGGTGGCAGGACTGAGAAGAGGATCATCAGGAAAAAAGAATGATTCAAGGGAAGAAGATGAGGGTGAAAGTGATGAACAAGAGGAGAAGGAAGTAGTCCGGCGAGAAGACGGGTACTTTCCGGGGATGAAGGTGTCACATTGTTTTGGAACATCCTTGGCATGCTGTCTGAGTCTTGGTGAAGAATCCATTGTTGTTTGTGTGAGGAAGAGAGAAAAAAAGATGAGAGTTTGGTTTGGCAGTTCACTTGTGTGGTTTTTATTCTCTAGGCCTATTTGCACATTTTAATGTATAAGCACATAGAGAAAGTCAAGAGTTAAGAGTACATGTCATATTTTACTTAGATGGGTCTAGGGATGTCAACCCGCCACGGTAGGGTAGCAAGTACTTCCCCACTCCCCATCCCCGCCTCTCATATTACCCCCGACCCCGTCCATGTTTCGCGTTATGAAGAGTTTTTCTCGCTTGTCCTTGTGGGTCTCCGTGGATACCTCGTAATTCATAAAAAATTAGCACATAATAAAGTAAAATCTAATAAAATTGATAAAATTGTATAGAAATAAAAAAAAACTCTTAAATTTAAAGTTAAAGCATAATATATTCTACTTAGTATTAGAAAGTTAGAAGCCTAAAGTATTGGAACAGATGAATAATTGTTTCGATAATTTTTAAATTTAATAAATAATATATAAGTAATATATAAGTAATAAACACACATATATATATATAAAGATTTTATTGTAATTTACTGGGGACAGGAGACGGGGAGTATGATCCCCATCCTCAAAGTGCCCTCGAGGGGGTTTCTTCCTCGTCCCTATCTCCACGGGGAAAAGTTCCTCACCCGTTGGGGCCCAAACAAGACAATAGCCGCAGGGATCTTCATGTACGGGTGAAAATTGACATCCCTACATCGGTTGATTTTTTTTAGAAAATAAATAAATTTGGGGGATAAGAAGGTAAAGAAAAAAGGATATGATTGTCTGTCAATAAAAAAAAGGATATCATTGACTAACAAAAACGACCCCATATCATTCATGAGGGGAGAGGAGAAGGGGACAAACCAGGAAATGAATAATGATGGAAGTGATAAAGCCATGTTTTAAATAGAGGTGTTACTATAAGGTGTGGTTAGGAAGCAATCACATGGAGGTGGCTGGCCATACGTGAGGGAATGCAGCTACTAATACTACGCAGGCACAGGTCCAAATTAAATTTGTTTTTGGGCAAAAATAGCTGTCTCTATGAATGTTTGGAAGAATAGGCAATTACTTTCATCTAAAAAATACACATCAAACCACAAATGCAGCACATGTTTGAAGATGTCAAGGGTCAAGTTTTTCACTTTTGTAAAATTTTAGTTTGCCCCATAGTTGGAGTCAAAAGTTTGGGACTTTTAAGTATTGAAGCATTCCCTTGAAATAAATAGTTTATTTGGCAACGTGTAATTTTTTCAGTTACCTTCCTAGTCTAAGTTTTCCCCCATAAGTATAAAAGGTGAAAGGTGTTTTTTTATTTATAAACTCTTTTGAGCTCACTTTTAGTCTATGTGGGACTCGAGTTTTTTCTCAATAAATTAGAGTCTTAATTTTGGAATGTGAAGTGAAAAATAAACAAAAGAAGATAAATTTAAGCACACTATTTACTTGGTTCACACTATATTGTAAAAAAATAAAAAATTGATGAAAAAATTTAGTTGTAAATAAAATTCTTTAGTGGCAATGGTTGAGAAGGGAAGCAGAACCTGTAAAAGTTTCCTTATTGAACTGTGTAGATAATTTGTTGACAGTGTAGTGATCTGGAACCCAAAGGAAATATAGTTAGGATGATGAAGTAGCCTAATATATAAAAGATGTTGATCATTAAAACAGAAGTAAACAAGTAAAATTTAAGATCAGAGTACTTTCGAAGTTTACCTCATTTTTGTACTTGGATGATTTGGTAGAGGATGAAGAAAACGACGCTTCTATTAACAGGGAATAATACAGAGGTTTAATATCAAGTTATTTAATAATTAAATCTAAAAAAGTTTTAGGATTTGACTAGTGATGATGTTTTTAGCTAATCTGTAAGAAGTCATAATTTCAAGCACGTATGAATCAGGGTTGCCTAAGCAACTAGTAGGAACAAATTGTGTTGACTTAGAGATTTTGGTCATTTCATGCACCACTTTCAATTCTTACCCTATTTGAGTTGCAATCTATTTTTTAAATTCATTAATCTGCAATCTATTTTTTAACTTTTGTATTAAAAATTTAAACTGCTTTATCTTAAAATATTAAAATTACCAATTTAAAATAAATAAATATTGGGTAAATAATTACAACAATCAATTACATGTATGGAATTACAAATTGGCTCAATCAACTGATTCAAAGGCCCTTGCTTCACTTGTTTGTTGGCCACACCTCCCACTTCTCTAAAAATTTTGAAAAACCCAAAATACTCCCACTCACTTATGTTCCGACAATTCAATTGTCGGAATACATTTTCAATAGCTTCTCCCGGCAACTAGTTACCAAGCGAAAGCATGTTTTACCAATTCAGTTGTCGGAAGCATATTTTTCCAAATTTATGATATATTCCAGCAACTGAGTTGCCGGAATACATTTTTAACAGCTTTCGGTAACTAGTTGTCGGAAGCTATTGAAAATGTATTCCGACAACTGAATTGCCGAAACGTATACAGTCTGTGAAAAAAAAAACCAGAATCGCGAAAACGAACATAAATACTTTCAATGGCCGCTGCCACTGGGTTGGTCGCGGTGGCCCATTGATTCAAAGGTCTTCGCTTCCTGCACCCCACTTGTTTGTTGGCCACACCTCTCACTTCTCTAAAAATTTTGAAAAACCCAAAATACCCCCACTCACTTATGTTCCGACAAATCAGTTGTCAGAATACATTTTCAATAGCTTCTCCCGGCAACTAGTTACCAGGCGAAAGCATATTTTACCAATTCAGTTGTCAGAAGCATATTTTTTCCAAATTTATGATATGTTCCGGCAACTACATTTTTAACAGCTTCCGGTAACTAGTTGTCGGAAGCTTTGAAAATGTATTCCGGCAACTGAATTGCCGAAACGTATGCAGTCTGTGAAAAAAAAACCAGAATCGCGAAAACGAACATAAGTACTTCCAATGGCCGCTACCACTAGGTTGGTCGCGGTGGCCCCTAGGAGCTGTTTCGGTGTTGGGGGGTGGAGCGGTGGCTCAAAAATTAAATGAGCATATGCGGTCATCAAAAATTAAAATATTCATTAATACTATTGTGAGAAGAGGACTATTATGATTAAGAAAAATGATATTTGTACACATATTTTGACACAAAATACGACACGCCATATATCCGTACGTGTACGGACCGTATATCCGTACATGTACGGACAACATTTTTTTCAAATTTTTTTTTTATATATTTTTTAGATTTTTTAGCTGTTTAAAAAAAATATTTGTCATTAACCAGATAATGAACTGCATTAACCAGATAAATGAACTTCGTTAACCAGATAAATAATGAACTTCAGGGTTGGCATTCACCAGATAATATGAACCATTAACCAGATAAATGAACCCGTTAACGGATAAATAATTCAAAGATAATGTGAACCATTTATTTATCCTGGTTAACGGTTCACTTATCCGTTAATGGTTCATATTATCTAGTGAATGCCAACCCTGAAGTTCATTATTTATCTGGTTAACGAAGTTCATTTATCCGGTTAATGCAGTTCATTATCTGGTTAATGACAAATATTTTTTTAAACAGTTAAAAAAATCTAAAAAAAATTGAAAAAATATCGTGGTCCAGATCAGACGGACATAGTATTTGACCGTATGTCCGCATAAAGACGGGCTTTGTGTCCCATTTTGTGTCCCCTTTTGTGTCCAATTAACAGGACTCTATGATTAATGACAATTTAGTAAATATATTTCTTTTTTTACATTAAATCAGGAAAATTAAATGCACTTAAGTGTAAAAGTTATGGATTTTTGCTTGTAATTTAGCAGTTTCCTGAAAATGTATTCCGGCAACTCAGTTGCCGGAAACATATTTTTCCAAAATTATGATATGTTCCGACAACTAAGTTGCCAGAATATATTTTCAACAGCTTCCGGTAACTAATTGCCAGAGCATAAGTGAGTGGGGTATTTTGGGTTTTTCAAAATTTTTAGAGGAGTGCGGGGTGTGGCTAGCAAACAAATGGGGTGCAGCAAGCAAGAGCCTGATTCAAATCTGCCAGTAGCCCAGTAGGACTCTGTTCTAGCCCAAGCCCAAGCCCACCTTTTATTATATGGCCTTTATTCAGCACTAGACCACTAGAGTTATAGACCATAAAAAAAGAGCACTAGAGTTGTTTTTAGTCAAGGAGTTAAATCCACATGATTTAGAAAGATGACTCATTGAAATAAAATCGTGATATGAAATATTACAATTTTTTTGTATTTTTTATAATTTTTCTACAAATATTTATCTGGACGGGCTCAAGCTAATTTAAGTTTATTAAAGAGCCTGTAAGAAAAATAGATACATGAGCACAAAATCAAGTAAAGCAAGTGTGTGAATTTTAATCAAGTAACAGTTGGTCGATCTGAGTTTCTTTCGCCTGGTTTATTTTCTGGCGACGGCTAGCCTGGACAAGTTGGGCAAATGTTCCATGATCCTCAAAGAAAGAGTGACACAAATTTAAATCGTAAAATACTCGTTCGACCGTTAAATTAGAAATGAACAGTCAAAAATAAAAAAGAACACTATATTCTTACTGACAAATTTGAGAATGATGTCGGAAATATAAATTTTGGGCGCAAAAAATGATCTAAATTATGTTGTCGGTGCATAACACTTTCCAGAATTCAGTAGAATTTTAAACCCAAATTTTTATCATAGCCTACTATGATATAATACGTTTGATCTATTAATTTACTTTCGTGAAATTCACTCATTTATTCATAAATTAAAAATACAGTTAACCTTGTGTTAATAGGATAAATTTAACAGTTAACTGTATTTTTAATCTATGATTAAGTGAGTGAATTTCACAAAAGTAAATTAATAGATTAAACATATTATATCATAGCAGGCTATGGTAAAAAATTGGGTTTAAAATTCTACTGAATTCTGGACAGTGTTATGCACCGACGGTATAATTTGGATCATTTTTTGCGCCTAAAATTTATATTTCAGATCTCATCCACAAGTTTGTCGGTAAGAGTATAGTGTTCTTTTTTATTTTTGACTGTTCATGTTTAATTTAACGATCGAACGAGTATTTTACGATTTAAATTTGTGTCACTCTTTCTTTGACCATCATGGACCATTTGCCCAACCTGTCTATGCTAGCCGTCGCCTTATTTTCTCGTGTTAAACAAAAAAAATATTGCTTTCTTGTTATGTAAGTTATGTATACTCTTCAGGGCAAATCCTAGAAGTGTTTATTAAATAATCTTGAGATTTTTGTGAATGATGGTCCCCGAGTGAGAGTTTGAGAGAAAACACATTGATAAAATTCAGGACCGTCTTAAATATTTTGGGGGTTTTGTTCTAATCTTAAAAATTAGGCCTCTAATAAAAAAGTATTAAAATTTTATAAGAACTAAACTTGAAAAATCGTGATTTTATAGGGACTAAAAACATATTTAAACCTAAAATATATAATAAAATTGGGCCCCGAAGGACTAAAAACATATTTAAACCTAAAATAATAATAAAATTGAGCCCTTAAATTGGACCCCTAAAATTGGCCCCTGTGCAACTGCACAGCTTGCGCACGCTAATCCTCGGCCCTGATGAAATTGCATATATTGAATTCTGATCTTACGATGGACATCTAACAACTTATATACAAGAGTGATAAAAGAGAGAATCTGAGAGAAAATCATTTCACTAATCTGAGAAGAAATGTTACAATGAATTGCTTAGTGTAATTCTGTTACAAATCAGTATTTATAGTTTGATTAACTTCTAACAACTTTGTTGACTTAACCTACCAGCATGGCAGTAGTTCTAACAGCTGTGTAACTGACTTGCCAGCGTGGCATACAGCTGGCACACAGCTCGCAGTCAAGAATCCTATGTGTATTCTATACATTTACTCTATTAAAGAGATATTATAATCCGATTCTATAACTAATTATAACCAAACTATAATCGTATCTAACTAACAAGTAGTTATCTGGTAATAATGTTCGCGTCATGAAATTTAATCGCTGGACAAAATAATATTTAACGACAGTATGTTTATATCTATCATGCTAATTTGCTGCTCATTTTCCAACAAATACTAATCAAAAAACCGTTAAGCATATTTGTCAATTTGTGCTCTGATTAAATTATCTGAGAATATACCAGGCATTTTCCAGAAGAGTGTTTACACAACGCAATCGATCTACATATTTTGGCTCCAGAGAAGCAACTACTAAGTACTAATTGCCACATCATCAACTAATTAATTATATTTGTTTACATTTTGATAATTGGTTGATAAGGATTAAAAATTGATTTTTAAGATTGTTTACCAAAAACATTTAGCTGAAATTTATGATGCTAAATTCATAATCATGGGTGTTTGTCGGGGCACTGCAACATTTGCCAGGAGCACACAACTTATAAGCAGTAAGCAGCAGAAAAGTGATTCAAATTTATCGGCGTACAATGGGAGCATATGAAGTTTCCTATATTTAAATTGTGGAATTGGATTGGAAGTAGAGGAATAAAAAGAACGACAGGCTACATCAATGTTGAAATTTACGTAATTGGTGACGTATTCACGCAAAATGTAAACACCCGATAATGACAAAAATAAATAAATATTTAGTTTATACTCCCTCCTCCCTTGATATAAGACCTTATTTGACAATTTCACATCTCTTAAAAAAATAAGTTTTGTTAATTATTAGCATTAAATTTGTACAAAATATGCGTTATTTTTCCCAAATTACTCTTCTCATCTTTCAAGACTATTAAGAGAGAGAGAGAATTAATGCACTTTGATATAGAGAATAATTTTGTAAAAAAAATTAATGCACCTTGGTATAGTAGTAAGGGACAATTTTTTTTTTACAAAAATGTCTTATATTAAGAAACGGAGGGAGTATATTAATAAGACACTCTGTATTACTCTCTCTGTCACGTTACAAAAATTATCTTTATTAACCATTGGGTATTAATTATTGTCATAAATGCTTAGTAGAGTAAAATAACTTGAGAGTGATACACATATTATTAATTTGAGATAAAAATGAAAAAACAATTAACAATACATAAAATGACACTTATTTTAAGAATTATTTTTAAAAAAAATATTTGTAAAAAGGTTTGGGTCACTCTCAGTAGAGCATGGGAATAAGAAAATTTCAGAAACGCATATACATGGACCATCATTGTTGGACTTGGAGAGTTATGAACACTTACCCGCCATTATTAAGAGTGGTGAAGGGCGAATAAAGAGCCCAATGACATGGAGTTTATGGTATATTTAGTATGGAGTTAATGATCTGTATTTGTTGTTTGAAAACAAGGCTTAATCATTCTGGGGGTGAAGGTGGCTGAATGATTTTTTTTTTTACCTTTTGGGATTTGATGTTGGGTTTTTGTTGACCATAAAATTATTAGTTTTTGGAACTTCTATTATTGACTTTGTTTGGTGAGATCTAATCCATATACTTCGTTATCTAATATAAGTAAAAAGTCATTTTTTACGTTCATTGAAAAATATATATATCTGGCCCAAATGGACCAGATAGATATATTTTTCAATAAACGGACCATATAGATATATTTTTTAATAAACCTAAAAAGTGACTTTTTGTTTATATTGAGTAACGAAGTAGTATTCATTTATGAGGAGTTCTTCATAAACGAGATAGGTCTTCGTAGTTATAGATTTAGATAATTTTTCCATGAGTTATATTTATGTCCCCCCATATTTTTTTCTTGTTACTTTTTCCATTTTTTAATGATATTATGGTGTACTGCAAATGATTGGAAGTGACTGTGGTGCCAATATAATTGTGATCACTTTCTATTATTGTGATATTTTTGTATGTCATTTTCTTAAAAAGAAAGATAAAACTATTAGTTTTTTCTATGATACATTGACTATTCATTACTCAATTACACTTACTTTTCTCTCTTCAACAAATAATTAAGATAGTAATTAATGTAACTTTAGACTTTAAAAATGACAAACAAATAATAACAAATTTTGTTTAAAAATACACTTAAAAATGAACAAAAGAAGTATACGTAAACGTGAAGGTTTCCATTATGCAATTTTACCTTAATTAATCAACTTTAGAGGAACGACATGAGGGAGAAAATGGTTGATGAAGAATGTATTTTTGATGTGGTAAACCATGTAAACAATTTTAGGCAACAAGTGAGAGCTAGGGATTGAATAGGTCAAGTCGTGGAAGAGAAGCCTATGACTTAGTATATATTATATTCAGGTCAGGTCAGACTTAATTTTAAATAGACAAAAAAGTCATGATATTTTAAAAAGTCTATTTAGCTAAAAAAAGTCAGTTTTTATTATCATTTAAAAAGTCTATTAGACTTAACAGATTGGTCTATTTAAATAAATATAAATGATATTTAATTTTTTCTTGCTATTATTATAATAAGATTTTTTTTTTATAGAAATAGAACAATAGTCATAATCTTGAGGAGTAATGATATTTGAACACCACTTTTGGTGACACCCCGTATGGACACCGTATGTCCGTACGGTACGGACATGTACGGAACTGTACGGACATCCGTATGGATATGGATTTTTTTTCTTCAGATTTTTATAAGTGGTTAACGCAATTCATATAAGTGGTTAACGCAGTTCATATAAATGGTTAACGCAGTCCATTAACTGGTTAATACAGACTTTTAACTGGTTAACGTAGTTCATGTAAGTGGTTAACGCAGTCCACTATTTGGTTAATAGACATAGAGTAATCGTTAACCACTTACATGAAATGCGTTAACCAGTTAAAAAGATTTGTATCTGCATTAACCAGTTAGTGGACTGCGTTAACCACTTATATAAACTGCGTTAACCACTTACAAAAATCTGGAGAAAAAAAAACTTATATCCATACAGATGTCCGTACGGTTTCGTACATGTATGTACCATACGAACATACGGTATCTATACGGGTATCAACAAATGTGGTGTTCAAATATTATTTTTGAATCTTGAGACACAAGATGTGACGCTAAGATTAGCAGAACATAAACATTGAGCAGATACAACTAGAGAGCAACAGAAAAACAAAAGTGAATCCACTATTCCTACCTAACCTGCGAAGACAGCCCCTAATTCCCAACAAGAATGGGAGCGATAGCCCAGTTGAGTAAGAAAAAACCCCGCTTCGACAGAAGACCATGTCATTTGTAGACATGTGCAGCCTCCTGTATTTGTGCTCCCAACACAACTAAATTAACGACTAGATAATAAATAGATTTTCACAAGCGACCCAGCTGAAAACAATTGCTCAGTTATCTATTGCCCACACCAGCAGCATGCTTCCCACGTGTTCCTCTCCAAGTGTATCGAGTGTGAGTGAGTGTGTTTCCTTTTGGTGTAACTAATATTTTTCCAATATTTACCTAGTGCGGAAAACAATAATAAATGGTATGTAATCTAGTCTATTCTAGTATTCTAATTGAAAGAAATCGCACTGTGAGCAGGAAAGAAATAGCATAAAAATTATACATTCCATAAGGAAGAAATTTCTTTATTTCTTCCCTGAATATTCTGAGTACAGAATGAAACTTGGTTGGAGAGTTCAAATCTACAATGACCTTTTGTTTCTTCACTTCAATTTTGTTGTTAACTATCTAACTTTACAGAAATTCTCTCTCATTCTTCAATTACAGTTCGTACGAATCAACTAGCCAGTCTAGCCTAGTGGAAAGTTTGTTGTTACTTACTGCTGTTTCACTAGGAGCCAACAAATTGATCCATCCCTTTCAATTCAAAACAAAACACCACTTCAGTTTCATGGTTTGCAAAAGAACTAAGCAATTGCAATGCAGAATTTTCAACCCTTGATGCGCCTCAAGGCAAGGTAAGCCAATAATCTGTAAAACACAAACATTAAAAACAACACTCCAATGCTTCCCACAGTGCCAATTTGCCCCACCACATCTTCTTCAACAAACTTGCAGCTGGCCCTATCACTACCACCATGGTCACAACCCAATAGATATGATATTTTCTTTCCATCCCCATACTGAATTCTAGTCAGCAGCCTGTAACTGTAAAAAGTTGTGGATATATATTTAATCCAAGCCATACAAGATGGCACTTTATGGACATAGTATCCACCTGTTAAAACAAATGCCAGCATTGTCACTGCTGCAACAGTGGAAGCCTGTTTGGCATCCATTATTGCTGCACCTAAAGCAAGGCCGAGACCCTGCGACACAAGCACGTATCCAACAACAACCAACAGAGTCAAGAGAAAAGACCACAAATCAGGCTTCAATCCACCCATCCAGTATGTAATGAGGAGGAAAATTGTGGGAAGAATAAGCTCCATGGGCAGGTCTCCAACAATTCTAGCCATAAAATAGGATGATAATGTGTACATACCAGAAGCTCGCTCTTTCACGAAGATGGCGCGTTCTTGAGGGAATGCGAAAACCGAGTTGAAAGATGGGAAAACACCCCAAAAGATGGAAATGAAGAAGAGTAATCCAAGCCTATCCTGAATGTTCCTATAGTCTGAGTGCCACCACATTAAACCAGCTAGTAGTGCAGCTGCTACAACTTGAAAGACTCTCAGTGTGTTGAAGGATTCATATTTTCTTTCTTTGAGGCTTCTCTGTAGCAGAATACTGAATTGGTAAAACCAATCAAATAAACTAACCCTGTCACTATATCTACGTTCTTTGGAATTGGAAGAGGTGATTCTCAAAGGGTGAGTGTCTTTTGTTGAAACATTTGTAGTGTCAATCATGCAGGCAGCTTTTACCTTGGGACCCAGTACTGTGTTGTATGAATGAACTAAGTTTTGCTTTATGTTTGGTCTATCTTTTTCACTTAGACCATCTACATGATGGCAAACACCTGCAGAATTCAATGATAAGCTTGATTAATATCAATGTTGGATATTTTTACCCCTCAAACAATAAAATGTTCATTCAATTGTTGCACTTCAATTATTATGTAGTTGTATTTCCTACTTGAATAAACAGCAATATTATGTCCAGTAAATGAGTCAGAGGAAGTACTACACAGTTGCAAAAGATGCAAAATAACTAGAAAAAAGACCCAAAGGATTGATTTAATTAGAGTTCGGATTGTATCCAATTTCAAAACAAGGGGTTTCATATTCTTTATTTAACCTTTAAGAAGTAAGAGATATTCAACTTTCAAAATTAAAAACGAATGAGATAAGGGACCACGTCAGACAGAAAGAAAAAGAGAGAGATTATCTACAAAAAAGGGAGATTAAAGCTTTCTACGAAAATTCTTTATCAATAGACCAATAGAATGTATACTACCAAATAAACTATTGAAACTTTGAAAGTGATAGCTGTAGCATCATGGCAATGGCCTACGAAACCATATATTGTAAAGTATAGCAATTAAATAGCCGAATCTATTTACAAAAAAAATATGTTTGTTTGGCTATGTGGTGACAAAAAATGATTTTGAATTAATTAATTTTAAATAAAAGTGAATTGAACATAAAGTGATTTATATTTGGAGAGTTGAACAATAAATTTGAGAGACAAAAGCATTTTTTGATGCAAAAGCTTCAAATCCTAATTTGAAGTTAGAATCAATTCTAAATTACGCGAGAATAAATAGACATAACAAAATCAATTTTATGTCTCTTGAATCATTTTTAGCACTTTCAAAATTAAAATAAAAAAAACACACATAGAAGATGAAGAAAGTACAGGATACGTAGAAACGGGGACAAAAACTAAATCAAAATCAAAATATGTTTAAATTAATCAAACAAGTACTTGATTATTCTAAATTAATGGGACCGATTAGGGGCATAAACATGCTTAAATAGGATAGTGGAACCTGTAAAAGCTGACTTATGTTGGTGTTATGGCGAGTCTCCACTAACATTGGTGGTGCTGGCACTGCGGATTGGGCCAGCAGCTCCCACTTTACTTTGCATAATATATCAATATAGCCATTTACTTTACCTTTCATTCATTTAACCTTTATGCCGTCAGACTTCACCTTTGGGGAAGAATTGTTTATAAAGGATGTAAAGCAGCCCAACACGTGTTTCTCTCTAACAGATCCTAAGATAATAAGAGATTCTAAGAAAAGTAGGAAGAAAAGAGAAGAAGAAACAAAGTGAAGGACGAAAGGGCCAGATCATTGTCAAAGAAGTGAAGGTCGAGTTTTTTTTTTTTTTTCGGGTACATGAAGGTCGAGTTTTTTCCAAGTGTAATGATGAATAATGAGCATCCCCCAAGACCATGATCTCGTGTTAGTCAAGAATAATTTCAAGGAAAATTTAACAATATTATTCTTATATTTATTTTATTCTACAATTCTTTTTTATTGAGAAAAAAATTTTCCTTTCTGCTTTTCCATTTTTAAATAAAAAAGATAGAGTATAAAAATGTAGTCATAAAAAAAATGAAATGCATGTAATTGTAAATTTATTACAGAAAATTTTATCAAGATAAACCAACTTTGCATCAAAACAAACATCCAACGTTGGAAAACAAATAAAGACGTACGTTGGTTATGACCCAAAACTTAAGGTCAATTACTTCTAATTATTATAGACCTAAAAGCTTAACCTACCTCGTAGAAATGCAAAATGACAATCGTCGGCAGACAGTGATTGTGGGTCACTTTCCCAAAATCAAACCTTCCATATTAAATTTTGACTTTAGGAGTACTACAATTATATTTGCACCTCTCTTTCCAATATACTAGTAATCAATAAATAATTCTATATATACAAACCTCAAGTAAAAATTCAACATAATTATTCATCAGCGGATTAGTACTACAACTATCGGCACCTGAGTCCGTTCTCGGATTAAAAAAAAAACCATAAAAATATTCATTCCCTCTTTTTTAGGTGCTCTTTCCTCTTTTTCCCTCTTTAGAGCATATATATGGTCTCTCACGCTATCAATGTCGTCATCACCCTCCACCAACATAATATGGACCCAAAGAATCACGAAAAAAAGTTAAGGAAGCACATTATACCATAATAATCTTTCAGTGCCAAAGATGTTGAACTCCATAAAAGATAAAAATACCTAGTCAAAGAGCACTTACCACACACAGTTATTCACGGATTAGTTAATTCTGGTCTTAGATTTTTCTTAGTGATACCAATCAACCAATCTATGCTAAAAGAAGCAAACCAGTGGCACATATATATAGCAGAAAGGCAAATTATCTACAACTTAAGACTCCAGTCCACTACTCAAGCATTTCCAACTTTATACCATATATATGCACGTTCTCTTTTGACCATATAGAATAGCTTTTTGGACCACATAGCAGGCGTTTAATTTCAACGACAACTACTCTAGTCTCTAGACAGCGGATTTTTTATTTTATTATCCTCATTTTAATAATTATTAACCGATATATCCTAGTTTTTTCAATATTTTCCTAATTGTCCTAGTTTTTGGCTAGTTGAGAAATCGGGTTTAGCAACCCCGATTTCTCAACTATGTTGATTTATTTTTTTTGTGACTTACGTTGAGAAATCGGGATTTGTATCCCCGATTTCCCAACTGCTATATGTTTTTTTTTTAATATTTTCAGTTAAGAAATCGGGATTTGTATCCCCGATTTATCACCTCTTTTTTTTTTATGTTTTGAGAAATCGGGTTTTGTAGTTGAGAAATCGGTCCCTCTGGACCCGATTTCTCAACATGTTTTCTGTTTTTTATTTTTCCTCAGCGTGGTTTTAATTTGTTTTTCTGTTTAGTTTATCAGTGTCGAGCTCAAAGAAGACAAAGGCGCACACGAACTCGGAGGTGTAGCTCGTTCTCGGGTTCAATCCCTCCTGACTAAACCCCTCGTCGTCATCGGCAACATTGACGCGACGATGTCTTACTGAATAAGCCTCAAATATTGGCTTTATGGAAGTTTCACGATTTTGGGAAAGAGAGGCACAGAGTTGCTAGAATCTCAATTCTGAATTCTCGCCATCGATTTGGCAGTTATTGACAACAAGGTCGTGAATTCTTACCTTATGTTATGGACCGGTCGAGCCGAGTTCTAGGGCGCCGTCGACCTGAGTGCGAATCGGCTCGGTTGTCGACCTAGTTGTCGACTGGTGCGATCGGCTCGGTTGTCGACCGGTGCAGATCGGCTCGGTTGTCGACACAGTGCGGTTTGCATCGCTCTACTCTCTCTCGACAGTCTATTCTCTCAAAACACTAAACTCATCTCTACGATGCGAGCTCTACGCTCACCCTAAAAGCCCCACCGCTCGACATCTCGGATCCAGGACCTCGACATCACAGCTCAACATCCGGCGTGTCTGTTCATAACAATTACTTAACCTCTGTTGGACTGCAAATTCAACACTAAAAAAAACTAACGTCACATTACATTACATTGCATAACCAAAAACCTCTGTTTGTCTTCTTTGAGCTCGACACTGATAAACTAAACAGAAAAACAAATTAAAACCAGGTGAGAAATCGGGGATACAAAACCCGATTTCTCAAAACATAATAAAAAAAAAAAGAGGTGATAAATCGGGAATATAAATCCCGATTTCTTAACTGAAAATATTAAAAAAAAAACATATAGCAGTTGGGAAATCGGGGATACAAATCCCGATTTCTCAACGTAAGTCACAAAAAAAATAAATCAACACAGTTGAGAAATCGGGGTTGCTAAACCCGATTTCTCAACTAGCCAAAAACTAGGACAATTAGGAAAATATTGAAAAAACTAGGATATATCAGTTAATAATTATTAAAATGAGGATAATAAAATAAAAAATCCTCTAGACGGCTATGACGGCAAGTACCAGTATTGATTTGAAATGTTTGAACTTGACAAAGAAACAGAGAAATAGAGAAAGCAAAAATGTGTAGCTAAATAAACAAAAGAAATAACGCATTATAATTTTGAAAACAAAGTGCGGTTTATTAATTGTGATAACAATTTATCACAATTAATATGTGCTACAATTTGCTGCATGGTTGTTTCTTATAAGTATTTGGCTCTTCTAAAATGAGTAAAAAATAAAATAAGCAATCCAACCGTTTATAAAAAAAGTAAGAGAGATTTATTTTGCATGTATATTTAATATCAACTCTTGATTTTCTTATTAATGGTTAAAATTAATTATTTTACTCTTTATAGTGAATTGTTCAATTTAGAGGAACCGGATCCTAGTGATAATATTTTTGTCTTTGTACGATCATAAATGATTTGTCGTGGCCTATCCATTCCCCTGCTACAAAATAAGTCAATCCAATATCTATTTTCGACGTCGCAACAAAAGTGTTTTTGATTTTGATGTTATCCTTTCGAAAGGAAATTTAGATCAAGTTCTTCCAGACGAAAAGGATACGGTTGATGGTTCTAGTAAAAAGGGGCCATGCCTGCACTGCACAGGTCCATAAGTGCACGATATGCGTTCCAATTTAGGGAGTATTTTTTCTTCTAATTTTGGAATATATCCGGACCCACATAAAAATTGGCACCAAGCCAAATATGATTGAAAATTGAAAACTTTATTACTTTCTTTATGGGTTTTATTTGGTGCGAGAAAACGATTTTTTTTCTTTTTACCTTGTTTTCACTATAAAAATCTTTGAAAATTAAAAAAAAATGTGATTATTAATATAAAAAAAAAAACCTGACCATCCTTCTCTTCAAAATGGGGGGCTTAAAAGCATAGCTTTCCCAGTTGATCAATCTGATCATATCCCTTATTTTACTCCATTTGCTTAATAATTCATTATTTAAAATCTCAAAGAGAGAAGTATATATTCAGCTTAGTTCCAAAAAATATGGACTTAATTTTCTTATCAAAGTGCATTAATTTAGCTTTTCATATCTAAAAAAAAAAAGTGCTATTTAGCTTCAAGGGGAAATTTTCATACCTCAACGGAGGAGGCAGTGGCTATGATTTTGGGTTAGCGAAGAAGAAACTGTACGGGGGAGAAAACGGGAAAGGAGAGGAAAAATTAGAAGCATAAGGAGTCAAATCATGTTGGTACCTGAAGAAGAAAAACTAATTGGCTATGCAAGAAAAAAAAAAGTAGAGCCAGTGGCAAACGGTTCCAAAAAAGATGGACACGTGGTAAGCATCAAGGAAATTGTTTTAAACAAAAAAAAAAAAGCATCCCAATTTTGATGCGAAAATAAAAACCCATTCCGTGCCTAATCGATTTGTTCCACTCAATGCTGAGAAATCTTTAACATTCTGTGGTCGCTCTTACGCTAAGACTATATTTGGTATGTAAAAAAATAGGAAGAAAAAAAAGTGGGAAAAAAAAATTATTGATTAAAGTAAAAAATTGATGACGTATTATATTATTATTGGTCTATCATATTTATCAATACATCTTTTTCACACTTTACCAAAAACTTTTATTTCCCTCTATTTTTCTTCCTCTCTCCCAAACAGACCGTAAATATATACTTTTATTAAATATTCTAACTACTCCCTCCATGCCAAATTACTCCATGCCAAATTACTATAAGATGATTTTTTGGTAAAATCTCTTCTACTAAGAAATATAATTAATGTAGATAAAATAAATAAATTTGTCTGTAATTTTTATTATTTTATCTAAATTATACTTGAATTTATTAGAAATATAAATTAGATTATATTTTATTTAATTTATTGATTAAAATAAAAATAAATAAAATAAAAATAATAAGAAAAAAAAATACTATAAAAAAACTTTAAAAAATCCGACAAATAAAAAAACTAAAAAAACTCATATAATTTGAGGGACAGAGTATAAATAAAATCACGACATCCCATCATCATCATCACCACTATCACAATTATCTAAGAAAGGGCAACTCATTCCAAGAAACACTAAAACATGAACAAATTATTTTTTTATTAAACACTATTAGCTTAGGGGCGATCCAAATATCAAACTTAATAAATCTCCATTAAGGAACCCATGGGAAGCGGAACACAAAAGAAAATATTGATTATGAAATGCTAATAGCTAAAACCCATTTATTCTATTATCTATCTGATTTTCTATTATCTAAAACTTAATTATAATTTTTTTTTGAAAGAGTAAAACTTAATTACAATTAGAATATATGTAAAAAAAAACTCATTCATCTATTTATCCGTCAAAAACTATTTTTTCATAAAATATTTAGTACTATGTTTTTTTTTCCACTCGTGCCGAACACGGGTTTTTTAACTAGTTTAACCAAAAACTTGGAATCAAATACCACGGATTCACAATCAAGTGTATTTGGCTCGGGTACGTACAAACTATACTTCAAGGTATATCTAAATATCTAAAGTAATATTATACTCCATTCATCCCTAATTATAAGTATCTTAGGACAAAAACACGCAGATTAAGAAAAGTATTTAGTTATCAATAATGTGCATGTTTTTACAAATTTACCCTTCATTTATTAGTGGTTTATCATATCCCAAAAAGTCTATTAAGAGAGAGAAAGTGATATACTAATTGTATTAATTATGAAAAGTATTGTAAAAAAATAATTAATGCATCTTGTAAATTGAAAAGGGGCTTAGGGACGGAGGGAGTACCAAGTATAAGGGAGCCCCAAAGATGGTACTATTCCGACTCATTTATAAGAAAAAATATCTACTTTCACACTTAGTAAGATTGGTAATTAAGTGCATTTAACTTTCTTGATTTCATATAAAAAAGAAAATACATTTAATAAACTACCCTTAATCACAATGAGCATCTCTTTACAACATAAATGAATTAAATTAAGGGTATTTTTGTAATAATAAAATTAAATATAGGTAAATTAGTTGACATTTGTTTATACTCCCTCCGTTACTTTTTATAAGCTCCTTTTAGAAGAAAAAAAATTGGTAACTAATTATAAGCCCCTTTTCAAATTACAAGATACATTAATTATTTTTTTTAAAAATACCCCTAATTAATTATATACTCCCTCTGTTTTCATATATAAGCAAAAAACACTTTTTTTGTTCATTAAATAACTCATGTATTTGGTCTATATACATGAGTTATTCAATGAACCAAAAAAGTGATTTTTGCTTATATATGAAAACGGAGGGAGTAGTGTTTAAAAATCCAAGATATGCATTAACTAATTAAAATTATTATTGAAGGATAAATTTGAAAAAATATACACATTTTAGATAATTTAATTATACTAACTACTTTTTTTAATATGCATTTTTTTGTCTAAAAAAACTTATAAAAGTAATGGAAGGAGTATTTGAATCGATTAAATATATACATTTTTTTTTGCTTATAATTGCTTATAATTGAGTCAAGAAGTAGTAGTGGCAGAAACCCAATTCAGTTGTGGACCATAACGTATGTCATGCGGTGTCGTACCCATAGGTAGCAATTATAGCAACACAGAATTACATCACATAATGCCCGCCGTAGTATTTTGTCTATGTAATGCCTTAAATGACGTTGTAGTTCACAAACCATGCCCATTTTCTTAAAATTCTACCCTATCATCCTCAATGAGTCAATGACAAAACGCCCCTCGCCCAATATTCCCTCCCATCACTAATAATTCAGTGGGACAAAACTGGTGTTTTTCCTTAATGTATGGTACTTACTGTTTCACTCACAAAAAATATAAAAAATTGTTTAAAGAATGTATTTTAAAAGTGTCACATTATACCTTTTTATAAAAGTAACTGTTTTATAGTGTGTGGAACAGTAAAAACCATACACAAGACAAATCACATAAGTTTTGTCCAATAATTCACACCAACTATGGATAAAAAATAAGCAGTATTAAAAACAAGACTAGTGATAAAAAAAATTATTACTGCATAGTATGGATGTAGCAGTATCAAAAAAAAATATTTAATTTATATAAGTCTAATAATAATAATAATAATAATAATAATAATAATAACAATTCCTGTCTGATGTTATAACAAAATAGAATGAGATTGATCTTAATAAAAAAACAAAAGAATGAGATTGACATACCGTTAGCGAGATCGAGCAGAAAGTCCGCCGGGTTTACCGGAAAGGATGGCGCGAACCCAACCGACTCGAAGTAGCGCATGGCGTCGGTTCCTTTGCCGTAGTACAGGCACTGCCCTTCCGACAAGACGAGCACTCTGTCAAACATCTGGTAAACACGGCTTGACGGTTGGTGCACCGACGTAACCACCGTCTTCCCCTTCCTCGCCAGCGACCCCAGCGTCGACACAAGGCGGTGCGCCGCCGTGGAGTCCAATCCTGAGGTAGGCTCGTCCAGGATCAGAAGCGCCGGGTCCACCAGCATCTCGTGCGCGATGCTCACGCGCTTCCGCTCCCCGCCGGACACACCGCGAATGAAGCTGTTCCCGATTATAGTGTCCTCGCACTTCCTCAGCCCTAGTTCCACGATCGCCGACTCCGCCGCCGCCACTTTCGCCTCCCGCGACAGCGTCCTCGGGAGGCGCAGCATGGAGCAGAAGATCAGTGTCTCGCGCACCGTTAGGTGAGGATAGAGGATATCGTCCTGTGTCACGAACCCGGTTCGCCGGAGAATCGGTCTGTTGAGTTTCGAGGAGTTGGCGAGGATTGTTCCTGTGAGGCCGTTTCCATGAAGCCTCCCTGCGAGCGCGTTTAGGAGCGTCGATTTTCCGCTCCCTGATGGGCCCAGGATGGCTAGGATCTCTCCTGGGTACGCTACCCCCGTTACCCCGTTCAGAATGATTCGCTCTTGCGTCGCTCCCGCCGTTGATCTCTGATCAGAGGGTGATAATTCGTGCCTCGTAAACAATTTCTTGATGCACCCTCCTTTTGCTATTTTGTTCTCTATCTTCAATCGGTACCCCACGTCCATGAACTGCGTTGCATGAGCATATAATCAAACTTCAATTTAATTTATTGTTTCCAAAAAAAAAAAATGAAAAGATAAAATGGATAGAGGGTCAACCGAGTCATGACCCATAATGACTGACTCAGCACTCAGTGAAATAAATTAAAGATTAAATGCGTTTTGTTTTTGTTGTGATTGTTGTAATAAATAACGAAACTGTACCTTAAGGGTGATGGGGTAAGAAGAAGACAGTAAAGGAGGAAGGTCACGCGATTCTCGGGGGCAGTGTTTGGGAGGGGCATGAGTGTTGGATGAGTTTCCGTTTGGAGTTTCTACGCCACCAAACGCTTCAGTTGTTGTTGGTGTTGGCATTATTACTTTTGTTACTAGTACTTTGTTTTTTTTTCTTTCTCTCTCTCTCAAGTTAGGGGACAAAAAGAGAAGAGAAGGGAGTTTGGAAACTTAGAAAAGAGGGGGGAAAATGATGATGAGAGAGGGGGGTATGGCAAAGAGAAATGAGAGGAAGTAGTGGAAAGGAAGTGTGAGTAGAGTGAATGAAGTGAGAGGAACAAGGGATAGGAATACAATGGGGTATTTATGGAGGGATCAACACCCATGGCACTGCCACGTCAAAGAGGAACTAACAATTTGGGGGTTGCTACGTGGCAATCATATGTGAGCAGTTTGCGGCTGGTGAAATGGTTCATGGAAAGCGTCCACTTTCTCTTCCTCGTTTGCTTTTACTTTCTTTATATCTCTCTCTTCTTTTTTTCAGATTTTTGTTTTCAAATTAGAAAGAAAAGTGAAAAAGTAATAGTATAATGTTTAAGTTTTTTTTTTCTTTTCTTTTCATTTATCTGTTAAACAAAGTATATGAAGCAGCTTCAGCACGACTCAATTTATGGATTTTTTGTTTGGTTATAGACCCTCGGATACAGGTAGATATATACGAGTGGATCCATGTAAAAGAGTAAAATACTTTTCGCGTTTATTTGTTTTCATTCACATTATTCAAATATGAGATCTTGTTTAAGGAGAACTAAACTTTTTTACCATTTAGGCCAACGAACATCGGTAATCAATCTATGGAATGATAACAATCAATATTTTAGTATTTTGAAATTAAGTTCTCACAAAATACATTTACCATAAAACGAAGACGATTTAATACAATTAAAAAACTATGAGGTCAGTCCTATAGTTAAAAAAGTCCAAATTATTGAATAAAAATCAGACAGTTTATATTTCAACTTCGTGTTTGGATCAAAATTAATGATACTAGAAGTAGTCATCTTATCTATAGATGATGACTTCAATTAACTATTATTACTACCTCTGTTCTTTTTTACTTGTTTTTTAAGGTTGTTTTACACAAACCAATAAAACCAATAAATTTTGTTGTTTTTAATAAAGTTATTAGTTTTTTTCCTATGATATTGTTGATTATTTGTTATCTATCGCACTTATTTCTCTCTACAATAAATAATTAAGGGTATAATTGAGAAATAAGTAATTAATGTAACTTTAAACTATTAAAATGATAAATAAAAATGAATAAATTTTTTCTTAAAAACCAACGAGTAAAAAGAAACGGAAAGAGTATTTAATTACAGCAAATCTGAATTCATGCACGAGCCCAAGAAAGCGAAATAGGAGACGGAGAAGTACTACATCGATCTATAAAGGAATGGTGTGAAAGTATGGAGAAATAAGTAGAGAAGACACAACCAACATTTCAAAATCTTAAATACTGTTCGGAAGTTGAAAATGTGGCATGGCCCATTGCCAGCTTGAGAAGTACTTTCATATCACCGGGGAATATTTTTGGATCATATAAAGATTTTTTGTATACACCAGTGGTGAAAAGATTGGAAAGAGGAAAAAAAAAGAAAAAAAAATGAATAATGCAATTAAAAAAAAAAGAAGGAGAAAGGCACAACTCAAGAACTCTTATTAAACAATTAGATAATTACTGAGTGTAAAATGCATAGCTTACATTAATGACACAAATCTCATGCGTAGATAATTATATATAGCTTGTATACTCATTTTAATGCTTATATATATATATAGAGGGGATCAAATGACACCATGTGTCAAATTAAATTTTGACACCAAATCCTATCACTTAATTTATCAATTTATTGAGTGAATTTTGATCCATGCTACAAAAGTTTTAAAAACAGTCTCTTCTCCAGATATTTGAAATTTGGTTTAATTGTATTTTTAGTCCTCTTATTTTTTTAAATCCATGATTTTAGTCCTCCTATTTTATCTTTCACGAATTTGGTCCTCATACTTTTTATTTTTCACGAATTTGATTTCCAAACTTTTTTAATTGCACTTTTGGTCCTTCAAAATCGTGGATCTCTTGCACTTTTAGTCCCTCACTTTCCTAAAATTCACGATTTTTAGGGACTAAAAATACAAGAGATCCACGATTTTGGGGGACAAAAAGTACAATTAAAAAAGTATGGAGACTAAATCCTTGAAAAATAAAAAATATGAGGACCAAATTAATAAAAAATAAAATAAAGAGATCAAAATTATAAATTTCAAAAAATAAGAATACCAAAAATACAATTAATCCTTTAAATTTCAATTACGTAATGCACGATCAAATGAGTGAACAATTCAGTTATACTATAATCAGTGTAACATGCATAGCTTACAAACATGAGAATTCGTCAATTAGATAGAATGATAGATCGACACATACACACTCTCTCTCTCTATCCACTTATTTATTTCGGACTGACAGTGACCTTTGATCGTTTGAATGGTTGTCAAACCCACCTTCTCTTACTGGAATATGACTTCATAGGTGACCTTGTAATCAACGCTCTGTTTGTTTACAAAAAAGAAAAACAGTAAAAAAGAAAATTAAAATAGAAAAATAAGAAATCAACAAAGAAAAAAATGGGTTAAATATCTTTTTTAGTATTTGTAAAATTCCCAAAATCTAACAAAAGTTTTCTTTGATGTTTGTTCTAGCATAATTTATAACTTTAGTCTTTGCCGTTAAAATATTGATGATTTGGGAAACAGAAATCCAGTTGGACCTTATCACGTAGAGTTTTAATTGACGTAATGTTTACGTGGCAAGTGAGTCAGTAAAAATAATATTTTTAATGTCTACGCGGCTGTCATGTTAGATGTCACGTGACAACTATGGTCTGTGTTATTTTAAATATGTTTTTTTATCTCTGTAAATTTTTTGAACTTTTATTTTATTCTCTATAAAATTTGAACTTTGATTTTAGTCCTCCAAAAATTAAAATTTTGAATTTGGTCCTTGATTAATTTTTTACCCAATTTGGTCGGTTCTCACATTATTAACTATAGTTTTAGTATTTGACTTTTTATAATTATAAAATATAGTTATTTAATAATTTGTTAAAATAATGGCACGAAGATGTAAATATTTTTATACACTTGTTGGACTGAATGAAATTTTCATGATGCACACTATAAAAAACCATTGTGCAGTACCAATTTTGCCACGTATAATGAACTTTCATAATAATTTAGGTAACAACATTTGTATTAGAGACCCTAATATTCTTGAGAATTTATAGTCGGACAATTAAAGAATAGAATTTCGTTTCGTAAAGCAATAAAAAAAGCTATTGAATTAGCTGAACAGGCAGGTACAAAAGGAGTTCAAGTACAAATTGCGGGACGTATCGACGGAAAAGAAATTGCACGTGTCGAATGGCTCAGAAAATGTAGGGTTCCTTTACAAACCATTCGAGCTAAAATTGATTATTGTTCCTATCCAGTTCGAACTATTTATGAGGTATTAGTGATCAAAGTTTGGATATTTCTAAAACAAACAAGAAGTTTTTGGGGGGAAATATTAAAGAAAATAAAAATAATGTATAACATAGTAATAGACAAAGAAGTGGTCTATCATTTTTTCTTTTTTTTTCTTTCTATATTTTCCATTTTCATTTTTATGTAATACTTTATTTGATTAGAGAATTCAATGTTTTTTGTTTTTATTGCGATTAGATATACACATCTTTTTTAATTTGATTAGGGTTGCTAACTCAATGGTAGAATACTCGGCTTTTAAATTATTGACGTGAAATTTTCGCAACAAATAGAATTCGAAAAATCAATTTGAGAGTCAAATTAGGTCCCAAAAAGACTAATCAAGTTGACAGATATAAAGTGTCTAAAATTAATACTACATTGCAAAACAAACATATTCAAGCACTCGAAATTCGAGTATTTGAAAAGACTTCAATAAAACAATGACAAAACGTGATTTAATTGAGTTTATGAAAAACACAACCAAATATGCGTAAAAGGGTTAAGAATAAAATAACAAAGTTCATTGTATGCACTAATAATGAGAAAAATAAAGTAATGTAAACGTAAAAGAGAAATGACAAAGTTAGAGAGTAAATAACAAATAGTAAAAGGAAAAGAAAATTAAATCATTAGGTTATTCGAATTGCAATAAAATGTAGCAGAAACACATATAATGCTTTTCTAGCATATATAATTATCTTGTGTCATTGAATGTGTTCGGCGTGTGTAGGTTACAAGTGTGAGAACTCCGTCCATGAATACATTATCTACTTGGTATTTATGGACAAAGGAAAATTAATTGTGAATGCCTATACTTTTGATACGTAACGGAGCGGTTTACTATCGCCTTTTTATTTCTTACATGGCATAAAACTACTAGCGACTGACCAAAACCGTTGTTTCTCTGTAACTGGTCTTCTAACTAAGTCCTTCAACTGCATGTAACTATCTCCAGATTTCGACTCTAATGCCAAACTTCTTTAAAATTAAGATTTAAATCAGATGTTTAATTCTTATGCCTTGACTTTTGAACCTCATTTCTTCAAAAACCTTTGAAATTGTGATATTATTAAGCTTATTAATTGGCATTCTTCCCTGAGACCCTGCAGATTCATTCTTGGAAGCCAAACTTTTAAAGTTCATTCAAATTACCTCATTCTGAATTACTCACAAGGTCATTCGAAATCTATACTTAAGTGAGTTTAGAATCACTTCACTTAACTTCTTAAGAAAATCAGACAATGACTTGTTCTTCGAATACTGAAAAATTTCTTCATTCCAACAAGTGTATATAAATATTTAGATGTTCAATATGACATTGTTTTTTGAAAATTATTACATAATCATATTTTATAATTATAAAAAGTCAAGTACTAAAGCTATAGTTAGTAATGTAAGGACTAAAATTGAGTAAAAAAGAAATTAAGGACAAAATTAAAAGAAATAAGCAAAGATGGATTAGATCAAGAAGATGATAGGATAGGCGCCACAATCATGGATTAATAATTGATAAGCCTAGGAGGATTCACCATAATGGTAAGGAAGTCATTGATAAGAATCAAACAAGGTTCCAATCCAAGAACCCTAAGAAGAGACAATCTCACTCTAATTTCACCAAGAGAAATTTTACTCAAATCAAACTTGTAAAATAAAGTCATACAAAGCTTACTTAAAGAAAGACTCTCTATTCCTCTTATGGGCCTAGCTTGAAGCAAATACTAAAAGGCCCATAAGTAGGCTTATATGATATTCCTAAAATAACTAATGTCGAGAGAAGGAGACGAAAGAAAAAAGGACGAGCGAAAAAGGCGAGAGAACGAACTTTTCCTGTGATTGGTTTGACCATAAAATGAAGAGAGAAAAAAATGTGGGTCCCACATATTATATTTTCTCCGTACAAGTGACGTGAAAATGGGGAGAAAAAAAATTGATCCCCTCTTTCCAATTCTACCCCTATTTTCCAAATCAAATAAAAGGGTATTGATGTATTTTTAAAAATAATCAACATCTCTCTCTTCCATATTTCTCTTCTTTTTCTCTTATTCCAATCAATACCCAAAATCTACCATATTTCTCAAATTTTTCTCTCTTCTCATAGTCTCTTTTCACAAGTTCTCTCTTCACAATTTCTCTCGTGTACCAATCACACCCTAATGCTATGTTTGGTTCCGAGAAGAAGTTGAGAAGAGAGAAAGAGATGAGAAAGAGTGTGAGAAGAGAGAAAGATGTGAGAAATAGAGTAGATTTTGGGTATTGATTGGTTTAAGAGAAAGATAAGAGAAATAGAAGAGAGAGAAGTGTGTTTAATTTTTGAAAAGACAAAAATATCCGTGTGCTAAAAATTAATTTATTTTTTGTTTGAATGTAATTTCTTATCAAAATTGATTTATTTTTTATTTGAATTCAATTATTTAATTTATATAATTTTATTAATTTATTTTTTTGATAAAAATATACATTACGTAAAATAAGTAATTAATTTAAATTAATTAGATTAATTGAATTAATGTAGTTATAATTCCGCAAGCATTATTCTCCTCTGCCATTTCTTCTATTATTATATTATTTTAGTTTTAGTGAGCATTACTCTTTTTTATTAATAATGACGGTGGTGAGCAACTGTGAAAATTGTTAAAAAATAAAATAAAATGGATTCATGTACACACCGCAGTGCACATCAGTATTACAACGTATGGGTAGAAAAAGAAACGTAAAAATATTAGCTATCCCTTTGCCATTTTTTCGCACATGAGCGCAGAAGAATAAAGCTAGTACGAATTAGCTTTTTGGACCCTCTCTCTCCTATTTTTACTGGTTCCAAATGAGAGAAGTCTCATCTCTCTTCATGATCTCTCTCGCCTCTACTTCTCTCGTAGCCATTTCATGCGTACCAATCAGGTCGTAAGTGTAGGAAACAAGTACATGCTCCCTTCACCCATGACTTAGACAAAATCTAATCTAAACTATTACAACTGAAACCAAAAACACAAAATAAAACCAAATAAAAACTATTATAACCAAATATAATATATAAAAACATACAAATTATTCTAAAGTCATGACTTGAATTTTTTCTTATTTTTCTCCTTATTAACTCTTTCTAAGTCCTCGACAATGTACCGGCGATCACTCCCCATCTTCACTAACCCTATGCATCACATGAAAGTTCATCGTAATTCGTAATTCGTCCATTTTAAATCCCAATATATGAATTGCCAAAAGAAAATAGTAAAGTTAAAATACCGTTAAAAAATAAGACAAGACTTTATGTTTATCATTTTAATCAGTAGTTGCTAGGTGAAACTGAACATAGTCAATTGACCATTTTATTTATTTATTTAATTTAATTTTTTCCAAGATAAAGAGGGATTTTTATTTAATCTATAGTAAAATTTTCTCTCATCCTTATTTTTCTTCAGTCTAAAACAATACTCCTCCTTTTAATCCTTTTTATGTTTTATTTAATACATGTTGCACATATACTAATGAAAACCATAGTTGCCATTTTATATATTAAAATAATTTTTAAACTTCTTGAGAAACTATTTATTTATATAATATATAGTTTCTCTATAATCCTCTTTTACTAATTAATTAGACAAAAAAATTATATGTGATGAAATAATAATTATTAGTATTATCTTAAATTTAAAAAACAAACAAATAGAAACCAAAGTTTTCCTAAAGTGACAAAAGAAACAGAGTACTCCTATATTCCATTTATTTTTTTCATCACAATTTTTTCCTTTGTTGCTTTCTCAGCATCCAATAACTCTCTTGAATCAATTATAAGTAAAAAAGGGGTTATGTTTGATAATTCAAAACATAAACAAGTTTTAACTAATTTTACCTTATTTAATGTTATCATTTCTCAAATACTCTTCATTTAATATTATCATGAAACAGGTTCTTATAGAAAATTAAATGAAGAGAAATGATAGTTTGGAGAATGCAACTAGTTTTTTTATTACACCAAAAAATTAAATATATTTTTTTGTTTTTTTGTTTTTTTTGTTTTTTTTTTTGTTTTTAATGAGGATCAATAGTGATTTCCCACTTTCTCCCTATATGACTCGAACCCGTGAAGCGTCTTAACAACTGAACAGCACTTTATTGTCAATTAAATATACTTAATTAACATTCTTAATTAATGTAAAATTATATATTTTTGTTTATATTCGTGTACAAAGCGAGTACAGTGATTCAGTGAGCCCTACCCTAAAACAAAAACAAAAACAAAAAAAAGGCTTAACTATATTTTTGGTCCATTTATTTTTCAAAATCCATGATTTTAGTCCCCCTATTTTATTTTTCACGAATTTGGTCCTTATACTTTTTATTTTTCACGAATTTGATCCCCACACTTTTTTAATTGCACTTTTGGTCCTCCAAAATCGTAGATCTCTTGCACTTTTGGTCCCCCATTTTTTCAAAATTCAAATTTTTTAAGGACCAAAAGTGCAAGAAATTCACGATTTTAGGGACCAAAAGTGGAATTAAAAAAGTGTACGGACCAAATTCATGAAAAATAAAAAATATAGGGACTAAATTCATGAAAATTAAAATAGAGTGACCAAAATCGTGAATTTGAAAAAATAAGGAGACTAAAAATATAATAAAGTGTAAAAAAAAATCCTTCGTTGACGTCACCAAATTTTGTGTGGTGCGTAGTTAAAGCTTTTATTTCTTATTCTACTTTTTCTTTTTGTCTGTGCATAACTTTTTTTGTTGATAAATTGTCTGTGCATAACTTTAAAAATCAGTGTGTCCAAAAAAAGAAAACTTTAAAATCAGTGTTAGAGAATTCGAAAACTCCGTGCATATATGATAATGTGTCAAAATATTCATTTGGCATGCACTGGAGGCGGTTTTCGGCGAGACGTGAAATGAACCTCCTGCGATATGATAAGAAACGCTACGTAACCATTCAAGTTGCGTCAGATTTATGAAAACATTTTACATTCTATGATGAAGAATTGCCTATACATCCATTCATTCATCAGTACTCTTCATACGTTGCAAGACGACAGAGACTTTATCATTTATGTAAAATTTTCTCTCTAGCTTTAATTGTCTTACCACCCAAGCAAAGATTTCCACCATGCACTTAAATAATGCCCACTTTATTAATTGAAAAACCTGTATTTATCTTATAAAACCATGTCCTATACAAGTTGTTTCATAGTACATAGATGTAGATAAAAAAAAAAATTGAGCAAGTAGATAATTTGTTTTTAATAATCATTATGTGAGAGTAGTCTGAAGAGGTCGTTGCATAGCTTCGTTTTAAAGCTTCTTAATAACTACTGTAAAAAAAAGCTTCATAATAACTTTTTTTTTTTTACTGAAGCTTCATAATAACTTGTTAGTGATTTAGATATATAGGTGTGAAATATTTCCGTGTTCATCACTACGTACGTATTGTGTCAATAAACAGAAGATGAATGCTACGGACACTTTTTCTGACACTCTCTCTTAAATACTCTCTCAGTAATTGAGCCACGTCACACTTTTTTTCTCAAAATCAACCATTGGATTGAAAGTTACTATCATATAGATCATATCTGTAAATTTTAACATTAATCTATGATCATTTGCTATGTCATCAACATGCGTCAAGATTAACGTTATTTGTAATTACACCGTTGACGTTAATCTTGACGCATCTTGATGACATAGCAAATGATAATAGATTAATGTTAAAATTTACAGGTATGATCTATATGATAGTAACTTTCAATCCAATGGTTGATTTTGAAGAAAAAAAAAGTGTGACATGGTTCAATCATTGAGAGAGTGTTTAAGATAGAGTGTTAGAGAGAGTGTCCGTAGCATTCCTCATAAACAGAAAGAAAGGATCAAAACAAAGGAATGGATAAACTTATAGCTAGATTTAGGGGTGTAAATGAGTCGAGCTATTCGTAAACTATTCGAGTTCAACTCGTTAAATGTTCGGTCAAACTCGTTTGTTTAATTAAATAAACAAACTCAAACTTGAGATTGAACTCGATTATTTAAATGAGTCAAGCCCAAGCCTTACAGGCTCGACGTTAACGGCTCGTGAATAGCTCGTTTGAGAGTATAACAGTCTTTTTCAATTTATATTTTATTTTTCGTGTTTTTTTTATTATGTAATTCATTGAATTTTAAAAATATGCTATGGCTTAGGCTATTGTATTTAGTTAAAACCGTTTTCTTAGGTATCGTGTGAAGAAGCACGTTTCGACTTTCGTCTGTGTACATTGTACATCGTTTAAGAATCCTTATGGTTATCATGGTTCAAAGAAATTTTGTTAACTATATATATGCTGATCGAGAATGAGTATGTTTCTTCCTTCATCAAATCTCTCCCCCCATTTGTAAATCTCCAATGGTGTTTGCATATTTGTTTCTCAATGTTTTGTTCTACCTATCCAATTCATAAGTCACCTCCACTGACCAACACTACTTTGGTAAGGAAATGTAATTTTTAGAAGAATTTTAAACATGTTCAATTAAAATGCAGTGTTTGAGTATTTACTAAATAGAATTTAAATATTCTCAAGTAACGAAAACACTATTTTAGGAAATCAAAATTATACACTTTTTATATTTTATTCCTTTTGGTTAAGAGGTAATTAATATTTTTGAATTTTAGATGCCACATGTAAATACATTTTTATTTATAGATTGTTACTTAATATTAAAATCTTTATTAACTAAATAAACATTAAAAATAATTTAAGAATTTTTTCATAAATAAAAAAATAATTAAGCTATAAATGAGCTTAACAACCCAAGCCAAGCTCTACTTTTTTCTAGCAAGCCAAGCCCGAGCTTTTAGTTTGGCTTGTTAAATAAATGAACCAAATCTAAGCTTTGCATTTTTTTCACAAGCCAAGCTCAAGTTTTAAGTGTTCGGCTCGACTCGACTCGTTTATATCCCTAGTTAGATAGATAAGGAACGAGATAAGTTTTGTATTGATGAGGGACACAGAAGTGTGAATAGTGGTATTTAATATAAATCTTCATTTTTCTTTTAAAAAAATCCCAAAATCCAATAAACATGCTGATGCATGTGACTAAAAAGATTAAAATAAGTTGAGGTAGTGATTATTTTTCTAAAATATCAAGATTGTTCAACGGGCTGTCCTTCATTTTATTACTAGTTTTTTATTGTTAGGTGACAAGCTAATATGGTAGCTCATATTCTTGTAAGAGAGGCCATGTTTTTACGTAGTTGCCAATTTTTTAGCCGTGTTCCAAGCTGTATCATTGACACTATTTTTCTTGAAATGAATTGAGGTATTTTACTAAAAAAAAATATCATTACTAGTTCTGAGTACGAGTCTTCTGATAAAAAAATAGAGTATGAGGTTTTTTTTTTTTTACTAAAAAAGACATTCATCATTCAAATTAGTAAAATATATCGAAAACAACACAAATTAAACATCATTAAAAACCGAAAAGAATGAATCTGCGAACAAACTCATAGCACCCAGGTTAATAGCATAAAACGGCAAAATGCCTAAAAATGTGACAAAATCAAAGTGACCGAAATACCCATGCCTTCGGATCTGTAACGTTGACGCCCAAATTTTGATTGAATCTGTAATGGATCAAAGCTAATCTGTTAATCTGAACCAAACGAACACCGCAACAAGACGGGAAACCAAACAATGCCGCACCAAGATGACGAACAAACAAAGTCACACTCAGACGATGAAATCACGGAAAAATACAAAAGAAAGACAAGATCTATGTAAAAATACCACTTATATAGATAAAATGAGAGAAAATACGATGTATAGAGGTAATTTCAGGCCAAAAAATAGTCAAATCCCCTCCGGTGGATGAGGAAGAAGGAAGAGAGGAGTAGAGGCAAGGAAGAGAGGCTATCACGACTAAAATAAAGCGATTTAGCGACTAGTTTTAGCGATAGAAAACTAAAAATTCGTCTCTAATTTTGGGGTCGCAAAGCTTAGTGACAGACATAATTTTAATTTTTTAATTCTCTCAATTCTGCTTCAAATTCGTACAATTTATTTTGATACTTTATAAGAAATTTTGTTATTCCATTTATTTCTATACTATCTCCTTTACTTATAAAATAATCTAATCTATCACACAACTCTGGTACTATATTTTTTGTTCCCTTAATAAATTCTATAAGTTCTGTAATTCGTAATTTCTTTTCAATTTTGTCCATATTCATCTTCTAATGTTTTAATATTTTGTTCTACTATTAAAATTCTATTTTTTAATTCCTGCCAATTTTCACTCCTTAGTCTTTTAGGCAATTGCATATATTCATCAAATGATCTATAAAGTCTTTGTAATTCTATTTTTTCACGTTGTATTTGTCTTGAGTTCAACTCCAATTTATATTTTCTTATTTCTTTGTATGAGATACCATATTCATCCATTGATAATTAATTTTAGAATCTTAGTGCTCTGATACCAGTTAGGTCCATGATTTCAAATAAATCCATGATTTTCGCTGAATTCATTCTAATTTCTGATGAATTCTTTCTAAAATTCTCTAGAATATATTTTAATTCTTTAATCTTCATCTGCTAACCAATCTTCTTCTATATCTAATTCTGTAAAATAAGTTGAAAGTCCTAAATAATTTTCTGAGTAATCTTCTTGCATTTCATCACTTCTTGGTAGAGTTCGGTACCACAATTCTTCATTTATTTCATTTTTATATACTATAGATTGTGCACAAAGTTTTCCATATTCTTCACATATCTTTGTTTTTATTTCTTTTGGTAGTTCTAATGACCATATATATTTTAGTTTTTTCATAAAAATCTTTATCTTCATTTTCTATTGCATCAATGTAATATACTAAGTTTGTTATTCACTTTTATTTCTATTTCTATAATTTTGTCCTTTATAGTAAACTTGACAGTATTCATCTTTTCCTTTTCTTAGATCTTTCAAGATTTTCTATTTTTATTAGTATGTTTTCTTTTATTATAAGTATTTCTTCTATTTCTCTCCTATTTCTTTCATCTAAATTTCTTTTTAGATAATCTTTTAATATTCTATGAATTTTTTTAATTTTATTTCTAATTTCTTCTTTTCTTAATTCCAAACCATTCATATTCTATTTCTTATATATAAATCTAGTTCATTTACCTGATTAGCTAATTTGTTTTTTTATTTTCTTCAATTTCTTCCGGTTCACAAAATCCAATCGGTTTTGGTATTAATAATTTTGGTTTTCTTATAATGTTCCCAGATCTGTTATTTCATTTTTCTTAGGATGATAAATCTTTCCTATATCTTCAAATAGACTTAGGATATCTATCCTATCATTATTTCTAAAGGTGATATTATGATGTGAATTTGTTAATACGTAATTAACATAATAAGTAACTGAGAAAATTTTATCTCCTGGTTTCATTAAATTTCCTCTTAGGAATTTGTGTTCAAGAGTTAGTAATTGATCTAATCTCTGAGTACTTAAAGGTATTCCAATATTTGGATGAATCTCAAATTTTAATTTTACATAAGCTAAATTTCCTTCTATTACTCCTAATATTTTGTCTTTTGGATCAGTGATTATATCATCTTTTAATACCAGTTCTATTGGTGAATTTATTCCTTCTTAGAAAGTTGCTTTTATAAAAAAAATTATTGCTCCTATATGAATATATCATATTTTCTTGCTATGTTCTTCTTTCTGTATATTTCTTTTTAATTCCATAAATTTTTTCTTATTTAATAACTGTATACAAGGGTTTCCTTGAGTGTAACATCCTAATTTTTGGATAATCATAAATGATAATTAAAATGGTGATTTAGTGATAAGCAGAGATTAAAAACTTTAGTTAGAATTGAATTGGGCTTAAAAATGACTCATAAAAAGTCTGGAATGCCTTAGAAGAGGTTAGAAAACCCTAGAATCATCTAAAGGGGCAAAAATGGAATTTTGACAGACTACGCGGATGGCGACGCGATGGAGACCAGTGTAAACTGGATCTCAACGCGATGGTATGTCGGTAGTTAAGTCGGTGATCAGCGCTGCGGGATGCGTGACACGTGTCCTCGTCGCGACGCGACGAGAGTTATGCCTATGGTCCATCGCGACGTGATAGGACTAAATTGTGCCTATATATAGGGCTCACCACCCCTCATTTCGTGCAAGGCTCCAATTGAGCCATTGGTGTACGGAAATGGGCTTAGGGAGAAGGAAGAGCGACGGGGCGCGAGCGACAGTGGTTTTCTAAGCCAAGTATGCTTTGTATCCTCTTCTCTCTCTAGTCTTCTCTCTTTAGGAACTTCTAAGGGTAGTATGCTCTGTGCTTTCCTCTGAGGAGGATCTGGCCATCAGAAAATTCTTAGTAAGTAATCCTAGAGATTGAGAATAGGAGTGAGGCTTAGAGGGTCACTAAGGAGCAAGTATGCTCTGCACTTGCCTCAAGAGAGGACCTTGTGCAGCAGAAAGCCCGTAGTAGGTAATCCTCTGAGTAGGGGGGATGAGAGCGTTCTAGTAGACTAGATATGGGTGCCCAGAGGTAGGAGTAAAAGTAGCAAGAGCAGCGAAGACATAGAGAGTGGCAGCAGTTGCAACAGTCTTCTAACCAAGTAAGGAGACCTGAACCCTATCCACTAGGGATTGTAGGATTAGAATAAATGTATATTTAGGCGTAGGGTGACCTTTGCCCTACTAGAGGTTGATAACAGCAGCACCTCAGGAGAGGGACTGTGGCCTATGATAGCTGAGGACAGTTGTCAGAGATCTGTCAACCATAGGATTGATTCATTGTTATCTATGGATGGATGCTGGCTTGATGATTACTCTATGATAGCATGTATGTGTGTTTAATAACAATATGCTGATTTATAACATGTGTGTAGTAGGTCGCCTGAGCGACACTAGGGTTGATCCATATTATTGATCAAGGATGGTTGGTATTAGTGATGTGTTGGTTGACCTATGAATTAATGGTTAGTGATTGATGTTATGTTGTATGCTGACAGTTGTACTATGCATGCTGACAGTTCTTCTTATGTTAAGTTACTAAATAATGATGTGTATGTAAGCATATGATGGGCTATTTATGATACGTTGTCGATAATAGTTGAAGTAACAGTATGATGATAAGCTGAGACTAATAAAGCATGATAAAGAAGAGATGAGAAGTTAATGTTGGCTGAGCTGATGAGTCGATGAGTACGGAATGAGTTGTGTTGTTGATGGTTGAGCCTGTAACATTAAAGTAAAATGGTGAATAATGAAACATTACGAGGGACGATATATAGTGTACATGACATGTCGGTCCTTGGGGATAGTGTAAGTCCGACGAGGTTCCTAAGTGACTAGTGGCTAGCTACCATTCTATCGGGACGATCGGATAACTCCATTATCCTGATGGGGTACGATCATATCACTGTCCATAGTGCCGATCCCGAGTGCCACCCCGACACTTGTTCCTAACGTCAAAATTGGGGAGCAGGGATGCACTCTTAAGGGTACGATGAGTGGGATAGGGGGATGGACAACTGGCTTGACCAATCCATATGGGTGGAAGGTTGTTGAGGAAGTATAAAAGGCGAAGTGGCTAAGGTGGGGCCCTTCTGCCATTTTTGGAAATTGTGTGGCCACATAGGCATGTAGATGCAGGTTGCATGGGAAAAGGTAGCTAGGTGATGCTCCAAACAGTGGTTGAGAGATGTGTGATCTGATCTCGCTAATATTCTATTGTTTTACTTTGTTGCTATGTTTTATATGTGTGCTGCATGTTTATACATGAGTTCTAATTCCTACTTTCCCGTTTAATAGTGCGTATAGTGTGTTATGAGTCTCCTATGTTATTTCTTGTTTTGTATATATCCGCTGTCAAATAGTGGCAGGTGTCAGTCGGGCGTTAAAAGAAAAATAGAGATTATGAGTCCATAACCAGTGAATCAGAGTCATTCCCAGTTGCCAGATACTTCGTACAATTAAAAAGGCTTAAGGTTGGATATTTTTGAATACATTTGTATACTTCTGTCCGAAATATTAAAATAAAATTATTTCCACTGTAGTTGTATAAACTAAAATTTTAGGATGTCACATTGAGCATCTGCTATATCTGTTGGTGCTTCATTAATTATTTTTCCATAATATATTATATTTTCTTTTTGGTTAAATTTTTTCATTAACCCCTTAAATTTTTCCTTTCCTTTAACTCCTTTCATATTTGCATCTTTTGACAAATCTAAATCTTCTTTCTATATTTTTTGAAATAATGTTGGGTCTATTAAAATACTTCCTTCATAATTTCCATCCTTTTCAGTAATCTGTAAGTGCTCAATATAATTATTATATATTTTTTCTCTTTCCGTTTTAAATTTAGATTAATTCTTATATATGTCTTACTAAAGCATATAATAATAATACTAACAATAATTTAAGAAAAGTTAAGTAAAGATACCAGACTATGCTTCTAAATAATTGTTCAAGTAAGCCCACTGCTACTTCCGCAGTTCTCCATTAAGTGTTGAATACTAAGTTTAACAAAGTTTGAGTAGAGAAAATAATAACAAGAAGGATAAGTGGAATGAGTAATTTTATTGATGATAAGTGGAATTTTTACAAGGTGGGTTGGATACACTCTCAAGTATCTGACTAGCTCCTAAAGAACTAGCACAAGTTCTCCAAAGGAAACTCTTCTCACACAAGAAATTTTTCATCCGAAAAAATTTGCCTTCCAACCTCAGGGAAAGGCTTATTTATAGCCTAAATGGCCTACTACTATTTACAAGGGTACTATGGGACTATGTGAGTGCTTTACATCAAGATTCCCAATAATTCTACATTGTTACAAGCTTTTTCCTATTCACAAAATTATCTTCCACGTGGATACACACTAATGTCACATAATGCTCTAGAGTCTTCACTCTTAAACAATTGCTTCAAAGTCTTGGTCTTTCTCATCTATCACTTTGTCGGCAATAATTTTATCCTTGACACATCTTTCAAATGCATGGTCTTCATTTTTCTTGATCATAGTACATAAATTATTGAGGGAAACTGGCCTGTATTCCATTTGGGGTCCTGATAGTGTGTAGAAAACTGTCTCAAAGCTTGTCAGAACACTCATATCTTTTTCCTTTATTTCTTTGTTATTGGTCTTGCTTAAAAGCAAAGTGTAGGGTCCTTTGTATAGTACTTTGATGTAAGAGCATTTTCCAATGCCTTGACATTGAGAGAAAATACTTGCCAACTGGTTACTTATTATTTGAGTAACTAATTCTTCCCCATAGACCGTTTCATTGGGTTCATCCTTCAGAGGGAAATTATTAATGCTTATTCAAATAAAAACCAAATGCTTAGCTGGCTGTTTAGTAGTAAAATCTAGATAAGTTGAGTAAAACTTTAGGAAAATATTTGTCTCTCTTGCAATATTTCTTCTATAGGATTGGACTGACTCTTTGAAATAATAAGGAAAAAATTAATTTCTTCGTGATTTAGACTTAAATAAAGACAATCAATAAGTCCAAACTGGAACATATTGTTTGTTAGGTTTGAAGGTGCTCCAGGAAGAATAATTGCTTTTATCCCAAAAAGTTTTCGATCCATAGAAACAGTTGATTTTTTCTTTTTCAGTCCAATTTTTTAATCTTTCAGAATTTTCCCAAAAATTCTTTTCTGAAAATTGTACCTGTAGTTCATGATCTTTTCTCGAAGTAATTTGAAAATCATCTAGGGAAAGAGGAATTTTTCCTAGTGTTTTAAATGTAGATAGGTTTATTGGTGGATTCTTTGTTGTTTCTGACTAAGTTTTTGGGCCAAGATATATTTCTTTTCCTTTCTTTGCCTTTTCTGATTCATTATGTTTTTTTAGTGCTCTTTTAGCTTCTTCTTTGGTTGCATATCCTTGGTAGTAGACTCCTGAGATCTTTTCACAGTGTGGTGTTGCTTTGAACCAGTCATCATAAATTCTTGGAAATGGTCCATTAAAAATTGCATACCATTTTTTAGGTCTTACTTCTTCCAAAACTGCTTCTTTGGGAAAATTTTCTTATTCTCGCTGCAGCCACAAAAGCCTTAATTCTGCTTCAATCAACTCAATCTCTTTTTCCTTTTGAGCCTTCTGTGCTTCCTTGATTGCTATCTGTTTATCTAACATTTATGCTTTGCTTCGTTCCATTCCCTTGAGAGCATGTCTGCAAGCACATTCTTTTCTCCCTTGATATGTGAGATTGAATAATTGTATTCAGCTAACTTCATCTGCCATCTTATTAATCTTCCTTGCTTGTATGTTCTTTTGTGGTTGATATTCTTGAAACCTACAACATAAGTAGAATCTGTTCTAACAATAAATTCTTTGTCAAGCACATAAATTCGATATTTTTCCAACATTCAAATTAGTGCTAATGTTTCCTTTTCATGTGTTGGATAATCGATTTCACAGTCTGAAAATATTCCAGACATATATCTATATAGTTATTCTTTCTTTTGTCCATGAGGTTTTGCCTTCATAACTACTCCTCAATATTCATTTGATGCATCAGTTTCAATAATAATTAAATCATCATCTGATGGATGATATAGTTTAGGAAGGTCCAACATAAGTGCTTTAATTTGATAATAATTGCTTCATCTTCTTCGGTCCATGACCAAAGAGCATCTTTCTTTAATTTTTGCTGAAGTAACTTTCTCTCTGCTGTAAAATTCTTTATGAAACCTTCATTAGAAATATATGTTAATAATCCAAGAAATTTTGTAAATCCTTTTTATCCTTTAACTTTGTTGGAAAGTTTTGAAGCTTTTCCAATACATGTTTCTGCATCACGATTTTTCCTTTTTCAATTTCTAATCCTAAATAATTAATTTTATTTTGAGTTAAAACAACTTTTTTCTGCTTAAAACTACTCCATAATCAAGACATTTATTAAGTACTAGTTCTACCTTATTAAAGTGATCATTTAAATCTTTATTGGTAAAAACTAATATATCATCAATATAAATAAGACAAAAATCTTTAAATTCTTTGAGTATTGAATTCATTCTTCGTTGGAAAATTCCCAGTGATTGCAAATTCCCGGTGATTGCTTCATTCCCATTGGGACTAAATTCCATTCGTATTGTCCTTGAGGACAACTAAATGCTGTTAATGGTTTAGATTCTTCTGTTAGTCTTATTTGATAAAATCCTGACTTACAATAAAAAGTGCTAAACCAATTCATACCTCTTACTCTTTCAATAATTAGGTCTTTTCTAGGAAGAAAATATGCATCTTCCTCCATTGCATCATTCATTTGTTTGTAATTTATCACCATCATTCTTTTTCCTCTTTTTATTTCATTATGATTTTCAACATAAAAGGCTGGAGCCGAATGTTTACTTTTCGATGGTCTTATATATTAAACCTTTATCACACATTTGTTTAATATCTTTTGCAAATTCTTCTATATCATGTTTTGTATAAATCATAGGTTTACATTTTACTTCTTTCGTAGGATCTTTTAGTTTTAATTCTACTAATTCCATATCTTTGCTATTAATTTTTGGATCTAAAAGGTTTTCACTACAAACTTTATCTAAAAGTTCTTCAATATGAGCTGGAATTTCTCTTCCTGGTTCTAGATTTATTAGTACATGGCGAATTTTTCTACATGCTATTTCTATTATCTCACCATGTTTCAGCTTGCTAAACTATGATTGTTTCTTGGAGAAAGTACTTTCCGAATTATAAACAATTGGAATGTTTATTATTTCTCTAATTGTTTTCCTCTAATATATGGAGTCTTGAATGATATATATTCTAAGTTTTGGCAGAAAGGTGCATATAATCTTAAGAAATTAATTATTTCCTATTATCATATCTAATCCAGTTTCTTGTTGATAGACTGTAGGTACTATAAATAATTTATTTTGAATATTTAATGTAATTCTTTTGACTACCCATAATAATGGATGTATCGATATCCATATGCTATTTGTATTTTTAATGGTTTTTCTAATTTTTTTTCCATTTACTAAATAATGCTTTTCTTGCTATGCAAATGCTTGCCCATGTATCTATATACGCCTCTGTTTCTTTATTCTCTTTTTTAATCCTTATTTTAATATAAGTACTATTCGGATTCCGTTTCTTCTGAAGATAATTCATCCTCCGAATATTCATATATACTCTCTTCAGTATTACTTAATTCTTCTTCTAATGGCTCTAAATCATATATCTTGTATATTCTTTTTATTAATTTTGATTTTTCTTTAGAGTCTTTTTCTTTCTTTTGTGGACATTCATTTGCGTAATGACCTTCTACATTACATATCCAACATACACATTTCTTTTTACCTTTTGGACAATATTTTTTGGTGTTTGTGTTTTTCTCCTAAAATATTTTTTCTTAGAATTTTTATAAGTCGTTTTCTTTGGATAGGTTTTTCTTAGGCTAGGTTTTCTTTTATAATATCTTCATTTTCTTTTTTGCTGATTACACCCATTATTTCCTGGTTTTTCTATTTCTGGTATGTCACAACAAATTACATTTCTTCCTTTATTTAATTGCCTAATTGTTTCTTTATTTAATCACTTGTCTTAGTTCATTATATAAGATTTGTATAATTCCTCCTAAAGTATTACCAGTTTCAGCAGGTCATAATTGCCATATAGATCTTATTTTTTCATGAAGTGGATATGATAGTTTATCTATAAATATTTCTTTATATACTTTCTTTACCTCAACACTTATTCATAATAGTATTTTTTATATTCATAGATAAAATTTTCAACTTCACACATATTACAACTTTGTATTCCATTCAAGTGTGCTTTTGCTTTTTCTTGTAAAAACTTGTTTACCTTTTCTTTATGTTCAAGGATATTATATCCTATGAATTCTACATAGATTAAATTCATAATCAATTTAGCAAATTCCTGATTATCTCTTACATGTCTAGCATAGTGTTGCCATTCTTCATCACTTATACTCGTTAGAAATTTTTGTACATTTTCTGTTGTTTTATAAATTATTAAATTTCTAACATTTGGTAAGTCTAGTTTAGTAAATCTTTCATCTGTTGCTATTAGTAATGTTATTTAATTTCATTAGTCCATTGTAATAACACTTTTTCTTTATTTCTTGCACAGTCAATATTTAGTACATTTCCTTGTCTAATATTTTCATAATGTGGTTTATATTCTTCTTGAATTTTAGTCGATTTACCACTCTTTTTTTGAATTTTTCTTTTTATTCATTGTTTCATATTCATGTTTTTCCCATGTACTTTCTGGATTCCAATGTTCTTCCCATTTCCTTTTTGATCTTACATTGCTTGTTCCTTCTTTTTCCATAAATATTTCATCGTAGTCTGATTCTGATTCCGAAGAACTATAATTTAATATTACTTCTTCAGTTTCCTTTTTAGCTTCTATTTGTTCTACTTTTTGTATCTGTTTATTCTCTTATTCAATTATTGTTAATTGTTCTAATAATTACTGAATTTCTTCAATATCATTTGACCTTTTTAAGGTGTCCATATATTTTTGTTTTATCCTCTCCATGAAGATGATGGTCTTAGTAAATTTGAAGATTCATATTTTATTATTTCTTTTATTTCTGATTTGTTGTTTATTAATTCTTTTAAATCTTTTATTGTTATACTTCTATTATTTTCTTCATATTCTAGGAGATCTTCTAGTTGTTGAAGAATTTCTCTAAATTTATTAATATTTTGATTTTCATCAATTTTTTTCCCTTTATTTATTCCATCTAATGTATTTCGTATATTATTTATCTCATCTCGTTCGTTTTTTATTTTATGACATGTGTAATTTGCTATTTTATCAATATTTTCTATTAATAAGTTTATATTTTTTTTTTGAAGCAAACAAACTCATTCCATTTCATTCATAATACAGTCAAGAATATAGGCTGGTACATATTCAAAACCGTGAGAACTAGCATAGAATTTTGACGCCCTTGCTAACAAATGGGCAACAGAATTTGCTTGTCTCCTAATAAAACTAACCGAGTAGTTTGGGTAAGATGAGAACTTCTCCTTACATTTTCTAATGATGACTCCTAGCTCGGTATAGTAATTTGTGTCTCCTAGGATACTGTCAACAATAAATTTACAGTCCAATTCAAAAATGACGTTATCGTATCCAAGGTTACCAACCCAAGTTATGGCCTCCCAGAGGCCTAGAGCTTCTGCTTCTGATGATTGAATGGTTCCTTCCTTAAGCATAGTTTTGGCATGCAAGAATTCTCCAAGATTGTTGCGAAGGCACATACCGAATCCAAACTGATTTTGATCCCAAAAAATAGCTGCATCGACGTTGCATTTGATTACTCCAATTATAGGTTTTTCCCAGGTCTCCTCCCTAGTTGTTTGTTGCTGCGAACTGCCTTCTCTGCTGCGGTATAGGCTGTCTCCCTGCCAGTCTAACAGCACCTGTCGAGCCAACATAATGGAGGTTTCTACGTCCTTCATCTCGTCCTTCCATACCTTGTCGTTCCTGCGTTTCCAAAGACACCAAAACATCATGACCACATCGTGACATTACTGCTGGTTGTCGCCTTGAATCAGCTTGAAAATCATATCTTTGAGGTATGTTATATCGTGGACTTGTGCAGCAATGAGGTGTTCCAATCTAGCCTCTCTCCATAGCAGCCGAGCCTGCTCACACCCCATAAACACGTGCCAATCGTTCTCTTCCCCATGCTCACAAAACTGACAAAAACTTGGGCAATCCAGTCCTTTGTGATTCAGTCTACATCTAGTAGGTAGGACTCCTCTCAAAATTCTCCAAAGTAGAAGCTTCACTTTTGGTTGGAACCTTTAGTTGCCACATCCTCTTCCAATCACCGGGCATTCGCAAATTTGACGTGTCAATAAGCCTCTCCATAGCTCCATGATACGCTGACTTGACTGAGTATGCATCACTTCTACTAAATTTCCAAATTTGCTTATCTTCAGACTGCACACAGGTTAAGGGTATAGCTAGGATATGTTGTGCATCATCATGGTTAAACAGTGATCTTACCAAGTCTTGCTTCCACGTGAGAGTTGATGGGTCAATAAGATGATTTACCGTCCAATCTTCAGTACCTATAACCGGAGGGCTTGTAATCAGAGAGCTTTCAGTTGAACGCACCCAAGGTTGGTGTCATATGCAGATGTTTCTTCCATCACCAATTCTCCATCTGGTGCCCAACTTAACCAACACCTGTGAAGTGTGGACGCTACGCCAAAGGTAACTGGGATTATGACCCAGTTAAGCAAAAATAGCCTTAGAAAGAAATTTTCCATTCCACTGTTGAACTCTTCACCATACTCTGTCCCTCAGATAAGCAAAAATAGCTTTCTTGTCTCTTCTCACCATGGATGGAAGGCCCGGATATTTGCCTGTACCTAAACGCTCTGAGACCCCCAGCAAAGATGTGATTTGTAGACGCACTTCAGGAGTTGTATTTCTACTAAAGAAAACTTCAGATTTCAGCATATTTATGGCTTGCCCCGAGGCCCGTTCATAGGTCTCCAGCAACTATTTCAAGGTTCTACTTTCCCTGTCAGTGGACCTGCAAAACAAGAAACAATCGTCAGCAAATAAAAGGAGTGTGAGGATTGGAGCACCCCCACACACTTTCACACGATGTATATCACCTCTTGCTTCCACTCTTTTTATCAGAGAAGTAAGACCATTAGCACACATTATGAAAAGATAAGGTGACAGTGGGTCTCCCTGTCTCAAACCTTTCCCTGGGACTATAGGCCCTACATTATCTCCGTTCAACATAACTGAGTACTGAATTGTCTCCAAACACATTCCCATCCAGTCCACCCATTTTTGACAAAAACTCAACCTAAGCATCATACCCTTCAGATACCTCCAATCCACCCGGTCATAGGCTTTAGTGATACAATTTTAAGAGCTACTTCCCCTTCTTTACCATTGACCTTACACTTCATGTGATGTATGGTCTCTATAGCTACCATAACATTATCCAGTATAGATCTGTTCTCCACAAAGGCAGACTGCTCCTGTGAAATGCACTTCGACATCAGAGGCTTCAACCTGTTATCCAGCACCTTAGTGAGAATTTTGTAAACTACATTGCATAAGGAAATGGGCCTAAGGTCTTTCATAGAAGTGGGGTCCTCCTTCTTAGGAATTAAAACAATATTGGTATCATTCAAGTGAGGGGGAAGAAACCCCTCTTTAGCCAAGAAATCCCAGCATGAAAAACTTCCACCCCACAAAGATCCCAGAACCTCTTGTAAAAAGTTGGGTTCAAACCATCTGGATCTGGAGCTTTATCAGAATGCATTTGAAAAAGAGCCTTTCTAAATTCAGTAACTGTGAAGATAGCAATTAAGCTAGCATTATCATCTGCAGAGATCCTAGAGTTTACCAAATTTAGAACTGAATCATATTCACCAGGAGATTGAGCAAAGATATCATCAAAATAGGATTTGGCTATATCACACATACCTCTGTGGTCCTCAACCTTTACACCATCACTCCTTTCTAGGGATTGGATCATATTTTTCTTCTTCCTTGCACTTGCCATGGCATGAAAGAATTTTGTATTTGCATCACCGTCGCGAAGCCAAAAAATCTTTGCTCTTTGTTTCCGAAAGGTTTCTTCCCTAGCCAAATGAACACTCATTTCAGTTTGTACCTCCTTGTACCTGCGGTGACTCCCACGCCCCTCTCTAATCTCTTCCAACTCACGCCTACAATCCTCCACTTGCTCCCTATATTTTGACCTAAGCTTCTTCCCCCAGCTATTCAACTTGGTGGTACAACAATTTAATCTCATCAAAAGGTCATCTGGCAGCCCTTTATCCCACCCTTCTCGGACCACCATCTCCAACAAGTCTGGTTCTTCCAACCAAGAGTTCTCAAATCGAAAGGATCTACCCTCTATCCTCCTATCTCTTTTGTAGAGTTTGAGGATGATAGAGGAATGGTCTACTCCTACGCCACATAAACAGATAGCCCTCCAACAGAACATCAATGAGGTTACTATCCAAAACCGCTTCCCTGAATCCTCTCAAAAGCCACGGAGGATGGTCTACATCTCTGTTTGTATCCTCATTAGACAGGAGATCATTGAAGTCCCCCATAGTACACCACATGAGTGAATTATCTTGGGCCAAAGTATGCAGGAGGTCCCAAGACCCCCTCTTCCTACTCCTCTCTGGGAACCCATAGAAGCCTGTAAATCTCCAATTCGGATGCCCCCTTTGAGAAATTTCAGCATTAATAAAATTTTGCGAATAATTTATGATATTGCAATCAAACGGATGTCTACACAGCAAAGCAAGCCCCCCACTTCTATCATTCCTATCTACGGCAAAAGCAAAATCAAACCCCAGAGTAACTCTAATCTCTTCAATCCTACTAGCTTGAATCAAGGTCTCACACAAAAAAATGACATCAGGATGGTACTTCCGGACAAGATCCCGTAGTGATAGAACTGCCCGAGGGTTGCCCAGACCCTGACAGTTCCAGCTTAGAACACTCATTGTCCCCGGCTGGGCTCCACGTTGGGGCCCGCTAATAAAAAATGGTTAACTTGTCCTTCTCTCTCGAAATTGGTAGCACCTGCTCGATAGTGCTCAACGTGTCACTTTTGCATCCTGGTGTGCTGTGGTTTTGTGTATCAGAAACCTGTTTCCCATCACTACTGTTGCTAGCTGCACCCCTTTTCTACTACACTCATCCCGACTTCTCTTCTTTTTTCCTTCGGTCAAATCCTCCACGTCCATCTCCTCACGTTGAGTGTCATGCATTGCGTCCACTTGTGCACAAGATTCTGATTGAGTGGACCCCACCATATCACACTTTGGGAAATTTTGTTTAGTGATAAGCAGCTCAGGGTTTTTAAAGAAACCCACTAATTTGTCTTTCCGTGATTGGCTTTCATTCACTTTCACTGTACCTGCATGAGGGCGTGATTTACGTAACGCTCATTAATGCCAGAGCTACTGCCATGCGAAAAGTTTGCCACCCTAGTTGCACCGTTCGTTCATTCCCTTTATCAACCACCTTGAACCTCCTGCGCCGCCTTGCTTCTTATTCTCAGCCCTCAACTCTGGCCCCCATCCACGGCACCCATCATTGGATTCAAGTGCGAATAGCTTCGCACAGTACGCGTCGGTGTGGCCTAAGAAGCCAAAGTAGTAACAAAAAGTCTCGAGCCTCTCATATCTGAATAACACCTCTGTAGTCTCCCCTCCCGGTTGCTTTATCTTCCTCATCCTCCTCAACGGACTCCTCACATCCACTAGAACTCTGATCCTCATGTACCTCTGCCACATGCTCGAGTTGTTGTTACTATCATATTCAAGAAACTCCCCAGCAAAGTTTCCAAGTTGTTGCCCTATAGTCTCTGCCAAGAATCCCGTGGGAAGATTATGAACCTGCACCCAAAAAGGAACGGTGTAGAGAGGCACCTGATTGGGTCTTTCACCTTGCTCCAATATGCCCAAGATCAACAAGTGATTATCAAACGCCCAATGACCAGCTTTCATGACCCGTTGAGCATCCTTTGGATGGTAGAACTGAAACGTAAACACGTCGGGCTCTGCTTCCGTGATCGTGATACCACAAACTGGTCGCCATATATCAGCCATAACCTCCTTCATCTTATGCGCCCTGATGCTTCTATCCATAAGAAAACGGCCGATCAATGTGAAGGTTCTGTGCACCGATGCTCCCTGCCCTTCACCCACATGAAACTCCACCACATCCTCCTCTTCTCCAAGGGAAAGATCGCCTAGGTTGGGTATGGTAGCCATAGAAAGGAAAAAGATTCAGAAAACAACACACGTACTCAGTGTTTAGTTGAACGAAGAAAGAGTAGGGTTACTTCTCACTATGAGAGGAAAAGCGCCTTCCCAAGCTGGGAGGAAAAACCTTATATTTTTATTTATTTCTATTAGTGTTTTATTTAATTTTTTATATATTACATCTATTTCTGCTGATAAAGTCATTTCCGTGACTATTTAAACTTTTTCTAGTAGTGGTAGAAGGAACAGGGGAGTACGAGTCTTCTAATGTATGATGTGTGAAAATTAACTTTTTTTAATATGCTCATTTTAATGTAACCATTCATTTCATGTAGATGACATCCCATTGAATTCAAATGTAAGATGTCGATTCTGTCAAAAAAAAAAAATAGCGTAATTAATATCCATCATCTTTATTGAAAAAATATATTTTTTTTGTATCAATCAGTTTCTGTTTCTTTTTTTCTTTATCTCTATTTCTTGAAATCATTATTTAAGAAAACATTTATCTAGCTAATTACTTTTTAGTTTTGATTCAAGTATTGTTTTGGTATTATGACTGTGATACAATATTTCTATAGATATACTCACTCTCGTTGACGAAGATTCTGACATTCTGTGCGCTTTTAAATTCAGTTGTAGAAAATCCACTAATGTTTATCTTGAATGTGATGTATGTCATGGCTCACGGGAACATATACAATGTTCTCATATTTTTTTATTACAATGTTCTCATTTTTAAAAGATAGTCGTATATCAATATGCTGTATGTATAGCTTTCAGTTTTGGTTGCCCGGCCGATGGTCCGTGTTTTAGGCTCATATCCTTAATTACAGGCGTAAAAAAAATTGAGTCATTATGCCCTAACCCATCGGGCTCGTGTTTTATGCAGATTTTTAGAAATTTGAGATATTTTGCTTGATAGAAATTTGGGACTGGCCCGATCCAACATATTTTAGATTGGGTTAGGCTACAAAAAGCATGGCCTAAAAAAAAAATAAGGGATTGCCCAACCCATTTTTACAATTTAGCAAGATGGGCCGGGCGGCCGAACATGACACCTCTATGATGACAAATTGGTTTAATTATGTTTTTTTTATCCTTTGTAAGATTTTAGTTCTTCTGTATTTTTTAAATCAATCAAATCTCTCTATTTTAACAATTAAGTAAATATATTATTATAATTAATTTTTTTAATAAAATCCTTAAATTCTCATTTTTATCAAAATATATGAGATTACGAAGTATTTGAGATATGAAATAATTTTTTCAAAATCTTAGACATAAAAAAATTAGTAAAAAATTGAGAGAATATAAAGTATTTTGTAGCATGCGATTTTATGGTATGTTTGGTTTAGGAGAGAAAGGTAGAGGAAAGAAAGATAAAAGAAATGAAAGTAAAAGGAAAGAAAAACAGTAGCAAATGATTTTTAGGTTGTTTAGTATGAAAGAAAGTGAAAAGAAAGTGAGAAGAAAGAAAATGATGTATTTATAAAATGTCATAAATACCCTCAAATAAAAAATAAATTTTAATAAACAAAATAAAAATATTAAATATATTTTTTTCCAATGTAAGAAAAAAAATAAATATTTAGTTAAACCGATATTGACATATTTTTTTAAAAAAATTATCTCTTCAAATTAAATAAAAATAAAATGGAAACAATATTTGTTTAAATTTAATGAGAATAAATAAGAAATGTCTGAATTGTCACTTAAATGAACCATCAGCTTTCCAGCTCGTTTCCTCGCAAATCGGATAATGCATGTGGGGCCCACTGGTATTTTTTCATTCCATCTTTCATTTTTGTGTTATCAAACCGTGGAATGGTTTTCGAAAAATGTGTTTTCATCTCCTATATTTTCTTTCCACTAATTTTCCCGTTTTCCAAACAGTATGTTAGCGTTTGAAAAATGAGAAAATTGGATTTTTTTTCAAGTGAAATTTGATATTTTGATTAATGGGATTTGAGTAGATGAAAGTCTAAAATAATTAAATCAATTATTTTGTGAAAATTTGAAATAGATTATGAGAATTTAATAGTTTGAAGTAAATGAAAAGTTATAGAGAAACTTAGTTCTAACATTTGGAAAATTGAGTGATTAAATTTTCTCAAAAATATTATTGGATGACAACAATCACATATTAAATAAAATAGAGAGATTTAAATGCAATTAGTCCTCTAATAATTATAATATATAGTGTATCGGTATAATTATTTTTAATTGATGTAATACACAAAAAATAGTTTAATTTCCACAATGGCTGGATTCGAATCCGGTTGTCGATGTGAAAACTTCGTTTGTGTGTAATGTGTAAGTATCTCTGTAAGAGTTTTTGAGTTTTGAGGTTTTCCTTAACCTTGATGAGTCATTGGAAACCAACTCACCTAAACTTTTTATGTATAAAAAAATGAGTTTAATAAGTATATATCGATCGTGTAATTTTTTTAGCACAAACATCCAACTATATTTTATTACAGTGCTATATTCTAATATTATTTTTTTAAATTAAATATTTACACAAATACCTATATGGTAAGATATGATTCGACGTATATAATATAACATATTTTTATACTATCAGCATTGTTATTAAATTCATAAAAAATCATATTAAATCAAGAGTTTAATGATATGAATTGTTAGTGTGAAAATTTTTTACACAGTTATTTAATAATAATTCATCATGAAGTTACTATTACTTCCTAGAGTTTAATTAATATACACTGACAGAGATAATGTAAAACTTTTTTACACTGTCATTGCATATCAAATAAACTCTACTTCCTAAAACATTTCCACAAATAATTATAAGGTGGTGGAATATGATTGAACACCGTATAAAACTTTTTTAAACCATCGATATATATTAGTGTTTTAGGGTTGGTGCATATTAGTTAAATTCCAATTTTAAATACACACCAACAAAAGTTCATATATTAAAAAGTGTATCGACACATGCATTTTTAACTTACTAGCATATTGACCCGTGCTTCGCACGACTTGTCTCTATGATTAGAAACATATTTAACTTGTAAGTGTAAATCCTTTGTAACAGTGGCGTATCCAGGGCCCTATGTCAAGGGTGTCAGATTATTTAACTTTATAAAATTTTAAAATCATAATATATAAAAAAAAGACATAAATGTTAAAATCATAAAATTTTAATATAGCTAATCAAATAAATTACATATATACTTATAATTGTCCTTTACGCGACTTCATATTTTGAAATCGTTGACTGATCAACTCATTGTCAATTGTCCTTTTTGTAAATACGCTCTTCGTATCTTCTCTTGATTATTAGGATGATATGCCGGTATTTTAATCCGCTTTCTCGGATCCGATGACAACTCTTCGAAATTAATTTCAACATGTTCTTGTTGTTTTAATTTAATTTCAACATGTTCTTGTTGGGAACTTGATTCACAAAAGAGTATTGGTCATTTGATGATAGTCTCCTCTTCAAATATTTTTCCATTGTCTCTTACAATCTAAAAACAAAAATAAATAATCGAATTATCAACAACATTATCATTTTGATTCTTTGAATATTTTTCCAAATTAACAACAACATTAACTCTTCTAAATATTTTTCCATGGGACTAAAAAATCAGCAGGAGCAGAACATGCCAGCAGTGAAAACCAAATGGGAAACAACAAACAACAGGACCAAAAATCTTTGAACAACAAACAGAGCATGCCATCTAAGCTTCTAGCCTTGGGCATCTTTTTAAGGTTTTTCCCCCACGAGGTTTAACAGCAATTCATGAGCTTTTTCCCCCAATTTTCCCACCTCTCCTTCATCATGGTCAATATGATGGTTTCCATTTACAAGAAATCTCCGTAAGTTACGGTTTGAGGTGTGAAAAGGGGGAAAAAGAGCTAGAGCCAGAGAGGAAACAAAGAGGGAATAAGACTCACCACCAGAGTTACTGCGGTGGTTGCCGGATCACCGCGTCGGAGCAGAGTTGCTGCTGTAGAGCCGCGACGAAAAGTCAGAAACAGAGAGAGAGAGAGAGAGAAAGACGGCCGCGTGGTGGATTCGATGAACGAAGAAGAAGTGGTCGCCACGGCCGCGTCACGTGGTGGTCGCCGGTCGAAGCTGAGGTCGCGTGGTGGTCGCCGGTCGTAGCAGAATCGCGGTGGGAAGATAGTAGGGAAAGCAAGCTCAAAACATGAGAGGGTTCTTCAGCCTCTCCTGTTTTCTTTTCTGAGAGAGAGACGAGAGAGTATTGGTTGAGGTGAGAGACTGTGGGGTCAGGAGGTGCAAAATAGGACAGTTAGTGGGGTCCAAAAAAATTATAGGAAGGGGGTAAGTAAAAATTTTAAAAGTTGAGCGGGTGCAACTGCAGACACTGGGCAACACTTGGGTCTGCCCCTGCTTTGCAAGTCGAAACAAATTTTACGAATCTACAAATAAAAGATTTAAGGCTAAATTATAAAATTAGTCCATTAAGTTTATTTTAGGTTTTAATTTGGTCTTTTACGTTTTATTTGTTTCGTTTTGGTCCTCTAAGTTTTATTTTAGTTTTTAATTTGGTCCTTTCTGTCACTAAAAATCAATTGTCTGTAGCTAGAATTTGGCTTTTAGCTACGGACAATCGCTTTAGTAATGAAAAGCGACCAACATGTCAGAACTTTTAAAACGTAAGGGACCAAAACGAAACAAATAAAACATAGAAGACCAAATTGAAACCTTAAATAAACGTAGAGGACCAATTTTATAATTTAGCCAAGATTTGATTGTAAAATTATTTCTTATAATATTGATTGATTGAATGATTAAAAAAATGATCAAAATTTTATTCATAAAATTGATTTATTCTTAATACATATATGCTTTAATTTATATATTTCTTTAAAAAATAATTAAAATTATTGTGTGTATATATATGTGTGTGTGTTCGGTTGCTTAATTATTATATTAATAATAAAATAATAATTATGTTAATTAATTGAACATGCATATATTTTATTAAGTAAAATATCATAAATAATAAACTGTAGATAATATATTAAAAGAATAAGTTTATGAATGAAAAATCAACATAATAATTAACATCATTCCACGTGAGACCTATTGCTTAATTTTTTATACAATATATTAAATTATATTAAATTAAATTATGTATTTAAAATTTTAAAATCAAAAATTTTAAATCAAAAAACTAATCATGTAATTTTAATCAATAAATTACTTTTTACTACTCAACATGAAATACTAATTAATAATTATGATCTTAGCTATCATATCAAATTGATACACAAATGTATTAAAAGCTTAACATACATAGAATGAAAGATACTTATAATTATTTCATAATGTGTAATCGTATTAGTATAATAACCCGTGTCATGCACGGGTATATATTGACTTTTGAACATTTAATAAAATAATTTAATTTTTTATATAGTTTTTTGTTAAAGTGAGTTTGAGGCAATATCTAAGAAAAATTATAAAAGAATAATTTAATTTCAATTATGTATCGCAAAGTATAACAATGTTTAAAATAGTAATTATTGTTGTCCATTATAAAGAGTTGATTATCATATTGAATATCGATACAGTAGAAAAAATATAAATTGTTGCTAACTTAAAGGATAAAAATTTTATAAACTTACATTCTTATCAAACTAATAGATGAACGTGGCAAAAACACAAGAAAGAGGGGGTTTGAATTGGGTTTTAAAAACTTTTCGCAAATATAAGTGTTTATGAAAAACTTTTTCTAAACAACTCTTTAATAAAACAGTGCAGTAAGTAAAGAGAAAAGAGAAGAGAGTGACACAGTGATTTATACTAGTTCACTATCACCTGATAGCTACGTCTAGTCCCTTCACACACTTGAAGGATTTTTTCACTATAATCAACCTGATTACACTTGAGAGTATAATACTGCCAAACTAGCTATACTCACAACTTCTTAGAATGACTTAGTACAGTCAAGCCTCTAAGGAATACAGCCACTACTGGGCTTAATACAAGTTCAAAGGAGTTTTGAAACAATACAAAGATAACTCTCATAGGGAAGATTTACAATGAAGAACTTTAGCACAAATAATAACTTTCAAACAGAAAAGATAAAACAGTTAAGTGCTTTGTTCAATGTGATCCCAGAGACTTGGAAGATTTCTTGGTTGCTCACTGTCTCAGAAAATAGTGATTTGAAGTTTGATAAGATTGTAGGCGCTCACTGTATGATCACTGCGTATTTTGTCGCGTTCACTTTCTTTTCAATCGTTAACCTACTTCAATGACTGAAGTAAGGTTATATATAGCTAGGGTTGAGAATAGTGCCGTTGTGACACAACGTCTCTTTTTATCCTAGGTCAAAACCTTAGATCCCGTTTTTGTGGCTTTTGCAGGTCACGTCGCTTTTCAGACTGTATAAAGCATTCTGGGCACTGCACACAAAATCAAAATCTTTGTCTCTTGTGAGCTTTTTAAAAATGAGACACTTCGAGAGCAAGTTTCCTTGATGATTAAATTCGTTGACATTCCTTTTGGCCTTTGATACCTCGTACATTAAAATGCTTAATCAATGAGGTCTCTTAAATACTTGAAGTAGCCTTAAATATTCTTCAGTCTGTTTCCTAACAGAGCTACACTGTTCACCAGAGTTGAGTACTGTACTTCAGAGTGAGCTTGAAACAGAGTTGAGTTCTTCAGCGTAGAATTCAATGGGCTTTCACATAACAGAGTCTTGTGGACATGCACGAAGGCTTCTATAGTGTAGACTAACCAAAGTCTGTTGAATGTGTTGACTAATGACCAGAGCGTTGACCAAGATCAGAGCTAGTCTTCAGAGCTTGGTTCACCAACAGAGTTGACTAACTCAAGAGCTAGTCTTAGGAACATGGGTCGCCAGAGCGTTGACTGAACAAATGGAGTTGACCAACTTCAGAGCAAGGCTTCGCAAGGTGACGTCAGCATAAAAACAGAGGATCACTCCCAGACTTAGACGTGTTAAATTCAAGATTTCACCAAGTCTTTTGAGATAACTTCTTCTAATAAATAGTGATTTCTGTATACTAGCAAACACATTAGAGAATAAATTGTTCTCTTAATCATTTGTTATCATCAAAACAATTAAGGGTCATTGTTTCTGAATCCACTTGATTCCAACAATGGACACAAACAAAATAATGAATAAAACAATATTTGTAAAATGAAATTTTAAATATAATAGACATGAGCCATGCGATGCACAGGTTATACGTTGGGGTACGAATGAGATGCACTATATAGTAATAACCTATCTATTGTATGTTGAACCATTCGTATTGAAAATATATAAACAAAAAAATCATGGAGAATTTCATAAGAAATTATCTGAAATGTACATAAAATGTTTTTGACGAATTTTGTTTTCATATAAAATATTCATTCACATGTACTACATTTTATCTATATCTATTGATTTCATGTAAAATGTTCATTCCCGTATATTATATTTTTTATATCATTTATATTTATATATTAATCAATCTATATATTGATATAAAATTAAACCCTTTCATAAAAAAATATAAAGATATAAAAGAGAATCTAAATTAGCTTAGATTAAATTAAAACTTACAACAATCAAAATTTGTTTTCATGTAAAATCTTATTTTATTCCAACATGTAATGTTTTTTATATTTTCTATGATTTTTATATTAATCAATTTACATATAGATATTAATTTTTTTATGAGTAAAATATTATATTTTTTATATAATATATTATATTTACTTTTAGTATTTTAAAGAAAAATATTATATTTACATATAGATATTCACATATAGATATTCACATAGCATGTTCTTTCCTGTGTATTATATTTTTTTATATAATTTATATTTATATATTATTCAATCTATATATTGATATAAATTTAAATTTGCTAAATTTAAATTTATATCTTAAAAAAATCTAAATTTGCTTTCACGTAAAATTTTATTTTATTCCAGCATGTAATATTTTTCTATTTTCTATAATTTTTATATTCATCAATTTACATATAGATATTAATTTTTTTGTGAGTAAAATATATATTTTTATATAATATATTATATTTACATAATATTAAATGAAAATATTGTTTTTACATATAGAATTTCATGTAATATGTTCATTTATGTGTATTATATTTTTATATGATTTATATTTATATATTAATCAATCTATATATTGATATAAATTTAAATTTTTCTAATGCAAGGGTTAATGATGTCTTTAGGCTATAATTATACAAAAAAGTAAAAACATTTTACTAATAATATCATAATTAATTTTAATATAGTCATCAGTTATTATCTTGTTTCTTTGCTTTTGGATACCGACGCAATACAACATATCGACGAATAGAATATGACCTTGTTTCTCTACTTTTGGACATAATAGATATTTATTAACATTACTTTTTCTCAAAAAAAATTAGTTGCAATAATATGCCAATGCCAATGACATTGCCCACAGGTTTTAATATTAGTGCTCGATCGTTAAGAAACTCGTGTCTTAAAGGAATTAAAGATTGGGTGAAAGCTACCATCGTAATTTTTGAAAAATATCAAGTTCGAACAACTAATAATTGAAGTTTTTCAAAGCCATAAACTAATGTTATAGATTTTATTTTCCACCAAAGAATTTGTATATGCTAGTGGTTATTTGAAGATGGTTTTTTCTAGCTTCGAAGTGTAGCAGGAATCGAAATGCAAGAATCGAAATGCTGGAAAGGATGAAAATATCCTTTCGTGATGAATAAAACAAATAAAACATTGAGTTAGCATATCAACAATTTCACTTTAAAAAAACAATTTCACTTGTGCTGCCTAAAAACTAATTCTCGAAATTCCAAAGTTGACACTTTATAAATATATAAAGTTTGGTATTTATTCATTAAAAAAAATATTAAAAAAATTATAAACGACATGTTTTATATTTTGAATTACAAATAGAGAAGAATATCCTGAAGCAACCATGAAAACAGATTTTTAATAATAAGCTTTCTGTTTCTAAAATTAAAAGGACAAAAGGGGAGAGGGGGGTTGAGGATACAAAGCATATGGAGATGATTCCCGTCTGTTGGAAGGATTATGTATAGAACTTCTGCAAAAGAAATGATTAAAAGAAAGGCAAAAGTCATCAGGGCTATCACGTGAATCTACAACAAATAGAAACATCCTAAACCAAGGAGTTTATCTTCAATTTCTCAGCACACAGACAACTCAAATTCCTTAGCTAAGAGAAAATTATAAAATACTACGCTATTGCGTAACTATAAAAGGGAGAAAACTTTGAATACATGAGTGGTATATGATATTGACAAATAAAAGCAAATGGGATCCCAACATTCTCCAAATCAAGAACAAATAAAATTGCAACCTTCTCCAAAAGGAATATTTTATGTGCTACAATATTCCAACCCGTAAAAGGGAAAGGAAGCGTAATAGTGAAGGACGATTTTGTATAAAATATTGTGTTGAATGTAATTTGCTCATGTATTTTCTTGAAAATGTTCATCCCTGTATCTTATGCTTCATGCATTATACTAAAAAAAAATTAAAATTTTCTTTAAATAAATGTTAATGTGTTGTTTCTATTAAAATATTCATCCATAGCATATATAATAATAATATTGTTTCATTTAAAATGTTCAATATCATCGTAATAAATTTTTGTTGTATAATTAAAGTATCAATAGATTTATATGGAAATGTTAATATATTTTAATCTATAATATTTGTCTCGGTGTGTGATATGTTTTTACTCTTAGGTTATCGTATCGTATTTTATAATAAGTTAAAATAAAAATCTTATTAAATTTCATATTATATTTAATATTAATAACAACATATTTATGGCATGATAAACCGTACTACGCACTGTATATAATTAATGTTTTATTTCTATTAAAATATCTATTCATAATAATTTATATAATATTTTTATTTCATTTATATTATATCTATCTATTTTTAAATGTCTTTCATTCTTAAACCATTGCAATAATTTAAGTGATATTTTCTGAGATAAAAGACTCCCTAATAGAACCACTTCAAGAAGTACATGGAAAACACCTAATTGTACCATTTTATCACTTTGTGATGGGCTTTGATGAGCTAGAATCATCAAAATATAAACACTGAAAAATAGAGACAACTTAAAATAGAGTTCACATCTAAATGATTCTCAATATTTTAACACTATATATCAATTACGGTCTTCATACTTTCAGAAGCAATGTTGATAGATTAAAGAACCACTTGAAGATGGTTTCGTACCAACACAAAGCATTACATATGCAAGAGATTCTATGGAGTTTTGGTGAGTTTTCTTTATACAAAACTAATGTTTTTTGCTTGTCACTATTTTTTATAAACGAATGGAGTTTAATAAACAAAATCCCATGAAATCATTCTTTTGCAAAATTTAACAGATAATTATTCGATCCATTTAAATTTTGAAAGTCATCAAGCTTACTGGTTACATTTTTGAAATTATATTTTAAGAAATGGACAACTCTTGGGTTTATTTTCTAAAGATAAGATCTCAATCAATAATTCTGGCACCATTGAGATATTCTCTATTGCTTTTTCCCATGGAAGTAAGTACCAAGCTAGTGGCAAGTGCCTTCTCTGTTATGCCTTTTATCGAGGTTAATTCCAACAGGATTGTTACAACCGCATTAGAAAGAATTAGAATATCGAATAAATTACCTTTAGTCTAAGAATTTGAGCCCTCTTTTTTTTTCCTGTTCTGCTTCTGCTTGCATGTCCATAGCATATAAAAACCAAACAAATTTAATAGAAATTAATTTACTTATTATACAACAAAAAACAAAAAAGTTTTTACTGCAAAGCAATAATCTTACAGATTAATGAAAAAACATCAGAAGCATTGATGCTAAAATGGGTAGTTAGAAAAGTCATTAGAGTAAAATAAATGGAAAGTGACTAAAAATAAGTTGGCAGAATTAGACATTCTAGATTATAGATTTTATAGGAAAATTTTCGTAAGAACAAAAAATTACATTGACAAAAAAAACTCAAAATCAAAACATGCAATTAAATATGAAAACCAACAAAAAAAATAAAAATGAAATGCTCACCTCCTTGCGTCAACATCTCTTTGCTCCATGGTTTTTTCCCCCTGAACAACAATTAAAATGGAGGACGCCAAAAGGAAGATGAATGTTTTAGTAGAAGCAAATGAAGGTAGACAGTGAGAGAAAAGAGGATCTTACCGTAGCAAAGCCGATATTGGATTTGCGTCGTCGTCGAGGCTTCAACAGAGCAGGTGCAAAGTCGATCTGAGATGAAGACAATAGGGCAATAAAACCTCATGTATTTTATTCAACCAATCCACAACACATAATAGAGAGAGAGAGAATTGATTCTGACACAAATGAAGAACAAATATCTAAAATAATAGTTAAAGAAAAACAAAAAAAATGAGAGAGAAGGAAGAAAGAGAGAGGGGGAAGAAATAAGAGAATAAAAAGGGCAAGTGAAGGTGAGATCATTGAGTCATCCTCCAAGAGCCTAATCGGGTTCCCAATCTTGGTTTCAACTTCATTTCTTCGTACATAGACAACAAATGCACTGTTCAAGCAAAGAAGAAAACAATCCGAACATTACATACAACCTAATGATAAAAAAACATGTTAAATCCAGAATTGAAGAGTTAGAGAAAAAAATTCCCGACAACAAAGAAGCAGGAGAGGAGAATGTGATAAAGAAACAGCAGGAAGTAAGGAGGCAAGGAAATAAATTGAATAGGTGACAACTAAATGAAGATTGTCTGTTTATGAAATTTGAAATTCCATATTTATTCAATATATTAATACATTAATAAATTGACCTGATATGTGTTTCCATATATAGTGTCGAAAATTTCTTAAATATGGGAACATATTGTTTGACAAATTAGGAATGGAAATGTTTTGTATATTATTTTGACCATGAAAATTTCGTAAATATGGAAACACATTATTTTGTATAGTGTCAAAAATATCGGACCTGGGACAGTAAGTTTAAATGTAACATAATTTTAATCTTTTTTTTGGTAACATATTTCTGATTATATGTAACGTTATTAATGCCTCAAAATTACAATCAATTACTTTTATTATAATCAAAATTATTAAATGACTGCAACTATACATTTAATCACTATTATGTTGACAAAATAAAAAATAATTAATAGCATTGAATTTATTATTTAAAAAGGTTTATTTATATTAAAAATATTAATCAAGTTTTCTGGTAAAAAATTGATTTTCTTATTTTTTATTTTATAAGTTTAAAACGTTTATGAACTTTGATAATAAAATTTTAATTTTTCAACACATCTATGATTTTAATTGCCATTGTAATACCGTCAAAAAAAAAGAATTGCCATTGTAATTGACAAATACAATTAATTGTTTTTAATGGAAGATATATATTTAAACGGTTGCAATTATAAGTCGATCACATATCATTGTTAATTTAATATTACATGTCGTTTTTAGTTACTCCATTATTTTAGTTTTGCGTTTTTTTATAATAAATTAATTGAATTTAGAAAAGTATTATGTCATTTGTCTAATATATCACACTTTTTTTTATTCATCCAAAACGCCATTTAATAAAAAATGGTTCACGATAAAAAAAATTAATTATATAAATGTATTACATTTTTTACATTTAAAAAAAAATGTAAGATCAAAGTTGTAAAACTTATAGATCAAAGTTCTGGAACTGTGGCATGAATTTTATTTTTCTACATGTAAAAATCGAAAGTTAGATATAAACAACAAACATTATATTGGTTTTTTTGAATGAGTAAAAAAACATATTTTCACATCATTGTCAAAAAGAATAACTTCAATGGACAAAGAAAAACTATGTGTGTCGGATGTATTAGTGCACCATATACGATAAATCTCAACTATTAAATTCCAATTCCGATCAATGGAGGAGTCGAACTAAGGAATTTGATCATGGTTGAGGTTCATTTTTTATGAGAAAAAAAAACAACAGAATAGCAAACTATAAGGGATGAAGACACACTGACTACAAAATCAAGCACACAATGAGGACTGCCTTGGTTATGTACACTATTTATAGAATTCATAATTGGGTCGGCTATTAAAAAATAAAAAATATAATTCAATATTACCGATTGTGGTTTGGTTTTTGTGAATTATTTTTCATGATACTGAACAAATATTTTGGCTAATCTATGAGTTTTTGTAATAGCATTTGTCTATTACAGATTGTTGTTTTATTTGCATTAATGGAGGAAATTTTTGATAATTCTCATTTTTTACATTCAATCATTTTACACTTTTTTTTAAAAAAAAAAATTATGGGCTGACCCTTCAACGTTTTTTTGTTAATAACATTTGACTATTTTATTGCATGTCATTAATGTAAAATGATTCAATGATTAGTCAATAATATGTCTGTCAATAAATCGCTGATTAGTCATTAATGTAGAATGATATGCCTGTCTTATTTTATTGCATTTGACACGTTTATTTTATTGCATTCAATAATTTTATGAAACGTTTTTAATTTACAAAAATCAAAGGGCTGATTTCATTAGAATTGGTTGTGCGCCTAGTCATTGATCCAAGTCACAATTACTAAACCACATCATATGATTTCTATTTTTAAGTATGACACCTAGTGCATATTTATTGCAAATTCTTTTTGAGCTTGCCATTTGTAAAAAAAATCAATGAGCTCATTTTTATATGTATATAATAGAGATAGAGATCACTGTTTTATCAACAATATTGAAATCATTCGTCAACTCAATCAAGAATATAAAATTTTCAAAAATAAACATTATATATATATATATATATATATATTTGCATATTTGAGTCAAGTATACATGCCATCAATGTGCTCCGTAAGGGTAGAATTAGGTGGTTCCATGTGCTCTGCGAAACAAATCAAGTTGTTGAACCTTTTTTTTTTTGAATTGCAAGTTGTTGAACCTTGACAAAGTTTGGATCTAGTTTAACTTCCAACTTTCATATTTTTTATGTTGTTCATTCATTTATTTTGCTTTTTCTTCTGGCTAATCAAGCCCTAGTGGTTTCCCATGTGGTTTTCAATTTTGGGGTTTTAGCCCCTTTTATTCACGAAAAAAATTTATAGTCCAAAAATTTTCTATAGAATCTTAAAAGTAAATTTAAAATAAATGAATCACATTTGTTGTAGAATTTTTTTTTCCATTTTGAATTTTAGATTTGTTCTTATTTTTTCTCTTTGAAGAGAATGATGCGAGTAGATGCATAGATGCTTTTGTACAAATTAAAATTTTTAGTTGTATGATGAAATACAAATTGATTGTCAAATTATAAATTTAGAAATTTAGCTTTAATTGAGTGATTAAAATTTTTCAAAAATTTATTGGAGGACAGAATCACATATTAGTTTTAATAGAGAGATTAAAAATACAATTAGCCCGTTAATAGGTATAATATATAGTGCATCAGTATAATTATTTTTAATTGATGCATTACACGTAAAAAAGAGTTTAATAATTATATATCGGCTGTGTAATTTTTTTTACATAAACGTCTAATTATATTTTATCATAGTGCCATATTGTAATACTATTTTTCAAAATTAAATACTTATGCAGTGAGATATGATTGGACTTATATGTAGCACAATTTTATACTATCAGCATTGTTATTAAATTCATAAAAAATCATATTAATTTAAGAGTTTACCGACTATGGACAGTTAGTATAAAAACATTTTACACATCTTATCATAATTCACCATGAAGTCATTATTACTTTCTAAAATATCTCCACAAATATTTATAAGAGTTTAATTTATATGCATTGTTTGTGTAAAAATAAAGTCATCTAATAATATGTTGTCACCTTATTTAATGAATTTAAAAACATGTTACTTATCATACACATTAAATGATGTGGCAACACAATATTAGATACATGGGTAAAATACTTTACACTGACAGTTTATACAAATTAAATTCTATTTATAAGGCAGTGGGATGTATTTTTTTTTGACAAAAGTGGTGGGATGTGATTAAACACCGTATATAACTTTTTTACGCAAGATAGTGCATTAATTTTTTAGCTGTGAATGCATATTAGTTAAAGCGTCATGCTAACAAGTGTCCTAAGGGTATTGTTTAAGGATTTTAAATAAGATAAATACCCATTCAAAAGATAAGTTAATCCATTCCCAATGTATTAAATACCCAACTTTCCATAAAACCTTACTTATTTGGACTTTTTAAACAATGCCCTTAGGACACTCATTAGCATTTTCTTCAGTTAAATTCTTATTTTAATTATACACCAAAAATAATTCCTATTTTAAACAGAAATGATATATAGACACCCTTTTTTGTACACCGTATGCCAACACCGTAGCTGTCAGGGGTAGTTTCGTCATTCGCGCGAGACATTTGATAGAGATCTCCTTTTTCTTTTTTATTTCGTTCCCGCTCACACTCTCTCGTCTTGCTCTTTCTCTCTCGCACAGTCGCACGACACACAACAACAAAGGAAGTCGTCGTGTCCTCTGCCACCTGCCGCACTAGAGCACCATTCTTTCTCTTCCTACTCAGTCTCGCTCGTCTCTTCTCATTCTCTTTCTCTTTTTTCTGCGCACACGCACACCATGGAGGGAGAGGGAAAAACCTAGTTGTGACCGTCGTGTTTCCTCTTTTGCCCGCCGCAGAACCAGTTGTCCCCCGCCGCCGTTGCACCACACACCACGATCTGAAGTACCCATCCCCCGCCACCGTCGCACCGCACATCACATTCTGAAGTAGAACCCATCCCCAGAGAACCCACAGGTAACGATTATGGGTTTATTTTCATGCGATATTTGTATACTGGTATTGTCTCTATAGATTCTATATCTTCACTTTTGATATTTTTGCTTTCACCAATAGTGACAGATGAAAAATCACTAGAACTAGTGCATGCTGATGTAGATGTAGTAGGTTCTGATTGAGTCATGGTGCTGGAATTGGAATCAGTTAGACTTGGAGACCCTTTTGGATTTTGAATTGGGTTGATTTGATTTCATAAGCTTCTTCTTCAAATGTGTGTGCCACACATTTTTTATTTCATTGTCAGTTATTCCTGGTAATTTTGCTGCAATAGCTGACCACCTGAAAATAAGGAACAAAATGATTAATATTATACTATTTGTGAAATAATTGCACGAGATTCGCGTTCTGTTTCTTTATTATATTGAAATCAGAAAGCAACAAACTTTTCTATTGTCTTAACAGTGAAAATATGGGTTTATTGTCTTAATTATCATGCCCAATTTCTTTGTTTCTGTTTGGTTTTTGCATTTGTATTCCGGATTTTGTACTTCATGTTATGTTATACTAAGTTTGTGTGATTTAAGAGTTCGTTTTAAAATCCAATTCGTGAGAAGAAGGGAGTAGAGTTCGTTTTTGTCTTGATGATTTTCATTATTGATTTCACTATTTTCGTTGTTAATAATTTTATTGAAAATAGAAATTGCTTAGAAAATGTGACTAGAAGCTAATTTGGTTTCATTCAAAAAATTGGGCATGATAACAATTTCAAGTGGTTATTGTAAATCGACACATATCATATTGGAAATCTTGCTTGTGAAATTGTGATTGGCATTATCGTAGTGTTGGCAGGGGTTTCTGGCGTCAAAAAAGATGGCTTTTCCATGTTTTGTTGTGGTGTTGAACTTGAATCATTGCTGATTTTCTTCAAATTTCTCTTTTCTTCGTAGTAAGAGGATTGCAAGGGAAAAGGATTAGTGACATTTCAGACTTATTCGTGATTGACACTGTTGTTGTTTTTGTAACATGTAGTTTGTTCACTTGTAGTCTCCATATTAATTTGGATGAATAGTTTTGTACAGTTTATTGTTATGAGCATGACACCGCCAAGAAAGAAGCAGCGGGCAAGTAGCTCAAACAATAAAAATGTAAGGAACTTATTAACTTATTGTATTTGTATAAGTGCGATTTATTTGGCAATGACATAAATTTTATTCATACTTGTCAGGTACGTTTGAGGCATGCATGTGCTCCAAGAGAGTTGCTTGAAGTCAACAAGAAGTTGACAGAGGTACAAAGAACCCAAATTGAGACAACCCCATTCAAGTGGGTTGTAAACATGCCGGATAACTTGCAAATTTCTTCTCTTTTATTGTGGGAATTAGCAACTAGGTGGGTTGAACAGTATCAGGGTTTTAGAGTTAGGGGTTCAGTGGTGCGATTTAGGCCTATTGATCTATGTTTTGCATTAGGACTCCCTATTGTGGGTGAGGAGCTACAAGCTGATGAACACGAGGAAAGTAATACATTATCTTTGTTTAGAGAAGGTGATGTAACAATAGATGAAATTGTTGGTAAACTTGAGTTGGTTGAGGATGATGTCCTTAATTTTTGTAGACTTTATATGCTCCTGGCATTTGGAGAGTTTTACTTTCCTCAAGCCGGGAGACATGTATATAGTGGTTTAAGGTTTAATGGTCTAACCGCGGATGAACCGTTAGTAATTAAAGAATATTTTTACAAAATTTAAATCGAATTTTAAGTATACATATATTAAAAATAATGTATTTTGTCAAAATTGGGGCTGGTGTAATGGTGTTGTAGTCTGTCTAATGTTGTTTTGGACTGAGGTTCGAATATTTGTGGCCAAATTTTCCAATTTTATTTGCTTTAAAATAGTAATAAGACTATATATATCAAAAGTTGTGTAAGAATATCCAACAGATGTTGTGGTCTAGTGGTAAAGAGCTGTTCCGAAGCCATAATGATGCTTCCATGTATAGCTCAAGTGGTGAGAAACAAATATGCTTCCATGTACTTAAAAATCCGTAAAAAGAGCAGGGGATGGGCCATGTCGTATTTCTTCGCCTCCCACAACGATCTGAACCCATGACATGGGACTTAAGTACATGGAAGCATCTTTATTTCTCACCACTAGCTATACATGGAAGCATCATTGTGCCTTCGGAACAGCTCTTTACCACTAGACCACAATATCTATTGGATATTCTTATGCAACTTTTGATATATATAGTCTTATTACTATTTTTAAGCAAATAAAATTGGAAAATTTGGCCATAAATATTCGAACATCAGTCCAAAACAACATTAGACGGGCTACAACACCATTACACCAACCCCAATTTTGACAAAATACATTATTTTTAATATATGTATACTTAAAATTCGATTTAAATTTTGTAAAAATATTCTTTAATTACTAACGGTTCATCATTAAACCTTAAACCACTACTTTCATCGGACCATTTGTCCAATTTTAAAAACATTGAATGAGACCAAGAAAAAACAATAAAATAAGTTGATTTTAATTAGTGCTTCTATAAATTTAAAATTTTTCAAGAAATATCCTTAGAACTAGTTACTAGTCAAACTGAACCAAACCACTTGTATGAGAAACGTTGAGTCTCGTTAATACGAATATCACAATAAGTAAGGTTATAAAAGGAATTTAGTATTTTATTATATTTGAAAAATGGAAAAATAAAAATAAAATCGAAAATTGGTCCATAATTCTTATAATTAGGATAAAAATATAGATATGTATTTTTGTTTCTAAGGGAGATGGTATCAATTTACATGATTTTTTATATTTTTGATGTAAGTTTTTGAAAGTGAGTAAATAAACATCACCCTTAATTAATTTAAGTCAACAAATACTCCTATATTATTACTTAATTTTATGAGAATTTAAACACGTACTCTCATTTTCCAAACGTATAATAATGTTTTTAAAGTGTGCATCATTTTCTGCTTTTTTTTTTTTGCCCCACAACACAACATAGCTTTGCTAATGTGACCTGCCGTGTCCTGACGCCGCGACACGCCACCATCCATTTTCATTTTGCGGCTTTCTTTTGCTGCATTGGATTGTGACGGGTGAAGTGACTCTGGAAGATAAAGACTTTCAATTCATTGCAAGAGGAAACTACAACTACCCGTACCTTAAATGGCACGTGCTGTCCACTGAGTTCTGTTGTTTTGTTTTTTTTATTCTCTATTATGTCTACGGGAAATGCACAGCACAAAATCTGTTTCCCCCACTTGGGTTTGTTTTCTGTGTGATATACGCTGTGAGCTTCTCATTCGACCACATAATCCACTTAATATTTCAACGCTTTTTGCGTCCAATCATTTTTGTTTTTCAAATTGTTAGGTACACGAACACCAGCGATTGACAATTTTGTTGATGATGTATACTCCTTCTGTTTTCGTTTATAAGTAAAAGCTATATTTTATATTTATTAAAAAATATATGTATTTAATTTAAAAAGTATATTTTTTTTTTCAAAAATTAAAAAGAATTGTAACTTTTCGTGTAAGAAGTGTATTACTTTTTTTATACACCCAAAAAACACTTTTTTTTTGTTGCTATAAAAAGAAATAATATAGATAAAGCATAGTCATACTTTTTTTAATATAGAAAGCATATTCATACTTTTAGGCTTTAGCATTAAGTCTTGCAATGCTAATATTTGATAGTAAAGAGCCATCAACGAATGTACCAAACCCAAAAAAAAAAGGAGCCATAAACGAATAAACTTGACGTTGCAGAAATGACGATGTTACCATGAATGAGAAGTTTACAAGATGGAAAGTTCAAAAAAAAATACAAAAATACAAAAATATGGAAAAGTTTCTCTTAAGTAGTTTGAAGATGTTTATAGAAAAATTTGGTAAGGAAGATTGAGGCTTCTCGTTTTTTTTTTTCACATTTCTCTTTTTTCTCTACCTTGATCTTTTATTTTGCTCACCGTGACATTGCATCAAATCCATGCTTGTCTTGCATTCCCATATAGGTTCTCTATCCACAGCCATCTACGCTCATTGTCAACCATCCCCCTTCTTACTACATAGGTAATGTTTCCTTTTAGCCCCTTTCTTTGTTTGTTGCTTCTACTTTGTGGGAAGACTGTGGTAGTTTCGAGCGATTTGTAGAGTAGTTTTTTTTTTGGCAAAGGTCCTTTTGGCCCTTTGTGACCTCGATGACTCAACCATTGCCGACTCTTGGGTTGAGCCTTTACTTAGCTAGGGATTTTTCCTTTCCTCCTAATTCCTTTCCTTTTGGGGTTATAGTGACCAATTCTATGTGCCCCTATACAAACCCTTTGCATAGGGTTGTACCCTTATAACAAAAGTGCCACTAGCGATTAATAAAATTTTCTGAAGATTTGTTTTTTTTTTAATATTGCATTAGACATCTTGAGATAGATGTCATTATTTGAATTTGTTGATAACTGAATTTTGCTTATGAAGTAAGCATATTTGTATAGTCTATTTTATTCTCTAATATTCAAGTCTTGTTGCATAGATATTGCTTTGCATCGAAGATGAATGGTGCAGCTGAAAGATGAAATTTGACTGTTTAAGATCTAAACCGTTTCCATTTAATCGATTTAGGGCTCTTAGCGACAAATCGAGTCTTATACCCAGCACCGCCAATACGCATGAGAGTCAAAAATCGTGATATTTTTTATGGTAAGGAGTATAGCTTATCATTGTGCCTCACCAAACTCACTCTAGGGAGAAGTGTTAAAGATTGTAGCTCACATTCTCAACAAGGTGTTAACTAAAGCAACTGCCCAAAATATCTTATAAACTTTATGTATATTAGAGCGTGGACTAGTGCGATGCACGAATGATTTCTGTTTTTTTCTTTTAGTTATATGATAATAGTTGTCGCATACATATACAAAAAAAAATTTGTGTCACATGGCTACAAAAGTAGAGAAAACAAATTAGACATTTAAAAAGTAATTAAACCAAACACAGAAAATCCTCAATAAATTGTTTAGGGGAGAGGATAATAAGAGAAGAATAACAAATTACCTAAAATTATTAATATTCTGAATTTCAAAATTTGCACAAAGAAGACAAAAACAAACATAGAAATTTAATTCAATTTTGTCAAGTAATAAAATCTAAATTAAGTAAAAAGAAAATTAAAATTTTACTAGAATGAAATGAAATATTCAATAAACATGCATAAATGTAAATCCACTCCTCTGTGTCATATATGCATAACCAACCACACTATATCCAATTTCAAATAGACATGCATAAACTTGTAAAAGTCATTTAACAAAACTTGTAAAAGTCCTTCTCACCAAGAAAATAAGGGCTTTTGATTTACAATATTCTTTTTTGTTTTTCACTGAACCTAAAGAGTACACTCTTCAAATGCTATTTACGATATATACCCAAAAATATTTCACAGTATATCCACTTTCAACTCCAGTAGATCGACATGCATAAACTTGTAAAAGCCATTTACAAAACTTGTAGAAGCCCTTCTCACCAAGAAAATAAGGGCTTTTGATTTACAAAATTGTTGTTGTTTTTTATCGGAACCTAAAGAGTACACTCTTCAAATGCTATTTACGATATATACCCCAAAATATTTCTATGTACATTACACAGAATGTCCCTTTTTTTCCTTTTTCTTCCAAGTGACAGATCTGGCGAGGCCCTAGTGTCGCATGGTGGTGTTCGGCGCCGAGGTTTGACAGTTGTCAATGGAGGATGGGAAGGCCAAGGGTGACAGGGAGTGAGGGTGATAAAACGGAAGGTGAGAGAGGGAGAAAATAGATAGACCATTATACCCTTGATGCTTGGATTCAATCTGAACCGTTTATTAATAATTAATTCAAAAAATATTATATCCAATGGTGGAAAATACTGAGTGTATTAATTAATTATGCCTACCTAAATTCAAATAAAATTTGTTTTAACGCCGGAGATTAAATATGACGAGAATTGGAACTGTGATTTGACACGTTGCGGGGATTAGTCCATTTTTCTGTTAGACCAATCCCGGTTGTTATATTAAAATCTTAGGTTTAACATCATTAGTTGTGATGTAATGATAAATCCCTATTGTAAGTACACTTTTTTGTATCATTTTCAAGAATTTTTTTAGTAGTTTTTTCTCCCCTCCTTCACTATGGCCCTTAGGGGTGTGCGACCATCACATCACACCTTTTGTAAGGTTTCCATTTATTTTCTTCTTTTCTGTTAGAAGTTTCCCGCTTCTGCCAATTGTCTTGAATGGGAATCCAACTTCTTTTTTTGTTTTTTGTTTTTTGTTTTTGTTTTTAAATTTGGCATGAACACAATATTTATAGACAACTAGAATTACAAACTTAATTTCTTTCTTGACCGTATTGTTAGAATTTTTGGGAGTGGAGCTTAAAATTGATGAAAGCTTTGTCGTTAGTGAGAAGCATTGTTTGTGAAATTGAAGACATTTTTTCTTGACACAGTGCAATTGAAGACATGGCAAGTGGCCAATGGGATATGTTGTTTTTGCCGAGAAGTGGAGTGGTAGTATGCGTATGGGACACCTTGGTTCACGTTTAGTTCATTGAACATAATGTCTATTTCTGTGAAAGAGGAAGCACACCAAAGCGCACAAAAACCATACCTGTGCTTGTTGCATGATTATGTTTGGGAACTTTCACAATTTCCATCTTCTAAGCAAACTGCTTAAAAACTTGAGAAATATTATAAAGGATATTTTCAAAAAATAATGCTCGATTAAATATTTTCGTACCAAATTATATTTCTTTAAAATTCTTCTATTATAATTGAGGTCAAATTACTTTCTTAGTCCTTATAATATTTTAGTTAAACTTTTAATAGGTCCCTATTAGTTTAAAAGCTTATAAATAAATCCTCATGTTTTTAAAATATTTTAAATAAGCCATTATCAGTTAATAACTATTAAAATTCTATCAATTTCACTAAATTATAATAATTTATCTATTTAACTATTATAATAATTCACTCCCCAGCTCCGCCACAACAACAACTGAGTCCTCCGTTTCGAGCTTCCCTCCCCACCTCTGAAAATCGTTGAGACCCTGGTCATCACTTACAGAGAGGTTAAGTCAGCTTCATTCTTTTTTGATTTGTTGACCCAAACGTGTTTCGAGTACAAAAAGGTCAATGAGTTGTGTCTCTCAATTTAAGAGAAACAAAGATATGTAATGAAACTCTACCCCCTCTGTTTAATCGATTTGAAGATGCAATTTAGTTCCTAGGTTTTGGGCTCCTACAACCAAGGAAGGGCATCGTGTTTTTGGAGATGGCTCCCCTTAAACGATGGGCGTTCGATTTTTGCCTTTTTCTACTAACATTTTCTCCCCATCATTGGAGGATGATGGCAAGGCATGTCTAGTTGTGACTCTTAGTAGCCGTGAAACAAGTCGGGTGACAAAAAGGACTTAAGGGGCAATAGACATCTTGAATGAGAGAAATTCTAATAGACATCTTTGAATGTGTTTTTTTTTTACCTAATGGAACATTAATAAATTAACCTTCGAAACCCTCACATTATTTTTCTTTTAATTTAGAGAACTTCATAAGATTTAGAGGGTGGGCAACCCAAATCGATAACCCGACCAACCCAACCTGAATCGAGAAGAAAAATTGGATTGGTTCGATTCAATTATGAGAAAGACTAACTCATTGTATTTGGTTACGGTATTGGGTTAAGAGGATTAGAAATCGATGAAACCGAACCTGAACCAATTAAAGACATTCAAAGTTGCAAAGTTTAAGTTGTCGGGTTACACTATGACACACTTTCCTTTTTATTCCACTCTTAGCCAAGGCCGACCCAACCCTAAAGCAACCCAGACTTTTTCTTTCCTTTTTATTCCACTTTTAGCCAAGGCCGACCCAACCCTAAAGCAACCCAAGCAAGAGCTTTAGGCCTCAAATATTTTTGACCAAAAAAAGGCCTCAAAATTTTTATTTTTACTAATATAATTGACCGAATAACTAATGAGTACCAAAAATTTATCTAGCACAGATGGTAAAACATAATTGTCTTAACATGTGGATTGTGGGTTAAAGCCCCTTTGTGGGTACTTTTGTTGCAATTTTTTAGTATTTTATTGTGAATAAATATCTCTTATTCTATAAGACAACTAATTTGTTATTCCACAAGTCACATTTAGAGAGTTCGCTTTAAGCCTCAATGGGCATTGGGCTGGCCCTCTCTTAGCCTCTCTAAGGTCAGCACACTCCATATCCATGACTCCAAAGATGGAGATAAAGGGAGACGATGATGTGGTGGTTGTTTACAAAGGCTTAGATGAGGAACACAAAGGCTGTTTACATATTTTGAGTCTTGATTGCAGCATTTTGAGGAAAATGGTGGAGGGGGGCACCAACAATGACCTCCTCGACGAAGGTCTCAACCTATCAATAGCAGCAACCAACAATGGGTAAAAGCATAAAAGGGAGGAGGAATAAGCACGCATAGATGACAAAACTAGTAGCATTTCATGATGATGGCAAAATGATCATCGAAGGCTCCTCTACGTTGCAAAACCGGAAGCACATGATAGTGCCATAGGGCGACCATACCCGCATATTAGGGCTAGAAGAGATCCTCATTCCTCCATTTTCCTTTGTTTAAGTTTTGTATCGCAGGAGGTTATCTCCTATTATTTTTATTTTTTATTTTTTGCAGTCTACAAAAAAATTGATTTTTTTATTAAACCCAATTACCCAAATCGAACCAACACTACTAAAGACCGGGTTGTTTCGATTTGGTTGTTTCAGTTTTTTTTTTTTTTTTTTTTTTGCAAAACCAAACCAATTAGATTTAATTGATTTGGCCCTAGAAATTCCGCAAACCTGAATTGATCTGTTCCACCTCTAATTCATGATATCAAAACAATCATCTAAAATACATCACCACAACAATAACTTTCATTATGCAACAAACTAGAATCCAGGGAGTTATTATATTGTCTTCCAAGATTTCACGAAAAAACATTTTTACATGAAAATTTATCTAGTCTAGTATAGTATATAAAACTTTACAGAAAAAGAAATATTTGTAGATTAAAATAAAAAAACCTGAAAGAGAGATCTGAATCAACATATTTCGAGAACCATAACCATAAACCAGTTAGATAAAAGTGCACCATTCATTTGGTTTGTTTAATGCAAGGCTTAATCGAGATGATGGACAAGCAACATTCATTAATCTCATTCCATATAGAATTCGCCTCCAAGATTTACTGCATACACATCCAAAGGCTCCAGCAATGCAGTCACAGCCCACATTTTAAAACTCAAATGACAAAACTGAGTACACTTACGGTTTACGGCATACAAAAATGCAGACATATTGTCCAAAACTCATTAATATGTGGCAAGTGTCATCAACCTTTACAAAGAGAAGAAATGATAGTAATGCAAAGAATACAATTTTTCATTAACTATAAAAACAAAAATATACAACATTCAATACATAATAGGCAAACAAACTAAAAGAATAAGGGTGCTAATTTATACTCGTCAATGTCTATGCCGTGAGAAACTTGCCCCAGTATTATATGTACCTCTGTAGTTTCTGCTAGGAGAATCCATTGAGTTCCTGAAGGGAGAGTAGGCAGATTTGGCTGATTCTGGCAGAGAGTCCAAAGGAATGGATTCTGCAAAGCATGCCGTGTTAATGCGTGTCCGCTCAAGCTCTGATTGAAGGAACTCAGAGCTATACTGCTGTGCAAGAGACTGAAATGCACAATATACAGCTTTAGACAGTAAATTTAGCAACAGAATTCGACATATAAATCTTTTACTAGATGCCAATATAAACCTTTGCCAAGCAATTAAACCATTTTTCAAATACAAAGCCATATAAAAATAAGTGTTCAATTTTGATGCACCAAGTGTAAAATTTCTTGCACTCTGTCAGCCAATCACAAATCATCTTATGTGTGTCTTTCAAAGTAGTTATAATTCAAATAATTTTTTTTAATGATGTGACAATTTTTGATCGGTTGACGGTATAAAAATTATTTACACTGACAGTGCATACCAATTATATCCTAAAAATAAACCTTATTCTCATCTATTATCTACATAAGAAACTTAACTATACTAAGGACATGTGGTAAAAGCTCGTTCATCCGTCTTCCTGCCAAAAACCATTTTTCTCACAAAAAAACTTAACTACACTCCAAAAACTTAGCTACACTATAGATTATTTTTTTCTCTATCACCCGTGCTGAGTACATGTTTTCTTGGCTAGTTATGTTATAATGTCTCAACAGTTGCACCACATCCAGCTCAAATAAAGGAACCAATGTAATCACTAATTTATTCAGCATTCTCAGAATACAATGTAATCACTAATTTATTCAGCATTCTCAGAATTTAGACATGAAATGAATACTATATTAACTAGTTGCTTACAATGAGCTCGTCTGGTGATACAGTTGCTCCTTGTTTATCATCTGCAATTGCATCTTCACTACCACGAGTTGGCCGACGATTATGTCCTGGATTGTCAACAGAATCAGTCACACTCTCGGTGGCTTTTTCCAAAAGTAATCCTTGTAAAGACTTCAAGGAATCTCTTGCATCGGATGTGAAATATGGGTTTAATACAGTCTCGAAGTACTCAAGCTGCAGGGATAAAATTTCGTCAATCAAGAGAGCTAAAAATTAAGTTCCCCCAGTCAGCACATCAAAATAAATACGGCAGGCTGTTTCAAAAAATAAAATAAATACGGAAGGTAAAAGCACCGTGTGGTTTAGCATATTTATAGAAAAATAACATCATGAGGAAAACATTTTTTCAGTTCCTAGAGTCTGGTTTGAAAAATTATTTTTGTTTCTGTTATCTGTTTTCACTTTTAATTTCAAATGTCACCTTGTTTTTACTTTATTTCCTGTTTTCAAATATTTGTATACAAAACAATAAAAAAACTTTTTTTTGTTTCCATTGTTTCTGCAATCTTTGGAAACATAAAACAAAATGACAGTTTTGTAATCATGAAAAAATAAACGTTTTCTAAAACCAAAACTCTTTAAAAAATTCATTTTAAGGTCGTGTATAAAATTATTTAGATTTTAAGGTCGTGTATAGAATTATTTAATATTTAGAGACTTTATGTGACGCGTACATTTGGTTACAATTAGTATTTTTTTCTTATAAGGTAGTTACATTTACAATTTTTTTTCCTAGAAGCTATTCAAAGTAACTTTTCAAAATAATTAGAGATCTGATTTTTTTCCAAAAGCTCAAACACTCTAAATTTTAAAAAGTGATTATTTTAAGGGAAAAAAGCTAAATCAAACTCCAAAACTATCCAATTCAACATTGCTTCTACTCATTGATACAACATTTGTTTTTCTTTTCCCGATACGTCAAACTTTGTTTTGGGGGGGCGGGGTAAGGCATGCAACGAGCTTCAGCGAGGGCTTAATATGCCACAGTAATAGAACTTACCTCAAGCATGAGTTGGCAGAATCCATTTGTATCAAGTGATCTAAGATCCTTACTTTCATTTTCATGAAAAATACTGATGAATGTGTCAATCAAGCCTTCCACAAGAATGCCAAGTGTTTTATCCAAGAGAGGCTTAGCACCAGCAAAAACCTATGACAAAAAAATAGCTCACTTCAGCAGACTAGTTTTGAGCAAATATAGTCAAACAATTACTTTCTTAATTAGTGCCCATCCAATATTTTTTAGACTTATTTAAAGCACAGTTAAAGAACTAAATTTAGCAAGGATCTGCTTGTGACTAAAATGCTCAAAACATCATGTTAAGGTTATCCACCCGTAAAAATTTTCTGTGTATGGCCTCAACCAATGTAAACAGACTATTACAAGTTTAGCAAAGTATAATACCATTAACATAAGGTCTACAAAAAAGGTATATATGAAGACCATAAGTTAATCTGAACACAATATGCCTTCAAAATCCATTTGATATAGGAAAAAGCCCTTTCCAAGATCAAGTCCTTCATCTGGAAAGTAGTTGTGATGTGTAGATCCAATAATCTAATTCAAAAAAGGAAAATATATTTCAAAATTGACCAGCATCTAGCTATAAATGGAAGAAAGTTTTTGGTAATTCAAGTAAAACACAGGCATGTACTCAAGTTAGAGCATTTCCTTTTAAGCAATCTCACAGGTCTTGTCCAGAGTAAGAAACATAATATGGCAGTGTTATCTGATACTAGTCTTTTAGTGTCCTTGGTTGGAAAGGAATGCTCGGAAACATCCGATCATAAGATTTACTTTAAAACACCATATTTTCATGGTTTTGTGGAGTTCAGCACATTATGTATTATTTAAAGTAATCTCTTGGCAGATATGAAGAGAGATCCTTTGCTAGATTTCGTTGCATTTCTAAGGAAGATATCTTATCCTCCGATGCTTTGTGTTTCTTCTTCCTTTAAATAAAACTGGTCTTTTAAAAAAGTGAATGTAGGATTTGAATCCCTTATAACATGTAATAATTACCTCTGCATGCACAGCTACCAATGTGTGCAGCAACTCTACTGCTGCATCGCGGACACCCTGAAAGAAACCAGCATAAAATGGAACTTCACATCAAAATAGCATTTTCCAAAATATAAAAAAAGGCAAAAATCAATTGGGAGGGAAACAAAAACAAATAATGAGAACTGTCATATTTACAATAAACACTATAGTCACTAGTTCCTCACTTTAACTGCAGGTGCTGCACCCCACTGAATGCCAGAATTCAACAGATAACTCGTGGCAGCAGATCTGATCAAGTTCGCCTGATGAGAACACAAGAAAGTGTCATTGTATTGAATACTGAAAGCAGGACTACAGAGTGCACCATTTTCCAACAAGAAACGGTATGCCTATTATTCCTAATTTACTACCATCGTCCTTCCTGCTTCAGAATACCCAGTCTTTTTTAATCCGGACCACTACTATTAATCTGAATTCAAATGTTTTATTGGAGACTAATCACTGATCATCTGCTATTAGCTGACTTGATATTCAAAGCTTGGCATGAATTAAACAGAAGCAGATATTAATTTTTTCATGTATTTCATCATTTAAATCAATGGCTGATACTTGGGCTGCACAGAATACAGGCTATTAGACTCCAAGGAAGAGAAGCTGCTGATTACTATCCATCACTACACAAAATCTTATAAAGTAGAATATGACTACACTTTGATATTTAAGAAGCAAAGGGCAATGCCTGTTATTCTAACTGATAATTTTTCCATAAACCGTTCATGGAAACTGTCAACTATAGCAGGCATTTCATATAATTCAGAAAAATTGCTTCCAGAAAAATCAGCAATTACAATGGTATTCACAAACCAAAAAAGTAATAAGATGCTCCTATAACTCTTGTAGCCTCTATATTCATCTACCTCCTTCCCAGTTAATAGGATGGGAACAATATTTTTCTCATTACCTTTGCAAAAGTATATTGTTCAAGAACCTTCTCTTCAAGCCCTGAGAAACAAATCACAAGATCTTGTACATCACTGTTTCCTTCATCCTTCCCCCTGAATTAAAGGCAAACCAAGAATCAGAATGTACTAGTAAATACAAAACAGGCTAAACTAATAGAATAAAACATTATACAGCACAGAGAAACTAGTCAGTCACATAGGCAACGATAAAAGAGGATAAATTTAATCAGTTGGAAAAATTACTGGACTTGAATTACTTGGATTGCTTGAGAGAAACACACTCAGCAGTTAATTTTATATAGATAAACTATTCCCAATTCAAATACAACTCAAATACCTAAATACCTAAAATTAGATTTGGGGAATATATATCACCAATGGACACAGCAAAGCCTGGACACTTTCCTAAATAAGAAGGTAACAACGTTGAAATTATAGAGTTTTAGATAAGGAAGGAGGGGGGAAGAATAAAGACTTCGAATAGTGATTATGGTTTTTTTACACACAAGACTGAGCAATAATCTTCATTTATACTAATACTAGACACCTAATTCTAATGAAATAAGGAAACTAATCATGATAATTACTAGACTCCAAACCCTAAATAAATGAGGAAACAAATAATGAAAAGTAAAGAAATGTAAAAACTGATCCTAAGAGATGATCTAAGATATTCTAAATTACTCGAAGATACGGCACAAATACTATCGAATAACTTTCATATATTTTAACACTACCCCTCAAGCTAAAACTTACTAAGCTTTCAGCTTGTGACAAATACACCCTTACATAAGAAAATATAATATGGGCTTCACAAAACATGGCTGGAAAGATAACTCAGGGATGCTGGAGATGACAGAGAGATAAGAATTCTAAGAAAGACAACTCAACAAAATGGTGGAATGATCATCAACCTGAATAGCCGGTTGAAATGTTTCATAACCAAAGAAGAGACTTGCCAAAATGATCATCAACGAAAACTTCTTGGCAAGCAATTACATATAGCAAGAACTAACCCACCAAGAATAACATTTGGAAGCTTTATACATTAAAAAAATTTAGTATACCCAAAAAGAGACATTGAAACTAAGGCTAGAGTGCATCGCAACCATAGATAACTGACCACAACATGACTCATTAGTGCGGAAGAAGAAATCACCATCGGTATAATTTGCAATTGAAAGCTAGTAAAGACCACAGCTAATCCATCACTAATACATCACAAACTGGGACATAGTCAAGGCCAAACTGCATCTAGGATAGTCAAGGGCCAGACTCGATCTACAATAACTCAGGGCCAAATTGCACCTACGAAAACCGGAGGCTGCTAAAAGTATGATATGACGGTCGGATGGACAAATCTAAGGCTTTTGAGATAGGTTGTGGAAGCGGTGGATAGAAAAGCTCACAAATGAGAGATTCCTGAGAGAAAGGTTCACCAGAATTTATGCACAGCCAATGAGAAGAGAAGAATCACGGAGATAATAACGTTGTTATAATAGAGTTCTAGATTTTAGGAAACTCAACGGCGGGTAGTGACAAGACAGGTCATAAAGGATGGTACTGCTCCAACACCATGTTGAAATTATAGGGTTTTAGATAAGGAAGGAGGGGAAAGAAAGATAAAAGACTATGAATTGTGATTATGATATTTTATTATAGAAAAGACTAAGCATCAACCCTTATTTATACTAATATTAATCTCCTAATCCTAATTAAACAAGAAAACAAATCAAGAAACATGAAATAAATTACTCTTAAGATACGTCCAAAATACTAGGAGATATTTTACATATATTCTAACAAAAACAATAACAACGTACCTGGAATGCTGCCAGATATGTCTATATTTGTCATACAACTCATAAGAAAGTTCATCTTTGCAATATCCGATATTGCTAAGTACAATCAATAACTGTTGATGGGGATCAGTAACACCTCCTCGAAGATCAGAAGGTGTACTTTCTTCTACTTCATGTGTATATCCATTTGGTAAATGGGAGCCTTCTTTGTCTGATCTATGTTGGCCAAGTTCAATTCCAATACGCTCTAAATTACCTGAAATCGACAAAGAAGCCAATTTTGTAACTGAAAATTCAAGTGCTCTGACACCACTTTGGCCTTTCACCAATCTTGCTTTCATTTTACTTTATTTCTTTTATCGAGAAAAATATGCTATCAGATAAAAGAGTAAGCAACTAATCCAACATACCAGCAAAATCCAGGAAACAGTTTAAAAATGCAAGTCTGACAGATTCTTGAATTTCTTGAAGTTGGATAAATGTATCCTCTGATTTTGTTGCCTCATTCCTTAAGGACTGAAGCATCCTGAAGGGATCATTATTAAAATATTAACACCAACTTTTAGATAAGATAAATACCAAGACAATTCTAAAGCAAAGGACAGTGGATTTTGGCATTTTTTCTTATTGGACACATGGAGATCATGACAGATACAGGAATTTAAAATTCACTGTGACATGTACAGAAATATGAAACTTCACTGCAAAGATAGTATACTGGACAATAAACATATGACAGTAAGAGGTAAGCTATGAAGAAGCCAAAAATGTACCAAGAAAAGGATTTCTTAAAAAATAAACAGTTTTGATGCAAACAGCATTTATTATAGCTTTGGTATCAAGCTATTTCCTTGGAAGATCATTTTGCTGGAAATTTTCCCATAAGGTTTTTTCCCCACATTTACAGCCACCTTACAGAAAAAATAGATTAGGAGCCAATTCTGTCCAGGAGAACATTTGAAAAGCAACTATTTATGAAAAGACTACCGATGAAACTCACCCAAGATGGTTTGGTTATGTTCGAAAAAAAAATAAAAAAATCAATAGAAACGCCATTAAGAAATGCTAAGCAAATTCAACAATATTCTAATTAAAAGGATTAGAGAAAAATATAAGAAAACATTATGAAATAACATCAAAAAAGACCATGCTGTGAATGGTTTTACTAAATTTGAGTTTTGGAATTTAGCCCAATGGCACCAATTCATGTAACTGGTGCCACATATTGTGATAAGCTTGGGTGTTGTTGAACAGCCACCTTACAACGCACTCACTCTTGAAGCAGACAATTACTATGCCATGAGTTGGCATTGCATGTGCAAAAGAAGGAAAAATGAAATTGATCATCCACTTCATTATCTGATAGACGGGTTTTTAGTGCATCCTAGTATTTTCTGTTTCAAGTGTTTGTTGGATGATGCTTTAATCTACCACATAGTTATTGAATCTTGGGAAATGGAGGTGGCCATGGATTTGCAGTTAACAGGCAGTTACTGAATGCATTATTCAGACGTTAATGCCTTCTTTAATACGCTACAACAAACAGGCTCTTTCAATAATGCCTGCTTATCCATAAACATAAAGTGTCCAGGCTGTTTACTTTTCTCAAATGATTAGCCGTAGAAAGCATAGTCAATAGAAGAATAGAATAAACAGGAGTTAGTGGAAGAAAATGCAAAGACAACCCATGCACACCTTCGATCAAGGACCAGAAAAAAGTGAGGATGAAGGAAGTCAAATTATTGGGAGCAAGAATAGTGAAGGAAGTTAAACTGCCAATCAATGTGGGTGGGTCGCACAGGAAAGCAAACGCAGAACGAGAACTTTATTTGTCCTCAAGTCGCATGATAGTGGAACAGTGGTGGAACAAGAAAATACAGGATTCGGATTTTGAAATACATCTTTTGAGTAACCAAGTAGTAGAAATTAGGGAAAAAGGGGGATCTTGTGGGAGGCACAATGAAAAGGCAGAAGAGGAAAGAGACAGGGACAGCTGTCAACGTCTGGGTTTCATGCAATCTGTTCCCCACACAACTGATATCAAAACCACCTGACCTAGGATCACCCATGGAAAGGTTTGTGTCTTCCAATGATAACAGAAGGTCTCTAGTTGAGCAGTTCAATGACACGAGCTTTTAGCTGGAAATATCAGTGGCTCATTGGAAACAAGCACAGCTGATCCACTAAATTCTGAGAACCTTACTGAGCACCAGCTGTGCCTGAAGGACACGTTGCCAGCTTACCAAACACCTGCCGAGGCAGCAGCACACATGCAAGCTGCATTTAGGGACTATGAAGCACGGACACGACACCGACACAGATACGTGGACACCGCTCATGTCAAAAACATAGGACACCGACACCGCTATATATAATAAAAATAATAATAATAATAGTAATAATAAATAAAATATGAGCAACATTTATAAAAGATTTAAATTGATAACAGCATTATCAATTCCATATGAGCAATGTTTATAATAACAATTCCATATTATGGAGAAACGTGTTCAGACTTCAGCAACAGTATTAAAAAACTAGTACTAGTAGTGATTCTATTTTTTCCTTTAAAAAACTATTAACTAATAACCAATGTTATAGTATTATCAAAAAAAATAATAATAATAATAACCAATGTTATAGAATATATATGCACAGCTGTCGGCCACTAAAAATGTACTGAAATGTGTTCATCAAACAGACATAAACACACCAAACACACCATATAGATGCACAGCTCAGCAATTAAAAAATACAAAAACCGTGAAAAAGAAACATGAGAGAGACAGAAACGCACGCGAAGCATATAGCAGAAGCCACATCCTAAAGGCGCAACACTGCAACAGCGACAAATGCGTACCTGAATTCACGGAAGATGTCGACGAACAGCACCGACCAACAATGAAAAAGAAGAGGGAGACATGGACGACAAGTGGAGCAAGTCGACAGCAAACACAGAGAAAGACCGCGCAAGAAGAAGATGAGCGTGAATTTACCTATTTTGTTTGTTTTTAAAATATTTTCTGGACTTTTTTTAAGTTGGGCCGTGTCCCTTTTTTCATAAAGGTGTCCCACCCGTGTCCATGGCCGCATCGCTGTGTTTTTTTTATTTTTTTTGAGTTGGACACCTGCAGCGTGTGTCTGACAGGCATCAGCATTCCAAAAAATTGCAAGTTAAGGCAGTTGAGTTTCCCAACCCAAAGGCTGAAGTACACAAAATAGTTGCAGCAATGAAGTTTCAGCATGCCTTACCCAACTTTGAGACAGAGAAAATTTGTTCTTATATATCCAATTTTCAGAGTGCAACCTTGAGGACAAGGTTGAATTTTAGGGGGGTGGTAATGTTAAGATAGAAGAGAGTAGAATAAAGTGGAATTAAAGTATTAAGCATTAGTTAGGTACAGGAGACTTGACTAAACAAATAGAGAGAAGTAATTGAAAGGATTCATTTAGTGAATTTGATAGCTGTGTATGAAAGGAGAAATCCTTTGTGAAGAGGAAACCCTTGGCGGAGAGACCTCTCTCTTATGGCCAATCATTCAGAAAAAAATTCTTTCTTTTTATTTGATGCTGCTATCAACTTCCCATTTATCCTCTCTGGGTTCATTCATAACAATAGTCCTACAATTATTTCCCAATTTTCATCTTTACTGCAGACTGAAATTTGTCAAGTAATTCATTAAAATATAACCTAAAGCCAACCAGGAAAAGGTTTAGAGCCTTGTAATTGCATTCTAATGTTTCCTAAAAAAATTCCTAAAATCTTCATTGACATGAATCCTGTAGATATATAAAATTGTTGGGCAAGGTGGTCTTTGACATGGTGCCAAAACCTCCACGACAAAGTAGTTAGGATATCGATTATTGTCACCCCAGTTCTTCATATTTTAGTTAACTTACAGGAAAGTGTATAGTGAGCCTGTGATTTTGTGTTTCAAGCCTAAAATGCTGTTGTGTGAGGCAGCTTGTTAGAGGTATAAAACAATTATTGGTCCTCCTCCTAAAAGCTTGGCTTTTAGAAAAGATGATCTTTTATAAATCTAAATCTAATATTTTTCTGCCCAAAACCATGAATATCCAAAATATGAAGTAAGTGGAACAATATGGCTTTTCCTAATCCCCAAAAAAAAAACTGTAATTAATGACTGGACATACAGAGAACTAAGAAATTAAGAGGTGAAATTATCATGAGCCAGGTTTTGAATATGAATGCATGATTGGTAAATAAAAATTATAAAAGTCACTTAATTTTCATTGAGCAAAATCCATATCAAACCCTATAAACCCTATAGGGCAATATTTAGACTTACGAATTGATCTGATCCATTGCTGCAGCTAAAACTGAACGGAATGTTAAAGGCAAGTAAGAGATTGCATATGGGGATTTGTTCCTTTCAAGAACTGAAACAATAACCCACGACACATCCTTTGACACCTCTTCAACTGATGCTCGCATCCAAGAGCAAAGCCTCAGAACATAAATCCTTATAATCTCTGATTGCAGTGTTCGCAGAGAAGCAACTGGAACAAAAAGAAAGACAAGCACTCAGAATATTAGCAGATGACAATAACTTCTAGATTCAGAGAATTAATACCCGCAATCGGAGGAGCAGCTTCCTTCAACTCCAAAGCTGTGCATGCTTTAGATATATCTTCAATGGCATCACTCATGTAGGACCCGAGGACACTTGATTCCTCTAGATCATGGAAAATGTTAGTAACCTGCACCAATGGAAGACTATCAGAATATGTATGCAAAACCAATAGGAAAAAGAGAAAACCACGGACTCCTTTCTCTCTCTTTGTCAAATCAACCATGTTGCAATAAATACTTCTCTATATTACTGGATTACGATTTGGCATATAGCCATGTAGGCATCCCCATGATCTTACGTTTATGTAATAATAGGTTTCTGAATATAACAACTAGAACCAGAGAGGGGGGGTGAGGGTCAAATAAAGCTGGATCTTGAAAAAGATAAAATTTACGGTAGGTGAAATTACAAGACTGGATAAACTAGTTATCTAGGTTAAATTCAGAAGACTAACAAGACTGATAGCACTAACAGAAAACTTAGTTTAGCCCAAAAATACCATAGCGATAAAGTACAACACACTAATATATCTCTTTTAAGAGACCACTGACAATTTTTTTATGTAAAACATTTGATTGTTTATTCCATTTTGCTGTAAAATCAAACATATTACTTGCTTCAATAGCCAGACACAATATCAGATAAATCAAACCCAGAAAAACTCCACAAACATTTCTAAACCAAAATAATCTTCAAATTTATATGAAATCCAAAAGGATTAAATATATTTTTTATCCTAAAATATAACGTTTTTGTTATTTTAGTCCCTTGATTAAATTTTATTGATTTCTAGTCTCTGTATTTAACAAAAATAGTGTGCTTTTCGCCCTCTACCAATAACTAAAAGCACAAGAATTTTGCATTTTTTAAGGATTGATATAAAAATAACGAGAAACAGTGTAACACTAAACAGATTGCAAGGTTGGAAAAGTATATTTTTATGGCAGGGAAAAGGATCATGTGAACACAATTACCTTGACACCATACAGCGATATTGTGCTGCATATCATTGCTGCAACTTCATCAAGGGAATGACTCGAGTATTTCCCATCTCCAGCTTTTTCTTCAATTTTATTTGCAGAACTATTGGAATTTGAATCTGTGGGAACTTGGGAAGACTGGAAAAGAAAAAGGTTCCACAAAAATATAGCAGATGTAATTATGTATGACAAATTCAAGAAAATAAACAATGTTGAAATAAGAAATATAGAATGATAAAATACAAAAACAAGATCCTAACTGCATTTCCAGTAGAATTTATGGAGTCTAGATTACAAAGGAAGAGAAACCAAAAACTTGAAAACATAAAGAAAATAAAATATGAAAATCCAGACATACTTTAACTCAGAATCAAGATAAAATGTTATAAATAACTAACACATATATATACACCAAATTAAAAATTGTTCATAATACCTTAGCAAATTTTCCACTGAAAACAGAGACTGCAATCTTCCAGAAGGCTGGTATGTGATGGATGATTACAGCAGTTAATCTACGGATATACCTTCCTCTTAGACCATCCACCTCTTCACCAGTTAGATCTACTGGATGAGACTGGACCGCAGTACCAAGAATAGGAGAGTTGTTGATATCTGACTGACAATAGTCATAAAAAGAATATTAAAAAAAGTTAAACCATTTTTTAACATAGCTCAATAACATCGCATGATAATAAACTTTGCACCGACAGATTCACTCAGTTCTTCATGAATCTGCTTCCATCTGGCATCAGAAAGAGCCCTTTCATGCAACTCGTTACGCAAATTTTCCATTCTGGCCTCGTGATCTAAAGTACATTTCTCAAGTAAACCACGTATTCTCAGATTCTGTGCAGGAAACAACAGCCAGTGGAGTCAACAATATGGTCATCCCATAGGAAGTGAAAATGACAAGTTCTATAAAAACTGAAGCTCAAGGGGAAAATAATTAAGAAGTGGAAAAAAAAAATAAAGGGGAATAGGGTACAAATCAACATGATAATTGACCTTTACAACAGGTTTATAATAGTACCAACAGCAACATCCTAGCAATTAGCATTTTATCCTTACTCTTTGATACTGTTTAGTATACACTATACAGTCAAAACAACTCTAGCAGGAAATATGAATTGAAAACTAAATGACAAATATTTCAAAAGATGGCATGAGTAGGGATTTTCAACCTGTATATTCAAATAATGCCATACTGGATCTGACTCTGGTTCCAAATCCAACAGCAACCTCACTGTATTCTCAAGCTACATGAAGACCAAACAAGTGTCAGAATCCCCCTGCATGCAGAAAAACACTAAGGCCACTCCAATCAATCTCTAACTTGATCACCATGTCCATGTCATCAACACATAAAATAAATATCATTGATCTGTTTTGCCGTCAGTATAGGTAGGTTTTACTTGTAACCATGCAAACAACAAAAATATAGAGATAGTGATGTTCATAAATTATGTCTCTTCTATGTGCTCCAGAACACCACAATGTCACACTGAATATTGATAAGAACCAACATAATACTTGGCTTTCAAATATTTATTAATAACGTACAGAACAGAACTCTGCACATCTTGATATCCATTCATGGCAGAGTTTATGGTCTGATTTTGGAAACAATCTATTTAATGATGTTACCCTGAAGTCCTTGTCATTAGCCCATTCTGATGATATCTTGATTTGCTGGACATGACCACTTGTTAAGACCTAAGGGAATTATTTTGACGAATTGTTACAGTTCCATAGTAAGCCCAATAGTTAAAAGGAATTTTGATTTAATGAAAATGATAAAAAGTACAACGAGCCCAAGGGCAAGGTATCCCGGAAAGCGGGAAGAAAAAAAACAGCACAGAAGAATGAGAAAGCTAAAACACAGCGAGGCTGTCCAATCTCAATGCAAATTGGAGATTGGAACAACCCAGAAACAGCCGTGGGCAAAAACAACAAAGCAATTTAATACATAAGTGGCCTCATTAGGTTATCACATGAGCAAATTTGATATAAGTTTATACTGTTGCAAAAGCTTAAGTTATTTTTTCTTTTCAAAATTTAATCCAATAAACTGTATCAGTTCATGCCCAAATGGTAAGTTAAAAGAATGATTGCAGAGGTTTGAACCTAGTATCTCCCTGCAAACCACCACTAGCCCACTGCCAGTGGCATGTCCAAGATCATCTACTTCAATGAACTGTTTAAAATTTAAATATCGTGTTAAAACAGAGTGAGGGGAATAAAATGGTAGAGTTTTAAGTAAAAAGCAACTGCAACCAAACATGCCTTTCTTTTCAACCCATTGAACAGTTCACAAAATTTCATTCTAAAGTAAACCTGCTTACAGGACATCTGACAGTCTCATACAATATTATGCATTAGTAAATAGTAACTACTGAGCAAGATGAGGAACAATCATAACATCATTGGTCACCAAGCAGAGATATGAAATGCAACCGTGTTTACAGGTCAATGCTTCTTTTCAATTAATTACTGTCCAGCGTGACTGGCAAACTGAAGAGATTGATAACTCACATTTGTTAGATCTATGTGGGGATCTTCCATAGACTTGAAAAGCATAGACTTGAACTCATTCATCACTTTTTCAACCTCTTCGAGAACACGTTTCAAGATCCCTACCTGAATCTAAATGAAGACCATAAGAACAATTAACTTCGTTAAGTAAAAGAACATGAAAAAGTAAATGGCTAGCATAACCAGAGAAAATCTACAAACAAGATATACCCTAATAAACGCTTAAATGGATGTCATTCTTGTATGGATGAATCTTGAGAACAAAAACTCAGAAGCATGAATTCTAGAATTTCAAGAAACCTCTAAGATAAACTTGTTTACCAACAAAACAATAGAAACCTACAGAAAGGTCAAAATCAATACAATAATTTTATACATGAGAGGGCAGAGCAATTGACTTGGCCTTCTTGTACTCCCTGACCGCCAAATCATATTCACCCTTGCTAATGCTGCCACGGATAGTACTCGGTAGGTTGAAAAGCGTACGGAACCTCTGTAGCATTCCTTGGACAGTCCTAATTTTTTCTGCTTGAGCCTACACAAATCAGAAGTCATGAATATATTTATCCAAAATCTAGAATAGCAGTCACAAGAAAAACTAGAATTTATATTTCACATACCTGTCTCTCGAATAAAGGCTTCAAAGCACGATTAGCCTGCGAACTAACTCCTTGAATTATATCAAACAAATGGGAAGTCCCAGACCCTTCAGGGTCATCCTCAATTCGTCTTAACTTTGACTCGATATCTGTAAATTAAAAAAGAAGTGCTTCACATTAAAATAAAGGAACATTTTTAGGTGTTGACACTATTGAACTTAATTTTTTTACCTACCTGCATGGAAAACTAATGAGAAAGAAAGAGTATGAACTTGAGCATGACACTTAACAGTCACCCAAGAATAAAAGATTACTTCTATATGGTTAAACTAGGGTTTGAACGCATGCAAAAATCAAGTCCATACCATCAATTGTGGTTTTGCAAGAGACGAAGCAATCAAAGTTGTCCTTAACCAACTGCTTTCTCTGCTCAGTACGACTTTTAAAATCAGTTTTCAAAGCAAGCGCACCAGCCTCCAGATCAGCAGCACTTGTATTGCAGTGTATCCGTGATAAGAACAACTTTGCATCAAAGTTCTCAGAAAAATACAGCAATTTCTCTGTATAATTGCATAAAACACACTATCACCTTCATCAACACTTAAGAAGAAGCACATAACCACAAACCAAAAAGGAGAATTTAAATAATAATAATAATAATAATAATAATAATAATAATATGGCAAAATTACATCAGAGATCATTTATCTTAATTTAAAGTTTCACTTCAGTCTTATATCTTTTTTTGTGTCAAGTTAGTCATTTAAAGTTAATTCTAGTTTCAGTTTAGTCTCACATGTTCTAAAATGTTAACAATGTTGGCCAAATTGGTTTGTTTACGGTTTTTTTACAACAGCTTTTTGGGTTCTGATTTGTGACACAATTGATAGGGCAGATTGTCCTTATAGCACACATGCATTTCTCACTGTAAATCAACCAACAATTTGTCTCGAAATTAACGTTTTAAAACATGCGGGACTAAATTGAAAAAAAAAAAAAAGAGATAAAGGACTAACTTGAAATTTTAAATTAAGATAATTGACCTCTAGAGTAATTTTGCCTAATAATAAAGGTTACACATGTATTCCAACCATTTTAGGAAATACTAGCTAATAGTTATTTGCTGCATGCCTATGTAAAGTAAAAATCGTTGCACAAAAATTTACACAACACTAGATACCCCTTTATACCTACATGTTTATAACCATTATTTAATAAGTACTTGTGTATAGACACAGTGTCACAATTACTTTCATGGAGATTAGCATCCACTTTTTCTGTTTTTGATAAAATAAGAAATTAAATCCACGTTTATTTTTTTAATGGCCCACATGATTGACCTGACGCAAGGGAACAAACAATGAATCCAGAATCCGAATGTGTTGTTCATTGATAATTTGAATATGTTCTTCCTTGTTTTGCATGATTTTGATGTTGATTCATGTGATTTAATTATTAATTAGTGTTTATGCTTTGGGTTATGGGTTAGTAATGGCTTAAGTTTGTCTTTGAGGACTGCATAGCATTTAATTTCAATTTTGGTTTTGAACTTTAATATAAATAGAAAGGGGGATTCCTGAGTCGGATAGTAGGAATGGGAAAAAGAATGAGTAAACAATATGTTTATTAGCAACTTCACAGGAGAAATGCTCATTCAACTAAATGAGGAAATGGTCATTCCCTAAAAAATGGATGAAATCCCATTCCATTCCTTAAGAAATGGTTTCCAATAATAAGCGGGCAGAACACAATCACACCATGCACAATATCCAGATCCATCATACGAAAAGAGCCTAATTTCCCAAAATATTTCACACCACAAACACACACACAGACATAATATCCAACTGCTTCATACCAAAAAGACCCAAATTGCCCAAATTATTTCAAATCAATAATGGCTTATTTTATTTGTATTACAAAAGGTAGTTTTCCAATATCAAAAACTATTCTAAGATTGATTTTTTACTTTTAGTTTTAAAGAAAAACGAGAAATATTTTTCTAAACCATGGGCACATCCTCAAGCTATTTAAATGCAACAAGGAACATGAAAAGCTCATGAAATTTGCAATGTTTTCTCCTTGCAAATCAGAAATAGTAACTCTCTTGAAATAACCATGAGTTAAACACATTAAAGAAACCATAAACAAAATCTCATCCCATGAAATTGTAATTCAGGATTACTCAAATAAATAAATGGGCTTTAGTTTTGTGAGCATTTCCTTAATTTATCCCAGATGTTGGGTTTTGCCTGTGTTTAATGTAGGCTGATTGGTTAGCTTGGGTTCTGTGTCGTGGACTCATTAGCCCCCTAGTTTTGACCACCTATACTCCTATTTAAGTGACATAATCAGTTATTAAAGAATCAGAAAATGTTCGAGACCCTAGCCGTCAAAATTTGCGACTCCACTTTCAGCCATAATGCCGAGTCTGAGAACCCTAGGTGTGAAGCCTAAGGTTTTCTTCCTCCACTGTCTTCATCTTTGTAACTCTGAGTTCTAACAATTAAACATCCTATTCAGAATACTATATTTACAGGCTAAGCCAGTTACCAACAAATTTTCTACGTTCCAATTCAATTCTAGCATTACTGTCCGCAGGTACTGTTTACCTTCCTAAAACAGAACCTTTGCTCAATTGACAAATACTGAGGTACAAAGAATCTGCATTAATGATAAATGCAGAACAATACCTCATCTGTCGTGGTTGATTGTAAGAGTGCTTCCTAGGCATTTGTTTTCTCTTAATCAATCTTGTCACAAAAGACATGATTTGCAAAAACGTATTATGTATGGTAAAATGCAAGAACCATAAAGAAACTGACTTTAAAGTTTAAATATGCTACATAATATCAAATACAAAGCATAATTACCACGTAGGGTTCCATCCTGATCCTTGTCAGTCTTGGGAGAACTATCTGAAGACTCGGTGATCAATCTTAGTGTTCTGTTGTCTATGATCCTGTCAAAAGCCAATACCAATAAACCACCGGGATTAATCCCTCAGAAAACTGAAGAAACATGGAAACCGATGTGGGCTATAAAGCCAAAACAAGAGGGAGAGGGGAACAGTGCAATGCAAGATAAGCATCAAAATGAACTTTACCCCAAACCCAGTGGATCAACACATTCCAAGCCACGAGGGAATGACTGTAAGTAGTTAAGCCCCTTTCTACCCACTGCGGAACCTTTCCTTTCAAATTTTTGAGCAAATTTTTGAGCCGCAGGTGCTGACCTTGTTTCCCTCATTTCACGAACCCTACGAGCAAGCTGTCAAAGAAGCCCAACTACATTAAATTAAACAGAATTTCATAAGTACTGTCATTTAATATGCTTGAAATTCTAACGGAAAAAATCCAATATGTACAAAGCACCAAAATTTTCAATCCTTCAAGCCAAAAAAAAAACAACAAGTACTGATCAGAAAAGGAGTGGAAAACAGAAATAGCATGCATAATGTAGCATATGAAACGTTAGATGCCCAATCCCTTCCCACTTGACAATGTTACATATCCATCCTCCAAGTCCATGATGAATAACATATCAAGAGTGTTCGTAGTGTATAAAAAAGATAAATAAGAACAAGCAATGACAAACAGAAATTACAAGCCAAATATAGTGCACAGAAAATGAGATGCCCATAAATCGAATTGTTTTTCACTTAATAATGTAGACAGCCCTCCAGAACTTATTAGATTTAAGGTAAGCATAATTTCACCCTAGTTACAATGAGGGCATCACTAATAGGATCAGGATCTAAGATGCTATTAATTAGTCAGCCCAAGGTCATTAGTATTAGCATATAATACTCAAAAGGCTTTTAGTTTTCAGACTAGATTATTATTATTATTATTAGTACAAACAAAAATGAAAAACAGTGGAATTTTATTTGAATGGATGGAAGATAGTGAAATACAAAGAAATACGACAATTCTTAAAGAACAAGAAAGAATGGAATTAATAGACACATCAGTTCCTTAATTTCAAGGATACAATATGGATACAATATACCCTACGGAACGATATTGGAATATGCATGTTGCAAAACACGAGGAAAGAAAAACAATGGAAAGTGAAACTATAATATAATATTTCACCATTGTAACTGTTCTTCAACTTTGTTTTAGAATTTATCACATTATGGTTACTGAATGGTCCAAGCGTAAAGATCCATCAGCATTTATATTGCCTATAAGTAGGGACCTCGTGCATTTGGATGACAATTTTTAATAACTTCTAGAAAAGAATATTTAGAGAAATATAGAAGTTAATACTTCCAGAACATAGCATTACATTTACATCCCATTGAAATTACAGGATATAGGCAGGAAAGGAATAAAAGTAAATAAGAACTGAATACTGATGAATAAAATAAGATTAGATTGATTTGGTGTGCCTAAGAATTAGGTAAATGCTCGTGTATCACTACTAAACTGTCTACCAGTACAAGCCCAAGCTCACTATCACAACAAGACTCAAAAAAAAAAAAAAAAAACACAAACACAAACACAAACACAAACACTTATGGTACTGTAAAGCTCCCGCCATGTGCAGGGTTCGAGGAAGGGTCAGAGCCACATAGAAGGCAACATTACCTTACATTTTGCAGAAGGCTTATTTCATGACTCAAACCTGTGGTACCAGGTCACAATTCACATCATAACAATTTCAACTGCTGCAACATGTCTCCCCTTCTTAATACAATAGGGCTAACCCTAATTGAATAAAGTAACAAATGTAGAAACATAATGAAATCGAGAAACACGTCCCAAGGACCAGTTGATTCTACAAGATATTTTAAAACATGAAAAGATATTCTAGCATTTCAATTTTCACCAAAAGCTAAAGCTTAGTAAGCTTTAAGCTTATTACAAATATGCTGAAAGACTGGTGTAGACTCCAAAACTATAGCTGGAAATACAGCTTAGTAACACTGGAGACATGAACTGAGCACTGCTAGAAAGATAACTTAGTGAGAAAGCCAGAATAATGCACAGCCAGAAGAGCCGGTTGGAAGGTTGCACAGCCAAGGAGAAAGTGACACTGCCGGAGAGGTACAGAGTGGAAGATGCAAGCAAGCAATTCATCGAGAAACAGCAATTGGATGCTACAATATATTCTAACAGACTACAAAGATAATCAAATATACTCTAACACACCAAACAGAATATCTGTGAAATGAACAAAACCCCCCAAACTAGCTATTCGCATCAATTAAACATTCTATTCCGCAGCACGAATACACAAGCATATTTCGACAACAAATAAACAATTAAACGAAGAAAACAAAAATTAAAGAAAGTGAGAGAGAGTAAAGTGTGGCATATATGATGGAGAACCCTAATCAGTAGTAATGATGGCATACCTCAGCTTCGTCAACATGCTTCCAGCTACTAGGCTCCTCGCCGTCCCAGGTCCGATCATCGTCCCGTGCCGGGGCTCTTCCGCTGCCGCGATTCCTGGACGCCATAACCGGATCTTTGGCGATGTCCTCGTCGCCGCTGGATATGCTGAGCATCTCGACTTCGGAATCATCGTCGTCGTCGACGACTCTGCTTTTGCTCTGCGAGTGCTTGGCGGTGGCGGGAGGTGCGGTCTTCTTGGGTTGAGAGGAGGGCGGTTGGACGTAGTTGGCGACGGGCTTGCGTGAATTGGAGGAGGATTTGCCATAGTTGAGATCTCGCTGGGCTTGCTCCTTCAGCGCCATCTGGAGGAGCTCGTCCTCGTCGCTGCCGCTCGACATTTCCACTCTTCTTCTCTGCTTTGAATTTGAACGGGAATGAAAGAGAGAAGAGGGGTGGTGTGGTGGTTTTGTTGATTTTAGATCTGAGTCACTGTGTCTGTTTTCCTCCAAGGAGGAAGAACGAAAGAAAGTTCAACGGAGAATCTTCCAATTTCAATGTATTTTGCTAAAGTTTCTCTGTTTTTTTTTTCTCCTACCATTATTATTTTCACACAACTGGTTACAGATTTCATTCGCTCTTAAAAAAAAAAAGATGCAGATTTCGTTTTATTTTATTTTTTGATAAAAACAAAAAAGATTTCATTTTTTTTTTGGTACTCTGATTTCATTTTATTTCATTTTTAAATAAATGGTTTACATTAATATTTTTTATTATTTATTATTGTTGTTGCTGTTGTTAATGCAAAGTTATTATTGTTGGAGTACTACTACTAGTATCCAATCAAAAAAACAACTACTATTATATAAATTGCAATGTTCTGAAAATCGAACCGTTCATTGAACTGGTGAAGGCATTGGTTCAAGGTTCAATAGTTGAACTGTGGTTTAACTGGTGATAATTAAATAATATTTTTTTAATTTTTAATGTAATATAATATATTAAATAAAAAATTTATAACTTCATGACTTAAAAATGTGGACCCATTTAGAATGACAAAGCATATAAAAACAAAATGAGTGATGTTATCCGGACAACTAAAAAGCCCACACCGTAAGTGGACATCGTATACCCACAGACTCAATGCCAGTTTCATCAATCGTGCCGAAAATAGAAAAAATAAATAAAAAAGGCAGAAAACATACAAACATACGGTGTTGGACAACTAAAAGTTGTCCAATTATCATTTCTCAAAACAAAAATCTGGTTGTCAAATAAAATAAGCATAAAGAATTAATTAAAGATGCACACAAAAGTAGCAAACAAAAGGCAAACAAGCTCAAGGGGCAGAAAATGAATGGTGTTGGTCCTGCTGGACATTAGCGCAAAAACAAAGCAATGTGTTGCGTCGGAACAACGAACAACGCAGAAAAAGAAAGTTGGCGGGAAAAAAAAAGTAAAGGAGCAGAGCAGTGAGTTTGGAGAACCTGTTCAGTTAACATTGGGCTGAGCCGGAACAGAAAGGGAGCGTGGTTGAGAAGGAGAACAGGAACAGTGCTGGACGGGACAATGCAGTGGTGTGATCGCTGGACTTCAGCGATCTACGCTGTGGAGAGAAGCTGCTATTTTAGGGTTTTTGGGCCTGAAAGGCTGTGAGTTAGTGACTCATTGATTGTGAGAGACAAGAAGAAGAGTTTGAGAGAAAGCGAGAAACTGAAATAAACAAAAAGCGACGTCGTTTTGAGGGTTTTTTTTCAAAAAAAAAAATAGTTTAAGGAACCGGTTCGAACCGCCTGACCCATGGTTTCGCACCGGTTCTTCCGGTTCTGTCCCGGTCCTCTGCCAAAACGATTCTGTGGTTCTGGTAAACCGTACTGGAGACCGGTTCCCGGTTGAACCGATTTGACCGGCCGGTCCGGTCCGATTTTCAGAACCATGACAAATTGTATAAGCTACTTAGTTTCACTACGGACATTAGTTTATTTTGCACCTTGTATGAATGATTTTGAGTTTTTAATTTGACAATTTGATACTCAATACGTATGAGTTTGACTAACTTTTCATTTTATAAATTTATTTATAATAAAAAATGTTTTAACCGGAAATTTGTAAATTATAAAATATATAAATACGAATTTAATTTCTATGCACCATTATTATAAAAATATTTTACACATTTATCCAATGATGTATTGTCACCATATCTAATGAGTTTAAAAATGCATGACTTGTCATACTCATTAATGATGTGGCAACACATCGTTGGAAGCATGTGTAAAATATTTTTACACCGACGGTGCTTATAAATTAAATCCTATAAACAAAATAGTTGGGTGAATTGGGGTGACAAGGCAACTCAATTGTTATTGCGGTAAACACCCATTTTTTGCTAGGACAGGTTCTAAATTGTGTTTGTTTTAAATTTTGATATAATTAATTTTAAAAGAAATTAATTTGAAGAAATGAATTTATATTTGGGAATGATACAAGGTTGTTAGACTCGCAAGTCGACTCGTATGATTCTACGAGTTTATGTTTCTACATGGATGAAACGAGTTGACTCGCTCTGTAACTCGTTTCTACACAAACTCGGGTGACTCGGTGGACTCGTGGTAGACTCGGACTGACTCACGAGTCTGAGCCAAGTCAGTGAGTGAATGTTGACATTTAAAAAAAACCCAAAACGCTACCATTTCATGCGTTTCGTTCCTTTTTTTTTAAACAAATACTTAGTCCGCAAGTTTTGCTCCGTACGCGTACAAAATAGAGGAAGATCAATTGTTTCCTTATAGTAAATATTTGTGATGTGTAGATTTGTTTAATATTATTTTAAATATTAAGTAAACTCGTACAAATTTACAAGTCGAGTCTACCTATGCTCCACAAGTTTGTTTAGACTATCTCATTAATATTATTTTAAATATTAGGTAAACTCGTACGAGTTTATGAGTCAAGTTTACCTATGCTCCACGAGTCTGTCTAGACTCTCGTGTTTGACAACCATGGAATGATATTTTAAAAAATTAAAAGAATTCCTTTTGTTTAGACTAGGGTTGGGTCGATTTTGACCACCTTGATGCCCAAACCAATTAATTTTTCTCGGTTTGGGTTGGGTCAAAAACTCATATTTTCCAAATTGTTTACAATATTTATGAAATATTCAACAAGTTTGTCCATTGGCAAGTATGTAACTTACAATAGATCTGTGACAAGATATGCATTGGTTGATCTCTTGGTGATCACTGTGATGAGAAATCTGAAGCCTTTTGATGTTTGAGAATTTATAAAAACCGCTTGATTTAACCTCTAAAAAAGTGTAGGTTCTCTTCTTTCATCAGTCCTTTGAGATACAATCATTGTACTTAGATGGTATACCATTTCGTAGTAGTGTGTGGATGGGACTGCTGCTTAATGTTTGTGGAATTTTTTCTTATAAAATAGTGGTTGTGTTTAACAACTACCTGTTAGGGGGTTATTTTAGATCAATTTTGGTCTAGTATAACCTTGATCTAGCTACACAAAATCAAAGTTTTAAATCACCATCTAGTTAAAATCGATCTTCATATTTGTAAAGCCATAGCCTCAGTACAATTATTGCATCTCTCCCCTTCTTTGTGATACCCAGAAGATTCAGATATTCTGAGTAAATATCTGAGTAGGTAGACATGGTAAATTAAAAATAGGTTAGGTCAAGTAAGACTTTGCTTAAATAGGTTTGGCCTGTTTTAAAAATTCAAAGTCTAAGCATGTCATAGGCTTTTTTTAGATCTAGTCTGACATTTTTATAAGTCTGACTGCCATGTTAGCCTATTTAAAGGTCTATTTTCATATTAAGACCTTTAAATAGGTAACATGATCATCTCTAAATAGGCTAACGTACCAATAAGAATACACTCAATGTATAATAAATTATAGATTTTGAAAATAAAACCACTATTACTCGTGAGCATGGACATAAGGGTGAAAATAGATTTGGACCAAACTTAATTTTATAAAACTCGAATATGATTAGTTTTTCTTATATGCATATTTTAAGTTTTGACATGACCTTTTTAAAATCCTGACCTTACACGAAATTTATTTCAAAACCTATTTTGAAATAACACCTTTAAATGAGTCATAAGTTTCTAGACTCAAGTCTTTACATAGGCCAACATACTTAAAAATTTTGAACAGTAAGCAAACGTATGATTTTAACACAATATAAAAAAAATCTTAGATAACATTAAAAACAACAAAGCATATTGTCATATTTATAATTACTCAAATAAGGTAGTTTGTTAGGACTAGAAGACTTTTTAGATGACCTAACTAAGACTTTTTAGATGATCTAACTAAGTATAGTAATTTGACTAAATAAGATTTTAATTTTTTTGACTTAGTTTACTTAATAAATAAGTCAAATTTGAGCCTCGTGTAGGCTAAGTCGTAGACAACCTGACCTATCGCTACAAGACTTCAACTCCATTAGATGAGGAATTTTGATGTTTCTTTTAAAGACGTATTGGTTCCAAACAGTTATCTCCACCATGTATGTACTGGGTGACCTATAAGAGATAACTCCTCGACAATTGAACAAATGAGTTGCAGCTATGTTGCAACAGTGGAAGATCCCTTGGTGATGGAGTTCAATAGTTCTTTAAGTGACATTATGTGTGAACAAGAGCAGGCGGAAAAACCACGTTCTAAGGCTAGCCTAGCATCACGGGACGTTTGTGCTGTGGACATGAATGCATAAGCTTCAATATTGCATGAACCAAGCAGTGCGAGATAGAGATATTTGTCTTGACGAATCCAGAAAGTGAAGGCTGGATTGGAAGACACACCAGATTCAGTGATAATGGTAGCAGCAGGGCATGGAGTTGTACCAATAATGTAGCCATCAAGATCACGAGCTAAAAAGAAAAAATGAATCTGGCGATACCGACAGGGTAGTTGGATTGGAGGAGTTGAGTTATATAAGAAGTTGAGCGGTGGTGTTGAATTCCACAAGATCCGTTGGATTAATGGAAACAGAGGAAGGGACAACATCAATCGTGGATGAATCAAAGGTCATTGGATCGGGTGAATAGCTTGTTAAGCAGGAGGCTTTAAACTGATACCATATAGAGAATTGATCTCTTGTATATATCGATGATTCAAAATGGAATTTAGGTGCAGTATTTAAGTCTGCCGATACAAACAAACTGATAAGGTATGCGCCTATACAGATGCTAGAATTAAGGAAGACCTATTCAAAATATGGTTACAAGTCACTCCTAATATCAGGGTGGATAACAACAGAATATTGATGTTGAGCACTCCTACAGTATGAACAAGTTTGAAACTAAGCTTATGCTGACGTAAATAAGAAAATGGACATATAATGTGCATTATATTAATATTATTATTATTATTATTATTATTATTCATTAACACCAGGTGTAAGACAAAACACTTACACCAAATCTCAACCATTAAATCTAGTAAATCCAATGGCTTATAATGCTCGATGTGTCAAATTAGAAAAAATCAAAAGTGAAGCATGTGAGTCTCTTCTTTCCCTTTTCTTCTCTTTCACAGGCGACCAAACATCCCCAAAGCTACTGTGAATAAGACGCAGCAGTCATGGCGAAGATCACGACGCCAATGAAAACATGAAATACCAACAGTCAACCGAAGCAGTAATTTACTTCCACATTCGTCTCCTTTCCCAATGATTCTGAGTGCCTCTAAATTTTCATGTTAAATCTCATGATGTTCCAATCATGATCTTTTGCAACTTTTCAATTTCTCAGTCCATTCAGCATCCATTATCTTCACCGATTTAAGCTAAGCCACATGTGAGACTAAGGTGTTTTTCACTTTTATTACTCATACTAGTGGTTCATAACCCAATACCCATTGAATGTGACAAAAACCCCCAACGAAAAATCCAAACCCTTGTACAATTTCAATTAGGGCATCTTACTTCTCCATAGATTTAATCCGAACAAAAAAAAGAGTAATAATAGATGTTTTTCGTAAATCAAATTCTTGACTACGTGAGAATCATAATTGAGTTTAAAAGGGTTCCAATGTTTTGGATCTTATTTGATTTTTGCTTTACGATGGCGGTGTGTTGTGCTCGGTGACAAAGGGTTGTTCGAAGAAGAAGAAAATATAGAAAGAAATCTCACGTGACAATTTTTAATTTTTTATAATTATTTAGTTGGTATATTTTGAACCACATGATCTGTTAAACTTAAAGGTTTAGATTTGGTGTAACTATTTTGACTTACACCTGGTGTCAATAAATCTTATCTCTATTATTATTATTATTATTATTATTATTATTATTATTTGCAAGATGTTAGAAAAACGTTATATTTATTTGTCATTCATGTTTATGGTTGCCTAACTTATTCTAATTGGCTTCAAGATAGCCTTTCGTGAGGTAATTGATTAAGGGTAAAGCAATGAGAGCTAACTTCGACTCTGAGTTAATTTACCTTGAATACACAAACTTGCTCTTATATACTCCTTCCGTTTTTCGTTTATAAGCAAAAGTCACTTTTTACATTCATTGAAAAATATATGTACCAACCAGATACATATATTTTTCAATGAATGTAAAAAGTGACTTTTGCTTATAAACGAAAACGGAGGGAGTATCTGATTAGGTCATTACATTGTTGACTTGCATAATTTCTCTTAGTTTTAAGTATCTTTTTTCATCCATACAAATATACTTTGTAAGAATATTGTTTGTTTTTAGTCCCCGAATGGTATGAATATAAGCCCAAAGGGAGAACCCATCCCAAAAGACTAGCCTATTAGGTGGGAGAACCCCTAAGCTTATAAACCTCACTTGGTAGGTGAGGCTCCCCAATGTGGGACTCATAATATTGTCACCCCCTTTAAGAACTGACGTCCACAGTGGCTTTCAATCTATTGGCACTGACCCGGTGGTAGTCTTTTCCCCTTTGGCGGCTTCACTCATCTATCAGTATTCGGTGGTATACTTTAATCCAGCCTATTGGTAGCCCTTTCCGAGACCCAACTCTCAATAAAAGCACCAATTGTTATGAGTATAAGCCCAAAGGGAGAGCCCATCCCAAAAGACTAGCCTATTAGGTGGGAGAACCCCTAAGCTTATCAACCCCACTTGGTAGGTGAGGCTCCCCAATGTGAGACTCATAACACCGAAACATAAGAAATTTTGATTTTGGTCCTTGTTGTTTTGGTTTTAATCCCTATAATATTTGTTCACATTGGTTTTAATTCCTATAATATGTGGTTCATATTTATTAGTTCTTGAAATATGGACCATATAAAGACTAATTCGAATATGAAAAAATATTGGAGGGACTAAAACAAAACAATAAAAACCAAAAGCAAAATTTTCTAAATTTCAAGTACTAAAAACAAACAAAAAAATTTACAGGGACTAAAAGCAAAAACCGGTATATTTGAAGGGATGAAAAAAATTTAAGCCTTTCTCTTATTATTTTTAGCATTTCAGCAACTGGGGTACGGATCAGGATCCTTTTTGCAAGAGAATATTTTTTTTTTGGGCTTGAATTGCTACAATGATAGAATGTTTGGCTATGGTTTTTCTTCTTTTTTAATAAATGAAATTCAAAACTTGGTTTGGTCACGGGGAAAATTTCAATTTAGGATCACGGAGGCGACGAAGATATCCGGTGCCACTTAATTTTGAACATAAATAAATTGATATTGTTGCAAATACATCCATTCCTTTTCCAAGTCGAATTTAGCAAGCAAATCTAGTTCCTAGCATGCACAAGAAAGAGACTTGTAAATTTTGTTAGTTCAGTATGGATTCTCATATATGTGGATGTCATTAGGCAAACGTGTCCTTGAATTTAATTGTTTGTTGTTTTCTCAGCCTTCATGTTTTTAGTGAAGGAAAAATAATCGTAAATTTGCACCGGCTCTCCTGGGTTTTTTTTAGCGATCTTGGGAAGATTCAAAAATTGATCAGAGGATGGAGGAATGTTTGTCAGATCTCATATCGTCTTAAGTACAATGCATCGGTTTTGGTTGTGTCATAATATTATTTGTCTAAGTAAAGGTCAAGGCATAAGGAACACATATAGGGCATTTTAGACACGTAAGAAGATGGTTCCTTTGAGTTAAATGAAAAATATGGTTCATGAATGTCAGAGGTTATCTGCCTTATACCAACATTATGATCTAAATTGTCCACTTTATGTTTACACAAGCATTGACAAGTAACAATCCACTGATACTTTATTTTTTTTTAGTGTCCTATAACACGGTTTCCTTTGAAGTAGCAGGGAATAAATATAATGAACCCCATGAATTTGTACATGTTTAATGCCACGTTGCCACGTTTATTGAGCTGGAAGGAGGGTGAAGGATGCCAATTCAATTTGTAAATGCATTGAATTTGGAAAGTTGTAGGGGAATAATCCAGGGTGGTCTCATTAGATGAAGGTGTGTGTGATGAAAGGTGGTAGTTTAGAGAGGTTGGGTAGTGCTATGAAGAAGAATCATGTGAATGCATGTGCACTGGGTTTGGAGAACATGCCCAAAGCAACAAGCAACACACTTAGGCACACCTGTCTCTCTCCCATTCCTTTGGAAGCCTCATAAAAAATACCGTGGTCCCCACCTTATAATCCTTATAATCGTGCCGTTGCAAAAACCACACATTCACGTAGTCATGTAATCACAGTCGTACAATCAAAATTAGACGGTCTTTATAAAACAGATCACTCAAAACACAAAGTTAAAATGCAGATTGTCTGATTAAATCGGACGGTCCAGATTCGTGACTGCGTCTAATCCATTTCCGAAATGAATTATCCTTAATACATACAAGCGCACATGTACCATGTAAACCATATAAATACTCCTTGGGTGTGTCATTTCTGATACAATACAACCCTTTGGAACCTGAATTTGAAAAGTGAGAGAATCATATCATTAATTTGAAAAGTTTGTGTTGAGTTATGGGAATTTCTTCACAACCTTCTTTTGTTTCCCTCACTTTGAAAGATCTTCTTCAGGTTACAAAGAAAAGAGTCAAGAGTAGGAGGCCAAGAAGGATTTTGATGAAGAGGAGAGGTGGTTTTAGAAGAGGGTCTTATGGGATTCAGAGACGTGTCAGAACATTGAAGAGCCTTGTACCCAACAGTGACCACTCGATAGGGTTGGATGGACTGTTCAGAGAGACAGCTAATTACATATTGTCTTTGCAAACGAGAGTGAGAGTCATGCAGGTTATGGTTGAGGTATTGACAGGGTCTGATTGATTCATTCGTAAAGAAAACTAATTAGATTTTATTAATTTCCTGGTGGTTAATTTATAGTTACAGAAAGATTGGTTTTGGATGTTTGGTATATGTTTATTTTCATGTCATCTAGAGTTAGATTATGATCATTTCGTTGTGTCAAAGGGGAACCAATATTACTATAGTTTATTACAATTCTTTGTTATCATATCTACCTGTATTTATCAATCATCACTCACTTGGGTTAATTTTTATTTTTACTATTATGCTTGTAATCTTTATGATATTTGCAATGAACACGACTGTGGCAGGAGAAAAGGAACAATATTTTAGTTTTAGCCAGCCAACGTAACTTCTTGATATAAACAGTTTGACAACAAGTACAGAATAAAGTGAAGCCTGCAAAAGTCAGGAATCCATGTATTCCTATGTATTTTTTGGAACCTTTTTAACTGTTAAGATTGTTACTCAACCATTTGGCACAAATTATACATCTTTCAATCTGGCTCTACGTAATATGCTCTTCAAGGTTCTTACTTCTTATCCTAAACGCAAGAAGTGCAGGGCAGCGACCATGTGCTGCTGCTGGTGCTGGAAGCCGCAGCATAGAAATAGAAAATGTAAACATTTGTGGATGTGTAAATAACTAAATACCATTTATTATTTATGAGTAATGATATATCAACATCACATTTTGAGACACCCGTATGGACGCCGTATGTCCGTACGGTACGGACATGTACGGAACCGTACGGACATCCGTACCGGTTTTTTTTTTGTAGATTTTTGTAAGTGGTTAACACAGTTCATATAAGTGGTTAATGCAGTTCACTAACTAGTTAATACAGACTTTTAACTAGTTAACGCAGTTCATGTAAATGGTTAATGCAGTTCATGTAAGTGGTTAACACAGTCCACTATCTGATTAATAGACACAGAGTAATCGTTAACCAGTTAGTGGACTGCATTAACCACTTACATGAACTGTGTTAACCACTTACATGAAATGCGTTAACCAGTTAAAAAACTGTATCTGTATTAACCAGTTAGTGGACTGCATTAACCCCTTATATGAACTGCGTTAACCACTTACATGAACTGTGTTAACCACTTACAAAAATCTACAAAAAAAAATGGGTACGGATGTCCGTACGGTTCCGTACATGTCCGTACCGTACGGACATACGGTGTTCATATGGGTGTCCTAAAAATGAGTGTTCAAATATCATTTTTTATTATTTATTATTTGTAGAACAGAAGTGCTATATATCGCGACCGATAGTGATCGCAAATTCCACGAATGACGTGGATTAGTTTTTTAAACAACTATCAAAAATAAAAAAGAAAAGAAACGTGCGGTTGCCGGTAATTCCTATTTTTCGCGTAACTATTAGCGCGCTGCATAATGAACCTAAACGAGAACTCCATCTAAAGGACGAGACCCACACAGTCTGCCGTCACAAGACTTCTTCCTCTATGTAAGCTGACTTTTTTTTTATCAATTACATAGACATTTGATGCTTCATTATTTCATTTTATTGAAGCGATTGGATTCAGCGATGGTTCGTGTGATAGATGGATTTGGAGTGATGAGAAGTCGGGAGAATATAGTGTGAATTAGGAGAGGGGTTCTTGGGAGGGATGCTCAAGAATGTACCGGAGGCTGTCAACAAGTGGAATCAGTTGATCATTTATTCTTTGGTTGTCCAAGGTCATATAGCGTCTGGGTGGAGTTGTTGAGGTGGCGGGACTGGTATCAGTGATGCACTGTGAAGGTAGGAAGCATTTTGAGCAATTTGAAGGAATGATTCAAGGGAAACAGGAATTGAAGAGAAGATACATGGTCACGTGGTTTGCGTGTATTTGGTCCCTATGGGAAGCAAGAAACAAGGCGGTGTTTCAAGGAGAGAGTGTTGATTTAGAGAAGATCATAGAGGAAACGAAATTGCTTGCATGGAACTGGCTAAATGCAGGAATTCAAGGCTTCAGATACTCAATTTCCCAATGGGTACAAAATCCTGCTGCCTGCCTTGGAATCTCTATGTGAGTAGGTGACTGTGTTAGGAAATACAAAATAGGTAGTGGAGGAGGAATAGGTTGAGTTTGGGGGTGTGGTGGGATGCAGGGACAGTTTACGTTTGACAAGAGCAAATTGCTGCCTATACCAGAAATATGTTGGACTGGTTTTCAATTGTTGAAGGCGCTGGGTAAGTGTTGGCAAATGAAGGAGGCAGGGGCGAGAATGCTTGGAGACAAACTAATATCTTATTGAATGGTAAGCTGGAAGCATCAAGGTGGGGTATAAATACTAATAAAGATGCCACAGTTTGGACACACTCCTTGGAGGCGATTTAAACACTTATTGGCAAGGTTAGCACTTATGGGGGTTGGTCTTGACATTAAACAAATGAATAGACAGAGATCCTTTAAGTGCTTGTACCTGTGGTGCATTGTGGTCGCAGTTTTCGTGTGAATTGTTAGCTGCTAGTGGACTTGCTACGGCAGCTCATGGTACATCGATTGGGTGTGGAATTAAATGGCTTCGTTATGATCCCTTATAATAAGACAGTAGGGGAACTCAACATAGCTGGAAGGAATTAGAAGTGCATCCAGAGTGGGGCTTTCAATTGGCCCAAATGCGTTTAAAATTATTAGTCTCTTGTTTAATGATTGGTGTAGGTAGGGCTGTTCAAAAGAACCATTGAACTGAACTGAACCGCCGAACCGAAGCATAAAAGAACTGAACTTTTTCTGCAGTTCGCGAACCGAACTGGTGTTTAAACAGCGGTTCACTAACTGAACCATCACACCCGGTTCAGTTCGAGAGCTTAAGTGAACCGAACTGGTACTTAAGTTTCAATTTCAATTCGCAACCCTAAATTCAATTCACAGATCATAGGTTCACTCAGCAGTAACACATTGTCTCAAAACCTGTTTCGAGTTTCGACCCTAAGTTGAACCTTCTTCTTCTTCTTCTTCTTCCTAATCTAACATGAAGAACCGAACATGAAATCATAATTGTCTCAAAACCGAACCCTAATCGAACCTTCTTCTTCTTCCTAATCGCACGCTTCTGCTTCTGCTTTGAATCCTACTTCATTTCGCTTCTTCTTTCGTTGCATCCGTTTCGCGCGACTTGAGACTTCATGGTTGCTTTTGCTTCTACACTCATCATTTCCGTTCATTCTCTCATACTCTCATTCAACAGAGGTAAGTGCTCTCTTTTTCAGTTGAATCACTCTTGTTTTTGCTTTTCTGGTGTTTTTTTTACAATGGGTATCTTATGGTTTGGTTTTCTCTGGTTTTTTTTTTCCTTTCCTCTGCTTCTGGTTTTTGTTTTTGCTTTCCTTTGCTTTTGATTTTTCTTATAATTTTTTGGTGTTTTTCGGTTGAGAATGGTGATTTTTCTATAATTTTTTTTGCTTTCTTCAGTTGGGAAGTTAGGTTTGATTTCTTGCATTTGGTATTTTTTAATTTCTATGATTTTTCATGTTAAGTTGGTTTGAACTAGAACATGGGTTTATGCTGGAAATTGTCAAATTTTGGTATTCTAGTTGCTTCCTTGTTACATCTGCAATTACAAGTGTTTACCAACATGGGTTTGTGCTTATTGCTGTTGTATTGAGTTGCTGCTGATCCTTTCTGTGTGGTGATCTAGTCCTTGGTTTTTTTCCTTGTCTGTTGATCCTCTGTATTATATTTTGAGCATGTTTTTAAATTAAGCATGCATATTCTGCTGTTGACTGAATCACTCTTGTTATGCATCTTATAGGAAAACTTCATGTCGTCTCGTGATGTTGACATGGACTTTACATTGCCGGAGACCACTGAACGTCCAGTTCCTACCACACCAGCTGCCCTAGCTCCAATGCTGCATTACCGCCCCTTCCCAATGCAAGGCGTAGAGGTCGGTCCGATGTGTGGGATCACTTTACCGAAGAGCCTGGTCCTGAGAAGAAGGCTAAATGCAACTACTGCGAGATCCTAATTAAGTTTAAGGATGGGTCAAGTTCAATGAGAACTCATCTAAGTAGATGCAAGGAAAATCCTCACAAAGAATCAAGCAAAAGGCAAAGGCAAGGAATATCACATGCTACTGAAGGTCAAGTTACCTCTTTGTCGAGCTATTCAAAGTTTGACCAAGAAGCATGTCGAGTGCAGCTCGCAAAGACATTTGTGAGTATGGAGCTTCATTTCGCTTTGTGGAGAATAAAGAGTTTCGGAGGTTGTTGGCTCTTTTGCAACCCCGGTCTGACATCATATCACGATCTACACTGAGACGTGACATTTGGGGGCTTTTCACTGAGGAGAAGGTGAGATTGAAAAAAATTCTCTCGAAGCATTATGGGAGGGTGTGTCTTACTATAGACACATGGACTTTGGTCCAAAACCTAATAACTTGACTGCTCATTATATTGATTGTGAATGGAAGCTGCAGAGGAAAATAGTAAACTTTTGTCAAATCACGGGGCATTTGGGAGAGGCCATTGCTAGATATATTGAGGATTTTCTTAACAACTGGGAGTTGAATCGGGTCTTAACTATAACGGTTGACAATGCTTCAGCAAACGAAGTCGGGTTGAGATACCTAAAGAGTAGGATGGAGTCTTGGGACAACCTTTTCTTGAATGGAGATTATATTCATATGCGATGCTGTACGCATATTTTGAACTTAGTTGTCAAGGAGGGTTTGAAAGAGGTTGATGGCTCCATTTTGAAAATTCGTTGTGCAGTTAAGTATGTCAAGGGTTCTCCTGCAAGATTGAGGAGATTCATGGAATGTGCAGGGCATGAGAGGATTTCTTATAAAGGTGCTCTTATCCTCGACGTTGAAACTAGGTGGAATTCTACGTGCTCAATGATACAGTCAGCCTTGGAGTATCAAAATGCCTTTGGCTTGTTACAATTGCGAGACAAGGCGTTTAACACTGAGATGGTCTCTAAAGGCAAGGGTTTACTTAAGAAACAAGATTGGGATCATGCTAATTCGGTGCTACCCTTTCTGAAGATGTTTATGCTTTCTACAGATCATATGTCTGGATCTTCTTATGTCATTAGCAATTTGTATACGAGAGAGGTATTTGGTATTGGGACAAAGATCCAAAAGCATTTGGACAGTAGCAATGAGAGCTGAAAGAAGATGGCTGAGGGGATGAAAACCAAATATGATAACTATTGGGGAGATCCGAATTCAATTAACATTTTGTTATTGATTGCTGTCGTTCTTAATCCTAGGATGAAGTTGGCATTTGTCGAGTACTACATTGAATTTATATATGTAGATGCTTCCAAGGCCAATGAATTAAAGTTGAAAGTGATGTCTTCTTTAAGATCACTTTACAATCAATATCAAGGTATTGAGGAACCCCGAAATAGCTAGCTAGAAACACAACTAGATGATGATGATGATGATGATCCCATGTTTCTCTACCTACAAAAAACCGGACGTAGAGTTGATCCTCAATCTGAGCTGGATAAATATCTAAAGGAAGAAGTCGAACCTTACAACAAAAATGTTCGGTTTGATATTTTGGGGTGGTGGAAGGTAAACGCCACAAGATTTTCGATCCTCTCAAGCATAGCTAGAGAGGTGTTGGCAATTCCTGTATCTACAGTAGCATCTGAATGCGCATTTAGCACGGGAGGAAGAATACTTAATGATCATCGTAGTTGCCTAATACACACAATAGTGGAAGCCCTTGTTTACTTGCAAGATTGGTTGAAAGGACAGCCGCTCACACTATTTTATGATGAAGACCCTGAGGAGATCAATCAATTTGAGCAAGGTAAATTCATATCAATATTTTATTTATTTTTGTTCATAATTTCAGCTTTGGAAAATGATGAAATATTTTTCTGTTTTGCAGAGATATGTTCTCAAGAATCTGTTGACCTTGATGATTGAAGACCTTGGAGACATGTTGCTTGTTTGAAGTTTAGGATGTTGCTTTTTTGAAGCTTAGGATGTTGCTACTTCTCTGTTTGAAGTTTAGGATGTTGACACTTCTCTTATATTTTGTTGACAAGGTCATAGAAATGAGTCTGCTGTAATGACAGCTTTACTGCAAATGTATATCAGCTCCTTTTTGTATGTTCCTTTCTGGGTGAATTCTTCTTTTATCAACTTTTCTGCAGTGCAAAACATAATGTGAAATTTTTATTGTCTGGCTTTGCTTTTTATCAATGAAGTTGCTTTGTTTTTGGCTACATAGCCCATTATTTTGTGTGTTTCATGAGCCTTTGATCCCTTTAGGACAATTTTATTGGGCTTTCAGTGAGTATTTGACTCATTTCATCAATAATTTTAAAAGTACAACATGGTTTCTGCTTCGAATTAATAATTATGGTAAGTATAGAATAAACTAGTTAAAGGCAATATTATGGTAGCCGTTATCTGTTTTAGTGAAATGTAGTTCTTATATTATTGCAATGGTTGATTCTACTATTTCAGTGGATCTTGTTTACATCAATTTTTAGCTTCGACTTGGTACATGACGCGTGCTGAGAGTGATACATTTGCTCAAAGGTGGTCTCTTATTACTTCTTTCTACCTTTTGGGTCCAATTTGAGAGGTTTTTTTGCATGAAGGCTTAATGTTTCTTATGGATCTCAGTCAGGCGTCTTGTTATATTTGTGTAATATCTTAATTCTAGTTATTCAATTTGTTGTTAATTGCAAATTTGTCTCAACGCCCCACCCAACCACCAGCCCCTGAAAAAGAATGTCTGAAATGAGTCAAATACTGACGAAAACATAAAAATTTTAGCCGGAAAGAAAACAATTATCATTTTTTTAAACATAAAAATGAGAGTTAAATGAAGTTCGGAGCAGTTCGAAACAAAAATAGAGCAGTTCGAAGTAATTCAGAGTAGTTCAGATCAGAAATAGAGCAGTTCGGAGCAGAAACATAGCAGTTCGGAGCAGAAACGGAGCTGTTTGTGACGAACTAAAGAACAGTTCGGTTCAGAAACATAGAATCCAGTGCACCGAACCAAAGAACGGTTCGGTTCGGGACGAACCATCATTCCAGTTCGGTTCGGTTCAGTTCAAGCGAACCGTCATGTCGGTTCGGTTCGGTTCGGTTCTCTTACTGAATCGAACCATGAACAGTACTAGGTGTAGGACAGTGATTTTGATTCATTTATTACTAGATAAAAGGCTTGGAGCCACTGTCATGAAGTGAATGATCAACCATTTTGATACTCATTTGCTAAACTAGTTTTATTTTGTTTAACAGATTCAATATATGATATTTGGTTCAGTAACTTTTTTTTTTTGATGTTGTATTTGGTGCATTTTATCTGAGATTTAGATGCTCTTAATAAAAATTGGACTTGTGCTGAGATTTACCAAGAAAAAGGGCAAAAAAAAACAGAAGTAACAAGTTTCAGTACAATAACAAATGGCATTCAAATATTATAATTTAAGCAAAATTCAGACAATTTCGGTTAGGACATCTTTGAATTCAACAACTTATTGGTATAATTAGATGAGCTGCTAGCTGTCTAAGACAGCATTACGAGTGTCACATATTTGAGGCAAAACAATGTATTCAACTTCACAAATAGTGCCTGCTGTCATGGAAATTCTGCACCCATGTTTTCTGGATTTCAGTTTCGGCCAGCGCAAGCTAATTAAGAGGGACAGAATTCTAGTTGATTGATGTCACCAAATGATTGGTTTGAATGAAAGAAGATGATGTTGTCCAGAGATAGCTACAAACTTGTCTCAAGCTTTAGCAATTTCAAGACCCATTTCACTCCTTTTTTCCATGTGTTTCGGCCGATACCAATGTGGCAGCAGGGGACATCATCCTTTTATGTCGTTAGCCAATACCAATGGTATGTTCATCCTTTTTGTTCTTACTTTCTCTTCTTTTGTGAAGCTTGAAATTCGGTAGGAGCTTCTATTTTTGGGCTCTGGGTCAATGCAGGAGCTTCAATACCTCATCAGAGAAGACAATCATATACTTTAGAAAGACTGGTACCTGCAAAGAAACCACAAGTATTTTGCAATGATTAGAGGAACACTAGTTGTGACATCAATGAAGTAATTAACAAATACAAAAGTAGAAACTCAGGGCATTGCCCAACAAAATAGACACATATTGCAATCCAAGCACCACTTCATAAACAAAGTCTCATTATTATCTTAACAATTGTATTTACTGACTCTTAAAAATCAACTTATGCTTCGGCGACATTCCTTAAGGCCATTTCTGCAAATTATTTTGAAGCATCACATGTCTACAAACACACTACAGTGAACACAATAGCTTGCCAATCAGTTTTCAAAGGCAATATCTGCCCAAATTGAAATCAGTTTTCAATCAACTGGTGCATATTATCAGAACTTGAAATCAACATAATAGCATGTTACATACATAGCCATAGTGATTGCCGCATTAGCTCTTTGTCTATTGGAAATAAACCCACTTTTCAACACTCATTAGCCCTAGTGATTCACAGAGAAGTGAGGATCATAAACCGAAATGTATTGCTTACCTTTCTTTTCAATTTCATTAACTTGTGTCTTGTATGGAGATATGATACCTTTGCTACTTTTCTTCCTTGTCTTTACAAACACTGGCAGGAAGGAAAAAAAATAACTAATGTATACGGCATATTATATCCTATGACTAACACAACTCATTGACAAAAGAATAGCAAGAGAAATTAATTTATTATGTTAGTAATCTAGAGAACATGAAACAATGGAAATCCAGAAAACCAAACCCCTCTCACACATTTCATCAAATACCTACCTTGCATCACATAAACAGCAAAATTCCATATACATGACCAGCAACGAAGTTCTAATCGCCGGTGAAGTGGGGAGAGAAAAGCAGGAGAGAATAACCGAAATAAAATGAGTGGAGTCCAAGTTAGGTCTCTTTGTTACCGAAGGTGAGACCACTTTTTCCGGCGACGGTGGTAGCCATGTATTCATCGTCGTGAAGTGATCATGGACGTTGAAGAAGCTGAAGCTAATTCCACCAGAGAAACTGAAAATTTGTTACTGAAAGTGGGGCTAATTTTTTGGCAACGGTGGTAGCCATGGATTCAACGCCGTGAAATGATCGTGGACGTTGAAGAAGCTGAAGCTAATTCCACTAGAGAAACTGGAAAGAAAATGAAGTGTAAACGTCGCTGCCACGTAATTCGCGATCCATTCACGAGGGTTTTTCTCGCGAGATCCAACATTTCTCTTTGTAGAATGGAACTATTGTTTTGAGTAGGGGTGGCAAAATAGATGGATTGGATAATTTTTTGAATGAATTCTAATGAATGGATTGGAAAAATCCGTTTATCCATTTACCATCCACTAAAAGGTCGCTAAAAAAAAATTCAATCCATCCATCATCTATTTAAAAAAAATATTAAATCCATCCATTAACAATTTTTTTATGGATGGATATCCAATCCATCCACAAAAAAATTATTTTTAATCATAAAAAATATTTTAATTAAAAATATTTTACTCTCTCTCCTCTCCGTCCCCCCTCTTTCTCTCCCCTGTCTCTCTTTAGCAAGTCAATTCATATTTTGTGCTTCTAGCACAGGGTCAATGTATCAATCTCATTATCATACGATAAGCAATTATTTAAGGAGGGAGTTTGTTTTTCAGCAATTATTTAAAGTGGTTGGTGGTGAGGATTTTTCCGTGGATGACCTCCTCGACTTGTCTAACGATGAGTCTCTTCACCATGAACAAGAAGAATACGACGAAGAGAAAGAGAATTCATCTCTTTCCTCTCACTCACTCTCAGAGGATAGCAACTCCAATTCCACCTACGCTTCCTACGATTCTATTTTCTCCACCGAATTACTTGTTTTGGTGAGTCTCTCTATCTCTCTGTTCGTTCTTCATTTCGCTAATTTCTAAAGTCTGTTTTGTAATTGAACTTGTGGTTTCTAATTTCTACAGGCCGGTGACGTGGCAGACCTAGAGTGGGTTTCTCATTAATTGTCCATCTAATTTTTTTTATCCAATGAATTTTATGTTTTTTATTTAATGTCATCCAATAGATTTAGTAAAATAGTTGATGGATGACTAACCATCCATTAAGTTAAATAAATGAATTGGATCCAACCCATTTATTTATTTTTGTTTGTAATTGATGAATTGGATGGATTTCTCTATAGATGGATTGGATGATGGATAAATGGATGAAATTACCACCCCTAGTTTTGAGAGAGGTCTCTGAAAGTCGTGTTATTTGCAGCGATAGCGGGGTTGTGCTATCTGTACACAAGTTAAAGAAACAAAAGCTCCTGCCTCATTTCTATACTATCGATTTACATCTCCCTGTAAAGTTAGAGAGGTCTCCCTTAATTCTAATCGAACAAAACTTAGGTAAGGTTTCTTAGATGTGGTTGGTGTTGTTTCTCTCACAAAATAGATGATAGTAGACCTATGGTAAAGAGAGTATATGTAAAGAGGAATAAGGGGAATAATAGGGTGTCTAATAAGTAAAGAGTGGTGTAGTTAGTAAATCATTGTAATAATAGTCTATAAATAGAGGGAAGGAAAGGTTGTTGCAGTTAATTAGATACTCACTCTGTTGTGGAGAGTTGAAGCACTCTCGAATTGCTTCTATTAGAATCTCTGGGACTCTAACTAGATTTTGGTACAATACATTAGATCTCATTCTTGATTCTTTTCATTCTTTCTTCTTTCAATATTAGCTGGACCTTTCAACGGGTATCAAAGCAAGTCATGATCCATCAGGAATTGATGGGAAGGAAGAAAAACAACGACATGTAAGGACAATCGAAAGAGCTTGAAAGAAGATTCCAAGAAGTGGAAGAGAGGTAAGCGACGAGAATGCAGGAAGCGGTCGCGAAGGCCATGGAGGAAGCATTGGCGAAGTCAAGGACGAAATTCGTCTAACTTCTGAAAACGTTGGGTTTAATACCAAATCGGGTTAACCCGATCGCGGAGAGCACCAATCAGGGAAGCCCAAGCCAGGGTGAACCGCACACTACTTCAAACCCTAAAACTGGTAACGGCGGAGGGGGAAACAACTTTGGGAATGCCAATGGCGGACCTGGAGTAGCGAGCAGCGGAACAGGTGGCTCCGACGAATCAGAAAAGAGGTATCGCAAGGTGGAATTGTCGATTTTCAGTGGCGAAGATGCGCTGGGTGGATTAGTAAAATTGAAAGGTATTTTCGATTCAAACAAGTGGCGAAGAACGACAAGTTGGACGCGAGGATGATGGCAATGGAAGGAGAGGCGTTGGCGTGGATGCAGTGGTGGGAATCATCCAACAAAAATCCCGAGTGGAGCGAATTCAAGGATACAATGTTGAGGCGATTCCAACCAACGGTGGTATCAAACACATTTGAGGTGTTGTTAGGATTAAAGCAGGACGGTACGGTACGCGAATATAGGAAGAATTTTGAGATGCTTTCTGGACATCTTAAGATTCAAGATCCTGGATTTGTGTGTGGCATGTTTTCAAATGGCCTGAAAGACGAAATCAGAGCAGAAGTGAGGTTGCAGAGACTGAAAGACTTGGCAGAAATGATGGAGATTGCTCTGTTGGCTAAAGAGAAATTGGGGCTTAAAGGGAAACAAGGGGAAAATTTGCAAGGGAAAACCCCTCTGTTCAACAGAAACGCAGGAGGATACAGGAATTGGATGTTCGAATCCAACAAGCCTCAAAATGTTGGGAGTTCAGATGCAAATCCATCCAAAAACCTGACTGTTGATTCTAAGGGTGGTAAGCCTACAACTCATAAACCTGTATCTAGTGAGGAAATAATGGAGAAGAGGAAAAAGGGCCTATGTTTTACTTGTGACGAGAAATTTTCCCCGACGCATGTTTGTAAAAATAAGCACCTGAGAATGTTGATTGTGGAAGATGATAATGAAATAGACACAGGGGTAGACAACAAGGATGAGGAAGAAGAGATAGTATAGGAGGCTCAACCCAAAATGTTAGACTTGTGTAGCATGGCTGGAATCACTACAAAAAAGTCATTCATGATGTGGGGAGAATTATTAAAGCAAAAGGTGTTGGTGTTAGTGGATAGTGGGGCATCACACAATTTTATTTCCATGGAATTGGTCAAAAAGTGGCAGCTGGAACCCAAAGTAACATGTCCTTATTGGGTCAAAATAGGAAATGGGTTGAAAATCAAGTGCAACGGGGTCTATAGAAATCTGAATTTTAGCCTCCAAGGGGTACCTTTCACGGCTGACTTTTATGTTTTTTCCTTGGATGGAGAGGATATGGTATTGGGTATGGAATGGTTGGAAAGTTTGGGTGACATCAAAGCCATTTCAAGGAGTTAAGGCTCAGAATTAAGAGGGAAGGAGTCAAGTATCAATTAATAGGTGATCCAACCTTATCAACAAGGGAAATTTCTGCTAAAAGGATTTGTATGGAGCTGAGGGAGACTCAAGAAGCTTTCATGGTAGATTGTAGAATGCTGCAGTCAACAGATGCAGTGAAGGAGGAGGTACCAGCTGAGATTGCAGCAGTGTTGCAGGAGTTTAAATCCATTTTTCAAGAAAAGGAGGGACTGCCACCAACAAGGACGCATAACCATTCAATTATTCTTAAAGAAGGTGCAAACATTCCTAATCTCAGACCCTATAGGTACCCCCATATTCAAAAGAATGAGATAGAGAAACTTGTAGCTGACATGCTCAAAACTGGAATCATTAGACCCAGCTGTAGCCCCTATTCCAGCCCTCTCATCTAAGTCAAGAAGAAGGATGGCAGCTAGCGGTTTTGTGTAGATTACCGTGCCCTCAACAAAGTGACAAATCCAAACAAGTTTCCAATACCATTGATAGAAGAGTTATTGGATGAACTTGTTGGAGCTGTGATTTTTACTAAGCTGGATCTCAAGGCAGGCTACCATCAAATTAGGATGAAAAAGGAGGATATTCCTAAAACGGCCTTTTGTACTCATGAGGGTCATTATGAGTATTTGGTTATGCCTTTTGGGCTGACCAATGCTCCTTCCACCTTCCAAGCATTGATGAATGAGGTGCTAAAGCCCTTCCTTAGAAAATTTGCACTTGTCTTTTTTGATGATATTTTGATTTATAACAAGGATGTTGAGAGTCATGTGGCTCATATAAAGGAGGTGTTTCGGGTTTTACAAGATAACAATTTAGTAGTGAACAAAAAGAAGTGTGACTTTAGGGTACAAACTGTTGAGTACCTGGGCCATATTGTTTCGGGCCAAGGGGTGTCAGCCGACCCCAAGAAGTTAGAAGCCATGTTGAGTTGGCCAATCCGGAAAGATGTAAAGGGGATGAGAGGGTTCTTAGGCCTTACTGGTTACTATAGGAGGTTTGTTAAAGGATATGGTTTGATTGCTAGGCCTCTTAATGATCTACTCAAAAAGGAGAAGTTTCGATGGACACCTGAGGTTGAGGTTGCATTTGTTAAGATGAAAGAATCTATGACATCAATCCCTGTATTGGCTATTCCAGATTTTAGTAAGCAATTTATTATTGAGACCGATGCCTCGAGTAAATGAGTGGGTGTTGTTTTAATGCAGGATGGCAAACTTGTTTCTTATTTCAGTCAGAAACTCTCACCAAGAGCTCAGCTGAAATCAGCCTATGAGAGAGAGCTCATGGCCATTGTCTTGGCAATTCAGAAATGGGGACATTATTTACTGGGACAACACTTTGTGGTCAGAACTGATCAGAGAAGTCTACAGTTTTTAACAGATCAGGCTGTTTTGGGAGGGGAACAGAGCAAATGGATTTCAAAATTGTTGGGCTTGGATTTTGAAGTGCAGTATAAACCGGGTAGCTCCAACAAGGTAGTTGATACAATTTCAAGACAAATGATGTATGCATCCTTGTCTCGGGTTAAGCTGGCTGATTGGGAGGAGTGGGAAAAAGAGATTTCAGCTGATGATAAATTGGTGCAGTTGATTCAATAGGTGACAGTAGCCCCTCAGTCTCATCCCAAGTTTTCTGTGTAGAAAGGGTATTTGTTTAGGCATGGCAGCTTGGTTTTGCTTAAGAAATTCTCTAAGATTCCATCTATTTTGGGTGAATTTCACTCTACCTTACAAGGTGGGCATTCGGGATTCTTCAGAACTTATAAGCGAATTGCTGGAATTTTCTATTGGGAGGGAATGAAGAGTGATATTAGGCTATTCATTGCTCAATGCCAAATCTGTCAGAAAAGTAAAACCGAGACTCTCTCCTGCAGGTCATATACCGCCATTGCTATCTGATTTGGACGGACATCACTATGGATTTTATTGGTGGTTTATCGAAGGTAGGAGGGAAGGACACCATTATGGTAGTGGTTGATAGACTCACCAAATATGCCCACTTTATCATTTTGGGTCACCCTTTCACTGCAAAAGAAGTGGCTGATGTCTTTATTTTGGAGATTGTCTCTGACAGAGACAGTATTTTTCTGAGCAAGTTTTGGAGAGAGTTGTTCAAGCAATCGGGGACAAGGCTCAAGTATAGTACTGCTTTCCACCCACAAACTGATGGGCAATCTGAGGTAACAAATAGATGTTTAGAAATCTATTTAAGATGTTTTGTGTGTGATAAACCCAAGTCTTGGCCTAAATGGTTATGTTGGGCTGAGTTGTGGTTCAACACCAACTACAATGTTTCTTTGGGAATGACTCCTTTCAAAGCATTGTATGGTAGAGAGCCATCCCCAATCATCAAAGGGCCAGCCATTCCATCTTCTATAGAGGTAGTCAATGCTATGTTTCAGGACAGAGATGTTGTCCTAGATCAGCTGCATAATAACTTGGTGCTGGCATAGCAGAGAATGAAAAAACAAGCTGACAAACACAGGAGGGAGGTGATCTTGGAGTTGGAAGATTGGGTTTACCTAAAGGCAGCACCTTATAAGTGGAGTTCTTTGGCGAGAAGAAGAAATGAGAAATTAAGTCCAAGGTACTATGGCCCCTACCAGATAATTGACAAGATTGGTGCAGTGGCATATAAGTTGGATCTGCCTGCGGGGTGCAAAGTGCATCCAGTGTTTCATGTGAGCAAACTCAAGAGAGTTGTACCTGTTGCCTATGCACCACAACCACTGCCTGAAGTAGTCACTGAGGACTGGGTTTTACAACCTCAATTGGAAGATGTGTTAGAACTATGCTACAACCAGCAGGGCAAGGCTAAAGTTCTGGTTAAATGGTCACACTTATCTGAATGTGACAACTCATGGGAGGGTGTTGATCAAATACAGCTTCTTTTTCCAGAGTTTCCCCTTGAGGACAAGGTGAAAGTCCTAGGGGGAGTATTGATAGTAGACCTATGGTAAAGAGAGTATGCGTATAGAGGAATAAGGGGGATAACAGGGTGTCTAATGAGTAAAGAGTGGTGTAGTTAGTAAATCATTGTAATAATAGTCTATAAATAGAGGGAAGGAAAGGCTGTTGCAGTTAGTTAGAAACTCACTCTGTTGTGGAGAGTTGAAGCACTCTCGAATTGCTTCAGTTACAGTCTCTGGGACTCTAACCAGATTTTGGTACAATACATTTGATCTCATTCTTGATTCTTTTCATTCTTTCTTCTTTCAATATCAGTTGGACCTTTCAATAGATAACTATTTTTTGAGAAGAATAGCACCAACCACACCTATGGAATCTTACCTAAGTTTTGTTCATTCTAATTTTAGTCTTTTAGTTTTTTCCGTAAAAAACACGTCTGTTAAATAGTGTTTAGTTTAAGGGGAATGAAGGGGAAGAAAGGTGATGGGTTATTTTAAATTTTGTATGTCTTATTCGAGGAGAGGAAATGGGAAAGGAGAGGAACAAAATCTCTACTAACTCAATTTTGGTTCCATCCAATATTGGAGTTTTTTTGGAACGGAGGGAAAGAGAGAGGAGTTTTTTTGGAACGACGCATCTGTGGCATTTGGCCCGTTCACTACTAGAATTGCGAAATTCCCAATTCCGAAGCACCTTCAGAAACCTCCGTCCCTAGACTCCTATGATGGAACCAGTGATCCTGATGAGCACATTGGTTGTTTCGACACTGTCATGGGTTACAGAGGTGCCAAGGGACCAGTCAAATGCAAGATTTTTCCTCTTACACTGAAGAAAGCGGCCTTGACATGGCTCCAGACCCTCAAAAGAAACTCGATCGACTCATGGGCCAAACTCACACACCAATTCTCTGCTCATTTCACTGCTTCTAGGGTGCAGCCGAAGTCGACAGCAACATTGGCTGCTATTCAACAGAAAAAAGACGAATCCCTCAGAAAATACATCGAGCGCTTCAATAAGGAAGCGATCTTTGTGAAGAAATGCTCTGATGAGATGAAGCTATACTTACTCGAACAAGGCTTGGTCGAGGACAGTCTGTTCAGTATCAACGTTGGAGTCGAAAAGCTGAAAACCCTGAACGACTTCCTAGCGAGCGGAAAAATATATCAACTATGAGCAAAAACTTATGGCCTCAAAGATCAAGAAGAAAGCACAAGAAAAGGTCGGCGGTCAGCACGAAGACAAATCGCGCAAGGAGAAAGAGAACCGAGCTCCTTCGGGGAAGTATGACGAGTACACCCCACTAAATACTTCGTGAGCACGCATCCTGAACGAGTGTGCGAACGCCGAATTCTGAGATGCCGGAATACGCTTCCCAAAACTACTCAAAGAGAAACCTGGCACTGACAAGTCAAAGTATTGTCGTTTCCACAAGAGTGCGGGACACAATACTGATGACTGTATTTCACTTAAGGATCGTATTTCACTTAAGGATGTGATTGAACAACTGATCCAGAAGGGAAAACTGTCGAAATACACAAGCTCGAAACCGAGATCGGGCGAAAGAAGGTCGAGATCCCGATCACCTCGATCTAAGAAGCATCAATCCTCGACAGCCGCTATGGCACAACTCGACGAGGCAGATCCCGAGTCAGAGAAGAACAAGGAAAGACCTCAACAAGCCCCGGTCGCCTTGGTCATTTTAGGGGGGTTCGCTGACAAAGGAGGCGCTAGCATCAACTCTGCAAAGAGAAAGATACGTGAGGCAATGACGATTTCCACCATCCTTCCCCCCTCCAGCAGGCATAAAGACAGACCACCCCTCGCCTTTTATGATGAGGATCTGGTGAATGGGAAGTCGAATTATTTGATTCCCTTGTTAGTCAAAGCTTACATGGCTAACTTTGACGTCCGAAAAATCTTGATCGACTAAGGGAGCTCGGCGGACATCATTTTCCACGAATTGTTCAAGACCTTGAAACTACCAGAGAAGGACCTCATTCCATACTAGGGGTCCGATCTGACCGGCTTCAATGGCTCTAAGACCAAGCCTATCACTACAAGAATTTTCGGCCGTAGCATAGGCCAAAAGTTGACGCTAAACTGAAAAAGTCGACGCTACAGGTCAAAATAGCGTCGGCCATGACACCCACTCTCCAAGGCTCGTCGCAACACATTTGTGTGGGCTAATTTTAAGCCGACACCAGGCCGACTCAACTTGGAAGCCTTGAGATGAATGGACAGAGGCCCACACTAATGTTAGCGTCAGCGTGACCCACGCAAAGTTCCCCGTCAACATACCATCCTACCTAGAGTGGGCTTGGCCGACACAATATTTTTTTATTTTTTTTCACTGTTTGATAACAAAACCTGGATATATAAAATTATAAATAATAGCAAAAACTTTAAAGATAAAATTATATGTAAAATAACTATCATAGGGATAAACAAAACTCAAAAGTATGTGTTATGGTAATAAACGCAAAAGTATGTGTCGAAGTAAAACAAAAAATATCTAAACCAAATGAATTCAAAATCAGTAATAATGGTAAAAAATAAGTATAGGTGATGAAGAGAAATACCATCACAGAATAGTGATATTGGACCTTTCCGTGATGAAGAGAAATACCATCACAGAATAGTGATATTGGACCTTTCTGTCAAAGCAGGACATCTCTCTGTATCCAGTATTAAATTGCCCCAAAAAAATCATTGATCTCCTACTTGATAACATGTTAGTTGAATTGAATATCATGGATCCATCACCATATTCATTTACGGTAAATCTTTGAGTTACATATTACAAAAGATAAGTAAAGAGAAATTCAAATATCATTCGAACCCATTACAGCATGCAAGAAACCATTGCCTCAAACAACAGAAACCAACTCAATTCTAATACATTAAAAAGATTGAAACCCAAACCTAGTCAAAACAAAATTAGTTCTTCCTAAAAAATTCCTTAATAAATTTTGCATCTCGAAGAACTCCCGTTTCCTCCTCTCTAAGAAAGAATCCTCAGATGGTGAAGATCTAACCTTGTACAATATCTATAATGTTAACCGGGAGGAGAGAAAAAAATTGTGCCCTTTTATAGGTAGAGAAAAAATTGTGCCATCGTCAATAAGACCATTTGCAATGATATGCCCTCTTTCTTCTCTATAGATGACACTCTATTTCAATGTTCTCATCTCAGAATATAGATTATAATTAATAATTAACGGTTTGACAATTTTTTCCCTGTTATACTACATATTTAATGGCACTCTTTGTATTCCTACCTCCAATGCACTAAAAATTAAGTAACAAAATAATGTTTGTGGAAAAATAATACCATTAGATAATCCTAATGCAGTATTTATAACATTGTCTCTCAGCTTTTCAATCTCCTCAGCAAAGTACTCTAGTGTTGCTAAGACTATTTACAACTCCAGGCTAACAGTTAGTTACGGGACATTCACTGCTACACAAGGTCTAACTTTAACTCTCTTCTTTTTTCTTTCAAATTATTCTAGGTCTACCTAACATAAGAAAGGAATCAAATCATGACCTATGGTATGAACTTTCACTTGATAAGCAAACTCGTTAAAAGCATATCTTTAAAATCTAAACTTTAAAGAGGTTTCTTCTGTAATTGACGTCACTCAACATCATATCCAGCAACAGTGGTTACACACGTTCATGAAATAGGGAATAAGCAAAAGAAAAAGGTCATAAGTATAAAGATGTATGGAAAATAGGTCATACACTCATCGAAGTTAATCATGACATGCAGTATGCACACCAAAAAGTTGACCATGATTTTTCATACTTACCTTAGTCCTTAATCATTTATGATGCAATGCACCAGAAAAGTATCTTTCCTAGTCATTACAAATATTGCTAGTAGCATATGTGATGCTTAAGTGATAAGATACACTACATGGCTTTCTAATGTTGTACTTGTCAACAAATCTAATGGAAAATGACGCATGTGTATTGACTACACTGATCTCAATAGGGCGTGCCCTAAAGACGCATATCCCCTTCCCAATATCGACAAACTCGTCGACAATTCCTCCGGATTCCAATTACTATCTTTTATGGATGCATACTCTAGTTACAACCAGATTCCAATGCACTCCGCCGATCAAGAAAAAAACGGCTTTTATGACTGACAAAGGTAATTACTGCTACAAAGTAATGCCTTTTGGCCTCAAAAATGCCGGAGCAACCTACTAGCGTATGATGAACAAGGTTTTTGCAAACTAGATTGGGAAGATGCTAGAGGTGTACATGGACGACATGATCATGAAAACGCCTAAAGAGGTTGATCACGTCGTCGACCTAAAAGAATTTTTCAATGAAATTCGACGCGACAATATGCGACTCAACCTCGAAAAATGCACTTTCGGAGTACGAGTAGGCAAGTTCCTCGGTTTCTACTTAACCGAGAGAGGAATTGAAGCAAATCCAGACAAGTTTCGCGCTGTCACGGAGATGCAACAACCATCATCGAGGAAGAACATCCAGCAACTTACTGGAATGCTCGCCTCATTGACGAGGTTCATATCAAAATCAGCTCAACATGTCCTTACCCTTCTTTTGTTTGCTCAAAAAGGGGATCCAGTTTGAATGGTCCTCAGAGTGCGAAGAAGCTTTGTCCCAGCTGAAACACATATTGTCTCAACTACCTGTATTAACAAGACCATCCTTCGGGGAGGTCCTCTATGTATACTTGGCAGCTACAAACGAGCCTCGTTTACGAAACCGATGAAGGGCAAAAGCCCGTTTACTTTGTGAGTAAAGCGCTTCAAGGTCCCGAGTTGAGGTACCAGAAGATTGAGAAAGTCGCGCTAGCACTGGTGGTCGCAGCTCGACGGTTGAGACAATATTTCTTAGCACATCCTATAGTAGTTCGGACAGACCAACCGATCAAACAAATCTTACATAGGTCTGACCTGGCAGGACGTATGATTAAACGGTCAGTCGAGTTGTCTGAATTCGGGATTTTGTACGAATGACGACAAGCCCTCAAAGCTCAGTGCCTGGCTGACTTTATTGCTGAAATGACTCCGGGGGCCGTTGAACCTTGTTTCAAGTGGACAGTTCACGTCGACGGATCATCTAATACAAAGGGCAGTGGCGCTGGATTACTGCTCGAGAACGAGGACGGGCTGATCATTGAGTTCTCCTTGGAATTTTCGTTCCCAACTTCCAATAACCAAGCAGAATATGAAGCATGTTTAGCGGGATTAACGCTAGCTCGAGATTTCGGAGCGATCGAGGTTAAGCTCAGAACCGATTCTCAGTTAGTGGTTTTCCAGATCAAAGGGGAATACCAGGCCAAAGACCCCATTTTACAGAAATACCTTACACTGGTGAAAGAAAAAATGAATGACTTTGTGGCTGTCGAGATCACCCACGTGCCAACGGAACAGAACACCCGAGCGGACATCCTGTCCAAACTCGCTAGCACGCGTACCTCGGGGAATAATAGATTCGTAATTTAGGAAACACTGCACAAGCCCAACATAATTTCTGTAGTCGACACCACCAACGTCGACCTGGCGGAGATCTCTCCCAGATTCTTCTTCGGAGTATCCTCTCCAAGCGTGAATGACGTGCTCGATCTAGGAGACAATTGGATGACGCCAATTAGGAAGTTCATTCAACTTGGCGAACTCCCTAAAGAGGAGAAAGAGGCCGCCAGGATTCGAAAGAAGGCATGTTCTTATTCCATTATCGAGGGTACTATGTACCGAAGAGGGTTCTCAATTCCTCTGTTGAAATGTCTCGACAGCACGGAAGCCCAGTACGCGTTGGCCAAAGTACATGAAGGGATATGCGGGCAACACCTCGGAGGTCACTCCCTTGCAAAGAAAATCCTATGAGCAGGCTATTATTGGCCAACAATGGAAGCAGACGCGAGGTCATTTGTCAAAAAGTGCAACAAGTGCTAGAAACATGGCGATCTCCACATAGCTCCTCCAACTGAGCTGACATCGCTCTCCGCCCCATGGCCCTTCACGTGGTGGGGCATCGACATCCTCAGACCATTCCCAATGGCTCCAGGACAGTTGAAGTATCTAGCCGTGGCCGTGGACTATTTCACCAAATGGGTGGAGGCAGAAGCACTGGCAAAAATAAAAGGAAAGAACTTGATCAAGTTCTTTAAGAGGTATATCCTAACCAGGTTCGGAGTTCCAGAGGTCATTGTGACCAACAATGGAATGCAGTTCGCAGATCGTGGCTTCCAAAAGACCCTAGAAGATCTTCAAATCAAGCAACATTTCACCTCGATAGAACACCCTCAAACAAACGGTCAAGCTGAGGCCGCAAACAGGGTTATTCTCTGAGGTCTCAAAGAAGGTTAGATAATGCAAAAGGAAACTGGGCAAAAGAACTTTCCCGAGTACTTTGGGCGTATCGAACAACCCCGCACTCTACAACAGGATAATCACTGTTCCGTCTCACTTATGGGACCAAAGCCGTCATTCCCGTCGAGATTGGCGAATTAAGATGGAGGACCTCGTATCCCCCACATACAGTTAAAAATTTCCAATACCTGTGAGAGGAGCTCGACCTCCTCGACAAATGTAGAGAGCTCACAGCACTGAATGAGATCGCAGTAAAACAAAGAATCGCAACAAGATATAACCGAAACTTCGTGCCCAGAGAGTTCGCGCAAGGTGATCTCGTCCTTTGGATAGCCGACGTCGGTTTAAAGAATGCCTCATAGGGGAAGCTCGCACCCAATTAGGAAGGCCCTTACCGAGTCACCACAAAGATCAATACTGGTGCCTACAACCTCGAGACAATGCAGCGAACTTGGAATGCAACCAAGTTGAAGAAATACTATAGTTGAAACACAAGTGTAATCGAAACACGAAGTGTAATTGAAGCACGAGTGTAATTGAAACACAAGTGCCAAAGCAATAAAGCACATTCAAAGTTATCAATTTGCACTTTGCTTTCGTGCAGGAGTTGTTGGAAATCCCCAAGACAAAGGACCTCAACTGTTTCTTTTCAGAAACAGAAGCTTAGAGTCAAAATAAACGGGTAACGATGTCGCTTTCTGTCTAGCCAACAGATCGACGTCCATCACCCTTTCGTCCACCTCAGACCAAGGAATCAAACCTTGGCAGAAGGGTAGAAGAAGGACCCCGTGGCTGGGTAAACCCTCCTGAGTGACGACATCACGAGCAAACAACAAAGCAAGTTAAACAAAGGTAAACATTATGCCAAAGTCAAAATTGCTTAAATAGTCAAAATTGCTTAAAATTATTATTACACCGACATGACATTATGCCAAATACAAAAGCAAAATCAGAAAACATTAAGGGTTTTGAGGAGGAGCCACTTCACTATACGAAGTCGGTACACTGAGAAGGACCTCCTTTGTTGAGGCATCAACAATCGAATTCCCCTCAATAATCCCATTCGAGGTCATCTTGGCAAAGTTGAGAGCGACACCTGGATTCAGTAATTGGACTTGGGCGATGGCGTTAGCAAATAACTCATCCCCGACCTTCAGAAACAACTCGTCCATCTCCTCCTTCTTGGCCTTCATGACCTTGTTCTCATCGGAGAGCTCTTGAGTTTCTCTGGAGAGTTGCTGAATCTCAGCATTCAACCCCTCCACTTTATGATCATGTTCGAGAGCCTCCAACTTCAAACTTTGTTCAGATTTCTCCAGATCCTTTACCTTCAGCAGGACCTTCTCGTGCTCCTCGACAAACTTCTTCTTCTCCGCTGAAAGATCCTCGAGATCCTTCGACAGCTTCAACACTGCACCCTTGGCCTTGGTAGTCTCCTTCCTGGCAGACTCAAGTTGTGCTCGGAGGTCGACCTCGAGTCCCTCCAATGACTTGATCTTCTTTTCCAAGTCAAACTTGCCTCAAAGGAGGCTAGCAAGCTTGGCCTCTAAGTGTCAGTTTTTCTCAAAGACCCAGTTGGTAAGCAACAGGTTGCGTAGCTTCCAAGTCGTGTCCTCAAAAAACAAATTCTCCTTAGCACTTTCGGAGAGTTCGTTAAAGTAAGCTTCGTCGGATGGAGGGATCATTCCCTTGACCTGGTCCGAGCTAACAACCTCGCTGCGAGACCAAACTGCGGGAACCTCGCCAGTAGAAGGAATAGTCTCTTTCCCTTTACTCGCCTTGCCGCCAATCTTCAATATCAATGAAGGGGTCGAGGTCTTTGGTGGAAGAGGCTTCAACTTCTTGGCAGGAGGTTCCTCAATACCCTTAGCAGGAGCCCGCTTCGACGATGAAGATATTTCTTCAACCACATTCGCCATTTCAGTAGGAGCCGCACCCTGATCTCAGACCGGGACAACCTCAGCGCTGACGAGAGCAAGAGACGCCCCAGAAGCTGGAAAAAGAACATGGGCAGAACCACTAGAATCCTTTTCAACCATCGGAGAAGGAGTCTTCTCGGCCACCCCTTGCTTATTCTTCTTCTTCTTCTTCTTCTTCAAGTTCGCAATATATGCCGAGCTCGCCATTGAAGCTACAAAAGCAACAAAAAAAAAGAGTTAGAAAGATAAGAAAGAAACTATCAGAAACTAGATTTCTACCAAATTACCTAAGCAATAATTTGTTGCAGTTTGATCTTTGCACCACAGAAGCCGACAGATGTCAACATATATCTTCTCAGAGACCTGCCCTCCCTTCTTATTAACGACTTGTCGAGGTTCGAATTCACGAATCCGTTTCAAACTGAACCACTCATTGTCATTGAGTTCGGAGGGTTTGTAAGTAAAATCACTCTTGTGCTGAGAAAAATGCTTGTTACTCCAGCACAGAGAAAATTTTTCCTGCCAAACATTCACCATATTCCCCTCATTGTCGGGCTCTTCCCCGAAGACGCAAACATTCTCTTTAGCAACATCACTGATGGCTTCAATCGCGAAATACTTGGACTTGAAGCCACGGTGGGAGTCCGAGAATAATTCGAAAACTTTGTCGTTTTGTTTTAAAGAGACCCACCCTTGTCACTCTGATGGGTTCTCGTTGGTCCACAGGGGGAGAATATAGCAAAAAAGACCTCGACTAGGGTTTGAAGTTTTAAATATGGACACAATAACTGAGAACCCCTAATAAACGCCCAAGCATTAGGGTGTAGTTGTGAAGGAGCTAGTTCCAGGTGGTGCAGAACTGCTATCTCAAAATCAGAGAAAGGCAACCTAAAACCCATGTCTTTAAACAGAACCTCGTACATAAAAATAGCACGTCATCTGAATAGGAGCAAATCTAGGCATCCATGTGAGGTCGACATACCTTCCAGTTTTCGAAGTTTCGAACTCCGTTCCCGACATCTAAAGAACTCAACATAAGCTGAAAGCCCTCTTTCGACGAGTAAAGAGAGCGAGTATAGAGTGCGTCTTCCGCGACCCACTCGAAGTCTTCAGCGTTTGGGGGCAGATGATAGTCGTCCCTTTGGAGAACTTTCTTTCCCATCTCCGACCTGGCCAAAGCACTGCCGGGAAAATAAGGTCGAAACCTATCAGTACTCACTATCCACTCTCCTACCTCCCTTTGATCAAAGACACGCCCAAAAGTGCATTCCAAAGCTTTTGAAACTCTCTCCATCTCTTGGGGATCCACCTGGGACACTTTTTTACCCTCATGATCTTTTTCAAAAAGCCCCGGGGGAGGATAGACTACTGGAGAAGAGCTTTCTTCCCCAGAGCTCGAAAAAGCGAAATTGCCGTTCGGCGATGAGCAACCACTATCGACACTATCGCTCCCCCTCCGAAGGGCCACCAGGAAAAGAGGAAGTGGAAAACTCATGTAGCGAAGAAGATGAGGGAAGCAAACGATTTCTCCAGAAACTCCTAGTTCGCTACCCATTTCAAAACAATGAAAGGAAAAGCAGAGAAGGGGAAATGAGAGTTACCTGTTAACAACGAAGTTTGCAGAGAAATTGGGGAAACAGAAAGCTTTATAAGCAAAACCCAAACGGTTGGGAGCGAACCACCAGAGAACAGACAAACGAACCAGTAGGTTCATGAAGAGTCACCGGAGAAGAGGAAGAAGAAGGCGAGGCAGAAAGTCTCTCAAGTTTTGCAAGACAAAGCGAAAAAGAGAATGAAAAGGGGGAATGAGTATTTATAAACCCCAGTTCTGAACCAAGCGATGCGACCCTATTTCTCCCCTCACCGCGCGATCATTGACACGTCACACCTATTAACCTACGGGGCACAGAGCAATCATGACTCGCCTCGGAACAACGCGACGCTCCAAATCTCAAAGGCGGCTGAAGCGACAGTTTGAATTTCAAAATTAAACGCTCGCGCCTAAAGGGTTGAAGGCATCTCAGTTACCCGCTCTCCAAGTTGAACTGGCAAATTCCACAACTCAACACCTCATCACCCGAGCTGCCGACTTGGGGGGCAACTGTTCTGGATGGGGCCAAGGCCCAATCCAGTCAAGCACTCGGCGAAGGCTCACTTCCGCATACAGTTAGCACGATCACTCTAAGGCAGAGAACGACGTGGCAGATCCAATGGTCCATCGATCTCCTCGCCAGCTCATTACAGCCTGACAGCGATCCAACGGTAGACCAGATCTCACGCGAGCGGTTATTCCACGATAACCGCTTCCGAACAATATATAAGGGATCTCCTTCACGATCCAGGTACACTTTCTCATTCATATTTTCACTTACCTCTTACTCCTACCTAAACTGACTTAGGCATCGGAGTCCCTACAGGTACAACCACCCCCACGCCGTCGTCGACCACCGTGAGTTCCACCGTAGCGCTTCTTCTTTGGCATCCTCTAAGTTATACTTCAGAACAAAATCAAATTTTAAAAATCAACGAAGTGCTAAAAATTTTAGCGCCAAAAACTTTTGGTTGAAATGAAAGGTTGAGGAAGATGAAAAGTTTGATCTTTCAGTGAAACTTGAAACATCAGGAAAGCATGCAAAGATTCAGAATGGAGAACCTTTGGTTGAAAGGATACATTTAATGCGAGGAATATCAAAAGTTGGAGTTTTCAGATAAAAATGTTCACGTTTTTTTTTTCCTCAGGGGGTAATTTAGGCATTGTGGTTGAACTTCTAAATGAGATCACAAAAATTAAATGTGAATGATTAGTTATCTTAATAAGGGTGAAAATAGTTGACTTTGCTTATAAACTGTAACGGAGGGAATATATCTGAAACATTTATTGCATATAGCATTTGGAAGCCATAGTCAAGATTAAATTAAATGCATAAACAGGTAAGTGGGGTCTCAAACTCAAGATCGATGGCCCTAATAATGGGGTGTCTGTGTCTTTATACACACATGTTAATTGAATTGATATAAATTTATTTGAGTAAAGGGACATTTTGGTCCTGAGGTTTTTTACCCGACCCATTTCAGTCTCTGAGAAAAATAAAGTCCTCAAATAGTCATTGACATTTACAAACGTTGGACACATTAGTCCCTCCATCTATTTTCATCCAAAAATATTAGTAACGGTGCTGACGTGGCCAGTTAAATGCACACCTGTTCTGCCACCTGTCTAATATCCAAAATGTGGCACAGTTTAGGGTCATTTTAGTCCCTTATAAAAAACAGATTCAAATAGGGACATTTTAAACACTTTTTTTAAAGGGGGTGGGGGAAGGAGACATATTATTATTTCAGTGGCACTAATGGCCATGTTACTATGGTTGTTAAACTCTCGAGTTAACTCTTAAACTCCTACGAGTTTACGATCCTAGATCACAAAAACGAGTTAACTCGCATGTAAACTCTTTTTTTCACAAACTCGTATGAGTTTAAGTAAACTCTGATAAAATCTATAAACTCTCAATTTTACTAGCGAGTTTACGAGTCTATAATTTTACATTGACTTGGCCTTAAAATGTAAATTATCGATCAATATTGTTGGCTATTTGAGTTGAATTACCTATGTGCTGCAATATATATTGGATTTATAAAGTTAATTTTACATTTTAAGTGTTATTTTGTTTTATTTTATTCAGATACGAAATAAAATGCTTGACTAAAAGTTATGAGTGTTAAGTCAAATCAGCTCTTGTTTTTTGAAAAAATTTCACTTTAGTAACTTATGTTTTTATGAATTTTTGTATGATTTGATCATTAATGTAGTATGATCTTATTTAGTACTAATGTACTAGCACACTTTATTATTGTGATTTGTTACTTTGTTTTATTATAAAGTTGGAATGTTGAACTATTGTTGTGTTGAATTGTTTTATATTATGTATATATGTCATTTATAGGTTTATTTAATATTAGACAAACTCTTATGAGTTGTCCCCAAGGGGATTTAAACTATATCTCTTGGGATTACAAGGCCAAACTCTTACCACTACACTAACACCCCATAGACAAAGATTTTAAACACTAAGAGATATTATTACGTGATAAAATGACGATGTATTTTTCCATGCTATTATTATATAATTATTAAATTACTTATTTTTAAAAACTAAGAGATATAGATGTTATTATTTATACAACGTATGTCTATGCAATAAATTATTTTCCAAATAATAGAATATTTTTTAAATATTCTCATTTCTAAACTATTATCGTGATATTTTTTTTTCTTTTATTATCATTTAAACAAAAAAGTTAAAAGTTAAAAAATTAACAAATTACTTCTTTTAGATAAACTCTATATAATACATATCTTACTCTAGTAGAATTACATAAAATGGTATTTTTTTTCAAAAACTCTATTTAATTATAATATTTTATAATATAATACAAACTAAAATAGAAAAACTATATTTAATAATATTTTAATACAAACTGTTCAGGAATAAAAACTCTGTATAATACAAACTCTGTTTAATAATATTTTTATAAATAATACATTAAATAAAAATATAAATCTTTTAAATATTATTTGTTTTTTTTTTTCTTTCCAGGAAGATAGTATTGTAGAAGGGCTAGATCACCCACACCTATAATGAAGCTGCTTCTCCACCAATGAATATAACCCTCCAACTCCAATCCCAACAACAATGATTGTCGTATTGACAATTGTTACACCACAGAGCACTGAAAAAAGTAAAATAAAGGGTGGCATTTCTATACCAATATAGCAAACATTTACGTGTTAAGAGATTTTTTGGAGAGGGAAAGAAGAGAGAAAGAAAAGGGAAAAAGAAACAGACTTTGATATCTTTAGATCAATACCCATTTGAGGTTTTCCCCAATTGAATTGAGAATATGCAGAAGCATAGTTTTGGATCAAAATCGTCATCAAAATGCACTGCTGTGTTGCCCTATCAAACCCCAAGGTTGAGGGATCACTACCTTCTTGGGAAGAAGCTTGGGCAAGGTCAATTTGGGACAACATATCTCTGCACACACAAAGCCACAGGGAAACTCTATGCCTGCAAATCAATCCCAAAGAGGAAGTTACTGTGCCAAGAGGATTATGATGATGTGTGGAGAGAGATTCAGATTATGCACCATTTGTCAGAACACCCAAATGTGGTTCAGATACAGGGAACCTATGAGGATTCTGTGTTTGTGCACCTTGTGATGGAGCTGTGTGCTGGGGGTGAGCTTTTTGATAGGATTATTCAGAAGGGGCATTACAGCGAGAGAGAGGCTGCAAAGTTGATCAAGACCATTGTTGGGGTGGTTGAGGCTTGTCACTCTCTTGGGGTCATGCATAGGGATCTCAAGCCTGAGAATTTCTTGTTTGATACCCCTGGTGAAGATGCCAAGATGAAGGCCACCGATTTTGGCCTCTCTATCTTCTACAAGCCAGGTTGATTTCTGCTTCTCTTTTTAACTTTTGGGTTTTTTTATTTTTTTTTATTTTAATAAAAGAATTTATCTTTCATTGTAATGCTTGTGATTTTAATCATTAGGAGATTCAATCTTTTTAGGTTGTTGTTGTTGAAATGAATGATGAAATTATTGTAGTTCTGTTACTAGTTAGCAATCCTTGAATATTACGGATAATCATGGTCAAATGCGGCTGATGCGACCTCAATCGCGGCCGTGTTGCGGTCGTGGAGACATAGAAAACCATGATGTTGTGGCCTAGATCTCAGTTGCTGACATTTTTTTAAAACCCCGCGTGTTAGGATTGCTTTCAAAGCGGTGATTCTTTCTTGATTTCACAGTACTGACTTTTTTTTTTTGCTGTTGTCAAAAGCATGCATGGTATCTTCTTTCACGTGCAGTTTCTTTCTGGATTTGTTTTGAATCTTCAATTTTCTGAAGCTAGCTAACTGATGGATATGTGCATGACTGCAAGAATTGGATTCCCACAATAAACTGCATACTTCTGTTTTCATGGGGTAGATTTCTTTGAATCGAATGTATTATGGTTTGTGATATATTTTGTGCTCTCCTCTGAGTTTCATCCCTTCTCGAATTAGGAGTATGATTTTATTGTCTCACTTCCTTTGCTTCAGTATTTTATATATTGGTTTTCATAATGCATATACATGTCTTGGGCAATTTTACCGGTGCATATACTATGTGCTCAACAAATTTGTGATCAATTATCTTGGCACCAGAAAACCGCCTAATAGAAAAAGAAATAGAGATGCAATAAAACAACAACAACTTAGCCTATTCCCACTACGCGGGATCCGTTAAACAGATCAATCGACACCATAAAGTCGTATCACATATTTGGTCCAAAGATAGACCATTTTACCTCTAAATCACTCTCAAGGATTTGGCCTTAGCATTCCTTGGTTTCGGCTACCTCTAACTATCGGACTACACTCTATCTAGTCTACTCTCCTTACCGGTGCTTCTACATGTCTTCTCCATACATGTCCCAACCACCTAAGACGAGATTTTGCCATCTTTTCTACCATGGGGGCTATCCCAATTTTCTCTCTTTATAGTTGTAGTTTGCGTTCTATCTTTTCATGTGTGACCAGTCATCTAACACAACATTCTCATCTCTGCGACCCTAAGTTTACTTTTTCGTTGGCTTTTTACTGCCCAACATTTGACTCTGTGCAACATTACAGGTCCTATAACTGTGTGCTAAAATTTTCCTTTAAGCTTGAGAGGTATTATTGTCGCATATCACACCCATATCATTCCTCCAATTCATCCAACCTACTTGGATTCTATATTTGACATCTCCCTCTATCTTCCCATCACTTTGTATGATGGACCCTAAATACTTAAAACACGAGACTTGTGGTATGGTATGTTCTCCAATTCTTACCTCTATGTTAGAACTTGTTTGTCCTTTGCTAAACTTGCATTGCATGTACTCTGTTTTACTTCTACTTACGCATGTTTCCAAGGCATGTTGGCATCTGCTTTACTTCTTCATCAGATGCAATTTTTCCCGTCTCATTTTAAGCATAGTTCTATTCCTTGGCCATTTATGAGTATCTATTTATTTGTGAATGTGTGGCCTATCATCACCTTATCTTTGTTTCTTTTCAGGACAAGCCTTTCATGATGTAGTTGGAAGTCCCTACTATGTTGCCCCTGAGGTATTGTGTAAGCAATATGGACCAGAAGTGGATGTATGGAGTGCTGGTGTGATCCTATACATCTTACTGAGTGGGGTCCCACCTTTTTGGGCTGGTAATGATCCTATTGTGTATTGTAATTCTCTTGGGCTTGTGCACCTCTCAAGCTTTTCTTCTCTGTATATTATTTAGTCATCTACTTCTTTTTTATTTTTTATTTATTTTTTATTTTTTATGCCTGAGCTGCAATCTCTTTTTTATTACGTTCAGAAACCGAGGCAGGAATTTTCAGACAGATTTTACATGGAGAGCTTGATTTTGCATCTGAACCATGGCCAAGTATCTCAGAAAGTGCTAAAGATTTGGTAAAACAGATGTTGGATAGGGACCCTAAGAAAAGAATCTCTGCTCATGAAGTCTTATGTGAGTTCCTTTGGTACTGATTGTAACTGGATTTTCATGTGCTGCTGGTGTATGCCAGGGCATTATAGTGTCGCAGCTTTGTGGAATATCTAATGACAATGGTGTCTGTATAATCAGGTCACCCTTGGATTGTTGATGATAAAGTTGCCCCTGACCAGCCTTTGGATTCTGCTGTATTGACACGCCTAAAGCATTTCTCAGCGATGAATAAACTTAAGAAGATGGCACTACGTGTATGTTTAGTTATCATTATACACCTCATACTTTCTGTTTGATTTCAATATTGATATTCTTTTGTCTACTTTATGTTATCAACCTGTTGAATGAGATAAGGCCATAACTTATTTATGACTTCAAAACTGTACAGTGCTTTTTTGGGGTCCATAATTAAGGATTCTGGAGAAAGTAGGATATATTTGTTCTGAACTTCTATGGGCCAATACTTAGCATATAGAGTTGCAATTCGTGGAATGCTTTTGTAATAAATAAATGTAGGATTGAGAAAGAAAGTGGTATGATGAATGTGTATTATATATAAGAAAAGGGATATGTGGCAGTTTGAAATTTTATACACAGAACTGCCAGTATCTATGAATCCATTTCTCTTATATTATCACTTTCTGCATTTTATGGATATCTTTACTTATGCAAGATTTCTGCTCAGTGTCTCTTAATATCAGCATATCAATCCAGATTGATTTTATATGATTTGTAGAGGCTCTAGCCGTTTCTTATATAGTCTAGCTTTCATTCAGTTCATGCACTTGTATTATACACTTGAAAATTATTTTCAGGTCATAGCAGAAAGACTTTCGGAGGAAGAAATCGGTGGGTTAAAAGAGTTATTCAAAATGATCGACGCGGACAACAGTGGGACAATAACTTTCGAGGAACTCAAGGATGGTTTAAAAAGTGTGGGCTCTAATCTCATGGAATCTGAAATTAAATCCCTTATGGAAGCGGTAGGTGGATTGTCATTATCAAATGTAACAGATGAGAAAGTGCTTTATTTTACCTCAAATAAGTTCTATTGTTTTTGCTTCTTTTTTGCTTCTTTTGTATATGTTGAGTGGGGTGATCATATATTGCCTTCCCCCGTGTGAACTTTCGCAGGCTGATATAGACAACAGTGGAACAATAGACTATGGTGAATTTCTCGCTGCTACATTGCACTTGAATAAGATGGAAAGAGAGGAGAATTTGGTTGCCGCTTTTGCCTATTTCGATAAAGATGGTAGTGGTTACATCACCATTGATGAGCTTCAACAGGCTTGTAAAGACTTTGGACTAGGTGAAGTACATCTGGATGATATGATCAAAGAGATTGATCAAGATAATGTAAGTTCCTTTGAATGTGTTTGCTTCATCTTCAGTACATGCTGATGGGATTGTTGTCACTCTGTTTAATTTCACTAACAACTTCATTATCGATCCCATTTTTGGTTTTCCCAATAAAGTTGATGACATTACCTGATTCTAATATATCTAAGATTACTGAAAGTGAAATATGTTTTAGCTTTCTTGATTCTTTTAGAAGTCAGCCATCGTCATTACAAATCTGTAAAGTTTAAGCAAAATATGGATATTGTTGCAAATTGTAGCTGGGTTCTCTGGATCATCACTTGAGATGTATGATCATGGGTTTTAAAATTAACTCATTACAGGAATAAAAGTCAATAATCATGTATTATGTTGTGAATTTTGAATTGTGAATCAGGTTCTATATTGGTAAATGTGGAGTTGTTTTGGATGTTCCAAAGAAAGTATCTTACTTAACCCATGCACAGTTCTCTATGGCTGAAGCTGATGAAATATAGAGACCATTAAGGGTTGCTGAGGAAGTTCTTTGTTTGGATAAATTTTATTTAGGTGATCTAGGTCCAATTTCAATTGAAATGTTGCCTTCTTATACTATCTTTGTATTTTAGTTGTTATTCCAAAGTTTTTATTTTCTTGATCTTTACTCTTTTTCCTTTTTTTTCATGCAAGTAATGGATATTGTGGAACTAGTTGACTTTAGATGAAGTTGAAAGTAGTCCTCTAATTATAATATTATTCATTCTCAATCCAGTAACAAAAAATATATGGGATCCTTCAAAGAAAAAGGGTTATCTGTCTAGAAAAATCCTGTGCTGCATGTGAATTGTTTTGTTTGTGGGTGATAAATCATATACCATGAGAAATATTCCTTATTCACTCCCATCAAAATTGTAATTTGCCTGTACTTGATCTACTCACATAATTGAAGAGGTATTCATCTATGTTTGTTCTTGGGGCAATTCTTTTAATGCTAATAATAATACTGGTTTCTTAATACTTCTACAAGTCCTTGGGATATTTGCAACACAGATTAAGTCCCAATAAGGCTTTCTTTCTGTGATATTTAATACACTGAGTAATGCTGGCAATACACTTTCTAACATTCTTTCCAACACTGTCTTAATGATTGAGTGAAATTCATGTGGATCCCACTAAATCATGTGGGTCTCATTCCCAAAGTGGTGGGGCCCACATGAATTTCACTCAATCATTGAGTGTGTTGGAAAGAGAGAGTGTTGCTAGTATTTCTCTTGATTAAAATTATCTAGGGGATACCTTTCTCTCTTATAGGTATTTCATGCATTTTCTCTCTCTTATATTGTGTGGTTTATAATCTAATTTGGTCCTAATTCTGTAATCTTTTTTTCAGGATGGGAGAATTGATTATGCAGAGTTTGTGGCGATGATGAAACAAGGTGATGCAGATGTTATGGGTAGGAGCAGAACCATGAAAGGCAATTTGAACTTCAGTATTGCAGATGCATTTGGCGTGAAGGACTCTTCTTGATATGCTAACTGAATCTTTTGTACAGTTAGGAAGAAGGAATGGTAGCAAAAATATCATAGTCTAATTTTCATAGCCACATGATTATGATCCGTTTTATATTGGAACTTTGTTTATGTTCTTGAGCAATGTTTAAATATAGTTACTTTCTTCAGAAACGTCCACTGAATGCCTTTGGCTGGATGGTAAAAAAGGAAGAAGGGTAGGTGGATGGTGCACTTTCAGCACAGAGAAGGATTGGTTGCTTAAGAGATACTGTTAGAGAGGGCTGTAAAAGACCTTGTTTTGTGATGTGAATGCTATGCTAAAAGAATGATAGAGGGTCTACACTTTGGGTCAAGATTGTGCTTAGATTTTACACCTAAAGAACTTTTTTGGCTCATACTAGTCTCTGCCTTGTAGAATGTCTTTGTTTTAAGGAACCCACTGTTATTAGGGGATTTGATGCTTTTATTGAGTTCATGGAGTATCTCTACAAGCTTAAGTTTTTTTAGACTCGTTATGCGACTAATATCCGTTCAGATGCTTAGTTACAATTAAGGTTATTTGCCTCTCACAACTAATGTGTTTTGCCGGAATCGAAATGTATTGGTTTTTTTTTTTTTTTCCCAACAATTCACAGATTTCATGCAAGTCTCAATATATTGGTTTTACTTTGATATATTTTTATCGAAATGTTCAAGACTATGTGAATTTGCATAGACAAAGTCCATACAAATATTGAAAAAAGTTTTTAAAAGTAACCTTCAGAAGTCATAGATGCCACTAATTTGAGCTTTGATAAGTTTTAGTTCTTATATATATTTTAACTTATTTTAATTTTTTACTCTTTATATTTTTCAACCGTTTGAATTTCAAGAACTCGTAATTCCAGTTGATTAAAAAAAAAATTTTATTCTTCAATTATACTAGTTAGCATCCTAAAAGTGATTGTTTAAAAAATAGAAAATATTTAATAAAAATATTGAAAAAAGTTACCTTTTGGTCCAGTTGGTAAGGATTTGGTGGGTTCAATCCCGCTGCTGATATGTGAATTTCATTAGTAGATAATATATAAGTATTTTGTAAGAGCTTTGACGCTTTTCCTGACCTGGTGAGCCACCGGACCCAACTCACCTAAATTTTTATTTATAAAAAAAAATATTTACCTTTTATGCAAAGCCTTTTATTTTAAACTTTTAATCAGTACTTTAAAAATATTTATTAAAATTAATCTTTAATTTATTAAGATATCATCAATCTTTGATAAAATCAAAATTCAATGACATAAAATTGTAGAATTCATAATCTTAAAAAATAATAAATACGGTGCTTTTACTTTTTATAATTGTATTCTTGACAACCGAAAAAAAAGTAAACAGAAAAAACGAGTAAAATAATAATAATAATAATAATAATAAATTAATTAATTAATTAATTAATAAATAAAGAATGCACCGTTGCAACGTAAAGAGTAAGTAAATAAATGGATAGGAAGAAGGAAGGAAGATAGAGACAGAGGATAGAAGTGAGAGCGTGAGAGAGGAGGTTCTCTCCGAAGTCCAAAATGGCCTCTGCAACTGCAACTGTTTCCACTTTATGCGCTTCTTTCGGTACCCATTGCATTATTTCTCAAAACACAAAACCTCAATTTTCTCAACCTTTCTTGTCTCGCTTTCCTTCTCAATCGTACGAGCTTTCTTTCCAATCCACTTTCACACCGCGCTTGCATCCCCTACCCCTCCCCAAATCCTCAGAATCTGCAGTGGCAGTGGTTGAGTCCGCGTCTGAAGCGTCGCCGCCCCAGGCCGAGTATGAACCCACCCAAATTGTCCAAACTCCAACGTGGGAGAAGGGTCTCTTCGCCGTTGTAATGGTGAGAATGTTGGGTGTGGATGTGGTGACCCATATGTTTCAATTGTTGAAAAGTTGCAAGCTTTGAGTATAATGGTTTATCCAGATTATTTTCTAAGGGTGAGGGTGGCCCAGATGAATTGCATATTTTGTGGCTACCCATGTGATTTTATCTTTTTTTTTTACGTTATAACCAATTATCTGAAACTGTTATTTGTGCAATTGTAAAGTAGCAAAACAAGTTTTGAGTAATCCGTTAGTTGACTGTGAATTTATGATTATTTTTTAGGGGAAATTGCACATGTACTTGCAAATAGTGCTATTGAAAATTAGCAATTCTTAAGTAAAATGGTTAATTCGGATGATTTTAACTGTTGTTTGTGTTTTTGGGCTATAGTTTCGAGTTCCAGTTTGTTGGGAAGGTAAATAGGTACTTGTTTTTGTTCTGGGGTTTCTGCAAATTTGTCTTCTGTTCTTGCGCTTTTGAACAATTTTTATTGTTGTTTTTGTTTAGATTGGTGGACGCCAATATATTGTTCACCCTGGGCGCTGGATTGTTGTTCAGAGGCTGAAAGGTGCTAAGGTTAACGACAGGGTACATATCTTGTTTGTTCTTTAATTTATGCCATTTGACACGTTGCAATTCTTGTTTATTTCAGTCTTTCAGCAATAGTTGTGCACCATTCATCCACATTCAGCAACATTTACTTAATTCTTGTTTATTTCAATTTTTTTTCTTCTACATTTGATTGTGATCATCACCAACTCACTGTGTCCATTTCCTCCCTAAACATTGCTGCTAAAATTGCTGCCATTTGAATGCAATGGGCGGCTGGGATCATAATTAAGTTCCAGTATAGTGTTTATGCAAGAGTGCGCAAAAACACAACTTACAGCATGCAATTTATTTGGGGTAAAATACAGTGTGTCATTTTTTTATGATGTAATTGGTTGTCATGAGAAAAATCAGTAACAATTATCTGTTAATTCGTAATCTCAAACTTTTGGCTCTCCCAGAGTATCTTGATACATAATGCTTTGTGGTGGAGAGTGAAGAAGTGGGGTTCACTTACAGATATGAGTGATTTGTGCTTCGTTCTCTTTTTCATCAGATTGGTTATCATGAAAATTTCGCTGATTATAGTTTTATGTTATTTGTCAACATTTAATTGATAATTGAGGCCCATTAATGACCTGAACCAGGGTTAGGATCTGGAATTTTGAGGGGTCAAATACAAAAGTATATTATGACAAATTAGGCCTAAAGCTGGGGAAACAAAATTATATACGAGTGGTTTGTATTTAGCAACGATCTTGCTAAAGTGATAATATTATATACGAGTGGTTAGCGGCTCGGTGATCCCTTGCTTTATTGGGGAAGTGAGGAGTAAGGAGTTATAGTCATTAATTGATAAATCCATATGCATGCACATGTACAACAATCTATGAAGTTATTTAAATCTCAACCATTGGTTTTCTAATCAACGGTCATAATTTCTCCCTTTTCCCTTTGAAGTGACTCCCTCACTTTAGCGGAGCCAAATCCAACATTTGAATATTTTGTTATTTTCAAAGCTTTTTAAAATTTTGTTGTTACATTAATTTTAGCTCTTGGGAACTGCAGATTGCCCTACATAAGGTTTTACTGGTTGGCACAGATACATCTTGCTACATTGGGAAACCAATAGTAACAAATGCCGTGGTATATGCCACAGTGGAAGAGCAGGTACACCTCCTCTCTGCTTCTCTTCTCCTGGTAGGCAGCTAGAAAAAAAACCTCTTCTACCTTGACCATTTTATTTTTAATGCAGGGTTTAGACCCCAAAGTAATTGTATTCAAATATAAAAAGAAGAAACACTATCGCAGAAATATTGGGCACAGACAGGTACTACAGCCGTTCTTCTTTTACTTATGCAATCAAATTATTCATCAAAATCTTTTTGCAATTAAAATGTCATTGTATGTGGCTTGGGAGTGGTTGGGAATTTATTCGTATGGGTGATTCAAGTACCTTCTAATTTCTAAAAGGAGCTTGGAAAATATGTGAATCCATGTTGTGTGTATGAAATGTGTGCCTGTGGGTATGTGTGTTCTTGGCCAAAAGTAAGTCATTAGTCAATAAATTGAGCAGTAATGCATAAATGACAAATTTTTAAATGCATTTACCATCCTTTGTTTTTTAATTTTCCTTTTTTTTTTCCTAGTTATTTTCTTGGTGAATTTGAACTCAACCAGGGGTGAATAATAAATCCCTGCATTGCTTTTTGTTTTTATGCTCATTGCGCCCATTGAGCTTCTGTCTCTCGTCCGGATGTCTTTCTCATTATTTGTTAACCCTGCTTTTGCATCACCATGAAAGGATTAGGAAAGGCGAATCTCTCTTAGAAATTCCATTTTGCTGTAGTTTATTGTCTCCTTTTCAAGGGAGAAAAGCAAAATGCCAATGTGAACTTGTCCTTCTAAGGGTACAATATGGTAAAACGGACCATCTGAGCTTACAAGGAACGTAGAAGCAAAATAGCAAAATTTGGTCATCTTCACTTCTTTTTTTTCTTGCCTTTGGAAGCATCTTTGGTTGAGAACCAGAAATCTCATCCCATGTCAGTCACAGTCACTTCACTCTTCTTTTTAAGGTGGCCATAATCACATCTTGGATGGTTTACCTATTATATTGAGTGGTGCAATCCATGTTATGCAGATTAACTCATTCAATGATTTATCCGAATCTGATAAAAATTCAAACAAAGTCTCACAAAATAAAACTTGCAGAGATTTGTGTTTAATTTTTAGCTTATTTCTTGAATAATTTTAAAAAAAAATTGTTTTGTCCTTGTGTTACAAATACTTGACATTGTTTATGATGTATGATGTTTGATTTGGTTTTCAACTTGTGACAGCCAAATACACGAATCCGGATAAATAGCATTATGGGCTATGAGAACTACCCAAAAGTTACTATGGACGATGTTAATTTGGAATCATGAGCATCTCCTGCACTGTACCAGTATTTGTATCTTCTTTCATCTATAATTATAAGCTATCATTTTGTCATGATTAGTTTTGCTTTAATCAGGAATGGAGTTGTTTAAATGTCTATGTAGCTACTGTATGGCATATTGTAATATTCTTTTTCGAAATACATTGCTATTTTTCCTGTCTCCAATTTTCACATGCCAACTTCCAAGTTCCAACTTCTACTATGTAGAAAGAATTGTTACATTTTCAGTTTGTGTTTGTTACATTTTCAGTTCTCTTTACCTTCCATAGAATAAATTAAATTTTCAAAATTTTAAGCTTCAACAACTCTATCCTCGGAGTAATATCATTCTCCCTTTTTTTGGGGGGGATCTCATACCAACCATTCGACTATACGATCTTTCGATTCTTCGTTTTTTCCCTTTTTCCCTAGAACTTCAATTCCCTAAGAACTGTTGCTAGTATTGTTTTCGCTTCAGTATTTAGCATCCTTTTGGTAAGGAATAAAAAGGGGTAGTTAGGGCTTTTGATTTTATGTAACCCTTTCAAGTTTCAGCATTTGGGTTCCTGTGCCTTCCTCATCTGTGAATCACGTGCACTCCTCTTCCATTTCTGCTCCCCTCTTCTGCAAAATTAGGGTTCATAGGTTTGGGGCCAATTCTTCTTTCAATTTGGAGCCAACAAACTGCATAGTTCACAATTTCATTTCTCTCCATTTTATTGGATTTTTCAATCTTCCAAACAAATTGAATTTGGCAACGGCATTTTCAATATGGAATTTCAGCATCTTGATCAGTAATATATTTTCCAAGTTGCTGATCTATAATCTTCTACTTCTTCCTCTTTCTCTCTCCCAATCCTTAACTGTAAATATGCTTAAATTTTGTGGCCAGTTTCCAGTAAAAGATCTCGTGTCTATTTTTTAACATTATAAAAGATCTTCTATTTTTTAGGAGCTTTCTCCTCAGCTGAATTTCTAGCTTGTTTTAAGGAACTTCATCCATTAAAGCATTCCCACAAGCTTCAGTTTCACTTTGCTAGAAAAATTCCACTCTTTGTAGCTAATGCAAGTAGCAGTATGGTTCTGCAGCTCAACCTTAATAAGCAACATACCAGCCTATTCCTCCCTCCCCCTTTTCTTATTCAAAACACACTATTTGAAATCAGTAAGCAATTTGATTTGATAAGTGAGGTAGCTTCCTTTGGAGCATCTTGATAATCATTAAGTACAGTGGATTGCATTCGTTTTTATGGAGTCCAAATTAAAGCTTCACAAGTAAACCATCTTAGTTTGCCCGCAGTTGAAATCTCTCCATCTTAGAACTTCAAAACTATATTGGGAAAAACTCAAATCCCACATTACCTAGAGATAAGGCATCGAAGGAGTTCATAAGTAAACCATCTTAGTTTCACAAGTAAACCATCCTAGAGATAAAGCTTCACAAGTAAACCATCTTAGTTTGCCCGCAGTTGAAATCTCTCCATCTTAGAACTTCAAAACTATATTGGGAAAAACTCAAATCCCACATTACCTAGAGATAAGGCATCGAAGGAGTTCATAAGCCCAAAATCCTAATGCTCTATATCATGGACCTTCTCAGATTCAGCTAGAATGTCATGAGTGATGCCATCCTTGATTGTACCTTGTTTTCCTCTGACACTGCTGCACCAATCTGTTCTAGTTGATAAGTAGAGGGAGAGTTAGAGTTTACACTTCTGCAATCTGTTATTTTTTTCAGATCACAACCGTTCAAAATTTTACTACTTAATCTAATGGACCAGAATGGTTCTTGACGCCCTAGATGGAAATAGGCTAAATTATGCTTTTGGTCCCTTATGTTTATTTTAGGTTTCGGTTTGGTCCCTTATGTATTAAAAGTTTCGACGTGGTCCGTTATTTGTAAAACGTGGTCCCTCTTTTTTTTTTTTTGAATTGGTCTCTTATGTTATAAATATTATACCAATGTGGTCTATTTTTTTTTTTTTATAAAAAATGAGACCACATTGGTATAATATTTGTAACATAAGGGACCAATTTAAAACTTTTAATACATAAGGGACCAAACTGAAACCTAGAATAAAGATATAAAGATAAGGGACTAATTCAGAACTTTTACTAGATAAAGGATTAAACTGAAACCTAAAATAAAGATAAGGGACCAAAAACATAATTTAGCCGACGGAAATATTACACCCCAAACATGCGAAAAGATAATGGGAGAAATTCAAGCGATTCCAAATAAAATCTAAACTCTGGTTAGTAAGAAAGGAAGTTCAATGTACATACGTAAACAGTTAACTTTTACTATACTAAATTCCCAAATAAGTTGAAAAATATAGTAAGCAGTAGGCAGCACATCAATCAGCTCCCCCATAACCTTCATAATTATTATAATAACAATTTCTTATAATTTAACTTTTTTTTACCGACATTTGTTCACCTTAGATAATCAACCATACCTAAATTAGGCTCCTTATCTAGACAAATGTATTGTCATATACATTTTTGGATTTTTCTCCCTTTTTTTATAATGACATTATTATAAAATGTGATTGGTTCAAAAGTCATGTTAAATTACTTCCGACTTTATATAAACCAGTAAATGAGTTGATACTGACGGCTTCACAAGTGGAAATTTTAATCTGGTCTAGATAGAACCCAACCAATTTTGGCTTATTCTGTATGTAATGTAATACTACTCCGGTCTTATTTATAAGCAACAAACATTTTTTTAGGTTTATTGAATAACTCATGTATCTGATCATAGACTAGATACATGGGTTATTCAATAAACCTAAAAAGGTATTTGTGCTTATAAATGAGACCGGAGGGATATCGCAAGTAATGGTTTGAAACTACAATAGAGTACGATGTTCGCTGACTTCACAGACAGCTCGTTGCAACCTCAAGAATATGAATCAGTAAATGTTAGCGCATCAAGTAGGACAATATCATCAAGGTTCAATCTAATGACGGGAAGAGTGATAGTTGAAATTCTCTATTATATCTTGTAACGGATGGATAAACAAACAATAGTACAAAGTAAATGTCAGTTCCTATGTGGTGCAAGGCAGATTTGACTACAACATCGCTAAACATTCACCGTTACGAGCAACTTAAAGTGCTCCACCAAAGCCTCGTGAGCCGTAGCTAGACTAGCTGTGTAGATTGATCATCACTAGCTAACTCTGCCTGCCCTCACTCTCTCCACCTGATCAATCAGAAAGAGAAAAAAAGAGGCCCCACGGTAGAAAATAATACGGAGCATTTGCCACTGTTTAAATTAATAATAATAATGCATCCATTTTCATCGATATCTTGTTAATTATGATCCTCTCTGACCACTGTCTTCTCCACACTCTAATTTAATACGATCAAGTAACGCGCCTTTGACAAATGGATTAAGCAAGCTGTGCCAGCACAACTTCATTCGTATACTCGCTTCCTCTTCAAAAGCGTCGGAAGTATAGAAACAAAACCAATGAGGAAAAGCACTGATAATGTCTTGAAATCATATAGGTCCTTCACTGACTTTAGATCCCCAAGAGCAAGGCCAGCCTGGTTAAACGACAATGGAGACATTAAGAGTATAGTAAAAAACGACAATGGAGACGTTAAGAGTATAGTAAAAGAAACACAGCTACCACAGAAGTTTGACAAACCATAATAGAAGATATTTAGCCTCTTCACAGAATTATGAAAAATGAAATTTCATGATGGATAAAATCAAAACAACACCACCAACAAAATCCTTTCCCACCGAGTGAGATCAGCTACATGGATCAAATGATGTCATAATATATTGTCATGAACCGTATATTATGATAGATGCTTTAAATCTAGATCTCTTCTAATAATTACCCTATACCTTTCCTTGGTCTCCTTCCACCTCTCAACCCTCGGGACTATTCTCCATCACTCCATGTAATTTACCCTCCTTAATGGTTTTTATAAGTCTTCACACATATTCAAATCATCTAAGACGTGCCATTTTTTTATAATGGGAGCTACACCGATGATTTCATTTTTAATGATATATTGTCTTGTGTACTCACACATCCATCACAATATTTTTATCTATGTAGCATTGAACTTACTTCTTGCTGGCTTTTTATTGCCTAGCATTTAGTCTCATTCAACACTAAGTCTTATAACTATACAGATAAACTTTTCTTTAGCTTGAGTGATACTTTTCTTTCACAAATTACACCTGAAATTTTCCTCCATTCTATTCCCCCTACTTGGATCCTATGGTTGACATCTCCCCATCATTTTGTATGAGGTATTTCAACTATGAGACTTGTGTTAACTTGTGGTACAGTATATTTTTCAATTTTCACCACTAAAGCTAGAATTGTGTGCCTCTTCATAACCTTGCATTTCAATTCATATACTCTTTTTTACTTCAACTAAGCAAAAACCATGCGCTTCCAAAGGTTTGTCTCCATATCTCTAACTTTCCGCTTATTTCTTCTCTCAAAATTCCAAATAAGACTAGATCATCCCTAAACAATATGTACCGTGATACCATCTCTTGAATATGCTCAGTAAGCACATCTAGAACTAAAAGGAAGGGGTAAGAACTTAAAGTGGATCCCTGGTGCAAACCATACTAGTATGGCACCAGCAATGGAACCATACTAAAATCAAAATATGACATACAAGTGAAAATTGCGAAAACCATACTAATATATGATCAACATCAAACCAGCACACAATGATCAGAAAAATACAATATATATACAAAGAATGGAACCGTTCTTATCACTTCAATTACCAAATCCAGTTAAATAACTGAAAGCAAAGGGACAACACAAAGTGCATTCGAAACGGATGCCAAAAATAAAAAAAATAAAAAAGAAGGCATAGATGTTGTTCTCTCAAGGTAAAGTATTCTTAGGAAAATCTGCAATAAGTAGTGGAGGAATCCTCAACCAGCTTAGTACTACTCTTCATGATCACAAGAAAAAGGCATTCTATAACATATTCATACAACTTGACCAACGCCTTTCAATTTATACTTTACCAGCATTTCTCATTTTCCTTCAAGATCAACACTGCAATTTTGCCAAGGGTCTTGAAACCAAGATGAACAACCCCATATTCTCCTTGAGAACTCATATTTTCTATCACATTTACAGTTCTTTCTTAATTTTATTTTAGTCTACTTGTTCAGATAAGTAAACATAAAAGCATCATCTGTTCTTCTCAAATATTTGCATACTTGAACAAAAATTACTTTCAATACAAATAACACTGAACTGTTTCCTTTAAAAAAATTGTATTTCAGGATAAACAGATCAAATTCACAAAACTCCTGACATTTGTATTAAAAAAAAAAAAACTGCTTAGTTGTCATTTGCAAAGCTTACGAACTAGGAAATTATCGTAATTCCTTAGTCATTTGAGGATCAATGTTGCTCAACATAAGTTTATGATCATCCAATAAATGTTGTAAAACAATCACAAAGACCATTCATCGCTCTCTTCTTCGTTGTTTCTCTTTAAGTAAGAAGAGAAGACACTCATCTTATACTTCAAAAAAAGTTCCAAATGTATACTCAAATAGGCAACAATAATAAGGCATACAATATAATTAAGGCATGCAATAAGAGACTAATTAAAATGAAGTGAAAACACAAAATAATTCAAGCATACAACATAAACACTTGGATTAGCAAATGTCAAGTTCATAGAAAATAGGAAAGAATGAGCATATTGTAAAATAACAGTAAGATAGGCACAAAAGCTTACTCTGACAGTGATATAAGAGGCTGGAATAAGACCAACCAATGTTGCCAAAAAGAATATATGAAATGGTACATCAACAATTGGAGATGCCAAATTGATGAAAAGATTTGGCAAAGTTGGGGTTATCCTCAGAAAAAGCATGTAATTCAGCAGCTTATCCCTACGCTTTGCTATCTGATTTAACCCCAAAAAAGAAAAATCAGGTTAGCACTTAACACAGTCAATCAATGCCATAATATTTCTACCAGCATAATTTCCAGCTAAACATCAAAGAAAGGTGCGGAAAAAAAAAAACACAAACCTCTGCTTGGAAAAACCTTAACTTTTCAGGCCACAACCAAGTAACTAAAGGCCTCCCAATTAACTTAGACAAAAAGAAGCATGAAGATGCTCCAGCAGTGGCATTGAAAACAACCAACATTATTCCTCTAACAACTCCAAAAAGAGCCCCAGCTAACAATGACATGAAGATTGTTCCTGGAATCATAAAAGTCTGCATGAAGATGTAGGTGGAGCAGTAACCAAGAATGAACTGTGCTGGGTGGTTTTCCGCATACGTTGAAAATTGATCTCTGCAGAACCCAAAAAGAAAAAAGAAAAAATAAAAACACTGCAACCAGAGATAGATCGAAACAAAGCACGCATTTTTATTGCCACTGAAAGAAGAACCAAACGAGAAAAAAACAACTATACATAATAAACGCATATTAGAACTAAAAGAACTCAAAATATTTGATTGGAACAAAAGAATGATGTCAAATAATCATTAAAAAGGAATAAAGAATGGAATTTAAAGAAAACCTAAGGGAAAAAGGAGAAGGTACTTGAGTGTGCGAAGATCGGAGAGGGTGCGGGGCAATTTGAGGTTGGCGGAGGTGGAGGCGGGCATGGTGTGGTAAATGCAGAAGAGACCGGTGGAGAAGACGAAGAAGACGGCGACGGCAACGGCGAATTCCCACGTGTTGAGTGGGAACCTTTCCGATTTGGGCTTCTTGGAGGAGGGAGAATCGTCCTCGGGCTCCATGCCGCTCTCTTCGTCCCTCACCGCCGTCAAGTTCCTCGGTGCCGCCATCGTCGGCACGGTGGATCCGATCCAATCACCGCGATACCATGGAAGATCTTTAGGCGAGTGATTATTGAATCGAAATTTTCAATGAGCTGAGATTTTATATTTGTTTTTGAGATGTTTTTATTTCATTTGATTTGGTGGCGGAAGAGAGGGTGGTGGATGATGCTTCAGCGAAATTTAGCTGCAATGTATTTGTCAGAGAGAGAGAGAGAGAGAGAAGGATCTACCGGTCTTTGAAGAACTTACGAAGAAGAAGAAGAGGAAGAAGCAGAAGAATGAAAATTTATTTTATGGATACTTTTATAATTGTTATTACAGCATTTTATTTTAAACGGCAGAATAAATAATAAATAAATAGATAAATAAATTAGTAAATAAATTAGTAAATAAATTGAGAAGATGGGTAATGATAACGAGGCAATGCATAACATGCACTAGCAAAGATGTGGTGCATCAGTGCACCTCATATCAATTGAATGATCCTTTTTTTTAAAAAAATCAAACGGTCAAAATTAAATGACCGAGTATAGGGCAAAATTGTCCAAAAGAAAGAGCCTCTCCACTCCACCTCGTGTTCCCATGTCTCCTCTCCCCTCTCCTTGCAGCTACTTCAAGCAAGCAGAACCACTGTCATTCACCTCCCATCCATCACTGCCTTTTACCCCGAGTTACTGTCGTCTGTCCACTCTAGTCGCACAAATCTATCAAGTCGCAGACCACAACCATCTGCGATCCACTGCAATACCGCCATCACTGCCACCCTTCCTCAGCTTCGCAACTCCCTAACTTCTCCTTTGCTCACTGGCGACTAACAATCTTGCCCTCCCAAACGGGTAACTTCTTCGCGAAAGAACCAACAAACTCTGCCACCAATACGACCTCTCGCTAGAATCACCATTTTCGCCCCATTGCGGTCTACACACCACCGCTCAACCACCCTCAATTGATTCCCCCTCACACTATTCACACGAAACAACACCTCTTCTCCATACATTCGCGCCAAACCCACAACAGACAATATCACCTGTCTTTTGAGACTGTCGTCGAGTCGTTTTCGCAACTGTCGTCTTCGTTCGCAATCTCACCGCATCTACTCTTGCGCCCTCCCTCCTCACACACCATCGTCCCTGTACATCTTGAGGGTTTGGGATTTGAGGATTCATAATTTTTCTGGTTCTAGATTGTTCTATAACTTCTGTTAAATCAAATCTACTGTAACTTTTTTGTGTTGGGGGAGGGGAGGGGTGACAGAGGGAGGGCAGTGGAGAGATGGGGTATTTAAGAGTGGCCAAGTTCATAATTAAAAGCAAGGGGTATTTTCCCTTTCTATCCTCTAAGTCTACTAGTGGACTACACTCAAAGTAGTCCACTATATAAGCGCCCTGATAATGAAAGAGAAGAAGAAATAAGTGATTATTCTCTCTCTCCTTACTGTTATTCCATGTTCTCTCCACTTTCTCTCACTTCCCACACTTGTTTTCTCTACTGAGGATCCAAGTTGATTCAGGTACCATGTATGTGAGAATACTATTTTACTTAGACATTTGCATGAGAAACAAAATAATGATATAATCTTGCTTAAAAGAAAAAAATAGTGTTTTTTTAACAAAAGAGAGCTAGAGCTTCAAGAAAAAATAACTAAAAACTATGACAAAATGTTATAGAAGAGGCCCTAGCCAAAAGAGAAACAAAAATAAATTTTGGGGAACAATAAAAAATCTTGCAAGGAATACTCATAGCTACCCTAGACTTTGTTAGAGTGTCTACCATTTGATCGGCTTCTCACAGTATATGCACCCACTTAATATGAGCATGTTCATCATATATCCTCCCTGATGGCCTCCACTAAATTGTAACAAGGATGTAAAGAATCATATCTTTTGTTTAGTGAGAATATTAATCATTGAATAAGACTCAACTCGATAAGCACTCAGATTCCAATAGAGATACCCATTGCCTCCACTCAAATTTCATGCTTTCTGATTTGGGGCATTAGCCCACCTTAAAAAAAAGATGTGTTCTGCCTGCTAATTATGAGCTCAAACAATGCTAGAAGTTGGACCTTGTGCATAGATAATATATCACTCATGAGAAACACTAACAATACACTCGTTTAGACACATTCTTTAACACACACTTAATGATTGGTTCAATTTTTAAAAATTCAGCACATTTTTTAAAATGTGGCCAATTTATGAGACAATAATATTATAGTTTTTAAAAAAGTGAATTAATTATAAAGTGTGTGTTCAAGGAACATGTTGCTAGCATTTCTCATCTCTTATAAGGAATGAGAACACATGAGCATTGACACACTTAGGGCTTGTTTGCTTTGCAAAAATGTTTTTGTTTTTATTTTCTCTTTTCACTTTTAATTGCAAAATTGTCTCTTGTTTTCACTCTCTTTCCCTTTTCAAAAAATTTCCAGAAAATAGTGTTTTTTTTGTTTTCACTATTTCCTATACAAAATTTTTAAAAACATGATGTAAAGTGAAAATAAGAAACTATTTTACAATTAAAAATGAAAACATAAAATAAAAAAAAAAATTTGGAAAGCAAACACACCCTCAACATTTCTAGATGTGATACTCATAACAATAACTTAGAATAAGAGACCCAATTTTAAAGATAGAATAATTAATAGAAGATTATTTATTAACAAAAAAAAGTATAGACATTTATTTGTTTAGTTCTAAAAGGTTTCAAAAATATAATATTATTTTAATAATGATTTATAGATATTTTATTATGTTTAATATAAAAATATTTACAAAATGAGAAAAAATGTGAATATTGAGTATGAAAGAGAGAATATTCAGCCGTTGTTTCATTTTCGAAGATTATATTCAGAGGAATGTGGATACTTGCACCCATTTGCAAATTTGCAAATTGTTCTTTAGTGTTGAGTCATGAATGGCATGCACATGTCCACGTCATACAAAAAGCAAAATGGCAACATTTGTAATATGCAAGGGATTATGTTTATTTTTAATTAGTTTCAAATTTTGTGAATAAAATTATAATATATATTTATGTTGAATAAAAATAAGGTTTAATTACTCTGTAGGTTCCTGAACTATTTAAAAATTTTTAAATAGGTCATTGAACTATAAAAATTTATAATTGGGTCCCTAAACTTTTTAATAAATTGTAATTAGGTCCCTGTATTTTAATTGGGACCCCAAACTTTTAAATAATTTATAATTAGGTCCTTAAACTTTTAAATAATTTGTAATCGAGTCCCTGAATGCATCAACCTAAATACAAATTTACTAAAAGTTCAGGGACCTAGTTACAACTTATATAAAATTTCAGGGACGTAATTACAAGTTATTTAAAATGTTTTAACATGCAGAGACTCAATTACGAAATATTGAAAAGTTCAAGGACTCAATTACAAATTTTTTTAGTTCAGAGACCTATTTAAAAATTTTCAAATAGTTCAGGGGCCTGCAGGATAATTAAACCTAAAAATAAATACACTTATACTAGTATGCTCTAATAAAACTTACCTCTTTGACTTAAAAAAACAAACTTACCTATTTTTTAATGATGGACACCATTTGCTAACTGATTAGAGCGTTATTACTGTGAAATTTTTTAAGAGTTTGAGGATTATGTACCAACAATAAAACTTCTTTACAGAGTCATACAATCTAGTTCGAACTGAGAAAAAATGTTTATATTGAACTCAAATTGAGTTTCGAGTCGAATCAATTCTTAATGAGTCGAGCCGAGCTGAACTAAGTTCGACTCACTTCAATTCATTTTTAGCCCTAATAATACTTTCTAAATTTTTTTAACAAACATCTAGATGATAAAATCTAATTGATTGATTGTGTAAAAAGAATTTACATTATAGGTACATACCCCTTGGACTCAATTCTTAAGCTTTTCTAGTCCAGAAACTTCCTTTTTTTTGGTCAACGTTCAAAACTTTGTTTAAATGAATCTCAGTTGACCAGTGGTTACTGGTTGAGAATTGTTAAATGTACCCATTATTTTGCTGCATACACTAAATGTTTGACAAAAGTACCCTTGAGTAAAATGCAAATAAGAAAAATTAACACAAATAAGCTATTTGTGCATGTATAAAATTTTAAAAAATAATACGAGCGAGGTATACAGAAATGTATAACCCGCACAAATTAGCTATTTGCGCGTGTGTTTTTTCTAAAATTTTGTACACGCGCAAATAGCTTATTTGCACGTGGTATACAAAAATGTATATCACCTACGCAAATAAGCTATTTGCGCGTGTTAAAAAATTTGAATTCTGACGCGCAAATAAGCTATTTGCGCAGTGTAAAAATTTAATTTTTTTTACCCTGCGCAAATAGATTTGCGTGTGTTGAAAAAATTTGAACACGCGCAGATAAGTTATTTGCGCAGTGTAAAAAATTTTGAATTTTTACACTGCACAAATAGTTTATTTGCGAGTGTAAGAAAAAAAAATTATTCACAAATTGGCAATTTGTGAGTGGGACAGAGAACTGAAAAAAAATAACGTAATGTTACATGCGCAAACATATATGTCAATCACCCCGCAAAACACTCAATCACCCTGACAACAAATTGACAATAATATTGACGCAGGTCAAACCGGTTTGCATATCAAAGCACGCAAAGCTCAAACTTCTGAGCTTTTTTTCATCGTGACAACAAAGCACGCAAACCTCTATTTCACTAGCAAATATCATATTTACGAGTGTTGGCACAAATATACTATTTGCGCGTGTTGAAAATTTTCTGAAGGGCATTTTTATCAACCTTTTGTAATTATTGGGTGTACCCAACAAAATGGTGAGTACATTTAACAATTTCCTTACTAGTTTTGTCTTGGGAGATTGGGCGGCCCATTTTGCCCAGCCAATCTCTTGCTATGGGTCTGATCTAGGGAAACATATTTTTGTTTGGACCAACAAGACAAATAGGGCTTTGTTATCCAAGAGCACCTCCGAACATTGTTTTAAAATCCGGATCGAACCGACCGGTTCAACCCATTGAATTGGAAACTGGCCAGTTCGACGGTTGGTTCAACCCCAATTAAACCACAGATTGGTTAAATCGCTCAGAGCCGAGTTGAACCGAATTGAACCACGATTAAACCGTTTTGAACCGCTAACTAAACTGGGTTAAACCATTTGAAATGATTTTTTTAAAATTTTTATTTACTTTTTCCCCAATTTTAATATTTTTTATTATTTATTTATTTATTAGTTATCCAGTCCAACTGTGATTAAATCGAATAGACCAATTGAACCATGACCCAAAGGTATCACTAGGTCGATATCCGATCCCATTTTTAAAACATTCTCCAAAGGTGCGTTCGTAAGACGTTCGTAAATTTAAGAACGAGTTTTTGAATGGTTTGCAGTTGGATTTCGCTACGTGAATGACAGCGTGACGAACCAGTTCGCCCAGGAGCAACGCGTCCTCGAATAATAATAATAATATTAATAATACTAATAATAATAAAATGGGATTAAAACTTAAAATGGGACCATCGGCCTGTTTGAAAGTTAATTGAGTCCAAATGAATTAATAAATTAATTTAGGTACTATTTAAGATAATTGAATTAATAAATTAGGTATTATATTTAAAATAAATAAATTAATAATTTAAGTTGAAAGAAAATAAAATACAAATAAAAAAATATAAAAGTGAGATAAGTGGTGGGACCTATTTTGAGTTCCTGAGAGTTCACCATTGGAATAAAAAATGTGGATTGCTTAAAAATGATGTGGCATGACATAGCCCACTTAAGCAACCCAACTATGGTTCACCATTGGAGATGCTCTAAGCCTCCCCCTTTAATTTTGTCACCTCTCATCCTCTTTAAAAATATTATTTTGCCGCCTATTTTTCTCTATTGCGCATCCCTGTTTTTCTGTGTTTTCATATTTCTCGTCACCTTGTTAACGAGGGTTCATGCCAACTTGTTGACAAAAATCATCATCAACTTGTTAACGAAAATTCTCGTCAACAAGTTGATGAGCATGTTACGAATATGAGAGAGCTACCATTAACACGCTTATCAACTTGTTGACGAGGGATTTCGTCAACTTGTTGATGAAATCCCTCGTCAACAAGTTGATGAGTGTGTTATGAATACGAGAGGGCTACCATTAACACAGACATCAACTTGTTGACGAAAAGCCTCGTCAACAAGTTGACGTGAAGTTCAAATTTCCAGGGAAAAAAAGCAAGGACGATGGGGTTAGGAAAATTAAGTAGGGATAATTAGGTCTTCTCAAGAAGGAGGTGGGAAAATTAAATGGGGGATGTTTAGATAACAGGGCCCCAAAAATATTGTTCTGTTAGTTCCTTCCTGAAAAAACTGAGTTTGTGCCTCCACAACTTGGGGCAATTTCATGGGCCTTGATGTGTGGACACAACAGATTAGCCTTTGGGCTCTGTACTATATGGATACAAGTCACGTAATCTTTGGCAAAAAAAAAAGAAAAAGAACGGTACCCCAAAAAGGCCATTATTAAATGCACCCCAACGTATTGAGTACACCTTAAATTAACGAATTCTCCCAAATGCCCCTATTCAAAATCTTAGTATAGGAAATTTATAATTTTCGGAATGCAAAAAAAAAAAAAATCTTACCAAAAATTCGAATTTCCGATATACAAAAGAAAACAAATTTGTGTACCGGAAATTCGAATTTTCGGTAAACAAAAAAAAAATTGTGTACCGTTCCTGTAACACCCGTATTCTTGCGATACGTTATTTAACGTTATTATATTAAAAATTGTATTAATTATGTTATTATAAGCAGTGTCTTGTTTGATAAGTAAGTGAGTGAATTAAATCAAGATAAAATTTAATTTAAGAATTTATATTCATATTTCAAAATTTGTCGAATAATTCTTATAAATATTCGCCATATTCTGGATTGCCGGGTAAATTTTTTATCTGCAATAAAATTTGAAACGAATTCCGATTTCGATAAATATCGAATCGTAACTTGTTATGACAATGTTTGAGTGTTTTCAATTGTTTTTTTTATTATTTATGAATTAATTATTATCACGCGGTAAATTAATTTCTAAGTGAACGCAATTACTTGACGCCGTAATTTTTAGGACACAAAAACTTTAAAATTAGTATTTATTCTTGAGTAGAATGATTAGGTGTCAAGTTTTTTTTTTGGATCAGTTTTAAATATCCAATTAGGATTGATAGGTGTCATTAATCTATGGTTAAAAAAAAATCTTCTAAAATTTGTTTTCAGCCAAGTAAAAAGGCTTGTAAAAAAATTATATTATAAACAATTTTTTTTTCCTCCTCTCTTATAACCTCAACAGGTCGAAGCCCCTGTTCTTTTACTTTCTCTTTCTTTTCTTTTTTTTTTTCATTTTGCAAGAGTTTGGGTGAAGTTGGAAGCCAAGCAATTTTTTTTTCCTCCCCTTGCATCTGAACGTGAGTTCCTTTCTTTTAACACCACCTTTTCTTCTATTTTTCAGCTCCTAAACAGTATTAACACCTTGATCAAGAAAATAGAAATTTTGAAAACTTTATGTTCTGGAAGTGTTTGAAGATTTGGTATATTTTTTTTTTATTTAAGGCTTGGTTTTGAAGAATTGAAAGTTCATAGGAGAGGAATTAGTAGGAGTATGCTAAGTTTTGGTGGATTTGGATAATTTTAAAAAAAAAACTTGCACTTGGTTATGTGAGAGGGAGGCCGAGAGCTATTGATAAAATGGGAAAGAAAAATTTGTTGTTTTATCTTTTATTAAGTGTGTTTAATAGTTGTTCAAGTGCTGGAAATTTTGAAAAAAAAATAAATTTTTGGTCTTTGAAATAAATAGTTTTATCTTTGCTTATTACCTTAAATGCAAGTATTTGTTAAAAAGAAATTTTGGTTGAGCAACTAGGGGTTGAGAGTAAACCACGACCTAGGAAATCTTTTTGGGTTAACTAGAACTGTACTAAGCTTGATATGTTTTTAGGACTCCAAAGAATTGTTCGTGCTGAATCGGTGCATCGTGCCTAGACACGTGATTTTTTTTTTTGGTAAGGGAAACTTCTAGATATAAATAGGAATGGACTCTGGTATACTGAAATGTGTTTTATGTTCATGAACTATGTGTTTGATGTTTAATATGGTTGAAGTTGTTTGAACTTGCTGAGTTATTGTGCTTCTGAGTTGTTGGACTGTTGAATTAATTATGTGAATATATGCTTGATTGATGTATATTGTTGGTGTTGTTGGATAACTTAATAATTATTTAATGTTGGGTAATTAAATATTTATTGATTTATGCCTTGTTGAAATATCATACACCATGGTATGTTCATTGGGGTGGTTAAAGGCATCGTTGCGTCGTGTCTTGTTGGTAACGTCGACCTGAATATCCTGGGTGATGGATTGCCCATGGCCAAAGGAATTCAAGGAACGCCGTTAAATTTTACCATCGCAGGGGAAAGTGTCGGTCTGGTACGTACAGCTCGATATGACCTTCGTGTATGGATTCCGGAATTAAAACTGCATTGACATATAGTTGCGTCAATAGGATCTTGGGTGCATCCTTGTTGTTGTTATGAATGTTGTTGACCTGAATGTATATGTTTTGAAGAAGGTGGTTATATCTTATAATATGTCTGAATATTATAATTGGTTGTTGTACCTGTTATTTGTAATATCTGCTTATTTTTAAGAAGTTGACCCTTGCCCGTGGTTCTTTCAATCAATGATTGTAACCCAGCTGATGGAGAAGACATATGTGATACCGGCGATGAGGACGTCGCCCGGCGTGACGCTTGAGTTTACGGGCGAGAGCGGCCCGGCATGGAGATTTGACCCGGCTCCGTGGTTAAATCTGATGGGGATATTGTAGGAGTTACTACGGTTGCAGGATTAGCCACGTGGAGAGAGATATATTGCGGGGCGGTAAGCTTTCCGGTTCGGTGATGCAGATTGTCGAGGGATGGCTAGCGTCCACAGCGAGACCAGGTTGTTCCTCTGATGGCTACTATTCCTCGATTGAGCCTACGGGATTCCACGCAGACCACCCTACGAGAGGCATCGGTTTCTTTGGATCTTGGAGTTGGTAGGACCCGTTCATATGGGTATCGGATCTCGAGGTTGGGATGCGAGAGCATCCACCTCGCGCACAGTGGTTGATGCACGTATACCCACAGCAGACCCTACCCCAGCTCCGAAGATTTCCCCGACTCTTCCCATACCTCCTAGGGTATCTACTCCTCTGGCAGACTCACATCCAGTTTTCCCTAGTTGTGGTGCGACAGGTTGCTGGGGCACAGGCGGGATTGGTGATGTGTATGAGGTGAGGCCCCGGGTGGTACCCACTCCAGTCCCAGGGATTGATCTGACGGGCGATGATGATGGTGATGATGATGATGATTTTGAGGATGAGGAGATGGCGGAGGAGGAACCCTCTGAGTTCTACGGTAGCGATTAGTAGTTGTTTGGATGCGACTTATGTGATATACTTATATATATATATATATGTACTCTTTTGGTGGCCAGTCCATAGTTATTTGGTTAGTAGTTTGCAGTATGTCTCGAGGACTTACCTTTGTAGCAGCTTCCTGCGTGAGTGTCTGTCAGGAGTACCTCTAAGGTATGAGTACTCTTGATAGGGTATTCATGCATTAGGTGTATTCCTACTTGTGCATATTTCTTTATCGTTTTTTTTGTGTGAGAAAAACTTGGTAGTTGTACTCTTCTGAAAATTATATATATGTATATATTCAATTATATTTTGTCTTTTGCATGACAGGACTCCATAATGATTTCAAAAACACTATTGATACTCTGATCATGTTTGAAAAAGGCTTTTGTAAAAAAAAATTACTGTATTTTCCAAAAGACAAGACGAGTATTATTTTGAAACTTCACCGCATATAGAGTTTTTTAAATTAGTAGCGCTCCGGAAACGGGGTGTTACAATAGTGGTATCAGAGCCGTTCGATTCTAACCGGACTGTGAGTAGGGAACATTAGGCTAGTCACCGTGTCGGGTTTGTTTTGTCAGGTAGTTGGTTGTGTTGTTGTGGATATTGTTTGATGAGTGAAGCAACTTGTTTGAAATTATTTGAATTGTTTCTTGATTGAAGCAATGTGTGTTAACACATCACTTGATTGTGAGATTCTGACTGGTTTTGAACCTTGTACGGATCTAATTTCACCTTGCAGAGACACTATGGCCGGACCTGATAACTCCAACATGGACAGAGCAATTCAAGCAATGACTGAGATGGCAGCAGCTATGGCACAACAATCTGCTGTCGTGGCTCAACAATCTGATGTTGTAGCTCAACAGACTACTGCCATGAATCAACATAATCTACAGTAACAACAGAGGGCAGAAAGGAATACAGAGGCTAGAGGATTTGCTGATTTTCGCAAGCATGATCCACCAAAGTTCTATGGTGAACCGGATCCGGACAAGGCTGATCTGTGGCTCCAGGAGATAGAGAAGATCTTTGATGTACTCCATTGTCCTGAAGATGTCAAGGTGAATTATGCGTCTTATCTGCTGCTGGGAGATGCGGAGTATTGGTGGAAGGGAGTCAAGAAGACGCTGACTGCAGATCAACAGGAGACTGGCTGGAAGACTTTTCACCGACGATTCTTAGAGAAGTACTTTCCGGAGACTACAGGAATGGAGAAGGAATAGGAATTCCTCCGTCTGTATCAGGGCAACATGACGGTGTCAGAGTATGCCGCCAAGTTTGAGTCGCTTTCGAGGTACTTCAGCCCTTTTCGTGATCGGGTGGATCAGAGTTGGCTAAGCGAGAGATTCCAGAGGGGATTGAGGTTCGACATTCAGAATTCGGTGGTGTCTTTGAGAATTCGGAACTTACATGAGCTGATTAATAGGTGTGTTGAGGTGGAAGGTATGAGGAATCGCAAGAGGGAGAGTGGTACTGGTGGACCCATCAGACCTCCGAACCAGGGTCAGAGGCATGATCAGAAGGGGAAGCAACAGAAGAAACCTTACAATCGGCCTCAAGGGAACAATAAGGGGTCGTATCGCCCTATGGCTCAGAACTCAGGTGGTAAGAGTCAGACCAGAGATGGATTGGTTTGTTTTCGTTGCGGCAAGTCGGGACACTATGCAAATAATTGCACTGAGGAGAGCGACGTATGTAACAATTGCAGGCAGCCCGGACACTTTGTGAAGGACTGCACGGTTCCGAAGGTTGAACCAAGCGTGAATGCAACAAAGGCTAAGGGAAAACGTCCAGCTGCCAAGGGCAGGATTTTCAGCATGAGTGGAGAGGAAGTGGAACAATCAGATGACCTAATCCAGGGGGATTGTGAGATTGAGGGTAATTCCTTATCCGTACTCTTTGATTCTGGTGCAACCCACTCTTTTATTTCCATGAATTGCGTGAACCGGTTGAAGTTAGCTGTGACTGCCTTACCTTTTAAATTAGTAGTTACTACCCCAGCTGCTAAGACCTTGGTTACCAACACTGCATGCCTTAATTGTGCGGTGTTTATTCAGGGAAGAAAGTTTCTTGTTAATTTGGTTTGTTTGCCACTAAAAGGTCTAGATATTATCCTCGGGATGGATTAGTTATCATACCACCATGTCTTTTTGGACTTTGCCCGAAAAGCAGTAATTCTTCCTGATCTTGGAATTTCCAACTATCTTTCTGCTAATCACATCGGGGTGTCCTTGAAAGAGGAAACTCAGGAATACACGTGTCTTGATAGTCTAGAAGCTTCTCAAGAGATTGAGCTGAAGAATGTTCCAGTGATGTGTGATTTCCCAGATGTTTTTCCTGAAGATGTACCGGGATTACCGCCAGTGAGGGAAATCGAATTTTCCATCGATTTGCTTCCAGGAACAAGACCGATTTCGATATCTCCTTATCGAATGTCTCCAACAGAGATAAAGGAGCTGAAGTCTCAGATCGAGCACTTAGAGTCGAAACAGTTCATACGACCTAGTGTGTCACCATGGGGAGCCCCAGTGTTACTAGTAAAGAAGAAAGATGGACGATCAAGATTGTGTGTCGACTATCGGCAACTCAACAAAGTTACTGTCAAAAATCGGTATCCGCTACCGCGTATCGATGATTTGATGGATCAACTATGAGGAGCTGCAATATTTTCCAAGATTGACTTGAAGTCTGGCTATCATCAGATTCGTGTGAAGGAAGAAGATATTCCCAAGACTGCTTTCAGAACTAGATATGGTCATTACGAGTATCTAGTCATGCCTTTTGGAGTGACGAACGCACCAGCGATATTCATGGACTATATGAACAGGATTTTCCATCCATTTTTGGACCAATTCGTGGTTGTATTCATAGACGACATTTTGATTTACCCGCGAAGCAGAGAAGAGCATGAAGAGCATCTACGCCAAGTGTTGCAGATTCTACGGGAGAAGCAACTCTATGCTAATCCTTCCAAGTGTGAGTTTTGGTTAGAAAAGGTGAATTTCCTTGGACATGTGATAACAAAGGATGGGATAGCTGTGGATCCAGCTAAGATTGAAGCTGTGTTAGCCTGGGAACAACCGAAGACAGTATCAGAAATCCGAAGTTTTGTTGGATTGGCAGGCTACTATCGAAGATTTATCGAAGGATTCTCGAAGATCGTGTACCGCCACGCGACTCACGAGGAAGGATCAACCTTTGCTTGGGTGAGAGTGTGAATCCAGTTTTCAGAGGTTGAAGGATCTTTTAACGACAGCACGTGTTAGTTTTGCCTCAACCGGAAGAACCTTACGAGGTTTACTGTGATGCTTCACACCAAGGTTTGGGATGCGTGCTGATGCAACATAGGAAGGTGGTGGCTTACGCCTTGAGACAACTCAAGATTCACGAAAGGAACTACCCTACGCATGACCTGGAACTTGCTGCAGTGGTGTTCGCGCTGAAGATTTGGAGGCATTATTTGTACGGGAGTATGTTCACCGTTTTCAGCGACCACAAGAGCTTGAAATACTTATTCGATCAGAAGGAACTTAACATGCGACAACGAAGATGGACTGAATTTTTGAAGGACTACGATTTTACGCTGGAATACCATCCGGGAAAAGCTAATGTAGTGGCAGATGCTTTGAGCCGGAAGAGTGTTTTAGTTTTGACGATGATGATTAAGGAATTGGAGCTGCTGGAGAAGTTTCGAGACCTGAGCCTAAACGTGGAATTGTCACCGAGAAAGTTGAAGTTTGGAATGCTTACTATTTCTAATGGACTGTTGGACGAGATCAGAGACCAACAAGCTAGTGATAAGCTGCTGCAGGAAAAGAAAGATCTGATAACACGAGGAAAAGCGACTGAATTCAAAATTGGATCAGATAACATTTTGAGATGCAACGGACGTGTATGTGTACCTGACGTGACAAAGCTGAGGAAACTGATTCTCGACGAAGCACACAAGAGCAGATTGAGCATTCATCCAGGAGCTACGAAGATGTACCGTGGCTTGAAGAGGCACTTTTGGTGGCTTGGAATGAAGAAGCAAGTAGCGGATTATGTGGCTTCGTGTTTGACGTGTCAGAAGGCAAAGGTGGAAAATCAGCGACCAGGCGGGACGCTACAGTCACTGGACGTACCAGAATGGAAATGAGACAGTATTTCCATGGATTTCGTTGTGGGTTTGCCAAGGACGCAAAAGAGAAATGACTCAATTTGGGTAATCGTTGATCGATTGAGCAAATCCGCTCATTTTCTATCAGTAAGATCAACTTTCAACGTGGAGAAGCTGGCAGAGATTTACGTAGCAGAAATTGTACGACTCCATGGCATGCCTTCCAATATCATTTCTGATAGAGACCCGAAATTCACATCTCATTTCTGGAGAGCTTTACAGGAAGCTTTGGGGACCAAGCTCAAGCTTAGTTCGGCGTATCATCCTCAAACAGACGGACAGACTGAGAGGACAATCCAGTCACTCGAAGATTTGCTGAGGGCATGTACGTTGGACCACAGAGGGAGTTGGGATGACGTCTTGTCGCTAGTGGAATTTACTTACAACAACAGTTATCACGCGAGCATTGGCATGGCACCTTATGAAGCACTGTATGGACGTAAGTGCCAGACACCTCTTTGTTGGTATCAAGATGGCGAAAGCTCTATTGTGGGACCCGATTTAATTCAATAGACTACAGAGAAAGTCAGGCAGATCCGAGAAAGGATGAAAGCGTCTCAGAGTCGACAGAAGAGTTATGCAGACCAGGGCCGCCGACTGTTAGAATTTGCAGAAGGAGAACATGTATTCCTTCGAGTCACACCTACAATTGGAATTGGTCGAGCGATCAAATCCAAAAAGCTTACTCCTAAATTCATTGGGCCCTATCAAATTCTTCGTCGTATAGGTCCCGTTGCATAACAGATAGCTTTACCACCTTCTCTGTCTAATATTCATGACGTCTTTCACGTCTCGCAGTTGCGAAAGTATGTATCTGACCCATCTCACATTATTGAACCTGACATGATTCGACTGAGAGACAATATGTCTTTTGAGGTACCTCCTGCGAAGGTTGTCGACAGAAAGATCAAGCAACTGAGGAACAAGGAGATTCAATTAGTCAAAGTGGTTTGGGATCAAAAAACCGGTGATGTGACTTGGGAATTGGAAGAGAAGATGAAAGAGCAGTATCCAGCACTGTTCCTTGGTACGTATCTGACTTGTAGTTTCGAGGACGAAACTATTCTTAGGGGGGAGTAGTGTAACACCCGTATTCTTGCGATACGTTATTTAACGATATTATATTAAAAATTGTGTTAATTATGTTATTATAAGCAGTGTCTTGTTTGATAAGTAAGTGAGTGAATTAAATCAAGATAAAATTTAATTTAAGAATTTATATTCATATTTCAAAATTTGTCGAATAATTCTTATAAATATTCGCCGTATTCTGGATTGTCGGGTAAATTTTTTATCCGCAATAAAATTTGAAACGAATTCCGATTTCGATGAAAATCGAATCGTAACTTGTTATGACAATGTTTGAGTGTTTTCAATTGTTTTTTTTATTATTTATGGATTAATTATTATCACGCGGTAAATTAATTTCTTAGTAAATTAATTACGCGATTTGCCGGCGAGCGAATTATTGTGAACACAATTACTCGACGCCGTAATTTTTAGGACACAAAAACTTTAAGATTAGTATTTATTCTTGAGTAGAATGATTAGGTGTCAAGTTTTTTTTTTGGGATCAGTTTTAAATATCCAATTAGGATTGATAGGTGTCATTAATCTATGGTTAAAAAAAAATCTTCTAAAATTTGTTTTCAGCCAAGTAAAAAGGCTTGTACAAAAATTATATTATAAACAAATTTTTTTCCTCCTTTCTTATAACCTCAACAGGCCGAAGCCCCTGTTCTTTTACTTTCCCTTTCTTTTCTTTTTTTTTTCATTTTGCAAGAGTTTGGGTGAAGTTGGAAGCCAAGCAATTTTTTTTTCCTCCCCTTGCATCTGAACGTGAGTTCCTTTCTTTTAACACCACCTTTTCTTCTATTTTTCAGCTCCTAAACACTATTAACACCTTGATCAAGAAAATAGAAATTTTGAAAACTTTATGTTCTGGAAGTGTATGAAGATTTGGTATATTTTTTTTTTATTTAAGGCTTGGTTTTGAAGAATTGAAAGTTCATAGGAGAGGAATTAGTAGGAGTATGCTAAGTTTTGGTGGATTTGGATAATTTTAAAAAAAACTTGCACTTGGTTATGTGAGAGGGAGGCCGAGAGCTATTGATAAAAAGGGAAAGAAAAATTTGTTGTTTTATCTCTTATTAAGTGTGTTTAATAGTTGTTCAAGTGTTGGAAATTTTGAAAAAAGAAATGAATTTTTGGTCTTTGAAATAAACAATTTTATCTTTGCTTATTATCTTAAATGCACATATTTGTTAAAAAGAAATTTTGGTTGAGCAACTAGGGGTTGAGAGTAAACCACGACCTAGGAAATCTTTTTGGGTTAACTAGAACTGTACTAAGCTTGATGTGTTTTTAGGACTCCAGAGAATTGTTCGTGTTGAATCGGTGCATCGTGCCTAGACACATGATTTTTTTTTGGTAAGGGCAACTTCTAGATATAAATAGGAATGGACTCTGGTATACTGAAATGTGTTTTATGTTCATGAACTATGTGTTTGATGTTTAATATGGTTGAAGTTGTTTGAACTTGCTGAGTTATTGTGCTTCTGAGTTGTTGGACTGTTGAATTAATTATGTGAATATATGCTTGATTGATGTATATTGTTGGTGTTGTTGGATAACTTAATAATTATTTAATGTTGGATAATTAAATATTTATTGATTTATGCCTTGTTGAAATATCATACACCATGGTATGTTCATTGGGGTGGTTAAATGCATCGTTGCGTCGTGTCTTGTTGGTAACGTCGACCTGAATATCCTGGGTGATGGATTGCCCATGGCCAAAGGAATTCAAGGAACGCCGTTAAATTTTACCATCGCAGGGGAAAGTGTCGGTCTGGTACGTACAGCTCGATATGACCTTCTTGTATGGATTCCGGAATTAAAACTGCATTGACATATAGTTGCGTCAATAGGATCTTGGGTACATCCTTATTGTTGTTATGAATCTTTGTTGACTTTGAATGTATATGTTTTGAAGAAGGTGGTTATATCTTATAATATGTCTGAATATTATAATTGGTTGCTGTACCTGTTATTTGTAATATCTGCTTATTTTTAAGAAGTTGATCATTGCCCGTGGTTCTTTCAATCAATGATTGTAACCCAGCTGATGGAGAAGACATATGTGATACCAGCGATGAGGACGTCGCCGGCAGTGACGTTTGAGTTTTTGGACAGAGACAGCCCACTGGCATGGAGATTTGACCCGGCTCGTAGGTTGAAATGCGATGGGGATATTGTAGAAGTTACTACGGTTGCAGGATTGGCCACACGTGGAGAGATATATTACAGGACGGTAAGCTTTCCGGTTCCAGTGATGCAGATTGTCGAGGGATGGCTAGCGTCACAGCAGGACCAGGTCGTTCCTACAACGGCTACTATTCCTCCAGTTGAGCCTTCTAGGATTCCACAGCAGACCACCCTACGAGAGGCATTAGTTTCTTTGAATCTTGTAGTTGGTAGGACCGTTCATATGGGTATCGGATCTCGAGGTTGGGATGCAGGAGCATCCACCTCGCGCACAGTGGTTGATGCACGTATACCCACAGCAGACCCTACCCTAGATCTGAAGATTTCCCCGACTCTTCCCATACCTCCTAGGGTATCTACTCCTCTGGCAGACTCACATCCAGTTTGCCCTAGTTGTGGTGCGACAGGTTGCAGGGGCACAGGCGGGATTGGTGATGTGTATGAGGTGAGGCCCCGGGTGGTACCCACTCCAGTCCCAGGGATTGATCTGACGGGCGATGATGATGATGATGATGATGATGATGATGATTTTGAGGATGAGGAGATGGCGGAGGAGGAACCCTCTGAGTTCTACGGTAGCGATTAGTAGTTGTTTGGATGCGACATATGTGATATACTTATATATATATATGTACTCTTTTGGTGGCCAGTCCATAGTTATTTGGTTAGTGGTTTGCAGTATGTCTCGAGGACTTACCTTTGGAGCAGCCTCCTGCATGAGTGTCTGCCAGGAGTACCTCTAAGGTATGAGTACTCTTGATAGGGTATTCATGCATTAGGTGTATTCCTACTTGTGCATATTTTTTATCGTTTTTTTTGGTGTGAGAAAAACTTGGTAGTTGTACTCTTCTGAAAATTATATATATGTATATATTCAATTATATTTTGTCTTTTGCATGACAGGACTCCATAATGATTTCAAAAACACTATTGATACTCTGATCATGTTTGAAAAAGGCGTTTGTAAAAAAAAAATTGCTGTATTTTCCAAAAGACAGGACAAGTATTATTTTGAAACTTCACCGCATATAGAGTTCTTTTAAATTAGTAGCGCTCCGGAAACGGGGTGTTACAATAGTGGTATCAGAGCCGTTCGATTCTAACCGGACTGTGAGTAGGGAACATTAGGCTAGTCACCGTGTCGGGTTTGTTTTGTCAGGTAGTTGGTTGTGTTGTTGTGGATATTGTTTGATGAGTGAAGCAACTTGTTTGAAATTATTTGAATTGTTTCTTGATTGAAGCAATGTGTGTTAACACATCACTTTATTGTGAGATTCTGACAGGTTTTGAACCTTGTACCGATCTAATTTCACCTTGCAGAGACACTATGGCCGGACCTGATAACTCCAACATGGACAGAGCAATTCAAGCAATGACTGAGATGGCAGCGGCAATGGCACAACAATCTGCTGCCCTGGCTCAATAATCTGATGTTGTAGCTCAACAGACTACTGCCATGAATCAACATAATCAGCAGCAACAACAGAGGGCAGAAAGGAATACAGAGGCTAGAGGATTTGCTGATTTTCGCAAGCATGATCCACCAAAGTTCTATGGTGAACCGGATCCGGACAAGGTTGATCTATGGCTCCAGGAGATAGAGAAGATCTTTTATGTACTCCATTGTCCTGAAGATGTCAAGGTGAATTATGCGTCTTATCTACTGCTAGGAGATGCGGAGTATTGGTGGAAGGGAGTCAAGCAGACGCTGACTGTAGATCATCAGGAGACTGACTGGGAGACTTTTCGCCGACGGTTCTTAGAGAAGTACTTTCTGGAGACTGCACGGATGGAGAAGGAACAGGAATTCCTCCATCTGTATCAGGGCAACAAGACGGTGTCAGAGTATGCCGCCAAGTTTGAGTCGCTTTCGAGGTACTTCAGCCCTTTTCGTGATCGGGCAGAGCAGAGTTGGCTAAGCGAGAGATTCCAGAGGGGATTGAGGTTCGACATTCAGAAGTCGGTGGTGTCTTTGAGAATTTGGAACTTACAGGAGCTGATTGATAGGTGTGTTGAGGTGGAAGGTATGAGGAATCGCAAGAGGAAGAGTGGTACTGGTGGACCCATCAGACCTCCGAACCAGGGTCAGAGGCATGATCAGAAGGGGAAGCAACAGAAGAAACCTTACAATCGGCCTCAAGGGAACAATAAGGGGTCGTATCGCCCTATGGCTCAGAACTCAGGTGGTAAGAGTCAGACCAGAGATGGATTAGTTTGTTTTAGCCGGGATACTATGCAAATAATTGCACTGAGGAGAGAAACTTATGTTACAATTGTAGGCAGCCCGGACACTTTGCGAAGGACTGCACGGTTCCGAAGGTTGAACCAAGCGTGAATGCAACAAAGGCTAAGGGAAAACGTCCAGCTGCCAAGGGCAGGGTTTTCAGCATGAGTGGAGAGGAAGCGGAACAATCAGACGACCTAATCCAGGGGGATTGTGAGATTGAGGGTAACTCCTTATCCGTACTCTTTGATTCTGGTGCAACCCACTCTTTTATTTCCATGAATTGCCTGAACCGGTTGAAGTTAGCTGTGACTGCCTTACCTTTTAAATTAGTAGTTACTACCCCAACTGCTAAGACCTTGGTTACCAACACTACATCCCTTAATTGTGCGGTGTTTATTCAGGGAAGAAAGTTTCTTGTTAATTTGGTTTGTTTGCCACTAAAAGGTCTAGATATTATCCTCAGGATGGATTGGTTATCATGTCACCATGTCCTTTTGGATTGTGCCCGAAAAGCAGTAATTCTTCCTGATCTTGGAATTTCCAACTATCTTTCTGCTAATCACATCGGGGTGACCTTGAAAGAGGGAACTCAGGAATACATGTGTCTTGATAGTCTAGAAGCTTCTCAAGAGATTGAGCTGAAGAATGTTCCAGTGATGTGTGATTTCCCAGATGTTTTTCCTGAAGATGTACCGGGATTACCGCTTGATGAAATCGAATTTTCCATCGATTTGCTTCGGGAACAAGGTGGTTCGATATCTCCTTATCGAATGTCTCCAACAGAGATAAAGGAGCTGAATTCTCGGTCGAGCACTTAGAGTCGAAACAGTTCATACGACCTAGTGTGTCACCATGGGAGCCAGGTGTTACTAGTAAAGAAGAAAGATGGACGATCAAGATTGTGTGTCGACTATCGGCAACTCAACAAAGTTACTGTCAAAAATCGGTATCCGCTACCGCGTATCGATGATTTGATGGATCAACTACGAGGAGCTGCGATATTTTCCAAGATTGACCTGAAGCCTGGCTATCATCAGATTCATGTGAAGGAAGAAGATATTCCCAAGATTGCTTTCAGAACTAGATATGGTCATTACGAATATCTAGTCATGCCTTTTGGAGTGACGAACGCACCAGCGATATTCATGGACTATATGAACAGGATTTTCCATCCATTTTTGGACCAATTCGTGGTTGTATTCATAGACGACATTTTGATTTACTCGCGAAGTAGAGAAGAGCATGAAGAGCATCTATGCCAAGTGTTGCAGATTCTACGGGAGAAGCAACTCTATGCTAATCCTTCCAAGTGTGAGTTTTGGTTAGAAAAGGTGAATTTCCTTGGACATGTGATAACAAAGGATGGGATAGCTGTGGATCCAGCTAAGATTGAAGCTGTGTTAGCCTGGGAACAACCGAAGACAGTATCAGATATCCGAAGTTTTATAGGATTGGCAGACTACTATCGAAGATTTATCGAAGGATTCTCGAAGATCGTAGCACCGCTTACGCGACTCACGAGGAAGGATCAACCTTTTGCTTGGACTAAGGAATGCGAATCCGGTTTTCAGAGGTTGAAGGATCTTTTAACGACAGCACCTGTGTTAGTTTTGCCTCAACCGGAAGAACCTTACGAGGTTTACTGTGATGCTTCACACCAAGGACTGGGATGCGTGCTGATGCAACATAGGAAGGTGGTGGCTTATGCCTCGAGACAGCTCAAGATTCATGAGAGGAACTACCCTACGCATGATCTGGAACTTGCTCTGATGGTGTTCGTGACCGAAGATCCGGAGGCATTATTTATGCAGAGTACGTTCACCGTTTTCAGCGACCACAAGAGCTTGAAATACTTATTCGATCAGAAGGAACTTAACATGCGACAACGAAGATGGACTGAATTTTTGAAGGACTACGATTTTACGCTGGAATACCATTCGGGAAAAGCGAATGTAGTGGCAGATGCTTTGAGCCGGAAGAGTGTTTTAGTTTCGACGATGATGATTAAGGAATTTTAGCTGCTGGAGAAGTTTCGAGACCTGAGCCTAAACGTGGAATTGTCACCGAGAAAGTTGAAGTTTGGAATGCTTACTATTTCTAATGGACTGTTGGACGAGATCAGAAACCAACAAGCTAGTGATAAGCTGCTGCAGGAAAAGAAAGAGCTGATAACACGAGGAAAAGCGACTGAATTCAAATTTGGATCAGATAACATTTTGAGATGCAACAGACGTGTATGTGTGCCTGACGTGACAAAGCTGAGGAAACTGATTCTCGACGAAGCACACAAGAGCAGATTGAGCATTCATCCAGGAGGACCAGATATATTGCAGGACGGTAAGCTTTCCGGTTCCAGTGATGCAGATTGTCGAGGGATGGCTAGCGTCACAGCAGGACCAGGTCGTTCCTACAACGGCTACTATTCCTCCAGTTGAGCCTTCTGGGATTCCACAGCAGACCACCCTATGAGAGGCATCAGTTTCTTTGGATCTTGGAGTTGGTAGGACCGTTCATATGGGTATCGGATCTCGAGGTTGGGATGCAGGAGCATCCACCTCGCGCACAGTGGTTGATGCACGTATACCCATAGCAGACCCTACCCCAGCTCCGAAGATTTCCCCGACTCTTCCCATACCTCCTAGGGTATCTACTCCTCTGGCAGACTCACATCCAGTTTGCCCTAGTTGTGGTTCGACAGGTTGCAGGGGCACAGGCGGGATTGGTGATGTGTATGAGGTGAGGCCCCGGGTGGTACCCACTCCAGTCCCAGGGATTGATCTGACGGGCGATGATGATGATGATGATGATGATGATGATGATGATGATGATTTTGAGGATGAGGAGATGGCGGAGGAGGAACCCTCTGAGTTCTACGGTAGCGATTAGTAGTTGTTTGGATGCGACTTATGTGATATATATATATATATATACTCTTTTGGTGGCCAGTCCATAGTTATTTGGTTAGTGGTTTGCAGTATGTCTCGAGGACTTACCTTTAGAGCAGCCTCCTGCGCGAGTGTCTGCCAGGAGTACCTCTAAGGTTTGAGTACTCTTGATAGGGTATTCATGCATTAGGTGTATTCCTACTTGTGCATATTTCTTTATCGTTTTTTTTTGGTGTGAGAAAAACTTGGTAGTTGTACTCTTCTGAAAATTATATATATGTATATATTCAATTATATTTTGTCTTTTGCATGACAGGACTCCATCATGATTTCAAAAACACTATTGATACTCTGATCATGTTTGAAAAAGGCGTTTGTAAAAAAAAAAAATTTACTGTATTTTCCAAAAGACAAGACGAGTATTATTTTGAAGCTTCACCGCATATAGAGTTCTTTTAAATTAGTAGCGCTCCGGAAACGGGGTGTTACAGTTTCGGTACACAAATTTTTGCCTTTTTCCCAAAATTTGCTTTATAACTACTAGCTTCCAAACTTCTTCGTCCGACATATTGAGACGATAATTCAAATCCCCAAACCAGAAAATCTAACTGTTAGTAGAAAACAAACTATCAATAAACCCACGATGTTCATTCACAACACTGATTTGAACTCTGCAAAAATCCAGAGAATCAATATATCCCATAATATATAACTTTCAATTTTCAAAGTAAAGCTAAGGTGGCTTACTCGTGTGATGGGATTGTCTGTGGTTGATCTGTATCAAAGACCGACGGAAAACGAGTGCGTCGTAGGATTTCATGAACATCTGAGTTTCGTCTCTGTTTCGCCCCATCGTTCTAACCAGAAGTCAGATGGGAACAAAATTTTGGGAAAAAGCAAAAATTTGTGTACCGAAAATTTTGAATTTCCGATATGTCCGGTACACAATTTTTTTTTGTTTACCGGAAATTCCGGAGTTTCCGGTACACAATTTTTTTTGTATACCAGAAATTCGAATTTTCGGTAAGTAAAGAATTTTTTTTTTATAGGAAATTCGAATTTTCGATAAGAATTTTTTTTTTCATTTCGAAAATTATGAATTTAATAATGCCCCCCAAAAATTACGTAATTAGTGTCTCAACTAGTTAAAAGAGTTTGACAAAAAAAAAACTAGTTAAAAGTGCGAGCTTTTTTTTTTCTAGGTCAATTAGTCGTACATTGAAGTATAACTGAGTTACACTTAAGTTTGGTTAGTTCTTAGTTATTTGGCTTAATTGTATTTTTAGTCCTCCATTTTTTTAAATCCACGATTTTGGTCTCCTATTTTATTTTTCACAAATTTGATCTCCATACTTTTTATTTTTCTCGAATTTGATTCTCACACTTTTTTAATTGCACTTTTGATCTCCTAAAATCGTGAATTTCTTGCACTTTTGCTCCCTAAAAATTGTGGATTTTGGAAAAGTGAGGGACCAAAAGTGCAAGAGATCCACGATTTTGGAGGACTAAAAGTACAATTAAAAAAGTGTGAGGATCAAATTCGTGAAAAAAAGTATGAGAACCAAATTCGTAAAAGATAAAATAGACACTACAAGAATATGGCATTTTACCTGCGGATCCTTACCGACGGATTATGATCCGTAGGTAATACTGACGGAATAAACGGTAGAAAATATTTACCGATGGAAAAATCCGTCGGAAACTACTTTAGGACAATACCGACGAAAATTTCCGTCGGAAACAATAGGGGAAAAAATCGAATTTTGAGTTTCAAAATTATCGACGGAAATATCCATCGGTAATATTTTTACTTTAATACCGACGACAATTTCCGTAGGTAAATCATAATCCTTAGCAATTACCGACGGAAAATTCCGTAGGTAATGTTCAATATCAAAACGATTTTCATCTTCTCCACTTCACTTCTTCTTCACTTCTTCACTTGTTGCTCTCAGCTCCTCTTCCTCACTTGCTGCTCTCAGCTCAACTCCACACTCTGTCATCTCCATTAACAACCTCTCTTTCTCCATCCTCGGTTACAAACCCAACTCTTCCTCTATTACCCTCTCCCCTCACAGCCCCATTTCACCACAACAACAAAAACAACGACCACACACCACTTGCCCTTCCACATCCTCTCACTTCCCTTCCATTCCCCATCAATCCATCAACCTCTCCAGTTCCCCATTCACCCTCCCTAACTGCAGCCACTGCCCCTGGGAATGTAAACTCATCAAGAACCCATATGAAGCCCTCACAGATTGTAGATCTATGCACCACTCTGCTTCGGACTCTGAACCTAGCTGTCAAAGCGATGTTCTTGGTTACCTCAACGAGATACTCACTTTGGGAATCGAAGTTGAATGGGAAGAAACACAAGACCCATACTTTTCTAGATGCAGAGAATGGTCGTTTTCAACACCGTGGATTCGCAAGGTGAAGCCTAACAGAATGGCCGTTTTTAGCATCGTGATTACTTTGACTTCTTTACTGCTTTTAATCTCCGTCGCCACCACCATTCTCCGCTCGAGAACCTTCAAGTTGTCGTCACCGTTACTGGTGGAGGAAGATCCCACCACCATCTTCTTCCACAACCAGCACTCAGCGAGTCTTCTCCCACATGTATTCACCTACGATGAGTTGGAATCTTCCACCAACCACTTCGATCCCAAGCAAAAAATCGGCGACGGCGGGTTCAATTCTGTCTACATCGGCCACCTCCGCGACAGAAAATTCGCGTCGGTGAAGCATCTCCATCGACACACAAAGCTGCTGCGTTTTCCACCAAATCATTCTGGAACGAGAATTATAATAATATAATTAATTTTTGAAAATTCTAAAAAAAAAATAGTCATTTTCGACGGAATTTTCCGTCAGTAACTTGGGTATGTTACCGACAGAATTTTCTGTAGGTAAGTTACCGATGGATTTTTTCGTCGGTAAGTTACCTGCGGAAAATTCAGTCGGTAACTTACCTACGGTTTTTTTTAAAAATCCGTCGGTAACCGTTACCGACTAGCGATTAACCGATGAAAATCTGTCCGTCGGAAATCCGTCGGAAGTAACACGTTACCTACGGATTTTGGTGTGTTACCTATGGATTTGAGCCATAGGTAAGCCATGAATTTCTTGTAGTGAGAGGGACCAAAATCGTGGATTTGAAAAAATAGGGGGGGCCAAAAATGTAATTAAGCCTAGTTATTTTGGATCTTTCTGGACTCTTTTCATATGAACGTACGTCACGGAGGGAAAAAAAATAGCTTACCCACTTGACTCCTCCGGTATTCACTAGTAGAGAAAATAGTTATTATGTGTTACATAGATCAATAAAAGCACAACATTTGACTCCAAAACATCTTTATATTCTCAAGCATACATACGTATTCATCTAATAATAATGCTAGACGCAATATGATTTTTTTAGGGACTAAATGCAGGATGATTTGCATACATATACATGACATCTAATTGGACAAACTTCTACTCTGATACATATATAAGTAGAAGTTTGTCCTATTACTATTAGATGCCATGTATATGCATGCGAATTTTTTTTATATTAATTTTTTGACATTTTATTCATCCTATGATGTTGTTGGGTGCTCCTCAACTTCTGCTTTCTGGTGCTTCAATCCTTGCTAGTGTAGGAGAATAGGGGATATCTGTAATGATACTCTGACACTCAAGTTAGCAAAGGTGATGTAAGGTTTTAGCATATTACGGGGCTAGAGTGTGTACCTAGCCTCTTGTGGGCATGCAGTATATATAGTTGAGCTCATGCTTGTGTCACAGGTGAGGATTATTCCCTGATAGCTTTGTTAGGATGTTTAGTGGGAATCATAGCCATGGAGGATTCTCGAATCCCTAGTGTGGGAGGCATGCCCTCTATTCTTGATATGCCAATTTTGCCCATGTGCTCATTGGTCAGTGTACTTGGATGGTTTTATCTTCTTGTGGTGGCGCCTTGGGCCTCAGGGTTTAACCTCCGGAACACATTTTTTATTTATTTTAAAGAATACAAATAAAAATTGAAATATAAATGTTAATTCATTGCCTAAAAATGATATAAATTTATATAAACTTTTTAATTATGCAAATATCTATAATGTATTTTTCTTGTGTAATTTAGCCCAAAGGCAAGCTAGTTCACATTAGTGAGTATCATGTTGTGCCATGCATGCACATATAGGAAAACCATTGTCTCTTTTTTTAAGAGCAAAATAGAACAATCATATATATGGGGAATACAAGATAAAGAGGGGGCACAACCAAAACCAAAATACCAAAAACCTGCAACAAGACTACTGCCTAGAAAAACAGTCTAAGGGATCCATACACCACTCATAATACATACAATGGGATCCTTTGACCCCAAAAACCACCTTCAAGACACCACCTTAATAATTGATATGGTCCACAACCTCAAAACAATCTGATGTTGTTCCTGAAAAAATGTATCCATAAACTCCCAAATCGCCCAGAGCACAATGTGCCAAATCAAGGTCATGGAGCAAAACATGGAATTCAACATTCAAATTCTGGGGCATACCAACATTATTCCCGACCAATTAAAACAACATACCAAATATGAAAGGAAAAGTCACACAAGGCAAACATGTAAGCTACTAGCACAATTGGCAAATAGAGGACAAACTCCTTAAAGATCACCCTATACCTTAGCAAATTAAGCCTAGTTGGTAGTCTATCTAGCAGTAGCTACCAAGTGAAAGCACAGACCTTGGACGATGCAAAGCTTCCCCGCTGTTGGTCCAAAACAAAGATCTCCTCCTCAGAAAGGCCAAACCATTGGCGAAGCTTATTAAATAAGAGTGTATAAGAAGAATTAACCGTGAAGACCCCATTATCTCCTCCCAACCGACACCGCATATCCTCCACCTCAAAAATTGGAACCACCTCAATCCTCCAGGACAGCTCCATACCCAGATCCTTCTCCCGTGAAAATAACTACCTCCTCCATCTTAGATTCTAGACCCACGCTCCATCCACCCAAGTGACAAACCAATTCCCCCTGGTCAGAAATGGGAAACAACCTAAGGAGTGCTTGGCTCAATGGGATGTCACCCAATCATGCCAAAAAGAAGTCATAGCCCCATTCCCAATATTCTTCCCCACACCCTTAGCAAACTAATCGGAGACCACACCTCGACACAAACCCACACCCTGCTAATATCCGTCCACCACGCCAATGCGTAATAAGAAAATTTAGGCTCCCCTAGCACCTGATTAGAAGCAACTGAACTCCCATATTTAGCTACCAATACCTTCCACCATAAGGCATCTTTATCCACAAGCAGACACCATATCCATTTAGCCAATTAAGCTAAGGTTAAGAATCCTAAAATCCTTCACACCTGACCTTCCTTCTTTGTGGGGGTTAAGCTAAGGTTACCAATACCTTCCACCATAAGGCATCTTTACCTCACTCCACACTCTAACCGGTATTTTGAGGAAAGAGAGATAGAAAATGGGAATACTACTCAGTACAGAACTAATCAACACAATTCTCACTACAAAAAAACTTGTAATTTGTGGGGGTTTTTTTGCGGAGGTTGTACAAACCCCCCACAGTATAATTAAAAAATGCCACTGCCCATCCCACACTTGAAAAACTTGGCTTTTTTTTTTTTTAAATTAAAGAGGCTAAAACCCCCCTCTAATTAAACAATTGACTCCCCCCTTTTTTTTTTCACTGTGTCGCTCCTGAAACCCACTTTTCTGCTGAAACCTTTTCATTTTTTCTCTTCTGGACGCTGTAACCTCTTTCTGCGTGGTGTGTCTCTCCCTCTGCCGTTGCTTCTTACTTCATCTCCCGTGTCTCCTTCCGCCGCCGTTGCTTGCTTCGTAGGCTGTCTCTTCCTCCACCGCTGCTTCTTGCTTAGTCACATGTCTCACCCTCCACTGCGGAACCTTCTCGCCTTGTCGCCAACGAATCGCGTTTCAATTGTTCTCACACCCTCCGCTGTCGCCCTCTAATTGTTCTTTCCCTATTTAATCTTTCTTGGTGAGGTAATAATTCCTTTAAGCACTGCATTGGGGTTATTTCCCCGATTTTCTTCATCACTTTCACCCTTTCTTCATCGTTTTCTCCTTCTTGTTGCAGGGAACAATATAAGAGTGCTACAATTATTCGAGGGCTTCTTTGAAGATGATTTTTCTAACCATTACCTTGGTTGAGTTTAGTTTCTTGTAATTGAATGCCCTCTGTGATAGATTTCTAACCATTGTATTTTAGATGATAGATATAGATTTCTTTTTCTACCTTTCGTTCTGTTTTAATTTCTATTTTTAATTTTAGATAGATATAGATTTCTTTTTTGGTTGTCAGTTTGGTCATGGTAATGGAAAAGGTGGAGTAGCAGAATGGAGTTGAAATTAAGAAAATAAAAGGGAAAAGAAGCATGAAAAGGTTGGGTTAGGATGTGAAGGTGGGCCAAAAAATGGTAATCCCGAGCTAGTTCAAATGAAAAGTAGACAAGGCTTATATATGGCATATGCTGATTTGGTTTCCATTTTTTATATTTCTGTTTTGGAATTTTCAGTTTCAACAAATGGATCATCTGATAATTCTACGGGTTCATCAAAATGGAACTCATCTCAATCCTCACCAACATCTAGCACATCAAGTAGTCATCTTGGAATGGGAAACTTTTCCTTTGAGGTAATTTACAAGGCAATAGAAAAATTCTCTCCAGATAATAAGATATGGGAAGGTGGATTTGGAACAGTATATAAGGGTGTTGTGTAAAATAATAACACAATTGTGCAAGTATACACAATCGCAATAAGTAGTAAAGATTAAATCAAGATCGTTCCCACAAGGATTGATTAATTGAATTCACAAGTTTTTCCATTAGTAAATGAGTTAGTGAGTAAATAATAAAAACAGAAAATAAACATCAAATTTTTGTGATTTTAATAATTGAAAAGACAGAATTAAACAAGTGATTTGAGAAAAATATGGATAAATGCAGTTAGGATTCAGTTCATTCGTATTTCCACTAGGTTGGTTTCAGTGCCATAAGTCAGTGCCATATGGCACCTGGGTGCAGGGCACTAATGTGTGTGCCTTTCAGCACTTTCACCAGGGTTAAGTAAAGGGTTCCTTATGTCTAAGCCCCCATTATGTTCCCCCTTGTCTAATTAATGTGGCCAAGAACACCCTATAAGTCAGATTGCCTATGTCTAGTTTAATCTAAATCAATTAAAGTGTCCTTTAATTGATAATCCTTATAGTGCCTCATGAAATCAGTATGTCACCACCTTTCAGCACCTAACATACATGCACCTAACTAAAGTTGATCAGGCTCAAGTTAAATATATAAGCAATGAAGTCGCATGAGACACAGATGCATAGGCAAGGACATATAGACATTCACCAACCAAGTTTCAATACAAAATCACTTCATCCTAACTTAAGAAAATTAGCTCATAATGAGCCTAAAAACAGAACAACATAAACTGGTGCCAAAAACAAAATCCATGGCACTAGAGTAGAGTATAGAAACTATTACAGCTATGAATGAAACAGAAAAAACAGAGTTGCTCCCAGCCTTGTGAGCTCGAAAACCACTCCTTAAGCAGCAATGCCTTGCTGTCTCTGCTTCAATCTGTACTGAGCAAGTTACTTCTCTCCATGGACAGAGTTGATAGCTTGAATCAATGGTGTTTGGAAGAAGAAAGATGAGATGCGGCTGCTTCTATTTTCAGGGGGAGACAGACGCTGCCCTAGCAGAAAGAAAGTATCAGAACCAGCCTTCTTGCTTCATTAGGTCATTATCCTTTTATATTCTCTCCTCAAAATGGGCTGACCAATACTAATCCCCAAAAAGATGCTGTCTTTAAGCCCAAAAGTGAGAGCTTTTTGTCTTGTAGTGAGCTGAGAGAAAATGCAATAGGACAAGGAGGGACCACCAAAAAGCGAGCTGCAGCAGCACACATGAGGACAGAGTCCTTTGTTTAGCTTCACTGAAAGATCACACGCTGCTGCTTCAAAGTCCAGGGCTGTTAGCAACACAGTGCCGTGGCATGGCACCAGACTTGGCACTGAGCAATTCTCATAAAAATCTGCACAATGTGACAAAAACATCAAAATGCTCACAAAAGCACCAAAGTGCTTTAAATGACTCAAATCAGGGAAACCACATTATTTACATGAATCTAATAATTAAAGGATCTAAATTACTCTTAAACTCACATGATTCATAGTCATAAAAGCATAAATAACTCTTATTTCTAAGAGTTATCAAAGGGAAAGCTTCATAATGGACCTCTTGTGGCTGTAAAGTGTGCCAGGCAGGTATGGCATATAAAGTTCATCTTTTGAGTATTTCTCATCTCTATAACTTGTTCAAATGTTATTGAAGTTGATGAAAAGAAGCAAATTCATCATATGTGATTCTTAGTTTTATTAGTTTTTTTATTATTATTAATGAGCCTATGATGAAGCAAATTTTCTTGACAAGATTTAGATGCTCAATTTTCTTGTGCTACATCATCTTCTAACTTTTGGCAAGAGAAGTACACCGACTTGCAATCCCAAGTTCAAAGCACCATGGGAGCACTTAAAGCTTACATGATAATGAAAGAAGGAAGGATTCCTGAAGAATTACTTGCCTTCTTTGGTTCATCAAATGTAAGTACTTGTATGAATCTTATGGTCAATATTTTTCTATATTCCAAATTGATATAAAGAGCATACATGTCAGGAACTTCAATACTTATTGCTCTAATATTTATGATAGTATGTGGCTGTTATTATGGCTATTATTATTAGTTATTATGTGGCTGTTTTTGTTTTTGGTTTTGATGTGGCTGTTATTGTGGCTGTTTTGTTTTTGGTCCATATCTCATCTTAAGTGGCCTTTCTCCTAATATGTAGTCTACCTAAAATTTTACAATAAAGTTTATCAACAAAGGAGAAGAGATGTTGAACTCACAAAGGTTGAATGAATGAGACTTATTGTGAAACACTTTATCCTTCCTTGTAAATTTTGAAGTTCAGGGACTTAGCTTGTTTTCATAAGTACTATATTTTGAGAATTCACTTTTTCAAATCACTTTTATCTAAAAAAGAAATCAATTTTTAAAAGTCAGCAGTGTGCTTATTTAAGCTATTGAGAAGAGTGAGATTTCTGATTATTTGAAAAGCTACTTTAAGTAGTTTCTAACAATAAAATTGACATCATAGATGCTGGATTTGTGTTCAAGTATGACCCCTTTTTTATGTCATAGGAAGGTTATCTATATAATGAGACAATAGTTATCTATGTAAGAAATGGTTGTTCAAGCTAGCAATTAGGACTTGATGTGTTTGGGATTAGACTGTTATTATTGACAATGAAACTAGCTAGTAGCTATTTCAAGACTTTAAATCTTCTCTAGTTTATATTAAATTTAATAATGTGTTGTGATGGCTGTTGCATATCTGTATTCTTATCTTTTTCTAATAGTAATTTGAGATGTGTTCATGGAACATTCAATTTCTTTAATTATAAACTAGAATGACCAGCCTAATTAATGAATTTCTGAGTTGGCTGATGTGAAGAAAGCTAATCAATTGCTGAAACATGAAATATTTTTTTAGTTAAATGGTCTTTGTGAAACCTTCAATTCCATGATCTTGTTGTTTACTGCTCATGCTTGTAACATCATTTTGAATATTTTAATTGTAATTTTAAGTATTTTAACTAAGTATTTTTTTTTTGTTATTTCAGCCAACAGATGTTGCAAGCGAGCCTAATTCGCCTTTGGATGTAAGATGATCATCTGGTGCTAGCAATGCTTGAAGATATTTAAGTTCTTTTAGTATTAGACTTCTTATGGAGTTCTATATATATAAGACTTCTTTTAGGTTCCTTTAGTATTATTTTTTTGGTGTATTATCACATTTGATGTTTGAACAACAAATATTTGGAGTACAATATATTATGGATTATATTTGGAGTGCAATTATGGTTATATATTTTGAATAGATTTTGTGAGTACTATTATAAAATTTATTTTATGTTTTACAATTGCAACAAATTATTTCTTTTTTGTTGGAATAAAGTATTAGAAAATAGACATAATTTGTAACAAATTAATAGCAAGATATATAATAATGGGAAGCAAATAATAAAATCACCGATCAATTCAAAAATTTGATTACAAATGAAAATATTGATGGGGAGTTTTAGAACTCATGACTGACAATTATAGGAGGTTAAAAACCCCTACAAAATAACTATATAAAACTGCCGTAATATAGGCCGCGTACCAGCGGTTCCCAAAAACCTCCACAAATAGATTGCGGCGAACGTAACTAGGGCGGTTTTCAAAACCCCCGCAAATCATTTAGCGGAGGTCGAAAACCCCCTCAAAATGAAAAAAAAAAAAAACTGCCGCAAATTAGCGCATTTTTTGTAGTGTCTGTCCTCCAACATACCTATTACACTAAGATCCAAACTTTCTACGGAGCACATCCAACATCGACTGCCAAGTTGCCCATGGGTTAGCGCACACTGGAAGACCAAGATAGCTGAAGGGGATAGACCCTAGCTTACAATTGATGAAGCCCGACGTCATCTCCCGAAAATGACTAGGCACATTAACCCTTAAGAGGATACTCTTGAAGAAATTAACCTTCAGCTGAATGATGAGCTTAAAACATCTCAAAATAGACTTCATAGTCCAAAGGTTAGCCATAATCGACTCCCCAATAAGTTACCTACGAAAATATCCGTCAGTAAGTTACCGACAAAATTTTTGGAAAAATTTGTCGAAAAATGTTACCGACTAGCGATTAACCGACAGAAAAGTGTCTGTCAGAAATTCGTCAAAAATACGCCATTACCTACGGATTTTTGCGTGTTACCTACAGATTCTGGCCGTAGGTAAAACCTGAAATTCTTGCAATGACTACAGATGGGAAACCACCAGGTCAAAATGTCTCATAAGGAAATCCCCTAACCAGCCACGAGAAACTGCATTCCACAAAAGCCCACCTAGCCCCTCAACCACCAATAGCAAGAAATTGTGCCAACGAATCCCCCTGCTCTAGCTGTTTCAAAATATGCACCTCACCTATCGAGCTACCATTCATGAGTACCAACAGATTCCCATGGAACACACATGCACGAATAAAATCTCCCTAACATATAGTTTAGGAAAGACCAATTAACTGAATCATAGGCTTTCTCAAAATCTACCTTAAATATCAGACATTATTTCCCAATCTTTTTAGACATATCAATAACATCATTGATCATCAGCACCCCGTCCACAAGCTGTCTCCCTAAGATATATAATATTAAAGGATAATTTTAGACCAAATTAAAAACAGAACAAAATATGGTGGTTGTTTATTTTTATTTTAATTTTCATCAAGAAAAGTTTATACCGGGGGAATACACGCCCACATGCAAGGTCAGAGAAGACCGCCGATCTCAACAAGGACTTATAATGGAATTTACATATCGGCTACCAATAAAGAAAATATGCAAATCGAACCCAAGCTAAAAACATCGAGTGTGCGCGGAAGGCTCGACCAGATGTGTCAACCCTAGTTCGTGTGGTTGTTTATTTTCTGAATAATACATTATTCTTTGGTACATAACTACATATATTTAGATGTTTATGACTATGGAGTTGTGAATCACAGACTACCTAGTTTCATGATGATTTATAGGTTGAAGTATCCCTGTAATTCTTATAAATAATATAATATTTCACATTTAAAGAAAAGAACAATCAAAATCCTTGGAAGAGGTAAATATAAATTCTTTTATGAGTGTTCTTAGAGCTTGAAGGTTTTCACTAATTTGGACTCACCCCAAAATTTTTGTATAAAAAAAAAAGATGACAACTTTGGTACCCTTTAGTTTTATTGGGTATTGGTACCCAGTAGTTAGTCATTTGATATAACATCATTTTTTTTTACTTTATTTTAAGATAAATTAAATTCTTAGCTTTCATGTCGGTGAGGGAGAAGGTCTAGGGAAATTTTTTTAAAGAATTTCTATATTTATTAATATATTTTTATTTTCTCTATGAAGTCTGATTATTCTTTCTCTATTTCTATTGTTTGGATTTCAGCTTAAATAATATTCTAATATTTGTGTAAATTATTTGTTTTTATTTCTAGCTTATTTTTCTTTTCTTATTTCATTCCTAATAATAAAATTATATTTTTATCAATTTCTTCTATTGTTTTATTTAATTTATACACTATTTTAATTTCTTTTGATATTTAAATTTATTCTTTTATTTAGAGTTTATTTTATAGATTTTATTTGTTTTGTTATTTATAATTTATGTTTGAATTAATTTTTTTTCCGTTTTTATTGAAATTATTTTTATCATTTTTACAGATGGGTATCGGTACCCACCTTTTTTCATGGGTACCGAAGAATTTACCAAAAAAAAAAAAATAATAAAGGAAAGGAGTGGGAGGGCTGATAATTAAGTTAATGACTTTGTGATTAGTGATTACCGCTTTCCTTTTTCTTAGGTGAACAAAAACAATGCCCATGTATGGCATTTTTAGTTCTTTAAACAATCATTATTAGAATTTCCTAAACTATTTTTATGCTACAGCTTAATTCAAAATGTTTAGTTGTGTGTTACGTGCACAATTTTTATGCCCCTAATAATTGGACTCCGCTTTTACTTTCTATTTAGCATCCAAATTGTTCGAACTTCACAGTTCACAGTTCACACACGTATCATCACACATAATAAAAGGCAAATTCGAACATTTTCAATATATTGGTGATTGATGTATGATATTGACCATTCTCATGTCAATAACCAAAGAAAAGACACAAGCCTTTCTCTTTGTTTCTTCTTTCTTCACAATCACAACAGGTCACTAATAATCGATTGGGGTAGGGTCCGCCAAAGGATGTGGTCCTCAACCTCAAGACTATGGAGACTTAGAAGGTATTCCCTCCGTTTTTATATATAAGCAATAGAACATTTTTTTATTTTGTTGAATAACTCATGTATTTGATCTATAATATAGACTAAATATATGAGTTATTCAATGAGCTAAAAAAATGATTTGTTGCTTATATATGAAAACGGAGAGAATATGCAGCTTAGCCAAAAGAGAAATGATAATCCAACAACTCAAAGTTGTCCGACACCGTATATTCATACGGTTTTAAGCTTTTTTTTAATTTTCTTTTTCCTGACCGGCTCGCATGTTGAAACTCGTTTTGTCTCTGTTGCCATACTGTTGTCGATTACAGTGTTGGGTAAGGAGTTGTCGGAATATCACAACTCCAAAATGACAATATTTCCATAAATTATTTTTTGACAAAACTGAAATAACTTTTTTTCCACCTAATTAAACTGTTGGGTTTTTTATACTTCTGTTTTATTTTTGCAAGAGATTTTGGGATCTAGCATATTATATATTAGGAGACAAGTAAATGTAGTAGCCCATACTCTGGCTAGGCAGGCTACATTATGGCCTTGTTCCCACGTTTTTGATCTGTTTCCTATTTGTATTGGTGATGTTATTAATTTAGAAATGCAATGGTCATATTCCAGTAAAAAAAAAGCATATTATATATTATTTATTTTGTTTATTATTAAGCGATGTCGGACTATCTCATACTTGGATACCCAATATAAACACACTTAAAATTAACCAAGCAAAGGGTTAATAAAATAAAACCCATAATAATGGGCTGTTATACGTGGATCTCCAGCAGATCATATTATCAGTATGTTCTTTTATAAATAAAAAATTCAAAATCAATAGTCCACATATAAAAAAATTCAGATGACTATTGATGCAAAATAGCTTAAAGCAAAGCCAAGCCACACTATGCATGCAATAAAGAGAATGTACATTTATGAGTCACATATAGCCAAGGACACGGTGAAAAGTTAATTAAACTTAATAACCAAAAGAAAGAAAAATGGAATAAAAAAAAAGATTGTCTTTTGAACTCTAAATAAACAAAGGAAAGACTAAAGAGTCACTCTCCAAGTGAGCTCCTTTATCACAAAAAAATATATATATAATATCATCTCCTAATGAACCAACATGCAGCTTCAGTTTGATCTCCAGCAACTTCTAAATTAGCTTGTGGTGATAATTAGATGAATGGAAAACTAATTAGATATAATGAATCCATCATCTTAATTACTTAAGAGACTTTTATTATTATTATTTTTGGCTATATATATGGAATGTGACACTCAAGTTATGAATCAGGAAAACATCCTAGGACATGATTAGCTTGGCTTTGAGGTTGTAGCTCATGATTATGTGGTATCATCAATGGCAAGTTTTGATGTGATGAGAAGTAAGGTGTATCTGTAAATTGTGAAGCAAACAAGTTGTCCAAGCTTTTCCAATCTATGCCTTGTCCTTGTCCACTGTTATTATTGTTCCTTTCATCACTGCAATCTTGATCATTTGTTAGGCCATTAATGTGATGTTGTTGGTGGCTACATTCTTTAATTGCCAGAGAAGCAGTGGGACTATCTAGCTGTGGAAGCTCAATGAGTTGTTTGTGATCCATAAGAGTAGTTTGTTGGTTGGATAGAAAGTGCTGTTGCTGGTCCATGCTAAAGGGGTGACTAAAACTTGTACCTTCAGCATTCAAAATATCTGTAATTGATAAGGGCCTTGCAGCATTTACATAGCTTTCATCTCTGAAATACTGTGGTTGATGACTACTACTACACCATGGTTCAAAACCTGGCCTGTGACTTGGACTTGGCTTTCTAAATGCTCGGCACACAACCCATCCTTCTTCCTGCAGAAGTAACTGACAAGTTCAGCTATGTATCTTTTCTTCCATATATTATGATGAATGTACTTTTGAAAGACAAAGTAAATTTGAAAGAAGGGAAAAGTGTATTGCAATTTGCACTTGCCTCTTCATGAGCTTTACTTTTGAAAGGCAAAAAGAAAGTGGATATCTTTTCATATTTGAAATTTAAAGTGGATACTTTTCATATTTGAAATTTAAGGATTTATATACTTAGTTTAAGCTTCTAAAATATTGCCTCATGCTAAAATGCATCATTTTTTTAATGACAAATAGTAGTTGTTAGTGTGTGTTATGTTAGTAACCAGGATTCGAACCCTGAACCTCCTATTCGAACTCCTTAAGGTATGTTAGATCAACCAACTGAGTTACATCCGAGGGATTGCTAAAATGCATTATTATTTGAGGGTACACATATTGTACTGTAGAAAAAAACATAAGAGTGTAAAAATTAAAAAGAGGTAAAATGGTAAAGAGAAGATTACTACTTCACAAATACTATTAATTAAATTAAACAATATTTTTGCTTACTTAATTTGTATAATAGGAATAAGGTAAAATGCAAACCAACTCTTGTTGTAAGCATATAAGAAAGAGAAAAAGAGTAGCATAATATAATTGGAAAAGAGTGTATATGTTTGAAAATGGAGCAAGTATGTAGAACCGGATAGAAGTACTGTTTGGAGTGGATATATGAATGGTTTTGACGACCCTATATATCAAAATGGTACATGTTTGACTTACTGACATTCTCTTTGTAGTTTTAACAAAAAAGCATGATCTTTTTCATAATATTAAATATATTATTGGAAACTACCATTGAACTAATTTGCTTTGCTAGTGGCATATAGATATAACTTCAGTTAACAAAACTTGCCTGTGGAGGGCCATGTTCTGAGGTTTGATGCCTATATTCATGCATAATCCAATCAGTTTTCCTTCCATTTGGGGCGCGTCCCTTGTAGAAAACAAGGGTCTTCCTCATTCCTATGATTCTGTTTTTGGACATCACAGCCTTGTCTCTTCCAGTTGCTTTCCAGAATCCAGCAGTAGTGGCCCTGTTAGTTCTTGTTCCTGTAGGATACTTCTTATCTTTGTGGCTAAAAAAGTACCACTCATTCTGTTGCTCATATCCTAGCTTGCACCTATCTGCATATATTTCAACAACCACATAATTAGTAGCAACTATATATAATGACATCATATTCCATAATTAAGGTTGATATGGATATATCATATAATCAACTCAAGTTTATCTGTCAAATTAATTTCCAAAGTCAACTTTTGTTTTTGAATCATTAGTTTCTCATTTTCTCCCCACTAAGCATTAGCATTAATTGCAGTCATATGAACAATATACCTTGTATGTCCCATGGTTCAATTTTGTAGAGATCAATCTCAACAATAACATCTAGATCAATTTTGAGTGAGTTAATCTTCCTCTTGAGGTAATACCCCACAAGTTCCTCTTCTGTTGGATGAAATCTAAATCCTGGAGGTACACATGATTCCATATCCATTGATGATCTCTCCTGAAAGAACCAAAGCAAATTAAAGGATTCATTATGTATGATCAATTTAATTAAACCATCTATATATGTTTCAGTTTTATATAATTTCAATATGCATATATAAAAAAGTTTATCTCAGTTGTGTGAATGGAGAGGAAAAGAGTATAAAACACATATATAGCAGATCTTTATTAATTAGTGATGATAGTTATTTACAACCTCATATATATAATAAGTAGCTCTAGAAAATGTCTAGGGCTGAGATAGATATATAGACGTAATGATGATGATGTGATGCAACTTTGGTATATGTTGGACCCAACAAATGTGCAGCATGTGCAATGCCAAAATTGGCAGACCATGTGTGGATCCCACCATTAATATATAAAACAAATTAACTAACTAAACAAGATAGGCTTATTATTATTATTATTAATCCTAAGAAAGCTCTTTTTTATGCCTTTAATTAGAGTTGCATGACATATATTGAACACAAAAGAGTTAGCCGAAAAGCTTGACTTTGCTGTCACAATATATCTATGTATATATCTTTCTTTGAGTGCAGTGCACTCAGTCTCTCAACGCCTGCTGGTGGTGGAGAAAGACCTGCCTCTGCCTGTGATGTGGAAAACAATTGTTGATCACGATTGATTGATTCTCGGCCACAAGGCATGGCATGCTAGCTATAGATAAAGTTCCACTCATCAGCATGAGATGATTTTCAGATTGATTTTCCAAGGACACAATCACTACACAATATATACATGGTTCTTATATTTCTTTGACCTATACAACTAGCCAGCCCTAGCTAGTTAATACTGTTTGTGCTTTTAAAAACTTTTTCATTTCATACTTGGGTTGGTACCCCTGCCCCCTCCATTAATTCAGAAAACTAAGAAATGTGAAAGAAATTAAATCAAGCTATAAGTTTAATTATACAACATTTTCAGGCTTATAGATATATAGACATCAGATCAGAAGCTGGAGTTCCCTTGAGAAAAAATGAAACCCACCAAAGGATTTATCAAATGGTTTCAATTCAAGGTGGTGTAATTAAGATTTCCCTTAGCAAGCTATTGAGAAAAAGAAAAGAAAAGGAAAAAGAAGAAGAAATAATTGTTGCACCAAGGACACTCACAGGAATTTGGGTTAGTGTCATCTTCTTCTTGAATCTTGAGGTTGCTACAGGCCACTGGAAGAGAATAGGGAGGAGAGAGAGAGAGAGAGATGTGTTGGACTAATTAAGGTGGTGAAGTAATGGTGAATGTTTGTTTAAAGAGAGGAGAGCTATATATATATATATATATATATATATGTATTTGGAAAAGCATGTATATAAGATCAGAGAATGTTGTACACAAAAGAAGCAGAGGAATAATATATATATATACACACACAAAAACATGTTATTGATTGCGCGTGGGGTGGCAGATAGATAGATAGATGGAAAGGTCTTTGTTTGGACGGCGTGACACCGAGTTTTCACGCCACCCCCTCTTCCATTCCACCGTTATATTCTACCCTAAGCCTAAGCCTTTTCCTTTCCTTTCCTTTCCACCACTTTAAAGTTTAAACAACACTGCTATGTACTGTGCTGTTGTACTGTTACATAATTTTAACCAACCAAATATGCATTATTATATTTGGATTATAGTTTAGTTTTTACTTTGCATTGCATTATACAGACTAGTAAGTTATAAATCAACTAACTAGCTAGAGGCTCACACACAACACAACACAATGCATGTCACATTCCTCATAGTACTCTCCACACAAACAATTGAGGTTTCATTTTTGTCTGTTTGGTGCGCCGTCCCTCCACATTTGGCACCATTTCTTTTTTGACACGTGGAACCTATGATCAGACCCCCCCTAACCTGTCCTAGTCACCGTGTTGAATTATCATTTGTATCCTTGCTTTACTGTTTTCATATATATGCTTACCACAACAGCTCCACTACTATAGTTCATCTTTTAATTAATTGCTATTAGTTTCTGTTAGACCATTGGATAATATATACGTCAAAGCGGTCATTACCTCTTCTATGAATTGTGCATCAATTTGTTGGATTGTATATCTAGGTAGTAAGCTCCCGTGAACTCACCGTTAGGGATGCTATTCTAGCTTTTCTGGTTATTTCTAGCTCTTTTCAGTGATGCTCATATACTTGTAGCTCTGGTCGTAAGTCGTAACCGGTTGAGTACCCCCTTATACTCTTTTTTTTTTTTTTAAATAATATATGTGTCGCTATTAAAAAATGTCAAATACATACATTAACATGTATATATACATGAATGTAAAACTTCAATATTTTACTATTAGCACCATAAGTAGTATTATACCACCCCTCTATATATGAACATATATATGATAAATCAATATTTAGTGTTATGAATTTCTCTTCAATTTCTTTCTTGGATTTGCTGTGGCAGTTCAAGTTACAAGACTACCTGCTGCTGCTTCTCTTAACAAAGTTCCATCCAGCTACATGACTTGATTATTGAGAAAGAATACACATTTTCATATATTATCCCTTGCTAAAGTAATATATAGTAACTGATACATACAGGTTTCTTTGAGAACAATGCACTCTTTTCTTATATTATAAAATAAAATGGAGTAATGCTAATGACAGTGTATATTATACAATTGGATCGAAAAGGCCATTTTGGGATTATAGTTAAGTGGATAATATATAGATTAATACATAAAGGATTAAGTTAATTTGTTTTATATATATACGTCACATAAAGCCTAGATAAGTTAGATTACCAACTAACTATGGTACTTTACAATGGTTTGTTGTCTTATTCAGATTGGGCTCATTAAAATGAGCTTAAAATCTAGTACATATAAATCCTATTTAATTATTATACAAAGAGTACTGATCAAAAGCCGAAAACTTGTATACAAAGCTTACTATAAATATTATACCTGAGAGTGTCCTTTTTTTTTTTTTTGGCATTATGAGAGTGTCCTTTACAACTACTGAATACAACCTTCTAGGGACTCTGTGGACAGAAGAACAGCGGTATTTAAGTAGCAATTTGTCACCTATAAACTAAGTAATAGTTTAATATACTGACGCTGACGTCATTTTGTCCCAACATATATAAACTTGCTTACATACATAACTTTGTTTTTGGTCTCCACCCTATGTACACTGTTTGTAATTAATTAAAACTATTTCATTTGTTTATTATTAAAACTGAGATAATTAAGTGGACAAGGGTTTCTTGTGTCTAGTGAGTCTATCCAGTTTTCAAGCTAGCTGGGGCGTATAAAATTGTTGTATTTAAACATAGTAAGTGCTTGTTTTTAGCTTTTCTTCTTTGTAGTGGTGTTTGGTGTATGCCAATTTCTTATTTATCAATCTAATAGGAACTAACTTAAAGCTATTCCAAATCGATTTAGATGGTATGTATAAAAGTAGGGTTGCAATATGTGAAAGATGCTATTGCTTGATATTATTCACAAGGCACAGTAGTGCCATATATAGATTACAGAATGTGAAGAAGTAATTGCTCTCTAAGTCACTCCTTGATTTTCTCTTATCAGTTACAATCAGATTTGATTCTGTACAATTCCTAGAATAACTCCTATCTTGAATGCTTTGATTCTGTATCCTTAACACGCCCTCGCAAGATAGGGGTACCATCGGCTACACCTATCTTGAACCGAAGTTCTTGATGCCGTTGTCGTGACAAAGTTTTTTGAGGCAATCTGCGAGTTGATCTTTAGTGGAAACATGCTGAACCCGAAGCTTGTTATTGCGAACATGATCTCTGACAAAATGAATGTCTATGGCAATGTGCTTCATGCGACTATGGAAGACAGGACTGACTGTGAGATAAGTGGCACCGAGATTGTCACAATAGATGGCAGGAACAGTTGTTAAACTTACATGGAGTGATGACAACCAAAGAACTTCTGCGGATGCAGATGCTAGAGCTCTGTATTCGGCTTCTGTGGATGATCTTGCCACAGCTTTTTGTTTGAAGGACTTCCAAGAAATTGGGTTACCACCATAGAATGTAACATGTGCAGATGTGGATGTGTAGTCATCTCGATTTCCAGCCCAATCTGCATCACTGAAGGCATAGAGGGTGTTGGAAGATGATCGCTTCAAATGAAGTCCATGAAAAATGGTGGCTTTTAGATACCGAAGAAGTCGTTTCAAGGCCGTGAAGTGTATAGATGATGGACACTACATGAACTGTGCTAGCTTATTTACAGTGTAAGCTATATCTGGCCTTGTCATGGACAAATATTGAAGAGCTCCTATAATGCTTCTGTATTCAGTAAGGTTTACTGCACTTGCGCCATCATATTGAGTAAGGGAAGTCGAGGTAGACATTGGGGAATGGACAATCTTTGCATCTGTCATTTTTGTGCGATCAAGCAAGTCATGGATATATTTGTGTTGGCTGAGAAACAACCCTTGTGTTGTAGGAACGATTTCAACTCCAAGAAAGAAATGAATTTCTCCCAAGTCTTTAATGGAAAACACAGTAGCTAGTGTTGAGATGCACTTTTGAATTGCCTGATCATTGTTGCCTGTAATTAAAATATCATCAACATAGACCAAAGTGTAGAGTTTGATATCACCTTTGAGATAGATGAACAGTGATGGGTCAGATTTGGAGTTGACAAACCCATAGGAGAGTAAGAATGAACACAAAGTGTTGAACCATGCCCGAGGAGCCTGTTTTAGGCCATACAAGGATTTCTTTTGCCGGCAAACATGATCAGGATAATCTGGATGGTGAAATCCTGGTGGCTGCTGCATGTATACGGTTTCTAGAAGCTTACCATGCAAGAACGCATTGTTGACATCTAGTTGGCGGATGTGCCAACATTGTTGAATGGCCAGTGTAAGAACCAATCGAACTGTTGAAGGTTTGATCACCGGGCTGAATGTTTGATCATAATCTAGCCCAGGACGTTGATGAAAACCTTTTGCAACTAGACGTGCCTTGTATTTGTCGATGGAACCATCTGGATGACGCTTCACTCTGAACACCCACTTACATCCAATGAGATTAGAAGCTTTATTTTTTGGAACAAGATCCCATGTTCCTTGTTGGATCAATGCATTAAATTCTGATGCCATAGCAGCACGCCATTCAGGTGAAGCCATTGCCTGTGATACACATGTAGGTTCATGCGATAATGGTAAGGGATGTTTTGTGACCAACAAGAATTTTTTGTTGGGCTTGTGTATGTTATTCATGGACCGTGTGACTGGTCTTGAGGGCTCCAAAGATGAGAGTGGCGTTGATGTTTGTTCCACTGGTGGTGTGAGTTGAGGTAAAGGTTGGGAATTGTTTGAGGCTAGAGGTATGTGGTCGGTTGGGTGGGGTGAGGTTGAATTTGTGGGATGGTTAATTGGGGTGATTAGGTGGGACGGTGGGGAGTTGCTTGGGCTGTTATTTTGACCGATATGGTGGGGTGTTGAGGAGTTATTGGTGGCGTTATATGAGGATTTAGTGGCATGGGGTTGGGGATTATGGTTTCGGTGGGTGGGTTGTATGTGTTGGGCGAGATATTGGGAGTGGGAGCCACGAATTTTGTGGCAATAATGGAGATGTTGGTTGAGGTGTTGGAGTCTGAGAAAGGGTATTGGTCTTCAACAAAAATAACGTGACGGGATAGGTGCACCCTTTGACTAGCTCGATTTAGACAGATGTAGGAATGATATTGGGTAGAATAACCAAGGAAGACACATGGTGTACTACGTGGGGATAATTTGTTTGGAGCATATGGACGTAGCCAAGGATAACAAAGACACCCAAAAACTTTTAAATTTTTTTAGGATGGCGGTTTATTGTGAAGACATTCAAACGGTGTTTTGAGACTAAGTAAGGGGGTGGGCATTCTGTTAATAAGGTATATAGACGTTTGAAATGCATAACACCAATATTTTGAGGGAATTGAAGCATGACTTAACAACGTGAGTGCTGTTTCAACAATGTGTCGATGTTTACGCTCGGCTATTCCGATGTGCTCCGGGGTGTATGGTGGAGAGATGAAATGAGAAATCCCATGAGTGGAAAAGTATGATTTTAATTTGATGTATTCTGTCCCTCCATCAGTGTAAATGGATTTAATTTTGAAAGAGAAATATTTTTCAATAGTTTTGTGAAATTGAGGAAAAATTGTGACAACCTCACTTTTTTGTTTTAATGGATATAACCATGAATAACGAGTGAAGTAATCAACAAAAATAAGATAATAACGATATCCATTGACAGAGGTTATTGGGGAAGGACCCCAAACATCAGAAAAAATTAATTCAAATGGGGCAGAGGTTGTTATTGATGATTCATGAAAAGGTAATTTGTGACTCTTATTCAAAAAGCATGAATTACATGTGGTGCTGAAAGTATGGGAAATTGAAGGCAGGAAAGTCTTAAGGGTTTGATGAAGTGTCTTGGGTGAGGGGTGGCCTAACCGAGCATGCCAAAGGGTGTTGTTGGACCGTGAAGCTTGAAGACTGGTTGGAGGAATAGAGCATGAGAGGGTTGGAGAGTGTAGAGATCACCACTAGTTGGACCGCACATCAACGTTGCCCCCGTCTTGAGATCCTTCACATGAAAAGAAAATGGGTGAAATTCAACATACACACTGTTTTGTTGACAGAATTTAGCAACAGATATTAGATTGTGACTTGCTTTTGGAACACACAAAACATTATTAAGATTAAAAACGGCAGATGGAGTAGAGAGACAAGTGGAACCCATGTGTGAAATGCTTAAACCTGAGTCGTCTCCAATTGTGACTGAGTCTGGACCTTCATAGTTGGAGCGAAGACTTAAGTTGTTCAAGTCTGTGGTGATGTGGTGATTGGCTCCACTATCAAAAATCCAGTTTGGATTTGCAGCAGCATAATTAGCGATGAGCCACTGATTGCATAAGTTGTGGGCAATACTTGGCTATATGACTTGGAAAGTCACGTAATCGCGGCGTGGTGGTGGACGGTTCGCTCTAGGATTGACATGGCCTTGGTTCCTTGATGGCCCTTGATAAGAGGGCGATTTGAGTAATTGCGTGAGTTTGGTGCATTGGGTTGAATGAATCTCTGCAATGTGATTCATATTCCGTGATGGCATTGAGCCATGACGGCCGCCGACGATGAGTTCCACGCCCACGATAGTTCCTAGGTCCATTTACGATGGAAGTTTCTTTGTTGGAACAAAGAACTTCTACGTGGATCTTCTAGAAATTCTTCATAGGCAATGAGATGGCTATGTAGTTCCTCAAAAGTGAAGGAACGTTCTGCAGTGCGAATGGATGCAGCGATGTCGCGATATTCGGACCCAGGCCATTTAGGATGTAGAGAGTAATATCATCATCGAGATGGTGGCATCCAAGACGGCTAGTTCAGATTCGCTTGATCTCAAATGTAAATTGGCGGTTTGAGAGCCCTGCGGCTTCTCTGCGATTGATTTTGAGGGACATCACATGAGCTCGTGATGGGTTTGCATATTTGGCCTCGATGGCCAGACCACGATTAGCGGGCGGTGTCGCGAGGAGGAGAAGGCAACGCTGTCGCGCTCGTTCATGGAGGCGAGGAAAGCGACAATGAGTTGATCATTTGCAAACCAATCCTCATAGGCTGGATTTGGTGTTGATGTGCCAGCAGTAGTGATAAACTGAGGTTGTGGTGCAATTTTTCCATTGATGTAGCCGATGCATTTCATGCCGGCAAGTAAAGAGTTGACTTGGCGTCGCCAAGCAAAGAAGTTTGAAGCAGATAGTTTGATTGAGATTTGTGCACCATGTTTGAGAGGTGAGAGCTTGATGGTGCTGGCAGCCATGGTGGATCGGGTCGTACTCGATGGAGTTTGTGTGGCGGCTGATACCATATAAAAGTAGGGTTGCAATATGTGAAAGATGCTATTGTTTGATATTATTCACAAGGCACAGTAGTGCCATATATAGATTACAGAATGTGAAGAAGTAATTGCTCTCTAAGTCACTCCTTGATTTTCTCTTATCAGTTACAATCAGATTTGATTCTGTACAATTCCTAGAATAACTCCTATCTTGAATGCTTTGATTCTGTATCCTTAACAGTATGCAAGTCATACATGAATCTCTTTAAGTTCTTGTATGTTGGGACTAAAAAAGCTGTCGAAATTTCTTTAGGGGACTAAATTAATCTGAATGTTGACATATTTTGGGAACTAAAATCGTAATATTAAAATGATGAATCAGCTGCCACATTATTTAGAATGCATGACATGTGTTGACATGATTTCCGGTTGCTACATTGGAATTTCTGATTGATGGAGTTATAGGGAGTGACTAACATTGATGTATTTACAAACAGAAGGGACTAAAAACTGATAAAAATTTTTTTTGGGACCAAAATCATATTTAAACTTGAATTTTTTATATAATATTTTTTAATAAGCTCAATGGTTTATTTAGTAGCATGTTTAGGATTATTGTAGCCGACCTATTCCATTAATCCCTAACTGAGAAAGATAATGAAATATAATCGAATATTTATATATCAATTTTAACTATTTTTTTGCTTTTAAGTGTTATTTAAAAACTATTCTTATTTATCTATCGGTTCTAGTAAAAGAAATCTATCGGAGTAAAATTTCAAGACAACATTAATTATTATTTTATCATTTATATCATTATTTCAATTAACTAATTAATAAAATAAGTAATTAAATAATTATTTTAATACAAAGAAAAATATTAATTACATTGTTTAAGTTATTAAACAGTCTAAAAATGTTATTACTTTTTTTTGGTAGAATTTGAAAAGAATGTTATTACTTTTTTTTTTACAGAAAGAAGAATGTTATTACTTAAATGAAGCTTAAAATAATAAAATCATTGATTCATCTAAATGTCATCAAACATTTTAAAAAATTTCAAGCTACTTAGAGCAATTTTATTGATAGTTGCTTAACAGGTTGTTTATCCTATGTCGTCGGTAAGCTCTCGTTTTATATGTTCTTTTGTCATTGGCGAGCATCTATGTGGCTTTGTTGGTTGCTTAAGATTTAAAAACTATTTTGCTTATCTAAACTCGATCGGAATCTAAAGAATACTCTCTAAGTGGGAAGAGAGAGGGAGAAATACATAAAGTTAAGCAACAATCACTAGTTTAAGAACTCTCGTTGAGCTGAAACTTCACCGGATTTCTTAAAACCATGAGCCCAACAAAAATAGTTTAAGCAATCAATTAAGTAACTACCGAAAAAGTTGCTCTTAGTATTGTTCATTAAGAAAACAACTTATACACTAAATGAAATTATACCAAGCATAAACTATATTCGTTTTGGGTTACTACTGATATATATACTGTCATATCCATGCTGGATGGGAAGGTGCTCATTTGTTTGTCATTTTTGTAATTTTGATTAGTTAATTAATTTATTCATATGGCTATGGTTATAATTTTCATTACGAAATTGAAAGTTTTTTTTTTATGGAAAAGAAAATGAAAGGTTAGAAATTATTCTATATACAGTAACATGTTAATTATGATCATAATTAATCAAAATGACAATAATTATTAGTCACTAACAAAAGCAGAACTTGGCTTTGTTTTATCAGTGAGGGGACCAAATTAAACTTGTAGTAGTAATAATTTATATATTAATTAAAGTCTTCAATCAATGTGAAAATCAGACTGCTCAATTAAGTGAAAATCAATAGTTTAAAGGACACACTAAAAGGAATAGGATTTTAAATTAGAGAGAAGCCACAGAAATGTAAGTGTTTATCGTTTATAATTTGATATTGTAATTCTTTTAGCGTTTCAATTATGGTTCTATGATATAATGTTATTTTATTTTGACCTACAGTCTTAGGAAAATAATGTTACATTAGACCAAATTATTGTGTCTAAACTCTAATGTAATTAATTTGGCGTCGATGCTTTATATTATGACTATAATTGACCCGTGGCTTGGTTATGTTATTTAATGTTTAGGTCGCATGTCTGAGGAAAAAGAAGTTTGAAATTTTCAGCACATATATATATATGATGTTTATAACCAAATGAGTGTGTCTCAGTTGGTTAAGCAGCACTGAGTTGGTGGGGGAGGATTATAGATTCGATTCTCACCGAACGCATTCTTTGGGAGGGAACATGAGCTTTAAACTGTGACCTGACCTCCGAACTGGAGATTAGTCTCATAGCTGGTCCAAAGGACCGAAACCGTGGAGATACTCCAATCAGCCCACTCGACTACAAAGTAGTTAATTAGGGTGGGTCCCAACCAAAATAAATATGATGTTTATAGTTTCACTAGCTAGTGTCATAACTGGGAGAAAAAAGAGGAGGAAGTAGCACGAATATACAAAAACAATCAAATGGAAATATTCCCGTTCACAATGTGAATTGACAATTTAGTTTTCAAAAGTATAGTTTGGTGACAATTTAGTTCTTGAATTCAATTTTAATTCAAAATAGTTTATCATTCTTTTTTGCGGAAAGGCAAACTTTATTACTATACAAGATGATCAAAGGCTCAAGTAAAGCCAAGATCAACACCAAGATGCATATACGTACTTGTTTCTTTTTTCCTTTTTTTGTTGTTGATAAAGAGTACTTGTTTCTTTTTGTAACTAAGGTTAACGTTTGGATGTATTTGACGGACTGAGTGCACAATGGGGATTATCTTGAATTAAAGTTACTCTAGGAATAACTCTTTTATGAGTTACCCCGGTTAATATCTTTTTGTAGACATCAAATTTCATCAATCTAACCGTTGAATATCATCATTTTATGTAAATGATCATGCATACCAAATTTTAAATAAATTGGACATCCATAACTATGCAATCATATGGTGAACATTTTACTTGTAAATTAAAATGTATATTATACGTTGAATTGAAGTGATCTGATAAAGTATCAAATATTTTTAAAATTTTATAAAGTTGATATACTCAATAAAAACTTTTAATTTGACATTTCGATTGATGAAATTTGATGTATATAAAGAGATATTAACCGGAGTAACTCAGACAAGAGTTACTCCTGGAGTAACTTGATCCCTCTCATTAATATATATATATATATATATATATAGAGAGAGAGAGAGAAGGGATCAAATTACACCGGTGTAATACTTGAACAAAGTTACACCCTTCAATAACATCCTACCGAGTAAATATTTTTCAAAACCAATCGTTAGATTGAAAGTTATTATCATATAGATCATGTCTATAAATTTTCATAAAAATATATAATCATTTGTCTTGTTATCAGGATGCATCAAGAGTAACGTTATATGCAATTATACTGTTGACGTCAATCTTGACGCATCTTGATGGCATGACAAATGATTATAGATTTTTGTACAAATTTATAGATATGATCTATATGATAGCAACTTTCAATTCAACGGTTTATTTTGAAAAATATTTATCAGATAAGATGTTATTGAAGGGTGAAACATTGACCAAGTATTACACCGGTATAATTTCATCACTCCTCTATGTGTATATATATATGTGTGATGAAACAAGCAGCTTGGGTTTTAGTTTAGTTTTAATTTGATTTAATTTAATGTAGTTTTCCAAGGTATATTATATATAAGCGCCAATGGACAAAAGGGCACTAGATCTCTATCACAAAGGAATGATCAGAAGTTAAATAAAAATGGAAAGTAATCTTTGCTTCTAAATATATCTCATGTATATTTTATCTTGTGGTGTTGAACAGGTTGCTTGTGTATGAGCCCTGAAATTTTGTGAATTGGTTTATTAGCTTACAAACAACTGCAAAGACAGAAACTAATTAAAGCTTTAAAGCCTGGAATCAAAACGGTACTTACACTACGGACTAGCTCATTCTAGAATAAATGTGCTAGTTTGTTTTGTTTCACCTTTATAATTTCGACAACTTCCATAATTTATTTAATTAAGAAGACGAAGCAGAGGGATACAAATTTATAAAATATATAGAATTAATGATTGCTTCGGTCCCACTTGTGAACCTTTGGAGGACCTACCTAGGGGTTCAAAAGTTTCTATTTCCTACCCCACCCTTCCAACCGATCGATGATCAAATTGATGAAGAAGAAAGAAGGCTGGAAGAATGCTTAAATAACTAGGGGAGGAAGGGTTATGTTCCCATTGAAGAATCATTTCATAAGGTTTTGATAATTTATCGTCATTTTTATCTGAGTTTTTATATATGATGTCAGAGTTTTTCAACGTTGAAAATTTTACTTTTCACTTAATTATCATTGACACCTTTTGAAAGTTGTTTATTGCCAGTGTTTATGTTTTTTAATTATATTTTGTCAAAAAAATGTTTTTTAATTATATAATTAGGACTTGTTGGTTTAACTAAGATTAAATAAAAAGTAATTTTGAAGCTGTGTTAAAAAGTAATTTATTTAAAACAAAATCGTAAAGCAAAAAATATTGTGTTTGGTTGTAATCTGATTACATTTTACTTTCACTTTTATATATTGTAAGAGATTATTTTGAGAACTTATTCTTAATAATTTTATTGAGAAAAACTCAAGTCCCACATAAATTAGAGGCAAGGTCTCAAAAGAGTTTATAAACAAAATGACATCCCTCACCTTACAAGCCGGTTTTGTAAGGATAAGTTAGGCCCAAAATCCTAATATGATATCAAAGTCTATCCTAGATCAACTGGGTCACCCACCGCGTTATATACACGTACCAAGCCCAATAGTACTGAGCGTGAGATGATATATTGGGAAAAACCTAATATTAGGAGTATATTTAGAATGAGAATTCAATTTTATAAAATTAAATAGGCTTATTTAGTTTTGATGATTTTTGTATTTTTTTTTTTTTATATTAACGACCGGAGGTACGTATACAATTAACACTAGTTAGCTTTAAGTACACCACCAAAAAGTGGTGTTTCGATGCACAAATTTTGCCCCCACCGTAGCCTTCATGATCGGCCATTTGTGCATTGGTACCCAACAAATAAATCACAAACACGCGGAACATGGAATTCTCCATCTTGAGAAGATTGTTTTGACATTAATTGTCAAACGCCTTTAGACTAAATATTTTTTTTTCCTGTTAGTATTTATTTATTTTCGTTTTCTACAGAAATGTCACCAGACAAGACAATGTATTCATTTGCTAAACATGACGTAAACAACATGTTAATCAGCAATAGAAATAAAGTTAAAGATATGTGAATCATAAAAAGATTAAATTATCAAACAGAATGAAAGCGATGGCCATATAAAAACTCTTATCAATTCCATAATTGTCAAATCAGTATCTTCAAATGTGATTGTCTCTCTCCTTTAAGATTAACCTATCCACACTTTCTTGTGTATAGTCGGTGCACAACAGCTGAATTTTTTCAACGGAAGAAACAAAAGCTCAACCTGATTCTGATGTTCACGAACCTTAATTTTATTACCTTATCAAACATTGCTTTAACTACCAAGCACATATATATCCTTAATTAGTTAATTTCCAATCTTACCAAATAAAAAAAAAGACTAGTTGAAGATAAAAAAAATCGTGGGTCCCGTTTCAAATTCTGATAGATCCCAAAAAAAAATCATGAATCCAATCTGATAAAATCATCACAATCCGATATGATCTACCGACTTTACATTTTGAATGATATTTTAATGCTGTAATTATTGGCTAAGATAGGTTTTTCATTTCTGATTGGCTATATTTCGCTATCTTTTTTTTGGGGGGGGGGAGCATTGCATATATCAAACATTGATTAAGAAATGCTAAATGGGTTTGAAATTCTAATTTTGCCATTAATTAATTATTTCAGATAGCCTAGGACTGAACCAGTTACTTATATACATACTAGCAATTACGTAATAATTAAGCAGAAAATTAACAAATCTCATTATTATTATGGGCGCATGTTAATATCTGCGTATCTTATGCTAGATACTGTTGTTGAACTCAAAACTGTGTGAAAGTGATCCTAACCCTCTGAAAGTACTTGTGCTATAACAATTGCTTCCATTACAGACTGTGTAGAATTGAGAGGTGGGACAGTCACTGCTGTATATGTAAACATTTCAACTTCCACATGAAGCTTGTTACAGAAACCTTGCCCAATTACTATGATGAATTGAATACACAGCATGTGCATGACTATAATGTTTTTTTTTTCTTTTACCCAATGCATGACCTTCTTCTATATGTACACATGCATATATAATTCATGTCCAAGGCAAAGATTAATTGATTTGTGGAATAAAAATTCACATCTAGCAATTAATGCTCTGCATAATACTAAAGGTTTAGGCTTAGTTTGTCTATTAAAGTAATATTTATGATGCAGGACCATTTTATTGCAATTTTAAAAATTACGCTCTCTTTCTTTCTTTTTGGCTTGCAAAAGCATTATTAGGAAAATGGCCTACCGAAGGTGTTCACAAGGACCACCACTAGATATTTTGGTTTGATGAGTATTGCTATAATTTCAGAGTTGGCAGAAAAGAAAAGGGCAAAAAAAAAAAAAAAACCGGAATCTATAGGTTTCAGTGCAAGCACAGTGACTTGTGTGTGAACAAGATGCACAATTCATTGGCTGAAAGAAAAAAGGCACATTATTATTTTAGCATGCAATATAAGGAAGAAAGGATAATCATTGTCATATATGTCCTGTTCCTTGTTTTTATTCAATACATATGTAATGTAATGTAACAACAGAAAAGTGTCTTACATTTTCTCTCTTATTTTTTCTCTTTCTTTTCTTTCTTCAACTTTTTCATAAAGGATTCTCTCAATAAATTAACATATTAATTTAGCCAATAATATGTAACTACCATTCACACTAACTAATTTGAAGGGCGTTGCATTCTACTCACTTTGTCTTGTTAGCCATACCAAATTAAAGTAGCTGGGATATCAATTTTTATCTCAGTAAGCATAAAATTCTAGTTACCACAGTTCAAATATTAATGGGTGGAATAATTGAAAACCCATATGTGTTCATATATAGTCAACTTCAGATAGTGAGCAAGTGAAATTGAAGTCAAAATCTATAGCAAGTGAGATTGATCATCAATTTTGTCACTGTCATGGCCGGTAACCAACTTGTGTCAATGGTGACCGGACGGCATCAGGATCCAGTGATATGCCACCAGAGTGGTCTTAATAGGAACTTGCAATATAAGCCTCCCTTCAACTCAATTTGACTTTATTCAATGCTTGGAATTGCTTATTTTGGGTAAAAAAAAATATCATTTTTGCAATGATGCTTTGGTATGATTATATCTCTGTAATATGGGGTTAGCATTAGCACAAACATAAATAAAATGTCATAGAGTATCTGAACATCAGGTAATTAAGTTATAGTTGCTTGTCAGCTTTAGTATGATTGAAATATATAATGGAATTAAAGTGTGGTCGCGGTGGCATCGCAATCCTTAATACAACAGAGAATTGCGATCAAATGCGGTCGATGCAATTTCAATCGCGGTGGCAGAAGGGGATTAGTAGAATTTCGATGTCTTCGTAAAATTAGTAGAATTTGATTTTGTTCCTTATTCGTTTTTAGTTCCCACCGAAGACTAAAAATACATTGTTTTTGTATGCTTTTAGTCCCGTTGTCGAGGGACTAAAAATACACGGTTTGTGTGATATAGAGCTAAATATTTCCAAAAAAATTCAAGTAAAAGACAAACACAAACCTAAGCAGCTAATACTTTTTCTCATGTGTCCTTTTAAACTGAACAAGGAGAATCTCTTTCTTTATCTTCTTCTCTAGTTTTAGAATAGTATAGTGGGGAACCAAACCTTGTAGACAACTATTTGAAGTCTCTTTCACTGAAGCTGGGGAGGGGGGAATGGATAACCAATAGATTGTTAGGAAAGCTGCCGCAGAAAAGAAACTATTGGAAGGTGAATTGGCATAGGGGGGGTGATGGACCCTACCCTACTATATATAATATTAGGATGCATTTCTCATCATTTTGATAAGGGAGGGTGTGGTGGGGTTGCTTCATCAAACAAAGAAATAGTGCAGATCAAGCAAATTGTGGCATTTGGGGCGGTCAGTGGGACTGCTGGAGGTTGGGGTCATGAGTCCCACATAACAATATTAAGTGTATTTATAAAGCATACATCTTCAACTCTCCTCATTATATATATGCCATGTATATATGGATAAGAAACGGTAACAAAATATTAAAACATTTTGTAACACACTTTTTTAATATATCTTTTGTTGTTTGGTGAATTTGTGGGAATCTCATTAAACTATTTGGACTCAATTTTTATTTATTAGTGAGACGAATACGAAATTCATCCATCAATAAAAAAAATGTGTCAAAAAGATTAATTTTAATATTTTTCTGAATGGATGTTATGTTATCTATAAACTTTTATTTTTTTGGTTGCACTGCGTGCGTCTTTTAAAAGCATAACTTCTAGAAAGAAAATTTTAAGCTGGGGACCCAACTTTGATAATGACATGCCTTGTGTCGCAACCCATCTTGTCTCCCTTTTAAAATTTGGCTACTAAGAATGTGTGTCATAGATGAATTGATGATTACTGGTGGTGATTATTCCTTTTGTCTCTTATTGTTCCTATCTATAGCATATATATATTATTTTATTTTATAATATATAGCTCATTAGCTTGGGACAAATATTATTTTTGTTTTGGGTTTTTCTACGGCGACCACGCATTTTGGATTATGTTTCATGCTATTTTCATTTTTTTTTTATTATGAAAAATTTAGAGTGAGGAAATGACTTTCAGTCCAAAATAAGGAAAACAATTGGGCTTATTGAGCACTCACATAGGAAATTATATTTACCTCACAATATGTCGATATTAGTCCTATTATGTTCTACTAGGCAGATCCCTTTGGGATTCATTTGGTAAGATATAGAGGAATTGTCCAAAACAAGGAAAACAATTAGGTTTATCGAGCACTCACATAGGAAATTACATTTATCTCACAATATGTCGATATCAGTCCTATCATATTCTACTAGGCGGATTCCTTTGGGGTTCATTTGGTAAGATATAAAGGAATTTCTTAAAATTAGTGATATCTTCTTATAATGGAGTTGGTTTTAAATATAAGATTTTGATGATTATTAAATTTTTAGAATATGCTTCTTATGAAAGATAATCTCGAGATAAAATTAATTTTTTAAGTTAGTATTCTGTTTGCTCTGTCCTATTTCTCCAACAGATTTGAGGTAGGATTAAGTCTCCCATTTTGTGATAAACGAAAAGTTTATTTAGCATGACCCGGTTGAAAGCGACGGGGGTGGCTACCTGTTAAGATTTTAGAATCTCGTTTGGACTCCAAAATCAATTCCAATATTTTTTAATTACTATTCATGCTTTTGTTTTAGATTTTAGCAGATTTTAAAATCTCGTTTGTACTCCAGAATCAATTCTAATAGAAGCAACAACATCCAAGCTTTTCCGTTTGGTAGAATTAATTCTAGGTGTGGGACCCACGCAATTTTTTATATTTACACATCAAAAGTGATTCTACTATCATTACCAAACACAAATCAATTCTTTTGAGCTCACTTTTAAACTATTATTACCAAATACAAATCAATTTTTTTAAACTAGATTTTTTTAAAATTAATTTTTTTCAACAAAATTCTTCACAATCAATTCTACCCGAATCTAAAACGAACGGACCTTTATAAATTTTGAATCTATATGATGAAAACAGTACAAGACATAAACTATTGGGTGGTTTTGCTCAAAAAACACTATTGGCCATTGGGTGAATTTAAATCAAATAAATAAAGAGATTTTCATTTTAAATTTCATTTTTCAATATGAAATACCTTTCCTAAAAAAATATTTTCATTTATCAAAAAAGAGTTTCATCAAAAAAATAAAGAAAAAAGAAGGGGAAAAAAAAGAAAAATGTGAAGGAATAAAAATTTGAAGAAAAACCCCAAACGCAAGTACCAGCCAATCAGCCATCAATTATCCTCCAAGGTTGGGAAATCATGACCGCATCAATTCAAGACTTAATTGACGCTTTTACTTTTGTAATGGCATGTCACTTCATTATTCACAAGTCACACAACGATAAGTAACTTTTTGATATTAATGAAATGAAATTCTCACCTTTTTTATATATGACATCGAATCCTTCTGTGGCCACTTGAAAATTTGGAGAGATTTGATTCTTCTAAAGTGGGTAGACAATAAAGTAAATAATTCAATCGTTTATGAGAAAATTAAGGATGATTTGTTATGCATGTGTAGTTAATATCAACCATTGATTTTCTCATCAATGGTTGATATTGCTTACTTTACTCTCTAAAGTGAATTGCTCACTTTAAAGGAGTCAAATCCAAAAATTTGAGCTTTAAATGTCTCAGATAAAGCAATCTAGTGGCAAAGTACTGTGAGACGTTAAAAGCGCGGGTTCTAACCCGCAAAGCTCAACTTCTGCCCTTCCCATTCCCCCTCTCCCGACTATTTGTACTAAGGACAAAAAAAAAAATTGTCTCAATAATAGTGAATGTGATTTGTGAATTTATGTAAACTTTAACGTAATATATGTTGAAGCTGCTATTTTGCAGAGAGTTTTACCTCGTTATCACTTCTATAGTTCTATATTTATTTAAAAAACTTAAATATACTAAGGACACGTGGCAAAAATTCATTCATTTGTCTTCTCGTCAAAAATATTTTCTCACAAAAAACTTAACTATACCGTAGGGTCTTTTTTTCTTCACCACACGTACTGAACACGAGTTCTTTCAGTTAGTTCAGCTTAAAAATTGATCTCATAGGCTCATAGCTACACTTACAAGGATTTTTGGTTAAACAGAGGCAACTTTGGCTTTGTTATGGATTTGATTAACCCTTAAAATTCCCAGTCACTTCCTCATATTAGGAAAACATGTATGTAGTTTTGCTTCATCAATAATCATAATTTGCTTTCAATTGCTGTGGTGGAGCACGGAAAGCAAAAATGTTGCTCATTATTATTATGTTAGTTCTTTAATACTCCATCCGTTCCAATATATATATATATATATATATGTCATATTTGGCTAAATCACACAGTTTAAGAAAAAATCATAAATAAAAAAAAAAGACTGATAATTTTACCAAATTAACTTTATTAACCATTGGTGTATTAACTATTGTCATGAATGCAAAGTTGAGTATTTGAGAGTACAATTGGTAAAAAAATATTTAATATTACATTAAAAATCGAAAATAACATATATTTTGGGACAATTTTTTTTATAAATATGACATATATATTGGGACGGACGAGGTACTACAATCGTAGCTCAATTACTGGTAAATAGCCAAGGTTCTAAACATCATGACCTTTTGGATTCATTTACCTCAGTTGAGTACTAAGTCCATCTTTTTTTTACTTGTAAAAACATTCCTATTTGAGAAAATAGATATTGACCTCTTTCTCATTTTTTTAATCCCTAATTGAGATTTAAGAATATACACATGTATAGTTGTGAGATTAACAGTCAGGACACCTTGAATTCCTAACATTATACGTACACCAAACGGAATCCTTGCCGCCAATGATGATTACAGGGCTGATCTCGATCGTTGATAAAAAAACTGAACGATTATGATTCTGATGTCCCAATTTATTGAAGTCGGATATGAGCCGTTTGATTGATCTTACAATCTCAGTTTGCCTGATTGCATGACTAATGAAGCAATGACTACAGACAATTTGGGTCCAAAATTTACAGGGATAGACAGCTGTTGAGTTGATCTCTTAATTTGGACTCACTGCAGTGTAAAATACACAGGGTTTTTGTTTATTTTTAAAATTAAAGATACCGACTTTAGATCTAAACAGTCCGATCTACATCAGACGACTAAAAAAAGCGACTTTGGTGACTGCGTGCTCTCTGTGACTGCAGAGAATCCGGATTCATTGATCTCTCTCATTTGATTATAATTCGTACATGATAGAAAGCTGGTATTTTTAGAAAGAACAAGGATAATCTCACTAATTATAAAACAAAATAGGCTTAAATATGAAATTGATCCCCCCAAAAATTCGCAAAGTTCATTTTTAGTCCCCCAATAAAAATTGAAGGTTTATAGTCCCCCAAATTTCAAAATTTTTTTCCGTTCGTCCCTCACTCTGACACTGTTATGATTTTAGTCCCTCAAAAATTCTAAAAATTCGTTTTTAGTCCCCAAAATTCTAAAAATTCGTTTTTAGTCACCGCCACATAAGCGTCACATACACGCCACAAAACGGCATCAACGATAGGGACCAGCGGAAAACTATTTTTAAATTTAGGGGACTAAAAACCTTCAAAAAAAAAATTTGGGACTAAAAACGAACTTTGTAAATTTTTAAGGGACCAATTTCATATTTAAACTAACAAAATATAACTCCAGGGTATTGCAGCTCCAACATAATTTGAAATTTAGCATTTTCCTCAACCATAAGCTCTCAGAATCCAAAATTACATTAAATCCAACAAATTTGAGTCAAACAGGGTGAATCTACTCATGGAACATAAATCTTCCAGTATTTATTTTTTTTCCATTCACGGTGCTCTAGCTCTATTTTTTTTTTCTTTTTTCAAACCTAGTTCTTTGTTACTTGGACCAATAACTGTTGATAACTTTAGTATTTGTCAGTTTTATTACTAATGTACAATAATAACACATCCACGTCATACTGGATAAGCAAGCGGTTAATTGTGTGATATGTACCGCTCTCATTCTTCTGCGTTAAATTAGATTTTAACACATATGACTGACTTGTACATTGTCCATCTTTGAAATTGGAGTCACATCAACAATTTATATAAAGTTCGTAAAATAAGGATTATATTAGCGGCACTGTAACAATGGTGAAGTGGTCAGTGGAGTTTATTATAATCGGAGCCATATGCGCGCCACTTGAATACAATTGTGACTGCAGTGTGGTACAAGTGACATTTTCTTGTGAAACAATAACATACAACCAGTCAACCATACATAGACCCTGCAGCAGATGCCATACTATCTTCACTATTTTTTTCAAGCTATAACCACGAGCAACAAACATAAATACTACAGATAAACATGCTTGAAATATATACATCTGTATAATTTATGAAAATTATAATCAAGCCGGTCACGTTGCATAGTTAGAACTCTGCGTAGCATTTGAAGTACATAACTGTATTCAGCACCTACTGGCTACTGCATAATGTGTCGAAAAATGGAATCAGCCTATGATAGTTAATCAAAAAAAGAAAAGAATAATAATATACGTGAAGAATGACAGGAACTAACCACCAGGAAAATGAATAATCCAATTTCTCTAAGAAGCTAATTGAGCAGATCTTGTCCAGGTAAAAGTGATTGATAGATGACACGCGAACACTCGATCAAATCAAAGGAAGTTCCTCTGAAAGTTTCCAGAAGAAAACCTTGAAGATAAGCCCTGAGTCATGCTTTCTGCATCAAGTTTCACACTTTTTCTCCCAGCTGTCAGATCCTTTTCACGATCCCATGGCTTCCATGGATGTTGACCCACCCATTCTTCCTTCTCCGACTGTAGCTTGGACTTTTTCTTGGATTTACTGGCAACCTCTTCTTGATGTTTTTGTACCAACGTTTTTGATCGTTTGGCTTTATTGTATTTGTCCACCAAATCTGCATCCGCACTAGCCCTTTTCTTTTCATCTTCGTTTGAGGCTAGTGCAGAAGCCTCATTGTATGCTTCCAAATAACTGTCATGTAAATATCATTTTTGCTATAAAGCTATTGAATTCAGAGAGTGGACAATACAGGTTAAATGGAAGGGAATATCACCAAGCAAAGCATTCTAGATGAAAGAAGATACATACTTCATCTTTGCTTTCTGGGCTCTGTCAGAAGGGGTGTCTGTCCAAGCACTAGTGTCTCCTCTACCTTCCTTTGAGCCCCGGCTAAACTTGGTTGATTGCATAGTCATACCAGGCTGAAATACATGAAATGACTTGATATAAGTAGGCATGATTTTACTAAAATAACCACACAGTTCCCTTTCGTGTAAATTAACTGCAATATCTGCTACTCTGTTCTAGTGTTAATGTTTTCCACTTTTGTTGAAAAGGGACTGCACATCAAACTTCAATGCAAAAACATGCGCTAAAAGAATTGACTCTCAAAAAAGGTTTACAGTTCCGTAAAATGCTCAGAATACTGATATCAGTAGCCAAACAAAGCTCAAGGCACACCCCGATACATATTCCTTTCAAGGATTTAGAAACACTACACTACCAGAACCACAACCCAGGTACATATTACTTACGAGATCTACGATAAACCCACTCCACAGGATTTTCTCCTCATCCACTCCCAGAAAAACAACTGCAAGGGCACCACCCACCTCCACCGTCACCTGCTGAGCCATCGTCGGAGCAGTGCCACCCTCGGCCTCCCCTTCCCCCACCCTCTGCCTCCCCCTATCCTTCTACAGTCCCTGCTGCTCCTCCCATTGCCTCTCCCTTGGTCTCTCCCACCAAAACATAAATCATTACGAAGCCTAAAAGCAAATGAACCGAAGCAACACAACAAAAACGAAAGCAAAACGAATCGTTTCAAGCACAATTTTGAGGTTCATTCGTTGGTGGATCGGAGGAGATGAGGTTATGTGTTGGTCAGAGCCAATTGGGGAAACTGGGCTTTCTCCACCATGACCCTTTCACCCTCCCCACTGCCAAGAAATTCTTCTCCACCTCTGTTCCTTTATTACATCATGTCCTTGTCGGTGCCATAAATCAATTCAAGAAATGTAGCTTTGTTTGTTTTCCAAGAAATTTTTATGGTTTTTTGTTTGTTTCATTTCCAGGAATCTGATTCCTCAGTGTTTTATTGGAAAACACATGTTTTGAGATGGGACTGAGACACCCAATTGGTGTTTGATAAAATGCGAAAATGGGGTGTTGAATTATTGTGATGGTGGCGATGAGGTGGGGCTGTGATGGCGTTTCATGGAGGAGAGGGGGTGGGGGTGGTGGAAGGGAAGGTCGGAAAGGGAGAGGAGGCTACGGGGGCCGATGTCTGGTGGAGGAGGTGGGCCGAAACTGGGAATTTTGCAAACTTCACGGTGTGTGGTAGCTTCGCCGGTCAAGTAATTGGGAGGGAGAGGCGAAAGATCCTGTGCAAATTGTCCACCATCAGATCCGAAAAACAGCTCAATCCAATGCTTGCTGAAAGTTGTGTATCACACCAAAATATCATGTAAAAGTGTTACAGTAAGTATGAGTGTGTTCAACTTGCAAAAAAGTAAAAAGTAATTGCTCCATGTTTGATTTGAAAATGGTCATAGGACAGGGAAAACAAGAGATGAGAGATAGCACAAAAACTCAAATTCTTGTTATTCAATATAAACCACAGGACAACTTTTTGTCCCAAGGACAAACTATGTGAAAGACAAACGACCCATTTTTATTTTCTACTTGGTAATTAGTAATGTTCCCTCTCCCACCCACCTCCTTTATCTCTCCCTCTATACACACACGCACACACACCCCTACCTGTCTCTGTGTGTGCGCTTTACGTTTTCTATATAATAGATGGTACCTCTTCCATTTTAGGTTTGTCATTTTCTGTGTATTATAGTATAATATACAATATTACATTTTTGTTTTACATATTATATATTTTTAATATATTGTTATTGTATGAAATTATATACATAATATCTATTATATATTAGAGTATTGTGGTAAATTTTACATCATTTTACTTGTAATGTCTGTTATGCACCAAACAATATTACAGCGTTATCAATGGCGGATTATGGCGACCAGCCAAAAATGTGCCATATAAATATGGTGTTGCGGCTTATGGCAGAAACATGGCTAATATAATAGACGTTGTGGCCTATGGTGGCTGACACAAAATCCGCCATAGCAGCAATTTGATAGCACTGTAATATACAAGACAAAAGGTTGTGCTATGACTCAAGTGTATGTTTTGTGTTGCTCTTGCTTGTCCTCTACCACAGTGTGCATCAAACGCACCCTATATATCAAAGGTTATCAAAAAAGGTCTGCAACCACAATCTGGACCGCGACATCATGATTTATGACGTCGTCGTGACCACAATGCGACCGCGATTCTCCACAATGTCGAGGAATGTGACCGCGATTTAAAACTTTGTTGTATATTATAAATTCGTAATTAAACCACTTTTCAATGCTACTCTATATTATATTATATAGAAGGGTCACATTTTCTCGAACTTCTTGCATCCTACTGTACATACGTAGCTTGCCTAAAAGCCAAAAAATAAATGATTGATAGGACTTACTTTCCTCTCCGGAGGTAGTGTTGTCATCCATTCATCTCTTTTGGGTTCCACTTTAACTTCTGTCATTGCCAAAAGCTCATCATCACCCTCCATGGATATACCTGCCATAGATTTCCTAGCAATAAGATAGCGAGGTTCACAAGTAATAGCACCCAATCCCACACCCCTTCCCCTTTCAAGAAAGAGAGAATGTACACATATACATATGTGTGCAAACGCATGCACACGCATAACCAAGAGGGGCATGTTTGTTCATGCCAGAACACTTCACCAGCTTTGAAAGGTCACAAAACAATCACTCAGCACCAGCAAGAGGGCAATGTGCATGCCAATAACATCATTCCAAAATAACAACCAATCAAAAACTGAGATAATATGAAAATGATTTTCGCACAAGTTTTGATGTCTTTTCTATTATTATCTTATTGTATCTTAAGCTTATGATTGGTTGCCCAATAGACATTGTGCTCATACAAAAATTAATCTTCTGGTTTCCCATCCTAACTCCATTTTTTCCTCTACCAAAGATCATATCATTCAATGTTATATTGAGCACGTTATGCAGGGAAGAGACATGAACAACATTTGTCATGAACCAACTGTCCCAAAAACTTTAACTGTCAGATAAAAACACATAATGACTACTATATCATATGTCTAATACACCCCCTCACGCAAGAGCCCTGTGGGCTTGATGTGTGGATAAAGCAAAGGCCCACTTACCATGTACTAAAATTCAACTTTTAAAAAAAATGAGGGCTGTTAGAAATAAACTCTAGATCACTTGGTCATAAAAGCTATGTCATGAACCAACTATCCTAAAAGCTTAAGTTGTCAAGTAAGGACATATCAATGATTCTTATATTATACTACATCTCTAACAACCTTGACGGGAACCATTTATATTGCAGGAGCTCACCTTGGGATCTTCTCCACAGTGCAGCCTCGCGCATGACTTTAAGTTCAGCCTGCAGACATGTGTGAAGATATTAGTATTCAAAAACTAGTACAGCCAGACAAGTAAGTTTGAGTTACCTTTAATTCCTCCTGTTCTTGCTTGAGTTTGATTTTCTCATCCATTGCTTTCCGCTACATAAAGCACACAACAACATCTTGTTAATTGGAAAAACATTCAAAAACATTGCATTGCAGATTTAAAAATCAGGAATATAACAAAGTATCCAATTGATCAGATGTCAAACATGAAAACAAGTTATCTTCGGGGCAAAAACAATTAGATGCCAAAACAAAACAGCTTCCTAAATTGATGAAATTTTATTGGGAAAAATTAAAAGGTAAAGGAAAATATATGAGAAATAGATTTAGAAGCCCAGTGCCCAGATGTATATAACTTCCATATTTAATGTGAAAGCACTTATTCCCCTTAATCTGCCAGAGTGTTGTTTATTCACTAGTAACATCAAACATGAATGGAAGTAACGATATGGGTCAAGTGCAAACAAATTCTAAAACTTTTTTCAACTGATTTCAGCTACACATTACACTAAATTACTAATTACTCAAAGTTCCTTTGGCCACAATTCTGCTTTGCATATGAATTTTCAATGCACTCAATGATTTGACGCATCTAGGGTCCCTAGAGTTATAATCGGTTTCCGGTAGAAATAAACAAATGCCTTTGCTGTTTCTGTATTCCACATGGATATGGATATGCCCTCAGAGGAACTAAATTTGCTTAAATCACAGTTAAGCCTCTGACCTCAAATCAAAATCGAATTTCAAAAAAAAGAATCCAAAATTGTTTAATAGCTAAACATCCAAAGCTGTCCAATTTTACTGAATCATTTTCAAGTCATAATCAGCCCACAAATTAGGAATGCATACAGAAAGTCAGAAATATCAAATATCATTCAAAATTCACCTATCCCTGCCACACTCATATCTTACCAGCTCCCAAGTATCAGAAGCATTTGATGTATAAAGATAATGTTGAAAGGGTCAAAAGAGGTTTCAAATTCTAAGTCCTAGATAATAGGACTTTGGATAGGATAAATGTAGATATTTGTGACCTATTATTTAAGAATGTAGATAACTATGACCCTGATTCAACACAAATCTCTTCAATAACAGATGGCTTTGTATTCTATTTTTTGTATCAGTTAAAAATACAAATTATCTTTTTCCTTCAAATGATAACAATCAACCTAAAAAGTCCCAAAGATATAGATAAAGTAGTTAATTAAGTGAATGTCGAAAAGAAAGACTTGAAATCAAACTTAAGATCCCACAAACAGCACCTTTAACTTCAATAATAAACCATCCTTCTAGCAAGCTCACCTTTTCTGGATCTTGTAAATCTTTGAAAGCTTTATTTAATTTAATAAATGCTTGATGGGCTTGTGGATGAGAGCATTTATCTGGATGAACCAACAGTGACATCTTCCAGTACCTAACAGACATTAAACGGGAGTAGATTAGACATACAAATAATTTTGATTATATGGAGTTGTTTGATGGCATAATGCTAGGTTTTTTGTTGTCGTATAAAATATAGAACTTAATATATTTTAGTGGTTTTTCCTTTTCAGTTCCTTGTATAGAATGCCAAGTACATTCTTGAAAGTTAAAGCAAATAAGTTCTATAACATATTATTTACCATAATAAAATTATGTCTCGAGTTTGGAACAAGCTGTTATTGTCTACATTTTGCCTATAACATGGTATTGCAATATTGAATTGAGAAGACTTTCACAAAGACTTAATAACTTATTTGGGGCAATAGGCAAGAAAAAACTGAAGAATCATTCAGGCAACGACCATTTACTGACTAACTGCGGTGTAGGGATGAGACAGTTGAATCAGTTTCTAGAATAATTCATTCTAAAAAAATTGACCAGAAACTGTTATTCTTTTGGTCAATTAAAGAAACACATAAAGGAAGCATACCTTTTCTTTATGTTATCAGCGGACATATTATGGTTAACTCCTAGAACATCATATGGGCTGTCAGCCTCAACTTCCATGATCCTGGTGACCTGAGAAATAAACAGATGATGACTTGTACCTCAACACTCGATTACAAATAAATATCCATAATTTAATTCTGTAATAAATCAACAAGTACTCTGAGAATTAAAGAGCTTTTCCCTCCTGACAAGAAACTCTTTGAATAAAAAAGAAAAGAAAAGAGAGATTATAGAAACACAAATGATCAATCATCAAAAAGAAAACCAAACATAAAAAAACTACATAAAAAAGTTATAAAGATCCTCGTCTTCAAAGAGTCAAACTAATAAGGCCCGCCTAATCCCCTAAAGAATCCATGACCAGAGGAAACCTCACTATAATATCCCGTACCAAACAAGAACACAAGTTACACAATTGACTATTAGAGATTAATCCAAACACTGCAAATGTTAATGCATAATCAAATTCAGGTAAAGGCATGAGAGATGCCACCACAATAAATTGGGCGGACAGACAGCTCACGACACCTGAAGGAAGCTACATAATCAAAGGAGATAGTAAAAATCATATGCCATCAAATTAAAGTTCTTTCTCATGTTCCCAAAACAAAATCTGATCTTATAATTGAAATAACATACATCAATCATTAAATCTGATTTTACTTTAACACTTGGAGAACGAACAAAATTTGATCCCGATAAATGACAAGTTGAAGTAGATACCTCTTCAAAACGTTCTGCTTCATTAGCTGATTCTGCTTCAGAAACCATAGCAGGCGGTGGAGGTCCTATAAATAGTTCAGTATCGTCGTCCAATTCAGCATCTCTAAAGACATTAGTTTGAAAATATCACGCATCATCATTTGATGTGAATTGACTCAATTGAGTCAGGAAACATAATCAATAGAAAACTTTCACGAGTCAGTACCTGAGCTCAGTCTGCGCCTCTGTTAATTTGGCAGCAGCGGCGAGTAATTCAGCAGACGGCATTGCAGGGCCAATCACCCTACCAAAAAAAGTAAGCAACAATCAGGGAAAGGAAAAATAACCAAGAAAAAAAGATGTCAACAAAATGACAAAAAAGAATGACCACCTTCTAGTAGGACCAACAGAATGATCCTCTGGAGGTGCTGTTAAATGGTCATCTACCATCTGTTCTGTTGGAACTGAAGTCGTTTCAGGCAATGCTGCTGAAGGATCAGCTTGCTCATTCAAGGGATGCATATAAGAGTTAATTAGAGGGCCAACAACATCCAAAGTAGGGGAAGCCTTAGAAGGCAGTAAGAAAACTCTATCCCCATTTTCCTTAAGATTTAAGGAAAGGAACAGCTTCTTCAGATGCTTCATTAGAGATCTCTCTGATATATCCTTTATGTCAACAGCTTGTCCAGCATCAATCATTTGCAGTAGCTAAATACAAAAGCAAAAAAAAAAAAAAAAAAAAAAACTCACAATTTGGTCAGTTACTTTACAAAGTACAAACAAGCTCACTTTAGGTTATATTTTCGTTTTTCCATACATCTCATCATCTGAACAATTTAAACCCTAACAATTAAATTAAAAAGAGAGAGGGAGAAACGTATTGATACCTGCTTCAAATCGTTGCCGACATTGGGAAACTCAGTCATCATATCACGGAGCACGGTTTGAGGCTGAAGCATGAGCCGGTGTTCCTCGTCGGAAGAGTGGGAGTGGGATCCATCAGAATGGTGGAGCTTCTTGGTTTTTTTCCTCTCTCTGTCTCTCTTTTTTCTCTTTTCCCTTCTCCTGCTCTCACTATCCCGCTTGGAGCTTCCCTCGCTCCTTCTACGCCGCTCCATTTCCCGGCGGCGACGGCGCCGCCTAGAAGAGCGGTCGGAGTCGGAATTGGAGTCGGTGGAGGGAGAGGATGAAGAAGAAGGAGAGGTTGTGTCGCGCAGATGGCGATGCTTCTTTCTTTTGTCACCCATTTTCAGAAGCTACGGAGGGGTTTCACGCATCAAACCAAATATTTGCATCTCAGAGATGAATGATGATAGTTTAGGACCAACGAATCAACTAAAAAAAAAATTATTTGGTACACGATAAATTTAAAAAAAAAAAAAAGGAATATTTAAGAATCTAATGTAATTAAGAAATAATTATATTATTAACAGTAAAAATATAAATTATAAGTTTAAATATATTTTTAGTCCCTATAAATATCTTAAATTTTATTTTTAGTCCCTCTAAAATTTTCCTTCGAAATTTGGTCCCCAAATATTTTTCGTTTGTAACTTTAGTCCTTCCGGTCAAATTTTCGCTGATTCGGCAAACGGACATCTACATGACAGGTGTCACATGAACATTTTAATTGACATGACGTCCATGTGGCAGATTATTCACCATTTTTATTATTCTTTAATTGTTAAACGTATTTTACTTATTTTGACGGTAGGGACTAAAGTTGCAAACGAAAAATATTTGGGGGACCAAACTTTAAAGAAAAATTTTATAGGGATTAGAAACAAAATTCGAGATATTTATAGGGACTAAAAACATATTTAACCCTATATAATATGAAATGTTTAAATTTTGTTATTTCATTTGAAATTTTCAAAAATTTGTTTTGATAATAGTTTATACATAAAATACTTAATGACACGAGAACCTTTATTACGAAGGCATAACGAATGACGTAGCATTGGCGTGCCTATTAATGTTGAATATAGCGAAAAAGACAATCCCGAACAACTCACGAGTAAGGTGGCAACGAGAATTTTGGTTTCTCTCTCCTGATCAAAACAGTGGTTTCGGCCTCCCTCTTCTCGGGCACGTCTACGGTGGACTACTTTCCCTCTTTTCCCTTTCTCTCTCCTTCCTTTTCCCCTGCAACAATTACTTGTCGGTGGATCCGGAAAAAGCTCAAAGCTTTGTAGAAGAAACATACAGATCTTTATATCAAATCCATCAGAGGGATTCACGACCAATCCTAGTAAACAAAGGCCAAATACTACACTTTTATTGTTGTGGGGCACCTAATGCTTGGGTTTTGGCTTAGAGGCTGGCAGAGAAGAAGTCATGGATGTTGTTTTGAAGGAAGTCATGGATTTAGCACAAACCATTTGTCGGTGTTTCCTGTCTCTTATGTTTCTTTTATTTTTTAATTTTAATGTAATTATTTAAAAAACTAATCCACGTCATTCGTGGAATTCGCGATCGCATTCCTTCGCGATATATAGCACTTCTGTTATTTTGGATGCTCTCTCTGATTTTTTATTTGGAATTTGGATCCAAAACAGAGGAAACTGTGGCTTACCGTCCCCAACTCCAACCAAGCCAATTAGGAAAAACATCATTATGCTCTCCAAATAGGAAAAAAGGAAAATTATTTCTTTCTTCCCAATGAAGGAAAAAGAAGGGAGGAAAAAAAAAAAGAAACGGGGCCTTGAGATTGCTAACACAGTAACACACTAAAATTAGACGAAGCGCTCTCGACCTCTCCCTTCCTCTGAGTAGTGTGAGACTCGATCGAGTTACACTTGCAGAGCAATGAGTCAATAATTGTTTGTATATAGCTTTGTGGCTTGGGAACGATGGTGTTAGTTGAGTACACCGAGTTCACCAGGAACTTCCCTACGATTGCGTCTCAATGTCTCCAGAAACTACCTTTCTCCATCAACATGTTCACCTACAATTGTGACCACCACACCTTCAATTTTCTAGTCGAAGATGGTTATGGTATTGTCACTCTGCTCCAATCTCCTCACCCCTCTCTAACATTTTGTCTTTTCTACATTCTCACGATAACTCAATCCTTTCCCTGAACTCCAACCAAACGAAAGTTGAATTCAATAGCAATAACAATAGCAACAGCCCAAAAGCCACAACAGCACTACCTCAACCAAACCCAATGAATTAATTGACAATGAAACCAAATATGGCTGGCATGTTTTCAATTATCAGAGGAGGAAAGGGAATGTGATGATGATGGGTCTCTCTGTTTTAGGGTGCCAGTGTTTCTCTATGTTTAGCGGTATCATAACAGAACTAGTGACAGCAAAACGGTTACGCATAACTTATTTTTTATTTTTATTTTTATTTATAATAGTTTTTTTAAGAAATATATCCACGTCAGTCGTTCGTGAAAATTCGTGACCAACTTCATCGTGATATATAGCAACACTCTAGTTTAAAAATCTCGCAAAAAAATATAATAGTTTGTAAATCTTTTATTGTATTTGGACCAGGACCGACCCGAGTCTAAAATAAAGGTCGAGGTAAAGGTTGGCCTTCCGTATGTGTGTGAAAAACTCACTTTAGTTATAATTTGTATTTTGTCTTCAGGGATAAATGTATTATCGCCCAGAGGGATTTGGGAAGTAATATTCACGACATAGCTTGAAGAGGCTAGAAGAAATAATACTTGGTTGAGCCTAGAGAGACTTGAAAAGAATAATCACGCATAGCTTGAAGAGGTTAGATGCAAAAATACTGATGCTGGAGGCGCTTGGACAATAATACTCACAATAGAGCCTTGAGAGACTAGAAGAAAGAACAGTTGGCAGATCCTAAAGAGACTTGGAAAAGAATACTCAAATACATGACGAGGTTAGAATACGTAGAAACTAACGTGTTGATAATACATATAATTTGGAGAGGTTGATTAATACTCACTACAAAACCTGAATAGGCTAGAGCAAGAGAATGCTTATATCAACGTGTTGATAGTGAAATTCCTTATGTGAAGGACTACATGTAGCTCTCGGAGGTAGAGTGGATCAATGTAAAAAAAATTGTGTCTTGTGTTATCTTCACTGTTTTATATTTCAGTTATTACTTGTTTCAACTATTACTATTCACACCATGTACACACGCCACATGCATATCATACTCCAAAGGCATAAGATAATAGATTCCAGTTGAACACACCCTTAAAACCCAAATTTATTTAGTCCAAATAACTTCATGCTTTTGAGAGGAAAACATTTCAATACTTTCATGAGTAAATAAAATGTTTTAAAAGAAAAAATAAGTATCTCTCTTAATGAATCTTCTTCATGCACTCGAGCATTTTCATTTATTTATGAAAAGCTAATAAAGAAAAGATAATGTTTTTAACTTATGCCTAAGCATCTTATAACTAGATTTGTGATTTATTTGGAAGGAATGTAACATTTTAATACTAGAAGATACGTAATTAATCATTCTCATGAGAATCTGTTATTCAAATTAATTACTTGTAAAACATTTAGAATATGATTTTAATATCACACATATAGTCTTAATAATTCATGCATTTGCGAAAAGTTTTTAAAATCCTTCGTAATACAATTTAGCACTCCTTATTGTTCACTTCAACAGTTGCATTGGTGAACGATCCAACTTCCTCTATTCTCTACGGACTCGATTATAAAAGGAAAAAAAAATCATGTATGATTGTCTAAAATATAAGTAATACATGTATTTTTTTTTGTTGTTGCTCATATCCAAAGGGAGTATATAGCTAACTTGTTCTCTACGCGTCTTCCAATTTTTGCCTTCAACATTCTCGTTTTTGATTGATTCCTCCTCCAATTGTCGGTATCTCAAACTTCTTGTCTACCATTCTAGTGTTGCTTCGTTTAAGACATTTGCACTCTTTCTGTCTGGGAATTATGCATTCTTGGCATTTCCTCCATTTTTTCTGCCTCGTTCATTACTTTTCCCTCCGCACACATTCTTGATTCTACTACACCAGCATCGATTTCCTCCAAACCTAAAGAAGGATGTACCATGTACCTTGAAATCAGCCCAGTAGATATAGGCCTAAACTGCATAATTGCTCAATGTTTTTTTTCCATGGTATGATAGCCGCTTTTCATGTTCCTTGCAGCGGTATCGTGGCAACTGGCAAAGAAGGGCACGGAATTGGTGACACTGTACGTCTTTACATGTGTTAGGATTTGGGTGAGTATGATCGTTAATTCATCTAGGCCCACAATTGAGTTGGGCCTTCAAAACTATGGAGGAATCGTATTCACGTTATTTAGTAATTTTTAATTATATAAACGTTTTGACAAAAAAAATATATAAATGCTGCATTTCATCAAATTAATTATTAAATTAATTTTTATTACTAAATATATAGGTGATACATTATGTCATTTTGTATTTATCAACTAGTTCAACCCCTAATTTTATCAAACACTTTAAATTCAATCTGCTAACTTGTCTATTATCAGTTATCCACTATAAGCTCACCTGTTTTCCGCTAGTTTATCCGTTATCCCCTATTTTTTACCAAATAGAGTCTATATATCAAGAAGACATGATATGCTACTTATAACAACGATTTGAACTTCCGATGCACAATATTAGAAGTCGAAAATGTCATACACCATTGTCATGTACCAAAGAAACATGGAAGCATATTAAAATTAAAACCAAATAGATTTTGATTATTAACTAGCAAACAAACCCTTCAGTACGTTCTACATGCTTCCTTAAGTGCCTTATTTTCTAACCTTATTACCACATGATTTAGACTAAATACTACATGATTCATAACTGCATGCATATACATATGTGATGATGATAATGATTACTAGTCTCAGCTAGCTAGCTATATGAAAATAGCTAGTGATCATGGGCACTTGAGCTTTCCTCCATGTGTTGTGAGGGTGGCATAGCAAGGGCACACATCTCGGTTCCCAGATGTGCCTGGTGGCACACAGTTGCACCTCTGGCAGCAACTATTGCATGCCCTCATACATATCTTGTACCTTGACGCCTTGCTGCACCTGTAGTTGCACTTACCACCGCAATCTGCACCATACAAATTTACAGTGCACGCAATTATATTACTATTTCACTTTCAAATTTTATATTTCAGTGGTCTTTAATGAGCACAATAATTCACCTAAGTGGGAAGATAGGGAAAGTGAACCGAAGGACATAAAAATTTCAAAACTGTTCTTCTATTGATGTAAAGAATAGCAACATATATATAGCAAAGTTTATCGGTTTCTTCTATTAATTTTGCCGAAAGTGAAAATATATTAATAATATAGAACTTCTTTAAGAAAATTCTCTTAAACCCTCACACTAACCTGTATGAAAACTAATAATTTAATTTCACTTAAAACAAAGTTAAAAAAATGATGTGACGTCAAATGATTGGTCACTGGGTACCCATACCAATAAAGCTACAGGTATCGGAGTTGTCACTATAATATAAATACGGGTCAAAATTAAAATTTAACAATTTTATAGGACATAATATACTAAATCCTAAATATTATTATCCGAGATTCAAATATAATTTAAAAATTGTCAAAGCATGTTTTTCGTCCTTTAGTATTAATTGCATTAAGTTCAGCCTCCTTCTTGTAGTGATTGAATTTGCAATCTACCATTGGTTCTATTATATTTAGTATTTTTTTCCTCTTATTACTTAGATTTAAAGTGGTAAAATTTTAATTTTACTCATGCACACTGAAATTCTTGTAATTAATTCAAAATAAAATATATCTTTGTATTTTATCCCCTCCATTTTTATATATCTGCACCCACTGGTTTTAGTTTTTATATTATGCTGGCTCCCACTAATTCGGGGTCTTGGATCCAATACTGAAAATATTACTCTCTCACCTATCTGTTGAGCAGCAACCGTGTGTTGATTTCCACAATAGATCTCCAACTGAAAAATTTTCCATAAATGACAAAAGTAACAATATAAGTTAGTAGAGATGATTCAAAATTTATGTTTAGGCAAGATAGAGCAAGAAAAGAGAGTGAAAAATAAATTAAGAAGTAAATGATCACTTTTTTCATATAAATATATAATATATAATAACACAAAAGCAGTTCTGGAAATTAAAAGATCCCAGTATATGTAGAAAGAAAAGATAAATAAAAATTATATATAATGAAAGAGAATCCAGCTGGAGAAAGTCATCATATATGATACACATGATGAAAGAACCACTTTACCTCTTGTATAAGGATGAAGCAGAGAAATGCCAAGATTACTGTATTTTTGTTGAAGGCCATTGTTACCTGCTTTCTAAGTTAACGAGATCAAAACAAGTTTTAAGACAAGTGACAGATAATTCTGGGTCTGAAGCTAGCTAGAAGCTCACACTATTTATATGGGAAAAAAAGGTTGTTACATAGTAGGACATCTACCAGCTGTATCATGAATAGAGTGATCATCATCGTTTAACAAACTTCCTATTCATATGGATGTGGACTTTGAAAGTTTTCTAGCCGTGAGTGAATTGACCAAGTGCATGCATGATGTTATTACCTAATCTTTTGTTTACCATAATCGAAGGACATAGAAACGTATTGGCTAGGCTAATTCCCTGTTGTGGAATTCAATCTAATAATTAATTATGATGAAACCGCTGTCTCATTTGTGGTTATGCTTTTTAGTAGTTCACAAATGCATTAAATAAATAAATAAATAAAAGCTAGCCTTGAAACTTAAATGGAACTCCCATCATGCATGGTAACTCATAGTCACGATAGGATAACCTATGAAAGCAAATATCCAATGCATTTCTAGTTTGTCATTATTAGGAGTCTGATTAGGATACCTGACTCGATTTAAGGTATACTCCTACCTCATTGAAAGGGGTACACCAGTAATCCTCTTTTTATTGATTGTTATTTATTATTTTAAAAAATTAAATGATAGATATTGATCTTTACACTAGTAGTAATTTTTAATTATATACAATCGTCCGTGATTTTGTATTCTAACAATCTGACAACTATTTATACTGGTGATCTTTTCAATATTGAGACCACAGTAGATTCAACCTAAAAGTTTCCTAATATGCATCTCGAATGCTCGCAAATAGCTATTTATTGGGTGTTTGTTTATTTTATTTGTGTTTTGGTTTCGGTTAAGTGGCTAAAGTATGATTACAATATTATTATAGGTCATGTGCTCAGATTCTACATCAGTCTAGCAAAATACACTTTTATAAATAACTCGGGGAATATATTTTGCGAGTTTGTTCCCAATTCCAATTTTATTATGTGTTATTAAAGCTAATTTGTTCATTTAACCAAAAAAAAAAAGAAGTTAATTTGTTCAATCCTGATGTTGGGATTGTTTCAACTCTGACGTTATTAAAGTTTATTCCAATAATAAATGATTAATAATTAACAATTATTTAAATATATAACCTTTCGATGCTTGTTGGGGTTTAACATGCATCAGTTTTTAAATTAACAAACGACAAATTAAGCTAATAAGAGATTCAATAAATTATCCTGTGGAAGATATTGAATGCATTAATGCCATTTGCTAGCCATGAATCGAGTAAAACGTTAATATGCCTACAGAAATCTCACGTGTAGAATCATGCATATGGGGTAAACTTTGGATGGATTTGGATTATTTTACTTTAATTACTTACTAATTAACTTAATTAATCCCAGCTCGGTGGTGAGCTATGGGATGTATAGGAGTTTAAAGTATTGGAGGTTTGAGGTTCGATCTCCCCATAACAAGGATTAACAACTAACCCACTAATATTTGCCGTTAAAAAAAAATAACTTACTAACTTAACTTGATAATATAAAATTTGTATGAGCAAAAAGAAGTACTTACTAACTTAACTTCATAATGTATTTTTTTAATGAGCAAAGAGAAGATAAAATATAAACAGAATGGGCATAATTTCAATCCACTTACGATTAGTGTCGATGGGGTGTAAGAAAGAAGTTACCAATGCTACCCACCTAATAATTGCCTTCTAGAAATACACTCTTGAGGAATTAAACACCATTCACAATACAAGCAAAAGGAAGTCTCAGACTTACTTAGAAACCACCTACAAGACACCGTTCCACTAGCACAGCTGAGTCTGACACTACCAGAAAAAATACATTCATTCCTCATTTTCCAAACCGTCCACAAAACCGCATGTTAAATCAAGGTCATCCCTCTCAACCCCAACCTCTGAGGCCGAAAGGAGAAAACATGGAATACAACAAACTCAAGTGGCATTACTAGTACAATTCCCAACCATTTGAATACAACATGTCAAACATGAAAGGAGAAATCGCATAAAGCAAACAAGTGTGGGCTAGATTCCAAGTGTCCACACAAAGAACACAACAGGCAACATGCTCCTCAGAAATCACACAACGCCTTAACAAATTAACCCTAGTAGGTAGTTTATCAAACAAAAGTTGACATGAAAAGGCACTAACCTCGGGAGGCGCAAAATTCCTCCACATCTAGGATCGAAGAGATCCTCTACTGAAAGACTAGACTACTAAAGAAAGCTTATCAGACTAAAGGGCATAAGCAGATTTCACGAGAATTTCCTAGCCCCCAACTAGCTAGCACCACCTATCCTCTCCAACTAAAATATATACGAACCTCCTGCAATATCTTGGATAACTCCCTACACCGATCCTTCACAAACAAACAAGTGCCTCTTCCATTTAGGATCCCACACCCACACACCTTCCACCCAACTCTCGGAGTCATTAATTAACCAACTCCCCTTGGTCAGAGATAGAGAATAACTTAGGGAATACTTGACACAATGGTCTACCACTTAGTCACACATCATGCCAGAACAAAGTAGAAGCCCCGTTCCCGATCTTTTTCCCCCCCACCAGAAAACCAAAAGACTTGATAATGTATTGTCACGAGATAAAGGACTTAAAAATAAATTTAATAGACCTTACACAAATAATAATGTGTCTTATCATATATGTTTGTATCTTTTTTCCTAATATTGGTATTATATATTAATAATGAAGAAACATGTGAGGGTCTAAATTCATTTAGATCAAATTGTGTATCTACACTACGTTAAAGCTGACTAGTGTGGGTTTGAAAATCATCATATATTTAAAAAGAACATTATTTGATTCTAGACTGTCTGTTGAAGACGACCACTATGTCATATATATACACGTGAAGCTGACTAACGTGATGATATATGGTTATATGATTTTCTTTTAATTTATCTATTTATCCCTTGGGGATTTCACTACGCCATAAGAGGTTTCAATAATGTTGTTATTTTAACGAGATTAATGGAAACGCGTGTAAAAAAGTTTTATGCGAACTTTCAATCATATATCACTATGTAGATGTTTGTGAAGATATTTTAGAAAGTAATATAACAAAATAGTATCATGGTGAGATATAATTTAATGATCGTGTAAAACTTTTTCGAAAATGCTGTTTATCGCGCAAGATTCACCTCGTGAATCACACGAAACCACATGATTTTTTTTATGATCCAATTAAGTCCTTAAATTTACACACTTTCTCCGGTCCTAAATATAAGAGATACTTTTGTGAGAGAAAAATATCTCTTATATACAGGACTGAAGGGAGTAGTAAGAAAATATTAAATAGTTATTAAAGTTTGTGAAATCTGTCAAATTAGTCCCTAAAATTTTATAAGTAGTCTCTTACATGGATTAATAAGACAGGTTTCACAAAAATTTAAGAAATACTTTGACGAATTTCACAAATTTTAAGGACTACTTATTATTTTCATCTACTTGAGACACTAAATAGGAGAAAGAGTGTTAGTTCAGAGACCAAATTGAGGACTTATTTCATTTTTTTATTTGTTTTTTCTCTCACCTCTGTGTTCTGTGGTTATGTGGGGCAGATTATTGGTCAAAAGCTACTTCGTGAACCGGTCGCGATCTTTCTCTCGTCGTGAGAAATAGCATCGCTGAAACTTTTTTTATATCAGTGCATATCTATTAAATTCTATTTTAATTTTTAATAGCGATTTTTATGCATAGTTTTGGAAACAACGTTGTTAAGTGCATAGAGCTTTTAGATATATAGAACCACTATGTAGACGACTAACTCCATGAGTTACAACTTGTTGAAACTCAAGTCCCACATCGGTGGGATTTTAGTTTGTTGGCTCCTTTGTAGTATATAAAAGGAGGCCAAGGTGTGATGTTTAAATCATCCCAAACATTTCTCTTCTTCCTCTTTTATTATTTCTTATACTCAACAAGAGTATTGTGAGAGTATTTGTGAGGTATTTTGTGAGAGGTATTCTTGTAATATTTTTCCCCACATAGTGAAATTCTTCTCGGTCTTGCCCCCGTGGTTTTTCCCTTTATTTGTCGAGGGTTTTCCAATGTAAATTTTGTGTGTTCATTTCTCTTATTTTCTCGCCTCTTTATTTTAGTCATGGACACCATTCCGACACTGCACCTAACAAAGGCTGGTATCGTGAGTCTCCAAGGTTGGTGATACTATTCCGCCAAGGCCACTCTAGAAGGTGTCGTCTCCTAAGATATTGTACGCAAAGATTGTCCGATCTTCCACATCGTAAAAGAATTGTTGCCGGAAATAGTGTGGTAGTGTAGAAGTGCATGTCTAGGAAAAGTTCTCGCTAAGGAAAGACTCGTATTTAAGCTGTCCATTGCGACCCACCTCTCTTCCGGGAACTTACCTGGTGTACTATTTACTGGCCTATACTACTATTCCAAAGATAATGATACTATTCCCATATACTATTATTCATACGCGGTATTGTATACTTTACAAAGAATTGTTAGCGATACTAGATTTGTTCCGTATACGGATACTGACACATACTGCTCACGATAATCGTATCATTCACTGCGTGAAATAAAGTGTAATCCGCTTGGTTCGTGGTACAACCATGGCAAAGAAAATTTGAGATAGAGAAGTTCAACTTAGTAACTTCTCCTGGTGGAAATCAAGGTGGCGGCAGCTGAGGAAGGATAATTGTCGAAGCCACTGAAGGCGCACTGCACCGCAGAGCATAAGACTGATGAAAAGTGGAAAGAGTAAGGACGGCAATGCCGCTGCCAATTTGCACCTAGCAATGGCGTGATTCGCTTTGTCAAGTGTTAGGTTAAGACCGCAGCGAGACTGGGATGTACTTAACAAATTGCACGAGGTTAAGTCACTTCACACAAGAATATTCAAGAGGAAACTTACACTCTTCGAACGAGTTGAATCCACATTGGTGACTTTGATCACATTAACACATTGAATACGCTATTGGCTCACCACAAAGATCGATTTCAAAATAGTAAAATGAACGCGGCGTAACTTTTTACTTCAGAGTTTACCGCATTCATATGATCAACTCATCATCAACATTACAAACAACAATGTCGACACTCTTCACTTTGATGATGTTGCTTGCAATCCTCTAAAGAATCCAGCGCAAGAATAAGGAGGAAAGGTCGAAGTTCAAGCAAAGGCTTTAACGATGATGCGCAGGCAGATCAATGGGTAACGCGGGCCCCCAAAGTGGGAGCCAAGATCGTGGGTAGATCAAAATCTCAAGAAGAAAGAATCTCAAATGCTACAACCGTGGCATGAGAGGCACTTCAAGAAGGAGCGCTGGAACAAGAAGAATGGAGAGAGGACTCGTAAGCATCAACCTCGCAAGGTCAGGTTGCAAGTACCTCGATGATGGAGAAACTCAGATAGCTGAGCAACAAGTCCTAAAGGTGGAAGGAAACTCAACGATGTTTCGATAGTGACTCCAAAGCATACGGCACATGACTTCACACCGTGATTGGTTTTGTACTTATGCGAGCCTGCTCTCGAGGATCCGTGGTTTACGGAAATGATCACACCTTAGAAATTGTTGAATCCAGATCGCCGTAATAAAGATGCAAGATGGTACCGCTCGTAAGATACAAGGGGCAATACGATATGTGAATGGCTTTGAAAAGCGAATCTATCATGTCCACCGGGCAATTGATGACTCTGCAAGATCCATATCAAGGTGGAGTCTTGAAAGTAGGAAGTGGCGGCAACCTGTGGTGATGAAAGCGTAAAAGATCACAAGCAATCATACATGCTGGGAGATACGCTAAAGAGGCTGATGCATCGGGCCAGATCACGAGCCATGAAGAATCAACGATGACGTGGCATCGCAGTTAAAGTGCCATATGTCGAACGTGGCTTGAAAGTTCTCTATGCGAACGCACTTACCCGGCTCAAGACTCAGAATTTACCCTTCCGTGATAATCGTAGACAAGTAAGCAAAGATAGATTGAAATTTGCAAAAGTAGCTACCGTAAGCAAACGATACTAGACTCGACACATTCGATGTAAGCGAGTCGCTAAACATCCACGGGTGAGCAAAGTATTTTGTATCATTCATTGATGACTACTCCAGAGATCGTGGGTGTACCCAATCAAGAAGAAGTCGATGTGTTTCAGATTCAAGGAGTTCAAAGCACAAGTAGAGCTTGAAACTGGAAGAAAATCAAGTGCTTCGAGACGCATAATGGAGGAGAATATGTAGATGGTAACTTTCATCATTCCCGCAAAGAGGGTATTACGAGACACCATCGCTGCACATACACCTCGCAGTAATGGTGTAGCAGAGCGATGAACAGACTCTCCTAGAAAGAACAAGAGCTATGCCGAGAACATCCGGATCGCCACCCGCGTATAAATCAAAATCGCTTATTACGTGATAAATCGATCGCTATCAACAACGATTGGTTCAAGTCACCAATGGAGATGTGGAAAGGAGTTCAGAGATTATTCTTTCTTTACATGTGTTTGGATGTCCTCGCAGACGTACGCATACAACTCCCAAGAAAGAACAAAATTGGATCCAAAACCAAAATGTATATTCTAAGTTATGGCCGACAATGTCAAGGGGTATCGCCAGGGACCCTCACTACCCGCAAGCTTATTGTTAGCAGAGATGTAGTCTTTGCGTAAAATGAACCGCAAAGTGAGCAGTAAAATGACAAGATTTCCAATGAGACTTTATAGTGCAATGGAGAGAAGACTCAAGAAGATGATTCTTCCGGGCGTAACTGTGAGCAATACAGAACAAGAACCGGGATGAGGTCAATGATGAAGGAGTTCGACGATCAACACGCCGATAACAAAGATCATCATGGCACTCAGACTATGTTATGGCCCGCCATGATGCATACCGCCTTTGACCCAAGGTTAAGGTGAACCATCGCCTCTTCAAGAAGCGCCAACTCAGATGTTTCTCAATGGATGACAAAGAATGCAGAAGAAATGGAAGCCCTACATAGAAATAAGACTGGGGAACTTGTTGAACTTCCAAAGGGCTCCGAAAGCCACTCGAACAAATGGGTGTTCAAAATTAAACGAGACTAAGAATGATCAAGTGAACTAAGATCGCGCCGCACTCAGAGTCAAAGGTTATGCTCGGGAAGAAGGGATAGACTTTGACGCAGATATTTTCTCCATTTGTCGACTTACTACTATCGCAAGGTTGGCAATCGTAGTCCGATTTGATTTACATCTTGAACAAATTCTGGATGTAAAGACTCGCTTTTCTTCATGGGAGAGCTTGAAGAAGAAATTTATATGCTCCAAACTGTAAGGCTTTAAAGAACAAGGAAAAGAAAACTTGGTTTCAGAGTTGACCAAATCTCTCAGACGGCCTAAAGCAAAGGCCAGATGTTGGTACAAGAGATTTGATTCTTTCATAATTAGCCTTGGTTACAACAGATCGAGTTCGCACTATCAGACGTACTACAAGAGGTTTCGATGATAATGATTTCATCATTTTGTCGTCAGATGTGGATGACATGTTGGTGGTAGGCCCCAACAAAGATCGAATCCGTGAATTAAAGGCACGCTTGGCTAGTGGGAGTTTGATATGAAGGACTCGGGACCCGCAAACAAGATTTTAGGGATGCAAATTCACCGAGACAGTAAATGTTAGGAAGATTTGGCTTTCTCAAACGAATAATTATCTAAGGAAGGTCTTGCAATAGCTCAACATGCAAGATTGAAGCTTTCTACCCCGCTCTCGTCAATTTTAAATTATCCTCGTGTACGAGTCCCAGCAATGAAGCTTTAGAGGATGGAAATGTCTCTAGCACCGTATGCATCAACGCATGGGAAGCCTTATGTATGCCATGATATGTACCGCACTGCATACTGCACAAGCAGTGGGAGCCGTTAGCCTGGCTTATGGCAAATCCAGGTAGAGAGCATTGAATAAGCCTAAGAGGATCCTTAGATACATCAAAGGAACCTCGTGATGTTGCATTATGTTACCGAGGATCAATTCCATTTGTCGTGGTTATGTTGATTCAGATTTTGGTGATCTTCGATAAAAGGAAATCCACTAATCGGGTATGTATTCACAATTGCGCGGGAGCAAGTGAGTCAGGTTATCTAGTTACAGATCACAGCTTTGTTCTACTGCAGGTCGAAAGTACATGGCAGCTACCCAAGCTTGCAAGGAAGCTTATCTCGATTAAGGGTTTAATGGAGGAACCCTGGGCACAAGCAATGATGATTACCGTGGTATTGTGACAAGCCAGAGGCTTTGCACATTGCAAGGAATCCAAATTTTTCATTCCAGCGACAAAGCATATAGATACCCGCAGATCACTTTGTTCGTGAAGGGTAGAGAAAGGAACCGTGATATGTAAAAAGATTCACACCAAAGATAACCTAAAGCAGATGTGATGACGGCCAATCAACGCCGACAAGTTTATTTGGTGTCGATCCTCCTACGGCCTACCATCGTAAACGTGTTACATAGAATGGCAAGTGCAGAAGAGAAGATATGATCACTAATCAAAATCTTCAAGTGGGAGAATTGTTGAAACTCAAGTCCCACATCTGGTGGGATTTTAGTTTGTTGCCTTTGTAAGATATAAAATAGAGGCTGTGATGTTTAAATCATCCCAAACATTTCTCTTCTTCCTCTTTTATTATTTCTTATACTCAACAAGAGTATTGTGAGAGTATTTCAGGAGGTATTTCAGAGAGGTATTCTTGTAATATTTCTCCCACATAAAGGAAATTTTCCTTCGCCTCGTGGTTTTTCCCTTATTTGTTGAGGGTTTTCCACGTAAATTTTGTGTGTTCATTTCCTTATTTTCTCATCTCTTATTTTAGTTGTGTGACACCATTCCGATACTCTGGTACCTAACACAACTTACAACGAGTAATGATGCCTTAAGCACCACTTATGGTGAGAAAACTTTCATGTAGGTTTCACATTGATTTTTTTTCCTTCTTTTCTGATTTCCCTCTATAATTTTTCAAACAAATTCTAAGGCATGGTGTACGTAATTTGGGTTAAGCAGGCTTAAAAGGAAAAGTTCTAGTTTCCACGGGCATTCACAGCATTAAGAAAAAACAAATTAATTGACGGTGGCAATAAAGAATTGAAATGACTTACTTTATATGACATATCCTAGCCACCATGCCTAAAGTATATAGCTTTTGGAATTATGGAAGTTTGCTGCTAAAAGAGTCAAGCGCTAGCTGATTTTTAAGGTCAGGATTCTTGAAGATAAAGGCCTAATTGCATGCACCCAAAAACTTTCACAAGTTGAATATAAAGAGTTGCGTCAATGCAACCTAGGTGTAGTTTTTTTTAGAAAAAAATAAAATAAAATAAGTTGCATACACTGGTTGGGAAAACTTTGTTATAGAAGGCGTCAAAAGTGTTTTCCCTCTGAGATGCCGTGAATCGATCATTTGTTTTGATTGAGAAAAGCCACTGGTGCAAGGTTCTGTTGGTGTGTGTTTTTGCATGGGCCGCTATTTAAGCTTGAAAAATGGAACTTCACCAAATTCCAGCTTAGGCAGTGTAAACTAAAGTTAAATACTTTACTCTTCACAAGCTTCTATGGTTTGAGGTGGATTCTACGGTGCACAAGTGCCGGAGGTGGTCCACAGTGTACAAGTACCTTAAAAATTGTTCAAAACTCTAACGACGATCGATGTCGTCCCTCAGAAGCAGAAGCTCATAGTCCTCCTCGTTCTCACGACTGAGATAGTGACTTAATCGGTGCCAATTTGGCAAAAACGAGTATGAAAGCTTCAAAACTCAATTTTGGCTCGTTTTCGCTCGTTTTTGTCAAATTGCCACCGATCAGGTCCCCGTCTCAGTCGTAAAGACAAAGACGATCGTGAGCTTCTGCTTCTAAGGAACGACATTGGTTGTCGTTAGAGTTTTGAGTGACTTTTTAGATACTTGTGCACCGTAGACCACTTACAGTACTTGTGTACCATAGAAACCACCGTGGTGGAGCAAAGTGATGTATCATATACACTATGCGTTGCAAAAATAGACAGTTTCTTGCACCGAACAAATAAGTGACATATAATCTATGCATTCTGTAACGAGGTGTTTTTAACTATTAAACATCATTTACAACTCGAGAGTAAACAAATACATCAGATTTAAAGTTGAATAACTATGATCATTTTAATCAAAACAAATCATCTATGAATAGAAAGGAATCACAAAACAAACGTAAATGTGTTCATACATGATCGAAACCATTGGATGGAGATTGGAGGGTTCGCGTTTCTACTTTACCAAAACAGAGTTAAACACATATTTGAAATGTATGCCACCAGATGTGAAATGTGTGCCACCTGATGTCCTGATCTCCATTTAACGGTTTCAATCTCATGACCACATTAACTGCATGCTTTCCCGACTGCAGGGAATTCTAAATAATAAATTATGGTTCTTTATTCAATCGAATAAATCAAGTAATGTAATGAAATAATGAATTAGAAGCACTATTCTAATGAAGAGAAAACTTCTCAAACCCATAATATCAAGTCCAAAGGAGTTTCAAGTGAATGGAAAATTTTCGCTATCCCTCATAAACTTATAACCTTCCATCAAAGTTCACACTTCACACATCATCAATATTATATTTGCATGAAACTTCTGCTGAAAACTAGAACCAGAAATCATCTAACCCATGTCAGTGGAATGTGCATGCTATTGAAACTCAAAACACAAATAAAAACCCAAACTACATCCCGATAATATCTGAGACATGGAATCCAAATAACAAATCCTGTTTGTCATTTGACGTCATCAATGGGTTTGAGGGAGGGGGGACGTACATTATAGGAATAATTATACCAACTTAGGAGCAAATATAAGAGATCATGAACAAGAAAACTTTTTTCCCTGACAAAAGAAAATGATTTATAAATTATAAACAACCTTACTGTGAGTTACTTCATTCCATTCCATGGTCCAGGACGCTTCAGCAATTCACAATAGAGTCTAAATGATAAGCATACTTGCCAAGTCAACCGTGTTATTTTAACTTGAGAATGAATTATTTCTTGCCACTTGGCATCCAAAAAGTGAGCTACTTTCTTCATAGAAATTCTGTTTTTTCATTTAAGAGTGGATGAATGAACAATGAAGGTATGCTGCTTCAACCAATTTCACAAAAAGATACATCTCATCCAATCGCCTAGAACCGAACCCAGCATCTAGTGCATTGTGCCATACAATCTCCCTTACAATCGACATTATAGCCCAACACTTTGGGATTTCGAAGGAGAAGGTTCCTGAGAGATTTTCCTGTAATACCCCACTGCTCCTCCAGGATCTTTATGTTAGTTTTCAACTCTTCCTCTAAATTACATCCAAGAACTTCTGGAAACTTTTTGAGCAACTTGGACAGATCATCATCAGAGAGATTTAAACTCCTCAGATAGTCTAATGTTCCATTTACTCTCTCAAATTTGGGAACTTCCTTCTTACGTTCTTCTCCCCAATAAGGAGAATGAACAAGACCAAATGCTTTTCCAAGTATCTTGTCCTTTTCTTCATCACTAAAGTTAAATGCAGAAAGAGCTTGTCTACATGCTTCCCACATACTCTGATCTTCATTACTTGTGATTATATTTTCTATTTGTGTTGTAGAACGCAATATCCAATGCTTGGTAGAATGATTTGAGGTCCATGTTGCTTTAGCTACACTTGGTGAAAATCCACAAGAATATCTGATATTTGACAATGGAATACTTGAAGATGCAGCAGCAAGATCAGCCTGCATGATCATATGCAATTTTCAGACTCAGATGACCATTATTAGCCTCCTATGAGATTTTTTTTCATCCCGCCAAATTTTCCAACTTCCAATTCTGGATGCATGAGGCATAAATAAATAACTCAATTATATTGTCTGTGAAGTATTGAGTGTATCTTATGACAAGATAAATAACCCCTAGGATTAAATTCAAATCTCCGTAATGTTGCAACTCAAGGAAAAATTTGAAGAAATGACATCAGTATATTTTAATAAAAGAAACAAACTTCACACAGCATATAAATTAAAAATAACGAACGGTGAACTTTACTATTCTGAAGCTCCTCCTCCTAGGCAGAATATTTTAAACTGATATTTATTATTATTTTTTAATAAAATAGCGTTCGCTTGCAGCATTTTAAAACCTTAGATTTTCAGTTCTTTGTTGAATATTAAATCTGATGGAATAGGGAGTCAAAATGTAACCTATGTTTAGGTATATTCAAGAATGTATCAAGGAATATTGAGCATTTTGAGCGTGTAATGTAACCACGTATGAAGTCAACCGTCATGGAATGTCCCCAGATCTTGTGCCACTCAAAATTATTCCTTTCTTACATTGATAATCAAAAAGAAAAATGTCTTTTATATTTTCTCTACTGAAAATTTTACTAACATTGTTCTTTACTATATAGTGTTTTCAGTATAAACTATAAAGGTCGACTCCAAAACAAAAATGGGATTCTTTCCATGGTTTGAGATAGCTAATAGCCTACTATGTATGGTAAAACCACAGTCTTTTTATTTCAGCCTGAAATTTTACCAACAAATGCACGAAATCATGAAGACATTGGCCCAGTTTGGATGAGCTTTACACACTCAGATCCTAGAAGACATTGGGACATTAAAATCCAGCCTATGGGAAGTTAGATATGTCAGCAGAGCAATACTTTCAATACAAAATCCCTATGATTGATTGAAAGAATGTCCATCGATGAATATGCCTCATAGGAGGAGTTGTAGGAAAAAAGTTCACGACAAGAGAGCATCCACTCTTTATTTTATAGCCGCCATAAAAGGAATCAGAATGATGATGACTGATGAGGTTCCAAGAAAGATAAACAAGTAATCTGGTAAACATTTTTTGAAGAAACAACTATCCAAGAACACTGTAACACCCATCATTCAGCCAGTTTTATGAGTTAATGAGCAATGAAAAGGCTAACATACTCCTATTCATAGAAAATCAGATGAATTTCGCAATAACTATGAGTTTTTTTAAAACAATAGCTTCTCATATAAGCTGAAATTAGCTTCTGCATCCTGATTTTCCAAAATCTTTCTCATTAACTTCTCTATAAAGGCATATAAGTTAATAAGGACATTTTCATAAGTGATAAATCAAAAACTTTTTTAAATTGGGAAGCTCTTACCCTTAGTCAAGTAACACAGAGTAATTAGTAACCTAATTTCAAGTTGTCTTCTACACTTAGTCAACATCATTACTATTTGCATTTTTACTTCTGAATCAGAAGAGAAGCCCTTAAAACTTCCCAATTAAACCCCAATTTTCACTGATTAACACCAATTCTCATGTTTTAGAAGCAGCTTTCAATCTTTCCCTGGACAAGAGTACAAGACCATAAAGATAAATCTAAATATGCATTGTTTCATTAATCATTGCAGACAAAGCATTTCCTAGCACACATAAACATAAAGAGCCACCACAAGAAACTAGAAATTAGATGTTAAAATGCATTTACCTTGCCATAGCAGAACTGTGCAGCAGAATCAATAGTAAGTAGAGGAGAATTCAACTGTTTCCCCAGCATCCCTGCACCAGCAGAATAACACATAAATATCTAATAGTATAAAAAACAGTAGCAAATTAAATTACATATAGGGAGGGACGATAAAGTGAAGAAAGGAGGGGGGAAAAAAAGGTTACAAAGAAATGCCAAAACAACTTTTTCTACCTACCTACACCATACTGCTAAGACCAAAGCAAAGTTCAAACCTCTAAGAGAGTCACAAAATTCACGGCACCCAAAAAAAAAAAAAAAGCAAATTGCACCGAATTTCCCATGTTGAAAGAGAAACTCCATGATTCTGGGAAGAAATAGTAAAATAGGAGAGGAGAGGGAGGGAAGGAAGGAAGGATACAAAAATTGAAGCTAACCAGAGCGTCGAGAAGGAGAAGACTGTGTGAAAGATGCGAACTTGAGACTCTCCATCTACGCTCTCATGCTTCGCTTGCCCAACACCATAATGAAAAATCACTGTTTTTGTGGTGCTCTAGGTTCTCTACCTTTTGGTGGTTGAGAAAATGGTTGAAAAATTGCCAGATAAGTTTTTTTTTTCCCTCTAAAAAATAATAAGTTGTTTTTTTATACAAATAAATTTATTTATCAGTTAGAAACTCAGTCAAAAAAAAAAAAGAATAGTTTATGAAATGGGGTGACGTCTTAAGCCTTCACCTTACAATAAGATAATAAATCACTTAAACAAAAAAATGAAAATAAATCAAAGCTTACATAAAAAAATTAAGGTATCGTGACACAGCAACTACACAGAGAAACCACGGGGTACAGGCACGTGGGATATCTTTTGTATCAATATATTAACTCGTCTTTTCGGTAATTCTATGCCTTAGATATATTTTTGTCTCTACAAATATAGAAATATAGCGAGATTTAGTTTTGGTTCTCAATAAGATTTTTATTTTATTTTATTATGTCCTCATACATAGTCAAATTTTTTAGTTTTTGGTCACTAACGTCATCTTTCTATTCGAAAAATGCTGATGTGAGTCAACTTTACACGAGGCACTAATGAGTCAACTTGAGTCATATTTAATAACTATTTCAGATCTATATTATAAGAAACAAAACTATAATTCACACAGAGCAAAAAATTGTATTAAAACTTGTTTTTTCTAATTAATATTTCTAAAAGTCGAGTTTTTTTTTTCTTCCAAAACTATCAATTCTATGAAATTGTATATAATCAATGCATAGGAAGTAGGTATATCTCGTTAATATAAGTTTCGCATTAAATAAGGGGGTAAAAATAAAAATTAGCAATTAATACATTAGAAAATTAATGTTCGTTTCTTATAATTTGAACCAAGAAAAACGACACATTTGTTTTTTATAATATGGACCGGAGGGAGTAATTTTTAAAATAAAATAAAAAACCAATATCTCCACCCATTAATTTATTATAAAATAAAAAAATTTAATTGATTATGGACTACCCATCTCCACCCCCACCCCATCTTCAATTCTCCATTTTCTGTCCCCTGGCACCCCATCCTTATATGAATATTCTTTCTAAAACAGCAACAACAACACCCCACCCCATCCCCATTTTCTCTTCCCCTTCTGTTTTTTTCTCACTCCATCGCAAACTCAACTTTCTCTCTTCAGTTCGATCTCTCACTGACATCCCTATTGGTCGTCCTTCCCTGTTGCGTATAGATTGTTGGCAAAGCATAGAGGGTTGAGAAGGGGGTGACGAGGTAGATGACGACAACATATAGTGAGGGAGAAGGAGAGGGAGAAGACGAATAAGACTAGGGATGGGGCTACGTACGCATGATAGGGATGAGAGATGGTGAAAACCCTAATCTTTTTATAAAAAAAAAAAATTGTTTTGTTTTCATTGAAAAATTAAAATAAATGAGTTAAAGAACTGAGTCAGAGGTCAATTGGGTGCCAAATCACTAAAACAAGCCATATCGGCATGTCCACATGACACTTCGTTAGCTACGTTAAAGTTTTTGAACGAGAGATGACGCCAGAGACTAAAAAACTAAGGAATCTGACTTTGCATGGAGGAAATGAAATAAAAAACTTATAGGAGCTAACACTGAATTTTGCTAAATTTCAGGGACAAAAATATATTTAAGCCTTATTTTATCATACAAAATTTCACATAATGTTACTTGTGTCTTTTTCTTATTATATGGAGTGCCACTAGTGATGGACCCAATTTTTTTTTGGTTTCACACGGGTTCTCTTGATCGGAGGTAATCCTGTTTGAGATGCTATTATACACCAAATATGGGAGACTAGCCCCTTTTGTTAGATTCAACCCCGTTGATTGGACCCCAAAATTTTATGACTGGGCAATACTGATATTCACATACATGCATATATTATTAAAAGTATAACACATTATATTCGAATTATAAATATACTCACAGTGTATGAAAATATGAATAGAACATATCCCAATGGCATGAAGAAGAATAATTTTGTGCACACGATAATATCAAAGATATATACGTTTTATTTGTATCTAGAATACTAATTCCCACATTGGTTTAGTGGTAATAATAGTAACTTTTTTTAAGGCATCTTTTTGTGTGTGAGTGGTGTGTGCGCGCGCGCACAAAAATTGAAATTGTTGTGGGGCAAATGTAACACATAGGTCTGTCCATGACTGCCACTGCTATTTGACGAAGATGAGATAAAATAATGATTACATCACATGTATAAACTACAATGGTGCTGTTATGATAATCTGATTGAATGGTGGTGATTATTTTATTTGAGAGAATGTAATACACAATTAAAAATAAATTATTAAATTTTTACAAAAAAATTTTCAGGTTAAGTAATAGAGAGATTATTATTTTTCAGATGTGAATTTTGTGAATGAAAAAACGTGTGTTGAGAAAGCTTTAATCATCACTTAAATAAATGAGTTTAACATATATACATAGGAAAGAAATTACATTGTCGTCCAATCATATTTCATTGTTGTACCTCTTTGTGATATTACTTCATAGAATATTTCAAAAAAAAAAATCTATGTGATAAGATATAATTGGATGACATTGTAAAATGTTTTTACATTGTGAGTGTATATTCGTTAAACTCTAAAATTAATCAAATTTAAATAATAATATTTTAGAAGAAAAAATAGATTATAAAAAAAGAAAAAAAATAAGGAAAAAAATGAATACACTGAGAGAGATCACAAATTTAAAAAATAAAAATCTAAATTAATATCAAGGTTATTAGACTCGCGAGTCGACTCGTCCGATTCTATGAGTTTACGTTTCTACATGGACGAAACAAGTTGACTCACCATGTGACTCGTTTCTGCACAAACTCTGGTGGACTCGGTGGACTCATGGTAAACTCGAACTGACTCGCGAGTCTGATTCGAGTCAACGAGTCAGTGTTGACATTTTAAAAAAAAATCAAAATGGTACCATTTCATGCGTTTCGTTCTTCCTTTTTTGAAACAAATACTTAGTCCACAAGTTTTGCTCCGTACACTTACAAAAAAGAGGAAGATCAATCGTTTCCCTATGGCAAGTATTTGTGATGTGTAGATTTGTTTAATATTATTTTAAATATTAAGCAAACTCGTACGAGTTTGCGAGTCGAGTCTACGAGAGTCTACCTATGCTCCATGAGTTTACCTAGACTCTCTCATTAATATTATTTTAAACATTAGGTAAACTCGTACGAGTTTACGAGTCGAGTATACCTATGCTACATGAGTCTATCTAGACTCTCATGTTTGACAACATTGATTAATATATAAAAACTAGGCAGTTTCTAATAACACCCCCATTGGACTACTCACACCCCCTGCCAGTTTTTTTAATTACTAAAAGACCAAACTACCTTTACCCCCATATCAAATTTTCCAACCAAACAACTCACACCCCATTTTCATATTTTATCCTCTCTCTCCCTCCCACGCTCTCTCCAGTCGCTGAGTCTTCCCCCAACCCTTTGTCCCAGCTCTCATTCTCCCCCCACCATTTTCATTCTCTCTCTCGCATATCATTTGTGCAACGGTAAGTGATCTCTGTCTCTTTTTTTTTCTTCGCCTGCGAATCGTACGTGAATTGAGTTAACGTATGCACACGTGAATTCAATTCACGTAACGTCTAAAATTTTTAAATTTTCAGATTCAACGTGAATTAAATTCACATAGCTACATGTGAATTCAAATCACGTAAACATCAAAATTCTAGTTTTCACTAATTTTGTTATAGCTGTTACGTAAATTCAATTAATGGAAGGTTACGTGAATTAAGTTAACGTGTACATATGTCAATTTAATTTACGTTAACTTACGTGAATTTAGTTAACGTGAATGTACGTGAATTGAGTTTACATAAACTCACTTTATGTGATTTTAATTTATATACACCTTTGAAATGCCATATGGTACAATTATAAAATGTTGTGAATATTTTTCATGCAGTAAATGGAGTTCGAGCAAGATAATTTTGACGAAGTTGAAAAATTTACCACCGACAATGTAATTAAATTTTGACTCTTGCTTTCAGCAAATTTACCATGTTGTAGGTATTTTTTACAACTTTGTAATTTTTGTCTTTATAAGTGTTTGACACGCAAAGTGATTTATTGCAATGGGTTAGAAATGTTGGGAAGGAAAATGGAATAGTTGTGGTGACTATTAGGTCTGAAACAGCAACAGGACGTCCAGGAACGAAGACAAAATTAGTCATTGGTTGTGAAAGATGTGGCAAGTACAGACCTTAGAAGAACCCTGAACCGGTGAGGAGTACATGCACCAAAAAATGTGAGTGTCCCTTTAGATTGAAAGGGAGACCCCATGAGTGGCGGTGACGGATGGATCCTGATTGTATCATGTGGTTTGCACAACCACGAGTTGGCTGAAACACTGGTTGGTCATTCTTTTGTTGGTCACTTATCATGTGAAGAAAAGGCTTTACTAGAAGACATGACAAAGAATATGGTTAAACCGAGAAACATATTGATGATAATGAAGAATAATAATGCGGAGAATATGACTACTATGAAGTAGATTTACAATGCATGACAAGCATATCGGTCATCCATTAGAGGTAACAAAACTGAAATACAGCAACTACAGAAGTTGATGGACAACGATCAGTATGTGTATCGATATAGGTTGGTGGAGGGTTCTAATGAAGTCAGATACATTTTCTGGACATATCCAGGTGACATCACGCTTGTCAATACCTTCCACCTGGTATTGATTATTGATAGCACATACAAGACTTGCCGATACCGCTTGCCATTACTTGAGATTGTCGGAGTTACATCCACTGGATTGACATTTTCAGTGGCCTTCTCATATTTACCAAACGAGCGTATTGATAACTTTACATGGGCACTCTCGATGTTGAAAGAATATATTACAAGCAATGATGTCAGAGTCATCGTTACTGATAGAGACCTTGGCTTGATGAACGCATTACACCTTGTTTTTCCCTGTGCGTACAACTTATTGTGCTTGTTTCATGTGTGCAAGAACGTGAAGGCCAAGTGCAAGACTCTTGTTGCCCCGAAGGAGAAACAGGAAGCGGTCATGCAGGCATGAGATGCTATTGTGAGGTGTTCTGACGTAGCTGAGTATATGGAGCGGTTGGGTGTGTTTCAACGTGTTTGCCATGACTCTCCTTATTTCTATGATTATGTACACGAGCAATGGTTGAAATCTCACAAGGAAAAATTTGTTGAGGCATGGACAAACCAGGTGATGCACTTAGGGAACACGATGACAAATAGGTATAATGATATATCTTGTGCAGTGAATCCAGAGTAAACAATTATGCAAGCATCACTAATTTTGTGTTATTGTCCTTCTTGTTTCTTAATAGGGTTGAGTCTGCACACTGGAGTCTAAAGCAATTGTTGCAAGATAGCATGGGTGACCTTTGCAGTGTTTGGGATGTTGTTTCCAGTAACCAGGTGAATACCCCACTGCGTGAACATGACATCCATCTCCTCCGACGTGGTCGTATAACCCGTGATATCGCGCGGTGAGGGCGCAATGGTCTGAATAAATCCGTACTGGCACAGGACCCTATCTTGGAGATGTGCAAACATATGCGGACCCCATCTGATCCATCCTCTGTATAGTGATGCCTCCTGAAAAGGCCATGAGGCTCTATGCTCGTCGTATGGGCTCCAACACACGGACTCCTCGGTCAGCAGATCCAACTCACGCCTAAAAGGAAGCACCAGCCCCCTAGTCCTCTTCGGTTGCCATCGATGAGCTCAAGGTCGGGACTCATTGTAACCTGGGAACTTCTTCTTGACGTTGGTGCATAGATGAGGAAAATAAGCATAGATCCAAGCCTGTAGAAACAATAACAATAACACGTTACTTTATAATTAATAAAAGTTCACAGAAAACACAACAGCAAAACTGATACCTATAGGAGAGTCAAATAACCAGCAATAGTCTTTGTGTGGTGAAGACCAGAGTCGCGTAGATTATCATATAAGTGTGCAAGGGCTGCAGCGCCCCAGGCATATCCTTCACAGTTGTCCAAGTCCCTAAAACACTCAAAAAATGCGACGTTGACTGCAAATGCACTATTGTTGCTAAAGAGTATGCATCCAACTATGCACAACAACAAAGCCCTGGCAACCTGCTCCCATCGTTGCTGCTCACAATGCTGTGTGTATATATCAAGGAGCTCAGTGTAGCGAATGGCTGCAACCCTGGTAACGTCGAACTCATCCTTGGCTTTTGCTGTGGTGACTCCCAACAGCTCACTCATGACCTCCACACTCTGATCCCTATCAAACATGGTCATATTGAAGAATGCCCCCGTGATCGGTATGTGTAGCAGTGATCACACATCGTCCAAAGTGATGGTCATCTCCCCAACCAGATGATGAAAACTGTTGGTGTTCCGGTGCCATCTCTCGGCAAAAGCAGGCATCAGTCCCTTGTCAATAAGGGAATGACTGCACTCCAACAGGGGTAGGAGTTGTGACCCCTCCACATACCGCATAACCTCGGGATGTATAATCACGTCCTTCAGCTTCTTCCTGTTGCTAAACACTCTCATCTCTCCACGATCCTGAAATCATAGCAAATTTGACTTTGTTAGTTAATCGGCAAGTAAATCTGACAACAAACACAAAAAATAAATGCCTTTTAGGACACATTACCTCTCCACTCCATAGTCGAGTGGCCACATGGTCTGCATATGTCATGAGGACAGATGTGTCAACAGGACCGCTAGGAAATCCCTCAGTCGGGATATCAACGTCATCATGTAATTGGTGCTCTTGGGGCTGTGACTCCTCATGGGGCTGTGCCTGATCCTGCTCCTCTTGGACCGGTGGCTCCTACTAGACCAGTGGCTCATCCTGCTGAGGCTGGGCACGGGGCCTCCCCCGCTGGCGCCGGGGCACGATTTGCTGCTGCTCGGTACGGACCCTACGTGCAAAAGCATGAAGCAGAACACGACGACCCTCGCTATCAGTGATCATAGTCTTAGCCATGCCTGCACACATTTCAGCAGTCATTTTTGACAAAAAAAAAAACTAAAAATCCACAAATTTACCTGTACGTGAATTCAATTCACGTATCACACGTGAACTCAATTAACGTATTATATGTGAACTCATTTTATGTATTATACGTGAATTGAAATCACGTAGGATACGTCAACTCAATTCACGTAAAGATCATCTTTTTTGAAAGAAAAGAAAAAATTGCAGAACTCAGAAATGCATTAATGGCGGAACCAACCTAAACCCAAACATCATCTAAACCCTAAACCACTAAAATAGATTAACAATCAATGCCCTAAGATCCTATACTAAGCGAAAATGGAAGGAAATCATAGAAAGAAAAAAAGAAAAAAAAAGAGGAGGAGCTTACCTGTTGCAGAGATGGTGCGGTTGAGAGAGAGACCGAAAATGGTGTCCAAGTGCATCAACGAAAATGGTGGGCTGTTTTGGCAGAGAGAGATGCTGAGTTGTTTTGGGAGAGAGAGTCAGGGACGATGGGAGAGAGAGTTGGGGGGTGTGTGAGCGACAGTTGAGAGAGAGTGGGGTGAGAGTGGTTTGGTTGGAAAATTTGATATGGGGGTAAGAGTAATTTGGTCTTTTAATAATTAAAAAAAATCTAACAGGGAGTGTGAATAGTCCAATGGAGAGTGCTATTAGAAACTGTCTAAAAACTACTATTTAAATTATTTAAATGACATTACTCGGGCTAGCCATTTCCCTATTTATTTATCGCACTAGGCAGTTGCTTCCTCCACCCCACCAACATGCTGCCGCACCCACCACCCCACCTAAATTTATGAAATCCCAAAAATACCCCTACCCACAAAAAAGCTGATTTTTATTCTTCTTCTTCCTCCCACCACTCCTCCACCACTCACCACCACCAGAGCACCGCCTCCATCGCCACCACCTCCCAAAAATACCTCCATTCCCTTTTCCTTCTCCCTCCCATCCCCTCCACCAGGAAAACTCACAGAGCCACCACCCTACCCCTGACAGGAACACCTCACAGGGACCACGCGACCAACCCAGCGGCTATCAGAGATAATTCTCTCCATTTTCGCGATTCTGTTTTTTATTTTCCTGAAATTTTACAGGCTTCCGGTAAATTGAATTACCGGAAGCTTAAATTACTGGAAGCTTAACATAAATATGCTTCCGGTAATTCAATTACTGGAATACATACACCTCCAAGTAATGCAAATAGCTTCCGGTAATTTAATTACCGGAAGCATATTTTTTCAAAATTATGATATGTTTCGGTAATTCAATTACCGAAAGTTGTTGAAAATGTATTCCAGCAATTGAATTGCCAGAACACATCATAATTTTGAAAAAATACGCTTCAGGTAATTGAATTACCGGAAGCTATTTGCATTACTTGGAGGTGTATGTATTCCGGTAATTGAATTACCGAAAACCTGTAAAATTTCAAAAAAAAAAAGCAGAATCACAAAAATAGACAGAATTAGCTTCGGTGGCCGTTGGGTTGGTCGCGGTGGCCCCTAGGTAGGTGTTCCGGTGTTGGGGTGGAGGGGTGGTAGCTCCGGCGAGTTTTCGGTGGTGGAGGAGGGAGAAGGGAGAAGGAAGAAGGAAGAGAGAATTGAGGTATTTTGGGGAGGTGGTGGCAGTGGAGGGGCAGTGCTCCGGTGGTTGGTGGTGGAGGACGGTGGTGGGGTGGTGGAGGACGGATGGGAGGAAGAAGAAGAAGAAGAAGAAGAAGAAGAAATGTGAGGGAAAAAAATAAATAAATTTTGAGAGTATCTTTATATCTTTAAAGCGGATAGAGTCTCCCGCCCAACCCTCCCGCCTTCCATTCGTTCTTCCCTCTCTTTGTTTCAGCTTCCTTTTTCTCCACTCAATCATCCTTCTTCCATACTGCCACATGTTACAAATGTTCTGCTCACCCAGAAAAATCCTGCAACTAAGCAAACATGCAATGGTCCATCATTCGGTGCCTCGAGAATAGGGGAAAACAGAAACTAAAGAAAGAGAAAAGGTTCCACAGAAAACTGAAACGAGTGAGGGAAAGAGAGAGAGAAACCGAGAGCGAGGAAGGAGAGGAGAAGGGCGGAGCTTCACAGCTCCAGCACCGGCCATGAACGCCGCAAGTAGGGTGAGGTGGTGGCGCACCACCGCGCCATGGAAAGGAAGAACGAGGCTGAAATAGAGAAGAGAAGCAGAAATAGAACAAGAGAGAAAGAGAAAGGGAACTCGAATCAAAGAAGAAGAAAGCCTTGCATGTGTTAATCTGGTGAAGGTGAAGGAAGTACCAGCCCTAGATTCAAGAAATTGAAGAATAGAGATGGAGATTGAAGCTTAGGAACCAGCTTCCATGGAGGATCAGGTTCAGAAATTTGGGGTTTTCACCCCAAATCTTTTAAATAAACTATGTGAATAATTGATGAAGAAGTTAAGAATTTCCTCATAGCTTTCACCTGGTTTTATTGTCGGTTTTGCTTCAGCTTTTCTCTTCTCATTTGGATTGTTGAAATTGTTCTACATATGTTGTTGCTGATATGATTTGTGATAAATCAGATAAATTTTGTTTATATGGCATTTGAGTATATGTTGCTGACATGAAAGTTATGATTATGAGCTGTTCTTTGTTATATTGATAACTTTATGCTATTTTCTTATCTTTTTGTCAGGCTGAATGTTGTCGTGTTATTTTTTATCATTCCCCTTTGAACTTAGTTAGTTAATTAAACTAGGTCTGGTGCAGAAATGAAGTTCTTGGAGCAATGGGCTGTGCTTAAGAGAAGAAATTCATCTTTTGGTATACTTTGAGCCTTCTTAATTTGATGGACACCGATTATATGAATAGATACACCACTCAGTTCATTGTTTGCATTATTTTTTTATGGTATTTTGCACACTTTGTAACATTAGATAAAAATTTGATGAACGCTACTTGATAATTAACAAAGTTGATTAAAGAATTGATTGTTACATATTAGTAATTGTTTTATATTTATTTTAGGTATTAAATGTTGTCAAACACCTTCATTTGGGTGATACCATTGCATGTGCTTCTGGGGAGAGAGTCCACTATGATGTGCTGCAATTTTGTTGCTCTGAGATTCTTTATTTATATATTTGGTATTATTGTGGTATTTATTTATTTCATTCATCTTAAATGCTCCATTAGTAATAGGTGAGGTGCCTCTGTTAATATTTGTCTTCTGTGGCAATTGAATTGGATAAAGGATCTCAAATTTGTTTTAACTTCATTTTCATCTCCTTTGATTTTGTTCCTATTGATTTTAGAGAAGTCTATTACCTATCCATGTTAGTCTTTTAGAGGCAGGTTTATTAAATTATCATACCTTGAACAAAATAATATAATTTCACTACATTTTATTAATTTCATTGATTTCATTTTCTTTTAATATACCAGCTCCTGTTTTTCAACACCCTAGGACTAAAGAGCTGGACTGTGAAACTCAGCGAGGCAAAAGCATCTGGAAAGCAACCAATTGTGAGTTTTTCATTTTGATTGTGTACAATATTTTTTTTTTAGTGTATCAATAGTTACTCAAGATGATTATAAATGTTGATTTAAAAAATACTATACCGCAGTAGAAGATTGAAAGCTCCTACAACTTTAAATTGCAGTTGTCAAAGAATTCCTTCTGTTGGTAGTACCACATTACTATGAGCATTTGTGGTTTGGCTTTGAGATAGAGATTCAATTAAGCTATCTAGACCATGATTCTTCTCATGAGTAGTTTTCTTTTTTAGCATGTAAACATTTATATATGGGGGCAATAGAGAGTAATAGTGAGTTTTTTTCTTCAGCTATATCAAATTTTATATACCATGCAACTTTGTAAGTTAATTTCTAATGTATGGGATGCTATCATGCTGACATTGTGATTAATGGGTTACCATCAACAGTGAGATGTTTAAAGAAGTTAGTAAGCACTGGAGGAGAGAATCACAATTCCTGTCATTAATTCCTTGGTAAAGTGTATGGAAACTGAATTGGATCCTGAGCAACGAAATAATAACCCATTCTAATTATCAATCGAGCAAGCAAAAATTTTTATGTTTATTTCATTATTTCATTAGTCCTCTCTTAGTGTAATTTGAATATTTGACTATTTTTAATTTTATAATATGGAAGTTTCCAAGTTTGGAGGAATAGTAGATTGAAATTTGGAAGGCTCATAGAGACATTGGAGGTATATGAATCTTCGTATCTTGCAGCTGGAGATTATAAATAAATCATGTAAAGTCTCAGTATCAGAAAAAAATTACAACACAAACATTGGGAAATAGAGCTTTGTGTGGTCTAAATGAAGGACTTTACTTTTACAGGAGGGCTCGGACCTCCGAATGAGATTAGCAAAGTTGAAGTTGTCTCTGTTTGGAGAATAAGCAAGGAACATGAATCAAGATTAATAAAAGTGTTGATGGGACAAAGTTTTGAGTAGGGCTTACAATTTTTTTAGGATGCTTCGCAAGGTTTAAGACCTAATCTTCGCTTCTGCTATACTAATTAATACTTAGGAAACTTAATTACTTTGTTAGAAAAATACATGCCTTAAACAATATTAGAAACCATATGAATATAAATCCTCCCATTGTAAATTACATTGTTCACTCTAAATTTGATTCCGAGTATTAGATAATATAGACCATTACGTCATTCAAAGTTAGTATCAAATTCTTATTTTGTTATTTCTTTTGACTTATGTTCTCATTTCCTTTATGTATAGCATTGTTATTTTTAGACTGTTTTCATTCTGAGTTGCTCTATAGTATTGTGTCAAGGGTTTGTCTATATCATTTTGATTTTGACTTGTGCAGTTTTTCTTCATTTCATTTCCTATTGCTTCTGTTTGAGTTTTTTGATCTCTGTCTTAGCCTGGTGAAGTTAAATGTAATGTTGTAGATATATTGTGCAGGGAGGGAGATCTTTGTACCTTCTTCAAAGGAAGAGAAGCTTGGTGTATTTACTTTTGAAAATCAATTACTTAATATGAACAGGTGGACACTGGACAGAATTGAGTAGAAGAGAACTATGTAGGTAAACTTTTCTTTCTTTCACTATCCTTATCCCCACGGTTATAACTCATTGATTTGTTCTCTTCCATTTAACTTCAACAACATCATTTGCTTCCACTTTTTTTAGTTCTAAGTTTCATCCATCACAAGTGTTGTAATAGACTTAAGATATAGAATTTCCCTCATTGACTTATGATATATAACTTAGATTTTTTTCTTAGGCTCATGGTTGAGTAGTTTTGTCAATTTCTAAATTTAAAATGGTTACATCAAGCACTATACATCATTTATATGTTATATTTCAACTATTCTTTTTGTCTTATTTGAATGTTACGATTTGATACAATTTATACATTCTTTGTAGCATTTTATGCAAGGTAAGCAATGTAAAAAAAGGGCTTAAATTCTTGAGTCTGAAGGTAATCAGATTGAGATTCCAATTTTTTATTTTTGAAGGATTATATTTTTCATTATTGTTGTCCTAAAATTAGTTTTGGAACCCATGGCCCCTTGGCTATATGCAGTGTATACTATAGTACCGATGTTTTTATCAATATATATACACAGGAGAAATTGAACAGTTAGAGACATTTTTTTATATTGGTATTTTACCATAATTTGATATAATTTACCCTTGACTGGATATTTGCTTTGTGTGTTGGCATATTCACTAGCAAGTAGCAACTGCTTAAACGAGCTAAAATGTCTAACTTGCAAATTGTAAAACTGGTAGTTGTTCTGATTTCCAATGTGATCTCTGTTAGCTACTAACTTGCTACGATCATTTGTATCTTTAGTTTGCTTTATAGCTTGAACAAAATAAATTTCAGGAGAAGAAGAAACATAAGAGCATGATTTCTCTCGGTTAAAGAAAGATAAAGCTAGCAGTGAATCAGATTTCTCATTTAAGCAAGATATGGAAATGTCCAAAAGAAAGAACACATGAAGAACATGTTTCAGGACTAGATTTGCAAGTTGCTGAATATTAGAAAATGCGAGGTAGCAAATGAAAGAATTGGAGATATTTTCAGAATCCAGATATTTGAATTGGAAGATCAAATTACAATGTATTTTTGCTATTATTTGGTACCAATAGTTTGAGTAAAATGCTAGAATATGGCATATTTGTGTAATAAAGTGTTTTCTTACCTTTGTGGTGCTACCCAAATATTTCTGTTCGTTTCTTCTTTCATTTCCCTAGGTTTATTGTCTAATGGTGTTTTACTTGGATTTCTTGATAGAAGGGAGTGTATTATATTTAGATAGCGTGTGCAAGGTTCAGCAGAACCATGCATCATGCATACTTGGTGCACTAAGATGAAAAGAGGTATTCATCTATTTTATACTATAACATGATTCAGCAATAGATGAACTCATAATTATGCATCATCATTTGTAGCAATGGTACTCTTTTCCATGTTGACACTACAATATAAACTCTTGATTATTGTTGTTCTTCTTCTATAAGTTATCTCTATTTTATCAATTCTCCCATATAAATTAGGCATGAATATGAAATCTTCCATATAAATTAGCTCCTTAATAAGTTTGACATTTAACATTCCTATTTAATAGTACTCCTATATAACCCACGTGCATTGCACGGGACAACCGACTAGCGTGAAGGTTGCAATCTTGCAGATACTACTTTCTTTCACTTTTGCTTATATTAAATTGAAAGGTGCTTAATGGGTACAATGAAGTAGTGTCATATATGCTGAAATAGTTATATGTTATATATGCTGAAGTAACGTCTTATAATGGTATATATGCTGAAGTAGTGTCTTTATCTATAAGAACTCAGAAGCACTTTCTGCACAACATGCCAGCTGAAGTGAAAAAGAGCTCAGGGAAGGTTTTGTTTTACATATTGTCAAAGTGAGTATGACATCTATTGTGGGAGCGTACGGTGTTCTTCTGATTCGGTTATTTTTCTTTTGCCTCCTTTTACAAACATTCATATTTTAAACAATTAATTTTAATGTTGAAAAGGACCATTAAGTTTGAATGCTTACTCCAACCAATGGAAGAGGATTTGTTGATCTAGGACTAACACTGTCGTGACCAAGAAATGGACAATAGTTAGAATGCTTACTCCAAATGTATAGGAACTTTAATTATATGTATCAGATCATTTTGCCAGTAGACTTCATTATTTTCTTTGTTGGAATATAGACGCTTTATTATTATTTTTTTTACTTAATAATGTGTTTGAATTTGGAAATCGTAGAGTCGGTTCTACTTTTCTACTTTGCTACTTTTTCATGGTTTTGTAAATTATGGATTACTTTATTGTATGGAATTAATGGGGAAACTCTTGATCTTGAACAGTGACCTCGATCAAAGCTCCGAAAACAATGCATAAAGTATCTTGGACTCAGAATCGCATTTCTTGATTTCATTTACTACTTTTTTTAATTTTGTTAATTGTAGTTGACCTTGACTATATTGACTTATACTGCATTATTTCAGAAGTTCTAGACTTTTCCTGCTTTCTGACTAATTGGTCCTTCTTAATACTTTCCTAAATTAGCAAGAGAAAGAGAGAGCTATGAATATATTGTCTGCGAGGGAAGGATTATCCACAAGCTAAGATTCTCAGGATGCCAAGTCGATATTTGTAATGAGCACCTCTAAGAAACTTTATGCAGGCAAGGTAACAAGTCAAGCTCTGACATTGTTTCAAGTCTTCAATTTTCTCATATTTATATACAGGTACCATACCATTTCTTTCCAACCCTATTGATACATTGCTATAAATAACCTCCCAGAAAAAGAAGGGATCATTCCATCTTATTGCATTTTATTTTGGTAGAGTCCAGATTGTCAAATTTAATGGAATCAAATTTAATGGAATCAGTAGATAGATGTTGGGCACTCACTAATACACATGCTTAGTATTGTTGGGATATTGTTAACTTTTAATAGTTCTTATGGTGCCTTCCATGTGTTTTACTAAAAGAAAGTAGCCATAAGAGGCGATTATTAAGTGGTCAGTAGTAGTTAAGATACAACACAACGAGACAATTAAAAGGAGTGAAAATAGAGGGGGGGAAAGGTTGGTGAATTATTAAATTTATGATTTTGAACCGCTGATGAAAAAGCAGAGGGCTATGCAGCTATTGTGTTGCTTTGAAAAATAAATCAACTTATTATATTTGGTTTGCAAAATGCCTTCATTCAATTTTTACTTCAGATTCACTAAATTGGCGTCTTTTTCATTTTAAAAGTTAGCATTAGTTAATGATATATACTTTTGAATTTATATTTTCAGTTTTCATTGTTGTACATTCTAAGGTTTTAGTTGCAGTACAATACTCTTTCTTCTATGGCAACAATAAGTTAGGTTGCTTTCTATTTCTTTTAATGGTGGTTTACTCCTGTTTGCCTTTAAGATGTCAAAAGGATTATTGTATATGATGTTTGCAAAGAAAATTTTCTACAAGAAGGAGAGTTAAATATAGAAAATATGGAAGGTTACACTTATCGAAATTACTAGAAAGATTCTTTTTGATGTCATTTTTTAATATCATTTGAACATCATTCCCGTAGAACCTCTGTTTTTAATATCACTCCTGTATAACTACTTTTTTTAATATTATTCCTGTAAAACTATTTTTCTAGAATCATTACAGGATAACTGCCCCGTGCGGTTTTTGCTTCCGTTCTCTCCATCTTCCTACCACTCATGCAAGCCATCTTCTAACCGTTTGTGAAAATGCGCCCAGAATCTTTCCCATGCAAGCCATCTTCTAACCGTTTGTGAAAATGTGCACTTTAGCAGCGTTTTTATGTTATACTTATTTACTAGGGTTTCTTTAGTTTTAATTTTTAATTTTTGTGTGTGTAGGTTTAGTATCAGCAGCAAGTGGTGAAGCAACAGTATGGTTCTATTTGGGGAAGCCAAGACCAGGCCGAGGCCCAAACCAAGGCTACCAGCTGGGCAACACAGCAGGTTCAGTTTTCTGTATATCTTTTACCATGGTATATTTTGCTTTTCTTTAAGTTTTTCCCTCTTCTTGCTGTTGGTGTTTTCATCTTTCATTCATAATGATTTGTGCCTGTTGGGTTGTGTTATGTTTCACCTCATGACGGCACAACATTGTCGTTCACGGCGGACGAGCATAGCGGAACACAATGGTGTTTGTTGGGGAAAGGTGGCTTGTGGTGGGTCACCATTCAGCTCACATGATTTGCTACGCGGAAGTTGATTTTCGATGACGTTCAGTGTTATGGGTTTCGATTTCCAGCATCAGGTGAAACTTTAGCAATGACAGCAACTATGAAGTTGTTTTTGGCTTTATTTATGAACCAATAGCTCCACCGTCCCAACTTCTTGCCAAATTGGGGTTTCAACCTTTGGAGGTATTTTTTTTGTATTATACTCATTATACATGCTAACCTTTGGGGGTTTCCATTGTTGATCTCATTTTCTGTTTGTTTATTTTCAATATCTTAAAATAACTGTTTATGTGCATATCTATTGCAGTAATTTAGTTTTGAAAGAGGAACCAGACAATTGCAAGTCTCACAATGGATCTTAATGCTTATTTGTGTAAGCATAACATGTTGATGAACCAATATCATTTCAGACAATGATTTTTATTTGCTGTTTTATTCTTTCTTTTAAGCATTATTGTGCCCACGAATTACTTCTGCTAATGCTACTCTGACTGTCATCTTGCCACTTTTCTTTCTCTTTTTTCCCATTTTAGATTTAAGTTATTCCCCCTTGATTTTTTTGAATTTTTATAGGAAGTAGATTGAAGGAAATTCAACCATCCAAAGGAGATTGCGTAGATTATCAAACTATATTTGCACATTTTGTTCAGCTTACACATTCTAGGACATAATTTGACGTTTATAACCAGAACAAAAACTTGAACAATATGCCCTCCAACCAGAATGGACATGTTAACATACCTTTCCCGGTTATACTCCTAACCTTTTACTTCTTATTTTACTTCCTCTCTCAATTTTGACGGCTCATTAACTTTATCTTCTATTCTCTGCAGTGGGAAGGGCAACCCGTGCTCGATGATGATACATTTGTTCGTGAGATCAAACTGAAGTACGCCACCGACCACTATGAATTTGTGCAATCATATGCAAGTAAGACTAAGTTACAATTTGTATCAATACGAATTTGAATGAGAAATCTGACATTTGCTTATTCATCTTTTTCCTTTTGTGAAAAAATCCTTCTACTATCCTAAAGATTCAGTTATTTTTCACTTTACAATCTGTCGTTCATGTTCAATTTCAGATTTCTCAACAAAGTGTGATAGAGAATACATATATGTCCATGCAGTGACTGAGTAGTGACCAATCAATTTGCATTCAGTTCGTTTTTCTTCTTCAAAGTTCAACACTGTGGTAAATATTTGTTCTGCTCATGGTGAGTGAATGACATCTTAAAAGTTTAAAAGGTTATATGTGATTTGTTGATAGTGAGGGAATGACCAAGGCTATTTCAATAGTTATACAAAACAAAATGGAAAACTTGCACTAAACATGGCCATTCTATGGATACCAAAAAAAAAAACATTTTAAAATCAGATATGAACCTAAATTATGCACATATATGATTCACAAAAACATCTTTGCTATAATGCTATAACTATTATCCTGTGCAGTTACACTATTCATATGTATAGCTTTGTGTACTTCACCATATACACACTATAGGATAAGATCATACTATTCTTTGGTCAGAATAGATTATTTTTGCACTATAATTAATTCTTTGATTTAACAGCATGTGATAGCTATCTGAATATTCCTAAGTAAAGTTGCTACGGTATGAAGTTATTCTTAGGAGTCATAACTATAAAATATCTCAATAATTGGGGATATGGGAGAATTTGCAAACTGTTTATACATCAGAAGATTATTCTTCCATATATTTTTTTGTCTATAGTACTATGGAGCAACATGACACTCATGGAGGGGAGAACCTGCTATATATAGCTAAACAGGATCTGAAGAGACTTACAACTATTTAACTATTATTAACTTTTACATGCATAATTAATTAAGATGAATTAATACTTCAGAAGCCATAAGTGTAAATTGAGAATTCTAAACCAACTGAAAAAAATACTAATTCACAATAGGTTATGATTAGTGATTTTTGTCCTGCCAAGACACCCCTGTTATCCAGCAACACAAAAATTCTGCCAATCCGAAGGTATTCTAATTATTCATATTTCCTAATTTGGTTGTTGGGTTACAAAAAAATTGCAATCATTTAAAATAAATTCTATACAAGCTCAAACAAAATTGTTCAGCCATATTTCCATACATTGAGAGTTGTATTTTCGATTCTCTTTCTTGCAGTTATAGTCCTTTGAAGATTCATTATCCTTCTCTTGCAAGATAGACCATTATGTTATTCAAAGTTAGTAGCAAAATCTTATTTTGTAATTTCTTCTGACTTATCTTCTCATTTCCTTTATGTATAGCATTGTTATTTTTAGACTGTTTTCATTTTGAGTTGCTCAATAGCATTGTGTCAAGGGTTTGTCTATATCATTTTGATTTTGATTTGTGCAATTTTTCTTCATTTTATTTCCTATTGTACAGGGAGGGAGATCTTTGTACCTTCTTCAAAGGAAGAGAAGCTTGGACTGTCAGATTGACACTTGATATTGTTGGGTATTTGAATCTTTATCTTTATATTTCTAAAGCGAGCTGCTACTCCCGCCTCGTGCTCCCGCGCCTAAACTCCTTTCCCTCTTTGTAAAACCATCTTACTCACTGTTTTTGCTTCCTTGGCATCTCACCCACTGCTTTTGCTTCCCTGCTTCTCCATTGATTATTTGTTTGTTCTGCCACCTTTCCATCATTTCATCGAGTCTCACAACAACAATAACAACAATACCACCCTCTCATCTCAATTCTCATGCCATAGATCTTTGAAACTCCGGCACAGTGATTGCAATTTCTGGTACGGTGGTTGCCGGAGAAAGGTGCTCCAATTTTAGAATCAACGTTGAATCACTAGGTTGTTGTATGTCCTTTGTTTCTTTTGTGATAATATTTTAATCATTTTTTACCTTTTTTTAAGCCTTCTAAGATGAAAATTATTGTAAAAGGATGAAAAGGGTGATACATGTTTTCTATAAATTCATTTCTTACATTATCAATGTCCTTTATATATACCATTGTATTGGAAAAAACACTGACTTGGTGACAAAGAGGGTTGTGTTTGTAGAAATTGTTAGGTGAAATGGATGTAAAGGGAAAACTGAGTTTAAGAATTAAACTATTCTCTTTAAAGGCTGTGAAGCTATTCATGTATAGTTTTTTAATAAAATGCTTCATATTCCTGGGTTATATTTGAGAACTGAGGATCCTCCATTTTCTGCTCAACTATCAAAATTTCATGCTTAAAATATTTATATCTTATGGTCCGCCTAATATTATTTTTGTGGGTTGGATGCAGATAACTATGGCCATTGTAAGGGAGGTGGCATCTATAACCAGGTGACTAAGGCATGCTGGAAATGTTGACTTACATGACAGGGATTCATTGTTGGTGGTTCAAAATTCAGCAAGGATATCCAATGCAATTTTTCCAGTAGCAGATGAAAAATGATGGCATTCATGAGAGTGTATAATTAAAAGTTGGCTCTGTTTGAAAAAAGTTCTGTTGATTTTGGATGTGAGTATATGTATTAGTTTTGTAAGTATAGAAGCTACTGGACAAGTATTTGTTTGCTGTAAATTTTTTTGAAGCTATCATCTTACAAAAAAAATTATGTCTTGAATGGATGAATAAGAATAAATGGGAGTCTTTTTTCACTCCAAGTTCTCATTTCCCATATTTCTTTTGTGTTTGAGATTTGTTGTAGTTGACTCTTTTGTTTTGCAGCTTGAACCAAGCATCCTGATTGTTACATCTCGGTTGAACAAATCATGTTATCATGTTAGCATTTGGCCAATTTTACACAGATGGTTTCTTGAGGCATAGCTTTAAGGTTTGTTAAGAATAGAATCCAAAGGGATGTTGCCAACATTTGATATTTAGGAACATTCAATTGGAATAACTTTTAGGCCTTGCTTTCTTTTTTATGGACCTATCAGAAAAAAAATACAGATAAGAGAAGATTTTAGCATGTCTAATGGCAATTCTTAACAGAAAGAAGGCTTTATTTATCCTTTGAAAGATATTATGCATTCATTGGCATCAAGTTCCCCAGTCATCATCTTTTAATAAATTCATTTTATTATATGATTTTAATATATTCATTTCTTTATGAATTTCTCAATTATTTTAGCATGAGACGTGTGATTTGGTTAGTATGATCCATCATTTGATAGGCAATATGAGAAAGAAAATGGCCAGAAGTAGTTTTCTACTAACAGAAAGAAATGTTGGATTTGCTTTCTCATCCACATATTTCCACATATGAGATGTAATCGGCATCTTGAAGGTTGTGCAATTAAGGATTAGATGCAAACAGGCAACAAAGAAGGTGAACCAGCAGGTAGCAAATGTTCTAATCTTTCACGAAACTCCTCTACTAATTTAACAACAAATCTCCAAGGGAAACAACTTTGTAAAAGTAGCAAATCAAGAGTCAGTCAATCCATCTATTGTTCCCGGTGATGAGAAAACCTATTTGAGTTTTGATAGTCCTTATTCACCCAGCTTGGATTCTTCTCAAGCAAATGACATCCATACTCCTAAATTTTTAAAAACACTTGCTGCTTCAGGGCTTCCAAATCATGTCTTCAAACTAAAGGCATGGGTTCCTGTCATGTTGCTCAGAAACATAGATCAGTCTTTGGGCTTGTGCAATGGAACTAGACTAACAATCACAAAAATTGGGAAATACATTGTCCAGGCAAAGATTATCTCAGGAAGTAAAACTGGTCAAATTGTGCATATATCTAGACTTTCTTCTATCCCTTCAGATAAACGGATTCCTTTTAAGTTTCAAAGAAGGCAATTTCCTTTGGTTCTTTTTCATCAAGGATCAATATTTTCTTTACATGTTAAATTTATAATCTGAATCATAGAAATACAAGTTCTTACTTTCTTTATAGATTTCCAACGTGCTACACTTGCAAAATCAAGAAGTGGTTTGAAGAAATAATATGCTTGAAAGAATGGTTGATGAAGGAGTATTTTGCAATTACAAAGAAATATGCTTGAACTACCTATATGATGTTTTTGAGATACTTTCTTGCCTTATAGCTTATATTTCTAATAGTATTCCAATATAAATTACATTTTTTTACAGTTTTACATATAAAATTCTTTTTAAATGGTATTCTCGGATAACCCGCGTATCACGCGGGTGCATCGTCTAGTTTTTAGAATTTTAGTTAAGTGAGAGGTGCTTACAACAATGTAGTGAGGTGGAGGAAGCAACTGCCGTCGCAATATATGCGCGTCTACGGAAAATGATGCTTTCCTCGAGGGCGTTCCATTTATTGCGAATTTTGTCGCCTTTTCTAAATTTTCATCCGTGTAAGATTTATTTGTTTATTTATTTTTTTGTTGACAGGACCGTGTAAGATTTAGTTGGGCAAATCTCTTTCCGAAAACTAAAAATTGATCTTCTTTAAATAAAAACCTAATCATGTGAAATCTTCTAAAACTGGATCAAAACATGATTTCTTTAATAGATCCCAACAAACAAACCCAATAATTATCACATTAATCAAATTATTGCATCATTCTCTCTAACTACATATATCAAAGCTAAAATACAAAGAACTAAGTAGAAAATTCAGACCAATCCCTGAATCCCAAACATTAGATTCATACCCTTTTAATGGACCTCTGATTCCCGTGAGTAAAAAAATATCCATCCTCCGCCTATATCCCCGGCGGCAAACCGTCGCCGGCGACCTCTCTCCCATACTCACGCATGCTTTGCTTGCTCTACTCTCTACATATCCATTTATTAATTTTTTTGGATTAATTAAAAATTGAGAAGCTCATACCCATTTTTTCCACGAACAAAACACAAAGAAAGGAGGAAAAAAAAATAATTTCACCATTGTCTTCTGTCGCTTGCTTCACACTCTTCTTCACCCTCCTACCCAAAATCTACACCGACCCATCAAACCACAGCGTCCAAGTTTGAATCTTTGTGCAAAACAAGCTCGAGGGTAGGAAGTGATTTTTAGAGAGAGAAACGTTAGAGAGAGAAACAGTGTGTGTGTGTGTGTTATGGTATGGCTCAGCAGAGGCAATCGGGAACGGAGAGGTTTGGGGTGAGGGTGGGGACCCACGATCTGAACCTCGCCAACGGCTCCGCCGATCATGTCGCAGTCGGCATTCGCGGCGGCGTCGCTCACAAGCAGCCTCGGTTCCGGCGATCGGCGCGATCCGACAGGGGCGCGCATCTCTCGGTTGCGGCAATCTTAGTTTTCCTCTTCCTCGTACTTGTCGTCACTTTCCTGGCGTTTTCTTACATTTCTAGAGAAGGTGAAGTTCTGCTTCCAATGAGCTTTCTCTTTTTCATCACAATGCCTTTGCTTTTTTGGGGTTTCTTGAGCACCCTTATGAATCTGCATTGTGGATTTTGCATGAATTTGAGTGTGATTTCTTGTTTGGTTGCTGAGGGAAGTTGTTGAGTGGGACAAAGGGTGTTTGAATCTGTGATTTTCCTTTGTTTGATGTCTTGGTTTGCGTTTTTCAATTGATTGAATTGGGGTTTTGTTATTTGGGAAGTTAATGGACTGAGTTCAATGGTTTCATCCATTATGTCATTGACTACAATAATCTCTGTCATATCATTGTTCATTTTATTGCTTTTACTGTTTTTCTTCTAAGTCATGAAGGGAAATTGCTTAATCTTTTTGGCTGAGATAGTATTATTATTATGTCAAAATGATTATGTTTCTGTGGTTTTAAGATTGCCAATCTGTGGTTGCAGAAATAAGTAACAATGGTGATGATACTGATGATTTAAAGAGTGATTCTGATTTTCTTACAAATGTACCACGAATACAGAAGAAAGTTCTTGACTTTGGGCATGGCTCTGGGGGACATGGCCGAGATTCAAGATATTGGGATGGGGATGATAGGAGAAGGGATGATGATTATGATGAGAATATGATGGAGCAGATAAGTAGGGATCCTGGAGATGAAAATACTGAAAACGATGCCCCTGTAAAGACGAATCATGATATGAAGTCTTCTCAGGATGGTTCTACCACAGGTTTAAAGCGAAGAGGCGTTGGCTTATATAATGAAGCGGGACGTCATGAATTGAAAAGGTATGAAGCAGAATATGAGGCTTCCTTGAAGAATCTGGCACACTCCACTGAAGATGATGGGAAATTGTCGCACGATGCTGATCTGGAAAAGAAGAATGCAGCTGATGACATTGATGATGAGTATGATGACTTTTTTGATTTTCATGATGCTCAAGCAGAAGACTCTGCTGATAGTGGAAATATGAGAGGGAAACATTCTAATTCTAATACACTAAGGTTGGAAAATGAAGTTCCGAATGAATCTCATGATTCTTTCAATGTGGGAATCAATGACGATGTTACTTCTGAGTATACTGATGGGGCATCTTCCTTAAACAAAAAAAATTCTCATGATGGAAAAACAAATTCTAGGCATGCAAATCTTATAAGTGAACAATCAAACAGAAAATCACATCCTGAAACAAAGAGGAAATCCAAGCGTCGCAAATTCTCAGGTGAGCTTATTCTTCTCCCAAAACATCTTTTGTTACATTAGCCTCCTTTGGAGAGTTATTTGCTTGTTATTTGGTGTTATTTATTTGTTGCCTCATTATTGCTATTCACAAAAAATAGAATTCGTAGTGACTTTTGCTATATTCGTCTTATTGATGCTTAGAGACAAATAACATGGCTTTGTTCTGTTCTCAGTTTTTTTTTTTGGGGTCAATTCCTGAATAAAACATAGAATCTTTGCCTCTTCAGACTGATAATCTGGAAAAGGGAAATGTGGAAACTCAAGGGCCTTCTATGGTTGGAGTGAGGGGGAATTTCTTGGCTATGTTCATTATTCAAATAGGAATATAGGTTGAGGTATCCTTGACATGTTGCATTTGGTTTGCAAACCTCTGTTTCAGTCAATATACAGCTCATTAATTTGGTTTCTTCAGCCATAGAATTAGGTTGTGGCAGCGTCAGAAACTACCTTGAGTTTTATATTGAAAGATGCTGAAGCAATTGTTTAACCATTCTGATTGGAAAACGGGAATGTCTACATTCAAGAAGTCAGGATTTATTGCTTCTTTGTTGATTGGTCCCTCCTGGTTTTCATTATGTTTTCCCTTTTTTAAAAATAAAAATAAAAAATGTGGGGGACTGGGGGATATAGGTAGGTTATATTTGTTTTGAGTTCTTATTATGTGGTTCAATGCTTACATATTTTGTAATATTCCTACTTACTATCTTTAAATGAATTTTTATTGTGCTTCCACAAAATTGTTCTTCTGCTTTATTTAGAATAACTTCACCTGGCAAAAAGAATTAATAGACATATAGAATGATAAAGCTGTTATTTTTGCTTACCTGCTTTATTATGCCATTTGCTGAGCTACAGAGATTACCGGTTCATCTATTGTTTGTCTAACCTCCACCTTATGATGCATTAATTTAATATACCCGTGGTCTTAGGATGCAGTGATTTTGGTCAGTGACAGTTAGTTGATGACTTCATATGATTTGAACACCGAAACCAAATATTTTAGGCTGATAATCTGTGGAAAAGCTGCAAGTTTCAGGAATTTTTTTTATTTTTTTATTTTTTTTTGAAGTTGAAGGACAAAATAAATGAATGCTCTATTTTTATGCCTTTTTAAGAAATGTTTAGAACTTCTTTCTTTTCCGGTCTGTCAGTCAGGAGATGATCATCCAAATATGGATAGAACTCACACGGAAAATGTGTTTTACTTATATTTTACATCTGCTGCCATGTTTTGGGGGAGGGAGGGCATGCTTATCATATCAAAAGATCAACAAGATGCTTTGTAGCTTTTTAAATATTTGATAAATATTTTAAAACTGCAATGTTTTTATTATTTAAACATATTCCTGATTTAGACTGATTCTATAGAAATCTGTATTGACATGGTTTATATATGATAAGTTTTTACTTTTTCCTTCCTGCTTTCACCATGTCTTCTCATGGGTTAAAATCTGGCAAATTAATTTTAAACCAGTTTTTAGACAAATCAGCACAGTTCACAGTCACAAATAGTTCCAAATTTATGCAGATATATCTAATTGGTTTTATTTTGAACCGTTTTATAGCCACTTTTAGATTTACCAAACACTTGTTGAACTGATTTTGCTAATGGTAATATTTCCTCTATCGCCAATTTTATCCAAAAAATATAAAAAAAGAAAAGAAAAGTGAAAAGCTCTTTAACCCGCGTTCACCTATTTTACAGGATCCTGTGAGATGAAGTTGTTAAACTCAACTTCACAACTTGTAGAACCTCTAGAAAGTCGAAAATTTGCAAGATTTAACTTACAATATTCAGAGACAGAAGAGAAGCCTCTGGGAGTAGAACAATGGGTGCCAAGATTTGGAGGCCATCAGAGCTTAGAAGAGAGAGAAAATTCATTTTTGGCACGTGATCAGAACATAAAATGTGGTTTTGTTAAAGGTCCTGAAGGTTCTCCCAGCACTGGATTTGACTTGTCAGAAGATGATGAAAGTTACATTAGCAGATGCCACATTGCTGTGATTTCATGCATATTTGGAAATTCTGATCGCTTGAGGGTCCCTGCCACAAAAACGGTAATGGTTAACCTTTCATTTCAGTTTGTGGGGTTGGAGTTTAAGACTCACATGGCATGATTTTTCCAATAAAAATATTATTGTATTCTGATTTCAATTTAAGAAAAAATGATGGTGCTGTTTACTTTGTGCTGCCTTAAATTATTCTGATGTCAATCTACTCATTAATTTTCATTATAATATTGCCCAAAAATTGTTTGCATGTTGGCATAGTTGTAAGCTTATGCCTGCATGCTTGGAGTTTGGACTATTCCTCCCAAAGGAGTGTCTATCTGACATGATAAGTTGTACTTTAGATGGTTAGGTCTTTAGTTTCTGGGCTTACACCCTCCTGTTTGGAGTACACACTTCTGAAGATGGTAATAACCTGCTAATGTTTGTACGTATTAAGTCTTACTGTAGAAGGCCAATAGAAGCACGCGAATTTTTCAACAATGAGATAATAAGCAGATATTTGGAAATTGTTTGAAATGTTATCATTGCTTACAGAAAACTGAATGGCATTCAGCATTGACTTTTGACTACACAACGTTGTAAGTTTCCATGTAAGAGTTGGCTATCAGATGTCTGGCCCCACAAACGATAAAGAAATAGATACTCTCATACTTCTTTTATTTTATGAATTACCTAGGAAAAAAGGACAATATTTTCACACACACTAAAGGGTAATATTTTACACATTACCAGTTAATCTAATCATTACTTACCTTTCTCAAAATTTAACTTTTTATTAGCATTGAATGTTATGGTTTTGAAAGTTAGCTGCAACTATTAGACTCTTGTGGACATAGTTGCTTATGCGTGGCCAACTATCAAACATTGATGCAATTGCTATAAAGCATGTTTTGGTACACTAATCTTATTCATTGTGATTTCAGATCACTCGTTTGTCAAGGAAGAATGTCTGCTTCGTTATGTTTACCGATGAAGTTACAATACGAACACTTTCTGCTGAAGGTCATGCACCTGATAGAATGGGTTTCATTGGCTTTTGGAAGTTAGTAGCAGTGAGGAATCTACCTTATGATGATATGCGGCGAGTGGGCAAAATACCCAAGTTATTGCCCCATCGACTTTTTCCCTCAGCAAGGTGAGACTGGATCTGATTGGACATATGTATAGTTTTTCTGATTGGACATATGTATTGTTTTTTTGATTTTGAGATTATTAATTTGGCTGATGTTTTAGTCATGGTAACTGCACCAAGACAGATAATGTTGATGCATCACTTTAAGATAAAATGGTGAAAAATTGTTTTAGATTGTTTAGATTCTTTTACTATACGTTAGACCAAACCATTAGTGTTGGAAAGAAGCAGCTAAAATAGAAACTCAAGAGTGTGATAATAGTATAGGTGACTGGTTTCATTATTGACAAAGAACTTTCTAATTGCACAAAGGTTACTACACGATGAATCCTCGGTGGGATCGAATGATGAAAGCGAATTTATGTGGAGTATAATATCAATTTTTATCAATGACTTATGGGAATGAGTATATATAGGATTGAGGCCTCGCTATACTTGTTGACACTGCTATGTAGACTGTATTCAAATGTTTTAGTAAGTTTGAGGTGTTTGTGTTTCTATGAAAGACATCTTCCTGCTATATTGTTACAAGAGCAATGCTATTGAGTACGAAAACTGTGGCACGGAAATGGAACAAATGAACAATTAACCAATCACGGCAGGAGAGATGCAAATATTCAAACTCAAGTAAAAGCAATCTAACATAATCCAACAGTGGCAAATGCTTTCGTACAAATTCGTGAAATTTCTTTTCGTACTAAACAGCAATTTCCTTGTTACAAATAATGCCTTAAATATTAGCTAGTCTTATGCCTTCAGATTCCCCAACCATTGTGGCCTAAATTGACTTGGAAAATGAATCTTTGTGCATTTTGTAATTTTCTTGGGTTTTGGAATACTCAAGTCATCATTGCAGCAGGATGCTGTACAAAGACCTATAAACTCCTTTTTAATGTTGCGTTCTACAGATAGGTATCTGAATTCTTTTGGCGGGTTTATTATTAATTTTTTTGTTATAAGTTGCTTGTTTGATTAATTACTGTTTGTTTTGTATATAATTTTCTTTTGACCCTTCCCAAAGCATGGCGGGAGCTTTAAAGCACCAGGTTGTCCTTTTTATTTCAATAATTTTATAATTTTATTTATGCTTATGCAATTCTTTCAAATTTTATTCCAGGTATTCAATTTGGTTGGATAGCAAATTAAGGCTGCAGCTTGATCCTTTACTCATCCTGGAGTACTTCTTGTGGCGAAAGGGTTATGAATTTGCAATATCCAATCACTATGATCGGCATTGCATGTGGGAAGAGGTAGCACAAAACAAGAGATTGAACAAGTATAATCATACGGTTATAGATCAACAATTTGCATTTTACCGGGCTGATGGACTGGAAAGATTTAATGCATCAGATCCAAACAAACTTCTCCCTAGCAGTATGTTCTTTTAAAGATTTCTTTCCCGCAAAGTTGTTGATTAAATGTATTACCACTGACTCCTGATATGTGTACATTTTCTTTTGACAGATGTACCGGAAGGTTCTTTCATTATTAGGGCACACACGCCAATGTCAAATTTGTTCAGCTGTCTTTGGTTCAATGAAGTCGACCGGTTTACTCCTCGTGATCAGCTGAGTTTTGCATATACTTATCAGAAGCTGAGAAGGATGAATCCTGACAAACCTTTTCATCTTAATATGTTCAAGGTGAAGAAACACATACACAGCTTCATACAAATAGTTGCTTTCCCTTATAATAGTTGATAAAGTACTAGTTATGTAAATGTCGTGGTTTTTCTGTCTTTTTTATGCCCAGGACTGTGAAAGGAGACACATGGCGAAGTTGTTCCGGCATAGGATGGATGAGAAGAGGAATACACATCAAAAAGCAACAGAATAAAGCGAGTTTTTGTTAACATTTTTATTGCCATAATAGGCTTGATATAATGTACATGGCCATTCTCTTCCATATGCTGCAGAGTTGTTGCCACGATTCAGTGATTTGTTGATTCAGCACAGGTGGTTCTAAAGGAAAGTGAAGTGTTTCTCAAAGTACAACAATCTACACTGATGCTGTGTCATCCATGGAACATAATTTTGTGGTTATGTTTTATCATATCTCTTGTATCCATCCATTTATGACAGAATTCGTTTATGCCTTGGGAGACAAGCAAAGCATCAAATGAAACTCCTGACAGTCACTTCCACGACTACAAGCTCCTGGTCATATTTCATTTCTAAATTCTAAATTGGTATTGTTTTGTATGTAGAAAATTTTGATAGGTCATTCATACTCATGTTAGAAATCTGACTCATGATTCTTATCCCATTGATTTTGTTACTTGAATACTACATTTTACTCGCATGGATGAGCTACACCTCTTTCCACTGTTTCCTATCTTAAACTCCTTCCATACCCAAAATCTGACTATATCATTACCTGGTGCCATGCAAATAATTTGCAGCTGTGCAATCCTTTACTAGTAGACGAGATTCGTGCTCAGTACGGATGTCAGAAAATCAGTGATAAATAATTTTTTTTTTATATAAAAGCTGAAGATATTGCTACATGATGCAACTTGAATAACTAAATTAAGTGTAGTTAGTTTTTTTGAATAGAAGATTTCGTACCAAATGATCAACACTTAACAAATGATCAACACTTCAAAACTGATACAACGTTCTGATTTCAAACAATACAATTTGGGGGAGGTTATTTTTGTACTTGTCAGTTAAACTGAAAGCATATTTTTGTACCAGACCTTGCTAGAGCTTATCGGAGTGTTGCCTAGGAAACTCCCTTGCATAGGAAGGGGAATAGAAAATAGATGTTTCATTTGGAAAAATGATATTTCGGCACCAAGTTTGGCAACACCATACGCATGGAGGGATATTTTCGTAAAATTAATGAAAAATATTTCTCTCTTTTTTTAGTGAGTTGTGGAAAATATCAAATTAACTCATTAACCACGTAATGAACTGAATTAACCAAGTATTTGCAAGTTATTAACCATGTGCTTTTTAGTGGGTTGTGAAAAATGTATCAAGGTAACCCATTAAACACGTAATAAGCTAAATTAACTAAGTATTTGCAAGTCATTAATCATGTACTTTTTAGTGTGTTGTGAAAAATGTAGTATCAAAGTAACCCATTAACCACATAATGAGCTGAATTAACAAAGTATTTACAAGTCATTAACTATGTACTTTTTAGTGGGCTGTGAAATATGATTAAGGCATCGGGATAACTTATTAAACACGTAATGAACTGAATTAACCAATCATTTACAAGTTATTAACCATGTATTTTTTAGTGGGTTGTGAAAAAAGAAATTAATTCTGTCAAAAAAATGGTTACTTATTAACCACGAATTACTCAAGTATTTGCAAGTCATTAACCATGTACTTTTTAGTGGGTTGTGAAAAAAAATTAATTCTATAAAAAAATGATAACTCATTAACCACGTAATGAACTGAATTAACCAAATATTTACAAGTTATTAATCACACACACCGATATATGAATAGTGCTATACGATGTTGGATACGATGTCGCAAATTCAATTGTCAAAATATATGTTCAATCACGAAAAGTCATTTTTGAAGAAAAAAACACATTGAAGTTTGAATATTCTGTAAAATAAAATGTACAATTATGTTCGGTACAATTTTCAAATGACCAAAGTTTTAAAATTGAATAAAAGGGTCGAAAATGACCAAAGATGGAAATGTACTTTTCATACTCGTATTGAAATTTCATATGTAATCTTAATTGTCATATTAAATTTTTTTATAAGCACAAATAGTTTAATTCAAATTTCGTATTTATTTCACTCTTCATAGATATTAATTAAATGGAGTGCTACCAAAGTTAGTAAATATAATATTTACAAATAGAGTTTTTTTCCACATACAAAAATTCACTCTCTCTTTTTGACACAAAGAGAGAGTTAGACACGTGGTTCTTTGAAAAAATCACTTTCTCACTCACCTTGCTAATCTTCTCTTTATAGAAAATCATCTCTTTGTTATCAAAAAAAATAAAATGGAAAATCATCTCTCTTTATAGAAAATTAAACCATTTTTTGTCTTTTAATACGCATGTCAATCTCTAAACAAAAGTTTTTCCTCCTAAATTCCATTCTTTTTTCTGTTCAACCACTTCCTCTTTTTTTTTTTTTTTTTTTTTTTTTTGCACATTTCAACCTCTTCCTCTTATTAGGCTTCTTCTTCTCTTTATAGGAAATTAAACTCATGTTTTGTCTTTTAGTACACATGTCAATTTCTCGACAAAAGTTTTTTCTCCTAAATTTTATTCTTTTTTTTTGTTCAACCACTTCCTCTTTTTTTTTTTTCACATTTCAACCTCTTCTTCTTATTAGACTTCTATCTATTCTCTTACTTTTTTTATTTCTTTTATTTTTTTAGTTTTTAGTTTTTTTTAATTATCTCTTCTCTTCTCTTTATAGAAAATTAAACCAGTATTTTGTCTTTTAGTACACATGTCAATCTCTCAACAAAAGTTTTCCCTCCAAAATTCCATTCTTTTTTTTTGTTCAACCATTTCCTCTTTTGTTTTTTTGTTTTTTTTGCACATTTCAACCTCTTCCTCTTATTAGGCTTCTATCTATTCTCTTATTTTTTTATTTCTTTGATTTTTAGTTTTTATTTTTTATTTTCTTAGAACTTTTTGAATTCTTTTAATTTTTTACTTTTTTTTATTTTTCAAATGTGCCTTTTTATTTTCATTTTGTTTTTCTCTTAATATTTTTTTAATTTTTTAAAAATTTTAGTTTTTAAAAATTTTAATTTAATTTTATATTTTGTTTTCATAAATGTCTTCATTATTTATAAATGATAAACGATTATTTTGCTTTTAAGTCTCGACGAAGAAACATAACATGTTGTCGGTTTCTTTGAGCACATATTAAATTATATAAATGTCTTTATTATTTATAAATGATTATTTTACTTTTGAGTCCCGACGGGGAAACATGACATGTTATCGGTATAATTTTATTATCTTTGAGCACATAACAATTTTATAAATCTCTTTATCATTTATAAATGATTATTTTATTTTTGAGTCCTGATCCTGACGGTGAAACATTACATATTGTCGGTATAGTTTCATCGTCTTTGAGCATATATTAGTTTTATAAATGTCTTTATTTTTTTTTATAAATGAATATATTTTACTTTTGAGTTCCGACGGGAAAACATTACATGTTGTTAGTATAATTTCAATTCCTTCGAGCATGTATCAAATTTCATATATATTTTATTATTTATACATTTTTTTATTTTTTACAGAGTCCCGACGGGAAACATTACATGTTGTCGGTATAATTTCATCGTTTTGAGTACTTATCAAATTTTATAAATGTCTTTATTATTTATAAATGATTATTTTATTTTTGAGTTTGGACGGGAAAACATTATATGTTGCCGATATAATTATTATATGTTGTCGATATAATTATTTTCTCTGCTTGAATACTCTCACTCTTTCTACATTTTTAGAGAACTGAAACAATTAATTATGTTTGTCACAATTTAAAACTTTAATTTTATAAACAAGTGTATTTTCAAAAATACGTGAAAACAGAATTACCCGTGTGCAAATGCACATGTATTTTGCTAGTTGCTATAAAGATAATGACTTCACTGTTAAAAAAATATAATAAATATCAGATCAAATAATAATTGACCAAATTACCCCCAATTTTGGTGCAGACTTTTCCCCACCAATTTCTAATCCAGTATTTCTTTATTTTATATATAAAAGATAAAATATATGGTTGAATGAAGTGGGAACTATCCTACATGAGATTCATTAGGTGTTGTGCATGACTCATATTTATATATGAGGAAAGGCTAATAAACGCTGGAGTGGAGCGAGCAAGGGTGTAGCCCCCCATCGAGCAGAGCAGAAGCGTCTGCCCATGGGCTTGGGTCTTTTACTATTGGGGGTTGCGACAAAGTGGGTTAGGGATTGTGGGGGCGAAGCCCCCGTGGTACGGTACCAGAGTAATTTTGTAAATTGTATCGTAGGATAAATACTTAAAGTTGTAACCCTGATTTTCATAATAAGAAAACGAGCCGCTCTGTTCTGGAGATGTAGGCACAATTGGCCGAACTGCGTTATCAAATCGTGTGTTCCTTTCTCGCGTTTCTTTTCTTTGTTTTAGACTTCAGTGATTACTGTTTCTCAACATTAGGATCTGTTTCTCAACATTACTGTTTCTCTATTTTTCTTTGATCTAATTTTATGCTTTTCCTAAGGGTATAAAAATCTATTTGATGAATCAATAATCAATATTCTGTTGGTCTGAATGGAACTGAGCTTGAATCCCTTATAAGTAGAGTCTTCGGTTGAAGCATTGTGAATGAAAAAAATGTGGTTGGGATAAGAGACAACATTAAAAGTGGCTAGCCAGCTTTCCTAATTGAAATTAGTAATCGGTAAAGCCAATGAATATTTGGCACATATAACATGGTAACCAGATGAATCAATATAATTTGCATATCTCTATTATGCTAAACTTTACCTAACAGGATTAAAATTATGTCTAATTCTATTGTGAGTTGTTGTGTAAAGATAGATAGATATATACGAAGTCAAAAGTAAATTGGCAGAAAAGAAAGTAAGGTAACCAAATCTTAAATTGCATCAATATTACATCACACCAAAGTAGGAAGTTCAACAAGATAATTGTTATCTTGACCTCACGTAAAGGTCTTTATTACACTTTTACTCTTAGTACTTCAATTTAAGTTCTATGCCATTGTCATAAGTTATTTATAAAATTCCATTACTCCTAAACTAGAGAAAGCACGGCATGCAACTTGAAATTTAGAAAATCCAGCGAGTTTGCACAGTTTCTCATATTGTTTCTCAGTCCTTTCCCTTCCACCAACTGTGATAAACATGAGATTGTCAAGAATAGAAACAATTTGAGATTCTTCAGTTGGTTTTGGTTCTTCTGGCAATATGAACTCCACAACAATCACCTTCCCATTTGGTGACAGTGCTTTGTGACAATTGCTTAAAAATTCTAAGCATTTTTCATCTGACCAATTATGACATACAGCCTACAAATGTGACCAATTAAGGTCAGAAAATAATAGTGAATAGCATCAAAAGTCTCAAGTAATCAGTTACATGCGTGTAGGTATTTACTATGCACGTATATTTAATTACCTTTAGTATTATGGCATCACCTTGTGGAACACTTGCAAACATGTCTCCTCCAACATGCTCAATCCCTTGACAAAGATTGAAACTTTATTAATTAATAATTCAACAAAGTAAAATGATGTAGAAGTATTATTACTCCTATTTAATATGATGTGTGATAATTAAAATGTTATATGTCAGGGTTACCTGGAAGTGGTGGTGCATTTTCAATCACCTGAGGTAGGTCAAAATTAATTCCCTTAATTAATGGGTATTTGGATATTATCAGTTTGAGATTTTGCCCACTTCCACCTCCCACGTCGACCAATGTTGATATTCCCTCAAATCCATTATATATTTCAAGCATTCTTTTCATCTCTGTTGCACACACATCAGCCATTGACTTGTTAAAAATTTGGTTCATTTTTTCATCCTTTTCCATGTACTCGTACTTGGTCACTCCATGAAATTTCTTGAACAAATCAATGTCGGGATCAACCACTGCTTCCTTGAAGTTCATCCTGAAAATAAAGAAATTAAAACTTAAATCACGAGAACAAAGTAAGATTCAGAGTTTTTTTGCTGTTCACATAATTAGTTAAAATCGACACATTATTTTATATTTTAATATTAATATTAATTATTCATAATAAAATTTAATAATCAAGATTTCTCTTCTCACTTTTTGTACAAATATGGTCTTCTTACTTAAATCTTTTTATACACACTCTGAGATGCAATTGATTTTTTTTTTTTTGACTTATCTTATGACACAAGCTTTTTCGTAAGTATTTCAAGGAGCTTACAAAATATATTAATTTTATAATAATGTCTATAAGCTCTATTTAAATATTTACCGGTTCTCCTACGTAGCTTATTTTTATAAACTATGTTCAACTTACACTTTACTCGTATTCCCTCCCCGAGGCACAATTTATACATAAGTTGTCTTATGATAAACACGGTTAATTAAACGCTCTAGATATTATATACGAACAAGAACTAAAATTACTTACCAAACTTGTAACAGTGCGGGATAACATAAAAATGTAGTGAAGGAAGCTAAGTAGCCTCTACTTTCATTGGGGACTAAGTATTTTCCAACTTGTGTGAGCCCGTAAACCCTCTCTGTGCTACCATGCTCGTTGGTGCGAGTGGAACTGGTAAGAAGGGAATAACTGGCAAGCAGACGCAACATGCGGTCAAGCCTATTAGACAAGTCCGCATGTTGCGTTTGCGGTGGCAGCTTAGAAGCAATATCTGATGGTGACATGAATGAACCAGGTGGGGTTGCCTTTGCTATGATCTCAAACAAGTTGAGGTCAATAGCTGCATTGAGAACTGCTGGATATACCAGATTAGTGCTAAGCAGCATTGCAGATAGGCAAGCACTGTCCTCTGATTGCTCAGAAGAAGTGTTAAACAAGTTATCCTTAGTGGAATAGGAATCCCTCATATTTGCTTCTCTTGGTTCTAGTGGTTTCTTTTTTTCGTTCGTTAATGTATGTTGTGTGTCTGCTTGATTAGTTGCTTCTCTTTTTATAGTGTAAACTCATCTCTAAGATTTAGTGCTATTTTATTATGTAGTCGTAATTGGGGGCTTTACTTACCTGCTCCTTTTTACTATATTTCTTTTTTAGAATCTTGGTTGATTTGCAAACGGAATCACAGTAACAATGGGAAGGGCTCTCAAAGCTCTTCGTTTTCTTTGTTTTAATTTTTTTTATTTGGAATTTGGATAGCGCCCAAAGTGGCTAAGTCAATGTTCAACGATATGTCGCTTACCATATGGAATGGTGTTAAGTAGAGAAAAGTCATACAAGAAATATATAGTTTTTAAACATACATACATACATATATATATATATATATATATTAAATTTTTTTTTGGGTGGTCACATGGGGGTTAAAACCCCCAAGTAACAAGGACACTAGAAACCGCGAGGAAAGACAACCCTCGCACAATCGGCATTAACAACCGGCAAGATAAAACTAGGAATTCTAAAGAAATAAACACTACCATTAGTTAACCCCAGCCCAAATTTAGCTAGTCCATCTGCCACTTGGTTTGCTTCCCTCAAAATGTGCTCAATGACGAAGATACCATCCCTATCCATGATACTACGAATGTCATCCACCAGGTGGGAAAGCGGGTGCAAAGGAGCAACACCATTCTTAGTTAAACTTACGGTGCCAAGAGAGTCGGATTCAATGTAAATCACTACTAGAAAAATTAATTTTAGAGAAGGATTTTAGCGAGGGATACAAATCCCTCACTAATAGCGACGAAGTTAGTGACGGAATACAGAAAGTTAACTTTGATACCGTTTGTGACGGATTTAGCGACGGAAAATATCCGTCTCTAAATTTTTCGTCACTAAATCCGTCACAGAGTTACTAAAATACATTTAATAAGGGGCATCCGTCGCTAAATCCGTCACAGATTTAGTGACGGATTTAGAAATCCTTCACTAATTTTTTTGTTGTGTTTTTTAATAATTATAACCTTCTCTGCCTTTTTTTATAATTTTTTGTTGTCTTTTTTTTTATCAGTCTCTGTCGCCTCTCGTCTCTCGCCTATCGTCTCCGTCTCTCTCGCCTCTCGTCTCTCGCCTCTCGTCTCCGTCTCTCTCGCCTCCCGTCTCAGTCTCACTACTGTGACCAACTCTCCATCTCCGGCGCTCTCTCTCGACCAAGACTCCACAGCCGACGGCGACAGCAGGATCTCTAGCGACGGCGACTCCACACGGTAACCACCACGATCTCATTTATCTCCGCATTGACTGAGTCCTTCTCTTCTGGAGAAACCCCTAATTTTCCCCCCTAATTTTCCAGATCTGGAGTTACCTGACGTTGCCTGAGTCGAGTTACCTGACGGTGCATTGACTGAGTCCCGCACCGGCGAAGTCAGCCCACTCCTCCGGCACCGGCGACGTCATCTCACTCTCTTCCTTTAAGGTGTGCAAGTCATTTAATTTTTTTTCCTTCTGATTTTTGTAGATCGTGAGAGAGAGCAGAGAAGAGTAATTGTGCGCATTTTTTTTGTTCCCGTGCTTCTTCTGCTCGTGCCCCAAAAGTGTTAAATGTAAAACCATGTGATCAAGAACAGAGAAAGAAGAGGGAGAGGGAGAGAAAGATGAAGAGTTTTGGGAATTTTCATTGTATTGATCACACTGCTTGAATTCTACATACAATTGCCAATATATACTAAACACAGTCACAGCTGTCTAACAAACCAAGAAGCTAATTCTAACTAACTAACAGCTGTACTTACAGCTAATTAATTAAATAAAAGACATAAAAAATACATTATGTAATACCCTCCCGCAAGCTGGAATGGATATTGGACATTCCAAGCTTGAGATGAAGTGCATTGAATGGACCGAGATGCAAAGGTTTTGTGAGGATGTCAGCAACTTGTTCATGAGTAGAAATGGGGAGTAGATGAAGTATACCGGATTGAATCTTGTCTCGAACTAGATGACAATCAAGTTCGATGTGTTTTGTGCGTTCATGGAAAACGGGGTTGTTAGCAATATGAATGGCAGAAAGGTTATCACAGTATATAACCACTGGTTGAGAGTGTGATATGCGAAGATCATGTAAAAGATAGAGCAGCCATTGTGCTTCACATGTTCCTTGAGCTAATGCACGATACTCAGCCTCCGCGGAAGACCGAGAAACAACAGACTGTTTCTTGCTTTTCCAAGAGATAATGGAGTTTCCAAGAAAGAAGCAGAAACCAGAAATGGATCTTCGAGTGTCATGACATGCAGCCCAATCAGAATCAGTGAAACCTTTCAAAGTAAGTTCAGTTTCATGAGAAAAGAACAAACCAAGGCCAGGGGCAGTTTTGATGTAACGCAGAATTCTGTGTGCTGCTTGCAGGTGAATATTAGTAGGTGAATCCAAGTATTGACTGAGTTTTCCAACAGCATAAGATATGTCGGGTCTAGTGTGTGTGAGATATAATAACCTACCAATTAATCTCCTGTAGGAAGAGACATCCAGAAGAGCAGATCCAGAAGATTTACATAGCTTCACATTCGGATCCATTGGTGTAGAGCAAGGTTTGGATGCCAACAAACCAGTATCTTAAAGAAGATCAAGAGCATATTTGCGTTGACATATGTTTATTCCTTTTGCTGACCTTGCAATCTCAAAACCAAGGAAATACTTGAGATTTCCTAGGTCCTTGATGTTGAATTTTAAATCAAGGAGCTGTTTAATCTGCTGAATTTCATGCAGATCACTACCAGCAAGAACAAGATCATCGACATATACCAATATGGTAGTGAATCCCGCAGCAGTTTGCTTAGTAAACAGGAAATAATCGGCTTTAGATTGTACATAATCTGAAGCAATTAATGTGTGAGAGAGTTTGGCATTCCATTGTCGACTTACTTGCTTAAGACCGTAAAGGGATTTTTCCAATTTGCAAACCATACGCGGTTTAGGTAGTTGAAGACCAAGTGGAGGTTTCATATACACCTCCTCCAAAAGATCTCCATGAAGAAAAGCGGTGTTTACATCCAATTGATGTAAGTGCCAGTTAAAATGTGCAGCTAAAGAGAGAATGAGACGCACGGTAGTCATCTTAACTACTGGGCTGAAAGTCTCTAAGTAATCCAAACCTGCTGTTTGTGTGAAGCCCTTAGCAACTAGTCGAGCTTTATGCCTCTCAATGGAACCATCAGCTTTATATTTGATTTTGAAAATCCATTTGCATCCTACTGTTTTCTTGCCAGGAGGAAGAGAAGTAAGAGTCCATGTTTTGTTGCGATCAAGAGCTGAAAGCTCAGTCTGGATGGCCTGCTGCCAGCAAGGTTGCTTTACTGCCTCTGCATATGAAGTAGGTTCAATCTTAGTCTTTATTTTCTGTCTTGGTATTCTTTTTTTTTCCCCCCTCTCTTCATTGCATACTTGGTTGTGTGGTGTCTGGTGATGAGGCATTTAGGACTCATGAGATTTGCATGTCTTATCAAGTTTGGATTGTAAATTTGATGTATGGTTCTTTATTATTACAGAAATACCGACTTCATACCCGGCGAGTTGTTGGAGGCATTCTTTGCTGAAGTGGAGCTTGAGTTGTCAGAAACGTGATGGAGGTGATAAGGTTTAACTCTTATCAATAAGGAAATATAAGTTGCTATGTATATTAAATACTTGTGTTCAAAAAGCATTGATTAACTAACTGATGATATGTTGTTCAGTTGGAAACTAAATTTTATAACAGTAGTTACACCAAATTTGTTAAGTGATCATACCAAATTTGTTGTACAGAGATGAAGATGATTCAAAGCTGTTTATACAAAAGGCATCAGAGATGAAGATGATTTCAAAGTTGTTGACACAAAGGCTTGGCTTCGGGCAAATAAAGGATCCGATGTGTGTGTATGCAGATGCTTGGTGCCTTGAACCATACCCAAATCCAATCATGGAGTTTTTGAAGACCAACGTAATAAGCCTTTATTAATTTGGGATCAATGATATTGCCTTTATATATTTTTTTCCTTGATTTCCCTTTTAATAGTACTTACATATAAATCTTGCTCGACCTTTGTATAGTGCCTGCATATGAATCAAATTGCATTTTTATTTTATCTTTACTTTTTGTAATTTATTATAATGCAAATAATCCAAGTACATTGTGCATATCAACGTCACCCAGTTTAAATGTGTTTGCATTTGCATATCACCCAAAGCTATATGTAAGGTGCTCTCAAATTGCTGGGCTGACATTAATGTTACTTGGAACTTGCTTAAATATAGTTTGACGTTGTCCCGTGCAGTGCACGAGTTGTTGTCTACAAGTTTATTTGAAAAATAAATTAATTAGAAAAAGAATTAAATAGTAATTTTGTTCCAAAAATAAATAATAAAATAAATTGTTGGGCTCACATTAATGTTACTTGGAACTTGCTTAAATATAGTTTGACGTTGCCCCCGTGCAGCGCACGAGCTGTTGTCTACAAGTTTATTTGAAAAATAAATTAATTAGAAAAAGAATAAAAAAGTAATTGTGTTAAAAAAAAGAGTAAAATGGTAATTCATCTCTAATTAGAGAAGGAATTTGTCCCTCACAAAGGTTTATTTTTTTTACAATCCCCCACTAATTAGCTAGGGAATATATCCCTCACAAATATTCTTTCACAAATAGCGACGGAAAACCGTTTCTCTCACAAATAGCGACGGAAATAATCCCTCACAAATAGAGACGGAATTTAAAATCCGTCACAAATAGCGACGAAATTTATCCCTCATAAATAGAGACGGAATTTAAAATCCGTCGCTAATTGTGACGGAAAAATCCCTCACTGTTAGTGACGGAATTTAGCGACGGAATTTATCCCTCATAAATAGAGACGGAATTTAAAATCCGTCGCTAATAGCGACGGAATTTATCCCTCATAAATAGAGACGGAATTTAAAATCCGTCGCTAATTGTGACGGAAAAAATCCCTCATTGTTAGTGACGGAATTTATCCATCACTATTAGCGACGAAAATAAATTCTTTGTTTTGTTTCGTCCCCACTTTTTTGTGACGGAAAATATATATTTGTGAGGGATTAATTCCGTCGCAAATTGCGACGGATTAATTTTTCCCTCGCTAATTTTTTAGCGACGCCAAAATTAGTTACGATTTTAGCTTCGTCACAAAATTCCGTCGCTAATAGATTTGTGACGGATTTTTAATCATTTAGTGAGAGATTTCTTCCCTCGCTAAAACTGATTTTTCTAGTAGTGAATGCGATTGAAACCTCTCTTTGTAGCCGCACTCAAGGCCACCCAAATAGCCGTCAGTTCGACTTCCAGGATGTTGCAAGTCTCCAAACAAGTAGCTATGCCAAACTCAAAACGACCTCCTTCAGCTCTAATAACCGCTCCAGCTGCCACCGAATCTCCCCGGTTACTCAAAGAGGCATCACAGTTAAGCTTCACACAGCCTGTGGGTGGTTGAATCCACCGAATAACCGAATATCAACCAGATTCTGAACTTCTATTGCAGCATTGGCTCTCTTGATCACATTCCAACTCTCAGCAATAACCACTGCTTGATATATAACTTTCTCCACCAAGCCACTACTAGTATACTTAATATCATTAAACACCCGCTCATTCCTGCACTGTCAAATGGTATGCACAGCCACCCCAAAAATCAGCGACCATTGCAGGTTGAAAATGCGATTCTTAACTGCTAGATTATTACACAACCAGGAATCAAGCTCAGCTGAGAAGAAATCTGCACCCAGAGTCACCCCTGCAAGCTGATTCCACATACTAACCACATGAGAACATCCTCTGAATACATGTTGTGTAGTCTCGGCCTCTCTATTACAAATGACACACATAGGAGATGTAGAATTATCCCACTTGGCACACATGACATTAGTAACAAAAGCATCTTGACTAATCTTCCAAAGATGGTAGCGCATTCTCTCGGACCATGCCAACGCCAAACCAAGTTCAGAACCTGCTTTCTTGACACTATGCTCGGCTCAAGCAAAGACTCAAAGGCTGAAGTAGTGTTAAACTCTCCATCACTAGATAAATTCCACGCCACATGGTCTGATCTACCCATGGCATTTGGTCTGATATTCATGATGGCTTGGATCAAATTTGTTGGGATCAAATGAAGAATCCAAGACAAATTCCAACCATTGAAATCCAAAATATCAGCCACACACAAAGATTTTTCCACGAGAGTACGGTTGGGTCACCTTGTCACATAGTTTACCTACACCTGGGATCCAGTTATGATCCCGAATGTTAATATTTTTTCCCTTTCCAACCTTCCACACCAGATTTCTCTCCACATCTTTCCAAGTTGCACATAGCCCTCTCCAAAAGTTAGACCCAGACTTGTTCAACTGCATACGAGGGAGAATATCATTACCGCACTTATATTTATTCCTCACAACCTTCACCCACATATCGTCCCTTTTGTCAATGAGCTGCCACCTATCTTTCATTAGAGCTACATTGTTCATATCTCTAGCTGACTGGAGGCCCAGCCCACCCCAACTTTTGGGCCTGCAGATCTTCTTCCAACTCACCAGGTGGACAAGATCTATCCAGATAAAACTCATATACTTTTTGTCAATCAAGTCACACACATACATAGGGAGAAGGGTAGATTGCATAGTATAGGATGGAAGGGCTTGGAGAATCGCTTTCGTCAAGGTGACTCTACCGGTAAATGAGAGCGTACGCGCCTTCCAGTTGCTCAGCCGCTGATTAACCTTATCAATAATGAATAGAAAAGAATCCCGGTTGATCTTCTCGTCGAGAATTTTGATCCCCAAATACTTCCCCAAATCATCAGTCCCTTGAAAGCCAGACACTTGGCAAATATTCTGATGAACTCTGCCACACACATTCTTAGAGAAGAATATGCGGGTTTTAGCTTCTCTAATTTTCTAGCGCGAGCACCTACAAAACAAATCTAAAATATTTTGGATTAGTAAAATTTGATCCTCACTTGCATCCGCAAAAAAGAAGAATGTCATCAGCGAAAGCAAGATGAGAGATCGCAGGGCCTCCTCTAGACAGCTTTATAGGCCTCCAAAACTCTTGTTCAACAGGCATGGAAATCATCTGGAAAAGTTTCTCAATGCATAAAACAAAGAGATACGGAGATATTGGGTCTCCTTGGCGAACACCTCTAGATGGTTGAAATTCCTCCAGAGCCTCTCCATTCCACAACACCCTCATTTTCACAGAGGACATGTAATGCCAAATTAGATTGATTACATGAGTTGGCATTCTTATATCCTCCAAAGTCTCTTTAACGAAGCTCCAATTTAGCCTGTCATAAGCCTTTTCCAAATCAATCTTGATAGCCATCCAACCCGTTTTGCCCTTTCTGCTTCTCATTGAGTGGAAAACTTCTTGCGCCATAATGGTATTATCCCTGCTCTACCTATTGGGAATGAAGCTACTTTGGCATGGGTTCACAAGGGCACTCATCATCCCTCTAATCCTTTGAGCCAAGATTTTAGTAACCACTTTGTAGGAGACATTGCAGAGGCTAATGGGTCTAAAATCTCTCATATTTTCAACGTTTTCCAATTTAGGGATGAGCGTAATCAGAGTATCATTAATCTCATGAATCTTCTCAGGATTGGTGAAAATCTCCATAATCAACTTACAAAAAGAATCACCAATCACCTTCTATTGGTTTTGGAAAAATGCCGCCTGTAAGCCATCAATCTCAAGGGCCTTGAAGGAACCCATGTGGTTCACCACATTAAAAATCTCACTCCTAGTCACCTCCTTGCCCAACCAAGTAAGATTCTCCTTAGAGAGCTCATGGAATGCTCTCATAATACAAGCTAGCTCCCTAGAACCATCATCATAAAACATCCCACAAAAATAGTCAATTGCCATTCTCTCTAGCTCTCCTTGATCAATGATCTAGTTACCATCATCAGACCTTAAGAGCTCAATAGAATTTCTCTTTCTACGAACAACTGTGACTGTTAGCGTATTTCATACACTACTTTTTAAGGCAAGTGCACCAATCGCAACCAGTAATATAGTAATGAATAGAGTATCGTCTCCACAGGGATTATGATGGTTATCAATAAGAATAAGTGTGTAATTACTTTAAACAGAAATGATTTGGATATTTTGATTGTAATTGTAACTTTGAACAAGTTAAAGTAAAAAATAGAATTGACTTGGTTGGTTGAAAACGACTAGGATTTGAATCCTCTTGTACTTGCTCTTATGTAACTAGTTCATCATTAACTGAAGTAATTTCATATAAATTGAAGTTCGAATCAACTGAATTAGCTTAAGGACAATCCTTTGCCTCATAAACCCTTTATTCTAGCCACAATCCCTAATCCCTTAGGTGATTAATGATTAGACTAAGCAATAAGATCCATGATTCATTAGAACACATAGCCACAAGTTATATTCCTATAATCATCATGATTATGATTCCTAATCTCAGTTCAAGTTCATTCATCCTATTTTCCAATAAAGATGAAAAACCCAAAATCAATGCAATAGTGATCAAGTATTGAAAAGCATGAAGTATAGAGATTAGGTTCTCAATTTACATAACATAAACTTGTATTAATATAAGAGAACTAACTACATAAGAGTTTGTACATGATTCATCTCATCCTAATCTAAGGTATATTAGCTACTCATGGTAGTAAAAGAAGAAAACAAACATATGGAAGAAAACAACTCCATTGATGATCCAAACCTTGTTCCCAAGAATGAATCCTCCTTGAAGATGAAGAACAATGGAACCCTAGCACTCCTAATCTTTTTCTTCAGTGTTTTAGATGTTAGCAAAGGTCCAAGATGATTAAAAAGTGAACAAATATCTAATTATACTGATTCTGCAGCACCGTGCGCGTCGCGCGCAGTTTAGGCAGTACAAATGCGCGTCGCGCGCACTGAGGCGGCTGCCAGATTTGCACTGATGCGCGTCGCGCGCAGATTCTTCCTGATCAGCGTGCGTCACGCGCATGAAGACAGAGCCAGTTTACATAAATGCGCATCACACGCATTCCTTTACTTGTAAATGCGCGTCACGCGCATACTCAATAATTTGGCTAAATTTCACATTTTTGGCTGCCTTCGAATCTTATGCTCTCACGAATCATCTTCTTTGCCTTTAATTGAATTCTTGAGAGTGTCTTCTTTTGGTTTTGTTTCCATTCCTAGCAATTCAAGTGCAATATACATGAGAATAATGTAAGAGTTAAAACATACAATCAAACAACCAAGTGTAAAGAATTCCAAAGTTTAAGCTCAATATATATTCAACTCTCTCAATTCCTCATGTATTTAATTCAATTAATCACTCTAAATTAACATAAGATGAAAACTTATCAGTGACTCCATGGAAGTATCTAGTGTTCTGATCCCCAAACTGCAACCATTTGGACCTAGATTTTTGGAACCATAACAATTGTTCTTGAATCAAAACCTGCTCATACTCCGACCAAAGCCGCTTATAAGCAATCTCAAGGGCCTCAGTTGGAGCAATAGTCAGCTTATGAGCCACATTCTCCATTCTTTTGAACAACAGCCTCTTCCTAGCAAAGATGTTCCCAAAGACTTCTTTATTCCAAGAATTAACAGAATTTTGAAACTAAGGAATTTGCTGAAACCACTCTACACCTCTTGGCCAAGCATTAGCCATGAGATTAGGGAAATCTTCATGCGTCAACCATGCAGCTTCAAACCTGAAAGGCCTACGCCTCCTGTTAACTCTCCTCTGGTTAGAGAACTTGACCAGAAGGGCTCTTTGATCAGATTTGAAGAAAGGAAGGTGAATCACAGAGGCATTTTGGAACTTCAATCTCCACTGAATGTTAATTAGCATACAATCCAATCTCTTAAACAGATTTCCCTTCTGGAAGGTAAAAGGGCTACCTTGATAACCAGCATCAATCAACTCACAGTTATCTATTAAATTTCTAAAATTAACCATACCTTGGTCATTATAGCTCTGAGACCCTCCTCGTCTTTCATGATCAGCATAAATGGTGTTGAAGTCACCAATCACCATCCAAGGGTCCTCTAAATTACCAGCAATGGAGTTCAAATCCTCCCATAGAGCTTGCCGACGAATGTAGCTAGGGTTAGCATAAACTACTGTAACTAACCACCAATCATTCCTCTTCCATGTTACTTTCAAGTGGACCATTTGGGAAGATTGTTGAAGCACTTCCACATTCCAATGTTTATGTCCCACAGACACCAGATTCCACCTGACTGCCCTTGGGAATCCATAATAAAGTTGCATGCAAGACCAGTTCTTCCAGCTCTACGACTCGCCTTCACCCCACTAGAATGAGTTTCCATAAGAAAGATGAGAGAAGCTTCATATTGCCTATGAAGGTCTTTTACTAAACTAGTGAAACCCTTGGCCGTTGTACCCCTGCAGTTCCAAGAAATGGAATTCACTGAGACAATGTTGAGGGGGTTTTGCTCAGAGAGCACTTTCTCCTGTTGTACAGTAGCAACGACCACTTCTCGTACTCCATCGACCATGCCGCCCGTTGGCACCCCCTAAGACTTTGCTTCGGGGAGGAAACCCAGGAGAGGATTGGGATCAATGAATTTGGAAGAAGAGTAAGACGAACCTGCCCCATCTTCAAAATTGATCTTCTTCCCCAATAGCTTCTCCTGTTCTTTTTGCAACACCGCTGCTGCTAGGATCGAGACATCAACCGGGAACGAGGATGAAGGTTTGTGCCTAGCAGTGTTCGGGTTATGGTTCTCTTTCCTTTGACCCATGAGACTAGACCCATTGAGTTTGTTCTGTTTTCGAGTTGGGCCAAGACTTCTAGCCATCTTCTTGGTGTCTCTGAGATTCTGGCCTAGTTGAGGGTTCTTACCACCACTATTGTTAAGGACTCTCATCACCTTCTGTTTACTATTTTTGCCTCCACTCGAACCCGACTTATTAAAGCTCGTTATTAGGCCCTTCTCAGCCTCATCAGGCCCAATCCGGCCAACTTCACTATCTTTATCCACCATGGGGTCATCAATAACTTCGTTCAGAATTTGAAAATGAGAGCCAGATTTCTGGATTATCTCAAGTCTCGATTTTTTAGTTGCCTCCACAATTGAAGATTTCGCTCGAGAGCCCTTGATTTTCTCTGCCCTTTTGTTAAGCATGTCTGGCCCGTAAACTAATCGCATAGCATTAACTATTTTTCCATATGATTCTCGGCACTGATATCGCCATTGCATGATTGCACATTCGGGCTAGCAATGCTAGGGTTTCCATTTTTGTCACTCACCGCATCACCGTTCCCTCCTGCCGCCACCCGAGGCTCCATTCCTATGGCCGGACTAGCCGGTTGATCCTCCACCATCACCAACTCACCCTGGTTGACTAGGGATTGCATGTTAGACTTTTGCATAGGGCACATATCTTTCCTATGCCCATACACACCACAATTGAAACACACCATATGTAATCCTTCATAAACAAGCTTTATGGTCTCCCCCCTCACCACCACTTGGGGTAGCAATGGCTTAGCAAGATCAAACTCCACACAAATTCGAGCAAACTATCCTCTAGAGTGAATGGACGTAAGTCTATCCACTTTCAAAAGCTTACCCATAGTGGAGGCTAAACGAGCTAGATACTTATTATGGTATAATTCAAAATCAAGTTCCGGGACACGAATCCACACCACAACCTTACTCTCCTTCTTTGCACTATTAAGGAAGTTCGGGCGCCATCTTTGCACCAGCAAATAGTGATCAGCAATCATTCAGGGGCTTTCGTATAAGGCGTGGTTATAATCTTCTTCCTTATCGAAATGCACTGCATAAAATCCCCTAGGCATATCTGTGATTCTAACCTTGCCTTTCTTGGCCCAGTCTCGATGGATCTTATTCTCCAATGCCCTAAAGCTGATTCTTTTCCCCATAACGTTAACCACCAGTGTTTGCCTCCATGGTTTACTCCATTGTTCAATCTCTTCATCTGTGACATGGATCACTGGGGCACAACCATTGTATTAGACCCTCTGGATATTCTCTTCTTCTTCTCCCGGATCCTTATACCACCTATTTTCTGGAAACTCTTCATCCTCCACATTTGCCAAGTCTAGGCCATCCTTCCCCATTAGTCCGGGCACATTGAGGAGAGCCTCTCTAAAAGAATTTGCTCCTATGCTCATCGTTGCCTCTTCCGTTGAGGCCCCGTTTGTGCCATCTTCCTCACTATTTTTCACCTTTTTTGTCACTTCCTGCGGTGGGTCTTCATTTTGGGTGAAAACCCTAGCAGCGCTCATTGCTAAAACTTTATCTATTTATTAAAATGTAAGCATATATAATCACACTTTCATCAATTTTCTATTATAGTTAAGGCGCGATTTCAATTTCTTAATATTTTTCTTCTGCAAATTTAATCTCTTAACACTACAACAAAAAAAAGGAATAAATAGGGCTTATTTTTTTGCCTTAAATAGCGCTTAAAAGCGCTGCATATTGGGCCGCTACTAATTGTGTTTTAAAAAAAATAGCATTTTTTCAGCGCTATTTAAAATTGGGAATAAATAGCGCTTATTTCAGAAGCGCTACTTATTGCGTGGGAATAAGTAGCGCTTTATAAAAGAAGCGCTACTTATTGCGTGGGAATAAGTAGCGCTTTATAAAAAAAGCGCTACTTATTCTATGGGAATAAGTAGCAATTCCTCAAGGAAGCGTTATTTATTCCCTTTAAAGTTGGGAATAAATAGCACTTCCTTGAGTAAGCGCTATTTATTCCCATTTTTTTTTTCATTTTTCTGTCAACATATATATATACAGAATGCATTTCCTGCATGTTGTCATACATACAAAACAACCAAAACCACCAAAATATTGTCATCAACATCCAACTTATTATCAACACTAAATTCAATAAAACCAAAATTAACACTACAATATAACTAAATTATCATCCTTAAAATATTAAAATGCACTATAACTAAAATACACAAGTCATGCTACAAGATTACATAAAAATTACACACTAGACTTCTTCTGAAACCTTGATTAGGTTAAACAAAGCCCATGCAACCGCCCTAACAGTTGAACGTCTGTTTGGTAGCATCATTCTTGCAAGAGGTATTAAGGCCCCTTGAATTAGCAGAATATTCCTCAACTCTTCATCATCACCAGCCACATTTCCTAATGCCCAAGCACACTGTTCAGCAACAGGTGAGGAGCTCTTTTCTGCAGAAAAGATCATTCATGAATTAGGTAATGGTGAATACTAAGATCATTGAAATAGTTTCAACCTTCAAGAACACCTTTGTTATAAATGCTGAACATAGTTGCAAAAGCCATGAAGCTGGACATTTTAGGAAAAAGAATGATATGCCAGTAGGTCTAGCCGTCTAAGTTCCCTCCATCCCATTCTTTCCTTTAAATAATAATGCTTTAACAATTAAGGCTATAAGAATTCCTCTAAATCTTTATATACAAATATTAATAAAGAAAATTAATTAATTTCTTGACATGCAAAAGGAATCTCAAAGTGATCACTCACCCCTAAGATGAGCAATAAGCAAAGGCAATGCAGGCAGCAAAGCTTTTGTTTCTTCTGGATTCCATGCGGCAATATTTGTAAGACACCAAGCAGCCTCAAGCAATTGCAGGAGACATTCACGACAAAAAATGGAAGTAGTAAGTAATTTTCTTGCCACTAATGATTCCATATGATCTGCATAACATGCACAGAGATATGTGAACTCAAGTCTTTGGAGAGTACAAGACATTCATAGAAGAAATTGATGATATTCAAAGGAAATAAAACTTTAGACCTATTCATTTGGAGAACCAAATGAAAGACACTGCACTAGTATGGGTACAACTCTAGCTTTAAGAGCAGACTCAATAGGAGGAAATTCAGATCTTGACAGTAAACGCCTTAGTTCTTGAAGGGCGCCTACTCTTTTCTGCATTGCATCCTTCCCCATATATATATATATATATTATGCCAAAGCTAATGAAAATGTGAACTTGCAGTTGACATAATTAAATATTTTCCCATCTGTACAAAAAAAAAGGCCAACACATTACTAAAAATTTAGGGGTAAACACCATTCAAGATGATCAGAAAAGAAAACAATACAACATCAATCTCAATGCCTCATTGGAAGATCCTGCATTTGAAAGCATACAAAATTCTCACATGGCTAAAAACCTTTCCCTCTAAATCAGAAGATTAAGAACACTTGGTGATTTTTATTTTTACTCAGACCAACAAAACAATCTACTAACCATATGTCAAACATGGATGTAAAAAGAAATTGATATGAACTGCACAATTTTGATTAAACAATTTTTCTCCGGATTGAAACTAACTGAACTCCAACAGAATTATTGAAGTAACAGAGTTGGTTAAACTTAAACCTACTAATCAAGTCGAATACATGAACAGCTCTATGGCAGCGACACAGAGTCTTATACCATAACATATATTACATTGCCAAAATAGGAAACAAGCACGCACTAACCATACAGAATCAAACACTAAAACTCTAAAATTAACCAAATCATGGACCAATTAAGCGTGATATAAACATCAAAGAACAATTTTAGAAAACATTTTTAGAAAGATTGTAAGATTGTTAATGTCAAAGAACAACTTCAGATAACATTTTTAGAAAGAGAAAAAAAGTAATTTGCCTAACAACAAGCAAATTAATATTGAACATAGCTATAATGAGACATGAACTTTCAAAACAGAACAAATTACTGCAAAAGACAATGAACAACATCACAGAAAACTAATATTCAATCAGCACACAAAAAGCCACACAAAATTAATGTTGGACACTGAAACCTAAATATTAAATAACACTAAAATTAGAAGAAATAAATCAAAAAAAATAAAGAGTCGTTGGTGAATGAGAAACGTACTAGGGTTTTCGAACATGAAAGTAACAGTGTCGTTGCCGTCATCGGCCTTAATGGTGATAATGTCGTCGTCCCTGACGCATTTAAGCATCTTAGCCATGTTGTTGAGTTTCATACCCATGGAGAGGTTGTGGTCGCAGCAATAGAGTTCGAACCCTTCCGACCGGAGAAGAAGTGCCACCAAGGCCACGTGGCTGGAGTCCATGGCCTGGAGGGAGAAGCCGGTTGAGGAGCAATCGAAGTTCGCATCATTCACCAGCTCCTTGATCACCTCTAACACCTTCTTTAGGAGCGAACCCTGGACAAGACGGAGTTCCAACATCTTGATCGAGGATCGAAAGGGTTAGGGTTTGCGAGTTTCGGTTTTCTCAAAAATTGTGGGAAAATTAGAATGGGGAAGATGAGAGAGGCGAGAGCTGTTGAGAGAGTGAGAGAGACAAATGTGTGAGGAGGAGAAGAAGGCAACGAAGGAGAAGGAGGAGGAGGAGGCGAGAGCTGTTGAGAGAGAGGGGGCGAGAAAGAGGGCGAGACCGCGAGAGCTGTTGCTGAATAAATTAATTTTAGGTCTCGAGAATAAGTAGCGCTTTCGGTAGGAAACGCTACTTTAGGTATACAATAAGTAGCATTTCCAGCTCTAAGCGCTATTTATTGGTACTGCCTAAAGTAGCGCTTCTTACAGGAAGCGCTACTTATTCTTGTTACACAACCATAAATAGCGCTTAGTGTGGGAATCACTACTTATTCCTATATCCTTCAATAGCACTTCTTTATTGAAGCGCTAGTAAAAGCATTCTACCTAATTTTAAGTAGCACTTCAATAGTTAAGCGCTATTTAAAGTGCGCCATCTTTTAACTAATTTGTTGTAGTGTAAATTTTAGTTATTACAATTAAGTCATATAATCATTTTTTATTTTAAAATTCATAAAATTCTCATATATAAAATTTCCACGGTCTCAGTCTATTTTGTTTAAAGTTAAACTCTCTTCTACTCGAAATCCACTCATCAAAATATCAAATTTCACATACTATCTAAATATTCCAAATTTTATCCACTCTGAAACTTAACCTCGCGCGCTTATTATAAAATCTTTCAAATTTTATTGAATTTCTATAAAATTGATCAACCTTTTGAATCTTTGAATTATTTCTATCTCAAATCTATTGCAAACTTTAAAATATTTGATTAAAAAAAAATAAGATTTAAGGGTACAAAGTAAAATAAATTTAGTATAATGATTTAATTGAAGTAACTTTAAATGAAAGGATTGAATTGGAGAAAAAATATTAGTTAATTAAAATAGCATATTACAGTAATAGTTGAGCCACGAGCTTTTAGCTCCATTCAGTATGAAAATAATGATAGATAAACCAAAAATGCAATAAAGAATGCTAGCATATCAAACATATACTATTCATTGCGATATTGGGCATGCAGGCTTAAAATATTTATATACCCTGCATTATTTTTAAGCACATACTACTACCTACGTTCTTATATATAAGAAAATATGACAAAATCTAAGGACTAAGAAAGTGCATTGAAATGGGTAAATTTCAATTAATAATGCAAGATTTTTAATTTTTTTCTAAAATTACCGCTTGTAATAAATTAGAGAGAGATCTAATTAATGACAATTTTGCAAATATTGTAAATTAGTCTCATAGTAAATAAGGACAAATATGGAAAAGTATAATTAATTTAGTTGAAAATGAGGGTTTGTTTCTTATATTTAGGACCAAGAAAATGACCCCATTTGTTTCTTATAAATACACTACTAGAATATGCACTGTTTTCTGCGGATTTTTCTGCGGATTTTTATCCTCACATAATACCTTCGTGGGTAATTTTTTCATGCAAATTTTAAAATCGGCAGGAAATTTCCTGTGGATTTTCTTGGGGAAAAATCCGTAGGTAAATTTCATGCAAAAAAATCCGCAGGTAAATCCGCAGCAATATAATTCGCAGGTAAATCCGCAAAAAATTTGTATAGGTAAATTCGTAGTGCAGATTTTTCCCTAGGAAATTTCGCAGGAAAAATCAAGAAAATATTTTTTTTGTAAAAAGTACTGTGATTTATTGATATTATATAATTTAATATTTATAATAATATATAATGATAACACAAATATTTCAAATAAATTATACTAGAATTAATTCTAGAAATGCAACATATATTTCATTAAATTCAAAAAAGAAATTACAAATCAACTATTAGATTTACAAGTGTTGACAGCAAGACATAAAAATTACATCATTCAAGTTTACGTTGTCTCTCATTGGAAGTTCCGTTGTCTCTCGTTGGAAGTAACAATTAAAGAAGATTTTACAAAATGTACAATATCAAATAATATTAAGGTTGAATATCTGAATTATATAAAATAAAATAAAAATGAATCACCCTTGGTGGTAATTTATGTTTCCGCAACTGATTTTCTGACAACATTTGATTCTCCTTTCGACTTCACTTGTGGGACTCTGCAAGCCCATCTGACCTAAGACCCTTAGAAAATTCAAGGAGAAATTGAGACCATATTTTCCACTCAGGAAAAAAGCTTCACCTTCACCTCCTACTCCTAAATAGCTCACATAACCATGCTGTAAGAAGAAAGAATGAAAGAATTCAAGAAGCCATCAATGATGATATTCCCTTACAAGCATTACGTGTATCTCAGAAATAAAATATGAATAGAAAGATTTTATTCCTCTTCCTGCTCTTGGAAAGAAGGAAAAATAATACTTTCAGAGAAAAGAAAGTGCAACATATCTGCTAATATAGAATGGCACGGATTATAACATATCTATTATATGATATGAAGAAATTACCTTTATGATTGCTACTTTATCATAACAGCAAAATTTGCAAGGAAAATGATACGAAAACTTACCTTCTGACCAGGATTGATGCTAGCAGCATCCATTTCTCTATCAAACTCAGTTAAAGAGAGACCATTTGAAAAAGAACCCCACTCAGTACTAATAACCTGAATTAAGCAAATCAAACACACATAAACATAAATTAAGATAAAAAACAAGGGGGAGTACTCTTTTTCCTTCTAGATGTTTTTTTCCCTAAGGGGGGTTTTGTATCAGAAAGTTTTAACGAGGCTCATTTCCTTCATTTAAAAAAAACATAAATTAAGATAAAAAAACTTCTTTAATAGACAAGCAATAGCATATTTAGACGACAATTCCTTAATTTCTAGTAGTGTATATTTAACAGGACCTTCAAAAGAATTACCCTGGAGCCTCCTATGAAGACATGCACTAAATCACAGAAACTGTTAGTACACACTCCTGGAATAGAATATATAGGAAAGCAACCATAAAAACAAAAAATTATATTTCACATTCTATAAGATTTTTTCCAAAGGTTATTCACCTGTTTAATTCAAATTAAAGAGGAAAAGTAAGTAATTAGTAAGGGTGTCTTACAAGGATTGAAGCTTACACCAATCCCTTATCAAATCTGGTATACTGCCTGTGAGTTCCATGTCTGAAATCTAGAATATATGTTCACAATGTCATGTGGCCATTTCAGTTTACCAAAGACATTAGAGATTTCAACTAGCTAAATTCTATAGACAAGAACAATAGCAAATCTATAAGTAGAAAAACAACTACATACTCTTCCAGCTGAGGCAAAACACTTTTCCATCAAAGAACAAGTCAACTACAACGCCCGGAAATCCTTCACATATAAGTCAACTACATATATTTTCACCCAACCAAAGAGTAGAGTCAGTATGCAATACATAGCCTTAGTGCTTAGCAATTGTGAGATAAAAAGGGTCTTAGAATGGAGCAGGAGAAGGATAGAGTAAAAAAAAACCTCCTTTTAACTCATACTGTCATATAGGCTCCATTTAATTCCTTGTATCTTTCTTTGAAGACCTTTGCATATCTTTCAACTTCATCCTCAGTTTTTCCTTCCATCTCAGAAGCAAAACTTCTTATATCACTTCGACCATTTTTCTCAGAGGCCCTAATGAAGGCAACAAAATCTCTCCAGCTCCATAATGAAAATCCCTATACTTTATATCCTTCCAACTCTTCAGACTCTTTGTAACTGCAAGACTCCCCCAACAAAAAAACAGCATATCATGTCATACAAAAATGCTCAATAAAACTGGATGTATATGTAAAGGGAAATCCTTACTTGTGCTTCTGCTCCCTTTTTGGTGGTTCAATCCTGTTTTCTCTCACAACTTTTTTTTATTCGATTAGTGCAGCAAGACCAGCAACATAAGGTGCATCCATGCTTGTGCCAGACATCATTGCAAAATTCTCACCTGTTGGAAGAATGTGGATCAGTTATTCATTCACATTTCACTATGTTGTCATTGTCATGCATAATAAATTAAAGTTCCTATATCCTAATATAGATTATAATTAATCAGTGATAATCATATATTAAAGAATTAAAGAATTAAAGAATAATCTACATGAAAATAATTAAATATAAAAGTAGTTCTAAAATATAATATAATAATGTTAAGAGTCCAGTTCTTTTTCTCTTGGCAGGGTTAGAGAAAAGGAATATAAAGAAAAGAAAAAGAGAATCTTTGAAGCAAAAAGGCGTAGGAAAAAGAGTGTAGGATTTAGGAATTACAGTCACTCTGTTACACACCATGCTCAATCGCTTTTCGAACCAACGTTTTCGAAATCGAATTCAGGCTCAATCAAGTTTTGCAGATTCAACAGAACCTGCTGAATCTCTGTCCAAGCAAATCTGCTTGCACAACACAGATTTCAGATCCTCTAACAGGCCTCACATTTTGATTTGAATTTGAACATTGAATTGGAAAGTGCAATACCAATCAACAAAAAGCCCTAGTTGCTGTTGGCACAAGAGGTTAATGGCATGCAATTCAGATTCCTTTATACGATCGGTGAGGGAATCAGATTTGACAGAATAGGTGGAGAAAATAACATGCCAACGGGTTTGGGTCCACTTGCGAATCCAGATCTTGTCATGAAAATGCAGAATCTATGAAACAGAAACAGAAACAGAAAACGAGGAGACAAAATCAATGAAAATGCAAAAACATACTTGATTGAAGACAAAATCTGAGTATTAGGGTTTGTGGTGAAAGCGTTGAAGCACAGATCTGAGTAGAGAACGTGAGCACTAAGACGAAATCACAAAGAACGTGAACTCAAAGACAAAATCACAGAGAATGAGCTCGAAGAGTGAGTGCGCAATCGAACATGAAGCACGCGGAGAGGAGACACGAAATCGAAGAGGATGAGCTCGAAGATGAAGCGCATGGAGAAAGAATGGTTGAAAAATGGAAATTTGAGGGTAGAGAACGAGAAGAAAGAGATTTTTTTTAAAATTTTTATTTATTTCAATGATTGTTTTATATTAAATATTAAAAAAAATAAAGTTGATCCCTAATTTGCAAGAAAATCTGCAAGAAATTTACCTGCGGAATTTCTCACGGATTTTCAACTAACATGCTTTCTAGTACATTTTTTATAAATTCGCAGGTAAATCTCCAGCAAACAAATTCGCAACAAACTTCGCAGCAAAATTACCTGCAAAATTTTCTGCGAATTCTCAACAACACAAATTTCCTGCGAATTTGGTTACGAATTTTTTCTTTATATTTAAATTCGCTGGAAAATCCCCAAGAATCATCAAATTCGCAGGAAAATCCCCAAGAACCATCTAAATATTTCCTGCGGATTTAAATCCCTAGGAAAATCCGGAAAAAATGACAAATTTTCCTTCGAACTTTCCTGCAAACTTAAATTTGCAAGTAAAAACTAAATTTTAAGCAAATCTGCAACAAAATCCGCATGAAATTCCTACAAAAAAATTCGTAGAAAAATCTGCAGGAAATACTAAAAATTCTAGTAGTGATAGGACCCCATGTAGTATTAATTTTCAAAGCAGAATTTAAAGAATATTTTCGGGAATTTGCATTTAAGTCAGTGCTACGCATGTAGCTAGCTACCAAGTTTCCTGAGTTGTTTAAGAGCATCTTTAATGGGTAACTAAATAGTTGCTTAACTTACTTTTTGTGGGCTAAATTGACACATAGTTTTTAAGCGACCCATAAGCAATCCAACTAGTTTTTATTCTAATGGTGGTTGATTATAAGCAACTCATATTTAACCCCACATATTTATATTTTTTTTATTTGCGCTTCCACATTTTTTGTCTTGTTGAGAGAGAAACAATGGTATTACAATGGTTAGTTGCCATAAACCAAATACTGCACGAAGCTTAAATTTTAGTTGCCCGAGGTGTCAGGTGGCTAGATCAACTTTATTGCTAAATAAGTATAAGAGACGTTAATTTAAAATAAGGCACCCTTTAAGTATCGGTGTTAAAGGTGCTCTTAGTAGTAGTATTCTTTGATTTAGTTGTTGGTTAAAAAAATATAAAAAAATTAGCAAGAGGAAGACTTTCTTTTTTAAAGTAAAGACAAAGTTTCCCTGAATAACAAAAGGAGAATGCACGATCTTTTTTTTTTCTTTTTTTTTTTTGGTGATCAGAATGCACGATCTAATCTAACTATATCCCAAAATTCAAAACTAATTTATCTTCTATGTAACTTATAAAATTAAGAGAATTTTAGATAATTAAAGAATTAATAAATAAGCACAAAATAGAATAAAAGTAACAATAATAGCAGAATGATAATATCAAGCCTCAATTAAGATTTAAAACTTTCTTAAGGAAATTTAAATAAAATAAAGGGCTCTAATTTAAAAGGAGTTGAGGTAATAATCATATAAAAAAGGTGTTGAGGTAAATTTAGAAATCCAAGAGTTGTGGAAAAAAGTGCATATATGATCGTTTCGTATGTGTGTGTGTATATATATATTGGGAATAAAGAGGGCCGAAGCCCATTTATTTATATATATTATACTTTGAATTATTTCAATCTCATGTTTTCTTATATTAACATCTTAACATTTTTATTATTAATTTTAAGTATATTAAAGGATGATTCATTTTTAATAATTTTTAATTCAAGATTTATATTTAAACCATTACTATTGCAAATTTTTGCGTCCAATTTTTACAATATCTTTTTTATTTTTACGCTAAAATTTCCGCACTGACTTTTCTATACTTTTTTTTCAAAACGTTTTTTTTTAACATAAATAAGCTCATTTCATTTCATTAGCAATAATTTATGTAATACAATCAAGAACACACTAAAAAAATGTAGCAACAAGGTTTGAATACATCCGTTCTTTCTAAAACATGAACAACAGTACTATTAGTTTGTCGCTTTACAAAATTTACTGAACAATTTTGTTTGCATAAAAAAATTGCCTTACAAGCTGAAATAATAGACCCAAACTTTGAAACATCCACAATGTCCCACTTGACACTGTGCACTACTAAGATGATATGCATTTAATAATAAACTTTACTAGAAAATATCTTACATCGTTGCTTTGAAAAATCATATGGAAAAGTCAATGTGGAGAAATTTGACGTAAAGATAAAAAAATACATTTTGTAAAGACCGTCAAAAAAAAAAAGACCGTCAATTTATTCAATGAATATATAGTAAAAAAAAGTAAAAGTGGCAATTATTCTTACAACTCCGGTCGTCCTGCTGGTGAAGTTCTTAATTATGGAGCTATGTCCTAATCCCGTTGCCCGTCACTAATCAAATTCAAATCAAATAAACAAAACACAAAGTACTACCATGTACTGCATTTTATTACTCCACTTTGGAGAGCGAATAGTCAGTCCTATCTGGAGCTTTACCTGCTACTTCTGCCTTGTTTTCTATCGTTCTTTTGAGTTTTACACGGGGAAAAAAAATTCTTTTGACTATTACATATTTATTCATCCACTTCTGCATGTTATAATGATAATCTTTATTTTTAAATATGAGATGTTATCATATCAATACAATTTTCATATTTAGTAGCACAATTTTATTGAAAAAAATTCATAACTCGTTTTTTCCGTATCTCATTTCATTATTTTCATTTTTCTAATTTACTGGCCGGCTTAATTGTTTTTTAGAAAATAGTTTTGATTTTATTTTAGATTTTTAGTTTTAATTACAAAATTGTCACTTTGCTTTTACTTTGTTCTTATTTTGAAACATTTGTATGAGAAACAAAAAAACCAAAAAGAATAATTTTCTCGTACAAATTCTTGAACAAGTAAAATAGGACAACAATTTTGTAATCAAAAGTATATAGAAAATGAAAATATAAAGTGTTTTATCAAGCTTAACATACCCCAATTTTTTTTATTTTTAATTCTGATTTTCATGTGATTTTAGAGTTGAAATATTTTGAAATCAAATTATATTGTTTATAAAAGGAATGTTAGGGACAAGAACTGAAAGAAGATAAATATACCCAAAAATATATGTAAGAGCCGAAAGGAGTATAAAAAATTTAGAATTAATGCACAAAATAGTCTTGCATATATAGTACAAGACTATTAGCATATATGTGTAACTATAATCCTTGCCAATCGCAGTAAAGATGACACACACACGCATCTATATACAAACTAAATAATCGAAAATGCATGGATAAAAGAAGACCATTTCAAATCCGACAACTTGTCTAATTGGAAATGTGATTTTCATACTCGTATTGAAATATCATATTGAATCTTATCGTATTAAAATTTTCTATTTATTTGACTTTAATTACATAGATACAAAATAAAAGGAGCCGTTTGTTATAATCGGAGAAGATGGATTAAAGCATGCATTTGCTCGAGTTACATGTCAATGCTCGTCAATGGTAGCCCAACTGTGGATTTTGCTGTTCACAAAGGTTTACGACAAGGAGACCCTCTTACCCCTTTTCTTTTCCTTATAGCAGCGAAGGGCTTAACAGGTCTTGTGAATATATAAGGCGGTGGAAATGGGACTTCTCACTGGTTATAAGGCTTTTCCGGAAGTGTCTTTCCCAATCTTGCAATACGCCGACGACACAATTCTGTTATGTGACCATCATGGCAGAATCTTTGGAGTATTAAATCAATTTTTCGTGGGTTTGAATTGGCATCTGGACTTTGGGTTAATTTTTTTAAAAGTAATTTTTATGGTATTAACCTTGATGATAGGTTTTTGCAGGCAGCAACATCTTTTCTATCTTGCTGCGAGCGCAAACTCCCTATGAAATTCTTAGGCGTGCCGGTCAGCGCAAACCTGAGAAGGACTTCTACATGGAAACCAATAGAGGACTTACTTTTGAAGAGGTTAGCTAGATGGAAAATATCACATCTCTCTATAGGGGGTCGACTGACATTGATCAACTCAGTCCTTAACAGTTTGCCGGTGTACTACTTCTCATTTTTCAAAGCGCCAAAGATGGTAATAAAAACTCTCACTAGTATCCAAAGAAATTTTATGTGGAGTAGTTCAAATGATAGTAGGAAAATGTGTTGGGTGAGTTGGGAGCAAGTTTGCAAATCAAAAGAGAAAGGTGGACTGGGGGTAAAAAGTTTATAGACCTTTAATAATAGCCTGTTGTTGAAGTGGAAGTGGTGTTTGCCTTAACGATACAGGGGCAATTTGGCATGCTTTGTTGTCTCATAAATATGGCAACTTATCAAATGGTATCTTGGAGGGGACTGATTCAACACGCAGGTCGTCAATTTGGTGGAAAGTTCTGTTGACATGCAACATGCTTGGTTTCCTGAAGCTGTTCCAATTAAATTAGGAGCAGGGCACATTGCTAGATTTTGGGAAGATCAGTGGTTGGGAGCCTCTGCATTTAAAAACAGCTTTCCCTGTCTGTACTCTCTGGCTACTGGGAAAAATGTAACTGTTGCGGATGCTGGGAATTGGGTGAATGGTAATTGGGTATGGCGGTGGGCGTGGCGCCATAGATTGTTTACGTGGGAAGAGGAACAGTTATACGAATTGCAAATGGTATTGACAAGCATTGCACCATCACTCTCATCACAAGATACATGGATATGGAAATTGGATCCATCAAATAATTTCACAGTGAAATCTGTATACCAGCAAATTATGACGCAAGTAGACGTAGATGCAGACCAGAATTTGGAAAGAGCGATGAAAGGAGTATGGAAAACGACAATTTCTTCAAAGGTGGCCATTCATGTGTGGTGCATTCTTGTTAGAAGTCCCACATGGAAGAATGTGATGGCCTGATTAGTGGTTATAAATGGGGGGCAACTCTCACTCTATGAGCTAGCTTTTGGGGTTGAGTTAGGCCCAAACCCAAATTCTAATATAGTATCAGAGCCTATCATAGATCCATTTGTTGGGCTACCCGTTATCGGGCCACTAGGGTCACGCTCCAGTTGTCTAGTCCTGGGTGTGAGGGGGTGTGTTAGAACTTAAAAGTCCCACATGGAAGAATGAGATAGAATGATTAGTGGTTATAAGTGCGGGGCAACCCTCACCTAGGCCCAAACCCAAATTCTAATATGGTATCAAAGCCTATTATAGATCTATTTGTTGGGCCACCTGTTATCGGGTCACACTCCAGTTGTCTAGTCCTGGGAGTGAAGGGGTGCGTTACAAGTCCCACATGGAAGAATGAGATGGCCTGATTAGTGGTTATAAGTGGGGGGCAACCCTCACCCTATGAGCTAACTTTTGGGGTTAAGTTAGGCCCAAACCCAAATTCTAGTAATTCTACTAGAAATGCTGCCCACTAAATTGCATTAATACAAAGAGGAATTATTGAAGCCCATCATAATACTTGTTGTGTATTCTGTTTCTCACATATTGAAACACTTAACCGTGTTTTATTTTTCCGCCCATTTTCATATGAAGTATGGCGATCTATTTATGCTTGGATTGGTGTAGTTGGAGCTTGGCATAGTAATGGGATTGAAAGCTTGCTGCAGCATGGGGCAATAATTAAAGGAAAACGCAGGAGTAGGATAAAGTACATTATCTAGTGCGCAGTGGTATGGTCTCTGTGGAAATTGCGGAATCAAATCATTTTTCAAGGAGGGGTGGCAGAATTTTCAACTATATTAGCACAAATGAAAATGGTATCTTGGAAGTGGTTTATCTCAAAAGTGGGTAGAAATTTAGATTGGACTTTTTAGATTGGTGTATGCATCCTTTAGGGTGTTTTGAGTCCATTGCTTAAATTACGTAATTGCTTGTAAATGGGTTGGAATACTCCTTGTAGTCTCATCAATATATCTTTTCGCTTATCAAAAAAAAAATTTACAAAGAGGGATAGACATGTGATTTTCTGAAATTTTGGTGGAAGAGGATAATTTCCCGTGACATGTATTCTTATATTACATTTTTAGGCAATAATTGAAAATAAAACCATGCTTTTAATACATTTTTTTTTTTTCTTCAAATAGGTAAAGGCAAAAATCATTTTTCTACTGTTATGACAAGTGACAACCGATGTACTCTCGTCCCAAACTTTTTTGGGCTTAATTACACTTTAATTCCTCTGGTTTGGGCTATGTACGATTTTGATCTCTCGAGTTTTTTTCGAGCGATTTTAATCCATCTATTTTAAAAAATCAAACAAATGTGGTCCTACCGTCAATTTTCTTTCACTTAAATCCCTTAAAGTTTCATTTTGAATATTAAAATATTTGGTGATCGATGATGAATTTGAGATATAAAATAGTTTAGAAATTTTAAAAGTAGAACAATTAATAAAATTTGAAGAATTTTGTAAGATGTGGAATTAGGGTTTCAAAATAAGAAAATTTAGTATTTTTTAATTTTGAGTTACATATGATATTTAAATTGATGAGTTTTAAGTGGAATAATGTTCAAAACAATTTAATCAAATTTGTGAAATTATTAATAGATTCTTTTTTCAAAGGGGGTGGGGAAGGGAATGTCGAGTTCAAATCCTTTTTGATATGTAGTTTTAATGACAACAAACTTTACGAACTAAATATTAAGTCTTCTGAATAGTGATCTACTGATGTTTGCACTTGACTATGTTGAAAGAACAGGTATATCCTTTAAGTGGACAAGCTAGAAGGCATTCAAATCATCGAATGCATGTTATCTACTCAGCAACTGAATAATCCGAGTAGCATGAGAGGTTTACAATAGTAGTATCACAAGCTTCATGAAAACATTTGAAGATTACTACAGAACCATAAGATTAATCGCGAAGATGAGAAAGTTTGATCAGTACCATCAGAAGCTTGCTCATCACATCAACATAAGGTTCATGGAAAAAGAACTTGCATGAGGAGGTTCACAACAAGAAGAAAGGGTTCACAGGACCATGACAGAAGACTCACAAAAGGTTCATATAACTTGCAGCTAAAGGTGGATTGTAGCCAAGAAGACACAAGACTATGCCATATGACACATGACATAACTCTCATTGAGTTGGTGTTAAGATGCTTTAAGGATCTTCCATTAGCAAGTCAAAAAGAAGATGTAGACATTGCATAAGAATCCTCAGAATCAACTTTGAGTATCCTCGCTACCAAAGCTGCTCAAGCATAAGAAGGCTTGATCCATGATCCTCAAGCATGAAGCAAGAATATTCACACACTACCCAAGTTTGCATCCAAAGGTCCCAAGTTAAGAATGTTGTAAATAAGACGATGAAATAGATAAAATTATCATAATACACATTATGTATCAGCAATTATATGAACCTACTCAAGGTGAGTAGGTTTAGACCATTATCCTCTCGTATCAAGGAATATTGTTCTCTAAAAGCTACTGACATGAGAAAGTTTTGCCGAGAAGAGAAGGTTCTGCTGAGATGAGAAGATTTTGCTGAGATGAGAAGGTTCTGCTGAGAAGAGAAGGTTTTGAGAAGGTTTCGAGTAGGTTTGCTGACCTGTCAGCTTATAGAAAAGCATAAAGGTACAACAAAAAAGTGTCATATCAAGTAGGAAAAGTGCCAAACACTGCAGCAACGGATCTATTATCATTGGACCTTTATTTAAACATAAAGGACAGATGAAACAACTTGAGAGAGTGGGTTTTTACTGTACCTAAACAGATTTTGCATCACCCCCATCATCATCCCTTCTCATGACTATCCTCCTACAAGAGGAGGTTACTGCAGAAGCATTTTAGCCTTGTTCTTCAAAGTTCATCCACTGTAGGAGTGTCCAGCAGCTGAAAAGCATTAAGAATCAAAGAGGAAGAGAGATAAACACAAGCCTTATCAACATCAACCATTGCTCTCCTTTATTCTCCTATTTCACACTCGTGTTCATATATGCTTAACATCTTAGGATATCTAAGAGAGTGTACTTAGCTTGTTTTATTATTTTATATCTACTTACGTAAGTGTATTCAAGCTGTAACAGATCCCAAACCCCTTTAATCACTACCTTTGTACCATGTTCTTCCTACCAAGCTACCTAGGGTAGGTGAGTGTTGATGAGAAAGTACTGGGTAGGTATTTTCTATCAAGCTACCTAGGATGAGTAAGTGTTGGTGAGGAAACAGTGGGTAGAAATGTGTTGATGTAGATCCTAGAGAGGCTTGAAGAAAGAATACTTGATGTAGAGCTTGAAGAAAGAATACTTGTACTATTTGAGAAATAGTGGAGAAATCTCACAGGAGGTGGGGAGTGGATGTAGCCCATGGTTGTTGGGTGAACCACTATAAAATATGTTGTGTAATACTCTCCTCCCTAATCTCTGCACACTTTACATTTTGCTCATACTGCATCATTCTCTAAACCTCACATTGACTTGTGCTTAAAACAGAACCTACTCATGTTTACATGCATCCTACTCAACTAGAGTAAGTTCACTGTGTGGAACCTACTCAAGTAACGAATGTTTTGTAAAACCATTTTAAGCCAACATGAAGATATTCACTAGAGGATGTTCACTCTGCACAACACTGCATAAGACTCATTCTACATGGAACCTACTCATTTAAGGGGAGGTTCATTAAAACTATTTTATGCTAATTGTCTCATCTTGAAGTATCAACTTGAGAGGATGTCTTCAAAGTTTCAGGTTGGAAATTTTCAAAGGGTCACAATTCAACCCCCCTTCGTGTGACTCTCTGTGCCACTTCAGGGAATATATTATTATTTTAGTGGCACTAATGGCCATGTTACAACTGTCCCTGAGGGATTTGAACTATATCCCTTGGGGTTACAAGGTCAAGCTCCTACCACTGAGCTATCACCACATGGACTAATAGATAATGAGAAGTTAGAGAGTTTTAAAATGAAAATGGATCAAAGAATTCATATAATTATAACAATTGAAAACTTTGAAGAATTAAAATTGCTCCAAAAAAGCTAGAGCGACCAAAATCACACATACACATATATACTAGTATATATACCCGTGCGATGCACGGGAAAATAAGTTGTTAAACTAATATTGCATCTCAATAAAAATGCAAAGAATAACAGGAGCATGATGATTTTCAACAATTGTAGGTAATACACACACACACACACACTAACTTATTAAAATTATGCCAAAATCCCACGTTCATTACAGAATACCCAAAAAATATGAAAAAGAGTCCCTAATAACACTCATACATCATGGAATAATACTCATAACTAAAAAATATGACAATGCACTTCACAAAGTCTGCCCAAATTTGTGTCAGTCTTCAAGTTATATCCAATAAACACAACAATTATCGAACCAATCCTATTGAGCACCTGAACATTAAAATGAGAATTGTTACTTGAAGTCCATGCACTTCTTATCTGTCAACAAATTGATGCAAACATATCACAACATGCAAAAGAATCAAATCTTGTAAAAGCGACAGATTCTTCAGAGAAAAACCCACCCGCCATCAAGATTTAGCATTTCAAATCGAAAACAGTTTTATGGAAATTGGTTGAAAAAGAATGAAAGTTGATCGGATGTTCGAGGCTCTGGACGTAGGTTGCAGCGTGTCTCGCGTGTGACAATTGGGTCATGCCTTATTTAGCTATATATCTTACCAAACTTAGGCAGAGTAGTGATTTTGCATTGAATGAGGATACTCAAAGGGGATATTTTGATTCTACAAGATACATCAATTTCACAATATAAATTGGCTGCAAATCATGTGAGGTATTAATTATGAAAACATGGGACCTGGGTCAGCAAATTTGTGCGAAATTAATATTGATGGTTTTTTATTGGTGTCATATATAGATGATTGAATGTTACGTTATTGAATGAAAATATCAAATATGATGAATAGCACTGAATATTCCAGTAAAAAAACATTAAATATATTAATTAAATAAAAAATTATTTTTACTAATAAATTTAATATGAAAACATATTCTGTAATTTGTTTGAATATATCATACTTTTTTCTTCCGAAACACTATATTTTTTTGGTTACATCAGGTAAAGAAAAACAAAAACCAGAGACTAGGTTCCAAAACACTATATATTTGTTTGGTAATAAAAAAATTTATTAAATAAATGTAAAATTTTATGAAATTTATATTTGAAATTAAATTTAAATTATCAATAGATATGTTCAAACATTTCTTTATTCTCAAATAAAATATACTTGTTTAATTTCATTAGATTTATTTCCATTAAATTAAAATTTTAACATGAAATTGTCTAAAATTATTAATTCTTTAACAATTGTATATTAATAATTATAAATTTGGAATTTTCCGTTTTAGAGTTATCATTTGAATGTAGGCTAAATTGTGTAATTGATTTAGATACAATTTTTATGAATTCGTATAAAACAAATTTGAAATTATCTTTCCATAAATGATTTTGCCATCTATTAGATTTATGTGACCAGTTATCAATTATTAAATGATATTGATTCAAATATTAATTTATATATGCTATAAAAAAATACCATTTATATAAATTCTCATTAACTGTATTAATAATTCATTCTATATAATATGTTAAAATGATAAATGATATAAGGCGAGTAGAGGGCCCCCTTACTATGCATTGTGGAGTATCATTTTATTTTTACGATATATGTCAGAATCGAACGATAAAATATAATTTAAATTAATTTTGTTTTCAATTTGCACAAGTTTTGTTTTCATTGACCCTGTGACAATTTTTTTAATTAGTTCCGTTTTCATGATAATTAATAATTAATACGAAATGAATTTTCATTAACACACCAATTAGCTAATTGCATTGTAAAGAAAAGTTATTAAATGTGCATTCAATTTAAAAATTATGTTCAAAATTACTATCAATTGTTTTAAATGAAATTGTCAATTTAAAAAAGGATGAAATTATAAGGTCAATAACAATAATGTTGATTACGTCAAAAAAAAAAGTATTGATCATATGATATTCCCGGATCTTTGCCAATAAACATGAGTGGCAAAATTTCTTTTTTTTTTCTTTTCAAAAGGTAATATATTCTATTGCATGATAATGTGTTTTGTACCAATTCAATTTTATTTTTTTTTTGGAAAAAAAAGTTAATGGTATTATCAATTATAAAAAGGACTTTTATGAGTTGAATACGACTGACAATGTAATGTGATTTTGACAAAAATTACGTCCCATGATAATTAAAAATAAAATTGCTTTTTTTTTATAAAAATCTGTAATGTATATTTCTCGTTAGGGTTACATAAAGAGAGAATAAATGGGAATTAAATGAGACAAAGAAAATTAAAGAGGGGAGAGAAAGAAATTGATAATTCTGCCCCGGTTTTATACTGAATTTTTATGCGGTATTTTGGTTCCTTCAGATTAGCAACAACTTTAAGTTATAGAAAGAGAGAATAAATGGAAATTAAATTATACAGACAAAATTAAAGATGGGAGATAAAGAAATTGAGATGGTGCGAAATGACGACTCTGCCCCTGTTTTACACTGAATTTTTTGGCTGGATTTTTATTCTTTCATGTTAACAACAATTTATATATATAAGGGACATATCTAGTGAGAGTGTCCTATTTATGTGAGAGTGAGAGAAGCAAATCATAGCCACTAGATCCAACCATGAATGGTCAATATTAAAACAAAAAAGTCGTGTCACTCTTTTAAGTTGACATGTAACTTTTTTAAATTCTAACTTACTTTTAATCTTGACCGTTCATGTATAGTTTGTATGACCTAGATTTGTTTCTCTCATTCTCACATAAAAAAGACCCTCTCACTAAATATGATCCTATATAACTAGAGGGCCATTTTTACGGAAGCCTTTTTTTAGTTATTGCAATGCGGATAATGTTTAAAGTTGGAGTTTGATCCGGAGTTCCACTTCGGTTCAGAGTTCCTTTTTTACAAGGGTTCTTAGTTTGATTATAAGGATGACTTGTTTGACACTCCATTCGCGTTAAGAAATTATAATAAAACTACTCATGTCCTTTCTCGTATTTTAAGTTTTGCATTTTTTAAGTAAGGCATTGTCTCTTTGACCAAGTAATTAACATGTAAAATTAAGAAGTGATCATGTGTTTTATCCAATATTTAAAACTTTTAAAATACTTGACTGATTGCACCTTTAATGATTAAAATCATGCGCAACTTAAGCCAAAGATTCAAGATTAATTTTTTAAGGACTAATTAGGGGTATAAAGTACGGGGTTTCTTGGAATTACTGCAATGTTAAAGAGCAAATAATATATCTTTCATCTATTTTATGAACAGTGATTATAAAATTTTCACAATTTTACAACATTTTATTATGATCATTTTTTTCCCCTATGGCTAACACAATAGTGCGAAATTTGTATCTTATATTTTTGGTAGCGTTAAAATTATAATAAAAAAGATAAAGGAAAAACGATTTTCTTTGTATTGATTGATAAAAAATATATATACCAATCAAAATATAAAAAATACGGGTAAAAAAAATAAAAAATATATATATAATAATATTTTAAGTTTACGGGTGCAAGTAATATTTGTACTGTTCATATTATTGGCCTATTTGGATACTCAAAAGATGAAGTTTAATTTATCTCAACAAAAATCTGGTTTTTCTGTCAAAAAAAAAACAAAAATCTGGTTTTATTAATAACCATAGTCCATAGGTGTTTGGATAATTTTTTGGTTTCTTGAAATCAGTTTTGAAAAGCTTGGAATTGATTTTAAAAAATTAACTTTTTTATCGATTTTTTTTATTTTAGGTAAAGAATACGTTTATATTTAATTATTTACACATTTAATGATTAAAAAATCAACTCCACTATGGAATTGATATATGCTAATTGTATGAAATTCAATTCGTTGCAATATTAATATACACATATATAGGATTAGTTTATTAAAGAAATTTCTTTCCTCACAACTCAACCAAAATTAAACAATTTCAGAAAAAGTAAGAAAACCAAACTATTTTAAATTGCATGAATTAACATTACATCACATTAAATTAAGCAGAAATTCAACAAGAAAGTTGTTTTTTTTATAAGCAAAAATTCATGGAAATAAGTAAAAACTAAACTTTAGCACACACAAGATGTACCAAAGATGAACATCAACATAGGACCATATGTCGAGGCATTTCAGCACTTTAATGCGGAAAAGCTCTTCGACGAACATCAAACCGCAGCAACAAAGTTGTAACATTGACCTCATATAAAGGTCTTTATTATCCCTTTACTCTTGATACATTTGTTTTGAAATTTGAAGTTACTGTCGTATAGAGTACTTATTTATGAAATTCCATTACTCCTAAGCTGTTGAAAGCACGACAAGCAACTTGAAATTTAGAAAATCCAGAGAGTTTGCTCAATTTCTCATATTGTTTCTCGGTCCTTTCCCTTCCACCAACTGTGATAAACATAAGATTGTCAAGAGTAGAAACAAGTTTAGATTCTTCAGTTGATTCTGGTTCTTCTGGCAATATGAACTCCACAACAATCACCTTCCCATTTGGTGATAGTGCTTTGTGACAATTGCTTAAAAATTCTACGCATTTTTCATCTGACCAATTATGGCATACAGCCTACAATCATGTGAACAAGGTCAAAAAATAATAGTGGTTAACACGGTAAATTATATATAGATTAGATAAATCAATTAGTTATGTAGGTATTTACTATGTATGTATATTTATTTACCTTTAGTATTATGGCATCACCCTGTGGAACACTTGCAAACATATCTCCACCAGCATGCTCAATCCCTTCACAAAAGTTGACATCTTATTAATTTAAGGGTATTTTAGGAATAATAACATTAAACAGGTTTTGCTAATATTTTAAACCACCAAATATGACTTGTTTTTTGCTTATACTATCTGAGTCCAGAAGGAGTATGCTTTTATTATATGACATGTTGAAATGTAATAAAACATTATATGTGAGGTTACCTGGAAGTGGTGGTGCATTTTCAATCACCTGGGGCAGGTCAAAATTAATTCCTTTAATTGATGGGTACTTGGATATTATCAGTTTGAGATTTTGTCCACTTCCACCTCCCACGTCGACCAACGTTGATATTCCCTCAAATCCGGTATATATTTCAAGCATTCTTTTCATCTCTGTTGCACACACATCAGTCATTGACTTGTTAAAAATTTGGTTCATCTTTTGATCATTTTTCATGTACTCGTACTTGGTCACTCCATGAAGTTTCTTGAACAAATCAATGTCGGGATCAACCACTGCTTCCTTGAAGTTCATCCTAGAAAGAAATCAAAACTTAGACCACGGGAATAAAATAATATCAAGAGTTATTTGCTAATTCACATAATTAATTAGTTAAAATCAACACATGATTTTCTATTTTAATATTATAACAATTCATAATAAAATTTAATATTCAAGATTTCTCTTCTCACTATCGTGTATACATAATCTTTTTACTTAGATAAATCTTCTATATATAGACATTTGGAATAGTTTATTTTAGTTTATCTCATTTACAACATAATGATTTATGTTAAATGTTTTAGCAAACTTATAAAAGTATCTTATAATCTATAAGCTCTATTCAGTTTATTTTTATAAGATCTCTTACGTAACTTATTGTTGTAAGCTATTTTTAGCTTCCACACATTTTATCCTTATCCTCTCCTCCAGAAATTAAATAGTTTATTTATACTTAAGTTTTCATATCATAAACACACTTAAACTGATTATTCAAGCGCTCCTAGCTAGATATTATATATGTAGAGGAACTAAAATTACTTACCAAATTTGTAACAGTGCAGGATAACAGAGAAATGTAGTGAAAGAAGCCAAGTAGCCCCTACTTTCATCGGGGACTAAGTATTTTCCAACTTGTGTGAGCCCATAAACCCTCTCTGTGCTACCATGCTCGTTGGTGCGAGTGGAACTGGTAAGAAGGGAATAACTGGCAAGCAGACGCAACATGCGGTCAAGCCTATTAGGCAAGTCCGCGTGTTGCGTTTGCGGTGGCAGCTTAGCAGCAATTTCTGATGGTGACACAAATGCGCCAGGTGGGGTTGCCTTTGCTATGATCTCAAACAAGTTGAGATCAATAGCAGCATTGAGAACTGCTGGATACACCAGATTAGTGCTAAGCACCATTGCAGATAAGCAAGCACTGTCCTCTGATTGTTCAGAAGAAGTGTTTAACAAGTTATCCTTAGTGGAATAGGAATCTCCCATATTTGCTTCTTTAATTAGCTCTAGCTAGTGGAATTAATTTCTTTTCTTTCTTTGGCTAATGTTGTGTTAATTAGCTTGCTTGTTGTGTATCTCTTACGTGCTCTTTTTATAGGCAAAAAACATGCCTCTAAGATGTTGTGCTTCTTTGGTTTACCATCTTAGGAACAGGGACGTTCACCTACTCCTTTTGAACTTATTTTTATTTTTTAATTCTTCATGGTTGAGTTGTAAGTGGCATCTTAGCAAGTTGTAACCAGTGAAAGGCTTGGTTTCCTTTGATTTTGATTTTTTTTATTTATATAATGTGCAAGTCATGTTCTTATAATACAAGGCTAGTTGAGTTATAAAATCCTTCCAGTTTGAATAATTTTAATTAATGATGAAAAGTCCAGGTTAACTTAATATTATCATTTTATTGAAATAGTAATGGCATGCATTAGCACCCTATCAATGTTGTTGCTTTCATTCAATTTAAATATTAAAGACAACGGTGTGATTATTTTATGTCTTAAATATGTTTTTTTTTGTCCCCGGCAGTGTAATTATTTTATGTCTTAAATATGTTCTTTTATCCCCGCATACAACGGTTTTTGTTTTTTATCTCTACGATATAGAAATTTTTAATTTTGATTCTTAGTGTTTCGTTTTAGCTCCTGTAATATTTTTTGTTTGTTTGATTCTAGTCCTTGAAATATGGACTATATAAAGGCTAATTCCAAAAAAAATTATAATATTACAAGGATGAAAAGCCAAAAAAAAATTGCAGAGACCAAAAACAAAGTTAAGGAAATTAATTGCAGAGATAAAAAACAAAAACCATAATATTTGCAGGGACGAAAAACATATTTATGCCTTAATTTATTTTAAAATGACAGATAAATTATTTGGGGTGCGGTTGTTTGGTGTTTATGGTTGTTGCGCAATAGAATCCTATTTCAGGGCGGGAAGATGGTCTTGTTGGGGTTGGTTTATTGCAAAGAAAGAGAGAAAGTTATTTTGGGTTTATTTTAGATTGGGTTTATTTTGATTGGTGCGTTAACCCATTGAGTTATTTTGCACCCTTTTTGTAAAGCAAAATATTGATGTAGCGGGTTGAAGTACCCCTTATACTCCTTTTTAATATATCTTTTGTCTATTAAAAAAATGACAGATACATTGAAATATAAAATACATTATATTTTTATTTTAACCCAAATATATTTGGAGAGGAGAAGAAAGTTGGTTCTTCCCTCCCGAATGAGCTGCATATTTGAGATTTCTTTAATTTCGTGCACCATTTTATTTAATTCTAAATTTTAATCCATTCCTATAACTACTTATGATTCCGTGGGTGCTAACAGGTGTACTGATTTCGTTATATCATTAGTCAAAGAAGCAAAAGGGCCAACAAAAAATAAAAGATTACATTTGAATTTGTCAAAACAAATATTTTAAGCACAATAACACAGCAAAGTCAAAGAAAACTAGAAGGGCGCGCGATACATATATTTTGATTCTTTGTTGGTATGGCTTTTTTTAGCTATTTTTTACGGGGAATTATAAAAGTGTTTCTGGCCCTTACTAAGAAAATGAAAATTTATTAAAAGTATTTAATAAATATTTATTTTATTCTGGCCCTTACTAATAAAATTTATTTTATTCTTATTTTTTCTATAAGACAAATACTGATGAATATCCAACGACATTATTAATATATTATATATACTGTCAAAAAAATATTAATATATTATATATTGTACTTTTTAATAAATACTCCTTTTGTTCCTTTTTAAGTCTTTTTTTTTTACAAACTTCCTTTTTAAGTCTTGTTTTATATAAAAAAGAGTTTCGATTTATCTATAGTTTTATACATTAAAAATAATATGAATTACTATTTTATCAATTACATTTTTATTTTCAATTAATTGGAGAAAAAACGAATAAATGAGTGAAAAATAACGTATTAAAATGATGTAGGGTATATTAAAAAAGTTTAAAAACAAATTAAATTTAAATTAGAGTATCTTTTTTATTTCTTGATTGGTGAACCATCACTTTAAACCACACTTAAAATTAAACGGAGAAAATCTGATTTCTTCATTAATGTGACGACGAGTGTCATTAAAAATAAATATAATTTTATGGATGTATTGTATATGGATCCATTATAAAATTGTTAACGGGAAGATTGAATGAGTTTTTATTAAATGGATTATGGATAGATTGAATTTTTTAATAAAGTTTTTATGGACCATAAATGGATAAATAGATTGTTTTTAATCCAAACAAAAATTTATATAATCCATCTATTTGTCACCCCTAATGTCTGGGGCATGACACTCATCGTGAATTTCACTTTTTAAGTAAATATTTAGAACTTAGATGTAATAAATTTTTTGACAAAAAGTATTAGTTCTGACCTCAAGTTCACTACACTGTTTTTTGAGGTATTGTCCGTTTTGGTCCACATGTGGGCCTTTACGATTTTGTCTTTAAAAAACGCTTTGGTGGGTTGAGGGAAATAAATGTTTATAACCTATCTTTAGTATCGATTCTCAAGCAGTGTAGAACTTTTGGTGTATCGGAACATTATCTAATAATGTATGAAACGTGTTTTTGACTAATACTTTTTTACTGAAAGTCTGAAACACATGTATTAATTGAACCAGTCAAAAAAAAAAGACACATATATTGAACGTTGCTTTTTTCCATTATTTTTTTATTTATCTCTTTATATATTTGTCAAAAAAATAATAATAGATACGCTATTCTTGTGTAATTTTGGGTGTGGGGTAGAGTGGGGGGTTGGTTTTGAATGGTTCAAAAAAAAAAGATCTTCCTTGAGGCGGATTCAACAAAATTGATGAATACATTTTACTTTTATCGTAGTGAAACCGTCTTCAAGAATTGTGTTTGCTGTTTGATTTAGGACTCTTGTTCCCTTGACTAGTTGGTCAGTGGTCATGGTTAATTAGCACGGAGTTTCTCTTATTTGGTGTACGTCTAGCTTTTTTTAGGGATATAAGATTTTTAGTTTAGAAGAAGGGTTGATAATTCTGCCTACCTCAATAAAAATAAGCTCCGCGTAATTTAAAAAAAAAATAAACTAATGGCGGCAATTTGAGTAGACTAAAGGCTCGTCTACAATAAATTAAAGAAAAATGATAAACCAACGCCACTTTTGCGACACCTACGGTGGACACCGTATTTTCGTATGGTCCATACGGTACGGATTCATACGGAATCCGTACTTTTTTTTTATAGAAATAGATTTTTTTAACTGGTTAACACAGTTTATGTAAGTGGTTAACGCATTTCATGTAAGTGGTTAACGCAGTTCACTAACGGTTAATAGACACATATTTTTTTAACTGGTTAACACAGTTCATGTAAATGGTTAACGTAGTCCACTAACTGGTTAATACAGATATAGATTTTTTTAACTGGTTAACGCAGTTTATGTAAGTGGTTAACGCAGTTCACTAACTGGTTAACGATTACTGTGTCTATTAACCAGATAGTGGACTGCGTTAACCACTTACATGAACTGTGTTAACCATTTACATGAACTGCGTTAACCAGTTAAAAATATGTATTAACCAGTCAATGGACTACGTTAACCACTTACAAAAATCTGGAAAAAAAAAAGTATCCGTATGAATGTCCGTACGGTTCCGTACATATCCGTATCATACAGACATACGGTGTCGGCATACAGTGGCTGGAAATGTGGTGTCCATTTATCATAACTCTAAATTAAATTTGGCCAGCATTATGTAAGCTGCATTTCATACACCACTGGAGACCATTGAATAGATGAGTTAGACCATTGAATAATACTACCACTGATTATATTATTAATTACTACTACTAGTAATAGTTAGCCCATTGATGAAGTTACCGACAGCGAGTCAGTGATAACATCGGCAATTAGCGATATACACAACCAGCTAGATTAATGACGGCTTGACTAACCATATTATTATGAATGAGAATGACATAGCCATATGCGCAGTGGAATGGACTAGTTTTTTCTTTAAAAAAGTTTGCATGGTTGTTTTGTCAACTACTAAATATTTTTTTTTTGGGTGACTATCAACTAATAAATATTTTGTATAAGTATAACAAACATACTATAAAAATTGCATTGCATCACTCAATGGGGTTTTTTTTAATACAGCAAAGCAATATACATATAGCACTAAAAGAAGAGGGATACTGGTGAGAACATGAAATTATGCCTTATAAAATATAAAAATACAAACAATGTAACAACAATTTTATAAATATATACTACAATGTATTAATAAATGTAAAACAAAAAACACAAGAGGAAAATCAAGAGCCAACGGCATCTAAGTCTGAGCATTGCCGGCATCATCATTCTCTGAATAATCCAAAGGGTGAACACTATTGGGAATGCGAATGGTCCTGCAAAACTATAGTTGTTGCAAAGTTAGAATATTCGTCTCTTTCAACTGCTGCACACACCCCTCATGTTCAATAGTTTCCATAACCTGACGTGCTACCTCCTTAACCCACTGAAGTCATATTCTCTCTGGTCTTGAATATAATAAAAAAAATTAAATTTGGTGGTCTAAAATATACCCCCTCTAGACTTAATTATAAGCAAAATTGCGTCTCTATTTTTGTCGTTTAGTGTTAGCGATGCCAAATTTGGAGACCAATTTCTTTTTTCCTATCTCTAATTTTTGTCGCTATTATAGTAGTGTTTAATATTGACGGCTTTGCCCGTCGGTAACTTTTAATCGTTACAAGTTTACTGACTGGCATGACTGTTGTAAACATTATACTTTAATTCACTGACAGTAGTCTGTTGGTAAAGTTGCAACGGTAAAAAGTTACTAACGGTTAGCCCATCGCAAATTATTACACTTTTGTACCGACGAGTTATGCCGTCGGAAAGTTAAAAATAGTCATCGATGTGTGTTAATTAGGTGGAGATCATGTACAACCTGCCCCCATTTTGTAGAACTCTCTCTCTCTCTCTCTCTCTCTCTCTTTCAAAGCTCCACTTGGAAGTATATCTCTCTCTCACTCACTCAAAGCTCTGTCGGAACCCCTCTCTCTCTCTCTCACACACACACAAAGCTCCTAATCTCTCAAAGCAATATCGTCTGCCTTCATCTTCACCGCAAGCACACAGAGGCTGAACTAGAAGCTCCATCGTGCCTGGAAGAAGTGGTCACCACGATCCAGAAGTGTGCCACTGTGCCCCTAACGCTTGTAGAAGCTCCCACCATCACGCACAGCCCCCAAACACTACTGCTTTCGACGCTGCCAACCGAACGTGACACTGTCGCTGCGAGGTTGGTTCCTTATTGTAGCAACCGAAAAATCCGGAGGGATTTATTCGAGTTTAATGGAGCCGCCACCAATAATTTATTTCGTAGGGAAAATATTGAAAAAAAAACCTTTATCGAAGAAAATGGTCATTGAGACCAGATTTGGGTTCGGGAGTCGATTATGTGTAGGGAATGTATTAGCACCCTACGGCATCCTTTCGGAAAAGGTTACCTCTAATTAATTGTGCAAAATTTATTAACTTCTAAAAAAAATATTTATTTTCCTTTTATTAAAAAAATACAAGAGTTAACAAAGATAAAAAAGATGACTTAATAAAAGTTGTTTATTTTTGCGCTTGACAGGAGTGTGCTCTTGCTCTACATATCTCCGGGTGCAGTAGAGAAATCAAAGGCTACGTAGGTCTTGGGTAGAAAATGGTTGCGTGTTGATTGATTTTAATTATATATTTTATTATAAGGTAGGTTTTCATAGGGACCAAACAAGAAGCAATCAAGAGTGGTCCTCACTAACAACCCATTTTTGTTTAGAAAATTAACGGTGTTCGTAATGATCAAATGGGAAGCAATCTCGAGTGATCATTACTAGTAAAAAAAATAACTTGATTTTATTTTTATAAAGAAGATAGGTTTTCATGGGGACCAAACAAGAAGCAATCAAGAGTGGTCCTCACTAATAACCCATTTTTGTTTAGAAAATTAACGTTCGTAATGATCAAACGGGAAGCAATCTCGAGTGATCATTACTAGTAATTAATCTTCGTAATTTTAATATGTGATTTTTCAAGAAAAATATGGTCTCAAACTATGTATTTGAAATTGAAATTTAGTTGGGTAAAATTGTCCTAGTTTGACTAGTAGAAAAATGTGTTCATGTTCATTAAATAAATAATAGAAAAAACAAATGGGCTAAAGCCCAATATTTAACAAAAGAAGGCTAACTACAGAAAGGGGGGGTTGGCAAATAAAAAAAAATAAAAAAAGGGAGGGGGAGTTAAGTGGGCTGAAGGACAACAATGAAAAAAAAAAGGAAAAGGGGAAGGGGAGGCGTAAAAAAAATGAAATGGGCTGAAGCCCACCCAAATGAAAAATAAATGTAAAAAAAGAGATTAAAAAAAATAATAAAATAAAATAAAGGGGGAGGGGAGCTGCATTTGGGTTTCATATTGGGAACCCTAGAATTGAGAAGCTGTGTAGTGACAGGAGGGAGGAAGAAAAGGAAAACGCGCAAGGGGGGAAGAGGCGAGGTGACGAGAGAGGAGAAGGAGAGGGAAGGGGCGGCGATCACCCTGGCTGCGTGCGGTTGCGAGTCCAGCCGAGTATGGGGCGGGGCGTCGCGTGGAGAGAAAAGGGACGCGACCGGCGCCGAGAGAGAGAGAGGCGGCCGTCGTACGCCATCCTTGACCGCGCGCGGCCGCGAGCGAGAGTTCCGGGACGAGAGAGGGAAACGAGCAGGGAGGGGGCATGATCGGCGAGTTCCGTCCTTGCCGTGACTGTGAATGGCAGCGGCGAAGCTGGGAGACAAGAATGGAGAGAGACGTGAGGAGAGATCGAGAGATAGAGGATGGTGGTGCGCAGCCAGATGGAGGAAGCGAACCAGAGAGGGAGGTCGCAAACCGAGACGCGGGCGGCGGTCCCAGCGTGGCGACGAAGGGCGGTTCGTGGTGGTGCCCGTGACGACGAAGCAACGTGTACAGGTTCCAGAAACTCTCTTCTTCTCTTATTTATTTTCATTTCTGATTCTACTAACAATCCCCTCCTCCATTTTGTTTTCCTATTTTTGTTACTCATCCTTTTTCTGATCATGCCTTGGTTTATTTACTACTGTTTCGTTTGATCCTAGAAAAATCTTATTAACAGGCTATGGCAACAAAACTCATTTACAGCATTCTGAGATCAAAATCGAGGCACAAGAATGTTTGATGGACCTACCTGGATTCCAAGGTGTGTAGAGTGGGTGTGATTGCAGTAGAAGGTAATGACACAAACCCCTTCTCCTCTGCTACTGCCTCGTTCCTTTCTTAATTCACTGCTTTGCTTCTTCCTTTCTTCTTCTTTTTCAACCGTGGACTCTCCTTCTTTCAGTGTTTGAATTTTGTGAATTAGGACCCCAATGTGGAGTCTCTAAATCTTTGTTTTAGTGGTGAAAACTCTCAGCCAATTCCCCCTCTCCAAAAATCTGTGTTGTTCCCCCTTCCCTTGTTATTTTGTTGTTGTATTTATAGGAGCAATTGGTGGTGCAGGTGGAATGCTTGGAGCAGGGGAAAATTGCTGGATGGAGATTTCAGAGGATGCAGGATGGTGCCTGCAAAACTGCCTGGTCTTGGCAAAAAAGGAAACAGGCTAGGAGCATGGAGAAAGGCACACTGACCTCACCCTCAAAATGTCTTTGTTGTTGTTGCTGTTGTTGGTTGCTGGTTGCTAGCAGGATGCCATGTGCATCCATGCTTTGTTTTTTTTTTTTTTTTGCTTTTGACTATTTACCAAATTTTGTAATTTTTGTTTGTCATTCATTCTGATTTGGTAAATGGACTTGTAAATGGACTTTGGCTTGTATTTTGGACTTATGCTGGAATTTGTTTCGTACTTTTTGCAATTTTTGGGCATGTAATGGACTGTTGATTTAAATTTTGGGCTTGTGTTTGTGATGGTAATTTGTAACAAAAAGGCCAGCTATTTGTACCTCTTTTTTTATTGCAATTGGGCTGAAATTGGCCCAAAGAATTAACACAAAAATGAATCCAAAATTTGTTGCTAAGAATAAAGTAAAAACAAAAATAAAAATAAATTACAAGAGGTAGGTGGACAAAATTGGGGTGTAACACTTATGAGCCTCCATTGTGCCATTCATTGATGTTGAAATTTGATTCTATGATTACATGCTGAAATTATGATTGTAATTGTGCATGATTAGGGGTTAGTATTTCGTTGAAATTTTGTATGAATAAGGACTGAATTGTGACTAAAATTTGATTATATGAATAGGGAAGGAACTTGTGCAGTTGAAATTTTGTATAAAAAGTGGAACTGGAATTTACATTTGAAATTATGCATGATTAGGGTCCTTGTTGTATGATTAGGGACTTGAGAAACTTTTATTCTCAACTTGTTGAAATTAATTTTGGTTGTGTGTAATTAAGATTGAAATTTTGATTGTGTGACATTGTGACTGAAATTTTGATTGTGTGTAATCGGGACTGAACTTTACGATAGAAATTATGCATGATTAGGGAATGAAGTTTTGTTATGAACTTGGTGTGTGTTCGCTATTGTTATTGTTATTTCTAATGTCATCTCAGTTTGGTCGTGTCGACGAGTTCACGAGTTTTCAAGTTTAATTATTAGTCGTGTCAATAGGTCCATGAGTTTTCAAGTTTATTATTGATGTGTTTATGATCTATGATATATATGATAGTAAACATGAATGTGCAATAAGGAGTTGATTTGAAGTATTTATTACCTTTGCATTTTTTTTTCCTAGGCTAGGTATTAATATCGGAGAAAATCATAGATTCCCGTTTAAGGTTCAATAATTATTAAGCGCGTGTACTATTTTTTGGTACCGCTCATTGTATATTGAACCTTGAATTATCCAAGTGGGACAGTTTGAGGAAAAACTTTTTCTTTACTCGATAATAGTTATTGTTTATTTCTCATGACTTATACTTGATGAAATTTCGTTGTGATCTATTTCCTTTTGTTTCTCTAGATGCATATTTGATTGTGGTATTCATAACCGCGATCATTTCGTGTACATAGAAACCAAAGGAAAATGTTGATGAAATTTTGTCAAATTATAAGACGTAAGAATTAAGAAATGACTATTATATGAATTCCATTGTAAATAATCTAATATACTAATTATTTTTAGGAAACCTCAGTTCGAGATTCGCTTCAAATTCTATGACAGAGTTTACCATCTTTAAAACTTTTTCGATTGCTATTAAACCTCCTAAGGCACCTTTGATTAAAGAAGTTTGTTGGTCTCCTTCTCTTTACAATTGGGTAAAATGTAATACTGATGAGCTGCCAGGGGATCTCCAGGTTTTGCAGCCAGTGGTGGGATTTTTAGAGATTCTAGCTAGTGGAGCTACAATGGGGTGCTTTGTTTTAAATATGGCTAACACTTATGCATTACATGATGAGCTTATTGGAGTAATGACTGCTATTGAAATTGCTTTCCAAAAAGGATGACATAAGCTTTGGTTGGAGTGTGATTCTCAACTTGTCATTCTCGCCTTTAAATCAATCTCGATTGTTCCTTAGAAGCTTAGAGTTAGATGGCAAAATTGCTTATACTTTATTAGTAGAATGTCTTTTATTTCACTACAAGAAAAAGCGGGCATACCAACGGCCTATTACCGACGGCCACTGCCCGTCGCCAAAAAACTGCCTTTTTCGACGGCTATAACCATCGGTAAATCTCGCCCGACGTACACTGAACGTTACCGACGATGAAGGCCGTTGGTATTCCCGCTTCTGTTTTTTCAACATTTTTAGATTCCCGCTATTTTTCAAAACCGACGGCCTTGACCGTCGGTAAGCTTGACGGTCAATTGACTATTGAGATTACCGACGGGATAGGGCCGTCGATATTTGAACTTGGTCGTCGGTAACGCTGAGTCAGTTTACCGACGGGTTTTGGTCGTCGGTAACTTAAATGCGACCGTCAGTAACGTCCGAATACAACCAAATGATGAGCCCTTCTCCCCCATTCCCAGTTTTTCTCTCATCTCTTCTCTTCTCTCCTCTCTCTCTTCCGTCCTCCCTCTCTCCTAGCAGCGCCGCCGCCACCACCACGTCCTCCACCACGTTTGTCTCTCTCTCACTGAAGTTGGCCCTCATGACTGCCACCTCCACCACTGCTTCTTCTTGACAAACCACGAAGGAACCATTTTGTGCAAAATCTTCGTCACTTCCTCGCTTTCTCGTATGCCCATTTTGTTGCTTCGAGTTCTTCAGAGATTGAAGCATCATCGCATAGAACCAACGGCGGCGGAAGCCACCGATCCTTTTCTCTCGTATACTTCAAAAATTGTAAGTCTTCACTTTCTTCTTGTTCAATTTGTTGTAAAAGGAAAAATTGTTGGTGAATGGGTACTGATTTATCATTTGGATTCAACTTATTAGGTATGTGTTCATTTGCAGAGTTTCTGAATTCCATATATTTTTCTGTTGTTCTGTGGTGGTATAGACATTTAGTCAGTTCTTTATGGATTTGTTAATGTTCTGAACTTTTGTTGATGGATTTGCTAATCTTTGAGTTTTTGGTTACTTCGGTAGAATATGTTATGATGTGATTTTTGTTTTATTTTGGGGTTTTCTGATATAGGTGAGAAGTGAGGGAGGGGTTTTCTGATTTAGGTGAGAAGTGAGGGAGGATTTGAGAGCTTACCTCGGTGATACAGAAGAGGTTCAAGTTTCCTAGGATTAGAGGTCTTTGTGCTATTGCTGACACTGAGTCTCTCTGTGACAAGCTCCTTGTTGTACGCAGGTATATTCAGAGGCTTTAAGTTACTCATTTACCTGTGTAAAATGAATCTTATAGTGCTATATATTGTTGCGCTGAGAATGTGAGTTTTCGCAGGTTCTCCTTTTGTATTTAGATTGATAGCCATGAGTAGCATACATACAATCACCAATGCACTAACTTTGTTCAAAATGATTTGATAAGTAGTTTGGTAATGTGAATGTTTGTTGACTTGGTGAATGTGCTTGGTTTATCTTTTTCACTATTAGGGAAAAGATCAATATGTATTAGATAATGTGAAATAGTGGTAAATTAGATAAGATTATCGATATGTATTACAAATCAGTATTGTGACAACCACCCTAAAATTTAAAATAGAGCCGCCACCAATATTTTATTTTTATAGGAAACATTGGAAAACCTATTTTTTGAATATTTTTGGATTTAATGAAAAAAGAAGGTCTTTGGACCAGATTTGGATTCGGGAGTTGGTTACGCATAGGGAAGGTATTAGCACCCCTAAAACGCCCATTTACAATGGTACCCCTTGATTATTTGGAAAAGATGTTTGCCTAAAATTGATTCCCATTTTGTTTTTATTATCATTAACCCTTATGAGAAAAAAAAAGTAAAAAAATAAATATTTATTTTTGTATATGTTTATTATTATTTATGTCTAAAAACTAATTTATGAAAAAAATAAGAGAAGTACTTTATTATAGAAAAAAGCTTTTATTTCTATTTATTATTATTCCATCCTTTTAATAAAACAGAAAGAAAATATGAGCTTTAGAAAATGAATCTAATTTACTTTAGAAATATAACTTTGTTCATTTTGGAGAAGGGACATGTAAATAAATAGGAGAAGTTCCAAGAGCCTCTTATTTGCTTTTATACCCTTGTTTATCTTTATTTCTGATTACAAAATAAAAAAAATGAAAATTGCGAATGAGTCCTTTGCTTGGGTTTGGCCCCGTTGGAAGACCAATCCTAAAACATGATTATATAGAACGGCAAAAAACTTATTTTTTTGTATCTATGCCCCTGTTAATTATATTTGCAAATTAATCCTTATTTAGGGTTTGGCCCCATTGGAAGGCCAAACCCTAAACCTAATTAGGATCCAAACCGTGAGCACTGACACCACCAACAACAACAACAACAATCACGCTAACAACAGCAATGACAATAGCAGTAAAATGACAATAACAGCAACAACAACAGCTTAAACAATCATAAAAATAACAGAATGGAAGTAAGAAGATATGGAAATTGATTAAGCCCTTGTTACATAATCATATTCAGAAGAGACAAGGAAAAAAGATGAAACCTGGGACTTTAAACTTCTTACAGAAACAAAACGAAGGGGATCTAGAGGAAAACCCTAAGACTAATAGTGTTTTTTTTGTGGGTGGGTTACGCTCACAAATTCTCCTTTCTCCTTCTCGTTTCTGTCTTTTTTGTTGTTTCCTCCCCCTTGCTCTCTATCTCCAGGGTTCAGTTTTGCTCTCTGTCTCTCTTGGGTCCTCTCAGGTTCGGTCCTTGTCTTCTGCATCTTTCCTCCCCTTTTATAGCCTCTTTGTTCCTCTTTAAGACCTGCAAATCAAAGGGGAAAGAGAATCAGTGTTGATTTTTAAAAAAAATAATAAAAGGAAAAAAAGCAGAAACTTCCCTTTTTGGAGATATGGATCTCTGATTGAGAGATTTGAGGATAGATTGAGGCCGCGGCCTAGGGTTAGGGTTAGGGAGATGAGGATGAAGAAGGTAAGGATGAGGGGGGAAGCTGCGGCGGAGGTGAGGGTGAGAAGCGTGTTTTTAGGGTTGTGAAGATTAGGATGAGGAAATGGTAGAAGAGAACGCGAGAATGGCGGAGGAGAATCAGGGATATGGAAGTTAGGGTTTTGGTGAGGAAGAAGGGAAGGACGAGGGGTTGAGGAGAGGGGCGCCGCGGGGACGACGAGGGAAGGTTCGAGAGAGAGGGAGGGAACGCTGCGTATGAGAATGAGGGTGTTGATGTTATTAGGGTTTGGAAGGAGGGGAAGGTATTTTAGGTTGAAACGGGTTGGGCTGGTTGGGCCACGCAGGTTTACTTGGCTGCGTGGTTGAAGAGGGATTGGGATGCGTGGAAGGAAAAAAAAAAGGTGTGCACGCAGAAAGAAAGGGGAGGTGCGCGAAGTAGGCTGAAGGCATGAGGGGATAAAGGGGCGTGAAAATGAAAAAGAAGGGGTGTGCGGAGGAATGGCTAAATGGGCTGTTGCCTGCTTGGGCTGGATCCAGCTTTGTTTATTGCTATTTGCACCATCTAATTTTATTTTTTACACACCCCTACTCAAATAAAAAAAAATCCCATTTTCCTTATCCATTCTTTTCTTCTCTTTTTTAATCTTTTTATTATAAAACCTAAAATATTATTTATATTTATTACTACTACTACTAATTAAAATAAAAATTAAAAAGGCCGGACAAAATTAGGGTACTACAGCTGCCCCTCCTTAATTATATTTTACTCGAAGGTCTTCGTGCATTCGTTGTAAAGATAATTAAGGACAAAGGACACCAATTTTGTCCAAAACAAAAAGATTTGAGAACGCGGGATTGGCTCCCGACTTTGATTGGAGATTCCAGGTCGGTTTCTGGTGAATTTCCGGTAAGGCGTAGGCTTGGTTCCTAACCCTTATAAAATTGGTGAGAGATTCTAGGTTCGAGTCCTAGTGAATTCTCGGTAAGGCCTAGTTATGACTAGCTCTTACAAAATTGGTTGGAGATTCCAGGTTTGGTTTCCTGGTGAACTCCTAGTAAGGCATAGTTATGACTAGCTCTTACTAAATTGGTTGGAGATTCCAGGTTCGGTTTCCTGGTGAATTTCCAGTAAGGCGTAGGTATGACTAGCTCTTACAAAATTGGTGGGAGATTTCAGGTTCGGTTTCCTGGTGAATTTCCGGTAAGGCGTAGGCTTGGTTCCTAGCTCTTACAAAATTGGTTTTGACTACTTCTCTACTTAGGGAAGGTCTGGGGTGTGAGCTTCTACGTCACTCAACACGAGTTCGGGTCAGACCCCCAGCAAAAGCGAAATGAGTTTCTGACTCGTGGTTGATTTTAGTAATACAAGTAATGACTCTTTGAATAATGCAAGCGCTATTTCCTTGTATTGATCATGCATGAATGCAGCGAATGTCATGTTATGCATGAATGTTGCGTTATTATGGGGGAGCGTTGTATTTCCGACGCCTTTCCAAACCCTTCTTGATAATTAGCCAGAGGTCCTTTCTATTGGCGACTTCGGAGCTAGTCAGCTTGGCCCTTTGTAATGTGCACGGCGCTGATGATTCTGCATTTTGGTGGTACGTCCTGCTAAATTTCTCTCTTTGACGGGAAGATGCTAGATCCCCTGGATCCTTTCAGAATTTTCAGTAGTTATGAAATGCTTTTATGTTTTGATCTGCACATGTTTATTTTTAGCATGAATTTCTTTTAGAAAGAAAACGCAGGTTGATAAAATCCCAAGTTGAGTTCAGGAGAGATAGGAATAAGCATCCTATTGTGCCAATAGCATTTAATAGGCGATATGGATAAGAATGAATTTCCATTATCATGGGGAAATATTACAAGTAGGACAAATTTGTTTCTGCTAGATAGGAACTGGTAAGCAAAGTTAAATCCGCTAATAATCCTTTTGAAAACAAATTGTCCGCTTCTTCCGCGATCCAGACCACTCGGCCTTCTTGATCACCCCAAAAATTGCATTTGTTACGCTCTTTTTGTTTTGCTCCTGTGGGTCAGGTTCTAGCTCTGACTACCCTTGATGTATTTGGCTTGGATTTTGCTTAGGCCACTCTTTGCGAGTTTTCGACCTAGAAAGTTACCCTAAATCGCCTTTGCAGGTTTTCAATTTAGCATTTTTATTGGACCCTACCTTTTGCCTAGGTCGCCCTTTCGGGTTTTCGACCTACCGGGTCGCTCTAATTTTTGCCTAGGTCGCCCTTTCGGGTTTTCAACCTAGCGAGCTCTTTTTTGTTTTTTGTTTTTTTTTGTTTTAGCTGTGGGGCGTCATCCTAGACATAGTACTTTTTGACCGCATCTGAATTCACCGGTAGCGGTAGATCATGTCCCTCCATATCTGCGAGGATGAGGCTTCCTCCTGAGAATGTCTTTTTCACCACATATGGACCTTCGTAATTTGGGGTCCATTTTCCGCGTTGGTCTTTCTGAATAGGTAGAATCTTTTTCAAAACCAATTCCCCTTCTGTAAATTCTCGATGATGCACCTTCTTTTCATATGCTCTTTTGAGCCTCTTTTGATATAATTGTCCGTGACATATTGCCTCCAACCTTTTCCCTTCGATGAGATTCAGTTGGTCATAACGAGTCTGGACCCATTCGGCTTCTTCGAGCTTGGTTTCCATGACTACCCTTAGAGAAGGGATCTCTACTTCTATGGGTAATACTGCTTCCATTCCGTATACTAGGGAGAACGGAGTTGCCCCTGTGGAAGTGCGTACGGAAGTTCGGTATCCGTGTAAAGCAAAAGGGAGCATCTCATGCCAATCCTTGTAAGTTAACACCATTTTTTGGATAATCTTTTTGATATTCTTGTTGGCTGCTTCTACTGCCCCATTCATCTTAGGGCGATAAGGGGAAGAATTGTGGTGCTGGATTTTGAAGTCATCACACAATTCTTTCATCATTTTATTGTTCAGGTTGGTCCCATTGTCTGTGATGATCTTCCTTGGCAAGCCATACCGACAAATTATTTCCTTCTTGATGAATTTGACGACTACATTGCGAGTCACATTGGCATAGGAGATTGCTTCGACCCATTTCGTGAAGTAATCAATGGCCACGAGGATGAAGCGGTGTCCATTAGAGGCTTTCGGCTCAATCATTCCTATGACATCCAAACCCCACATGGAAAATGGCCAGGGTGCACTGAGGACGTTTAAGGAAGTTGGAGGCACATGAATATTATCAGCATAAGTCTGACACTTATGACATTTCCTCACATGTTTGATGCAATCACCTTCCATTGAAAGCCAATAATATCCCGCTCACGAGAATCTTTTTAGCCATTGCGTACCCATTGGCATGGGTCCCGAAGGAACCTTCGTGGACGTCATCGATAATTCGTCTTGCTTCTGCGGAATCTACGCACTGGAGGAGTACCATGTCGTGATTTCTTTTGTAGAGTACGTCACCATTCAGAAAGAAACTCATAGCGAGCCTCCTCAAAGTTCTTTTGTCATTTTCTGAGGCGCCCAAAGGATATTCTTTGTTCTTGAGGTAGCATTTAATGTCGTGGTACCATGGCTTTCCATCTGGTTCGTCCTCTATCAACTGGCAATAAGCGGGGCTTGCACGGCTCTCCATCATGATGAGAGGCATTTCTTTATCACTGTTTATCCGGAACATGGATGACAATGTGGCTAGTGCATCGGCTAACTGATTACTCTCTCGCGGAATATGTTGGAAGGTGATTCTGTCAAATGATTCGACGAGTCCCTGGATGTACCTGTAGTAAGGGATTAATTTGGAATCTCGAGTTTCCCATTCTCCATTTAACTGGTTGATAACCAGGACGAAATCCCTGTAGACCTTCAGAGCCTTGACTTTAGTTTCTACGGCAACCCGGATTCCCATGACACAAGCCTCATACTCTGCGATATTATTGGTGCAATTGAAACATAGGCGTGCAGTAACAGGGATGTGCAGGTTTTCTGGAGAAATCAGTATTGCCCGATTAGTGCCCCAGCGTTTGAGGCTCCATCAAACATCATTGTCCACTCCTCGCCTCTTGATTCTTCTTTTTCAGCAGACATTATATTCTCATCGGGAAATTCATAGGGGACTGGTGAATGGTTGTCCATGGGTTGATGGGCTAAGTATTCAGCGCACTACCTTTGACAGCCTTTTGAGAGACATACTGAATATCATATTCGGATAATAGCATTTGCCACCGAGAAATTCTTCCGGTGAGAGCAGGCTTCTCAAATACATACTTGATCGGATCCATTTTTGACACCAACCAAGTCGTATGAGAAAGCATGTACTGTCTTAGACGGTGGGCGGCCCAAGCAAGGGCGCAACAAGTACGTTCCACACCGAGTAATTAGCTTCATAACTTGCAAACTTCTTACTTAAGTAGTAAATGGCATGTTCTTTTTTACCAGTCTCGTCATGCTGACCAAGCACACATCCCATAAACCCGGTGTAATCTTGTCCAAGTAGAGAATCGAGTCCGCTCGGCTGGAGGTACTAACACGGGAGGCTCCTGCAAGTACTGTTTGATTTTATCGAAAGCCTCTTGGCACTTATCATTCCATTCCACAGCTTGGTCTTTGCGTAACAACTTGAAAATCGGCTCACAAGTGTCAGTGAGTTGTGATATAAACCGAGAGATATAATTCAGGCTTCCTAGGAAACCGCGAACTTCCTTTTCTGTACGAGGAGCTAGAATTTCTAAAATGGTTTTTACTTTTTCTGGGTCCACTTCGATTCCTTTCTGACTTACGATGAATCCCAACAATCTTCCTGACTTGACACCGAAGTTACATTTGGCGGGGTTGAGCCTTAAACGGAACTTTCTCAATCGCTCAAAGAGTTTCCGCAGATTGGTTATATGACCCTCTTCAGTTTGCGACTTAGCGATCATGTCGTCCACGTAGACTTCTATCTCCTTGTGTATCATATCATGGAACAAAGTCACCATTGCCCTTTGATAGGTTGCCCCGGCATTTTTTAACCCGAAAGGCATCACTTTGTAGCAAAAGGTGCCCCAAGCTGTGATGAACGTGGTCTTTTCCATGTCCTCCCTGGCCATTTTTATCTAATTATACCCGGAGAAACCATCCATGAAAGAGAAAAAGGCGTGATGAGCCGTGTTATCTACTAGGACATCGATATGTGGCAAGGGAAAATCGTCTTTGGGACTCGCTCTATTAAGGTCCCGGTAGTCAACACACATTCGAACTTTTCCACCTTTCTTCGGAACAGGGACGATATTAGCAACCCATTGGGGATACTTGGCCACGGCTAGAAACCCAGCGTAAAATTGTTTCTTAACTTCTTCCCTAATCTTCAAGGACATATCTGGTCTCATGCGTCTCAACTTCTGTTTGACGGGAGGGCAATCAGGCTTAAGCGGCAATTTGTGTTTGACGATATCGGTATCCAACCCTGGCATATCCTGATAGGACCAAGCAAAAACATCTTTATAATCCCGGAGGAGTTGGATTAATTCTGCCTTTATTCCTGGTGACATGGTGATGCCAATCTTGACTTCTTTTCTGTTTTCATCTGTTCCCAGATTGATTAGCTCAGTGGGTTCTTCATAAGGCTCAATCTTCCTGGATTCCCCTTCTATAAGTCTCATCAATTCTGGTGAGAAGTCTTCGTCGGGGTAATCTTCTTCACAATCTCCGTTGGTATGATTAATCGGACCATCAAAGTCCGGTGGAGAAACTTCAGCACAATTGTTTTCAGAAGTATTTTCAGTGAACCTGCATTATCAAGGTTAGCAATAAAGGGAGAGTAAAGGAAAGAAGAGGAAAAGAGCGAGTGAAAATACTTGGGATAAAATCAAAATATGTTTCATTACTATTCGAAATATGCTAAAAGAAACATGTGGGGACCTTTAACATTTCCTCTACCGCCTCTTTGGCGGAGAGGTAAGCATTAGATGAATTACATTGAAAATGCATTAAGGATCCTAGGGTTCTCCACCACTTCCCAATTGCAAGGCATTGAAGAGCATGGGCGGACCCAACTTTCATCAGAAACAGCAAGATCGTCCCCCACAGCAGATACTTGATCTGGATAGATCCATCCCGCGCTTCGGAAGCTTTGGCGGAGATCACAAATGGAGATTTTCCCCAACTCGGGTTCCCGATTCTCAAGACGGGCCTTTCTCTTTTCTTTCTTTTCTTCGATCATCCTTTCCTTGTCTCTTTTAGTGGGTACGTACCCCAGGCCGTGCCGATCCTTGTTCTCAGAAATTCCTAGGATTGAGATCATACCTTCTTGATTCTTCCCCAGTCCTTTTCCTGGCTGGTATCCCCCTTTTAGCATGACACTGCCTACCATTAGTGCGGCATTGGATAGACAGGGTTTCTTAGTGGTGATCCCTACATAAGCACTATCGACAATTTCCAACGCCTGAAACGAAGTTCCCAGGGCTTCCTCTGTAGCTTCAATGTAGCGTGCCAGCAAATCTTGTTCTCCTGACACGATGACCAGTTTATCATCCACTACAAACTTCAATTTTTGGTGCAAGGTAGACGGTACTACTCCTGCTGAGTGAATCCAAGGTCTTCCCAGCAAGCAACTATAGTTGGGCCTGATGTCCATTACCTGGAAGTTAATAGTGAAGGTGAATGGCCCGATCTGGATCGGCAGCTCAATCTCTCCCATTACTTCACTCTTGGATCCGTCGAAGGCCCTTACAAGCACAGAGCTAGGCTTCATATGAGTTTTGTCAATGGGTAACTTATCCAAGGTAGATTTAGGCATTACATTTAGGGAGGACCCATTATCTATGAGGACCTTGGCCACGAGATGCTCTTTACACTGAACCGAAATATGCAGTGCTTTGTTGTGTCCTCTTCCTTCCGCAGGTATCTCTTCATCATTGAAGTACAAGTAATTGCATGCAGTGATGTTGCCAACCAGGTCACCAAACTGATTCAACGTAATATTCTGAGATACATGAGCCTCATTCAGGACTTTCATTAGCATTTTCCTATGGCTCTCAGAGTGCGTCAATAAGGCAAGTAGGGACACTCTCGCTGGCGTGCGATTCAACTGGTCTATTACCTCGTACTCACTTTGTTGAATGAGCTTGAGAAATTCAGCAACTTCCTCAAGGGGGATTTCTTTCTTATCCTCCTTCCCCGTGTTGCCTTCCTCGATCACAACCTCTTTTCCTTTGTTTTTAACTTCAATCGGCTTTTTTGCAGTTTCTTCCACCAATTCCTTTTCTGGTTCTTCTACGGTCTTCCTTACCGGCTCTTTATCTGGGGCATAGACTCGCCCACTCCATGTCATCCCTCCTATTCCCACAATATTGGTGACCGTCGGAGGACATTGCTGCCTATCATTCCCTTCAACTCGGACTTTTGCATCATATATCCAAGTGGATCGCTTTGTCTTCCTTGTACGGAAAAGGAGATGGTATTTGAATAGTGATGGCCTTAGGGGCATTAGCCGCTGTAGGAGATGCACTCTTAGTGAATTGAATCACCAAAGGTTTTGGGATCATAGTTCCTGAATCTTGGACCATGGATACTTCCTTTTCCTTTTGAGAGATAATTCGGACCATGTTCACATCGAGTAATTTTTGGAGGATGACCTTAAACTCTTCACACTCCTTGGTGGACAGGATGTCTTCATTGTAAGGAGTTTCCTTGTTGACTTTTACCTTTTCAATCAGACCGGCTCTGCGGAGTTTGCTGAATACTTCACTCATCGGGGTTTCTACTTCAACAACATCCCTTATTATCCTTCTCCCATATTCGGCCCCTATCATATTCACCGACGTGCTTTCGTGGTTAGGTAACGGATTACTCCCCACGTTAGGGATATTATCCTGGAAGCTCAGCCATTTTGCATTTATCAGGCTTTGGACTTTAACTTTTAGAGCTCGGCAATCTTCTATGGAGTGGCCTGCTGCCCCGGCGTGGTATTCACAGGTGGCATCTGGATTATACCATTTTGGGAATGGCAGTTCCATGGGTTTCTGCGGACAAGGAACCACCAATGAGTTTTTGAGCAGGTGCTGGTAAACATCTTTGTAACTCATAGAGATCTTATCAAACTGGATCGGGTTCCTTCCTTGGGAGTTCTGAGCTCTTGGCTGATTAAAATTCTGGCCTCCTTGATTATCGGAAATGGGAAACGCTGATGTGGTAGTTGTCGCAACGTATAGAGGGGCACTACTCACTGCGTTTGTCTCTCCTTCTTTCTTCTTCTTGACGAAGGACTTCTGCGTTTTGGATGATGAAGTGTCGTTATGGATCTTTCCACTGTGCATCCCGATTTCCACGCGTTCCCCTATGACAATCAAATCAGAAAAGCTTGAAAACATTCTTCCAATCATTTTATCATAGAATGGAGGCTCAAGCGTGTCGATGAATGTATCAATCATCTCTTTATCCAATAGGGGGGGCTCCACTTGAGCAGCCATGCTCCTCCATCTCTGGGCGTATTCTTTATAGCTCTCAGCGTCTTTCTTCTTCATATTTCGCGAATCGTTACTACTGGGAGCCATATCCATATTGTACTTGTACCGCTTGACGAACGCATTTGCCAAGTCTTTCCATGAGCGAATTTTAGTATGCTCTAACTGCATATACCACCGCGAGGGTGCCCCAGTCAAGCTTTCTTGGAAGAAATGAATTAGGAGCTTGTCATCGTGGGAATGGGAAGCCATCTTTCGGCAATACATGACCAGGTGGCTCTTGGGACATGTCTCCCCTTTGTACTTGTCGAACTCGGGTACCTTGAACTTTGGAGGTATAACTACATCAGAGACCAAGCACATGTCCAAGCTTGAAGCCAATGTGATCTGCCCCCTCAATGGCCTTTAACCTTTCCTCCATCATCTGAAACCTTTCCTTGGCTTGAGCATCCTCCTGAGGTGTGAAGATAGGTACAGAATTCTGAGCACTTGTGTTCAACGGGGTTCCATCATTCAGAGGTGTCCGCTCTTGTGAACTACGGATAGGTATTTCGTTCTCTTCTGGCTGATTCTCCTTCGGCCCATTATGCATGTGGTGTTCGACGATTCGTTCTGCTTCTGTGGTCAACTTGGCATTTAGGGCCATCAACAGATCGAACATCTGGCCCATTCGTGCACTCATCTGGTCAAGTTCTCCCCGCATAGCCTCTTGACTCTGTTGCATGGCCTGCTGATTTTGTTCTAACGCGTCCATGAGCCTGGCTTGCGACCTTGTTCTGTAAGGATGCAGATTCTTCGTGTTTATTTCTGGGTTCAGAAGGACAATATGAGTATGGAGGAGTTGTTTATGTTATGCTCATATTATGTATGCCATGCACGTTTATTTATTTACTTAATTTGTTTTATCGGCTTATCGGAGAATCGCAAAAACTTTGTAAATGTCTCATCGGGTTGCTGCGTATTGCAAGGATAAATATTCCCATCAAAAGAAAATACCATAATTCAAGTTGCCCTGAGGGCTTACAAAATTGAGGCGGAAATTGAAATTGCGAGAATTCAAATAAACGACAAAAGACTAAGGGGATAGGGTTTTTAACGGCCACGTCGGATCGCTTCTCCAACTCTCCCACTAAGCTCTTGCAGTACTCAATGAAGTTCATCACTTTCCTCGGCAAAGGTCGGAATCCTACTGCGTATTTTGCTTCTTCCAAGAGTTCTGGCATATCTTGGATTCCTCTTTTTGCGAGCGGACCAATTTAGAGCAACGATCGATCCAGTACCGGGTTTCTCGATCAAACCAAGTAATCTCTTCCCGCTGTTCATCAATTTTGCGTTGCATACTGAGGACTTTCTCACGTTCCTCCTCGAGATCTATATGGTAGCCTATGAACTTTTCTTCCGCAATTCTCTTTTCTACTTCGAGTGGGCCCTCGTGCAACTGCATGGTATTTTTCAACTGTTGTGTCAAGCTTTCAATCCGTTCTTGTAAAGCCTTACTAGCCTTTGAGAATCGACCCACATTTTCCTCAAATCCCCTTTTTCGCAGAGAACCAAACTTAATTCCTTTTTCACTAAGTCCAATTGTTGATTTGCTGCTTTCAGACAGCCTTGAGTCTGAGACCGGCTTGCTTTTTCATCCTTGGCTCTCTTTTGGGTCTCCTCTAGAAATCCAGCTTTTCTGTCACATTCATCTCGTAGGACTTCTATATCTCGATATGCCCTTTTCAAATTCTCCCGAAGAAGTTTCTTATCCTCTTTCATCTTTTCTAAGGCCAGCTTCAATTCTTCCACTTCTTCATTCTCGGCAGGGGGTGGAGGCGTCATTTCTGGGACTAAAAACAAGTTTCGGAAAGGTAACTTGACTTGCTGAACTCTTGTCGTAACCCATTGACGGTACTTTTCATCCGTATGAGTGCTCTTGCGCCCTAGTGGTTTCCTGATTACTTTCCTCCAAGCTCGGCACACTTTTGTGAACAATGTCAAATCCGAGGAGCCCCGATCATGTATAATGAAAGCGGCTAGCTCTTCTTCGACAGGTTCTCCCAGCATGGGTGCACCGAGTTGTCTCAGGGCCAGAGTAGGATTGTAGTTGATGCAGCCTATAGTTCCAATGAGGGGTACGTTGGGAATTCTCCGCACCGATAGATCACCTCTTTGATCTCTTGTTCTCTGGAATACCATATCACAGATTCTTCACTAAAACTCATCAAGTAAGCAGCCCATTCCGCATTGCTCCTAGGACCGAAGGGATGTCCCCTTTTTACCAAGTGACCTTTCAACCATAGGTACAAGATGGGGACACAACAACGAATTCGACCTCCTCCTTTCTCATGGCGTGTGTGGAGCTCATAGTATAAGTCCGCAAGAACGGCGGTAGTGGGATCCATACCTTGGGTTTTAAATGTTAGGAAGGCGTCAATGGCGGTTTCGTCCACAAAATGGTCCACATGGGGAAACAAGACCACTCCATAAATTAATCAGGGCTACTACATCCATGGATTCCCTCAGTTTTCCTTCGGCATGAAGGTCCTTAGCTTTTTCTTCTAGAAAGCTCCTAGAGTAACCTTCGAGATCTTCTTCTACCCTTAATGCAGCGTTCAAATCTGATTCAGAGATACCCAGAGCAAGGGAAATGGTACCTATAGTTGGAGTATGTTTTGCGTGACGGTACGGGCCTTTAGTCCTTCCTGGGATCCCCAAGATTTTCTGATATTCTTCTAAAGTCGGTGCCATTTGGAAGTTCCGGAACGTGAAACATCTCAGAGGAGGGTCATAAAACTGGGCTAGTGCAGTTAAGGCTCCCACTTGTACGTCCACATTTATCAGATCCAATATATTCCCAAATTTCCCCACGAAGCTAATCCGATCCAACTGTATCCACTTTTCAGCTATGAAATCAACCAAGGTTTTTAGATGCATCAAACGAGGCGGTTCGATCTTGAATTTCAAAGTGTTTCTCCTCTATAACCCTGTAACTGCGCTCACCGAAGACATTTGTTCCAAAGATTTTTGAAATTTCCGATAAGCCTGAACGAATGGGAAATTATTGTTATGGCATATGCATGAATGAATGAGTATGACTTTGTTTTCCAAAAGTGAAAGAAAAATAAAATTGCAAATTTACTTCATTTTCGAAAACACAGTCATTTTAATAAATATACCTTTTAGTACACATTAAGTTTATTTTTAGAAAATTTGTTACCGTTATTACTATTATTATTACACCCCCTTTTTTAAATGGCCTAAGTATCTATTTTTCAAAATAGTTGATTGGGGCTCTAAAAGAGAAGTTTATATCGTAAAAAAAAAATTATTCTTGTGATTTTTTTTTTGAAATAAATAAGCGAAAAAGATAATAAGGGAGGGTATGCTCCTTTTGTGACCAAGGTTGGTAATTCTTAAAGGATCTATGGTTCACATTAAGTGTCTTTCTTTGGGTGGATTAAAGTACTAAACTAAAAGGTCCCTAGAACCAAGGGTCCCATTTGAAAATGTTACCACCAATAATAGGTATACTATTAAAGGATGGTTTTTTCTCAAATGGAGCCAAACTCTAGGTGAGGCTTTCGTAGGAACCTACTGGCCGTACGTCCAGCAGAGCACCCACTACGCATCCTCTCCTAACTTAATGTTCACTCGGGCCCGGGTATAGGGCTCCCACTCATAGTGTGTGCAAATAAGTGTGCAAAGTGAAGTGTGTGAAAGGAGCAATGACCTAAAATTCTACCCGCTGCAAAATAAATAAACATATAATATTTACAGATGTCTTCTACCCTAGGGTTCAAATATACAAGCATATGAGCAAAATATACAATGACCAAATAGGAGTAGAAAAATAAAATACAAGGGAAATAAATCATGTAAGGCAAACAAACAAATTCAAACAATTATAAGGCCTAACTCTCTAGTATCCCCAGTGGAGTCGCCAGCTGTGACAACCACCCTAAAATTTAAAATGGAGCCGCCACCAATATTTTGTTTTTATAGGAAACATTGGAAAACCTATTTTTTGAATATTTTTGGATTTAATGAAAAAAGAAGGTCTTTGGACCAGATTTGGATTCGGGAGTTGGTTACGCATAGGGAAGGTATTAACACCCCTAAAACGCCCATTTACAATGGTACCCCTTGATTATTTGGAAAAGATGTTTGCCTAAAATTGATTCCCATTTTGTTTTTATTATCATTAACCCTTATGAGAAAAAAAAAAGTAAAAAAAGAAATATTTATTTTTGTATATGTTTATTATTATTTATGTCTAAAAACTAATTTATGAAAAAAATAAGAGAAGTACTTTATTATAGAAAAAAGCTTTTATTTCTATTTATTATTATTCCATCCTTTTAATAAAACAGAAAGAAAATGTGAGCTTTAGAAAATGAATCTAATTTACTTTAGAAATATAACTTTGTTCATTTTGGAGAAGGGACATGTAAATAAATAGGAGAAGTTCCAGGAGCCTCTTATTTGCTTTTATACCCTTGTTTATCTTTATTTCTGATTACAAAATAAAAAAAATGAAAATTACGAATGAGTCCTTTGCTTGGGTTTGGCCCCGTTGGAAGACCAACCCTAAAACATGATTATATAGAATAGCAAAAAACTTATTTTTTTGTATCTATGCCCCTGTTAATTATATTTGCAAATTAATCCTTATTTAGGGTTTGGCCCCATTGGAAGGCCAAACCCTAAACCTAATTAGGATCCAAACCGTGAGCACTGACACCACCAACAACAACAACAACAATCACGCTAACAGCAGCAATGACAATAGCAGTAAAATGACAATAACAAAGAATAAAGAATTTTAAACAATCATAAAAATAACAGAATGGAAGTAAGAAGATTGCAATGGAAATTGATTAAGCCCTTGTTACATAATCATATTCAGAAGAGACAAGGAAAAAAAGATGAAACCTGGGACTTTAAACTTCTTACAGAAACAAAACGAAGGGGATCCAGAGGAAAACCCTAAGACTAATAGTGTTTTTTTTTGTGGGTGGGTTACACTCACAAATTCTCCTTTCTCCTTCTCGTTTCTGTCTTCTTTGCTGTTTCCTCCCCCTTGCTCTCTGTCTCTAGGGTTCGATTTTGCTCTCTGTCTCTCTTGGGTCCTCTCAGGTTCAATACTTGTCTTCTGCGTCTTTCCTCCCCTTTTATAGCCTCTTCGTTCCTCTTTAAGACCTGCAAATCAAAGGGGAAAGAGAATCAGTGTTGATTTTTAAAAAAAATAATAAAAGGAAAAAAAGCAGAAACTTCCCTTTTTGGAGATATGGATCTCTAATTGAGATATTTGAGGATAGATTGAGGCCGCGGCCTAGGGTTAGGGTTAGGGAGATGAGGATGAAGAAGGTAAGGATGAGGGGGGAAGCTGCAGCGGAGGTGAGGGTGAGAAGCGTGTTTTTAGGGTTGTGAAGATTAGGATGAGGAAATGGTAGAAGAGAACGCGAGAATGGCGGAGGAGAATCAGGGATATGGAAGTTAGGGTTTTGGTGAGGAAGAAGGGAAGGACGAGGGGTTGAGGAGAGAGAGGCGCGTGAGGCGGCGAGGAAGGTTCGAGAGAGAGGAGGAGCAGCTGCGTATGAGAATGAGGGTGTTGATGTTATTAGGGTTTGGAAGGAGGGGAAGGTATTTTAGGTTGAAACGGGTTGGGCTAGTTGGGCCACGCAGGTTTACTTGGCTGCGTGGTTGAAGAGGGATTGGGCTGCGCGGTTGAAGAGGGATTGGGATGCGTGGAAGGAAAAAAAAAAGGTGTGCACGCAGAAAGAAAGGGGAGGTGCGCGAAGTAGGCTGAAGGCATGAGGGGATAAAGGGGCGTGAAAATGAAAAAGAAGGGGTGTGCGGAGGAATGGCTAAATGGGCTGTTGCCTGCCTGGGCTGGATCCAGCTTTGTTTATTGCTATTTGCACCATCTAATTTTATTTTTTACACACCCCTACTCAAATAAAAAAAATCCCATTTTCCTTATCCATTCTTTTCTTCTCTTTTTTAATCTTTTTATTATAAAACCTAAAATATTATTTATATTTATTACTACTACTACTAATTAAAATAAAAATTAAAAAGGCCGGACAAAATTAGGGTACTACAAGTATGTTTATAAATCAATATGCTCACTTGTTGTGTTGCTGCTGTTGCAAAGTGTTGTTGCTACTGCTACTTGTGTTAGTGTTGTTGCTGCTTGTGTTGGTGATGTTCACAAACGCTGCGTAGCTCATCTCTTTTGATTGATGATGCATGCTGAAATTTCTGTTTAAAATTGGTGTTTCTAGTGTTGAATTGAAGTTAAATTTGGCTTTGGTTTGTGTTGATTTGAAGTGAATTAGAAGCTTTTTGGTATTCAAATTACTTGCTAAAAATCACTGCACATGTTTGGCTTTGGTTTGTGTTGATTTGAAGTGAATTAGAAGCTTTTTGGTATACAATTTACTTGCTGAAAATTTCTGCACCTATTGGCTCTTATTTCTGTTGATATGGAGTAGTTTGAAATGCTTTATGGTATCTAAAAGCATGCTGTATTTTTCTGCACCTAATTGGCTTGTAATTGTGTTGATTAGAAGTGGAATTTATTGCTTATATATATAGAGTAATTGTAATCATAGTTGTGGGTTGGTTAATTTAGCTTTTGATAGTGATGTTCTTCAAACGAAACACTTTTGATATGGATCCGTTAAGGCATTTCGAGACCGCAATTCATGCTAATGAGGTAAGTTTAATTTTAACAACATCATTTTGTATCATTGATTGTTCATTAAAAATTAACACTGTGGCTCCTCTAACAACTTGTTGGTTTTTATTAGTATGGTATTAAAATCCCTTGGTGGTTTTATTATCGTTGGCGGCATGAACTCACCGAGCGAGTGACCATTGAAGACATAAATTTGGGACACTCCTTTGTGTGTTACGCAGATGTTGTAGAGGATCGGCCATGGTTATTGATTGAAACGAATCGTATAAGAAGTCTTTATATGATCCCAGCGGGTGCTCTGGTACGATTTTCATACATTGGTTCTGCTCGTTTCAAGTTTAAGATTCCCATGGGTAATGGACTACCTGGGGAACATGAACGCAATGATGCTGTTTCTGCTGTCATTAGCCATGTTGATGATGGGGGTTCTAAAGAAAATGGAGAAGTTGAGGATGCATTTTCTTGCAATCATTAATGCAGAGATGACAATGATGATATGAAGTAAAATAGAGCATTCCAAGTATTGCTTCTGTTATCGCTTTTTTGCTGGTTATGTAATAATTAACAATCAACAATATGGGTTAATTGTGAGTATATTATAAGCTCAAACAATTAGATCCACTTAACCATAAGAGAATATAAGCTCAAACAATTAGATCCACAATTTAATAGATTCCAATTATTGCTTCTGTTTTTCACTTTTTTTACTGGTTATGTAATAATTAACAATCAACAATATGGGTTAATTGTGAGTATGTTATAAGCTCAAACAATTAGATAAAAAATTTAATAGTTAATTAAATTAATTAAAGAAATTAATTAATTTAAAAATTAAATAAATAAATCAATTAATTAATTAAATTAAATATAAAAAATTAATCAATTATTTTTTAATTAAATTCATAAAAAAAACTATGCCGAAATTACCGGCGGCCTTTTACATCGGGTAATTACCGCCGGCTTTTAACCGACAGGTTAGTCTGTCGGTAATCATTTCGACGCCCATTTTACCGACGAGCTAGTGGCCGTCGGTAAATGTACGTTTTCGACGGCTTTTTGGCGTTACCGACGGCTAAAGCCCGCGTTTTCTTGTAGTGTTTATTCTCATATTTATCGTGAAGACAATAATTGTGCAGATAGGCTTGTCTCTCATGGTATTTCTATTCATGGTTTTCATTGGTGGGAAACTCTTCCTAATTTTATTAGTGAGGATTTCTATTGTAATAGATTATGTCTTCCTAATTTTAGATTCAGGTAATTTTGTGCTTTAATAGTTAGTATGCTGCAAATGATTGGTGAAATTGAGGTGTTAACATAGTTGGGATTTCAATTTTCACAGTGATGCTTTTGTATACTACCTTTTTTTTAATAATAATAGGCAAGGTCTTCCTTCCTTTAGGTTTGGCTATTGTTTCTGTTCATGGGTTTTGGCCTAGTCCCCCTATGTTTCTTTGTTTTTCTTTTTTCATTTTTTTAATAAATTTTAGGGAGGAGTACTCTTTTTCCTTCTAGATATTTTTTTCTAAGGAAGATTTTATATCAGAAAATTTTAACGAGACTCATTTCATTTCATTTGCCTTTAAAAAAAATCTAATATACTACTATTTTACATTACAAAATGTATCTCAGTAAATTTTACATTATTTTGGTGTGTTGTGTATAAAACTAAACAATACATAAGGGAGGAAGAAATATTGTGGCTCAAGTACTCATCCTATGATTTTATGTTTGTACGTACCTCACTGAATCAAATGCAAACCAAGAGTAGGACAAAGCCCTTAATCTATATACTCTCTCGGGACTCAAATATAAACAAAAATACCAAATTTTACATTGATTAAGGAGATTAGTTGAGTTCATTTAATTTTCATGATTTCATGTAAAAAATGAACCACACTTCCTAAACTACCCTTAATCATGGGGAGCATGCCAATCTCTTGAAAAATAAAAATTGGGTTTGATAGATGTAAATAAATGATTATTTCATTGTATTTATTACAGCCGTAAACAGCTAGGTTAGTTACATAGATTAGCTGTTAGTTTCAGTTAGTTAGTGGAAGTTAGTATTCAGTTATTTAGCATAGCTTTCTTCTGTTGTATATATATATATACACACACCTTCAAGGTAATGAATATGATAACAATCATTTCTATCAATTCATAACATGGTATCAGTTGTATACGTACTCTCTCTGATCTCGATCGTTCTTGTATCATCGCTCCTCGCGATTTCTTCTTTCTCTACGATTCATCGCTACTGTTTCGCGATTATCGTTCTTTCTTGATTCTCTGTTTTTTGTGCTACAATGGCGTCTCCTGGTTCTTCTTCTTCTGAAGATTCGGTTCACAGTTCTCCTGCGAAATCAATTCCAATTCCAACAAATGGTTTGGTTTCGAAACCCTTGCATCAAGATTCTCTCAACCCTTACTACATCCATCTGAACGAGAATCCATCATTGGTTCTCGTTTCTCCAGTTTTGGATGGCCCGAACTACCATTGTTGGGCTCAAGCCATGATTATGGCTCTAGAAATGAAGAACAAATTTGTATTTGTTGATGGTTCGATTCAGAAACCACTCGCTTCTGATCCACATATTCCGAATTGGAAGCGTTGTAACATGTTGGCGCTTTCTTGGATCAATCATTCGGTATCTATTGAAATTTCAAACAGCATTCTATGGATTACTGAAGCCTATAATGTCTGGACCGAATTGAAAAATCGTTTCTCTCAAGGTGATTACATGAGGATTTCTCAGATTCATCATGACATTTTCTCTTTACAACAATTATGTAATTTTCATCCTATCCCTTCTTGTGCATCTTCATCTGGTTGTTGTTGTGATACTTCCAAGATTGTTCAGTGCTATCATGAAAACGATGCTGTCATTAGTTTTCTCCATGGTCTTAATGAAAACTATTCAAATGTGAAATCTCAAATCTTGCTTACGGAGCCTTTACCACCGCTTGCTAAAGTTTTCTCGATTGTGAGTCAACATGAAAGACAATTGAACACTGCTATCCTTCCTGATCCTGCAGTACATAATGTACAATCTAATGCTAATGGTTCTCAAGGTGGTTCCCAAGGAAGTTCTCAAGGTGGTTCCCAAGGAGGTTCTCAAGGTCGTGGTAGAGGAAAATTTCAGAAATCAGTCATAGCCGATTCTGTACTCACTGCAATAGAACCAATCATACAGTTGAAACTTGTTTCATGAAGCATGGATTTTCACCTGGATTTAAATCCAAGACAAGAAATCTGTGAATAATGTCACCACTGCTTCTTCCAATTCGAGTGATATGACAACCAATTCTCCTCTGATGAGTCTTACCTCTGAGCAAATTCAAAGTTTGCTTTCTCTGCTGCCTGCTACAACTCCAACAGCAGGATCAACATCCTCCAATTTAGTCAGTGCTAATCATTCATTTATTTACATCTATCAGGGTTAACTTAAGAGTACTTTTGGAATGATGACATTAGATAGGGTTGAATTAGTTAAAATTTGCTTATATTTGAGTCCCCAAACTTAGTCTTTTTTTGTTGCTTATATTTATGTCCAGAGGAAATACTAATCAAGAATTGAGCACTTCTGAGTTCACATCATAGTATCTCATTGTGGTACTGGGTTACAACACTCTTGTTCATTCTACTACCTCCATCCTTAAATATAAGCCCATTTAAAAAAAAATTGTCCTTTTTTATAAGCCTCTTTCCAAATACTAGATGCATTAAATACTTTTTTACAAGAATACTCCTAATTAATTTACATTGTTTTTTGTAGTCAATCATAAATGAGATAACTATTTCTCTCTCTTAAGTCAATAATTAATAGGCAGTTCTGGAAAAAATAATACACATTATAAACAAATTAAATGAATTAACTAATTTTTTTAATTTATGTATTTTGGTCGACTGGGGTTTATATTTATGCTAGGAGGTAGTATATTTCACACTTCTACTTTACGTATATATTTTATTGTTTCCAAAACCATTTAGTGTTGATTTTGACTCATTAAATCCATCTTTTTGATATAGCCTTTTCTGTCCATGCATGCAATTAAAATGGCGAAATGAACCCTTTTTTTCCCCATTATTAGATACTAACATGGTTAGGATTTAAGACAGATTATTTAAAAGCAATTATTATAATTAAATAAATGAACAGCTCTAAGACGCTATAGGCAACAATTCATTCGATTTTGGTGGTTAAAGTTTTCAAACTTGGAGCAGAGCCCATTCCAACCAACAAGTTGAACCACCTTTACACAGACTTTGTTAAAAGCAATTTCTATATACAATGACAGCTACCTAATCTTCCTATTCCCAAGCCTTTAGGAACCAATTTTTTTCACATTCAAGCAATCACCGCACAAATATATACAATCAATTGCTTCATGTAATCACTCATAAGTTTGGCAAGAATTTGAAGCTGGAATCCAAAAGATTTAAGAATAGAATGTGTGGTTGCTTAATCAAAACTCAAAAGGCACATATAGAACTTGCATGAATCAAAGAAGGATTCTCTGTAGTTTTCATTTACTTTTACATATGCATATTGTATTGGAAGAGGCAGAATTAGCCCCCTAAGCTCCTCATAGAATAAAAACAGCTCTAAACTTCTAATTAACCACACAATTTTCTTCTAATTATAATAAAGAAAGATGAACCAGTGTTACCCAAAATAATTATAGAATTAAAGTATTTTCCTTTTGGGTTTACCTTGAGAAATGTTGTGGGAAAAAAGCTTCTTTAAAACCTTCGCAATCACCATCATACTAGGCCTATTCTTAGTTTGGAGAAGAGCACCATTGGTCTTGGAAATTGTTAAGGCTGCAGCACATCTGAACTCAACCAATTCCCTTGAAGAAGAGGTAGAAAACCTTGTTGTTGAAGACACCTCCTCATTGAAAAGCTCCCACAATAAGTCCATTGGAACCTCTTCTTTTTCTAATCCTGTTATTTTGTTTCCATTTTGGACACATGAAAAGCTCTTCCTTTGTCCCTTAGAGACCAGGTTTTCTTCAAAGAAGTCATTTTCATCTCCTTTCTTTTTTTCTGTTAGGACTTGGTGGGGATTATTAGAAGAGGCTGTCGGGGATAGATTCCACAAAGGAGGTGAATCAATGCTGTATGCACAAGTGTCGCTAATTTTGGGGAAGCTGAAGTCTTGTGTTTCCATGGCCTAGCTAATCAGATTCAACACTTTGTCAAATAATAATAATAACGAGATGGGAATTTTGTGTGACTTTGGGTTAGGTTTGTAAGGCTCAGTTGGAGTTGGACCAGGTTGTTGTTTTGGGGAGGGTTTTAGTTCAACTGCTGCACTAGGCTACTCTTCCTTGTTCACAATTTAAGAATGGGGTTTATTTATGCTCTTTATGCTTAACTTATATTTTCAAGGAAGATTTTTACCACTCATAGGTAAGGCAGGGCCATACATGCCTAAACATAATAAAAGGAAAAAGCCAATTTCCCCGTTCTTAGTCCCCAGGCGTAGCTCAGGCAGTTGATAAACCAGTATCCTCGTTCAACTATCCTTTACTAACATAACACACTAATAACTAACATATGTCGTTCATAAAAAGAATATCCTCATTCTTCTGCTTATTGTTATGAAAACAATAATTGACAGTTGACACAATAAAAAAAGAAATTTAACTACAGTAAAAATAATAAAAAAAAGGTTACATTACGTACTCATTCCAGGAATTTGATTTTACCTATGCAACTTATAATACACTAATAATTAATATTTGTTGTTCAAAAAAAATATCCTCTTTCTGCTTATGTTATGAAAACAATAATTGACAGTTGACACAATAAAAATGAAATTTAAGTGCAGTAAAAGGATTGAAAAAAAAAAAGTTACATTATAGGAATTTGATTCTACCTATGTAACTTAGACCATACCATACCTCTCCTTTGTTGTTGATTAAAGGGTGATCAAATATAACACCAGGTTTTTAATATGTGATGTAATGCTAGTAACAGCTTATACCTTTAAGGGAAGCTAAGTGTTGCTCCTTTAGGGGCAAGTAATTTCTGCGCTAGTTATTTTCCAAATAGTGGTGTTGACTAATTGAGCCATGAAGGGATGTTGTTACCACAAAATAGTCCAAGACAACTCATTTAATCCTTATAGGTTTGTGTTATATCTCTGGTTTGGTCTATTGGGGCTCCACTTGAATTTTATGGTGATAGTGGGTAGCAAACAAACTATATAGAAAGATGGATATTTTTAGGGACTAATAGTTAAAATTAGGAAGTTAAATTAGAGTCTAGACCAAGCAAGCGTTGTAGTTAAATTGCCAAGTACAAGTTAATTATTAAAGGAGGCTTTGGCTTCATTTCTACGCTCAACATTTATGGCCAAGGCAACAAATCACCCTTTAACCATGCCCAACCAAATTAGAACATCTTGTTTGCATGATTGACCAGAAAATTTGAAGTTTGCTACTATTTTTCCACACAAGATGTATTGCAGAATTTCAATGTCAGTATGGAATTCACCTCTCATACAATTGAGATTTCTTTGTATGGTTGAAATGCGGATAAACTAGCTGCAAGGATGTACTCCATGACATGGATTTTTGTAATTACCGGTCACATAAGAAAGGAACAGACTTAAAAGTTCGAATTGTGAGAAAATTAAACAAAACAGGGAAAACCAATCCCATAATTTTAAAATTGTGAGGCTCAAACGCTACTTCTGTATGAAATGAGAGTTGAAAATTAAGAAATGACAGGAACGAATTCGAAAATTAAGAAAATGACAAAAATCAAAGAGTAGTATATATTCATTGTATCAAAATACCTGGGGGCTCGAGCCCTTGCAAGGCCATAGGTAGCTCTGTCCCTGTCTGGATGCACACATCCGGATTATGTCAATATTGGCTAAAACTTACGTCCGGATGCGTACTTCCTAATTATGACAGTATTGGATTATGAGTTCTAATTGCTTATTGGATTATGAAATCTCAATTTGTGTTTTGCAACTATGGAGAAAGGTGAGGGTGCTTGCCCGCTAAAAAAAAAAAAAACTAAATAAGCAACTAATTTTAATTACCAACTTCCGGATGCGCTCATACAGGCCACAACAACACACATCCAAATGCGTACATTCGGACGCTGCTAGACCCCTCATTATGTGTTAAACACGTCTGGAAGCGTACATCCAGCTAGGGACATTTATGGGGAAAAAATGTTTGGGCGGTTTTATAACAATGGCCCATATATTTAGGCCATTATTAAATGCACCCCCCACCTTTTGAGTATATCCCCCAAATATGTGAATTCTCTAAAATACTCCCTATACAAATTGTGTACCGAAAATTGAAATTTCCGGTATAAAAAGTTTTAAAAACAATTTACCGGAAATTGTAATTTCTGGTATACAAATTGTGTACCGAAAATTTGAATTTCCGGTAAAATTGTGCTTAAATATTATTCATACCGGAATTTGAAATTTTCGGTACACAATTTGTGTACCGAAAATTGCAATTTTCGGTAAATTGTTTTTAAAACTTTTTATACCAAAAATTGAAATTTTCGGTACACAATTTGTATACCGGAAATTGCAATTTCCGGTACTACTAATTTTTTTTTACATTCCAAAAATTAGGAATTTCCGGTATGATGTTTTTTTTATTTTATACCGGAAATTATGAATTTTCAGTATACAAATATTTTTTTTACAAAATACATATATTTTTTATGTAGGGTTTTTTAAAGTAAATATAACAATGAACTGTGAGAGAAAAGTGTTGAGCGATTCTTGCGATTTGGGAGCGGTGATTACGTGGATAAAAAAAGAACGAGCGAGTGGCCTTTTAAGTAGTACCAGCACACTTCTTTCAGAAGGTAACCGTGCTGTGCCGAAACAAGCGCAAATATAACAAAATGAAAATATAATAATGAAAGATGTGCAAATATAACAAGTTAACATAACAAATATGATCGTCCTAGCGTCTCCTATGTCGACGCTTCGTCCCGGATGTGGATGCCTCCGTCCTACCCTGCGCTATCTATAGTGTCTGGGCAATATACTCGGCAAGCAGAGCGGGGTCCATCATCTCATCCTCGGACATCGTCTGGAGAATACCGGTGACTGAGTTCAGCCTCTCAGTCATATCATGACAACTCGGCTGCAAATTACAATAAGACATCGGAGAGACATCAGAGGAAATAAACAAATACAAAAAATACATAATGTATATCTAAACAGTTACACAATCAGGAGCAGCCTCAGGAGCAGCCGGATTGATCAGAAGTGGATGCGACATCCTACGATACCACTCCATGTACCTCTCAGTGCACTCCGATGGATAAGAGGCCACATCCAGTGGGACAGTCGAAATGATAGAGTGCAAAGGAAAAGATATCCATGCATCCGTAATCTCCTCAGCTGTGGGACGTCGTGGTGATGGTCGAGGAATGTCCTAGATATAGCTGAATTGTCTGACTACTCTCTCGGGCAGGTACGACACAATAAACGAAGCACACCGGATGTACCCCAAAAACAGGCATGCGGGATGACAATGCGTCCTGTGGCCAGCCCACGGTGTCCAAATAACATCATCAGGTGTCAACGCATCCAGTGCTCTCCTAAAGTGCTCGACCTGGTCGTCACCCTTAACAGGCGACCACCTCATGGCTCGTGCCATGCCCTGGGTGATGCCAACATCCTTCCTATCGCAGATGGTAGGAAAATACTCATATATCCATGCCTGTGACAACACTAACGAATCAACACGCCATACCAATATTTTAAATAAATAATTGTTTACAAAAATAGGCTACGTACCTGAAGAAGTGTCATATATCCGCCAATCTGCTTAGTGTCATGCAGGCTAGTGTCGCCCATATATCCGTACAAGATGGATAGTGCAGCACACACTACCAACCGCCTGTAAGTCACGTACCAGGTCCAGGTACTTGACGTTAATGTATATATGGCTCTTGTCTGCCAAAATGGTACAGGCCAGCAGCAACATTATGAAGTCCTTGGCTGCATAGTCCCACTGTCCTTTGTCCCTGCGCCTGTCATATGTCGCCATCAAAAAGTCAATACTCATGTGAGCACCCCTCATTTTCCTATTCTCCGTGTGTGCCTCGTCATATGTACACCCCAGCAATGCCTGTAAATAAGATATGGCAATGTCCACATCCATCACTGGGGCTATATAAAAAGAGCCGCTGACTTTAAGGCCTAGGAGGCAAGACACATCATCAAGTGTGACGGTCATCTCTCCAAAGGGCAGATGGAAGTTGCTCGTCTCCCAGTGCCACCTCTCTACAAAGGCGGACACTAAGGCCTTGTCAACCATTCTGAAGCTGCAGTATACTAAGGAGTTTAGGTCGGCCGCCACGACATGGTCCTCTACCTGACGAGGCGCTGATACTCTTCCCTGCAACCATTTTTGCAACTTCAGGTTGTGGGAGGCCACCTTAAGCTCATCACGCTCCTGCACACAAATAAACGTCATTTATCATATAAAAAAAATTAAACATTTGATCAAATAACAACTAGGTATATACCTGCCCCTGCCATATTTGATACGCAACGTGATGCTGAAAGTCGGTAAGCAACGACCTATCGTAAGGTCCTCCAGGAAAGGAATCCTGGTCTCCAGCTACATCCCTTGGAGCCTCGTCTGCAATATGGGGATCCTGGTCTCCAGCTACATCTTCTGGAGCAACGTGATGCTCATGTGTTTCCTCGTGCAGTGGCTCTTCATCGTGAGGCTGTCTGCAAGCAATACGCCTCTTACGCTCAGAGATAGTCATAGGTTGTCGCTGTCTACGAGGTGGTGCACTGTCAGCAGTGAAAGCTCCTCCTCTCCCTCCTCTAGACCTAGGCATATTGAAACCATAAAAAAATAAAATAAACTCAAATAATTAGTAATAAATTTAAACAAATAAATAAAATGTGTACCGAAAATTGTGAATTTTCGGTATATGTTAAAATAAATGTGTACCAAAATTTGAGAATTTTCGGTAAAAAAACGTAAAAATGAAACCCCCCGAAAATACACAATTTCCGGAATACAATTTGTATACAGGAAATTAGAATTTCTGAAACTAAGTTCAAAAAGCAAAATAAATACGTACCGGAAATTTAGAATTTTCGGTAAAATTTCAGCGATTTCAGTTTAGAAATTTGGAATTTCCGGAAATTGTGAATGAAAAAAATGAAAGTTGAGTTTTTGATGTTTTGTGTAGGGGTATTTTGGGGAATTCACTTTTTGGGGGGTGTACTCAAAAAGTGGGGGTGCATTTAATAATGGCCTATATTTATGAACCATTAGTAAACGATCCAATTGGGAACCAGCCGGCCCATACCAGTCATTAGATTGTTAAAATGACCCAACACAATGTCAAGGATGGGTTAACTTCCAGCACCCCCCCTATTTTCTTACAGCACCCCCGCTCCCTTTTAATTCCAAAAATTTTCTTAGGCTATCCATCACCCCTCTCTTTGCAACCACACCCCATGCAGCCCCTTCCCTCCACCCAGCCCCATTGCCCATGCAACACCCTCCCCCAACCCAGCAACCCCCTCCTCTTTGTAACCACCCTTGCGCACTACTCCTCCGCCCTGCTCCTCCGCCCTGCTGATTCCCTCTTGTGCCACCCCCAATCCCGAAACTTTTTTTTTTCAGAAACAGATTTTCGGTGTTGGGAGTTTTTGGTATTGTTGGGAGTTTTCGAGAGATGAGTTGTGAGGTGAGATTCTGGTAGTGTTGGGAGTCATCAAAGTGAAAAGGATTTTTAAGTGAAAAAGGTGTAATTTAATTTCCTCTATATATTTTATACTTGTCATCAAAGTCAAGTTCTAAAATTATACCTTTTATTACATCAGGTGATTTTAGATATCAATAAAGTAATTATGTATAACTATTTTTAAAAGTAAGGTTTGCACTTTAGCTTAAAAAACTAACAGTAACGTATAAATCAATCAAATATATATATATATATATATATATTTAATCAATAATGTTCTTTTCTTTTGACAAATAATCAATGATGTATGGCTAAAAAAAAATAATAATGAATGGTGTACTTGATTAATCAACACGTGACTAAATTTTTTTTGACAAAAAGAAAACATGTGACTAAATTGCTACTTACTTATTACATGCACTGTCATGTTAATTTTTAGGTTTGCTAAAGAATGTGTTAAGCATATTGTTATTAAATCAAGAAATAAAACATGTTTATTGAAAAATATAACATGTAATAGATTGATACTATTAACACCTTGAAGTTGGTTCAAGATGCTGATCATGACTACCATAAGTTTGGCAACGACATTGTTCTTAGCTTTATGCTCTAAAAGGATTAAGATGTCAATTTACATCACCTGCTCAGGGAAAGCAATCGGTGTGTGGATTACCTTGCCAAATTGGATGCAAGCTGCAGTGAATAGTGATGCATATATAGTCCTTGAGGTCCCTTTTAGGGATGGAGAGTACTCCGTTAGTTGATGCTTTAGGCATTCTTTTTGTGAGGTATTAGGGTCTTTCCTATCATGTCCTTTTTTTGGCTAAATTATACTTTTAGTCCCTTATATTTATTTTAATTTTTGTTTTGGTCTCTTATATATTAAAAGTTTCAAATTGGTCCTTTATGTATAAGAGTTATACCAATATGGTCCCTTTTTTTTGTTCCAAAATAGTCTCTTATGTTACAAAAATTATACCAATATAGTCCCTTTTTTTTGCAAAATAGGGAACAAAAAAGGGACTATATTGGTATAATTTTTGTAACATAACAGACCATTTTAGAACAAAAAAACAAGAGGGACCATATTGATATAACTCTTACACATAAGGGACCAATTTGAAACTTTTAATACATAAGGGACCAAAATAAAAATTAAAATAAATATAAGGGACTAAAAGTATAATTTAACCTTTTTTTTCTCGATTGTAACAAAAAAAATTGATACTATTAAATATTACTTATATTTTTTAATCAAAAATTATTTTTAATTTCTTATTCAATACCGTAAAATGAATATAAGGGAATAAAAATATAATTTAACTTTTTTTCTCTCGATTGTAACTAAAAAAAATTTGATACTATTAAATGCTCCTTCTATTTTTGAATCAAATATTATTTTTAATTTCTTATTCAATTCGGTTTATACTCGTTAACATCTGCCTTATAATCAGATAAAAAAAATTAACATCTGCCTTATTTTATTTTAATTTTTTATTCTTTACGGTGCCTTTAACAAAAATTAGCACTAACACCAACACTATATTTGTTTCTAAGGAAAGAAAGTGGAAAAAAGAGAAGAATTTTTAGAAAATATAAAAAGTGTGTATGGGTAAGTGTGACAGACCAATCATAATGTGACACATTAACAATTTTACACTTTAATCAATAAATTTTTTTTCCCCACTTTCTTAGCTATCAACCATAACCTAACGCTAAAATAATGTTTCAAACTAAAGTACAGGATTGACTTGAGGTCAACGCACCCTTTCTACGGTACAACAAGAATTTGGGGTAGACAGCATTGTTGCAGAGTAAAGACCAGGCTTAGAAAAACACGGCATCTCTTTCCATGTCATTTCCCTCGACGCGTCTTTGAACAATTGCACACCCACAGCCCACATTTCAATTTCAGTCCAGTTGAAAACTCTTCCTTCGCAATCAACATTAATTGCTTCATCTGATAAGAATTGAACTACTCTGTTTATGATATGCTAAAATTCTAATTCTTCCGTAACAAAGAGGTTAATCGAATCGGGTTGACCTAACAAACCAATAATCTAAATCAAATCAATTAAATTAATTTGGATAATTGATCGATTTATTTCATAAATCACACCAATTACTACAATAGATTTGGTTCTCATATTTATATTTTTTAACCCAAACTAATCCGATCACTTGTTTTTTTTTAAAAAATATATATTTTAAAAATTACTATTTAGAACTCTCCTGCACTTTTATTTTGCTTTTTTCTGTTCATTTTGACTTTTTTTTTTAAATGGCGGCCAAACAAGGCCAGAAGCCCAGAATCAATTACAACGAATAGAGTGTGGGAGAAGAACTCCTACCTCATGCCCTAAATCTATATCTATATCATGTCCTAAAGTAGCTATGCAATTTGAAGCTGAATTAGTGAGCTACATACATGTGAAAAATTGATACACGGATCTTTATTTAGAAATTGTCTTATAGAATGAATGATCCGAGTATAAGGGTGATTTGTGATTATATTTACTATCTAACTTTGTTATGATATTTTAGTTAAAGAAATTAATGAGATACGTAGTTTTATAATGGTAGTAAAAAGCTAAATGTTAATTAAAAATAATATCTCAGGACAAAAAATATTATTATTATTTTTTAAATTTTAACCGACAATCCAAACCAAACCAAGTCGATCTTAATGTTTGGTTTGGTTTGAATTTGCTAAAATACTTAAAAGACTTGAACCAAATTAATCCAATTAAATATGATTAGTTTAGTATTTTATCCCCAAACAAAACCAATCTATTTAAAACATAATGGAGGACTTGTAATATTTAGGAGAAAACTTAGGTATAGTACCATGTTGTAGCAGATCTAAAAAGTTTATTGGGTGGGTGCAAAATTTTGTCTCTTATATTTTTTGATACTCATTTTTTTTTAAAGATTAAGGACCCAAATTAGTACAAAAAATACAGAGATCTATTTACACCCTGAGAAATGAAAAATATCAATTTGCTTCTCAAAAATCTCAAATGTTGGACGTATTAATCCTTTTAGGGACATTTTAATCCATCTAAGAACTAATTTGACCGACATTTGAGATTTTAGAAGCCTAAGAGCATGTTTGATTACCTATTTTAAAAACAATTTTCAATTTTAAAAAATTTAAGAAGAACAAAATTTGTTCTTCATTAAGGTTTATAAAACAGAAAACAGTTTTCAAAAATCAAATCAATCAGACCTAAATTGGTAATTTTCATTTCTAAAGGACCAAATAGGTCTCTTTGTTTTTTTGTCAAGAACCACTTTAAGCCTTTAGTATAAAAAAATTTATATTATGGGGGTAACATCTATTAAAATTATCAATTATCTTGAAGGTAGAAAAAAAATTTCATGGGGGCAATTGCCCCCAAACTATAACACGTACATCCGCCACTGGTACCATGGGTAGTATTCCTACTATTTTGCACTAAAAATGTGTCATAACTGTCGCAAACTAATTTCAAGTAAATTTTAAGAGTGTAACCGTTTCAGTGCTTTTGTGTTTGTTTTTAGTGAAGAACGGTAGGCACAGTACCAATGGTACTATACCTAAGTTTTATCCTAATATATGTATCCTTGTATGTGCAAATTCCTATGTGAGGTATCACTTTGGAACGAAATAACTTGACCATGTATTATTGTTGCGCGTGACTCATATTTATATATGAGGAAAGACTGACAGATGCTGGAGCAGAGCGGGCCATGGCTCATTTTTATAACTGAAAATGTTGTAAAGGTTTTTTAATTTTTAAACCAACTAGCATGTCACGTAGACCAAATTACGTGCTAGATCATACCCAGACGTGATACGTTAGTATTTTTTTTATTAGAAATTGATCCGCAAGAGAGACTAAAATCGCACAATTGCAATAACTGGAGGATCCAATTCGCATAATTCAAACCTGGGGACCAAAATTGCATAATCGCGATAATTGGAGCACTCAATTCGCACAATTCAAAATAGGGAAACAAAAATTACACAATCGTAATACCAAGGGGACCAAAATTACAATTAAACCATTATATAATTTATTATTTATTTACCTCTAATCGATCATGTTTAACACTAAAATAAAATTGCAGTTAAAATCAATAATAACCTACAAACTTGTAAATGATATTTTTTCTTACTAAGTCATAGGTACGAAGTATCAACGCCCTCCTGAAAAACCTGGTTGACCACCTTTAAAGAATGTCTTTTTTCTCGACCAAGTTTTTTTATCCACGAGACTCAAACTCGAGACTTTATTTGATGAATTCAAGTCAAGTTACACTCGAACCAACTTAATGTTGGTAAATAATAATAACAACCGAAAAAATTGTTGGAAAAATGATAAATTTTAAGATAACCCAACACAGACTAATTCTTTGAAAAAAAAAATTAGTCCGGAACTTTTTCTTCCCATTTAATAATACTATTACATGCATTCCTAATTTCCTGTATATATACATATTATCTCACAGAGATTTTATTGTTTAATTATAATAGTAGTAATAATTAAACTCCCTCAAAAAAGAAATTATAATAATTAAACTCGCTACGATTTTATATTTTTTTTTATATACCGGCATTACGATTTTTTTATATACTCCATGTTCATGGGCAAGTAAAGTACCCTTATTCTTATGTACCCAAAAAAAAAGAAAAGTACCCTTATTCTGCTCATACTCGTCGTGCGCTGTGGTGATGTTTATACGCGTTTTCCAATGGTTACTGCTGCGTAGAAAGAGTTGCACGCGAGGTGAGGGGATTAGTGTTTGTTCAGTCAGAGTCCAAGTCCAAGTCCAACATAAATTAATTAATTAATTAATTATAGCATAGGAAGAAATTAAGACACAATCAGCTTTTTGTGCAGTGACAAACCCGCAATTCTTCCTTATCCCAGTCAACTCAACTCCACTTCCCAACTCTTCCACCAAATTTCCTTGCACTATACACTCTCATTTCATTTCCACCTTTATTATTCTCTCTTTTTGTTCAGCTCAGCTCAGCTCAGCTCTTCCTTCCTCTATGTTCTCTTCCACCTGAACACACAACAAAGCAGAAAACATGGACATGTTCAGGTATGAATACACAACCTCTTCCCTAATCCTACGTACTCTACTCTTCTTATGCTTCTGTCCTATGGTTTTGTCTCTCCTGTCTCAAAACCAAACAGAAACAATGACCACTCTATCCCATCTTCTTAATCTCCCTGATTGGAATACCAACAAAAACCCCAATCCATGTGCATGGAAAGGGGTCAGTTGTGACCTTACCAATTCATCTGTCACCAAGATTGCCCTATCTGGGACTTCCCTCTCTTCACAATCTCTTCCCGTCTTTTGCCAAATTGGAACTTTGCAGCACCTTGACCTCTCTAATAACCATCTGAGTTCTATCCCAGATGGGTTCATTTCTGCATGTGGAAAGATTGAGAGTCTAAAGCTGCTGAATTTCAGTGGAAATGTGTTGAGTGGTTTTTTGCCTACTTTTCATGGTTTTGATGGATTGGAAACCCTTGATATGTCTTTCAATCACTTGAGAGGGAGTATTGGTTTGCTGTTAGATGGAATGGCTAGCCTTAAAGTTCTGAATCTCACCAACAATAACTTCACTGGGAACCTTCCTACCAACCTGGGAAGGTCTATGGTTTTGGAGCACCTTGTGCTTTCAAACAATCGTTTTCAAGGAAAAATCCCTGATCAAATTCTGAGCTACAAAAATTTGACTCTGATTGATCTCAAGGAAAATGGACTTTCAGGGTCTATCCCTTCCAATATTGGAAATCTATCCAAGTTGGAAGTTTTGAGTCTTTCCTCTAATAATCTCAGTGGTATAATTCCAATGACACTCTTGAACATCACAAGTCTCAAAAGGTTTGCAGCAAATTTAAACAATTTTACTGGTGCTATTCCTATTGGAATTACAAAATTTCTCAGCAATTTGGATCTTAGTTATAATTATTTATCTGAGTCCATTCCACAAGACCTTTTATCTCCATCACAACTGCTGGTTGTAGACTTGTCCTATAACAAGTTGCAAGGGAATTTGCCTGCAAATATTTCTCCTAGTTTAGTCAGGTTGAGATTGGGGGGAAATTTACTGAGAGGAGAGGTTCCTTCAGGTACTTGTGCAGAATTTCATGATTTGACATACATGGAACTGGAAAACAATTACTTGACAGGTTTGATACCTCCTGGATTGGGTTCTTGCAGAAATTTGGCATTGTTGAATTTGGCTGAGAACCAATTGACTGGGGCAGTGCCTCCGGCAATTGGCAAGCTTAGCAATCTTCAAGTCTTGAATCTTCAAATGAACAAGCTTAATGGTACCATCCCAATTCAAATTTCCCAACTACACAAGTTGTCTACCTTGAATTTGAGCCTAAATTCTCTGGATGGACCAATTCCATCTGATATCTCAAGCTTGACAAGCCTTATATTACTGCACTTGCGAGGGAACAATCTCAGTGGTTCTATACCCTCATCCATTGGCAACTTGGGATCTCTTATAGAAGTCCAACTTGGAGAAAACCAGCTAAGTGGTGATATTCCAAAAATGCCTGTGAGTCTACAGATTGCCTTGAATCTCAGTAGCAACCACTTTAGTGGAAATATTCCTAGCAGTTTTGGTGATTTGGTTAACCTAGAAGTTTTGGATCTCTCAAATAACAACTTTTCTGGCAATATTCCTCAGTCTTTGACTAAAATGGCAGCATTGACACAGTTGCAACTTTCAAACAATCATCTATCAGGTGTCCTTCCACCATTTCGTCCATATGTTGAAATAGATACAACAGGAAGTAGTGTCATCAAGAATAGTGATGCCTCAACCAACAATTCTCCAAGAGCAGCAAAGAATGGGAAATCTGTTGCTGTGGCTGTTCTTATTGCAATTGCTGCTGCTGTTTTTGTGGTTAGCCTGGTCTCGCTGCTGGTTGTATCAATCTCACGACAGTATTGCAGGGTTAACGATGAACGCGTACAGTCAAGTGAAGGTGAAAATGTTCACCTTCCTCAGGTCGTCCAAAGTAATTTGTTAACTCCAAATGGGATCCACAGATCAAACATTGACTTCTCCAAGGCCATAGAAGCTGTTGCCGAAACATCAAACATTACGCTGAAAACCAAGTTTTCAACTTACTATAAGGCCATTATGCCATCCGGATCAATCTATTTTGCCAAGAAGCTTAACTGGAGTGACAAGATATTCCCAATGAGCAGTCTTGATAAATTTGGGAGAGAGCTAGATGTGTTGGCAAAGTTGAACAATTCAAATGTCATGATTCCTCTAGCCTATATTCTGTCCACTGACAATGCTTATATATTATATGAGTTTGTCTCAAATGGCTCTCTCTTTGATGTGCTTCATGGAAGCTTGGAAAACTCTCTAGATTGGGCTAGCAGATATAGTATTGCTGTTGGGGTGGCTCAAGGTCTCTCTTTTCTGCATGGATTTGCTTCTGGTCCAATACTTCTGCTTGACTTATCAAGTAAAAGTATTATGCTGAAATCCCTCAAGGAACCTCTAGTTGGAGATATTGAACACTACAAGGTGATTGATCCTTCAAAGAGCACAGGGAGTTTTTCTGCAGTTGCTGGTTCTGTTGGCTATATTCCTCCAGGTCAGTGACTTCAATTCCAATTAGTCTTCCCTAAATTCATATATTAGCTTTATATATTGTAGCCATAATGTGGATTATTGGTTTTTAGTTCCGCTGAATAAGACCAGACATGTGAAAATAGTATGAACAAAATTGTCCCTAATTCATAAGGCAAATTCTAACGTGGTTCCGCTTGATAGGTAGGTGGTCCACGGTGAAAAAGTACATAAAAATCGTTCAAAGCTCCAACGGCAACCGACAACGCCCATCGAAAGCAAAAGCTCACGGTCTTCCTCATCATCACGGCTGAAGTGGTGACCTGATCAGTGTCGATTCAACAAAAACAAGGGGAAACGAATATGACTGCCTCAAAACTCAAATCATATTCGTTTCCCCTTGTTTTTATTGAACCGGCATCAGTCAAGTCACCGCCCGGGCCGTGACAATGTGGAGGATCATAAACTTCTGCTTTTGGGGGAAGTGTTGGTTGTCGTTGGAGCTTCGGACAATTTTCAAGTACAGCTCCACTCTAGAACCCGCCTAATGCGTAATTACTTAGTTGCGGAACACAAAATAAGCTAACATAGATGCACATTAATGTTCAAAGCTTTAAATTATTTCTGTTTGTTGTTTGGCAGAGTATGCATACACAATGAGAGTAACAATGGCAGGGAATGTCTATAGCTTTGGGGTGATTCTACTGGAATTGCTGACAGGCAAACCTGCAGTGACTGAGGGAACTGAATTGGTCAAGTGGGTTTTGCGCAATTCAAGAAATCAAGATTACATTCTTGATTTTAATGTTAGCAGAACATCACAGGCTGTCAGAAACCAAATGCTTGCAATTCTGGAGATTGCTCTTGTTTGTGTAAGCACATCCCCTGAAGCAAGACCAAAGATGAAGACTGTGCTACGAATGTTGCTGAATGCCAGATAAAATCATACTCTCAAAGGGGTAAATTAAATCTTCAAGGATTTTGTTTTGGGTGGTGGTGTATTAAAACTACAAAAGATATAGGATATCTAATAGGAAGAATTTTGCTCAATCCTTCTATGGTGCTGTATAAATTTTTTCTTGCTATTCACGGTATTGCAGCTGTGTAAAGTGAATCCGTTTGCCATCGGAGACATTTAGCTCATATAGTCATATATATAATTAATATTTTTAAATTTTGTTTTAAATATACAGATAGTAGGCATTGTGTTTCGGATCCTTAGCTTAGCTTTTTTATATTGTAGTAGTTATTTTGAAAAAAGATTGATACAATAATACAGCACAACCAAAACACAATGTATTGTTAACAAAAAGAGTCTCATTTGAATTGTTCTTTTTTAAGTTGAACCTAACCAAATTTGCTTTGCTCATCTAATCAAAAAAATTGGGCTTGGGCAGTTCACAAATAATATATAGCACATAACATATGTAAAAAAAACAAAACATTATTATCATCTTAAATTGTTCATAAAATGTTGTATTATTCTATTCTGTTAAATAAAAAATTAGCACCTACTTATAAATTGCTGAGTGTAAATGCTGCATGTAAGCATATTGAAAAAGGCTTTTGTACAACTATCCTGTGAAATTTCTGTACAAATAACCCAGACTATGTAGTGAGAAATAAGGGCGAGTTTCCCTCAATGTGGTGCAACTAGTTTGTATATCGATCATGGCCACTGCCATTGATTTAAAATGTTACGACAATTATACTGGACTGGAGCAACAATTTTTTCATCACAGGACCTTTTATGTTTCTTAACATAATCATTGCTCTATCTTCTGTTTCAATTTTCTAGACAAAATTCAAATACAAGTTTCACGCTCACATAAATAATGGACATTATTGGAAAATAATGACTAATGAGCAACCAAAAAACTAATTTATAATCAAACAGTATTAAAGAAAAATGAAAATGGCACATCTGACTGAAAATCTCAATTAAGAAACTAGAACTCAGCTTTCCTATCCAAAACTCTGCTCCTGTTCTTTGCAAAACCCTGAGTGGATAGTTTCTGCTTGTCTACGATTAATAATCACATAACCATGACAAGAGAAATCATAAATTTGTTGTTGTTCCGTTGTATGCAGCATTAGAATACGAAAAAATGGGACTAGAAAGTAAGATCTTTAGGGTCCTCAATAATCTGTGACAGGGTTTGCAAGAATGAAGCCAGATCAGCTCCGTAGATTACTCGATGATCTGCTGTAACATTGACCTGCAAATTTGCATTCATTCAATTACAAAAGAACAGAAGTCTGGACATGGATTTACAATTCTTAAACCAAAAATAAGTTATAATCCTACATATATAAATGCCTGGACTCTCATACCTGCATTTGGTTCTTCTTGCCAATGCGACCATCCTTGGTAGCCACAACAGTTGGTTCTGATGTTCCAACAGCCATTATTGCTCCCTACAAAAATAAATCCAGAGAATGATCACATTCAAGTTTCCCAACACTGTTCAAATTTGAACAAATAGTCAACCTCTTCCACAATTTGAACATAAGATTACTCACAGTTCCAGGTGGCAGAATAGCATCAAAGCGATCAACGCCAAACATTCCCAGGTTAGAAAGAGTGAAAGTACCTAGAAAAACAAAAAAAGAATCAGTGAGGGTGGGCAAATATCAGAGAACAGTCCTTAAATTAGTCCAATTGAATGTCAAGTTCAACTATAAGGACATATTATAGCCTGTTCTTTTGGTTAATATCATAAATATGTATCTTGCTTTTTCAAGAGATCACCACGGCAGAAACAATAAAAGCAAATATATGGGGTAGAATTGTACTAGCAACACTTTATAGTCTACAAAAAAAGAGCCAACAATAGCACCATAAACTGTCCTGGAAATGTAAAGATACAGCAATTAAAAATGGTGAGAGGAAAAGATTAGGAAAAGCTATTAAAAAGACCTTTTACTAAATGACTTTACTGAAACTTTGGTCTTCCGTGGAGTCCAATGGCCATAACTGATCCATCATCTGTGTAGCCAACCTAACTTGGTCGGACAAGACATTGCTTATTATTGTTTATAAAATTGCAAGTTTTTTTATTATTTTAATTCTCTCCAACAGTCCAACTTGTAACTGACCACACATTACTGTTGAATGCAAATGACCGCAGCAGCACTCAACTGTAATGAGTCCGCCAACTAGTCAGACACGTGGAGAAGGAAAGCCGGCTCACATAATTGGAAGGGTGCAAATTGAGCAGGGCGATTCTGTTACAACCGATCCGGGAATTCAGGAGCTGAGGCGTGGGAGTAGCGTGCGGGTAGCCAATTGTAGACTGAGGGGTCTAGTGTAAGAATTGGTTATAAGAGAGAGGGAATGTACGGGAATGGATTATGGAATGTGTATGATCCGAATCTTCCCCTTTCTGAATTATATTCTCAGTCTCTTTCCCCTTCTCTCTCTATTTTTGTTACCCAGTCTCTAAATCAGAAAATTGAACTATTCCTTTCAGTTGTGGCAGCTGAAAGTCGATTTCCCAGTTCATTTTAATAAAACAGTGCAATTCCATTTTTAATTACTGTTCAGAATTTTAGTAACATTTTATTGGTGCTTTCATTGAGAGTCGAACTCAAGGCATGGTCAAATAATCTCAGGCTCTGTAAAACCCTCTATGGCCAAATAACATAACAGAAATCCCTGCTCTCCCAAACAACTTTAAGGCATGGTTTAACCACATTAGCCTTGCTTTCCAGTCTTTCAAACCCAAATTTATCCTTCCAACCTTAAAGCACTCTTTCGTATTGTAAACCTCAAAGAATACAACTAAGAAACATCAGAACCCTCCAGAAAATTGATGTACGCAGATTTTCTGGCATCTTATTCGCTGCCCCTCACATTCTATAGCTTAGCACTAAAAAAATTAGACCCTCAGATGCAATCTTCACTTTTGTCAGTGAAGCACCAATTTGAACTCAGGTTTCTTTAGCATATAGCTAGACCTTTATTCTTCTATAATATGTTGATTGTCAAAGCTTTACTTCTATAATTTAGAAATGGATTCATAAAAAGTTCTCCTGAAAACAAGATAATATGCAAATATCAACATCATCCCAGAAGCCCCACAAATTACATTTTATGCATGTGTTGCCACATTCCATACCTAAAACTAACAGTTCAGATCTAAAACATATGATATATGTGCAAAGTTATCGAAGCTTTTCTTTATCGAATTCGACAGTTCGTGTCATGTACTCATTAATTTCAGAGTTAGGATAATCTAGCCCAAGAACAACAAAACCAAGTAGGTGATAATCCACCAAAGCATCTCAATTCAATTTCCAGACTGGAATTAACTCTAGACACGACAGCCAACAACAACCATGAACTCCACTGTTGTCATTCAATTTTTAAAGCTCTGAGCCAGTCTTTTTTTTTTTTGGACAAAGATATCTCCTATATGTATATAGTGATAGACTCCGACGACATTAATGTCAAGTCAATTATTAATGTTCCCAGTCCCTACCCACAAATTTAAGGATTCTATGATAAATTGGAAAATTCATTGAGATAAAATAAATCCCAATAAATATAAATATATAATTAATATACCTGTGTTGTATTCATGAGGTTGCAACTGCTTGGCTCGGGCCTTATCAACCAACTCCTTCCACTTTCTTGACAATGTGTAGACATCAACCTAGATTATACATCAAATAAACCTTTTTTACAATCCAGCGCCATCTTATGTTATAGATTAGAAGCAGCTGAAAATAGAGTATCAAGCACCTTATCAGCATCCTGAAGCACTGGTGTAATGAGTCCGCCTTCTATAGCCACAGCAACTGCAATGTTGATGCTGCTATTATATGTAAAGCTATTACCATCTCTACAACTAGAGTTTATAACAGGGTGTTTAGCCAGCGCGAGTGCTGTAGCCTTGGCAAGCAATGCTGTCATAGTAACTCCTTTTGACTTGATCTGATATTTTATAAAATATAATAAATAAATAAAAATGTATAAACAGTTTGGACATGAGTCCAGAAGTTCAGGGTGCTCACAGAATTATTTGAAAAACTTATCCTATCAAATTATCATAAACTGCCTGCAGCATGTTAAAATAACAACTTCACAAAGAACATACAATCAATCATAAATGGCAAGTAATTGAAATTCATCAGTAACAATTGATAACTTTTGCTTAAAAGTTTCTTTGCCAGCATTATTTTTTCAATCCATTTTGCGTTCTATGAAAATTTTAAATCCTGACTAAACTACCTATTTATCAGAAACCGCAAGAAAGTTATCCCATTGTGTAGTGAATTCTTAAATTGGATATAACGCCAATACGTACTAGACACAGGTAATCACCGAAATCTCCAAGAAACCAATGTGATATTCATCTAGCATGAAGCAGAATCATAATATGACATATGAAATATAATGAAACAAATAAAGAAATCATTGACCCGAGATATTTAATCCTAATCTTAACCACAATTTAACCTCCCTATGCAGATTATGAATAAATTAGCAATCAATAGCCAAAGACCAAGAAGAAAAGGATGTTTAATCAACATTATCCATGTGATTCAGCCAACTACTGCGGAAAACAAAAACAAAGACCAAAATTCACCTTCTTGTAGAGAGCATCAAGTGCATCGGTGGTGATGGTGTATCCAACTCTGAAAGTGGGAACCGTCAAACTCTCCACCATGTTCCTACACACAGCACTCTGCATTGTCGTGAATGGAACCACGCTTCCCAACTCCACACCGGCAGCCGCACTCGTCACCGGCACCGGCGCCGGCGCCGCAACAGTCTCGGAGGAACCTCCCGCAGCTGCAAATGCCTCGACGTCTTTGGCCACAACCCTCCCCAAGGGTCCGGTTCCGACGATTTTGCCCAACTCCACCTTCAACTCCTTCGCCAGTTTCTTCGCATAAGGCGACGCCACCACCCTCTTCCCTCCCTCCGACGCCGGATGCCTCGACGCAACCGCCGCCGCCGCGACATTCTCCGCAACCTTCTTCGGTTGAGACTCTACAGCCGCGAGTGTAGGTGCAGGTGCAGGTGCAGGTGAGGGAGAAGAAGAAGAAGGAGAAGGAGAAGAAGAGAGGGCTTTGGACCTGGCCTGATCGATTTCATCCTCAGTCTCGGCGATAAATGCGATGGGAGATCCGACGGCGGCGACGCCACCTTCTTCAACGACGATGGCGGCGAGGTAGCCGTCGTAGAAGGTCTCGACGTCCATGTCGGCCTTGTCGGATTCGACGACGACGACGCTGTCGCCCTTGGAGAGCTTGTCGCCTTCGGATTTGATCCAGGAGACGATTTTGCCTTCGGTCATGGTGGAGCTGAGGGCGGGCATGAATATCTCCCGGACCTTGGCGCGAACCACGAAGAGATTTGTCGCCGTTCTCCTCCGATGGAATGCAGTGGGGCTGCGGCGGATGACGGAGGAGGAAGTGAGGAACGGACTTTGGAGAAGGTGAGCCATTCAAATTCAATGGAAGAAATGGGAATGGGAATAACAGGGAGTGTGTGTGTTGTGTTGGTTTAACTAAAAAGGGGAATTCCTCGAGTTCATCGAAAGAAGGCGGAGCTTTCAACCACGCTTACCACTGAATCTAACGTCTCTATGTGTGTTCATAAGTGTCGTCGTTGTTGGTTGATTTCATTTTTATTTCCTCCTCTTCTACTTAATACGGCCCATGCCCGTACAGGTAAAATGGGTCACAGTATTTTTTTTTTTTAGGCAAACAAACTCATTCTATTTCATTTATAATAGAATGTGGGAACTAGCATAGAATTTTGACGCCCTAGCTAACGAATGAGCGACAGGATTCGCTTGTCTCCTAATGAAACTAACCGAGTAGTTTGGGTAAGATGTCAACTTCTCCTTATAATTGTTAATGATGACTCCTGGCTCAGTGTGGTAATTTGTGTCTCCAATGATACTATCAACAACAAATTTGCAATCCAACTCAAAAATGACTTTATCATATCCAAGATTACCTACCCAAGCTATAGCCTCCCAAAGTCCTAAAGCTTCTGCCTCTGATGATTGGATAATCCCCTCCCTTAACAAGGTTTTTACATGCAGAAATTCCCCAGGGTTGTTACGCAAACACATACCAAATCCAAACTGGTTTTGCACTGAGAAAATAGTTGCATCTACATTGCATTTGACCATTCCATCCTCGGGTTTTTGTCAAGCTTCCTCCCTGTTTTGCTGTTGTGGGCAGCTAGTTCTGCTACAGTGCTGATGAGCTAGCTGCCAATCCAACAATGACTGCCTTGCCAGCATAACCGAGGTCGTTGCATCCTTCTCCTCGCCCTTCCAGACCTTATCATTCCATCGTTTCCAAAGACACCACAACACCATGACTACATCGTGGTGCTGGTCCTTTGAGCAACTTGAAAATCAAGTCCGCAAAATCTGCAAAGTCTTGAACTTTAGCATAGACAATGTGCTCCAAACCAGCCTCTCTCCAAACTCAACGAGCATGCTCACAACCCCAAAAGATATGTGTAACACCCATACCTCAATATAATTGAAAAGTACGACAAATTACATTAAAGCACAGGAATTACCAATAATTTATAAGCTTGATTACAGTAATCCAAGTCATAAATTAAACTCAAATCATTAATCTAATAAATAGATTACAACTTATACAATACTCGGAATATAAAATTCCATTACAATATAAAACTAGCCTACAAGTCCTAAGCTTGGAGCTTCGCCTCATCATCTTCGGTACCTGTTTATCTGAAAAACAAATAAAAGGAACAATGTGAGATTATAAAGCTCAGTGAGTCTTTCACGGACACATCACCATTCTCTCGTCGAATCATGCTAATGTGACAAGACTAACTTAGGCTTTAAACACCTACACATAATTATCCGATACCGTAAGGACTTGGTTGAGAACTTATTAGACATCCTAAGCGAAAACGCCTTAAAATGTGCTAACCTGAACTGACAACTTAGTATATTGAGGGGTAGGATAATCCTAAGTCTAATATACCACTTAAAGGCTTGTGAATAACTAGATACAAAATTGTATAGCAACCACACATTAATTCCATAAACATTCGTTTTCTAACCGATACTTAACACGGCTAAACTTGGTGCATTATAAATACAATCTTCTTAACTAAAAACATATTGTTCCTACTTACTCTATACTTAGAGCATCTTTGCTTTTCTCTTATGTGATTGGATTTGGTCATAAACTTTATTCTATAGACTCCATTTAACCTAGCTTGCTTGTTTTCTTAAGTGATCTTATCACAACTCTTTCTACTGCTAAGCATTATTACTATTAAGCAATTAAGCAACTAAGGATTTACAATCCATAACATCATTTGAATAACTAAGCTAATTCCAAACATATATACATATATACAAGGAATTCATTAACATTCATAGGCTTGAACATTATTAAGTTCATAGTCAGCTTTACTTTGCTACTAAGCGCGTTCTAGATATTCCCACCGGTTGAATCGATATTCAACAGGGAATCTTCGTTACCAGGTTTTGTCAAGGCTTTGGTCCCGATACCCTGAGTAACGTCTACGATATGGTGGTCAGGCGTCTTAACCGTCCAAGTGGCGTCCCACGAGGCTAACCATACCGTGCTTCTCCTTTAAATAGAGGAGTCTTGCCATGGACTTTAGCTTGTGCTTATGCTTTTATGCATATTTATAGAAATGTAACTTAGCTAACTAGGATTTATTAACATCATCCTCATTTAACTATTCAAGAAAATTTATAATCATTTCAATGAATCTAGCTTAACATTAACAACATTCATTTCTAGCTAACTCCTCACTTAGAGGTTAAAACATGCTATACTCACAATAAGACTCATTCTAAATCATGAATATCTAATTCAGACATTCTTCTAATTAGATACTTTTCTAAGGTCGTTGAATTGACCTCATTGACATACACTTAGGGCTCATTGACAAGCCGCACAACTGACCAAAATTAACGGACGAAACATACATTAAACACATCCCTTGAAACTCTATGGAGTTTACAAGAGAGCAAACATCAAACATACATTCAAGTGTGGGGGTTGGGGGCAGCCATCCAACCTCTTGCAGTCAAACCCACTATCAAATCACAATAATAATAATAATAATAATAATAATAATAATAATAATAATAATAATAATAATAATAATAATAATAATAATAGACTCTACTTCATATGGATACTCAAAATCCCTAACTTGAACCTAGGGTTCACATAATACTCAAGGAAAATAACTTCCTATATGTGAGACTTATGGGTGCCCATCACCTAAAGGTTGAAGAACTCACCTTGGTTGTTCAAGATCCTGAGCTAAAAGGGTATAACTTTGCTCTTCTTGCTCTCATTCACGTTCTTCCTTTATTCTCCAACTTAGGCTTCTTCAATTTTTCCCAAATCTTTATCTACACCTTCAATTTGGGATGCAATCGAAGGGCTGCACGCAAGTAGCCCCCACTACCCGCCTGCTGGATAATTTGCCCCACTCGCCTCATACCATACGTGGTACCATGACGGGTTTTTAACGGATTTTTGAGAATCCGCGGGTACCCACGGGTATCCATGATACTTAATAAATTCTTAAAAAACACACTTATTTTCAAAAAAAAATTATTTTTTACCTATATTTCTAGACAAATTTTCAAATGAGAATTTACAAAATACCACCTCATGCTCCTAAATTAAAAATTTCATGGAAATTACAACCAAATATCCATAAAATTTAAGTAATTACGTATATACGGGTACCCGCGGGCACGGGTAGTATGATACCCGCCCCCGCCCCGTTTATACACGGGTAATAAATATCCGCCCCGTTACACCCGCGGGTACCCGTTTAACTACCCGTTAAAAATTCGTGACGGGTTTTACCCGCGGATACCCACGGGTACGAGTTTTTTTGCCATCCCTACCTTCAATCCTCCTCTTCATGCCCGAGAACTTGAGCTAACTCTGAAGAAGCTTCATCTTCTTCCTCTTCTTCTCCTTCAAATTCGGCCTCATCTTCTTCTTCTCCTAGGGTTCCATCAACTCTTCCTTCCAAGCTTAAACTCAACTCTCAAAACTCTTATTCAAGCTAGGGATTGAAGAATCCTAGCAAGGATCAAATCCTCTCTGATTTCTCTCAAATTTCAAAACCCTAACATTTACCCCTTTTTCTTCCATGGAGAATAGAACACGAAAATAAGAGGGAGAGGGAGGATGAGGTAGCTTTCGAGAGATCCAAGAAGGAGGAGAATGGGGGTTGTTCCCTTTCTTCACCTTTCTCTTCTTCATTTCTTCTTCTTCTTCTTCTTCTTCTTCTTTCCCTCTCTTCTTCCTTCTTTCTTTCCTTTCCCTGGATCGCGAAAAAGAGAGAGAGGGAGCATGAAAGAAAGACAGCTGTCGTTTTTAAAAGAAAGCAGAAAAAGCAGCGGCTCGCTTAGCGAGCATAATTCGCTTAAGCGAAAATAGGGCCGAAGCAAAGCTGCTGGCTGCAGTTGCATCTCGCTAAGCGTAGGTCCTAGGCTTAACCAAATCGAGCAGCAGAATTTTCTGCACAATCCCATATTTCCTTGATCTAACTTCATCAAATCTTACCCCCTTTCAATCCAAACTTAACTCCAATGAAATTAGGATTAAGGATCAAGGATTAAAGTATGTCATATGGAGAATACAACACAAAACAAGTAAGCATCAAGCAAGCATGAGGCTTCAACCTCACAAACTCATAACTCACTTAGATTACCACATTGTCTAATTTAATAAGACTAACTTATTAAATTAGACGGGGGGTTACAATATGCCAACCGTTCTCTTCTCCATGCTCACAAAATTGATAAAAACTTGGGCAATTCACTCCTTTGTGTCACAACCGGCTTCTAGTAGGGAGAACTCCTCTTAAAATTCTCCAAGTTAGTAGCTTCACCTTTGGAGGGACCTTTAGTTGCCACACCTTCTTCCAATCACCAGGCACCCATAAGTGAGATGTATCAATAAGCTGCTCCATAGCTCCATGATATGTTGAATTGACCGAGTATGCACCACTTCTACGGAATTTCCAAATTTGTTTATCTTCGGACTGCACACAAGACAAGGGTATAGCTAGTATATGTCGTGCATCATCATGGTTAAAGATTGATCTTACCAAGTCTTGCTTCCACGTGAGAGTTGATGGGTCAATAAGGTAGTTTACCGTCTAATCTTCAATATTTGTTACTTGAGGACTTGTTACTAAAGAGCTTTCAGTTGAGTGCACCCATGGTTGGTGCCATATGCAGATGTTTCTCCCATCACCGATTCTCCATCTAGTGCCTAACTTGACCAACACCCGGGAAGTGCGGATGCTATGCCAAAGATAACTGAGATTATGACCCAACTGGGCCCCCAATAAGTCTCCTTTAGGGTAGTATTTTTCTTTGAAGACTTTAGAAACTATAGCATCTTGATTGGTGGCAATCTTCTCCCCTTGCTTTCCTAGCATAGTCAAATTGAAACCATGGAAGTGACGAAAGCCCATACTTCCATATTCCTTCCTCATAGAGAGCTTATCCCAACTTAGCCAATTAATACCTCTTCCAGACCTCATATTTGAATCCCAACAAAAAGAGTTTATCATCTGTTCAATCTCCTCCCCTAGAGTAGTTGGTAGAAGGAAAGTACTCATACAGTAGGTTGGGATTGCCCGTGCCACTGATTTTACCAGAATTTCTCTGTCAGCCTTGGATAAGTGTTTGTCATTCCACTGTTGAATTTTTCTCCACACTCGATCCCTCAAATAGGCAAAAACAGCATTCTTGTCTCTCTCCACCATAGATGGAAGACCAGATATTTGCCTGTGCCTAAGCACTCCGAGACCTCCAACATTATTAGTAATGAAAAGAAAAACGAGTCGAAATAATAAAACATATTTATGAAATTACATAAATATCTAGATATGATAAAAAGAATAAAAATATATAGAGAAAAAAAACTTTGTTGAAAAGTAAAATAAATTTAAAACATTTACTTATTTATTAAAAAAAATAAAATAAAATGTGTGAAAAAAGTTTTATTTATTTATAAAAATATTTATAACAGAAATAAAATAAAACAAACTCATATAAAAATACTAAAATTGAAAAAGGGTAAACTCGTAACTTTACAAATTTATTCCTTCTTTCGGTCCATTTCCATCCAATTTGGAGTGATTGGAAAAGTCATGTTTTCCCTTCAACCAAAAGAGGAAAGGTTGTTTTCCCCCCTTAAAAATGTGATTCTAGCCATTTCCAAACTCATGCTACTCGTATCCACACAAAAAAAAAACTCATGCTACAAGATATGATAAAAAAAACAAAAATATATAAAGAGAAAAAAAACTTTGTTGAAAAGTAAAATAAATTTAAAACATTTACTTATCTATTAAAATAAAAAAGTAAAATGTGTGAAAAAAGTTTTATTTATTTATAAAAATATTTATAACAGAAATAAAATAAAACAAACTCATATAAAAATACTAAAATTGAAAAAGGGTAAACTTGTGATTTTACAAATTCATTCCTTCCTTCGGTCCATTTCCATCCAATTTGGAGTGATTGGAAAAGTCATGTTTTCCCTTCAACCAAAAGAGGGAAGGTTGATATTTTTTTGCCTTAAAAATGTGATTCTAGCCATTTCCAAACTCATGCTACTCGTATCCACAAAAAAAAAAACTCATGCTACATGTAAAACGGGGTGTGTTTTTAAGGTAAGATGGGAGAGATTAGAATATCAAATCTATTTTATTTATTTTAGATTAATGAAAAAAATATAAAAACGTGATTTACTGATTGGACCAATCGATATTTACTCAGTCAAATACTTGGGCAACCGAGAAAAAGCCAAGAGCATCGATCACACAACAAAGACATACTCCTCCGTTACAAAACATTTGATGTTATGCACTTTTAGTTTTGTGCCAAAACTATTGATGTTTTATATATCCAAGACTAAATTAATTATTTTCTTCCAACTATACCCTTAATGTTTTAAGAGACTATTGTGGTTGAGTTTTTATTAGACACTAGTACTCAAGTCAATAGCTAACCACCTATCAATGAGAATGCCCACGTTATATAATCTCTAGACTCTCCATTATTCAAATATTGATGACTAATGATGGTTCTAACAGTACATGACTCAGCACATAATAGTTGGAACACATGATTAACTAGGAGTATTTTAGACTACATATATACCAATTAATGATTTATATTCCATGTGCCAAAGGCCAAAACATCAAATGTTTTGGAATAGAGGGAGTATTTACGACACATTCATGAGACATCATTACGACCTGATTATGCCTTGATATATCTTCTCCTAACCAATGTTGCCTAAAGTCATTCATTAACCTTTGCCCATCATTAATAAGAAATGCAGCTTAAAAGAAGACAAGAGGATACATAGAAGGACATAACACATCAGCAAAACTTGATCTATAGGGCTTTCTTCGGAATTGGGTCAAATTTACCTTAAATATTTGGTGCTCGTTGTGGGGTCGCAGTAAAATGATTCCCAACCACCACAACCAAGAGCTACGACTTAAATATTGTACTATTTTGCATTAGACATTGAAAAGTAATTAGGGGTGTTCATATCCAAACAAAAACAAAAAAATCGAGTCAAAAAACGAAAACTAAAAAAAACCGATTTTTATTAGATTTTTTTTTTTTGCATCTTTCTCTAAAAACTGATCATATTGGATCAGATTTCGAATTATTCTTTTGAAACTGAACCTGGCCGAATATATAAAATTTAATACTTATTTATTCTATTATTATCATACAACATTGTATTAATCTATTATTTGTTTATTTTTGTTTTTCTAATAATAATTATTAGTTTAATATGATGTAGTTTTATACTATTTTTATGTCCCAAACATAAAATCGATCCTCGTTACTTGGTAATGTTTTAATTTTTACTATGTTATACGTCATATATGTTGATATTATTTAGACTTATTTTTTAGTTATTATGTTGTAAAAACCGAATCATCTAATCCAATTCAAACTATTTTTTGGTTAGATCAGATTGATTCAGATTTAATATTGAAATCAATCCAATCAAAATAGAACCACAACTTTTTTTTTTTAAATCAAATAAAAAAAAATTCCCCTCAAAACCGATTCAAATTCCAGTGGCTTGGGGACGCTGGGACCGGGGTTCGACTGGGTATTGTCATTTGTATATGTGTGTTTGTTGTTTACTATTTCTACTAGCTAACTAAAAAAAACCGATCCAAATTCCAAACAGATATACGAACTCAAATCTAAAAAAAAAAATACGAACTCAAACAAGCCGAGACAAACACGCCTTACACTGCAGGGTTTGTTTTCAACATATTTTTCTCATGGCCATTATTAAATGCATCCCCCACCTGGTAGGTACACCCCTCCAATTTACGAATTTTCTAAAATACCCCTACCTAAAATCTTAGTACCGAAAATTCGCAATTTCTGGAATGCAAAAAAAAAAAAATTTCTTACCGAAAATTCGAATTTCCAGTAAAATATTTTTTTTTCTCTTATCGGAAATTGGAATTTTCGGCATACAATTTGTATACCGGAAATTGGAATTTCCGGTAAAAAAAAAACTTCTTCACTTCTCCGGAAATTCGAATTTCTGGTATACAAATTGTGTTCCGAAAATTAGGAATTTCTGGTAAATACAAAAAAAATTGTGTACCGAAAATTCCGAATTTCCGGTACACAATTTTTTTGTGTTTATCGGAAATTCCTAATTTCCGGAACACATTTTTTGTGTGATGTGAATGGCGTTGAAACTAAACACAGTGCAAATTATAATAATACCCCTGAACCGTACGCCCCCCGCACCCCTAGGGCACCCCGAAACAGATTGGGCCTATTCCCCATGGGCTGGGGGGCGAAGGGAGCTTCGCTACGCTCCGCTAGCTCAGCTCCCCCGCCCCCAGCCTTATTGATACTGAATCATATGAGTCATACTCAACAGATTCTTTCACCAATTGCTTGTTTTCCTCGTTTCCCTCCTTTGTCACTGATTCTTCAATTCTTGGGTTATTCCATTTCCAGACTCCATCCTTTCTTCTGTTTCTGTTCTGTCCATTTGTATGGAAGAGTTGTCTGGTAAACGATCCTGAACATCTGGAAGTATTTTATACCGGAAATTGGAATTTCCGATATACAAATTGTGTACTGGAAATTTGGAATTTTCGGTAAACAAAAAAAAAATTTGTGTGCCGGAAAATTTCCGGTAAGAGAAAAAAAAATTACTTTACCGGAAATTCGAATTTTCGGTAAGACTTTTTTTTTTTTTTGCATTCCGAAAATTGCGAATTTTCGGTACTAATATTTTAAGTAGGGGTATTTTGAAAAATTCGCAAATTGGGGTTGTACCTACCAGGTGGGGGTGCTTTTAATAATGGCTTTTTCTCATCGGACCAATCTGTAAATTTACAAAAACTCTATCTGATTATCGATTATTATTCTTTAGTCTACGTGTTACCACTCATTCATCCCAATCGTCGATTAGATGTGTAATAAATCTGATGGTTATATGCCACGGATCCATCATTCAACCATTTTTTTACTGGTGCATATTAGACGACACCCCATCGGAGGTTGCACAGAAGCACAAGTTGCCGGATAACATAACATAACATAACCCCTGCTTACTAAAATAGGAACACTACTACAGCCTAAGAAGAAGAAGAGAAGCGAAGATGAAGATGGGTGGTTCCACTTTCACTCACTTCCCCTACTCTTCTCCTTCTCTCTCCACTCTCTTCTTATCCAAATTCTGCTATCAATCTCTTCCCTCTACCCTTATCCATTTCCCTTTCAAATTTGCCACTTCATCACCCTCCCAATCCTCAGCACCATGCCCACTAAAGTAATTCCACTTCCTATCTCTCACTATTTTTCTACCACTTCCCCTCCCCTCTTAGTTGAAAAAAGATTGCAGCTTGATTATCATGCATTCATGGGGTGCTTTCATTTAAAATCTTGTTTAGGAATTGGGTAACCGTGTTATCCGTCATTAATTTTCCTGTTCCAAGTTTCATGTTGTTTAAATTGAGTAGTTATTTATTATGTAGGAATGTGGAGGGGGGGGGGGAAATTCCCAGATTTCTAGTGTGTTTACATATTCAAGACTTTCAGTTTTGTCACCCTCTTAAAGGGCTTGTTTCTTTAGTGGCTTAGTATGATGCATGGTTGATTGTTAATCTGGAATACTATTTTCAGAAAGATGAAAGCGTTGGGAATTCAGCAAATAGGATCCACTCCACATGGAGACAACCTTGATGCTATCAAGAGCAGGATTGTGCTACAGGTTGTTTTGCTTTCATGTGCTTTACAGCAAAATTAAGCATCTTTTCCACTTAATAATCTCATCCTCTCTTTTTCTTATTGATGCATTGATTTCTTTTTTCCATTTACCTGACAAAATCAACTCAATGACTTTGGTTTTGTCTAATGCTTCATTATTAATACCATTATCAGTTTAATCTTGAACTTGAAATATTCTCAATTTTCATGGTTTATGTTCACAACCTTAAGTTCTGGATACTAATTTTTTCTTTTCTTCTATCGTGGTCGAAGACAGATGTTTCAAAAGGCAATGCCAATGGAACCCCTTATAACCCTTATCACAAAGCAATCCGAGAGTAATTCCCTGTTCTCTCTCTCTCTCTCTCTCTCTCTCTCTTTCTTTTTTCTTCCCTTTATTCATAATATTTTTTTTGCTTATCATGAATGAATTGATGTCATGTCATGTGTTTTATAGAAAAATGGCAAATGTTGTGAGGGTGAAAGGTATATGGTTTTGCTGATATCAAGTTTTCCTGCATGTTGTTGGTTTACAGATACTGACTATCTGGTGATCTGATGTTGTCATGCTCAAATTTTGATAAACCTCTGAAGCATTGTATCTATATAATGATCAAGAAATACTACACTATTGACTATTATGCCAAGATTAAGAAAACATAAAAGAAAAACGATCATCAGGTTTGCAGGGATGACCTACTTGATAAATTGTCATGCCAGTCTTAATGCATTTACTTTTACCAAAGTTCCTATGCTAATCACATAACTAGATGTAGACTATGCACAGGTAAATGATCAAAACCAATTAATGTATTTTATTTGGTTAGAGAACATAATATTACTATAAGTATATTAAGATCATGAGTGATATATTGTGTGCGCCCTTTAATTTTCAAAAATCTTTAAGTAGGTACTTGATACAATCTTCCAAGAGTCTATAATAAACTCTCTTGTATTTGAAACCTGAGAGGAATGCATGGTATAATCAATTCAGAATCAAACATAAATCTAAATAATGTAAAATGCATTTACTATTGATAATATTATGGTAAAAGACATTTCTGAGACTAACACACATATTAATGCATGTGTCCTTCTTAGCTACATGCAAGTAAAAGAAGGGGATCCGAGCCGCCTTAGCATGTGGATTAAGCGAGGTGGATAATAATTTATGGACTGAACCTGTCTTTATGAATGCTACTAACTATATAGGGCCAAACAATTGGAATAGATTCTACCCAATTTGACAACTCTAGGAGGCAAATAGAATTGTGATATTTCCATTAGATGCAATTGTTTTTATTGTTCTCAATATTCAAGGTGTAAATTAAGTAAAATCGATGAAATTATTGTGTGCTTTGTTAATTCTATGCATCATGCTAAACTTGGTTCCGATGTTTGGGCTAATGCTAGCTAATTCCATAACTTTAGTATTGTTTTCGAATTGCAATCGTCACTTGAGACATTGCCTTTTTTAATCTTCTCTTGCTGGATTCTCAGTGAATGACTTTACAACGGAAAATCTTCAAGATGGGAGAAGGTTATCCAAATGGGTTTCGGCATTCTTGTTTGGACAAACTATATCAGTTATTTCTCCCGATGTTTCGTATGCAAGTGACTCAGTGAAGATAAATGAGATCTATCAGGTTGGAGAGTTGTTTGACTTAGGAATCCAACTATTATACTTGCTATTGTTATTGGGTTTGCTAGGGGCTGGGACATACTATGTGATTCGCCAAGTTCTTGTCCGCAGAGAACTTGACCTTTCTGCCAAAGAGTTGCAAGTAAGAACCTATATTTCTTCCTTTTGGTCATTTGTATTTCTAGATGTTTCTCTTGAACACCTTGATGGATATTAGACCCTGAATTTTATATGTTCAGTGTGATTTTTTCCCCCTGGTTTGGTACCATGATAAATATCATACACACTTGGAATCAGCTTTTTCATGATCGGCTTTCCTTTCTCATTTTCTTCCATTGTTGTAGGAGCAAGTCAGAAGCGGTGATGCAACTGCAACCGGGCTTTTTGAACTTGGTGCGGTGATGCTGCGGAGGAAGTTTTACCCCGCTGCTACCAAGTACTTGCTGCAAGCAATTGAGAAATGGGATGGAGATAGTCAGGATCTTGCCCAGGTTAGATGACTTGGTTGATTGCCAAGAAATTAAATTATACATGCTTTATGCTTAATTTTGAAATTACTTTGAAAATGGGAGAATGATAGCTATTGAGTTCTAGTTATACGATTCTACCATTATTGGCTTCTGGTATGACTTATTAACAGCTACTTTGGTAATGATCACATTCAATCCATCAATATAGGTTTACAATGCTCTTGGTGTCAGCTATGTCCGTGATGGGAAGCTTGACAAAGGAATTGCTCAGTTTGAGACAGCTGTGAAGATTCAACCAGGCTATGTCACAGCATGGAACAATCTTGGTGATGCCTATGAGAGTAAAAAAGATTTGAAGTCTGCTCTCAAGGCATTTGAAGAAGTCCTTCTATTCGATCCCAACAACAAGATTGCGCGGCCCAGGAGAGATGCTTTGAAGGAACTTGTTGGAAATTACAAAGGAGTTGCTGTCAAATATAAAGAGAAGAAATGACTGTCATTTTATCAACTCACACACACCACGAATATGACAGACTTAAATACACAGTTTTCAATCAATAACTTGGCTATGTATGAAGGAATTTTGGCTCTATTGATGTAATTGAGGTAGATTTTTTTTTCCTTCTTATTTTGGTACAATGTTGATAACAAGGCATGAACTCATCAACTCATGCAAATTACTTAATGCTAATGGCATGGGTTACAAAAGCTGTGGTCTGGTGCTGATGGTGTGTATTCAGGTGTGAAAATTCCTCATCTTCTTTCTTATGTAAATGGTTGTTTTCATGCATTGTTAAAGTGATTCTTTTGCCAACTTGCCATTTCGTCATTGCTTAAATCATGTTTTTAGAAATCATTGATGCCCATGTTCTGGATCTGGGGGTCTCCACTTTGTCCTAAATAGAATATGGTTATACTTGCTCAAAACAATGGAAAAAGGAGTATACCTTTCTTGATACAACTTGTTTTGCTTGGATGGGCTCCTGAAAAGATGATGAAACTATTTCAAGGGCTGGGCTTTATTGAGCATTCGAAGGTTTCTAAAACCCAAACCACCATCATCTTTGGGAGCACAAAGCTTATCCCAAGAAACCAAATGGCATTTTTTAGCATCAGCCGTGGAGCCCCAGATAAAATCCCGACAAATTTTTTCTGCAGCATCACAAACTGAAACAGGAACAAGGGTGGATTGAAAGACATACCCTGGGATATTAACAAGAGAAGATTGAGCAAGAGTTACTCTCCCAGCAAAAGACAAGGTATTAGCTTTCCAACCAGAAAGTTTTCTCCGCATTTTTTCCAACACAGAGGAGTAGGTTTGCTTAGTCACCCTTTGATGAAGCATAGGGACACCAAGATAATTCCCCAAATCATGGGTAACACAAACACCGAGAGCTTCACTTAAAAAATTGGCTTGCTCCACATGAACGTTGCTTGAAAAGAATACCTGAGACTTATGGAGATTCATCTTCTGGCCAGAAAAACAACAAAACTGTTGAAGAATGGAATTAATAACCGAAACCTGATCCATAGAAGCTTCAGCTACAAGGATTAAATCATCCGCAAAGCACATATAAGACAGCTTTGGACTATTGCCCCTACCAAAAGAAAAAGGCAACCAATCCCCAGCTGCAACAGCATCATTAATTTTATGAGCAAGTCTCTCCAAACAAAGGACAAACAGATAGGGAGAGATTGGATCACCCTGCCTCAGGCCTCTAGAAGAGTTAAACTCATTAGTGGTTGAGCCATTCCAATTAACTTTCATAGATGCAGAAGAAATGCAGTGAAATAGAATACTTTGCAAGTTAGCAGGCATGCCTAGACAATTCAAAGTATCCATAACAAAGCTCCATTCTAACCTGTCATAAGCCTTTTCAAGATCCAGCTTTAGAATCATGTAGCCCTTTCTACCCTTCAAAGCTCGGAAGGAGTGAATAGTTTCCTGCAAAACCAGGATATTATCAATCGTAGATCTTCCGGGAATGAAACTACTCTGGGTTTCAGACACCACATATGGAAGAATACTTCTAAACCTTTGAGCTAGGATCTTGGTGATGACCTTATAAATAACATTACACAATGCAATGGGTCTAAACTGAGACACACGAGAAGGGTCATCACATTTCGGGATTAAGGTTATGAGAGGTTGGTTCACATCCAGAATCTACTCAGGTTGTTGGAAACTCTCTCGGACAAACCGAAACAAAGATGGGCCAATAGTGTTCCATTGAGATTTGAAGAACAAAGGGTGATAGCCATCGGGGCCTGGAGCCTTCAAGTTCTTCATACTAAACAAGGCATATTTAGTTTCCTCCAAAGTGATATTGCTGCATAAAGTCACCATGTCGGTGTCTAAGATCTGAGGAAAATTGCAATTAGTTTGAAACAGACCTGCAACTACACCAGAGGAACAGTACAGTTCACGATAGAAGTCCACAACTAAATTTTGGAGCACATCCTCTTCATAGACCCAGTCATCATCACCATTGAGTAAGGCAATAATGCGGTTTGTCCTTCTTCTAATAAGACAAGTCTGATGAAAGAAATGAGTATTATTGTCTCCCTGTGTAATCCATTTAGACCTCGCTTGCTGCATCCAATAGGCCTCTTCCTGCTGAATAATTGTGCTATATTCCTGCCACAATTCATTTCTAAGAGACAGCATACGATCATTAGTAGAAGACAGGAGGACATTGTTAATACCTACCAGTCTTTTTAATAATCTACATTTCCTTTGAAAGATATTTCAAAAAACATGTTTGTTCCAATATTTCAGGTTAGAAGTAACTCGAGAAATATTAGCATTCCAGGAGTCTGAAGGAACCCAAGAAGAACTAACTTGTTGTGCAAAACCTTCATGATCAATCCAAGGGCTAAGAAACTTAAAGTAGTTTTGTCTATAATGGTTCATACCTGGAATTAAGCGCAGCCAAAGACCAAGATGGTCTGAAGAGAGCAGGGGAAGATGAGTGACAGAGCTTTGAGGGAAGAGAGTTTGCCAAGAAGGAGTGCAGAGAACTCAGTCCAACCTTTCTCTCAAGTCACCATGCTGATAAGTAAGGGGCTGCCCAGAATAGCCAAGGTCTAGGAGATGGCAATGGTCAATGCAATTTGCAAAAGCATCTCTTGCATTATCATTAACAGCACCCCCTCCAACCTTCTCCCAATCAAAAAGCACCTGATTGAAATCACCAGCCAGGCACCATGGGTCTGCAACTGAATCTTTTATATGCATCAACTCTTTCCAAACTTCCAAACGTTCATAGGATCGAGGGCTCGCATAAACTATCGAAAGAAACCAACAATTAGGGGTATTGGCATTAATTCTCAAGTGTATGCAATACCTGGAGGTAGAATGGACCGAAATGGGAGGACATGAGTTTCTCCACAAGCACCAAATTCCTCCCGAGAAGCCTTGAGCATCAACCTTGACATGATGAGGAAAACCAATCCTGTTTATAACCTTATCAGCAATGTTACCACTGATTCTAGGTTCCAAGATAGCAACAAAGTCCCAACTATAGATTCTGGCACTGTCACGAATATATGCCGAACAGTCCTTACCACCAGCTCCTCTACAATTCCAGATGATACAATTCATTGGGACATTTTATCAGATGGTTGAGACACAGTCTCCAAATTCCCCTGCTTCACCTCAACATGAGCTTGAACTTCAACCTCCATATCAGCAGTGACTTTTGCTCGATCAACTGGGCTTTCTCGCATCCCCTGTACCACATTTTCAGCAGCCAAATCCATACCATCAAGCATGTTACACTTACCAGAGATATCTTGCACAATTGTAATCCCACCAGAACCGTCACTCGTAGCATGGTTTTTTCCCATATTCGTTGCACTTAAATCCCGTATAATCCCTTGTTGAAGTAACGAGTCTGAAGCCGGAGCAGAGGTTTGGGGCATTTCCTTTCGGGTAAAGTCTCGTTTGGTCGCCACAAAGGCAAGAGTCTCAGCATCAATTTCAACCTCTGCTGCCTTTAGAGGATTTTGCCAGCTAAAACAAGTAGAGAGGGTGTCATTCTGCTGTCGTTGCAAGATACGAATGTTCTCCATCTCCAAATTTGCCTTCTTTGCCTTCTCTGTATCTTGTTTTTGGACCACGGGTTGCGACAGAGTAACTTTAATCGCGGCTTGTTTCTTCTTTTTGACAAAAACTGGTGCTTTACCATTTATCCCCTTACCTTTACCTGAAGGCTGCGGATTTTTGCCCCCCATGGGGTTCTTTACGCGTTGAACAGTGACGGGTGAGGTGGAGGGGTGTTAAATGCGAAGTCAGCTTCCTTGTCAGCAAATTTCATCTGACTAGGCATACTGGAAGACCCCTCTTGGTTCAAAACGGAAAAGTGAGATTCTTGGATAATAGATTTCTTACTCACATTCAATTTAGAATTCTGCTTGGGAGAATTTGAAGCACCAGATTTCCCGTTATCCTTGCCCATACTAGAGGCCACGCCTTTTAATTTCTCTTGGTTCCCATTGGTTGAGTTGCCCTTCTTTTTAGCCTTAGATAGCCGTTGTACATGATTCCACGGTCCCAGCTTAATGACCGAATCCTTCGCCTTAGTTTTCTCCTCGAAATTAATGCTAGGGATCGCCTGCGCATCCTGCATCGCATCATCCCTACCGCCACTAGGGTTTCCAGTGTCCGCCGTCTTTGCTTCACTGTTGTTGCCATGGTCCTTTGTCACCGTCGAAGGCTCTGCACCGCCTTTAGTTGTGCCATGATGAGAAGTTTCATCTACGAGACCTACTCCATCAGAGGATTCTAATATCTGTTGACATTTGTCTGCTCGATGGCCATATATGCCACAACGAAAACATATAAGATGCAGCCCCTCATATTCAATGAGTAAATTTTCACCTTTAATAACAATATGAGATTCTAGAGGCTTAGCTAAATCAACCTCGACACAGATTCGCGCAAATTTTACACGTGAATGTATGGAAGTCATTTGATCAATCCTTAGTGTAGTTCCTAAAAACGATCCAATGCGCCAGAGAAATTCAGCATTATATAACTTAAAAGGAAGTTTTGGAATGCGAATCCAGATTGCTACCTTGCTCGACCTCTGCGCACTTTGCAGGAAAAAAGGACGCCAACGTTGCACTATTAGATAATGGTCCGCAATCATCCACAGACCCTCAAAAAGAGCAAAGTTATAGTCGTCATCTTTGGAGAAATAAACCAGATAGTATCCATCTGCCATGTCTACTATCTTAATGGCGCCTTTTCTTGCCCATTTCCGGTGTAGATAATTCTCTAAAGTTTTAAAGCTAACCTTCTTCCCCAAGAGTTTAGTCACCAGAGTTTTCTTCCATGGTAACGACCATTTCTCCCATTCTTCATCAGTCAGTGGAATTTCCACCCCTTTTCCACGTTGTTTGTCACTCCTATCAGCGGGATCAAGTTTTGAGACATCAACCTCAAACTTATCCTTCATGGCTTTTGCATCTAACTTCTCAGGGATCTCCTCCCCAAAAAGGTTGATCAATTTCTCCTTGTAAGAAGGAGGTTGGCTTGGTGTTACGTTGCATGTCGTTGTTGTCAACAAAGGATCATCACCATCCTCTTCCCATGATCTGACTTTCTTCTTGCTACGCTTGAAGAGGTCTTCCTCTTCACTACTTTTACCACGAATGGTGGAAGGAGAGTCAGAAACCCTAGCAGAGCCCATACTCATGACATTTGATTCACATGTGTTGGTGGTCAAAACAATGTATTCTATCGTTTTATATCACGCATTATTGTATTAATGTGAAAAAGAATTATAAAATGGGAAAGAGAGGAGTAGATCCACAAATTAAGAAAAATATGTTTAAAATTATAAAAATAAGAATAAATAATTTATTTGCAAGCTTAAAAATGTACCCAAAAAATGTATATTAAAAAGTAAAATATTCTATATTATATAAAAATATACATGATTAATTTCAAAAATTAAATTTTATAATATGTGAGAAAATATATTAAAAATAAGGTAATTATAAATATAATATTATGTTATGTAATAATACTTTGGATCGGTTGAGATTGGATTCATTCCATTAGAAGGATCCGAAAATCGATCCAATCAAACCAAAAATTTCGGTTTTTTGCAGTTTTCGGTTTTTTCGATTTGCGGTTTTCGGTGGCTGCGATTTGAATTGGATTGGATCGGTTTGTGAACACCCTTATCGCTTATGTCAAAAAAAAAAAAAAATCTTCCCACTTCGCTTCTGCTTCCCTCTCCATCTTCGGCTCCCAAACCCTCTCCTTCGCCACAGAAGCTTCGCGATTCGAGTGATTGGAATCGCCGTCTACGACGCCGGAATTCACATCCGAAGCGGAACAGATCACGCCGGAAGTGAAGGAATTTATATGACGGAACCGTTTCTGGGACCGTGGGGAACAAGAGAACGTGTCAGTGCACAAATTAAGCAGCAACACGTACGGTTTCACTCACCGCAGGCGTCAGATATGAAAAACCTCACCATCCTCTGTATCTTCGTCACCATCCTTATGGTTAGGGTTCATTACTAACTGTCTTTTACCCTTTTCTTCTCTGTGGTTTACCTTTCTTCTTTGCGATGTTGATTTACGTTAACTGCAACCACTGATTTGAGAGAAAACAAAAAAGGGGATATCAAGAGGCTCTGCATGAGTTACAGTGAATCGGAGTTTCCAAATTGAATAATTGGACTAAATTGCAATGTACCCAAATAAAACTGATGCAAGGCAACCGCATTATTATTAGATTAAAAGAATTCATTTAGATTTATTTATGGTTTAAATATGTTTTTAATCTATAAATATAATGTGTTGTGATTTTAGTGTCTGTAAATTTATTTATTTATTTTTTGTCCCTATAAAATTTTTTATTTTAATTTTGATCACTTTAACTAAAATTTATCAAAAAATTAGCAGAAAAATGAAGTATTTTTTATTAATTTTTCTATAAATTTTGGTCAAAATAATAATTTTTAGTTTAAAATAGTATACGATGAGTTTTGGTCGGGATCAAAATCAAAATAATATATTTTATATAAAAAAAATTCCACAGAGACAAAACAATCAAAGCTCTATATTTGCGAGAATTAAATACATATTATTTTTTTTTCCGTTCGAAAAATACATATTATTTAAGCGTTTATTTTTTATTTATAATTTATAATTTAGAAAACAAAGGTTTGTAGAAAAAAGACTCTTGCTCTGCGTGTCTGCGAAGTGCGAAGCAAAACCCTGAAAAACCACTGAAGAGAAGAAGGAAAAAGGAAGATGATGAGACAAAGCACCCCCACCACCAGCGGCGGAGGCGACGGTGACGAAGAACTCGTGCAAAGCATGAGGACAATCCTGAGCAGGCATGAAAACCCAGAGAAGTTGCAACCCTTCATCCCCCACCTCACCCTACCCATCATCGTTGATATTCTTTCATGGAAGCCACTTCACTCTCACCCAACCACCCTCATATCCTTCTTCAAATGGCTCCAAACACACGCTCCTTCATCTCTCTCCCTCTCCCCTCAGCCCCTCCTCACCCTCCTCCCTCCCCTTCTCTCCCCCCGCAAGTTCTCCGACGCCAAATCCCTCCTCCTCTCCTTCATCTCCTCCGACCGCCGCCACTCCCTCCATTCCCTCCTCCTCCACCCCAACCGAACCATCCCCACCATCTCTAAATCCCTCCTTGACACCTCCATCGCTGCTTACGTCCACGCCCGCCAACCGCACCTCGCTCTCCAGATCTTCAACAAGATGAAACGAATTCGTTTTCCCCCCAATTTGCTCACCTGCAATACCCTCCTCAACGCCCTTGTCAGGTCCTCTTCTTCTCACTCCCTTCACTTGTCAAGACAAGTCTTTAAGGATGCACTTGGTCTCGGTGTCAAACCCAACACCAATACCTTTAACATTTTGATATACGGTTATTGTTCTGATAATAATTTCAATGAGGCTTTTGAGATGATCAATCAAATGGGGGAGTTTGGTTGTTCCCCTGATAATGTCACTTACAATACTGTTTTGGATGCACTATGTAAGAAAAATCAGTTAGCCAAGGTGCGCGATTTGTTGCACCAAATGAAGAGTAGTGGCCTGGTTCCTAATAGGAATACCTATAATATTTTGGTTCATGGGTATTGTAAGTTGAAATGGTTGAAGGAAGCTGCTGAGGTTATTGAGTTGATGACAGGGAATGGTATGTTGCCGGATATTTGGACTTATAATACCATGGTGAGGGGTTTGTGTGATGAGGGTAAGATTGATGAGGCCATTAGGCTTAGAGATGAGATGGAGAATTTTAAATTGCTTCCTGATGTTGTTACTTATAATACTTTGATTGATGGCTGTTTTGAATATCGGGGTAGCGCTGAGGCGTTTAAGTTACTCGAGGAAATGAAGTCAAGGGGAGTCAAGCCGAATGCAGTGACTCACAATATAATCGTGAAGTGGTTCTGTAAGGAAGGTAAGATTGATGAGGCAAGCAATGCAATGGCAAAGATGGCAGAAACTGGGTTTCCTCCTGACTGTTTTACTTATAATACAATGATTAATGGTTATTGTAAAGCGGGAAAGCTGGGAGAGGCATTTAGGATGATGGATGAAATGGGAAGGAAGAGACTGAAAACAGATATTTTTACTCTTAACACCATATTACACACTTTGTGTGTGGAGAAGAAGCTAGAGGATGCGTACGAGTTAACTATAAATGCCCAGAAGCGAGGTTATATTCTTGATGAGGTAACTTATGGAACTCTAATCATGGGTTACTTTAAAGATGAAAAAGCAGACAAAGCTTTGAAGCTTTGGGATGAGATGAAGGTGAAAGGGATTGTTCCCAGTGTTGTCACTTACAACACTATAATCAGCGGGTTGTGCTTGTCTGGAAAAACTGATCAAGCTGTAGATAAATTGAATGAGCTTTTAGAGAAGGGTTTGGTCCCCGATGAAGCTACTAGTAACATAATTATTCATGGTTACTGCTGGGAGGGAGCGGTAGACAAAGCATTTCAGTTCCATAACAAAATGGTAGATAACTCTTTCAAACCAGATATTTTCAGATGTAACATTCTTCTGCGAGGACTTTGCAAAGAGGGTATGCTGGAGAAAGCTCTTAAACTTTTTGACACATGGATCTCTAAAGGGAAGCCCATTGACATAGTTTCATACAACACGATAATATCCTCCTTTTGCAAAGAAGGGAGACTTGAGGATGCGTTTTATCTTATGACTGAAATGGAGGGGAAAAATATGGAGCCTGACCGGTATACTTATAATGCCATCATTAGTGCGCTTAATAATGCTGGCAGAGCTGAGGAAGCAGAGAAATTGGTGTCAAAACTTGGAGAGAAAGGGCTAGATGTAAAAATTCAGGACACTTCCCTAGGTGATATGGTGTGCTCAGAGCAAGTAAGTAAGGACGCAATGATGTACTCAGAGCAAATAAGTAATTTATGTACTCAGGGGAAGTACAAGGACGCAATGAAACTATTTCAACAGGCAGAGCAGAAAGGAGTTAGTCTAAATAAATATACATATATCAAGCTAATGGATGGGCTCTTGAGGAGGCGAAAAAGCATATCAAAGGTTGCCTGATCAGACTGACACAATAGATTTGTCTAGGTATTTATTTTGGCATTTGGATTAATGATGTCCTTGGTGCTGAATCACGATGTAGAGACAGCATTGTGATGGCATTCAATGATTTCATGTAAGTTTTCATTTTCCAATATAGCTGCACATGCCTCTGTTCTGTTGTATTATTCTGTTAGTGAAAGTGATAGCTAAGTAGTTAGGAGTTTGTTATGTTTACAGCTGTCAACTGTAACAGAATTTCAGTTGCAGCTTCTGTGCATAAATAGCAGTGTGTACTCATTCATTAACTAATCAAAATTAGGAATTTTTGCATACGTTTGGAATATAGAATTCTCTATGACATAAGTAGAGATGTTATATGTCATGGCATATCACACATCAGCACTCACTTGAAATTCGTTTAGCTTGTTGATTCAGTTCCTAGTTTTATTTGTACTAATAAGACTCAGGTTATTGTGCTAGACTGTAATGGACTGTGCAGAAGCTTAAATATCTGGCTGATCAAACATTGCTGGATTGTTTCACTCTGATTTCAGACCTACATAAATATCCTTCAACATTAATTTTGTAACAATCGGTGATTAAATTTCCTTCTCCAAGTTTATTGTTGTTTGTGGGTTGTTCAAATTGTGATTTGTATAGGAATGTGAAGGGAAAAGAATTCCTAGACTTCTAGTGTGTTACATATTAAAGACTTCAGTTTTGTTACCCTTTTAGAGGGCTTTCCGTTAGGATTTCAATTTGAATTCAAAGATTTGTTATTAGGATAGGATAAGGATTTATTTCTGATTTGTTATTAGGATTATCTTATCTATTAGGGATAGGGATTTATTTTTGATTTGTTGGAGATTTGTTTCTGATTTGTTAGGGATTTATTTAGGGAGGATAGATTAGTATAAATAGGGGAGTTGAGTTGTGAAGAGAGGCAGAGAAGAACTAAATTTGTACTGGGTTAAGCCAGTGGAGAAAGGAGAGGGCTCCTTTGTGTTTCTTCCATTCATATTCAACTTTTCAATATATAATATTCAGTATCTCTATTACTGAATTTGCGAGAATCTACTTTCAATCAAACGAGTTTCCTAACAAATTGGTCCGACCTGCCGGATTCTCGAGGATGGCCAGCGAGACGGAGTTGGAGGATAGGTGGGAGGCGCTGCCGGAATTTACAGGGACCGATCCCATTGGGTGGGTCACTAAAGCTGAAGAACTGTTTAAGGTTCTTGAAATTCCATCATTCAATATGCTCCAATGGGCTTTCATGAGGATGGAGAAAGATGTGGCTTTACATTGGTTCATTTCTTGGTATGAAGAATATCCAGATTCTGACTGGGAGTCATTTTCCATAGCTTTGATTGAGAGATTCAGAGCAAGTTATGACGACAATGTTTTGGAAAGGGGGATTACCCGGAAACAAGAAGACCAAGGAACGATGGAATCATCCATTGATTTCTTGGAGCTTTCGGTTGAGAAGAGCAACATGAAACAAGAACTGATTCAAGAGGAGGAAGGAGACCTAGATGACAATGTGTTAGAGGATCCAGTTGATGAAGAATCCTCTGTAATCGCAAGAACTGAGGAAGGGCATCTCTTTGAGGCGTGCAACGAAACAAAGACGACAAAGAGTGTTGAGATCGTCGCAAGAGGAAGACAAGGTACGCCGTCGTCGAAACTGGCGGAGATCCAACTGTCGCGAGGTGCAACCAATCCGCCTGGTATCATCCCACAAGGGGTGGTCACTCCATCGACCAAGATTGCAGCACCAGAACTTCAAGATCCGAATATGAAGATGACGGAAGAGACTGGGATCAAACAACCACCTCCGCCGGAACCACCGGACACCGGCGCATGCGTGGCGACCGTTCTCCGCCCAGTTCAGCCACCAAAACCTCCGGATCGGGTCGCTCTTAACCCACGCGTGGCTGTTAGCGGGTTATCAACATGGAAATCACCGAAACCGTGGGTGGCGCTAGAAGGATGGCCCGTTGCGACGGTCCAACCACACCCAGAGACACCGGACTCCAGCTCGCAGGAGGGGGTTAGTGAGTTGCAACCGGTGGAGCTACCATGGTTGTCGACAGCAACAACGTTCTCCTCATGCGAATCGCTTCTAAAGGAGAAGAAACATGGAGGGGATTTGGGCATTTCTCCATACCTAATGGGCCAAGCCCAATGTTTTCTGTCTCCGGGTTTGGCATTCTCTTATGCAAATGGAGGCAGTGTTTTGGAGTTAATGGGCTAGGCCCAAAGTAAGGTCAATTTGCTGAGGAAGGAATCTCCTTGTGTGGGTTTACTCGCGAAGAAACTGGCGTTGACCAATAAAGAAGTGACTGGAGAAGAAGCACCCCCTTTGGGTCATGTGGCTGTCTTACTAGGCCAAACCCAATTTAATGAAGAAAAGGAGTGGGTCTCCAGGAAAAGGGAAATGACATCAACATTGCTATCTACCCTTCATATGGGAAACTTTTCAGCTGATGAAAGAGTTCATGGTTTTGCCATTGTTGAAGTTATGGGCCATCTAAATGTGGAAGAAATTGTCATCAGACTTCCACTCAAATGCAATGTGACTAGAACGGTGCGAATGACCGGTTTGGCTGAAGATGAAATGGGCTCATCAAACTCCAAACAGTGGGATCCAGGAGGAGAGATTTTTGTTTCAGCAGATTTTTTTTTTTTTCCAGTAGTCTTCATTATATTTCAGCAGTTTTATTTTATTTTATTTTTTATTTTTCTATTTCCAACCTTGAGGACAAGGTTGTTTTGGGGTGGGGTGTATTGTTAGGATTTCAATTTGAATTCAAAGATTTGTTATTAGGATAGGATAAGGATTTATTTCTGATTTGTTATTAGGATTATCTTATCTATTAGGGATAGAGATTTATTTCTGATTTGTTGGAGATTTATTTCTGATTTGTTAGGAATTTATTTAGAGAGGATAAATTAGTATAAATAGGGGAGTTGAGTTGCGAAGAGAGGCAGAGAAGAACTAAATTTGTACTGGGTTAAGCCAGTGGAGAAAGGAGAGGGCTCCTTCGTGTTTCTTCCATTCATATTCAACTATTCAATAGATAATATTCAGTATCTATATTCTCTATTACTGAATTTGCGAGAATCTACTTTCAATCAAACGAGTTTCCTAACACTTTCTTTAGTGGCTTAGTATGATGCATGGATGATTGTTAACCTGGAGCACTGTTTGCCGAAAGATGAAATCCTTGGGAACTCAGCGAACAGGATCCACTCCATGTGGAGACAACCTTGATGCAATCAAGAGTGGGATTGTGCTCCAGGTTGTTTCTCTTTCACGTGCTTTACAGCAAAATTAAGCATTTTATTACCTCTAGTGATACCCTGAATCTTTTGTTCCATCTTTTCTCCACTCAATAATCTCATCCTCTCTTTTTCTTACAGTTTTTACTGATGCATTGATTTCTCTTCTATTTACCTGACAAAATCAACTAAATGACTTGGTTTCGTGTAATGCTTCATTCCTAATATCATCATCAGTTTAATCTTGAACTTGAAGTATTCTCATTATTCATGCTTTTTGTTCACACCTTGAGTTCTGGCTATTATTTTTTCTCCTTCCATCATGGACGAAGACAGATGTTTCAAAGGGCAATGCCAATGGAGCTGCTTAAAACCCTTATCACAAAACAAATTTTGAAGCTTTCCAGATGACATGGGTTAAACTACTAGTGACCATTCAAGTGGAATGGCTACATAAAAAAAAAAAAAAAAGACCCTTGGGAGTTGAAGAGCCAAGAAAGGAGGAGCTTTCAATTGCTCAAAATTGATGATTTGACATGAAATAGAAGTTTTAATAAATTGGTATGCCAAATCCATGTCTTGTGCTTCAGACTTAATTTATTATAAAAATATAGATTGGTTATAGTGTTAGTGATATATATGTACATGTTTGCTAGTTGAGAAGATGCCTTTCTGTGTCTGGCTAAATGCTAATAAACTTGATTTAATCTATGTTATTTCACCTTTTTTTTTGGGTCATAAGTCAAACAAATTCATCAATAAAAATAAAGGAACATAAACTTAACTGGAACCAACCAGTATTGTGAAACACAACTCCCAACAACTGAATGAAGAATCCAAGGATGCCAGCCGCCCAGCCTAAAAAACAAATACAACGGCTCCAAGGTATGCCTTTTGTAAAGATTGCTAACATAACCAAGTAATGCAGAAATAATGCCTTTTCAACTGACTGTTAACACTGTGCCTGGTCAAAATTAATCAAACCTGTTTTCCATAGCTCCACTAGATTTAAGACTATCAGGTGTGAAACAGCCATACACCCCTAGAATCCAGCACAAGGGTCTTGTCCTCCCGATCAGCTGCTCGAATTTGTGTCTGCACAATCCTCTTCACACTACTTATTTTAAATATTTTCCAGATTTCATTTTTGTAATCTGATCCTCCCTATCCTTTTTATTTCATTTAATTATTTTTCCAGTAAGGAATGTTTTAGTTTGTTGTTCTGATAGTTGACATTAAGCCGTGCAATGGGCAAGCATCCATGCATGAATCATCCGAGTGGGTTGGGTGACCCTCTTAAAGTATAAACAAAAAATTCCATCTAAATTAAGAAAAATACATAATAAGTTATAAGAATAAATTTAGACTAGCTGGTTAAACAGGTTAAGGAGCTAACCTGCATAATTGGCCTAGTTAACTGTCATAAACAAATTTTTTTTCCGGTTGAGTAAGAGATACTACCCACCTCAGCCTAGGGAGGTGGATAATAATTTATGGATCGAATGTGTCTTTATAAAGGGTACAAACTGCAAAGGGCCAATTCCAATTTGACAGCTCTAGGCGGAAAATATAATTATGATATTTCCATTAAATGTGATTGTATTGATTGTTCTCAATATTCAAATTGTTAATTAAGCACAGTCAGTGAAAAATTTGTGTACCTTGTTAATTCTATGCATTGTGCTAAACTTGATTCCGGGCAAACGTCAGCTAATTCATAAACTTCAATATTGTTTTCAAATTGCATCAGTCACTTGGTACATTGCCTTTTTTAATCTTCTCTTGCTGGATTCTCAAGGATTGACTTCACAACCGAGAATCTTGAAGGTGGGAGAAGGTCATCAAAAAGGGTTTCTGCATTCTTGTTTGGAAAAACTATATTACTGATTTCTCCTGATGTTTTATATGTAAGTGACTCTGCGAAGATAAGTGAGATTTATGAGATTGGATTTAGGAATCCAACTATTATACTTGCTAATTGCTGTTGTTATTGGGTTTGCTAGGGGTTGGGACTTTGTGATTCACTAAGTTCCTGTCAGCAGAGAACTTGACCTTTCTTCCTTTTGAACCTTTTTTTTTTACAGTTCCTTTTGATCCTTTGTATTACTAGACGTTTCTCTTTAACAGAACACCTTGAAAGATATTAGACCCTGAATTTTACATGTCCATTATATGTTTTTTCCCCCCTTCCAGTTCGGTACCATGATAAATATTATACACAAGCTGAGGAGCAGTGATAAGTAGTATTACATTTTGAACTTGGTGCAGCGATGCCGAGGAGGAAATTTTAACTAGCTGCTACGTACTTGCTTCAAGCAATTGAGAAATGGGATGGATGGAGACAATCAAGATCTTGCCCAGGTTAGATGACTTGGTTGATTGCTAAGAAATTAAACTATGTATGCTTAATTTTGAACTTCGAAAATAAGGGAATGATAGCTATAAGTCCTCATTATACATTTCTAGCATTATTGGTCTGTTCTGATAGGACTTGTTAACCACTATGGTAATGATCAGATCCAATCCGTCAATATAGGATTACAAAATGCTCTTGGTGTCGGCTATATCCGTTATGGGAAGCTTGACAAAGGAATTGCTCGGTTTGAGACAGCTGTAGAGCTTCAACCAGGCTATGTCACACCATGGAACAATCTTGGTAATGCTTATGATAGAAAAAAGAATTTGATTCTACTATCAAGGCATTTGAGGAAGTCCAGGTACTTGTTGGAATGTACAAAGGAGAGCTATTGTCAAATATAGGGAGAAGAAATTCTTGCCATTCTATCAACTCACACTACGAATATGGGGACCTTAAATACGCGGTTTTCAATAACTTGGTTTGTGTTTGAAGGAATTTTGGCTCTATTGATGTACTTGAGGCAGGTTTTTATTTCTTATTTTGTTACAATGATCATTACAAGGTATGGACTCATCAACTCATGCAATTTACTTTTAGTTGAGGCAAATTTACTTAATTTACATAAGACGGTCCAGTGCTCAATTCTAAAATGGGTTACAACAGCCGATATCTGGTGCTGATGGGGTGTATTCAATTTCACACAAGTGTGAAAATTCCTCGTTTTCTTTATTTTAAATGGTCGTTTTCATGCGTTGTTAAAGTGATTCTTTCACCGACTTGCCATTTCGTCATTGCTTAAATCACGTTTTCAGAAATCATTTATGTCCATGTTCTGGATCTGGGCCCCCACTTTGTCCTAAGTAGAATATGATTGCTCAAATCAAAACAACGAATGGAAAAAGATGGAGAAAAAAGTATATCTTTGACAGATGCTTGATCTCTTGATCGAATTTTACCCACTATAATAGACTAATACTTTAAAACTAATGATTTACAAGAAACAATATATTCACGTGTCTTCATTCTTCAGATTTTAATGTGACGAAATCATGTAAATTTTTGTATTTATTTTTTATATATTAAATAAGTAAGATTTTATGAAATCCGGTGATAAGTTATTTAAAAAATAAATAAAATTTACATATGATATATATTATCACGTTAAAATCATTATAGGAATAATTAATTTTCACTTCTACTTTAACCGGTTCCACCACTTCTTTACCTCATACTACCCTATTCTTTAATAGATTCGGATTCTTTCCTAAATTTTATGTCTTATTCTTTTTACAAAAATGCATCACAATCATTAAATTAATTTTACGGACGAAAAATTAAAAATTAAAATTGAATTTGAATTTTAAATTAAAACGGAATTTTAAAATAAACAAAAAGTCATTCTCACTTCCAATTTGTCGTGTGCGTTTTCTCCTTGATTTAACACCCGTTTGTTACAGATTAAGAAAAGGGATTTTGATACAAAATAATTTAGAGATTTTTTAAAAAAGTAAAAACTAATTTATGTTTGTTAACAATAATAAAAAATATTTATTAAAAAAATCATTTTAAACTTGTTTGGAGACAAAATTACTAAATTTTTTTTTAAAAATCATTTTTACTTTTAAAAAGAATCTCTAAATTATTTTGTATCAAAATCACTTTTTTTAATTTATAGCAAACAGGTCTTAGAGCTCGTTTGTTTCAGATCATTTTATGAATGAATCGCTTTATTTGAAGAAATAATCACTTTTTAGGATATTTTATTTGTTTGTTGCAGCTTTTAGAAATAATTAGAATCTAAATATAATCTGGAATCTATTTATAATGAAAAGCTATTTGAAGTAGCTTCTGAGAAATAATTTGATTTTTATGAATGTCAAGATTAGAGAGAAGATTAAAAAAGTGATTTTTGTGATCTTTAATAAGCACAAATTAGCTTCTACTTTACTTAAAAATCTCTTATAAATAATCTCTAAATTATTTTGTTTCAAAATCACTTTTTTAAATCTTAAACAAACAGATCCTTAAATCTGAGAGAAATGCATACGAGAAATTAGGAGTAAGAACAGCTTTTGTTTATTTTAAAATTTAGTTTTAATTTAAAATTCAAATTCAGTTTCAATTCTTAAGTTCTCATCCGTACGATTAATTTAATGGCTGTGATATATTTTTGTTTATATAATGGAGATCAACACACACTTCAGCAAGATTGAAGAAGACAAAAATGGATACTAGTATTTCAGAATGTGTCAACTTCTTATATTAGTTGAAACAACGGATTCAATGAATAGGTTCCAAATATTAATTATAGGTTTATAGCTCTAAGAAAAAAAAATCAGCGCATTAATTTTACCAACTACTCATACTTTAGCCGTTACTTGTATATCAATATATATTTTTTGGGTGGGATTTAAAGTAATATAGGCATGATGTACCAAAAAAAAAAAAGTAATATAGACATATATTGAAAATGCTAACAAGTTCCCTTAGGATATTAGTTAAGAAATCAAAAGATATAAGTTTGTATAAAAAAATGATATATTTATTACATCGAAAAGTGTTTAACTTGTATTTTTAAGAAAATTTTTCCTGGATTACTTGTTAGCAAAACTCTTTCAATTAACCGCGAGTATACAAATACTGAAATAAACTTGTAGTTAAGAAGGACTGGGATGCCAAGTAGTGGAGGTGGATACTTTAGAGAAAGGGGGGAGGTGGGGGCTGACACGGGCTACCTAGTCGGCCATGTGCCCTCTGCTTTGTCTTTTATTTCTTCCATTTCTCAACGAATACAATGGATCAACCAATACATTAGTGTTATGTTTAGTTGTGAGAAAAAATTGAGAAAAGAGTGTAACCAAAAAACAAAAAAAAAATTGAGAAAAAAGAAAAATGTAAGGAATAGAGTATATTTCGGATATTTTTTTGTATAAGAGAAAGAGAAGAAAAATAGATAAGAGAGAAGTGTGTTTAACATTTAAAAAGACAAAAATATCTTTGTGCTAAAAAACTAATATACATTTTTATATTATTTGAATGTAATTTCTTATCAAATAAATAATTTTTTAAATTTCTTAATGTATTTTTTTTGATAAAAAATATGTACATTACATAAAAATAAACAATTAAATTAAATTAAATTAATTATATTAATTTAAATAATTTATGATAATTTATTTAGTTATTAGTTTAGTTACTAATTATTTTAATTAATTAAATTAATTGATTCAATTATTGTTTTAGTATTTAATTAATTGAATTAATTAGTTAAAATAAAATGCTTGCCGCATGAACTATATGCAGTTATGTATATGCATAACGATAACGTTAGTTACTCCATTCGACCCATAATAAGTTTCGTGTTAAAAGAAAAAATAAGTATCATTTTATCTTTTCAATTTAATATTTTTTTTTTTCTATTTGTACTCTTAAATTAATACTATTTGCATCACTTTCAAGTATTTATATTTTACTATGTATTTATGACAATAATTAATAGCAATATTTTTGTAAAATTATTACACTTTTTTTATCTATTTACTTGTTTTTCTTGATTTGTGTAATAAAACTTAAGACGACATTTATTATGGGATGGATAAAGTATTTAATTATCTAAAAAAATGTGACACTAAAGGGTATTAAAGGGAAAAAAATAAAATATTTAAGATGTCTCTCCCCTTTCTTCTCAGATATGAGGAGAAGAAAAAACATTTGGGCCCACACCGATTTTATCTTTTTCCTATTTCCTCTGTGTTCCAATAAAGGGAAGTGACACATTTCTATCTATCTCTCTCATATAACTATTTCTTGACCAAATCAATGATAATAAACACGCGCAAAAAGAAAGCTCATACATGGCCAATTTGGAGCTTAAATTTTTTTAAAAAAATCAGTTTGGTCTCTTTATTTTATTAATATTTTAAATTAATCCCTGTATTTTAAAAAAATGTATCAGTTATGTTCTTCCGTTAATTTTGTCTGTTAATAGAGTTCCAAAATAGTCCTTCAATTTAGTCACATATTAGTAAACAGGTCCCTATGATTTATAACTTAATATCAATTTGGTCCTTTCGAAACTGACAGGGGGCGTAACTGATACACTTTTTCAAAATACAGTGACTAATTTTGAATATTGATAAAGTAAAGGACCAAACTGATTTTTTTTCAAATGTCAATGACCAAATTAGTCATTAACTGTACCATTAACGAGTCAAAGTTTATTAAGACTTTATAAATATGTTAAAAATAATGTGTGTAAATAAAAAATTATCTCTATACATTAGAGATAGTCTGAGTGGAATTAGGTCTGAATTCCATGTGCAATGTCTCGAATTCGAGGCTTATGGATGGAAAAAAAACGTGGTTGTCGTGTTCCCCAGTGGAAATTAGTGCTGATACTTCTCAACTATGACATTGTAAGAGAAAAAAAAAATAGATGAATGTTTTAACTTTTCATGTTGAAGTGTCCATGCACCGAACAAGACTGACATATTATAAGAATTCTTAATTAGTTTAAGTGCTTCCCAATAGAGAGTAGATTCTCGTATTTATGATTTGTTATTTTTTTTCCGCTTTTTATTTATGATTTGTTATTGATACTTGTATTTTACTTTATAAAATTCTAATAAACTAAAGTGCACGCATAACCATGTATTTTTTTTTTATAATCACATAACCCATTTTTTGTTTTTGAAGCCTCTTGGTTCAATGTACGATGAGGAAATGAAGGCATATTTGTAGGGAACGTAGCTTCCTGGTAAGCTCACTTCACTTCCTCTCACAGGTTTCACACCCCCACAACACATGAACCCCACTCCACCAGCTCACCCACAAACGCGGTTTCTTTATTTTCAAAAGCAAAGTCAAATTTCCATGCGTGCATGCATGTCCATAGAAAACCAAACATGGGAGAATCATCATGATCATCATGATCATCCTATATAGTTATTCTAAGAGTTATTTTGGTCTCTAAACATATGAGACAATGTCATTATCAATAAAGTCTCATGAATTTAGCGAAATTATAAAAACATATATTTTATTAGTAATTTTAAGGATCAAACTAATTAACGGAAGACACACTCGAAGTCAAATTGGCTAACAAAAAACACATTTAAAAATATTTTTGTAATTTTGATACATTCAAGAAGTACAGTGACAACTCCTTGCACTTTCACTATCAAAATAGTTGTTTACCCTTGTTGTCTTGTGTGGAACCCTTTGATGGCCACATCTCATCACCTCACCTCAAATCACTAATAAAAGCTCAACTCGTTTGTATTCTTCTCTATCATGATCATCTTCAAATCAAAACCCATCAACGGCTGTGATTGATGGATGCAAAAACAAGGTGATAAGAAACGCCCCCACCAGAGTGGGCCCCAATCTGGGAGTGAACAAACAACATTGACCCAACAAATGGACGGCAGTTTAGTGGGTTTGACCAACTATGGTTCTGTTGTGTTGTGTTCAGCTGAACTTCACATGAGTTAAGCTGCTTCTAGGTAACTTCCATTGCTTATATAACCATTCACTTCACTTCCCATGTTTTCTTTCTCATCCCATTAAATTTTTTCTTTTAATTTTTTTTTCCTCTTAGAAATGGAGTATTCAGATTGTTAGAGCATCAATTGAGCTTTGCACCTGTGACTGTAAGTTCTTTCATTCCATAATCTTAGTTTATTCTGTGGATCTCTGTTGCTACTTTGTGTTCTAGGGTTTGGTTAGAAAGCATACATCCTTTTTCTGCACCCTGTTCTTTTATTTTCCTTTTTTTTTTGATGCCTTGAATGGTTTATTGAATCTCTTGAAGGGTTTTTCTCTAATTGACTCTTTTTTTTCCCTTTCATTCCCTCCTTTTCTTGGGTCAAAATCTGAATTGGTGTTTAGTTGCTGGCAATTTTGATATGTTGGAATTTGGGGTAATTTATGATTGGAATTTGGGTGGAGAGATATTTTGTGTAATTATTAAGTGCTCCCTATGAGAGATTTGATGATTGAATAATACCTACAGTTGGAGCATTCGAAATATGCAGAATGAAGGGTGATGAGGGTATTGTTTTGTTATGATTGTAACCGAGATTTAAATATTTGTTGGAAGAAGAAAAGTTTGAATTTGGATCTGGAGATAGCTGAAGTGAAGAATAGATTGATCTTGAGAGTTGAGACTAGCGTATATATATTGACTAAATTGAAATCTTACTTTTACTAGCTAATAATATAGTAACAATCAAAAGTTGATTGATTTGCTGGAGAGATTTCGATTTCATGAATTTAATACCAGTTGTCAATCTTATGGTATGTGAATGTGATATTTGTAGTTGAATGGTGTGTGTGTATATATATATATATATATATTTTCCCACTTCATAGTTCATATGATCCTTTTACTGGTCACATCTAGTTGGATCTTTTAAGTAATCAATATAATACAATATGATCTTTTCTCTTACTACAAATAGTTTATGTAAATCACCTGTTCTTTACACAGGTACCTTTGATTGACAGAGATATTGATTTCTCAGATAAGAGTTCGAAATGAATCCAACAGGAAGCTTATGTGCTAACAACTGGGCAAGGTCCTCTTCCTTAGTCCCTCCTGGGAATGGATTACAGACAAATTTTTCCTCAGATCCTCCCCCTTTCTACGGGCTCGGCATTGAAGCACCTTTCAAAGAATTCAACCAACCCTCTCAAACTCAGTCTGTGCTTCCAGGTGAATCTAACATGGATATTAAGGTCCCTGATCAGGAAAATTGTCCACCGAGCGACTCATCACAAACCAGTAAAGTCCAAGATTGGGATCCCAGTGCGATGTTGAACAACCTTTCCTTCCTGGAAGATAAGATTCATCAGCTCCAGGATTTAGTGCATTTGATTGTTAATAAGAAATGCCAACCTTTTGAACAACCTCGTGAACTCGTGACTCAGGAACAGCAGCTCATCACGGCTGATCTCACATCAATTATAGTTCAGTTGATCTCTACCGCAGGTAGTCTTCTCCCTTCTGTTAGGCACACCCTTACAAACGCAAGTCCATTGGTTGGACAGCTCGGCCAGCTTCGCGGGATTAACCTTCCTTTTGGATCAGGCCAAAGTAGTGGTATTCTGCCACAAAATAATTGTGGAAATAAATTGTCTGATCAGTCCATTCAGACTGATCTGCCTAATAATTGTGAAATGGAACAAAACCACAATATGGAAGAACATGAACATAAAGATGAAGAAGATATGGAGGAAGGAGAGAACCTTCCACCCGGTTCCTACGAGATTTTACAATTAGAGAAAGAGGAAATCCTTGCACCGCACACTCATTTCTGTACAATATGTGGGAAGGGGTTCAAGAGGGATGCAAACCTCCGAATGCACATGCGAGGCCATGGCGATGAGTACAAAACTCCAGCAGCCCTTGCAAAACCGCACAAAGAAACTGGGTCCGAACCAAAGCTTATCAAGAGGTATTCCTGCCCCTATGCTGGCTGCAAGCGTAACAAGGATCACAAGAAATTTCAGCCTCTGAAGACTATTTTGTGTGTCAAAAATCACTACAAAAGAACACACTGTGACAAGAGTTACATTTGCAGCAGATGCCATACCAAGAAGTTTTCAGTCATTGCAGATCTCAAAACTCATGAAAAACATTGTGGCAAGGATAAATGGTTGTGTTCATGTGGCACAACATTTTCAAGGAAAGACAAGCTTTTTGGACACATTGCTCTTTTCCAAGGCCATACACCGGCAATTCCTTTGGACGACACCAAAGGACTTACCGATCGCTGCGACACTAAAGAAAACAGCGCTAAGGTGGGAAGTATGAACTTCTGTTTTGGATCAAATCCTTCAAGTGAAAATGGAGTTGAAAACATCACGGATGTGAAAGGTAATATTGACGATCCTATCAATTATTTCTCATCCTTAAACTTCGAAGGCTGTAACTTTGGAGGGTTTAACGAATTCGCCCAACCTCCATTTGAAGATTCAGAAGGCTCTTTCTCTTTTCTCATGTCGGGATCGTTTAATTATCCTCCTAAATCTGGTGGTGAATCAAGTTCTGACAATCTGTAGTGACAGATTATAATGATGTTACTCTACATAATATAATATCTATGTTTTCTTTATTATCCTTATAAGGAATAAACCTTTTGTTGCTGTTAAATTTGTAAAGCTAGCCAGCCAGCCGGGTATTTCATGTACTCGCCATTTCTTAATATAGAAAGATTAATTCTCTTGAAGCTTTCGTTCTTGATTCAAACCGAGGTTCTGAGCAGCCATATACCAGCTGCAGAGGATCTTCACTGTAAAAAAAACTATTTGCTTTTATATGTACAGCATAAATATGATTTTAGCAATTGAAACTAATTGCAGATGATCTTGTTTGAGATTATATAACATTACAATATTGATGAATGAAAGACCTTAGCAACAGTCTTTGAACTGCTGTCTATTGTTGCATATGTGGATGGAATACGCCACAGGTCTTGAGGTTCTTCTTCTTCTTCTTATCATTTCTAAAACTATTTCAATTGAACGGTCCTAGCTCAATGATTCAGTCTTGTACTTCATGTATGGCATACCAATGTCTTTTTTAAGTGGCTTACCACTATATTATGGTCACGAAAAATATTTTGAATCAATATGCACAATGTGGGATGCTTAAAAGTATCGTTTTAAAAACCGAACCGGAAATCGAACTAATGAGACTTTCGGGTCATAGTTCAATTTGTTCATTCGTTTCAACCAACCACGGTTGAACCGAATGACTAATAAATAAATAAATATTAAATTTGGGAGGAAAGTTAAATAAAAAAAAAATTATTCCAACGATTCAATTAGCGGTTCATCCCGGTTCTGGGTGGTTTAACCAGACTGCGGTTCAAATGAAATGTTTGTTTCGGATTGTTTCCACCGCACAATCCAAAATCACGAATTCCAATGCACTATTTCAGAGTTTTTAAGAAGCTGCTCTTTGGATGATTTTATCCACCACATACAGACGCCGCTATTTTCAAGGGTGAAAATCTAAACCAAAGAGAGCTTAAATCAACTGCTGAACTGGTCAATTCCCAATTCAACCGGTTAAACGGACCGGTTTGGTCCGATTTTTAAAACATTGCTTAAAAATCATATGCGAAGAGAGAGTACTAGTACTTTTTCAAAATAAGCTTAATATTTAAATTAATTAAAAGAAACAATAATATTTAAATTAAATTAATATTTATTTGTATTTAAATGATACACGATATTTTATAGTAGTTATTTTTTATCCACCGTGGGTGTAAAATAACCGACCATGTATGTTGTATCACCTACCTATGATTGGTTAAAAAGAAATTATGATAGATTCATGCAACATTGTTTCCTGCTATCTACCAGAACTCTTTTATTTTTTATTTTTTTACACATCTACCAGAACTCTTGAAAATGATTTTATTAACCAAAAAAAAAAAAAAGAACTCTTGAAAGTGCTAAAGTATGCGAAAACTATAGCACGAAATAGGCATGGAAACACGTGTCTAATTGTCTATGTTCATTCTCCTCTTAATTTTTTTATTAAAAGAAAACATGTGATGTTCTATCATAAATTCCTTGTCCTCCATTAATTATTATTAGTTTTAACGCAACGCTAAATTGTGTTATGGAAATTATGTAGAGATACTCAGTAGGAGGCTCAAAAAGTTAAGGATATTCTGGAGTTATACTAATCAGCTTCAGGCCAGCTTATCAACTTGGACAAATCAGAAATATCTTTTAGCCGAAATGTGCCTACAGACAGAAAAAATCAATTCCAAGGATGGATGCAAATTAAGGCTGTAGAGTCTCACTCAAAATACCTGGGTCTTCCTACTTTTGTTGGTAGATCAAAGCAACAGGTATTCAATTTTGTTCAAGACTGAGTGTGGAAAAAGCTGAAGGGTTGTAAAGAAAAATTCCTGTCATCTACGGGGAGAGAAGTTCTTATCAAAGCAGTTGCTCAAGCTATCCCTACTTATATTATGAGTTGCTTTCTTCTTCCTAAAGAGTTATGTGATCACATAGAGAGTATGATTAGCCGTTTTTGGTGAGGAAGTAAAGAGGGCGAGAAGAAAATTCACTGGATCAAATGGGATGTCTTATGCAAGGATAAAAAAAGTGATGGAATGGGATATAGATGTTTCTCTGATTTTAATGCTGCATTATTGGCCAAACAAGGATGAAGAATTATTCAAAATCCTAATTCGTTGCTAGCACAATGTTTGAAAGCTTGTTATTTTCCTAGAGTTGAATTCATGAATGCATCAGTTGGTTATATTCCTAGTTATACATGGAGAAGCATCAATCATGGGAAAAAATCCTCGAAAAAGGCAGCTTATGGAGAGTGGGAACGAGTAGTTCTATTAATATTTGGAGAGATAATTGGCTCCCTTGCCAATTCGGTTATAAGGTTTGGTCTCCAAAGCCTCCAAGCACCACTTTAACTAGTGTTTCAGAGCTCATTAATCATGAGGATCATTGTTGGAATTATCAGCTGGTCTCATCCTTGTTCATGCCGTTTGAAGCTCAACAAATTTTACAAATTCCATTGCCTTATCAAGCTCTGCAGGACCAATTGATATGGGGGCCGGGTAAAAAAGGTGAATTCTCAGTCAAGTCAGTTTATCATTTTATGCATTCCCAAGCATCTTTCATTCATGATCAGAATTCAAATGGTGCTCAAGTTCCTGATTTTTGGGTTAAATTGTGGAATATGAACTCAATCCCTCGACATGCTCACCTTGTGTGGAGGATTCTTCATGACAAATTGCCTTCCAGATTTTCTTTGTTTAAGAGGGGAGTCCTATCTTCACCAATGTGTCCTGGTTGCAGCGACAAAATGGAGACATCTTCTCATATATTTATGGAATGTGATTGGGCCAAAATGGATTGGTTTGCTAGTTCTCTAGGAATTCAATTTGAGGAGCAAACTAGTGGAGGTGTAGAATTCAAAGAGTGGCTAGCTAATACAATTTCTCAATCCACTGCAGAAGTGTTACAACTGATTTTTGCAATCTGTTATGGCCTCTGGTTCGCAAGGAACAAACTATGTTTTGAGCAACTGCTAATTCCCATATCACAAATTATTAATAAGGCAGTGAGTTAGGTGGATGAATTGACATCACATAATACATCTCCTCATCAAATATCCTCTCAATCGGCTCCTATACCAGATAGAACAGTTGACTCAGCGAGTGTTTGGGTTCCTCCTCTGATTAATTTTTTCAAGCTAAACGTTGATGCTACTGGTCCAGTGAATGATAAGTGGGGAATTGGTGTCATCATTAGAGATTATTCTGGTTTTGTTATGGCTGCAGGGAGGTGGAGAATTACATGTTTGAATGATGCCGCAGTTGCAGAATCTGTGGCACTTAAATTGGGAATGCAATTCGCTCTTGATCTTTTATTTCTCAATGTCCAGGCTGAATCGGATTCCACTACTGTTGTTGCAGCAATGAACTCTGATTCTAACATCAACAACTATATGAAATTGATCATTCAAGACTGTAAGAGCTTCAAGAATCAGTTCTCCAGCTTTACTCTTTCTCACATCAGAAGAAACGCCAATCAAGCTACTCATGGTCTAGCTAAATCAGCTTTATCTAGTGATGATAGTGTTTGGGTGGAAGAAATTCCAAATTGTATTTCAAACATTATTTACTTGGATTGTTCTTCATTTCTAGTTGATTAAATTGAATATTTCCACGTCAAAAAATAAATAAATTGTCTTATGGAATTTGTTTGAATGATACACGATATTTTATTGTTATTTTCTATCTACCTTTTGTGTATCGTAACCGATCTTGTATGTTATACTACCTAACGGTGATTAGTTGAAGGAAGCTTGAATTTCACCATTCTTCCTTCTTATGTTAAAATTTACATTGCTCTCCCCGGATATATAAATATATATTACATTTTAATTCATTTTAACATTTACTCGTCTTTAAATAGTGGTGAATGACTTTAAAACATACTTCTAGTAAAAAGATTTTCTTTCTTTGTTACTTTTAATATCATTGGTGACTAATTTTGAATACTTTATTGATAATTTTATAACTCTGGAAGATAAATAAAGTTTTTAATACCCACTTTATAGACTTTAGAATTTTACCAAAAATCTTTTTATTTTACTTTTTATCATTACATAAGTGATGGTGGGGGTTTACAACTATAAATTAATGATATCCATAATATGTATCCAGAGAAAAGTTGTGCATAAAAAGCTTGATTAATATGTATTTATGAAATGTAGATTTTAACGTAAGAGAAAAAATGAGTGAAATTCAAGCTTCTCTCAAGGGAGTGCAGTTGATTTTCTCTAATTATTATCTAATAGAATTCTTTGGAAAATTTGTACCCAAAAAAAAAAAAAACTCTTTTAAAAGTGTGCAAAAACTATCCCAAGATATAGGCACGAAAACACATCTGTGATCATCCTCCCCTTAATCATAATTATTGTACATTTTTTAAGCAAACAAGCTTAGAGATCATGTGCTCAGCACGAATGGCGAAAAAAAATGGAACTTACAGTGTATTTAAGTTTTTTATGAAAAAATAGTTTTTACTGAGAAAACAGATTTATGAACTTTTACCACGTAAATAAATAATACATAACTGACGTTCTATCATAAAACCAATGCTCCGATTAATTATTATGTAGCAAGGGAATTACTTACGGACTCTATGAAATGAGTACATTGCCGATGTTTGTATTTTAAAAGAAACAAATATTAACTAAAAAGGCGCAAAGAATGTTTAGCGGAAATCAAGCCATGGTTGTTAGTTCAACCATTGGCCATTATTTTCATTCAACATAAAAACATTGGATGCAGGGAAGCAGAAACTTGGAAGGAGAATTGGAGTTTCGGTAAGTTAGAAAAATGAAAATTGAGACTAACTGGTTTCAGAAACTAAGCATGCAAGTACAAAAACTACTGAGTGATGAGCTTCAAACCAGCCTTTGATGGCAAACCACAATATTTCTCCCTTAAAACAACATCATCTTGGCAAGACCAAGTCCGTCCTCGAGGAGTGCTGTTTGCCCACATGAACCTCTCAGAGAAAGGGTTCACTAAACTCTGACGAAATTGCTGCACTGTCTCACATAGCAACCCCTACAGCAGTTTTGTTTGAAAAACGAGAGAAAACACTTTAATGATATATGACTAGCTCCACTAAAGTGAGTAGAAAGTAAAGTGAGTAATCTTAACCATTAATGAGAAAATCAAGTCAACTGTTAATTTGTTATGTATTTGCACGTAATATCAACAATTGACTGATTTATTAATTAATTGTTGATATTACTCACTTTACATTCTAAAGTGAGTTGTTTACTTAGAGAAACCGGATTTGATACATGACTAGAGATAGTATAGATGTCAAAAGATGAAGAAAAAAACTACCTTCGCAATGGATTTGATTTTCAATGTGACATCATCACTAAGAAGGACAATATGTCCAACATTCTCCTTTGTTCTATATTGAAGAGCACAGTCAAGGATGTGATCCTCAACTATAGGAAAATCCCAAGTCTCTCCATTAGACTGAGTCTGAGGTGTTGGAGCCTCCATTGAGCTTTGGATATGAATCCACCACCTTGTGTTCTCCATGCATTCTTCAATCCATTCCAATGCCAAAGCAGCCTTTGATGTTCTTCTGAAAATTCTATATTGTTGCTTCATGCTGCTCAATTCCCTTATGACTGACAAGACAACAGTGTTAGTGAGAACCGATTTTGTGAAAATAACAACAACTTAATTTCAAACAAGGCATATAATACTCATTAGTACCTGATTGTGGAATGATTAAACGAGTCCCCTTGAGACCTTGTAGAAGCTGCAAAGCTTTCCTCGACTCCTTGTTCAGAAGAGAAGCAGTGTCTACAACCATGTCCCAGCTCCTCTTTTGTTCTCCACTAATATGCTGCAAACGAAACAGATGTAAGCATATCTCAAATGAACTCTTGAACTATTCACGATCAGAATGATATTATATGTTATGTCTTACAGAAGGTTTAGCGTGTTTGTCTGAAATCTCTTCACAATTACTGGCTCTGGCAGTGGCACCATCAATGGTTTTTGCAGCAGAAAAAGGATTAGAATTTCCGATTTTGCGATTGCTTCCAGAGTTTACTAGTGATTGTAAGGGTACCCTCCTTTCCAATCTGTTCTTTTTTAATTCCATAAAATCTTGACACTTAAGAGGCTTTCTCTGTGACTTCCATTCTTGGGCTGATTTTGGAGTCTGGTTCTCTTTGTTAGAACTGGCGCTTGTACTTCTTTCAGCTGGACAGATTTTGGGACTAAAATTAGCCATCAAATTATGTGACCATTGTGATTTGGAATGCTTACTTTCTTCTAGCTTACCCTTCTTTCTCATAAGCTTCAAGTGAAATGTGTTTGGTGGGCTTGAGTTTTCCTTATTTGGAGTGAAAATTTCCTCTTCATCTAAGACAGAGAAAAGATCCTTTGGCATTGATTTATTTATGATATTGATACCCTTCAAATTACTCATTTCAACCTTAGCGTCAACATTAGATGAGCTCATAAATCTACTCTTCCTGGTTCGATCCTGAGGTGCACTGGCAGCCTTACCTCTTCTTGACCAACTATTACTACCAAAGGTTGAACTTGAACTTTTATCTGTTGCTTCTTCTGCACGGCTTTCAAGGATTTCCACATCAAAGCATCCAGTCACAGCAACAAGAGATTGCAGGGTCTGGTTCTCTTTCTTGTCTGTAATCTTCAAATCAGCTTCCTGAGGCACTAAAGGATTCAGTGATTCTACCTGAAATGATTTTACAGTATCTTCAATTGTTTTATCCAGTGAGTTCCCTTCTTCATCACAGGATTTAACATTCAGGTATGAATTCAACTCCTGGTCACATTTATTTTGTTTTTCTTCATCAGATATTGAATCCACAGCAACTTCTTCAACAATATTGATTTGTTGAAATTTGGTTACGGGAATTGCTTCCTCAACTAGCAAAGATGTGTTTTCAGAATTGAAAATTCTTGCTGCAGTAGTCAAACTATCCTCAATCATGTTATTATCTCTGAGGGTGCATCCTATTTCACGTTCTTTAGGTATTAGAGTCACCGCAGCCACACCATTTTCATCAAAATATGCAGGATCCATATTCTCAATGCATTTGTCTCCAATATCTTCAACTATTTCATCCAGTGAGTACCCCTGCTCATGGCAAGATTTAGCATTCAGGTTGTGCAACTTTGACTCATACTGTTCACAACTTTTATCTTGCTTTTCTCCATCAGAGAGTGAATCCACAGAAACTTCTTCAACAACTTTAGTTTGATGAAATTCAGAATCACCAGTGTTCTCAGAGTTGAATACTCTTGCCTCAGTGGTTAAAATATCTTCAATCTTGTCCCTATCTCTGAATGTGCATCCAAATTCAGATTCTTTAGGTATTACAGCCACTGCAGCAGCACCTTTTTCATCAAAAGATGCAGGATCAATAGTTGTAGGAGAGCTGAACCGATGCTCTTCCACAGAAGATAGTTGCTGTGCAGTACAAGTATCTGGTGGTCCTTCAAATTGGTGCATTTTGGTACCTTGGACTGCTTCCACAACTGGCATACATATGTTGTGTGTAAAATATTCCTTCAGTGTGCAAAGCAAAGTAGTCTCTCCGGGCATCTCTACTCCGGGACAAGCTTCAATTCTCTGTGTGTCATCATCAACTTCATCAACTGAATGCACATAAGGTGGATATAGAAAAGGGCTTTGACAGCCACACAGTTTATTTTCACCACCATCACAGCATGATGTTTCAGTTCCAAAGAAGCCATTCAGAACTCCAATTATTTCATCTTTAAATTGCCCCTTCCTTTCTTCATCAAAACAAAAAGAACCAACATCCTGGAGGCCCAAACCAAAAGAGAAAAATAAAATCAAAGATAACATTAAACATTGCTTAACAAAAACACATATAGAGACCCTGAATAAATAACCAAACCACTCCTTCCAAGTGCATGTTTGAATTCACTTTTGGGAGGCTAAAAGGGATTTTAGAGACATAAAATTAATTTTGTCATGTTTGGCTATTCTCGAGTAGAATTGATTTTGCCTCTAGAATCGATTCTAAGTTGAAGCTATAATTTGGAGCTTTTGCCTCCGAATGTAATTTTTACTCTCAAATTTATTATTCAACTCACTCTTACGTAATTGTATCTAAACATAAATCACTTGACATTCAACTCACTTTTAATTAAAAAATCGATTTTACAAAATCAATTTATTTAAAATCAATTTTCGTCACCGTAAAAACAAACACACACTAAAGCTTGTAGATATCAATCAATTCACCAAACTTGTGTGTGTATCCCTTTAAAACTACAGTACTATTATTTCAATTCTGAAAAAATCATCATCCTAAGTAACTCCCAAAAATTACAATTGAAATAAGAAAGTAAAAAAATGAACAATTGAAAAACCACAAATGAAATGAAAATAAAAGCAAGCAAGAACAATGTCATGTCACAAACCCTATAAATAAACATTAATTAAAAAAAGAATAAAAATCGTACCTTGAGAATTTCTACCTGTTGTTGTTGTTGTGGAAGCACATCGAATTGGGAGACAAAGCGGAGAAGATAAAGTCTAGAGGAAACCCCAACTGTGAAGGAGTCACCTTCCTTCAGGTCAACGCTGACCCCGGGTTCAAGCTTCCTACCACACACCCACGTCCCGTGCACTGCGACCACACACAATCAAAACCCATCAATCAAGATTCCAAGAAGAAAGAATGGAAAAAGGATTAAATAAAAATGAAAAATAAATACCAGAAGACAAATCGAGGAGGGAAAGGGAGCGGGAAGAAGGAGTGAAGCGAATCTTGAGGTGGAAGCGGCTGATGCTTGGGTGGGTGAGGACTATGTTGCAATTTGGGTTTCTCCCAACGATAAGGGTTTGGTCGTTGTTGTTGTTGAGGATGATGAAGATGTTCTTGATGATCGCGTTGTTCTTGAAAACCGTCAACACTGGTATTATGGCATCTTCTTCTTTTTCTTGTTGTGGATTCCTCTTCTTATCTTCCATTGGAAGCAGCAACAGCTCCCTTAGTTGGTTAGAGATTGAGAAACTGAGAGAGTGAGTGAGAGAGAGAGGGTTTTGTATTTATTTTTCCCCTAATGTTTGGGGAAGGCATCGTCGGATAACGGCTACTTTTTTTTCATAAGCGTTATCCAGTATATGCATTCGTTAATTTTTAATTTGCCATTTAAACGTTTTTAATATAATAGGTAATAAAATTATGGAGTCTTTATTTGTTAATTCTTTAATTTTATTTTCAAAAACAATAAATCCACAGACTGAAATAAAAACACACGTACACACACATATATATGAATTCAAATGTTTTTAAATAAATATTAATATTTTTTAAAGTAAATCATTTTCTGATATAATTTTCTTAAAAGTTGATTAACTATTATATTCAATTTATTCATAACAAATTCCCATGATGAAATCATTGAGAAAATATTTGGATTTAAATAATATTTACATGTGTTGAGGTGCAAACAAAGTCCCGCAAAGAATAAATAAGGAGAAAAACATGAGTTTATAAGCAACGAAATGTCTCATTGGTATGAGGCATTTTAGGGAATATCCAAAAACAAAACCATGAGGGCCTAAAGCCCAAAATGGACAATATCATACCAATGTGGAGACATGTAAGACCCATCGGCACCCCAACAAGTGGTATTAGAGCCGAATAGACTCCCCAACAATCATGGGTCTTTTAGTTGTCTTGGTTCTTAGCCCGTTATTGCTTTCAAGTGTTCCCCAGACTCCCCAACAACATAATATAACATTATCATATTGTTTGATTCATAAAATCAACCACACCTAGTAATAAAAAGTTTAAAATCAATTTAATTGTACGTTCATGGTTTTCATTTTTTCTTAAGATTAGTGAACATCTCTCATAGATGTTCCAAGAAAGACTATATTTCATTAAAGCATCAACCAATTTTGAAATCTTACCATTAGGTAGGTCTCACTATGCCACACTATTTTTAAACAATCCACCTACTTTTTATTCTAATAATAGTGCAATTTTTTTTGTCCAGAGGTTTTTGACCTCGTTCCGGTGTCCAGGAAAAAGTGGCCCTAACTAATCCGGAATTTGGTCGGAAGGTAAGTATAGTTTAGTCCCAAGTTATTGCATCACTAGGGATCGAACTCGGGTACTAGTCTAGTCTATTCCTTTAGATGGAGTGCATTAACTGAAGGGAAATCGCGCATACAAACAGATATAAAACGCAGCGAAAAATTAAAATTTCCCTTCCAAGGATCCTTGCGAATGATCATGATTGTGCGATTTACCTCTTGTAGTGCAGTCTATTGATGATGAAAGCTAGAGTCGAGCACGAACATTGTACAGACGACAACGCCTCTACGTAGTCCACACGAACAAACTTCGAACTGGAGCAGCCACCGTCTACATTGCTAGCTGACGAACGAAACCAGTCACAAACGCACACACTGTCTCTAGTCCGGCTATGTTAGAAATTCTGTGAGTAGGACTTCAGCTTAAGTGTTCTATTTATAGAACCACTTAAGACTGACCTAGCGCACCGTAGTTTACCGTGTGCTGCGTTATTCTTGACTTATGCTGGTGCGTCACAAGACCGCACCACTGAATAAAATAAGTCTTACTCATTTATATTTAATCTCCCATTAATCTGTTCTTACGTGTGTGACCCTGTAGGTTACCGTAACGTTGGCAATAATATTAAATCACTATTTAATATTATAAATAGGGAGCGGTGTCTAGCAACACATCACTGCTACCCAAGTAACGAGAATGTCAGTGTTTTGACGTAACCTTTCCGTGATAACGATCATGTGTATAATTACCCTTTTGCCCTTATATCTTTATCGAACACAAGGCATAACGTGTGTCACCCTTGTATAGTTCAACATTATATTCCTTGAAACCTAAGCAGACTTAGTAACAACAAATAAGATCAATATCTCATATTGACTTATTTCAGCATGGCCATGCATTTTGCAGTCATACTCTATCAAGAGGCCTATAGATATTACTCCTGCTATGTAGGAGGGGCAAATCCCATCTAGGTCACTCATGTCCCTCTGCATGACTCGTGGAGTGCCCAGTTAACCGACTTAATAATTGTCCTGTTACAAACAATGTTTGACGGCAATAAAACACTTAACTCCTCATGTATGGACCATAGTAGTTTAAGGTCAAAAGGTGGCATATACACCACTATCACTATGAGAATAACTTATGACACTTACATAACACACTATGTAGTATTCTCATGGCGGGTCAATCCAGTACACAATTACCCTAATGTGTATCAATGCAGTGGCTTGATATCTCATATCTATAACCTGTGAGATAAGGTTATCAGTCCACTCACATAATAGTCTTGATGTATTATTATTGCCCTTAATAATAATACTCGACTATGGATGTTTAAGAGTAAAGTTCTATAGTATCTCACAACCGAGTCGTCTACTCGATGTTCTATTAAAATCGAACTTTTACTCAAGGGTTTTATTACGGCAAAACAAACATAATAACTGAAATGCCTCATATTATATATAAATAGCATGATACAAATTCTAAGTTCAAATGAAAAACATTGGCCTCTAGGGCTTACACCAACAATAACCACTCGCACTCAACTTTGAGGTTAATAGTGCAACATTTAACAATACAAGAAAAGGAGCAACCGACGGCGGTCAGTTTGCGGCGGTTGCAGCAGAACCGCTTCTGGTTCAATTGCTGCGGCGGTTCATCCAACCGCCTCCCATTGATGAGAACTTGCAGCGATTTGAAGGCATGCAGTGGCGGTTAACTAAAATTTTCACTTTCCCTCTTGAAACCCTCAGATACCCTCATTCACTCCCTCTCATTTGCTCCTAGCGGCACCCCCTCCCCTGGTTTCTCTCTTTCTCTTCTCTTTTCCTTCTCTTCCTCTCTCACTCCCCCAAAGCCAACCCTAACTCTAATCCCTTTCCCATGGCCGCAGCGCACTCCGCCTATGACCAAACGAGATTATCCCTCAAAGAACCCTAAAACCAGTGTGTGTTCAAAGAACCCTAAAACTCAACCGAATCTCCTTCGTCAACCTCTCGCGGCTTCTCTTCCTCGCGCCTCACACTGCAACACCGCTGTAGCATCTCTTTCACCCTTCTCTTCCTCGGCCTCACGCTATAACACTTCGCCGTAGCATTTTGTGGGTTTGAAAGGAGTCAGAGACATCTTAGGTAACATCTCTCTCTCACAACCCTTGTTTTGCTTCTCAATGTTCGATTCTCTTTGTTAGATTCTAACATTGCTGATCTTTTTCAAGGATTGCCTCATCTGGTTCTCCCCTACCAGCTACTATTTTCGTATAACATTGTTGTTCTTTGCACCGTCCCTCACGAACTGCGTCGTTCTTAGTCAAATCTTCAGGTGGTGGCATCTTCCATGACTCAGATTCAGAGCCTTGCGGTGTCGCTGGCAGAGGTAATTCTATCGCCTTCCCTCTTTCTTCATTCTTCTTAAATTTCAAATTGCAACTCTTCGTTTCTGCGTCTATGCCCTAGGGATATGGTTTTCTTAAACCTCTCGTGCAAAACTCCAACTGCATTTTTAATCGTTTTTGTGTTTATGCCCTAGGGATATGATTAGGGTTTTTCGGCCCATGCCATTTCTGTGTTCTTAAACCTCTCGTGCAAAGCCGCACCCTGCACCACTTGCTGCACCTACAACTGATATCTCTGTTGACCAGCTTCTCAATGTATAATCAATGTGTTGTCTTGTAATTTGATCATCGAAAGTTTGCTCAAAGACCAGAAAGAGTAAAGTCTGTGGATCTACATCCAACAGAACCATGGTAATACCTTGTCATTGGCCGTGCTGTGTGATTTCGTCTATGAAATTTTTGGATTAGATTCTGGCTTACTAGATTTTCTCAATTTAAATAAGTTTATTTTTATGACATTTTGTTTGTAAAATAAGTCCTTATAAGCTTATATACATTCATGGAAAATTGAGATGCATAAGCTAATTTCAACTTATGCGAGTAACTATTGTTTAAGAACTCAATTTTTATAAGATTCTTTTAATAATTTTTCGTAAGTGCTTCTTGTGAAGTCTATTCAAACTAGCTTTAGCTCTACTTGTGTTTGAATGATTGGAATTTAGGATACAGGCTTAGTTTTTCAATGATGTTGGAACTTGGAAGTGCAACTTAGGAATTTTGAATTTTGCCAATACAATTTGAAATGGATAGGGTCATGTTGGTTGAGATCTGGGATGAGGGTTGCTGATTGGCTTTTTGTTTTCTGAATCAACCTTAATTGGCTTTTTATTTTGCCGCACCAGCTGATGCTGGAAAGAAATCCTATGTACTCTATTTCATGTGTGATTCATACATGGGTTATGATCAGGACTAGGAGTATGGTTTCACTGTTGAAGTTAAGAAAGCAGATGGTGGTGACAAAGATAGTGGCAGAGAATGAGAAGGTAATTTTCTGGTCATTTCGAGCATAATTTGTTTTGGCAATATCTAACAATAGTTTAAGGGTTAGGGCTTTTGGTATCATATAATAATAGTACATTAAATTCATCTATTCTAATAAGGGACAGTGACCAATTGTGTGAAAAAATTCAATAGCATATGGATAGTAATTTAAATCAATATCTGATGATAGCTGTGATGTGGTGCATTACATGTGAATCATATGACATTTAATTCAATAACCGTTACAATTTTTAAGCTGAACATCTTTTTCTACATCTTGATTTCATAAACTTCTTATCTCGCATCCTTCAACCTGGATTCCAAATGAACCTCCTATTATTAAGTTGGATATATTTGCATTAGCAATTAGCATACTATGGAAATTAAACATAGGGTTTTGAAGCATGGATAATTTGCATTTCCCTGCATGCTCTTTCTTTAATCATCACTCTGCTTTGCCATATATAACAAAAGTACATTGCCATTTCCCTGCCAAAGCGTGATCTTGATCCTTACTCTCATGATGGCCTTGTTATTTGATCCTACCTTGTGCTTGCTTGTTTTGGAATTGATGAAATTTTTGTCCTTTACAATTTCATGAAGCTGCAAATGGAAAGGATAATGCTTCCATGTTGAAGTTTATGTCTTCTTCTAGTATACACTTAATCCTTATTTAAAAACTTACCTGATTGATTGTGTACTATTACATGCTTGCATTTACATTGTGGCAAGTAAAGTAGTAATTGCAGCTAGAAGTAACATTAGGAGGTACTAATTGTGACACTAGGATACAAAGTGAATACGTTGCTTATGGGAACTCTGGAGCTTTTTTGTTCATTTGCTTTGGGATGAACGGTGTCAATTGTATCATCGAATGACCAAAGCCTCAATTTTCCAAATGAACCTCCTATTATTAAGTTGGATATATTTGCATTAGCAATTAGCATACTATGGAAATTAAACATAGGGTTTTGAAGCATGGATAATTTGCATTTCCCTGCATGCTCTTTCTTTAATCATCACTCTGCTTTGCCATATATAACAAAAGTACATTGCCATCTCCCTGCCAAAGCGTGATCTTGATCCTTACTTGTGCTTGCTTGTTTTGGAATTGATGAAATTTTTGTCCTTTACAATTTCATGAAGCTGCAAATGGAAAGGATAATGCTTCCATGTTGAAGTTTATGTCTTCTTCTAGTATACACTTAATCCTTATTTAAAAACTTACCTGATTGATTGTGTACTATTACATGCTTGCATTTACGTTGTGGCAAGTAAAGTAGTAATTGCAGCTAGAAGTAACATTAGGAGGTACTAATTGCGACACTAGGATACAAAGTGAATACGTTGCTTATGGGAACTCTGGAGCTTTTTTGTTCATTTGCTTTGGGATGAACGGTGTCAATTGTATCATCGAATGACCAAAGCCTCAATTTTCCAATTTGGTCCCGTCCTGATGATTCTAGAGAATCTTATGTCTTCATACATACATGCTGATATAGTTTTGGAGAGTATTGTTGTTTTGTAATACTTATCCAAGTTTATTTCTCTATCAATACGGTAGTTGTATAGATGTTTATGCCAAGGCATGACACAAGTCTCAACAAGCACATACACAATGGGCTAAAAGAAAAAGATAATTGGACAACCAATTTTTAATTTTTATTTTATTTTTTTGACTCATTGCAGCGGTTCAAAACCGCCCCTATATTTATTTTTTATTTTTTTTGGAACATTGCGGTGGTTTAAAACTGCCCCTATATTTTTTTGGAACATCACGGCGGTTCCAAACCACCCTTACATTTTTTTTTAATTTTTTGGGGACATTTGCGGCGGTTCTAAACCGCCGCTAATAGCATCAGGTAACCTGCGACGGTTATTCCAGCTGTTGGTTATAACTGCCGCTAAATGACATCCCGACAGTGATAACTGCGACGGTTGCCGATCCGCCTGCAGGGATATTTCACGGCGGTTCTACGCCTTCAAAACCGCCGCAGATTGCCCGAATCATTGTAGTGCAAGAACTCAAAATGGCCATTACTTGAAAACAAAGTTTGTAAAATTACTTGAAAATAAAGTTTATAAAATTGGATTGGACCCTTTAATCAAGATAATCTGAAAATTAGGACAACCCAAAAACTGTTGGAGATACGATTGAACGTGTGCTTGGTTTTATAGTGTTGAAAATTGATTTTATTGATTTTGATTAGAAGTGTGTTGAACATAAAGCGACTTATGTTTGAATATATTCATATAAAAGTGAGTTGGACAATAAATTTGGTGCTAAATGTTTTTTTTCCATGAAAGCTACAAATCATAGCTTTTAAGTTAGAATCAATTTGGGGGTTAGAATTGTTTTCTCTTCATGGAAGTCAAACACTCAAATATGTGTCAAAATCAATTTTATGATTCTAAAATTATATTTACCTCTTGCACCGGTTCGAGATATGTTCCCGGGGTATCCTCCTTCTCGTCTGGTGGTGTTGGGGGTTTCTAATGTTGGGGGTTTCTAAGTCTTGAGCAGAAGGGGTGAACCTGCAAGGACACTCTGACGCTCAAGTCAGTGTTTGACAGAGGTAGTAAGAAGGTGAATAGTGCACATAACTCAAGGATGAATCCTTCAGTGTATTTATATCTGGAGCGTGGTACTAGGAGATCATCTGACACCGAATCTGTTGGGCTTGGTCGGGGTACGACAAAGTTGACTTATTCGGCCACGCCTTCGTTCAGTTGTACTCGGTGCCAGACTTTGTTCCCTGGTGCAGGGTCCCGTTGTCTCGTTTGTAGGATCAGAGTTGTTCTTAAGTGCAGACGGCTGTAGTGGGTAGACATGTTGCTTTCATTGGATAGACATGGGCTTAGGATCGCACTGTTTGACACTCAATTACTTGGTATGAGCAATGGGCCTTGGCTTCTCTTGGTTTGGCCCTATAGGGTTCGATTTACACTCAAGGTGCCGAGTCCGGGATAATACTCTGAATCATCTCTCATAAAAGTGAATTCAAACATGCACTAAACCAACACAAAATTGGTTTGAGTGGATTGTTTTAGATGTTTCAATTTTTAAAAGTTATTATTTAATCTAAACATTTTTTAGACAATTAAAAACACACGTATAGTATTCATTCATAGATGGCTTTTATTTAGCCTATTATTATTAATTTTTATCTTATAATATGCATCTAATAAGATATTTTTATATTAAATTTATTTTTATGATCTATATTCGTTTATTATCTTAAAAGTTACATAATATTGAAAATATATATTTTAATTATTATCGAATCTTTTTTATAATAAACTACTTATCGATTCTATCACCGCTTCTCTGTAGCTAAACGAATAAATCATATATCAGTGTTTTAACCGATTTAATTATCGGTTTGGTTGTTTTTTTTTTTTTACTTGGTTTAGTTGTTAATTAGCAAAACGTTATTTGAGAAAGGCTTCAGTTATTTTATCTGGTGTCGTGAATCAAAGAGTGATATATGGGGTGGCCAAATTCAGAAGACCCACAATCGTAATTGATGGTTATGACATAATTGTTGAGTTGAGGATAATTTAGTGGTTGACATGTCACCACAAGTTTCCAATCCCCTGGAAATGTATTCCACAAGTTAAAAATGTGTTGCAGTCATCATATCATACATACTAGACAATGACTCCTAATTTTGACGATTTGTGGCCTAGCGCTATGTCCTCATTGATGATTCTAATTTGTCCTCCATGTAATTCAAGACATGAATCAGATCTAGCAATATTTTTGTTGTACCCCTATAGAGTTTAGAACCAAAGAAATTATTGACTTTTCCGTAAAAAATATCCTCCTGTCTGTGTCAATTCTCGAGTGTCCATAAAACCATACATCATCATCCGTTCTCAAATATAAGCAAAAACGAAAATATATTTGGATCAAATTTGGTCAAAATACATCTTAACTTTTATTTATATTTGAGAACGGAGTAGTAGTAATTATTAATATAGCAATGCAAGGGTGAAATTAATGAGCTCCTTAATTATTTTAAGATAAAATAAATCAACGGCTAACATATCTCCACTAACAGATTCAACGGTAGGCATTTGTGTGACTGCAATCAACCCTAACTATAGTGAATCGTGTGGTCCATAAAAAATCAGTTTAAAGTATTAATAAAAACTATCAAAAAAGGTATTAATAAAAGAATGTTATAGGAATTGACCCACAGGGTATGGGCCGAGTGGCCAGTAGTTCGAGTCTTTCAACTATATGTTCAAGTTCGAATCCTGATAAAGCTGCATTTGTTTTCGGGGGGATGAATTGTCCCTTAAGTGGTACTCTACATTCTCAGGAGATTAGTCTTACTCTTATGACTATCGAATGTGGGGATATACCCCGGATCCATTCCTGGATAAAAAAATGTTATGAGAATTATATTCCAAAATTATACAAGATCAATTTGGTGACCACTTCAACTAAGACTTTTAAAGATGCATATTTACCTGATATATTTTAAAAAATTAAATAAATATTTTGAATGGCACTCCAAGATTTGAACCTAAGTTGTCAAGGCAGGCAGAAAAAGAAAATACGCCTAAAAGCAAAAAGAGTTTACGGGATATACTGCATTAACTATTTCTTTGCTTCAAATGGCTAAAAGTCATGTTTTTCTTTATCCCTGGCACAAGAGATTCCATGCAATAACACTAACACAGAGAGAGATTCGAATTAGGTGTTTTGCAATTGCTCCTCATGTGTCACGATCCCCCAAAGAGATAGCAAATTGTGATCTACAAGCTACAGTAATTAAATGCAACTTTCTGGGGGATTTTAGTAGCTATAATAATAAAGTAGATATAGTACACAAGAAAATGAAAACGTAGCTAGCTAGCTAGCTACATATTTCAATATAACATGAACTGAAATGCACGGAATTAATTAGAATGAAGGCTTACACCTTCCTTCCGGCTAAAACATGCCTATGACAGAATCTGAACTGAGTATTCTAATTCTCTTTTGCACGAATTAACACTAGACAATTACCAAATATGGCTTACAAATTATATAACAACCATGGTGACACTCAGAATAGATATATACTACCTCCGGTGCTAAATATAAGAGACAAAACCCTAATTCATCAAAACCAAGAAAAACACTCTTTTTTCCAATGAAAAACACCTTTTTATCTCACATATCTCTTATATTTTGAACCCCTAAAAAATACCTTTTTGTGTCTTATATTGAGAACCGGAGGGAGTATTATTGCTGTGCTGGTGTGGTCAAAATAATACTAGTACTACTTACAGGGTACTAAAACACATCAACACGAATAACCAAAATAGAGTACAGGCTACATATATAGAGATCGAGAGAGAGAATCATAGCTAGGCTTAGGAGCTTCCGGAACAGAAGGCATTTCGTGTCCGTTTGGGGTTGTGTTGGATGATAATTTTTTTTTGAGATCTTACAAGTTTCTATTTAAAATTAAATTATTTTAAAATGTATATGGAAATGATCTATTATAAAATTATTAAATGGATCCTTTTTATTTTCTTTTTTGTTAGAGACACGAATTAATTGGATCATTTTTCACAATTATATGTAATCGTGAGAAATGATAATTTTGCTATATTCCCAAAATATATAAATTTATTTTTTTAAATCATGTTTTAGCTTTTAAATGTGATTATAAAATCATGTTTTAAAATCATGCTAGTTGTTTAATCCCATTTAAATTCCCCTATTTTTCTGCAAAATCTGCCGAATTATATTTGTCTTCTAAATACTTTTTGCAGGACGGTGTTTTCGATGTAGGGATCACCTTCAAATTTTATTATTTTTTCTTAGCAACTCGTGTGGAATATCATCCCAACTAAGGTGCCTATTCCGTAGTGGGGTGTTAAGGGACTCTGATGCCATCTCTTGTGTATTTTTTGGAGATCTCCGGGAATCAAAAATTCATCTGTTTGTCTGCTGTGATTTCTTCATTTGTGTTTGGTATGAGGTGCTCAGGTGGTTAGGGCAGTGTATAGTCATGCCTCCAAACTTATTTCAGCTTTGTATTCTCGTCTCTTAGTAGCCCCTTATGTAGGGGGTGGTTTTGATCTGACATGTTGTGTTGTGAGGGATTTAAGAGCTCCACAACAGGTGTATCTTTTTTTGTAAGGAGTTTAATTCGTTAGAGGCAGTGGATCACATTAAAGTTATGTCTTGAAAATAATTTTTTTTGAAAAGGGTGGGTAGGGACATTATTTGTTTTATAAATGGAGTGTTAGCCCATTGGAATCTATTTCGAGGAAGTAGTCTCCCAGTGATAGGTTTGTAGATTTTGTAGTTGCTTAGTTTTGATGTGGGCTTTCGTTTGTCTTCATTTCTCTCCTTATGTATTGGATTGGATAACCCCCGTACTCCCAATTTAATACAAATTATTATTCGCAGTTCAAAAAAATTGTTATTTATTTAGTTTTATAATTTTTTTTTGTATTTTCTAATTATCCATATTTTATAATCTTATTTTTTTTAATTCGTATTTTTAAATTTCTACAATATTTTTTTATAAATTTAATTTTTTAAAAGAATAACTTTAATTTTTAAGGGTTATGTTTTTTGTCCCAAAAATTAGTAAATATTTGGTTTTAGTCCCTAAAGTTTAAAAAATATTTTTTTGTCCCAAATTTTCTGAAATGTGCTACAATTAATCCATATTGTTTTGTTTTATCTAGTCCTTATGGTATCATTTTTCTTGTTTTAGTCCCTATAATATTTGTTTAATAGGGAATAAAACGAAAAAAGAAGAAACATTACATGGACTAAAATGAGAAAAAATATATTATAGGAACCGAAACAAAACAACAAGGACTAATTGTGACACATTTCAGAAAATTGGGGATAAAAAATATATTTTTTGAACTTTAAAGACTAAAACCAAATATTCGCTAATTTTGAGATATGAAAAACCAGTGTTATCAAAATCAGACTGGATAGTCCGACCGGTTAAATGGGGAACCAGAGTCCAAACGAACCTGAGAACTGCTTTGCATGAAAACAGTGATCGAACCGAAAAACCGGACAAAAACCGGGAACCAGACTGAAAAATCGGGGAAAAACCAGGAATCGGCGTTTCGATCAAAAATCCATTTTAAAAAAAATGGTAAATGACATTGTTTTTTCCACATAAGATGTTTTTTATCCATGTTTTTTGTACATTGATGGATTAAATCAAATACTATAAAAAAATTTAAGATAATTTTGTACATTAATATTGTTATCAGAATACTTACATTATTTGTGATTATTTAGTATTAGAATATTATTATGACATATTTGCGTTAGTTTAATATGTAATTTTACAAGATATATGTTGACTTATAATATTTTAAGTGAAGTTTAATTTTTAATACTGTGAAGTTATAAACATTATGTTGTTTTTTGTTTATTATTTCTTGATATATTATATATTAAAAATATTATTTAATTCATTTCCCTCCGGTTTAACCCCGCTCGAACCCTTGAACCAGTGTCTCGTCCAGTTCAAGGCCGGTCCGGTTATAACAAAAAAACATAATTAACCCTTTTTTAAATACTCCTATAGTACACGGATAATTATTAGTTATTATGACTTCAAAACTACTAATCTTCGTTTTTTTCCTTTATTTTCGCTTTTTCGTAACATAATAACCGTACGTGTATGTTTTATTGCCTCTATTACTCTATATTTTAATTTGAAATCTCCACCTACAACTTCTTAAATTCTAATTAATTTTTTTTTGGTGCTCCAAATTCTAATTAATTTATCTTCAACAATCTGTAAATAACTCGACTCTTTAACACTATAAATATTGTCGTTTCTTTTATTTTTCTTTTGACTTTGTTTTCACAATACCATTGTTTACTTACACACTTCTCGTCAAGAAGATAACAACAGTTCCCACAGAAATGAAATATATTTTTTTAATCCGTCCAATTAAGATGATTCATGAAGTCACCAGTAACTTTTAAAAAAAATCTTTGATTACACATAAAATGACATTTTATGATAACAAGAAACCGCATCTTACTCAAGTAAACCTAGGTTTCATAAAAGATATGTTCATTCATTCATGACTTAAACTAGGGTTTTTCCACTTTCAGCCTAAAGAAAAGGGAAAAATTAGGGTTCATCATTCTAAAACAGTGAGGAACATAAAGGGGACATTGACATTCCTTAATTATAAAATATATAATATATATGCTTCATATCATACATTTACCAGAATCGTTACTTTGAACAATCTACCAACTGCTGAAAAGATCTTCAGAAATATTCAAGACATATATAAATGATAGCTAACAAAAGAAAATGATGACAAAAATATTAGCTAAATTAATCACCATTTGGAATGTAGATTATTACCAAAATGATGAAAAAAAGGTTAGGACATAAGATTGTATCATATCTATCATGATCAGAGTAGTAGTTGCCATGCTGACACAGTAAGCAGAAACCTATTTTGCCACCCTAGAGAGATAGCCCTTCCTTCATCTCTTTCTGAAACCCTGAAACCCCCACCTCCCTCTTCCTCAAACTGAAGTGGACAATAATGAGTCCTCATCTTAAGAAGCAACTTTGCTTGGATCACAGACTTTGAGCTTATTTTGGTTGCAACAAACCCATGATTCTCCATTCTAGCTTTCCATGTTTCCATCCTCTCATATTTTGGACAATCCACACCATCCACATCATAGTTGAGCATGCTTTTGATCTCTTTACCAAGAAGTTTCTTTTCAATTCTCAGCCTCTCAGTGCTCTCAAGTGGTAGACAATCATCAAGTGAATCAAACATGGCTGCAAAGTAATGCAAAGAGTCTGTGAATCTTGACAAGAAGGTTCTAGGACTCCTACTACCTTCTTGCTCCACCAACACAACAATGGAAGGGTTAAGAGAATGAACAAATCCCAATGTGTCAGAAATCTTCATAAAACAACTCAAAGTGTTCAAATAAGAAACCAAGTTAACTGCCACAGTTTCGTTTTTCTTCTTCCTTAGGTTAATCACCCTTGACCCTCTCAACAACCCTTGAAACTCAAACACAAGATTGCCAAAACCCTTTGAAAAACTAACCAATCTAGACTCAGTTTCTTGAAGTTCTTTCAAATTCTTCCCAAATCCAGTTATCCTGAGGGATATTCTGTTGCCACTTGTTGCCTTCTCAGAAAGAGATTGAATAAGAGAAGGCCATTGAAAACCATAGGAAACATCAAAGTCAATGACATGTATAGCACGGTTGTTCCTCTCTTCCTCCTTCTCAAAAGCCTCCAAGATAGCCTGATTTGCAGTGAAGTGGGCAAACTGGTAGTAAGGTGAGACTCTATAGAGATCAGTGAATGCAAGAAACTCTTCATCAATTGTTGGTTCTTCCATCACCATGTCATAGAATGGTGATTTCCTAGTGAGGAGTCTTGCAGCAAGACCATCAGCAAAATAGGCAACCACTCTTTGAACTGAATCACCTGTTAGGGAAACAGTTTGGTATAGATCAGTGAGATTCTCCAAAGCTGAATCCAAGTTGTTGTTTTCATCAACTGAAGTGGCAGTTGTGAGGAGCAAGTGGATTAAAGGAAGGCCATTTCCATGATCTTCTACTACAACTCCTTTCCTTCTTTGGTCTTGTCTTAGCATATGCTCCCTCATTTGAAGAAGCCTAAAGATCTTCCCTTCATAGCCTTCATAGGAGTTGTTATTATTCCTATTATTACTCATAGAAACATTGTTTTCTTCCCTTGTTATTATAATCTTTCCCTTCTTTTTCCTTTCTCTATGAGCTGCTACTGAAAGGCTTAGATTCAGGAGCTCATCTTCCTCTGAATCTTCCATATCTGAAATATATGTGTGTTTGAGTGTGTGAGAGAGAGATAGGGAGGGAGAGAGATAGGGAGAGAGACAGAGAGGGAGAGTAAATCTATGACATAAAATAAAAGGCTGTTATGGTTGTGGACTTTTAAGGGGGAGAACTCACAAAAATTCCTTCATGTCATGAAATGGTTATATATAGGGAGGAAGAGAGGAAGAGAGAAGGATCAGAGATTTTTTTTTTTTTTTTTTCCTTTCTGCTATAATAGTAATAATTTGCAATAAGACGGAGAGATTAAGAAGGGTATCTTTTTATTCTTTACAAATCAGTGTCTTGGGTCAGGAAAACACATTGATCTTTTCATTATTATTATATTGGAGACTGCTTTTTTTTTTTTAAAAAAAAAAATCTATTAAAAGGGGTTTTTACTTACTCCTTTGGTAGTTGAGAAGGCTTGGAAGATGCCATATGCATTGGACAAGAGACAGCGGTGTCAATGGGGAATCAAACGTACCGTCCTTGAAACAATTGTCTTTATACACTACTTTTCCCCTTCTAATTAATTAATTGCCTCAACAAGTTATAATATATCTTCATCATCCTATTCCTTTTCTCCACCATACATATTCCTTGCCTTTCATCAATTACACCTAGCTATAGAGTTCCATGTGTGAACTATAAGAAAGAATAAGAGAAGAATTGTATGCTATATCTGAATCTGGATTCCCTGCCGTAAAAAAATGTTGCAGTTGTCGCAGTCAGACGATATGGTCGTCTGATCTTGATCGGACGGTGCATATTTCGAGTTAAGTAAATTAGATATAAAATTCAATATCAGAATGTGCATTATCCGATCAAGATTAAAAGATCGTCTAACTGCAACAAACTGTGACATCAAGAAATCTGATTTCGCTATATGCTATGGCTATATATATCTTCGTATTGTAATCCATTTTGAATATGGATCGGGTCATATTTGAAAAGAAACAAACTAGTCAACGACATGCATCTAAAGTAGTTGTTAATCAGTTAGCAACATTGAGATTTTATATTTATATTGCCTTTGATGGAAACAAAGAAATTCGGATTCCTTTCCCTTATTCTTGTCAACACGGTTCCTAATTGGCACAATTTAGAGAGATTTACAAGGATTTTGGCTTGCTTATCATATATTCCTTAAGTACATAGGGATCCTCTGCAAGGAAACTTTTTGACACTTTCTCATCATAATATGCCAAGACAAATGGATGCTAACAAAAAAGTGACACAACTTTACCCGTGTGATATATAGACTATATTTTTTTTTTTATTATTGTGCTGTATCTAATCTATAAATGCTTTCTCAACTTGATTTTTCTCATTTTGGTAGTAAAACGTGGACTGTGACTGAATTGGAGAAAAGGGTTTACTTCAAACCATAAAAGCATCTGCCATGGTGAATATTTGGAACTTCGATCACAGTAGGGCATTATATTTCAACTTTCTGCGGTATCTCTATATTTTGCAGCACACAGTGAAATCCAATGACAACACTAGGATGTCTCATGTTCGTATGTGCACTTCATCCAATATCTTTTTTTTTACGAGTTCATCCAATATCAAACTATTTGAAGTTATATAAATAACTATATATATATATATATATATATATATATATAGAAAATTTTGTATTCTTTTATATTTTTATTTTTTATGGGACGAATGAAAGTACCAATGGTTGAATTTAAGTGGTTTGTGGCAGCAAGGTCACTGTTACAATATGTTGTCGCATATCTAAGTCGTTTATAAATAATTTTATCTGTCGCTCGATAAGAATAGCAGTTCAAGGTGTACGTCTCACAACGCTCATACGCCTTATGAGGTCACCAACGACACGTGCCTATGGGCACACTGACAATCGAGGAGCACGCGTTGCTTTTAACCCGGATTCTGACTTAAATGTGTTTACTCATAATTCAACGCACGGTAGTTTCGCGCCACTTGCTTTTCAACCAAACGTATTGACCAACTGTACGAATCAACGATTTCTCACGTATTAGGTTGAATTACTATTGTTGCGATGGTCTAAACTGCTTTTACATTTTTAAATAATTTTATGGATTTATAAATTTATGCATATAATTCAATAAATGCCATTTGTATAAAACTAAACTAAACCGGTTAAAATGATGGTTAATTCTTTGATAAGGGATAATTAATGATTTATGTCTAAACTGATAAATACTTATATATATATATATAATCAATGAATTTAATTTAAATAATTATGATTTGTTAAAAATTTATATTTTAAAATCATGATTAATTATAAATAATCAGGTTACATCCATTTAACAATCAATTTATCAATGCTTCCGTCCCCCACTATTGGTTGCTTTGGCAATTTCAGCGATATGGGGACGTCGGAACCGGGGTTCGAACTCGGGTATTGCCATTTGCGTGTGTGTGTATTTGTTGTTTATTATTTCTACTAGCTGATAAAAAAAAAATTATCAATGCTTCCGTGAAGAATCTACGCGTAATAATTTTTTTGCCTATCAGTCATTTTTCCTGAGAAAGAAAAATCATTTCCCGTATAAAAAGAGAGGAGGAGTATTATTAATTTCATATGGGAGTTGGTATTGGTGTTTGAAATAGTCATAGGTAGCAGCGCTGGATCCTCTAAAGGTCACATCAAACATGGGAAGGTTCTTAATTCTTGATTGTCTTGTTAATGGAGGACACATAACTTGCCATTAATATGCTCCAAATAAGGCATAATGAACATGCAATTTGAGGCTGACATATGGCACTTTCTTGGATGCACTAAGTATGTCATGTTATATCCAAAGTAGAGCAGCAGGTAACTCAAGAATAGAAAGCATCTAATTTACAACAAAAAAAAAGCATCTAATCTAATCTAATAATATAAATAATTAACCTCCTTGTGCATATCCATAACAAAACAAAAAAAAAAGAAAAAGAAAATAAGCAAGTAAGAAAGAAGACCAAAACCCAAATGCAAGAAACCTCTTTGTCTCAACTTGATGAATGGAAAGGTAAAACGAGGAAGGAAAGAAGGAAAAGTGGTAAGGTGGAAAAACATGCCTTGGTGTCAGATAAACCCACGTGAGGCCTCTCTGCTACCCCACCCATGTCAAAGACAAAAACAAAGCCCCAAAACCTTTTTTTTCTTTTCCCTTTTGCGTGAGAAAATAAATTAGAAAGAACAAAAAATAAAAATAAAAAATAAAAAACAAAAACAAAGCAATAGGGGTACGTGTGTATGTATAGATAACATGAAGTGGACTAAAGAGAGGAGATGGGTGTGTGTTAGAAACAAAAGGTGTCGAGCAAGGACATGTACTTCAATATGCATTCTCAATCTCTCATTCAGGTTAGTAGAAAATTTGGGATGTGTCAGACAACCCCACGTGAGGGTTTTTTCATCCCTCTCTTTTCTCAAGAGACAAACACAATTCCCTTCCCAAATTTACATTTTTTAATTAAAAGCACAATTTTTCACATATTTTTAAATATTTTTTACAATATTCCATTTACTTTTTCTATTAATTTTTTTACTATGCACAAAACTTATACTAACAAGTTTCTTATGTCAACTTCATTCTCTTTCCCACTAAAAATATACAAAAAAATAAAAAAAAAACCGTTATAATTGTCTTAAATAGTGTATTATCAAACTGTCAAACTCAAATTACAACTGTTACTATTTTTTTATGTCAGGAATATAAGAAAGGCTTTTTAAAGAGATGAAGAAGGGGATATATTATTATTTCAGTGAGACTAATAGTCATGTAATAATTATTCACGAGAGGATCTGAACATTGTCTTTTGGAGTTATAAGGCCAAACTCCTATTACTGGGTGTGAGACCGCAGGAACACTTGATACTCGCTCCATCTTTTATTATAAGCGAAAAAATATACGTATTTGGACCAAATTTGGATTACGCAAATACTTGTACTTTTTGTTTATATTAATAAAAGACGGAGGGAGTACGTTATATCCCTCGTTGTATCTCTTTTTATTTTTTATTTTTTGTAAGTATAGAAATTGGATGTAAGAGATAAATATGAAAGTAAAATTGCCGATGTTTTATTCCCTTTGCGTGAGCATACCCTCTTTGCGTGTTAAGATGAAAAAGAACAAAAGGGAAAGGTAAGGAAGTAGTGGTGGGGGTTGAGGAGAAGAGGTGTGGTCGGTTCTGCATAGCAATCGTGTCAGTCATCAGATAGAAAAATTGATGGATGGGGAAAGAGCAGTGGAGTAAGTAAGTAATCACTCATCATCCACATACACCACTAGTGTTTTCCAATTTCACCTCCCCAAAAAAATAATACCACTAACCAAATGGAAAAAAACAAATAAATCGAAAATAGATAACATGATAAGAATAATTCATCTTTTAATATAGAGTTTATTAGTCCTAAGTAGAACCATGATGATAATTTGGAGATGTGTATAAAATGTGCGTACATGAATGGATTCATAGCACGTGTTGTCTTGATCATAGTTTTTTTTTTTTTTTATACAAACCTTTCATATATAACAAAAATAAGTATGTGTATAATATACTATAATAAGCCATTAATTAAAAAAAAGTAAATACTCAAATCGGTCCAAAAAATAATAAGACCTATTAGGTTCTTAGTAAATAAAAAATATCAATCTAATCCTTAAAAAATCAAATATCGGTCAAATTAGTCATTGATAGAGACTAAATTATCTCTAAAAATTATTATAAAAATGACTAATTTGACCCATATTTAAAATTATTGAGGACCAAATGAGTATTTTTTCAATTCTCAAAGACTAAATAAATTTTCGTGTATTTTTATCAGAGACCAATTTCAATATTTATTCGTAAAAAATTGAAACCAGCTAGTCGAGTAGTGTTTAAAAAATTGTATCGTTTTACAGAAAACAGTAATAGTGTGTGGCCCTCACATTCATATGACATGATCCGGGAAATCATGCTGTGTAGTTTTTGGAGAATTGTGAAAAACTTTAATTTATTTGAGACACCAGCATCCAGATGTTAGTTGTCTGCATCCTAAGATGCAAACTATTTGCTTCTACAGCTGTTGTTTTCTTTCAAAATATTATAGTTTGCATAATAGGGGTTTATACTTTTTTTTTTTGATAACAATAGGGGTTTATACTTTGATTGATGGTGGGTGTAATTATGAACAGTATTGTAACAAGTTTAGGGGATCTTCCGGATATTACGATTCTTGCACTCCAACTCTTGGCATCTTTGACACTTTCTAAATAGCAATGATGACTTTGTATGTATTATCATATCATTAGGGAGGGATATGCTATGCTATATGGGTAAGTGTCTAAGTGAGTGAGTGGAGGATAAGTTACTCTCATTATCTTGGAGATCGCAATATTTGATGTTGTTATTACGACTTTTCAACTGGTGCTTTTGAATCCTATATATCATATAAATTTTAATTGTATATTGTATATCAAAATACAGGAGGAAATATATAATAACAAGATTATAGTTATTGTGACCGTTGATATCTTTACTTAAATGTTATTATACCATGTTCATCTGCTGATTTTACTTAAATGTTATTTATACCATGCTCATCTGCTGATTGATTGGTTGTTGCTATATGTCTTGTTGATAATGATAATGATTATGAATGCGACATAGGATTAATGGATGTCATTGATGGATTAGTAGATTGATAAATGAATAGTATCACTGTAGTGTTGTTGTTGCTGTGCCTGCGTGGACCGTTGTTGCACACAAAGTCTATGGGACCGTCAATTGCCTATAGAGTCGCCCTCTCTATGGACTGTTATTGCATACAGAGATAGTGGGATCGTCGATTGCTCACTATCAATCGATGTGGGCCGATGTTCACACCGGGTGGACCGCAATAGCTTCGTGGTCGCTGATGTTGTCGTAGTAGCAATGTGTTCGTTGTTGTTGGTGTAGTGTTAGTTATCGTTTAGCATGACTCTAGATATGTGTGTGTGTGTGTGTGTGTTTGAGAGAGAGAGAGAGATGATCCCTGATGGTGAAAATCTTGGAGATGGATGCCATATTGTTTGTGTGCATGTTGACTATTACGGTTCTACATTGTTTTTCTGTTTATTGTAATTGATGAGGTATTTCTATATTTTACCATGATGGATTAGCAGAGAGGAGCAACCTGTGCTAGGAGCTTATTCCTGGGGAGCGAGACCTAGTGGACGTAGCCACAGTGATAAAGTTGTCTGAGGACATGCTTTTATACAGTTTGTACTAGTTGTAACACGACCATTGGGTTATAGTTTTGTTACCCCACGTGGGTGTTATGTATATCCGTTTTGCGTACTCTGGTGCAGTAACAAAATAGTATGTTGTGTTGTTGCTGCTATATATCTGTGTGTTAATACTATAATGCAGGGCCCGTTCAGGCAGGGTGTTACAATTAAAAATTAGAGATTGCACACTCCCCCAAGCCATAACAAGCTCTTGCATAATTGGATCAAATTCGGCAAGCATCTCATAATTAAACTCACAAAGTTGCCATTTTTTTTCATTTGTCTTATCATTTGTTCCATGAAAAGCGAGATTACTTTTCGAAAGATGTTTGACAATCACTATTGTTCCAGATTGGGCCAAAGCCCAATCCGAACTGGGCTTAACTTGTCAGCCCACCACAGAACTGAGTACTCGGGAAGCTACCACCTCGCCACTACAGGATGAACCCAACAATGATCCGCACCTTGCGCCGCGTTGTGTGTGTGGTCGTTACATCGCATGCCACTTTCCCGCCAAGCTAACCCACAACCTCGTCTATATAAGGGGACTGACTTTTCGGCGCTCAGGTACGCTCTCATTCCTTTACACCTCTCACATTGATCATAAATTGACTTAGGCATCAGAGTGTTTGCACTCATACTCCGCCACACATCTCAGGCCAACTATAATTCTAAGTAAAACTTTTTTTTTTCCAATTCTCGCACTTGCAAATTTTTATCAGTTGTCTTTTTTTCTTTTAAACTTTTTTCAAGTTCAGTCCATTAGGCCATAACAGTAATATGTTCTTGAATTGTTTCGTGAATTTTGGGCTTGGAACCAATATTTTTCAATTTGTCCATCCATTTACTAGGTTACTGATTCTTTTTTTTTTGAACAAAGTAACTTACAACAAAAACAATACACTCGATCCAAATCTCTTAAATAAACTAGCCATTTTCTATCTTATTTTCTCCATTTGGCAATATTCTTTTTTTTTTGATAAGCAAAAAGATGTATTAATAAAAAAAATGGAGTACAAGGGGTACGCCGAACCCATATTTACAAATGGTCTAGGGAGGAAGTGCCTCATTAAAACCCCGACGGCCAAAACCCATTGGGAAAAAGACCGAAAGGGGAAAAAGAGTACGACAACCAACCCTAGCAAGGCCAAACAACAGTAGCATCATCAAAGTTTAAGACATTGAATAGGATTCATGCACCAATTAGAAAAAATAAAACTCCTCTTACGGCCTTCCCTAAAGATAAACCACCCCCATGAGCTATATTTGATTTGAGCCAGTAACTTGCTAGCATCCTTACCCTCATCTCTAAAGATGACCGCATTGCGAAGGTTCCAGATATTCCAAACAACGACCAACCAAATCGGATATCTCACTTTGCCAAGTTTCTTACCCCTGACAAAGTTCCCAAGCTGTATAAAATGCTCCATACAAGTACACGACAAAGCTCCATCACCCTAACCAATTCAAGACTGCACTCCAAATACCAAGTGAAAAAGTGCAAGAAAAGAACAAGTGATCTCTATCCTCATTATGCATAGAGCACAAAACGCAAATCCCAACTTGAGTACCAAGATCACAGCCCCTCCGTTGTAATTGATCACAAGTGGGTAACCTATTGAGAAATAACCTCCAAGCCATGAACAAAATCTTAGAAGGCACAGAAGTATGCCATACCTTTTTTAGAATGTTGTCCAACTCAGAGCTGCGTTCTCAAATGAAAGCTACCTGTAGCAAATTGTTGTATCTGAGACTTGATCAGAAGCCACCTTCCTCAAGTTTCCAAAGCCATTCATCATCCGTGTCTTGCTTTGGAGATACCTGCTCAGGATATCGTTTAATGCTTGAACTTGAGCTTCTTCCCAACCGAAAATCCTCCGGCCAAGCGACACTCCACCGCCAACGATCATCAACCCAAGCCCCGAGTCGAAATGAAGCCTCCTTATTTGTCGCAAATTAATAAAGACGCGAAAATAGATCCATTAACTTTCCTTCGTTTGACCAATCAACAGTCCAAAAACAAAATTCCGAGCCGTTACCAAGTTTTGGCCGCACCAAGTCAAGAAACCAGGCCGAGTCTTGTGTCACGAGATCCCTCCACCATAACGAAGATGTCGGGCCATGAGTATACAGCCTAATCCATTACCGTGATGTTACCATATTTATGCGATAGCGACTCATACCAAATTGCCTCTTTATCATTTAAAAACCTCCACTTCCATTTAGCCAAAGAAACTTCTATTGAATAACTCCAAATTCTTAATCCCTGCACCACCCTGATCTTTCGGAAGACAAATTTGCTCCCACTTTACCCAACTAATATTTTTGGACTCTGCACTACCTCCCCACAGAAACTTCCTTTGCAAAGCAACTAGAACCTTGAGTACTTTCTTTGGCACTTTGTAGAAGGAAAAGAAGTATAACGGTAAGCTAGATAACACTGAATTAATCAAAGTAACTCTACCTCCATAAGATAATTGTCGACTCTTCCAAGTAGATAGTCTTCGCTTAAAGGAAGAAATCACTGGCCTCCAGGTAGCTTCTTTCCTCGGATCCACCCCAATTGGGATACCCAGAAACTTGAACGAATTATTTCCTATTGCACATCCTAAGAATGTCGGGGCTAACAGAAGCTCTCCTCGACATTTACACCAATGAGGTTACTATTGAAGAACTTTATACTTAAACTAGATACCAGCTCAAATCCTCTCAAAAGAATCTTCATACACCAAACATTGTCACAAGAATCCTCCCCAACAAGAATTGTATCATCTGCATATTGAAGAATCGGATATGAAATTTGCTCACTCACCTTATACTTTTTGAACCACCCAATATCCACACTTTGATTCACAAGACCGGCCCGACCCCTCAATTGCTATGAGGAAAAAGCGGTGCCAAAGGGTCACCTTGTTTTAAACCCTTTTGCATAAGAAATTCATCCGTCAAGCCTCGCTCACCGTAATCGAGATCGAGTTCGATGAAACGCATGACATCATCCACCTTCTCCATTGTTGGCTAAATCCCAATCTTGTCATCATGTAGTCCAGATAACTCCAAGATACCGAGTCGTAAGCTTTTCTAAAGTCAACCTTCAGCATCAAGCACTTCTGTTTTTTTCTCTTCACCAAGTCCAATACTTCGTTTATCGTTACCACGCCATCCAGAATTTGTCTACCAGGTAAGAAAGCCGTTTGACACTTAGAGATAACCTTGTCCAGCACCTTCTTCAATCTTGCAGCTCCATTTGGCAATATTCGTTGATAAAAATATGAAGAACAATGTCTATTATTTCCATCTTTTAGAAAATATTAACTTGTCATGTCTAAATAGACCATTTTCTACCTTTAAATCTCCAAAAAAAAAAAAGGTCAAAAAAAGGTCTAATTTTTTCATCAATATTTTTTCATTTCCCTGGATCATAAATATTTTCAAGAAGTTTATTTTTTATTTTTTTGATATAATTTTTCAAGAAGTTTATTTGATGTATTATTATGCTCTTAAGTTTATTTTTCATCAAGTTTATTTCATCCAGTCCAGGATGTGTATCCAGTAACTGATCTCCCAACTTTTGCATCAAGCATGCTTACAACGAAGCAGGATCAATTATTCCGAGTTGTAGTATTAATCTTGTTTCACAAAATATTCATAAAATTTAAACTGTTAAAGGCATGCGATTAGGTGGTATAAATGTGTAAATTTGTTCAAAAACCATATTGTAAGTTAGTTCTAACATTAATTTATGGAATAAGAAAAACTTCTTGATGTGAACGTTCATGAGCATATATATATATATGGTTCATTCTTTCGAGTTTCAACCTAGCAGATAGCAGTGGAGATTATTCAATACCCATTCTATTAGAAGTTATCATCGGTGTTTAGATTGATTTCGATTTGTAATGCTTAATTAATTCTTCAAAATGTGTGTATGATAAACTTTTTTTGGTTAGCAAATTTTACAATTGCAAAGAGGAAGGAAGGGTTTTGGGTAACGACGTGCAGACACCTTACGTGTAACCTCAACTTTCGAGTTGTCTGTTGTCGTGGATACAAATTGAGTAACCAATTGTATTATCGATTTTTCTAACGCGTACAACTTGCACGCGTTAAGGCGTATTAAATAATTAAATTTTTAATTAATATAACAAAGTTAGTTAATTGTATATTTTTTCAAAAATATTGTTATATCGCTTTATTTAAATTTGAAAATTTTTCTCCCTAATAATATCCCTATCTCTACCAAACTAACCTCGATAGATTTATTTTTAACTACCGCTGACGTTTGAAAAGTGAACCTGGCTTTGCGATACACTTCTCGAAGGACTTTCCTCTCACCGCTCACCGTCTCAAGAAATTGTTCCAAGGCAAGTTGACTTTTCACTAGTTTTTGAGATCCTGTCCTGTGCGGATAATTGAGTCACAAAACGAGAGCAAGTGGAAATCCTCCACGAGAGCTTTTTTTTTGTTTTATTGTCCATCTATTTTTTTTCACTTTTTTTTTCAGTTGATAATTGGTTTCAATTCAAAATGTCCAAGAAAGGAAGCTCAGTCACAACAAAATTTAAATCCAGAATGTGTTTTATTGAAATATGTTGTGAGAAACAACATTTGCAATATAGTTTATATTTTTGTCAACCATTTGTTTATCAACTGAAAAAGAAAAAAAGTGAAAAAAATGGATGGACAATAAAAAAAAAATGCTCTCGTGAAGGATTTCCACTTGCTCTTCTTTTATGACTCGAATATTTGAGACGGTGAGAGGAAAGTCCTTCAATTATTTAGAAACTTTCTGCATATACAAAATTCTACGAGAGCAATTATCATACGGTGACAGAAATCTATCGAGGTTGTTATATTTTGGTAGAGATAGAAATATTATTGGGGAGAAAAATTCTTAAAATTAAATGAAGTGATATAACAATATTTTTGAAAAAAGACACAATTAACTAATTTTGCTATATTAATTAAAAAAATTAATTATTTAATACGCTTTAACGCGTGCAAAGTTACACGCGTTAGAAAAATCGTTGTATTATTTGTGCTTACTCAATACTCATTATGAAGTTACATTGAAATAACAAAAGACTAGTAACTTAACTCGTGCCTTACACGAGGTGTTATACATATTAATCTAATATTATAAATATTTTATATTAATAAATTTTAATTTGACTTTATCATTATTAGATATATTTTTTATATGTAAAATAAAATATTATTAAATGTAATTAACTAATAAATAAATTGAAAGGAAAATTTTGTATTTTTAATTTTTTATCATTATTAGATGAATTTTTTATATGTAAAATAAAATATTATTAAATGTAATTAACTAATAAATAAATCGAAAGGAAAATTTTGTATTTTTAATTCTAAAACTATGTTATATTTTAGTGTAGGCCAAATCGTTTTTTTTTCCATGAATGAACCAACTTTATAGTGAAATAAAATTATTAGTTCTGAAAAATAAATAACATCTATTAGTTGAGTGAATGATTAGGTATACCTTTCAAATAAAATTTATCAAATCAATTGCATCCAAATAAGTATATTTTATCATTTACTTTTTTATCTGTTTTTGAAAACTAAGATCATTAGATTAGTTATATATAAATATATAAATAAGTACACATTCGCTTGATTGTTTATAACTATAAAATAGTAATAATCATGTTAATTATTCAAACATGCACATGTACATTGAAAAGGAAGAATAGGCTTATGATTTTAGAAAAAATAAATATTATAATATTATGCCTCGTGAAACTTACAACTTAAAATATTCTTTAAAAAAACATAAATTAAGTAAAAATAAAAATACTAAATATTAAACAAAACAACATAATGTGAAGGGATAAACAACGGATAAGAAGAAGTTAAATGATGAATTTTCATATTTTAAAATAAAAAATCTTTTCAAATCATTATGAATATAGAAATTATTTTTTAATATGTTTGCTTTATGTTTATACTAATAGTTTCACACGAATTAGATCAAAAAGAAGTTTCACACAAATTTCATTTAAATTTTTTTTAGCTTAACTGAAAGTACTGATAATAATTTAACACACTCATTTCAAAACTTTCTCCATAATATAGTGAAATTTATGAGTCCCACCACTTTAAGAATATGTCCTACTAAATAGGAAATGAGACTCGCATGATTTAGAGGTATATTTTTTTTTTTACTAAATAGGAAATGAGACTCACGTGATTTAGAGGTATATCCACATGAATTTTACTCAATCATAAAGTTAGTGTTGAAAGTAAAGTGTTACATGGTGTGTTGTTAATGTACTTCTCTATATAATATACTATTAAATTATATATATTGGATCTTGTATTTTAAATTTTTTCAATCCAATATTTTAAATCAATTGATAAGAAAATCTCATGACGTAAATATAAGGGATAAACCTTACAAATGAATGTTTGTTTTGATATAGTCAAGCTTAAGAGCTAGTGTTAGACGAGTTATGGTTAATACAATGTAGTTCTTTCGTTCTTAGATCAATTTATTAATTCAAATTAAATTAAAAATGTCAAATAACAATCTAGAAAGGGAAAATAATAATAACGAAAATAAATAAAGTTAGGGATGATATGTATAAAAGTTTTTGAAATCTATACTTATGGAAATAGAGAAAAAAAATTGGAAAAAAAATATAAACGTATGTCAAGAATGGGATTCAAACCCATGCCCTTTCGGATGGAACTGGCACCTTAGACCAACTCGGCCATCTTGACATTTGATATAAAATGAGCAATTCTACATAAATAAAGGAAGCTTTTAATTAAATAATTATTAATTTGTTTGTAGTTTTTTTAAAACACTCATATATAAATATTTACGTTGGATGGTGAAATATGGATTGATATTAATTTAGATAATATTAATAGTAATATCCAATTCAGATATTTTGTTTAATATTTCAGATTTACTTTCTTGTATAATAAAATTTTAATTAGTCTTCTTCAATAAGTCTTTTTATTGGGTTCAATACGATATTAGTGATTTGATTTAATATTCAATTAATTTATTAAATAACTTTTAGCAAAGTTTTAGTATTTATTATTTTAAAATTATTAATATATCAAAAATTTATGTAATATAAATTAATATTTTTAAAATTGTATTATTAATTATGAATTAAAACATTATCACTCATTGAATTATTAAATTTTAATTGTATATTTAATTATATCCATTTATCATTGACTTCTATCAATATTAACATTGAATCAAATCCACAACCATAATATATTATTTGATTTAAATTAATATTGTATATCTAATTATACTTTTGAATATTATTATCATGCTAAATTAGTTAATTTAAAATTAATATTACGTGTCAAACTATCAATATATGAATGATAAATTATTTTTTCTTCAACATTATTTATTTCTTCATAAAGCATGACTGCATGAGGGTGTGGCTTTTTCTTATTATAAATAATCACGGCCGCCAAGGGAAAACTCACGACACTGCTCTTGCACTTCCTCTCAACTAATTCTTTTCTTTCATTTTCAAAATGACGGAGGTTCGGCGTCTGAACATCAACCCCCGAACTACAACGCTTGTACAATGAGTATGAACTGGATTTGAGGTTCATAACAATAAAGAAGCTGATTTGGTTATGAACTTCATTTCCTTCATAAAAAGTGTTAAAAAGGAGGTTCATATTTTAGTTTTAGTGTCCCATATTTTACTTGCTTTTTGGAAATTTTTAGTTTCAAATATACCAGAGTTGTCCTCCAGAATTTTCTTAGGATGCCTCTATTAGGTAATGCCTTTGCAAATATTTTCCTTATGATTATGTTATCCCAATAATCACAATCGTTCATGTACTTCTGCATGCTTTGGCAAGATTCTTAAACTTTTGGTTACTATGATTAATTTTTTTTTAAGTAGGGAACCATGTGACATTTTTGTTTGGAAATATATATGGCTTTGATTTCTGGTGCTATGGATGTAATTTTTGTTATGTATCGCATGATATTCCCCCATATACTCTGAGAGCACATATGTGGTGCAAACTCACTAGGCCTATGCCAACATAATTTGTATGCATAGGGCTTAGAGTTGGAAAAATGGGTTACCCGACTTACATCGCGTTGACCCAAACCGGGTTGCAGGCTTTACCTGGTGAAGCCAAAAAGTCCGGGTGTATTTCGGACTCAAAATTTGCAACCCAAACCCAATTCTATGTGGGTTGCGGGCTTGTTCAAGCCTCCCGACCTATACAAAGCGTTTATTTTTTAAATACATAATTTAAAAAAGGTTCAGAACGTGTATTCTTGAAAAGGCTATTGACAAATTTTAAATAAACTATTTATTTGAAAAAAAGGCTCTATATATCGTGTATTTTTTAATCAATATTAACAAGCAAACTTATTAATCATTCTTCTGCATTGTTCGAGGATATAAATTACATTGTAGTATACAATTGTGTTATTATAGCACCTATTGAGCACCATCCAAGTCGAAAGAGTAAGGCATAAATCAATAGCAGTCGATGTATAAATCTAGCACTTTCGCCTTCAATATCAAATTCTCTCTTTCATTTTCTAGATCAAACTGCAAGACAGGCTCGTGAGAGTCAGTTAGCATAAACAAATAAAATAAAAATAAAACCAGAAAAAAAATGTTTAAATTAACGAGAATCTCTTTTGCTAAATTAATCCTCAGCAATAGTGTCAAAAACTTATTGTGCTCAAAGCACACATAAGGGCAAGTGCACCCTTGTCACAGTAGTAATAAAGGATTGAGTCCAAATATCATGCCTAAACGATTAATTAACAACTGTTGAGCTAATCGAGCTCTTATGTTATTTAGACGATACAAGATAACGATGGTTTGAATCACAACAATGGTAAAGAGAGCAATAACACACAAATGATGAATCAAGAGTCAGCGAATCATAGGTCACTATTTCACCTGTACTGTTGATACCCCCAATCCTAATTTTATAAGAGTCATGTATTAAACCACAATTACCAATCGCTCTATGAATCCTATTAACAATCAATGGTCAAGAATTGTAAATAATATTTCCCCCTAATTGATTCCCGATCGGAAGATTTATATTAAAGGTTTGCCATGCAATAACCAAAATCTCATTTATCCTATAGGTCTACCAATTAATTGCAGTACGACCGCTATTCAAATGATTGATTAAAGCATGTCAAGAGTGATCGATTCCTAACAAGGATTAAACTAATGGAAAAATTTAATTGCAAGAGTAAACAGACATTCAAATATAATCAGAACATAGGGGTTTCTCAAACAACAAGATCCACCATAACCATAGTATGATATTTATCTATCCATAAAAATGATGAAAACTAAAATCATAAAGGAATTCATGAAGAACAAGAGAAAAAGAACCCCTTTTACATCACTCCTAGATTTCGGACGCCTTCCTCAGCTCGAGAGCTCTCAAACAGTTTAAAGGCTCTTAAAAACACAAAGTGGGAATCCTAACTCAGTCTTTCACACGCCTATTTATAGGCAGCAGTAAAAACATTACTTCAACGCCTACAAGCACGATCATGCTTCGAACAGCACGTCTTGTGCTCCTTCATGCACGGTCATGCTGCCATGCACGGCCAAAGCTCGTAACGCTGATTCTGAAACCTTGTATTGTCGTGCTTCGTTTATCACAGTCGTGCTCCTTTATGCACGGTCATGCTCCTTGGCATAGGCAATATACTAGACGGAGAATTGAAAACCATGTATGATCGTGCTTCACACAGCAATAGGTAGTTGGCAATTCTGGTATATCCACGACTGTGCTTTGTGGAAGTGCGATCATGCTCCTCTGTCTAAAGCTCCAAAAAGAACTTTTCAGCTTAAAAATCTTCCCAAAAGCCAACTTTTTCATCATCTCGATATTTTCCGCCATTCTGCATCAAACATAGGAAAATGGGTGAGCCACAAGCATAAACACTAAGAAAAGAAATAACCCAAATTGCACCCAAAAATCCTTTTATTAACCGCACAAAATGGTGGTTAATTAAGGCTATATGTAAATTTCATCGTAAACTCTTATTAAGGTTGATGGCTCTTTGACCTTACATGAGGATGTGGCTCTCTTAATCTAAATTTTTATCTATAAAAAACTATGTGAAGTGATACATATATATATATATATATCAAGAATTAAGAATAAAAAAAAACTCAAATTTAATATATAGACCATGTCTAAGAGGTACCCATACATGGCAACCCTCTTTATTAATAATTGATTTATAATTTAAAAATAAATAAACAAAAGAAATTTATCTCACTCACATTTAATCATAATTATCCATAATTTTTTTATCATAATATGTCAGTTACCTTGCCAACAGGGTTGACACAGATAGTCAGACCCTCCACTTGCACTAGTCGTGACTTGGGTTCGAATCCCGAATTCTTCTGTTGGTATTGTAAGCTATACGTAACTTTCATCGTAAATCTTCACCGAGGTATGCGGTTGTCCCTTGTCTTTCATGGAATGTTCATCTCCTAATCTAAATTTTTTTATATAAAAAAAAAGAAAGAAATACCTTTTCTGACAGGAAAAAAAAACACTTGTATACCTTTAATAAGAAAACACATCCTAAAATCATCACTCTTAATATATAAAGGTGGACTTGATTTGGCTCTGTATTGTGATTCTGGACAAAAGTTTTTGGTATGGGAAATGGCGTATTTCTTAGAAGGAACTGTTAGGAAATTACGCAAAATTTTCCCATAATCAGATTAGTGGAAGAGCGAAAAATAAATGCGGAAGCACACACAAAAATTGATAACGGAGTTCGGCCAATAATGTCTACGTCTCCGGACTGCTGCAGACCTTATATTGAAAAAGGAAATACACACTGTGTTTACAAACACTCACACTCTCTCACAAAACCCATAACCCAATTACACCCAAAATATTTCTCTCTAAATATTTTTCACAAAAAACTCCCTCACTGGAATTTTCTCTCGGTGCTCACTGTCTCAACTTGGAATGCACTCAATGTTGGAATGAATTTTCCTTCGTCCATGAGCTTCTATTTATAGGTGAACCAGGCAATGTGAACAACCCCAAAAATTGCTGCACCATCCAAAGAAAAATTGGGATGCACCATTTGGTGCAATTAATTTGGGTAGGTGGGGAGTTGATCTTTAACTAATCAATAGAAGAATTGGGATGCACCATTCGGTGCAATTAATTTGGGTAGGTGGGCAGTTGATCTTTGACTAACAATCTCCCACTTGAAGATTGATTTCAATCGGTCTTCACACCTCGATCAAGCAGCAGCCTTCTCCGGTCTGTTATTGGAGCAGACCAACTGAAGTTGAGCACAACTTCAGTTTGTCGATAGTCATCACCTTTGTCAACATGTCTGCTGGGTTCTTACTTCCTTGAATCTTCTTCAACATTAACACCTCATCCTCAAGCAGAGATCTGATGAAGTGATAACGAAGACCAATGTGCTTTGTTCTGGAGTGAAATCTTTGAGTTCTTTGCGGATGTATCGCACTCGACTATCAGCATGCAAAACACTCTTCTCTGTGTGAAACCCAACTCTGTTAACAATCCTGAAGCCATATCAATTCTTTGTCGGCTCATCGCTACTACATACTCAGCCTCTGTAGTGGATAAAGCAACAATCTTTTGTATCCGCGACATCCAACTAACTGCTGTAGTACCAACAGTAAATACTTAACCAGTGGTACTTCTTCGGTGATCGACTTCACCTGCAAAGTCTGCATCTACGTAGCCTTGTACTTTTATTTCTCCTTTGCCAAAGTACAAACACTTCTCTGTGGTGCCTCGTAGATACCTCAAAGTCCATTTCACTGCTTCCCAATGAGATTTTCCTGGATTTGACATAAACCTGCTAACTACTCCCACTGCATGGCCAATGTCTGGCCTCGTACAGACCATTGCGTACATCAAACTTCCAATGGCTGAAGCATATGGTATCTTAGCCATGGATTCTCTTTCTTCCTCCGTCTGAGGTGACTGTTCCTTGGATAGGCGAAAATGACTGGCCAAAGGTGTGCTGACCGGTTTGGCGTTGCCCATGTTGAATCTTTGCAAAACACGGTTGATGTACTCCGCCTGAGAAGAATCTTCTTTGCTGGACCCAAGTCCTTCATGTCAAATTCTTTTGACAACTGCATCTTCAAGTTTTTAATCTCATCCATATCTGAACCTGCTACTAACATATCATCGACATAAAGTAACAAAATGATATAACTGGACTTATATCTCTTGAAGAAACAACAGTGGTCAGCGTTGCACTTCTGAAAGCCTTCCTTGTGCATGAAGCTTTCAAACTTCCTGTACCACTGTCTCGGAGCTTGTTTCAGGCCATACAAGCTCTTCTTTAATCTGCACACCATATTTTTGTTTCCATCTTCTAAGAAACCTTCAGGTTGGTGCATATAGATCTCCTCATCTAAGTCTCCGTGAAGAAACGCAGTTTTCACGTCCAACTGCTCAAGGTAGAGCTCTTCGCTTGCAACAATACTTAACACTGACCTGATAGTATTGAGCTTCACAACTGGAGCAAAAATTTCGGTGTAGTCAACTCCTTCCTTTTGCTGGAATCTTTTAACGACTAGCCGGGCTTTGTATCTCTTGGAGCCATCATTCTCTTCCTTCACCCAATACACCCATTTGTTGTGAAGTGCCTTCTTTCCCACGGGTAACTCAGCTAGTTCCCATGTTTGATTGGAGATCAAAGACTTCATCTCGTCTTTCATGGCAAGCTCCCACTTGCTAGCATCTGCGGTCTGACATGCTTCTGCATAATCTTCAGGCTCCCCTCCATCAGTCAACAACATGTAGTCCATGTATCTCCTGTTGGGCACAGGAACTCGAGAAGACTTTCTCACTACCGGAGCTGGAGTAGGATGCTCTACTGTGTCAAATTGTTGTCTGCTACCTGGATAAGTTGATTCCTCTGACTGAGGATTCTCAACCATAGGACTTTCTAGGACATCGTCCACCTCTGCATACACTGGCCCACTCTGTTCTGAGTTGCTGGTGTCTGTGCTATGCCTGTCCTTGTACATCACTCTTTCATTGAAGATCACATCTCTACTGCGGATCAGCTTTTTGTTTTCTTCATCCCAAAGACGGTAGCCAAACTCATTTTCACCATAACCGATGAAAGTGCACTTCTTTGATTTGGGATCAAGCTTATTACTGCCTTGATCACTGATATGCACATATGCTACACAACCGAAAACTCTAAGATGTGAGAGTTTTACCTCTTTTCCGCTCCATACCTCTTACGGTATTACATTGCTCCAATGGTACCGATGGACCTCGGTTAATCAAGTAGGCTTTGTGTTGATCGCTTACGCCCCGTAATCGCTTGATAAGCCTGACTGCACCCGCAAGCTTCTGGCTCTCTCTATCAACGTTAGATTCATACGCTCAGCTACACCATTGTGTTGAGGCGTACCTGGCACGGTTCTTTCCATTCTGATCCCGTGCTCATAGCAGAACTTCTTGAATCTGGTGTCTTCATATTCACCACCATTGTCGGTTCTGAGCTTTTTGATCTTCAATCCTGTCTCGTTTTCTACCATGGCTTTCCACATCTTGAAAGCCTCGAATACTTCAGACTTATGTTTCAGAAAGTATACCCATACCTTCCTAGAGTGATCATCAATAAAGGTCACGAAGTATTGCTTCCCACTAATGGATGAGACAGTCGTTGGACCCCAAACATCAGAGTGAACAAGCTCGAGTTTCTCTTTCTTTGGGGTTCTTCCACTTGTCTAAAAGCTAACTCTTTTCTGCTTTCCAAGTATGCAGTCTTCACACATGTCAATTTCTACTGACTGAAGACATGGCAATTTGCCCTTCGAGTGCATGATCTTCATCCCTTTCTCACTCATATGGCCTAGTCTCTGGTGCCATAGATTGGGATTTTCATTTGCTGCAACTGCAATCAAATGGCATGCTCCTGCTGTCTTGTAAAGAGTACCACTTTTTATGCCGCGAACAATTGTCATTGCACCCTTTGAAATCTTCCAATGATCGCTGTGGAAGATTGTTGTGTAGCCGTCACTGGCCAACTGGCCTACTGAGATTAAGTTTTTTGTCAGGTCAGGAATATGTCTGACATTTTTCAATTTCCATACAGACCCATTCAACTTAATCTTCACCACGCCTTTGCCGACAATCTCACAAGATTATTCGTTACCAAGGTAAACTTTACCAAGGTTTCCGGGTACATAGTTCTCGAAGAATTCTTTCTGCGAAGTGGCATGAAAAGATGCTCCAGAGTCTAATACCCAAGACTCTTCCTTGCTCTCCAAAGAGCATATCAACGCGTCACCTCCTCCTGAGGTGGAAGCAACATTTGCCTCATCCTTTGCCTCCTGGTTCTTCGGTGCACTCCTGCACTGATTTTTGTAGTGCCCGGTCTTCCCGCAATTCCAACACTCGATAGTCTTTGAGTTGGAGTTTTGGGAACTTTGATGATTTCTGGATTTGGACCGTCTGCCCTTTGATTTGCCACGTCCATTTCCTCTAGCTGAATTTCTTCCCCTTGACTCTGTATGCAATACTGAAGAGGATGAAGATTCACTCGACTCTCTCCGTCGGATCTCTTCGCTGAGAACTAGATCACGAACATCGTCTGATTTCAACTTATTGTTTCCCGTTGAGCTACTCACAGCTGTGACAGTAGCATTCCAACTCTCTGGAAGAGAAGACAAAAGTATCAATGCTCGTACCTCATCATCAAATTCAATTCCAACTGAACTCAACTGGGTTGTGACTAAGCTGAGTTCATTGAGATGTTGCGCTATCGATGCACCTTCCGCCATCCGCAAGTTAAACAACCGCCTCATCAAATGATTGTTTGAGGCCGGTGGCTTCTCGTACATGTTGGAAAGAGCCTTCATAAGATCTGTCGTGGTCTTTTCTTTTGCAATGTTAAACGCAACGTTACGGGATAACGTCAATCGGATAACGCCAAGGGCTTGTCTATCGAGAAGGATCCATTCATCATCCTTCATCTCCGCTGGTTTCTTTCCTGTGAGAGGTTGATACAGCTTTTTCTGATACAGATAATCCTCGATCTGCATCTTTCAAAAGCCAAAGTCCGCACCATCAAACTTTTCAATTTTCACCTTTCCTTCATCTGCGACCATCACTCCCACTCGAGTCTGACTTCTCAGGATCGTTTCTGACAATTTCTGTGAACCACCGTGCTTTAGAACACCTCCGTGGACAAATTGGTAGTGCCGACCAATTTTACTATTCACGAAAAATTACTATTCACGTGAATAGTATCCTTATCAAGATTTAACAGAAATAACCAACTAGCTCTGATACCAGTTGTTAGGAAATTACGCAAAATTTCCCCATAGTCAGATTAGTGGAAGAGCGAAAAATAAATGCGAAAGCACACACAAAAATTGATAACGGAGTTCGGCCAATAATGCCTACGTCTCCGGACTGCTGCAGACCTTATATTGAAAAAGGAAATACACACTGTGTTTACAAACACTCACACTCTCTCACAAAACCCACAACCCAATTACACCCAAAATATTTCTCTCTAAATATTTTTCACAAAAAACTCCCTCACTGGAATTTTCTCTCGGTGCTCACTCTCTCAACTTGGAATGCACTCAATGTTGGAATGAATTTTTCTTCGTCCATGAGCTTCTATTTATAGGTGAACCAGGCAATGTGAACAACCCCAAAAATTGCTGCACCGTCCAAAGAAAAATTGGGATGCACCATTTGGTGCAATTAATTTGGGTAGGTGGGGAGTTGATCTTTGACTAATCAATAGAAGAATTGAGATGCACCATTCGATGCAATTAATTTGGGTAGATGGGGAGTTCATCTTTGACTAACAGGAACATCAAACCAGACGAAGACAAATGAGACATCCAAGTAATAATAAAATATTGGGAAGGAATAGAAGTTTCTTAAATCAGAAGAGGGCCAAGAATATTCAACAAACTAAAGATTAAAAAAAACGTATCATAAGCTAGATTAGTGTCACATTGTTTTCTCAGCCCTTGTCGCTTGTCGATGGTTTTTCGTTCATATATTGTGCAAGCACATATAATTACATATTATATATTTTCCATCGTTAATTAATTAATTAATTTAATATTCCAATGGGTGTAACTTAATTTGTCAATCCGTTTGACTGCAGATGTAAAGTACCTTTTTAGGCGAAATATACCTCTGGTTAAAATCTAGGACGAGTTTTTAAAAAAAATAAAATCTAGGACGAGTTTAGCCCAAGGGCATATTTCAAAGGCGCAGAATTGGGTGTTTCTATTGACTGTGTAATCTTGTATTAATACTAGACGGTGCACCCGCGCGATGCGCGGGTTATCCGAGAATACCATTTAAAAAGAATTTTATATGTAAAACTGTAAAAAATGTAATTTATATTGGAATACTATTAGAAATATAAGCTATAAGGCAAGAAAGTATCTCAAAAACATCATATAGGTAGTTCAAACATATTTCTTTGTAATTGCAAAATACTCCTTCATCAACCATTCTTTCAAGCATATTGTTTCTTCAAACCACTTCTTGATTTCGCAAGTGTAGCACGTTGGAAATCTGTAAAGAAAGTAAGAACTTGTATTTCTATGATTCAGATTATAAATTTAACATGTAAAGAAAATATTGATCCTTGATGAAAATATGAATTGTTCTATGAAATATACCGTGTTATAAATTATAAATACTTCTTTGTAGACAACGTTCGAAGTGATGTTTGTATCTTGACCTTCACTATCAGTGAGTAATATCTTCAATCCATTTCTTGATGTGACTCTTGATATGGCAACATACAATTGCCCATGTAAAAATACAGATCGAGGAAGATAGACTCCAACATGCCTTAAACCATAATGCTCTTCTAAAAATAACATAGGATAAGGATTAGAGGTTTTAATTAAAAAAAATTAAGGAACATAATTGATAGGATAATATCCTTTTTTACAATGTATTATCATATTATTCATTTTTTCAAATTTGATCATTAGCTGTTATAATTAACAAATGAGAATTATATAAGTGAGACAAATCCACCCATTAGCCTGACATTTTTCTAGAAATAGGATAAGAAAGTGTGTGATGGTCTCAACGCCTTCGATTCAAGAATGAGAACTCTCATTTAATATATAACAGTGGATTAAAAAGACAACCCTTTAAAGAAATTTGATAAAGCATTTGGAAGTTAAGATATCCTATCCAATTCGTATTTTTATCACATAGCCCCCCTTCCCCTCCTGGGAATCTTTCAATCAAAACCTATGTTCCGTACTGATGGCTTGTTAATCATTAATACAGAATGAGGAGAATAAGAGTTCTATTCAGAACCCAAGACTGTGTGTCCATAAAGATTGAGATTAAGTCAATTCAAACATTAAAGGCATATATATTTCCAAATTGGCATTTTGAAGTTTTCTGATTTGATATGGCCAAAGGTAAAAAGGAATTTAATATGCAGGCAAGCCTAAGGTATCAAGCAAACATGAGCAGTAACTCATACTATTATTAAGGTGTATATACTGCATATATCGGTGTTATCATAGTAAATAATGGATAGTGCATGAGGACAACCACTACACCATACTTTGAGAATAGTGGCGGTCAAAGGTTTCGTTTAGTGGCGGTTCCAACCGCCACAATAAAATTCACTGGCGGTTCATCAAAGGCCACTAAAATTGGCGCCACAAGTCCATACAGCGTCGTTTTCAGCAACCGCCGGTACAACCGCCAGTAACTTTAGTGGCGGTTCCAACCGCCTTTAAGTGTTAGCTTGGCGTCGGTTTCAACCGCCACACAACCCATCCTCCATTCCTGTATGTTAGACGCCTAAATTATTTGTGGCGGTTTCAACCGCCTTTAAGTCTTTGCTTGGCGTCGGTTCCAACCGCCACAAAACCCATCCTCCATTTTTGTTATGTTTGGCGCCTAAATTATTTGTGGCGGTTGTAACCGTCGTTAAGGCTTTGCTTGGCGTCGGTTCCAACCGCCACACAACCCATCCTCCATTTCTGTTATGTTTGGCGCCTAAATTGTCTGTGGCGGTTGTAACCGCCTTTAAGTCTTTGCTTCGCGTCGGTTTTAACGGCCACAGTATTCTGCGCTTGGGTTCGTTGTTCCTGGTGACTAAAGTTTTTGTGGCGGGTAAAACCGCCACTAAGTTAGACCCTGTTTTTTTTTTTTTTTTTTGTATTTCATTTACAGCTTGCCTAATTAGTAGTTTATTACATACTAATGACTTTTCAAAAGTTTTATTGGTTCTTTCGCCACTATTTTGCCAGCTCTCTTGATCAAAGCCACAATAACCCTCCTTATATATTAAAAAAACCTTATTTTATTGGCTAATAAGTAAAGAAAAGAAAAAAAGAGCTCCTTGCACATGTTTGTTTCAACATGTTTCCTTGTCATATAGAAAAACAAAGGGATAAAAGTTGTCCAACTACTAAATTTCAGCAGCAATAAAAGTTTATACAAGATAGATAATTGAAGAAAACATATCAATGATAACAAAAAACATAAAGTACCACTTGCCACTGTTAAATCCTGCAAGACCTAAAGGTATATAATCTACTAATTGAAGTGCCTCCACCCCCAAAAAAGAGAGTCAAATGGAAAGGAGTTAAAACAAGTTTTCTACATAACGTATCATCAAAACAAAACCTCCATTTACGATGTACCTAAACCTACAGGATCAGATATTGATTGATGCAAAGGACTAACAAAATACATGATGGAAAACAGCAGTAACTTCTCTTTTCTCCAGCAACCCAATGTGAACCTCAAAAGCCTTCAAATTGACACAATCAGCCTGCAACAAAAGAATTGTTAATAGGGGCAAATACTATGAAGAATGCAATATTGAAATAGAAAAATAGAAGTTCAAGTTCATTATAGTCCATGACATAGAGAGTTTCACACAATATATGCCCACTACACCAGGTTATACCAAACCATATAGAGAAACACAAATTATGCAGTCTCTATAAAGAAACATACCCAATTTTAGCCAACAAATCATAACATAATCCCAAATATATACCTCTATTCTTCAAATGATGCATGATAAATCAAAAGGTTTGTATCTGATGATACACCATTAAAATTACACAATAATCACAGATGCAACATCCCTTTAGCCACCAATCTTGAATATTGCAACCTTTTGCAAATCAGTTTACTAACTTGATCACTTGAAAAATATTATTTTTTTGTTTGGGTGTGTGAGGTATTTATAAACACAACTGGTAAAAAACGGAAAAAAAAAGCAAATAGGATCAGCTTTGTTGTTATAGGAATCATTACCTTCTTAACAACATAGCCAAGATGATATTCTTATAATTAATAGTGAAAACATAAATATTTTCCAGAACCAAATAGGCACTTAACTTTCCCAGTTCATGGACCAGGTCAATTATTTGCCTGCACCAACAGAACACTAGTTATGCACAAGGAATATTAGAAACTTTGTTTAGAATCATAAAGCAGATACATCAAGTAATATACTTATTTCTCTAAATATAGTTTTACATTAGGACCTGACTGATAAAAATAATAATAAAATTGGAACTGTGAAAGCAGCAAAACAAAAGCAGTCTATTTAATCAAGACCATATCCATGTTTGGTTATGTTATATTCTCAATGCCCAACCAGATTGAGCATAAGCAGATGCCTAACAGAAAACAAATTATGCAGTCTCTATAAAGAAATATACCCAATTTTAGCCAACAAATCATAACATAATCCCAAATATATGCCCACTTTAGTTGAGTTGCAAGGAAAACTGCCACTTTTGCCAAACTAAACAATTTAAGAAAGCTAAGACAGACCACAAAGAAAGCCTACTTAAGCACTAAAGCGTAGATGAAAAACTTATCCATATAATTTCATAAACAGTTCAAGGAATCAATCTAATACAAGAGGGATAAATACATCCCACATAAACAACTGAAACTAAAGGATGCTAGTGTTGATGGGACATATACACAAAACATCTATTTATAATTTATAAAAACAGAGCTGCGAATTCTAACGAGGACACCTCATACTTTCTTATGCCATGTAATTCAAATATCCGAATGTGAAGACGGACCACCAGGAGTTTGCTGCAAAAATAGGAGTCGAAGAATGACTTACTATTACAACAAAAAACATTAAGGAGTTATAATAGATTATGTAATGATAAAATTACTTACAATATTATCAAGGCTAATATCAAGATTAGAAGGTACATGCACTGATGAATTTGCAAGGAGTTGAGCAAGCAACTTCTCTATTCTGTTCATTTTTTCATCTTTTACTTCTGATTCTTTTGTCAATTTCTGAACTTGATTTTCTAGTTGTGTGACACGGTTATGTTCAACAGAATTAAAAGAACTAGACGAAGTAGAGAATCGTTGATAGGGAGAGCCAAACACTTGAGATGGAGAAACACCATCACCCACACCTCGAACCCGACCTGAATGTTCTTTACCAAACACTTGGCCAAGAGAGTCATTAGGTGAGATTTCTACAGGAGTATTTTCTTGACTTTCAATCTCAGAAATCTTCTCCTACATGATTAAAGTGAGAGGGTGTCAACCAATTACTTATAGAAGAAATCTTCTCTAAAATTTATACAAGAAACTAATTACTTACACAAATAGCTCGAGCTTCATCATTAATGAATGTTCCATCAATTCTTTTGTGAGTTTGGATATATAAATTTCCCCTACTCACTTTGGTTGCCCAGTTTTATTCATCTGCTCATGAATATCATATGTTTAAATGTTAGGTATGAATAATAATAATAATTACAAGTTACAACAAAGACAGTTTGCTATAATGAACATGTTTCTAAATACATACGATCTCTAATCTCCTTCTCTTGAGCTTTTTAGAACCTCCAGTATGATTAATTGTGAGTTTGGTCCTATTTTGGGCATTCTTTTGACACATTTGCTACAAACGTACCCAAAAAAACAAATTAGTTCTATTATGATGGTTAAACCATTTAAATAATGAATAAGCATAGTACCTTAGTTTTTCCTTCTAATCTGTAATCTATAAAAGAAACCCACTCAGTTGCTAGAATTGACTTTGGGGGATTTCTGATATTTTCTTCTCGACTTTTTGTCTCATCATAGTAAGTGTTAAACAGTCTCAATCTGTTTTCCTTCCATTTTTTCCCTATATCTTTCATCATATAATGCTTTGCCGCATCTTCATGTATTGGCTCCCAACAAAACTTGTTCTTCATTCAATTATTGGTGTTACATCAATATATTATATATTATAATAAAAATAAAGTATCATATGTAAATAGCAAGAATGATGTCATTGTATTATACCTTAATGATAATATTCCAGGCAACTTCCTTATAGTTTTTCTCAGGCACCTCAGGCCACCTCTTAAAGCTAATTGGAAAGATATTGTGATCTTGCGCTAATCGACCTAAGAAACCTCCTAAGAGCCCATCAGCGTCTGTGCCACTCGGCTGGCTTCCATCAAAAGGAATCAGTACCCTCTCTCCAGTTGGAAGCGAGTTAACATCTCTGACCCTCATGGGGCGTTCTCTATCCTGTCCTTCACTGTCTGCAAAAAGAAAGTGTGAACTAGTTAATATCAAATAAATCAACCAATACATAAACAAAAAAGAAAGCAATAATTAAGTGTGACTTACTTCTCACTTGGACCTTCCAAAATTGTCTTTTTTCTCCACCATTAGAAGTACCTTCAACATCAACTAAGGACTCAGCCTGTAGTTCATCAAGCTGATCAGGCACAACATGTCCATCATCGGTTGAATGACAAGGTCCTTGATGTGTCTCCATGTCAGATCAAGTGGACTAAAATTGAGACAAATTAGAGCAAATGTCTATAAATAACATGAAACAAATTATAAACTTGCAAGTCTTAAAATTTTGTTTCCAAGTTACATGAAACAGATTCTCAAATGTCCGCAAGAATATATAGGTAACAAGCCATTTGGGTAATAACAGAATTCCATTATAACTTAAAGCACTTAATCACTTAATAACAGATTTTATTTAAATTTAAAGCATAAAAATACCACTAGTTTTGTCATTTAAAATTTGGCAAAGCATTACTTGTGAAATCAAAAATTAGCCAAGTACTGATCAAAATTAAAAAAAAATACTATATTATAGGTAACAGCAACACCACTCAACATCTTTCTAAATACCATCATGGCTTAACTAAAAGAAAGTATCACGATTCCATTTGAAAGAACAAAAGCTTAAAGATAACAAATGTCATTATCGAACTTATTCAAATTCTACATGTACACCGGGCCTAAATAACTGAGATTCATTGTTATCATCTGGCCAAAGCAAGGGAAACTTTTGATGATGAGGCTCACTCTCATAACTTGTCTCTGCATCATCCTCACCCATATCAAACAAATCTCTCGGTTTTAGGTGTACTGGGATACACCATCCTTCATCCATCTTATCCTCCACGTAGTACACCAACTGAGCTTCAGAAGCTTGAATGTATGGTTCATCATCTTCTCGTGCACCCATATGAATCAAATGAGAAAAGTTGATTGAGGTGAAACCCAATGCATCTATAATTTGTAGTGTTAGCCCATTGACATTTAAACAAGGTCACTACAAATCTCCCATAGTAGTTTAGCTCAATAATATCAACCAATTTCCCATAGTATGACACTAAACCATCTATCGGCCTGTTGTCACTTGCTCTTGCATAGCTTTTAGTTCCAATGGTACTAAATACACCACTATTTTGAGTTTTCATCCCTTGCTCACGTTGCAAGGTTCGAAATTTATATCCATTCACATTATATGCAGTAAACCTTCTAGCTTGCTGTAGTGGTCCTCGTGCAAGGACATGAATATCACCGGAGTGTGTATCGATACTATCATTCATAATCTATCAAAAAGAATAAATTGTTTTAGTAATAATGCATAATAACATATTGGCAGTAAAAGTTATCTCTTCTACTTACACGTCGTTTAAACCATTCGACAATGCCACGATGAACTTCCTTCTCTATCTCATTTGATGATCGTGTTCGACTCCTTAACTTCCTTTTTGTTATAATTTTAAATTCCCTATACCAATCATGAGTATAAGAATTCTGATGGAAGTCAAGAATATAAAATGTGCAAGTTTCAAGTGACTTACTCAACAAAGGGTTGTGCTTCATTGCAATTAACCAACACATGTCGATGTGCTTGAAGCAACTCTATGGGTGTCAAATTAAAATATGATGAACCTCCAATTGGTTTTCCTATATTGGGAAACAGGCGACGACGACTCAGAGGGATCATCATCAACACGACCTCCTCGATTGAGTCTTGTCTCAATTTCATTCTCCAAGTACCTTGAACAGAAAGTAAGTATCTCTTCGGAGACCCATCCTTCGGCTATCGAGCCCTCGGGATGTGCTTTATTACGCACAAAGGACTTTAGTTTCCCCAAGAACCTATGATGTTTGAAAATTATTACACATCAAAATCTTCAAGCCAATATGATGAGTGATAATGCATTGAATGTCTCACAATTAAAGATTGGTCGTACCTTTCTATGGGATACATCCATCGATAATGCACTGGCCCCCCGAGTTTGGCTTCATCAACTAGATGCACCATGAGGTGAACCATAACTGTGAAGAATGATGGAGGAAATAACATTTCCAAATGACACAAAGTGAGAACAATTTGCTCATTAAGCTTGTCTAGCTCGCTAGGGTTCAACACTTTGGCACATAATAGCTTGAAAAAATTGCATAAATCGACGATAATTGTAGCAACATCGAGCAGTGACACATTTACGATTGACAAGGGTAGCAACTGCTCCATAATAATGTGAGAATCATGACTTTTCAAACCAAAGATCTTGCGTTGAACTGTATCAACACATCTAGAGATGTTGCTTGAGTAACCATCTGGAACAGAAATATCCTTCAAGGTATTTAACATAACATCTATCTCTTCCTTTGCCAATGTAAACAAAGCTGCTGGGAACTTTTTTCCATCATCTGGGGCCAAAGTTCTTTTCTTATACCCATTGCCTGTAAGTCTTTTCGAGCCTCCACATGATCTTTTCTTTTGTCTTTGTCATTTATCAATGTATAAATCACATTGTCACACACATTCTTTTCAATATGCATTACATCTAGATTGTGTCGCAACAAGTTAAACTCCCAATATGGAAGTTGAAAAAATATGTTTTTCTTCTTCCATTGTTGAGTTTGATGCCCGTTAGTGTTGATCCTGCGAGCTCTCTTTCGGCTATCCCTCGATTGTGGTTGTTTGCCAAATGTGACTTCAATATTCTCTACTTGTTTAAGAATTTCAGAGCCAGATAAGTTTCTTGGTGGATCCCTATCCTCTGTGTTCCCATTAAAGCGAACTCGATTCAACCGAAACCTGTGTCCTCTAGACAAAAAGCGGCGATGGCCCATAAAACACCATTTTTTACTAAATGGAAGACGAAGAGGATTTGTGTCGAAATTACAAGTAGGACAAGCTAGCCCAGTATAAGTGTTCCATCCTGAAAGCATCCCAAGGCCAGGAAAGTCACTAATGGTCCATAAAAGACATGCACGCATCATGAACACTTCGTTTCTTGAAGCATCATATGTCTCAACACCTTTTTCCCACAACTCCTTCAACTCCGTAATAAGAGGTTGCATGTAAATGTCTATATCATTACCTGGCATTCGCTTTCCAGGAATCAAGCTTGAAAGAATAAAGTTTGATGGCTTCATGCACGTCCATGGAGGAATATTGTATGGAATGAGAACTACTGGCCAAATGCTATAATTGGTACTCAAATTTCCAAAAGGGTTGAAGCCGTCACTTGCTAAAGCCAGTCGTACGTTTCGAGGGTCAGAAGCAAAATCAGGATGTGTCGAATCAAAATCCTTCCAAGCCTCAGAGTCTCTAGGATGCCTCATCATCCCATCATTGTTGTTCTCCTCAGAATGCCAAACCATACTCTTGGCTGTCTTTGAAGACATGAACAACCTCTTCAATCTTGGGATCAATGGAAAGTATCGCAAAATTTTTGCTGGCAATTTCTTTCTTGGCTTGGTGGGAGTCGAACCTTGAACACTCGACTTTTCTTTACCTCTTTCCCTCCATCGAGATATCTTACATACTTTGCATTCCTCTAAATCTTCATTTTCCCCCCAATATAACATGCAATCATTAGGACACGAATGTATCTTGGTGTAATTAAGACCAAGCTTGTTAATGACTTTCTTTGCCTCGTAGCTGGATGCAGGAATTTTTGCATGTTCAAAGGCATCTTGCAACAACTCAATAATCATTGACATTGCTTTATTACTAACTTGGCATAAACACTTAATGTGATATAATTTCACCAAAAAAGACAATTTTGAGTACTTTGTACATCCATCATACAATGGTTGTTCTCCGTCTTTGAGCAAATCATAAAACTCTTTAGCACCACCAGTCGCTCCATGATGTGATTCTGGCATACCTCCTTCACTTCCATCTCTATGTTCGGTTGATGATGGGAAGGGAACTTCATTGGCACACATTCTAGAGAATCCAAATGCATCATTTATCATATCTTGCATCAGATCTTCATTTATAGTCCTTGAAGCATAATCTTCATTTACAGGATTCTCTTGAATTACGGAAGGGCAAACAGCAGGTTCTCCCAACAATGTCTCCCCATGACGACACCAAAAAGTGTATCCTTGAGGAAATGGTGTCAATAACAAGTGGTCATACACTTTTCAGGAGTCTTACCTTCGTAAAGCCACATTTGCTACATGGACATAATATTCTACCCGCACTAGAGCTATGTCGAAAGGCAAATTTTAAAAAGCCTATCAATCCTGCCTTATACTCGGGTGTATTGCGTGGCATTTTAATCCAAGATTTATCCATATCTGATTATAAGCATGGGAAAATAGGAGAAAGGGTGTAAATTTAAGGACTAAATTGGGGGATTAGTCAAATAAATAAGAAAAACAACAGCACAGAAAAATAATAAGTGCAAGAAATTTGCTTATACTTTCTGCATTTAAAGTTTTATATTTTCATTGAAATATATTTATTAAAAATAATTAGACATATTTCTTCTAAATAAAAGCAACTACACAATCGAAGGTGCCATTATCATATTAAAAACATTCAATCATTATTAGAATGGCTGGTAGCAAATTAGCAATTAATTCTAAAGTTATAAATCACAACAAACCTCCTTAATATTTGTTCTAATTCAGCCCACATTCATAAAGAGTGCAATATATGATCATTTAGCAAAGTGGATAAAATCATAAAGGGTGTAAATCCAAAACTATTTCAGTCTATGAAACCCTTTAGTGGCAGAAGCACATAAATTAAAAATTCTAGCCATAGAAAATTGATATAACAAAGATAAGGCACATGTTAGTATCAAAATCGATAAATGACATCATCCAAAAACGTATTACACAAACCAACATTTGTTCTTTCATTAAATTATAAACAAATCAGAAATAAGATTTTATTAGAAAGACAGGCTCTAAAAGCCATTTTTCCCCTTACATTTGAGCTAAGAATGCTTGTTTTATCAAAGACAAAAAAATCCCAAACCAGAAAATGGGGACAGCCATTGTAAAAAAAAAATACACGCATTGGGGAATGAGAAAGAGTGATAGGAAAAAAAAACCTTATAGAGAGAGCACCTAGCCAATACAAACAGCTTCAGTCTTCTCTATGTGAAACCAAAAACCTGAGAACACCTGAACAATAAAGGAAAGAGCACCCAGGAGTTATAGTTTTATATGAATAGCTTTATATAGAATATATGAACATTTATTGTGCTAAAGAAAAAAAAAAGTACAATGCCTTCTCTTACTAGGTTTTTTGGAACCTATTAAGCAATTGCTAATATATCATCATCTATTTCACTATATTGATTATGATATTTTTTGATACATTAGAAACTTTGTTTTGGCCATAAAATGATGTAGTAGATCTGGAAGTTTATTTTGAAACCATAATCCTATTGACCCACAACTAAACTACTTGATACATCACGTCTATCCAATAATTATCCTTATTGTAAACTGTTACATTCATCTCTAAAATATTTCCTTCTAAGTTTTACATTGATATAATGCAAAAAAAAAAGCAGAATCCAACAAGAAAACTACGTTGATGGATGCTCCCTCGTTACCACCCACAACCAAAACTCAATAAGGAAGAAAAACCACAGCCCATAAAATAGAATTGATCAAAGAAAACCACAACGTCAAGTAACATTAAATTCTTTGAGAAAAATTCACTATAAATCTGTCATTATACTAAATTATTAATTCTTATTCCTCCTGTTGGAAAACCAGGCCAAAAAGACACATTAAGAAGAGCTTCCAAAATTAATTTGATAAACTAAATTACCCAAATTTCCCATGCTCAGCCGAATTACAATATGCAAGCATATGCATCTTAAAATTAAAAATAGTTCAAGACTTCAATAGATTTTCAACTTCCTGATAGAGCATCGACTCAACATTTTGCACAGTAGCATCAAAATATTCACAACAACAACAATGCATATAGTTCCCATCATCATAGCCCCAACCAAATCCCATTTCTCAATCCTAAATCCAATGTCCAACTCTCTAATTAGCAAATTAACCCGATAGTTGTACATAGAGCAGAGCCACCGTTGCTATATATATGAAAATGTACCAATCACTCATATCTAGGTTGGAACCTAAATGTACCAAAAAAGGAAGGTATGGTCTGTAATACAATTTGGCTTTGTTTTTTTTTTTTTTTCACAATGTAACCAGCAGCAAATATTGATAGCATAGAGCACAACATCGACCCGACCAAGTCATAAGATTTCAAGGACCAAAAGATCAGCATTTAGGAACATAAAAGAGTTTTAAAAACGTGCCAAGTATCGCATATCAAAACACGGATATCATTGGTCCATCCAAACAACAATCCCGGAACATAATGAACAGAAAAGAAAGTTGAAGCATCAGCAAGTAGATGGATGGTCCCTTTGATTCGTTTGAGTGCAGAGTGATGATTGGGAAGAAAGCAAATGACACGATGAACCCCAGGCCCATCTCCCATCCGTAACCCCAGGCTTCGATGCCGTTTTGCTCTTGAGAAACTCCTTCTGCTTCGAAACGATGAAAGGCAGCAGCGTCGAAATGTCCATTTTTCGCGACGGTGATTTCAGGGCGTGGGGGATTTCGAGGGTCGACGGCGGAAGGGGATTTCAAAGAATGAAGCAAATGGGGACAGGAGAAAGAAAATAGGAAGGATAAAAGAAGAGAATCTCATACCTGAAGGGAAGAGGAGCTCACCGAACAGGATCCAAAACGTGACGGGAAGAGGGGAGCGGCCACAATCTCATAGATGAACTAGTGAGGGACCTCACCAAATCCTCCATTTATTTTCGGGTCCTTCTCTTTTGTGAAAAATAAAACCTAGAAGATAAGCTGGTGAGGGAAAAGAAATAAGGAAACTTAAAAATTCATTGGTTTTCGAAGGGAGAATAAAAACGAGCGAAAAATAAACCCGCCAGATCGTGGATTGATTTGGACCAGTGGCGGCTAGACTTGACCGCCAGGGTTTAGGGGAATAGGGGCGGTTGTTTTACGAGACAACCACCGCTAGATTTTTACTAAATTTTTTTAAAAAATATTAAAACTATTATAATGGCGATCAAACCGTCTGTATATTAACTAAAATAAATTTATATTTATATTTATATTTAAAAAAAATACATTCTCTTCATGGTGGTTTCAACTGCCAGTATATTTTTCAATTTATTTATTTTTTCCTTTTTATAAAAAACAAGGAGGCAGATAAAAAATCCAACAAAGTTAAGGGTGGTTACCACCGCCACTAGCATTTAATTTAATTAGCTTCAGCAATTTGCAAATCTGGGAGAAGGGTAAAAAATTTACGAAAATTATGGGGGCGGTCTAAACCGCCAGCAGTCACAATAAAACCGCCAGAGACTCGCGGCGGTCTTTAACCGCCGCTAAGCAACTGCCACTAAATCCTGTTTTTGTTGTAGTGAACAAAAATGATATTTAGTGTTATATACCACTACATATTGGGTTTAAATTGAGGAGAGCAAAATTTTGTCATAGAACTAACTGGCTAGTCCATAGATTTGTGCATCAAACCATAGGCATAGAAAGTATAAGAGTTTATCAGCTTATCTTACCCAGTATATTGCCCTCTTATGCCATCTTTCAATTCAATTCTGGAAGAATACTTGCAAGTATGCGAAAGTCAGAATTGAAGGTGATTCCTTTAAAACATATGAATATTTTGCAAAGACATGATGGACACACCATCTTCATTTGCAAAGACATGCTGGACACACCATCTTCATTTTCCACAACACTTTGGTGTTTTTAAGAATTACAAATAACAAATTCTAAAGTCATATCTAGACAGTTTCACTTGCCAGTGTTGATCGAATGACCTATGCTATTATGTAAGTTGGTACCTGTAAGATAAAGTGAAGAAAAATTCAATTCTTTCAGAAAAATCTAGATAAAAGTACTCATAACAATTTGCCACCATATCCAATGTCCTGCATGAGTAACATCAAGCGAGGTAGCAACAATAAACTCCACATCAAAAGGCAGCAACGATCCAACAGAAGCAATAGAATACCAGTATCCAATGAATTGGAAATTTTATCATTGAAAAATAAACTTTAGGAGACGGTAAGAATGACCCTCATCTTGCTTGCTTGTATCTTAACCTTTGGTAAGAACCAATAGATAAAAACTAACAAAAGCAAAATGCTAAGAATTAAAAACTATCCATCTAATCCACAACAATGATTACCTTTCACAAACACCTGTGGAGACTACAATTAATTCCTCTTTAAAAGTTTAGGCAACCTGACCACCAACTCTTAGAAGGATATCAAAGAATCATAGGACTTTATGATTACAATTAGTATGCAAAGAATCATAGCGTAACATACCAATGCACAAAAAATAGAATACGCCATGTCATTCTGTTGGCAACACTCAAGGCTCTGCAGCAATAATTTCAACAAAATCCAATAAACAACACGATCATTACACAACATTAAACTTAAAAAAAAACTATGCATTAAACCATAAACAGTCAAATCCAATACCTTCTCTTTAGATAGAGTTCAATCTCTCTAGCATCAGCCAACTTATGATAGTAAGTTGTCAACCATACCCCAAAAAATGGAAACAAACTCATTTAAGCACATTCGACCTAAGCCTTTTTAAAAATCAAAGTACCTTCAATGGAGTGAAGTGTCTTTAATGAGGTAGTCTTATCATAAAGTCCCTTCAATGGTCAAAGTGTCTTAAAAACTGAAGCAAACATAAGGTAGTCTTCTTATCCCAAAGCAAAGCACAGTTAGCAAGCAATCCATAATATTTTGTAGAAAATTCATTATGAATTAGATTATTCGTGCTACGTATGGTATACAATAGAGACATTTATATTTCAAACTTGAAATTAATAAAAAGACTAACAATTAAATAATTGATTATAATTAAATCATAAAGTACAGAAAAGGCTCACCTGCTTGATGCACCTCAAATATATACTATAGACACCTAACCACTTTTGCTTTGCATAGTATTTTCCTTATGGCAACACCTGATTTAATTGAAACAATGACACCTCTTCCTTTAAGTCCTTTGAATAAATCCATGCGCCTATACATGTGGATCAGATTTTGCGCAAATTAAAAGGAGCAACAATTGAGCATCACTCCTTACATTCCATGTTCATAGGCATAGGAAATGCCTTCAACATTATAGTAATATTTGCACAGTGCCTTGCTATAACTATAAGGAGGACACCTAGTCACTCTTATTTTACGATGGCTTCTCCTTTTTCCAGCAAGTATTTTGATGATATCCTTGCCTCTTTCACAGCCAAGAAACAAACACCAGCTGCTTAGATATTCCTTAATTTCTTTGTAACCTGTTCAGCCACCTCATTGTTTATAATTTTGTCGGAGAGGAAGCCGCATCCTGATCGAGAATAACACAAAATAGGAAAACCGGATTCGTCAATAGCATAGACTTGGATCTAATATCCAGGAGTAATAATAACCACGGCCATGTTCCACTAAAACAGGAGTTGTGGCTTTATCCATCAATTCTACATGAAGTCATAGTAATATTAATAACAACTACAACAACTAAAATATATTGAACCAAACAGGACTCTCTAACTGAATGCCCCTAAAACTTGCATCGGAACTACATAAATGTAAGTTTCATCATTCATGTGTATGATTCCTTGACAGTGTATAAACATGTGAAAAGTCACGTATCCATCATAGATACATCTATCCCCATGACAGATAAAGCAAAATTTTAAAGTGGTTTTGCACCCCCATTGCAGCAGCTGATCAACACTGTAAATTGTCTACAATGGTGCCACATTATATCCACCCTATGACAAAATTGAATAGCAGCTCATAGATGTGTATAATAAGCCTTCATAGGTCTGAATTATAAATGTATCAGTAAGGATTAAAAGTTTCTACATAATGCAAATAAAAATAAGCTGGTGTAAAAAATAATGTTGTAGTAAAACATAGGTGACAGAAAAATTAGGTATTAAAATCGTATAAAACAATAATAAACATGTCATAAATTGGACATCAAGCACCAAACGTTAACTTAAAGTCTCAAACCTTTTTAATACTAACATAAAGTCTCAAACCAAAGCGCTAATAACTAACAATGACTTAATAGTTATACATGAATGGTGCTAACATGACTAATGCTCTCTTAGCTAAAACAAAAGATACTTAATACCTTGCAACTAAATATTTTATCCCTTATCTTTGCTGGTGGTGACAAAAAAAAATTATGATTCAGAAGGAACTAATGGTTGCGTGTTTACAAATACTTTGATGTGTGAAGTAGGAACAATAATTTTTTTTTAAAATAAAATAACTTGTATCAGTAAATAATACATACCACAGATGTCAAAGCACATACAAACTCCGTAGCTACCACTGCTACTGCATTAACCACTGTAACTCCATAGCTACCACTCATTTCCATAGGTTGGCTTCAGAATTAGGGAATAGCAATCTTTGATTCAAATGATTCATCTCAACTCAGGATATTTCAGTGAATTAAGAAAAACAGTGCATGTAGACACAGAAAATCAGTCTTTGCTAGAATGTGTTACTTTTGAGTAATTGAATTTGTGTCTCAAGAAATCAATATGCAATATCTCCTTCACTGTGTCCTCATGACTTGTTTACAATTATATATAACTTAAGGATGAGGGAAACAAAAGCAGAAACTTGCAAAGCAGCAGATCAAATGACACCAACTCTGTATGAGAGCTTTGCATCTTTAAATCAGTACTTACTATTAAAATCTTGTAAAACTTGGCTACAAACTATAGAACAGGACACAACAATGAACATGATTATGAATTATTATGCAAGGCAACTTCCCATACCAGTTAATATTTGTGTTAGATTTGTTCCATTGTAATTGATGGACCAGCACTGGATGAGTTGGCTGCAACTTATATCCAAGTTCAATACATCACTACACACATATTCCTGCATTTTGACAGCAGCAAGCATGAACCAAAGAGATGAAGATCATAATGTAGAACTTTAAAAAATTAAAAATCAGACACAAAAACTTGTTCAAAAACCCCATCAACCCCCTTTTGTCCCAATTTTCCGGACATTGTCGTTTGCTTTAGTTGCCGGAGTCACAGCTGAAGGAATTTATTTACCAATGGATCAAATAAAAGAGCAACATTACTTAGTAGTTAGAAGAAGAGAAAAAAAGATAGAAATTTAGCGATGGGAAAGAAAGGGAAGAGAGAAAAGGGAGACTATATACCCCATAAACAATGGCATATACCTCTTTTCTGGGATGGAAATGAGTAGAAGGAGACTATATATCTAAGCCTTTGTATAAACTTTAAACTAATTTTATTGCCTCTGTTTAGCACCTATTCACCATATCAGAACATGAAAAGGCATTCACAACATCATCTTCAATAAAGCACTCATTATTTTGGTCTACAATATAATTGCCAGCAGATAATGATCTTTTTAAGGTCTACAACATGGCTTTCTCTATCCTCTGAGCCACTTTATTCAAAATACAAAAGAGCAAGACATAAATAGGTTTGAAATAAAGTAATCTGACCACCTGAGTAGTGCGTGAGTGTCCTTCCATGCAACTCTGAATGCTTAATCAATGAGCTGCACCTTCATCTCTGAGAAATGAATTCAACCTTTAACAATTTGCTATTTTCTAATGCATTTAAGAACAGTATATCATACCATTTTCAAATTGTAAGATCAGATGTATCAATTCAGACTCCACAGTTTTTTTAGTCAAAAAAGAAAAGCTACATTTAGAACAGGACATGATGCTGAAGGAAAGTCAACAAATTGTAAAAACAAAGAGCTTGATAGGTAGTGCTTAAAGGAAACACCTTTGTGTGCATGTGACAATCAACAAAAACAATTTCCAGCTAATAGAAAAACATCAGTAATGGATCAATCACCACTGTAAAATTAAGCAATTATCAGTAACGGATGAGTTGCATGTTGCTAAATACAACATGTTGATTATTAACTTCAGTGGTAACTTCCAACTTCCTGTCAGTCATAACTAAGTCTCTAAAATCAAACTCAGTTGCATGTTGCTAGTTGAATTAAATCCATGTTGTGTCTCCATTCCCTGTATAAGTTGAAGGACTTTTAGAATAGCTAGTCTGCATATCAGCATGAGGGAAAATTGACCCAGCCAAAGACATTTCATCAAGCACCGTACTTTCAAAATAGAGAAAAATACCAAAATTAGAAGGCATTACCTCTTGGGTTCGAAATAATGGAGAAGGAAACTGATAATCCCAAAGTGGAGGCGTATGGAGCATTAGTGTGCCTTCAATAGTGGGAGAAGCAAAAATGTAAGCAGTCATTACAGAACAGAGACAAAATCGAAAATTATAAATCTGAAGAAAAAATAAGGATGAGGTAAAAAGAAGGAACTGAAGGAAATAGCTTGTCTTCAACAGTGCGATGGAAGAAGTACCACCCAGTAGTCCTTTATTGTTCTGAAAATCGAACTTGGAAGCTTCTCCGTTCATCTTCAACCTCACGACCTTCCCTGCAGCTGCGTATAAGACATCCCAGGCGTCCTTCACAGCAGATCACGGCGTCGCAGTTGGCGGCGATTGTTGTTGCGACTGTACCCACGGCATCGCCGTCACCGCCATTGATGCGGCATCCTTCACCGCCGCCGCGAGCTAACAAAGACCGTCCCTCGCCGCAGTGGCGCGATAGCCACCGTCCCCATTTCCCTCAGATCTTCTTTCTATCTCTGCTCCCCCTTTTTTTCCTTCTTTTTCTCCTGCGGCTCGTTTCCTTCCCTCTGCTGTTTGTACAACTGCAACGTTTTCAATTCTCGAGGCACCGAATCGATCACCAATGCATGCTAGGAGGTTAAACACGTTGTGTGTATTTTCTGAGAAGAGAAGGTTCTGTGTGCAGAAGGTTTGAAACACCTGGCAGCATGGAAGATTGTATGAAAATGGTTTTGCAACACATGGCAATAAATGGCAGCACCTATGAAACACATAAGGAGAGAGTATGAGGCACATTTGATAAGGAGATAAGAAGGGAGGGAAGAACGAATGGAAGGCGGGAGGGTTGGGCGGGAGGCACAATCCGCTTTATAGATATAAAGATACCAACAATTTGTTGGGAAAAATCGCATATACCAAAAATAAGGGAAAACATAGACTAAATATATTAGTTATTCAATAAACAAAAAAAGTGATTTTTGTTTATATATGAAAACGGAGGGAATATATACAAAAAAAGTTGCCTCCGGTGGTAGCTCTTTTGCGTATCACTTTTCTAATACAATTTTGTCTTTTTTTGGTTGTTGTGCTAAAGAGGTCTTTTTACTTAACTTTTAATCAGTTTTTTTCCTCATAAACTTGCCTTTAGTGAGCATTTAACAACAACAAAAACTACTTAAAATACATAATGCCATTCAAAAAAAAAAACTTAAAATACATAACTAATAAGTATATAAAAATAACATTGCATCTCCTATTTAGTCCCTGGAATATATAAAAATAATAAATAGTTCTTAAAATTTGTGAAATCCGTCAAATTAGTCCCTAAAATTTTATAAATAATTCCTTACAGAGTTTACAAAACTCTAGGAACTAATCTGACGGATTTTACAAACTTTAAAGAATACTTATTATTTGGAGAATGCTAACGAGTGTCATTAGGACATTGGTTAATAAATCAAAAGAGGTAAATTTGTATGAAAAAATGGTGTATTTATTACATTCAAAAGTGTTTAATTTGTATTCTCAGGACAAACTTTCCTTTTATTGATTCCTTAATCAATACTCTTAGGGCACTCGTTAACAAGACTCTTATTATTTTCATATATTTTAGGGACTAAATAGATGAAAAGGTGTTAGTTTAGAGACTAAATTGAAGATTTTCTATCTCTCTCTATATATGTATGTGTGTGTGTGTGATTCAGGACAAGACACACACAACTTATATGATTTTGTGCTGTCTAAGCCATATTATTGAAAATATTTCGTAAAACATATTCACTTTCCCAATAACAATATAAATTGTATGAAATAAAAAAAGACTCACCCAGAATATGTAGCCGATTTATCATCTTTTTTTTTTTTTTTGATTAGAGCCGATTTATCATCTTTTTATCTCGGTGTCGAACATCCTTGAATAAGAAAAACAAACACTTGAGTCATAAAACAAATTTAGTGTTAAATATTTATTCGATCCTTTAAAATCACTACCATTCTACTTTATTCACTATAAAAATTTTATTTATTTTTAGTCTCTATATTTAACAAAAAAAATATATTTTCAGTCCCTCGACAAGAACTAAAAATAAAAATACAGTTTTTGTATTTTACAATAACTAAAATAAATAAAATTTCCGTAGACACTAAAATTGAATAATCATAATTAAGGGTGTAAATGAACTGAGCTATTCGCGAACTATTCGAGCTCGGCTCGTTAAAATGTTCGGTCAAGCTCGTTTGTTTAATTAAATAAACAAACCCAAGCTTGAGAATGAGCTCGATTATTTAAATAATAGGCTCGATATTAACGGTTCGTGAATAGCTCGTATGAGTGTATAACTATTTTTTATTTATATTTTATTTCTAAAATTATTTTTATTATGTAATTCATTGAATTTTGAAAAGATGTTATAGTTGGCTACTGCATTTAGTTCATTCCCTTTTCCCGGGCACAGTGTGAACAGGCGTGTTTCGACTTTCACCAATAGACAATCTACAACATTTTGGAATCCTTATCGACACTATGACTCAAAGAAATTTTGAATTCTAGTAATTATATATGTGCTAATTGGGAATAGGGTAAACATTTTCCTTCATCAAATCTTTCCCCTCAATTCTTAAATCTCCCATCGAATTAATCTATTTGTTTATCAATGTTTCACTCTCTCCCACAGAATTCGTAAGTCATCTTCATTTCATTTCTTAAACAAGTGTGACATTATTCTGAAACAAGTGTGAGAAACCAAGCTTGCTAGAAGTCTGAAACAATCTGGATTTTGCTCTTACGGGACATAAATACAAAAATAATTAAGTTATAAATGAGCTTAACAAGCCAAGTTCAAGCTTTACTATTTTTTAGCAAGCGAAGCTCAAGCTTTTTGTTAGGCTCGATTAAACAAATGAGTCAAACTCAAGCTTTATATTTTTTCCACAAGCCAAACTCAAGCTTCAAATACTTGGCTTGACTCGACTCGGTTACACCCCTAATCATCATTTTATAAGAACTGAAAACACTATTTTTTTTCATGAAATTACCACCATATGTACTTAGCGTACGAAAATGAATCTTCACACCGCCGACAGGGTTCCACAATTTCCCTATATTTTTTTCATGAAATTACCACCATATGTACTTAGCGTGGGAAAATAAATCTTCACACAGGGTTCAGATGAATAATATCAATTTGATAACTAATTATATTTGAGAATTAAATTCTACACCCGCCCCAAATTAGCAACCACACTTCCACAATTTCCCTAAATCCCAAAATACTCCTCACTTAAAAATCATAAAACTTCCCCTACTTTCCCACACCCACATATTGTAAATTGTCATATTTACGGTACTCAAAATTTTTTTGGTACCGTAAATATGTCAATTTACGGTATTTTTTTTCAATTCAACATACCGTAAATTACTGTCGTAAATATGTCAATTTATAGTATTTATTCACCCAGTCATGTTGATAAATTGATTCATCAATTTTCTCACACAGCTTAACAACCAACGCGACACCAATCATGCAAGTAGACGCCTCACCATTTCAAGTTGATTGGTGTCAAGACATAAACTCACTCATTTGTCACTTTATCATCACCGAAATGACACCAAGATCTCCATGCAATTTAAGCATATAATACCTTGCAAATTGGAAGCCATTTGAGTACCGTAAATATGACAATTTACAGTATGGTTTTTTTTCCAATTCAACATAAAAATTGACATATTTACGGTACTAAAAAAAATTGAGTACCGTAAATATGGTCATTTACGGTATGTTTTTTTTTAATTCTCCATATCGTAAATTGAATTGTTTACGGTAAAAAAAAAATTTGTGTTTTACCGTAAATTTAGTATTTCCGGTATTGGTTGGTTGGGAGCGTGAGAAGTATGAATGGGAAGTGTGGAGCTGTGGTGGAGTGATTAATTAATTTTTAGGGGTATTTTAGTCAATTTACCACAATATGGGGGGTGTGGTTGATAATTTGGGGGTGCAGAATTTAATTCCCTTATATTTTTATGTGAGATTGTTAAATTTTCAACTGTCATTGTATCCGTGTTTTATGTTAGTGTCACCACAATAGAAAGAGCACAGAGATATTTGTCATAATGCCCTTAAAAAAATGTTGACTGTGAACGCCAAGTGTTTTATATTAGCGGATTGGGATCTTCCGTTGTTGTTTCTAAATAATAGGATGTGATCATGTTGAAAGAATAACACAACTTTTTAATAATAATAATAATAATAATAATAATAATAATAATAATAATAATAATAATAATCAATCGACTCTACAGTCAGTTATGGTATTGGTATGTAAAAAGTTATCTAAGATCCATAGTATTCTGTAATGTTAGCTAATGTAACACAAGCCCCAGCCCCAGGGATCGTTAGTGGAGCAAAATAGGTAGGATTTTGAGGAAAACTGTTGGCCAATATCAGAAAAACAAGTGGCAATAGCTATCTTTAACTTCTTTTCTAGTGATCATGACATGTTTTGATACGATAAATAGGAACCTCTTTTTGGATCTGTCTAACATTGGACTATGGTTTACAGTGGACTATGAAACTTCACAACTAATTAACTGCAGATTATAATAACAATAATAATAGTCCATATATAACTAGAATCTGTAATTAAACAATCTGTATTATGAATTGTTTAGAAAACTCCATAGTTCCTCATGAACTATAAAAACTGGTAGTTCATGCCAGAATTACCACCTCTTTAATCCAAATCAAAGTTCTTCAAAGAAATGAAACCTGCCCCTGAGAAATTTGTCCCAGACAAATCAGCCGTAGTAATCAAGCTACCCATTCACATCATTGTTCATTGTTCATCATATGTAAAATTACGATTGTGATTTTTTTCCTACTTTTATGTTTATGTATTTTATGTGGGTAATCGTTTTGCTTGAAAGCCGTTTGTTTTGCTTCAAAGCATTTATTTTTTTCGCGTTATTATATATTTATCTAGTTCATTTATGCTCATCAAATACAGTTTAATCCTGGCACATCTTTGTTTCATTTCATCTATCGTTTCGAGAAGTTTGATCATGTTGTTAGGATGCCTAAGCCTCCAGTAATTCAAAGACTCCATATCAGTGTGGTTGGCTTCAGTTCAGTCTACAAAGCCAGTTACAGTTGACTTTAAGCATGAATGTGAAACAGTGTAAGTGAAGATTTGCACTCCACGTAAATCAGAGGCCACTTATTAAAGGAATACAAGCTTTCCAAAGTCCTCAAAAATTTTAAAGAATAATTCATCGCATGAATTTTAAACTCATCGTCAAGGTAATGGCAAGAGTTTACGGAGACTGGTTTAAACTGCTACTAATGTATTACTTCTCAACTTTTTTTCTGAGGTTATGCTTATAATTACAAGTTGAATATGTTTGTGGGCAGCATGTTTGATGCATCATACAACACGCAAAAAAGCTTCATAGAATAATCAAATTATATATAGGCGTTTTCTTTTGTTGAAAGCCATGATGGAAACTGACTAAAGTGGTTTATAATGAAAACAACAAATCACTGAAAATGCCAATTAATTTCACCGTAAGTTTAGAAATGGAGATTTACCCTATTAGCAAGGCAAAGAATTAATACGACTAGTATATTATTATTATTATTACTATTATTATTATTATTATTATACATCTACAGAGACAAATACAACAATAATATATTGCGGTCATGAAATTATCTTCTGACCAAACCACCTGGTAGGATATTCCTTAGCTTTTTCCCAAACACAACATATAGGGCTGAACCAACCAGTGGCCAACTTGTGGTGATAGCAATATAAACCAGCAACCAGATTGACCATCGATTTTGTCGGGATAACTTGCCTAGGTATCTTTTGAAAGGTGTTGTTACATCAAGGGGCACTGCATTCTGGGCACTTGCTGTTTGTGCAATGCAAGATGAATCACCACTCCCTGTATTAGTCACAAACTCATCTTGTTTATTTACTTCTGGAACCTTGTCATGACCATCATGATGCGTATCCTGTACATGTATTTCTTCCACATTTTCTGTTGTTGGTTCATTGTTCAATGCAGCCACCATTCCATCTTCGGTAACATTGACATAAGGGCCCTGATCAATTGACGAGTCCGATATTTTGTTTGGTGTAGAGATCTGCATCGTCATTAACAGAGAAAAAAGCAGTTTCAGCCAACGGGAATGCTCTGCTTAGTACTCAAAGATAAGATAGCTTACCACAATCTCGAAACACATCTTTTATGCGATACCAAACAGTATGTAGTATTTACAGATAGGTACAGAACCAGAGGATATATAAACCTTAGTCATAAGCAAAGTAAGTAAATACAATAGCATATCTTCTACCTTCTTCTGAACATGCATATAATGGCTAGAGTATAGGACATCAAGGAATTCATTAGCAGCTCTTACCCACCTGCAAGAGGGAAGAAAATTGATCCTCAAATTTTTTTTATATTAGTGACAGCTTAATTGGAATTATGGTGATATCATGGATATTACATTTCAATTTGAACCAATCAAGAAATGATATCAATGACGTTAGAAATTTTTCCATAAATGAACACCCCCCCCCCAACCCAAAAAAAAAACCAAAAAAAAAAAAAAGAATGCTGCAACTGAAGGACGACGGCTAAATGAATAAGATTGGGGATGTGACAAAATGCTTAAGAGTCAGATGTACAAAATGAGTACCACAGGCCAGATGCAGTTATCCCTTCAAAGAAGGCCAGATGTCCTCCATGCTTTACAGTGGCCAAAACAACATTTTTGTTAGCCCTATGAAAAGAGCAATACATTAAAATTGTTGAAGTAGTGCAAGAGAAAGCAATTAATCAGGACAAAGGAAAACAATAAAGCAACATACCTGCATTCATCCCAGGGAATGGCTTCCCTGGTACAGACTGGATCATCCAGAGCACTAATACAGAGAAGCGGAATCGATACAGATTGCACATAAGTAGAACTGCTGCAGCGTCTATAGTATGTATCAACTGTCTGAAGAAACAAGATATTTTTTTATTACGGACATAAGGAACTAGAACAAGAGATAAGGCAAGAAAATAGAAGATTATAAACCCTATGTACTACATAAGTACCTCGTACTTCCCAACAATGCGGGTGGCATGGTTATCAAAATCTCGAATAGTAAGTGACTGCAAAGCATAAGAATACATATGCACTCAGAAATGATAACAATTTAAAAACTTAAGTAAATCAATAACATGGGGCACACAGCATTTAAGTATGTGGTACATATTAGAATAATGCAGTTCTGTGATTCAAGGAAAAAGCTATATCCAAACAACTAAATGAGTAGCAACTATTTGGCCTTTAAAATCAACATGCATCATTCATTCGCTTGAATATTGTCCTTGACTTGTAACATTTAAACATCACCATTATAAAATAGCAGAATCAAGAGGAATCAGGAATAAAAACCAATGACCTTTGCTAGTTCTAGGTCAAAACTTTACACCCTTCATGTGTCTTCCTCATTTACTAATGTTGATATTGTTGATATAATTTCTTACTATTGCTGAACTAATATCTCATGAAAATAGGAACAGAATTCTGGTTTACTTCGGAGATATTTATGAATACCTAACTTTAAGAGATTTAGGCATTTGAGTTGTATTTGAATTGTGAATAGTTTATCTTCATAAAATTGAGTGCCGAGAGGGTTTCCCTTGAGCAATACAAACAATTCAAGCACTAATACAGATTAGTAACTTGCCTTGAAATTACAATAAAAACTTAGATTTGTTTTTCCATTAGAAAATAATTTAATAAAAAGAGCATCAGATAACATAATGAAAAGGGAATAAAGATTTTGTTAACATAGTGACAGTAGTAATAAATATGAAATTATAGAGATTAAGGCCACCTTTTCTATCCCTTCCCAATTAGCAAGGCGAGAAAAGTGAGGCTGGTGTCTGCAATGAATATTGGCAAATATGTCAAACCATGTCTATTTATGAAACACAGAATCTTATTTAATTTTTGCATGTTTGTCTGCAAATGAATTCTATATTTTCTATATTAATTGTATTCTATAATTCTATTAATATAGAATGAAGAATTTTAAACACGGAACCATGTGAAAAATAGAAAAACCCCATGAAAGAAAGATTAAGGATTCATATAAATCACTAAACGGTAAATGGCCCGAAAAAACCAACGAGTAATTAACAATCCCGTTAGAATTTATTTGATAAAAAATAAAGAACTTATCGAAAAGATATTTGAACTCAACTGGGAAGATACAAACATACAATTTAGCATAACCTTGAAGTCCAATTGCTAGTGCTTTATCATAAAACTTTTGCACACGCCTACGGGTTATAAATCTGTCCCCTATCTGCAAACATTATACAGGTAACATAACATCTGGTTAAGGAACAATAAAAGGCAAATGAAAACAATTCAAACTTTCAGTAATGTTGAATGGGCAGTAAAATTCAATTATGCTTCTTTGATCATATCAAATAGATTGTATAAAACAATTTTGAACGAGAAACACATATATCTTGTATGCTAAAGGCCTATAATTATCCCAAACTCGAATCTTCAAGATGGCTTCCATTATGTTCACATGATTCAAACCGACATGTCTTCGACTTTTTCAGAAAAGCAACCCACTCTCCCAGCTCATGAAATATTTTGCAATTAACACACTCCGTTGCTAAAGTAGAAAATCTTAGACCAATAGAGAAATGCATGACTTGTACATCAAGTATAACTTAGAGAAATAAACCTGAGAAAATCAATAAACTGCTCTAAGGGAAAAATGGAAATGACATCACTATTATACAAGTTACTCAATTACAAAAGTTGTGATTATTTTAGAAATTACATAACAAAAAAAGTCACATTATCAACTTATTTAGCAAATGTCAGATTGAGGACTATATTACTTGAAGATTTAGGGGACATTTGGAAGAGTTTATTTTGGCTTATCTCATAACATAAGCACTTATGTTAGTGTTTGGATATAATTATAAAAATAACTTACAACATGTTCATAAACTGTTTTAAGTTTATTTCAATAAACTACCTAGGATAGCCTATGAATAAGCGCTTAATTAAACTACCTGAAACACTTAATTGAATAAAAAATTAATTAAGTTATTTATCCAAATACATCCTCAATGTCTCGTGCTAATAAATTAATGTTCTGAAGATTGAAATATTTTTCAATTCATCCTTACAATTTTTTCCATTTGGATCCACAAACAAATACATTGATTTCAAATTCAGATGAAAGACAGATAGTGGCGATTTTTCATAACATATTATGCACATTAATCAATGCCATTTGAAATGCAAAAATTAAACTTTCAAATCAAACTACTAACCAAAAGGTCCCAAGGACAGCAAACCGCTACAGCTCCAGCTACAGGAATATTCTCACCATCCTCACCGAGATATTTTATCTGCAAACAATCTTTCAAATCAAACAGTGCAGTGCCAAAAACAAGCTATTTCCACATGTGAGAACAAGTTAAGATTTGTGCAATTCCTGGTTTTGCTGTAGTTTGAAAAGCAGATAGAGTATGTACCAAATGTCATGGCATAAGTGAAAAAAATAAGCATTAACATAGGAGTTAGAATTTATCAAAAACATGAAGCTAGGAACCAGCATGATGTCTTCCCTATATTCCATTTTTTTAATTATCTTATCATGGGGGACAAGGGCAGAGGGTGTATATGACATAAAGAATATCCGAGCAATAAATGTTTAAATCATTGTGCCTTCTGGCTTAGAAATCAGTATATGTTTGGGTTCTCTAGATAGTCATTACAAAGCATAACACAAAATCGTTGAAGCAAGCAGAGCAAATGGACTAAAGCGACAAGTCATCAATTCACGTGAACTGCAAAAGTTTGAATACCCAGTCTCAAAAAAAAATTAATATAAATATATATATGAACAAGTGTCTTGGGGAAACATTAAAAAGTTATGCTTTACCAGTACAAGGGATTAGAAAAAGATTCAACAATGAGAGAGCATATTTGAGAAGAAATACAGGTCAATGTGGTGAAGTAAGAAATCTCAAACAATCAAAAATAATATTATAATACACGCGCGCGCGCGCCCCCGCCCACACACACACACACACATATATATATATATATATGAACAAGTAGGAAACATTAATATCCATGAGCAATAACAGTTATGATCAAACATTATCCTAAACCAGAACGACGAAGTGGGAAATTTTGATCAAGCTCCGACCACGAAAAAGCATATTTCAGAAGAACTAAAGGTCAATGTGGGGATGTCGGGACCATGCTATAAGTAGCACTTGAAGATGTATGTGGTATGGAAATTTCTAGGTTTAGACCATTTGAATTAAGAAATTAATAATTAATTAATCGTGCGAAATGTTAAAGACATTTGATGTAAGCACTGCATAAGACTCAAGCTACGAATTTACCAGAATATTAGCTCCAATGCTGGTTCCAACAATAAACAAAGGCGCCCTGGGATTTTCTTTGTGGAGATAATTAACCACTGTGCGGGCATCCTCAGTCCACCCAGCATTGTAGAAACAATCAGACTGAAATAGTTTAAATAATAAAAATTACAAGACTGTTATACCATAAAATATTCATAGTACCGAGATGCACACTAATCCTAATATTCTAACAAAAAAGGAATGCAAAAAAAAAAAAATTCAAGGACACTTTTCAGCTGCTTCCATTTCCATGTTCTAATGTGTTTCCTTAAAAGTTATTGTTCTCAGCCCAAGGCTATTTCAAGAATATTTTTCTTGACAAGAAAATACATTGGCAGGCTTCACCTACCTAATGAGTTTACTTAGCCAATTATGAAAGTAACCTTAAATTTTAATATTGTGAATTGACAGGTAGGATACCAAGCTTAAAATCTAACAGAGATATAAAACCAATCCTAAGACTTCACTAATAACTTAAAATTTTAGATTGATTTAGATGATTATGGGCAAGTACGATAAAGATGTTGGTAAGTATTCATGTATATCAACATTATTCAAGTTATGTCTTGAAAACGTGTCAAACTTGTTAATCTATATAATTTCAGCTTGTTGATAAACTAACCGTGATTGAAACACCCCCAAGTCCTCGGTGATTACTGATAACAACTTTCCATCCACGCTTTGCTGTATGATATGCAAGATGTTTGAGATACTACCAAGAAGGGGAAAAAGGAAAAATAAACGGTAAGATGCCACTATAATATAAATTAATCTCCCAATCAACAAAAAGGAGTGAATATAGACATTTTACAAGAGTACAAGGGAACATCTAGTATATCTGACGGCTGATGCATTAAAAAAGAATAAATAAACAAAACAATAGTGTCCAATAGACCTTATTCATTTTGATAACTAGTTTTGTTAACGGAAACAATCTTTCTTTTTAGCAGATAAATTGTAGGAAGCTTTACTTTGTATTTGCAAGAGGCTGTTTTATAAACTTGAACCTATGACCTCCTAGTCACACGGCTTATGGAGTATTTTCTATATCAAACTACAACCCAAACTGACGGCACAGTAAAGTCTCATTAACATGTATTGCAAAGTAGTAAACATAATTAATACATGGTTAGATGAAATTATCATTGAATCATACAAAACAAGATTAAAAAAACTTGCATAGCAGATGATTGTTAAGACAACACAATCAGAGATCACAAGCCATGACCTAGCAGTCAAGTAACTGCCAACTTGGGTATAAGTAAATGGTTTTTCTCAATTCCCATTATGTTGCTAAAAAAAACATAAAGAGACAGATAACACTAACATTTTGGCACACATATAAACAGAAGCATGATATTATATAGACTTACAGCAGATGAAGAGTCACTAGTTAAACCAGGAATCACTACAACAATGGGAGTGGTTTCGTCTTTAGAGACAACATCATCCACATGGCGAGCACTACCAGAAACTGCAAAATCATTAAACACAAAAATCTGAAAGGTCAACGAGGCTTTCTACTTTGATACTAACAATTACCAAAATAATTAACTACGCATTTTCAAAACAGAGATCAATAATTTGAAATTTCTATATGTGTATACCATCAGAACTCGTTAGCCAGTCCAAAGCAATAGTTCCACCATCAGGAGTACTAAATAATTGTCTGAAAGTGAATATATGAACAGTCTTGTCAGATCAAACCAATGTTAGGACTAATTAGATTCATTATTGGAGAAAAAAGAGGATTATGTATGAATATGAGTGACCTGTTGTATTTGAAAGAGGGAGGCCTTCCGAAGAAGTTCAAGAAAACAGTCTGAAGATGAGGACTGGATAGCCACGGCGTCGCCGAGTACCTGCCTTGAAGAATCCGGCACTTGGAAACGATGGCGTCGTAGATTTGGGAGCAAGAGTCGTGGGTGAAAACGACGGTGTAGCCTGAGAATCCGGAGAGGAGGTCTTCCAGGAAATGGATTTCGAGGAAATTGTAGATAAACCAAATCAGAGCAAAGGCGGCAGCTACCGCGTAGTGCCAGATTGGAATCTGAGACAGCGCTTTGAACAGGAGCATGTAAGCATTGGAAGAAGACGGTGCATCGAGTTGGAGGTGCGAGCAATCACAATCCATGGAATATTGTAATGAATTGAACAGAATTGAATCTCGCAGAGTTTGTTAAATGTTTTTTGAGGTTAGAGAGAGAGTTGTTGTGGCGGAGCTTACGGTGGGTGGCGTGAGGAGTGAGGAGGAAACAAAGCGCGATAATAGGGACCTTTCTGAATCCTCCACGTGACCCAAACCTCTCTGCTCCCTCTCTCTTTTCAACCATGCATGATGATAATAAAGGCATCATCAATAATCATCGTTGGATTGTGATTTATGGAGTATTTGTAACATCCGACATAATCAAGATTTTTCTAATGAACTTTACTCTTCGAATGAAAAATGAATTGCTGTCTCGTTAATAAATAAATAAATAAACTTTTAATTCAAAAAATTAAATAAACTATAGTACTAGTATAAATTTATTAAAAATTAATGTTTGAATGATTTTTAACTTGATAATTGAGATGTTATGTTTTTTATTTAAAATAATTTATTTCGGTGAAAATGATAAGTGCAAATTGTCTTGTTGACTTTTTGGAAAGCACACAGCCTAGATGCTTCCTTCCCTAAGATACCAAATGGGAATTGAGACTTTTGAAAGAGAAAAGATATTCGGACAACTAAAAAGTTGTCGGACACCATTAAGATACGATTTTTGTTTTTTTTTTCAAAAAAAATTCTCTCTCCGACACTGCTCCTGAAACCTGTTTTCTCTCTTGTGTCGATACGGTGTCGACTACGTTGTCGAAATTGTGGTTGTCGGAATATCACAAGTACTCCTTTTGAAAAGCATAAAAAAGAATGAAGCAGGATCAAAACGACTAAACAAGTCCAGTCGCTATCAACATTGTTAGATCGGTGATCCATGTCATAGGTGCGAACATAGGTTTGTGCATTGGAAAAAAAGAAGCGCTATGTTTTGTGGAAAGTCCTAGAAAAGAAAGTTTTCGGTTGCCTACATTTGAGCTATCAAAGATGTATGTATGTGATGGAGCCGACTAGTGTGAGAAGATAGGTTGGGGCCACAAACTATTTCGTGATAATTATAGGATCGCATTAAGTGCCAACTTTAAGCCTCTATCTTTTTACCTTAGATGTACTTACAGAGTACATTCAGGAGTCTGCACCACGATGTGTGTTTTTTGCTGATGATATAGTCCTAGTTGGAGAGTTGGGATAGAAAATAAGTGGGAGGTTAGAGACTTGGAGACCAGCTTTATATGCACATGGTTTCCATTTGAGTAGAAGTACGACGAAGTATATGGAATGTAAGTTTAGTAAAAGGCGAAACATGCATTGGTTTGAGATGAAAATTGGAGACCATGCCATAACACAAGTCACACAGTTTAATATCTTGGGTCCATTGTACAAAATGACAGAGAAGTAGAGGGAAATGTAAACCATTGGATTCAAACGTGAATGTACCACTCCAAGGAAATTTTTTAGCATACAGTTATAAGACCAGTAATGTTGTATGGGACATAGTGTTAAGTGGTAAAAGGCCAACACGACAATAAACTCAATGTAGCATAGATGACAATGTTGCGATGAATGAGTGAAAATACTAGCCGAGACCGGATTATGAATGATAGCATTAGAGAGAGGGTTGGGATAGCACTTATTGTAAAAAATATGGTTGAATATCGACTTAGGTGCTTTGGACATATGTGTGGAAGAGACCTGTAAATTCCGTAAGAAGGAGAGTAGATCAAATGGAGGGTATCCAAATCGCTAGAGGCAGAGAAAAACCTAGAAAATTTATAGGTGAAACAATTAAAAAAGATTTAGAAGTCAATTGACTACAAACATGATTATGATAAACCATTATGACATTGTTTGATGGATGTAGGTACTACTTAGTGCGATAAGGCTTCATTGTTGTTGTAGTCCTCAAAAGGCATTAGTTTGTTTAACATAAAAAATATTTATTATAATTTTGCCTCTTTACCCATTGAGTTTTTCAATAATTCCTCCATTTCATATTATTATTCATTTTAGCAACAAAAAAAAATTACATACTAAGTGTCATTTTTGTTTCAATGTAACATTATTATTTTTTCTCACAATTTGCCTTTCAATAAATATTGTGTGCATCACTGCCAATCTATTATAATTCATTATGCATTTATGACAATGGTTAATATTCTAATACTAGTAATTAATAAGAATAATTTTGTAACATTGTTTAACTCAGTAAATTATTTATTATTTTTCTTAATTATTGTAAAAAAAAATCTTAAACGTTACTAAATCTAAATCTAAATCTGAAATGGAGGGAGTAAAATGAAAAGTCAAGTGGCCAAATGGTATCCATACATTTTTTATATTACATTTTTCATGGTTCAGAAAAAAAAATTACATACTAAGTGTCATTTTTTTTCAATGTAACATTATTATTTTTTCTCCCAATTTGCTTTTAAATAAATATTATGTGCATCACTGTCAATCTATTATAATTCACTATGCATTTATGATGACAATGGTTAATACTCTAATAATTAATAAGAATAATTTTGTAACATTGTTTAACTCATTAAATTATTTATTATTTTCTTAATTCTTGTGAAAAAATCTTAAACGTTACTAAATTTAAATCTAAATCTGAAATTGGAGGGAGTAAAATGAAAAGTCAAGTGGTCAAATGGTATTCATACATTTTTTATATTACATTTTTCATGGTTCAGAAGATCCGCCACTACTACTACTTGACTAAAAAGAGGGTTGAACCCTGTCCAGGGTGAGTACCAAAAGGAGGCCTCCCTTTCTCCTACTCTCAATGTGTAGCCATACTTAAGACTATCCAATGCTTTTGCGAGAGATTTCCAAAATAATGGAATTCAGTTTTGGTTCTAAAGGTTGTGTCTTTTCATGGAGTTGAGATTCAAATTAACAAGTGCGTTCCTTCATGATTGAATGTGTTTATTCATGAATGAATACATCTTTTATTTGAATCAATTCATGAAAGAATGCAACACTTTGTGAAGAATTGCTTCTTCTTATCAAGTGTTATGAGTTGCTCTATAAATAGAACAATCCTACATGCACAAATGACCAAGAAAAAAAATTAGCACCACTTCATCTATTCCAAATCATTTCCTCTCTTCTCTTATGCGCAAATTGAAGTTAGGGAACTATTATTCTGTAAAATACCATTGACGATACGCTTGGTGTCGGGGTGCAAACCATATCAAGGGAACTCCATTGTATCCTGAAGGGGATTCGCTATTCAACCATTTGCATCCAATCTAAAGGGATTGGTGGGGGCGAATCGAACCTAAAGCCTAGTGTTTACACACACTTTGGAGTCTTGCGCAATCTTCTTTTTTGTTCTTTAATTTACAACATCTTATCTTTATTCAAACTTATCAATTTTTTTTGTTTATTCTTAGTAGTTGCAGCATTCCCACCACAATATCACCAACAGCTTTCATGATAGAGCTCCAAATTAGTGATCCATTAGAATTTGGCTCGGACAGAAAATGAACCCCTTTTACATGTTTTTGTGTAAGGATATTCTTCGCTCACAATTTCTCTGGTTGTTGATGAATTGCCCAAACTAATTTGCCAGGAAGAGAAACATTAGCCACCCTAGTTTTTTGGTCTAGAAATTTTGTTCCAAGCTATAAGATGAAGTCCTCTATTCTGATGTCCTTGTGAGATAAAATTTCTGGTGGTTTTATCAATCATATTACAAAAAATTATGTGCATAAATATTATCCTGGCATAATATAACTAATCTTCACCTAGACATATATTTAATAAACTTAACTACAGTTGTGCTAAATGGCAAACACTCATTCATAGATCAAAAAAAATTTCCTGCCTTTTTTTCAGTTTTTAATATGTTTTTCTGTTGCAATCACGCATCTATCTATTACCTATTTAAAAAAATTAACCACACTAACTTTAATTATCCATCTTGCGTCACGTGCCAGTATCTCCATCTTTTATATAAAATATAAAAAAAAATCTCGTTGACTTTCTAGGTCTAGTGCTGAGCACGAGTTCCATCTACTAGTTTTTTAATAAAACAATAAGTTGATTAATTATAGTATTCATTTGTTTTTCATACAGACATAATTTTTTGATAAAACAATAAGTTGATTAATTAATTAGTATTCATTTGTTTTTCATACTGACATAATGTTTGTTCGGAGGAAAATAAAGGAAAATGATTATTTTAAATTTTGTTTGTTTGATTTAATTTTTTGGAGGAAATGAGAGGAGAGCAAAATATTTTCTAGGTCAATTTTTGCCCCTCTCCAATATTGGTGGAATTTGGAGGAGAGGGGAGGGGAGGAGAGGTGAGTTTAATAGATAGACTAAAATATTCTTACATTATATGTCACACGACATGTTATAAGGGTGTAAAAGTAAATTAACACTTCTCCTTCATTAAAATTTCTCATTTTTTCTCAACAAAACACAATCTCTCTCCTCCCCTGTCTTCTATTAAAATTCCTATTCTCTTCTCTTTTCCATTAAAATCTCTCATCTATATCATTTGAACCAAATAGACCATAATATCTTGCCGCTTTTAGAATTACTTCGCATCATACCTCATAGTGCAAAATAAGATGACATAAGAAAAGAAAGCCTAATCACACAACGCTTCTAGAACAATATCGTCATCACTGTTAAGGGTTCGACTATATGACTCAACCAAACCCGAGCCCTTCGAAACTAGAATTGATCTTGCCTCATTATAAGAAAAACATGATCAAAGTAGGGTCTCATTTTTGTCAAAAAAAAATAAAGTATGGTCTCATTTTATAGCCGAATATCGAGTTTGCGTTAACTTTCAAAATTACCCAACCCATCCTATCCCATATGTAACTTTTAGTTTTCAAATTATTTTATATTTTTATTTATTTGAAAAACATATTCTACACGCAAAATGATAGTATAATATAGTCTTTCTTAACAATGCCATAAAACTATATTAGAGTAAAAAGACTTTTATACTAAGATAAATTTATTGTATATGCTATTTTACTAATTGTGTGAACTATTTTTATTTTAAACATTAATGTATGACCATCTTATAATTTTATTTATGCTTAATTGAACTTTTGGTTTAGAGGAGGACAACTTTTTTTTTGAAAGGAAGAGGAGGACAACTTTTAATTAGATATTTTGTTTGGTTAGAGGATGGAAGGGGAGGAAAAGTAACCATCTTATTTGGTTCACAAGGGAAAGTGAATGATTTTATATTTTAATTAATTAAGGGAAAGGACCAATTTACTTTTTATACACTTGCACCATTTCATGTTACATGTAAGGATATTTAAGTTTGTATTTAAGATATTATAAACCTATCTTCTCTTCCCTCTAAATCTACACATTGGAGGGGAACCAAAATTGAATTAGGAAGATTTTGCTCTTTTTTCCTCCCCTCCTTAAAAATTCAACCAAACAACGATGATTTAAAATAATCTCTTCCCTCTTCTCTATTTCTCCACCAAACACTATGTTAGACAAACTAATAAGAAAACCAATAACCAACAGAAACAAAGGAAACCCTACATAACCATATTAAAAATAGGTCCAAACTCCCTCTGTAAATCGACTGAAGAGACTTCTCAACAAATAAAGTAGAAACTAAGACAATAATCTTGCCCCAAAAGCATGCTTGGGTCTGTTTGGTTCAAACGAGGGGAGGGGAGGAGAGGGATTTTAATGGAGGGGAGGGGAGGGAAGGGGAAAGGAGGGGAGGGATTTAATTTGATTTTGTGTTTGGTTGAGAGGAGGGGAGGGGAGGGAGGAAAGCCTTTGCTTGTTTGGTTCAGGAGAGGAGGAGAGGGATTTTAATGAAGGGGAGAGATTAATTTACTAGTATATCCTTATAGTCTTTTATATTATGTTATATATAAGGATATTTAAGTAATTTTATTTTAAATAATTTAATCTCCTCCCTCCTCCAAAACCCCCCACTTTGGGAGGGAGCCAAAATTGGCTTAGGAGGATTTTGCTCCTCCCTCCCCTCCCATCCCTTTAAAAAAATTGAACCAAACAAACATAATTTAAAATAACTCCTCCCCTCCCCTCCCCTCCCCTCCAAAACCCCCAAACCAAACACACTCTAAGGGTCTGTTTGGTTCAAATAAAGGGAGGGGAGGGGAGGGATTTTAATGGAGGGGAGGGGAGGGAAGGGGAAGGGAGGGGAGGGATTTACTTTGATTTTGTGTTTGGTTGAGAGGAGGGGAGGGGAGGGGAGGGAAGCCTTTGCTTGTTTGGTTCAGGAGGGAAGGGGAGGGATTTTAATGGAGGGAAGAGATTAATTTACTAGTATATCCTTATAGTATTTTATATTATATTATATATAAGGATATTTCAGTAATTTTATTTTAAATAATTTAATCTCCCCTCCCCTCCCCTCCAAAACCCCCCACTTTGGGAGGGGAGCCAAAATTGGCTTAGGAGGGATTTTGCTCCCCTCCCCTCCCCTCTCCTCCCCTCCAAAACCTCCCAACCAAACACACCCTAAGGGTACAGTACAGGTCTTCTTTTAAAAGCTTGAACATTTCTTTCAAGCCAGAGACATTAGAGAACAACAAGTATAGCGCACTGCCAATAACATCCCTTTAATAGAAATAAAATTTTATTAGAGAGGAAAGAGGAGAAGTACTAAATCAGTGCCAACCAATGATAACAGCAATATAAATCAGCATTCAGATGGACAATCGATTTTGTCGAGATAACTAGCCTAGGTATATTTTGAAAGGTGTTACTACATCGAAATTCAAGAGGCATTGAGGTGTGGGCACTAGTTGTTTGTGCAATGCCAGAGGAATCACCACTCTTTGCATTAGTCACTAGCTCATCTTGTTTATCAACTTTTCCTTCTGGACCCTGTCATGATGCTGATGCATATCCTGTATTACATGTATTTCTTTCGATTGTCTGTTTTTGGCTCATTGTTCAATGCAGCCACCATTCCATCATTGGTAACATTGATATAAGGGCCCTGATCAATTGACGAGTCCAATAGTGTGTTTGGTGTAGAGATCTACATTGCCATTAATAGATAAAACAGCAGTTTCAGCCAGCAGAAATGCTCCACTTAGTGCTCACAGATAAGATAACTTAGTCTACCACAGTCTCGAGTTGCATCATAGCAAAACGTATATAGCATTAACAGATAGTATAGAACCAAAGGAAGAATAAACCTTTGTCAATAAGCGAAATAAGTATATGAAGTAAGTGTAACATATCTTTTACCTTCTTTTGTTCATGCATATAATGGCTGGAGTGTAGTACACCAAGAAATTCATTAGCAGCTCTTACCCACCTGCAAGAGGAAAGAAAATTGCTTTTCAATTTTTTTATATTAGTGGCTGCTTAATTAGAATTTAGGTGATATCATGGATATTATATTGCTGCTTGAATCAATCAAGGAATGATATCAATGATCTTAGAATCTTTCCATAAATAGCCCCCCCATTAAAAAAAGGACAGCTAAATGGATACGATTGGTGGATTTGACAAAATACTGAAGAATTGGATGCATAAAACGGGTCAAGTACCACAGGCCAGATGCAGTTATCCCTTCAAAGAAGGCCAAATGTCCTCCATGCTTTACAGTAGCCAACACAATATTTTTATTTGCCCTATCAAAACAGTCATACATTAAAATAGGTGTTGGAGTAATGTAATAGAAAGCAAATTAATTAGAACTAAGGAAAACAATAAAGCAGCATACCTGCATTCATCCCAGGGAATGGCTTCCGTGGTACAGACTGGATCATCCAGAGCACTAATACAGAGAAGCGGAATCGATACAGATTGCACATAAGTAGAACTGCTGCAGCGTCTATAGTATGTATCAACGGTCTAAGGAAACAAAATGATTTTAGATAACAGACATAAGGCGCTAGAATAAGAGATAAGACAAGAAAATAGAAGATTACAAATCTTATGTGCTACATGTACCTCATACTTCCCAACCATACGGGTGGCATGGTCATCAAAATCTCGAATAGAAAGTGACTGCAAAGGATAAGAATGCATATGCACTCAGTAGTGATCAATTTTAAACACTTGTGTAAATCAATAACACTGAACACACAACATTTAAGAATGTGGTATATATTAGAATAAGTCCCGTGTCTTGAGGAAAAAAGCTATATCCAAACAGCTATATGAGAAGCAACTATTTGGCCTCTGAAATCAACAGGCATCTTTCAATCACTTGAATAATGTCCTTGACTAGTAACATTATTTTAAACATGCCCGCTATAAAATGATAGAATTAAGAGGAATAAGGAACAAAAAATGAATGGCCAATAACTTTGTACCCTTCACGCGTCTTCCTCATTTAACAATACATGCTAGTAACTTGCTTTGAAACCACAATAAAAACTTGATCATTTTTCCATTGGAAAAATAAATCAATAGAAATGTGCATCAGATAACAGATTGAACATGATATAAAGAGGTCCGCATCATACAACTGTAAAATAAGCATATGATTTTGTTATTATATATTTATATTAAATAGTAGTACAAAATTATGAAATTATAGAGTAAGGTCACCTTTTCTATCCCTTCCCAATTAGCAAGGCGAGAAAAGTGAGGCTGGTGTCTGCAATGAATATTGGTCAAATCAAGTCAAATATGAACTATAAAGAAACTTCTAAATTGTTGCATGAAAAATAAGAGCTTATCAAAAAGAGATTTAAATTCAACTAGAAAGGTAGAGGCATACAATTTTGCATAATCTTGAAGTCCAACCGCTAGGGCTTTATCATAGAACTTCTGTACACGAGCGCGACTTATGAATCTGTCGGCTATCTGCAAACATTATTCAGGTAACATAACTTCCAGCTAAGGAACAATAACAGGCAGACTGAAAAACAATTCAAACTTTCAGTAATGTTGAATTGATAGGGAAATTCAATAAAGCTTCATTGGTTATATCAAACAGATTGTATGAAACAATTTTGAACCAGAAGCACGTATAGCTTGTACGCTAAAGACCTGAAAGTACACCCCAAACCCAGAAACTTCAAGATAGTTTCCATTATGTTCATACGATTCCGAACCAAATTGTCTCCTGCTTTCACAGAAATGCCTGCCTTTCCTCTCTAACCCCCTCCCCCCGCTCACAAAAAATATTGCAATGTACACAATCCATTCCTAAAGTTGAATATCCTAGACCAATAGAGAAAGCATGACGTATACATCAAGTGTAACTTTGACCAATAGAGAAATGCCAGAAAAGCATTAAAGTGATCTAGGGCCAAAATGGAAATGACATCAGTATCACTATATTACAAGTTACTCAGTTACAAAAATTATTAACGAGTAACAAAAATTATTATTATTCGAGAAATTACTTATCAAAGAATTCACAGTATAAACTCATTTTATAAATGTCATGCTGGGGACTACATTACTTAAATATGTAATGTCTCATATTAATACATATTTAATGCTCCTTAAAGATTGCATGTTTTTTCAATTCATTATTACAATTTTCTTTTCATTTGGATTCACAAACAATTAAATTGAGTCCAACTTCAGATGAAAGATAGCAGGTGGTGATTTTTCACAACATATACACATTAATAAATGTGATTTGAAATGCAAAAGTTAAACTTTCAAATAAAAATACTAATTACTAACCAAAAGGTCCCAAGGAGAGCAAACAGCTACAGCTCCAGCTACAGGAGTATTCTTACCGTCCTCACCAAGATATTTTACCTGCAAATGATTTTTAAAATCAAACAGCGCTCTGCCAAGCTCTTTGGATGTGAGTATAAGTTAACACTTAACGGTCGTGCAATTTTCCAGTTTTTCTGTAGTTTGAAAAGCAAACAGAGGATGTCCCAATGCCAATGGTCATAACTAAAAAAAATAAAAAAAAATTAAGCAATAATACAGGAGTTATAATTCATCAAAAGAGCAAGGCTAAAAACACTCTGTAACACTTTTTCTAACACACTCATTAATTAGGAAAAATTTATGTGGATTTCACTAAATCATATGGATCTTCTTCCCTATTTGGTAGGACACGTTTCTAAAGCAATGGGATCCACCTGAATTTACCCGAGTGTGTTGGAAAAAATGTTCAGAGAGTCTGTTACTAGCATTTCTCTTTCTAAAAAACATGCTGTTAGGAACCAGTATGATGGTTTCCCTATGTTCTATTTGTTTAGTTATTTTCTCCATTTTTTTCTTCATGTGGGACCAGGGGGGAGGGTGTTTTGATATATGTATAATGAGTTTGCGCTCCCTCTGAGAAATTGGTATATGTTTTCGGTCCTCTAGATAGTCATTACAAGGCAGAAAATAAAATCATTGAAGCAAGCAGAGCAAATGTACTAAAGCAATGATTGCATGTACTGAGAAAGTTTGAACATCCAGTCTTTAACCAAAATTAATATAAACGTACATGAACAAGGAGGAAACTCTAATATATACAACTGAAAACAGTTTTTGATCAAAGAGTATGCATAACCAAAACATGGAATTGGAAAAAGAAAAAAAAGCAAGATCCAACCATGAAAAAGCATAATTTTATAAGATACATGTCAATGCTCAATGTGGGGAAGCGAGAAATGTCAAGCAACTATAAGTAATGTAGTAATATTCATATATATATGAACAAGTAGCAAACATTAATAATATCCATCAGTCAAAAACAACTCTGATAAAGATGATCCTTAACTAGTGCTGGGAAGTGAGAAATTATGATAAAGCTCCGACCAGGAGAGAGCATATTTTAGAAGAAATAGAGATCAATGTGGGGAAACAAGAAATGTCAAACAATTTAATTAAGTCAGCTGCTCCTCGGTCCTTGCTATAAGTGGCACTTGAAGATGTATGAGTATGTGATTACATGGAATCTAGGTTTAGACTATTTGAGGTACACAATCAAATTGATCAATTGAGACTCAAGCATGAAATGTTAGACATTTTGTGTATGCACTGCATAAGACTCAAGCTACGAATTTACCAGAATATTAGCTCCAATACTAGTTCCAACGATAAACAAGGGTGCTCTGGGATTCTCTTTGTGGAGATAATTAATCACTGTGCGGGTATCCTCAGTCCATCCAGAATTGTAGAAACAATCAGACTGAAATAATTGTAATAAGAATTTACAATATTAGAGGAAGAAAACAAGAGAACTGTTATACCACAGTATTGAGAGGCACATTAGTCCTAATATTTCAACACAAAGAAGTGCAAAAAAAAATTTGATGACATTTTTCAGCTGCCGACTTTCCCATGTTCTAAAGTGGTTCCTTAACCTATTTATGTTTTTTAACAAATGGCTATTTCAAGCTTGCAGAAAATGTATCAAACTTGTTAATGTGTATATTTCCGGCTAGCAGAAAAACTAACCGTGATTGGAACACCTCCAAATCCTCGGTGATTACTGATAACAACTTTCCATCCACGCTTTGCTGTATTATATGCAAGATGTTTGAGATACTACCAAGAAGGGGGAAAAGAAAAAATAAACTGTTAGATGCCACTATAATATAAATTAATCTCCTAATCAACAAAAAGAAGTGAATATAGACATTTTACAAGGGTACAATGGAACATCCAGTATATCTGACGGCTGATGATTTAGAAAGGAATAAATAAACAAAACAATAGTGTCCAATAGACTTTATCCATTTTGATAACTAGTTATGTTAACGGAAACAATCTTTCTTTTTAGCATCAATACTTTAGCAAGCATCAAATGTTTAACCTGATATTGCTTTTGGCTCATTTCCTTCTAATATTGTTAAGGGAACAATCTTTCTTTTTTGCATCAGATATTTTAACATGCATCAAATGTTAACCTGATATTGCTATTGGCTCACTTCCTCCCAGCTTGAGCTCTTGGGAAATCAGTTTACCACTAAAGCCGTCCGTTTAAGATTTTTAATCCCCAGCCTTAGGCCATAACAATTGCATGTGGAAATGTAATGGCAGATCAAGGCTTTGAGGAGAAACTCAAACTATAAAAACATCACAAAGGAAAAACATATATTCTGAATTTAAGAAAAATGAAGAAACTAAAACTAAAACCCAATTTGATGGCAGAGTTAAGTCCCATCAACATGTATTACAAAGTAGTAAACAATATTGACATGTGGTCAACATCAAAAACTTGTATGCAGATGCAAACTAGAATGTTAATACAATGAAAAGATTTTAACAACACAGGCCTTTTGGCATAACTGCCTGCCAGGTACCTAGTCAAAAGGCTAGGGAGTTTCAACTGATGATACATAAGAGGAGGATAACTCAACCAGAGATTACAAGCGCTGACCTAGCAGTCAAGTAACTGCCAACTTGGGTATAGGTATACCGTATACATAGTTTTTCCCAATTCCCATTAAGTTGATAAAAAAATATATAGTAGTGAGAAGACAACACTAACATTTAGGCACACAGATAAACAGAAGCATGATATAATAACTTACAGGAGATGAAGAGTCGCTTGTTAAACCAGGAATCACTACAACAATGGGAGTAGATTCGTCTTTAGAGGCAACTTCATCCACACGGCGAGCACTGCCAGAAACTGTAAATTACCAGATACATAAGTCTGAAAGGTCAACGAGGCTTTCAAATTTGATAATCATTACAACCGAATTAATTATGCATTTTCCAAACACTAATTAAAAATTTGAAAATTCTATAAATAGGTACCATCAGAACTGGTTAGCCAGTCCAAAGCAAGGGTTCCACCATCAGGAGTAGTAAATAGTTGTCTGAAAGTGAACATATGAGCTGTTGTTAGATGAAACCAATGAACTATTAAGACTTTATCCTTTGTATGTTATTAGGACTAATTAGATTTATTATTGGATAAGAAGGTGAAATTAACCGTGAATAATAATGACCTTGTGTATTTGAAAACGGGAGGCCTTCCGAAGAAGTTCAAGAACACAGTCTGAAGATGAGGACTGGAGAGCCACGGCGTCGGCAAATACGTGCCTTGAAGAATCCGGCACTTGGAAACGACGGCGTCGTATAGTTGCGAGGAGGAGTTGTAGGTGAACTGGACGGGAGAGCCTGAGAATCCAGTGAAGAGGTCTTCGAGGAAATGGCACTCCAGGAAATTGTAGAGACGCCATGTCAGAACAGTAGCGGCAGCGAGCATGTAATGCCAGATTGGAATAAGAGAAAGGCCTTGGAGCAGGATCCAGTAGCCATTGGAAGTTGACGCTGCTGCATCCAGTTCCATTGGCAGAGTAGTAGAATACACTTAGTTGAATGCTTTTGATAGGTGAGTGAGACTGAGAGAGAGACTAGATAAGTTTTTTTTATTTATATTATTATTATGACTATGACTATGAAATGCTAAAATAAATTTAATTATTGACCTTCTAAATCATAGACTCACTGGGCCACCTGTGTAGTTGTTTCATCTCGTGACTGGTTGATGTAGTTCCATACTTCCGCGCAGGCACGCACGCAGCTTCGATGATTCCTTCCCGCGGACATTTAAAAATATAAACAATGAAGCACGATTAAAAGGAGCTTTCGGAAAGAAAAAAAAAAGAAAAAAAAGACTAAATTACATTTTTAATCCCCCTGTTTTGACCAATTTTTTCTTTTAGTCCCTCTATTTCTAAATTCAGACACTTAGTCCCTCTATTTTTAAAAATTCAGACATTTAGTACATCTATTAAGTTGACATCCAAAATCAGTGACGTGACTCTCATTAAGTTAGGCTGGCATCTGACTGTGTCCCCCTCATTTGGTGCCATGTCATCAAACAGACCATGTCATTACTCTGGTTGTAAAATCCATGTCATTACCCTAATTTAGAAAATAAAAAATTAAATCCCAAAATCCTAAAATCCCTCAAATTTAAAAAAAATCCATAAAATCTCAAATCATTTGATGATCCCAAATAGAAACCCAGAATCATCTTCAGCACCCTAGCACGAACAACGCGAAATCCCAGATCCTCTTCTGTTCTGTCTCAGGGGAACACACAAAGAAATTGAAGCCAAGAAAGAAACATTCTGAGCAAAAAAGAAGACCCACTTTATCTATTTCTTGTGGGTGTGTTGGAAATTATCTCCAAAGTGCAAAAAATTTCAGCTTTATTGAAAAGGCAATCTGGGAAACAGAGAAAGATGTGGTTGTGATGTGTTTTGTTTGTGAAATGGGAAGGAAGAAACAAATGGGACATTGGAGAAGATAACAGAAGGAACCAATGTTGCGTCGTTGCAAGTGTACGATCACGTCAAGTTATAGTATATAAGATTATCGTCTTCATGGAGAATTGGAATGATTACTGTTCTACTAAATTAATTAGTTATTTAGACAAATGGTTCGATTGAAATTTGTTTTAAAACTTGAAAGAAAAGTTGGCATAAGATGCGAACAAATTTAAGATAAGAACAAGAAGATGATTATAGAGATACTAAGGTTCTGGGTTCACTTTATACAAATACTTATTCACTTAACCAATTCATAAATAGAGCCAAGAAAATATTCTTATTTGATTACCAATCATCTATTCAAAAGCTATTAACACAGTTTGGTCATGCAATGTTAACAATTTTCCTCCTAATTTATCACTTTGTTTGGTCATTCAAAGCAAGTAAATAGAAAGAGCATAAAACATCAATAGATTTGTCAATTCAATTATTGACTGAAAATGAACACACTTTGTTTGGTCATTCAAAGCATACAGATTCAATTAATCCCAGAGTTCCATTACTAATTGAAGGTTCGGTCACCACACAATTAATAATCAAGTAAAGAATTATCATTTCTTATAGAATAAATTTACCAGAAATAATTTAATCATAAGAATTAAAAACTCATATTTATAAATTAGATTAAGATTACAGGCATAGTAAAAGATTCTCCATCACCTTAGTAATAGAATTAGTTGCACATTATCTTTGAAGATAATAACACAACACTAATTCTAGAATCCATAATAAAATTCAAGGAGTAAAGAAGTACAATTACAAAGGTTAAAATAACAAGATAACGGAAGAAAATAAAGCTAAGAGGGAGAGAAATGAGTCAGGAAATGCATCTGCACTCAGAAGGGGTCATTTGCAATGAAACTGTTCACTTCTATTTATAGGCACTGGAAAATGATGCAGCACGGCCTAAACACGGTTTTGTTGGGGTCGTGCTCCTCAAAAAAGTCCAGATTCAATGAATCGCGTGGAAACCGCGTCTGCCGACATAGTCTCCTAAGATTTTTCTGATGAGCACGGTCGTGCTGGTCAAATGAAGAGGCTGTGCTGGTCAAATGAAGAGGTCGTGCTCTGTTTCTTAAACCGACTCAAGGCGATGTTGTTTTGCAATGGCCTTGCTGCAAGGTTTTAGGCGTAGTTTTGGCACAATTTTAAGCCCAAAACACGTTTTTGTCCACCAAATTGCCTAATTTTATATTTCTGCATAATTTAGAATAAAAGAGAGTGAATTTCAATTGATAATATTCAAAAATTATTCAAATCACATTCTAATATCCTTATAAAAATGATGCAATATTGGTGTTATCAATTCCCCCACACTTGAGCTTTGTTTGCCCTCAAGCAAAGTAATTGGTTTTTGATTTCCCAAAAATTTTATCAATGATAGCTGACCAATAAATGGGGCAGAGCAAATATTTTTGAAAAACAGCTTTTTATCTCTTTGAGAGAAATATTTGTTTTCACTTGATTGAAGAATTTAGAAAAATAAGCATCTTGATCAACCAAGAATGTGTCACTCCTTTACAATCTCTCAAGTGTTTCAATGGATAAGAGAAATTTCTCACAAGTTTTTTTTATGGACAAAGCATTACCATAAGCTTGACGATAGACCAAGACTCGACTAACAATTTATAGAAAATTTTGAAATCAATGGGACTTTTATAAGGTTGTAATGAGGTCAGAGGTGAAAATTTAAGGTATGAAATTTCAAAGAAATGATATTTCAAGGGCTATAGTAAATAATCAAATTCAAGCAACTATATTTTTGAATCAAATTGGCGTTTCATATATATGTTCACTTTTAATCAGAGCACCAAACTTTTCTTTTTTTTACATTTTCCTTGTTTTATCAGAGTTCCTCATTACAAATATCTCTTTTTTTTTTAGGAATAAGTCTCTGCCTTTATCACATTTCCATTGAATATATATCTGTCACCAAAACCAAGTTTCTCCATTTTAATAAAAAAGGTACCCGAATCTATTTTTTTTCAATCAAATCAGAGGGTATTGAATAAAACTTCTTTTTAAAGCTCAAAGTGGTCAACTAAGTGGTGAAATTTAATCATAAAGTGTCGCAGGCTAGAAACAAATCCTAAATGTCCCGACCATTTTTCAAAAATTCTATAAATTAGTTTCGCTTTGAATGGTCACATATCAAGTTCTAGAACACAATGTTCAATGAAAACAACTCTCATGAAGAATAGGGTTATGATAATCTTGCAACAATGTGTTAACCAAAATTAGGCTCAAATTCTCACGTTTAGAAGCTTTTTCATGGAAATTTTTTTTCAATCAATGGCTCATCTCTAATTTTCAGCTTCTTAGAAATTTATATCATCTCAATAAACATCAAAAGCTGTCTTAAAAAATTTCAAGTTTTTTCGCCAAAGATTTAGTAGCCCAAAGTTGTTCAAAACAGTGATAACAAAGAATCAAGTGGTTAACTCACCCCACACTTATTTCTAGTATTGTCCTCAATGCTAGCAAATACGATACAAGCACATAAAGATATAACAATAAAATTAAGTGCTAAAAGTAAAGAGTGGAAAGGGACCCCCTGTGGAAAATTTCACGAGCATATTCTGAAGGGGGTGCAGTAGACAAATTTCTTCCCAAAACGACAGTTTGTCACAGATGAAGTAAGTGAAGAGAGAACTGTCTACAAAAAAATTAAATAAAGTAAACTGAAATAATATAAACACAGGTTGCCTCCTGCGAAGCGCGTGTTTAACGTCACAAGCCTGACGGTACTAAGACATATCAGTTCTTGAGGAGAGTGACATGGCTCACTTGGAGCATCCCTTCCTCATAGTGTTTTGCTTGCTGTCTATTAATTTTAAAAGTGTTGCCATCTCCACTAGAAATCTCAAGTGCTCCATAAGGAAAAACTTGAGTTACGGTGTAGGGCCCATACCACCTTGAGCGCAACTTTCCTGGAAAAAGACACAAACGTGAGTTATAAATTAAGACTTTCTCACTCACATAGAACTCACGATGCTGAATGCGCTTATCATGCCACATTTTAGTCCTCTCTTTGTATAACTTGGCATTTTCATAAGCTTCAAGACGGAGCTCATCCAATTCATTCAATTGCAGCAATCTATTTTCACCTGTAAGCTGAGTATCAAAGTTTAAAAATTTTAAAGCACAAAGTGCTTTATGCTCAAGTTCCACAGGCAAATGACATGTTTTTCCAAAAATAAGACGGTAAGGGGACATCTCAATGGGGGTTTTAAAAGCAGTTTTGTATGCTCATAATGCATCATCTAATTTTAAAGACTAATCTTTTCTAGATGCATTAACCGTCTTCTCTAAAATTCTTTTCAATTCCCTGTTTGAAATTTCAACTTGTCCACTAGTTTGTGGGTGATAGGGAGTTGCTACCTTATGGGTGACACCATATTTGCTCAAAAGACTTTCGAATTGTTTATTGCAAAAGTGGGTGCCACCATCACTAATAATGGCCCGGGGAATGCCAAATCTAGTAAAAATATGTTTCTTTAAAAATTTCACTACAACCCGCGCATCATTGGTGGGTAAGGCTACAGCTTCCACCTATTTAGACACATAATCCACAGCAACAAGAATATATTGATTTGAAAATGATTTAGGGAAAGGGCCCATAAAATCAATACCCCAAACGTCAAATATCTCACAAACCAAAATATTATTCAAAGGCATCTCTTGACGCCCAGAAATATTGCCACTTCTTTGGCAATTATCACATGCTTTTGCAAAGTCATGAGCATCTTTAAAAATAGTAGGCCAATAAAAACCACATTGCAATACTTTATATGCGGTCCTAGTTGGCCCAAAATGACCACCTGCCTCTTTAGAATGACAATGCTCAAGGATAGAATTTACCTCATTCATAGGCACACAACGCCGAATTACCTTGTCTCCACATACTTTATACAGGTAAGGGTCAGCCCATAAGTAATGTCTAGCATCAGAAGTTAATTTCTTCTTTTGCTGATAAGAAAAATAAGGGGGGACAACCTTACTTGCCAAGTAGTTAACGATGTCTGCAAACCAAGGAGTATCAGGGAACATTTCCTTAATTTCCCCCATCACTTGAGGGTTGCATCACACTATGGTCAAGCTTTGAGAGGTGGTCAGCTACAAAGTTCTCTGAGCCTTTATTGTTTCTAATCCCCAAGTCAAACTCTTGCAGCAGTAGAATCCACCTAATCAACCTGGGCTTTACATCCTGTTTTCTAAGCAAATATCTTATAGCAGCATAGTCAGTGAAAACAATTACTTTAAAAAGAATAAGGTAATGACGAAACTTGTCAAACGCAAATACTACAGCTAGCAACTCTTTCTCCGTGGTAGAGTAATTTCTTTGAGCATCATCAAGAGTGCGACTAGCATAGTAAATGGTATAGAATACCTTATTCTTCCTTTACCCCAAAACTGCCCCCACAGCAGTATCGCTAGCATCACACATAATTTAAAAAGGAAGTAACCAATCGGGGGCAGCAACAACAGGGGCATTAATTAATTTTTCCTTTAAACTATTAAAAGCTTTCAAACAAGTGACGAAAAAATCAAAGGTGGCTTCCTTAATCAAGAGGTTAGTCATAGGTTTTGCAATTTTTGAGAAATCTTTAGCAAACCTCCTGTAGAAGCCAGCATGGCCTAAGAAGTTACATACCCCTTTCACAGAATTTGGAGGGGGTAATTTTGCAATGACCTCTACCTTGGCAGGATCCACCTCGATGCCTCTTGCGGACACCCTGTGTCCCAAAATAATGCAATCTTGTACCATAAACTGACACTTTTCCCAATTAAGCACCAAATTAGTGTCTTTGCTTCTCTGCAACACTAAATTCAGATTTAGTAAACAATTCTCATAAGAGGATCCAAATTCAGTGAAATCATCCATGAATACTTCGATGCATTTTTTAATTAAATCAAAGAAAATAGCAGTCATGCATCGTTGGAAAGTGGCAGGAGCATTACATAATCCAAAGGGCATCCTTTTATATACAAAAGTACCATAAGGGCAAGTAAAAGTGGTTTTATCTTGATCTTGTAAAGCCACTGGTATTTGCAAATAACCGGAATACCCATCCAAACAACAATAATAGTCATGTCATGCCACTCTCTCAAGCATTTGATCAATAAAAGGATGTGAAAAATGATCTTTTCGGGATGCATCATTTAATTTTCTATAATCAATGCACATACGCCACCCGATAGTCTTTCTAACTGTAATTAATTCATTTTTTCATTTTCCATCACAGTTGTTCCTCCCTTTTTATGGACACATTGTACAGGACTTACCCATTTACTATCAAAAATAGGATAGATAATACCTGCATCAAGAAGCTTAATTGCTTCCTTTTTTACCACCTCTTTCATGTTTGGATTGAGGCGGCGTTGAGGCAATTGCTCGAGGCTGGTAATCATCCTCCATGTAGATCCTGTGGGTACAAATTGTGGGACTTATGCCTTTTATATCATGAATAGACCAACCAAAGGCCTCTTTGTTGTCCCTTAATACTCTCAAAAGTTAATCCTCCATAGTTGTTGTTAGATCTGCAGAAACAATTACAGGCAAGGAAAAATGAGGACACAAGAAAGCATATTTCATATTTGCAGGAAGAGACTTTAATTCAAGCTCAGGAGCCTCTTCAATGGAGGTTTTAGTTTTTGGGATATCATCCTATTCTAACTCCTCAAATTTATGGTTATTCCAACTTCTTTGGGGGTGATGTTCTTGTAAAAACATTAAAAGCTCTTCTTCTTCACCACCCTCCAACGTACCAAGTCCCTGCAAGGTTAGTATTTTTTCTAGAGGGTCTTGCGTCCTGAAGTCATCAAAACTGTCAGAGGTAACCACATCATTAATATCCATAGATTGAATAAAATTACAGGAAGCAAATGAGGAAGGAGTTTTCAATGAATTAAAAACTTGGAACACAACTTCCTCATCCCCAAATCTCAAAGTTAATTTCCCCTATTGAACATCAATTAAGCTCTTGCCGGTGGCCAAGAAAGGTCGTCCCAAAAGAATTGGGACCTCCTTATCTTCTTCCATGTCTAAAACAATAAAATCAGCAGGGAATATAAACTTATCAACTTTCACTAAAACATCTTCCACTACCCAACGAGGGTAAACAATGGATCTGCCAGCTAGCTGCAAAGTGATGTTCGTTGGTTGTGGTTCCTGCAAGCCAAGTTTTCTAAAAACAGAAAGAGGCATCAAATTTATACTTGCTCCTAAATCACATAATGCCTTTTCGAAATGAGAGTTACCAATAGTACAAGGGATAGTAAAACTACCCGGATCCTTAAGCTTTAGTGGTAACTTTTTCAAAACAATAGCAGAACATTCCTCATTAAGTTTAATTGTAGCAAAGTCCTCCAATTTCTTTTTATTGGATAACATATCCTTTAAGAACTTTGCATACTTTGGCATATTGGCAACGGCTTCCACAAAAGGAATGTTGACAGTCAACTGCTTAAGCATACACAAAAAATTTTGAGAACTGGGGATCTTGATTAGCTTTAAGCCTGTGTGGGATTGGGATGTGTGGGTCAGGAAGGGTTGTAAGAGGTGTATCAGACAATTTTTCCTTAGTTTTTTCAACCTCTCTTGGGGTTTGTTTGGAAGGTGGCTCTACTTTATCAGGTACTGGATTTTCAAGGGTTTTACCACTTCTAGTAGTGATAGCATTAGCCTGCTCTCTAGGATTTTTCTCAGTTTGACTAGGTAATGCTCCTTCTTCCCTTTTGGTCATAAGTTGTACTAAAGTGGAAATTTGGCTTTCTAAACTCTTATGGTTGTTTTCCAAACTCTTATGGTTAGAATTAACAGTACCTACCAGGGTGTCAATTTGCTCTTGAAGAGATGGTCTCCTTGGTACTTGGGTTTGGCCTTGCATGTGAGGTGGTCTATAGGGTGCATATTGTTGTCCCTGATTCTGCTGTTGATCTTTCCATGAGAAGTTGGGGTGATCCTTCCATCCAGGATTGTAAGTCTTGGCATAAGGATCATGTTTGACTCCATTTCCAACGTAATTTACCTGCTCGGTGCACTCATGTGTGTTGTGACCCATTACTCCACAATAATTACAAGAAGATGGCACATACCTTTTTTCCAGAGACTTAAATCTCTCATAAGCCTTCTCCATGTAACTTGTAAGTACACCCATGCAGGGGTGTCCATGCTTGTTCATATATTTTAGCATAGCCTCTTGCATCTCACCTTTTGGGTCTGAATCTTCTTTATTAAGGGCTTTTACCTCTTCAACGGGGTTATCGCGCCTGGTGGGCCATTCATTCCTCTCATGAGAAGTTGAGGCAACTGTTTGAGAATTAGGGGCTAAGAGAGCTTCATAGTTTTTGGTCAAAGCCTCCATCTTAGCCTCCCACTTGGCCTTTACAGCGGTGGTGGCATCCACTTTATACATTTCTGATTGTTGAGGCTTTTTAGTGGCACTTCTATCTCCTTGTGACCATTGAGCACTGTTCTGGGCTATCCTGCCCATGATCTCATTTTATAGCCTATTGATCCTCCACATGCTGCATCTACAACTGCCTTGTTCTGAAAAGAAAGTCCATTATAGAAAATTTGAACTAACAGAGATTTATTAAAAACCATGATGGGGACAGCATAAAAGTATATCTTGGAATCGTTCCCGTGTCTCGTGCATAGTTTCACCCTCTTTTTGGGTAAATCCGGAAATCTCTGCTCTGAGTTTGGCAGACTTTCTAGGTGGGAAGTATTGGTTCAAAAATTTACTTTTCAGATATGCCCAACTTGTGATGGAATTGGATTCCAATGAATCCAACCAGTGTTGAGCTTTTCCTTGCAAAGAAAAAGTAAACAAGTGGAATCTAATGGCTTCGGGAGTAACAACATTATATTTTACAGTCTTTGTAATCTGCTGGAATCTTTTTAGATGGGCATTTGGATCTTCATGTGGTAAGCCTGAGAATTGCACATCTTTGACCATAGAAATTAGGCCTGGTTTAAGCTCAAAATTGTTGGCTTCCACCACTGGATATTGGATAATATCATGTTTTTCACAAGTTGGTGTGAAGTACTCATTCATAGTCAATTCCTATTCTGCCATTGTTCTTCTTTGTCCTCTAATAGCTCTTCTTTGTCTTCTGAAAGCTCTTGCAGTTCTTTCAATTTCAGGATCAAACTGAAGGATAGGATCTTGAGAGCGTGTTAGCATACACTGCAACAAAGCTGGATCAAGTGATCAAAAACTAAAATTTTGATTATTTATTTAAGGTTAGTCTAAAGAAAAGAAAAGTTAAAAGAATAAGTTTTAAGTAATTAAATAGCAATAAAATATAGTCTTCCAACTAGGAGACGTTACTAAAAGCAAAAGAAATTAAAAATAAAAGGCAAAAATAAAGACATCCATGTAGGAGGTAAAACCTTCCATGCAGGAGGTGATACTAGAATTAAAATGACAAGAAAGAGAAAGAGAAAGAGAAAGAAAAAGAAAAGACAAAAATAAAAATAAGAGAAAGTAAAACAACTACAAAAAGCGTCTAAATTAACAACCAATCATTTCGAACAATATCATTAACAAAGTTGGCATAAGATACGAACAAATTTAAGATAAGAACAAGAAGATGATTATAGAGATCCTAAGGTTCTGGGTTCACTTTATACTAATACTTATTCACTTAACCAATTCATAAATAGAGCCGAGAAAATATTCTTATTTGATTACCAATCATCTATTCAAAAGCTATTAACACAGTTTGGTCATGCAATGTTAACAATCTTCCTCCTAATTTATCACTTTGTTTGGTCATTCAAAGCAAGTAAATAGAAAGAGCATAAAACATCAATAGATTTGTCAATTCAATGATTGACTGAAAATGAACACACTTTGTTTGGTCATTCAAAGCATACAGATTCAATTAATCCCAGAGTTCCATTACTAATTGAAGGTTCGGTCACCACACAATTAATAATCAAGTAAAGAATTATCATTTCTTATAGAATAAATTTACCAGAAATAATTTAATCATAAGAATTAAAAACTCATATTTATAAATTAGATTAAGATTACAGGCATAGTAAAAGATTCTCCATCACCTTAGTAATAGAATTAGTTGCACATTATCTTTGAAGATAATAACACCACTAATTCTAGAATCCATAATAAAATTCAAGGAGTAAAGAAGTACAATTACAAAGGTTAAAATAACAAGATAACGGACGAAAATAAAGCTAAGAGGGAGAGAAATAGGTCAGGAAATGCATCTGCACTCAGAAGGGGCCCTTTGCAATGAAACTGCTCACTTCTATTTATAGGCGTTGGAAAATGGCCGTGCTTAGGCCGTGCTCCCCAAAAAAGTCCAGATTCAATGAACCACGTGGAAACCGCGTCTGCCGACATAGTCTCCCGAGATTTTTCTGATGAGCACGACCGTGCTGGTCAAATGAAGAGGCCGTGCTGGTCAAATGAAGAAACCGTGCTCTGATTCTTAAACCGACTCAAGGCGGTGCTGTTTTGAAAAGGCCTTGATGCAAGGTTTTGGGCCTAGTTTTGGCCCAATTTTAAGCCCAAAACACGTTTTTGTCCACCAAACTGCCTAATTTTTCATTTCTGTACAATTTAGAATAAAAGAGAGTGAATTTCAACTGATAATATTCAATAATTATTCAAATCACATTCTAATATCTTTATAAAAATGATGCAATATTGGTGTTATCAACCAACCAACCAACCAATGAACGAGTATTGAGGAAGAGAGAGAGAGAAGAAGAAGAAAAAGAGAGCGAGTCTATATGACTGTGATTCTGTGACTTGTATCTTTGTGTGTCACTATTTGTAAACGACAACTTTCTCCTAAAAACGATGATGATGGTAATAAAGAATGGAAATGAGCCAGCAGAAAATAGAGAAAGGAAGAAAACGCACAAAATCAAGAAAATTAGAAACACGCAAAAACCACAAATCCCACAAATCCATTTTGATTGCAAGATGATTATGCCATTCACACCAATCGCAAGAATCGAAGGTTGAGATTTAGAGATTTAGGGTTTTCTCTGCTTTGTTCGTTCTGAGTCTTCTAATTTCTGGGAATGATTTGGGATTTTAGGGATTTTATTTTAATTTGTGGGATTTGTGGGTTTTATTTTTTATTATTAACCAATTTCTAAATTAGGGTAATGACATGGCCTGTTTGATGGCACCAAAGGAGAGGACACAATCAGATGCCAACCTAACTTAATGAGAGACACGTCACTGATTTTGGATGTCAACTTAACAGATATACTAAATGTCTGAATTTTTAAAAATGGGGGGACTAAGTGTCTGAATTTAGAAATAGACGGACTAAAATAAAAAATTGGTCAAAATAGGAGGACAAAAAATGTAATTTAGCCACAAAAAAAACTGTGAATTGTGAGTCTTGTCGTTTTGGGGGTTTCACAAGTTAGTTGGGCTTAAATACCATTTAGGTCTCTTAACTTAATTTTGAGGTTCAATTTGGTCCTTTAACTATTTTAGGCCAAATAAGTCCTTTAAGTTTTAAGTTGGGCCAAATAAGTCCTTTAACTATTTTTCCGGCCAAATAAGTCCTTTAAGTTTTTAAGTTGGGTCAAATAAGTCTTTTAAATTTTTAAGTTGGGCCAAATGAGTCATTGTCACGTAGGACATATTTGGCCTAACTTAAAAACTTAAAGGACCTATTTGACCAAACTTAAAAACTTTTGGTCGAAAGGACCTATTTGGCCCAACTTAAAAACTTAAATGACTTTTTTGGCCAAAAAAATAGTTAAAGGAATAAATTGAACATCAAAAATAAGTTAACAGACCAAAATGGTATTTAAGCCAGTAAGTTGTTAGAGTGTCGTAGAAACTTTCATTGGTGAGGGAAACCCTTCATCGATCATATGTGAGCTCTACTGTGAGGTCATGTAATAATCTTAAGGACCATTTCCAGTGTTTTGCTGTTGGGAGAGACTTTCAGCACCCCTACCCCCAATATTTCCTAATACCCCTACCCCTTTGTCTCTCCCCCATCCCCGCCCCTCTATTTACCTTCGACAAGTAAAAAAATATAAAAAAATTGCTTTCAGCAACTCAATTGCCGAAAGGTAAAATTATTTTTTTCAAAATTTTGTTTCTAATAACTCAATATGCGGAAGGTTAAAAAAAATTGAAAACAAACTGAGTTGCCTAAAGGTAAATTTTATTGGGAAATGTTTTACCTTTTGACAACTCAATTGTCAGATGCAAAGGTAAATGGAGGGGTGGGGACAAGGGAGAGAGAAAGGAAAAAAAATTAATTTTTTTTTTACCTTTTGGCAACTGAATAGTTGGAAGCAAATTTTGTTTCTGACAACTCAGTTGTCAGAGGGTTGACGGAGGAGCGAGATAAGAATATTTTAGTAAAAAAGAGATATGGGGTGTCGGCATTCAGACCCTTTGCTTTTTCTCACATGGGGAGATTAAAGAACAAAGTAGCTCGGCTTTTAGCAAAAAATTTGCTAAAGACAAAGTTGATAGTGTTTGGATAGAAGAGTGGCTTTCCTTTGTGTAGACTAAAACATTGTTTCTGATCTGAGCATCCGACCTATTTGGGTGATGTTTAATAATAATATGAGCTGTTTTTTATACAAAAAATTACTATAATTCTCGTTCTTTTATTAAAAAGGAGAAGTATGGCTGGCCCAGTGGCCCATGAGAAACACGGATCTTTTTTTTTTTGGTTACTGAAACACGGGTCTATTATTTATATTAATAATTATTGACAAAACAAATCTTACAAAAATAAATAATTTAGATAATATATTTATCATAGTAACTCAAATGTTAATATATTTTTGTAAGGAACTTTTATTTGATGTGTGTGTGTATATATATATATATATATATATATATATATATATATATATATATATATATATATATATATATATATATATATATATATATATATAATGGGTTAGTTAGAGAGTTAGTTGGAGGGGTCTCTTGTATAAATAGGAGATATAGGCTTAGAGAGAGATTCATTCGTATTGTAATTCATTTGTAAACTTTGAGCAGTGGCTCAATAGTGTGAAGAAAAAACCCTTGGGGAGATCATTCTCACATATATATATATATATATATATATATATATATATATATATATATATATCAAGTGAGAGGAGTGTTTATATGAGAGGCTAAGAGAAGTGAATCCTAGCCATAGATCAAATCATGAATGACTAAGATTAAAACAAAAAGTCATATGACTTTTTTAAATGGTCATGTGATCACTAAATAATTTTTAATCATGATCATTCATATATGGTTGTATGGTCCATATTTACTCCTCCCACCCTCTCATATTAAACACTCATCTCACTTGATACATCCCATATATATATATATATATGTTAGAAGAGTAATTATACATGTGAATTTAAATAGTAACCGTTATCTTATCTTATTTACAATAAGATATATGTATGGTACTGATTTGAATAAAAAAGAAAGAAAGAAAGTTGTGTTTCGTTTGAGAGCAAAGTATAATATTTTACGGAAGATATTTTATGGGATGGATGAAAAATGAAGAGGCTTGACAGGGTTTTTTTTTTTTTGTTAACGAAAAGTAAAGAGCCCTGAAAATATTTTACAGAAACATAAAAAAAAAGAATGGAATTCTATTGGAAGTACAGAGAATAGATATATAGAAAAGTTTAAAGTGTTTAATAGAGTATTATACTCTTAATTTTGACGGACAGATTAGGAGAGAAAAACTCTTCATTATTTACGAACTCTTATAGATAAGATATCATGTGTCATCTGTAAGGTGCACAATGATAACAATGTGATGAACCATGAAACTGCAAATAAAATTTGTAACAAACGTATAAACAACGTGTGTCTTGACACAGCCGGAAATATCTCTCTCTGTTTAGAAATCAACCCATCTAGCACAATAAGCTTTTTTTTTTAACTCGCTTGGGCCTGTTGTTGTTTGGCGGATCCGGCCCACTAACATAAGTTTGATCTTCAAGCGTCTACCTAGGAACCGTATCAGAGGCTGCAGAGAGACTTGGCGTTTTCGCACAGACAGGGGGCAGAGAGAGAGAGAGCGACGGAGGTTGCAGAGAGAGAGAGAGAGAAGGGAACTTCTGTTAGGTTAGTTTAGGTCAGGTCGCAAGGTTGGAGAGTGCGGGAATGTGTTTTTCGTAGTGGTCATCAAGAAACCCGACCCGAGTATGTTGTCTAAAACCCTCAATCAACCCAGTTTTTTTTCTGAACCGGGTCCAAAATCCGACAGGGATACGCCTCCTTCTCAAAATCGAAACGGATTAACGACGATCCTACGATTTTTCCAGCCGGCGATCCTGTAACAGACTCAACTCGCTCAGGGGGTGAAAACTCGTAGGATCGTACGATCTTACGCGTTGACTCGCGATTGATTTTAGCAACACTGGTTATACTGTCTCTTTTATTCTGATAGCTTTTATGATTTCTGGTATAATTTCTCGTAAATTAGATTCAGAATAATTATTTATTGTTCTATAGATTTGTGGCTTCATTTGAAAACTTATTTTTTGAGAACTGATTGTGAAATTTGAACTTGTAATATTTGTTATTCCTGCTTGAGTTTCAGTTTGCCGAAATGGCCAAAACCATTGTTTTGTTTATGCAAATTCATATATAATATACACTAAATACTGGAAGTATAATATTTCCACCTAGTCACTATTGAGATTCCCTTCTTTTAGGTTCTGCTACTTTGTTGCTGCTTATTGTCATCCTGTGCTGAAGTGGAGGTTCATCGGTGGTACAACGTCTTATCGTGGTAGGTGAAGATCTAGATACAGCCATGTCTGACAACACAAATTGCACTGTTTACATAGGTAAGCTCACTATTTTGTTTTTCAATTTATTCAACTTAAATGTTGTTTTTTTAAAAACATTGTCATATCGAATATATTATGATTACTTGTTTTCCTTAGATAAGTGATATAAGTTGGATTTTAATATGTGGGTCCTATTGTGTGCATTTTGTATATGATAATTTAGATTTTAACTTTCCTGGAGCCTGTAGCAAATTAACTGACAGTCGGTTATACATCTGTTGATTTGATCATCTTTTGGGTTAATATTAATCATGTTGCAAAATGTGATGTGTACTATTGATGTGGGATAATAAGATAGCCTTTTAAAGAGAAATGTGAAATTTCTATTTCTATTTATTTTGCTGGTGGAGTTCATTAATCAACTGGATTTTGCTGAAGCTTTTCTTCCATCTTTGTGTTGTGTGTTCATGGCATCATTTTGATGAAAATATAAATTTTGCTTGTCAAATTTCCTTCATGCAACAAACATAGCACACTGCCGATAATTTCTTTTAATAGAAATAAAACTATTAGAGGGGAAAGAGGGAAAGTACTATAAGTGTAGGATAAGGTAGCCTTTTAAAGAGAAATGTGAAATTTCTATTTCTATTTGGTTTGCTGGTGGTGGAGATCATTAAGCAACTGGATTTTTCTGAAGCTTTTCTTCCATCTTTGTGCTGTGTCATGTGTGTTCATGGCATTGTTTTGATGAGAAATAGAAATTTTTCTTGTCAAAAGCCCTCCATACCATTTTACTCTTTAAATAAGATCTGGGTCTCTTCCAATTGGGGATGATTTTGTTCACATTTATGGAATTATTTTGAAAGTATCCTATAATGTGTTAGATCTCCCTTTCTCTCTTTGCTATGTTTACTTAAGTAAAAATTTTATTGATGGAAATGATTCTGTGATGAATATGCTTCTTAATGATATTTAGATGATCTGAGGTTTCTTAAACTGTCAACGGATTTTATTTCTTTTATTTTTAGTTACACACAAGATCCTACAGCTATATTTTTCTGGTGTTTATATAATAAAATTTGAATTATTAATAATGATGGTTGATTGGAACTTCCATTTGTACATGAACAAATTTTTATGGGGTTTTGAATTTATACCTAAGTATAGATAATATAGGTTATCTACTTTTGGGTTTAGGCAATCTGGATGAGAGGGTGACAGACAGGGTCTTGTATGATATATTAATTCAAGCTGGACGAGTGGTAGACTTGCACATTCCTAAAGATAAGGAATCTGAGAAACCAAAAGGTTATGCCTTTGCTGAATATGAAACTGAGGAGATTGCAGACTATGCTGTCAGGCTTTTCTCAGGCCTTGTAACACTGTACAACCGAACACTGAAGTTTGCGGTGCGTTCTTGACATCTATGCTTTCCACCTATTGTGACTTGGATATTTTTCAATCTTTAGTTGAAATTGTTGAATAGAAATTTAACTTTGTTGATTGGAGAGTTCACAAGCTCATTGAGACATGGGCATTTTTCAATCTTTCTAATGAATTGTTGAAAAAGAAATTAGCCCTGTTGATTGTAAGTTCACAAGCTCTATTATGCAACACTATTGTATTTGAATTGACTATTGTTGGGTATCTGGGTGCACCACTTTCAGCATTTTGGATGCATCCAAGTGTCCAACTATATACCTCAGGACACCCTGTACCAGGGCTGCATAGGTTTGATTGCAGAATCATGTAATAAATACTAATTGAAAACTTAAATTTCTTTCCTGTTGTCGAGCTTTGTTAATGGCATGTACAGTCTGCTAATAAACAGATATCTGGGAAAGACAAAAGTACCCCTAATGGTTCTACAGCTACTATGCCCGCATCAAATTCTTCTCAACGACCAAGGCCTTACCCCGTGCCAATAAATAATTCAGAAAATTTTCAGCATCCCACTAGGCTATCAATACCTGACCGATTTTCAGATTATCCGGTAAATTATTCCCAAGGTAATATTTGTATTTCTCACCTGCTTCAATTCCTTTTTTACGTCTAAATTTCCTTTTGATCACATTATTGAAATTTAGTTTAATGTTTGCTGAGTTTTTTTTTTTTTTAATTCAATGCAGTTCCTCCTTATCGTGTAATTGACCAATCTAGTGGGTATGGATCTCCCTACGGTGGCAACAATCATGAATACAGTCGGAGAGCTTTTGGGGCAGCATTGGATAGCATTAGCCGTCCTAGGTCACGCCACCCTGATAGAATTAGCCCAGTCTCATATCCATCTTACTAATATTTTCAATAGATCTGAGAGATTAAACTTTCGTTAAATATCAGTTGTAAGTGACAGTAGAATGTAAATGGGAAATATTCAATATCTACTGGAATGCATCTGCTTTAAGCAAAGCCATTGTTGTACTTGTAGGTGTACCTATGTACTTCGTTATCCAGGTGGGTTGGTGCTTATGAACTAAATCCTTATAATTTCCTTCTGTAGGTTAAACTCTTGAATTACAGGTGGTTTCTTATTGCCTACCTTTCTGCCCTATTTTCTGTGTAAAATGGCCCTTTTTGGATTGCACTTTAAAATGGCTTGACGGATTTAATTGAATTTATGTGCATATTGTTTCCTATATCAGTGTTCTGTTCGCCAAGTGTAGTGTTATTCTTACATTTCGTTTCTGCTTTCTCTCAAGGGATTCAGTTTTGATTTTTCTGTTAAGTTCTTGATGTTCATGTTCTGTTGTCCATACTGAAAAAGTCGGTTATACCATGAACATTTATTAGCTCTTTGGTGCTAGGAAAACACACGTATACGCAGCAGATGTATTAACTCAAGTGAGAGGATTATTTTTATTATTTTGTATGAATGAAAGGAGTAAATCTTAGTCATATAGCAAAACATGGATTATTATGATTAAAAATTACTTAATTATCACCTGACTAATAAAGTTATTTTATGGTTTAATCTTGATTATTCATGATAAGACTTGATTAAGATTTATTTTTCCACTCAAAAATAGTCTTCCAGGGGGGTCGATGGTTGTTTGATTATGTGCAATCGGTGATCCCGGTGCATTTCTCCCTTCTTTTTTTTTTTGGCAACGGTGCATTTCTCCTTTCAGTGGTGTTTAGTTAGCAAAATTATATATTTATATTGGTTCTTTTATTTTGCCGAAATATTACGAGTGGCAGATGAAACCATTCAACATTCAGCAAATCTATACTACTCCGGAATCATTTATAAGGCAAAAAGTTATTTTCAGATTCGTTAAAAAATGTATGTATCTGGTCCAAAAATTAGACCAAATACATGCATTTTTTAACGAATCTGGAAATGACTTTTTGTCTTATAAATGTTTCCAGAGGGAGTATTATTTATCGTGCTTAGTCAATGGCCTTCTGTTTTCTTTGATCATCCCACGAATAGGGAAAGAAATATCAAGGGTATTTAGAGGATTTGAGTTAATAATTTTTTTTTATCCGAGAACGAGTATGGTTATGCAGCGTCTCTCCGTATTTGGAGGTAATCATATTATGGCATGTTAAGTTCTTTTTTTTATTTATAAAAAACTCTTTAAATCTCTTTTGTGGGGTTATCAAAAAATGATTATTTAAGTAAATCCAAATATCCATGTTAAACTGCAATGAGATTATATGCTTTAGCCAAAAGCTTTTCATAAAGACGTCGGCGTCAACGTTATAGATCCGGAGTGTTAATGGTAGTCTTTGCCAATCTCAGCATTTTTTTTCCTACAAATAGCTCATGAGCATGTGGTTCGAATGGTCATATTGAGACCACTTATAGTCGATTTGGTAATGCTTTATTGGCTTCTATTCTTATTAAGTGTATGTACTTAGCTGACATAGATGTTCGTGTTGATTTTCAATTGTGGATGAAGAATATCCCAACACATTCTATTTAATCTGGGTGTATTGATCTTTTTTCTAATTTTTGAATGAAGTTTGATTTCTGTTAAAAAAAATTATTGAAACATGAATATTAAATTTGAAAGTGTATTTATTTCAAGGTATGTAAAATTATTCTTTTTTTTACTTGAAATTTAAAATTATTTTTGAAAAGGTAAATTTGGAAATGTAACGTTTTCATGCTTGATATAAGTTTTAGGTAAAATAGATGTTATTGACTTTTAGGAATATAAATTATATTCATATATTAATGGATTTTGTAGTTTAGATTTTGTAGTTTAGATTTTAATGGATTTATATAATAAGAATTTATAAGATTTGAAAGGACTTTATGAATTTACAAGATTTGAAAGAATTTTAGAGATTTTTAGCAAACATTCAAAGTTACGAAAGCCTATATAAAAGGTATTAAAGAAAAAACAAGGTTTGGATAAAGAAAATATATATTTTTTCAATTCTTTAATAGCAAATGATGCATTTGAGACCGAAATAGATTCACTGTAGTCATTTTGACTGTAGTTGACGATAAAAAAATAAACAGTTAAAGACGATTTGCTGATTTTATAATATGACTGTAGTTACAACATATAATATTATATATTTTTATGTATAATATATGAAATTATATCTATATTATGCATTTATAAAATCTATGATATATGTTATACTATGATATACACAATATATACATACACGTTGCTAATATCCTAACATCTTGTTCCAGTGGAAAAAAAATTAAGATTTGCTATAAATTGTTGGTATGTTTATGTTTCTAAAACACACATATAGAGAGGGGAGAGAGGGGGAGAAAGGAGAGAGATGGAGGGTGGAGAGAGATAAAAACATACAATGTGAAGATAAAGAATCATCAGAAATCTCACATGAGAGGGAAAAACTTTTATTAGAAAAAAAAGTAAATAAAAAGTCCAATAAAATCTATTTTAGAAAACAATTAATCGAAATTGGTATGATTTTAAATACCAGGAGACTTTAAAAAGTCTCAATCGAATACTACAAGATTTTGTTAACCTCTTTAAAAAGTCTTGATAGTCCTGATTGAATATCACAAGACTTTTTTATTTTGGGGGGATGGGTAGCTCAACTGGTTTGAGCTAAGGGTATGAATGAGTGAAGGAGTTAAAGGTGCAGGGTTCAAATCATGCCGAAAGAGGAAAAACTAATCTAACAACTAACATACTAATATTTGCCTATAAAAAAAGATTTTTTTATTTTATTTAAAAGTTTTGATTGAATACCGCAAGACTTTTTTATCAAAATAAAAAGTCTCTTAAAATCTTTTAAAATCTTAATCCAATACACCTCACTAAATTTTTGGCAATAATAGTTTTAGACATATCATTTCTAAAAATACGGTCATATACTTGTTTATGATGATTTTTTGTTTTTACTTTATACGAGTAATATGGGACTTGAATCCAATTCTCCAAGATATACTCAAGTTATGGTGTATTTTAAGTGTTTTTATTTTAACATATAAAACATGTAACAAGAGAAGTGTAAAAAAGAGAATGGTGATGGAAATACAACATTGATAAAATACAAGTGAAGAGTGCAAAAAAGATGTAAAGAAATAAAGTAAATATCGAAGAAAAAGTATCTTCGGAAAATAAATTGATAAAGATTACAAGAGTCTGAAAAAAAATACAAGAATACAAGAAAACCTAAAGAAAAACATTGGAAACATATGCATTGATGTCTTAGGAGTCTTGAAAAACATCGTAAACATTGGTAATTTTATTGAAAAGCTTATTTTATCTTATTTTATAAAAATAAGCTAAAATAAGCATGTATTTATACCTTTCCTTGCTAATAATTCAAACTAAAAAACCAAAACCGCGACCACAAGGCTTAGATAATTTCATTTTGCATTAAAAAAAATGTCATCTACCTATTTTATTATTTTATTATTATAATTATAATAATTATCAGAAAACAAACCCCTTTTTTGGAACACGTGACCACTTTTCACAAATTTTATTCTCGCTCACTTGTGCCACCCTTCTACTTTACACCTTTTTTTTTTCAAATTTCTTTTTTCTTTGCTCAAGCGGCTCTCCATCCCACTTTTTTTTTTTCGTTTTTTTTTTCAAATTTCTTTTCCCCTCTCATGCAGCACCCTTTTTCTCTTTTTTTTTCTCTTTATCTTTTCCTCTCTTTCAGCAGTCTTTTAAATTTTTAAGTTGAGCCAAATAAGTCCTATAAATTTTTAAGTTGAGCCAAATAAATCCTATAAGTTTTTAAGTTGGGTCAAATAAATCTTTTTCGGCCAAATAAGTCATTTAAGTTTTTAAGTTAGGTCAAATAAGTCCTTTATGTTTATTTTAAGTTAGGCCAAATAGGTCCTATAAGTTTTTAAGTTAGGTCAAATAAGTATTTTTCTGCGAATAAGTCATTTAAGTTTTTAAGTTGGGCCAAATAAGTCCTTTAAGTTTTTAAGTTGGGCAAAATAGGTCCAATAAGTTTTAAAGTTAGGCAAAACAAGTCCTTTTCGGTCAAATAAGTCCTTTAAGTTTTTAAATTAGGCCAAATAAGTCCTATAAGTTTTTAAGTTTGATCAAATATGTCCTATAAGTTTTTAAGTTGGGCCAAATAAGTTCTTTTTGGCCAAATAAGTCATTTAAGTTTTTAAGTTGGGCCGAATAAGTCCTTTAAGTTTTTAAGTCGGCCCAAAAAATAGTTAAAGGACTAAATTGAACCCAAAAATAAGTTAAGGGACTAAAATGGTATTTAAGCCTTTTCTTTTCATTTTTACTTAATGTTTTATTTATTTATTTAGTTTTTAAATTATTATTTTTTAATTTTATCTTTACAAATCTCATTATTATTTATAAATAATAAATGATTATTTTTCTTTTAAATCCGAACGGGGAAACATTACATTTGGTTGGAACAAAATATTATTTTTATATTTATTATTTTTAATTTATTTATATTTTTTATTATTTTTATTTATTTTTAAGAAAATTGCTACTGGCATAATTTATTTTAATTTAAAGTTTAAAGTTAGTCTTTTATCATTTTTTTTTGTTTCAATTTAGTCCTGCATGTGTTTTATATAAATAAATTAAAAATAATAAATATTAAAATAATATTTTGTTCCAGCCAAATGGTCTTTTTTTCAAGTAAATAAATAAATAGTAGAATGAAAGAGGAGATAGAAGGAATTTATTTAAAATGAAAAGGCTGGAGATTAAAATAAAAGAAAGAAGCGAGAGAGTAGTATTGGAGGAAAATAAAACAGAAATTGTATGCAAGATGAGCCTACAGGAGTGCCAATCAACCGAGCCACCAGGTTTGAGAATAAGGTGGGATTCCGGGATCTAGTGGCCGCTGAATCACTGATCAAAAAGAAGATTTTGGAGATATTATTCATCGATCTAGTGGCCCATCACTAAGACTGTCTCATGAAGGCTGTAGTCTGGAATGTGCGGAATGGATGAGCGAAAGGTGCCATGCCATGGAGTGAGGAATATCCCGAGTCTCATGTAAGACAACTAAATGCACCTCGAGGTGCTGCCGAGGAACGTCAGTTTCGCTGTACTGGCATTTCGCTCTCATCGATGGAACTACTTCAACGAAAAGATTTAGTTGACTGAATGACTGGTCTAGGGTGAGAATAGCATGTGTGCTTACGAACCAGGAGGCTGTTGAGGAAGGATTTGAATGCATGCTATGTATTGAATTGAGTATTGAATGGAAGCGGTTTAGGTACCAGATGACGGGGGGTCAAGACCTTCACTTACCACCAAGCCAATCTCGATGAAAAAACACGCCTACCCCTGACCCTGACGTGAACGAAGCTCCAATGAGTCGCTCCTCGCTGGAATGAGGGCCGGACCGTCATCTACTCACTACCTACGCTATAACTGATCCTCGGACGGAGCCATACCTGTGTTACCAAAACTTGCTAGCCGACACCGGCTACCGCAAAGGGTTCAGTTGGAGGGTTGAAATCTCGTCACTTCTTTTGAAAGTCAAAAATGGAGTTTGGTTGCTCCACTCTCTGGTCGAGGCAGAAAGAGGAAAAGGAAGAATGTTGCTAGAATCTTCTTTTGTTTTGAAACCGCTCTCAAAAGTTTGAAAGAATTGATCCTTCGGAATTTGCTATTTCACATGATAGTCACCGAAAGTGTCAAAAAACTGACGGTAACACATAATTTTCCCTGCCGGAAAACTGAGTTCAATACAGGGATTCGGCATTCCCGGTCTTCTATCTTTCCTGCAGGCATGGAAATTGACATGTGTACCAATAGAGGTTTGTTTTCTAAAAATAGTAGATTTCAACAAAATTGCTGGCTGATCCACAACGAGAAGTGCATATGAGGTTAAACTGAAACTAAAATTAATTTTAAAGGATTATATATTTTTTCTGATTTTTATTTTTTAATTTCATTTTGTTTTTTATTATTTTTAATTTTGATTTTTTCTTTTATACTTTTCAGTTTTCCTATTTTTTCTTATATTTATATTTATTATTTTCTTTTCATTTTTTCTTAATGTTTTCATTTCTATAATTCTTTAATTGTTTATATTTTATATTTTATCCTTATAAATACCTTTATTATTTATAATGTTTTGATTCTCGACAGGAAAACGTTATATGTCCGTATAAATGATTACCTTTTTTTGTCCTGACGGGAAAACGTTACACGTTGTCAATATAGTTTCAACGTCTTTTAGCACATCTCAAATTCTTATAAATATTTTATTATTTAATAAATAATTATTTTACTTTTGTGCCCTGACGAGGAATTTTATTTACTTCTTAAATTTTTTATTTATTTTTCTCTTTTCTTTTTTTCTTAATGTTATTTTTTTAATTTAATTTTTTATATTTTATCTATATAATTGTCATTATTATTTATAAACGATAAATAATTATTTTTCTTTTATGTTTCAACGGGACAACATTACATATTGCCTGTAATATTTCATTATCTTTGATCACATATCAAAATTTGTACATATATTTATTGTTTATAAATAATTATTTTACTTTTGATTATTAACGGGAAAACATTACATATAGGTATAAATGTATTTTATTTCTTCTGTTTTTTAATTTTTAATTTATCATTATAAATGTATTTATTATTTTTAAATGACAATCGATTATTTTGCTTTTAAGTCTTGACGGAGAAACATTACATGTTACCGATATAATTTCACTATCTTTGATCACGTATCAAAATTTTACAAATGTCTTTATTTTTAGAAATGGTTATTTTATTCTTGAATCCTTACGGGAAAACATTACATTTCGATATAAATGATTACTTTTCTTTTGCTTCTTGACAGGGAACCATTACATGTTTTTGGTATAATTTTATTGTCTTTGAGCACATATCAAATCTTATAAATATTTTATTATTTATAAATGATTAATTTACTTTTGACTCCCTACGGGGAGTTTTTTTTCACATTTAGATATTTTATTATATTTATGTTTCTTTTTTTTTTCCTTTGTTCTTAATGTTTTTATTTCTTTAGTTTACTAATTTTTTTCATTTTTTAATTTTAATTTTTATATTTTATCTTTTTAAATGTCTTTGTTATTTATAGATAATAAATGAGTATTTTATTTTTAAGTCGCAACAAACATTACATGTTGTCTGTATAATTTCATCGTCTTTGACTACGTATCAAAATTTTATAAATGTTTTTATTGTTTATAAATGATTATTTTATTTTTTGAATTCTAATAGAAAAACATTACATGTTAAAAGTATAATTTTATTGTCTTTTATCACATAACAACTCCATAAATCTCCTTATTATTTATAAATGATTATATTACTCTTGAGTTCTTACGAAAAAATATTACATATTGTTTACTCTCACTTTTTCTATATTTTTTAAATAATTAAAACAATTAATTAGGTTTGTCACAATATATAACTTTGATTTTATAAATAAATCTATTTAAAAATGCATGAAAACACAGTGACCCGTGCGTATGCACGGGTATTTTTCTAGTTGTTACTATAAAAACGAGTAATAATATTAGCTACCACTTTTTTATAAAAAAAAAAAACACTACAGTTTTAATCTTATTTTATAACATTTTATTCTGTTTTATATTTTATCCATAACATGTTGGCCTATAGGGCGCTTCTTTTGTTTATTTAGGCCAACATTTCATGAGCTATATATACGAATATTTTCCATTCACATGATAAATTACAATTGAGAATTTCAACTTTAGAATAATTATACACTACTAATGAATATTTAAAGAATAAATAGCATATAATTTCAAATTCGTTTTTATAATCACAAAAAAGTTTCATATATGCCCACTAATATATTTCAAAGTCGTTTTTATAATCACAAAAAAGTTTCATATATGCCCACTAATATCATACTGTTTGTTTGTTTAGTATATTTTTTAACATGTTTTTATCATTGAGTGAAATTTATGTGGGACTTGTTAAATTATTTGAGTTTCACTCTTTACATTCACTTAAAAGTCACACAGTAACAAACAGTAATTAAAAATTAAATTAAAGAAAACATTTGTTAAATCGATCTCTCTTGGTTAATGTTAGAAGTTACTCCCTCTGTTATCGAATATAAACAAACAAACAAACAAACAAACAAACAAAACTTCACACCCGTTAAAAATAGTAGTTAGTCTCATTTAATTTTCTTAATTAGTCTCACACCCCTTTAGCATCTCCCAAATTGCCCTTCATGAGAAATTATTCCATGAGAATAAAAGAGTTATCGAAAAATAAAATTTGAATTAATTGAAAGATATTTTGGGTAAGACATCATTAAATAGAGTGAAGTTAGTCAAAATTTGTTTATACTATTTGTCCCATGTAGCGACCGAAAAATCCGGAGGGATTTGTTCGAGTTTAAATGGAGCCGCCACCAATAATTTATTTCATAAGAAAAATATTGGAAAAAAAACCTTTTTTTTGAAGAAAATGGTCCTTGAGACCAGATTTGGGTTCGGAAGTCGATTATGTGTAGGGAAGGTATTAGCACCCAACGACATCCTTTCGAAAAAAAGTTACCTCTAATTAATTGTGAAAAATTTATTAACTTCTAAAAAATATTTATTTCCCTTTTATTTAAAAAAAGAAGACAAGGATTTACAATGATGAAATAAAAAAAGGGCTTAATAAAAGTTGTTTATTTTTGCGCTTGACAGGAGTGTGCTCCTGCTCCTACGTATCTCCGGGTGCAGTAGAGAAATCAAAGGCTACGTAGTTCTTGGATAGAAAATGGTTGTGTGTTGGTTGATTTTAATTAATAATTTGACTTAAATTTTTATGATTTGCGTAGTGACTAAACCAAAAGTGGATTTGGCGTAATCACTACTAATATTTTAAGATATTTTATTAAGAATTTGTGATGACCAAACCAAAAGAGAATTTGGAGTAGTCATTGATTTTAAGTTTTTGAAATCGGAAAAGAATTACGTAGTGACCAAACCAAAAGTGGATTTGGCATTGTCACTACTAATATTTTGTTGTATTTTAAAATAAAAGGGGGTGAAATTAGTTGAACAAAATTTAAACAAAAAAAGAAAAAGGGGGGGGTACAGTTGGGCTGAAGCCCAAAATCGAATATAAAGAAATAAACAAAAAGAAGTGGGTTGAAGCCCAATAAAAAAAACAGAATTGAGAAAAATAAAATAAAATAAAATAAAAAAGGTAAAAGAAGCAGAATGTATCGAAACAAAAAGGGGAGGGGCATTTCATTTGGGTCATTTAGAAACCCTAAGAACAAGAAAGGTTGCGCAGCAGCCATGGGAGAAAAGGGGGGAACGATCGCGAACGGGAGAGAGGGAAGAAGGGGGTGCGCCGCGAGCAAGAGGAGGGGAAGCGTGCGAGACAGGGAGCAGGGGAAAAGGGGGGACGGCGACCGGCGCGCGCTAGCCCTTGGCCGCGCGCGGCCGCGATCGAGAAGGAGAGGGGAGGGGCTGGTCGCAAAGGAGAGGGAAAGGGAGAGTGAGAGAGATCGTGGGAGAGGGAGGAAGGGAATCGCGAGAGGGGGAGAAAGGGACTGAGGGGGAGATCGAGAAGGGGGAAGGAGAAGGGAGAGGGAGGCTAAGGGGGAAGAGAGGGAGACTAAGGTAAGTACGGCCGAGGGAGAGGGGAGGCCGCGAGAGGGAGAGGGAGACAGAGGGAGGTACGAGACTGAGAGGGAGGAGGGAGATTCTACCTTCTTCTTCTCTTCTTTCTTCTTCTTCTCTCTGTTTCTTTTTTTTGTTTGTTCTGTTCATGTGTTTTTTTTGCCTCTGTTTTGGTGAATTAGGGCTTCAGTGTGGAGCCTCTAATTCTTTGATTGGTGGTAAAAAAAAACGCCCAAAATTTTTCTTCTCCCCCTCAGTTCTCTGTAATTCTGTGGTATTTATAGGAGCATTTTGATGGTGCAGGGGCTCTAATGAGACAAAGGCTATTGACCCTTGCATTGGCCCTTTGCTGCAGGTATGGTTGGTGATGCAGAGGAGGGCTGGTGGTTCTGAGTGGTGCCTGCAAAGCTGCTTGGTTGGAGAAGAAATGGAAAAAAGCAAAGGAACAAGAAGAAAGCACCTTAGACCCATTCTCAAAATGCTTCTGCCTCTGTTGCTGTTGATTTTGGCAGGATGACATGCGCATCATTGCTTATTTTGTTTCTGTTTGTTTTTTTTATTTCTGTTTTGTTTTGGGCTTGGTTTGTATTTGGGCAATCTTGGACATGTAATGGACTGGACATTGGTTATATTTTGGGCTTGCTTGACTATTTACACCTCCTTTTTTATTGCAATTGGGCTAAAATTAGCCCAAAGGATTAACACAAAAATGAACCCAAAATTTGTTGCTAAGAATAAAGTAAAAATAAAAATAAAAATAAATTACCAGAGGTAGGTGGACAAAATTGGGGTATAACATCCCAATTTATAGGGCCCCTTTGTAGCATTAATTAATTTTTTCCTATACTACCCTTATTAAATTTATACTTGTTTTTGTCACTAAATTAAATGAAGCTAGTATTCCATGTTTTGGGAATATGAATATTGCATATTCTAAACGCACAGCAGCTGCATAATTGAAGAATTTTAGTTTAAAAATTAAAAGTGCATAATGTTAAGGTGTAAAGAGTGAGATGTTGAGTCTCATTAATTGCAATGAGTAATTAATTAAGTGAAGAAAACAAAGAGTATTTTAGGTAAAACAATTAAAATTGTATACAAATTTATTGTTTTTAGTCAGTTCCTTGATGGAAGAGATTTAGTCAAAAGAGCCTTATAATTTGGGACCGAGAGAGTATTTAAAATCACCAAACTTAGATTTTTTGGTTGTTTATATTCAAAAACAAAGAAAGTAACACATGAGAGGAAGAGGAAAACTTATTGACAAAGAATTGTGGAAAAATTTGTCACGAAAAATTAAAGAATTTACCTCTTTCCTACTCGGAACTATGCAAAAAATTACTAACTTACACGCACATGGCAAGTCAAAGTAGGTAAGTCCAAGTTTATGATTTTATCCAATACCATAAAGTATTTACTCCCTCCGTTTTCATATATAATCAAAAATCACTTTTTTGGTTCATTGAATAACTCATGTATTTGGTCTATATTATAGACCAAATACATGAGTTATTCAATAAATAGACCAAATACATGAGTTATTCAATAAATAAAAAAAGTGTTTTTTGCTTATATATAAAAACGGAGTGAGTACCTTAATGACATATCTTTATATAAAGAATCTTTAGATAACATATGCTACTATGAAACTTGAGCCGGAGCCAAAACATTCAGAAATTCTAAGTTCAAACTCACCCATGGTCATAAACAAAGTCTAACAAAATCAGACCCCTCCCCCAATTTAAAAATGAAAAATCCATCTACCCCATCTTAATAACTTATCTTTTGTTGATAAATCCCTTTTTTGATAAATTTTGTTGGGCCCTTTTGTGCTATATGAGAAAAACAAAGTGAGTATTTGGTTTTGCATTGGAAACTTTTAGAATCATGTTTTTTTTTTGGACTAGATTTAGAATCATGAATTTGGTAAATGTTAATTACAACTTGTAATTTTTATCAAAAGCATGATTTTCTGACATGCAACACAAAACAAAAACAAGACCCTCCCCTAATCTAAAAACGAATATTCTATCTACCCCGTATTAATATTTAATATTATTATATTCCAATTTGTGCGGTAGGAGGCTACAATACATCACATTTCACATGCACAAAAGTAACACTGGACCAGTAGTTGGTCATGTGTCACGTTGTTGATGAAATGATCAATGATGTAAGCCTTACTTCAGCAGAGATATTCAAAATGGGGTCACCTTTAATTTGTTGAAGCATTCAATTCAAGGAAGGTACACACCAGGTGGGGTATAGCTATAGTCCAGTCTTCATGGAAAAAGATCCCCACGTTTTGTTTGTTCCCTGTATAGTTGTCAAAGTCTACACTTTCTTGGAGGTAAAGCTTGTTTTTCCAAGATTTGATTTTGCCCTTTCTTGAATGCTTCTTTTCTTCTTTTTTTGTGTGTCAAAGAATGAAGAGACATTTACTTGCCTTGCCTTGACAACAGGATTTGGCTTCGGTTGGATAAGAACTCCAACTCATTGCTGACTAGATATATATAATTAACCTTACATTTAGAAAATCATCATGATTTGTTTTTATTTTTCATTGACAATTGTTCTCTTTAAATTAAATATGAGTCATCCAGGAAATGGGGAACGTGGAGAATAAAACATGCGTACGCGTGTTTCCAGGGCATATATTAGGGAGTACTACACATCCGTTCATGATGGCAGGACTTGTGCGGTTCATAAAACACTTATTTTAAAGAGTTGCGAGTTCGTATCTGAATCTAAAAATACCGGAGTATTAAAACTCTTTTTTTTGGTCGATGTGGTCCAATTCGGCTTCAGAAATTAGTCTCAATAATTACAAGTAGATACCCAGTTTATACAAAAAAATAAAATAAAATATTTTTAAAAAATAATTAACTTATAGGATTTTTTATCGGCTTGTTTCAGTATTTTAAAAACAACCAGAATCTGAAAAAAAATATTAAAATTTACTTATAATGAGAAGCTATTGACAAACAATATGATTTTAATAAATGTTGCAGATGAAAAAAATATTAAAAAGTAATCTTTATAACCACAAATAAACTTTCGAATTACATTAAAATCTTTTAAAAAAATTACTAAATTATTTTACATAAAACTCACTTTTTTAATCTTAACCAAACAATCTCATAGTTTATCAGTCATGTAGGTTGGAGATCAAATTCTAAAGTCATTCTCCTGAAAAGCTTTATCTACTATCCAAAAAGTTAATTTCACATTTACATACGTGGAAATTATTGGTCAAAGAAAAAACAGATAAGATACAAGGCAAAATAGAATCTAAATTAATTTAAGTGACATAAATAATTCAAATAAAAAATATGGAAATAAACATTCTTCTTATATAATTTAATACATACATACATACATACATACATACATACATATGTATATGTATGTATTAAATTATCAAGTAACTTGTTATTCCTTTATGATTTATATGCTCAGTTACCCTTATAGTTATGGGGAGTGTTAAAGGAGCTCAATAAACTGAATTGGCCATCACCAAACTAAATTGACCTACACCATAAAAATAGGTTCTTAAACTGCAATTCTAAAAACTAAATTGGTTTTGATTTCTTAAAAGTTCAGTGGATTGCTATAACAAAACAAACTCATTACCTGAACCGAACTGTATATGGCAATAATTAGGCGTCCAAAGTACTCATGGTTGTATATGACAAAAAAGAGACAAAACTTCTTCCTCTATGGTTATCGTGAAAACCTTATAATATTTAAAACTTATAATATAGGTTAATAGTGATGACCATTTTTAGACCTTCTTCATGTTTGTTAACACAAAAACCTTACAATTATAAAATTAAAATTATAGGTTTTTATATATGATAACCATTTTGAATCTTTTTATGTTAAGTGCAAGGAAAATATTAGCACTCCACGACGTCTGTTCAGAAATGATTACTTATAATTAATTGTGCAAGATTTGTGTTAAACTTTAAAAATATTTACTTCCCCTTCTTTTTAACATAAATTGCCAGTTCAAACTTTAAACAATTATTAATCTATTATGATATCAAATTTGTCATTAAATTTTTTTTCAATCAAATATTTTTAAACATATTGAGAGGTAAGTTTCAAGGGGTAAATTTCAACAATTGAAACTTTGTTAAAAATTAGTTTACTCAATTGGGGAAAGTGGGGACTCACTATTGATTCTCTTTGAAAAAAAGTAGTTTACTAAAAGTCTATAATTGAAATTGGCGATCTTTATTATTTACTCCTTCCGGTCTGAAATATTATAAGCAACAAAGTCTCTGAAATATAAGCAAAAAAGTCAATGTATTTTATCTAAATTGGATCAAATACATAGACTTTTTTACTTATATTTCAGATACTACACACCGGAGTATTTTTTTTTATAATAGCTCTCTTTAGTTTTATTTTTATATTAATTTATTTTTTATTAATTATTAAAGAACTTTGACTTTCGCAACATTACTTTCAAATATTGAATGATAATATAGAAATCTTTACATTTATGATTTACCTCTCCAATACGTAATTTATATAAAATTATTAATGGCGGTCTTTAGTTTTATTTTTTATTTTTCCTCGGGTCACTTCAGGCAGGTTGGTGGTGGTAGCTTTCTGTGCGTATTTCCAGATGCATATATGCAAATATTTTCAATGAAAAAAACAAATAATGGTATGGTCAATTTTGATATGATCACGAACTATTTATCTTATAACTTTTTTTTTTGTTGAAAAAATGTATCTTATAATTTATGCATCTAAAACTTGAGTATATAGTAATAAGAATAATACATTTAAATGTATCGAAGAAAAGAATAATACATTTAAAGCTAGCTCAGGAGAACGGAATTCGTTTAAAATGTTTAATTAAAGAACTTATTATTTTACCTTTGATTCTTTTTCTTTCATTAATTTATATACATCCATGTGTTTGTGTGTGACAATTAAGTGACACCTTAACTTAGCGAGAAGCCACAAATGTTTTTTTTAGCTATTTTATTTTCTCTTCGGATGATACTTTTTGAGTGTTTGATGGTACACAATTTTTATGTTTAGTTTGAGAGACAATTTCTGCATAGCTATTTGCCTATATTTCATTGATTGATTGGCAACAATATATAAATGCATAATAGGTGACACCTTAACTTAACAAGAAGCCACCAAAATTCTTTTAGTTATTTTTAATTTCTCTCGGAAGGATACTTTGTTAAATATTTTATGGAAATAAACTTTTGTGTCTCAGAGACACTTTATGCAATGTTATTTCATTAATTGATTGGCAGCGATGTGTAAAAACGTCATATATAAAGGCAAAGAATCTTTCTTCATGGGCAAGGCTACTTTTTTTTTTATGATAAGGCGAAGCTACTTAATTTGAAGTCAATATCGTTGTGGTATTTGTAGATTGCTTTTGAAAAAGGATTACATGTGTTACAGAACAGATTGAAAGGGAAATGAAAATCTCATTTGTATTAATTAACAGAATTTGTTTATATACAAACTAAACTAGCCAGCTAAAGACAGCTATTAAATAACAAACTAACAAACTGTTTAACAGCTAATCTAACTAATGATCTTGATCAAAGTGATAAATTACATATAAATGAGCTTATACTAACACCCTCAATTTGGACTATGAATATCAGTCATGTGCAGCTTGGAAAGAAGTGAAGCAAAAACAGAAAATGGAAGAGCCTTGGTGTGCAGGTCAGCCAATTGATCCTTAGATGCAATAGGCATGAGGTGAATTGTTCCATTCTGTACTTTGTCCCTAATGAGATGGCAGTCTATTTCGATATGCTTCGTGCGCTCATGAAAAGTTGGATTATGTGCTATCTTGATGGCTGACTGATTATCACAATATAATTGAATTGGTAGAGGGACAGGATGCAGTAAATCAGTAAGTAAGTAAATCAGCCACTGAATTTCAGAAGTAGTAATAGTGAGAGCACGATATTCGGCTTCGGATGACGACCTTGAAACAGTAGGTTGCTTCTTTGATTTCCACGAGATGAGTGCAGAACCAAAAATCTGAGAAAAACCAAGAATGACTTTCTTGTTTGGCAAGCAATCGAATCGCTAAAGGCACGCGGTTTGAAGTCACTAACAGATGAGAAAAATAAACCTTTTCTGGCGACCTTTGATGTATTTGAATATGCATAGCAAAGATCAAGATGAGACTGATTAGGATTGGATATATACTGACTTAATTTGTGGACTGCAAAACACAAATCAGGTCTTGTGTTGGTCAAGTAGATAAGTCTTCCAATTAATCTTCTGTAGCTTGATGGATCAGACAGAGGAGGTCCTGAACTTGCTGAAAGTTTGGAGTTTGGAATCATGGGAACAGTAACGGGGTTTGGAATCATGGGAACAGTAACGGGTTTGCAACCCAACAGCCTTGCATCAGTGAGCAATTCCAAAGCATACTTTCTTTGAGAAAGTACAATGCCAAACCTTGATCTAGCAACTTCCAAGCCCAAAAAAAACTTAAGAGGACCCAAATCTTTTATTTTAAATTGCTGATCCAGAAACTTCTTCACAGAATTGATCTCATCCATGTTATTTCCAGTCAACACAATGTCATCCACATAGTCACACCACCGGGCAGAACGTGGCTCTGATACCATGTTACAGAACAGATTGAAAGGGAAATGAAAATCTCATTTGTATTAATCAACAGAATTTGTTTATATACAAACTAAACTAGCCAGCTAAAGACAGCTATTAAATAACAAACTAACAAACTGTTTAACAGCTAATCTAACTAATGATGCTGACTCAGCAGTAAATTACATATAAATGAGCTTATACTAACAACATGTTCAAATAAATTTATATGAATAATCAGCCCATGAAATGATTCGTAAACAAAAATTAGAGTTTAATTTATGTTTGTACCAGGAATAATTTATATGAATAATCGGTGCAGAAAAATGCTAACAAGTGCCTTTGTGACATTGATTAAGAAATTAAAAGAGGTAAGTTTGTTAGGAAAAATAATGTATTTATTATATTAAAAAGTGTTTAACTTGTATTCTCAAGACAATTTTTTTTTATGGATTACTTAATCAATACTCTTAGGCCATCTCCAATGGAGTACTCGTAAAACGGGTACTTAAAAGGCCCCACACATCCACATCACTCATTTTTATATTTTTAATTTGGGCACCTAATCCCTCCAACCCAACACCTAAAAAAATAAAATTTCTAAATGAGTCCCAGTAATAACTTCATATTATCACATATCAACAAAAGTTTATTAAAAGTGACATGCAGGGCCCACGAAAGAGAATAGAGAAAAGTACTTATAGAAGTACCCAATCCTAATACTACTCTGGCCTCATTTATAAGCAAAAAAGACATTTCCACATTCATTAAAAAATATATGTATTTGGTCCAAAATTTGGACCAGATACATATATTTTTTAATGAATGTGAAAATGTCTTTTTTGCTTATAAATGAGGCCAGAGGGAGTAGGTACTTAAATTTTTTTTCATAATAAAAATACCTCTCTAAATAAGTATTTAAACCTTAGGTATCCAATAAGTATAGTCATCGAAGATGGCCTTAGTCACTCGTTAGGAAGGCCCTATGTAATAATGGCGGCCAATCAAACTAAACACTACACACTGTGGATTCAATAATCGGAAAGTGCTATGTGATAGGCCCTCGAAACCATCACACAGTAACCACTTGCAGCCTTCTGTACACAATGACTTACGGTGATTCGTTTAAGCTCAATATTAGCCAGACTATATTCTTTTTCCTTTTATTTTGAGAGTTGTGTTGTTCTATTTTCATTTTGTACCTGACCTGATAAAACACCAATATAATTTTTAAAGAAATTTCGGAGATATATAACAATGTGAATTTAATAGTGGTAGGCGATGCTAGGAGGGGCCGGATCTACTCCGTAGACATTGGGGGTATTTGTTCTCACAAAAATTTCTATAAACTCAATATTATATATATTTTTATGTAGACATAATTCCACTTTTGGTCTTTCAGGTATCGTGATTGTACAATTTTGGTCTCTCAAGTTTCAATTGTGTGAATTGGATACTCAGAGTATTGCAATTGTGCAATTTTAGTCTATCGGGTTCCAATTGTGCAAATTTAGGCCTCCAGTTATTACAATTGTGTAATTTTGATCCCTTTTGCCGTTCAATTTCTAATAAAAATTGTTGATGTATCACGTGTGGGTATGGTCTAACACATAATTTGGTCTAAGTGGCATGTTAGTTGGCTTAAAAATTAAAAAGCTTTTACAATATTTTCAGTTATAAATTGAATGACAATTAAATGGAGGGACCAAAATCGCACAATTGCGATACCTGGAGGACCCAGTTCGCTCAATTAGAACCTGAGGGACCAAAATTGCACAATCGCAATACCTGAGGGACCCAAAGTGCAATTAAGCCTTTTCTATATAAGTTTTCACAACATATACTTGTTAGTGAAAAAAATTTCCCTATTTCGAATAAGTGGGCAGGCCGAAATAAAAGATGACATTATGAATCCCAACCCTTTATGGCCCATAAGAGAGGACACATGGCAAATGTTTCATTTGAGCCAAAAATATGTTCGAACCACAACCACGAAGGTAAAATGAAAGTGTTTAAGATAAAATAGCTAAGATATCAAATGAGTACCACATACTCCTATATTTCGAGCATTGACATATGTAAAATAATTAACCATAGTTAGAGTTAGTTTGGTTAAGTTAATTGTTAAAGCATTAGTTAGAGTTAGTTAGAGTTGTGAGTTAGTTAGTTACTTTGCTATTGTTGTATAAATACTCATTTTGTTGATCGAATGAATCAGTGATTCAGTTTTACATCTCATAATATGGTATCAGCAGAATAAACTTCTCTCCGCGTTTGCTTCTCTGTTTTGCTCTTCGTTCGCGATCAATCGCAAGTCCTTCAATAGTGTACTGTGCAATTTCTCTTATCATTCTTACAATTTCTTGCAATTTCTATTCAATCATGGCTTTGTCTTCTCCAAACTCACCGACGACGAGTTCCACCATACCGGTGAATGCACCTCCTCCGCCATTAAAACCTAATCAAGATCTCTCGAGCACTTTCTATATACATCCGAATGAAAATCCATCTCTTGTGCTTGTTTCTCCTGTCCTTGTTGGTCAAAATTACCATGGATGGGCCAGATCCATGACTGTTGCTTTAGAAATGAAAAAAAAATCGATTTTTTGGATGGTTCAATTCAAAAACCTAATTCTTCGGATTCAATGTTTCCGTATTGGAAACGATGCAATACTCTTCTAATTTCGTGGCGGAATCACTCAATTACTCCTAAAATTGTTAGCAACATTCTCTACATTGATGATGCATCCACCGTGTGGCAAGAACTCAATAATCGATTCTCTCAAGGTGATTTTGTGTGCATTTCGCAACTCACTTTGCATCTGTCTTCTCTACGACAAGGCGATGCTTCGATAACCACCTATTTCACCAATCTCAAGAAATTTTTTGATGAATTATTCAACTTTAGACCTCTGCCTTCTTGCACATCTCATGCTACGGGTTGCTGCAACATCTATACCACTGTTCGACAATATCGTGACCACGACACTGTCCTATATTTTCTTCAAGGCCTAAACGATAACTTCGCGGCAGTTCGGTCTCAGATCCTCCTTCTGGATCCTCTTCCTCCGCTCACAAAGATGTTTTCCATGATTATACAACAAGAACGAAAATTACAGGTTGGTATCCTGACTACTCCTACTGTGTTGGAGGTTGATACACAATCTACTTCTGCTACCTCTTCTCAAGGTCGAGGAAAGTATTCTACAAAGCCTTCTATAGGCAAGCCTCCACGACATTGTACCAATTGTGGCAAAAACAATCACACAGTAGACAAATGTTTCTTTCTCCATAGATTTCCTCAAGGATATCGTACAAAAAAGACTGTGAACAATGTTGAAACAATTTCATCTTCTGATGAAACAGCTACTTGTGAGTCTAATTCCAATTTTCCAAGTCTGACAAGGGAGCAAATTCAAGGTCTCTTGCCTTTACTTCCTCAATCGGCTCCTATAGCTACTGCTCAGGTTTTCAACCTCACCACCAACCAAATTCCTCAAGTTTCCAACCTTGTTAATGCTCATCACCTCCAAACTGCTAATCAAGGTAAATCCTCTAACCTCTGGATCTTAGATTTAGGGGCTACTGACCACTTTTCTTCTTCCATGGAGTCTTTTTCTTCCTTTAGAGCCATTAAATCCATTCCTATTAAACTTCCAAATGGCCAATTTACAATGGTTTCTTATAGAGGCATTGTTTCATTAACTGCTTCTATTACTCTTTACAATGTTCTTTATACTCCTTTCTTTTCATTCAATATCATTTCGGTTACTAGACTAACCACATATCTTTCTGCTCAACTTTGTTTTCTTTCTAATTCTTGCATAATTCAGGATATGACTACATTGAAGACGACTAGCACTGCTCAAGCTAGGAATGGACTATATCTCATGGATCTCCTTGTTTCCACATCTCCTTAGTCAGCTTTACATTTTACTGCTTCCAATAATATGCAATCCATATTCCCTCATATATCCCTTCATGATGTATGACACTATAGATTAGGTCATCCTTCCACAACTTGCTATTCAAATGTACAAAAACAATACTCTTTAGCTTTACCATCTGTTTCCACTCACTGTGATATATGCCATATTTCTAAGCAAAAGAAATTACCATTTCCTTTGAGTACTTCAATTTCTGATTCTGTTTTTGACATATTACATGTTGACATTTAGGGCCCTTATGCTCATCCCTCTATTGATGGTCATGAATACTTTTTTGACTATTGTTGATGATAAATCTAGATTTACATGGGTTAGATTGATGAATGCTAAATCTGAAACCCGAAATCTTCTTACCATCTTTATTAATTTAGTTGAAAATCAATTTCACAAGAAAGTTAAAATAATTCGGTCTGACAATGGACCTAAATTTTTCATGTCTTCCTTTTATCAGAACAAAGACATTATTCATCAACTTTCATGTGTTGAAACCCCTCAACAAAATGGAGTGGTTGAAAGAAAACATCAACACATTTTGAATATAGCTTGTGGACTTTTATTTCAATCACACTTACCTATTTGTTTTTGGTCCTATGCTGTACTTCTTGCTGTCCACATTCTTAATTTCCTTCCTTCACCAAAATTACATAATCATTCTCCTTATTTCTTATTACACAATAAGACCCCTATCTATCACATCTTAGAACTTTTGGCTCCCTATGCTATGCTTCCACACTCTCTGCTCACAGGACTAAATTTCAGTCTAGAGCCCGAAAATGCATTCACATAGGCCATAGGGAAGGTATTAAAGGATATGTTTTGTTTGATCTTCATACCAAATAAGTTTTTCTGTCAAGACATGTAGTCTTTTATGAAAACATCTTTCCTTATCATTTAGTCCTTCCTTCTAATTCCTCTAGTTTAGCTATTCCTCTTACCACTCCATCTAATTTCTCAGAATTATTTTTTGAATCCCCCCTTACCTACCACTTCCCCCGCTACTCCTAATTTTGCTTCAAATTGTGCACCTGCACCACCATTACCTGTTGCTGCAACACCTTCAAATTCGATTTCAATACCAGATTCTGCATCACCATTACCCGCTGCTGCAGATTCTGTTTCAGTGATAGAACCCCTTTCTGCAGAGTCTGCCTCTGCCATACCTGCCCCAACCAGATGTTCAACAAGACCTAAAAACCCTCCAAATTACTTAAGGGATTATCATTGTAATATAGTTCAACTTAAAGCTTCAGAGGCCAATCAGTCATCAGGTAATCAACATTCTTTATCTCATTCTTTTTCCCTTTCACAATTATCTTCTGCTCATAAATCATATGTTATGAATCTTTCTTCCTATCCTGAACCTCGCACCTATAACCAAGCTGTAAAGCATGATTGTTGGAAGTTGGCCATGGATCAAGAAATTGCAGCTCTTGAGCAGAACCGCGCTTGGATTTTGACTGAGTTACCTCAAGGAAAACAGGCCATTGGTTGCAAATGAGTCTATAAAATCAAGCACAAGGCAAATGGTAGCATTGAACGTTATAAGGCAAGGCTTGTAGCAAAGGGGTACACTCAACAAGAGGGTGTAGACTACTTTGAAACATTCTCTCCAGTTGTCAATATGACAACCGTGCGATTATTTTTGGCCTTAGCTGCAGCCAAACAGTGGCATTTGCATCAATTGGATGTAAATAATGCATTTCTTAATGGTGATCTTGATGAAGAAGTCTTTATGCAAGTTCCCCCTGGTTTTCAATCTCCTACACCTAATACTGTTTGCAAACTATTGTTGTCACTTTATGGTTTAAAGCAAGCCAGCCGAAATTGGAACCATAAGCTCACTTGTTCTCTTCTTGCCATGGGCTATGTGCAGTCCATTTCTGATTATTCACTGTTTGTTAAAGCTGCCAATTCTCATCTAATCATCCTATTGGTGTACATAGATGATATAGTATTAACAGGGGATGACATTGAAGAAATCAACAAAGTAAAATCTGTTCTTGATTCCAAGTTTAGAATCAAGGACCTTGGTCCTCTCAAATTCTTCCTTGGTTTGGAAGTGGCTAGATCTAAAGATGGAATTTCTCTCAATCAAAGAAAGTATGCTCTTAAATTGATTGATGACATGGGTCTTCTTGGATGCAAATCGGCCTCCACTCCAATGTTACCTAATCTCAGCCCATGCAGTCTCACTTCGCATTACCAAAAAAAAAAATAACATTACCAAAAAAATACTCCTATACTTCGAGCAAGTATTTGATACAGTTTCAAAGCAATGGTTTGTGGAAATGACTAAGTATATAAGCCAACATAAGCTAGATCGAGCGCGATGCACCATAAAGACTTTTAAATCGAAAGGACCATATAAACACATTAGGGTGCTCCATACGAAATCATTTCATGAATCAGCATCAAAGACCAATGTAATTAGTTTAAAGTATCACCCAAATCGAAGCCGTGTGGTCCAACACAATAGTTAATACACTCTTTCATATTGGTTGAAACTCAGATGGCTCTCACTAAATTTATGTGGGACTCACATAATTTTTTGAGACCTATTTGAATTTCAACTAATAGAAAAAAAGATAGTGTTAGAAAGTGTGTTGGGCAGTGGAGCTAAAAAAATGAAATTGATGACGGCAAACTGAAAAACGTGATTAAAAAAAAAACCGAAGAAAAGAGAAAAAGAGATATGATCACGTACTCAAAATATTTGGAGATATTGATACATAACCAGATTTAATATTAATAATTTGCATGATTGGAAGAAAAAAAACAAGATTTTCGGTCACTCAAGTGATTACATAAGGTAATCGCGCGAGTGATTTAGATTTTAGATAATTAAGTACCGTTGAATAATAGAGAAATCCTTGAATTTCGAAGTGATGGTTAGACATATCTTTTCAAGTCATTTTTACAACGACCCATGGTTAGTTGTTTGACTGTTTCCACGTACAATAGGTAAGAATATATAAAATGTGGTTTTTTTTTTTAATGTTCAATCGGAATGCCTCAAATAAAAGTGATTGAGCGAATCACGAATGATTGACGTTTCTGAAATTGATTATTTACTTCTCCCAGTCTTGTTGTTTTTGTTAGTAATATGCATCTACTTCAGGACTTGAAAGTTGAAATAGTGAACTGATCTTACTTCAATATTTACTATTTTTATGCTAATAATTTAATCTCCTAAGTTTTTTGAGGCAATTTGATCGCTTAATTACTCAAAGCGATATTAGAGATGAATCCGGAATCTTCTTGGAAGTCAAATCTGGGTGGTGTGAGCCATACTTGCAGGTAAATGAGGGGGAAGGTTGTTGCTTTCCAAACGGCGTTACAGTGGACGAAGGATATTGGGTTGGACTTTATTATTTTTTAGACAGATGCTAAGGGAGTGGTAGATGATATTACTGGCAACCGTGAAGATGTCTCTGAGTATGGGTATCTTATTTTTGCATGTCGTTTACATTTTGTTGAGCATCCAAATTGTTCAATCAATTTTGTGATGCAACAATCTAATGCAGTTGCTCATGATTTAGCTAGGACGGCTGTAATTTATCCTTGTGGCCAGGTTATTGATTATATTCCTGATTGTATTACTTCTTCCATTATGAATGAAATGACATGATTTTGTTTTCGTCAAAAAAAAAGAAGTGATCATTCTTTGCATACAGAGATTACATTAGTGTTATTTTTCATTATTCATAAAATTAATGTCGAATTTTTATGATAGAGGGATATGTAATTTTTTTATTAAATTTTTTGAATTAATATAAAGTTTTTTCAGAAGAATAATTAATGTCATTCTCATTGCTTTCATCAAAAAAATGTCATTCCCAATTTCTCAAAAATTGAATTGATGCGATTTATGTTATTTTGGACGAAATCAATCTTGACTCGATTTTTGAATTTCAAATCAATCAACCATTTTTAAACTATGATTAAGTGAGTGAATTTTGTAAAAGTAAATTAATAGATCAAACCTATTATATCATAATAGGCTACGATTAAAATTTGGATTTAAAATTTCACCAAATTTCAGACAGCGTTTTGCATCTTATTAACTAATTGGACTGTTTTTTGGACCCCAAATATTATCAAAAAATTCTTAAAATTTATATTTTGGATCATTTAGTCGTCTATAACTTTGTCCTAATTTTTTTAAAAAAATAAAAAAAACTAATTCATGAAAATAAGGTTTTTCTTAATTAAAATATAAATTTTTTTAAAAAATAAATTAAAAAGGGGTGGGTCGTGATTGTGGTTCACGACTTATATAAAAAAAAGGAAAAACATAAGTTGTGGTTGGCAACGACGACTCATTTAAAAAAAAAGTAAGTCGAGACTGTTAGTCTTGACTTGCCCAAATAGGTAATTTTTTTTTTGAACTACACCAAATACATAATTTATTGGTCAAAATACACTTTGAAGTAAATTTCCCGTGATAAATTAGAAGGAATGGTAAACTAGGTGAGTCAATGAGGGAAAAATGCCAGAGATCGTGGTGCTGGGAAATCATTATTTAAGAGTAGGCCAAGGATTCTCTGAAGGTAATTAAATTCATTTATTTTGTATACTATGTGTGTGAATATTCATTTATAGATTCTTCTCAGTTCTCTCCTGCACTTTTGGATGTCAACGAAATGACGTGGTATATCCTTGTTACCTGGCATATTCTCGGTTTATACCGCGAGACATGTAATACTGGAAATACAATTTTATTTTATTTTTTTGACGGGAGAAACACAATTTTATTTGTTTATTTTAGCATGCATTATGCAACATATGTGAATATTATTAAAATTGCACATTTCGCGGAAATAAAAAATAATGATAACTGTTTAAAGTTTAAACTCATACAAGGACGTACCAGGATCTGTTAAAATCACATTGTTACACGCAGTTTTTTAACTCAGTCGTTGGATCTTTATTGGATGGCTTAGATTACAACTTCACCAAACCATTATGTTGTGATATAGGCCTATCAGACAGTTTTTTGGTCTGCAAACAGAGTGATAAGCACTACCCGTAAACTCACACACAAAGTGCGGATCCCCGGCTCGAACCCGGGCAACCACAAAAAATGTCTAACGTCAGTTTACGCTAGTTGTGCTAGGCCTAACGGACGGCCGATCGGACAGTTGAGCTTAAAACTGTGTGTCGCAATAACTGCACCAAATCTGTTTCCTACATGGACATCCAATGTTTTTTAAGCAAAGGGACGTCCCATGTTCTAAGTATATGTGTTTTGTATTTTACAGTGAACATTACTTTTTTTATGAATTTTTTACTGAATTTTTAAATAATTTTTAACTAACCCAAACACAGGGAACTAATTACAAATTATTTAAAAGTTTAGGGATCTATTTAAAAAATATTTAAAAACTCAGGGGCTCAAGCACAAATTATTGACAGATTCACAGACTCGACTACAAAATTTTTCGTTCAAAACCCTATTTAGAAATTACTAAATAATTGAGAGACCTACAAAGTAATTAAATATTTTTATAATAAAAATTTTAAATTGAGTGAATGACGCCCCGATTCAAGATAGGAAAAATATCTGGTTTAATTCATTTATAAATATTGGTTTAATTATAAATCACCAATATTTTACAATTCAATCCATTCTCTAATTTTCGTGTAAAAATTAATAATGATATTTTTTTAATAAAGAAAGGAGTAATATTAATTGACCAGCCGAGGTGAAGACACACCCTTAACATCATCCATTAAGTACAAATTGAGGAAAAGACAGACAACATCAAAGAAAAACCCATCATAAGGAGTCAAATGACCCTTATTTGTTAATAAATCCACACATTTATTTGCTTCACGATAGATATGGACCACAAATGTTCTCCAATTTAGAAGATGGAGAAGAGAGATGACCTCCTGAAGAAGAGATTGGAGAAAATAGATGTGAGTAGACCCTGAGAGCACTATATCAACAATGACCTTAGAGCCCAACTCAAATATCACCCACTGAAGAGACAAATATTGGGCCAACTTGATGGCTAGACGAAGGGCCCACAGCTTTGCCCAAACAACATTAGCCGACCCCACTTTACTATAAAAACCTTTGAGAAACTGACCACTAGCATCTCTAGCAATACCTCCAAAAGCTAGGCTATTAGAATCGCCCAAATGCGAACCATCTACATTAATCTTCACACAACCATTATGAGGAGGCTGCCAAACCACTTCAATAATTTGCTTATGCATGTTAGCACCGTTGGCCGAAGCCCTATTTTGTTGCACAATGAAATTTGTCATGTTTAGAATCTGGAAATGAAGAGACCTCTCCATATGTGACATTCTAGAAAGCATCCTTCCAAAGATCATTGACAGCTACTCCAAAAAAGATAGACCAATTTTGATGATTCATACCAATATCATTGACAGTGAAATTCTAATCAATCCATCTATAGAAACCGACACTAAAAAACTTACTATATTTCTCTGGGTCAATAATACTAGTTATCTTTACATCATCACAATCTCTAAGCATATGCATAAGAGATTCGGGACAAATTCAGGACAATTTTGACACTTGGGACACATGTCGTCTGCTGTCATACCACAATGTTGTCGCTTTTCATTAGTCATAAGTTTGGGATGAACTAAGTTCCCAAGAAAAGCTTTAGTTCTACACAGCCCAGGCTAGCTCCAAACCTTTTTAAAAAGAGGATCATAACTCACATGGTCAGAATGAGAAAATATTTTATAATTAATAATCATAGTTGATTAATGAATATAAACATTTTATAATTTATTTTATGGTTATATGATTTATGTAATTAAAATAAGAAAATATTGTTAAACACTAATAATAAAAGCATAAAAACATTGAATAAATTAAATCACTCATAAAATATTAAATTTACATCCGTCGGGAACATAAAGCGAACAATTACTATTATCATTAATTTGAAACAACAAACTATAAATATTTTTTGAGTTTTTCTAACGTGTGCAACTTTTATACACGATAAGAATTATTAATTGATCACTTTTTTTCTTATTAATTATTTACTTTCCTTTTTATTTTATATATTCACATTTATGTAATCTCTCTCCACTCACAAAATAGGAAACCAAATAATTAATAAGGAAAAAAGAGAACAATTAATAATCCTTATCGTGTGCAAGGTTGCACATGTTAAAAAAATTCATTTTTTTTGCAATGATAATAACGAGATATAAAAATAAAAAATACAACTTCATGTAAAATATTCAAATTCCTTACTGCTAATTCAAATCCAGCAAGTTAATCTGAAATGGCAGAATAATATTCTTCATACTAATTCCTTATTTAAGCGTGGAATCTCATGTTCAAATTTAGAAATATGATTATTCAATAAAAAAAAATTAGAAATATGATAAAAATCCTTTCAATCAGTTTTTTTCCATCAAATGTGTAGCTTTAAAACACGCCTTCAGAGTAAAAAAATACTAAAGGGCAAAGACGATGTAGTACATTATTGTCGTGATGCACACCCTAACCCTAGAAGTGCTTTCTCAAAAGTCAATTTCTTTCCTCACTATTTGTTTTATTTTTATATTTTTTAGTTACATTCCTCACTATTTGTTTTAGAATACGAGGGGGAAAAAAAAATCCAAGTTGAAATGTTGCTATCTAGGCACATAGAATTATTTCCGATATCCACCCACCTACCCAATAAATTAATTACCATTAAATATCCCATAAATAAATATAAATACACATGCTAGCTGCAGTTCTCGCTCCCATAAATATATATATACACACACACAGAAGAAGAGACGGAGAGTCATACCCGGGGGGGGGGGGGGAAGGAAAGATAAGGCGAAACGGTGTCGTGTTGCCTACGTGGACGGTGCCGGTAACCACCTCCCGCTGCAACCGTCTATTCCCGGTAACCCTTTTCCACGGAATCAAATTGTCACAAAAAAAAAAAAAAAAAGAAATGGGTAGGACGGTACGGTCCATTGGTTGCACACTCTCTCTCAAGTATTCGCTTTCTACCGTTCGTCTTCTGCTATAAATACCAGCTCTCAAGCTAGTGGTCATTTTTTCCCTTCTCCCACTCTCTTCTCCGCTATTCTCTTTGCCTACCATTTTCCGGCGAAATCGCCGGCCAACCACCGTCGTTACGCCGGACAATCTCCCTCCGTATCACCGTCCCCCTCATCCTTCAGGTTCTCTCCGCTCTCCTCGCTCCACCTCTCGGTATCACTCACTTCCTCTCGTCTTCTCAGATCTGTCTTTTTTTCTATGTATCTATGAATTGGCGCTCATTCCTACGTCGCAGATTCCTAATTTCACTTTATTATGTTTGCTAGCCGTTTTTTTGTTGTTTATTCGCATGATAATGGCGATTCTTCGATTTTTTTTTCCTCCATGGATCTTGATCTGTTACATGTTTTCCTTTAATGCGCCATTTGTTGTTTGTATTCGGTTTTTCAAATTTGTTGATACAATTGACACGAGTTGAAGGTGGTGTTGTTTTTGTTTTGCCACACATGAATGTACTGATAGATATTGTATGGTTTTACTTTCCACTTTTCTTCCTATTTGTAGAGCTTAATCATTGATAAGGATAGCGTGTCGAATAGTTTTAATGATTCTTATCATTTTGATCGTGACTCGTGACTGTGAGTGTATTTTACGTTTCCGGTGCCGTCATTGGTTTTATGCTTTTTTTTCTTTTTCTTTTTTCCATATCTGGTCTTAACTATTTTGGTTGTTAGTATAATGTTTGTTTCAGATTTGCATTTGACCGTGGAGTGTATTGTTTTTTTCTGGCTGTAGATAATATCTATTTCTGATATAGTCATTTAGTTATTGGAAAAGTGGAGAAAATGGACGGGCCTATGGGAATGAGAAAAATCAGCTCTCACTGCTCTATTTCTGAGATGGACGATTTTGATCTCTCTCGCCTGCTTGATAAGCCAAGGTTAAACATAGAGAGACAAAGATCATTTGATGAGAGGTCACTTAGTGAACTGTCAATTGGTTTTGCAAGGGCAGGCTTGGATAACTATGACAATTACTCCCCTGGAGGAAGATCTGGTTTTAACACACCTGCTTCATCTGCTCGGAACTCATTCGAGCCTCACCCCATGGTTGCCGATGCCTGGGAATCCCTCCGAAAGTCTCTAGTCCACTTCAGAGGCCAACCGGTTGGCACAATTGCAGCGGTTGATCATCAAGCAGAGGAAGTTCTAAACTATGATCAGGTGAATTCCCCAATCAGTTCTGAAATGTCATATTCTGGTTTTGTGGTGTGTAAAAAAATTCCAAAACATGTCGGCCTTTGAACCTTAATTGTCTAATCAAGCTCCGATGATTTAAGCTGTCCTGAATATGATTCTTTATCACTTTAGTTTGAATATGATTTTACTCCAAATACTTGAATTGAAAATGAGTTATAGCGTGTGTATGATGTACATTTATCACTGCAACTTTTTTATTATAGACAAGTTTTCAAAGGCCATTTGAACCCGAAAGATCATACAAATCAAGGGTTACACAAAATTCTACAAGACATGTGATCTATGGTAACTTAATTGAGACATGAAAAGTATGTTCAGACTTTAGTATTTACCAAGAAGTTTGGACATAATGAATCTAATAGCACTACGACAAACATGAACAGGTGCTCTGATATATATCTGATATTTTGACTGAACTTTTATCACTGCAACTTTTTTATTATAGACAAGTTTTCAAAGGCCATTTGAACCTGAAAGATCATACAAATCAAGGGTTACGCAAAATTCTACAAGACATATGATCTATGGCAACTTAATTGAGACATGAAAAGTATGTTCAGACTTTAGTATTTACCAAGAAGTTTGGACATAATGAATCTAATAGCACTACGACAAACATGAACTGGTGCTCTGATATATATCTGATATTTTGACTGAGCTTTTAAGTTGAAAATATGCCGAAAATCCCTTCATTCCTGAGGATTAACAGAAATGAATATTGTATTTGTATTTGTTGGATGTTTGATTCGCAGAGAAATCTTTCCGTTGACAAACAACCTAGCTCCCTTAACATTTTGGAAATAACAATTTTAGATGAATGTTGGTGAAAAATCTAGCGCAGCAATGAACAAAACTGACAAGAGAAAACTCAAACAGGATAAATGAGCACAACCATAATTGTAAAAATTCAGTAAAAGATAGTATTAAATGCCAACAGTTTTTGGTGCCTTTAGTTCTCAGTAGTTATAATTTCCTGGAAGTGTTAACTTTTCTTTCTTGCACTTGGACTTATAGTTACTTTTGATGTGCACTGTGTATCTTGTTAAACTTGCATAATAGATTGTGTCTACCAGTGAATAATTGTTGATTACGAGAAGAAACTCTGGGGTTTTGTGTTAGTGGTGGCCTCCACAGACCCCAAAGAACAATGAACTTAATCTTTCTACTTTCACACACAGATGGAGGACATCTAAGAATGAGTATGATATTTATTGATACAATTTTCCTTTTTAGGTATTTGTTCGAGATTTTGTGCCAAGTGCTCTAGCCTTTTTGATGAATGGTGAACCGGATATAGTTAGGAACTTCTTATTGAAGACACTGCATCTTCAGGGGTGGGAAAAAAGAGTAGATCGATTTAAGCTTGGTGAAGGCGTGATGCCAGCTAGTTTCAAAGTCCTTCATGATCCCGTTAGGAAAACAGATACTCTTATTGCAGATTTTGGCGAAAGTGCAATTGGAAGAGTTGCTCCTGTTGACTCTGGATTCTGGTGGATCATTTTGCTTCGAGCATACACAAAATCTACAGGGGATTTAACTCTGGCTGAATCTGCAGACTGTCAAAAGGGAATGAAACTTATATTGACTCTATGCTTGTCAGAGGGGTTTGACACATTCCCAACTCTGCTTTGTGCTGATGGATGCTCCATGATTGATCGAAGAATGGTAAGGAACAGTTTGCAGTTGTTTCTTAGTGTGTAATATGGTTAATATTGCTAATGTTATCTGGTTATTAGAATAGTGTTTGTTGCATTCGATTTTTTATAATAACATTGGGCATTTAATGGTTCAATGTTTCAAAATGCAATTAGTGTTGTTACAAGTCTTGCTCTTATTCCACTATGTCAAATTTATCAAATGATGTGGCAATGCATTATTATTGAATGATACAAGAAAACTTTTCTACACACATAAAATTTATAACTCTTTAATATTTAGTTTCTAGTCCTTGGAGTTAAGCTTCTGCTCATATATTTGGGTGATTTTGAAGAACGTGCATATTTTATTAATTGCTTCCTTTTTTCCTGCAGGGTGTTTATGGTTATCCTATAGAGATTCAAGCACTTTTCTTCATGGCATTGAGATGTGCTTTGTCAATGCTCAAGCAGGATAATGCCGAAGGAAAGGAATGTGTAGAGCGTATTGTGAAGCGTTTGCATGCACTAAGTTTTCACATGAGAAGTTACTTTTGGCTTGACTTCCAACAACTAAATGATATTTATCGGTATAAGACTGAGGAGTACTCACATACTGCAGTAAATAAGTTTAATGTTATTCCTGATTCAATTCCAGAATGGGTATTTGACTTTATGCCTACACGTGGTGGCTACTTCATTGGAAATGTCAGTCCGGCCCGAATGGATTTTCGTTGGTTTGCTTTAGGCAATTGTGTTGCAATTCTATCTTCTTTAGCAACTCCAGAGCAGTCAATGGCTATCATGGATCTTATTGAAGCTCGTTGGGATGAGTTGGTAGGAGAAATGCCCCTAAAAATTTCTTACCCTGCAATAGAAAGTCATGAGTGGCGAATTGTTACTGGTTGTGATCCCAAAAATACCAGATGGAGTTACCATAATGGAGGATCTTGGCCAGGTTTTTCCTTTCTCTGATCATGCTTAATTTTTCAAACTTCAAAGTGCATTTAGCTTGGGGTTTTGTCTGGATAGCTTCTGCGTTGTGAAATTTAAATCTAGTTTATTGTGGGAAATGATACCAAAACCAAAGTGAAATTCCGTACTAATTGATAGTGCATGCTATACCTTTGATGCTGACCTGAGTTTAGGCCTTAACTTTTTCTTTTCTTCTCATCCTTTCTGTGGATAACCCGATTTACATTCTGGTTATTGATGTTTGTTTGATAGAAATCATTTGCTAGATACTTCCAACTAGGTCAGTCTTATCTTTCTCTTCCAACAGTCTACACATAATTATTATGTTAGTTTTAAAGAAAATTACTTGTCCTCACTTGATCGGATTTATTTAATACACAATTCATTTCAAAATTGTCTTTATAGAAAATGTTTCTTTGTGAAATTTTGTATTAATATAATATACTTTTATTCTTTTTAAAAAAAAATTATGTATATTTCCATTTGAACTTTTTTTGGGTGGTGATTGGGGTGTCGAGCAGGGTTACTGTTCCTTCTCGAGACATGGGTATTTGGATCGTCCTCTAACATCTTGATATCACATGAAGTTTTGAAACACTGCCCTATTCGCCCAAGTCTGTTTTATCTTTTGTCCAGGTGACTTTAGTAGCTATGCTTCTGACAACAGCTCTTACATGTCAGATCATCACCATTTTTTGCATAACTCTACAAGGTGTGCTTACGCATCAGCTTAACCTTTTCTACAAGGTGCTTCTGGTGGATTTCAAAAAACGCCTATATTGAGCTCGGATTGCACATAAGTCACACCATGTGTTTGTGTATCTGTCATATTTTATTTTTGCCAATAGTATGTCTTTTTCATGAAATAGAACAATGCACCATGTTTGAATATTAGTAAAGTTTCAAATGAGCTTATTTTTAATGTGAAGCAACCGTGAAAATGGTACAAACCGTTGTTATTACTTATGAGTATTTTTTCCCCCCCAATGTATAATGGTCTGAACTGTGTACCAGAATCATTGTTGACAGTTCTCACAATATGTTAATAAGATTAAAAAACATACATATTTTTGATGGCCCTATTTCTTTGACTTTTCATTTCACTTTCTTTCTTGCTCTTGAGTGCAGTGCTCCTGTGGCTAGTAACAGCTGCTTGCATCAAGACAGGGCGACCACAAATAGCAAGGCGTGCAATTGAACTTGCTGAGTCTCGTTTACTGAAGGATGGGTGGCCTGAATATTATGATGGTAAACTTGGGAGATATGTTGGAAAACAGGCAAGAAAATACCAAACATGGTCAATTGCAGGTTATCTGGTGGCCAAGATGATGCTGGAGGACCCCTCACACTTGGGGATGATATCCCTTGAAGAAGACAAGCAGATGAAACCAGTGATTAAAAGATCATCTTCTTGGACTTGCTAAAAAATTCTGGCGATAGATAAATAGTACAAAAATGAAAGAGAATAGAGAAACTTAGAAGGTGAGAGATATTGTTGTTTCAATACACGGCAGTATTCTTTGTGATTCCCTTCCTCGTAGGCCTGATTGGAAGTTTGGCCTGTGTAAAATAGCTGCTGCTGAGACTGGCATCTTGCTTTTCCCAAATAATTAAGACACTTCAGTTCATTCATGTTTGATAAGTTCCATGTCACTGTCCCGCTTGTTGCCTGGGATTATAAGTAAGATAAGAAAAAGTATCATTCTTCATTAAATTAAAGTGTTTCCGGACAATTATCAATAAGGCTTCTTTTAAAAAGGGCCGAGAACCGAAAGCTTTGGCTTCCTTTACGTATTGAACTCTGGTCTACCGTTCACATTGCAAAGAAATATGGTAAAGTGTGAATTTTTATTTATTTTTTACTATTTTTCATAATTGCAATTTCTTTCACGATGAATTTGTTCACTTTCATATCCCATGAATGCTATTTCGAACTGCAGTAGTCACACTCTGATGTCCATGTTGTTTATATTATCCTTTTACTTTCTGAGGCCAATTTTCTTTTGGTGTCATTTTATCAAGTGAGTCTAGTGCTACATAAGTAGACAACAGTTCTTTGTGGTTTATTGATTTGATAGATAAATATGCTTCCTTTTTTTTCCAGTTTAATTTTGTGGCGCTATTTGTTTTTAGGTGACTGCACTGCAAATCATTATTTTAAGGGTATTAAGCTTTTAAAATTTATAATGTACTGAATATAATGATTTTCAATAACTTTTGAAGTCTTAAATATTTTTACTAGTTTTTTTTTTGCGACTACAATTTTTTTTAACTGGTACCCTATAAAAATACCCTTATAAATTTGTATTAGTCAAAAAACTCGGTCAAAGTGATATGGCCCAGTATTTGCAAATAGTATGTAGACCCGTACCATGCATGGGGTACGTTTTAAATCATTACATAAGTTAGTCGTTTGATTAATTTGTATCAATAATGGAATGTAATAAATAATATACTATGTTTCTAAATATTAATAATAATATAATATAACATCACTAATCAATGTTATGTGTAAATAATACTAGTAGTAAATTATATTCCAGAGCATTGTTTAGAAACAATCAATAAATTACATATTAAGTGTTAGCTACAGGGGGCATGGCGTCGAACTGATTATTATAATATTGGAAGGTATGCCTCAACACAACAAATTACGTCGATAACTGGCTATTATTTAAATATTTTATAATTTTCTTAGGTTGTCCGTGTGTGTATGATGCGGTATCGTCATGCATGAGTACACAAACATGTGCCATGCAATGGAATTAAAATATGAGAATATTTTTATAAAATTAATGTTAAAATATTAATTTTTTTTAACCAAAGAAAATTCCATTGTTACGGAAAATATGTAAAATAATTTAAAATCTATTTGAATGATTTAAATCTTTCAAATAGTCATTTATAAATCTTATAATTTAAAAAGTATATTTTTTTTGTATTTTGAACTTTTAATTAAATAATAAATATATATTATTTTAAATTAAATCAATCATAATGATGTATATCAATTACGCAATTTGTTTTTGATAATAACATAATTATTTTGTAATATTTGTTCAATATATATGATTTATTTTATATATATATATATATCCGCAAAAATTAATTACTTATAAATAATATGTGTCAAAAAGCATTGTTGTTTTAATAAGTCAAGCATATTTCTAATTTATATTTAATTCAATTACAATCATGTAAACCTATTATTAAAATTGATTTAGGTAAATATACTTAATTTTTGTCAATATTTTATATATGATGTTTTCAATAAACAAATAATAATTAAGTGTTTATTATTTACTTATTAAGAAAGTTAGTTAAGTTTATTTGGGTAATGTTTAGCCAAGTTTTTTTTTTACTTATCTTCTCCTTAAAAGTAGAAGCCGGGACAAACAGTTTTTAAAAAAAACTCTTGTAGAAAAAATGAACTTATTTATCAAGAAGAAAAAAATGAGAATAAGGAGCTTTAATAAAAACTACTCGGAGCAGCTTTGGAATAACTTATTTGGAGTTTTTTCACAAAACACCTTGCTTCAAACCTGACTCTTGTCAAAATCTCCGTTCTATTTTTTATTTTATTTTTTTTCCGGTTTTCTCGTGTATAGAGCGCATGGATCATAAAAGGCCACTTTTTTTCTTTTTGGTAGTCAGTACCATTTTATTTGGTCCTCTCAGTTTCCTGTCATCATCGAGATTTCACCCAAAAAAGGAAATGGATTGAGAGCTATTTTTTTATTAAATAGCTCGTGTTTTTTTGAAAGAAATTAAATAGTTTGTGTTAAATTACTTATTATATATTGATAAAAAAATTACTTATTATATTGTTTGTTAATAAAAAATATTTAAACTATAAAAAAACATCTGACATCATCCGTTTTTATTTCTTTTGTTTTCAACAAATCCATTTTTTATTTCTTAGACTACCTATGTTTTTTTTTACGCAGACTACCTTATGTTAAGAAAAACATAAAAGGGAAAAAAATAAGAAAACTAAATCTAATATTGGGGAATTTTTTTTACCGTTTTATATCAAATGATAGGCCTAATTTGAATTAATTCTAACCTATGAGATACATTTTAGAATTTTATAAAATGTTTTGTCACTTTTTTTTTGGTACATAATGTTTTGTCACTTTAATTATTTGTGAATTTTTATTTGTATAGTAAAAATGTATTTATCTTTTATTAATGGATTAATAAAAAAAATCAAAATATTACATTAATATATAGTTTACAGTAGATATTTCTAAGATCAAGTACTTTTATGAAAACAACTTTAGCTTTCTGATTTTAAGCTTTGACTTTAAAGTAGTTTTTAAGCTCAAAAAAAAAGTTGGGCCAAATGCACCTTTAATTTTTTTGGTGTAATAAAAAAACTAATCACATTCTCCAAACTACCATTTATTTTCATTTAATTTTCTATGAGAACTTATGTCCTGATAATATTAAATGAAGGTTATTTTTTGAATGATAACATTAAATTGGGTGAAATTAGTTAAAATTTGCTTATATTTTGGACTATAAAATATGACTATTTTTTTGTTTATAATTGAGTACTGGGGAGGTATATTGGGCAGTTATATTCCCACCTCACATTTTAATTTTCCCATCTCCATTTCCCATGTAAAAAGTCATAATACACATTTTCCCAACATTCACTCTCTCTCACCCAATGTTTTGAAAATCGAAATGGTGAGACTTTCGGGTCATGGTTCAATTGGTTCATTCGGTTGAACTCGCGGTTAGGGCTGGACAAAATTTCATTACCGTCCGAACCCGGACTATCCATTTGCTGTTATGTTGGCACGAGCGGTTTACTTTGGAAATACGGGTGAGCAAGTTTAAGAAAACAAGTTAGAACGAGTGTTTTTGGTCGGATTCGGATTAACATAATTGAATCCACCGAAATCCGAAACCGACCGAAGAGGTTTCGTGTGTGACAGGATAAGATGGGCCTCTTGTCCCTGACACGGAGATATCACGTAACAGTACTATAATAGTTGCTTACCTTGATATGTATATAATATAATATTAATATATAACATAATTAAATAATAGTCATTTCTCGATTTGGTAACATAATAATAACAATAGTCATTTCTTTGTCAGGAAGTAAAGCTTTTGTGTAACAAAAAATACACGTCTTGTGCAAAATTTAATTAAAATGACGTTTACTTATATTATTTTAATTGGAATTGAAGATACTAGATGGGCCTCAATGTGAACGCAATTGAGAGAGGAAGGGAGCCTCATACATCAATGGTGAAAGTGGACGAGTAATGATCTCTGTCAACCGCCTTCATCTCCATCAACCGCCGTAGTGTCTTCGTCAACAGTTGGAGAACCAAGGTCGTGAACCACCCTAACCCAACAGCGGCAACACCACCTCACCACCTCCATCAACCCATGAGAACCTCGACGAACAATCGTTGCTTCCCTTGCCGCGAGTTTCAAATCTCCACCGCAACTCATCAGTCATCACCACCACTGCTCCCCCTTCTCTTTTGTAGATTGGGCAATCAAATCCCTTGTTTTATTTTTTGTTGTTGATTTTCTTCTTCTGTTGTTTGCAACCACTGCATTTTCACTTCTCTTAGTTTTGTTGTTTTGGGTTTCCACAACCGTGCCAATCCGACTGCAAACCCATAGACCCGCCCAAACCACCGCCCGAACAATCCGATGACATGAACGGACGGAAGTGGGCGAGATCTTCTCACCTTCGGTTGTGTTTGGATTGAAGATTTTCGGTCCGAAACTGACTGAACCCGCCCGTTGTTCAGGCTTACTCGCGGTTGAACTGAATGACTAATAAATATATAAATAAATAAAAAGTAATAAATTTTGGGGGAAAAGTTAAAAAAATTAAAATACCATTTTGAGCGCTTCAACCTGGGTCAATTAGCGAATCAAAATGGTTTAACCGCGGTTCCATCGGTTCGACCCGGTTCTGGACAGATCAACAGACCTTGGTTCAAATGCATTGAACAAAACCGCCAAACAGGCCGGTTCTGTCCGATTTTTAAAACACTGCTCTCAAGTCTCACCACCCCAACCCCTAACATTCTCTCTCTATGTAACTCACTCTCGCACCTCTCCCTCCTTCATTCTCTCCTCTCCCACTGCCCAACCTGACACCTGGTGTCGAATCTTGAAGAAAGGACGAAGGAACAATGGTATTTCCTTTTGCTTCGACGTTATGCAACTCAGCATGCAAAGCTATTTTTTCGTGCATTTTCAAATGTCCCGGCTCCGAAAATTAGGTTCTGGATGTTATAAAATCTATATTTAAAAAAAAGCAGTTTTTGGGGCGACAATTTTTTGGTCATCCGGAAAACGAGATTATGGACATGTCCGAAATTTAGTTTATGGATGGCTAATTGCCCCATAAGCGGATTCTTTTTTGTTTTTATTAAATCGACAAAAAAAGTATCATTTTGCACGTTCAAAATTTAGATTTCAGACATGTCTGAAATTAGATTACGAACGTGCAAAGAGATACACTTTTTACACGTGCAAAGTCGATGACTCGAATCTCAATGGAAGCTAGCAGCCACATGGTCAATCGTTGTCTCATTGGGTTTGAAGAATAAGTCGAGACCACTGGTGCAGATAAGAAAAGGAGAAGTTTACTATAAATGTGTATAATTTCTCACAACAAATTACCAATAAAATATATCGATAGTTCAATATTTTATTGCAATGGCTCTATTTGATAAAAATAACTGATAAGCTATCTTATAGCTTAGAGTTGCAAAGCTAGCCAATTGAATTTGAAGTGTTTGATAAAATTAGGAGTTGAACTAATTGATAAATATAAAATGACATAAAAAGATACATGTTATATTATATATATAAATTCTATTATCTATATTATTTTAAAACAGTTATTACTTTAATAATTAAATTATTTCAAATTATGTAGTCTTAAAAATTAAAACAATATTTCGTTTTTTATTCAATTTTTTTAAAATGAGATAATGTAATATAATGCAATAACATGCTCATATATTTTTAAATTATAAAATTGGTCCTCTATGTTTATTTTAGGTTTCAGTTTGGTCCTTTATGTTTTATTTGTTTCGTTTTGGTCCCTTACGCTTTAAAAGTTACAATAAGTTGGTTCTTTCCGTCACTAAAAGCCAATTGACCGTAGCTAAAATACAAATAACATTTTGAAAAATGAACACAGCTACGGACGATTGACTTTTAGTAAATAAATTGAAAACTAAAATAAAACGTAGAGGACCAAAACGAAACAAATAAAACGTAGAGGACCAAATTGAAACCTAAAATAAACTTAAAGGACCAATTTTGTAATTTAGCCTTTTAAATATTAACTTTATTTTTGTCTTATAGAAAAAAATGTATTCTGTTACTTTTTTCCTAGATATATAATTCATATGTATTATATTTTGTGAGATAATGCTTAAAGGTTTTATTTTTACTTTTAATTTAAGAGGGGATAAAATAAAAGTTTGATTAAGATAATAAGAGTAAAAGTAAGAAAAAAAATACTACCTCAAGTCCTATTTATAAGGTATTAATTAAGGTCCTTTTAATTAGTGTCTAAAGAATACTGGTAAAGATTTCATAAAAAATATTATTAAAAACACAATAATAAATAAGTTAATAATTAAGTATCACCCTTTTTAATAAGAAAAGTTTACCTTTGATTCCATAACCAATCACTAGAATATTATCAAAAAATTTAATTTATATGTACCATCAGTATAAAAATATTTTACACATGCATTCAATGATATGTTGTCACATCATTTAATGAGTATGACAAATCATATATTTTTAAATTTATTAAATGATACAGCATCACCTCATTAAATACATGTGTAAAATATTTTTACTACATCGATAATGCGTATAAATTAAAATAATTATCAAATCCAGCAACTAATGTAAAGAAACAGAAAATCATAACAATACGACAAGCTACGTCTAATCTGCCGCACCATGTTAGGTGCGGGTGCGGCTCGGTACCTCACCTGAAATTTCACTCTTGACCGTTCGATTTGGTAAACTCACTATATCTAATCATATACCATCCCCACCTAATCCTCACTCCCACCCCTCCAAACCCCTTTTACGTCTATTCTCCTCTCCTACTTTTATGCGACGCCGCCACTGCTACGTTTCCAATACCAAAAAAACGTGAAGCCCATAGAAGGCTCAAAAGTGAAGTTGAGAGCACAACCTGCAAACCAAAAAGGGTAGCAGCAAAAAAAGAGTTCTCAACAAGGAATCAAAATCCCTGACGCCATTCTCAACCTTAGGCTGTAACTTATTGAATTCGTTAAGACGGAAGAGGATAACATCAGCAGAAAAATCAATGAAAGCATGAACAGTGAAGAGGAAAGAACCAGCTTACTTTCCGCTCTGTCATCTCGCCTTCGCACAACTCAGCTTATCTTCTCAAAGAAACACAAAAGCTTACCTTGTCGAAGCCATTAAGATCAATGGTGTTCAAAAATCGAAACTTTCCTATTTTTCTGTCATAGGCAGTAGAGGCAATTGAACATTGACGAAGAAAATTAATTAATACCAGTAAAGGTATGTGGTCCTTGGATGCTTTTTGATTGAGAACAACGCACCTACACAATAGAAAACATAGTCAACCGCAAATTGAGCAGTCTTTTGTGGCAGCAGATCCAATCTTCACAGTGTCTGTCATGGTAGAGAGCTGAGGCAAAGAAGGAGAGGAGCGACGATGGAGAAAGAGTTTTGGATTCAGATCTATAATTAGATTAGGTGGGTTTGCGAATCGGACGATCAAAAAATGTTTAGAAAACTAATGTACTGTGCCGCACCTTATAGGTGCGGCATGTTAGAAGCCGCCCAATACGGCAATACCCAGCGAAATATGTTGCACATGTGCACGTGGTTTGGGCCCTTTCAACTGTGAACTCTGCATCTGGGTCCACTTTGGTAGTGGGTTGAGGAATCTTGCAACTAGCTTGTATGTGTATGTTGTCGTATAGAAATGGGCCCAGACTCAAAAGTCAAAATATGGATCAACTTATTATAGTGGGCCTGTTTCAATAATAGCCCAACTTTTGTCACCCACATGCTTCCATGTGACCAACTGGGAGTCACAAACATTGGTGCGCCCAAGATATCAGACAAATAAAAAATCATTTTTATCACAGAAATAAAATAAATAAAAATTGCAACATATATTCTTTCGCATTTAACTTTCTAAAGTGGAAGAGTGTGTTTAGATGATAAATTGTAACAACAACGTCTATTGAAAAATCAACTAATGATACTATGACGAAATACCCATTCATGTATAACAAACTATAAAGTTAAAATTTTGATGTTTAATTTTTAATCAATAATTATAATTATGTATTTTATCCTCTACCGTGCATGCTTCATTTTAGAGTGCCCAAATCTGTATATATACATATAGAGACACACACAAAGCCTAATTTTGTAAAATAGTGACAGTCCTAATACATTTTAAAAATCGAATATTGAATATTAATAGGGTTTAAAACAATAAATAGAATTTTCAAAGAATATTAACAAAGCTAAAAGCTTAAAAACTAAATTATTTTTAATGTCGTATATATATAGTAGTTAATAATTATATTTTCTTCTTTATAATTTTATAATGAGACAAGGTTTGAGTTGGGATTGTTATTTATACCCTCAACCCAAACCTAAAGGCTAACTCCAGTTAGGGAGGTGGCCACAAGGCGAACATGGTTCAGGGTGAAGAAAAATTTGGATCTAAACTAATCAAATTCGATTGATTTGGTTTTATTCATTTTTTTTTTCAAAAAAATGAGTGACTAGCTTGAACTAAACCATACACTCATGACTAGCAGGAAATTATAGAGAATTATAAAATATAATTAAATAAACATCTCATAACATATTTGTTGGTTTGCGGAATACTAGTTTGCTCTCAAGACCTGTGTACTGCATCTAAACATTAGAAACCATAACTTCATTACACAATATGGAATTAGAATTGTCCTTTTCACAACTTCCATTATCACTACTTCCTGAAATACTATTTTTATTGAGCTCATAATAAATATTGGACTTGCTCACAACATTTGTGTTGGTTCAAGTTCATCAAGTATTATTTATATCAACTCTATACCCGATCCAAACATACCAAGCTAACAAAAATACAAATTGAACGGAACTTATGATTCAAGTCAACCCAAATTCTTTACATTGAAATGGTCGGATCATTGGGTTGACCTTGACCGCGTGATCACCCTTACAAAACAGCGAGAATCTTTCTCCTATATTTTCTATATGAAAAATGGAAACGTTGCAATGTGGTGCAACATAAATAATTGAACTTAATGTAATTAATTTTTTTAAATAGATAATAAATAGATGTCTAATTAAATTAAATTAGCAATAGGTGGCTAATGACTGTTTAAGTTGGGACGCGATGACGCAAACATAGGCTGATGATATATATCCAATAAAACAGAAGTGGAACAACAAAGTATGATATATAGCATTAGTAATAGTGGGTAGAACACGGACATGTGATGTGAGTGTAACATCTAACAGATCCCCACTCACTCGCAAACAAACCCAAACTATCAGTAACCAAAGTAATTGGGAATGGCATTGGCAACTGCATTCAGCATTCTCCAAATAATATCACATGGGCCGACATGCATGTGTCGATCATGCCCGATTTGTGACGGATACGATACCTCCAATTCCAACCTAAAAAGATCAGAATAATGAATCAAAAAAATAAAAAATAAAAATTCAAGTCCTTCCTTCTCTTGGTATAAAAATGAAGGGTCAGAAAAATATCAAATGCACCTGAAGGGGGTTGTCCTGAAAGCAAATTTGTGCCTTTTAATTTTTGAAGATATAGATGTGGATTTTTTTTTTTTTGGTTGTTGTTGTTGTTACGGGAGAAGGATCATAATTATTTTTGTTCAGTTAAATTATACAGTGGGCCGTGTATCTCATACTTTTATGAAAATGCTATCTGCCAATTGAGGAATATTAAATGCGTGTTGGAAAAAAGAAAAACACACGTTAAGGAGGTATATAATTTTTATCACAAGATGCTATGTGATGAATATATCCAATTCATTAAGATGTCTTAAATATAAAAACAAAAATATCGACTAGGTATATAATTTTTATTACAAGATGATATGTGATGAATATATCCAATTTGTTAAGATGTCTTAAATATAAAAACAAAAATATTTATATAAAATATATATATATATATATATATAAAAACAAAAATATCGACTAGTAAGTAAAGGTAGTTGATAACTCGAAAATATGAATAAACATTTTTGCAATTCTAATTTTTATTAACAAAATCCAAAAAACCCCAGCAATATTCATCTTTATCAGTATAGTACGTAAATTAAGTTTACAAAAAATATTAAATGGACCGAATATTTTTGTTAAATAGTTTATGGATAAAAATAAAATTCTATTACATCACATTTAATTAAAGGTTAATTATGTTTTTGTCCCCAAAATTAGCGAGTATTCGGTTTTTTAGTTCCTAAAATCTAAAAAGTATATTTTTCGTCCCAATCATCATCTGGAGTTGAGTAGATGGCTATGGCAACTACAATATGCGAAATTATGTGGATTTCCTATCTTATCAAAGACTTGCACATTGCAAATGATGCACCATTTCTGCTTTACTGTGACAACGTATCAGTCATCCAAATTGCTCATAATCCAACATTAATTCTACATGAGAACCAACCACATTGAAATAGATTCCCATCTGAGACAAGGTTTAAGGGGGTTTTCTTCACTTATTGTCACACCAAGCCTCTTCACCCTACTGTGTTCAACTCGATTGTATCCAAGCTAAACATGAAGGACATTCATGTTTCAGCTTGTGATGGTGTTAATTAGATGTTGTTATCTTTAATTGTTGGATTATTTTTACTTAATGACAAAAAAACGTGAAGTATGAGTTGATTTTGGAATATAATTTTTGCCCCTCTCTTAATTGTGATTACACACACACATAAAACAAATATTTACATCAACCATAATAATGCTACTTTAAAAATATAAAAAGTTACAATAAAAATAAATTTTAAATATAATAATTAAAAAAAATACTTTTATTAGTTTTTATAGGCCTTACTCAAAATTCGCTTTAGGCCTCGGTATATGTTGGGCCTCCCCCGTTAGTGAATTAGTTAATTAATTATTTTGTTACTATTGTTTTTGGTTTATGTTACAATTAGTTAGGCCCTGCTTGTAGGGGTGTAAGTGATTCGTGAAAATCCAAACGAACCCGCCAATTCGAACCGTTCCAACCCGTAAAATACCTGTTATTAATTGGTTCGGATAAAAACCTGAACCAAACCACTGGGAACCGAACTCATTTGGTTCGGGCATTAGATTTCAATTTTGTAATCCAATGAGCCGAACACCCGAACCAATGGCATCCGCATACCCTAATTTTACTTAGGTTACTCACACTTACTGCCAGACACAGAGACACAAACACAGTCGCAGCTGTCGTGCGTTCCTCATCTCCTTAAACACAGCTGCAGCCGTTCTTCCTCCTTCATCCTACTGCACAGTGCTGCCTCACTCTGCTCACACACAACACAGCCGCACTGTACTCGTGCGTTCTCGAAGCCACGCCGAGCAGAGGTCACTATCGCTTCCTCCGCCATTGTGCGTTCTCGAAGCCGCACCGTGGTTTCTGGAGAGTTCTTTAAGTCACGTCATCATGAGCGAGCTCTTTCCAAAACCTCAATTTAATTCCCCAATCAAATGTCAAGTCCAAGTACTCCATCAGAAACACCCATCCTCAACTTCGCGGTAATTCTTTGTACCCCCAGTCTCTCTTCCTCATTCTCTCAATCTGGTTATGTCTGAAGCAGAGCCTCTATTCTTCTTTTTTTTGAGGTGGGGGTGTTATCTTTTTGTTTGGTTTTTGGAAAATCTCTAAACTTTCAAAGCCCAATGATCAACTGCACTTGCCCTCTGTCTTGTGGCGCAATGAAAATTAAATGACAAACAAAACTTTGAAATGCATTACTTTTTTTTGTTGATAATTTCATATAGAAAACTTTGTAATATATAACAAATAATAAGAACAATCATTTGGGCTTTAATTGTGGTTGATTTCATATCATTATTTTTTAGCTTTGACCTTAGATTTGTCTAATGCTAAATTTGGGGAAGCTTGGTTTGAGTTCAGAACCTGAATATGATGTTCTTCGAAAGAGCCACTAGGTATGTGTTAGTTGTAAGGGGTTTATGTAATTTACATCAGGTCATTGGTTTGAACCTTGGTGATACCATGTACCAATGCTTTTCCCCCCAAACATATGCCACATGTAACACCCCGCATTTCTCGTACATTTTATATTTTTAAATGTATTTATTTCATTAATTATGACGATTTGTAAATGTAGTTATTCTGATTTTCCTAGGTGTGTTTAAATTGTTGAAAATTGTTAAAGTTGTATTTATTTGTATTTTTAGAAAATATTAGTAATTTGTTATTTAATCATTTTACCTTTATAAAATGTTAGTATTTGAAAGGTCAATTATTTGAAAAAAATATTTTGACTTAAAGAAGTGTTAAAAATGAGTTTGATGGGTTAAAAGGTTTTAAAGGTATATAAAAATGAGTTTCTTGATTTCTTGTGTACACCAGTTCTTTCTTGATACGCCTCATTCTCATAGCCTTTCTCTTTCTCATTTTTATTTATTATGTGTTAATTAAATTTTAATTATGTGTTATATGTGTGAATATAATTACAGGAGTCTAGAAATGATTCTAGTTATTTTTCCTTAATTTCTATAATTATTTAATTAGATGCTTATGTGCAATGCCTCAATTAAATAAGTGATGATGTGATACCTTGTGTGACTTTGAATTTGTTCTTGATTAATGCTCTTAGGCCTTAGTCTATGTGCCATGGGCTATTAAGAAATGATTTAAGATAGTTTAGAATTGTTATGTTGTTATTGGGCCTAGAGGATTAGTGCTTAAGTGATCCACTTACCTAAAAACCTAGCTAGAGAAAACCTAAGGAGTAAGACAAGCTCTCATTCTTGCCTCCACTAAAAAGTGGCGCCTCTTATCTCCCTCTCACCCTCTCATACGGTTTCTCTCTTTCTCTCCTTCACAAACACTCTCATCACCAAACACCCTCCCACCATTGAAGGAGCAAAGGGTTGAGAATGGAGGAGCCACCCAAGTGTCAACTCTAGGACCATGAAAGGAATCATAAGCATCTCTCTTGTTTGGTAAGGTTCCTAGGAAGCTCTCTCGTTGTCCCTCATTTTAAGTTTTTGAGAAGCAAACCTTTAATCCCATCTTCTACCCTTATCCTTGTTAGTGGGACCAAGAAGGAAGCCAAGGACACCCACCCTCTCTAAAGGTTGCAAATTATTAAAGGTAAGGGGGGGAGATTATTGTGGTTGGGGATATTTGGGGGAATAGGTGAAGGGGTGTCCTTAAACCCCATTGTTTGATAAATGGTTGAAATGTATGCAAAACCAATGACTTATAAATAATTACGCTTGCTGTTTTTAATTGAGTAAAGATGGTAAAGGACTATATGATTATTAAGAAAAATGGAATAGATTGTTTTATCTCATATATTTTTGAAATGAAATTTTTTTTGTGACAATAATAAAGTTAATTGCTGCTGGATTTTTCTGCTGTTATGCAGAATTTTATTGTGCAGAATTTTGCTGTTTAAATTGCTGCGAAAATTCTGTTGCTGTTGCTGTTTAAATTGCTGCGAAAATTCTGTTGCTGTTGCTGTTTAATTGTTTGCAGTTTTCTGTTTGCTGTGCTGTTTCTGTTTCTGCTGCTTTGCTGTTTCTATTTCGTTTATGCAAAATTTCTGTTGTGCAGAATTTAGGCTGTGCGATTTCTGTTGCTGTTGCTGTGTGAATTCTGTTATTATTTTTAAATCGTTCTTGTTTCTGTTCTACTTTCTGCCTTTTTGATTACACTATTAATAATATGTTGTTGCTATTTTTATGCTGTTAGTGCTTTCTGCATAATCTAATTACATGATTAATTACATGCAGCTGTAGTCTTTATGAGGTTGCTGTTTTTCTGCATATTTTAATTACATGACTAATTACATGTTGCTGTTTTGTCTCTGTTTTCTGCAGATTTGAATTATATGGTTTAAAGATAATTATTTTATGACAATTCATTGATTCCTGTAATTATATTTGTTATTATGTGACAAGAATTGTGAAAAGCTCACATTTGTGACAACTATCTTGAAAGGATAAATGACTTTGTGTGCAAGTCACCTAGCTATTAGTAGCCATAATGGGACTTGAGTCATTCCTTGTGAGATGATCCTAGCCATATGGGCCATGATGGATTATCGATGAAAACTTGAACTATGATGTTCGGAGGAAACCCGACCTTGTGTGTTTGTTTGTCATACAACCCTTGTAATAGGATGGGGAGCATTATTGAAATGAAAGGTGGAGGCCAATATGAGTGAGCCAGCGGCAATACCTCGGCCTAGAGGGTGAGAAGCGGAGTTTGTGTTCCCTAATAGTTTGAGTGTCGCGCCTTGGGTGGGGACCACTTATCGACTTAGCTACCCCCGAATCACCGGACATTATCATCCCTAGTCGAGAGTATGCGGTAATAGAGTAATCACCCGCGAGGTGGTCTCTAATAAACTAAATATGTACTCCTAGGAGACTTCCCAGAGTAGTAGATGGTACCACATGCATAAGAAGTAGTGTCGTTAGCGTCTGCATTATTTTCTGTTGATAATTATGGGACTATGAGGAATGGTGAAATTTTTCTGCGTGTATTCGTGGATGATATGTGACGTTGTTACTACCTTATGTGAATTGGTTGCTATAGTGTGGTGTGTAAATATATATATACCTGTATACGTATATAAATATATTATTTATTCACCTTTTTCTCTCTAAAAATCACCATAACTCGACTACAACGTACTCACCCCTCTGTGGTTGTTTGTCTCTTGTCCTCCTATTTTCAATTGCAGACACTACTAATACCAGGACACGTAGCTAGTGGTGAAGGCTTCTTATGGAGAACTTTATAGTTTTATTTCGAATATTTTTCTTATTGAGACGTTGAGTCATTCATGTATTTAGTCGCTCTTGTGTAAGTTGGGCTAAGTAAAGCTCTGAGACTATGTGACACGGGTTTTCTTTTTCTTTGGGGGTTCGTATATCGTTTGGTTTTATTTTTATTTCACCAGTTCAAATAAGATCTTTGAAAGAAAAATACTTACTATGCTTGTTGTTACGAAATACTCTCAAACTGAATGATGTCTGAATTCAATTTATTCATCGATTTATCTGTTGATCCTTTTTATATTTAATTCAATTTTTTTTATTTTATCTTTTATTTTTATCGCTACCTCCTCTGGAAAATAGATAACTTATTTTCATTCCGCAATGACTAGTATATTTTTAATTCAGTTTACCGAATCAAGAGCAAATTGATGTGTTTACCTTTTTCTTTTATTGAACGATTTTGAAAGCGGGGTTTAGGGTGTCACATTAAGTGGTATCGAGCGATTCGGTCTTACCGGATGTGTATGTGTCTATTATGCTTTTCTGTACTCTGTGACCTTGTTTGATTTGTTTTGTGTATTCTTTGATTTAATAGTGTTCCTTGTACTCGGACTTACTAAGGAGCTTTGCTTTCTGCTAGAGTAGGAGGGAATGGCTAGTGGTAGGAACGAGTGTGCGGACATCGATGCTCTACGGACCACAGAGAGGAATCGAGTTGATCGACTCGTCCGCCATATATGTTATGTATTTTCTACATTGGTTGTGTACTCTATAACATGATGACACTTCTGTTTGTATTACATTATCTCTGTGATTTTATAACATGTTGATTATGTGGAAATTCTGTATCTGTGATTATAGGATTCATGCCTTGAGTGATCTGTGTAAGCATGTAGTATGCTGTTATTAATTTTTTTTTTATGGTACAATCGATGCATATGCAACCTCTGAAATGTTTAATGAAGGGGTCCACGTGATTCTGAGTTTGCATGACTAATAAATTTGCATGATCTGTGTACCAATGTGACTCATATGCCTGTGTGACTGAAACCGCATGATAGCATGATTAAATGGCTATGTGAGTACCTTACATTGAATATATGGCTTATGATGTGATATCAGTTAAGATGATGCTTGACTTATCTAAGCTTGCATGTGAATTACGATGACTTAAAACATGTAAAAGATAGAAACTTGTAATTTTCTGGATTTGTGTGTAGAAGGAGTTTCTGTTCAATTTTTTTTTTTTTTGAGAACGTTTGAGACAAGATTTTGACATAAGACCACTTGGAGACTGTTTGTATGTGTGTTAGGATCTTGCATATTTAATTTGGTGGATTTTCATTGTGTTTTAACTGTCCTATGATATTATGCATCACAGACAGTGTTTGCTGGAAAATTCTGGGCAGGATCCGAACCTTACATAATTTTTTTTGTAATTTTTGGTAACGTATTTTGACCTAATAAAAATATATCAATGAACATATGCATGTCAAGGACCTACATACTAAATTTTGTTAAAACCCGATTCCGTTTGATATGACACAAAAATCATTACTTTTAATAGTGTAATAACTGAGAAATTTCGCACTTTCTATGTATGTTTCGGTTTTGAATTTATTTGAGGACTGAATGAGTTGCTCCCGAGTTATAAAAATTATTTCTAAAGTCTTAACATGTTATATGTTGACCTGACATTTATTTAAAATTTTCTTAACCTTGGAGACATTTTTATAAATTCAGTAAATTTGCTACTACATATGCTTGTTCATGCTGTTTTTGGTAGATGTTTATATGAGTTTTGTAATATGTTCGGTAGAAATGTAGGACTTGATGATTATGCCATAAAAAGGAACTTTAATAGAGTTGTGAGAGTGATTATGTTCTTGTGGACATAATTACATTCAAGTCTTTATCGAAGACCCTTATAGAGGCGTGTGTGCTTGATTTGTATAATTATTATCGTTTGATTACCAAATGGATGAGTAGGAGGGTGATCACCCCAACAACTTGTCCTTTGGTAGGTGAAATAATAATAATCAAAAGTGTGCATGTGTACCTGTTGATTAATTGCGAACTTGAGTAAGGATGCCTCTTTCATTTTGTCATCGACGTTTTTCGCAAATTTTGTGGGCAAAATTTCTTTTAAGGGGGTAGAATGTAACACCCCGCATTTCTCGTGACATTTTATTTTTTTAAATGTATTTTTTTCATTAATTATGACGATTTGTAAATGTAGTTATTCTGATTTTCCTAGGTGTGTTTAAATTGTTGAAAATTGTTAAAGTTGTATTTATTTGTATTTTTAGAAAATATTAGTAATTTGTTATTTAATCATTTTACCTTTATAAAATGTTAGTATTTGAAAGGTCAATTATTTGAAAAAAAATATTTTGACTTAAAGAAGTGTTAAAAATGAGTTTGATGGGTTAAAAGGTTTTAAAGGTATATAAAAATGAGTTTTCCTGATTTCCTGTGTCCACCCGTTCTTTACTGATACGCCCCTCATTCTCATAGACTATCTCATTCTCATTTTTATTTATTATGTGTTAATTAAATTTTAATTATGTGTTATATGTGTGAATATAATTACAGGAGTCTAGAAATGATTCTAGTTATTTTTCCTTAATTTCTATAATTATTTAATTAGATGCTTATGTGCAATGCCTCAATTAAATAAGTGATGATGTGATACCTTGTGTGACTTTGAATTTGTTACTGATTAATGCTCTTAGGCCTTAGTCTATGTGCCATGGGCTATTAAGAAATGATTTAAGATAGTTTAGAATTGTTATGTTGTTATTGGGCCTAGAGGATTAGTGTTTAAGTGATCCACTTACCTAAAAACCTAGCTAGAGAAAACCTAAGGAGTAAGACAAGCTCTCATTCTTGCCTCCACTAAAAAGTGGCGCCTCTTATCTCCCTCTCACCCTCTCATACGCTTTCTCTCTTTCTCTCCTTCACAAACACTCTCATCACCAAACACCCTCCCACCATTGAAGGAGCAAAGGGTTGAGAATGGAGGAGCCACCCAAGTGTCAACTCTAGGACCATGAAAGGAATCATAAGCATCTCTCTTGTTTGGTAAGGTTCCTAGGAAGCTCTCTCGTTGTCCCTCATTTTAAGTTTTTGAGAAGCAAACCTTTAATCCCATCTTCTACCCTTATCCTTGTTAGTGGGACCAAGAAGGAAGCCAAGGACACCCACCCTCTCTAAAGGTTGCAAATTCTACATTAAAGGTAAGGGGAGTTTATTGTGGAGGGGGGTATTTGGGGGAATAGGTGAAGGGGTGTCCTTAAACCCCATTGTTTGATAAATGGTTGAAATGTATGCAAAACCAATGACTTATAAATAATTACGCTTGCTGTTTTTAATTGAGTAAAGATGGTAAAGGACTATATGATTATTAAGAAAAATGGAATAGATTGTTTTATCTCATATATTTTTGAAATGAAGTTTTTTTGTGAAAATAATAAAGTTAATTGCTGCTGGATTTTTCTGCTGTTAAGCAGAATTTTATTGTGCAGAATTTTGCTGTTTAAATTGCTGCGAAAATTCTGTTGCTGTTGCTGTTTAAATTGCTGCGAAAATTCTGTTGCTGTTGCTGTTTAATTGTTTGCAGTTTTCTGTTTGCTGTGCTGTTTCTGTTTCTGCTGCTTTGCTGTTTCTATTTCGTTTATGCAAAATTTCTGTTGTGCAGAATTTAGGCTGTGCGATTTCTGTTGCTGTTGCTGTGTGAATTCTGTTATTATTTTTGCGTCGTTCTTGTTTCTGTTCTACTTTCTGCATTTTTGATTACACTATTAATAATATGTTGTTGCTATTTTTATGCTGTTAGTGCTTTCTGCATAATCTAATTACATGATTAATTACATGCATTGTAGTCTTTATGAGGTTCTTTGTTTTCTGCATATTTTAATTACATGACTAATTACATGTTGCTATTTTGTCTCTGTTTCTGCAGATTTGAATTATATGGTTTAAAGATAATTATTTTATGACAATTCATTGATTCCCTGTAATTATATTTGTTATTATGTGACAATAATTGTGAAAAGCTCACATTTGTGACAACTATCTTGAAAGGATAAATGACTTTGTGTGCAAGTCACCTAGCTATTAGTAGCCATAATGGGACTTGAGTCATTCCTTGTGAGATGATCCTAGCCATATGGGCCATGATGGATTATCGATGAAAACTTGAACTATGATGTTCGGAGGAAACCCGACCTTGTGTGTTTGTTTGTCATACAACCCTTGTAATAGGATGGGGGGGAGCATTATTGAAATGAAAGGTGGAGGCCAATATGAGTGAGCCAGCGGCAATACCTCGGCCTAGAGGGTGAGAAGCCGAGTTTGTGTTCCCTAATAGTTTGAGTGTCGCGCCTTGGGTGGGGACCACTTATCGGACTTAGCTACCTGGCCAGTCATAGGACATTATCATCCCTAGTCGAGAGTATGCGGTAATAGAGTAATCACCCGCGAGGTGGTCTCTAATAAACTAAATATGTACTCCTAGGAGACTTCCCAGAGTAGTAGATGGTACCACATGCATAAGAAGTAGTGTCGTTAGCGTCTGCATTATTTTCTGTTGATAATTATGGGACTATGAGGAATAGTGAAATTTTTCTGCGTGTATTCGTGGATGATATGAGACGTTGTTACTACCTTATGTGAATTGGTTGCTATAGTGTGGTGTGTAAATATATATATACCTGTATACGTATATAAATATATTATTTATTCACCTTTTTCTCTCTAAAAATCACCATAACTCGACTACAACGTACTCACCCCTCTGTGGTTGTTTGTCTCTTGTCCTCCTATTTTCAATTGCAGACACTACTAATACCAGGACACGTAGCTAGTGGTGAAGGCTTCTTATGGAGAACTTTATAGTTTTATTTCGAATATTTTTCTTATTGAGACGTTGAGTCATTCATGTATTTAGTCGCTCTTGTGTAAGTTGGGCTAAGTAAAGCTCTGAGACTATGTGACACGGGTTTTCTTTTTCTTTGGGGTTCAGTATATCGTTTGGTTTTATTTTTATTTCACCAGTTCAAATAAGATCTTTGAAAGAAAAATACTTACTATGCTTGTTGTTCTGAAATACTCTCAAATGAATGATGTCTGAATTCGATTTATTCATCGATTTATCTGTTGATCCTTTTTATATTTAATTCAATTTTTTATTTTATCTTTTATTTTTATCGCTACCTCCTCTGGAAAATAGATAACTTATTTTCATTCCGCAATGACTAGTATATTTTTAATTCAGTTTACCGAATCAAGAGCAAATTGATGTGTTTACCTTTTTCTTTTATTGAACGATTTTCGAAACGGGGTTTAGGGTGTCACACCACAAATGATGGCATTAACTAATTCATTGAGAAATTGTTGTGCAGGATTACTACTACCTAAGAAGACAAAACCTCCAAGTTTAGCCAGCCTCTGCATTGGAGTTAATAGAAATTAGAAATTAGACTTACAGTGGAAATGCATCTTTTAAATTAGAAATTAGACCTTTGTGTTAGACTTTTAGTTACTGGCTTAATATTTGAAGTGAGGAAATGCATCTTTAAATAGTTCAATATGCCTTTGGGACCCCTGTTTGTTATGTTTCTTAATCGTGTTAATTTCTACCCTAATTGTTTCGTTGTGTGTAAACAATGGGTCATTTAAATTTGAGACAAATGGCAAATGAAAGTGGCATTTGTTCTGCCCTCATGCGATGTCATTTGCTTATTCAATATGAATCAAATTTTAGTGATTCACTTGCAAGTGTTGGAAAACAACTTTTTTTTGAATAGCAAAAGTATATTCAAGTATAAGGAGTACTAGGGGTACTCTAACCCAATAAGTTCAACAAGGAAAACGAAAAGAAAAACAGCCATGCACAGGGCAATACTGAAACAACAACAAAGCCACCCCCAAAATTACTACCTAGAGATACACCCAAGAGCATCTACATACCACTCATAGTAGAGACAGGCCCCAGGCTTTCCCCTTACAAGAAACCACCCCCATGATAGCACCCTAATCTTTTCCAAGACCTGCAATTGGTCCACCACACCATTTGCAAAAATGCAGTTGTTGCACACCTCCCAAATGGCCCAAATCACCACATGCCATATCATCGCAAGCTCACGCTTCGACTGAGCGCCACGGCTAAAAGAGCAAAACAGTAAGAACAGACTTGGCAGGTCCCGTGGTGGCACCCAAGACCACCCCAACCAGGCGGCTACATCATACCACACCAAGGTGGAGAAGCCACATGTGACAAACAGGTGAAGAGAGGACTCCTGATGAGCATCACATAGGGCACAGGTTGTTCCAGAAACATCAGGAATGACCCGCCTTCGAAGGAGGTTTACCCTGGAAGGGATCCTATCTAGAATCAGCTGCCAAGAGAAAGCAATTGCCTTAGAATGAGCAATGCTCTTCCAAAGCAAACCCATAACCGATAACTCCAAGTCCGAAAGACTAGTGACCGACTGTGAAGTGGCAGACAGGAAAGCAGGCAGACCTCACCGAATAAATCCCGTTCGACTGTCTGCTCCAGACCCATCTGTCCTCCTCTGACTAGAGCTGAACCAGTGTCAGGAGTGCCTGCTGTAACACCCTTATCCCATTTATAGTATTAACCTAATAAATACGAATATTAACTATAATACTAATCAATTTAGAATAGGAGAAAATATTCTTTTATTATATCTGTCAAAGTTTGAGTACATACAAGGGTTTCCTCTAAGGAACCTCCAAAAAGAATAATGTACATACATGCAAAAAAAACACCCTAGTGGGTATATAAAAGTGTATCAAAAGCCCAACAACCTACCGAGGAGCCTCCTACATCTGATCTGGTCTAGGAATCCTAAGGAGTAATTGTGACGGGAGTCGGGAATCCCCAGTGGGAGGATGTCCCTGGAACCTAGGCTAATAGGTTCTTCTAGGGTCTATCCAAGGGGCAGCAGAAGATAAGGGAACAGTCGAAACTGACCGACGAATCCCTCTGGCTCCAATGCTATCTCTAACTACACTAAAAGACCCTGAAGATGAAGGAGTAGTAGGATAGCATTGCCTAGGTTCTCGACACATGCGGTTAAACGGTAACCGCTGCGCAATTCTAAAATCACCCACAAAAGAGGCCCTCAGTAACCCTAAAATACGGAAGAAGATACTGGCGAGACCTGTGTAAATAACAACATGTCAACCATAATCAATCTCCCATGAATCCCTATCCATGTCGGGATGGTATACTTCAGTCACCCCAAACTGGGATGCTCGGCACCTATAGCATCAATGGATGGAAGTAATGGGACATCTTCGCCCTCTCAAATATCTTTAGAATCTAATTACATAAAATTAGAAAAGAAAACAAACCAACACAAAGCATGGGAGATAAGAACACTATACACCAAACAAGTGGGAAAGTAGAAGAATATAATATTCGATAGAATAGGTTCATACATCTCCCAAACAACATTTTAGATCATCACCTAGTCATATTTATGCAGCTTAAGTCTATATGCCTACGTGGCCACACAGTTTAATATGACAAAAGCAGCCCCACCTAGCCACTTTGCCTTTATTGATAACAGCAACCTCTCACAGGCATGTGAGTAGGCCAAGCCAGTTGTCCATCTCTCTATCCCGCTCATCATACCCTAAGAGTCCATCCCTGCTCCCCAATGCAGCGATAGGAACAGGTGTCGGGACGACACTCGGGATCGGTACTATGAACAATGATGCAACAATACCCTGTCAGGATAACCAGGCTACCCAACGTCCCGACAGAATGGCGGCCAAACCATTGGTCACCTATAGACTTATTAGACCTAGACTAACCTCAAAGAACGGTGTGTCCTATATTGACTGCATCGTGCCCACACTCTGGCACCTGACCTTGTACACAGCCTATGTGTACGGCGGTGGATTATAACACATGTATATGATTATTTGTTAATCAACACCTTTAACAACTTGTCATTCTTTAACAGCTCTGCCCATCATCTTATTATTATTATTATTATCTCAGTCAATATATAGAATTTTATTCATTGTCTTTCTCACATAATTAGTATAAACATATAATACTAAACAATGTCAACTAAAACAGTTAAACAACAATATCTATAAGCAATTATCAACACATACATTAATCTTAGCGTCGCTCAGGCGATCCACTACTAACACATTATCAGACAGCGCACACAATCATCAAACAATTGTAAGTCTTTTACCCTAGGGTTTTTCATACAACAATTATTCCTATGGTTGATGGACTAACGACTACTATCCTTAGCAGTCATAGTCACAACACCCCTCCTAAGGTGTTGAGGCATCAACCCCTAGTAGGGCTTGGGCCACCCTACTTCCCTGTTCTACTCCTATCCTATTCCTACTATCCCTAGTATATAGAGTCCAGATCTCCTCATACCTGACTTAGAAGACAGCTGTCGCCCTTGTCCCGTCGCGTCTCCTCCTCCCACGCTCTCCCTCGTACTCCAAATGTAATGCCCTTCCTTTTATCTAAATTTTCAGAATATCATTTCTAATCACACCCCCAATATTTAAAATATTCCCCTAATTTAATTACTCTGCAATCAATTTAGAGCACAATAAAGCCTAAATTAATTTAGCTAAATAATTAAATTAGGCGGAGTGTTACACTAAAGGCCAATTTGGAGAGTCTTGCGAAGTAGGGAGATGAGAGCTCTATTTATAGACATAAATTGGCTCCGTCGTGTCGCGATGGATGTAGACACAATCTCCCATCGCGTCGCGAGGAGGACACGTGTCGAGCAATCCGCGGCGCTGATCACCGCCTTTCGCACAGACCTTTCTCGTGTCACGATGGGCTTTTTCCTTATGCTCGTCGCGTCGCTGATTCTAGAATACTCCAATTTTCTTAATTCCTAAGGTTTCTTAGAGCAATTTGAGGTTATTTTGACCATTTTCGATCCTTTTTCATCTACTTATCATTTTAAGGCTTTTAGAAATATTTTCTTGGTCTATTTTATTTTCTCGGGATGTCATGCCTGCAACTGTAAAACCTGTTCTTCCTCTCAAACAAATAACATCCTCCTCAAAATAAAGTCCCAAACCAAGGACCCATCCTCCCGCCTAGCAATGTCACCTATTGACACCTCCCGCTGTTCCGAGATAGGTGCTAGCCTCGGAAAGGAGTCATACAAAGGGGAGGACCTTACCCACAAATCATGCCAGAATGAAGTAGAGGCACTGTTCCCCATCTTCCATGCCACACTGTCCCCAAACCAATCAGTGCCAATAGTCCCCGTTGTGCCTATCGAACATATATCTCTCCACTAGGCCGAAGCATAGGCCGAAACTCTTTCCAAACCCGTCAAAGTAGACCCAATCACCGGCTGCCCATATTTTGCCACAATGACTTCCTGCCACAGGACCGGGGAGGCCACTAACAATCGCCACCTCCACTTGCCAAGCAGACTCAAGCTGAATAACTTGATGTCTCGCACCCCAAGACCACCCGCTGTCTTTGGCTTACAAATTTCCCCCCATTTGACCCAAGAGATTTTTTTACCTCCTATGCCCCGCCCCACAAAAAACCATGCTGTATTTGTACCACCCTCCACCAAACTCCCAGCGGCATCTGCATGAAGGAGAGGAAGAAAATCAGGATGCTATCCAGGACTGAGTTAAGGAGAACGATCCAACCACCTAGATTGACAAAGCGATTCCTCCAAGAGCCCAACCTACAGCGGAGGGCCTTCAGATGTGGTTCCTAAGTACTCAATCTTCTAGGATTAGCGCTTACTGGCAATCCCAAGTATTTGAACGACACGACGCCAACCCTACAGTTCAAGAAGCGTGCAACCACTCCAAAAAATGTATCATCCACATTCACCCCAATAAGACTACTCTTAGAGAAATTGACCCGCAGGCCAGACACCAGCTCAAAACACCTAATAATGGACTTCATGGCCCACAAGTTATCCACACTAGGCACCCCAAAGAGTAAGGTATCATCAGCGTACAGTAGGCGAGAGACCACGACATCTAAATCCCGAATCCGAAAGCCAGTAAACAGACCCAGACTAACAGCCTGCCTAATAAAACCACTGAGCCCCCTCAGCCACCAATAAGAAGAGGAAGGGCGCCAAGGGGTCACCTTGTTTCAACCCTCGTTGAATATCAATTTCCCCTGTTGGGCTCCCATTTACAAGTACAAATAGGCTACCAGAAAAAACATAAGCTTGGATCCACCGTCTCCATTTATTTGAGAAACCAAACCTCCTCAGCATATAGTCAAGAAAGTCCCAATTGACCGAGTCGTATGCCTTTTCAAAATCCACCTTGAAGATAAAACACTCCTTCTTAGTTTTCTTTGCCAGGTCCACCACCTCATTAGCAATCACCACACCATCCACCAGCTGACGACCCTTAATAAACGCCGACTGACAGGGGGAGATAATGGAATCCATAACCTTACCAAGTCTTCCTACCAGCACCTTAGCTAGTAGCTTATACAAGCAGCCCAAAAGTGAGATCGGCCTGAAGTCCCCAAGACCCAAAGGACATGCCACCTTTGGGATTAGGGTCAGGAAATAAGATGAGAAGCTCTTCGGGAGCGTAGCATTCTGATGAAACTCTTGGAAAAGGACCCCCACCTCCTCTTTTATTAGGTCACCAAATGCCTAAATGAAGTTAAAATTGAAGCCGTCAAGGCTAGAGCTCTTATTCCCATCACATGAATTAACCACCCCCTCAATCTCAGCCATCATAAAACCTGCCGTGAGTGAAGAATAATCTAAAGAGGAAATCACAGGGAAAATGATACCATCTAACCTGGGTCTCAACCAAGGGGCCTCTGAGAAATGATCTGAGAAGAACCGAGTGACCTTCAATCGAATAGCAGCCGCTTCCTCAATCCAAGCACTACCAGCCATCAATGCTGATATAGAATTAGACTTTCCCCTCTGTTTGAGGAAAGAGTGAAAGAATCATGTATTCGCATCCCCCTCCTTAAGCCACCTGTTTCTTGATCTCTGGACCATCAGAGAGTCTCTACTCTTTAGGAGAAGCCAAAGATATGAGAAACACCGCTTCCTACTCGCCAACTCCTCCTGAGAGAGACCCACCTCCTGACATCTCAAATCAGCGGCCCTAATCTCTTCAACCAATAGCTGGATCCTCAAATCCATATTCCCAAATGCCTCCTTATTCCACCTCTTAAGGTCTCCTTTTACAGCCTTAAGCTTCTCCTTCAGAACATACCCCATCCAGCCAGAAAAGGAGAAGAAGTCCAACTCCTAATAACCTCCCCCCTAAAATCTCTATGTTTGAGCCAATGGTTATTAAACCGGAAAGGTTTAGGACAACAGGATTGTGAAGAATACTTTAGTATCACAGGGTAATAATCGGAAACATCCCTTTCTAGTGCCCATTGCATTGGTTTTCCCCAAGATTCCTCCCATCCCCCAGAAATAAGTATCCGATCCAACCGACTGACCACATTCCCATTAGACTGAAACCATGTGAATCTACTGCCCAAAAACGGTAGATCTAGCAGCTCTATTTCCTCAATGAACTCTCCAAACTCCCTCATCTCAATTGAGGATGAGATATGGTGTGCCTTCCGATTACCCCTCCTTTCGTCCACCTTTGTAACCACATTAAAATCCCCCAATACACACCAGAGATCCCCTCTAAAACCCCTCTTAGATATCAGAAGGGACTCCCATAGTCGTCGCTTCTCTGCTAAGGTACACTTAGAATAGACATTGACCACCATACACCTTTTCCTTTCAACCCCCATTCCAAGCAAACCCCAACAAACCCCACATCCTCAAAGGAGAACACAATATTTCCCTTATCCTTATTCCAAATAGAAAGCAAGTCCCACTACTACCCACCGACGGCTGAGAGCGCCAATCACACTCACCATTTCCCCAAATACGTCTACAAAGGGCGTCATCCTCAACTTCCATTTTGGTCTCCTGGATAGCAAGGAAATCCAAGTGGTGCTCTCGAACCAACTCACATAATTTTCTCCTCTTCACCCCGGCCCCCAAGCCTCTAATAGTTATAGTTCCAACAATCATTGATCACCTACATCCATCTCCCTGTTGTTGCTGATCCCGTTAGTCGCACCTTCGAACATTTTATCAATCAGAATTTGCTCCTCGCTTCTCAGCGACATACCCATCTGCATCCCCATATGTACCATCTTTTTTACACTTTGTACGTTTGGAGCCACACCTTCATCAGTAAAATGTTGCCCCAAATCCACCACCAATTGGATACCCTCTCCCTGCAATATTTCCTCCGTAGTATCCTCCCTTAAACCCCCACTAGTTCCATCTTTCGGACCTGTTTCAAGCGCTAATTGGGACCCATTAACAGGAAATTCAGTGGGATGATATGTCAAGTCCACCACCTGTGAGGACGATGGAAGCAACAATGGCCCGTGTCGACGGCGCGTTAAGGTGGTATCGTCCCCCTTGACAGTATTAGCCATCATCAAGAATCGATGTACCTTCGAATGGAAACTAGCACCCAACAACCTTTTCATCAGGTGGCCTGGTCCACCCAACAGAGGGCGCTCCGCCGTCCACCCCGCGTCGCCATCCGTTTCCTGCTCTTGCGACGAGCCTTCAGATCCTGACTCAGAGAGTCTGGTGACGAGACAGAGGAGATCACATGGGCTTGACGCAGGAGGGAGTCACCAAGCACACCCTCTGAGAGCCCACATGAGTTAGACCCATCAATCGGGCCTTGCTCAACAACTTTCAATTCGTGGACCAAAACTTGATGGTCGAGTCTTGCGCTACCCCCCATTCACATCCTCCAGCTGACCGTTTGGCCCCACGAATCCAACAACCATTTGGCCTAAATCCTCGCCATTCCCTCCAATATGTTGGGTATTGTTTGCACACTCAAAACGGGCCTGTGGCCCAATTGCTTTAGGATAGTTACTAGATCGGTCCAACTCCCTATAACCCAAATGCGCGTTTTGAAACCCAGACCCATTAAGAGAGCCGTTTGATAAAGCCTTCTTCCCTGACACACCTCCAAAGTCAAAAGTCCTACCTCCCCAAGAAAGCCTCTTTGTCACACTTGCGCCCCAACAACTCCGCCGTTCAGAGGTTGGTTTCTCCCATATTGTATGGAAATGGCAACTTAATTTCTGAGCATCAGAAAGTTGTTTCTCCCCACATTGTATCAAGGGTAGCTTCTGACCCAAAACCCACAACGCCTCATCGCTCTCATCCCTCACCTTTTCCTTTATTTTCGCCTCGGGCCTCCCAACATTTGTGGAGAGGACATGGTACGGATTCACTGACACCGGAGTGGTGCGTTGACCTTCGACCACAGTGTTGCCATCGCGTGTACCGAGAAAACCACCGTCGCTTGCCAAATAGTCGTCGAGCCATTCATCGCTGGCACCATAGCACCCCTCAGACCATGAGTCTTTAGCTGAACCAAAGAAGGAGGATCTCCGAAAATTCTTAGAGGCAACCGCCACGATGAACCCCACGCCATCGTCTTAGCAAGACTTGTCCTCAACCATCTTAATCTCAAAAGTCAGATCTTCCACTGCCACCCTTAGCACGCAATCCACATTCTCCCGTCGTGTGGTTGTGACCAAAATCTGACCCACATCAAGCCTTTTCTTAGACTTTGCTTGCTTATCCAGTGAAACCAATCGACCGAATCTCGAAGCCATCTTGGCAAAGAAGTCTTTGTCCCAAATATGGAGGGGAACCCTAAAGCAGCTAAGCTAGAGGAAACGCCCCCTTGGTACATTTGTTGGCGCCCAACTCCTAATCTCTGAGAACCAAGAAGAGAACCAGTCGGAGCTACTGTTGACCATATCTTCGACATTACCCGCGACCGAGCCACCAGGAGGACAAGAAAGCCACCCATCAGAGTAGCTTGGATACTATGGAAGCCCTGTAGGAGCAATTTCTCTTGGAGTAAGTAAGCCAGTTTGGGCTCCTTCATATCTCGAACAAAACAACCGGCTCGCCATTGAACATTATTGAGCGAAGCCTGTTGGTCCCAATCGGCCTGTCGCCTTGGTTGATCCGGACACCTCCTATGCCCACCATGTCTTACAATATCCGCGTACGAATCTCCTCCCAATTTTGGAACCGTTGTAGTTCGATTCGCTCTCAATCCCTCTACCACCCTCCCCATTTCTTCTTCTACACACCTATGGAACCTGGATAGATTGACCCTTAACTTATGTGAGCCAATGGTAACATTTGCCAAGTCCTTTTCAAGCCTTAGCATATGATCCACATCCTTGAATTTGAAAAATCCAAAGCGTTGCCCACGCTTATCCTTCTTCGGGGGGATGAAGACATCTCCCACTCTCCCATATTTAAAAAAGCATTGCCAAAGTCCCTGCCTCCCAACACCATCTGGGAATCCACTGAATAAGAAAGTTATTGAATTTTTTATTAAGTTTCGAAGATACCCGTTTGGAATCCCATCCCTTGCCTCCCTTTTCCGCCACGACTCATTCTATGGAGAACGAAAACGTCTCCTCCTATCAACCTCCACTGTCCTCACTCTGTTTCTCCCTCGCCCCCCATCGCCAATCCCTACCTTCTCTCTCCACCCCCTCTCTCTCATTCCAATTTACTCAATGAGATGTTGGAAAACAATTTTAATTTGATAGTATACCATAATTGGAGTGTTGGAAAAAGAGGTGAAATTTTGTCTACTTTTTAAAACAGTTTTTTTATTATTTTGGAGAGTTGAACCGAACACCCAATCCAAACCAACCCGTACTTCATTGGAGTGGATTGGTTCGGATTTTGTAAAAAAATGCCTAAAACCGAACTAATCATTTTTTATTGGTTCGGATTCTTTCTTCGCGAAAATCCAAACCAATTCAACCCGTTACACACCTACCTACTTGATTACGCTTTTAAAAAACTATTTTCTGTTTTTAAAAATTAAAAAAGTGAAAAAGTTGTTTGATAAGTTTGTTTTGGAATAACTGTTTTGAAAACTATTTCCTATTTTTGGTTTTCTATTTCCAGTATTTTTTTCTTCGACAAGTTAGAAACATTCACAGAATTGTACCAAAAAAAGGTAAATTCTAATATGGACCACCTTGACAAGTGGTCCACCGTGGAAAAAAGGTCCAAAACTTCAACGATGACCAACGTCGCTGCTTGGAAGCAGTAGCTCGTAGTCCTAGTCGTCATTACGACTGAGACGGTGACTTGATTGGTGCTCGTTCGACTAAAAACAAGAAAAATGATGTTTTGATCGAAATGATTCAACTTATATTCGTTTCACTTGTTTTTAGTCGAATGAGCTCTAATCAAGTCACCGTCTCAGTCGTAATGACGAGTAGGACTACGAGCTTCTACTTCCAAGCAACGACATCGATCGTCGTTAAAGTTTTGGACGTTTTTTCCATGGTAGACCACTTGTCAAGGTGGTCCATATTAGACATAGCCAAAAAAGGAGAGAGAGAGACATTCAGACAATCGATTCATTAATGGCAATTGGTATAAATATGTGATAAATATATGTTTTCACTACCAAACAGAATTTTTGTGTTCTTGTTCTCAAAAACAATTTTCAAAATTATTTTACAAAACAATTTTCAAAAATTAAAAAGCAAAAACAGAATCAAACAAGCCCTTAGTTTTTACTCCTCCGTTTCTCAAGAATCATTTTGTAAACAGCATTTCCAATGAAAACCAATGAGAACCCTGTAGCGACCGAAAAATCCGGAGGGATTTTATTCGAGTTTAATGGAGCCGCCACCAATAATTTATTTTCGAAGGAAAAATATTGGAAAAAACCTTTTTTGAAGAAAAGTGGTCCTTAAGACCGGATTTGGGTTCGGGAGTCGATTATGCGTAGGGAAGGTATTAGCACCCTACAACATCCTTTCGAAAAAGGTTACCTCTAATTAATTGTGCAAATTTTATTAACTTCTAAAAAATATTTATTTCCCTTTCATTTTAAAAAAAAAATTAACCAAGATAAAAAAAAGAGGACTTAATAAAAGTCGTTTATTTTTGCGCTGACAGAGTGGGCTCTCGCTCCTACGTATCTCGGTGCGATTGGAGAAATCAAAGGCTACGTAGTTCTTGGGTAGAAAATGGTTGTGTGTTGGTTGATTTTAATTGTATATTTTTTTGATGGAAAAAAGGTAGGTTTTGTAGGGACCAAACAAGAAGCAATCAAGAGTGGTCCTCACTAACAACCTATTTTGTTTAGAAAATTAACGGTGTTCGTAATGATCAAACGGGAAGCAATCTCGAGTGATCGTTACTAGTAAAAAAAAGATTGATTTTATTTTTATAAAGATGATGGGTTTTCATGGGGACCAAACAAGAAGCAATCAAGAGTGGTCCTCACTAACGACTCATTTTTATTTAGAAAATTAAGATATTTGTAATGACTAAACGGGAAGCAATCTCGAGTAATCATTACTAGTAAATTAATTTTCGTGATTTTTATCAAACGTTTTTTAAGAAAAAATAGGGTTTCGATATTTGTATGTGAAATTTGGTTGAATAAAATTGTACTAGTTTGACTAGTAAAAAAAATAAATAAAAAAAGGGTAAAGCGGTTCAATGGATAGAGAAAAAAAAAACTAAACACGCGTAAGTGTAACTCACTGGGAAGGGGGAGAATTAACAAAAATAAAAGAAAAAAATGAAATGAAATAAATATGTACAATTATCATTCTTTATTAAATAAAGAAAATAAAAGAAATGAAATAAATAATAAAAAGAATAAAAGAAAGCAGGGGTGCCGTTGAGTGGGCTGAGGCCCCCAAAAGAGGGAAAAAAAATGGATTAAGAACAAAGGACGGGTAGCGTAGGAAGGAGGGGTGGGCTGACCCAGTCAATAACACAAAACAACAACAAAAAAATGAAAATATAAGCGGACAAAATTGAGGTATAACAAACCCCAAAAGTGGCTATCCAAAATCTGTTACTAAAAAACTTGAAAAGACTCGTAGCTTTTCCCCCAAACATGACAAATGCTAGCTTGATGACAACTTGTGTTAGGCCTAACCATTACAAGAAAAAGTCGGTAGTGGAAACCTGGTCACGCTGGTAAATGTATTTCGTTTCCAGGTCGGCAAGTTCTGGGTTCCTCAGCTCTCTCTCATGCAACACAACAATATTATTTGGAATGGAAAATAATAGTAGAAAATAAATAAAAATGAAAAGTGGCACTCTTGCACTAACAAGCACTCGTCACGGGTTATCAGATAGGGCCATGGGGAAAATATCTGCTTCCACTTATATTTCTTACACTCAATTTCTATGTTTAAGATAGAGTTAAAATAAACTCAAGGGTTAACCTAGTAGAGCATGACAGGACTTGTATTCGACATGTCGCAGGTTCGAGTCATCACTAAGCCTCCCTTGGGATGAGATAATTGTCTTAGATTGAGACGTCATTCCTTCACCCTAAATTTAACATCTACTATATCTACTATATTATATAAAATGGAGTTTTGCTATCAAAAAACATAATCATCTTCTATTAAATGATTTGCAGATTTTGAATTAATGTAATTGATCAGCATTTAATATTTTTTCATCATATAAATTTGTCAATTTTTAATTTGACATTCATTATCAAATTTAATATCACTTAATCTATAAATACTAACATACTCATTCAGTAAAAAAATATTAACATATTCATGAAACAAAAATGAATATGTTTGTCACTATTGTTATTATTTTCTACTTTTAAAATAGTCGTTTGCTACCATTTTCTTTCATTTTTGTTTTTTATTCAATTTTGATGTAGGATTAAATACAACAACACAAATTTGGTCATAAGCTTCTAATTTTTTTTCCATTCTCTTTTAAATGCATTCCATATTTTGTCTAACATTTAACAATAAAAGTTTGTTTGCTGACACAGGTCTAACTATTTAATTTTTATCATTAATTTCTACTATGAATTTACTTTAAAATAATATTACTATTTGTTATTATAGTTTTTTTACTAGAGTATTTGTTACTATATTAGAAACTCAATTATGTTCTTTTTTCTACTTTTTTTTTAAAAATAATTTTGACTACTTATTTTTTACGTGGCTCGATAACCTTCAAATCTCACCCGTGCTTTGCACGAGTTAATACGTTAGTAATATAAAAAAAACAGAGTTAAAATAAAAATGTAATAGAAAAAATAGAGAAATAATTAAAGGATAGCCGTGAGAATTTACGTGTCACTTTATGACTTATATATATCTCTCTCGTTTAGCATCATCAATATCATCCCCATTACATGAGCCACTTTCATGCACTAGCCAACCCGCGTCAAACTTCACGAGAATCACAAAACCCCACTTTTTCTCCAAAAGAAAAAAACTACCTCTGGCAACAATAATAATAGCATCGGCACATCTCATCACAACACAAAATGCTACCATTCAACACTTTCCAACGCCTCTTCACTATCTTTATCATCTTTCTGATCACTTCCACGGCGGGAGCCACCGGCGGTGGAAGAAAGCTCCGTTTGGATATGGCAAGCCGTGGTGGCGCACAACCGTCTGGAACCCCCACAGGGGCAAGTGGTTCGGCCCATGGTCCGAATTGGGACTATAGCTGGGGATGGGGTTCCGCACCAGGAAGTGGGTGGGGCTACGGTTCAGGGTCAGGGCATTCTCCTTCGGGTGTTGGCAGAGGCTATGGCTATGGTTTTGGAACGGGGTCCGGATCTGGATCCGGGTATGGATATGGATCCGGTAGTGGTGGTGCTCGTGGTGGTGGTTCTGGGTATGGAAGTGGTTCAGGCAATTTTGGTGGTGGCGGCTCCGGTGGAGGGAATGGTGGCGGTGGCAATAATCGGTTACCCTCGGAGTCTAGGGGTAAAATCAACCATGGGTAGAAATTTAAGGCTTAGAGCTAGCTATATGTGTGTTTCGATCCTCTTGATAGCTAGCTAGTATATAAGATATTTAAATAACTATGACTGTACTACATATAATGGTTGGTGTGTATCATGTATGCATGATAGTTGACAAAAGCTAGCTAGCTATATATATGTTTTGAAGTTGCTACATGCCTAATGAAAATCTTAAAACTAAATACTGCAAATGCCAAGCATATATTCTTCCTCTCTCTCTCTCTCTCTCTCAATATTTTTTGCAAGTTTTGTCATAAGTTTTAACTCGATAGTATTTTTTTTTTGATCAATTACTCGTTAGTATCATTATTAGTTTTGTTCCTTTGAGGAAATTCAAAATAATTGAGTTGGTATTTGGCATTTGTTTTTACTTTTCAAATTTTATTTTGTTATAAGTAGGATTAATATTCAGAGAAGTAGAAGTTTTTCGCTTTCAAGATGAGAAAAATTGATTTTGGTATCGAACTTACAAAATTTCACAAAACACATACCTGTTGTATTTACATTTTAAAAGTAATTATACGTTATATATCATCTACACAAACTAATTAAACTCACTTATAAAATATATATAATGTCCAAATATATAACTCATTTTTTAATCTGAATTAGTTTTCAAAAATCAATCCTTTTATATGATTAATTCTTTCAGCATCAAATTTATTAAAATCTTAAAAAAAAGTTATTAAAAAAATTTAATAAAATTTATTAAAAAAATCTTCCTTTGCTAAAAAAATTTATTAAAATCATTAAACAAACATACCCTTGGTCATCAGTTACAATTCATGATTTCCAAATCGAATACAGGGATATGTAATTAGCATATGTAAGGGAAACTGTTTTTTTTTTTTTTGTATACAAATGGACTTGACTCAGACTGACAAACAAATAATAGTTGGTCTCTGCAACATGAAATTTGTGTCTCTTTTTAGGACATGGCTTCAATTCAATTAATACATGGATTTTTTTTTTTGGGTACATAATTAATACATGGATTTACTAGTTGGTAACTATAGCAAGAATGCCACTTGATAGACGGTCTAAAAAATATGTTAATTTAATTGAGGCTAAGTAATAAAGGTGGAGTGAGGTTTATAGAGAAATAATTATAGACTCAATCACTTACCTAACAATAAACATTTAATAAAAATAATTAAAGAAGCTGTGGAATGTGATAAATTAATTCATAGTAGTATTTTTTAGACATTTTGTGTATATGGTTGGCAAAAATGAAGCAGTAGTGGTAAGAATGGAAGAAATTAAATCGGGGAACAAAAAGAATACAGCCCGCATGCTCAGTTGGTAAAATAAAATAAAATTAAAAATTTGAGAACATACACGTGTAGTCGATGATTAACAATTTATCATATTTTCATATTGTTAATATACACCGAAAAGCTCGATGTTAAGAAAATTAACAAGATTTCCTTTTTTCTCTCTATGTGAGACGTGAGGTTTTTTTTCTCTGTGTGAGACGACTGTCGTTGTTTTCCCTTCTACGTGCATTAGGGAGTCATATCCAGCGCCATGGCTGGTGCGGCTTCTTTGAACATGCAAGGGCTGAACCTGGTAGATGATGAGGAAGAGGGGTTATCATTCCACTTAGATGAAGCGGAGGAGGAGGTGGAGGATCTGAAGTTGTGCCTTGTTGGGCGCTTCCTGGCGGATCGACCAATCAGATCCTACATCATGAAGGAGAGGTTGGCAAGCATCTGGTGCCCTGTAAAGGGTGTCAACATCAAAGAAGCATCCAGTGGGATATTTCTTTTCCAATTCTTTTATGAACTCGATATGGCACAGGTGTTAAAGGGCGGGCCATGGAGTTTCGATAATCATATGCTGGTGCTTGAGAAGATGCACATTGGCATTCCCATCCAAGAAATCCCTCTCTACCATATTACTTTTTAGGTGCAAGCGCATAATATTCCAACTGGGTTGATGAATGAAACAGTGGGGAGGCATCTAGGAAACTATGTGGGTGAATTCTTGGAGTATGATAGATCCAACAACACGAGCATATGGCAGAGTTATATGCGCCTGTGGGTGAAGGTTGATGTGCGACTACCTCTAAAGAAGGAACAGAGAGTTCGAAAGGCTGGGGGTGATTGGTGCATGGTGAGCTTTAAGTATGAGAGGATCACTAACTTCTGCTTTGTGTGCGGTCTCCTTGGCCACACAGAGCAGCGTTGTGAGGTCCGGTTTGCAATGGGTAAGAATGATGATGGAAGGCGAGGATGGGGCGTTGAGTTGAAGGTGGAGCAGAGGCGACCGAGGGGTGGAGCAGGGAGTAGGTGGTTGAGGATCGATGGCAATGAGAGAGAAAACCTTAACCCTAACGCGGAGGCGGCGCGGAATTCAAATCCAAACCAGAATCCAAATCAAGAATCTGGTCCGAATCTTGTGTTTAATGCTCCAAATTTTGTCTTTAATGCTAGTTTCCCAAATGTGCAGGCAACAAACAAGGCAGGTGTCGTGTTTGATGGTGAACGTAATAAAGGAAAGAATAATGCAAGTTTGCATGATTCTAGGAGAATAATACACGTGAGGAAAGAAGTCAATCAGGGGGCGTTAATTGCTACAACAAATCGCAATTCCACCATAAATAATATTCCAAATCAGGTTGCAATATTTGCCTTTGATTCGAATTCAATTTTGAAGGAGAATCCTCATGTAGATATGCAATTGGCCCACGTAGGAGCAAGGGTGGTGCAAGGTGAAAATTCTGGTGGTCACAAAAAAGACAACGTATGTTGGAGGAAGGTACTGAGGAATCTATGGAGGATGAAGAGCTCACTATCATCAACAGTCATTTTTTATTGGCAGGTCCTGGAAGCCAGGACTGCCAGGACAAATGATCATCCTAAGTTGGAACTGCCGAGGTCTGGGGTCTCTGAGTGTAGTTCCTACTGTAAGAGGCCTTGTCCGGGAACACCATCTGGATATTTTGTTCTTGTCTGAAACTCTAACTCATGCTAGAAAGATGGAGGATATTAGGAGAAGACTGGGGTTTGATGGTTGCTTAGCAGTTGACTGTGTAGGGAGGAGTGGTGGGCTTACTATGCTTTGGAGAAACTCAACTGACTGTAGTGTGATAAATTATTCCATAAACTTTATAAATCTGTCGATTTCTGATAATGAGGGAGGTGATTGGAGGCTAACGGGGTTCTATGGGATTGTGAGTCATAGTAGAAGGAGGGAGTCTTGGGAGATCCTAAGAAACTTACATAGCATGTCACAGTTGTCGTGATGCATTATCGGTGATTATAATGATTTGTTATCCCCTGATGACAAGAGGGGAAACTCATACCACCCTACCTGGTTGATGAGAGGGTTTCGAGAAGCCGTGAATGTGTGCAGTCTCATTGATCTTACTATGGAGGGGTATCCCTACACTTGGTGCCGTAGTAGAGGGACTGAGAGAGAGGTGGAAGAGAGGTTGGATAGAGCCATAGCCTCTGCGAGTTGGCTTCAGATGTTTGCAGTAGCTAGGCTTAAAAATCTCCTAGCCCCGGAATCGGACCACAGCCCCATTATGTTAACCACCGGAGAGGAGAATAGGCCGCAAGTGCACCGTATTTTTAAGTTTGAGAATGCTTGGCTATTGGAACCAGATGTTGACGAAGTGGTTCATCGAGGATGGTATAAGGATGAACAGGGTAACGTGATGACCAGGCTGCGGTATTGTGTTGATGAACTCAGCCAATGGGGTCGCAAGAGTAAGTTAAAATTCAAAGAAGACATCTCCAAGTGTAAGAGGCATCTCCTGCAACTCCGTGAGCGCTGTGACCATGCTTCAGGCCTGCAGTTCAATGCTGAAATGTGGCGGTTGGCCAACCTGCTTGTGAAAGAAGACCAGTTTTGGTGCCAACGGGCCAAATCTCTTTGGCTCAAAGAGGGAGATCTGAACACTAAGTATTTTCATGCTTCAGCGACAGTCCATCAAAAAAAAATTACTAAGCTGAGGAATAATACTGGGATGTTTGTGGAAAGGCAGGAGGACTCGTGTCAGGTAGCGAGAATTTATTTTGATGATTTGTTTGCAACAAAGGTGGGTGTTTTTGAACTAGTTGCTAGTCTGGTGGAGGCACGCCTTGATCACACTGATAATGAGGGGCTGACCCGGCCCTTCCAGAAAAAGGAATTTAATGAAGCTCTGAGCCAGATGCACCCAGACAAGGCACCAGGGCCTGATGGGCTCAATGCAGGTTTCTTTCGAAGATATTGGGAGGCCCATGGGGTTATTATTTTCACTGAGTGTTGCCTTTGGCTTGAGGGAGGTTTTTTCCCTCTGACTCTCAATGATACCAATATTGCTCTCATCCCCAAAAGTGATAATCCAACTTCTATGCTGGAACTTCGTCCGATATCTCTTTGTAATGCCCTTTAAAAACTGGTTTCTAAGGTTCTAGCAAATAGGTTGAAAAGAGTGCTTGGCAAATGTGTTTCTGAAGTGCAATCAGCTTTTGTGGAAGGCAGGTCTATTATAGATAATGCTATTATGGCTATGGAGGTGGTGCATGCCATGAAGTGCAAAACTAAAGGGAAGAACGGTGATGTTGCACTAAAAATAGATATCAGCAAAGCCTATGACCGGGTGGATTGGGGTTTCCTCACCCAAATGATGGAGCGTTTGGGTTTTGAAGCTAAGTGGATTAATTAGATCTATATGTGTATCAGCTCAGTAAATTTCTCGGTCCTTGTTAACCAGGATCGTGTTGGAACCATCCAGCCAGGTAGGGGCCTCCGTCAAGGGGACCTTCTCTCACCGTATTTGTTTATCTTGGTGGCTGAGGGCTCTCAACGTTGATTAGAAGAGAAGATGTTACAGGAGTCATCCATGGTGTGAAAATTTGTAGGGGAGCACCTATTATAACCCATCTGCTGTTAGCAGATGATTGTTTTCTGTTTTTTAGGGCCACAGATATTGAAGCAGTTAACATGAAGGCAATTTTGGAAACCTATGAGGCTGCGTTAGGCCAAGCAATTAATCTTACCAAGTCAGAAGCTTTCTTTAGCAGGAATGTGGCTCGTGAGGACCAAGAAAGGATTGCAAACCTTCTTGTGGTCCGTATCACCCTTGATCTTGGCAAGTATCTTGGTCTCCCATCTTTAGTGGGTAGGAGCAAGAAGAGCACGTTCGCGTATATTAAAGACAGGGTTTGGAAGCGTATATCTTCCTGGGGTGGTAGAGCACTTTCTCGGGCTAGTAAGGAAGTTCTCATTAAATCTGTGCTTTAGGCTATACCATCATATATTATGAGTGTTTATCTGCTTCCTTCCACGCTTTGTGATGAGTTGGAAAAGATGATGAATTCTTATTGGTGGGGTGCAAACAATGGTGACAATAGGGGTATTCGGTGGATGTCTTGGGACCGACTAACAGTTAGTAAATCTCAGGGCGGGATGTGATTTAGACAACTTGAAGCATTTAACATTGCTATGCTCAGTAAACAGGTGTGGAACTTGGTAGCTAAGCCGGATTCTTTAGTTGCTAAATTGCTCAAAGCAAAGTACTACCCCAAGAATCATTTCCTAGATGCAAAGGAGGGAAGCAATCCAAGTTTTGTGTGGAAGAGCTTATGGCACACAAGACCAATCTTAGAAGCTGGTTGTAGATGGCGCATCAGAGATGGCAGCTTGATTCCTATTTATAACTCACCTTGGCTGCGTGACAGAGGCTTGCAGCGACTCCAACAACCTGTGGACGTGAACCAGAACATGGCCACAAACCAGAACTATCTCACGGTTGAGCAGCTATCGATTCCTGGTCAGAAACGATGGAATGAAGAGCTGATTCGTGCATTGTTCGATGAAGCTACTGCAATTGAGATCCTTCAGGTTCCTCTTTTTGCCTCTGTCCAGCATGATAGAGTGACATGGAAGTTTGGCAGCAATGAAGAGCTGACGGTGAAGAGCGCCTACCATTTATGTCCGGATCTGTTTCCTCAGCCTGCACATGCAATTGAGCCTGGGAATTGGCAAATGCTGTGGAAGCTAAATGTGCCTCTTAAGGTAAAAAATTTCATGTGGAGATGCTGCCGTAATAGCTTGCCTACTCGTGACAGGTTAGTAGCCAAAGGTGTGCTGTGTCTGATTCATTATCCTTTGTGCAGCAATGAGGAGGAAACAACCATGCATCTAATTACCTCATGCCCTTTTAGCAAGTTATGCTGGGAGAAGGAAGGTCTATGGGGCGATGTGGTGTCTTGCAGCAGCAGGTCCACAAATTTTAAAGAGTTCTTTTTTGATATGTGCTCCTCCCTTCCCATGCCTAAAGTGTTGAACTTTGTGATGATGGTTTGGAGCCTTTGGTCTTGCAAGAATAAACTTGTTTGGGACGAGACTGAGGAGGGTTTTGGCACGGTTAGTGCTCGGGCAAGACTAACTTGGGAGGAGTGGCATCTTGCAAACTCTTGTGGGCAAGGCGGAGGGACGCGGAAAACCACTGAGCATTGTACGGTATAAAAAAAACCCTGCTGGTTTCCTTGCTTGCAACACAGATGCCTCTTTTCCTAATAATGTGCTAGTTGTGGGGATTTGTATTCGTGGAGAGGCGGGTGATTTTCTAATGGCAAAAACCACTTTCAAAAGCTTTGCGTGAAAGAGGGAGAAGCTTGGGGTCTCCTGGAAGCTTTGCTTTGGGCTCGGAGCTTGGAACTCTCGCATGTCATGTTCCAACTTGATTCTCAAGTAGTGGTGAACTCAGTTAACTCGCAATCTGTGGATGTCTCTGAATTTGGGTGCTTAATCCAACAGTGTAGGGAACATTTTATTTTATTTTTCAAACTTTAAGGTAGAGTTTATCAGGAGACAAGTAAATGTAGTAGCTCATACTCTGGCTAGGGAGGCTACATTATGACCTTGTTCCCATGTTTTTGATTTGGTACCTATTTGTATTGGTGACGTTATTAATTTAGAAATGCAATGATCCTCTTTCAGTCAAAAAAATATATACATCGAAAAGTTAGCATATCAACCTGGTCGGTTAATTATTTTTTAGAGAAAATAGGATATGTACTGTCAGTGTAAACCAATTTTACACCGGCGTCCAATGATAACTCACTATTGTGCAGTTATTTTTAAAATGCAGTTACAAAGTGGGATAATGTTGCAATATGATGAACTCTCATTTGATATTGATGTAAAAATATTTTACACCAACGGTGTATCCCCATTAAACTCTATTTTTTAACCGGCCAGCACTTGCTTAATTACTTTTAAGTAATAATACCTGCACATATATTGTCATAAAATCCCTTACAGACTCTCGCATAAACATTTTCTTGTTACAGAGAGATTTAGATAAATCTACAGTTCTACGTTATAGTCTGTAATAAATTTTCAAGATAAATTTCTATGATCGAATGAAGTTGTCAGTTTCCACTAATTTTCTATGTTAGTTGTAGTCCTTCATAAGAATTTTTTCATAGATGATGTCTTTTTTGGGTTTACCTAAGTGCTTTTTACAAACCACACTATCTTAGACGATCATGCGTATATAAAGCACGTTGACATTTTCCCTATAATGTAAAAGACAAGTTGATTTGGTGAAAAACCAAAGCATCATTATTTTTCCAAAATCTTCTCCTAACGTTCGTGACAATCTTTTCTGAAGTCAGGAACTGCCAGTTATAAACGCTATAATGGCAATCGATAAATTTTAGTCATGTAACTTTCCACCTGCACCCCACTAAGTTATTGCATATTAAATCAATGATATGCACTGGAATTTATGGTTCTCAGCATGTACACGTGCATTTGCACATGCACCGCCATCGTCTTTTTCTTCTCTTTTTATGAGATAATGATATTTGTCTCAATTGAAGACATTAGATTAATTGTAGGTGTAAATGTATTGATTACCTTTCAAATCCTTTAAATTTATCTGATCCTCTATTATAGTGTTGTAGACCACTCACCTTTCATTGGATCAGTTGTGGTAATCGGAAATTTTTTATTTAATATATATAAATATTACAACAAATTAGAGAAATATTAAAAAATTATAATAACAAATTTTATTTAATATATATAAATATTATAATATCATTAAAATTATTTAAAAAATTTATTAAAACAAATTAGAGAAACACCCATAATCTACCTTGAACAAATCCCTAAGATATCTTCTTAAAATTTGGGTTTGAGCCTAATTACATGTGTGACTTCTAATACACCCACCCTTTCACGCCCAGGACTAGACAACTGGAGCGTGACCCGAGTGGCCCGATAACGGGTGGCCTAACAATGGATCTATGATAGACTATTATACCATCTTAAAATTTGGGTTTGGGTCTAACTCAACCCTAAAAGCTAGCTCATGGGGTGAGGGTTGCCTCCCACTTATAACCACTAATCAGGCCATCTCATTTTTCCATGTGGGACTTCTAACACACCCCCCCTCATGCCCAGGACTAGACAACTGGAGGGTGACCTGAGTGGCCCAATAACGGGTGGCCCAACAATGGATCTATGATAGGCTCTGATACCATCTTAAAATTTGGATTTGAGCCTAACTCAACCCCAAAAGCTAGCTCATGGGGTGAGAGTTGTCCCCCACTTATAACCACTAATCAGACCATCTCATTCTTTCCTGTGTAATTTCTAACATACCTCTTTTTTTTTTTTGGCTACATCTAACATATCTCTCTTGTCAACAAAGAAACAAGACAACGAAATCACCTCCTCAAATTCTCCCCTTCCCCTTTTTATTTGTTTTTATTTTCATTGGTGACTTGTGACACACTTATTTTCTTTTAATTATATATATTTTGAACATTTGTTTATTACTTTTTCCCAACAAGTCGTCCGAACTTCCCCACTCTCTCAACGTTTTGAGTCTTGTTCTCTTTCTCTCAATCTCTCTTTATCACACGTTCGTATCTTTCCCTCTAATCTCTGTTGCACGTTTCTCTGTTGCACAGCTCGAAACCTTGAACCTTCATCTCTTTCCCTATAATCTCTTCATCTTTGATCTTTCTCTATTCTCTTTGTTGCCCCACCGACAGCTAAGAACTATCACGCCACACCATTGTCGGACCATGATCGATTTTTGTTCCTCACTATTGATCTCTCTAATCTCTTTGCATACTAATTAGGGTTTTTTGGATTGGTCCTCAGGATCCAAATTCCTTTTCTTTCAATGTATGTTATAACCTGAGCTGGTTTTTTTTTTTTTTCTGTGTACTATATTAATATTTCATATTTCAGACAATAATAATTTTTATGGTCATTTTCAGATTCAAATTGAAGTTTGGTGCTATGAAATTTGGGAACAAATTGAGGGTTCCAATTGAAGACTCCTTATTTGATTTATAAATTATAATTTTGTATTTCTGTCTATATTTGTTATCTAATTGTCTGAACATGTGCTTAGAAAACAACTTTATGGTCATCTATAATGAAAAAGAATGAATTAGTTTGAAATTGATATTGAATTTCAAAAGGGTTTTGTTGATAAATTTACTGATAAATATTCTACAAATTCTATTTAGAATGATACAAATCCATAGAATTTAAACTCTAAAGCTGAAAATTTAAAGAACATGAACAAATAAATAGGAATAATGAAGAGCAAGATATATTGGTCGGAAACGATGAAAATTAAGAAAACTATCATGACGAAACTGTTTAAGAAAACTATCATGACGAAACTGAATATTTTGATGATATAGATCCTAATGACAATGAATGTACGTATCCATGCTTTTGTTGGTGAACAACCCATACGATCTAGTCCATTATACATTTATGATCCAAGAACATGAAATAACCTCAAATATGACTTACAAGATGAATTACTAAAAAAATTCATAAAATAGATATATAAATCGTAGGATACTTTTGGTGGGAATATTACATTTGTTATTGTTCTAACGGAGAACCGTTATACATTTATGATCCAAGAACATGAAATAACCTCAAATATGACTTACGAGATGAATTACTAAAAAAAATTCATAAAAGAGATATATAAATTGTAGGATACTTTTGGTAGAAATATTACATTTGTTATTGTTCTAACGTAGAAGAGCAATAGGAGTAAATTTATTTTTTTGAAGAGATAAAAGAAAGAATTTTATTAATATAAGCTGCTAGGAAATGGCACAAGTGATGCCAATGAAGCACTGCGTAACTTTACACAAGAGTAGGAGGAAAGCAACTAAAATGGCTTCCAACTCTACACAAGAATTTCACCAATTCTTTATAATTTTGCATGAGAATTTCACCAAGTCTAAAACCACCCCAACACAATCAAATATATCAGTTAGTTATATTAGCAATCCATGTGACTATTACAAGTTAGATGCTAGCACTTGAATTTAATCCATCTCTTTGCCACTGATAATGCTAGAAGCCGCTGCAAATTGTTGAGACATCAGCTCCAATTCTTCATCGAAATAAAAGATGTTGTTATGTGTGCTGGTATGTCTAATATCTGATATAATTAGGAATTTTTTGTTTTTGTTGTTAGTTATTTGGTACAAGTTATAAAACAAATCACATGGTAAATGGAGGTTTAAAGATTAGAAACATCTTTCTAAAAGGCTTAAAGAATATGAATAACGTGGGATACACGTGGCTTTCACGAGTAAGTGGTTTGACTTAATTACAAACCAGGTCTTAGAAAATATAACAATGGATAAGCAATTTCAAGAGCTTATAAGAAAAGAAAAAAGAACACTCGAAGGATGCTTTGGTTAGAATGATTTCTGTTATTAGATAAAGCTTACTCGATAAAATTTAGCTTTTCTTAGGAAAAACTAGAAAATTATCGTAGGGAAAACGCTGAATAGTACGGAAGCTATCTGAATGAAAAACGACGAATTTATCTCAACCGCTTGATCATGTCTTGGTTTTGTTATGTTTTGACCTTTTATTTATTTTTTAAATTGAAATCCGCACATCATTGTATTCGTAACGATCCGTACATTGCTTTTTTCGTACTATATAGCATTCCTCTTATAATCATAGAAAACAATATGAATTTTTTTTTTCTCTTTCGAGATTTTCAAGATTAATGCTGAATGAGAACCGGTCATGCAATAAAGACATTTTAAGAAGTACTACTCGTGTACAAGACATTTCAGCGGTACAAACATGAAAATTGGATGCACCTTAATTATTACTCCCTCCGGAATGATTTATAAGGAAAAAAGTCATTTCTAGATTCGTTAAAAAATGTATGTATCTGGTCCATTTTAAAAAATGTATGTATCTGGTCCATTTTTGGACCAGATACATACATTTTTTAACGAATCTAGAAATGACTTTTTTCTTTATAAATCATTCCGGAGGAAGAATGTTGCTGCTGGGGATTGTCAACTCCATACTCTGTTGTCTTTGGACTATTTATGCGAGTCCCTACATATACTCCCACTAAAAAATAATAACGTGGAAATTGTTTTGGACAGTGGTTTAGGAAGAATAATCTATAATCCAAATTAAATTGATGATGTCATCACATGGCATGTAACACAAGTTGATTTAATCAATGCACTATAATTGCTCAACAGAGCAGAAACCCAAGTTATACGAAAATCCCACCCAAAAATTACTGTTTGGTTTTAATTACTTCTTTTTTTACGCAGTTTTAATTACGAGAATTGCTATTTCGTATAAAGACACCACCGACGAATTTGTAAGAATAAAGGAGTGTAGTGGTTTACATTTTTAAAATGAATAAAAGTCAAAGCATATTAAAGCCAAACGGAAATCCAACAATTGACATACATTTATTGTTTTTCGTATCTTAAACTTTTGTAATATTTAGTTTTTTCCTTAGTACTTCTTAACTATAATCGTAGATACTTTTGTTTTTTTTTTCCATAGAAGACTTATATATGTCTTGCAAAGTTGCATATAAGCAGAACTAAAGGGAAACAGTGGGATTTGCCGGATGGAACCTGCCCTGTTTTAAGAATGTATCTACTATTTACTATCTATTTAATCAATGGACGCTAGGAAAAAACTATTTTTAGACCTTTTATCCATTTGACACATGTCCTTTTTTAAGGTTAAAAAGGTCAATTTGAATCTTCTATCTCATCCAAGAAAATCTATTTTCTAATTTTCTAAGAAAATCCATCTCTATTCTATTCTATTTCTATTTTCTCCTTATAATATACCATTTAATACCACCTGAATTTACAATATTAGACATCTCATTTAATTGACACGTGTATAAAAAAGGGTTAAAATTGGTTATTAACATTATTTCAAAAGCTCTGCTTGTCCCATCAGAGAACCCATCTACTCTGCTTCTCCCAGCTACACGCCACATATCTTCTTCCTCAGCCTTGCTTCTCTCTGCTTCTCCCAGCTACACGCCACCTATCTTCTTCCTCAGCCTTGCTTCTACGCTCGCTACAATAAAATAACTTGCCTCTCTCTTATCTCTCTTCACTCTTATCTCTTCTCTTTTCTCTCCCCTCTCTTCTTTTTTTTTTTTTACAAAGTCTCATTTCTGCTGAGCACAGAGAAATCTTCTGTATGTTACCTCAAACAATGAGTCAAGCAAAGGTAAGAAATCTTGATTATTCGTTTTTAGTTCTGTTGTTGTCTTCATGATAATGGTGAAAAATGATATTTGCTGAGTTTGTTGAAAATGAGGTTTGTTGTTGCCCAAACCTTTGTTTTAAAAAACAAGTTTCCCTTTGTACAGAGGCAAAAAGGGCTTAGCTTTACTATAATATAGACTCTAATAGCTCTCAATGTTTGTCCCCCATGGTTGAGAAGAGGCAAAGACGCTCCACCTGCACATAAAGTAGTTAACAACACTGCCAAGGTTATTGGAAAAGTTAGTTTAATTATATCAATACGGTGACACTTGAGTAGATGAGCAATACCTCAAAAAATGGAAGCAAAAAGTATTGAGGCAGCAGATTGTAGAATCTGGATAGTATTGGAGCATCAAGACCCATCACAATCAAGCTGTCAAAATAAATCATGTGAATAGCTTTCGAGATCAAGCTGTCGAGATCAAGCTCAACCTGTCGGGATCAAGCTCAACCTGTCGAGATCAAGCTTGATTTCGACAGCAAGAGGACCAACACCTTGAGCTTGATGTCGACATCTTGATCTCGACGGTTGAGCTTCATCTCGACGGTTGAGCTTCATCTCGACAGATTGAGCTTCATCTCGACAGCTTGATTGTGATGGGTCTTCATCCTTTCATTCAAACTTTTTACAGTGTTCATAATAATATATATGATATATATGATTTCCTTTATTTTTTAAATGTTACAAATTCTTACAACATGTTAACCAATGGAGTACTATTTTACTTCTTACTATGTTTGCTGACTTTGTCTAAGTTTTATTCTGCTGTATAAAAGAGTGTGAACCATGACTGATTCTACAATTACTTTGATTACTTTTGAATTTCTTTGTAGGTGAATGTTTTACGTCCGTTTGACGCGATCAATGACATAAATGATACAAAACAACTCTGGAAGATTGGAGTTAGCATTGTTGATATTTGGTCAGTGTTCAACAAACAAAAACATGAGCATCTAGAAATGGTCTTTATGGATGTAATGGTAAACTTATTTCCTAATTAAGTCATTAGTATAACTCTTTCTTTATTTTTAACATATTAACCTTTGCTGCCATTCAATTGATTAGGGTGGTAGGATTCAGGCTGTGGTTCCACGAGATGAGTTGGCAACATGGAAGTCAAGACTGAAGGATAAAAATACTTATGTTTTTGAAAACTTTGTTGTCTACCGGAATGATTTTCGATTTAAGGCATGTGATCATGCCTATAAATTGGTTTTCTGTAGGTACAATCTTCAAAGAGAAAGAGTCGCTGATGTACCTTCAATTTGTATATATGTTTAAGGAATTTGGTGAAATACTCGTGAAAATTATTGCCGGATTTGTTAGTAGGTAATTTTCTCATTATATTATCTACTTATTGGTGTTTTGATCTTTCGTACCAATTAAATACTTAGACTTCTCCATTCATCATGGAGAACTTAAATGTTTTCTTAATGTAGATTGCATTGGTGCCTTACATCAAGTAACTTTTTCTCGCACCCAATGTCAATTCAAAGAAGGTTGTTTTTACCATCAAAGATTTAAGGTAGTCCTCTATATTTGGACTAATGATAGTGTTCCTATCTACTACATGTATTTTAATATTATTCACTAAAATGAATTAAGCACTTAATGAATTTGTAGTGGCAACTTGATGACTTGTACTCTATGGGAATCACTTGCAATGCAATTCATTGATTATCGCAACCACAACGGTGATTCAGGACAAACTATTATCATCCTCGCACGTGTAAAGATAAACAAAGGACAAGGTTAAAACAAATACATAATCATTATTTATTATTTTTTGTGTATTGCATTGCAAGTGTTGTTAATATCTCAATTATCTAAAATATTCTGTGTTTACTTCAATAATTTCTATGTAAGGAAACTGGCCGCCATCGATTTCAAACTCATGGAATGGAACCAAGATGATGATTAATGAAGATTTAGTACAGATACATGACTTCAAAAAAAGGTACACTCGATATGTTTCTATTAATCGTTAATCATGACATTATTATTAGCAGAATCTACATATTAACTTCTATTCTTTTTAGACTGTTAGTAACTGAAGTGAATGAATCATCAAGTCAAATGGTGACCCAGACCACAGGATGCTCCCAATTTTCTGATCATGATCGATTTATGTATAAGGCACAACTGAAGAGTATAGCAGAAATTAATGGTCTTCAACAGGTAGAAGTTAAATCCAACTTAATTCACAGCGCTATGCTTCTTTATAAATCTTTTCATCTTACTCTATAAATTCTCCTGACTACAAATTGGTTACAATGTTCCAGGATACAACCTGTGTGACTGTTGGCACAACCGGAAAAATTATTGTTTCAAAAAATGGGTGGGCTTATGATGGGTGTTGTGTCTGCACAAAAAAGACAAACCGAACTGATAATGGGTTCAAATGTCAAAGGGAGCATTACACAGAAATTCCAGTACCAAGGTAACACATTTACAATTACACCTAGAGTACGAATTTAAAGTTCAATCATATTTGTTAATACATTCACTTCTTTTTTATGTCAATATTAATAGGTATAAATTGGAAATTGAAGTTGTTCATAAAAAAGAAAGTACTAAATTTATCTTAGGACAAGGATTGTCTTGATCTTATAGGTTTCACAAATTTCTTCAACTTAGACAAATGATGATTGAGGTATGTAATAATGAAGCGCAAGTTTTGAAATCAATTTTCTACATGATCTGAATTACATAATTATAACCTGAGTGTCATGTGGCTTTTGTAGGCAGGAGAAGACAACCCCATGGTTTATCTCAAGATTGTTGATAATATGCTGGCAAGAACTTTAGCATTGTAATCATAGTTCAACCGTCCTCAAACCAGTCATCTGTAATTAAGATATGGGATGACCTAAAATGATTCAAACAATAATGGACCATATAGAACCTCAAGAGGTATATTAAGTCGTAGATCATGCGATTACAAAAATCGACAAATTATAGTATTTATTAACATATACATTTGTTTTTAGCCTACATCTAAACTAGCTAAAGCAAAGTCTATTGTCAATGAGGATGAACGTGAAGAGGTATATATAATAATACCTCATTATGTATAAAATTATGAAAACTAATTAGAGTTATTAACATCTGTTTATTTAAATCTTTAGCCTACATCTCAACTAGATAATGCAAAGTCTAATATGAATGAGGATGTTCACTTTGAAACTGTAAGTATTTCTAGCATGTATAATTAGTTTTAATTTCTTTCTCGAGATGTTCATAATGGTTACAACCTGATACATGGTTTTATTGTCACAATACAAAGAATCATTGTCTATAACATCGAGCATGATCGGACATCAGCTCTTCCATTACTCCAGCCAAGAGAATCTCCTCCGAAAGCCGTTTCGGTGAGATGCTCAGTCAAGAAATTGCAACTGCACAACTATCATCTACGAAGATAACAAAGCATATCAAAACTGAATGATAGCTCAACACTGGATCCAGATCTCTTTTTTTTGCCTTACCAGATTGAAGATGCCATGTTATCGTTTTGATGCTTGATTATGAGCATTTAGTACTTTGAAACTGTTGAATGTGTTTTGTATTTTGGAACAACCTAACTTTATTACCTCTGACATATATTAGACTATGCTTCTTGGATCCAAAGTGTCTTTTAATTCAATAGCAATATTCTGCAACAGATGTTTCAGAAAATATTTAATTCCTCTGGTGAGGATACAAGTGGAATAGGTTCAAAGTGTGATGCAAATTATGTGCAGATTAGAAGCACCACTATCCCACAAATAAAGTTGAATTCAGCATATATTACCAACTGTTGCATCTGATAGTTTTTAGCCTCTTCCCACAAAATGAAGTTTTGATCACAACTTTGAATGATTGTCTTGTATTCTTAAATTCTTCACAAGTATAGAAGAATAGGTATATTCTATTCTCAAAGATGCGTCCCTTGAATTGTGTCACTGACATGCTATCATGATATCTTATTATTGAGTTAAATAAAAAAAACTGTTGCGGTAGTGCTAACTGGCTTTAAAACAAAAAGATGGTGACGTGTTTAATGTGTTTTTAATTTTTCAAATGAAAACAAAGAGCAAACTACTCCCTGCTGCAATTCTATATGAACATGCTCGACCACCATTATGTGATATACTTAATGTCCATGGAAGAGGAAATCAATTCAGTTTATTCATTCATAATGTACATGGATGTATTTTGGAGGGTACTCCTTTAAGGTAAAAATATTTGCTTTTATTGAAACTTGATATGCATGTCCTTGGTCTTGCTTATCAGTTGTATGTTTTTGGATCAGCATACAATCGTTGAATAAGTTTACAACCTATATATCTCATGGTTTATTTGTTTTCTTGATATTTGGCAGGCTGACTTTAAGACCACAACATCATAGATTTGTAGAATATATTCTAGCTTCAAAAGCATGACCTGACATTGTAGCTCCAAAAATTCATGTATTTGTGTGGTTAATGCCCCAAAAAGAGGCTATACAGGAGAAAGCATGCACACACTCCAACAAGGTTTAGCTTAGCCTTTTGAAGATAACTTCTGTCAAAAAAAAAAATCTGAAACCTATGATAGCAAGCAACTCACAATGTACCTAATTGCACAGCTCTTTTAGAAGGAAAATAAAAATGCAAAAAGCTTACTGAAAAGATTAAAGTTGAGATATAAGAAGTCAGGATGAAGCATAGTTTACTATGAAGCCTATCTCACAATCACAAGACCTTCATATACCACTTATGGGGGAGTATTATTTAAACTTTTCTACTTACAAGCCTAAGGCTACAAATAAGGCAAAAAGACAAAAGCAAGGATTGGTTTGAACAGATAACTATCGCATAGATGTAGCCTAGCCTAAGTCACATTAGTTGATTATTTTATTAGCAAATATTAAAATAAATACTACTTTTATTGGGAGTTGTTGTATGCACGACCATCAACACACTGTGTCTAGGATAACCAGACCTCAATATCTATTACTACCTATATTATAATAACAAGCTATAATATATTTAAAATCAAAGAGAGCAGAATACTTGACGTACATATCTTGGGAGTTGTTATACAAAATCATCATGACACAAGAAAATGTATAGCTGCCAATGAAATGGTAAGTCTGACACAAGCAAAAAAATTGGGCGGGTCAACTAAAAAAGAACTATAACAGATTTAAACAAAAGCTACAAAGCTGACCAAAAAAAAAAACAAAAGCTACAAAGGAATAGCACAGTGGGCAACCAATGTATTAGCAAACCAGTGTTTTTCTGCCATTATCTTCCTCAAGCAAACCAAATCTTTAGTCACTAGGTAGCAGTTTTTGACTCCATAAATCATTTACACAACAAGGTACCACTTTCATTTTTTTTTTATACTGAGGAAGCTTATTTGTAGTCTTTTTTTTTATAACAATATAAGGAACAACATTAACGAGGTGATGTTCCTTATCAAGCTATTACTGATCAAACTGCTAATATGGTTGATAAGGTATGCATGGTTCTCTTCATGAATTTGCAGCTTCATGTAACTTCCTATGTATTTATGGTACTATTGTTATAGTTTTTTGAGATGCAACGGCAACATGCTCTGAAAGCTCTTGACATATACAGAAGGGTGGGGCTGGAAAAAATCTCTTAAGTCAACACAGAGAACACAGGAGTGTTCCCTTTCCATTAGTGCTTTTTAAATATTTGAATTAGTTGCATGATTAATGAAGTTTATGATCTGCACCATTTAATGACAAGTCATTGTTCACAGCTTTGCCATCAATACTGTAACACCTGAGGACGAGATCGACATCGTATTAGGTACGTATCGAGACCTCGACCAAGACCTTGTGTCGAGATCCCGTGACTAGATCGTTTGCCGAGATCTTTTGTCGAGCTGATGAGACCACGTGCACTAGCTGCTGAGCTGAGGAGGTCGCGTGTCGAGTTGATGAAGTCGCTGCATCGAAATGATGAGGACGCAAGACGAGCGAGAGACCGCGTTCAGGAACTCGTGTTAGAACTTTGTACGTTTGCACGAGTACTCTTGTCGACATCGTGTCGAGATGATACCTCGTATTATTTCGAACGTTATTCAGCGTTATTATTATATTGTTTGTAATTATTACATTGTCGGCTTGCCGTTGACCGGCCAGAGCAGTAGAGGGTAATCATGAGAGGAACGAGTTAACGGGTAGATGATTGATGGGATTGGCATCTTATAGCTGGAGTTACGTTTATACCCCTATCTCGCCAGCTGTATACCACGACCGATTCCCTCACACTCATTCTTTCTCTTTTCTTCTTTCTTCTTCCTTCCTTCTGCTCTGTGTTTCGTTGTTTTCTTTAAAAATCTTCATCGACGAAACCGTGAGTTCCATCGAGATTCTGCACAAGCTTTCTTCATCAATTTTGTTCATCATCAACTTCTCGACCCATATCTCGTCTGATCGACCATCACCGTTGAGGTATGAAGAACAGATTTTCTTTCATCTGTGCTACTGTTTAGCGCTAATTCTTCTTTCATTTTTAACCAGTTTTATGCTTCCAAATCATGTCTAATTGATGGGTTTTCTTCTTCACGATATTACCTATCTTTTTAACCGATTAATTGGGCTTGTAAAACAAATTTCTTTCTCTGATTTCTGCAATCGGCAGTGCCCAGAAACCTCCATTTTTGGTTCGTTTCGATTTCTTGTTTTTCATTCGTTGCTTCTGATTATTGTTGTTGTCGATCTTTCTGTTGAAGCATCAGATAACTTTTTCATGAAATTTTGATCGAAATCCCTAACTTTGTGTTAGAGGAAAAATATCTTTCAGTTCTTGAGTTTTATATTTTTCTGGGTTGTGGTTGAGTTTGGGGAAGAGAGAGTTAGATGTATTGGAAACCATGGATCGATCTAAGTTGTGTTTGTTTTAGGAAGTCTGATTCCCGAGATCGAGTGATTTCCGAATCGAGGTGTACGAGAAAGCGAATCCAAGGACGCGGAAGCAGAATCAGATCGAGGATCTATGCGTGTCGAGGTCGATCGAAAGCGCACGTGTCGAAGTCGTTGTCGAAGTTCGTTGAAGACAGCCGTGTCGAGATCGAGTAAGAGAAGTCGTTGTCGAGCTCTTTGAAGACAGCTGTGTCGAGGTCGTTGTCGAGCAGCATTAACTTGGAGTTCGGTAAGGGCAACTCCTAGATATCTCTAAGGCTTTATTTTATAAGTCCTTAAATAAGGGCATTTCATATTCTACGTGGTTATGTTATTGTGTATGGATTTTCCTGATTTGTGTCGAGCTGAAATGTTGTGATATGATTGAGTTTTGCTTGTATTTAATATGTGATTGAATATATGTCGTGAATTGTGTATTGCATGTTGAATTGCGTTTCTTCATGTCGAGCTTGCTCTTTTATTTGACATGCGGTTGAATATCTTATGTTTAACTCCTTGAATATCGTATGGCGCTAATTGTTCATCGAGTGAGCGAGCTAGGTGAGTCGTATGACGTTTTGAGCCGTGACCGGATAGCGAGGGTGCTAGGTCCCCTTTTGTTTACTGGAGATTGACTAGACGCCGCCACGCCACGGGACCTGAGTTGACCGGCCCTAGGGAGAGCGAGGATCCCAAGGCTTCGGCTGGACTTTCCGACATACTGATGCAGCGTGTGCATTCAGGAAAATTGTCGAGTCGAGAGAAAATGGAATTGTGAGTTGTGTCGAAGTTTAGAGTGAGATGGTCGAGTCACGTCGGTGAATGTTATACTTTCTTTGTTTGCTTATATTTATGTCGAGCTTATCTTGAATTGTTGAGAAGTTGACCCTTTCCGTGGTGCCTTCAATCCATGACGGTTACCCAGGCGATGTCGAGTGCGAGGAACTCGGCGATGAAGCGATGCCGAGGAGGAGCTCGGCGAGGACCCGAGTGACGACCTCTATCTGTCGTGATTGTTTGTTTGTTGGATGTTTGTTTTTCGAGGACTGTACTTGTTTTTCTTTTGTGTTCGAGGTCGTGACCAGTTTGGGCGATGTTGTTTTGTTGCTCTGAGGGTAGGCTGGTGGTCTTACTTTTGAGCGACCCCTGCGTGGGAGTCTGGAAGTACCCCAGTATGATTACTCTTTTGAAGTCGTCGTACCTTAGGTGTATTTTCTTTGCATATTTGCTACTCTGTATTTTGTATACATTATTATTTCGAGTGATATATATATGTGTATGTTATGCATGTATGTTTTATTTGAATTTAAGTCTTGTGTCTTAGTTGCACCATGTTTCGAAAAGCTGTAATTACTCTGATGTGCACGAGTTGGTTTTAAAAAAAAAAAAATATATCGTATTTTTTTAAAAGGCACAAGAGTTTCGTTTTTAAAACACATCTCATATAGGTTTTGTTGAGCTTGGTGTGTTGAGCTCGGTAACTCGAGCTCGGTATATTGAGCTCGGTAGCGGTCGAGGAACGGTGCGTTCTGACTTTGGTATCGAGCGCTTGATTGATTCGGCCGTGTGCATAGGAATTGGTAGTCACTATGTCGGGTTATGTGTGTTGGGTACCTAGTTGTATTATGTTGATTCTTTGTTTGATTAAGTGAAGCACTTATTGCTTGAGAAATTGTTTGAAGCGTTTCTTGATTGAAGCGGTGTGTTTTAACACATCCTTGTTGTGAGATTGACAGTGGTTTTGAACTTTGTGGAATCTAATGCCACCTCGTAGGAATACGACATCCGCAGCGAGAACGTCGACATGGAACGAGCTATTCAAGCTATGACCGAGATGGCGGCAGCCATGGCTCAACAATCACCGCAACTCAGCGAGGCTAACGCGATGGCTCAACAGGGCGGCGTTAACTCAGCCAGAACTTGCGCAGAACAAGAACGAGCGTAACGTAATGTCAAGGCGAGAGGATCGCGCACTTCGGAAGCATGATCCACAGAAGTTCTACGGTGAGCCAAATCCGGATAAAGCTGATCTTTGGATGCAAGAGATCGAGAAGATCTTCGAGGCACTTCATTGCGGGACAACGTGAAGGTCGACTATGCCACCTACTTATTGCTAGGAGACGCAGAGTATTGGTGGAGAGGTAAAGCAAGCGTTTATAGCGAACATCGCGAGATGACCTGGGAGATTTTTCGTGAAAGGTTTTGGACAAGTACTTCCTGACATCGCACGAGCCGAGAAGGAGCAGGAATTTCTTCAATGCGGCAAAGGCAACTCGGCGGTGTCCGAGTATGCGCCAAGTTCGAATCGTTGGCGAGGTATTTGATCCATTCCGTGACCGAGTTGACCAGAGATGGTTGAGTGAGAGATTCCAGCGGGGATTGAGATTCGACATTCAAGTCGATGAGTGTCGTTGAGGATCGTAAATCTCCAAGAGTGATTGATCGATGTGTCGAGGTAGAAGGAGTAAGAGCCACAAGAAGAAGATTGTAGGCGACGGTGAGACCCCAGAGTGCGGGGCAGAGATTTGCACAGAAAGGGAAACTACCGCAGAAGAGGCCTTACGACCAACCTCAGGGGAACAACAACAGGGGACAGTATCGTCCGATGACATAAGTACCGAGGAGTGGAGGTCAGACCAGTGTCGAGGTGATTTGCTACCGATGTGGAAAGTCGGGACATTACGCGAGTAACTGTACTCAGAGGGAGGAGGTGTGTTTCAATTGCAAGAAGCCAGGGCATTTTGCTAAGGATTGTCCTACACCTAAAGCTGAACCGACTATGCTTGCGGCAAAGGCCAAAGGAAAGCGTCAAGTGGCTAAAGGCAGAGTTTTCTGCATGAGTGGCGAGGAAGCAGATCGAGCTGATGATCTTATCCAAGGTGAATGTGAGATCGAGGGTAAATCCTTATCCGTTCTTTTTATGGGTGCAACCCATTCCTTCATTTCTTACGATTGTGTGAACCTTTTGAACTCGACCGTGATCGCTACCGCTTTAAATTAGTAGTTACAACCCCAAATGCTAAAACCTTAGTCACAAACATCGCATGTCTTAATTGTGTAGTGATTATTCGAGTAGAAAGCTTGTGGTCAATTTGGTTTGTTTGCCTCTTAAGGGCTTAGATGTCATCCTCGGGATGGATTGGTTGTCACACCACCATGTCCTTTTGGTCTGTGCCCGTAAAACTGGAATTTTTCCAGACCTTGGGGGCTCCCATTATCTTTCTCGCGAACGTATTGGAGTTTCTTTGAAAGAAGGAACTAGGGAATACATGTATCTAGCTAGTTCGGAAGTTTTCCAGTGGATCGGCGTGAAGAATGTTCCGGTGGTGTGTGATTTTGAGGACGTTTTTCGAAGACGTGCGGGATTACCACCAAGACGAGAGGTCGAGTTCTCCATCGACACGATTCGAGGAACAGGACCGATTTCCAAAGCGCCGCATGTGATGTCTCCTGCCGAGATGAAAGAGTGAAGTCCCAGATCGAACACTTGGAGTCGAAGCAATTCATACGACCGAGCGTGTCACCGCGGGGAGCTCCGGTGTTGTTGGTTAAGAAGAAGGATGGACGATCAAGGTGTGCGTGGACTATCGCGAGCTCAACAAGGTTACCGTGAAGAACCGTTATCCGTTACCACGTATTGACGACTTGATGGACCAACCGTGGAAGCGGCGATCTTTCCAAGATAGATTTGAAGTCGGGCTACCATCAGTTCGGCGTGAAGGAGGAAGATGTTGCCAAAACAGCTTTCAGGACTAGATACGGTCACTACGAGTACTTGGTGATGCCGTTTGGAGTGACGAATCGCCGGTGTGTTTATGGACTACATGAACAGGATTTTCCATTCGTTTTGGATCGATTCGTTGTAGTGTTCATCGACGACATATTGATTTACTCGAGGAACCGAGAAGAGCACGTAGAACACCTATGTCGAGTACTACAGATATTACGAGATAAGCAACTCTATGCCAACCTGTCGAAGTGTGAATTTTGGCTTGAAGAGGTGAATTTTCTTGGTCACGTGATTTCCAGAGAAGGAATAGCTGTGGATCCAACTAAGATTGATGCGGTGATAGCATGGGAACAGCCTAAGACGGTTACCGAGATCAGGAGTTTTGTCGGCTTAGCAGGATATTACCGAAGATTCATTGAAGGTTTCTCGAAGATTGTCGCGCCTCTTACACGACTGACGAGGAAGAATCAACCTTTTGCTTGGACCGAGGAGTGCGAAGCCAGTTTTCAACGACTGAAGGAGCTTTTGACGGCGGCGCTGTCTTGATTTTGCCTCAACCGTAAGAGCCTTCGAGGTGTATTGTGATGCGTCACACCAGGATTGGGATGCGTCGATGCAACATCGGAAGGTGGTCGATATGCTTCAAGACGACTTAAGATTCACGAGAGGAACTACCCTACTCACGACTTGGAGCTAGCGGCAGATAGTTTTTGTTGAAGATATGGAGGCACTACCTTTACGGAGCACTCTTCTTGTTTTCGGCGATCACAAGAGCTTGAAGTACTGTTCGACCGGAAAGAGCTCAACATGCGCCAACGTAGATGGACGTAATTTCTCAGGACTACGACTTTACGTTGGAATACCATCCCGTAAGGCTAACGAGTAGCAGATGCGTTGAGCGGGAAGAGCGTTTTAACCTCGGTAATGATGATCAAGGAGTTGGAGATGCTCGAGAAGTTCCGAGATTTGAAGTTAGTGTCAAGTTTCACCGGGAAGCCGAGATTTGGTATGCTTACCATTTCTAACAGATTGTTGGACGAGATCCGAGACCCGGCAAGTTCATGACGAGCTTCGCAAGAGAAGATTCAGTTGATAGCGCAAGTGGAAGGCGACGAATTCGGTCTTAGCGGACGACATCTTGAGGTGCAATGGCCGAGTGTGCGTGCCTAACGCATCCGAGCTGAGGAAGTTGATTCTCGGGGAAGCGCATAAGAGCAACTTTAGTATTCAACCCGGAGTTACGAAGATGAATCAAGACTTGCAGAAGCATTTATGGTTGTCCGTAATGCAGAAGCAAGTGGCCGAGCACGTAGCTTCATGTTCGACGTGTCGTAAAGCGAAGGTGGAGCACCAACGACCGCAGGAATGCTACAATCGCTGACGCATCAAAGTATGGAAATGGGACAAGATTTCCATGGATTTCGCTGTAGGTTTGCCGAAGACGCAGAAGAAGAATGATTCGATTTGGGTGATCGTCGACCGATTGACCAAATCAAGCTCATTTCTTGCCCGGTGAGTCGACATACAACGTGGAAAGGCTGACCGAGATCTACATCGCGGAGATAGTACGACTTCATGGAATACCCTCTTCAATCGTGTCGGACCGAGATCCGAAGTTCACGTCTCATTTTTGGAGGGAATTGCAAGGAGCGATGGGAACCGAGCTCAGGCTTAGCTCGGTATATCATCCACGCATCGACGGCCGATCGAGAGAACGATCCAATCGCTTGAAGATTTGTTGCGAGCTTATACGTTAGATCACCGAGGAAGTTGGGACGACGTCTTACCATTGGTGGAGTTCACATACAACAACAGTTTCCATGCGAGTATTGGGATGACACCTTTTGAAGCGTCAGTATGGACGGAAATGTCGACGCCTCTTTGTTGGTACCAGGATCGGCGAGCGAATCGTCAGGACCAGATATGATCCAGCAGACTCGAGAAGATCCGTTTGATCGAGAGATCGGATGCGAACATCTCAAAGTCGATGGAAGAGTTATGCGGACCAACGACGTCGACCACCGAGTTCGAGGAAGGAGAACATGTATTTCTTAGAGTCACCCCCACTCATGGAGTTGGTCGAGCGATCAAATCCAAGAAACTTACCCTAAATTCATTGGACCTTACCGCATTCTTCGTCGTATTGGTCGGTGGCATATCAGATTGCCTTACCCCCATTCTTGTCGAACATCCACGACGTCTTTCACGCCTCACAATTGCGGAAGTATGTTTAGACCCTTCTCATGTCATCGAACCGGATGTGATTCAACCGAAGGGCGACCTATCTTTGAAGCGTCACCAAAGAAGAATCGTTGATCGGAAAGCCAAGCGATTCACGGAACAAAGAGATCCAACTTGTCAAGGTTGTGTGGGATCGTAAGGCGGAGATGCGACTTGGGAGCTGGAGGAGAAGATGAAGATTCAAGACTCTGAACTTTTACGAGGTAAGAACCTTATTTGCAATTTCGAGGACGAAATTTTTTAGAGGGAGAGATTGTAACACCTGAGGGCGAGATCGACATCGTATTAGGTCGACGATCGAGACCTCGACCAAGACCTTGTGTCGAGATCCCGTGACTAGATCGTTTGCACGAGATCTTTGTCGGTGATGAGACCACGTGCACTAGTTCTTTGGTGAGGAGGTCGGCGTGTCGAGTTGATGAAGTCGCGTCTGGTGATGAGGACGCAAGACGAGCTGAGGAGACCGCGTTCACGAACTCGTGTTAGAACTTTGTACGTTTGCACGAGTACTCTTGTCGACATCGTGTCGAGATGATACCTCGTATTATTTCGAACGTTATTCAGCGTTATTATTATATTGTTTGTAATTATTACATTGTCGGCTTGCCGTTGACCAAGCAGTAGAGGTAATCATGAGAGAGGAACGAGTTAACGGGTAGATGATTGATGGGATTCGCATCTTATAGCTGGAGTTCCGTTTCTACCCCTATCTCGCCAGCTGTATACCCCGCCCGATTCCCTCACACTCATTCTTTCTCTTTTCTTCTTTCTTCTTCCTTCCTTCTGCTCTGTGTTTCGTTGTTTTCTTTAAAAATCTTCATCGATTTAAACCGTGAGTTCCATCGAGATTCTGCAAGCTTTCTTCATCAATTTTGTTCATCATCAACTTCTCGACCCATATCTCGTCGATCGACCATCACCGTTGAGGTATGAAGAACAGATTTTCTTTCATCCGTACTCTTGTTTAGCGCTAATTCTTCTTTCATTTTTAACCGCTTTATGCTTCCAAATCATGTCTAATTGATGGGTTTTCTTCTTCACGATATTACCTATCTTTTAACCGATTAATTGGGCTTGTAAAACAAATTTCTTTCTCTCGATTTGCAATCGGCGGTGCCCGTGAAACCTCCATTTTTGGTTCGTTTCGATTTCTTGTTTTTCATTCGTTGCTTCGATTATTGTTGTTGTCGATCTTTACATTTGAAGCATCAGATAACTTTTTCATGAAATTTTGATCGAAATCCCTAACTTTGTGTTAGAGGAAAAATATCTTTCAGTTCTTGAGTTTTATATTTTTCTGGGTTGTGGTTGAGTTTGGGGAAGAGAGAGTTAGATGTATTGGAAACCATGGATCGATCTAAGTTGTGTTTGTTTTAGGAAGTCTGATTCCCGAGATCGAGTGATTTCCGAATCGAGGTGTACGGGAAAGCGAATCCAAGGACGCGGAAGCAGCAGAATCCAGATCGAGGACTGTACGTGTCGAGGTCGACTGAAAGCGTACGTGTCGAAGTCGTTGTCGAGTTCGTTGAAGACAGCCGTGTCGAGATCGAGTAAGAGAAGTCGTTGTCGAGCTCTTTGAAGACAGCTGTGTCGAGGTCGTTGTCGAGCAGCATTAACTTGGAGTTCGGTAAGGGCAACTCCTAGATATCTCTAAGGCTTTATTTTATAAGTCCTTAAATAAGGGCATTTCATATTCTACGTGGTTATGTTATTGTGTATGGATTTTCCTGATTTGTGTCGAGCTGAAATGTTGTGATATGATTGAGTTTTTGCATGTATTTAATATGTGATTGAATATATGTCGTGAATTGTGTATTGCATGTTGAATTGCGTTTCTTCATGTCGAGCTTGCTCTTTTATTTGACATGCGGTTGAATATCTTGTGTTTAACTCCTTGAATATCGTATGCGGCGAATTGTTCATCGAGTGAGCGAGCTAGGTGAGTCGTATGACGTTTTTGAGCCGTGACGGATAATCGAGGGTGCTAGGTCCCTTTTTGTTTACGGGAGATTGACTAGACGCCGCCACGCTACGGGACTGAGTTGATATCCCTAGGGAGAGCGAGGATCCCAAGGCTTCGGCTGGACTTTCCGACATACGGTACGGCGTGTGCATTCCGGAAAATTGTCGAGTCGAGAGAAAATGGAATTGTGAGTTGTGTCGAGTTTAGAGTGAGATGGTCGAGTCACGTCGGTGAATGTTATACTTTGCTGTTTGCTTATATTTATGTCGAGCTTATCTTGAATTGTTGAGAAGTTGACCCTTTCCCGTGGTGCCTTCAATCCATGACGGTTACCCAGGCGATGTCGAGGGTGCAGGGAACTCGACAGTAGACGATGCCGAGGAGGAGCTCGACGAGGACCCGAGTGACGACCTCTATCTGTCGTGATTGTTTGTTTGTTGGATGTTTGTTTTTCTGAGGACTGTACTTGTTTTTCTTTTGTGTTCGAGGTCGTGACCAGTTTGGCGATGTTGTTTTGTTGCTCTGAGGGTAGACTGGTGGTCTTACTTTTGGAGCACCCCTGCGTGGGAGTTCGTGGAAGTACCCCCAGGGTATGATTACTCTTTTGAAGTCGTCGTACCTTAGGTGTATTTTCTTTGCATATTTGCTACTCTGTATTTTGTATACATTATTATTTCGAGTGATATATATATGTGTATGTTATGCATGTATGTTTTATTTGAATTTAAGTCTTGTGTCTTAGTTGCACCATGTTTCGAAAAGCTGTAATTACTCTGATGTGCACGAGTTGGTTTTATAAAAAAAAAAATATATCGTATTTTTTTAAAAGGCACAAGAGTTTCGTTTTTAAAACACATCTCATATAGGTTTTGTTGAGCTTGGTGTGTTGAGCTCGGTAACTCGAGCTCGGTATATTGAGCTCGGTAGCGGTCCGGGAACGGGTCGTTACAAATACTATCCTCCTCTAATATTAAGTTAAATCTGAAGATTCATGTGAGGCTTCTTTGGCAGCTTCAGAAGAAGTTTAGGGGTAAGGCAAGTAAAGTCTAATTATTTTTATTATCTATATTGGTTGCTATTTTAATTATACAGCAATTCTGTCATTTTTTTATTGCTATTGTGCTTATAACTAATGGCTTTATTTTTTGTCTTTCTAGGAGAAAAGTGATTTGATATTTGTTACATCCAACTATTTTTGCTACTTGCTAACAAATTGCCATGTTATTCTCTAAAGTAGAGGTTGCACCCACCTGAGCTTGATATAAAGAAAGGAGACAAAGATGACTGTCATTTAAAAGAAACAAAACAAAATCCATTTCCAATGAATAATTGAGATCAAGCTGTCGAGATCAAGCTCAACCTGTCGAGATCAAGCTCAACCGGAGAGATCAAGCTTTATTTCGACGGCTTGAGGACCAACAGCTTGAGCTTGATCTCGACAGCTTCATCTCCAAAGGTTGACCTTAATAAATCATGTCAATAGCTATCGAGATCAAGCTGTCGAGATCAAGCTCAACCTATCGAGATCAAGCTTTATTTCGACAGTTTGAGGACCAACAGCTTGAGCTTGATCTCGACAGCTTGATCTCTCCGGTTGAGCTTGATCTCGACAGGTTGACCTCGACAGGTATTCACATTATTTATTTCGACAGCTTGATTGTCATGGGTCTTGATGCTCCAATAGATAGTTTAGTCTTCAATGTTACCTATAGAAATTCCAATTCTAACAATAAGTTTAAGTAATACAATATGGCACTAAATGTGATTGATAATTGTAAATGTACATACTTACCTGTTAAAGGTTCAAGACCCATCACAATCAAGCTGTCGAAATAAATCATGTGAATAGCTATCGAGATCAACCTGTCGAGATCAAGCTCAATCTGTCGAGAACAAAATCCATTTCCAATGATATTTGCTGTTGAGCTCAACCTGTCGAGATCAAGCTCAACCGGAGAGATCAAGCTTTATTTCGACGGCTTGAGGACCAACATCTTGAGCTTGATCTCGACAGCTTCATCTCCAAAGGTTGACCTTCATCTCGACAGGTTGACCCATCACAATCAGTCGAAATAAATCATGTCAATAGCTATCGAGATCAAGCTGTCGAGATCAAGCTCAACCTATCGAGATCAAGCTTTATTTCGACAGTTTGAGGACCAACAGCTTGAGCTTGATCTCGACAGCTTGATCTCTCCGGTTGAGCTTGATCTCGACAGGTTGACGTCGACAGGTATTCACATTATTTATTTCGACAGCTTGATTGTCATGGGTCTTGATGCTCCAATAGATAGTTTAGTCTTCAATGTTACCTATAGAAATTCCAATTCTAACAATAAGTTTAAGTAATACAATATGGCACTAAATGTGATTGATAATTGTAAATGTACATACTTACCTGTTAAAGGTTCAAGACCCATCACAATCAAGCTGTCGAAATAAATCATGTGAATAGCTATCGAGATCAACCTGTCGAGATCAAGCTCAATCTGTCGAGATCAAAATCCATTTCCAATGATATTTGCTGTTGAGCTCAACCTGTCGAGATCAAGCTCAACCGGAGAGATCAAGCTTTATTTCGACGGCTTGAGGACCAACATCTTGAGCTTGATCTCGACAGCTTCATCTCCAAAGGTTGACCTTCATCTCGACAGGTTGATCTCCACAGCTATTCAAGGTTCAAGACCCATCACAATCAGTCGAAATAAATCATGTGTATAGCTATCGAGATCAAGCTGTCGAGATCAAGCTTGATTTCGACAGGTTGAGGACCAACTGCTCGAGCTTGATCTCGACAGCTTGAACTCTCCGGTTGAGCTTGATCTCGACAGGTATTCACATGATTTATTTCGACAGCTTGATTGTGATGGGTCTTTATGCTCCAATAGATAGTTTAGTCTTCAATGTTACCTATAGAAATTCCAATTCTAACAATAAGTTTAAGTAATACAATATGGCACTAAATAATTGAGAAGGCACCTGCTGCTATCCCGTTGAAGTAACATCTCCAGTTGAGTCAACTTCAAACGACTACTTTCCAACTTTTGGACATAAGCCTGTGTGCAGTATCTCCAGTTGACTCAAATTTTACCAAGTCTTACATTTTAATAATGACCATTCAATACTTTAGTAATTGATACAAATATTGCTTTACTTTTGCAGCACAGATATGGATAATGAACAAAATAACATCAAGGAATTTTCAGCACAAGCACGTGTAAAGAGAAAGAGTCTTATGCAAGAAAAGAATCCAAATAGAACATACAGTAGAATCCAGCAAATGAGGAACCAACAAAGATCAATAAATACCACACCACTGTCGGATATCACTTCTGCAGCACTAAATCAAAGTAATCAGAAACATGGTCAACTATATAGCAGTGTGAGCTATAATTCTCAACAATATACTCAGCCACTTACTCAACAACAGCTATCTCAGAGAAAGAGGAGAAGCATCAATACTAACGCTTTGGGAGTCAATCTGATGACCAGATTTTCAGAGCATTACTGTCAAGCGATCGAGATCAAGCTCAAGCTATCAAGATAAAACTCAACCTGTCGAGATCAAGCTCAACCTGTCGAGATCAAACTCAACCTGTCGATATCAAGCTCAAGCTGTCGACATCAAGCTGTCGAAATCAAGCTTGCTCTCGCCAGGTTGAGCTTTATCTCGACAGGTTGAGTTTGATCTCGATAGCTTGAGCTTGATCTCGACAGCTTGATCTCTATAGGTAACATTGAAGACTAAACTATCTATTGGAGCATGAAGACCCATCACAATCAAGCTGTCGAAATAAATCATGTGAATACCTGTCGAGATCAAGCTCAACCGGAGAGTTCAAGCTGTCGAGATCAAGCTCAAGCAGTTGGTCCTCAACCTGTCAAAATCAAGCTTGATCTCGACAGCTTGATCTCGACAGCTATTCACACGATTTATTTCGACAGCTTGATTGTGATGGGTCTTGATGCTCCAATACTATCCAGATTCTACAATCTGCTGCTTCAATACTTTTTGCTTCCATTTTTTGAGGTATTGCTCATCTACTCAAGTGTCACTGTAGCTTAATAATTAAACTAACTTTTCCAATAACCTTGGCAGTGTTGTTAACTACTTATTTATATTTACTTTATGTGCAGTTATTGATACAAAATACTGCTACTTCAATGGTTTCAAGGCATATACATGTTTCCTCTCATTTTTTGGATTACAAGACTTACAGATGTTTCCTCTTATTTTTGGATTGAGGTCTATATTACTTATAGAAACCATTGACATTGTTGTAATGTCTTATATGCTACAAATATTTTGCAAGGCATACAGAAGTTTGCTATCATTATTCAAGATATGTGAGATACACTTAAAACTCATTGGTGTTATTTTGTTATAAACATGAACCATTTCAGATCCTTCATCTAATGTTCTTATAGCGATATTAAAGATTAACAACTCTTCCTGAATGTGTTTGGTTTTTTTTTTTTTACCAATTAAAATATTCACATGCAATTTTGGCTTTGTATTTTCTTATAAAAAATCAATTTGTCAAGATCCATGATCCCTAATCTTAAAGGAATTGATTCTTAGTTGTTTAGTTGTATATGTCCTTCTGTTATCATTTTGAAAGACCCATCAATCGTATTTTGTTATTTCCGACGACAATTACAAAAACAACTTAGCCCCGTTATGTTATAGCTTTTGATGGTGAACACTTTTGTTGAATATTTCTATCCTTACGTAGAAAATATGATATTAATTCTGTACTTTTATTAGTTTGTTTGTCAACGCAAACTAATTACCATAACGACGCCCTACCCGTGCGTATGCACGGGTATGTTACTAGTCTACTATAAATATATACTATCTGCTACCTGTTGGAATGACAATTTAAGAACTCTTATTTATATGACATCTGTTTCTTTTTTGGGGTAAATTGTCTTTCAAATCTCAGTTTCACTAAAATAAAACAGCGCCACTTCTCTGCCCATCCCTCTCAAAAAATTTTAAAATTTCAAACCCACTTTGTCCCCTCACTTTTGGTTGCACCCTCTCTCTTTCTCCCCTTATACGACACTTTTTTTTTTCTCTCCCTTTTAAACCCCCACTCTCCCTGTTTCTCCTACTTCATCATCTTCTTCCTCACACTTCCTCCTTCCACCCTCCCATCAAAGCTTCATAGTTTTTGGTTTTTCTCCTGTACATTGTCTTTATCCTTTACCAACATCCCTACTATAAAAGATTAGGGTTTCCTTCAATCTTCCATTTGTGCTTCCACAACTTCTTCTTCCTTCACATGGCATGTTGAGGTAAGTTTGTAATAGCTTCGTTTTGAGGTTGTTATGCTTCTGCATCTTCCCTTAATTCTTTCCTATTTTTTCCCTTTTGATCTTAATCTTTTTCCTTATCTGTTTTTCAGCTTTTGCGAACAACACCATTGGAATAACTTCTGAAGGAATTTAGCTTTCTCTCCTGGGCTTCAAACGATAGAATCAAAAGTTGTGATGTGTTTGTAGCTGAAAACTTGAGCTTGGAGTCCACGTATGGGTCGCAACTCATCTTGCTTAAGAATGGTTAACCGACATTTCCTTGCTTGAGAAAAAATTGAGAGAAACAAAACAAGTTTTGCCTGAATCACCTGTCATACCTTGCTTCTTTTTCGTTTGCAGATTTGTGGGTTTCAACCCATTTATATTGGTCGAAGTTAATATAGTTGGTGTTGCATATTTCTTTTTTCTCTGTCACTGCTCATTTCTTCACCTCCATCTACACTAACATTTTTTTCGTTGCTCACCAACTGTTTGAAAAAAAAACCCCATATAATATTTCTGTGTTCTGGACTTTTATCATCAAATTGAAGAATAGACGATCTGAGTTGAGGCATTTTCCTTCCATTTTCTGTCCATAGTTGGTAGTGAATGTATCCTTCACTTCCAAAACCTTGATAAAATGCTTAATTTGTAGGTGCAATGTTTAATTTTGTTTCTGTGGGTATTTTGTTGGTTGGTTGGTCGGTTTCTTTCTGTGACACAACACTTTAGTTTTCCATTGCCTCAATCTTTATTTAATAGTTTCTTCTCCATTTTTAAATACTTGAACCATATGTGCTCATTTTTCTATAAGAAACTTTTAGTATCAATCACTGAACTCATTTTTCTGGGTATTTCAACTGGGGCCAGATTGTTTATTACTTTAACTAAAATCCTAACCTGGACTGGAGTATTTGACCGCTCTTGGTTTCTCAACCAAGCCTTCAACATTTACTTATACATTGAGTTGCAATATGATGCTGATTTGATCATTTTGATGCATAAATAGGGGATTACTGTCAAATGCAGCTTACCGTGTTGTTGCCAAGGAATCTGTTAGCAAGTAGAGATCTCTACTGCTTTCCTAGAATGTGTCAAAGAAGACCTTAAGAAAAGATACAGTGGTGAAAAATCTGACACAACTGATGGAAAATTTCTCAACTAAGAGTTTGGGTATGCAAATTTCTTTCCATGCCTTTCATAATGTTTACTGCTAATTCAATTCTTGGATAGAAACATTTGTCCATAAATAGTAAATAATTCTGCTGCAATTGCTGACCAGTTATGAAAGAACACATGATGAACTATATAATAGACCATGCTCAATAGATTGAAAAGCTAAAAGAGTTTCAAAAGTTAAAAATACGTGTGTTAAAGACCATGCTCAACATGCAACTTGATTGTATGGCCTCATAATGGATAAAAGTTGGATTTCAGAAGCGGGTGCGTGTGGTAGCTGCCATATGTGGGTCAACTTTTTTTATGGTCTTTTTACTTAACAAGCTAGATGCTTAAATTTTTTTACTTTATGTTTTTCTCAGCATATAACTCACTCTTTCAAGCTGATTCAAAGTTAATATATACTTGAAGTTGCATTTCAAGACAGGAATCAGTGAAAGCTATTTTTTGTCATCAATTATTTCCTCTGTTCTCAAAATAATAAACTTTTTCATATTTATAGTGTGTTTATTTGTATGTATGTATGTACGTATGTATGTATGTGTGTGTGTGCACGTGCACGCGCGCTCTATTAATGGAACATTTCAAAATTGTTAAAACCATAGTTGTTTAAAAAATTTGGGTGATATACGTTATATATGATTTTTCAAATACTACTTTCTATTTTTAAAAAACATGCAGAATTTTATGTAACTATTTCATGGAATTGGGGAATTTATTTATAAGAAAGTGATTATAAGAAATTCATTCAAAGATTGATAATGTGTACTTTCTGATTTAGGAGCTTCATGTACTTCTTATGCATTTGTTTCACAAGAGCATTGTTGGGCACTTATAAGGAAGAGCGCTGAAGGATATCAAGCTTATAAGCAATCAGGCTACAACATATCAAGCTTTCAAGATTTAATTTTGGGTAAGAAATTTTTCTTTTGAAAATATAACTTACCCATAAAGGACTGATAACTGTTTTTGTTTTTACAAGCCCGAGTATGTTCACTTTCTCTTTAAAAGTTGCTATTTTTTTGGTTGTTTTTGAATAGAAAATTGTTGTGAGCTATTAAGAGTTCAAAATCCAACCAACTAAATAGGTTATGTACGAAGATATTTTGTGAATTACTTAGCCTTTTTTCTTCTTCAAAAGTTTAAGCTTTGTGAATCTTTCTGGAAAGTCATGCTAGAAAGTGTTGGGGTTGTTCTTCTTCCATCATTTTTCATCTTCTTCTTCCTATTAAGCTTTCTGAAAAAATGGTTTCTTTGTTGTTCTTTTGGAAAACACGTTTTTGTTCTTCTTGCAAGACAACATTTTTTATCAAGAACCCTAACCTTCAAATTAAGGGTGATCAAAACTGACGAGAGGCAAAAAAAGGAGGGAGGTTACGATATGAAAAATGACCCAATAGTGAGCGATTATGTGATTTTTTTTTAAATGTATTGGTTTGGTTGTGTATCGAATAACTAAGGTTACTACCTTTTGGCCATGGTATTATATTTTTAACAGTGCATCTTGGTTTCTGTAGAAGGTAAGAAGGCAATATTTGTGGAGCCTTCTTGGTTTGGAAACTGGAAAGTTGTTACTCTCTATGTTGGTAAGTTTCATTCTCAAGATGCTTTCTTTTTCTACTTTATACACAAACAATAAATGCAACCGATCCCAAAAGGCATACATGATACTGTATATGAGTATCTCCTATTTTTAATTGGGAAAAGCATGTCATTCTTTTGCTTATTTCCAAAAACATAAGGTTTTATTACCCATCTGTGACAACCTTTGTAGTTTAAAATTGAATTGCTAGAGTTTAAAATTGAATTGCTAGATTACTTACAAAAATTGATTTGCTACAAGAGGATTACAAAAATATGAAACATTGGTTTAGGTTCATGATACTTCTGGATTTAGATTTATTAGATTTTGTTCAATTGCTAATTTGGTTTTCTATCTCTAATTATTGCAGATTTTATTTATATTTTTAACTATTGTTATATGTATATCTTTTAATGAACTAGGGAGACAAGATGCAAGTAGCTGTTAGAAAGGATTGCCTCCACAAACCACAAACGTTGTGTTCAAAGAAGTGTTCCACAACCTGTAGCATTTAGGTATGTTCGTGTTAATGGACTTTTATTATATTTTTTTCTGTACTTATTGTGACAAGGTTGATAACTACAACTATTATTTCACAATTTCAGCTGCAGTCAAATTTTTTTGCTCATTCAGTAAGTTATCAGTTGATGGTTGATGCTTGATGGAAAACTTTTTGAAGAATTAATGGTTTTAAGGGTGGCAACAAACTCATCTTTGACTTTCTCTATCCCAATCAGAACAACATGGTGGTTGTGAAGAAGATTACTACTTAGTTTTCTATTGTTATTGATAAGTACTGTCATATTTTGGAAGGATTTGGTATTTTGCTGGTATGTAAAGATGACCAATTCTTTTGGAATGGTTTCTTTGGTATTTTTCTGTTATAAAAGTTTCTAATTATAAAAAATATCAAAACAGTATTACAGCTATTATTTCTTCAATTTCAAAAGTAGTCTAAATAGTTTGAAATATATTAAATCTGGATCACAAAAAAATCTCATTAGGTACTTCCTCTAATTACTTTATAGTCCATATATAATTACAAAAAACAGCGTCCTACCCGTGCGTATGCATGGGTAAAATACTAGTCTACTATAAATATATACAATTTGCTACCTGTTGAAATGACTCAATTAGAGCTCTTATATTAATGCCACGTGTCCTTTTTTAAGGGTAAATTTGTCTTTTTGTGATCTCTCTCCTTTGTCTTTTTCTCCGTTATTCTTCTGTAAAATTGAAATTGACGTTTTGCTTTGGTGCAAGTGCCACGTCAAGATCCTGCACTATTTATCTCTCTCCGATCTCCTCCTTTCTTCCTCCTCCAATCTCCAAGGACCCGTGCATTTCACTTTCCTCTTCTTCCTCCTCCTTCCACTTTTCACTGCACATTCACTCTTCTGGATTGTATCAAAGGTGGTTTTTTGTAGGTTTTGATGCGTCCACAGTGACAACAAGCAGGTGTCGTCGGAGAACCTGATGCGTCACAGTGACGACAGGTTGAGCTTGATCTCAATCTGTCAAGATCAAGCTCAAGCTGTTGGTCCTCAAGCTGTCGAAATGAAGCTTGATCTCGACAGGTTGAGCTTGATCTCGACAGGTTGAGCTTGACATGAAACTGTTGATCTCGACATCTATTCACACCTGTCGAGATCAAGCTCAACCTGTTGGTCCTCAACCTATCGAGATCAAGCTTGATCTCGACAGGTTGAGCTTGCTCTCGACAGGTTGATGCGTCACAGTGACAACAGTGTGTCGTCGGAGAACCTGATGCGTCACAGTGACGACATGTTGAGCTTGATCTCAATCTGTCGAGATCAAGCTCAAGCTGTTGGTCCTCGCCGCCGAAATCGCTTGATCTCGGAGGTTGAGCTTGATCTCGACAGGTTGATCTTGACATGAAGCTATTGATCTCGGCTTTATTCACACTGGCCGAGATCAAGCTCAACTCGTTGTTGGTCCTCAACCCGCCGAGATCAAGCTTGATCTCGACAGTTGAGCTTGCTCGACATGTTGAGGATGATATCAAACTCAACCTCGCCGAGATCTGCTCGATCTCGACAGGTTGAGGACCAACCGCTGAGCCTGATCTCGACAAATTGAGATCAAGGTCAACCTGCCGAGAACAAGGTCAACACGCCGAGATGAAGCTCAACCCGCCGAGATGAAGCTTGATTTCGGCTTGAGGACCAACAGCCGCGTGATCTCGACATGTGTGAATACCGCCGAGATCAACATCTTCGAGATCAAGCTCAACTGGCCGAGATCAAGCTTGAATTGACAAATTGAGAACCAAGCTCAACCGAGATCACGCCAGCCGCTGGTCCTCGCTTTCAAATGAAGCTTCGATCTCGCAGCTGAGCTTGATCTCGACAGTTGAGCTTGATCTCGCCGCCGAGTTCAAGCTCAACTCGTCGAGATCGCTTGATTTCGACAGGTTGAGGACCAACCGCTGAGCTCGATCTTGACAGTTGAGATCAAGCTCAACCCGCCGAGATCAAGCTCCATCTCAACTGGCCGAGGCCGCTTCATCCTCGCCGCCAAGATCAAGCTCAACCCGCTCGGCCTCGCCGCCGAATCAAGCAGTCGAGCTTGATCTCGACAGTGACAGCTTGATCTTGCCGCCGAGATCAAGCTCAAGGTGTTGGTCCTCGCCGCCGAAATCAAGGTTGAGCTCGACAGAGATCAAGCGATTCACAACCTCCATCTTCCTCGAATCCTTGAGAAGATAAAGACATGCATCTTCTCCTCCACTTCGCCACCATATGAGAAGCAACTCACTTTTCCATCTGAATTGAGGAGCATTGATCTCGACAGGTTGAGCTTGATCTCGTCGCCGAGGTCAAGCTCGATCTCAGCCGAGATCAAGCCTGCCGTTGGTCCTCGCCGCCGAAATCAAGGTTGATCTCGACAGGTTGAGCTTGATCTCGCCGCCGAGATCAATCTCTGTTGGTCCGCCGAGAGATCAAGCTCGTTGGTCCTCAGTCGAAATCAAGCTTGATCTCGACGGAGTTAGGGAAGCGGATGTGTACTTGATCTGAGATCACTCTTTAGAAAAGTCCTATATATGTGTACTAATAGATCTACATCAACGATGTTAGTAGGGTTCTTGATCACAAAAAAATCTCATTAGGTACCTCCTCCAATTACTTTATAGTCCATATATAATTACAAAAAACAGCGTCCTACCCGTGCGTATGCACGGGTAAAATACTAGTTATTAATGGATAGGCTAGGGGGTAAAAAACCATTTTTAGACCTTTTATCTATTTGACATATGTCCTTTTTATGGCTAAAAATGTCAATTTGAATCTTCTCTCATCTAAGAAAAGTAATCTCTATTTTGTCTTTTTGCACGTGTGTCAACTTCTCACCATTTTATCTTCCCTCTTAACTTTCATATCCCCCCTCTCTATTTTTTGCTTTACTTTCGTTCTTCCTCTCTCTATTTCAAATTTATTCTCAATTGTTACGTTTTCCGCCCTTTTTCAAATACAAATTCCGCAATTCTTTTTATTATATTATTACATAATAATGCTTATTACTTCTTTTAGTATTTTTTTGGTTAAATATGTTTTTGGTCCCTGTAAAATAAGTAAATTTTGGTTTTAGTCCTAGTAATTTTTTTTTTTAGTTTTCATCCCTCTAAAATATAAAAGTATTGTTTTTTATCCCTGTCGTCATGTGACGTCTTTTAAGTACTTATGTGTCTTACGAAACGTCACGTGGCCATCCAAGTGATACCAATTGACATATGTGATGTTATGTTAGCATGTAACTACCTGAATTTTTTTTGCTTGATCCCCTAAAATGAGTTTTGTTTATCTGTCCTAAAATGAATACTATGGACCAAAAACAATGATTTCAGGTTTTAGATGGATGAAAATCAAATAAAAACTTTTTACACGAACCAAAATGAAAATTCGTCCATTTTATAATGACCAAATACAATACTTTTAAATTTTGGAGGGACAAAAACTAATAAACAAATTTTATAGGGACCAAAACAAAAATTCGCCCATTTTATAGGTACTAAAAACATATATAACCTTTTTTTTTTCTTCTTTTCTCTTCATTTCAAGGCACCTACATACAACCCTTTTCTATTTCATTTTAAAAAATTTCCAATTTCTCTGTCACTTTCCCTACCGTACAAGATAATGGCTTCATTTAGGACGAAGTTTTATATGTTATCGGTATAATTTCATTATCTTTGAAGACATATCAATTTTATAAATCTCTTAAGAATTTATAAATGATTATTTTGCTTTTAAGTTCTGACCGACAAACATTACATGTTGTCTGTATAATTATTTTTTATATTTTCTCTTTATAAATGTCTTTATTTTTTATAAATGACTATTATGCTTTTGAGTCCCGTCGAGAAACATTACATCATTGATATAAAAAAAATTTATATTTTGTTTTTATAAATTTCTTTTTTTATAAATGAACATTTTGATTTTAAGTCCTGACGGGAAAACATTACAAGTTGTCAGTATAATTTCATTGCCTCTAAGTATGTATCAAATTTTTAAATATTTTATTATTTATAAATGATTATTATTTTACTTTTTTTAACTTTTCAATTTTTCATTGCAAAATAAAATATTATTTTTATTTTTCATTTTTTTTTATTTTTTCATATTTTTGTTTTTTCATCTTTTTAGTTTATTTTTTATATTTTTTATAAATATTTTTATTTTTATAAATAAAAAATAATTATTTTGCTTTTAAGTTCCGATGGGAAACATTATATGTTACCGGTATAAACATATCAATTTTTCAAATATCTTAATTATTTATAAATAATTATTTTACTTTAGAGCTGACAGGGAAACATTATATGTTGTTGATATACTTATTTTTTATATTTTATCTTTACAAATGTATTTACTTTTTATAAATAATTATTTTACTTTTGAGTCTCGACAGAAAGCATTACATGTTGTTACTATATAGTTATTTTTTATATTTTGTCTTCATAAATGTCTTTATTTTTTATAAATAAATATTTTGCTTTTAAGTTGTGAGAGGGAAATATTACACGTTGTCATCATTGCATTTAAACACATATCAAATTTTGTAAACGTTTTATTATTTATAAATGATTATTTTACTATTGAATCCTGAAGGAAAAACATTACATGTTATCGGTATAATTTCATTGTCTCTTAGCACATATCAATTTTATAAATCTCCTTATTATTTATAAATGATTATTTTTCTTTTAAGTCATGATGGGGGAAACATCACATTATGTTGTTGGTATAATTTCACTGTCTCTACGCACATATCAAATTTTACAAATATTTGATTCTTTATAAATGATTATTTTACTTTTGAGTCCCGGCGCGAAACATTACATATTATCTGTATAATTACATATTATTTGTATAAATGATTATTTCATTCTCTGCTTGAATACTCTCACCGATTCTGCATTTTTAAAGAACTAAAAAATTATATTTGTCACAATGTAAAACTTTAAATTTATAAACAAGTACATTTAAAAAAAGTGTGAAAAGCACGGGTATCTTTTTTTTTTTTAGTCAGCTAGTAGAAATAGTAAACAACAAATACACACACGTCTAAACGGCAATACCCGAGTATCTTGCTGGTTAAGAATATATTAATTAGCATTTGTTGCAACTAATTTAAATACTGTTCTTGTATGATTATTTGCTAAAAGTAATTTCCTTGTAATCTAATAATTCACGCGTGCATGATTTGGATAAGGTCTTTTATAAAGTACTTTTGTGAATGAGTTATTCACTCTATTTTATTTTCTAATCTTTGATTTCTTAAAAATATATATATGATTTTTTTAAATAGATATTTTTAAATTAAGATTGATTTTAATTTTAGTAAAACAAAAATAAAATTCCTTAGTATTTTTACTTGAATTTGTTCGTGACACAATTTTTTTTGGGTAAATTTCAAACAGCAAAACTTTTCAAAATTTATTAATAGCCAATCCTTGACATTATAAAGAAGGGAATAGTATAATATTTAAAGTCATTAACCATTACCATTCAACAAAGTCATTTCACCCTCTAAAAAAAAAGCAAAGTCATTTCACATGTGTTCTTTTCTCTTTTATATTAAGGAATAAAAATATATCCACTACTAAAAATTCTTTATTTAGTGACTGATTTTTGAAATTGATCGCTAGTAACTGAGTTTGAAATTGATTTAGTGATTGATTTGAAAAAGTCGCCAAACCACTAGTAGTGACCGATTTGGAAAAGTCTCCAAACCACTTGTCACTAATATGTAGTAATTGATTTTCAAATCTAGTTACCAATTTAGTGACCGATTTTAAAAATTTGTTGCTACGATGACCAAAATTTTTCGATCTCTAAGTAGAGAATATTTTTAGTGATTGATTACGCAATAAGTAATTAACATAATTTAGTATCAGGGAATTTGAAAAGATTTAATATTTTTTAAATAATTAATAAAATAACAAATATCATGGTTTATGCTTTTAAAGTATGTATTAAGGAATAAAATATTTGATACTTTTTTTTCATTTTTTTGGGATAAAATTTATTATGCACAATAAGTTTTGCGTGTTTGGTTCTGTGACGAAAAAAATTGATTTTGAATGAATTGATTTTTTAAAATTGATTTTAGTTAAAAGTGAGTTGAATAAGTAAAAGAAATGTCTCGTTTCACTTTTGGGAGAGCCAAAAGTGATTCTAGAGACATAAAAATTGATTTTGCCATGTTTGGATGTTTTTCGAGTAGAATATAATTGATTTTGCCTCTAGAAGTGATTTTAATTTGAAATTAAGTTTTGTAGCTTTTGCATCAAAAAGTGATTTTTACTCTCAATTTTATTGTTCAACTCACTTTTATATGAATGTATCCAAACATAAATCACTTTATATTCAACTCACTTTTAACTAAAATCAATTTTACAGAATTAGTTCATTCAAAAACAATTTTTTGTCACCGCAGAACCAGACATACACTAAATTTGAGAGTAAAAAACACGTTTGATGGCAAAAGTTACAAATCCTATCTTTGAGTTAGAATCAATTCCAAAGCCAAAATCAATTCTACTCGAGAACACTCAAACATGTTAAAATCAATTTTATGTTTCTATAATCACTTTTGGCTCTCCTAAAAGTGAATTCAAACGTGCACTAAATACAATTATTTTAAGTGAATTAAATGTGATGTGAAGTGAACACTCTATAGCATGTTTAACAAACTGAGTTTCATTCACAAGTGATCTTATTTAGTGTAAATTATAATTAAGAGATTGTATTTAAGGATATTTCTGATCTCAAATTTTAGAAGGAAGTATTTTTTTCAATCGCGTGTCAAATCATAATTTACAAATTAAAAACTATATTCACACATTACCTTTTTATACACTTGAGACCTACAAGGTATAAATCAATATATTTTTTAAAAAGCTAATCTATAATCAAAAAAGTAATTTACAATTACAAGATTAGATATATAAAATCAACATAGAAACATGGAAACCCGTTTAAGTGACTGTTTATTAGGAGATAAACAAATTTAGTAGCCCATATTCTAGCTCGAGAGGCTACACTATTGGCTAGTACAGTTTCCGTGTTTTTTAGTTCGTACCTTCATGTATTGGTGGCATTATCAATCTAGAAATGCGATGATTTTATTTCTGTAAAAAAAAAATTACATGAGAGGGAATAAATATAATTTATTGTACATCCGAGTATAAATTATAAGTAACATTCGGTTATGGATTTAGAATAAAAAGTACTTTATAGGAAAATTATTACACTATTACACTTTTAGCTTACATCCTATATATTGCCTAAAAAAACAAAGCTTACTTACTATTAATACGTTTTTTTTCCTGAAAAAACTATGATATGTAATTATAAGAAAATGAACTATAATTATAAGAGTGGAAAAAGTACTGAATGCCTATTTGTTTAGGCTTTTTTTATGGATAATTGATAAAAATTTTGCCCGATGTAAGATTTTCTATTTTTTTGAAGCTAGCTCTTTGTAACTTCAATCAACCACGATCTTGATAATGGATTCTGACCAACAAAGAGACCTTGAGTATATAAACTCTGTACACTAAGACATGAATGAGTGAAACTGAAATTCAAAACTCCATTATATTTTCATTTTCCTTCTAATTCTTCTCCCTCGTGATGATGCATAGAGATTAAGAAAACATTGATGGTTCTGAATTGCCTCTGCATGATGTCGAAAGGCATTCAAGATTTCAAATAAACACGAGAATTTTCGAGAATTTTAATTTGTATGCACCATCACCAGGATAAAAATATATTGCACGTGCAATCAATAATGTGTAGTCACGTTGTTTAATAAGTATGATAAGTCATGCATGTATTTTTAAACTCATTAAATGACGTGATAATATATTATTGAATGATTGTGTAAAATATTTTTACACTGAAAATAAATAGAAATTAAACACAATTTTGGATGGAGAAAGTATGCACAGGAATTGGACCAGGGAACAACACTAAGCAAAGCTATAAAATTTGTTTAGTTAATTTATGATAAACTTTTCACATGGCTGTTGATTCAATTTTCTCTCAATCACGGATTGAGAATGGCAGAATCTTTTTATAAAAAATCTCTGACGCTAGAAGCAATTAGTATTTTCCTTAGAAAGTGACAGGTCACGAAACCGGTATGATTTTACTACTGTTTCAAGTCTTTAAAAAAATTATGATTGTTCGTATCCTTTACATAAACAGTGAGCTAAAATTTATTTATTTAATTTTTAAAGAAACTCTCATAAAGAACTGGTCCAAAACGCCGGTACTTACCCACTCCCTACCCCTCAAAAGGAGTAAGTTTTAGAATCATTTTGTTCGAAGGGCCCGGAACAGCAATCGATATTTTCAGGGCTTAAAGCGAAAAGAAACGAATATGCACGGAAGATGAGGGGCAGAGATTCACATCGTTCTTGTCACCATTTAATTATTAAAGCATTGAAAGCAATTGTTGAATGGAAACCACTAAAGACCTGTTTGTGTAAGATTTTTTTTTTTTCAAAGCAACCATCAGTGGTTAATCTTGATTAGGAACACAAATTAAACACTCAATTGAACATTCCCAATAGGGGTTTCAATTAGATTATTTACAGGTCGCATATTATGACTGTTAGCAGCGCCGTCTTAAACATTTTGAAAGCCCTGTTCTAACCTTAAAAATTGAGTCCCTAATAAAAAAAAGACAATTTTAATAATTAAATATTATTTCAAAATATTATATTTTTACTAAATGGAGCACCAAAAACTCAAATTACTTTATTTAAATTGTAAATAACATCCCAATACAACTTTAAGTTAATATGCAAGGTATTAAAAACCGGACCGGATATTGAACCTGAGAAGTAGAGTTAAGGGTTTTGGGTTGGGTAAGTCGAATCGGAGTTCAACTGGGTTTAATTAAATAATATTATTTAAATTTTTATTATAATATATTGAGTAATATTAACATCAATTTAAAAATATTCCCATATTTTTTGAGCTATAAAATATTATTTCACATTTTTTCATAATAAATTTAACAATACTTGCATTTATCCCCAAATTTTAAATTAATTTTATCTAATATCACTGCACATCAGCAAATGGAAAACGCACGATGACCCACTCCAAATGGTAACATCAGTTAAAGTTAAGGTCCCACTCACTTTTGTACAAAAAAAATAAAATTAAAGTCCCACTCGCTTAAGCGTATCTTGTACGCCACCCACCCACACACCTTTCAAAGAAAGAAAAGTCAGAACAAAATAAAAAGTACACAAAATGAAAGACAAAATAAAAAACACAGAGATTGTGAGAGAAAGTCATTCGACGGCGATTGTGTCTTACTCCGATTTTCTTTCTTTCTTTTTTTTATTCTCTCCTGCGTTTTTCACAGTGAGAGGCTGCCATGGAAGAAGCAGCAAACAGCAAACTCCAGAAGCAACACCACAGAACCCACCTCCTCTTCTCCCTCACTGTCGCAAAATTTGGGCCCTCAAATTTGGGCTAAAATTTGGGGCCCTGTGCAACAGCACTGCTTGCACAGGCTGTTCACCGGCCCTGACTGTTAGATTAAACACTCAATTGAACATTCCCAATGAGCTCTAACCTCTAGGAAGAGAACTAATGTTCGATTCTTAAGAGGCGTCTCAGTTGGAAGGTCGCAAAATCTAACAAGTTAATTCTCGTGCGTCTACGCGGCCGAATCGGTGATTAATCTCATAGCTGGTCTAAATGGTCAAAGTTGTGGCTTACGGGGATACCCTAACAGACCCACTAGGAGTTAAAGACCCTAATTACGGTGAATTTCAAATAAATAAAAAAAATACTCTTCCACAAAAGAGATCAAGTTTCTTAGGTTATATTTAAATCTCACGAACACAACATAATAGAATAAAACTTCGGATATAATAAAGTTTTCATTTGACCGTTTAACAAATAAATGGAATGATGTGGGTTAGTATAACTTTATTTCAAATACATTAAAATTTAATTTAAAACTTATTATATTAGTCAAACTAGCAAGTTACCCGTGCATGCACACGAGTCTTATTCGTTTTTACGCATGTGTAGAAACACTCTATTCATAAACGGTTTGTTATATATTTAAAAGTTGTTTATACTAAATTTTATGTTCTGTTAAATTCAAATAAGCTTAAGCATAATAAATACATGCATAAAATTGATGTGTTCAAAAACGATAAAATTACACTAACAACATGTAATGTTTTCTTATAGGGACTAAAAAGCAAAATTATTATTTATAAACAATAAAGATATTTATAAAATTAATATGTATTCAAAGACGATAAATTATACCGACAACATATAATGCTTTCCCGTAGAGACTAATAAGCAAAATAATCATTTAGAAATAATAAAGACATTTATAAATTTGATATGTGTTCTATGACGATAAAATTACACATGTAATGTTTCCCCGTAGGAATTAAAAAGCAAAATAATCATTTATCAATGATGAAGACATTTATAAATTTGATGTGTTTAAAGAGGATAAATTACACCGACATCATGTAATATTTTCCCGTAAGGACTAAAAAGTAAAATAATTATTTATAAATAATAAAGATATTTATAAATTTGAAAAGCATTCAAAGACAATAAAATTATACCGACAACATATAAGGTTTTCCTATAGAGACTAAAAAGAAAAATAATCATTTATAAATAATAAAGACATTTATAAATTTGATATGTGTTCAATGACGATAAAATTATACTGACAACATCTAAGGTTTTCCCGTGCAGATTAAAAAAAATCATTTATAAATAATAAAAAAATTTATAAATTTGATATGTGTTCAAAAACGATAAAATTACACCAACATGTAATGCTTTCTCGTAGGGTAAAAGTAAAAATAATCATTTATAAATAATAAATACATTTATAAATTTGATATATGTTCAACAACAACATGTTAGTGTAATAATTATTTTTAAATATAATTATACCAATAATATGTTTCCCGTTGAGAATAAAAAGTAAAATAATTATTTATAAATAATATTAAAGACATTTATAAATTTGAAATGCGTTAAAAGATGATAAAATGACACCGAAAAATGTAACTTGTTAGTTTTTGAATTAAAACTCAGTTTAACTTTTACAGACAAACTAAAAAAAAAAAACTCTAGTGCGAATTACATTTTTATACTTGCCCCGTCTATCACACAATACTTCTAAATTTCTTTCGGTCTTAATTAGTAGGTATATAATAATATATATAGACTAAATCTAACTCATATCATAGCACATATAATAACAATAAATAGTTGTTTTGGAAAATAAATCTTAGCTTTTTACCTATATTTTATTAATAGGCAAATTATTTTAAAAAATAAAAAGCAAATTCTTAAATAAAGAAATTCATAAATACTTTTTTTTGACAGGATTCATAAATACATTTGAAAAAGTGGTGAAATAATTATAGCCATAAAAGATATTTAATTAAACTTTTTTATATTTCAAATAAACATAATCAAAAAATAAAAGTTAAATTGGAAAGATAATATCGGTAGCAAAGATAAAATTTTTGTAAACAAATTGGAAATTAATTTGAATCGAAGCACAATTTTATTGTTGCGAGATGATACACAGTTACTTCTAATCTTTTAGAAGCTCGTGGGTAGCCTCTAGAGATTGTATGGTTAACTGATCTAAAATTTCAAACATTAAGGAACAACTGTTAATTTATTTAGACTAATATGCTCATTACTAATAATTGAGAGAGGTGTTAAGGGTGAGTTGTTATACCCCAATTTTGTCCACTTATTTTGGCTTGTTTTATCTATTATTTTACTTTTGTGTTGAAATGATAAGATAAATTATTGCTTGGGCCATTTTTTTTGCTAAGTTTTAGTCTTAGTCGTTTGGGTCTAGCTTAGGCCCAATAGCTGAGATACAAACCAACAGTCCATACAAAACAAATTCTAGCATAAGTCTAAAATACAAGCCAAAGCCCATTTACAAGCCAAAATACTCTGCAACCTCCTGCATCCTTCAGACCTCCCACAACCCTGCAACAAGAAGACCAATATTGTCCTATTAGAGCCCTTTTTACTTTATAAATACCATAACAGAACAACAGAGAATGAGGAGATTTTGCTGAGAGTTTTCACCACTAAAACAAAGAATTAGAGACTCCACATTGGGGTCCTAATTCACAGAATTCAAACACCGAAAGAAGGAGAGTTCACGGTTGAAGAAAAAGAAGCAAAGCAGTAAAAAAGGTGAAAAAGAAAAGAAAAGGGGAGGCTCGCGGCTAGACTGTAGGTGGAGCAGGCAAACCATTTTTTTTAAACACATACAAAAGCTTGGAATCCAGGTTGGTTCCCTCTTCTTTTAAAACAAACCCAATAATGTGTCTTTGATTAGTACGAGCATGCAAAGTTAGGCTTTTTTTTTCTTTCATTCATTCAGCATAAGAAAAACAGCCACAAAATCAGAAGTATGTAATCCCCAAATCTCATGCCATCAAGCCAATAAGTACAGTTTTCTTATAATCCATAGAAATGAGTTACTAACTAGAATAAGAAAAACAGAGATAGTAAGAGATTAGAAAGAAATTAAGAGTAGGATTTAAAGAGTAAAATGTTGAACCAGAAAGTTAAAAAGAGGAACCTGATAAAAGGAAGGAGGAGAAGGAGGTTGGACCGCCGTCTATCGCCGCGTCGGTAGTGCGCGCGCTTCCCTTCTGTCACTCCCCACGAACCGCCGCGAACCACCACGTTCGTAGCCTCGCCCCTCCGCCTCGTGATCTCCCCTTCTTTGTTCGCGGTCGCCGCACCCCCTCCCTGCTCGTTTCCCTCTCTTGTCCCGGACCTCTCGCTCGAGGCCGCGCGCGATCAGGGATGGCGCGTGACGGCCGCCTCTCTCTCTCTCTCGGCGCCGGTCGCCTCCCTTCTCTCTCCACGCGATGCCCCGCCCCATACTCGGCTTGACTCGCAACCACACGCAGCCAGGTTGATCACCGCCCTTTCCCTCTCCTTCTCCTCTCTCGTCGCCTCACCTCTTCCCCCCTTGCGCGTTTCCCTTTTCTTCCTCCCTCCTGTCTCTGCGCAGCTTCTCAATTCTAGGGTTCCCAATATGAAACCCAAAGGCTGCCCCCTCCCCCTTTATTTTATTTTATTATTTTTTTAATCTCTTTTTTTACATTTATTTTTCATTTGGGTGGGCTTCAGCCCATTTCATTTTTTTACACCCCCTTCCCCTTTTACTCGATCCCATCTGCTCCCCCTTTTTTCTTTTATTTTATTTTTCTAATTTCTAATTTTGGGCCTCAGCCCACTTAGCGTAAGGCCCCTCTTCTTTTTTTTTTACTCTGTTTGTTTTTTTTCTTTCTCTTTTACTTATATTTTTTTTTATTTCATTCATTTGGGCTTTTTGTAAGTATTGGGCTTCTGCCCATTTCTACTAAATAAACATAGACACACCATTCTTACTAGTTACACTAGGATAATTTTACCCAACTAAATTTCACATGCAAATTTTGAGACCATATTTTTCTTGAAAAATCACATATTAAAATTACGAAGATTAATTACTAGTAATGATCACTCGAGATTGCTTCTCGTTTGATCATTACGAACGTTAATTTTCTAAACAAAAATGGGTTGTTAGTGAGGACCACTCTTGATTGCTTCTTGTTTGCCCCCCATGAAAACTTGTTTTCTTTATAAAAATAAAATCAAGTTTTTTTACTAGTAATGATCACTCGAGATTGCTTCCCATTTGATCATTACAAATATCTTATTTTTCTAAACAAAAATGGGTTATTAGTGAGGACCAATCTTGATTGCTTATTGTTTGGTCCCTACAAAACCTACCCTTTTTCATAAAAAATATACAATTAAAATCAACCAACACACAACTATTTTTTACCCAAGAACTACGTAGCCTTTGATTCCTCCACTGCACCTGGAGATACGTAGGAGCAGGAGCTCACTCCTGTCAAGCGCAAAAATAAACAACTCTTGTTAAGTCTTTTTTTTTTATCTTTGTTAATTCTTGTCTTTTTTTAATAAAAGGGAAATAGATATTTTTAAAAGTTAATACAATTTCGCACAATAAATTAGAGGTAACCTTTTTCGAAAGGATGTCGTAGGGTGCTAATACCTTCCCTACGCATAATTCGACTCCCGAACCCAAATCTGGTCTCAAGGACCATTTTTCTTCAAAAAGGGGTTTTTTCCCAATATTTTCCCTAAAAATAAATTATTGGTGGCAGCTCCATTAAAATCGAACAAATCCCTCCGGATTTTTCGGTCGCTACAGTTGGCGACTCCACTGGGGACATTTAGAGAGCCAAGCCTAACATGATTAATTGTGCTAAATAGTTAACTTTAATTTTTTTCCCCTTCTTTTTTTTCATTTTTTCTTTTGTAAATAATTATTTATTATTTATTATGCATTTGTTTATTTTTAATTTGTTGTGAATATTGTGTACATGTCAAACATTAGGATAGACGACTATATTTGTATGCTTTGTTGGTTTTGCAGCTTGGGTAGTGTTAGGGTGTTGCCCCTCTCACACACCGCACCTATACGTTTGCACACACATATGAGTAAGGCCCTATACCCGGGTCAGAGCAAAGCTTAAGTTGAGTGGAGGTTCAGTGATAGTCAATTGGAATTTGCTTTCCTTCTGGCTATTATGAGAACTTCATCTAGAGTGTGCTCCTTCTGGGTATTCCGCACCGGATAGTTATCTATCGTTGTGGTTAATATTCAGAAAGAGACTTTAGCTCTAGAGGCCTTTGGTGAGAATGTGATTAGAGCCACCCGTGAGATCTATCACTCAATACAAGACTATAGACCCCTTAGGTTAGAAAATCTCCGATTTTAGGTTTAACCCATTTAAGACACAAGGGGCATTATGTCATTTTTGTTCTTCCACCAAAAATTTGTTATATCACGTCCATGCATAAAAAAGGGTCTACTAAACCACATATCTTCAGGCATGCTACACAAATAATCATCATCATCACTCAACTCTCATTTCATTTTAGGTTGCCAGGGAATCATAGGAACTCAAAAGTTGGGCTGCAAGTATTTTGTGAGGTAATATGGGATCAAGCGGCGAAACCGTCCCTTTGAAGAAGCACATGCATCCGAGAATGAAGAAGCCTGAAGTAGAAAGCCTGAAGAAGTGTGCCAATTTAATGACGACAAGCATTCAACGTATAACCTTCATTGGAAAGTATGAGAATATTCTCAAATTGCTATGATTCTCCCATGAGATGCTTCACTTTTAGGAATTTCCAAATGGCTCCCACACTGGAAGAATTTGCCCAGATTTTAGGATACTCGACCGAAAACATGAAACCCTACCAATGCACCCGAGATTTTGATCTCCTGCAAGATGTTGCTATAATTCTGAAAGACAAGGAGGACGAATTAAAGAAAAGAAAGTTAAACCGAAATGGTGTCAAAGGGTTTCCGCTAGAGTATTTTGAAGAAAAGATGAGGCATTTGGCTAATGTTCAAGATTGGGCGTCTTTCATGGAAGTGTTGGCTCTTACAATTTTTGGAATCATGTTATTTCCACGCATTGATGGCTATGTAGACTTGGCCTCGATTGATGTGTTCCTAGCCTTTAAAAAAGGGAAAGAGAGCCCAGTGTCAGCCATTCTCGCGGATACTTATTGTGCCCTCTCTCATTGTCATGAAAAAAAAGGGAAGAAGTTATCATGCTGCTTATCCACTCTCTATGTGTGGCTTGTCACCCACGTATTCAAAAACAGGAAAATATCATGTCCCTTCGCAGACTTTAACACATGTGATGTAGGGATCAGAGATGGAGATCGGTGGGCTGTAACTTTGGCAGATCTTGATGAAAAGACGGTCCGGTGGTACCCAGGGTGGTTGGATATACATGAAATGATGTATCGCTATGGAATTTCCTAATGTTCCACTTATAGGAACAAGAGGATGTATTAACTATAATCCTTCTCTGCTGCTAAGACAACTTGGTTACCCTATGATGAATCCACCATCGGATCAGATGATAATCCCCTTTGTGGTATACGAGTTGGATCAAGGAAATGGTGGAATGCTTAGAAAGGTCCGACATGCTTGGGACCAAGTCACTCGGAAAGGAAAAGTTCTCGAAAAAAGAAGCATTGGTGCTACAGATAGTTACCGCCAATGGGTCGAAAGTAGGGTTCGGGAAATCAAATTACCATTCCATGGTACGCCCCCACCGGAGCAAGAAGCACTGGAACTTACCCCTATTACGAGTAAAGAGATGGAAGAGCTTAAAGAGGCATTGTCAAAATCTAATGAGAAAAAGGAAGAATTACAAGTAATGTTAGAAAAGGCACTTCAAGAGATCAAGTACTTGTAGTCGGAAAATATCCTAAAAGGGAAGTTCATCGAGAGAAGCAACAAAAAGGCAAAAGTAGAAAAAAAGAGTAAGCGTGATGTGCAACTTTGTCCCTCTTGCTAGAGCTGCGTAATCAAGAAAGGGATAAGGCTATTAATGATGCCTATATGTGGAAGGAGTTGTGGACAAAATCCATGATTATTGAAAAGAATGCATAAATAAAGCTTGAAGGTTTAAAACAACAACTTAGGGATGTGGTAGCTGAATATGAGAACCGAGTCAAGAATGAGAAGCGTGACAAGGAAGAAATAGAGGAAATACTTATGAAGTATCAGGATGCATTGAAAAAAGAGCAAGAAGACACGAGTGAGCTGAAAAATTATATAGGCTACCAAGAGAAGATTTATGATGACCTAAAGATTGAAAGCATGTACTGGGAGGATCGTTTTAAAAAATTGGTCAATCAGCTGGAGAATCATGAGATCATTAATGAACTGAGAAATGAAGGACTGCTTTTCAAAATTGGCAAGGTTGGCCAATCAAGCGATCATAGATATCCCAAGGCGTCTAGAGGAGGCTGATACGGCAATGCACCCACTAAACACTCCGGTCAAAGTTTATGAATTTGTTGAATTTTGTAAGAATATGATAGAAGAGTTGAGAGAAAAAGCTGGTTGTCCTATTAAGAAGAAAAAAAGGGACAGCTAATTGGTGAAGTTTTAGTTTGAATGAATTGTACTCTTTTTCCTTCTCATCAATAAAGGATTTGTTGCTTTGCTTGTTGATCCCATTTTATTCTCCAAAGACTTAATGCTTTTAAAGAAGTAAACGGATAACCATAACAAAGCAATAAGGCCTACGGTTCATTGACACAAATAAATAGATTCATGCATCCACATTCATTCATTTTTCTTTTCTTACATACTCATATCATTCTTTTTTTAAAATCATCAGAAAATAATTGAACAAACTGGTTCCTCAACACCCTTATCGAACTCGCTCTCAATCAAAGATCATGGATGACCAAGAGATGAAAGATGACGTCAACCAGCTGAAGGAACATATGAGCAAAGTTTTAGAGCTTTTGCAGTCCCTAAACAAAGACAAGACTGCAGATGGGGTATCTCCAACAGTGAATGATCAAAGTCAAGCTACACCTTCCCACCCACCTGGCTTCGGTCCTATGCAGTTGCAATATGGTCTCAATACTCAAGGGATGATGGTACCTTTTGCAATTTACCCACATGGTCCTACACACTCACCAGTTAGCAACCCTAAGAATCAAGTACCACAATTCCCACTTTACGGACTCCCACCTGGCTATACGCCACCTATGGCCAATGATGATACTGCGAACCGTAATCCTCAAGGCCCCCAGGCACAACAGTTCCCACTATTTGGTCTCCCGCCCGGTTACACACCGCCAGGTGCTAACAATAACTCTACAGAAACTGATTCCCAAGCACTTGTTGTACAAGATGTAGCTCAAGGATCCGAGTCAGGTACTGAAACCATACCAGTTCAAAGCTCAACTCCTGTCTTCATGACATACACCCTTCCACCTGGTTATGCACTACCCCATGTCGGGAATACTCAAGGAGTCAGTACGCCTGCAGTGACCCCCGTAGTGAATCCCCGACCATTTGGTTACCCCTATTATGTTCAGGGAAATCCATTAAATCCCTAGACTAACCGCATTGCCTGGTCTCCAGCTATGGGGGGACCCAATCTGAGCGTCCCAGTTGGGAATCAATGGTCTGATACAAAGTTACAAATCCTCAAAGATAGACTAAGAGCTATAGAAGGAGTGAGTTATCTCGGTTCAAGTATTGCTTCAGATCTTTGTCTCGTACCAGATGTGGTTGTACCGCCGAAATTCAAGGTGCCAGACTTTGACAAGTATAAAGGGACAACTTGCCCGAAAAGCCACTTGACCATGTACTGTAGGAAGATGGCGTCCTATGCAAATGATGACAAACTTCTGGTTCACTTTTTCCAGGATAGCTTAACAGGGGCAGCGTCGAGTTGGTATACACACCTTGAGCGATCTCATATTCGCTGTTGGAAAGATTTGGCGGATGCCTTTTTGAAGAAGTATAAGTATAACATTGACATGGCTCCTGATAGAATGCAGTTGCAAAATATGGCAAAAAGAGACAATGAGACTTTTAAGGAATATGCCCAACGATGGAGAGAATTGGCAGCCCAAGTGGAACCGCCTCTGATTGAAAAAGAAATGGTGGCTATGTTTGTGGATACTCTTCAATCACCCTTCTATGAAAAAATAATCGGAAGTGTATCATCAAACTTTTCAGATATGGTCATCGTAGGGGAAAGAGTTGAAGGAGGAATGAGGAACGAAAAGATTGCCCAAAGTTTTGCTGGAACCAATAATGCCAAGAGACTCCTGACAAACTTCGTAAAGAAGAAGGAAGGGGAAACCAATGCTGTGATAACAAGCCTGAGAGGACAAACCCAAGGAAAACCACCCCAATTCTTTACCAATTTCCCACATCCTTTTCCATACCCCTACTTTTCACCTCCATACATTGCCGCCGCCTCTCATAACCTAACCCCCCGGTGAAACCAACCAATAATGCCCTTTCGCCCACCTTCCCCCGTCCAATCACAAGCACAGCCAGTTGCTCCCACCCAGCTGAACCAAAACCAGAAACAACCAAATGACTAAGAAAAGAAAGCAGTCCAATTTGATCCTATTCCCATGACATATACGGATTTGTTCTAGCACCTCATCAGCAACTCCTTGGTCTCCCCGTGCTCAATGAAACCACTTCAACCTCCCTTCCCAAGAGGGTATGACCCAAATACCAAGTGTGAGTTTCATGCAGGGGCAGTAGGTCACACAACTGAAAATTGCAAGGCTTTGAAGTACGTGGTTCAAGATTTGATCAATGCCAAATGGTTGAGTTTTAAGGAGGATGGCCCTAATGTGGGTAATAATCCCCTTCCAGGTCATGGGGGTTCAGCAGTTAACGCCATTATTGAAGAGTTTAGGAATCAGCCCCTGATAACGAAAGTGGAAGATGTCCGTACTCCCTTAAGGATCATTTATACCGAACTCTGCAAGTTCGGTATAATTGAGATGAAATACGATGAGAGGGACTGTGTAGCTTGCATCCTGATGACAATCATTGCATAGAGGAATGCGAGGAATTCAGACAAATTCTCCAAAAACTGTTAGACAGACACTTGATACAGGTAGGTTGTGTGAAGAAAGATGAAAACATATTGACCCTTCAGTCAAGTGAAGATAAAAACACTACCGTCCCAAGGCCGTTGGAGATTTGCTACAATAAGGGGAATCTAAAGCCAGTCCTAGGCGTACCTAAACCGATAACTATTCATGTACCGACTCCTTTCCCTTTAAAAAACGTTAATGCAGTGCCATGGGATTACAGTATGAAGGTCTTTGTGGACAATTTAGGGGATGACCAGCTAAAAGTGGTGTTTGGATCTGGCAATCCTGCTATCACTAACATCTCAGAAATCAGTGGGATGACCCGAAGTGGACGAATTTATACCTCTATCGGACCCATGGGAAGAAAAACGCAAGAAGAAGACAAAGCTCGTAAGGGAAAGGATAAAGAAGAAGAGTCCATTGATAAAGATGTGGGTAAGAAAGCAAAGAAAGAAGAAGAAAAAAAGAAAGTAGTGTCTGAAGAAGAGGCTTGTGAATTCCTAAAATTTATGAAGCAGAGCGAATACAAGGTGGTGGATCAGTTGAATCATACTCCTGCAAAAATATCTGTGTTATCACTGCTGCTGAAATCTGAGCGTCATAGGGAATCATTGATGAAAGTGCTAAATGAAGCCCATGTCACCCATGACATCACAGTGAACCAATTCAACGGGATTGTGGGTAATATTGCTGCTAGTAATTATTTTACCTTCACTGATGAAGAAATTCCAGTTGAAGGAATGAGGCATAACAAAGCATTGCACATCTCTGTGAAGTGTGGAGACCATATCCTTGCTAGGGTACTCGTCGATAATGGGTCATCTCTAAATGTTATGCCAAAATCTACCATGACAAAGTTGTCTGTTGATGGATCGTATATGAAGCCCAGTACCATGGTGGTAAGAGCCTTCGATGGGTCTAGAAGAGAGGTTATTGGAGAAATCGAGCTACCTATACAAGTCGGCCCTCCCACATTCGAGGTAGTCTTTCAGGTGATGGAAATTATACCAGCATACAGATGTCTCCTTGGAAGACCATGGATCCATTCAGCTGGAGTTGTGCCTTCGACCCTACACCAAATGCTAAAATTTTTAATGGATAATAAGTTGGTGACTGTCTCTGGTGAAGAAGAGATGCTAGTAAGCAAGCCATCCTCCACGCGCTATATCGAGGCTACAGAAGAAGCTCTTGAGACGTTTTTTCAAATGTTGGAGATTGCGAATGCCACCTTCGCGAGAGAAGGAGTCTTAATGAAGAAACCAAAGCTGTCTGAATCTTCCATGATGATCGCTAAAGTTCTGATGAAAGGAGGGTATCAGGCCGAATGTGGATTGGGAAGATATGAACAAGGGATCGTGATGCTGGTAGAACTTCCAGATAACAGAAACAGATATGGGTTGGGATACGAACCTAACAGGTTTGACAAAAAGAGAATTACCAAAGAAAGAAAAGATAAAAGGATAGCTAGATTGGAAGGCAGGGAGCCAAAAGATGAGAATATCCTTATCTACGACATCAGGCAAAGCTTTCGGAGTGCAGGAATATTGAACCCGAATCAGATAGCAGCTATCAAAGACGATCGCGGTGCAAAAAATGACAATGTCAACCTTGTCCACCCTTGCCCGCCGAATGAAGAACTTGGAAATTGGGAGATTGTTGAGTTTCCCGTGATTTTTGATTCAAAGTAATTATGTAATGCAAATTCTATTGCTCTACCCAAGGCTTTAGAATAATTTATTGTCAAAAGGGCGCACATGTTTCATTTCAGTATCATTATCAATAAAATGCACTTTGAATTTTTCAATCATTTCTCTTTTCTTTCTTTTTCCATTTTTTCCATCTCTCTCCATCTTTTTCCGCTTTTCATTTCGTTATTTTTAGCTAATGCAGATCCAAAAATATTGTCTTTGAAAATAACGATGCCAGTAACTCATACTATAATTTTGAATACCCCATTAATCATACTGAGGAAGATAATAAGGGCAATTGGGAAACCCCTCCTGAATTAATGAGGTTGATGGAACAAGAAGCTAAAGTGATTCAACCCCACGAGAAAGAAACTGAAACAATTAATCTGGGCACTAAAAACGACAACAAAGAAGTTAAGATTGGCACCACAATGAGAAGCAGTGAGCGAGAAAAATTGGTTAAACTCCTATTTGAATATGTTGATGTTTTCGCCTGGACATACTGAGATATGCGTAGATTAGATAATAGCATAGTCGAGCACAAATTGCCATTGAAACATGAGTGCCCGCCGGTCAAGCAGAAGTTGAGAAGAATGAAACCAGAGATGTCACTCAAGATTAGAGATGAGGTAAAAAAATAGTTCGACGCCGGCTTTCTGGCTGTAGCAAAATACCCTCAATGGGTGGCTAACATTGTCCCAGTCCCAAAGAAAGATGGAAATGCCCGAATGTGTGTTGACTATCGAGATCTAAACAGGGCCAGCCCTAAGGATGACTTCCCTTTGCCACATATTGATGTCTTGGTAGATAGCACTGCTCAACACTCTGTCTTCTCTTTCATGGATGGATATTCTGGCTATAACCAAATCAACATGGCTCCCGAAGATATGGAGAAAACCACATTTATCACTTTATGGGAAATTTTTTGTTACAAAGTAATGCCATTTGGACTAAGAAATGCTGGGGCAACATACCAAAGAGCAATGGTGGCTTTGTTCCATGGCATAATGCACAAAGAGATAGAGGTCTATGTGGATGACATGAATGTAAAGTCCAAGACAGAGGAAGATCGTGTTATTAACCTACAAAAGCTTTTTGAGCGACTGAGGAAGTATAAACTCCAGTTAAACCCAGCTAAGTGTAGCTTTGGTGTAAGGTCAGGCAAGCTGCTAGAGTTTATAGTCAGCCAGAAAGGAATAGAAGTTGATCCGGCCAAAGTAAAAGCAATCCTGGAAATGCCGACTCCTCGCACCGAAAAAGAAGTTCGTGGATTCCTAGGAAGATTGAACTACATCGCCAGGTTTATATCCCAGCTAACTGCTACTTGTGAGTCAATTTTCAAGCTGCTGTGTAAGAATCAGGAAACCAAATGGAACGATAATTGCCAGAAAGCTTTTGAGAAAATCAAACAGTACTTATAAGATCCACCAGTTTTGGTGCCCCCTGTGCCAGGAAAACCCCTCATCATGTACTTAACAGTGTTGGACGAATCAATGGGTTGTGTTCTAGGACAACATGATGAATCTGGTAAGAAAGAACATGTCATTTACTACCTGAGCAAGAAATTCACTAGCTGCGAGACGAGGTATTCATTGTTAGAACGAACATGTTGCGCTTTAGCCTGGGCCGCACATCGTTTGAGACAATATTGCTATCCCATACAACTTGTTTGGTGTCCAAAATGGATCCGATCAAATATATTTTTGAAAAGCATGCTCTCACAGGAAGAATTGCTCGTTGGAAATATTGTTATCCGAGTATGATATTGTGTATGTCACCCAAAAGGCAATTAAAGGCAGTACCTTAGCCGAATACTTGGCTCATCAACCTGTAGAAGACTATCAGTCAATGTAGTGTGATTTCCCAGACGAAGACATAATGGCTCTATTTGAAGGAAAAGAAGCACCTGACAGTGAAAAATGGATATTGTTGTTTGACGGTGCTTCTAATGCATTGGGACATGGGATTGGAGCTGTGTAATTTCCCCAGAAAGTCATTTCATCCCATTTACTGCAAGATTGTGTTTCGATTGTACAAACAATATGACAGAGTATGAGGCATGTGCTATGGGCATTCAGGCGGCCATTGAATCGAAGGTCAAAATTCTCGAAGTATATGGAGACTCGGCTTTGGTTATCCATCAGTTAAAAGACGAATGGGAAACGAGGGATTCCAAATTAGTTCCTTACCACGATCACATCAAAGAATTGACGAAGCAGTTTGACGAAGTCACCTTCCATCACATTCCCTGTGAAGATAATCAGTTAGCTGACGCCTTAGCTATTCTATCATCAATGTTCAAAATCAGTAACAGGGAGAACCTACCACTCATAAAAATACAAAATCATGACCGACCAGCACATTGCCTAGCAATAGAAGGGAGCTTGATGGCAAACCCTGGTATTACGACATCAAACGATACATCACAAGTAGAGAATATCCTCCGAGTGTCTCAGAGAATGATAAAAGGGCATTAAGGCGGTTGGCAATGGGTTTCTTTCTAAATGGTCAAGTGCTTTACAAGAGAAACCATGACACGGTACTTCTCAGGTGTGTTGATAAGACTGAGGCGGAAAAGATTATGCGAGATGTTCACGAAGGTTCCTATGGGACTCACGTGAACGGGCATGCAATGGCAAGAAAAATCTTGAGGGCTGGCTACTATTGGTTGCCTATGGAGACTGATTGTTTCGGTTATGTGAAGAAATGCCACAAATGTCAGATTTACGCCGATAACATCCACGTGCCACCAGTCTCTCTGAACATCTTAACAGCACCATGGCCATTCTCAATGTGGGGATTGGATGTCATTGGACCCATTGAACCTAAGGCATCAAATGGACATCACTTCATTCTTGTCGCAATCGACTATTTAACTAAATGGGTTAAAGCAGCTTCATATGCGAGTGTGACAAAAAATGTGGTTGTCAAATTCATCAAGAGAGATTTGATCTGCCGCTATGGTTTGCCAAATAAGATCATCACTGATAATGGGACTAATTTGAATAACAAGATGATGAAGGAGCTGTGTAATGACTTCAAGATCCAACATCATAATTCCTCACCATACCGCCCAAAGATGAATGGGGCAGTTGAATCTGCAAACAAGAACATCAAGAAGATTGTCCAGAAGATGGTGGTAACATTTAGAGACTGGCATGAAATGCTCCCTTTTTCCTTGGACGGTTATCGAACTTCGGTTCGCACTTCAACGGGGGCAACCCCTTTCTCGCTGGTGTATGGAATGGAAGCAGTACTTCCCATTGAAGTCGAGATCCCCTCGTTAAGGGTATTGATGGAGACAAAACTAGAAGAGGCAGTATGGGTTTAGGCTCGGCTGGATCAATTGAACCTTATTAAAGAAAAGAGAGTGATGGCCTTATGTCATGGACAACTATATCAGCACAGGATGAAAAGGGCTTACGAAAAGAAAGTTCGCCCTCGGGAATTTCAAGAAGGAGACCTAGTACTCAAGAAGATTTTGCCCATCCAAAAGGATTCTCGTGGAAAATGGATTCCGAATTATGAAGGCCCGTATGTCGTGAAAAAAGCTTTTTCTGGAGGAGCCTTAATCCTCACAAGGATGGATGGTGAAGATCTCCCACTCCCAGTAAACTCTGATGCAGTCAAAAAATATTATGCCTAAAAAATATATAAAGAGCCAAGCAAAAAATGAGCTCGCTAGGTTGAAAACCTGAAAGGGCGACCTAGGCAAAAATTAAAGCGCACCGTTGGATTGAAAACTTGAAAAGGCAATCCAAGCAGAGGTTAGGGTCTGAAATTGGACATTAAAGTCAGCTGATGCATCAAGAGGCTCTTACCCAACTGGGGTAGTTCTATATATTTTCAGAAGTAGAGTAATGAGTATTCAAAGTTATGGCTATGGGAAGCTGACATTTGTAGTGGCATTTGTTCCTACAAAGACACAAACTATAAAATATCTGCTTAGTTATTGTCTTTTTTTGTTTTTTCTTCTTCCTGCATTTTTCTTGATGTATCTTCAAGTCTGTGTAACTTCAGTCCTTGTACACATGACTCTTTTTTGAATACCAAACACCTCCGTTCTTGTATTTCAAAAATGTTGTTTTATGATAACAGACATTGAATTGTGAAATATGTGATGATACTGAAAAGCATTACGGTTATTATATACATCTTAAGAATCACGAGGAAACGTCAAATCTCAATAAATAAGTTTCAAAAGGGCAAAGGGATTACCTTTAAAAAGTAACTAGCGCTGCATCGATAATCTGCGCTTCCTCCCAATCAAAAGCATAGTATGAATGAACCCAATGAACCTTGGTTCATCCCATATCTTTAAACACTAGAGATCATACGGGCTGAGGAACCAGTGCAATAAAAGTAGTAGTCACATTGCACACATGCATCACATACCATCTATTCATGCATTATCTCCATGTCACCACCTTTTAGCCATTTTGTTACACTTGGTCCATGCACCAAGTGTTGAGCCTTCACTATTGTTTTCGAAACAAATGCGCCGAACATTGGTCCTTTATTTTGCTTTCTGAGCGATGCGCCAAGTATCGCTCCCTCTTTATTGCTTTAAGATTATCGCGTCAGTACCCGACCTGGCGGTAATCCCTCATTATTGCTTTTTGACCAACATATCAGTTCCAGACCTGATGTTGATCTTTTTTTATTGCTTCGCATCGACGCGTCAATACCCTACTTGGCGTCGAACCTTCCGATCACCGTGTCAGTACCCGACCTGGCAGTGATCCTTCTTTATTGCTTCCCATCGACGCGTCAATACCCTACTTAGCGTCGAACCCTCATTATTGCTTTCCAATCACCGCATCAGTACCTGACCTGGCGGTGACCCTTCTTTATTGCTTTCCGATGAACGCGCCAAGCGTTAATCCCTCATTATTGTCTTTTGATTACCGCGTTAGTACCCGACCTGGCGGTGATCCTTCTTTATTGCTTTTCGATTAAACGCACCGAGCGTTAATACCTCGTTGTCATTCCTCACCCCATCCTTTGTCTATCCTGGTTCGGGACAAAATTAGTGTCTTTATCTTTACTTCTATTTTACGACGAAAATATGAAAACCTTTGTTGTTCACATTTTCTAATAAAATATAACTAAAGAGGGGCAGCTGTTATACCCCAATTTTGTCCACTCATTTTGGCTTGTTTTATCTATTATTTTACTTTTGGGTTGAAATGATAAGATAAATTGTTGCTTAGGCCATTTTTTTTGCTAAGTTTTAGTCTTAGTCCTTTGGGTCTAGCTTAGGCCCAATAGCTGAGATACAAACCAACAGTCCATACAAAACAAATTCCAGCATAAGTCCAAAATACAAGCCAAAGTCCATTTACAAGACCATTTACCAAATCAGAATGAATGACAAACAAAAATTACAAAATTTGGTAAATAGTCAAAAGCAAAAAAAAAAAAAAAAAGCAGGGATGCGCATGGCATCCTGCTAGCAACCAGTAACAACAACACCAACAACAACAAGTAATTTGAGAATGAGTCCAAAGTCCTTTCTTCTTGTTCCTTTGCTTTTTTCCATTTTTTCTCCAACCAAGCAGCTTTGCAAGCACTACTCTGCAACCTCCTGCATCCTTCAGACCTCCCACAACCCTGCAACAAGAAGACCAATATTGTCCTATTAGAGCCCTTTTTACTTTATAAATACCATAATAGAACAACAGAGAATGAGGAGATTTTGCTGAGAGTTTTCATCACCAAAACAAAGAATTAGAGACTCCACATTGGGGTCCTAATTCACAGAATTCAAACACCGAAAGAAGGAGAGTTCACGGTTGAAGAAAAAGAAGCAAAGCAGTAAAAAGGGTGAAAAAGAAAAGAAAAAGGGAGGCTCGCGGCTAGACTGTAGGTGGAGCAGGCAAACCATTTTTTTTTAAACACATACAAAAGCTTGGAATCCAGGTTGGTTCCCTCTTCTTTTAAAATAAACCCAATAATGTGTCTCTGATTAGTACGAGCATGCAAAGTTAGGCTTTTTTTCTTTCTTTCATTCATTCAGCATAAGAAAAACAGCCACAAAATCAGAAGTATGTAATCCCCAAATCTCATGCCATCAAGTCAATAAGTACAGTTTTCTTATAATCCAGAGAAATGAGTTACTAACTAGAATAAGAAAAACAGAGATGGTAAGAGATTAGATAGAAATTAAGAGTAGGATTTAAAGAGTAAAATGTTGAACCAGAAAGTTAAAAAGAGGAACCTGATAAAAGGAAGGAGGACAAGGAGGTTGGACCGTCTATCGCCGCTGCTTGCAGTGCGCGCTTCCTTCGCCACTCCCCACGAACCGCCGCGAACCACCACGTTCGTAGCCTCGCCCCTCCGCCTCGTGATCTCCCCTTCTTTGTTCACGGTCGCCGTACCCCCTCCCTGCTCGTTTCCCTCTCTTGTCCCGGACCTCTCGCTCGCGGCCGCGCGCTGTCCGGGATGGCGCGCGACGGCCGCCTCTCTCTCTCTCTCTCTGCGCCGGTCACCTCTTTTCTCTCTCCACGCGACGCCCCGCCCCATACTCGGCTTGACTCGCAACCGCACGCAGCCAGGTTGATCGCCGCCCCTTCCCTCTCCTTCTCCTCTCTCATCGCCTCACCTCTTCCCCCCTTGCGGGTTTCCCTTTTCTTCCTCCCTCCTGTCTCTATGCAGCTTCTCAATTCTAGGGTTCCCAATATGAAACCCAAAGGCAGCCCCTTCCCCCTTTATTTTATTATATTATTTTTTTAATCTCTTTTTTTACATTTATTTTTCATTTGGGTGGGCTTCAGCCCATTTCATTTTTTTACACCCCCTTCCCCTTTTACTCGATCCCATCTGCTCCCCCTTTTTCTTTTATTTTTTTCTAATTTCTAATTTTGGGCCTCACCTCACTTAGCGTAAGGCCCCTCTTCCTTTTTTTTTTATTCTGTTTGTTTTTTTTCTTTTACTTTTACTTATATTTTTTTTATTTCATTCATTTAGGCTTTTTGTAAGTATTGGGCTTCTGCCCATTTTTACTAAATAAACATAGACACACCATTTTTATTAGTTACACTAGGATAATTTTTCCTAACTAAATTTCACATACAAATTTTGAGACCCTATTTTTCTTGAAAATCACATGATAAAATGATGAAAACTAATTTTCTAGTAATGATTACTCGAGATTGCTTCCCGTTTAGTCATTGCAAATATCTTAATTTTGTAAACAAAAATAGGTTATCAGTGAGGACCACTCTTGATTGCTTCTTGTTTGGTCCCCATGAAAACCTATCTTCTTTACAAACCTATCTTTTTTTTACTAGTAATGATCACTCGAGATTGCTCCCCATTTGATCATTACAAATATCTTAATTTTCTAAACAAAAATGGGTTATTAGTGAGGACCACTCTTGATTGCTTCTTGTTTAGTCCCTACAAAACCTACCTTTTTTCATAACAAATATACAATTAAAATCAACCAACACACAACCATTTTTTACCCAAGAACTACGTAGCCTTTAATTTCTCCATTGCACCTGGAGATACGTAGGAGCAAGAGCTCACTCAAGCGCAAAAATAAACAACTCTTATTAAGTCTTCTTTTTTTTTTCTTTGTTAATTCTTGTCTTTTTTTTAATAAAAGGGAAATAGATATTTTTAGAAGTTAATACAATTTCACACAATTAATTAGAGGTAACCTTTTTCGAAAGGATGTCGTAGGGTGCTAATACCTTCCCTACGCATAATTCGACTCCCGAACCCAAATCTAGTCTCAAGGACCATTTTTCTTCAAAAAGGGGTTTTTCCCCAATATTTTCCCCAAAAATAAATTATTGGTGGTAGCTCCATTAAACTCGAACAAATCCCTTTTCGATCGCTACATGAGTCTATTGACTTCTGCCTTTTGTCATTTCACTTCAATGTAGTTATTTCCACTATTGTCACCAATTATATATATGAAGCATTTTATGCTTGTCAAGCAGTACATGATTCCAAGTATGCAACCAACCAATCTAGTTTTTTTAACAGCAAAAAAGAATATGTATTTATTAATAAAATTGAAGTACTTAAGGGGTACTCCAACCCATTACACCGAGTATAAAGGGATACTCAAACTCATCCTGTTGAGTACAAAGGGGTACTCCAACCCATAACCTCTTACCACACCACCACTCCTAACCGATCATCTAGGGAACCCTACACAAGCGACCTGGGACAACAAGCACTACCCTACCTCCTCGAGATACACTCTAACGGGTCGACCTCCCACTCATAGAGTAAGCACCGACTCCTACCCGACCTACCCAGAAACCACTTCCACGAGGTAACCTTCACGAGGTCCACTACTTCCTGTCCCACTGGGACTGTCACCAATTATATATATGAAGCATTTTATGCTTGTCAAGCAGTACATGATTCCAAGTATGCAACCAACCAATCTTGTTTTCTTACTAAACTATCTTCATGATGTCAAGTATAATAGTAATTTAAGACATGAAGATTATATAATTGGAGAGGAAACACAATATCCAGAATTAACATTACATTAACAATTCTCTTTTTAGTGAGCTTATTGCACCATTGCATCGTGAGGAAAGTTGTCCTTTTCTGTTTTTCCTCTGCCTAAGTTAAAACTGTGAATCACTGTCAATGTGCTTGCTCTTTGAAGAACAACACTGGCAATGGAATTAGAAAACGAATAAGAAAAAATCAAATAAGAGAAGCAAGCACAACCACAGTACAACCTTAACATAATATGCTTCTAAGCAAACCACAATGCTCAAATTTTGTGCTTTTTCTCAAAAGGAATTAATCGTAAGAACACACCACAAAAGTTTGGAAAATTCATAAAGGGAAAAATCAAAGAGCATATAAAAATGGAGGAAGAGAAGTCTAAGTAAAATAGAGACACAATAGAGAGGAAGAGTTGAAATGATGAAAGTGTATTATCTGAATTTCATAATAGTAAATGAACAATACAGCAAGCAAGCAAGCAAACTTAATAGCTTATATAGCAGTTGAGCATGCTACTTAAACTCAATGAAACTAACTACTGGAAATTAAAATTGAATTACAACAAATTAGTAATCATAACAGTGAGCTAGTTATCAGCTGGACTTATGTGCAGAATTATTCCATGCACCTTCATACGCTGTTAAGAAGCACCTCAAAAAGGAATCAACCGAGAAGAAAGATGGTCAAGAGAAGAATAAAGCATCAGTTCTACAATGACCTACAGCAAGCAAGACACAATGAAGCACTAATCAAGCATTTGCTTAATTTCATTTGACACCTCTCTTTCTTGGTCCTCTCATTCTTGATATCGCTATAGTATGCTGAAACTAAAATAAAATAACAGTCATTGGCAAGTCAATAATCAATATAAATCACACCATATCATTAATATAAGCCATTAGACCCAGCATTATAAGGCGCACTTGAAGTAATTGACCACTTGAATCAGATTGATAATACTTGGCAGCAACTATAATCTAGCTTCAAACTGATGTAACTCATTTTTCTTGCAACACCAGGAGCCATTTTGCCATTTAAAAATAAATCTGAAATACATTTTATATTACAATGAAGTCAAAGTTCTAATATCTCAAAATAGATCTTAAAGACAACATGTCCATTATATTCAATAAGAGTGATTCATTTCGTAAGGTATATATAGCTGTTAATTGATTTTTTTTTTTCAATGCAAGGCCCAAGCCAACTTTAAGACAATATAAATAGCTGTTAAAGATGCTAAGTCCCTACTCTTGAAACTCCAACCACCTAAAAATTTTATTGCTAACTGGAACCACCTAACTAATACTGCAACTGCTTTGCCTCAATTTTTTTTCTCTTTTACTCTTTTGTCTTAGGACCTATCACCGCCAAGCTCCTTATCATGTTTCAGAGTATATCTGCTAGGAGTTAAATCAGTATTAAAAAAAAGATTTCCTTATCTAGAAATATAGCTATGCTTATTCTTAGAACAATGTTCACATATATCTACTGTGATGTGTGGTGACTCCTGACCCTAGTGAACAACAATTTGGTGTTGTACCAAGGCACAAAATATTATTTCTTATTTAATATTATGAGGTTTTCTAACGTGTGCAACCTTGCACACGATAAAGATCATTAATTGCTCACTTTTTTTCTTATTAATTATCTAATTTCCTATTTTGTGGGTGGAGAGAGATTACATAAATGTGCATCTATAGAATAAAAAGGAAAATAAAAAATTAATAAGAAAAAAAATGAACAATTAATGACTCTTATCGTGTGCAAGGTTGCACACATTAGAAAAATCGTAATATAATTTACTCACTTATGATAGTGTTTTGGATGGAGCACATGAATCATGTTCTAAAAAACATAGAAGAAAAGGAGGAATAAATACAAATTCTGAATCAGGAGCATATCACAATAGTCATATGCTGCCACCTCTAAATAATATCAAATGTATATCCTAAAATTTAAGATGATTTCTATACTAATCAAAAAAAGGAAATGGTATACAGAACTTGTGTATATTAACTAAAAGAGTACCACTCGGTATCTGTTAGTGAATCAACTATCTTCGAGGAATTTCCTTGATGAAAAAGATGAAATACATATATGTCAAATAAGCATAATATAAAATGCATGAGTGCATAGAGAAAAAGGATCAAGGCAGGCTTACAATTAAGATAAAGATAGGGATTCCTATTCTTTAAATCTGTCAGTTTTTTAAGTAAATATTCAAAACAACTATCTGTAACAATGCTTCTCAGCTTTTAGACTCACAAACTCCTATTACCTGTAAACGATAACAAAGGGAAATGTTAGGAAGAAAAAGAACTTCAAAAAAGAGAAAAATAGGGAATTAGGAAATACAAATGATTTTTGACTCCACCATTAGGGAGACCATTAACTCCATTAACTTTCATTAGCTCCTTGCTCTGTTTTGGCGTGGCAACTGCAACACACACCAAAAATGGAATTTAAAAATCCACAATCTAGAATAGAATAAAAAGATGGGTAAATAATAAATGAAGCATAAAGGAAAATCATATGCAAAATAATATTATAAATGCAGAAAATAAAAAACTCAACGAAAATAAATTATCAATAGAAATCTAGAAACCAGAACAATAATAAATGGAACTTCACAGCCTTGCTCAAAACACTATACTTCAATTAAAAAAACTATCTAATGTGAAAGAACAAAATAATTAGCAGAAAAAATGGAACCTTGATTATATGGGTATTTTTTCAAACAGTTTGTGAGCAACCAAAGAAGACAATATCATCCAAGTTAAGGTGGTGCTTACCGTGAGTATGTCCAAGGGAGGAGACGCTGGATTTCAAACGACAAAAATATGTAAAGTGCAAAAAATTCCACCTTTGTCAAGAGTCACGAAACGAAAGCGAATAAATGAAAATGAAGAAAATAGAAGAAGAAACTATCAGAAAATCCATGAGAACTCGTTTTGCAACTAAGGAAATAAAAGACCATAGAGAGACGAATGCGAGACGACATGGAGTGCGACGCCGAACAACGGCACCGGTGGTGGGTTGACAAAGGGAGAAGAAGAGAGATTGAGAGGGAAAGAAGAAGAGAATATGGAAAAGGGGTTGAGGAATAGAGGAAGAGACAGGGGATTCAAAATATTTTGAATCTGGGGCAGGGTTTTGACCGAGGGAAAAATGTGTAGAGAAAAGTGAGAACCCGAGTGTCTTCCAGGAGGAGAGAGAGAGAGATGAATTCACTTTTTTTTTGAAAGGACGTGAAGAAAATGATAGGAGGGGAGCATGAGATAGAAAAATAGGAAAGACAAAATTACTCTTATTTTAGGACAGCTGTCATGTATATAAGAGCTCTAGAATTGGGAATTTGTTAGCCTACTCTTTGATGATATAGATTTTAGGACAGCTGTCATGTATATAAGAGCTCTAGAATTGGGAATTTGCTAGCCTACTCTTTGATGATATAGATAGATATATAGATAGAGTATAGATATATAGATAGTAGATTCGTTAACATCCATACAAAACTCCATTTAATCACATCCTCAGTTTAATATTTTTCCTAAGCCCACACAGCCTTAGTTTTAGCACTGTTCTACTGATTTAGTGATTTATTCTGAGCATCTCCACCTGCAATTTCATCCACCTTTACAACATGTGAAAAAAGAAATTGTATAAATATATTTCTTCCACAAGCGCCTGATTAAACAGCCTTAGATTAGAGCTTCTTCATACTCACCTATTTGAGCATACCCGTATATCATCACATTCCAAGAAACCACATTCATGCGAAAGGCATTTCATCAAACATGTTCCGGGCAGGTGAGCACATCCCAATCCAAGAAACCGCAATTGAACTTTCTTGATGAATCTTGTATCCATATATACAAATATTTTATCAGACACCTTAAATATTTGTCAAATTATGATGACGCAGATTTTAAATTTTGTTTAAGTACAGAGTCCATGAACTGAATTCCATCATAAAAATTCAGAATAAGAGCTGTTGGGTCAAATAAAGAACCAAAAAATTCAAAGTACAGGACAATAGTCCTCATGAATTTCTTTTTACCAAAATAACTCATCTAAGCAATTTTAGTCCATGTTTAAAACCCTTGGAACTTTAATATAAGGCTCCTCATAGCTTGGTACAGAAGCGATCATGGCATCCCTGTCAAGTATATACCACTCTATTAGCACTGTTATTGGTTGTCCAATTAAAAATTAAAAAATAATGAATAAACAACTCACCTATGGTCAAATGTTTCAGGAGCATTGTCACGCAAATTGTTTTCAGTATCTGCAGATAACATGAAAAAAATAGCTTTTAGGTATATGAAAAAAAACGCAGACAACAAATTAAACTAACTAGAGTTAATTAACAATTACTCCTAACTCTAAAATGTATGCATACAGTAGATAAAACCCAAAGTAAGTATATGAAATCATTATCACACGGAACTGGTGATAAAAGTTTTAATAGAACCTGCTCTGATGGAGGGCTCAATGCTTTGGAGATCAACACCCTGCAGCTGTCCAAACCTGCCACACATGTCAATCTAAATTTAAAGTTTTGTTCATGGAAATCAAAAAAACAAACCACAGTCTTCTATTATCCATATAAATTTAACTATACTAAAAACACGTGTCAAAAGCTAATTCATTTGTTTTTCCCGTTAAAAACTATTTTCCCACTAAAAAATTAGCAACACTTCAAAAATAGATTCATTTTTTCCTTGCCATCCGTGCTCTCTCATCTAGTTATAAACAAAATGTTAGAACTCAAACTATTAGATAAAAAGAGCAAATTTATAAACCGTCAAACTTTTATAGCCAAATAGGATCGAGGGATTTTCATTTACCACTCTATCACCTGTTGAATTTTCGGACCAAATTCTTCCACCTGAAAAAAAAATTATTATTATTTGAAATTAGATAAACCCTTAATTTAGTTTCTAAACCAACACCATCTCTCTTATTTAGTCTCTAAAATATATGAAAATAATAAGTATTTTTTAAAGTTTGTGAAATCCGTCAAATTAGTCTCTAAGGTTTTATAAGTAGTCCCTTAATGAGACGGATTTCATAAAACTTTAGAGACTAATTTGACAGATTTCACAAGTTTTAGAGATTAATTATTATTTTTGTATACTTTAGGAATTAAATAGGATAGATTGTGTAAATTCAGTGACTAAATTGAGGGGATACTAATAGTTTGAAAGAAAATGAAAATAAAAAAAAAGAAAACACGGAGATGACCTCAGTTGGGGTAAGAGAGATTTGAGCTGTTTTTGCCAAACGAGACACATCTGGAGGTTCAAGAGAGGAACAAGAAGTAGTTTTTGACGAAAACCTCCGAAACTTCAACAACAACAACAACTTCTGTTGGGTTGGGAAGCTGAAACAATTGCTTCTATGCCACATTCCATTTGAATATGACAATGACAATGATGTTCCTCTAAGCAACACTTTGCTACCCATCTCTTCCTACAATTTTACCAAATCCTTGTCCCTCCCGACCTCAACACACTCGAAATTCCTGCCTTATCGGGATAAAGTTTTCAATTTTCAATTTAGTCCCTGAAGAAAACCAAAATTCTCGCAACAGTCCTTCTATAAATAGAAGAATTTTCTTTTTCCCCGTCTTTTCTCAGATTTGCAAAAGCACGCGGAGAGCTTCATCGTCATGTCGCGGCAGAGATCCAAAAGAGCCGAACTTCCTCCCGCTCAAGAGGTACCTAATATCTTCGATCCATCAATTTTCTCTCTTCCTTATTCAGATTCATCTAACCCTACAGGGAAAAAAAATCTCTTTAATAAAACAATGGCTTTTTTTTCCCTTCGCTGCAACGGTTTTCTGTAACATGAATGTTGCATTGGCTGAAAATTAATGTCCGTGTTATCATTATTCCTTTGCGTGTTTTTGTTTCTGAGGTTTTTGTTGTGAAATATGCAAAATTTTGTGATGTGGAACTCTTGATAGAGTTGTTTCTGCTTCCTTATGTTTGATAAAATATGCTGTGAAATGCAGAATATTGATAAATTGGAGAAAGTTGCGAAGGAGGGAAATTATTATGGAGCTCAACAGATGTATAAATCCATTAGTGCCAGGTTCAAACAGTTTCTTGCTGTTACTTATTACCAAACTTGTGTTTCATGCTTTATTCTACAACAAAAATGTACTCTTCATTTTATCTTCAATGTGAAATTATATTTTGAAATTGTAAGAAATTAATTTTTCCGTAGTTATTTTCTTTCATCTGCAAGTGCATACTTTATTAGATTAACTCATGTAGTAAAAAGTTACAAACTGGGGATGGCGGATTAGTAACATATGAAGGAATAGTTCATCATTAGCGGCCCGTCAGAAGGACAAGTTCAGCATCAATGCAAATGGATTTAGTGTAGAGAAGAGATATACCCGAAATTTTTACATCATTTATATTCTTTTTGGAGCTGGAAATTGTAATTTCAGGTAGTGTAGACTTTTGGTGTTTTTGATGAATGCTTAGTTTGTCCAGAGATTGGGGTATTTTCTTACGAACCAGTTTAGAGTTTTAGGAGGAGTAAAGAAGGCAAGGTTCTTCACCAGTATACAACACTTGATACTTGGTGCTTATAATTGGATAGTACTGTTGGAGTTTTCAGGGATGGTTTTTTTGGGTTTCCCTGGTGTGTCTCATGGCATAACGTGGTCTTACAGTTCAACTTCTCTATTGTAGTTCAATTCTTTGTCGAATATACAAAGATTTGCAAGCTTTCCTTAATTTCTGGCTTTTATTTATTCTAGTTTTTGGTATTTTCTGGTTTCTTTTAGGATATATCTTACCCTCTGCTCTTGAATGTTTCTCTTTTTTAACTCTCCAATTAATTTTATTTATCTATAAATGCACCTTCTTGTTATAATCCATAGATCTATGCTTCTGTGAACCTCTGGAAAAATGTTGGCAAGCTTCGTTATTTTGGTCTATAACTGAATCAACTAATCCATACTGATCAGTTGAGTTGTAGACATTGATGTCCATACACGCTCTACTGCAGATATGTAACTGCTCAGAGGTACCTTGAGGCATTAGATATCCTACATTCAGGAGCATGCATACAATTGGCTCACGGGCAGGTTCTACATTTTCTATTTTGACGTCTTTTTAAATATACTTTAATCATCTTTGTGATTTTTATCCAGGCATGTAGGAGATATTACTAGATTTTTCATTGTTCCCTAGTGAGTTGGATGGGCAAAGCTACTTGCCACCTTTATTTTTTGTTTCTTTTTTTTCTTTTTTTTTGGGGGGGGGGATGGCTCCAAAGAGTATATGTCTCAGTGACACTTTTTTCTTGTTAGCTGCGATATGTGCTGTATTTTGAATGATATAACTTGATTTTCTTCTGCTGCTATCTAGAACAGGTATTGGTCAGTCTGAGACACCTGAAAGCATAGGCTGCTAAAAGTTGTTAATTGTTTTTTTAAAAAAATAAAAATAAATAAATGAATGATGAAGTCATTAAGAGAGAAAGGAAATGCTTAGATGGAGGTTTAAGAATCCTTTTGACATTTCTATCTGAATTTTCATTTAGTTTTAAAGCACATTGCTGGTAATAAAATATTTATCCATGATAAAAATATGTGCTAATAGTTTTAACAGTTGAAAAACAGTTAAGTTTAAGTTTTATTTTCTCATTATCTTAGGTTACCTGTGGAGCAGAGCTTGCTTTATTGTTTGTGGAGACATTAGTGAAAGGCAAAGTTCCTTATGATGACGAAACTCTTGGTGCGTTCTTATCCTGTCTTTTAAACTTTTTTTTTTTCATCATTAGTTTACTTTTTGAGCCTGTGATGCGATGTTAATTATTTGTCATTTCTTCTTTGTTCGGTTTAGAACACTTGCTTTTATTATATCCTGTTCTTTTTCAATAAATTTAATGGGGAACTTTTAATTTGGTGATTATCATATATTTGCATAAACATCCATTCTTCTTAATTAGATACTATAGTAGTTAGTATCGTGCGTATCGCACAAGTCGAATCGCGAAACGATGCAAAACGGCGCCCCAGCGATACGAATCGGTGAAACAATCGTTTTGTGCCCTGAATCATACCTGAATCGCTTGAATCGCGCTGTGAATCGCTGAATCGCGCGACGGCAGTGAATCGTCCGATTCTGGAAACTTTCGAAATGCAGAAGAAAGCGGTTGAAATGCGGAGAAAACACGCTCGTAAACAGTGGGCTTTTCAGCAACCCGGGTCGGGTCAAGCGACCCGCTTTGAGCGCCCAGCTTTTCCGAACCGGTTTGCCTTAATTCCCGTTCAATTCGTATAGATCGACGAACCGAGACCCTTCTTCGCAATATATGATTCAGTTTTCTGCTCATATGGTAAAACAGGGTGAAAGGAAGACGAAAGGATCCAGTAGAAGTGGAAGAAGAAAGTGGGAGACACTGGAGTAAAGACGTTTCTCGGGAGACTAAATTAATTGGAAAAGTTTTCTCTCTCCCAATATCAAACTATTTCGTGGTCAAAGTATCAGACTATTTTTATTTTTTTATTTTTTTGGTACTCAAGTATCAGACTATTAATTACTCCAATAACAAGAGCCAAGATTTTTAAAAGAAAGACTATTACTTAATTAATTACTCTTCCTAAAAGACAACTTCAATAATTAAAATAATAAATTTCTAATTTTGAATATCATGAAATTACTTTTATCCTATAATTATGCTAGTAAGAATGATGGCAAACTAGTGGAGAACATTGTTTTTTGAGGGGTTGAACCTTTTATGCTTATATTTGACTTGAATTTTGGATTATTTGAAGTTCATATATGAATGTTTTTAGCTTATGTTACTTATATTTACTTTAAAATGTCATATTTTTAATGTTCATGTATCTTATGATTCATAAAACGATACGATACACGATTCAAAAAATAGGGCCAACGATTCACGATACGTATCCCGATTTGATAACCAATATAGTATTTAACCACGAAACATTCATTCTTGTTACTAATAAATTTCAATGGCAGATCGTCTCAAAAAAATCTATGAAGCATTTCCTCGGGTTCCACTGCCACAACACCTGTGGGATGTCGATGACATGCAGCTGCTTTCTGAGAACATCGGAAGTGCAAAGACACGTGTTGAGGGCTGCTCCTCATTCTTAAAAGCTGCTATCAAGTGAGGCTTCACAAAAATTGAAAATATTATAATTTATACTTTGCATTTACTGATCCCCTCTCTTTTCCATGCAAGTGAATGCAAAATACAGTATTCAGTTCACATAAAAGCTATTAACACATTTAATGTTGCTTTGGCTATAGAAGCTCTAAAAAGATCGCATTAATATCTATTACAGAGTTAGAAGCTTCAGGCATATAGAATTTTTCTATTTAGTCTTCTTGACTTTTAGTTGGAATTACAAGTGACCATAGACTAATAGAGAAAGTGTTAGGAGGATCGTATATGATCATAATCGGGGAAGTCAGCATGTGGTAGGCAGAGAGAGTTAAATTGAATTTTTTGGGGGGGGGGTGTGTGGCTAAAACTGTAAATATGTGACATGGCAATCAGAGTCGAGTCAAAAGGGAGATATGCATTATGTAAGTAGAAGGTGCGTGCGATGGAAGGTTTTTGACTTGTTCTGGCTACATATGCATTTGTAATATTTTGTTGGTTCCAAGAATTAACTAATCAGTACTAGGTATTTCTTGCATGAGTTAAAAGGGTGGAATTATGTCCAGTGACTAGAGACTTTCTGGTTTTTGTTCTGATTTGAGAGCAAGCATCCAAATCCAATTTGTGAATTTTTTATTATATTGATAAACTGATGCAGGGCTTGTGAGAATTGAAATAAAATGTTGCCAAACCCGTTGATTAATCCAATTTGTGAATTTTTATTGTATCGCATTGTTTTTTTTTTTTTTTGTCAGATTTGTTTAAAACTAAATCCTAGGGGTGTTGATTAATCCATATAGTCAAATCTGTTTTGTGGGATACTGTTTTATTGTTGTTATTGATATCAAGGTTGTTGAAAACCAAAGTCCTAATCATGATCTTCACGTGCAAATAAAATGCCGAACAGGGCATTGCTGTTGTATTTTGTGTTTCTAATTTTGAGCTGAACGTTGGATATGATTTATTTTACCCGTTTCCCTGTACTACCCATATACTGTCTCCTGATTTCCTGTCAAATGTGACTAAAAAATTTCAGACATGCTCGAAGGTGTGATTTTGATGATCCATATGCTTTGTTGGATTGTTAAGATATGCCCAGATCTTCATGTATGCTTGTTAGGCTAAATGGAAATTTCCATTTTGATGATCCATATGCTTTGTTGGATTGTTAAGATATGCCCAGATCTTCATGTATGCTTGTTAGGCTAAATGGAAATTAACAGAAGATGGGGATTTGGAAGTAATGTGTGAGAAAATTTGTCCTGGCTTTCAATCAAGAAAAAAATAATAAAAGAATGTCCTGGCACTTGGAGGATACTGATATTTTGGTTAGTGTTGTTGTGTGAGTTTATGGTGCTAAAAGCAATCCTATTCCTTCAAATATGCGGATCCAATTTTTTGTTCCATTCCAATGTTGTCCTTGAATGGACAAAATATGTTATTATTCCAAGATTAACTTGTTGGGTAATTACTAATTAATAGGGTAGCTTTGAATTGAGAGAATTTTATTGTCTGTTAGTCTGTTCAGGGCCAGAAATCAATGTAAGGTTATTCATGATGATGAGATATATTAGAGGTGATGATATTTTAAGGATTTTCCTTGTGGTGTTTCAATGGTGTTTTCCTGATTGATTCTAGGGTGTGTCTGGTACAATATTACCGAACCCACTTTCATTTTTCATTTTGGCATCATCTGATAGGAATCTTAGAATGAAGTATTGCTTTGAAAATATGTAAAGTGGGTGGTATGCTTTATGCTTTTCCTTTATGTATTTGTTCTTCATAACACAAATTATATAATTATCTTAATTTCTTTTACGGATATAATTATACTTAGTTTAAAAGCCCATTTTTTCAAATGTTATGGAACCTTTGTATTACAATTTACAAGACTAATTATATGAACATATACCTCAGCATATTTATTCATGCTTATTTATGTTACAATCATTTGTTCCCCTGAGCAATATTTCTGGTTTTGCTGCTATTTTATTCAGGTGGTCTGCTGAATTTGGAGCAAATAGGAGTGGATCTCCAGAACTGCACATTATGCTAGCTGAATACATATTTTCTGAAAGTCCTGAGGTGGTACGTTTGACAATGCCGCTTCTAGGGCATCTTCATTGTTGCTTCTCTTAAATTCATACTCTGTATAGTGTATACTCTAGAATTTGAGTCGAACTTTTCTTTCTAACCAACATCTGTATGAACTTTTCTTATCCTTGATTGGTGGTGGTACCGTAGTAGTAAAACAAAATATTGTTTTATATCTAGAACTCTTTTTTGTTTCTCATTTAAATAAGTAAAATGAATATACATTGATGTAGTTGGCTAAATTTAGTGTTTTCTCGGGTGGAATTGTATTAGTAATAGGTAGATTACAGATTTATTGGGTGCATGGTGTATGTGAGGATAAGGGGGAGGTTTGGAAGGCATGGGATGGATGTTTGGAAGATCAAATTGATGATTGATCTAGTGCTGTATATGGTTTTGAATTTGAAGTGTATAAGAACAATTCTAGCACGGAGCAATTAGGGTTTTAATAGAACAAGTTTTTAATAATGTTTGCCAAATCAATTAAGCGACTGTTAAAATTGAAGGAATTGGGAATAAGACGAGAAGAAGGAATTACCAAGGTTCTCTGGGTTCAGAAAATAAAGCCTCCCCACCCCCCGAAAACAAAAATTGGTGCAGGTTATGTCTCTAAAATTAGGTTTATTTTCAAATTGAATTTTAAAAGCTTATGATTGGTGAGCTAGGGCTTATAAAACAAAGTTATCAATAGATAGGATTTTGATACTAGATTCAAAAGGTGAATTATTGGATGTAGTGCATATCAATTGCTACTTCCTCTGTGATTGTGAATGACAAGTTTAAGTTTTTGTTTAAAGGTTAGCTGGAGTCTGGGAAGGGGACCACTTGTCCCCTTTCTTGTTTACTTTCATGGTTGATGTTTCAAGGTGATACTTTCAAGGACTGTAGACATGGATCTCATTAATGGTTTTTAGAGCTGGTTTGGAGGAGAGGATGTGATGGAAGAGGACACCAACTCCTTTTTTGACCTTTAAGTTCTTTGAACCCAACTCGATGGACATGAGACTGAAGCAAGGCAAACGAAAAATGAATTTTAGTTCGGCCTGAGGTCGGCTCCCCTGCTGGATGGTACTTGACGATGTTGTTGGATGGATCTGCGGCACCCCTTATGAAGGTGCCTCAATCGAGTGGATTGGGTCTGGGATATATCCCGGGAACAAGTTAAATAGAACTTAAATAAATATAATATACTGTCCCTTGACTGTTTGGAGTGGGTCATGTCTGTGAATTTTTGTGCTAATATGGAAATGGCTTTATGCTATGAAAAGCTTCACTTCCCCTTGAAACTATTATAACCTTTATTTGTGGTAAATGAATAAAAATGTGCTTTTAACATGCAGGATATGAATAGAGTGACATATCATTTTGTGAGAGGAAATAATCCAAAGAAGTTTGCTTCTACTCTAGTGAATTTTTTGGGCAAGGTCAGCCTCCTAACTTTCGTACTCCTTGTTACTTAGTTCAACTCCACAAAGTTTCTGTTGAGGCATACCAAACAATTTTGGTCTTACTTTTTATGCTAAACTGGGTTCAACATACATTATACTTGTATTTATACTATGATTCATGGTTATGTTATTGGGTGTGTCTCAAACTAAATTCTGGAGTTAACTCTGGCATTCATTTTGTATTCTTGGCATAGTCTTAGGAAGGTTAAACTGATATGCTTTTCAAATATTGTAGTGTTATCCTGGTGAAGATGATTTGGCCATTGCTCGGGCGGTTTTAAGGTAAAAGCGTAAAAGCATTTGAGAACATAATTTTCACTTTGAGATTCCCTAGCAATATTATAATATTTTCACTAAGATCCTTGTTTTCTTTGGTTGATGTCTTTGACCTGTAATACCATATTTCAACAAGGTCTCAAACTGAGGAATTGCTCATTTCTTGCATGATAGGTATTTATCTTTAGGTAATTTGAAAGATGCAAACATACTAGTGGAGGAGATAAAGAAGCAAACCGAAACTGCTGAGGTTGAGTTTCCTCGGACAGACTTGATGCAGTTCATCAATTATCTTTTGCAAACGTAAGTTGTCTATATTGTTCAATTAATAGTTTGATTAATTTGTGTTCTAATCAATAGTGAAGGGACATTTTGCATTACCTCAATTTGAAGGGGAGTGGAAGCTCTATGATTTGAAGAATATTGATTGTTTGCTCCTGTATTTCATCCATTACAGGATACAAGAACTTTTCTTCACTTATGTGAAGTGTGTTAATCGTGCTAGAAATATATTGCTCTAATCCTTGAGGGGAAGAAAATAAACTAAAATTAAGCTCCTTATTCTGCCGTAAGGATCAGAGACATGTCCCAATTAGTTTGCACTCATATAAGTGAAACAAAGTGCTCATCATAATATGTAATAGATGAAATTATATAGGCTATTTACTGAGAGTACGTGGTTAATACAAGACATGTTCAATTGGAAGAAGAGTAGTCTACTGTGAGAGTGGAAGCAGCCAATATTTGGAGCTCCCATCCTAATGCACGCAACGCCTTTTTATTTTTTTTTCCCTTGATGCAGGATGGAGAGAGATGCTTTTCCTCTTTTTAATATGTTGAGAGCAAATTTCAAGTCAAGTATTGAGAGGGAACCTGCCTTCAATGAGGTCAGCTAACATACCATTCCAACTCATATGCTTTATTTTCCTCCCGGTTGTTGGTAGGTAGCAACTAGCAAATACATCCACAAAGATATGGTATATCTGTATGCTTCTATGAAAATTCTGATCATCTTGTGTTTTTATCTTATGATTAATTTTCTCGTAGCTTGAAAATAAAAATTCAACCCATGTACTGCATTTGAGATGTAAAACTGTGATTTAGATGCTAGATGATATTGCGGAGAAGTTTTATGGAGTACAACGAAGGAACCCTATGGGGATGTTTGGAGATATATTCAAGGTGACTACTGATAGTTTTCAATAGTTCAATATTAATCATGTTGGCACTTGCAAAATCACATGCTTTTGAATATAACAATTTCATTACTAATCAAGAAGTCCTTTGTTATTCTTATTATGCAGTTGATGGGGGCTGAGTAATGATTCATGATCGAGACACTACTGACAGAACAGCAACTTCTAAAGAAGATTCCAATAATTATAATACTTTTTTTTTGAAGATAGAGTTAATTCATGTCAGTGTGAACGAAATCCTTGTGTAATCTATTGATTAGGTTTATTTTGATGAATATGTTATGATTTGTATATGCTAGTTTCACAATTTTGAAAACTACCCGTTTCAAAGGTTTTTACTTGTTAATCTTTCGTTTCCTGGCACAATTGAGGTTCGAAATTGGAATGACATGTAAAAAACTATAAGTTTCTTCCCCTTGCCAACATCTCATCAGTGTCCTAAAACTCAAGTTGGATTACGCTTCTGTCTGTGCTTTGGACCATTTTTTAAATAAAATGGAAATACATCTGGCGTTACTCAAAGAGAGCTTATGCACTCTCTTCGTCTCATATTATTTGTCATGTTTAAAATATTTGCTTGTCTCAAGTTATTTGTCACTTTATAATATTGAGAGAGTATTAATTATATTTTTCTAACAATATTCTTATTTATTTTTATCTTGACTATCCTATATTAATTGATTCTTCTACTTAACTCTCACTACAACAAGAGTATATTAGTCAAAATAAATTATTTTACCTAAAAAATGAGTGTAATTAATAATTTTCTTTAAGTGCCTAACTATTTTCAGTGCTTACACTAATGTATGTGCTTGTATATAGACAGATATATGAAATATGAAGAGTAGAGATTATTGTAAGAGGTGAAAAGAACCAATGACATAAATCAAAATAAATTATTCTGATTGAATATTTTATCAATAGCCATTAGCTCATAAATATGGCCTCAGCCATGCGCCTCTTTTTTTCTTCGTGTTCCGCTCTTTTACATGTATCAATAACCATTCTTGAAGTTTTCTGGTTCCTCTTAAATTTTGAACCCCATTAGAGGTTTTCATTTTTTTTTTTCCGGTGTATTTAGAGGTTTCATTTTAAACAATTAAAAAATGCAAATAAGAAATGGTATATTTATCTTTCTTCTTTTTAGTGAAATGGTGTTATGAGTATAAGTCCAAAGGAAGACTCCATCCCAAAAGACTAGCCTATTAGGTAGGAGAACCCCTGAGCTTATAAACCCCACTTGGTAGGTGAAGCTCCCCAATGTGGGACTGATAACATTGCCACCCCTTTTAAGAACCGACGTTCACGACGGCTTTCACTCTATCGGCACTGACCCGGTGGTAACCCTTTCCCCTTTGACGACTTCACTCACCTATCAGTATTCGGTGGTATATCTTAATCCAGCTTATATGTAGCCCTTTTCGAGGCCCAACTTTCAATGAAAGCACTAATTGTTATGAGTATAAGCCCAAAGAGAGAGCTCATCCCAAAAGACTAGCCTATTAGGTGAGAGAACCCCTAAGCTTATAAACCTCACTTGGTAGGTGAGGCTCCCCAATGTAGGACTCATAACAAATGGAAACTATCTTAGGAGAACAGTAAATGAAAACTAGAACTTATCAAACACACATTAATTCCAATAATAACTTTAGGACATAGGTTGGAGCTCAATGTCAATATGAATTAAGGAATCTAATAACTATCCCATCCCAGCTAAATTGAGGTGTCTGATGAACTATGTATAAAACACAGATTTTGTAGTTTTGCAAAGTTTCCTCAAAGAATTCCAATGTTTTTAGCCTCCCAATTCTGATATATTGTGGTTGTCAACTTTTTATTTTTTTTGGGGTCAAATTGTGGTTGTCAAATTAAGTCATTCAAGATGGGGTTCGCCAGGCTCATCCTCTTGGTCTTATTGTGGGCATGATTTGGAAGTTAATGTGTAAAGATTGGTCCTTGCCTTTCTCTCATGTAAATAGAGAATGTAACTTAATTAATGGTAGATAGTTTAGCTAGGCATGCTCAATATTATTTGGCTTTGGGGTGCTATGTCTTTGTTAGACCCAGGAGTTTTGTAGGAAAATCCTTCTTCAGGATGTTGTAGGCTCTTCTAGAGCTAATACTGTGTAGCTGTTTGGCCATTTTAGGCCTCCATTTAATCATAAAAATAAAAAAAAATGAAATTTTTATGAGTGTAAACAAACAAAAACTAACTTATGCTTTACTTGAAATTTTCTAAAACATGATCTCTAGATTAATTTATATGAAAATCACTTATTTTTTTAATCTCAGACAAACAGACCGTAAGAGTCTGTCTGTTACGGTTTATTTTATGAAAAGAATCATTTTTAAGGATTTTTAATGTGTTTGTTTAAAAAAGGGATCTCTAAAAAACAACGAATAAATACTTGAATTTCGGAAATATGAAAACTAATTAAAACTTACTATCTGATTTGTGATTGATTACTGATGGTTATTTTATGAGGCCTATTATTTCGACAACCGAAATTTCGACACCGTAGTCGATAACTTCACTGTAGCAGACACACACACACATTCTCGACTTGCGTGTAGAAAAGGGGAAAAAAAAAGAAGCTGTAAACTGTATAAATATATGGTGTCTGACAACATTTTGTTGTCGGAAAAATATTTCTGTTATTTTATTTACCCAATAAGAAACCGACTATTTTATTTATACCCTTGCAATGGCAACAATCAACATAAATTTGCAATTAGCTAATTGCGCTGTGCAACGAAGAGCCAAGTCGAATAAATTATATGGAACGGAAGATTTGAAGATTACAATTTGATTGCTGAAGCCCGGGCCTGGGAGTAAGGGTGGGAATAGGCCAGGCCGCCAGATAGGGGTACAACCTAGCCTATGTTAGGCCCAGACCAGGTTAGGATTTTTTTTAAATAGACTAGGCAAAAACTTTTTGAGAAGCCTATTTAGCAAAAAGGACTGGGCTTCGGGCCACCCAAGAAGCCTTTTAGGCCTAACAGGCCAGCCTATTTAAGTAAATATAAATAATAATTTTATATTGCTATTAATATTATATTAGATTTTGTACATTGTGTTAAATCATATACCTACTGACATTTTCAATAATTTAAGGATATTGACTTACATAAATTTTTGTCATACTTAAAGACTTTATTGCAACATAGAATTTAAATAGGCTATCATATAAAGTTTGACTTTCTAAAAGGTTTTGTTAGACCTTCAAAAAGCTTCATATCATATGAATAAATCAGAATCAAACTTTATAAAACTCAGCTTGTCCTATCTATTTCCACCCTTATGTCTCATGTCTCTTAGTAGCGGTGGTTTTAAATTTTTTTTTTATAGCTTATTATAAATAGAACTTAACCTTATAAGCCTACTAGCCCGTTAGTCTATTCAAAGATAGGTCAGATGACTTATTTAAAGACATTAATATCAAATAGACTTTTAAGTAGGCTAATGGGTCATATCAGGCTTTTAAAAAGGCCAGATTAGCCCCTAAAAAAAGCCTATGACAGATAACAGGTCAGTCTTGGGCCTTGAATTTTTTTTCAGACCAGGTTTGGGCTTTATAAAGTCTAGCTCGACCCAACCTATTCCCACCCCTACCTGGGAGTACTGAATACTTTTTTTGGGGGGAAAGGTGGGCAATTGGTCTATATATAATATATTATATACTAAAAAGAAAAAAACTGGGGCCTAAGGTAGTGGCCTTGGTGGTCTTGCATACTACACGACCCTGATTTAAACAAGTCTAACTAAAAGTTTGAGCTCGACTTGTTTAAAAATAAATAAAACTTTAGCTTGTTTAGCTCATTTATAATTAAATTATTTTTACATTTATGAAATTTTTTCTTTAATTACTTTTTAATTTTATCAATTTAGTACTTAATAAAGATTTTAATATTATATGATAATCTATAAAATAGTTATATGTGCTTAACATATGGTATATGAAATTCAAGATTTCTTGACTACAAAAAAGAAACTTCAAAAGCTTGACCAAAACATCTTAAAAACATTTCCTTGCCAAATACAATTTAAATTTGACTATTACAAAAGTATGAGTCCAAATATACAATTTAAGTGCTTAACCATTACAAAAGCATGAGTCTAGGAAAAACATGATCACCATCTATTTATTGAAATATCTAGTCCAATACTAGCAGAACAACTTCACCCAAAAAAACTATTGCAACAAGTTAAAAATCACAACACTTATAAGAGTTATTTCCGAGCCATTTAATATGTAAGCCTGTAAGGCTTGTGCTTGACTCATTTAATTAAAGAAACGATCTACTCTTCCAAATCCTTAGGTCACTGATGATTCCTCTTATCCTAAAAGAATTTCTTACTGATCCAACAATACTTTTATAACATTTAGGCCCCGTCACTTTGAGACACTGTTCTTTGCTAGTATTTTCATGTCACATCCAAGATATGCCAGGAGTAGCACCCATTTGCCTCGTGACCTGTGCGATCAAACCCTTAGAGGTCCTATTTGAAAGGTATTCGAAACACGCAATGTTGAATCAATCACCACAAAGTAACCTAAGAAAAACAACACACCCAAGTAATTAACTTAATGCACATTGAACTAGAAAAAACCAAGCAAAGCCTAGTTAATTGCAACAAGCAAAGACTTGGGAAATGACAAACATTAACTAAAAGCAGAAAGAATCGAGAAAACGACACCAAGAATTTAACGTGGTTCGAATTAGAGCAATGTGCTCTAACCTACATCCACGACAGTCACTACTAATGCAGCATCCTCGAAACACGCAATGTTGAACCGCCTGGATTGGGGTGTAGAGAGTCTCACCGATGACCAAGTGTTTCACGCGTCCATCCTCTAGGTTTCTAGCAATGAAATGAAGTAAATGAGCTATAAGTTAGGCAATAAATTAAATTTTATGCTTTAAAGGAGAGATTACATTTGTGTGTATTGTTGTGAAAGAATCAGAAATAACACCACAAAACCTTGTTTCAGAGAATCAAAGATTGAACCACAGAAACAAATTGAAGAACTAAAAGCAGAAAGAATCGAGAAAACGACACCAAGAATTTAACGTGGTTCGAATTAGAGCAATGTGCTCTAACCTACATCCACGACAGTCACTCTTATTAATGTGTATCTCTCTTACAAAGTGAACAATCTCTCTTACTCATAAGTTATAGATTTTCCTCACAATGAATACAAGAGAATTTTCAATTCTGGAATTGTTAAAAATGAGCAAAGGAACTCACAGCTATATAAATAGCTCTACCAACCAACTCACAATTATAACTGTTAAAACATAAAATAGACTTCAAAGCCTTAACCGCAAAAAACAGTTATGCATGAGGTTGATATTAAACTTGTTGACTGAGCCAAAACTCTAACAATTCTCCACCTTGGATCAGTAAAAACTCTAGATAGTGACTGCAATCCAGCCCCAAAGGACTTAGTCTCTCTTAAGCTGAATCAAATCCAAGCAGTGGAAGAGCTTACTGTTTGGAAGCACTTTTGTTATCATATAAGAAGGATTATGATCTGTAGAAACCTTCTTCACAATAACTAACCCTTGAGCTATCACCTGCCTAACAAAATGCAGCTTAACATCAACATGCTTTGTTCTTTGATGATAAACTTGATTTTTTGACAAGTGAATCGCACTCTGATTATCACGATGAACTGTAATAACCTGATCCTGCAGCCTTAATTCCTCAGCAATGCCTTTGAGCCAGAGAGCTTCTTTAACAGCTTCAATTAAGGCAATGTACTCAGCCTCAGTGGTTGATATGGCCACTACCTTTTGTAAACTTGCTTTCTGTAGCGACCGAAAAATCCGGAGGGATTATTTCGAGTTTAATGGAGCCGCCACCAATAATTTATTTTCGAAGGAAAAATATTGAAAACCTTTTTTGAAGAAAAGTGGTCCTTAAGACCGGATTTGGGTTCGGGAGTCGATTATGCGTAGGGAAGGTATTAGCACCCCACGACATCCTTTCGAAAAAGGTTACCTCTAACTAATTGTGCAAAATTTATTAACTTCTAAAAAAAATATTTATTTCCCTTTTATTTTAAAAAAAAAATTAACCAAGGTAAAAAGAGGACTTAATAAAAGTCGTTTATTTTTGCGCTTGACAGGAGTGGGCTCCTGCTCCTACGTATCTCCGGGTGCAGTGGAGAAATCAAAGGCTACGTAGTTCTTGGGTAGAAAATGGTTGTGTGTTGGTTGATTTTAATTGTATATTTTTTGATGGAAAAAAGGTAGGTTTTGTAGGGACCAAACAAGAAGCAATCAAGAGTGGTCCTCACTAACAACCTATTTTGTTTATAAAATTAACGGTGTTCGTAATGATCAAACGGGAAGCAATCTCGAGTGATCATTACTAGTAAAAAAGATTGATTTTATTTTTATAAAGATGATGGGTTTTCATGGGGACCAAACAAGAAGCAATCAGGAGTGATCCCCACTAATAACCCATAATTAAGATGTTCGCAATGATTAAACGGGAAGCAATCTCGAGTAATCATTACTAGTAAATTAATTTTCATTATTTTATTATATGTTTTTCAATAAACATGGTCTCAAAATTTGTATGATAAATTGAAATTTAGTTGAGTAAAAATTGTCTCCATAGAGTGAAATGGGGTCAGATTTATTGTCCTAATTTGACTAATACTAATTAATGATTAAGAAAAAAAATAAATGAAAAATATATAATAATAAAAACAGATGAATTAAAAAAAGCTAGAAACGACATCTAACATTATAAATAAAAGACAAACATAAAACGACATCTAACATTATAAATAAAAGACAAACATAAACATACTTAAATAAATACGAAAAAAGAAAAAGAGAGAAGGAATTGATGCACTTACCTCAAGAGAAAATTTTTTGTTGGGCACAATGCGTCAAACCCCACGTACTCCTCCAATCTTGAAGGTTGAAGGGGATAATAACTCTCCCATTAAAATTTTTTAACTAAAGCAAAGGCTATATGCTTTGCACTAGGCCCATTGATCCATTTTTTCTTGGATGATCTTAGTGCTTGGTGATGCACTCCTTATATAGGAGAATGAGAGGTTGAAAGAGTGTGGATTTTTTCAAAGTGGGACTTCAATAGTAAAGTTGGGAGTTGGCTTCTTAAGTTTAATATTTTAAATGTTCAACAAAACTAAATAGCCAACTTTGAGCACTAATACAACACTTAAAACAACTTTATTGTGCTTCATGACCTTCATAAGAATTATAGACATTGTTTCCAGCTTTCAAATGGCACAAGTTTCATCTCAAAAGGATATCTACAACTCAAGATATTGTCAACACAAGTGACTGTCCGGAACAATACATGTAACATCACGTCTCGAACTTCATGCTCGATTTGGTCCATGATAGAGGTCGATCTGGATTTGTAATCCAAAATAATAGTTGTAGATCTTTTTCTTATCTTTCCAACAGTATAAAGAACACCTCATTTGGACAAGTATAGCTCAAGATACGACATTTTCTTTGAACGTTATTCAACATGATGTGTTGTCCGTTTTTGTGCAGTTTTATAACTTTCATGGTATTTTAGGGCAGTAAAACGTTAGAATCAAGTCCCGAGTCCTCCATAACATTTGTAGCCAAGGATGTTAGATTTCAAATGGCGTTGGTTTCATTAAAAAAAGACTTTTACAACTCAAGATATGACCTAATCTTTACATACTGTTCAAAACCATTTTTCAGCATACTTGTTCTTACTTCCAAGTCAATTTGGACTTAGTAAACTTCAGATTTGGCTCTTGGGTTCCTCATCAAAGTTGTAGAGTTTTGTTTTAGCTTTCTAACAAGGTAAAAATCACTTTAATACCATCTCCACAACATTAATTACACCCAGAATACATAAGCTATACCAAAGTACAAATTTTTTCAACCTCTTTTCTTTTCAAGATTTCTTTCTCCTTCTTTCTTCTCTACTACTATTTTTGTTCTTTTTGAATGTTATTTTACCGGACAAAATTAGGGTATGACAGCTGCCCCTCTTTAGTTATATTTTACTAGAAAATATGAATAACAATGGTTTTCAAATTTCATTGTAAAAGATAAGTAAAGATAAAGACACTAATTTTGTCCTGAATCAGGATAGGCGAAGGATGAGGTGAGGAATAATATTGGGGAATTAACGCTTGGCGCGTTTATCAGAAAGCAATAAAGAAGGATCTCCACCAGGTCGGGTACTGACGCAGTATTCAAAAGGCAATAATGAGGGATTAACGCTTGGCGCGTTCATCGGAAAGCAATAAAGAAGGGTCACCGCCAGGTCAGGTACTGACGCGGTGATCGAAAAACAATAATGAGGGATTAACGCTTGGCGCGTTTATCAGAAAGCAATAAAGAAGGATCTCCGCCAGGTCGGGTACTGACGCGGTGATCGGAAAGCAATAATGAGGGATTAACGCCAGCGCGTTTATCGAAAAGCAATAAAGAAGGTCACCGCCAGGTCCGCATCTTGGCGTGGTGATCGAAAAGCAATAATGAGGGATTAACGCTTGGCGTGTTTATCAAAAAACTATAAAGAATGATCTCCGCCAGGTCGGGTACTGACGTGGTGATCGGAAGGTTCGACGCCAAGTAGGGTATTGACGCGTCGATAAGAAGCAATAAAGAAGGATCAACATCAGGTCCGGAACTGATATGTTGGTCAAAAAGCAATAATGAGGGATTACCGCCAGGTTGGGTACTGACGCGGTAATCTTAAAGCAATAAAAAAGGGTGATGCTCGGCGCATTTATCAGAAAACTATAAAGAAGGATCTCCGCCAGGTCGGGTACTGACGCGGTGATCGGAAAGCAATAAAGAGTGAGCGATACTTGGCGTGTCGCTTAGAAAGCAAAATAAAGGACCAATGCTAGGCGCATTGTCTGTAAATAAGAATGAAGGATCAAAATTTGGTGCGCGGACCAGGTGTAACAAAACGGCTAAAAGGTGGTGATATGAAGATGATGCACGAATATATGGTATGTGATGCATGTATGCAATGTGATTATTATTTTTACTGATTCCTCGTCCCATATGATCTCTAGTGCTTAAAGATATGGGACGGACTGAGATTTATCGGATTTAGTCATGCTATGCCTTCGACTGGGAGGGAGCGCGAGTTATCGATGCAGTGCTTGTCATTTTTTACAGGTAATTCCTTTGCCCTTTTTGAAACTTATTTGTTGAGATTTGGTGTTTCCTCGTGATTCTTAAGATGTATATAATAACCGTAATGCTTTCCCATATCATCACATGCTTCACAATTCAGTGCCTATTATCATAAAACAACATTTTGAAATACAAGAACAGACGTGTTTGGTATTCAAAAAAGAGTCATGTGTACAAGGACTGAAGTTACACAGACTTGAAGATACATCAAGAAAAATGCAGGAAGAAGAAAAAACAAAGAAAGACAATAACTAAGCAGATATTTTATAGTTTGTGTCTTTGTAGGAACAAATGCCAGCTTCCCATATCCATAACTTTGATTACTCATTACTCTACTTCTGAAAATATATAGAACTGCCCCAGTTGGGTAGGAGCCCCTTGATGCATCAGTCTTCTTCAATGTCCGATTTCAGACCCTAACTTTTGCTTGGATTGCTCTTTCAAGTTTTCAATCCAACGGGTCGCTCTAATTTTTGCCTAGGTCGCCCTTTCAGGTTTTCAACCTAGCGAGCTCATTTTTGCTTGGTTTTTATATGTTTTTCTTTTTTAGGTATAATATTTTTGACTGCGTCAGAGTTCACTGGGAGTGGGAGATCTTCACCGTCCATCCTTGTGAGGATTAAGGCTCCTCTAGAAAAAGCTTTCTTGACAACATACGGGCCTTCATAATTTGGGGTCCATTTTCCACGAGAATCCTTTTGGATGGGCAAAATCTTCTTGAGTACTAGGTCTCCTTCTTGAAATTCCCGAGGGCGAACTTTATTCTCGTAAGCCTTCTTCATCCTGTGCTAATATAGTTGTCCGTGACATAAGGCCATCACTCTCTTTTCTTCAATAAAGTTTAATTGATCCAGCCGAGCCTGACCCATTTTGCCTCTTCCAGTTTTGTCTCTATCAATACCCTCAACGAGGGGATCTCGACTTCAATGGGAAGTACTGTTTCCATAAACCAGCGAGAAAGGGGTTGCCCCCGTTGAGGTGCGAACCGAAGTTCGATAATCGTGCAAGGCAAAAGAGAGCATTTCGTGCCAGTCTCCAAATGTTATAACCATCTTCTGGACAATCTTCTTGATGTTCTTGTTTGCAGCCTCAACTGCCCCATTCATCTTTGGGCGGCATGGTGAGGAATTATGATGTTGGATCTTGAAGTTATTACGACTCTTCATCATCTTGTTATTCAGGTTAGTCCCATTATCGGTGATGATCTTATTTGGCGGCAGTGGCGGCGGATCAGATCCCTTTGATGGACTTGACAACCACATTTTTGGCAAAAAAAAAGCGCAATGAGGAGTTTATATGGATTTTCTCTTCCAAAAATCAAGTTTTGAGAAAATATGAGCAATTTGATTTTGATCAGAATAGACTTTATTAGGGTTGTAACGTGGCCAGGGGTTGAAGGGTCACAAAAGAAAGGATATTTCAGGCTCAAAAGGTGTTTAAGGGCTTTTTTTTTTAACAAGGATTTTTTAGTGCAAAAATGCACTTTGATGGTTGCTAGCACAATTGCTTTTGTTTTGTTTTGACATTTTTATTTACTGATTTTTTTTATTCCTGCAAGCGTCTTTGATACGTTGTATTTGCCATTTGCTTGCTTGCTTGCTTTGCCTTTTTTTTTGACAGATGAAATTGAATAGACTATTGTGCTGACCTCCAATGGATGAGTGATCCTTGTATAGGGAATTTGAATGAAATTTTTAGGGCTCAAAAGGGGTAGCAAGGGATATACATTTTTTATTTTTTGGGATAGAGAAAAAAAGGTCAAACTTCATCTCAAAACCTCATTGCTCAAATTTTCATAAAACTTAATTTTGGCAAATTGTGCATTTGCTTTACCTTTTTCTTTCTATTTTTATTAACTACTTTTGTCACTTTCAGTAGTCAGTTTGATTATTTCAGATTCTTCCTCGTGGGGTTGTATCACTTTTACCTCTTGTTCCATCAATCTCATCGGTTCAGAAGGAGTTTCCCAATTGTCCTCATGGGGTAGTCAAAGTTATAGTATGAGTCACTGACATCGTCATTTTCAAAGACAATATTTTTGAATCTGCATTAGTTAAAATCGACGAAAAGAAAAAACGAAAAAGAAGAAAGGGAATGGAAAAGATGAAAAAAAGAAAAGGGAAATGATTAGAAAATTCAAAAGCATTTTATTGATAAAGATACTGAAATGAAACATGTGCGCCCTTTTGACAATAAATCATCCTAAAGCCTTAGGCAGAGCAATAGGATTTGCATTACAAAATTATTATGAATCAAACATCACGGGAAACTCAACAATTTCCAAATTTCCAAGTTTTTCACTCGACGAGCAAGGGTGGACAAGGTTGACGATGTTGTCTTCAGCACTACGATCATCTTTGACAGTTGCTATCTGCTTTAGGTTCAACATTCTTGCACTCCAAAGGCTTTGCCTGATGTCACAGATGGGGATACTCTCATCTTTTGGCTCCCTGCCTTCCAATCTAGTTATCAGGGGTTGGTCCCCAAACTCCTCAGTAATGGCATTGACTGCTGGACCTCCATGACCTGGAAGGGGATACATTAGGCCCATCCTCCTTAAAACTCAACCATTTGGCATTGATCAGATCTTGAACCACGTACTTCAAAGCCTTGCAATTTTCCCAGTGTGACTCCATCGCCTCGCATGAAATTCACACTTGGCATTTGGGTCATATCCTCTTGGGAAGGGAGGTTGAAGTGGTTTCATTGAGCGTGGAGAGACCAAGGAATTGCTGATGAGGTGCTGGAACAGATCCGTATAGGTCATGGGAATAGGATCAAATTGGACTGCTTTCTTTTCTTGATCATTTGGTTGTTTCTGGTTTTGGTTTGGTTGGGTGGGAGCAACTGGTTGTGCTTGTGTTTGGATGGGGGAAGGTGGTCGAAAGGGCATCATCGGTTGGTTTGGCCGGGGGCTAGGATTATGAGAGGCGGCGGCGATGTATGGAGGTGGGTAGTAGGGGTATGAAAAAGGATGTGGGAAATTGGTAAAGAATTGGGGTGGTTTTCCTTGTGCTTGTCCTCCCGGGCTCGTCATCATGACATTGGTTTCCTTCTTTCTTCTTTACGAAGTTTGTTGGGGGTCTCTTGATATTACTAGTTTCAGCAAAACTTTGGGCAATCCTTCCATTCCTCATTCCTCCTTCAACTCTTTCCCCTACGATGACCATATCTGAAAAGTTTGATGATACACTTCCGATCATTTTGTCATAGAAGGGTGATTGAAGAGTATCCATGAACATGGCCACCATTTCTTTTTCAATCAGAGGCGGTTCCACTTGGACTGCCAGTCCTCTCCATCGTTGGGCATATTCCTTGAAGGTCTCATTGTCTCTTTTTGTCATGTTTTGCAACTGCATTATGTCAGGAGCCATATCAATGTTATACTTATACTGCTTCAAAAAGGCATCCGCCAAATCTTTCCAGCAGCGAATATGAGATCGCTCAAGGTGTGTATACCAACTCGACGCTGCCCCTGTTAAACTATCCTGGAAGAAGTGAATCAGAAGTTTGTCATCATGTGCATAGGACGCCATCTTCCTACAGTACATGGTCAAGTGGCTTTTCGGGCAAGTTGTCCCTTTATACTTGTCAAAGTCTTGCACCTTGAACTTCGGTGGTACAACCACATCCGATACGAGACAAAGATCTAAAGCGATACTTGAACCGAGATAGTTTACTCCTTCTACAGCTCTTAGCCTATCTTCGAGGATTTGCAACTTCGTATCAGACCACTGATTCCCAACTGGGATGCTCAGATTGGGTCCCCCCCATAGCTGGAGACCAGGCAATGCGGTTAGTCTGGGGATTCAATGGATTTCCTTGAATATAATAAGGGTAACCAAATGGTCGGGGATTCACCACAGGGGGTACTACAGGCGTACTGACTCTTTGAGTATTCCTGAGATGGGGCCGGTGCATGCGGTGGAAAGGTGTATGTCATGAAGCCAGGAGTTGAGCTTTGAACCGGTATGGTTTTGATCTGAGCGGATCCTTGAGCTACATCTTGCACAACAAGTGCTTGGGAATCGATTCTGCAGAGTTATTGTTAGCACTTGGCGGTGTGTAGCAGGCGGGAGACCAAATAGTGGGAAGCTGTTGTGCACTGTGGGTCTTGGGGTTATGGTTTGCGGTATCATCATTGGCCATAGGTGGCGTGTAAGGCGGGAGTCCGTAAAGTGGGAGCTGTGGAACTTGATTACGAGGGTTGCTAATCGGTGAGTGTGTAGGACCTGCGAGTAAATTGCAAAAGGTACCATCATCCTCGAGTATTGAGACCATATTGCAACCGCATAGGACCAGAAGCGGTGGGTGGGAAGGTGTAGCTTGACTTTCATCATTCACTGCTGGAGGTACCCCATCTGCAGCCTTGTCTTTGTTTAGGGACTGCAGAAGCTCCAAAACTTTGCTCATCTGTTCCTTCAGCTGGTTGACGTCCTCTTTCATCTCTTGGTCATCCATGATCCTTGATTGAGAACGAGTTCGATAAGGGTGTCGAGGAACCAGTTTGTTTGATTATTTTCTGGTGATTTAAAAAAAATGATATGAGTATGTAAGAAAAGAAAAATGAATGAATGTGGATGCATAAATCTATTTATTTGTGCCAAGGAACCGTAGGCCTCATTGTTTTGACATGTATGAACTTCTTTGAAACTGTTTCACAATTTGATCCCATATTATTTCGCAAAATGCTTGCAGCCAAGCTCTTGTGTTCCTACGATTCTCTGGCGACCTAAAATGAAATGAGAATGAATGATATTATTTAAAAAAAAAATTCAACATGTTTTTTTTTGGAGGTATGAATGCATGAAGATATAATGTTGAGTGATGATGATGACCATTCATGTAGCATGCACAAAAATATGTGATTTAGTAGACCCTTTTTTTTTATGCATGGATGTGATATAACAGATTTTGGTGGAAGAATAAAGATGATATGATGCCCCTTGTGTCTTAAATGGGTTAAACCTAAAATTAGAGATTTTCTAACCTAGGGGGTCTATAGTCTTGTATTAAGTGATAGATCTCATGGTGGCTTTAATCACATTCTCACCAAAGGCCTCTAGAGCTAAAGTCTCCTCCTGAATATTAACCACAACGATAGATAACTATCCGGTGCGGAATACTCAGAGGGAGCACACTCTAGATGAAGTTCTCGCAATAGCCAGAAAGAAAGCAAATTCCAATTGACCATCACTGAACCTCCACTCAACTTAAGCTTTGCTCTGACCCGGGTATAGGGCCTTACTCACATGTGTGTGCGAACGTGTAGGTGCGGTGTGTGAGAGGGGCAACACCCTAACACTACCCAAGCTGCAAAACCAACAAAGCATACAAATATAGTCGTCTATCCTAATGTTTGACATGTACATAATATTCACAACAAATTTACATTAAACAAATAAATAATAAATAATAAATAATTATTTACAAAAGAAAAAATAAAAAGAAGGAGAATTTAAAAAAAATTGAAGTTAATTATTTGGCACAATTAATCATGTTAGGCTTGACTCTCTAGATGTCCCCAGTGGAGTCGCCAACTGTAGCGACCGAAAAATCCGGAGGGATTATTTCGAGTTTAATGGAGCCGCCACCAATAATTTATTTTCGAAGGAAAAATATTGGAAAAACCTTTTTTGAAGAAAAGTGGTCCTTAAGACCGGATTTGGGTTCGGGAGTCGATTATGCGTAGGGAAGGTATTAGCACCCCACGACATCCTTTCGAAAAAGGTTACCTCTAACTAATTGTGCAAAATTTATTAACTTCTAAAAAAATATTTATTTCCCTTTTATTTTAAAAAAAATTAACCAAGGTAAAAAGAGGACTTAATAAAAGTCGTTTATTTTTGCGCTTGACAGGAGTGGGCTCCTGCTCCTACGTATCTCCGGGTGCAGTGGAGAAATCAAAGGCTACGTAGTTCTTGGGTAGAAAATGGTTGTGTGTTGGTTGATTTTAATTGTATATTTTTTGATGGAAAAAGGTAGGTTTTGTAGGGACCAAACAAGAAGCAATCAAGAGTGGTCCTCACTAACAACCTATTTTGTTTATAAAATTAACGGTGTTCGTAATGATCAAACGGGAAGCAATCTCGAGTGATCATTACTAGTAAAAAAGATTGATTTTATTTTTATAAAGATGATGGGTTTTCATGGGGACCAAACAAGAAGCAATCAGGAGTGATCCCCACTAATAACCCATAATTAAGATGTTCGCAATGATTAAACGGAAAGCAATCTCGAGTAATCATTACTAGTAAATTAATTTTCATTATTTTATTATATGTTTTTCAATAAACATGGTCTCAAAATTTGTATGATAAATTGAAATTTAGTTGAGTAAAAATTGTCTCCATAGAGTGAAATGGGGTCAGATTTATTGTCCTAATTTGACTAATACTAATTAATGATTAAGAAAAAAAATAAATAAGAAATATATAATAATAAAAACAGATGAATTAAAAAAAGCTAGAAACGACATCTAACATTATAAATAAAAGACAAACATAAAACGACATCTACCATTATAAATAAAAGACAAACATAAACATACTTAAAAAAAATACGAAAAAAGAAAAAGAGAGAAGGAATTGATGCACTTACCTCAAGAGAAAAATTTCTGTTGGGCACAATGCGTCAAACCCCACGTACTCCTCCAATCTTGAAGGTTGAAGGGGATAATAACTCTCCCATTAAAATTTTTTGACTAAAGCAAAGGCCATATGCTTTGCACTAGGCCCATTGATCCATTTTTTCTTGGATGATCTTAGTGCTTGGTGATGCACTCCTTATATAGGAGAATGAGAGGTTGAAAGAGTGTGGATTTTTTCAAAGTGGGACTTCAATAGTAAAGTTGGGAGTTGGCTTCTTAAGTTTGATATTTTAAATGTTCAACAAAACTAAATAGCCAACTTTGAGCACTAATACAACACTTAAAACAACTTTATTGTGCTTCATTACCTTCATAAGAATTATAGACATTGTTTCCAGCTTTCAAATGGCACAAGTTTCATCTCAAAAGGATATCTACAACTCAAGATATTGTCAACACAAGTGACTGTCCCGAACAATACATGTAACATCACGTCTCGAACTTCATGCTCGATTTGGTCCATGATAGAGGTCGATCTGGGTTTGTAATCCAAAATAATAGTTGTATATCTTTTTCTTATCTCTCCAACAGTATAAAGAACACCTCATTTGGACAAGTATAGCTCAAGATACGACATTTTCTTTGAACGTTATTCAACATGATGTGTTGTCCGTTTTTGTGCATTTTTATAACTTTCATGGTATTTTAGGGCAGTAAAACGTTAGAATCAAGTCCCGAGTCCTTCATAACATTTGTAGCCAAGGATGTTAGATTTCAAATGGCGTTGGTTTCATTAAAAAAAGACTTTTACAACTCAAGATATGACCTAATCTTTACATACTGTTCAAAACCATTTTTCAGCATACTTGTTCTTACTTCCAAGTCAATTTGGACTTAGTAAACTTCAGATTTGACTCTTGGGTTCCTCATCAAAGTTGTAGAGTTTTGTTTTAGCTTTCTAACAAGGTAAAAATCACTTTAATACCATCTCCACAACATTAATTACACCCAGAATACATAAGCTATACCAAAGTACAAATTTTTTCAACCTCTTTTCTCTTCAAGATTTCTTTCTCCTTCTTTCTTCTCTACTACTATTTTTGTTCTTTTTGAATGTTATTTTACCGGACAAAATTAGGGTATGACACTTTCCTACTGATTGCAGTTCCATAAGCAGTGAAAACATAGCCTGTCAGAGATTTCCTTGTATCCAAACAACCAGCAAAATCAAAATCTACAAATCCTTCAATGATAACAGCTCTGTTTTCATTTTTAGCTCCACCATAAACCAGAACTCTACCAAGAGAACTCTTAATGTACCTAAGAATCCACTTGAGAGCCTGCCAGTGAGCCCTCCCAGGATTAGACATGAATCTGCTTACTAAACTCACAACATGAGCTATGTCTGGTCGAGTACAGACCATAACATACATAAGTGATCCTACAACATTAGCATAAGGAATGCTTGCCATATAACACTGATCTTCTTCAGTTTTAGGTGCTTTACTCACACTCAACTTGTACTGCTGTGACATAGGAGTAACCACAGGTTTTGAGTTTGTCATTCCAAACTTATCAAGAACCTTTCTGAGATACTGCTCTTGAGACAAATATATAAGCTTATTCTTTCTGTTCTTGCTGATTTCTATACCCAAAATTCTTCTTGCTGCCCTCAAATCCTTCATCTCAAATTCCCCTTTCAATTCAGCTTTAACTCTTGTAACTTCATGCTTATTATTGCTTGTAATCAAGATGTCATCAACATACAACAGTAACATAACAAAAACATCACCAGGAAGAAATTTGAAGTAAACACAATTATCATACTTACTTCTCTAAAACCTTATTCGAGACATGAAGTCATCAAATCTCTTGTTCCATTGCCTAGGGGACTGCTTCAAGCCATAGAGAGACTTATTCAACTTGCACACATAGTCTTGTTTACCTCTGACTTCAAAGCCTTCGTGTTGTTTCATCCAATGATTTAAAAACCGGACCGGACCGGACGGTCCGACCGTCACCCGATAGTGTTAGCGGTCGGTTCAACCCCAATTGAACCGTAATCTGGTTGAACCGCCCAGAACCGAGTTGAACCGAATTGAACCGCGGTTGAACCGAACAAAAGAACCGGGTTAGACCGGGTTGAACCGTTTTAACTTTTTTTGTTTGTTATTTTTACTTACTTTTTCCTCAAAATTAGTATTTATTTATTTATTTATTTATTAGTCACCCGGTTCAACCGATTGAACCATGACCCGGAGGTCTTGCCGGTTCGATCTCCGGTCTGGTTTTCAAAACATTGGTTTCATCATAATAGTTTCTTCAAGTTCTCCATACAAGAATGCAGCTTAACATCCATTTGCTCAAGCTCAAGGTCAAGGGCAACAACCATAGCCAAAAGAATTCTTATGGATCTATGCTTGACAACACAGGAGAAAATACATCATTGTAGTCAATTCCCTCCTGTTGAGTGAAACCTCTAGCCACAAGTCTTGCCTTAAATCTGCCTTGATCAATGCCTAGAATACCCTTTTTCCTCTTGAAGATCCATTTGCTGCTAACAACCCTTGAACCAGTAGGTCTTTTGATCAAAATCCAGGTGTTGTTATCATGAAGTGACTTGATCTCTTCATTCATGGCTTCAAGCCATTTGTGTTTATCTCTACTAGATGCAACAACCTTAAAGCTTTTAGGTTCCTCTTCAAGAACTTTGCTTGCAGCCATAAGTGCAAAAGCAATCAACGCTGCATATCCATACCTCTCAGGTGCATTAATCTCCCTTTGGTTCTGTTACGGGAAAGCAAATAATTTTCTTCCTCTTGTTGATCTTCATTGGGCTCATCTTCCTCAAGAAGCCAATTTTCATTCTGCACTTCTACAGGTTTGTCCTTGGACTCCACCTCAACATTCAATTTCTGAGCATTATCCTTTTTATTCTGATGAGGGTCTGCCTATGTCACTGCAACCTTGGTCTTGTATGCCATTTCAATCTCATTAAAAACAACATCACGACTTATAATGCACTTTCTGTGACCAGGCTCTAAGCACCATAGCTTGTAAGCTTTTGCTCCTTCAGAATAGCCTAGGAACATGCATTTGATTGCTCTAGGCTCCAACTTGTCTTGCCTAATGTGAGCATAGGCAAGACAACCAAACACCTTTAGTCTCTCCAAACTTGGAGGATGGCCAGACCACACCTCTTCAGGTGTTTTCATATCAAGGGCAGTAGAAAGGCATCTGTTTAATAGAAAAAACAGCAGTCATAACTACTTTTACCCAAAAACTTTAGGCAAGCCTGCACTTAATAACATACACCTTACCCTTTTAAGTATGGTTCTGTTATACCTTTCAGCAAGCCCATTTTGTTGTGGGTACCAGCAGTGGTTTTGTGCCTTGCTATACCATTCTGCTTACAGAATTCATTGAAATCTTTTGAGCAAAACTCTAAACCATTATCGGTGCGAAACCTTTTAACTTTCCTTTCAGTTTGATTCTTGGTAAGTGTCTTCCAATTCTTGAAATTTTCAAATGCTTCATCCTTGGTTTTCTGAATGTAAATCCACAATTTTCGTGAGTAATCATCCACAATAGTCATGAAATATCTTCCACCCGAGTGAGATGCAGTTCTAGATGGTCCCCACAAGTCAACATGAACATAATCAAGTGTTCCTTTTGTTCTTTGCTGACCAACAATGAATTTAACCTTGCAAGCTTTACCATAGACACCACGTTCACAAAATCTTAGTTTTCAACCTTGTCACCACATAGCAAATCTTGTTTTGCCAATTCAACCAGACCTCTTTCACTCACATGGCCCAATCTCATATGCCATAACTCAATTTTTGACAACAACTTCTCTGAAACAGTAGCTGCTGCACCAGTCACTATATCAGCATCCAAAGAATACAAGCCATTCTTCTTAATCCCTCTCATGACCACCAAGGAGCCTTTAATAACTTTCAGCATCCCCTTTTCACCCTTGAACACATATGCTTTCTTGTCAAGTTCACCAAGAGAAATTAAATTTCTCTTTAAATCAGGCACAAATTTGACATCAGTGATAAGTCTTTTGATTCCATCATGAAACCTGAATCTAATAGATCCGATTCCAATAATCTTGCAGGACTTATTATCTCCCAGAAGAACAAACCCTTCAACTTGATCACTGAATTCCTCAAATAGAGATTTGTTAGGAGTCATACGAAAAGAACATCCCGAATCCATTATCCATTTAGTTTCTGTGTTGTCACTGGTTACCACCAATGCCTCTGATGACTCATAACCATATTCTACAATAGCAGCATTCCCTTAATCTTTAGTCTTCTCAACATTGGAATTGCCTTTCTGTCTCTCAGGGCAATACTTTCTAGTATGACTCTCCTTTCTACAATGTAATGTTAGGAACATTACCTTCACCACCATTTCAGTGTTGTGACTTAGCCTTTTTGTGTCTTGTTTTCCATCTTTCTTCGAAGTTCTACCCCTTCCTATTAAACCTTCACCACTAACTGCAATCTTGGGTTCCTTTCTTTCATTCAATTCTTTTGAAGTTAGAGCATCCTGGACATCATTTAGAGACAAGGATTCTCTTCCAAAGAGCATGGTTTGTTTGAAATGTGCATGAGTTTTAGGTAAATAACATAACAGTAATAAAGCTTGATCCTCATCATCAATTGTAACATCAATATTTTCTAGATCAAGAATCAATTTGTTAAAGGTATCCATTTGTTCTTCTATGGATTTATCAGCTTGCATTTTAAAAGAATACAATGCTTGCTTGAGATAGAGACGATTTACCAAGGATTTTGTCATATACAACCCTTCAAGCTTTGTCCAAACCCCTGCAGCAGTGCCCTCCTTAGAGACTTGCCTCAGAACCTTATCGCCAAGGCTCAAGATAATCGCACTGTGAGCTTTTTCCAACAACACCTTCTTATCTTTATCAGACATAGACTTGTCCAATTTCGCCTCCCCTTGAAGTGCCTCCAACAAATCTTGTTGAACCAAGAGAGCCCGCATCTTCAGCCGCCATAACCCAAAGTCGTTTTGTCCAGTGAAATTTTCAACCTCATACTTTGTTGAAGCCATGACCGAAATCTTGATTCCACGCACACCACACCAATTTGTTGGGAAAGAATAAAAAATAACACCACAAAACCTTATTTTAGAGAATCAAAGATTGAACCACAGAAACAAATTGAAGAACTAAAAGCAGAAAGAATCAAGAAAACGACACTAAGAATTTAACGTGGTTCGAATTAGAGCAATGTGCTATACCCTACATCCACGACATTCAATCTTATTAAAGTGTATCTCTCTTACAAAGTGAACAATCTCTCTTACTCACAAGTTGCAGATTTTCCTCACAATGAATACAAGAGTATTTTCAATTCTGGAATTGTTAAAAATGAGCAAAGGAACTCACAGCTATATAAATAGCTCTACCAACCAACTCACGATTTAATTGTTAAAACTGAAAACAGACTTCAAAGCCTTAACCGCTAAAAACAATTATGCAACTAACTTGAGGTTGATATTAAACTTGTTGACTGAGCCAAAACTTTAACATGTATAATTTGAAAGGCAATAGAATTGGACCAAGTATGATGAATCAAGAGTCACACAAGATTTTGCCCCATTTTTGGGATTCCTTGAAAATTTTGAGCTTAATTCTAGCCACAAATAATTGCCTCAATACAAGTTCGATCTTCTTTTTTTCTTGTCCTAAATTTTGCCTAGACTACCTTTTTCAAGTTTTTAGTACAAGGGGCCTCTTTTTTAGGTTACTTCACTAATTTTTTGTTTTTTTTCCTTCTTCTCTTCTTTCATAGCAAACGAAAGTTTAATGAAAACAACACAATCATCTATCAATCATAATGAACTTTTTGAAGTTTGTAACGTGGCTATGATTTATGGGTTAAGAAAGGAAGGAATAAAAGGCTCAAATTAATATTATCCTACGTAGAATAAACCATCTTTTTATCTCCTCTATTGGATTCCATCATTTTTATCATCTTTGATCTTGAGCTTATCTTTTTCTTTCTCACTCCTTTTTTTTTTTTTTTTTTGCTTCACTTCTCCATCCCTTTATCATCTTTGATCTGTATCTTTTGCCATTTTTTTTTTGTTGCACCGTGAGTTATATACCTTTCAAATCCGCCCAACATGGTTTCTCCACCTCCTTTGTCTTTCTCCCTTTAACCTTTGATCTCCTAGTTTGTTACCCCCTTGGTAATTACTAGAATAATTGACCTTTAGGCATTAAGCGCTGATGTAACTATAATTACTGGAATACAGTAGTTAGGTAGATAAGAAGTATTATTAATTAGTATATTATAACTTAAAATACCAATAAGTAAGGATATTATTGAAAAATAATCAATATTTTTTTTATATTTTAAATTGACAAATAATGAGTCAAAAAAACATTTAAATAATGGCAGAAATTATAAGATGGAAAGAGTAGTGACAAAATGTAATTTACATATAAATTAGTGACCGATCATAAAGTTACATTTATGCCTTGATGTTGGTTTCAAAATCAAAACATTTTAAATGTTAACACCTTCCGAGGACAAAATTTTGACAGAAATTATGTGCTTTATCCTTCATACATGGACTGCGATGTATTCTTCATTTTATCTTCAAGTTCAGTGTGAAATCATATTTTTAAATTGTAAGTAATTAATTTTTCCATAGTTATTTTCTTTCATCTGCAAGTGCATAAAAGTTACAAACTGGAGATGGCAGATTAGTAAAATATGAAGCAACAGTTCATCATTGATTAGCGGCCCCTCAAAAGGACAAGTTCAGCATCAATGCAAAAGGATTTAGTGTAGAGAATAAATATACCCTAAATTTGTATATCATTTTTACTGTTTTTGGAGCTGGACAATGTAACTTCAGGTAGACTTTTTTCATTGTTCCCTATTGAGTTGGATGGGCAAAGCTCTGTGACACTTTTTCATTTTTCTTGTTAGGTGTCATATGAGCTGTATTTTGAATGATTAAACTTGATTTGCTACTCCTACTATCTAAACCAGGTATTGAAAAATCTGAGACACCTGAAAGCATAGGCTGCTCTAAAAGTTGCTGATTACTTTTTTAAAAAAATAAATGAAAAAGTCATTAAGGAAGAGGAAATGCATAGATGGAGGATCAGGAATCGGTTTAACATTTCTATCTGAATTTACATTTATTTAGTTTTAAAACACACTGCTCTTAATAAAATATTTATCTTTATGATGATAAAAATACATGCTATTGCTAATAGTTTTAACAGTTGACAAACAGCCAAGTTTAAGTTTTATTATTTTCTCTTTATCTAAGGTTACATGTGGTGCAGAGCTTGCTTTATTGTTTGTGGAGACAGACATTACTATTAGGGAAAGGGATGAACCCGTTCTGTGGTACAAGGTTTGGTTGTTGTCGTTGTTGGTATCAAGTTTGTTGAAAACCAAGTCCTACTCATGCTCTTCACGTCCAAATAAAATGCTGAACAGGGCATTGCTGTTGTATTTTGTGTAGTACTGTATCTAATTTTGCGCTGAATTGAACGTTGGATATCATTTATTTTACCAGTTTCACTTAACTACCATTCTTGAAGTTTTCTTGTTCCTTTTACATTTTGAATCCCACTAGAAATTTCGTTTTGAACGCCTAGGAAAATGCAAATAAAAAAAATGGGGTATTTAGCTCTTTCTTTACGTGAAATGGTAACTACTATCTCATAGGAAGACAGTAAATGGAAATTTTTTGACTAATGCCATCAACAAGGCAAATGCTGAAGTTTCATACATATATATATATATATATATATATAACATGTGTCATTTAATGATAAATATACGGTATGCCGAATAGGTTAAAATGCTGGAAATTACATAAAACTAAAATTACTCATCGATTGAAAAGATCACTCCATTGTCCTTCTCAAAGTTGTGTGTGGTATGATCAACCACCTGTACACAGAATAATAAAAAACCATATAATATAAACCAGAGCATCATTCACTAAAACATATAAAAAAAAAAGATAAATAAATAGATGAAATCCACCTTCTGCATGATGAAAAATAGTAAAAAGAGAGGAATTAAATTAAGCCCCCTTCATATTGGTGTCAATCTTAAAACAGCCAATTAACCAGGTCCTATAAAGAGCATTGCAAATGAATTAAGGTGCATGTAATGAAACACTCCATTGAAAGGGAAGGTGAAAAACTTACATTGGTATTGCTCAGTTCCAGATTGTAAAAGTCCATTGTATCAGACTTAAATAGAGGGCCAGCATGCCATGTCCCGCGATTAAGCTTAAGAAATTTGGAACCTGAAACCTTGAAAACTTGGACATCCTCGATGGCAGGAGGCACGTAAAAATGACCACAACGTGACTGCACAATCTTCTTCTTGCCAACCGTGTCATCATCCTTGATTTCATTTGAATCAACAATGGATGGCTTGGCGATTCCAAGATACCAAACATGACCACCAATGGACCCAAGGCACTGAGTCACACTTGCATGATGTGTAATATCAGAAAACTTAAGCGGGCGATTTTCAAGATGCATGATGTAGAACCTATATATCAAACACACATAAATTAATTCCAATAATAACGTTAGGACATAGGTTGGGTTGGAGCTCAATGTCAATATGAATTAAGGAATCTAATAACTATCCCAGCTAAATTGAGCTGTCTGATGGACTATGTATAAAACAGACACAGATTTTGTAGTGTTTTTGCAAAGTTTCCTCAAAGAATTCCAAAGTCTTTAGTCTCCCAATTCTGATATATAGTTGTTTGCTGGGCTAGTTTGAAGATAACATGGTACAATATGACTCAAATTTATCTGTAGCAACAATAGGAAGCAAAAAATAGGGTGACTATGTGTACTTAATCTCATGATAATACAAACAAACCCAGCAGTGAAAAATTACTACTACATCACATAATAAAACAATAAATTCCTCTCTATAAATTAAACCAATCAAAGTTGATTACAACTACTAGTGACATTGAAAATTTGACCATAAATTCAATATTTACAGTTTACACTTTAAATTCAAGCTTCGCACTTTACAAGAATAATGGTTACTTATTTTGTACTATTATACATCTGGATCCATATTTTACATCTATAATAATATTATGGTTATTTTGGGTTTTCCAATTTCCAAAGAGAAGGCAAAGTATAGTTTCAAGTTTCTTAGAGCTATCTGTCTATATAGATTCAAGTTGGAAATATGTGCAGATTCTTCGTTCTTTCTGATATGGCTTCTTAAGGATTAATACACCAGTTCAAAGACATGCTAAACATTGAACTTTAATTAGTATTTTCAGGGACTAAATCGCCTCTTTCCTCCTCCTTCAGTAACTACACAAACAAACAAACAGCTACATCACTTGCATATATATCAGAGGAAGCCCAAAAACAAAAAAAATGAAAAATCTCAAAATTAGCAGGTGGAAAAATACCAAAGAGGCAAACGGGTGTTTGAGAAAGAACTGAAAACAGTGATATTATGATGTTGATAAAAATGGAAGCTTGATTGATTGAAAACCTGGGAGTTCCTTGGCTAAGGTCAAGTTGAGCGTCATGGGGACCGAACTCATCGCCGTCCGGCGAAGCCTCGATGACCTGACCGTAGTCCTTGAAGGTTGACGGAGTTGCTTCGATTGGCTTCAGCGTCACCACCTTCACGCTCTCCATTGCCGATCAGATCAGATCAGATGATGCTATGCTATCACAGTCGCTGGTTTCTTTTTTTTTTTTTTTTTAAGGCTTTTCGGCAGTTTTAGTCCCTCAATTTTCACCGATATGTAATTTTGGTCCCCTATTTTTAAATGCACAATTTTTGTCCTCTAATTTTTTAAAATTCTGAAATTGGGTCTCCACTTCCAAATTTGGTCAAAATTGGGTGATGTGCCAGGTCAAATGCTTATGTGGCGGTAAGAGAAATATTATTATTTATCTTATCACATTTCCATGTCATCTTTTTCTTTATTTTAATTCTTTTTCATTATTTTAATTATAAAATTTTATTTAATAAATAAATTAAAAAACTAAAAAAACCCTAAACAGTCCCCCCTTCTCCCTTCCCTTCTTGCTTTCGCCCTTCCCCAACCGCCACCGACCACCACTATTCCCATCCACCTCCTCCACTGCCACCGTCGTCGCATTCCACCAACCCAAATCTCTCAACCTATCTCTGACGTGGTCACGTTCCAGAACAAGAGAGTTGCTTTCACGTTCCTCTCCATTACCACCCATTCGATTCACCTCCCCTTACCTTCTTCTCTCACCTTCTCCTCCTCCTCCTTTCACCTCCACATCAAACCCTTCACCTTCTTGAAAAAAACGAAACCCAGAAACCCTCCATCAAACCCTTCATCTTCGGACTCCATCGTTCCCACCTCCACCCAGAAGCCTTAGAAGGAGCAGGAGCAGAGTGGAGAAGACCGTGAGAGGAAGGAGAAGGAGTAGAGTGGAAGAAGAAGGAGCAGAGTCGAAGGGTTTTATAACCTGCAACCAAACCACCCTCACTTCCATAGACCTCTCCTCCATCCCTTTCACACTAACCTCACCGTCATCGCCACCTACCTCCTCACCCTCGACCACCTCCAAATCCTCACCCTCAAATCCACCAACCTCACAGCCACTTCCATTCCCCTCTCCCACACTTCCAAGTGTAGCTCCTCCCTCACCTCCATAGATCTCTCCCAAAACACCCTCTCTGGATCCTTCTCTGACTTGTCCTTTCTTCCCTGGCCACCAGATCTACAAGGTGGGGAGGCCGCTAGGGATTTCAGAAGCTTTTCCATGGATGCTCAAATTTCAATTCCTTCGAATTTTTCTATCAGTGAGCTAAAGAATTAGAGAAGATGGCAAGCATTGAGAAAAAGGAAGAAGCAGCAGCTGTGAAGAGGAACTCCTCACTCTTTCCTCTCCACCTTCGACCTAATTTTTCTTCTGAGAGGGTGAGGATTTGGAGGTCCGAAGAGGAAGATGGTGTGGACGCATCGGAGGAACTCCTAATTTTTCTTCCCTGACCTAATTTTGTTCTTCAATTTTGTTATTTATTTATTTAATTGAAAGTTAAAATTAATTGAAAAATAAAATTAAATGATTTTTTTGGATTATTTTAACTAACTTATGATGACTTGGAAGCCAAATGGGACACAATTGCCACATGTATAGTCCACTTATATGACATATCACCACCTCATTTGCCACATCACCCAATTTTGACCAAATTTGGAGGTGGGGACCCAATTTCAGAATTTTAAAAAATTAGGGGACCAAAATTGCGGATTTAAAAATAGGGGTACCAAAATTACGGATTGGTGAAAATTGGGGGACCAAAACTGCAGAAAAGCCTTTTTTATTTTATTGGCTTCTTTTGTATTACAATTAAAATTAAAATATTAAAAGATTTTTAAGAAATTGATTTTTTATTTTTATTTTTGATCGAAATCTTTATTAATAATGGGATGAGGGATAAAATGAATTATTACATTGGTGTCATTTTTCAGTTTTAAATATTATGTTAGTTGATAATAAGAAAACATGATAAATTCATCAAAGAGTGCTGCTTTTCAACCTAGCGCCTCCCTCTTCCTTCTCTCTATACCTTCTCTCTTCTTTCTTCCTCATCTATCAGAGGGGGTAGTTTTTGGCCTGAAACCACTCCTCTACATCGTTTTTTCTCTTCGTTTATCTAAATAAGTGATTTTTTCACATAGATCTAGTTTTTCTTTCGTGTTTTTTCGCCGTCTAAGTGCGGCACTGTTTTGTTCGTCGTCTTGGTGCGGCGTTGTTTGGTTTTCCGTCATGTTGCGGGGTTCGTTTGGTTCAGATTGGCAGAACAACTTCGTTCCATTACAAAGTCAATCAACACGTGGGCGTCAACGTTACAGATCCGAAGTGCTAATGGTGGTCACCGCCAACCTCAGCATCCTTTCCCCCTACAAATAGCTCATGAGCATGTGGTTCGATTGGTCATCTCCGAGACCACCTATAGTCGATTTGAGTCTGCACAGAGTATAGTAATGACCCGTAACTAGATGAGATAAAAGACTGTGGTTTCTCACTTCTCTTTGGCCATTGACCGTACTTAGAAGCTTTTGTTTTGGCTATTAGGATTAAGGTTGCTTGGTAATGTCATATTAGTTTCTGTTTTGATTATGTGTTTCGTTACCGTGAACCTGGGTAATTTAGATATTCGTGTTGATTTTCAATTGTGGATGGGGAATGCCTCAACACGTTCTGTTCAATCTGGATGTATGAATCTTTTTTCTAATTTTTGAATGAAGTTTGATTACCGTAAAAAAAAAACATGATTGTAAGGAAAATATTTTCTTATTGGAAAAAATGTGCACATGCACGAATATACATCATAATTTATAAAAATTAACAAAATTATTAATATAGTTTATTTAAAATTTTTGGTGAATATTTATATGAGATCGTGCATCTTAAATACATATTAATATTTGAAAAGTATTTGTAGTTACACGCAATAGACACATATTAGTTTACATAAATAATATTTGTATAAGGAATTATGTACGATCACTTCTGAATGAATTCATGGTATACACGTGTATAATTTGGCTTCTGATTATTTCTTTAGAATATTAGATAATTAATAAATTATATCAAACAAAATGATTAGGCTAAATGTTAAAATTTACTAATATAAATTATATACTATTGACTTCTTTCCGACAATGTATGACTTAACACTAAATTTTAAATAATTACGATGAGGTAGTAATTGGACTACCGTAAATCATCATATCTTTTCATATATATGAAGTTTTTAAATTTGAGTTGAACCAACAAAGGTTAGTCCAATTGATAAGGATTCGACTCCTATCCCACAAGAACGTGGGTTCGAATCCTGCTGTCAATGTGATGACCTAATTGGTGGGTAATATACATTTAAAGAGCTTTGAGGCTTTTCTAACCATGGTGAGCCCCCGGGACCCAACTCACATAAACTTCGATTTATCAACAAAACAAAAAAAGCAAATTTGAGTTGAGAATGTATGAATGAAAGTATTAGTTTTTTTTGTCTAGAGATCTTTGGCCCCGCTCCGATGTCCAAGGGAAATGGGTTCTCACTAATCCGAAGTTCGGCTGGGAGATAAGTAAAATCTGACCCTAAATTGTTTCATCACCAGGGATCAAACTCGGGTACTAACCGAGTTCGTCTCTGTAGCCGAACTGCGTTAACCACTCGCACCGAACCTTTGGGTTAATGAAAGTATTAGTTAATTACTCCAATGGAGTATAATTTGAGTTAAAAGAATTTGAATGCGTTGGTATATTACTTGTTAAAATGTTAAATACTATTGAAATGATTTCATTATAATAAAAGTTATTGATAATAACGTGAGAAAATATTTTTTTTGAGTAAAAAAAAGTGAGAAAAATATTTAAAATTGATAGTTTTAATTTTATATAATATAAAATTCAAAAGTATTAATGACATTAATTGTTATTTGAGTTAAAAAATTTAAAAGTGTTTAATGATATTTTATGTTATTAAGTATATTAACTATTCAATATCAAATACTTAATACATTTACGGGGCAACATAACGTTGTCCGAAAAACGATTTTCGGACACAACCGTTGACCCAAAAAAAAATTAAAATTGCGTAATCCGAAAAGAAGAAGAAATAGATGACTTAAATGGGTTTTATTTTGGTGAGGTTAAATAATAATGTTGGGGTTTTAAGGGATGGGGTTTGAGTGTGTGATTTGAGGGATGTGGTTTTGAGTGGAGGGGAGATGGAGGATTAGAGAGGAGAGGGGAGATGAGTAGAGGAAGGAAGAATCATGGGAGACTTTTTTTTTTTTTAAACGAGTTTAAGTGATTTTTAATGTATTATTTTCGAAAGAGGGTGAAAACGGAGAGGGGAAAAAAATGGCACCAGGGGTATACAGTAACAATTCTGAGGGGTGTACTTAATAATTCCTTTTTTTCCTCTCACCCGTTCACCTCCCCTGTTCTTCTTCCTCTCTCCTATCTCTCTCTGATTTCAGCTCTCTGTCTCTGTCTCACCTCTGCCTCTGTCACTCTCCCAATCTCCCCCGCTCCCTCATTTCTCACCATCGAAGGTCTCTACAACTCTCGCCGGTCTCTACAAGTGGCACCGTCGCAGCCTCTCTCCGCCTGTCTTTCTCACCGTCGCACCCTCTTTCCTCACCGTCTCTGCTTCTTCGTCTTTGCACGTTCCACTGCTCTCCTCTGCGCGCGATTTTCTTTTTTTTTCCTGCACTTTTTTAACTTTCGAAATTTAGTTTCCGGATAGTCACGGAATCTTGTTTCTGGTAGTCTTCTTTCCAGATAACCTCTTATATCTACCGGAATCTTATTTCCGGTAAATCCCGAAATCGTGTTTTCGATAGTGTTTTTTGCGGAACTTTCAAATTGTTATTCCGGATTCTAGTTGCCGGAAGGGTGAAAAAATGTGCATCGTGCAGAGGCAACAACGAACGCGACGACGAGGGCGAGGGAGAGCAGTGGAACGTGAGAGAAAGTGAGAGAAAGGGAGGGAGAGCAGCGAGAGAAAGGGAGGTGAGAGTAAGGGAGCGAGGTGAGAGGGAGGGAGGAAGGCGAGGGATGGGGGTATTTTGGTAAATGCATGGCATAGGGGAGGTGTTAAAATTAATGAAGGGAGGGGGGAAAATAAAAGGTCTTATTTTTATGGGCTATATGACTTGGAAAGCCCAAGTCAGTTCAGCTTTGGTAGTTGCTTCCGTCCAACAGATAATTCATTTAAATATATTTTGTCACAAGTCCTAAATGGGCAATGTCACAACACCCATATCCTTTATTAAAAAAATTTATACCCAAAATACTCCAAGTTCTCCGCAAGTACGATGTCTTTTTTGCTTTGTTTCGCAAATTTCTAGAAACTTGATTTCTGGACGCTTGTGTTTGTATGCTAACGTCTAAAAACTAAGTTTTCGGACGTTATATTGTTAATATTAACGACGTCTGGAAATTTAGTTTCCGGAAATCACAAAATGCATGAGAGATATGTGAGTTTTATGGAGATAAGGGTATTTTTGTAAAAGTGTGGAAAAACGAGGCGTACGTATAAAAAATGAGGGTGTATCTAGCGGTCACCGTCCTAAATATATGCCTCATGGCTTATGGCTTATAGAACAATGCAACAGTGCAAGTGCTCGTGTATGGACTAAAATACAAAGAAAGTGGGTCAGCAACAGCTCCATTAAGGGTAAATAGTCTCAAACGAACCCCAAAAATGTAAATTAGATTCAAGTGAGTCATTAACCCCCCAAATTAAAAACGTACAAGGATTCATAGAAGCTGAGAAGGTTATACAATGTGAGCGGAACAATATCTTAAAAGATCAAAATAATAGTCAAAATAATATTAAACAACGTATCTTATTCTTTCAGAAAAGATATTTGGACACAAAAATGGTTCGGACACCGTATATTCATACGGTTTTTACCTTTTTTTTTTCCAACCTCGACACAGCTCTTGAAGTCCGGCTCTCTCAGCGGGCTGTACGGTGTCGACTTTAGTGTGCTGTCAAATTAACATAACTCTATTATTTCAACTTTGCTTTTTAACAGTTGAACACAGTTGCCGATTAAACTGGTGGATTGTAATGTTAAACATGGTAAAAGATATATGTTATGTTGTTTTTTTTTTTTACTAAAAAAAATATTCATTCATTCAAATTGTAAAATACATCTAAATCAACACAAATTCAACATTGTTAAAAACCGAAAATGATGAATTTGCGAACAAACTCACAGAACCCAGGTTAATAGCATAAAACGGTAAAATACCTACAAATGCGACAAAATCAAAGTGACCGGAATACCCATGCCTCCGGATTTGTAACGTTGACGCCCAAGTCTTGATTGAATATGTAATGGATCGATGTTGATCTGCCAATCTGAACCAAGCGAACAACGAAACAAGACGGAAAACCAAACAATCCATAATTATCATGAATCTACATACGGTACACCCCATATTCTTAGACCAATAATTATCATGAATAATATATTTTTGACTAAATTATGCTTTTGGTCCCTTATCTTTATTTTAGGTTTCAGTTTGGTCCATTATCTATTTAAAGTTCCGAATTAGTCCTTTATCTTTATTCTAGGTTTTAGTTTGGTCCCTTATGTATTAAAAGTTTCAAACTGGTCCCTTATGTTACTAATATTATACCAATGTGGTCCCTTTTTTTTGCATTAAAAAAAGACTATATTGGTATAATATTTGTAACATAAGGGACGGATTCGAACAAAAAAAAAAAGGCCACCTTTTACACATAAGGGACCATGTCGAAACTTTTAATACATAAGGGACCAAACCGAAACCTAAAATAAATATATGAGACCAAAAACATAATTTAGCCTATATTTTTCAAATAGCAGATTGGTCATATGATTTGATTTCCCAGCCATACTATGTCATATTTGCTACTCAACCATAGAATCTTTATGCTTTTTCTGTTCTTTGTATATATATATATAATAATTTTCTATTTTTTCCTTATTTGTGCCAAGGACAGAGCATTGGGAATCTCAACTCTCTTCCCCTTTACATAGCTAAGTGTTCTCATTTGATGTGACAATAATTAGTTATAAGGGCATCTCCATGAGGCACTTTTTTTGGGCGCTTCCTTCATAATAGAAGTTAAAGTCCTTTGGCATCCAAAAGCCATACTTTTAATTGTTTGTCTCAATGATTTCATTACAGAGAAAAGGTGGATTAGTTTGGGCCTTGATGATGTTTGGTAAGCTTTAATGGGAAAAAAAAAGTGGCTAAAATTTATGGTAGATGCCTCTTTTAGGGAATCAAATTACTATTTCTAGATGCCTCTTTTTGGACCCAGAAATCTGACACAAATCTTGAATTACTTTGATTCATTTAGCATCTCATCTGCAAGCAATCACAAACCCAGAAAATTGGGCTTTCTGGCTTGCAAATTTATGTATACTTTAAACCTCCTTTTAAAACCTTCAATGATTTAGGTTCACTTCCTTTGTAAGAAATGAAAAAAAAGGTACTTAATGTAAATGTCGGCAATCATTTGTAAACTTGTGGTTGAAATTGTACATTCCCCCTCTGCCTCATCTCTGGTTTATGATCAGATAAACCATGAGACACACTTTGATTATGTGTACCATACCATCCTTTTTGTGAATCTGACATATATAGGCAGGAATACTATGCCTAGGTTTATCATTTATGAGTTTGTTTGGTACAATTGATAAGATAAAATTTGATAGTAGAAGAATTAAGCTGCTTGATTGCATAAAGTCTGATAAAATTTTAATACTATGCAGTATTTGGTGTGACAACTTACAAGATAATTTATTATATTAGACAATATTTTTTTGAAGTATAGATTAAAAAAGACTAATTAAAATCATGAAAAATGATGTAGATCTAAATAGTCTTTTTGAAGATTTGATTTTTGACAGAATACAATAGCATTATTTAATTTATCATTTATATAACCCACCTCAATTAATAAGAAAATGATCTACTTGTTGTCATAATAATTCTTAAAGAAAACGATAACCAGTTCCATCACGTTTATTAAGCTAATAAATTGTTGGGAATTTGACTCTTCAAATTCTCTTCCCCAGAAACTGCACTTATGAAAATTGGAAAAACAAAATAGAGAAATAATAACAACACAAGAATTTAACGTGGAAAACTCCCAAACCAGGAGAAAACCATGTGAGAAAAATCCACTATGTAGAAAAATATTACAACTACACAATTTTCTCTCTGCACCCTGCACACCCACAAAGCTTCCCCACTAGCAAAACTTACTTCTCACACCTCTCCTTTTACAAGAAATATTCCTAATAAATTCTTTTACGATGTGGAGGTTCACCAAACTGCAACCACAGAGGCATACTAAGAATTCTATTAAATTCTAAAACAAAGAGAGGAATTTATCTAGAGACAAAAGTTGCTAGACAAGCTTTTGAATGGTGTACATAAAACCAAGGCCCAAGCCTCCTTTTATAACAAAGAGGTTCACTCCTCTTTACTATTTTACCGAGATGTGGGACTAAAAGTCCCAACACCAACAATCTCCACCTTGTGACTTTGTGGTCCCACAACGCTCCACCTTGATGAAGATTCCCATAGCTTTCGCTATCAACTGCCAGCCTTGATCATGCTCCACCATAAAAGCATAATCACTCATAACTAGCCATCCCAAGCATTTAAACTCGGCACATGTCGAAATATAACCTTGCTGAAAAAACTATGGTGCAACTCCCATATTTGACTCTCATGGAAGTTAATCAGCCATCGACATAAATTTCACCACACCCTGCATCAATGTCAACCAATGCCCGTGTGCAAAATGTGGTCCCGCTAACATTTAATATCCTTTATCATGGCAACTTTGGGACTCATGCCATAAGGATATACATGTCCTTCTTTCAAAAGACATCAAGATCGGAGATAATGTTAGCCTCATTATCAGCATCTCCACTACTTTCAGGAGTAACCCGCCTTCAAAGCCTTGTGTAAACGGTGAATCAACAGATCCTTGACTTGTATTTGCCACAAGCCAAAGTTGATCTTTAGTCAAATTTCTCTACATCAAATCATTTGCATTTGAAACTACGCTTCCGACATCCTCTTTGGCGGAACTGTGCTCTTGATACCACTTGTTGGGAATTTGACTCTTCAAATTCTCTTCCTAAAGCGCACTTATGAAAATTGGAAAAACAAAATAGAGAAATAATAACAACACAAGAATTTAACGTGGAAAACTCCCAAACCAGGAGAAAAACCACCAAGACAGAGAAAAATCCACTATGTAGAAAAATATTACAACTACACAATTTTCTCTCTGCACTGCACACCCACAAAGCTTCCCCACTAGCAAAACTTACTTCTCACACCTCTCCTTTTACAAGAAATATTCCTAATAAATTCTTTTTACGATGTGGAGGTTCATTATGCAACCACAGAGCATACTAAGAATTCTATTAAATTCTAAAACAAAGAGAGGAATTTATCTAGAGACAAAAGTTGCTAGACAAGCTTTTGAATGGTGTACATAAAACCAAGGCCCAAGCCTCCTTTTATAACAAAGAGGTTCACTCCTCTTTACTATTTTACCCGATGTGGGACTAAAAGTCCCAACACCAACATAAATATAAGGCAAAATTACTTAGTTGATCCTCTATCTTAATTTCTAGTTTCAAATTAGTCTTTTTTTTTGTTTCAATTTAGTCTTACTAGTTCTAAAACGTTAATTTTGAGGTAAATTATTGGACCATCTACAACAAAGAAATGCATGTGTGCCACAAGTATAATTTGCTGTATCAATTGTGCCACGAATCGAAACCCAAAAAGCTGTTATAGAAAGCCAAAAACAGGCAAATTAAGCCAACATTATTAATATTTTAGAACACGCGGGACTAAAATAAAACTAGAAAAAGATAAAGTATTAACTTGAAACTGAAAATTAAGATATCATAACGGACACAAAAGTAATTTTGACTAAATATAATTACATGAATTATGTCTTCTTTAGAACTGTTTGATTACCTGCACAAAATAACATTATGTTTTAGATTCTGCCTTCTGCCCCACTCAAGCTTTATTGCTGAGATATTCTGATCTTATCATTTTTCATGCGGACAGGGAGATGTTGTCAATCAAAACAATATATGCACTATCTCAACCAAGAGAATCTAGAGTTTGTCAAACTAGGGACACCAACCTTATTGTTTTAGTTGCCAAATTACCCACTTGAAACCCTTTCTCAGAAAGTTTTTAAATAATTTTAAAGTTTGCATCACTGTCTCCAATATGCTCTAACATTAAGGCCTACCTTTAAGCCCACATCCAATTTCAGTTCCTTTGCTTGTAACAGCTCTAATAGTAATATTCTCCGAGCAATTAGTTTTAATTTTAATAATAATAATCATTTTGAGGTACAATGTCATATTGTTTGACCTGGTGCTGAAAGCTTGAAATGCCAATCATTTTCCTACTTTAAACAAAGATAATCTTTATCAGAAGTTCTTCATTAATCATAGTCACAACAACAGAAGTCAGTGACATCACCATCATGATAAGTATGGAAAAAATACAAAAAATAATAATGATTCATGTGAGAAGAAATAATGAGAAAATGTGATGATTTTAACTAATTACTGTTTATTTAAAGCTGCCATGTAATTGGTCACAACAAGCTGCAATATAAATCCCTTTGTCTTGTCCTTTTTCCTTCAAAAATGATAAAGTTGGAAGAATTTTCTGCTTGGATTTTTGGAGAAACCCATAACATGGCAGAACAGAAACATTAGTAGTATGAAACCACATAGAGATATTGGCAACATGAGATGTCATCCTCACAACTTGGTAGTTGATTGGTTGAAATGGGGCAGGACAGGACTATAATATATATATAAGTGCTATCCAACCATATATATTCTGACTCACATGCTGCATAGTTCCTAGCATTCACATAATATCACAACTTTTCTTGCAATAGGCTAAAGAAATTTTTTCAAATAGGAAATAAAATAAATAATTCACTTTAGGAGAATCTATAATGAGGGAGCAGGGTATGGAATGGATATTATTAGTTGCATTGCATGAATGTGTAAGGATCAATTGTATTAACTTAAGTTGAAATTGTGTGCTTTGCTTGAGAAACCTGCAGCTGCATACAAATTATGTTTTGTTTGTTTCTTTTTTCCTTTTCTTATATGCTATCATGTTATGATCTGTAGCAATAAAGTTGATTCTGTCTTGTCTTAGAATTCAACAATCTGCCCAATTTTCTGAATTATCACTGGATAATGGTGTTTGAAAAGTAATTAATTAATTAATTATTTCCTCAGGCATATAAAGATCTTTCTAATCAGTCATATTTCATCTAATTTGGGCCCTGTCTCTGGACTAATTTGATTCAATTTTACGCCAAACTTTACAACCATACCCTTTATATATTTCAAAAATCTTTAATATGTTCCTAGTAACTTTGCCTTTTCTTTGCAGCAGAAGGTTGTACTACGCAAATTCTACCATGAACTACTTTGATAAGTGGTCCACGGTGAACCTATACTTGAAAATTGTCTGAATCTACAACAATGACTCGATGCTGTTCTTAGAAGTAGAAGCTCACGGTAATTCTTGTACGACGACTATGGTGGTGACCTGATTGGTGACCAACAAGAATAAAGGGAAAACGAACTCTTTGTTTTTGTTGAACTGACATCGATCATGTCATCCCTTCAGCCGTGAGGATGAGGAGGACCGTCGGCTTCTACTTCTAGGAGACAATGTCAGTTGTCGTGAAAGATTCAAACGATTTTCAAGTAACTACCTATTAAGGTGATCCACTCTAGAACCGCCTTCTTGGTATCTAGAAATAAGAGCTAACACTTGACTAAAGTCTAAAAGTATGTACTACCATACCCATCTGTGAAAAGATAAAAACCGTGTGATTATTGTGAGGAATTCAAGAAATAAGTCCAACTAAGCAATGACGCGTGGACCTTTTTTTTCTGTTAAACCCACAAATATTGGAAGCCAGTTTTCTTGCAATGGTGCTGTCGTGCTATGTTAGTCCAATGAACGTGTGGTTCTTTCAATTCAAGGACAAATGGGATCAATTTGTTTCTTCCGAAGGTGACTAAATCAGTTATGGTTCCACCAATAGTTGGAGAACACTTAAGTCATGAGCTGCTTATTATAGCTGTTAATTAAATACGCGTCTCATCATTGTGATATTCAATAATTATTTGATGTTGAATGGTTTCATTGGCATTGATTTTCAGGAATTAATGTTGGTTTGTCTAGTTTAATGTTAAGTCATCCCTGCATGATAAACATGATGTTGAAATGCCATTTAGGAAGTTGAAATGTTTTCTAGAACTCTTCCCATGTTACACATTTTCTTAATCCTATTTTAGTATAGATGAAAGCAGGCAGTATTTGACATTTGTGGCATATAATTTTCTAACTAGCTAGGCTCGACTAGTTAGGAAGTATACATTCTTCCAAGTTCTGACTAATTTGCCATCTTAATTATAAATTGAGAATATCTATTATCTATTAGTATATCATATATAAAAGCTAAAATGCTAATATTAGTGGTCCTCCTCTCAAACATTTCAAGTGTTTTATAATTATCACATCATCAGTTTTTGCTAAATCGTTTGGAATAGTCATGAAAGCGATACAGAGTTTCCCATAGAATAAAATTCTTCTTATTCTGGTGTACATGTTAATGTAGATTGAAATTATTTTGCACTCCAAGTGATTTTTACGATTGGACTCGAATTTTCTACAAAAATTGCGATTGGAGTCCAAGATTAGTTTGTTTTGCACTTATGCCATGTTAATATAGATTGAATAAATATTACATAAATAAGAATGTATTTTGACCATTGAATGTTTGTAACTGTGAAAATAATTATCCTTAGTAACACGTAATCGAGAAGTACAAGTATCAAAAACTTCAATATGACCGAACATCAACATTGGACTTATTACATGTTTATACTACTTAATTTTTTACAAATAATAAATTTTATCAATCAAACTATTAGATTGATCCATAAAAAAAATTTGAATTTTTTTTTTTGCAAGAGGAGATGGTATCCTGCTTTAAGATAGGAAAAGACTCCAAGCTCAATAAGTAGTTACTCATATTTATCCCATCGCAAAAAGAGGAATGAGAGCATTTCGTCGCTTACTACGCCCTTTCTTGTCTATGGGTGCCTAGGTATCCACCATAAGTCGTTCCTCGTTTGAACCTCGCCTTTAACTTGAAGGCTATGTCATCCTAAGGTGCTACTAGAAGAAAGGTATACTATAGATGTTGTATTCATGCCTATTCGAAATACAAATCATAGTATTCATTCTTATGTGAATGAGAATGAAAAACAAGAGATACTCTTTCTCGATCAGGCATGGCCAGCTCTCATAGTGTGACGAGCTGTGTGTACAAGGCCCAAGAACGAATTCACCTGGTGCCAACAGTTCATGACGAAAGAAATGACTCAATGAACCGAGATCACTAACTAAACTAATACTAATCTAATACTAATAGAAAATACTATACTATCCATATTATATAGAATAGAATTATCTTTTCTGTATACTCTCCCCGGTTGCGTTGCTACAGCGCGCTTTACACAATCAATGGGATACAAAACTATGTTTTACTCAATTTGACAAGACTTCTTAAGTTTCCATGAAGTTGATCCAAAGTACAGGTATTAATGGATTTTGACTCCATCTCCCTCACATATTCCAACATATTTTTACTCAAATTTAATCTTGATAATCCATACTACGGTTTTATGGTCATGACCATTCTATTTCTTTTTTTTATGTGAATATGCTCTTATATATGTGTGCGCGTGCACGCATACACACATGCTTTATTTTACATTATAATAAGAAATGTTATTGTCTTCAAATTCAAATCAAATTCTATCTGCTTTTATTGTTGTGTTTGTAATGTTGTGTGTCTAATGTGACCACACAGTGTATATTTATAATCAAGAGAGATGTACAAATAAGGAAATAAGGAAACGTAATGAATCCTAATAATAATTACAATATCGACAAGAATCCTAATTAACCGTATATTTAACACTCCCCCTCAAGTCGGATCATATATGTCATATGAGCCGAGCTTGTTACAAATGTGATCAACTCAAGAACCTTTGAGGGACTTAGTGAACATATCAGCCAACTGGTCTTCAAACTTGACAAAATCTGTGGTGATTTCTCCTGAAAGTACTTTGTCTATTTCATAATGGCAGTCTATCTCTATGTGCTTGGTTCGTTCGTGGAATACCAGATTGGATGCAATGTGGATTGCAGTTTAATTGTCACATATAAGCTTTGCGGCATGAAGGTCTCCCAGCTTTAGCTCTAGAAGTAGATTCCTAAGCTACCCAAGCTCTTTTGAAGCTGCTGCTATAGCACGGTATTCAGCTTCCGCACTGGATAAGGCAACTGCGTTTTGTTTCTTGCTTCTCCATGATATCATATTTCCTCCAATGAGAACACAATATCCAGAAGTGGATCTCCTATCTGATGGTGATCCTGCCCAATCAGCATCTGAATAACAAGTGATTTTGACATTACCTTTATCTTCATATAATAGTCCTCTCCCTGGTGCATTCTATATGTATCGAAGAATACGGACGACTGCATTCCAATGGCTACCACAAGGAGCATTCAGAAACTGGCTTACAATACGTACTACAAAGGTGATATCAGGTCTGGTGACTGTGAGATAATTGAGTCGGCCCACAAGACGTTGATATCTTCTCGGGTCTTTCAATGGCTCCCCCTGACCCGGAAGAAGCTTGACATTAGGATCCATAGGGGCATCAACAGGGTGACAATGAAGCATACCAGTTTCATTCAGAATATCCAAAGCATACTTATGTTGGTTAATTGCAATGCCTGAAGAGGACTGGGCAACCTCAATGCCCAAGAAGTATCTGAGTGGACCCATGTCTTTCGTCTGAAAGTTTTTGAAAAGATAGGCTTTGAGCTGCTGGATACCATCTGGATCGTCTCCAGTAATGACAATGTCATCAACGTGTACAACAAGGAAGATACGGCGACTGGTGGAGGAATGAATGAAGAAAACAGAGTGATCCGCTTCACATCTAGTCATACTAAACTGTATTAACACAGAGCTAAAGCGGCCAAACCAAGCACGCGGGAACTGTTTCAACCCATAGAGAGAACGGCGGAGCCGACAGACAAGACGAGAATTACCAGGAACAGGGAAATCTGGAGGCTGGTCCATATAAACTTCCTCTTGCAACTCCCCATGTAAAAAGGCATTTTTAATGTCGAGCTGGTGAAGTGGCCAATGATGAATGGCAGCCATAGCAAGAAAGAGATGAACAGAACTGATTTTGGCCACTGGGGAGAATGTGTCACCATAATCAAGACCAAATATCTGTGTGTAACCCTTAGCTACCAAACGGGCTTTGAAACGATCAACCTGACCATCTGGCCCAACTTTCACTGTATAGACCCATCGACAGCCCACCGTAGTCTTATCCAGAGGTAGGGAAACAATGTCCCAAGTATGATTTGAATGTAATGCGGCCATCTCTTCCACCATCGTCTGACGCCAATTGGGATCAGTCATGGCTTCACCTGTAGACTTAGGGATAAACACAGAATCCAAAGCAGAAACAAAGGAAACATAGGAAGTAGACAAGCGGTCATAGTTTAAAACACAAGCATATTTAGGATTAGGATTGCGAGACCGAATACCTTTTCGTAATGCAATTGGAAGTTCAGTGCAGCGACGCATAGCTGGAGAGCGATTGGAGCGAGAGATGATCTTTGGAGGATCAGTGGAAGAAGGTACCGCTGGAGGATGTGTCTGTCGCTGGTAGACACGCAAGGGTGGAGTAGGAGTAGGGGCTACAATGGGTGATGGGACGGCAGGTGGGATATCCCGAACATCCATAGTGTAATTATCCTCAAGCGTCAAAGAAGCGGAAAAGAATAGGCAAGTTTCAAAGAATGTGACATCCGCGGAAACAATGTACCATTGAAATTGGGGACAAAAACAACGATACCCTTTCTGTACACGTGAGTAGCCCAGAAAAACACATTTGAGAGATTTAGCTGAGAATTTGTTTTTACCTGGAGTGAGGTCATGAACAAAGCATGTGCAACCAAAGACACGAAGAGGAATGGGATAGAGATCCTGCTGTGGATACAAGATAGAGTATGGAACCTGATCTTGAAGAACAGAGAAAGGCATGCGGTTGATAAGATGACAAGCCGTGAGAAGTACATCACCCCAAAAACGAAAGGGGACATTATGGTGAAGCAGAAGGGTCCGTGCGGTTTCAACTAAATGGCGGTTCTTCCGTTCAGCTACACCATTCTGTTGTGCTATGTAGGCACATGATGATTGGTGAAGAATCCCCTGTGAAGTTAACAAGGATTGAAATAGGGATGACAAATATTCACGAGCATTATTAGTACGTAAAATTTTAATGGAAGTACCAAACTGATTTTGAATTTCCGCAAAAAATTCTTTAAATATATTCAAAACTTCTGAACGATTTTTCATTAGAAATAACCAAGTACATCGCGAGAAATTGTCAATGAAAGTTACAAAATAATAGTAACCCAAAGTTGACCTGACACGACTTGGACCCCAAATATCTGAACGAACTAGAGCAAAAGGTGACGCAACACTTTTATTGACTTGTTGACTATAAGTGTGACGAGTATGTTTACCCAACTGACACAACTGACACTCAAATGACGAAAGCTTAGAAAAACTAGGAACCATAAAACGCATTTTATTAAGGCTAGGGTGACCAAAACACTGATGTGTAAGAGTCTGAGAGGCGACAGAGACACATACCACCGGCGGTGAAAGATGATATAATCCTCCAGACTTATGTCCTGCTCCAATCGTCCGTCCCATACGTCGTTCCTGGACATAAACAGAATTATCAACAAAGTGGACTGAATAATCAAGGGTAAAGAGTGAGTTTGTTAACAAATATTAAGTTGAAAGGACAACCAGGAATATAAAGCATAGAATCTAAAGAAAGGTTTGGAAGTGGATGTGCCTGACCAAGGCCTTGAACTTTGATTTTAGAGCCATCCGTCACAGTGACAGAGGGCAAAGAATCAGAGTAAGACAAGTTAGATAAAAGAGATTTATTACCCGTCATATGATCAGAAGCACCAGAGTCAAGTACCCAAGGTCCAAGGGAGGAGGACGTAGAGACAAAGGCTACAGGATTACCAGACTGGGCAACGACAACAGATGATGATGGCTGATGGGCTGCTTTGAACTAAAGGAACTCATTGTAATCAGTGGCCGTAATAGTAACATCTCTGGCAATGGAAGGATGAGCAACATTGGCAACCTTAGGTTGTTGTTGTTGTTCTCTCACTTTGGTGCGACATTCAGCTTCAATATGGCCATAGCGGTTGCAATAGTTGCAGCGAGGACCTCGGCGTGGGCCACCACGCCCTCTGTTCCGTCCACCACGGCCAGGGTAGTGGGAAGCGAGAGCAGAGGAATCAACAGGAGTGGTGACTTGACCAAAAGCATGAGGTGTGGCAAGACGCAACAATTGTTCACTAACCATATCATATGAAGGAACAGTGGATCCCGATAGAATCTGGTTTCGTACGGAATCAAGCTCTGGCGGTAGGCCGACAAGTGCCATTATCATGAAAAACTTGCTACGTTGGTCGGCATGAGCTGTTGCATCACTAGTAAAAGGCATTAGGGATTGAAAATCAGCCATTAAATGGTCAAGCTTACCAAGATAAATCTGCACGTCCATATTTTCAAGCTTCAGAGATGTGAGACTAAGAACGACACTATAGAGGCGGTGGATGTCGTTGGAGTAGACCTTCTTAGCCTTTTCCCAGACATCATAATAGGTGATGAATGCTTGGTATTGCGGCTGGAGTTTGGGCGCAATGGAAAACCATAGGACAGTGCATAAGGATGCGTCAACTTGCTTCCATTTGGTTCGGTGAACGGTGGCGATATCTTTGGCTTGTTTGATCAAGTGGTCGTCTCGGCCTTGACCTTGAAACCAAAGCTTGACGGCAGCGGCCCAGATGCTGTAGTTGGCTGTCCTGGTAAGTTTCTCACATGGGATAAGCGGAACCTTGGTGAACGTGACGATGTCGGTGTCGTAGTCATCACCCATGATGAATGTAGGTGAGAAGTGACTAGAACAGGGCTTCGGGTAGTGAGGAGGGCGGCAGAAGGCGCGCCGGACGATAGATGGCGTCAAAAACTGCAGAAAAACACAGATCTGGAGGGCGCGTGGGCGTCACGCATCGAGGAAGGAGGCGCGCATGTGGGCGCGTGCAGCGGCGGTTGGCGGCGAGCTTTCGGTGGCCGAGTCGACTTGGCGAGGCGGTTCGTGCGGTGGTGTTGGATCGGAGATCGGACCCGCGGTTGCAGAGAAAAAGGCCACGAAGTGCTTCCGGTTACTATTCACCGTGAGGGAAAACAGAAAAAAAAAAAAGGCACTGTGGCAGGGAAAAAAAGGCGGAAAGAAGAACCTAGCTTATGATACCATGTTGTTTTTGTAATGTTGTGTGTCTAATATGACCACACAGTGTATATTTATAATCAAGAGAGGTGTACAAATAAGGAAATAAGGAAACGTAATGAATCATAATAATAATTACAATATCGACAAGAATCCTAATTAACCGTATATTTAACATGAATCTTATTGTTGAAGGACTTCAAATTTTGATATTTATTTATTTTCAATCAAATTTAAAATATTGTTGCTATCATTATTCTATTGTCTTGAAATTCAAATCAAATCTTTAAGTCAAAGTTTTATTTGCTCGATTTTTTTTTTGTAAATTTTATCATTGGAATACATTGCATTTTAATATTATTTTATTTTGAGTCAAATTTAGGGTTTGTCTGTTTGTTTAAGATTACAAAATTTGATTTTGAGAAAAAAGTAATTTAGAGATTAATTTTAGATATTTACATTTGAAACGGAAGCTATTTGTGTTTGCTTACTACAATCAAACCCATTTTTTATCTTCTCTCCTATCTATTGCACTCATTAAAATAAGATTATTTATCATAAGCTACTAAAAATAGCTTCTCTTTTTATCCAAAAAAACAGTTTCTTTATATTTTGATTATTTTAAAAAACTTAAATAAACACACTAAAAAATCATTAAAAATGAAGTATTTATTAGGATTTTGGTTCTAACTTATCCTTATAAAACTGACTTGTAAGGTGATGGGTATCATTTACTTATAAACTTTTTTGAGACCTTACCTCTGGTCTATTTGAAACTTGAGTTTTTCCCAATATACCCCTCATGCCCAACACTGTTGGCCTTCGTGCGTGTATAATGCGATGGGGGGCCCAATGGATCTAGGATAGGCTCTAATACCATATTAGTATTTTTTACCTAACTTATTTTTACAAAATCGGCTTGTAAGGTGAGAAGTTTCCTTTATTTATAAACTCTTTTGAGGTCTTATCTCTAGTATACGTGAGACTTGGGTTTTTCCCAATAGTTTTAGTTAACAAAAGTTTTTTTTTTTATCAAATCTATAACAAACAAACTTTTAAAGTTTTGTTGTTATGATTATGCAGTTGTCATCAATTTCAAATTTAATCTTATTTTACTTTCAATTGTAATGAATTCAAACCTTTGTTATCCTCTCATTCCCTTTACATGAAATTTTTGTTGGTTTATTTTCATCGTCACTCTAACACTACTCGCTCTATAGAAAATCTTGACATTCACAGTCAATATTAATTTTTACTTGAATCTAATTTTGACATTCTCTGTATAATTATGTAACTAAAATTAATTTCTTTTATCAGTATTTTACATAGTCATGAGCATTGGTAACTCCTCCGGTGGATCTTTATCTTTATTTTTATCTTTTTTTTTGCAATATTTTAGTTGACTCTTTTACATGCAACCAAAATAGTACTCCTATATCGTTTAAAAAAAAATAAAGAAAGAAAGCAGAGTTAATAATTGTCAAAAAAATAAATGATGATGACCCTTGAAATAGTTTCATTTGCTTTTTTATTAGTTTTTTATTGAAACTTAAGTAGTGTTTGTCTAACAGGAGACAGTTTCTTGTCTAGGTATTAGAAATTGATTAATCTAAATCAATATAGTAATGAAGTTAGTTAGATTGGTGAATAGGCCCCATTTTTCTATGTGCACACAACTTTTTTGCTCTTCATTTCAAATTATTTGAACTTCGGAAGGGGTAATAAGGTCCACACAGGGAGGACCTCCCTCATTCACTTGTTTAATTCATTCTTTTATCCTTCACAATGCCTTAGCTCTGCTTTTGGTAGCTGCAACTTGAGACTCTGCCACCAAGAATAAACAGCTTCAGCAGTTACTAGGTCATTGAAAAATCATCAAAATATTTTCATTACCCTAAACAGATATCACATGGATTAGCATCATTCTTGAGCATTTTTCTAATCATTTCATCTTGAGTGGATTTATTTCTTAATGCAGTATTAAAAAAATGTTTGATTGAAGAAATCAAGTGTTTGATCGATTTCAATGTAACCAAATTTGAAAAGCATCGTATCAAAAAAAAAAAAACAGCGTATCAAAAGTTAAAGGTAACTAAAGGCCAATGGCTAGAGATGACAATTGGATCTAGGCCCATTGGGCACCCGCAATGAACAGGGTAAATACCGGCTTTATGAGTCTGGGTTTAGGCCTGGGTAATTACCCGCAAATCCGAGTGGGTATGGGTGCAGGTACGGGCACTCTAGTGCCCAGTCCACCCCGCAACCCGCACATAATATTAATATATATATATATATATATATTCAAATTATAAAAATATTAAATAGAATTAATTAATCCATCTACATTCTTTTTTTACCGGAATTTACTTATTGTAATACATACTTGTTTTTCATATTTTGAATACTTTTATTTGGCTAAATACTATGATTTGTAATATTTTAGAGTTGCTTTGAAAGATTTTTTGGATCGTATTTTAATTAAGTTATGATTTACTTTTCATTACTTAATGTCTTTTAATTGTTAAAGTGCGGATAGCGGGTGCGGGTACGGGCACTTAGGTACCCAATGGGTATGGTGGGGACGAGCATTAAATTTGTTGCCCATGTGTGTATGGGCTCGGGTACGAGCACTTTTTCGAAATGCGGGTATGAGGACGCGTACTATAGTACCATGCCCAAATGGTGCTCATTGTCATCCCTACCAATTGCGAGAAAAAAAAAATATAATTAAATCAACCGCTTAAACAATGAGTCAAATTAAATACCCATATAATGACCATTAAAAAAAGCTTAAATATGTTTTTGGTCCTCGCAAATACAGAGTATTTTGATTTTAGTTCTTATAAAAAAAATTTGTTTTTTTTGTCCCTGTAAAATACTCCCTTCGGTCCTATATATAAGAGATACTTTTGTGAGAAAAAAGTGTCTCTTATATATAGGACCGGAGGGAGTATTTTATTTTGATTTTGGTCCTTCAACAAACTCATAGCAAAATTTGCATAAAACACTTTATTTTCCTATCAAATTTCTAGTGAATTTTGATCCAAAGAACTAAAATTAAAACTATTATTTCAACCAAAATTTGTAGAAAAACCTTCATTTTCCTGCCGATTTTCCTATTAATTTTGGTCAAAATGACTCAAAATCAAAATAAAATGTTTTATAAGAACAAAAACAAATAAAATTTTTTACGAGGACTAAAATCAAAACATACTATATTTGCAGGGACTAAAAATATATTTAAGTCTTACAAAAATCAACATCTGTATATTTAAACACTAGACCATAAAAACAAACAATTTCAAGGTTTGATTGCCCAATTGCAGTCGTTTGGATAGTGGAAACTACGTTGGGGATGGACTAAATTAAAGCCTTGAAGTGTGGAAAGACTTGCCATGAAGCCTAAAGACAAAAATGAGTATGGAATAACGAGATAAATACTCACCAATCCCCAGCTACTCTCACCACGAACAAACCCATGTTAAACTTGTGTACTATTTTCCAACTTAACTACTTAAGGGGGGAAAAGTAACATACGGGTGTGGGAACCATAGAAAAGAATATTTGGACTTCTCAAATATAAGTTGAGTTCCAGTAAAAAAAGTTGAGTTTGTTATAAATATGTTGATTTGATGAACGACTATATCAATTTGTTTTCTCATTATATCTTTACCATATCCCTTAATTTGGTCCATAACTAGTAGTCTATTCTCTATAAATAGGGCTATTAGGTTTGTCCTTGTATACACTTGATCAGATTATCAATACAAAGATTAAAGGCTAGTTCTTTGTCCTTGTATACACTTGATCAGATTATCAATACAAAGATTATAGCTAGTTCCTGAAGAACTAGCCTTTAAATCCTGGTTCCTGAAGAACCGGTCTTTGAGTCTATATTTCTATTGTCTTATCTCTCTACTTTATTTTGTATTTACAACACGTTATCAGCACGAGACTCTACCATATGAGTGATTGCTTAAAGAGGTTTTATTGAAAGAACTTGTTTTCTTTCTCATACTCTTTGGAAGATCATGTTTTTCTAATATTTTTGTTTTTCATGTTATTTATGTTTTTTCATGAAAATTTTATTCTCATATTGTCTGAGTATATGATTATTGTTGAGTTACTAAAAAGAATAAATTGAACAAATATCAAAGGCAACCAAATACTAAATTTAATAGCAATCACAACAGTGCAATAAAGTTAATCAAACACGAGTAGAGAATAGGAAGAGTAACACGCACCTAATTTGAATTTCTGTGATTCGGCCCCAAAGATGACCTCGTCTCAGGGAGAAAGCGACCACTCCTGTTTCACTATTAACGAGTCTTTACAAGAGATTACAATTGCTTTGAACCCCTTTACAATGTCCAAGAAGAACAAACTCAAGAGTTCCCAATCCCTCTCTCTTTTTCCTCTATGATAAACTCTCAAGAACAACAATAGAGAAAGCCTTCAATCCTCCCTCTATGATTTCCTAAGACCCCAAGGTGTTTCAATGTGTTTCCAGCCCCAAAAAACCTCACAAGGCCTTTCAAGAACGACACAACCCTAGAAAAGATCGCACCTCTTCCACCCGCGTTTCTCTGACGTCGGGTTTATAAAACCCGACCGTGAATCGATTCAGTGCATAGGTGAATCGATTCACCTAGTTGAAAAAGTCTCCCTGCGCAATTAATGAAATGAATCGATTCCCCTTCCCTGCACGATTCATAGGCGTGCTTCGATTCACAGAGAACCAAACATGCTTGAATCGATTCACATAGCTAGGAATCGATTCCTAGGTGTTCAAGAAACACTAAGCAATTCCATGATCCTCCAAACTGATTTTAAGGCACTCTAAACTCCACAATTCTCCACCTTGACTTCAAATCGGTGGTGATGCTCAACTTTATTCATCAACCACTTCTTTTCTCTCCATAAAATGGAATTACGTCTCAACGCAAAATGATCGAGTCAAGTGATCCTTGAACCTTGATCTAGGAAGATATTGATGAACTTCTCACAACCATGTGTAATCCCGATTCACCAATCATATCCTTCTTTGCCACTCCATCTTGAGTTGTCTTCACATGCTTCAAACCGCCTTTCAAAGAGCCATACCTCCTTTTAGGTTCTTCCCAATATTCGCTCCAAGTGTCCTTTCCACAATGCGAGATCCTTCATCTCAAATCCGAAGCTAACTTCCCTTGAGCATACCAATCTCGACTCCTTGCTAGAACTTGCCTTTTGAATATCATTCACACTCTCAACTCAAGATTGACCTTACACACAAGCCTCTCCTTGTACCTTGGTTCTTCAAACTCTGGAATACCTTAGTCTTCATGAAGTTCCACTGCATCCAACTACTCCACTTGCCTTTTGGTAGATTCACAAGTTCCCAAAGTCGGTTCTTCTCCAATGAATTCACACCTTCATTCATTGCCTTCAACTGCTTCGACTCTCCATGCTTCCCATTGCTTCTCAAGTCCGCCAGTCCTGAGTCTTGAACCTCTTGATCCGCAAACAAAGCATAACAGCCAGATCGATACCCAGATCTCTTGATGCCCAGTCTCCCCTCCTTTAACTATCTCTTGCCAACTGATAGCGGATCCACTTGTTTGTTGTCTTCCCTCTAGAACTCGATGGTGGAGGACTATCCTCCTCTTCATCATTCCCGCCTCACTAGTGGTAGACTCCACCTCAAACCGAGTTTTCTCCACCTCCACTTCGAGCTACTATCCTCCAGTGCTTTGCACTTCATCCCCACGTGCGGTGTCGCCGAAAGTGACATCCTCGCTATGATAACCTTTGACCCTCCAGATTCCAAATTCCTGACTTGTATCCTTCACACCCTCGGATATCCGATGAAGACACATTTCACAGCCTCTAACATCAAGCTGTCACGCTTGATATGCGAAAAGCCAAAGCTCCGAAAACCTTCAACTGAGTAGTCGGCCTCCCACTCCAATCCTCCATAGGTGTCTTGAAGTTCAACGCCATTGATGGACATCGTTGATCAAATATGCCGTCAGACTTCCACGGCTCGTAAGCTTTTAGGCAACCCAATCGCCAAAAGCATACTCCTCACTCGCCCAAGATGGTCCTATTCATGCATGTTGCTAGGCCATTTTGATGCGGTGAGCCTTCCAGTCTATGCCTCTGAATACCTTGTTTCACAAAACTTATCAAAATGCTTCAGAAGAAACTCCAGGCCATTGTTAGTCCTTAAAATTTTCAGTTTAGTTCCTATTTGATTTCCTATGAGAGTATGTCATTCCTTGATCTTTTCAAAGGTGTCACTTTGCTTTTCAAAATATAGACCCATACCTCCTAGAAAAATCATCAACCATGGTGAGGAAATAGGAACCACCACCATGAGTACTCACTCTGGCCAGGACCCCAAAGATCCAGTGAATGTACTCAAAGGGTTTACTAGAATGATGCATGCCACCCCAAACTCAACCTTATGATGTTTGCCTAGTATGCACTTATCACAAAATTCTAGCTTATCCAATTTATCACCACCTAGCAAACCTTGTTTAGCTAGTTCAACTAAACCCTCTCACTTAACATGCCACTAACCTATTATGCCATAACATGGTTTTATCATGCAAGGTTTGGCTAGCTAATGATACATGCATGCCCAATAATAGTTGAACCCTCTAATATGTACAAACCACACATTTTAGTCCCTTAGCTATTATCAATGCATCATCACGAAATTTTCATCATACCATGCTCAATACTAGTGCAATAGCCTAATCCATCAAACATGCTTATAGAAATTAAATTTCGCTTGAGTTTAGGAACATGCCTCACATCTTGTAAAAGGAATTGCGGTTGTCATACATCTTATCTAATTGAACCCATACCTTGAACTTTGCAACCGTTGTCACCAAGGCGAACAACTCCACCTTGCTTGAGCTCCAAAGTTTCAAAATATTCCTTCCTTGGACACATGTGAAAAGAGCACCCAGAGTCCATAACCCAACTCCTATCTGGTTCCCAACTCGTAACCACTAGAGCCCCTGCATCCTCATAACCATCCTCCATAGCAATCGCAACCTCCACGGAATCTTCATTGCCCCCTCTCTCGGGACAATCCCTCTTAAAGTGACCGGTCTTGTGACAATTGAAGCACTTGTACTTCTTATTGTTCCCCTTTGACTTGGATTTCGACCTAGAATTCTTCCCTTTGTGGTTGTTTCCTCTACTCTCACTTCTTCCCCTTGACACACTTAAGCCTTCACCACTATCATCCACTTTCAAGTCTTGGAGCTTGGTTAGCTCCTTGGTCCTAATAGATTGTTGGACCTCCTCCAAAGTAATAGTGGACTCCTTGCCAAGGTAGAGAGTTGCATCCTTAAAGTGTTCAAAGGACCTAGGCGATGAATTCAATAAGAGTAAAGCTTTATCCTCGCCATCGAGCTTCACATCAATATTCGAGGTCATCAATAATTTTGTTGAATTAGTTAGTTGCTCCACAATAGGTTTGGTCTCTACCATCTTGAATGAGTGAGATGTTGTTTCGACATAACCTGTGGGGTCAATGACTTGGTCAAGTGTACAGCGATTCTAACTTTGCCCCACATCTCCTCGCGGTCTTCTCTCTTAAACTTCCCTCAATGCGTTATCGCTTGAGCACAAGATAATGACACTTCTTGCACTTATCTATCATCTCCTTCTTCTCTCTGTTTTGAGACAGGGCTGTAAGCATTCTTGCCTCACCCTAAGGCTTCAAAGCATACGTTGAATAAAGATTGCTTCCATCTTCACTTTCCATGAAATGAAGTCGTTATTAGGAAAACTTCTCGATGTCCCATTTAGTACCCATGGTGCACAATTGAATTATTTGTTCTCCATGACTAGGCGCCACTTATTGAAAGTTACTAAAAAGAATAAATTGAACAAATATCAAAGGCAACCAAATACTAAATTTAATAGCAATCTGTGATGTAATAAAGTTAATCAAACACAGTAGAGACTAGGAAGAGTAACACTTAATTTAGTTCTGTGATGCAGCCCAAAAGATGACCTATGTCCCATGGAGAGAAAGCAACTCCGCTTTCACTATCAACGAGTCTTTACAAGAGATTACAATTGCTTTGAACCCCTTTACAATGTCCAAGAAGAACAAACCCAAGAGTTCCCAATCCCTCTATCTTTTTCCTCTATGATAAACTCTCAAGAACAACAATAGAGAAAGCCTTCAATCCTTCCTCTATGATTTCCTAAGACCCCAAGGTGTTTCAATGTGTTTCCAGCCCCAAAAAACCTCACAAAGACGCTCAAGAACGGCTGCACACAACCCTAGAAAAGACTGCACCTCTTCTTCCACCACGTTTCTGCAGCGTCAGGTTTATAAAACCCGACTGTGAATCGATTCACAGGCATAGGTGAATCGATTCACCTAGTTGAAAAAGTCTCCCCTGCACGAATTAATGAAATGAATCGATTCTGCGAAGCTTCCCGTCGATTCCACCAGAGGCGTGCTTCGATTCACAGAGAACCAAACATACTTGAATCGATTCACATAGCTAGAGAATCGATTCTCAGTGTTCAAGAAACACTTTCAAGCAATTCCATGATCCTCCAAACTGATTTTAAGGCACTCTAAACTCCACAATTATCATATTGTGTATAAGAATCTTGATAGAATTCTGGAAGAATTTCATATTTAAGTATCCCTATAGGATTACACAAAACTATAAGTTTTCTAGGTCGTCATTATATGAAAATTTGTGGAATAGTTTTTGAAAAGCTAGACTTTTAGACCATGGATGAAATTTTGTACTGCATACAAAAGTTCCTGAAGAACTTTATAGCATGAGATTGGTTCATGAAGAACTTTAAAATTTTTTAGTGCTACGAGAAGTTCCTGAAGAACCTTACAATTTTTTTATCACTACATATAGTTCCTAAAGAACCTCATAATTTTTTAGTGCTGCGTATAGTTCCCGAAGAACAACACGATTATTTTAGCGCTACATAAGTTCCAGAAGAACTAGATTTGATCCTAATACAGTTTGAAACAAAAGAAAAGTGAAAAAAAAAATTATTGATTGTATCTTTCCAAGATAGTTCCTGAAGAACTAACATTTGAATCTCGTTGCCTATTTTCATATTAAAGATGAGATCTTTACATGTTAATTCCCGAAGAATTAACCTTTGAATCATAGTTCCTAAAAAAATAGTCTTTAAATTCTAGTTCTTGAAAAACTAGTCTAACCATTTGCAAAAATATGTGTTCTTTGCAAAAGATATTATCATTGATTTGTTTACTTGTTTTCATATAAATTTGGATCTTTGTGTGTGTGATATATTGTAATTCTTGTTATTGTGATTCATATATTTTTAGAATCATTATCCATGTTTTATATAAAGATGTGATCTTTAATTATATTTTAGAAATTTTTTTGCTATATAAAGATATTAATTTTCTGATATAATACTTTAATTAATTGTTCAAAATTTGTTGCTATAAAATATGACATTTAATATGGTAATTATGTATTTTAAATTTCAAATTCATATTTTTAAATTTATGTTAGTTTTCAAATTTTGATTATGAAAATTATGCATTTGATCTTGTTCTTACAAATAATATGTATTTGGTTATGTCTATTTTTTATTTAAAAAAATGGAGAAATTTTTTTATTAGTTAATTCATAAAATGAAATGTTGAATTGTTTGCTTGAAATTCATAAAGACACAGGTATAAGTGCAAAAAATCTTATGTCCTTAGAAGAAACGATGAAATAACTTTTCTCAACACCAAATGAAAGCTGAAGAATACATTCAGGTGTAGTGACAGCTTGCTTATATGGGTCATTGGGTAATGACAAATATATGAAAATCCCTGAAGGATTTAAGATGCTTGAAGCATACCCTTGAAAAATTCAAAATGCATGAAGCATATACTTGAAGGATTTAAGATGCTTGAAGGATACTTCTGAAAATTCAAAATGCATGAAGCATATCCCTGAAGGATTGAAGATAGCTAAAGCATAATCCTAAAGAATTATAAATATGCATGAAGCATAACCATGAAGGATCTAAAGCATCTGAAATGTTTGGTGATATGTCAGTTTAATTTGGAAATATGAGACTTTGAACCTATAGTTCAAGATTCAAAAGATGTTTTTAATGGACACAAGTCGAACTCTCATGACACGAATATGTGTTATTACAGCTTATGGTTAACTAGAGAGTGGTCTCTATATTGAAAATCTCGGAAGGATTAAAACTATTGAAATCATCTATTTGGATTTACATATACTGCTAGTTTATATTCTCTTATTTATCATATTAAACATTTCATATTGGTAAGAAATGTTTGAGTTACATACATGATGCAATTATGGGTAAATTTGTTTATTTCTTTTTTCTCACATTGTTCAATATGATTGATATGAATTTTGATTATTAATATTCTAGAAATTACTTGAGTTTGTTCCAAACTATAGATGTTATAAATAAATATCTTCAAATAAAATGTTTTGAAAGATAAGGTGTTGTCTCGGCCTACAGCTCGAGCATTTGCAACAAAGAACTTTCGTCCTGAAGTACCATATCATGTTATTATTGAAATACTTTTTTATGTTGCAAATAGCACAAGATTGTATATAGTTTTTGTAGTGAACTTGTTAACCAGATTTTGTTCAGCACCAACCCGAAGACATTGGAATGAAGTCAAACAAGTTCTTCGTTCTTTCTCATCCTCGTAAAGCTCAATCGCAATCAGGTGATGTTTACACATTGGAGAAACAGGTATATCTTAATGTTTTGTGAAGCAAACTATCACAATCATCTCCTCAAATCATTCAAAAATATTGACTCTTCATTAAGCAAGTTGTGAATGCATATGACTGAGAACCACGACTCAGTATATTAGAGGAGCATGCAAATTGATGAAAGAAGATGACAAGCCAACAACATTTCAAGAAGATAATGCATCATGAAAAGATTCGATCAAATGACAACTGAGAAGATTTATTCACAAAAGCATTGTGAACTTCAATTTTCAATAAGCTTGTCGATAAGCAATTTAAAGGACGTTCATAAATAATGTATTTTCGAGGGGAAATATGTCACTATGAATATTGTACTCTTTTTCCTTCACTAAGTTTTTATCCCACTGGGTTTTTCTTAGCAAGGTTTTAACGAGGCATGTTCATAGTGTATAGTCATCCAAGGGGAAGTGTTATAAATATGTTGATTTGATGGATGACTATATCAATTTGTTTTCTCATTATATCTTTACCATATCCTTTAATTTGGTCCATAACTAGTAGTCCATTCTCTATAAATAGGGCTATTAGGTTTGTCCTTGTATACACTTGATCAGATTATTAATACAAAGATTATAACTAGTTCCTGAAGAACTAACATTTAAATCCTGGTTCCTAAAGAATCGGTCTTTGAGTCTATATTTCTATTGTCTTATCTCTCTACTTTCTTTTGTATTTACAACAGAGTTATGAATTTTAGGACTTCTTCGACGTTTTTAAAAAAAAAATAATAATAATTACATAATGTCATTTATTTTTACTTTATTATCTGTTTCTTAAATTTATACAATGCAACGAAAACAATTATATATTTTCTATATAAGTAATTAATATTAAAAATAAAATAAGATTTATAATTATTAATAATTTTTTTTAAAGTGAACGTATAAGTTCTCGTTTTCCTTGCGTTCCACACATAAAAATTTAAGTCTCTCCCTCGGGAAGAGAACTTGAGTTCAATTTATGGAGCCGCTCATTTGGAAGGTAGCTCAACCTCGTGTGTGAAAAACTAAACATCATGTTGGTGACACAAAGATTAGTCTTATAACAGATCCAAAAGACTTAAACTTATAGAGATACACTAAGACGGCCACTAAGAAGGCAATGACCCTAATTACGGTGGGTTAGGAGTAACAATAACAAAAATTTAAGTCTTTTTTTAGGAAGTTAAAAATTAAGTCTTTGTTACCCACAACCACAAGTATGAGCCACTAGGATCCGGCGTGAGTCGTTTTCAATGCAATGCCACGTGGGCTAGTAGTTGAGGATGGTGGTTGCTAAAGAATATTAATGTCTCTTATGCGGCAGCATGTGTAACTAGCTATATTACGCGGTAAATAGGCATCCTATGTGTTAGGTATTTTATGTCAAGGAAATTAAGCTAGATGGCATTCCATAATTATGAAAGAACACCAAAAAAAAAACCCTAATTATGAAAATTATTATATATATATATATATATATATATATATAATATAATACTGGGTGGTGATTGGAGGTTAATTTGAATACTATTGTAGTGATTATTAATTAGAGCTTGAGCGCGCGGATTGAGCGAAGCTCCACTTCTATCATGTACATATAATTTCATTGTAACATTTTATCAAATTAATTTGGATTTTTCTTAATTTAGAGTAGTGATTTTTTTATTAAGAATATATAAAGTGTGTGCGCAGGGCAATGGAATTATTGAATTTATTGGTCTGTTAATTAGAATTTGAATATTTCTCTTAGCAATTAAAGGCTAAAACATAGATTCTATTATTATTATTATTATTATTATTATTATTATTATTATTATTATGTTCACTACACCAAATTTTGGATATTGTATCACAGATTTGATAACGTTTATCAAATAATGCGCTATGTCAAAAAACACAGATTAAAAATAGCACATTATCTAGGAAATGCTATCTGTTTTATGAATTTTGGATATTATGTCACATATTTGGTAGTATTTATTAAACAATGCGCTATGTTAGAAAATGTGGAGATTAAAAATAACATATTATCTTGAAAGCGCTATATATTATGTGATATTTGATAGCGCTTCCTTGATAAAACACTATATATACACATTCGAGAGGATGCGCTATCATATTTGTCTCCTCCCTTCCCCTCACCCTTCCCTCCTCCCTTGGTTCATCGTGGAGCTTTGTCACCATGGATCTTTTTCATCGTGGCTTCGTCATCATGGTTTCATCATTGTGGCCTTGTCACCGGTATCGTCTGTTGGGAAGTTCGATGAGCACCTGATGAGAGCAACAACAGGCTAAGGACAAGGACCACTAAGAGACTCAGACGCCACATCTCCACCCAAAACCTTAAGGCATCGGGTATATGGGTCGCCTCTCTTATATATCATTCACTTAGCCCAATCTTAGCCAATGTGAGACTAACCACTCACACTTGAATTCTAACAATCTCCCCCTCCCACAATCCGCTTTGTACACAATAGATACTTTGTTACTGTGGATGATGTTGTTGGCGTTTTGTTTCATATTCATTGTGATGATTTGTTATTGAGAACTGATTTATCTCTTGTATGGATACTTTGTGATAATTGGTACATCTCTTGTATAGATACTTTGTGATGTTTTGTATTTGTGAACTGATTTGTTGTTGAAATGGTCACTGAGGACGATGGTTTATTCACAATGGTTATATGAATTAATAACATTTCTTCTTTCTTTTTTTCAACTAGTCTTGGAAGCATTCCCCCTTTTTCAATTGTCGAGATGAGGCGAGTTACACGTTACACGACATAGTATTTATGTGAGCATAAAAGACCTGAGGTGGCAAATTAGTTCATCAATGGTCAAGGATCATGCAAGCATATAACGAAGTATCAAGGACGGACTTTAACACCAACGATGATAAAAGGCCAACCAATTAAGCCCAAGGGAGAAGTCAATTGGATACCAGTTGAAACTAATAACAATATAGATGTTGGGCATAGTAACGATGACAAAGTCACTTAGTATCAACAATTTGCCTTGACTTAATTGAGGTACTAATCAAATGTCGGGGTTGAGATCCCAGCTGAAGTTGAGGGCCAAGGAGAATTGCGATAGGAGAAGGAATACACATTGGTTGTCCCCCACAACAGATTACTTCTTCTGAAGTAATTACTCCTTGGCAATTCACTTCAATTAGGATCTCAACTAAACAGTCAGTATATCAATTAGGTCAAAACAAATTATTGATACCGAGTTCCATCATCATTATGCTCAGCATCATAGCTATTAGTTTCAACTAGTATTCGCACACAAAAAAGTTGCATAATTTGCTGCAAAATCATTAATAATTTGCTCACAATTAAGATTCTTTAAAAAATTGATAAGAAAAAAGTTTTTATTTTAACAAACACACACACACGCGCGCGCGCGCGGAGGCCCCGTTTGGGAGTTTATGAGGGGAGGGGAGAGGAGGGCTTTGGGAAAAAGGAAGGACGAAAAGAAATAAGAAGGAAGGATAGTCTCTCACCTTAAATGAGGGGTTTATTTTTCTTCATAATAATAAAACCCCCTAATATGGGGGAACTCAAAAAATGTATTGGATGATGGTTTTAGAGGGCTTTGGAGGGTTTAGAAAAATTCTTCAAATCCCTTCCATATTTTTATATTACTCTCAAAATTAAAAATATATTAGTAATAAGTATTCTCTTTTTTTCTCTACAAAAATACTCTTTCAAATAAAGTGAAGGATTTATCTCTCTCTTTCTCTCTCCTTTCCTCCCCCCACAGCCCCTCTTCTTCCCTCCCCTCCTACCTTCCAAACGGAGCCTAAGTAAATTCTATATTGGTGAGCACTCCGATACCCGATGAAAGTGTTGGGTACGATATCCAAGTGAGTTTGTATCCATTTATCATGTCATTAAATTCACTTTAATTACCTTGAATTTGTCATTTGACTTTTTTAAATTGTAGATGCACTATTTTTAAACTAAATAATAATTTTTTTATCAAAAACTTCTCCATAATGTCTCTTTGTATTCTCTCTTTTTCATCTTTATACCCACTTCACGGTTCTTTTTCTCCCGACATAGATTTGATTTCTCTTCTTCTTCTTCTTCTGATGGAGCCTAGATATCGAAATCAAGTTGGCATCGGTATATGTTTACTACTATTTGATTATTCACTTTTTTCTAATAAGATGAACATTTTAAACGTCCAAGAGAAATGAGGAAGAACAACATATTAACAAATTTGTAAAATATTTTCTAAGGCACCAAAATAATTATTGATAACTTAATGCTTACTTTTTAAAATAATAAAAAATATATGTCGTAACGATTATATAAAAAATATTGTATAAGTGGACTATTCTTATTAAAACAATCAATATTCGTACGATGCCCAAGTAATTAAAGAGTACCTGAGAATTTAACTTCTATACCAATACTTATACCTGGTGCCCCTAAAAATGGGGCTCCGTGTTACCGCATACCGTGGATGCCTTTTTGAGTTAGACTAGTTTGAACATATGACTCAGCATAGGTAATTTGGCAAAAGTCACGTTTGAATTTTTCAAGGATTAGGCCTGACTCGATTTGGTGAACTTCTTACATGGCACCATAAGCATGGTTACACGTATGTCATCCGGAGTTCTTTTGCAACATTTTTGAAAGTATAAAAGCACATATTGATATTATTAACAGATGACAAATGCATGAAATTAAGGTTCAAATGCGGAAGTGATCACTTTCAAAAGACAGTCCTAACTAACTACAACAAGGGCTACTGTATCTGCATCTGAACAGTGCGGCGTGCAAACTAACTTGGAACAGATTCTTTGCACATGAAATTGGATATCGTATGAAGGGAACCGAAAGGACTGTTACTGCACCAGGTTTTTGAACTGCAAAAGTCCCGTACTGTTGCGATAAGGGAAGACCAAAACCGCTCATTTTGAATTGAGCTATGAGTATGTAATAACCATGATTGAAAGCTACTTAAGGGTTATCTTATCAGGGGTTAGGGGAGATGAACCAGCATATATATATGAACCTTTGAATTATCGAAATTTATGCACGTTTTTTAATTGACTTTGAACAAATGAGCAGTGGCTAACTGGTTATTCTAGCTGTGTCATAGGAACCTTATTTTTATTACAATGAACAAGTAATATATGCGGGAAATATGAGTCATATGTGTCACATTAAAACGGTTGGATGTACATATGTTTTATTGACTTTGAAATTGATATTTTCTAATACAATTCAGAATCGAAGAATTTGTTTCTTCATTCATTTATCCAAAATCCAAAATTTATTAGGAAAAAAAAAGTCACTTAGAAAGTATTTTATATATTTGATTATGGAAGGCATTTGCAATGCCGGACATTAATAATGAGAAAATTTTAGATGAGAGGGGACATATTTCATCTATTTGAGGGGCTCATTGATTTAAAAGTTTCACATATAATAAAGTTAGTAATTACTAGTGTAAGTTTTAAAAGATGGCTAAGTGCAAGAGGCTCCCACTACATGGGGTGTGGGGAAAATAGATGTACGCAACTTCACTCTTACAAGTAGATAGATTGTTTGATATCCGGATCACAAGTTAACAACCTTACCGTTATACCAAGGTTTGTTTTCATAATAACAAAATTAGATTACTCACCGGGATTCATTCCCTTTTATAATAACAAAATTAGAACGCTTACTTTTTTGTGATCAGTAAATGTTGAAATATTTATTTGTAGACCATAATTAGCATGTATATCGACAACTTTCCCTTCTAAACCAAAATGTTGAAAGAAAAAAAAAAGACGTGTCTTATTTTTATTTTTTCCCCTTCTTCTAAACCAAAATTAGCATGCATATTGACGACTTTCCGTTTTAAGCTGATTCATTGCGTAAGTCGTAAGGGATTATGTTGTTGTATTTCTGAATATCGTGCATGGTTGTTTTCTAGCTGTTGGAATGTTAATCGATCACACGCAACTGCACGTGCCATTGCATGCATCAGGTCTATGCACATATCGATTCTATACATCATGGCTGCACATGGTATGCAACTATGCATTTGAATTTAGATACTGCAGAATATGGCATGGCTTCTATGAATAAGGTTGAATATATTGGTGTTAATTATTTAGCTTTTGTATTCAAAAGATTATGCTTCTCCAAGGTAATCAACAGTTATATATTAGATTACATTTTCAACTTAGTGTATGCATTGGCAGAGCTAGCATATTTTTTATGAGGGGTTAAATTTAAAGAGTAATTTTTTGTAACTCACTTGATTTGATACAACAAAATACACATTATACATGCTTTTATATAGGTCAAGGTTCACAATTTTATAATATTTAGAAAACACCACTAATTTTATCTTTGTTAATAACTCATAAAATTAACTGACGGGGGGACTAAAATAAAAATGTATACATATTTTATAACATTTTTCTTTCTTTCGGGATAGTCATGGCTATCTCATAACTACAAAAGGAATTGCCCCTGGATGTATGTTTGGGTTCAATTTTATGAGAGCCAAAAGTGATTCTAAAGACATAATTTTGATATGTTTAGACGTTCTCGAGTAAATTGATTTTGGCTCTAAAATTAATTTTAACTTGAAAATCAGATTTAGAGTTTTGCCTCCAAACATATTTTCACCCTCAAATTTATACTTCATCTTACCCTTAAATCATGATTTGATATGCCAAATATAGAAAAATCCAATACACATACACATAAAATGTATGGGTTTTTTTGGGAGGGGGTTCACGATCTGAAAATTGTTAGCTAAGGAGAGCATAAAAAATAAAAGGACATACCTTTTGTTAGACTTCAATTTACTCAGACTCTCAATGACTGGACCTGCATATTTAAATATTTTATTTTATTTCAAAATACACACACACCCACACCCACACACATCGATCATTCTTTTCTACTATTACATTAAAACCCTTGACTACTTGAGATCAAAGATTTTGATACCGTGTGAATGAAAGATCATTTGTGGAAAAAATATATTTAAAACTCTGTTATATACATAAAATATTTGTAATTTTACTTTAATCGTATTTCTATAATTATATATAACGTGTGAAAAAAAAAATTAAGCCAACAAATATGCTGATGGAATTGTCAAGTCTTTCCCCGTGTTTTTTTTAACAGCAAAAAAGAATATATATATTAATGTAATATGAGTACTTAAGGGGTATTATAACCCATTATATCGAGTACAAAGAAGTACTCCAACCCATAACCTCCGGTTTCCCCATGTGCTTGCCCTTGGTCCCCAGGAATGGAAAGCTCCTTCTTTAGCTTAATTTTTCCGTTCTTTCCTTGCCCTTTAATTGTTTGGGGCCTCCAATATACAAGAAGGAATTAATTATTTCATCAGTTCATTCTAAATGAGGTTTGCGATGTAGATATTCATTAATTCAAGTTTTAAATGGTTTCAATATCTTATGATTTTGGAGACTTTGAAGCTTCGGCTTTTTACGTCACTTGATCAAGTAGTTCGTGTATTCATAAAAGTTATCTTTGTCGGTGGAAATTACTATCCACGTACAGTACATATTTTTAGAGGCTTTGAAGAAGCTTAACATATGGAAGTGTTAACAGCTTTAAAATCCAAGAATGTTCAACTAAAAGGGTGCCACTTACCAAACCAAGTTTCACAAGACTTTGGGTTTAAAAGATGTATATTAAAATATTTTGCGATAAAATCATGCTAGCTATGCAAAATTGATTGTTTGAAACAACAACGCAAAATGACAAGAAACTGAAGCATTGTTCTTGAAGTTTTGGTCAAAAATTGTAAGCCAAATTAAACTAACATATGGATAAATTATTATAACATCTTCGTGATATGATCATTCTCCAATCTCTTTTTTCTTAAAATATACATGTCTCGATCGGAATATTTTATAATGCAAAATTACCATCTCTATGTCTAGTTGGAGAAAGAGGAAAAAGGAATGTCTTTATCTCTAATTTTGGTGTTCAAAACAGTTAAAAGAAGGATACATATAGTTATGTCTTCAAAAAAGTACTTTAATCTCATTTAATTTTTTTATATGAGTTTTCATTTTTATTTTTCATTATTTAGCGTTCTGATTTTGTACATCTATAGTATCCTATTTTAAAATTTATAATCTTGGTATTTGAATTGAATAATCCATATTGTCCAAAATTCTTACAAAACTTTATACTATTGCCCATGTGGAATCACATTACAAAAATTATACAAGCATGTGCGAGTATGATAGAACGAGAAAAGCTGTTTGAACTCAACAAATCTACTTGATTCTAAATGATTTTTCTTTCTTTTTTTGTCAATTGTACATATTTAATTGAATTCTGGGACAACTACCAGAGAAAGGAAAGAAACAATAACGAGGCATGTCTATAACATATAGAACAACACACAGACACAATAACTGGGAAAAAATAACCTTTAGGCTATGTTTGGTATGAAAGAAAGTGGGAGGAAAAAAAGTTTATTGGTTAAAGTGTAAAACTGATGATGTGTCACATTATTATTGGTCTGTCACACTTATCCATGCACACTTTTTACATTTTTCAAGAGATTTTCCCTTCCCTCTACTTTTCTTCCCTCCTCCCAAACATAGCGTTAATGTAAAGCAACTAACAACGAATAATCCTTTTGAAGAAAAAAATTAATCTGTCTTATTTTTTTTTTGATAAATAAAATAATCAAAAAAAAAATCTCTCTAGTTTTAAGCATAACTTCTTCTTTTTTTTTTTGGGTAATCTTTTAAGCCTAACTTCTTTTTTTTTTGATAAGCAACGAAATCTATTAAAAAACTGGAGTACAAGGGTACTCCGAACCCATATTTACAAGTGTTCTAGGAAGGAGATGCCTCATTAAAACCTCTCAAGACCAAAACCCAGTGGGAAAAAGACCAAGAGAGGAAAAAGAGTACACCAACCAGCCCCACCAAGAGACTATGACAACCACCAGACATTCAAAAGCACACAGCTGTGTTTTACAACATTCACTATTTATCCCCACATAGCATCAGCCCTATGGTCACCCAACCACCAGAATGCAAATATTTTTTGTGAAATATGTAACACAAGTAATCCTGCAAAGCCATAACATCCAGCGACTAGTCCAACTCCACCCAATGATTTTCCAGCACCAATTGCCACCACCTGCACAACAAATCAAACCACCAATTCACTCCCACACATTCCAGAAACCAGCACCTGCATGTCTTCCTCATGTAGCGCAACATACAGATTTTCTAGCGCCTATTTCCACCACCCCTCATATCAGCAACCTATGGAGCAACAACACCAGCACATACCATCAGTTCACAGTGAAAATCACTCGACCATCCCACCATCGACAATTCCATAACAGTTACTCAAGCCAATAACATTGTAGCAACGACACACACGTAACCAAGTGCAGCTATAGCAGTATAATAATATGCAGTAATAAAAATTAAAAATTGGGACACTCCTAATCCTAGAAATCAAAGAGGTCTAATGCATTGTACTGGATTCATACACCAATCAGAGAAATTAACGACCCTACCACGGCCTTCTCTGTAAATAAACCACCCCCAAGAACTCTGTTTAATTTGAGTCAACAGATTACTAAAGGCTGGGACCTCCTCTCTGAAAATAATAGCGTTTTGTAGGTTCCAAATATTCCAAACAACAGCCATCCAAATCAGATATCTCGCTTTTCCGGTTTTCCTACCCTTGACATAATTACCAAACTGAGAAAAGTGCTCCAGACAGTTCCCCGACAATTCACCATTAACTCCCATCCAATTCAGAACTGCACGCCAAATATCTCGGGAAAATTTACAAGAGAAGAACAAGTGTTCTCTGTCCTCATTTTGTCTAGAACAGAAGACACAAATTCCACCTTGAATGCCAACGTTAATGCCTCTTCTTTGAAGTTGATCACAGGTGGGTAGTCTATCAAGGAACAATCTCCACACACACAACAATATTTTAGAGGGTACCGAAGTTTTCGATACCTTACGTAGGAGACAATCCAATGCGGCGTTCTGTTCACTGTTGAGGGATGCTTGTAGCAGATGTTGATAAGCTGAACTAACTGTAAATAGACCTCCATCTTCTAATTTCCAAGCCCACTCATCCGCTATATCTTTCTTTGGGGATACACTACTCAAGATGTCATTTAACTCTTGGACTTGGGTTTCTTCCCAGCTGAAAATCCTCCTTCTCCAAGCAACATGCCACAGCCATCTCTCTCCCAACCAGCTACCCGAATGAATTACCTTTGCCTCCTTATTTACAGCAGCCGAAAATAGTCTAGGAAACAACTCCATCAACTTTTCGTTGTTTGACCAGTCGTCCAACCAAAATCCAAACTCCGCTCCATTGCCCAGTTTTGGTGTCACCGAATCATGAAACCAAACTGCATCTAACTGCACTATATCCCGCCACCATATTGATGTTTTCGGCCCGACAACTGTATTTTCGAAACCCATACCAGCAATATTACCATACCTATGTGACAAAAGCTCATACCACAATGCCTCTTTGTCAGTTAAGAACCTCCATTTCCACTTGGCAAGCAAGCTTCTATTGAATAACTCCAAGTTTTTGATCCCCAATCCTCCCTGATGTTTTGGAAGACACATTTTCTCCCAGCTCACCCAACTAATCTTTTTGCTGTTTTCGCTACCGCCCCATAGGATGTTCCTTTGTAGTGCTACTAGAACTTTAATGACTTTCTTTGGCACTTTGTAAAAGGAGAAGAAATATAGAGGTAAACTTGATAGCACTGAATTAATCAAAGTTAATCTACCTCCATAGGATAGGTGGTGGCTCTTCCATGTGGACAACCTTCGCTTGAATGAAGCAATCACCGGCCTCCATGTTGCCTCCTTCCTCGGGTCCGCGCCAATTGGGATGCCCAAGAACTTAAACTGATTACTGCCAATTGCACAGCCAAGGAAGGTGGAAGCACCCATCATGAAGCTGTCCTCAACATTTACCCCGATCAAATTGCTCTTGGAAAAATTAATACTAAGCCCAGAGACCAGCTCAAACCCTCTCAATAAGGTCTTCATGCACCAGACGTTATCCCATGAGGCTTCCCCGAAAAGAATAGTATCATCTGCATATTGAAGGATAGGATGCGAAATTTAAGTGTTCACCTTGTACTCTTTGAACCAACCGATCTCAACAGCCTGTTTGACAAGACCAGTAAGCCCCTCCGCTGCTATAAGAAAAAGAAACGGTGCCAAGGGGTCACCTTGTTTCAGTCCCTTATGAGAGATAAATTCAGCCGTCAGACTTCCATTAACCAAAACCGAAACCGAGTTGGAGGATACACATGCCATCACCCATTTTCTCCACTGTTGGTTAAAACCCAGCCTTACCATCATATAATCCAGGTAGCTCCATGATACTGAATCATAGGCCTTTCTGAAGTCGACTTTCATCATTAGGCCCTTTTGCTTTTTCCGCTTTATCAGGTCTAGCATTTCATTTATCGTCACCACCCCGTCCAAAATTTGTCTCCTAGGTAGGAAGGCTGTTAGGCACTTAGAAATGACCTTACCCAACACCGTCTTCAATCTAGCTGCTAGTAGCTTGGACAAGATATTATAAATGCACCCAACAAGAGAAATAGTCCTGAAATCATTTAAGCCTTGTGGGTTGTCATTTTTAGGGATTAAGGCTATGAACGATGCCACCATAGCTTTAGGGAGATGTGCAGTGTGGTAAAATTCCTGCAAAAATGAACAAATGTTAGCTTTAATAGTCTCCCAGCAGGCTTTGATGAAATTAAGATTGAATCCGTCTGGCCCGGGGCTCTTATTTCCGTCACAGCTCCACACCGCCTCTTTTACTTCTAACTCCGAAAATGGTGTTGTAAGGAAATCATTGTCCTCATGAGTAATTTAAGCCAAACTTCTTATCTTTATATATAGCTCTATAAGCATTCCTTCTTCATCTGTACCAGAGTTACCCCTTTTATTATGAGGGGAAAAAAAACCATGGATGATATATTCAAATTTAAAATTTGTATAACACATCAGCATATATTGCAAAATATATCGCAATACAAAACTAACACAAAGCTTTCTTCTGCTAGAGATATCAGATATGAGATTATTCTTGAATTTCCCATAAAAAAGCTTTAATTAAGTTTTACGATACGATCTTGATGTGATACTAGAATTTCTGGTGCCAACTGAATTACGATTCTTTTTTTATAATAAACAACTGAATTAAGATTTAATCCTTAATATTATAATTGTTCAAAATAAATTATGATTCAGATAGAAAAATTTCATATTAATTGGCGTCACCAAATTTTCCGTCCCCTCCCTTACTCAAATTACACGCACGTTCCATTCGGTTACACACACACACACACACACACACACACACACACATATATATATATATATATATATATATATATATATATATATATATATATATATATATATATCATGGTGCATCACCTCATTGTTCTGTGAATATAATAGACAAAATTGAAATTGAAGTGCCAGGTTTTAACCATGGTTAAATTCTTTGCAAGTCATCGTCATCATATGGGGAAAAAATTTCTTTGTCAGTTCACGAGTCGCTATAACCGTTACTGTTGCTTTGTTATTATTCTTACCATTTCATAATTATTACCGTCATTGTGTTACGCCGGTGTTGTGATTATTGTGGAGGTAAACATAATGATAACATCTTACTCTAAATGATTACTTATACATATTTCAACTTCTAAACCACGTAAGCAATGCAGAGGTAAATTTCAAACAGAAAGGATACCAAATTTACTTAAAATGCTTTTGTTATATATTAACGGAACATCATCTCTGTCAAAAAATTAAACTGAACATCATCTCTGCCGAAACTCTTATCATCAAATATATAACAATAATAACTATAAGATATATTGAATGGCTTAAGATATTAATATTCAAGTTGATAATATAATATATACGTATCTATCACTCGCGACGATGATACCTGGGCTTGGAGTAGGCATCTTAATGGTCTATTCACGGTGAATTCTGCTTATTCAGTTTTGTCGACTGGGTCCTTGCGTGTGGCTCGCTTATCAGATTTAGAGGTTTCTGTATTGGGGAAGATCTGGAAGAGCTTTGCGTATACCAAGGTAATTGCATTCTATTGGCGACTACTCTTGGATAGACTACCTACTCACATGAACCTTTTCTGCAGGAAGGTCATTATGGATGCTGCGGGGATCCTTTGGAGACTACTTGCGTTCTTTGTGGGGACAACCAAGAATCCAACCTACATCTATTTCTGACCTGTCCCGTCCCATCTAGAGTGTGGTATGACATTTTCAGACGGTGGGGTGCAACCTGGTACTACCTCGGGACTTTTGTCAACTATACCAGATTTGGCAGGCAGTTTTGTGAAATATCTGGAAGGCACGTAACAACGCCATATTCTCAAACCGGTTGCCAGTTAGGGTTGAGCTTCTGGAGCGGATTCAGGTGGTCTCTTGGCGCTGGTTCCTAGCTAGAGGTAAATCTAGTATGTGCCTATACTATGAGTGGTATACAGATCCTATCGGGTGTTTGGGTAGGTAGGTAGGTGGCTGTGCTTTGGTCTTACTGTACTGGGGTGTGCTAGGTGTGGGGTGATTGTCCCCCCATTTATCGGTGTTCTTTGTGTGGCTCTTTTGTTACTAGTATTAGGTTGAAATACCTCTTGTATTCCCTTTGCTAATATATATTATTAATTTGCCATTAAAAAAACAAATCTTCAGATTATATATTTTCCATTGTGTAAATCACTATCTTGTTGGTAAATTAACCATACAAACTCAGTAGTTTCTTGCCTATTTTTTTTATAATGAAAATAATTACTTCTTATAAATCATCCAAAGTCCATTTTACAAACCTATCCTTAATAACATGTGCCCAATTTTTTTAAAAAAAAAAAAACTTAAGAGTAGATTGTATATGAGTCGAGGCCCTCTCATGCTCAACTAGACAAATCACTAGATTGATGAATTTTTATTTTCGTCCAACTATTTATATGCCAACAATTCTTCGGTGAGCCGTGTTAGACCGACAACCATAATTCTAACACCATAACACAACACCGTATGTCCATAGACACAAAGCCAATTTCGTAATGCGTGCTGGAGAGAGAGCAATAACTTTAAAAAAAACACAAATCGTATTAAAATATTGTGTCGGACAACTTTCTTTTGTCCACTTGTCATTTTTGTTGTTAGGTACATATTCGTGTCAAAAGAAAATGGATATTTATCTGCTAGTCTCATTAATTTCACACACTACTTTCAAGTTTTTTTTTTTACGCAAACACTACTTTCAAGTTGGATGCTGTAATATTCTTTTTTTAATTATTATTTAAATAATCATCCTCGTAGTAAAACAATTCTATTGAAAGAACAATATACTAAAAAATACTATTATTTTCTCCCAGTCATCACTCCCCCTCCTCCAACCCAAGACTGAAACACACGGTAAATTCGTTGACCGCTGCTTGACTGTGACATGATTACTACCATATCCCACTCCTTCTCGAATCTCTTTTCTTTTTAGCTAAAATCTTTGGTCATGTTAAAAAAAAAAAAGCTAAAATCTTTGGTATATTAAAATTCAGAAAAGATAAATAAACTCTCACATTTGGGACACGGTGTCCCCCTTGTTTCTGATGTATCGCTGAAAACTAAGAGAGAGAAAAAACAGGAAAAACAAGCGAGAGAAAGAGAGATGAAAATACGGTGTTAGTCTACGGTGGTTAAAAAGTGAAGTTCAAATATCACATCTTATAAAAATTACATGCGGTACTTAATACAAGAAAAAATGGAGTACTAGTACACAACTGACTGATTTCTACCGCCCCGACACCATTTCGCTTGCTCTACCCTCCCACTGCTTTGCGCCCCGCACTGGCACCCGCTTTCAACATCCGTTTCACTTAACCCCCCTTTTTGTTTTTTGAAATCAACTTTGACCACCCTCCTCCGATCGATTCATGCCTCGATCGACACCACACTTGACTGTCCCACTTAGACCGACTGAGACAAACCCTTTTAACGCCCAGCTCGATGTAGCCTTCATTATCAATCGATAGTGCATTGATACACAAAGGCACATTTTTTATATCGTAAAAGGCACCTAAAATTATGTTAGACCGTTGTGGGTATGAATTGAGTGGAACAAATTCATTTAGGAAATTAAAAATATTTAACAAACTTCTCTATTCACAATAACTCAAAACTTGAGTAAAAAAAAAAAAACCAAAACTTTAATTAAGGAGAACTGATTTTACATCACTTAAACCAATAACTTGGTTCTCAAAAAATCATTTACACATTGATATATATATATATTCTCTTACAGCAAAAAGAAGTAATTTTAATTCCAAAAAATTACATTAGATCACCATCAAATTAAAATTTAACTTAATTTAACCAAAAAAATAAAACGTCTCCCTGTAATAAAAAATGTTTTCATAATGAATAACCCTTTTTTTTTCCCTTCTAAAACAGGATATTGTATACGACTTTTTCAAAATACATCGGCATCATTGCTATTGCCTATTTGCTTCTAGTGTACGTCGGATGAAGTCACCCACTCTGACCCAACATGCTTCCCCTTTGGTCTCTATATATAGCCACACGCACCCCCTTTGTTACAAAGCAAAAGATAAACAAACATCTATTGAATACTACAAAACTCTGTTCTGTTTTCCTCTGTTTCTCACACAACACAATGGAACACAAAGGGATAACCACAACTCCTCCCCCACCAATCCCAATCCATGTTCCCACTATGTTCTCAAACTCACCTCCATCTTCTTCTTCTTCACCTCCTTCACATTCTCCCACACCTTTCCCTTCACCGGTGGTTTCTCAGTGTTCTCCCTCTGCTCCTCCTCAACCACCATCTCCTCCACCACCTGTGGTGGTTAGCCCTTGTGCTGCTTGCAAGATCCTCCGCCGCCGGTGTGTGGAGAAGTGTGTCTTGGCTCCCTATTTCCCTCCTACTGATCCACTCAAGTTCACCATTGCTCATAGAGTCTTTGGAGCCAGCAACATCATCAAGTTCTTGCAGGTACCAATAATTGATAATAACTATTGTTGTTGTTGTTGTTGTTGTATGTTTTGTGTATGACTAGTTCACACTTCATGGCAAGGGAGGGAAAGGCATTTTCTTGAAAGACAACAAAAGATTAGTTGAATTGTCTAAGATAATTTTTAGAGAAACAAAATCATGGGTTTTGGTCAAAAGTTTAAGGAAAAGCTAGCAAGGGGCATACCTAATTGATGGGTATGATGGGTTGTTGTTTTCTAACTTCCTAACACATCAAAGCTATTCATAATTCTCTCTTCTTTATATTCCAGCAACAACCACTACTTTTTTATCTTTTAACGAAAAAGAGAAAGAATGGCAAAGTCAAATAACATCTTGCATATTGCTTCTTTATCATTTCTTTCTCTCTTTGGTGCTCCCCATAGTGTAACCACTATATAGGATCACACATCACAAGTCAAAATTAGGAAACTAGATATCATGCATTTATGAAGTTAACAATTTCGACTATTAATTTTGATCCGACGGCTTATATAATGAGAATTATAGTTGTCTCAGCTAAGTAGCTCAAATGGTGTGCTAAGGGACACCAGGGACACCAAGGAATTAAAGGAGTAAAGGGGTCTAGGGTTCTATCTCTGTCTACTCTACTAACATAACAATTAACAACTAACATTTATCATTAAAAAAAACATGAGAATTATAGTTGCCGAGCTTGTAATGAGGATAATTTAATCTTGATCCGACGGCTCTCAACATGGCAGGCTGCATGATTGCAAGATTCCCGGACTTTGGGGAATAGTGTCCATTAAATTGGTGCCCACATTATGGAATCTAGAAATTTTAATGTATAATAATTCTGGTCAATGGGGCATGAAAAACTGACTCTGAATAGCAAAGATTTTCCTAATCACTCCAATTCAAATTAAGAGCTCAGTTTGTAGTTAACAATAATAAAATTGCATTAATTTTCAGGAACTACCAGAATCTCAGAGAGCAGATGCTGTGAGCAGCATGGTTTATGAAGCAAATGCGAGGATAAGGGACCCAGTTTATGGCTGTGCAGGTGCAATATGCCAACTCCAAAAGCAAGTTAGTGAGCTACAAGCACAGCTGGCCAAAGCACAAGCTGAGCTAGTCAATATGCATTGCCAACAAGCCAATTTAGTGGCACTAATTTGCATGGAAATGAGTCAGTCACAACAAGACCAGCACATGATTCAGCCCCAACCTCACGTTGATATGAGCTCCTTCTTAGAGGACAACAGTTTTGGCTCTGCTTGGGAGCCTCTTTGGACATGATCAAATTAATATGAATTATTATGTATCTTAGAATATTTATCTAATTTATTAGAGCATATTTAGTATCATTTTCAACCCTCCAAGTGGGGGAAGAGATAATGAAATGAAAATCATACTGAGGGAATTTCAATAAAGTCATTAATTAGTTATATGGTAGATATGAGTCATGGTGTTTGCTACTTCATTAGTCATTTCATGAGCCAAACTTTTGACAATGGAAAAATAAAAAAGGGAAAAGAAGAAGAAAAAAATAATTGATGGCGGTCTTCTCTAATATGATGATTCTAGAGAGAAAAAGGGTAATAGAAGAAGAAAATGAGTACAAGAGGAGATAGCTGTTCTAGACTTCTAGTTTGAGTCAGCATAGTCTTGAAACAGATCTGCAACTGTTTGGGGCCACCTAATTTTTTCTATTTCCTTTTCTTAATTGAGGAAAAAAAAAGTTTTTAAGCCTTTCCTGTCAAACCGTGGACAATGCGAAAGTTCCTTCATTGTCTAATAACATCCAAAACTACAAATTTAGCTTTCTGCCTGCAATAACATAGCATGGCTAAGCTCCTTCACATGCTTGAAGCTAGCCATTTTAAGAGAAACTTACATGCTTCTCATAAAGTTTTTATTAACTATGTTCATTTTTTGTTCTCCTTTTAATATTACATTATAAAACTTGTCTTTGAAACTTGCATCAAATACCCAAAAAATAATGTATAAAAAAATACAAAATAAAATTTTGCCTATCACATGGACGAAAATATAAAAACAATCAAGATTAATTTTTTTTTAAGAAATAGATTTAGACAAATAGAAGACAATCAAGGCACAACAATGAGACTTATTGGGTTCTGTGGCATTTAGGACAAAGGGTGTAGTGAATTATAGCATTGTTTGAATCTCTACTATTATAATTTTGGTTTAAATATGTTTTTAGTCCCTCAAATTAGTGAAAAGTTTGGTTTTAGTCCCTCAAAAAAATTTCGTCTGCTTTTGGTCTCTTTAGTTTGAAAATGTGTCACATTTAATCCCTAAAAATTTGGTTTTAGTCCCTCAAAAATTTTTCGTCTGCTTTTGATCCCCTTAGTTTAGAAATGTGTCACATTTAGTCCATGCAACTGTTTTTGTCTTCTTTTTAGTCTCTGCTTTTAGTTTGGTTTTAGTACCTCATTTCTCTCTCTCTCTCTCTCCCTGTCTCTCTTCAACCTCTCTAACACCAGATTCGATGTTATTATTCCCAGCAACATCAGTCGAAAAGAAGACGAAAACAGATGCATGGACTACATGTGACACATTTCCAAACTAAGGGGACCAAAAGCAGACGAAATTTTTTTGAGGGACTAAAACCAAACTTTTTCCTAATTTGAGGGACTAAAAACATATTTAAGCCTATGAGTTTTCAACTAATTAATGGCTATGACTACTTCTTTTTCTAAAATGAAACTATCACTTGAAATGGGTCAATTTTATTTTATATAAGAGTCTTTTTCTTTGAAACACATATTTTTTAATGTATATATTACACATCTCATTTCTTTATATTTAGAATTTAAATTTCAAATCCCTTAATAGCACTAATAAGTACAGTAGTGGAACACGCACATGAATCCAATTTAAAACTCACAATATATGTACTTCCCATCCTTTTCCCCACTATCTCTACCCTCCCACAAATAGGGATAATAAAATGAATTAGATCCTAGTTTAATGTATATATATATTTTTAATAAGTATGTATATAATTTTTTATAATATGTATAAAAAATGAAATGTTCTTATAATATTTAAGTCTTTTAAATAATATATAGTTTTTTATGGAAAAAAACTTAGATATAGTGCTACAAGTGTTTGTGGTAATTAATGTTCTCCTGTAAAAACAAAACACGTGGAGTATTGTTCCACATCAAATTCTAAGAGCCAACGTCATGACTATTTCGTTAGTTCAAGGTGAAAAAAATGGAGGAGTTGAGATAGTGGCACAATCATCGTACACAAAATATCTGCAACGATCGTGAATCTCTGGTTCCTTTATAGATATAGTGATACCACCGTCACCTCTTCTTTCATCTCCATTACAAAACCTTAGCCTGAGTGTTATCATTACAACGGTCCTCATAGTCACCCCCGTTGGGTCCCTCGCGCTTTGTTTCCTCCTCCTCCTCCACCTCGACAGTTGTTATTCATCTGTCTATCCCTCCTCTCGTGATCCGTGTTGATCGACTTGCGAGAGATACCTCCCTCGGTCATTTCGCTCCTCCTGGTTTGCTTTCTCTACTATCATAGTTATCTACACTCCTTCTCAAAATGGGACCACCATGCCTTGAACCGCGATGCCTGCAAACCCACATTCGCAGTTCGTAGTATGAGACGATGAGGGAGCAAAGGCATCGAGAAAGGTAGTCAAGCGGTTTATGATGAAGGGCTTTGATGACTAAAGCAAAATTAGGGGAAATGGGGTTGGAGTTACGAATTAGGGTTCAAAAGGTGAAATTGGGGTTGCATTTGGGAATTGAAGACAGGGGTAAGGAATGATCGCAAGGAGATTAGGAGACACTTGGTTTGTGGCATGACCACAGTGGTCGCGATATACATTTGCGGGTAGGTACAATTGGTTTGTGGAGATCGTGTTGTGTCTTCGATGGGGTATGGCGGGTTCTGTTAATGGGTTATGGAGGAGTGTGGAGCTTGCTGCAAAGGTCCGATGGAGGTTTGAGTTACCAAGAGTGGTCTAGGTTAGCAAAAGCTCGCAGTTGTGGTTTTGAGTTCTGGCAAGGCAACAGGTCATGGTGGGGTCACAATGACAATTGGTCATGGAGAGAGAGGGCTAGGAGCTCTCAAGTCGTCAAAGGTTTTTTCTCTCTCAAAATAACAGAGCTATTGACAGTGTTAAATCTCTCGACTTACTTGAAAAAAAATAATCCAAGTGTTTTATTTTACCTGGAGAAACAATACCAACAACACTTGGAGCACTACACCTAAGTTTTATCCTTATCCTTATATAAGTTAAAATTAACATGTGCATCTTAATTTTTTATAAGCTTAATTATTTAATATTTTGAAACACCTATAAATTTGTTAAAACTAATTCATATATTAAAACTAAATATTAGTTAATAAAAAACTATATATTTATCTCAATTGAAAAAGATAATTTTATATTGGGTGTGTATTGTTGAGCCGTTCAATCTACAAAGAATGACAAAGAAGATTGTACAACTTATTGAGTGAAAAAAAAAAGATTGTACAACTTATTTTTCAGGCGATTATTGTAACTTTAAAGCACTGACCTAGCTTACCTTGATGCATCCAACATTAAGCAATAATATTTTTTTATTTTAGACAGATTAAGTGCATGTTTGGTTAAGATTTTGGGGTTAAAATCTAATTTATAAAACCCAGTTTGAAAGAATCTCTCTCACAACTCCTTTTGCAAACTAGATTTTGAAACATTGGAAAGCGCAATTTGACAGAATCTAAGTGGAAAAAATCTCAACCAAACATGCCTTTAACCATCATAAAATGGACTAGATTGACCTTCCCAACAATATTTTTTGGAACAAACCTTCCTGACAACATTTATTTCTACCCTTTTTGGTGTTCTCTCTTTTTTTTTTTTTTATTTTGGTCCAAACCCCTTTTTGGTGTTCGAGAGAGGTAAGTCAGAACTGAGCCAACTGACTTTGCCATAAGATAATGATGAGTTTTCCTAAAGTCCTGGGGTCGGGTCTTCATTTGAATAAAAAAAATTCAATTTAATCTAATTAAGAGTTTAATTAGGACTAATGCACTAATTTTATAAAAAAAAAATTATTCAATCATCCAATTAAATTTCACCATAATTAGGGGGAATTGGTCACTAACCCGATAGGGACCTATGACCTAGCTTACATTAGACTCATATCAGACCAAACTTATTGACTAAATAAACCAGACCAAGGCTTTCTTAAAAACATAGTAACTAAAAATGCTAGACTTTAGGTAATTCAAAAAGTTTATCAGCCCTTAAAGATCGACATACTTAAGTAATATAAATAATAGCTTTTTATTGATATTATTATTATATTAGATTTTATACGTTGTCTTAAAATCATATGGTTAATTGGTCCCCAATGTGTAGCTCAAGTGGTTGAACTGGGACATTTGAAAGAGCTGGAGGAAGGAGGTCCAGGGTTCAAATCCTGGCTAGTAACATAACTTAAAACTTCACATAGAACTATGGGCTGCTTCTCAATCATGGGTGACATGGAGGGAGTGGTGAGCGGCGCAGGTGAGGAAGTGCCACCCCCTAAACCGCCGGACGGCGGTGGTGGGGCTGGGAAGAGTAAACTAACGTTCCGAGATAAGCTTCTTGGAGAGCAGGGGGTACCTATCAGAAGAGAAAAGATTGATTTAGTAGCAGAGAAGTTGTTTACGATTGAATGGGATAATGGGGACCGATTGAAGCCACGTTGCTATATTGATCAAGGGCTGTTGGAGGAGTTGCGGAAGCCATGGAAAGATGCAGTCATTGTGACACTACTAGGGAAGCAGATTGGCTATTTCGCTATGAGGGAGAGGCTGAAGTCTGCATGGAGACTTGCGGGAGGGATGGATATGGTGGATATAGGCCATGGGTTCTTCATGGCTAAGTTTGATATGGCAGCTTATCGAGAGAAGGTTAAAGGAGGCGGTCCATGGATGATCTTTGATCATTATGTGGCGGTTCGACCATGGGAGGCTGACTTTGTGGCTTCGGAGGTAACCATCAACAAGACAATGGTCTGGATACGCTTTCCATGTTTGGGTATGGAGTATTATGATGAGAATGTGTTGACAGCTTTGGCAACAGCTGTTGGGAATCCGGTACGGGTTGATATCAGAACAATCGATGCCTCTCGTGGAAAATTTGCGAGAGTGTGCGTTGAGATTAATCTTGAGCAACCGGTGGTGGGCAAAGTCTGGTTTCGCAATAAATGGTATCACATTGAATATGATGGCCTTCACTTGCTGTGTAACAAATGTGGATTGTTTGGACACCTTGGTAGAAATTGCATGAAGATGAAGACACCCACGGTGCAACCAGTCGAGCTGGGTAGTGGTGAACTAAGGGCTGTGGCTGCAGTCCAACAACCTGGTGAATTGGTGGCGGCGGGTCAGGTGGCGACTGGTCAGGGAGGAGAGCCTTCACACGCAAACCCTAAACCTGGGCAAGATAATCCCGAAGATAACGGTTGGGGCGAATTACATGGGGATTGGAATGCAGTTAAGAAAAAATAATAGGCAAGGAAAGGGTAGGACAAAATCTGTTGCGGATAATCAGGCAAAGTTGGTGGCTATCGGTTTGAATATCAAAACAAATATCGGCCAAATCCTTTTGCCGTGTTGCAAGATAAAGGGAAGGGTATTGCGCAAGATTTGCTACATGATAATATGGAAGGGGTTAATTTCCATCCAGGCATTAATGACACTTGGAGAGAGAAGGTTTGGGAGAGGAAAAAACGTCCGAGGAAAGAAACGGATAAACCGATTATAATTGAGAGAATGAAGGGGCCCATGGTGCTAAGCAACACACGTGAGATAGCTGGGGGAAGTAATAGCGCACCGCGTGATCATAGGAGAGGCATCACTAAGGCATCAGAAGGCACGACAGAGGGAAGAATTTGCATGAAATAACTCCTATATTGACCAAGTCTTTGGACATGGAACAAATTCACGCCAACTTACGTAAATATGGCGTTGATATTACCATGCAAATGGGTGAGCATGAGGACCCGAAACCACCTGATCCTGGGAGGGGTGGTGATCTGGGGAAGGATGACGGTTTAAACTCTAACATGGAGGAGGAGAGTGAGGAGGATGTTGAGGAAGAGATCATGGTGGATGAAACACCGGAATTGCTTCAAGGTTGATCCATTGTTCAGGTTCCTTTTCCTTTATAAATTTGTTTTAATGGATAGTTTCCAAAATATGTCAATTCTTGCTTGGAATGTGTGTGGTTTCGCGAGTAAGAAGAGCAATCAGCATATGCAAGAGCTCGCTCGAAGGTTCAAGCCGGACTTAGTGCTTTTGTTTGAAACTCATGTCCCTTTCAATAGCTAAGCTCGTTTTTGGGATAGAATGGGTTATGCTTGTGTTGCCGTTGAGGAGTGTCGTGGTTTTGCGGGTGGTATTTGGGCCCTGGCTAATAAGAGTAGCTCTTTAGTGTACACGGTGGTGGACTCTATGCCACAGTGTATTACTCTCCTCGATGCCAGCTTTGGGACTATCTAAAAAATCTTCGCAGTAATGTTCTAATGCCTTGGGCAATGATTGGTGATTTTAATGAGATTTTGCTCCCGTCAGAGCAGCGTGGGGGTGTTTATCTTATTTCCAAGGCCGAGAAGTTCTCTCAAATGCTAGATATGTGTGATATGATTGATTTGGAATTCTTTGGGTCTCAATTTACCTGGCAGGGGAAGAGGCGTAACCGATTGGTTTCTAAGAGATTGGATAGGGGGTGTGTGACTACAGTTGGCGGTTGAATTTTCCTGAAGCTACAGTTGAGCACCTGGTTAAGCGGCATTCAGATCATAACCCCTTGTTGTTGAGGTGTTGTCACGTGGATCATACTCATCATGAGCGCCCTTTCCGGTTTCAGGCCGAATGGTGCACTCATAAAGATTATCCTGCAGTGGTTATGGAGGCTTGGCAGAATTCTAGTGATGTCATCACTGCTCTTCACCAGGTATCTACTGACTCCCTGACTTTTAATAAAGATGTGTTTGGGAATATTTTTGTTAGAAAGAGGAGGTTGGAATCTCGTATTAGGGGAATTCAACGTTCCTTGGAAACTTGATTGACTCTGCCATTTGTCACGCAAAAACAATTTGCTTAGTGAGTATGGGGAGATTCTTTTCCAGGAGGAGACCATGTGGTACCAGAAGTCTCGTGAGAAGTGGATTAAGTTGGGTAGTCGTAACACCGCCTTCTTCCATGCCTAAACAGTGATTAGGCGGAAGCGCAACAAAATTCATGGGCTTAATTTACCATCTGGGGTTTGGTGTACCGAGCTGGAAGTGCTCAAATCAGAAGCAGTGAGGTTCTTTAGAGAGCTTTTTTGTACCATAACAGTGCGTAACACAGACACCCATGGGATGATCCATAATTCTTTGGGTATAGATGCTTGTGGTGATTTGGTTAAGCCGGTTTTGAAAGAGGAAGTTTATAGAGCCCTTATAAGCATGAAGTCTTATAAAGCCCCAGGTCCGGATGGGTTCCTACCTATCTTCTTTAAAATGTTTTGGAATGAGGTGGGGGATGACGTGTGGCATTTTGTGAAAAGTGCTTTTGCTACTGGTAGTTTTGATACTCGAGCTACGGAGACCCTAGTAGTCTTAATTCCTAAAGGGGACCATCCTATGTCCTTTAGGGAATTTAGACCTATTACCTTATGTAATGTGATTTATAAGCTAATCTCTAAGGTTTTGGTGGGCAGGTTGCGACCTTATCTTGATAGTATTATTAGCCCTTTGTAAAGTAGCTTTATTCCAGGTCGGAGTACAAAGGATAATGTGATTGTCTTGCAGGAGATAATTCACCATTTGGCCAAAAAGAAGAGTAAAAAGGGAGACCTCGTGTTCAAGCTGGACTTAGAGAAAGCTTATGACAGGGTGAATTGGGACTTCTTGAGGGAGACCTTGGAGATGTTCGGTTTTCCTCAAGTTATTATATCTCTTATTATGCATGGTATATCCTCATCCTCAGTTTCCTTGTTGTGGAATGGTAGTAAAACTGAGGGGTTTAATCCTAGGAGAGGCTTGCGCCAAGGTGATCCTTTATCCCTATACTTATTTGTGCTTTGTATGGAGAGGCTGGGGGAAATGATTCAGGAGGCGGTTCGAGGGGGTGAGTGGGTGCCTATCCAAATCTCTAGGGATGGCCCCATGGTTTCTCACATTTTCTTTGCGGATGATGTGTTACTTTTCACTAAGGCTACTGTGGCTCAAGCCCGGGTGGTCAAAAAGGTTCTTGACGACTTTTGTGCTATGTCTGGTCTCAAGATTAGTGTGGAGAAATCCAAATTGTTCGCCTCTGCTGGGGTCCAGAGAACTAGAAGACTGAGATTGACTCAGGTAACGCAAATGCAATTCACCACTACCATTGATAAGTATCTGGGGTTCAAATTCATTCATGGTCGAATCAAGAAGGCTGAGTTTAATGATGTCTTAGACAGGGTCACGTCTAGGCTGGCTTCCTGGAAAGGTAGATTGCTTAATAAGCCTGGTAGGCTAACCCTCACTAATGCTGTGCTTTCTTCCATTCCCGCCTATGGTATGCAAATTCAGTGGTACCCCCAGGGTGTGTGTGATCAGCTGGATAGGTGATGCGTTTGAAATAACATATAGTTTAGTGTTAGTTCTGCATCGTATCTTAGTCATTTTAATCCATGTTATTTATGAATTTGGCTTGATTTGAATAACGCACTTGGTTTTGGTTCAATTGTGCTTAAAGGAAGGTATTTGTCCTAGGAAAAAGGAGAAAAATCACTTGGAATAAGTTCGGGTAATTTGTGCTACAAGTTGATAATGTAATGTTGTCTCAGCCTGACACTTGTTCAATGTTTTAATCATATCTGGAGTTTTAGGTGTCCAAATGAGATGAAACCTGTGCCATTGGAAAGCTAAGATCCATAGCTTCAACTTTCATGAAGACACCTTGAGCTAATTCGGACGTTAAAGAGGTGAAAAATGCAAAACAACATGAAGCACGGCCTAGCCGTGTCAGGAAGCACGGTCTGTTGCGACAACACCTAAACAGTGCGAGAAACAGAATGAAGCACGGCCTAGCCATGCCTCACGTCACGGCCGTGCTACGGCAGCACCCTGGACGCAGAATTTTACGTTTTTACATGTTTTGGACCTGTTTTTTTACTCCTTTTCACCCTAGACTATAAATAGACACTTTAGAGACTTGTCTAGGGTTCGAATTTTGTTATTTGGAGGCACAGTGGAGGATTGGGAATGATCTCTTCATTAATTCTCATGAATTTCTGGCTTGGCTTTTCTTTCTCTATGAGTAACTAAGCTTTTTAGACTAGGGTTAGATGAATCTTGATGAAACTTTTATGTAGTTAATTCTATTATATTAAAGTAAGTTTATTTCATTTCAATTGAGCTTTCAATTCTCCGCGCTTAATGCTTTTCGATACTTGGCCGCTATTGAATCGATTGGGGTTTTTCATGATGATTGGGAAATTGGGTGAAGAACTTGAACTGAGATTGTTAGCCATAGTCATGATGAGTATAGGAATATAACTTTGTGATTATGTGTTCTTATGAATCACTATTCTTAATGCTTAACCTAACTATAAATCACCTAAGGGATTGGGGGTTTTAGTTAGAGTAAAGGGTTTATGAGGCAAGGGATTGTTCTTAAACTAATTTAGTTGATTCGAACTTCTATTTGTATGAAATAACTTGCGTTGGTTGTAGATTAAATGCATGAGAGTGGATACAAGAGGATTCAAACCCCTAGTCGTTTTTATACCATTTAATTACAAATAGTTGTTATTGTTATTTTCAGTTGTTACGAATCTACTTATTTCCAAATACCACTATTCGGTTCTCGTTCAAAATAGTTACGAACTTTGTTTAGTTGAATAATCAATCGCAATCCCTGTGGAGACGATCTTACTTATCACTTTATTACTTGTGCGATTCGGTACACTGCCGAAATCCTCAACAATAAATAGGCTTGCTAGGGACTTTATATGGAGAGGAAATAATGATAGAGGTATGAACATGGTCAATTGGACCACTCGTACTCGGCCTAAGAAGAATGGAGGGTTGGGTGTGCGGATTGCTCGCTTACAAAATGTGGCGCTTCTGGGTAAACTTGCTTGGGATATGATTCACGCTCCCAACAAACTATGGGTCTCTATGCTTCATTCCAAATATGTCAGGAATCACAATCTATTTGGGTCTACTAAGGTGAAAGGGTCAAAAACGTGGGATGCCATTGTTAAAGCGATGGCCTTGCTTGAGGATGGTTTTCAAATCAAGCTTGGGAATGGTGCAACTAATTTCTGGTACGAGCCTTGGCTGACCAAAGCGCGGCTGCATGACTTGGTTTAGGCAGCGGATATTCATGATGTTAATCTTCAGATCAGAGATGTGTGTCAAGATGGTGAGTGGCGGCTGAGTTCGTTGTATACCTCCTTACCAGACAATATTAAGCACCAGATTTCCAGCTTAAATCCGACCTTGGTTGATGGAGTGAATGATAGATGGACGTGGAAGCTGTGTGCATCTGGTATCTACTCAACCAGAAGTGCCTACAGCTGGTTGCAGGAGGAGCAACAGGCCATGCAGCTAGATACAGGGTGGGGTTGATTGTGGAAGCTCAAAATCCCTGCTAACATCCAGTTTTTTGCGTGGCAATTCTGCCATTCTGCGCTCCCTACTAGAGGAGTGTTGGCGGCGAGGCACATTCCCATCAATCCTAGTTGCCCAGTTTGTGGTGCTCCGAATGAATCTATCATTCACTGCTTGTTTGCTTGTAGTTCAGCTATTGAGGTTTGGCAGCGTTGTCTTCCTGCTCAGTTTGTTTTGCTGGTTAATAACCTTGCTTTCTTGGACTGGCTTCGTGATAGGGTTATGTTGCATGGTGTGATTGTTCTTTGTGCTATGTGGAAGATTTGGTGTAGTAGGAACAAGCTCATGTTTGAGGGTACGCAAATGCAGGGGTCACAGGTTGCTTTGCAAGCGCAGTCTTTGTGTCGGGATACCATGAGAGCCTATGGGAATGATAGCACCAACAATCGTATGTTGCCAAGGTTGGTGTCTTGAGTCAAGCCGATCGAGGGTTGTATCTCCTTAAATGTGGATGGGAGTGCCATTACTAATCCATGGATGGCAGGCTTCGGGGGTCTGATGAGAGATCACTCAGGTAATTTCTTGCGCGGGTTTTATGGATCCTTAAGCCACTCAAATATCATTCATGCAGAAATCAAGGCTCTTTTGCACGACCTTGCTCTTTGTTGGGGCATGGGTGTCAATAAGGTGGTTTGTTATTCAGATTCTCTTCATGCTATTGGGCTTATTAGAAATGGTGATCAAGACTTCCACATATTGGGGAATGAGATTGCTATTATTCGAGGCATGCTCAGTCGGAATTGGGATGTTCAGCTTCACCACACGCTGCGGGAGGGCAATCATTGTGCTGATTTTTTGGCGAAGATGGGCTCTCGAGAGAATGTTTCACTGGTTGTTCTGACATCTCCTCCTACGGAGCTGCATAGTTTATTAATGGCGGATGCCATGGGAGTTTCTTTTGTCAGGCCGTAGGCCTTGTTTTTTGTTTTTTGGTTCCCCCTTTTCCTTTGTAACCAAAAAAAAAATCATATGCTTATTGATCTTTATGAGCCTTATTGCAAATTAGATTTAAAAAAAAACTTATTCAATCATCCAATTAAATTTCACCATAATTAGGGGTGAAAATTGGTCATTAACCCTATAGGGACCTATGACCTAGCTTACATTAGACTCATATTAGACCAAACTTATTGACTAAATAAACCAGACTAAGACTTTCTTTAAAACATAGTAACTAAAAATGCTAGACTTTAGGCAATTCAAAAAGCTTTACAGCCCTTTAAGATCGACATATTTGAGTAATATAAATAATATATAGCTTTTTATTGATATTATCACTACAAAGAAAAGGGCAACCGGCGGTGGGTAGACTGCGGCGGTTACACATCAACCACCGTCGGTTGAAAATCTGCAGCGGTTTCTGCGGCAGTTCTTTCAGCCGCCGTTAAATTTTTGAAATTGCAGGCGGTTTTATGATCACTTGCGGCGGTTAAAATAAAGAAAAAACAAAATTCGGCTGTTGCTTGGACAATGCGGCGGTTAAATGGCAACTAACGGCGGTCAAATTAAAAAAAATAGGGACCCGGGTTACATAGAAATAAAAATAAAAATATTGAAAATTTTGGCTCTCAACTCTCACTCTCGTTTCAGTCAAAAAATAAAACTCGTCCTCTCTTAGAAAATAGAAACCCAATTTGTAACCCTACTTGCACTGCCACTCAATTTGTAACTCTCCCTTCCCTGTTGCACCCTGTAACTTGTGATGTCGTCGGACGTAGGAGACATCTCAGTCTCAGGTAATATCTCCCTCTCGACTGTTGTCTCACTGTTCGATTCTCCCTCTCAACTCGATTCTTCTTTTCTCCAAAGGATTTGTGCTGAATGCAATCTATGCTTGTGCGTTTGCGATTTCTGATCTTGCCGTTTGTTTTCTTGAGTTTATGTCATAAAATGAAAATGATTTAGAGTAAATGCACGTTTCCTTTTTTCTTTTTGAAGAAATATAGTTGCAAATTAATTTTATGGAATCAGTATGTAACAGTTGGGTTAGGTTGTGATGTTTGGGCTATGAGGAGAATTTTAATTGTGAAGAGGCTTGGGAGTTTAGCGTTGTGACAGTGTTAAGAAACATTTCACGGTTGTGGTTATGCTCTTATTGCGTTGTGTGCTTGTTTGAAATCTCATTTGATAATCATTTTGAGTTAAATGCTGAACTTAGAATGAAGGTTCCACAGGCATAGCTGTAAGCCTGTGGGATTAACCCTCAGGATTGGGGATGATGGTTAGGTAAAACCCTTTCCCAAGTGGCAATTTGTATCCCTGACATTACAAGTAAAGTTCACTTAGGATCACTGTGGAGTTTAGAGTGCCTTAAAATCAGTTTGGAGGGTCATGGAATTGCTTGAAAGTGTTTCTTGAACATTGGGAATCGATTCCCTAGTTATATGAATCGATTCAAGCATGTTTGGGTCTCTGTGAATCGAAGCACGCCTCTGTGAATCGCATGGGAAGCTTGCAGGAATCGATTCAATTCATTAATTCGTGCAGGGGAGGTTTTTTCAACTAGGTGAATCGATTCACCTATGCCTGTGAATCGATTCACAGTCGGGTTTTATAAACCTGACGCTACAGAATCGTGTTAGAGTGGGTGCAGTCTTTCTAGGGTTGTGTGCAGCCGTTCTTGAGCGTCTTTGTGAGGTTTTAGGGGCTGGGAAACACATTTTAAACACCTTGGGATCTTAGGGAATAATAGAGGGAGTATTGAAGGCTTTCTCTATTGTTGTTCTTGAGAGGTTTTCATAGAGGAAAAGAGAGGGGGATTGGGAACTCTTGGGTTTGTCCTTCTTGGACATTTGGAAGGGGTTCAAAGCAATTGTAATCTCTTGTAAAGACTCTTTGATAGTGAAATGGAGGGCTGCTCTCTCCTGCAGACGTAGGTCATCTTTTTGGGGCCGAACTGCGTAACCAAATAGCGGTGTTATTCTTCCTACTCTCTACTCCTTGTTTGATTGACGTTATTGCACTGTTTTGGTTGCTATTAAATTTAGTATTGGTTGCCTTTGATATTTGTTCCATTTATTCTTGTTAGAAAACTCAACAAGTGGCGCCGTCTGTGGGGAGGAACAAATAATTCAATTGTGCACCATGGGTACTAAATGGGACATCGAGAAGTTTTCCGGTAATAACGACTTCGGTCTATGGAAGGTGAAGATGGAAGCAATCCTTATTCAACAGAAGTGCTTTGAAGCCTTAAAGGGTGAGGCAAGAATGGCGGCCACCCTGTCTCAAACGGAGAAGAAGGAGATGATAGATAAGGCAAGAAGTGTCATTATCTTGTGCCTTTGCGATAAGGCATTAAGGGAAGTTGCAAGAGAGAAGACCGCGGCGGAGATGTGGGCAAAGTTAGAATCATTGTACATGACCAAGTCATTGGCCCACAGGTTATGTCTGAAACAACATCTCTACTCATTCAAGATGGTAGAGACCAAACCTATTGTGGAGCAACTAGCAGAATTCAACAAGATTATTGATGACCTGCAGAACATTGATGTGAAGCTCGATGATGAGGATAAGGCTCTGCTCTTATTGAATTCGCTGCCTAGATCCTTTGAACACTTTAAGGATGCACTCCTCTATGGCAAGGAGTCCACTATTACTTTGGAGGAGGTCCAACAATCCATTAGGACCAAGGAGCTAACCAAGCTCCAAGACTTGAAAGTGGATGATAGTGGTGAAGGCTTAAGTGTGTCAAGGGGAAGAAGTGAGAGTAGAGGAAACAACAGCAAAGGGAAGAATTCTAGGTCGAAATCCAAGTCAAAGGGGAACAATAAGAAGTATAAGTGCTTCAACTGTCACAATATCGGTCACTTTAAGAAGGACTGTCCTGAGAAAGGGGGCAGGGGTGATTCTGTGGAGGTTGCTATTGCTATGGAGGATGGTTATGAGAGTGCGGGGGCTCTAGTGGTGTCGAGTTTGGAATCTGAAAAGAACTGGGTCATGTACTCGGGATGTTCTTATCACATGTGTCCTAGGAAGGAATACTTTAAGACTTTGAAGCTTAAAGAAGGTGGAGTCGTTCGCCTGGGTGACAACCGAGCTTGTAAGGTGCAAGGTATGGGTTCGATTCGTCTCAAGATGTTTGACAACCGTGAATTCCTTTTACAAGATGTGAGGTATGTTCCTGAACTAAAACGAAATCTTTTATCTATAAGCATGTTTGATGGATTAGGCTATAGTACTAGAATTGAGCATGGCATGATTAAGATTTCGAATGGTGCATTAGTAATGGCTAAAGGGTCTAAAATGTGTGGCTTATACATATTAGATGGTTCTACTGTTATAGGGCATGCATCATTAGCCAGTCAAGTTCCGCATGATAAAACTAAACTATGGCATTTAAGGTTAGGGTATGTTAGTGAAAAGGGTTTAGTTGAACTAGCTAAACAAGGTTTGCTAGGTAATGATAAATTGGATAAGCTAGAATTTTGTGATAATTGCATACTAGGCAAACAACATAGGGTTAAGTTTGGAAGTGGCATGCATCATTCTAGCAAGCCCTTTGAGTATATTCACTCGGACCTTTGGGGTCCCTCAAGAGTAACAACTCATGGAGGGGGTTCCTATTGTATCACCATGATTGATGATTTCTCTAGGAGAGTATGGGTTCACATTTTGAAAAATAAAAGTGACACATTTGGAAAATTTAAAGAATGGCATACTCTCATAGGAAATCAAATAGGAACTAAACTGAAAGTTTTAAGGACTGACAATGGCCTGGAGTTTGTTTCAGAGCAGTTAAATCAGTTTTGCAAGAAACAGGGAATTAAGAGACATAGAACCGTGGCAGGAACACCGCAACAAAATGGTCCGGCAGAACGTATGAACAGGACTATCTTGGAGCGGGTCAGATGTATGCTTTTGGGAGCTGGGTCGCTAAAAGTTTACGGGTGAATTGTGAGTACAACAGCTTACTTGATCAACAGATGCCCATCAATGGCATTAGACTTCAAGACACCTATGGAAGTTTGGAGTGGAAAACCGGCAGAATATTTTAAGTTGAAGGTTTTCGGGGCTTTGGCGTTTGCTCATGTCAGACAAGACAAACTTGAAGCCAGGGCTGTGAAATGTGCCTTCATTGGCTATCCGGAAGGTGTGAAGGGGTACAAGCTGTGGAAGATGGAGCCTGGGGGATCACAATTCATAATAAGCAGGAATGTGACCTTTGATGAGACTCGCATGGGGATGAAGTGCAAGGACCTGGAGAATAGTAACTCAGAAACAGAGGTAGAGAAGACTCAGTTTGAGGTGGAGCTTTCCACTAGTGAGACCGGGAATGATGAAGAGGAGAGTAGTCCCCCAACATCAGGTTCTAGAGGAAGGCAACCAACAGTGGATCCTGGCTATCAGTTGGCTAGAGATAGGGAAAGGAGGGAAACTGTGGCACCAAAGAGATATGGCTATGCAGATTTAATTTGTTATGCTCTAAATGCGGCTGAAGATATGCAAGACTTCTGAATCAAGACATTCAGGGAAGCAGTTGAGAGCAAAGAGGGTCAGAAGTGGTTAGAGGCAGTGAATGAGGAAATGAATTCATTGGAGAAGAACCATACCTGGAAACTTGTGAAGCTACCTAAGAAACAAAGGGTGGTTGGATGCAAGTGGATCTTCAAGAAGAAGGAAGGCATTCCGGGAATTGAAGAACCGAGATATAAAGCAAGACTTGTGGCCAAGGGTTTTACACAGGTTGAGGGAATTGATTACAACGAGATTTTCTCACCCGTGGTGAAACATTGTTCCATAAGAGTTCTTATGGCAATCGTGAATCAATACGATCTTGAGTTGGAACAAATGGACGTGAAGACCGCATTCTTACATGGAGACCTAGAAGAGACAATCTACACGCAACAACCAGAAGGTTTTGTAGAGGACAAGTCTAAGGTATGTCTTTTGAAGAAATCCTTGTATGGTTTGAAACAAAGCCCTAGTTTTGACGATTTTCTTCTGAAAACGGGATTTGTGAGAAGTGGCTACGATAGTGGTGTTTACATTTTCAAGAGGGATGAGAAAGTGGTTCTCTACCTACTTCTCTATGTTGATGATATCCTGATGGCAAGCTCTAGCAAAGAGGAGATTAGCATGCTCAAGGAGAAGCTAAATTCAGAATTTGAGATGAAGGATCTTGGGGCCGCTAAGAGGATACTTGGGATGGATATCGTGAGGGACTGGAAGAAGGGTGAATTATTCTTATCTCAGCATGGGTACTTGAAGAAAGTGGTGGAGCTGTTTAGGATGCATGAAGCTAAGCCGGTTAGCACTCCTTTAGGTCATCACACAAAGCTCTTGGTGACACAAGCTCCTGAGTCCGAAGAGGAGAGGAGGAAGATGGATACTACTCCATATGCTAGTGGGGTAGGAAGCATCATGTACGGCATGGTTTGTAGTAGACCAGACTTAGCATATGCAGTTAGCATGGTGAGTCGGTTTATGGCAAATCCGGGCCAAGCTCATTGGGAAGCACTGAAGTGGGTTCTGAGGTATTTGAATGGGTCACTCAAAGGTGGTTTGAGGTACACAAGAGCAACTCAAGGAGAAGACGCTTTGGAGGGTTATGTAGATGCAGATTATACAGGAAATGTGGATACAAGGAAATCCTTATCTGGATTTGTATTTACATTGTTTGGAACTGCAATAAGTTGGAAGGCTAATCAATAGTCCGTTGTGGCGCTATCTACTACTCAGGCGGAGTATATCGCCCTAGTTGAAGGGGTGAAGGAGGCCATATGGTTGAAAGGTATGATTGGGGAGCTAGGAATTACACAAGGATGTGTGAAGGTACATTGTGATAGTCAAAGTGCTATCCACTTGGCAAATCACCAAGTGTATCATGAAAGGACAAAGCACATTGACATCCGCTTACATTTCATTAGAGACGTCGTAAAATCTAAGGAAATTGTGGTTGAGAAGGTTGCATTAGAGGACAACCCGGCGGATGTATTCACCAAGTCATTACCTAGATCAAAGTTCAAGCATTGCTTGGACTTGATGAATTTCTCTGAGACGTAATCCCAGTAATGGAGAGAGCAGCTAGTGGTTGATGGATAAAGTTGAGCATCACCACTGATTTGAAGTCAAGGTGAAGAATTGTGGAGTTTAGAGTGCCTTAAAATCAGTTTGGAGGGTCATGGAATTGCTTGAAAGTGTTTCTTGAACACTGGGAATCAATTCCCTAGTTATATGAATTGATTCAAGCATGTTTGGGTCTCTGTGAATCGAAGCACGCCTCTGTGAATCGCATGGGAAGCTTGCAGGAATCGATTCAATTCATTAATTCGTGTAGGGGAGGTTGTTTCAACAAGGTGAATCGATTCACCTATGCCTGTGAATCGATTCACAGTCGGGTTTTATAAACCTGACACTGCAGAATCGTGTTAGAGTGGGTGCAGTCTTTCTAGGGTTGTGTGCAGCCGTTCTTGAGTGTCTTTGTGAGGTTTTAGGGGCTGGGAAACACATTTTAAACACCTTGGGATCTTAGGGAATAATAGAGGGAGTATTGAAGGCTTTCTCTATTGTTGTTCTTGAGAGGTTTTCATAGAGGAAAAGAGAGGGGGATTGGGAACTCTTGGGTTTGTCCTTCTTGGACATTTGGAAGGGGTTCAAAGCAATTGTAATCTCTTGTAAAGACTCTTTGATAGTGAAACGGAGGGCTGCTCTCTCCCGCATACGTAGGTCATCTTTTTGGGGCCGAACTGCGTAACCAAATAGCGGTGTTATTCTTCCTACTCTCTACTCCTTGTTTGATTGACGTTATTGCACTGTTTTGGTTGCTATTAAATTTAGTATTGGTTGCCTTTGATATTTGTTCCATTTATTCTTGTTAGAAAACTCAACAATCACAGAACAATTTCATTGCTACCAACCACTATTGGGTATATGTTGTATACTGTTATTTTTTTGAAAATGTTGTCCAATTCATTGTGTTGAGTTGGTGATTTTATTCTTTTGTTAATTTAATTTAACTGAATAGAAAAATGAGTTATGTTCTTTCTCCCTAACTTATTGAAATAGGCTCAATTCTTTATTTATATTTTACAGATTCTCTTGTTTTTTTAGCTTAATTTAAAGGGTCATTTTCTTATACAATACTTTTTTTTTAATATTTCAAGGGTTGTCCAACAAAGATCTTTGTTTCTTCCCTTATCATTTCCTAGCCAGCCACCTAATCTTCTTTCAATTTGCTTGGCTACACAAGATTGTTTTGCCTCGAGTCACGTTCATATGCAATTTGATAAAATTTTGTTGCCACCCCAATACAATGATCATGTTTATTAGACACTGAATCTTTTGTAACGATACCAATTGGGTGTTACTAAGGGTTTTGGCTTATTATGTCGGGTTTTATGAATTTAAATTTTTAGTTACGCCTGCATCATTTATGGGTATTTATTGACATAATGGAACTGTTCTTGGAATGCATGATTATTATCAAGTATATGTATGTTGTAATTTTCTGGGCATTTTGGCTATGAGTTGGAGTTATTTTGAAGTGATTTTGGGAGTTTATGTCAAATATAGGCATGCTGCAATTTTTTGGGCAATTTGGATATGAGTTAGAGTTGTTTTGAGGAGATTTTAGGAAATTTATGTAAAATACAACATGCTTTCTTTCCTTGAGTAGTTGGGCTATGAAATTGTTTTAGTTTAACACTTGTATTGTCTAATTTGAGAACATTAAAGTATCATGAAAATTCTGCATAACTTGGTAATGTTGTTACATGAATTGATTAGTTTGAAAGCATGGAGGTGGCTTAAAAATTCTGCACTACCTGGTGAATATGATTGAACTAAATAAATGGGGTTTTTGATAGCTTCAAGTTCTTGGAATGCATGATTATTATCAAGTATATGTATGCTGTAATTTTCTGGGCATTTTGGCTATGAATTGAAGTTGTTATGAAGTGATTTTGGGAGTTTTTGTCAAGTGTATGTATGCTGTAATTTTCTGGGCATTTTGACTATGAATTGGAGTTGTTTTGAAGTGATTTTGGGAGTTTATGTCAAATATAGGCATGCTGCAATTTTTTGGGCAATTTGGATATGAGTTAGAGTTGTTTTGAGGAGATTTTAGGAGATTTATGTAAAATACAGCATGCTTTCTTTCCTTGAGTAGTTGGGCTATGAAATTGTTTTAGTTTGACACTTGTATTGACTAATTTGAGAGCATTAAAGTATCATGAAAATTCTGCATAACTTGGTAATGGTTGTTACATGAATTGATTAGTTTGAAAGCATGGAGGTGGCTTAAAAATTCTGCACTACTTGGTGAATGTGATTGAACTAAATAAATGGGGTTTTTGATAGCTTCAAGTTCTTGGAATGCATGATTATTATCAAGTATATGTATGTTGTAATTTTCTAGGCATTTTGGCTATGAATTGAAGTTGTTATGAAGTGATTTTGAGAGTTTTTGTCAAGTGTATGTATGCTGTAATTTCCTGAGCATTTTGGCTATGAATTGGAGTTATTTTGAAGTGATTTTGGGAGTTTATGTCAAATATAGGCATGCTGCAATTTTTTGGGCAATTTGGATATGAGTTAGAGTTGTTTTGAGGAGATTTTAGGAAATTTATGTAAAATACAACATGCTTTCTTTCCTTGAGTAGTTGGGCTATGAAATTGTTTTAGTTTGACACTTGTATTGTCTAATTTGAAAACATTAAAGTATCATGAAAATTCTGCATAACTTGGTAATGTTGTTACATGAATTGATTAGTTTGAAAGCATGGAGGTGGCTTAAAAATTCTGCACTACCTGGTGAATGTGATTGAACTAAATAAATGGGGTTTTTGATAGCTTCAAGTTCTTGGAATGCATGATTATTATCAAGTATATGTATGCTGTAATTTTCTGGGCATTTTGGCTATGAATTGAAGTTGTTATGCAGTGATTTTGGGAGTTTTTGTCAAGTGTATGTATGCTGTAATTTTCTGGGCATTTTGACTATGAATTGGAGTTGTTTTGAAGTGATTTTGGGAGTTTATGTCAAATATAGGCATGCTGCAATTTTTTGGGCAATTTGGATATGAGTTAGAGTTGTTTTGAGGAGATTTTAGGAGATTTATGTAAAATACAACATACTTTCTTTCCTTTAGTAGTTGGGCTATGAAATTGTTTTAGTTTGACACTTGTATTGACTAATTTGAGAGCATTAAAGTATCATGAAAATTCTGCATAACTTGGTAATGGTTGTTACATGAATTGATTAGTTTGAAAGCATGGAGGTGGCTTAAAAATTCTGCACTACTTGGTGAATGTGATTGAACTAAATAAATGGGGTTTTTGATAGCTTCAAGTTCTTGGAATGCATGATTATTATCAAGTATATGTATGTTGTAATTTTCTAGGCATTTTGGCTATGAATTGAAGTTGTTATGAAGTGATTTTGGGAGTTTTTGTCAAGTGTATGTATGCTGTAATTTCCTGAGCATTTTGGCTATGAATTGGAGTTGTTTTGAAGTGATTTTGGGAGTTTATGTTAAATATAGGCATGCTGCAATTTTTTGGGCAATATGGATATGAGTTAGAGTTGTTTTGAGGAGATTTTAGGAGGTTTATGTAAAATACAGCATGCTTTCTTTCCTTGAGTAGTTGGGCTATGAAATTGTTTTGGTTTGACACTTGTATTGACTAATTTGGAATGCATGCTAATTTTCTTGACAATTTGGACATTAAATTGTGTTAATTGAGAAGTGATCTTGCAAGATTATTATCAAATGTTGTACAGTGCCTATATTTAGTATTTTGCTATCTATATACATGCTACTCATATTTGTTGTTTAGTATTTTTTTGACTTGTTTGTTATTTCTTAATTCAGAAAAAAGATTGTATGTAAATGAATAAGTCATGGATTACAATGCCACAAAATTCGTCTGAGTATAAGCAAGGGGTTGAGGCATTTATTAAATTTGCTTTCGAACATAGTGCTATTGATGGCAAAATAAAATGTCATTGTTCTTTGTGTGGTATTAGAAAACGGAGTATGGGTGTCGTGTATGACCATTTAATTTGTATACCATTTCCAAAAGGATACACCTGTTGGTTATACCATGGGGAGTCTGACATAGGACAAACTAGTAATGTGGCAAGTGGAAATGTGGCAAATGCGTCACCAGACATTGTGGTTGATGAAGATCCAATTCAGAACATGATTAATGAGGCATTTAGAGTTGATAGGGATTGTGCAAATGATACAAATGAAGACATCGGCCAAGGCGAAGGAGTGACGCCAAATGTAAGTCAAGAAGGGCGTGAAGCAAGAGAATTTCATGAATTAGCTAGAGATGGAACCTTTGTATGAAGGGTGCAAAAAGTATTCTAAACTTGCTTTTATAGTGAAGTTATATCATATCAAATGCCTTTGTGGGATGACCGATAAGGCTATGACAATGATTTTAGAACTACTACATGATGCATTTGAACGTGCACAAATTCCTAGTTCATTCTATGAGGCAAAGAAAACTATAGCCAAGCTTGGTTTGGACTGTGAAAAGATACATGCATGTCCAAATAACTGTATGTTGTATTGGGGTGAAGATGAATACAGGCAAACATGCAAAGTATGTAACAAGTGCAGATGGAAATCAAGGACAAAAGATGGTGTGGTTGAGGCATCCAATGATGGAAATAGTAGGAAGAAGGTGCCTGCAAAAGTTCTTCGTTACTTTCCACTAAAACCGCACCTGCAAAGATTATTTTTGTCTTCAAAGACCGCTGAGGATATGAGATGGCATGTTGTGGATAAGAATAATGATGGCATGATGAGACATCATAGGGATTCTAAAGCTTGGAAGACCTTTAACTCAACAAACATCTCATTTGCATCAGAACCGCGAAATGTTCGTCTTGCATTAGCTACTGATGGTTTTAATCCATTTGGTAATTTAAGTACAAGTTACAGCATTTGGCCAATTATTCTCATACCTTACAACTCCCCTCCATGGGTGTGTATGAAACCGACGTCATTTATCCTTTCAACGATAATTCCTAGTAAAAAAATGCCTGGAAATAATATCGATATTTTCTTTTGATTTATGTTCTCTTATATTTTTGTCCCCTTATTTCTTCCTTTTCATTTGAAGTGGCATAGAAATGGTCACAAAATAAGTCAAAACATTGATTCTATGGGGCTGATGTTTAAGCAAAACGAAATTGAAATTTTAATTATGCTTCTTTATCACACGAACTAACATATAGTACTTAGTACATTGCTTATAGGCTGCTTATAGGCACATCTCAACTTCAGTCCAATTTTAACAATTAATTGTTGTTGTATGATACAGTGGAAATTGAGATATTCTTGAGGGAATAAAAAAACTTGATGCAGTTTGCAATTATTATTGTTCATTTTGTGGAATTCTATTATGTTGGTGATATTCTTGAGGGAACAAAAAAGACCTTGCTCATTATATTGATTTTGTTTTGTGGAATTCTGGTTCTTAATTCTGTTTTGTGGAATTCTGGCTCTGCATTGTTTTATGTGCTCATTATATTAGTATTGACACTACTTTTATTGTCTAATTCCAGGTTACAGATTTAGGCTCACCCGTAGAAGCGAGACCTTCTTCCACTACTAGTCATGCACCTTAAACTTGTGGACCATCACCCGCAGAAGCGAGACCTTCTTCCACTACTAGTCAGGCACCTAAAACTCGTGGAGCATCACACACTAGTCGAGCACCCCAAACTCGTGGATCATCATCTAGTGCTTAGTTCTTATTTTAAGATGTTATAAACTAGTACTTTTTTGAGGGATTATAAACTACTGCTTTTGATAAACATCTTTTTATATTTGGGACAACTATACTTGATTATGAATTTACACTTTATTTGGATGATGATTGTGTTATTTAATTTATAAGTATGAAAGTACTATTTTATTATAGTTTTTGTTTTTATATGTTTAAATAGGTTTGTTAGTTTTTATTGACGCAAAATAGTTTTGTTAGTTATTTTCACAAAAAATGACGTGTAAATAATTATAATAATTTCTTATTAATTTTAGAATCATCGGTACTATAAATTTATAATTTAAAAAATTATGGCAAAAATTTAACCAATAAATAAATAAATTACGGCGGTTGAAACCGCCGCAAAATATGTACCATTGTGGCGGTTAAAACCGCATCTAAAACACCATAAACCGTCGCAAAAATACCTGCAACCGCCTCAAAAATCACCTACAACCGCCATAGTTTTCGGTGTGGGCAAATCCTGATCGCAGTCTTTGCGGCGAAACGAACCGCTACCACAACCGCCACAAAAGACATCTCCCGGTAGTTATTCCAGCGGTTGCTCGTAACCGCTGCAGATTTACCACTGTGGTGGACTAGGAACCGCCCGAGGGTCAATCCGCAATTTGCTAATCCCGACCGCCGCAGTTTGCCATTTTCCTTGTAGTATATTATTATATTAGATTTTGTACGTTGTGTTAAAATCATATGCTTATTGATCTTTATGAGCCTTATTGCAAATTAGATTTTAAAAGGTTATCATAATGTGAGGTTGTATATATCTTTCTAAAAGGTCAATGTTAAACCTTAAAAAGGATTTATATCAAATAAATAAATCAGACTCATACTTTATAAAACTAAAGTAGACTTACTTGTTTCATCCCTATGTCCCATACCTTTGAGTAGTAGTGGTTTTAATTTTCATATTTTATAAATAATGTCATTTCATTATAATACTTCCTAAAATATTTCAACAAACATCTATCTAGTGAGATATGAATTGACAACTATGTAAAAAAAACTTATACTCTCAATTCGCATAGTCCTCCAACTCATCTAATTATTATGTGTATAGTAAATTTTTCTCTGCTGAGTTTCAATTTAAATATTTAATTTGAAAGTACAATATTCTTCTAAAATATAAACATGTGAACCAATACATGGATGTGGTTCAAGTGCTGAGAAGTTTATTACTAGTCCATTCGGTCCATATTATAAAAGACAAATGAATCCCATTTTTTGGTCTAAAATATAAGAAACGGACATCAATTTTTACATATATTAAATGTTAATTTCCAATTATGCTTTTATTTAAATTAGTAGAATTTGTGTGAATTAAATATCATTAATTATCAACTACCATTTATGAAAGTGGTATATTTGGAAAAAAGTTAAATTTTCAGTAGTTAATAATTAGAAAGCTAATTTCAAAGCATTTTCTTAATATGTGTGATTAGAGTTTTGTTTCTTATAATATAGAACGTAGAGAGTAATTTTAATTATTCTCACAAAGTTTTCTCATCATTTGATGTTAATTTAGGTTGATAAAATTAATAACGTAACTATTTGTGTTTGATGACTTAAAAAATATTGATTAGGTAGATGCAACTTTTCCATCATTTGGTTAAGTAAAACGCGCTTTGTTTCAATCTTTTCTGTTTTCATCTTTAACCTTTTGTGATTCTTCTCGTTGCCCAAAAAAACGCGTTGCAAAACTTTCTGCTTCGTTTTATATCACCTTCTGTCATCTCAGGTGCGATTCAATGCAACCGTCATTGTTGCATGACACTAGGGGGTACAAAAGATAGGAAAAGAAACACAGGCTAATAGCGTTTCATGCTTTTTCTCATTGTTTACATTTTACGCTAAAAAGGAATATATACTGTTTTGAAACAACCATGTGCTCGTTGAGGGTACTCCCATTATCTCATCACATAATGCACCAAACAAAGCGACATTGAAATTGAAAACTCATCGTCAAACCCCAAATTTATACCACGATGGCTTACTTTCCATTCACGAGCTAGTTGCGTACACCCACAGACGGATTTACGGGGGCCATGCGTGGTCCTCGCCCCCTCTTCGCAACTTCTATATATATATGGGATGTATTAAGTGAGATGAGTGTTTAATATGAGAGGGTGAGAGGAGTAAATCTGAACCATACAACCATATATGGATGATCATGATTAAAAGTTATTTAGTGATCACATGATCACTTAAAAAAGTCACATGACTTTTTGTTTTAATCTTAGTCATTCATGATTTGATCTATAGCTAGGATTCACTCCTCTCACCTTCTCATATAAACACTTCTCTCACTTGATATTAGTTTATAGGATGGGAATCAAGTTACTCTAAAAGTAACTCTTAGCATAGTTACTCTGCTTAATAATTTACTATAGATATTGAATTTCACCAATCACTACAACAGATTATTAAAAAAATGGCGTCATCTTAAACAACACTTCTTTCTAAAAACGCTGGCTAAAATTATGAGTGGGCCTTTACTAGCGTATTCTAGAATAAGCGCTAGTTAAAACGAATAAATAGACAGCGCTTCTTCGGTGAAACGATACTAAAAATTCGCATGAGGATATCGATCGCTTTCTCCAGGAAGTGCTATCAATTATCTGATCTTCACTAGCGCTTTCCTAGGAAAGCGCTATCTATGATTTGAGAACTGGACTTCACTAGCGCTTCTCCAAGGAAGCGCTAGCTAATATCTTACCTGATTACTATATTTTAACCTTCCCTTCCACGGGTTCCCTCATTAAATTGCTCTCTCTCGCTCTGAAACCCTATTTCCTCCCACGCGTTCCTCTTAATCTCTTCCCTCCCACGTCATCTCTCCCTTGACCTCCTCCACTGCATCTCCCACACCCTCCACGACGCTGTTTCCCTCCACTCCCCAGAGCCTTGTCGACTCCCTCCTCGACACCCTCGACTGCCATCTCACCGACTGCGATGTCCTCTTCCGCAGCGGAGTCCTCCTCATTGCTCGTATGCAAATCGGGTCCCCCGAATCCAGAGCCACTCCCCCCATTCTCTTCCCCATTTTCGGATCCTCCCTCTTCGTCTTCTTTCCTTCATCCCCCCACCATTAAACCCTAACCCTAATCCAGATGGCCGCGGCAGCCACTCCCTCTTCCTCTCTTCTCCTCCTTTTTTCTTCTATCAACCCTAACCAAGAGAAACAAGGCAGCTTGTTGGCTAATAAAGTATAGGAATTGTGTCTTGTTGGCTAAAACTGTTAGAATTTTACAAAAAGATGTTCATGTTTTAGACAACAAGACACAATTGCCTATAATTCATGTGATAGGCAATTTATTAAAATTTAGGTGATAAGCATTCGCTCTATTCTTAGCTTGGGATTTGTCTGGAAGCTTTGAGTGGACACCACCTCTGTGAGTAATAGTAGAAATTTGTTCATTTGTTAGCAAGTTTGGTTTCTTTTTTTTTGGGAATTATTTATTTATTGGATTAAGAAATTTATTTGTTTTATTTCTAGTGGATGGTGTGAGAAACTGACAACAAGAACCCAACTCATGTGATAGGCATTCGCTCTTTTCTTAGCTTGGGATTCGTCTCGCAGCTTTGGGTGGACACCACCTCTGTGAGTGTCTATATTGTATTTGAATTTGAATTAGAAACTCAATCTTCAAAACCCTAAGTAAACTTGCTGTCGCTACTATTAATTTTAGTGTTTAATGGACTGTCAAATTATAGATTGAGTGGGAAACTATTTTGTTGATGTTTTGGTATGTAGGTAGCACATCTTTGTCAGAAGCTCCTTGTTTTATTTTACTATATACTTGCATGTTTGTATACTTACATGTTTTGGGTTTAGACACTTTGAAGATAGATTTAACTTTCTTATTTTCATTATTTTCTTGGGATGCAACTGATACAGAAATCCATCTTTTCAAACTAAATGCACCATCCACCCCCATCGTCCATACTTAAATGCACCGTCCACCACTTATTTTGAACAATTTCAGAATTTTCTTGTAATCACTAAATGCTTTAAATGATTCTAGATTTTTGTGTGTTTTGATAGCCCTCCTAGAATAGTATAAATGCCCTACTACTTTTTGTGGTTACAGGTACATATCAAATCATGACACAACTTGGAATGGATGTCAACCTGTCCCTTCACAAAGCTGGAGTTACATCTTCATCATCTATATGTTTCATATCCATTTGCTTTTTATGCTCAACGTTTTTAGAATGCAGTAAGAATGAGGAAGACCAAAGAACCATTCAATCTCCTTATTATCAAGATCAATACCAAGATCAATATCTAAAAGAATTAAAATAGAAACAACTGCATTCTAAAAACGTTGAGCATAAAAAGCAAATGGATATGAAACATAGATGATGAAGATGTAACTCCAGCTTTGTGGAGGGACAGACTTAATCAACTGCTGACCTGTGGTGACTATCTATAGCATGTCAAGGGATCTCTCTGATATCTATGTTACTCGAGTGCAACCTGTTCCAAGAAGTGAAGTTCTTCATCTGTTCTCTGTTAGAAGTAGAAAACCTGACCTGCGGTGACTATCTATATCAATATTTGTTGTTAATTAAATGTAATTTATGATTTTTATAATTTTAGTTTAAAATATTTGAAACATTTGTTATAATTTGTTATACAGCTACTTATGTTACACTGCTACTGTAAAAAAAAATAGCTAGCGCTTCCTTTAAAAAGTGTTATATATTCTCAAACATAACTAGCGTTTTCTCAAGGAAGCACTAGCGATTCCAGTTTTCACTAGCGCTTTTAAGCACTAGCGAAGACAAAAAATAAGCGCTATATATCTATTTCTTTTATGTTGTAGCGAATCCAAATCATTCTATTATATTAACAATCATGTACACTAAATTTCAGATAAAATGAATATTCGTGGCTATCTATATATTTTATAAAATCTATCTATATATATTATTAATTTTATATATATATATTATAAACATGTATATATACATATTAGTTTATAGGATGAGAATCAAGTTACTCCAAAAGCAACTCTTAGCATAGTTACTCCACTCAATAATTTATTATAGATATTGAATTTCACCAATTCAATCGTTAAATATCATTCTATTATATTAACAATCATGTATACCAAATTTCAGATAAAATGAATTCGTGGCTATGTAATTTTATAGTCAATATTTACATGTGTTTAATTGAAGTTATTTGGTGAAGTATCCAATAGTTTTGAAATTTTATGAAAATTTGTGGAGTTGATCTACTCAATAAGAACTTAAAATTTAACGGTATGATTGGTGAAATGCAACTATAGTGAGTTATTAAGCAGATTAATTATGCCAATAATTATCGATATGAAAAAAACTATGCCAATAAATACTATAGGTGTGATATAAGGTGGTTTGGGACATAGGGGTTGGAGATCGAGCTGTCAAAATGGGCTAGCCTGATCCATCCAGATTGGCTCACTGCGGGTTGCGGGTTGTGTGATTTGGCTCACCATGGGTTGAGAGTCTAGTGAGCCAAGAATATACCAACCTGACTCGACTCACTCTTGGTTGGAGGGTTGGGTGGATTGGTTCACCTATTTTTTTTTAAAAAAACAAAAAATATCAAAAAAATCTAGAAAATTGGAAAATAAAATAAAATAAAATAACTCTTTCTTTATTTATTTATTTTGTTTAAAACAAACAAAATGATTAATGAAATGTGCAATGGAAAACAAAACATGTTAAATAATAAAAGACAAATAACTAAAAACTAAAATATTTTATAAACAATGGAATTTTTTAAAATGGTGGGTTGGGTGGATTGACCCGGCTCGACCCGGGAGTAACTCACCTCAACTAGCTGGTTCAGTGGGCCGACTCATGATGACCTGGAGTCTTGGTGAGCCGTGACTTTTTACAACCCAGCCCACCTGTGAGTCGGGTTGGCTCACGGACCACAACCCATTTCAACAACTATAAGTTGAAGTGATAAAGAGGCCATGAGTTCAACCGATACCCCACTACCATAACATATTAATTATTTTTTTAAAAAAATAGTTACTCTAGGCTTAACTTAATCCCTATCTATTGTCGAAAAAACTTAATCCCTATCCTATTTTGCATTATCTAACTATTATATTCCCACCAATGTTCAGGTCTAATTAAATTGCCAGCTAACTTAAATTTGAGGTTAGCCCATTAATCTCCATAATCAAGCTGAACTCACCCCTATAAACGAAAAGATATACTCCCTCTAGTCCTAAGTATCAAGAGCAGGGCCGGCGTTTCACCTGTGCAACCTGTGCAGTTGCACAGGGCCCAATTTAGGGATCTAATTTAGGGGCCCAATTTTATTATATATTTTAAGGTTAAATATGTTTTTAGTCCCTATAAAATTACGACTTTTCAAGTTTAGTCCTTATAAAAATTTAATACCTTTTTATTATGGGCCTAATTTTTAAGATTAGAATATTTTTAGTCCTTATAAAATCACGACTTTTCAAGTTTAGTCCTTATAAAAATTTAATAACTTTTTATTAAGGACTTAATTTTTAAGATTAGAACAGAGCCCTCAAAATATTTAAGACGGCCCGGATCAAGAGCAAAACTCTAATTGTCAGACCAATGAATTGTATTGAAATCTGTTTTTTCTAATTAATTCTCCTAAATATTGTGTTTATTTCCAAAACAATATAAATTAATTAATTAGAGGCATTCTTGTAAAAAAATAATTAATACAACTACTAATTTGGAATTTGGCTTATAAAAATGGACAATTTTTTTTTCCAAAGAGGGCTTATAATTTGGGATGGAGGGAGTATCTCATTAATATGTTTCACTATAAATAAGAGTATAAATAGAAATTAAGCATTACCAAATTCTGAGGAGTCGGTTTCAATTTATATGTAATTGCGCTACAGAAGTTATAACCTCCCTTTTTTCTTGTGTCGTTTTTTCTATTTGTTTTATGGTGGCGTCTAAAATGGACCTTTACACATATGGTTCATCGGTGAACTATGACTAACAACCGTTGATTAAAAAAATCTACCGGAACCTATGATACACCCTATATAGGGTATAATTTTTTTCACTTCCTCTCTTTCTCTCTCTTCCTTTCCTTTGCACTCATCTCCTTCGTCATCTCTCTCACGTTACTGCACGAATCAACAAAAATTGAGAGAAGGGCACAAAACAAAAAATCGAGAGGGAGAAAGCACCATGGTTGTGTTAATTTAAGAACTTAGATAACTTATAAAAGATCAACGCCAACATCATTGTGGAAAAAGCCATGCCAATGAGAAGCAGACCAAGATCCTATTTTGAAGCCTCCACACAATCTGACAATGTTCCACAAGGAATGATCAGGAAAAAAAAACTAATTTTTTGTATTGAAAAAAAAAACTTCAATACATCACCACATTCTGAATCGATGATGGAAAGGCCATTTTTTTTTTACCTCTTTAACATGAGGTTCTCTTTTTTTTTTTGTGACTTGATGTTGTCCTAATTTTTGCTATTTGGTTGATGGTTGCTGGAAGGGTTGGTGGTGGTACCTTGCGAATGGCTTGCAGATGAACAGAAGAATAAATTTCAGTCTGCTTAGGTGTGATGGTACTAGTTGGATTGGCTCTCGCCATTGCTGGTCCTCGTCTGAATTAGGGGAGATGTGTTTTTTTTGGGGTGGGGGGTAGTGATTGTGTGGGGAAAGGGTAGATGTAGTTTGAGTGAGGGTGAGATCAGAGCCCTTGATCTAGTGGTCCACGGGTGAACCACATGATACAGTGGTTCACCGTAGAAGCCACCTTGTTTTATGATTGTCTTTGTTTTAACATTAACATCTTTTATCTTTTTTTCCTGTTAATGAACAATTTGTCCAATTAATAGATTGAATTAGACAGGTGATTCGTAAATCATTGGATTATTCTTACTGATTGTTGAATTTTTTTCGCTTTCACTCAATTCATATATTTTTTTGAATCTAAATAGAATACTTTTTTATTTTCCATTTTCCTATTTCTTTTAGATAGTTAAAAACCATTTTTTTCTTCCATTTAAAACTTTTAGAACTAGAAAAAAAACGATTTTCCAAATTTTTGTTCAATTATTTTTTGATGTTTTTTAAAACATGACCAAAAAATGAAAGTGGATTTGGGACATAATTATCAAGATATGATTTGATTTGTGTTCTACAAGCCGTTAAAAACCATGCTTTAGAAAATTGACGTTGTTTCTTATGGGTATACAAAATGAATTGTGATTTAACTTAATACATTTTATCTATGCGAACAAGATGTCATGCTTGATTTTTTTTTCTTACTTACTATTTGAGTAATAAAAAATATTTAGCTTAATAAAAAAAAATCAAACATACGAAATATTTATCGTTGAGGAATATCCGAAATATTTTATCGTTGAGGAATATCAAGTAATTAAATTGATGTCCTTGAGATTCATATAAAAGCTTATATAAATTACATACTTTTTATATATAGGTAAAGAAATGTATTACAAGGAGTACTCCAACCCTTATAAAAAAAGGATGAAGTCTCATAAACATATTTTATCTAAATTACGTATATCTTTTTTTTTCTCATTTTGAAAATTTATATAAACTAAATTTTGAAATTTCGTTGGAGCAATATCTATTTCTATAATAAAAAAGCGTGTGTGTACACACACACAAAAAAAAACCTTCACATGTGTTGTTTTTTTATCGTAACATTGTGTTGCCGATTCCAAATTACAGATAATATAATTCATAGTCAAGTTATATAGGCTTGAGTTTGTATATAGTACTGCTGGCATTTTCTTTTAAGCGCGATAAGTCACCGTAAATTTATTAAAAAAAGAGAAAAAGAAAACAAATTATGGGGGGACATAAACCAAAACTCATGTAAAATAAACTGGAATCAAGTAAACCTTGAATTAGGTTTTTTATTTAGTCTCAGATTATACTTTTTCTGAGATTTGTGCTTAAACACCGTAAAACCATCATCAGCGGTATTATTATTATTCTGTTCTTCATCTTTAAAAGAACTTGCATCATTTTGTTTTGCCCACAAAGCATATAAAACTTTAAAATCATTCTGAACAACAGCTGGAAAAGAGCTAAGATATTTAACAATCACTGGAGTGATGTTAAGGGGACTAGATTGACATGCAAAAGCCACAAACTGGGAGTGGTGAGCCAGAGCAATGAGCTTGTTATGTATATACTGCTGGCATTGGCACTGTAATAATTTCGGCTGTTTAATTCTTTATAATTTTCAAAAGATATATAGCAATGAATTGAACCCAGTCCCCCACTCAAAACTTTCTCAACGCCATCCATCCACATATTCAGCACATTCTTTAAGTGAGCTTTCCCCACTCAACCCAGGTACATAACATAGGTCCATACGTGCAAGCACTAATACAATTATGCGTCGAACTGAAGAAAAGTTAACCAGTATGAAACCGATCGATCGATGAGGACTCAACTAAAGTTTTTGGTTTGTTACACCCCACCGGCGGCCTCTTGCCTCTTTATACTGTACGTCACTGTGCGCAAGCATATATAGTCACATGTGATAAAACCAAAACAATATTGAATAAGTAACCAGAAAGTAGAAATTTAAAGTTGATTTAATTAGTTTATAATTAAGCTTATTTGATCAAAATAAAAGTATTTAGTAAATCAGTTTATCTTATTAGTATTTTATATCTTTTTTTTTCATTTTTACTTTTGCTATTTTAATTAAATTTTCTCTCCACTTTCTATCAAACAGAAGACAAAAATTCTAATTTCTAACACACTCTCACATGGTTTATTTATATAAAAAGATAAAAAAATTTGAACAAACATATTAATATGTCATTTTATTTATATATTATTAAACTTCATTTAATTAAAATACAACACAAGAAATTATAACATACTCAAGGAAGTATCATCAACCAAGACATATAGGCAAACACAAGCAAAAAGGTGAGTAAATTGGACCCTTTTTTTATAGGCAAATGTTAGTTGTTAGTAATCAGGATTTGAACCCTAGGAAGACTCGTGTATCATCTTAGCCATCAATTGGTATTTGGTGGGTTGAACCTTACCACAATGGATTCAAGACTAAGAATTGCCTTTTACATCATACCAACTATTCACATGACCTTTATGGGCCTATACCATCATAACTTAAAGTTTTCGAGTGTTAAACCCTCATTTTCTCGCATACCATCATAACCTTAAAACACTATAGAGACTGTATCTAGAGTTATATTAATCCATTCGTGTTGATTTCTAACTCATTATACGACTTCTATTTGACATGATTTAGTTTGGTCATCTACAATGTGTAAACAGATGACGAACATGATTATGAATCATAATCCTCACAATGTGACCAATGCTCAGTATTTTGAGCTTTAACTTAAGCCGGGAAGATCTAATTAAGATGAAACCATTAGTTAGATGACATCAAAGGCTACAATTATTTAGATAACAATTTTTTATTCTCCTTTTGTTTTTTGATTTAATTTTGCTTTTAGTCCCTTGTAAATATAATATTTTTTTACTTTTAGTCCTTATAAATATAATATTGTTTGCGTTTAGTCCCTACAAATATAATATTGTTTGCTTTTAGTCCCTATCACATGGCATGTACCGATAGATGCTGACGTGACAACAAAATTCACGTGGTAAGTGTTGACATGTCAACAAAATGCCACGTGGCAAAGGTGACTAAAATCGGTATTAGGGACTAGTTGTGAGACATTTTAAAACACGGGGGACGAAAACGCTCTACTTTTCAAAAGGCGGGACTAAAATCGAATTTAGGATATTTTGGGGACGAAAAACATATTTGGCTCGGCAAAAAAATAAATTTCCTACAAGACAGTTTGACATAATAATGCGACAAATTACTCCCCAAATGAAACAAACATCTGTTGTCCCAAAAATTGGTGTCTCTCTGTCTCTCGCCAATCAAGGTTGGAGATATGCATACGTATTAATAAGTTATAATTTTATTTTATTACGTGCCAAATTGTCATTGGTGGGAGACAGAAAATGTGACAGGAAAGTGGGACAGGAAATTTTCATCCCCACCAAATGTAAGTGAAATTAAGGAGCATCTCCCCAGTTTTCTCGCTAACCACTTTCTCAATGCTCCCATCGTTTTCCTGTGAAGACCAAAAGTAGTATTTTTTTTTTTTTCTTTTCCATTATACAGATTTGTGTATGTAGTGTTTTCTTTCTAATTATAAAGCGAAATTGGAGGAGAAAAAACTTCCATTTAAACATAACCAGTTCGTTCAAACTCCATTCACATGCAACTATACTACTATTCCTAATCTTTAATTTTCCTCAAACACTGCAGATATTGTTACTTTAATGAAGCAAGAATACTTTGCAAGTAATTAAGTTTAATCTTATCTTTCAAAATGCCAGCTTTAATCCTTCTTGCCAAGTCTAATTTTTGATTTTTCTTGTACTCTTTCTTGACATTGCGAGCGACTTGTATCTTTATAAACGACTCTTCGATTACGTATAAAGGTTGTGCTTAGTATATTTGTGTGATAGAATTCAAAGTCAAGGCACAAATGACTTGAATTTGTACATAGAGTATGTCAGCATTTTCTCTGCAGACTTTTCAAAAGTGAATCAATGAACCCAGTGCTATATAAAGCTTCTACAATTTCATGATTACGTTCCTACCTATACTCACTAAACACCTATATATATATATCCATGACATTAACAAAACAAATGTGAATAACAAGTGGATAGAATCAGAAATTTCTTCGTATACTAGGCCTTCCGCATGAATGGATTCAATGTAAATGCATATATAGAATTCGCATATATACCTCTAGTTAATTTCGTATGAGAAACCATTTACGCAATCGATCTAATATTTGAACAAACATCTTCTGTCCCAAAAAATAATGATTCCCAATTTCCCACCAATCAAATACTGAAAAATATGCATATGTGTTAATAAGTTATAATTTTATTTTATTACGTGACAAATTATTATTAGTGGGGAACAAAAAATATGACAGAAAAGTGAGATAGGAGATTTGCATCCTTAATATTTATACTAATCTTATGTTCTTAATTTGATTGTCTATTTATGATTATTTTCTCATGCTTCCCAAAGTCGTCCAAATCAATGTACCCAATTGTACATGTATCTGCCTTGGTCTTGAGCTTCCCCTCAAACGGTTAGAAAACAAGTTTTTTGTAAGCATGTGCTTAAACTGAATTGACCGTTTTAACTTTTAACTAGCTGGCAAAAGATGACCTTCAAATTGCAATGCCTGGTTTTTCTAAGTTATAACTTGATTGATTAGCAGCCCACATGACCGAGTCTTGGTTTCTTTCTTGATCCCTATCCCTAACGATCGATAATGAATTAGCTTCTGTGTGAAACCCTTGAATTTGGGAGAAGGGGTTTAATTACTGCATTTTATGTTTAGCTTTTAGAGAGGACTATAACTATAATGATTATATCCGTAGAATCCACGATATATAAGACTACGACTCATATTCTATAAGGAAATGAGTTCAAATTTCAATGCCTATGTGAGGATTTCGTTGGTATTGGTGAGTAACATGTAATAATTATATCTGTAAACGCTCTTTGAGACTTTTTATGACCTTGGTGAATCAATGAGATCCAATTCACCTAAACTTTTATCATTAAAAGAAAAAATATCCGTAGAATCAAAATTGAGATGCAGCTCCCCTAGAGTGGCATATATTATGATCGAAATGCCTCAGAAGGTTGAGAATTTGTTAGTTATATCTCCACTAGCCTGTCGCTATCTACCCCGTCATAGAAGTACGACTAGTAACGGTACTTAATTGTTTGAGTTGGCATCTTACGTATGAAGTCAAGAGCATTCTCAAATATTCGACCTACTAGCTAGTCTTAATTAATAATGGGGAACTATATACATATGTTGTGAGTGTAAACTGGAAAGCATCATATATGAAAAAACAACTTATTAAGATAGGTCCAGAGGTGGCGAGCTGGGAAAGTGTGGAGAAAGATCTTGTTCATGATTAATTCAAGCCATTGTGCAGTCTCCACCGCATTCTAACCAGCTAGCCCCTATTGACCAGTTGGGGAGAACATAAGAAATATGCGCAGCCTGTAGGAAGAAAACCAGATCGAGTATGATTGTGTTGTTAATTTTGAGGAAAAACATATACCTTGCAGAATACTCTGCATCGTTGACGTGACTAGTTAACATGAATTTCATCCAAGTTTTTCATTTCTTAAGAATCCTAATTATTTCTTTTGTTAGTCAATGTGATTACATCATAAATTCCTATATGATTAAAGCAATAAATGTCACAACTGTAAAAAAAAAAATAGTCCAAAAATAAGTGTTCGGGTAGGTTTTCAATGTAATATTAATTACTTTTTTTCAGTTTTACCCTCAAATTAATAATGAGCACATCACTATCAAGTTATTATACTCTACTATACATTTACGACAATTGTTAATACTCAGTGGTTAATAAGAAGGGTTTTCTAACGTGTGCAACTTTGCACATGTTAAGCCTCATTAAATAACTACTATATTTCCTTATTAATTATCAATTTTCCTATTAATTTTCTCCATGTAATCTCTCTCTTTCCACTAAATAGGAAAATTAGTTATTAATAAGGAAATAAATTAGATATTTGATGAGGCTTAACATGTACAAGGTTGTACACTGTGAACACCCAATTTTGACGGGGTATTTTATTTTTTTAAGAAAAACCACAAAAAAATATATTTTTTCAGCCTTTATTTGAGTGTGTTATCTCACTTTTGTTCAATTTTATTTTGTTAAAAATGAGAAATCTGAAAATCTGAATTTATGCTTTATTATTGGATCATTGGTCCACATCTAAATTCATTGTTAGCCTTGGCCCAAGTTGAAAAAAATGTCTCAAATCACAACCCCAAAATACTAGCAATGTCCATTACATGTCCAAAAAAATATATACAACAGTCCAAATAAATCACAAAGCAAAACAAAAAAAAAGAAAAAAAGAAAATCAAAGCAGGGACGCGTGGCATCCTGCTAACAACAATCAACAGCACCAACAGAGCTATTTTGAGGAGGAAGCCAATGTCCCCTTCTCCATGTTCCTAGCTTGCTTCCCATTTTGGCCCAGACTAAGCAGCTTTGCAGGCACTACTCTGCAACCACCAACCATCCCTGCAACAAATTGTCAATACAAGGGTCAGCAACTATTGTCCTATTAGAGCCCTTTTAACTCTATAAATACAACAACAACAGAATCACAGCAAGGAGGAGAACAGAAAAAAATTCTGGGCATTTTTCTTGAGAGTTCTACTACCAATCAAAGAATTAGGGGCTCCACATTGAAGCCCTAATTCACCAAGTTGAAACAAATACAGAGCCAAATAACCAAAAAAAAACAGAGGAAGAAACGGAGAAGAGGAAGAACAGAGAAGAAGAAGAAAAGAGGAGAAGAGAATAAGGTTTGACCTCTCTCCTTCTCCCTCTTGCGTCTCCCTCAACCCCTCTTCTCTCTCCCGTTCGCGATCTACTTTCTCCCCTCCTCGCCGCCGTAGCCCCCCGTCCCCTTCTCCCTCTCCCTCTCGCGACCTCCCTGCGCCAGCCTTCTCTCTCTCGCATCCTCCCCCTCAGCCGTGTCTCCCTCTCCCTTTCCCTCTCGCGTCTCCCTCACTCCCTCTCCCTCTCCTCCTCCATCTCAGCCGCGCCTCTTCCCCACCTCTCGCCACACGGCCACGCTGCCAAGGTCATGCATGGCCCGCACCCCTTTCCCCTCTCCCTTATGCGCCGATCGCCCCTTCCTCTTTTCCCTCACTTTCTTTTTTTTTTCTTTCTCCCTCAGCCAAGTAGTGGCTGCTGTTTAAATTTTAGGGTTTCTCACCCCCTTTCCTTTTTATTTTGGTCTTATCTGTTCCTTTGTTTTTTTTTGTTTTTTTTTGGTTACCAGTTTTTTTCTTATATTGGGCTGTTGCCCATCGTGAACCACCCCCCCTTTTCTTTTTATTTTCATTTATTTGCTTTATTTTATTTATTTTATAGACACTGTTAACAGACGAGCCTAAATTAATTTCATCACTTAATTATAATCATACATTTTATTTTGCTTACTCTTCAGTTTAATTTTATTAAGTCAAACAAAAATTATTTTCTATAACAAATGGGATTAGCTGAGATGCAACATCTTGTTAACCCCAGGTTTAGGACACCTGAGTTGTGACAGCTTGGTGATCTTAAACCCTTAAAAATTAAAATCAAATCAAACACACAAATATTTTCTAGAAGAACTACGTGACTTTTGAGTTCCTCACTATACCGGAAGATACGTAGGAGCGGGCCAACCCCGTCAAGTCAAATTTAAATTTTTCTAATTTAGTTTCTTTTTTTTAATATTCATTTTTACACTTAGTATTAATTTTATTTTATTTTGGGGTGAAACAAATATTTATATTAGTTTGCACAATTAATTTTGGATAACTGTCATAAGACAGGCGTGTTGGAGGTGTTGTGGGGTTTAGTCTCCGCCCTTCTCCACGCGCAATCGATTCCCGAACTCAGTATGGTTTTCAAAGATCATTATTTTTTAGGTTTTTCCAATTTTTCCTAAATATAATAAAATTGGTGGCGGCTCCCAAACCTTTGGATCGTTACAGATGGCGACTCCACTGGGGATGTTTGAGAATCGAGCTCATTTTATTTGGTTGTGCTTATCTAGTTTGTTTCACTTTTTTATTTTTTTATTTTTTATTTTTTATTTTTATTTTTACTATTTTTCTTTTCTACGTATTTTTAGGTGATTCTTTTAGTTGATTGATTTTTTTTTTACTTATTTATACGTTTAAATGCTAATATAAACTAATATGCTTCCTTTTATTTGTATATATATTTATTGTTTTCTTTTATTAGTATTATTTTGTTTCCTTATTTGTTATATTTCACATGTTTGTATATATGTTTATTTTTACTTAATTATTTTTGTGAATATTGAACCCTAGGTTAGAAGACACTTTATATTTTTGTGCTTTTGTTTCATGGATTACATTGCAGGTTTGGGCTTATTTTTATTTTTGTTTTTAGGGTTCGAGGTTTGTATGCTCCCTTCACACACCACACTTACACTTTAAACACACACTTGGAGTGGGGCCCTATACCCGGGCCTGAATGAAGCCTAAGTTAGTAAGAGGTTGTGTAGTGGAAGTCATTTTGGATGCACTTCCTGTGTGGCTACCATGAATTCCTCATCTAGAGTGCGGCTCTTTTGTGGGTGCCCACATTTTGGATGTACATCCTGGTGTGGTCAACATCTCGAAAGAGTACTTGGCTCTAAAGACCTAAATGCTTGTAGGTTACAACAACCACCTATTGTGAGTATACATTGTAGAAAAAGCTTAAATCCATTAGACTCAGGCCCGTTAGTATGGGTGAATCGGTGTAGGTCACAAAGGGAGCTACTCTACCTCTTACCCCGATTTCATTTTTTACATGCGTCATTTTTCTTATGATCTCACCTCCCTACAATTATCCCTTCTTTTTCAGGTAAATTTGTTGGAGAATCAAAGTTCTGAATCTGGTAGCGAGTATCTTTGAGTAAAAAAAAAGAAGAAGAAGAGAAGAAAGACATGGAATCCACGACTGAGAAAGGAGTGCCAGCAACAAGGAAGACTTTTAAGTTGAAGGTTCAAGAGCCAAAAGTGGACGGTTTGAAATCTTTTGCCCAGATATTGCCTGATAAGACGAGGTCCAAATTTAAGGAAAGATATGGGAAGATTTTGGACTTGCTAAGTGTGAATGTTCAGGTAGAGGCGGTTTTCACGCTGGCTCAATATTATGATCCCCCGCTGAGGTGTTTCACTTTCTCTAACTTCCAGTTGGCCCCTACTCTTGAAGAATTTTCTCGAATTGTGGGGCAACCTTTGAATAAAGGGAAGCCATACCACTTCCGAGGAAATTACCCCCTCATTGAGACTGTTGCTAAGGCATTAGAAGTGGACCCAAATCAGTTGAACAATAAGAAACCAAACGAGAAAACTCCTGAGGGGATCCCGAGGGTACGCTTGGAAGAACTGATGAACAATTTGGTTGCGAACGAAGACTGGGACACCCTCACAGATGTGCTGGCTCTATCAATTTATGACTTGGTTCTGTTCCCGAGTGGTGGTGACTTAGTGGGCCCTGCTGCGATGGACGTGTTTATGGCTCATAAGTGCAGAGGGGAGAACTCAACATTCGCAATCCTTGCAGATGTATACTACACTATGAATTTCTGCCATCAGAAGAAAGGAAAAAAGATCTTATGTTGCATACCGATATTGTATGTGTGGTTGACAGCACATGTTTTCCAAAGAGGTTATGAATCCTATTGTCCCATCGTCGATCTGAGGAGGTTGGGTTTAAAGAATCGTGACGCTAAGGAATGGGTGCAAGTTTTTGTGACGCTCAAGGAGGAATCAGTGCGCTGGTATCCACAGTGGATGGGAACAGAAGAGGTGATCTGCCAATGTGGTGAATTCCCGAATGTACCATTAGTAGGGACCTTGGGATGCATCAATTACAACCCAAGTCTAGCATTACGCCAATTGTGTTATCCGGTGATGGGCCCACCTAGTGAAGGTTCGATAATTCCTTTTATGACCGACTTAAAAGGTAAAAGGATGCTCGATAGAATTTATCAAGCATAGGGGAAAGTCACCCGTAAGGGAAAGGATTTAGGGCGCAGAAGTTACGGGGCTAAGGACAGTTATAAGCAATGGGTGCGAGATAGAGTGGAACAAATCAAACTGCCATTTCACAAGCCGGATCCTAGCAACCAACCAGAAACAGACACAGTCCTGGAGGAAAGCGAAGAGATGAAAGAACTGAAAGGGAAGTTGGCAAAGGTTGAAGCTGAGAAGAACACGCTGGAGGTCAAATTAAGAGAGGTTCATTCAGCCTTTGAAGCCTTGAAGCTGGAGCATAAAGAGAAAGCCCAATCATTGGAACAAACAAACAAAAGAGCTAGAATTGAGAAAGATTCCAAGGATAGAACCATGGATTGTCTAAGGTCTGCAAATGAGGAGTTAAGGCTTCGAGACGTGGAACGAGATAGGATCATACGAGAAAATGAGCAGTTGAGAAAGACTCATGTGGAGATGAGACAGAAATTGAACACCCTCAAAAGCCAGCTAGAGGAGCAAGCTACCCAGTTTGAAATAACTAGAAGGTCTGATGACCAAGCTTTTGAAGAAGCGATAAGAGGGTATCAGGGGCATCTTGAGAAGAAGCATGGGGAGATAGAAATGCTCTTGAAAGAAAGGGAAGATTTGCTAGAAGAAAACTGTCAACTTAAGGGAGAAATCATGAACCTTAAGGAAAGTCAAGTGGAAACCCAGCAGCGTCTGAACACCCTCGACATGCAAATGAAGGACATGATTGCTGAATATGAAGCAAGAATCAAGAATGACAAGCATGAGGTCAGGGAGGTGATCAAAATGTATCGGGCAACCATCGCAGAGAAGAATGAAGAGATCAGAGAGTGGGCAATGGAAAGAAATTACTATATGGGGCTAATAAGGAACGCTGAGGAGAACCATTCACATGCCAGGCAGGAGTTCAGCCATTGGGCTCGCAGGTTGAGGGAAATTGAAAGGATCCCCAGACTTGTCCGCCGTGCAGATGCGGTAGTTAACCCTCTCACTACTCCGTGCGAAGCAATTGATCTGATTGATGTTTGTAAAGAGTTAGTTGATGAGGTTGAAAAACTGATCAGAAGCATTAGGGAAAATTGATGTATCTGAGTTGTACTTGAACTATGCATGAAATGAAAGCCTACTATGCTTTTCTCCTTCGTGATTCCATGTCTCTTATTCATAAACCTTGTCACTTAATTTTTCGAAGGTCGAACCAAAGATACTCGCTCCAGATTTCAAGAACAACCCTTCACGATTCTTCAACAAATCCATAATAAGGGGTAATCTAATTTTGTTTAAATAAATAAATAAACAAACTTTGTTTTTATGGCAAACAGGGATTTAGCAGCCATTGCGCATTCCAGGAAAGTAAAGATCAATCAAACTCGAGTGTACTTCACTAGGAGCCGAGCAAGAATGTTGGGTGATGATGAGTTGCAGGGGAGGAACTTGACTCAAGAAATGGACACAGTAAAAGAAAGAATGGATGAGATAGCCGCTGCTCAGACTCGCATTGAAGAGGCGTTATTGGCCATGAAAGAAGCATTCACTATGTTGACAGCAAATAGGACCACCATGGAAACCCCGCATGTCAATACCTCTGGAGTACCCACTTTCATGGGAGTAGGGACCCATAACCATGTCAACGTAGAAAACATGCACAACCAAGCATTAGGGCCGTTCACCATCCCAATAGGAATGGGATATGAAGCTATAGGCCACCATGGGGTCGAAAACCAGCATAACGGAGGTGGAGGTGGTGGAATGCCACATGTGGAGTACGACATAGAGGAGGGGCACGCATCAGTGCGGAAAGACAAGGCTAGGGAGCAATGGATGGAAAAGATGGAGGAAAAGATTAAGGCGATGCAGGGGCCTAGTAATTTTGGATCTTTGGGATTAGAGGAACTTTGCCCAACCTCAGAGGTGATAATTCCTCGTGATTTCAAAGTCTCAGACTTCACAAAATACAATGGAAGCACTAATCCCCTGCTGCACCTAAGGACCTATTGCACCAAAATGTCGATATGGTCCAAAGATGAAAAATTCATCGTCAACTTTTTTCATGAAAGATTGACCGGTCCGGCTTTAGAATGGTACATCCAGTTAGACCATTCGAAAATTGATGGTTAGAGGGATCTTGTTGATGCCTTCATGAGCCAATACAGGTTCAACCTGGATACGGCTCCGACTCGTGAGCAGTTGGGAATACTGCAAAAGAAAAGCGAAGAGACCTTTAAGTAGTACGCTCAGAGGTGGAGAGCCCTTGCTGCACAAGTCCAGCCACCGCTCACCATGACTGAAACATGCTCTTATTTCTTGGGGACCTTGGGGACTTCTTATGTTGCAGCAATGGCTGGAGCTACATACAGAGACTTTGTTGACCTTATAGCCGCTGGAGAGAGAATTGAGATGTTGGCAAGAGCCGAAAAGTTGCCAGTAGAGCAGACAGAGACCGGACAGTCAAAGAAGAATTTCCTACAAAAGAAAAATGATCCAGAAGTAAGCCTTATTTGAGCCACACCAAATTACTTCCACCAAAATCCACAATATAATCATCCACGTCCCAGAATGCCTTATCCATCATACCAAATCACCCCAAACACAAACCCATCACCCACACCATCATTTCCCATGAACACCATTCCTGCTGCCTATCCTCAGCCACGTCCAAACTACTGGTGATGCAAAATCGCAAGTGTACGATTCGTCGTCAAGTAATAAAAAGATCGAATCCACAGGGATTGTGACCAATTATTAACTAAACAAAAGTTGTAACTAATTGAACTATTGAACGTATACGAATGTGTTTGAAAAGTTGTAATTCTAGTTTAGCAATAAAAACAGTACTAACGAGACAAGGTATTTGGATATTAAGGAAAATAAAAGTGACTATGGCTCGAATCCCTTTGTTTCAACCTTTATGCTCTTGAATTCTATTCCAATGCAAGCAATGATAAGGTATTTGAAGTTCAAATCCACACGTTTAGATTAATGAAAATCCCTTCTCTATTAACCCCTTTGATTAAATGAACGAGTCCTAATTCCTTAGGTCCAAATTAATTTAATCAAGCATAACGAATAAGGATTCATGCAAACTCATACCACAAGAATTATATTCCTATAACTTTATTAAGCATGTCAAATTATCCCAAAGCAAGTTTAAAACCTCAATTTTCCAATTGATGTTAAAACCCTAGTTCAATCCAATGGTGATCAAGCATCGAATCGCATTAAGAAAAGAGATAAATGATCAAATAACATAAATCATACTTGCATTGAAATTCTGAATTCGATTACATAAAAGGATCCACAAAGTTCATCTTACCCTAGTACAAGAGGTTTAGTTCCTCATAACAGAGAAGAAACCAATCAATTGAGATGAAGAAATAGCCAAAGACTCCATTGATTTCTCAAATTTGCCTTTGATCCTTGTTCTTGATTCAATCTCTAGCCAACAAAAAAACCAACCCCTAGGTCAAAGTTTTCTCCATCTATTTATAGTTCTCGCACCAAAGGGTTGAAAAACATCTCCAAAATAAGTCAAAACGCGCAAAAATACAAGTCTGGACCAAGTCGCAAAGACGCGGTAGTGGAGCCGGCACGCCTGGCCGCGTCTTTGCTCTTAAAATACAAAATAGCAGAAGCGAAGCCCGACACGGGCGTGGTGGAGGACACGGCTAGGCCGTGTTGTTCTCTGAACCTACAGGCGCGGCCGTGGTGGAAAACACGGCCTGCCCGTGTTATCCACTGTTTGGTCAACTTGAAATTCTTCACATCCACCAAGGCACGGCCGTGGGAAGCAACACGGGCAGGCCGTGCTGCTCTTAAATCTTGCCAAATTTTGGTATTTTGGCCTCCGAGTTGGTTGCAACATCCGTCTAAGTGATTTAGCTCCGCTTTCCTAGGCCAATAACCTTCTTTTCTGCACAATTGAACTCAAACCAAGTGCATTATCTAAGCTAAGCAAAATGCATGAGAACTATGGGTAAAAGCCACTAAAATGACTACTATGCAATGCAAAACTAACAACAAACCATATGCTATAATGAACGCATCAAATTACCCCAAGCTTAGAATCTTGCTTGTCCTCAAGCAATTGCAGTGGCCAAAGACAAGCATAGAAACAAGAGATGCAACAAATAAGGAACCCGAGATAAAAGCCAATTCAAGCAATAGGCTAAAGGCTAATAAAGACAATAGGGACAACCAAAGTCAAGTCCAATTAGAGAATCAGGCTCTCTGAAATCATGTCTCTCACTGATAGGGGCACTCTCCTTACCACTCTCAAAGTGTTTAAAGGTTATGACAAATCGTTCAAATCCATCCATGAAAGTGCTCTACCATAAGCTTGACTATTAACCAAATCTCAGCATATAATTTATGAAAACACACAAGAATCAAAAGGTCTTTGCAGGGTTATAACGTGCCGGGATTTTTCTTGTAAGGTGGGATAAAAACAAGAAAGTGGAAATTCAAGGGCTAAAATAATGAACAATAAAACAACCCTTTTTAAAGCAGCATAAGCGGAGCAATCCATTTTTCCTTTTTTTGCTTTCCACACCTCTTTATTTTGCTCCTCTTCTGTTATTTTTTTTTTATTCGAGATTTTTGTAGTAATTACTGGGGAGGAATTTAAATAACAGAAGAGGTCCCAATTTCAAGCACCGCACAAATCGCACAAGATTCACAACTAATTGCTCCCTTAGACATGCTCTAAAAGGTACTGTCATATCTAGCAATCACAAGGGTACCAAGAAAATTAATTTCAGTTCAGGCTTAAAAGGGGCAACTAGAGGAAGCTTTCATTCAACAATCAGAGGCTTGAAAACATGCCTAAAATGCCTTAATCATATTCAAGTGTGTAGACAAAAAATTTCAAGTTTTGACACGGTTTCAAGTCAAGTTCTAGAGAGCACAATCAAGAGGAACACACTCATACAAGGAAAAGGGGCATATAAATATGATGAAGTGCAACCCCAATACAAGCTCAAGTCTCACATTTAGAAGTTAAATTCAGTGAGAAACATCAGATCAGAGCGCCACATGCTAATCAACAACTTATCAATGGTTTATCCCTAAATTCGTTAAGAACGCTACCTTTAAGCCTATCACAAGAGAAAATTATTGGGTTCCAAATCATTGCAATCTCAAATTTCAAAAAGATTGTAGCACACATGCCAAAGCACAAGAGGATAGTGTAACAATTTAATTTGATGCGCACAAAACAACGATTAACACAAAGATGCAAACACTAAAATGAAATGCAAGACTAATATGCAAAAATACATGCAAAAAAAATTTAAAACGCCCTACCCCAAGCTTAAGAATTTACATTGTCCCCAATGTAAAAAATCAAACTGAGATAGGGATGATGCAAGGGAGGGACTCACTGTGGGGGAGGAGGAGGAACCGCCAGGATATTCTTTGGAGGTGCGGTTATACATTGCGAGACCATGTCACGAATGTTGTGGACAGTGTTGTCAAGACCGTCAATTTGGGCCACTTTGAGCGACCATCTCCTCTTGGAGAGCGGCATAAGAACAGGGATGTGGTGTGGAGCAAAGCATCGCGAAGAAGCGCCAGGGGGTGCCTCAGGTCTCTCCTCTTGAAGGGGGTCAGGTTGGGGGCCTCCTGGAAAATTCCAATTCCCCTGGTTTCTTATAGTGGTGTGCTCCTGGTCAGGTAGAGGATGGGTTTCCTCGGTATCAGGGAGCACCAAACAGTAACATTGGCCTTCCTTGGCTATCATTCTCATTGCCAACCAGGCCTCCATATCAGCGGGTGCTCCCACGAACAATTGGGAGGCGGAGGTTCTATAACCAAGAGCTTGATAGGGGTGATTAAACCACCAATAACAATTTTACCAGCTGAAGCTTTCCCTACTTTAACCATGTGAGTGATCAAATGAGAACCTGCATCTAGCTGAAATTCTGGGTGCAGCATATTCCATAGAAACATCAGTTCCGACTGACGGACAACGCCATCACTATCCCCTCGTCCAAACAATGTGTTTGACATGACTCTGTGAACATAGCGAAAACAGGGGTTTCGCAACTTTGATGATTTTGATGAGGATGAGTCATAAGTGTCGGACTTCGTTAGCAAGTTCCAAAACCTCCTTGCAGAAAAATCATTTGGGACCCTTCGTTGACCACCATATGGAAATCCATATATTGCATTGAATTGGCTCAATGACAGGCTATGCTCAGTATTGAATAACCTAAAGGTTATCAAATTGTCATGGTGGTCCTCTGGCCATCCCTCCGCATATGAAACATTGGCATTAACGGATGATAGGAATTCCAGAGTAATTCTTGCATAGGTAAAACTTTTCAGTCCCACAAACTTCGTCCAACCCACATTTGCAAATAAGTACTGGACATCATCTAGCAGTCCTAGAGTTAACAATGCAGGTTCATCCATATAACGGGTTGGGACAATTATTCTTGCGACAAGAGAATTATACCTTGCCTCTTGAACGTCGTCCCGGAACTGAATGCCATACGGATTCTCGGTCACTTTTTTCTTGCCCTTTCCCTTCCCCTTGGCCAATGCTGGCTCTTTTGTGCCTGAGGCATCACCCCTCTGCCTCTTTGATGCCATAATAACCTGTAATGAAATCACACAACACAACTAACACAGGTAAAAAAAAAAAAATTAGTGGTGAAGCAATTTGAGCTTCGGCTGGTGGGAGGGAAGCTGGCTGAGGAAGAAAGGTGGAGGGGCGGACTTTGGTGGAGCAAAGGGGGAGTGCGACGGCTGCTGGAGGTGGCCGCAGCGTCTGTAGTTGGAAGGAAGAGGTGGTGGCGTTTCAAGACGCGAATGGAAGGGAAAGTAAGGTTGAGAGAAGGAAGGATTGGTGGTGGGGTTAGTGGAAGAAGAGGGAAGTGGAGGGGTGGTGGTGTGAGAGGATGGTGGAAGAAAATGGTGGAAGAGGAATTAGGTGAGTGATGAAAGGAGAAGATGGTGGAAGGAGAAGGGTGGAGGAGGCGTGTAGAAGAAGAGGGATTAGGGTTGGAAAATGAATGTGAAGAAGAAAAGGGCACACGGTGGTAGTGCAAAAGGAGGGGTTATTTTTTGGGTTTTTCTGTGGTGTGGCTTGGTGTATGATAAGTATGGTGGGTCTGCACCAGGACCACAGATTAAAAAATGAAAAGGACTGGATGGTTGTGATTTGCTGGGGGAAAGATTGGATAAGGTCAAGCACACATGAGGAACGCCTACTCCTGGCTGAAGGAAGCTTGAACACGGGCGTGCCATAGGACACGACTAGCCCGTGTTCTTCACTGTCTCTCCCTAAAAAAAAATTCTTGAGACAGTAGTGTCATCCCGCTGCCAGGTCGTGTCTCACTGGGCAATTTTTTTCTTTTTTCTTGAACCCACACGGCCGTGGCATAGGACACGGCCAGGCCGTGTGTCACTGCCCTGCCCCTGTTTGTTTTTTTTTTTTGATCAAATTATGGATGCACTCTTCTACACCTTGGGTTGCCTCCCAAGAAGCGCTTCTTTAACGTCACTAGCTTGACGCGTGATGGTATGTGTAGCGACCGAAAAATCCGGAGGGATTTATTCGAGTTTAATGGAGCCGCCACCAATAATTTATTTTTGAAGGAAAAATATTGGAAAAACCTTTTTTGAAGAAAAGTGGTCCTTAAGACCGGATTTGGGTTCGGGAGTCGATTATGCGTAGGGAAGGTATTAGCACCCCACGACATCCTTTCGAAAAAGGTTACCTCTAATTGATTGTGCAAAATTTATTAACTTCTAAAAAATATTTATTTCCCTTTTATTTTAAAAAAAGACAAGGATTTACAATGATGAAATAAATAAAAAATAGGGCTAAATAAAAGTTGTTTATATTTGCTTGACAAGAATACGCTCTGCTTCCTACGTATCTCTGGGTGCAGTGGAGAAATCAAAGGCTACGTAGTTCTTGGGTAGAAAATGGTTGTGTGTTGGTTGATTTTAATTGTATATTTTCTGATAAAAAAAGGGGAAGTTTTGTAGGGACCAAACCAGAAGCAATCAAGAGTGGTCCTCATTAACCCATTTTTATTTAGAAAATTAAGTGTTTGTGATGATCAAACGGGAAGCAATCCCGAGTGGTCATCACTAGTAATTAATTTCCAATTATTTGTTATAATTTTTCTTTTGAAATAAAAGGGTTGAAATTAGTTAAACAAAATTTGAAAAAAAAAAGATTAACAAAGTGGCGTGTAGATCGATCCAGAAAAGCAAGACAAAAGAAAAGCAAAAACAAAAAAAAGAAGATACAAAAGAAATGGCCAGCAAGGACCAATGGGCTGCAAGCCCAACAATACAAAATGATAATAAAGCTACACAACCTAGAAACTTCTATCAAGCTAACAGAGACAAATCATAGTTGGGGAAGCTGCGCTGGTATCCATGGGCAGGGAGAAAGAAAAAAAAATCTGAAAAAAAATGACAAACAAAGGAAAGCAGAAAGAAGTGGGTCGGTTGAGAGGGAGAGAGAGAAAGAGAGAGAAGGATGGTGAGAGGAAGAAGGAAAAGGGGGGAAGATCGTGAAAGAGAGGGAGAAGAAAGGTAGGGGAGATCACGCAGAGGAGAGGGAGGGCTAGAGATCGTGGGAGAGGTAAACAAACCTTCTTCTTTTTCTTCCCCCTTCTTCTTCTTCTTTCTTCTTTCTTCTTTTCTTTGGGTTCTGCTGGTTTTTTTTTGCGTTTCTTTTTTTGCTTCTTCTTGCTTTTTCTCCTGTTTCTACTGCTTTTTTCGTTTTTTTTTGTTCTGGCTTGGTGAATTAGGGCTTCAGTGTGGAACTCTAATTCTTTAGTTAGTAGTAAAAAAAATGCCCCCGAAATCTCCCTCGGTGTGAATTTGTTGCTGGTACTTATAGGCAAAGTTTTGCCTTACGAGATATAGAGATATAGACAGTGTGGTCAATTTTTATCTCTGCATCATCTTTTTGATTTTTCAAATTGTTGCCATTTTGGTGTTCTAATGCTCTGATCAAGGATGGTTGCATCCCTAAGCCCCTGTCATATGCCTGTTTCAATTGCCTGGTTTGACCTTATTTTCTTCTATTTGTGCCTAATTAGACAATGCAATTTCTTCATAATAGACTGTTGCTTTCTTTTTGTAGGTTCTGACTAGCAGCAAGACAGAGAAACAAGCTGCCTCAAAGGAAGACAATTTGTCCCCTTCCCCTTGTCCCAGCATCTCATCGCAGCAGATGCTGCATTCTGCTTCTTTTCTTCTTCTTTTTTTGTCTCTGTGCAGGAGCCATGCTCCCTGCAATTTTTGTTATTATTTTTTTTTTCTTTTTTGTGTTTCATTCGGATTCTTGTAATTTTGTTTTGGGCTGGATTTGTATTTTTCTGTAATGGATATGCTGGATTTGTATTTTTCTGTAATGGATATGGTTAACATTTTTTGGACTTATGCTTGTGGTTGTAATCTATAACAAAAAGGCCAGCCATTGCACCTACTTTTTATTGTAATTGGGCTAAAATTAGCCCAAATGATTAACAAAAATGAACCTGAAATGTGTTGTTAAAAATAAAGTAAAAACAATAATAAAAATAAATTACAGGAGGTAGGTGGACAAAATTAGGGTATAACAGCTGCCCCTCTTTAGTTATATTTTATTAAAAAATGTGAATAACAAAGGTTTTCATATTTTCGTCATAAAATAGAAGTAAAGATAAAGACACTAATTTTGTCCCGAATCAGGATAGACAAGGGATGGGGTGAGGAATGACAGTGAAGGATTGACGCTTGGTGCGTTTATCGAAAAGCAATAAAGAAGGGTCACCGCCAGGTCAGGTACTGACGCAGTGGTAGGAAAGCAAAAATGGGGGATTAATGCTTGACGCGTTTATTGGAAAGCCATAAAGAAAGGTCACCGCCAGGTCGGGTACTGACGCGGTGATCAAAAAAGTAGTAATGAGTGATTAACGCTTTGCGCGTTTATCAGAAAACTATAAAGAAGGGTCACCGCCAGGTCGGGTACTGACGCGGTGATCGGGAAGCAATAATGAGGGTTCGACGCCAAATAAGGTATTGACGCGTCGATGGGAAGCAATAAAGAAGGATCACCGCCAGGTCGGGTACTGACGCGGTGATCGGAAAGTTCGACGCCAAGTAGGGTATTGACGCGTCGATGGAAAGCAATAAAGAAGGATCAACATCAGGTCCGGAACTGATATGTTGGTCAAAAAAGCAATAATGAGGGACTACCGCCAGGTCAGATCGACGGTAATCTTAAAGCAATAAAAGGGGTGATGCTTGGCGCATTTATCAGAAAACTATAAAGAAGGATCTCCGCCAGGTTGGGTACTGACGCGGTGATCGAAAAGCAATAAAGAGTGAGCGATACTTGGCGTGTCGCTTAGAAAGCAAAATAAAGGACCAATGCTAGGCGCATTGTTTGTAACCGAGAATGAAGGATCAAAATTTGGTGCACGGACCAGGTGTAACAAAACGGCTGAAAGGTGGTGATATGAAGATGATGCATGAATAGATGATATGTGGTGCATGTATGCAATGTGATTATTATTTTCTTCGATTCCTCGTCCCGTATGATCTCTAGTGCTTAAAGATATCGGACGGACTGAGATTCATCGGATTTAGTCATGCTATGCTTCGATTGGGAGAGAGCGCGAGTTATCAATGCAACACTAGTTACTTTTTTAAAGGTAATCCCTTTGCCCTTTTTGAAACTTATTTGTTGAGATTTGGTGTTTTCTCGTGATTCTTAAGATGTATATAATAACCGTAATGCTTTCCCATATCATCACATGCTTCACAATTCAGTGCCTATTATCATAAAACAATATTTTGAAATACAAGAACGGAGGTGTTTGGTATTCAAAAGAAGAGTTATGTGTATAAGGACTGAAGTTACACAGACTTGAAAATACATCAAGAAAAATGCAGGAAGAAGAAAAAAACAAAGAAAGACAATAACTAAGCAGATATTTTATAGCTTGTGTCTTTGTAGGAACAAATGTCAGCTTCCCATATCCATAACTTTGATTACCCATTACTCTACTGCTGAAAATATATAAAGCGCGGTTGGGTAAGAGCCCTTAATGCATCAGCCTTCTTCAATGACCGCTTTCAGATCCTAGCTTCTGGTTGTATTGCTCTTTCAATTTTACATTCTAACCGCTCGCTCTGATTTTTGCCTAGCTCCCCCTTTCAGGTTTTCAACCTATCGAGCTCACCTTTGCTTGTTTTTTATACGTTTTTTTTAGGCATAATATTTTTTGACCGCATCGAGTTCCTTTGGGAGTGGGAGATCTTCACCGCCCATCCTTGTGAGGATTAAGGCTCCTCAGAAAAAGCTTTTTCACAACATACGGCCTTCATAATTGAGTCCATTTTCAAATGAGAATCCTTTTGGATGGGCAAAATCTTCTTGAGTACTAGGTCCCTTCTTGAAATTCAGGGTGAACTTTCTTTTCGTAAGCCCTCTTCATCCTGTGCTGATATAGTTGTCCATGACATAAGGCCATCACTCTCTTTTCTTCAATGAGGTTCAATTGATCCATCCGAGCCTGAACCCATTCTGCTTCTTCTAGTTTTGTCTCCATCAATACCCTTAACGAAGGGATCTCGACTTCAATGGGGAGCACTGCTTCCATTCCATACACCAACGAGAAAGGGGTTGCCCCTGTTGAGGTGCGAACCAAAGTTCGATAACCGTGCAAGGAAAAAGGGAGCATTTCGTGCCAGTCTCTAAATGTTACCACCATCTTCTGGACAATCTTCTTGATGTTCTTGTTTGCGGCTTCAATCGCCCCATTCATCTTTGGGCGGTATGGTGAGGAATTATGATGTTGGATCTTGAAGTCATTACACAGCTCCTTCATCATCTTGTTGTTCAAATTAGTCCCATTATCAGTGATGATTTTATTTGGCAAACCATGGTGGCAGATCATATCCCTTTTGATGAATTTGACAACCACATTTTTGGCAAAAAAAACTGCAATGAGGAGTTTACATGGATTTTCTCTTCCAAAAATCAAGTTTTGAGAAAATATGAGCAATTTGATTTTGATCAGAATAGACTTTATTAGGGTTGTAACGTGGCCAGGGGTTGAAGGGTCACAAAAGAAAGGATATTTCAGGCTCAAAAGGTGTTTGAGGGCTTTTTTTTTTTAACAAGGATTTTTTAGTGCAAAGATGCACTTTGATGGTTGCTAGCACAATTGCTTTTGTTTTGTTTTGACATTTTTATTTACTGATTTTTTTTATTCTTGCAAGCGTCTTTGATACGTTGTATTTGCCATTTGCTTGCTTAGCCTTTTTTTTTACAGATAAAATTGAATAGACTATTGTGCTGACCTCCAATGGATGAGTGATCCTTGTATAGGGTATTTGAAAGAAATTTTTAGGGCTCAAAGGGGTAGCAAGGGATATACATTTTTTTTATTTTTTGGGATAGAGAAAAAAAGGTCAAACTTCATCTCAAAACCTCATTGCTCAAATTTCATAAAACTTAATTTTGGCAAATTGTGCATTTGCCTTACCTTTTTCTTTCTATTTTTATTAACTACTTTTGTCACTTTCAGCAGTCAGTTTGATTATTTCAGATTCTTCCTCGTGGGGTTGTATCACTTTTACCTCTTGTTCCATCAATCTCATTGGTTCAGAAAGGGTTTCCCAATTGTCCTCATGGGGTAGTCAAAGTATGAGTCACTGACATCGTCATTTTCAAAGACAATATTTTTGGATCTGCATTAGTTAAAATCGACGAAAAGAAAAAACGAAAAAGAAGAAAGGGAATGGAAAAGATGAAAAAAAAGAAAAAGGAAATGATTAGAAAATTCAAAAGTGCATTTTATTGATAAAGATACTGAAATGAAACATGTGCGCCCTTTTGACAATAAATCATCCTAAAGCCTTAGGCAGAGCAATAGGATTTGCATTACAAAATTATTATGAATCAAACATCATGGGAAACTCAACAATTTCCAAATTTCCAAGTTTTTCACTCGACGGACAAGGGTGGACAAGGTTGACGATGTTGTCTTCAGCACTGCGATCATCTTTGACAGTTGCTATCTGCTTTGGGTTCAACATTCTTGCACTCCAAAGGCTTTGCCTGATGTCACAGATGGGGATACTCTCATCTTTTGGCTCCTCGCCTTCCAATCTAGTTATCGTGGGTTGGTCCCCAAACTCCTCGATAATGGCATTGATCTTTGGACCTCCATGACCTGGAAGGGATTATTACCCACATTAGGCCCATCCTCCTTAAAACTCAACCATTTGGCATTGATCGGATCTTGAACCACGCACTTCAAAGCCTTGCAATTTCGGTTGTGTGACCTCGCCTGCATGATATTCACATTTGGCGTTTGGGTCATACCTCTTGGGAAGGGGTTGGAGCGGTTTCATTGGCGAGGGGAGACCAAGGAATTCTTGATGGTGATGGAATAAATTAGTATAGGTCATGGGAATAGGGTCAAATTGAACTGCTTTTCTCTCTTGGTCGTTTGGCTGTTTCTGGCTTTGGTTTGGCTGAGTAGGTGGATTATGAGAGGCAGCGGCAATGTATGGAGGTGGAAAATAAGGGTATGGGAAAGGCTGCGGGAAGCTAGTAAAGAAATGGGGTGACTTTCCTTGGGTATGTCCTCCCTGGCTCGTCATCACAGCATTAGTTTCCCCTTCCTTCTTCATGAGGTTTGTAGGGGATTTCTTGGCATCACTTACTCCAGTAGAATTATGGGCAATCTTTCCATTTCTTATACCTCCTTCATCCCTTTCCCCTACGATGACCATATCTGAAAAGTTTGATGATACACTTCCGATCATTTTGTCATAGAAGGGTGATTGAAGAGTATCCATGAACATAGCCACCATTTCTTTTTCGATCAGAGGCGGTTCCACTTGGGCTGCCAATCCTCTCCATCGTTGGGCATACTCTTTAAAAGTCTCATTGTCCCTTTTCATCATATTTTGCAGCTGCATTCTATCAGGAGCCATATCAATGTTGTACTTATACTGCTTCAAGAAGGCATCCGCCAAATCTTTCCAAAGAATAATATGAGATCGCTCAAGGTGTGTATACCAACTCGACGCTGCCGCTGTTAAACTATCCTGGAAGAAGTGAATCAGAAGTTTGTCATCATGTGCATAGGACGCCATCTTCCTACAGTACATGGTCAAGTGGCTTTTCGGGCAAGTTGTCCCTTTATACTTGTCGAAGTCCGGCACCTTAAACTTCGGTGGTACAACCACATCCGGTACGAGACAAAGATCTGAAGCGATACTTGAACCGAGATAGCTTACTCCTTCTACAGCTCTTAGCCTATCTTCGAGGATTTGCAACTTCGTATCAGACCACTGATTCCCAACTGGGATGCTCAGATTGGGTCCCCCCATAGCCGGAGACCAGGCAATGCGGTTAGTCTGGGGATTCAGCGGATTTCCTTGAATATAGTAGGGGTAACCAAATGGTCGGGGATTCACCATGGGGGCCCCTACAGGCGTACTGACTCCTTGAGTATTCCCGAGATGAGATGGTGCATAACCAGGTGGAAAGGTGTATGTCATGAAGCCAGGAGTTGAGCTTTGAACTGGTGTGGTTTCAGTACCGGAGCCGGATCCTTGAGCCACATCTTGCACAACAAGTGCTTGGGAATCAGCTTCCGCAGAGTTATTGTTAGCACCTGGCGGTGTGTAACCGGGCGGGAGACCAAATAGTGGGAACTGTGGGCCTTGGGGGTTATGGTTTGCAGTATCATCATTGGCCATAGGTAGCGTGTAACCAGGTGGGAGTCCGTAAAGTGGGAACTGTGGTACTTGATTCTGAGGGTTGCTAACTGGTGAGTGTGTAGGACCCTGCGGGTAAATTGCAAAAGGTATCATCATCCCTTGAGTGTTGAGACCATATTGCAACTGCATAGGACCAAAGCCAGGTGGGTGGGAAGGTGTAGCTTGACTTTCATCATTCACCGCTGGAGATACCCCATCTATGACCTTGTCTTTGTTTAGGGACTGCAGAAGCTCCAAAACTTTGCTCATCTGTTCTTTCAGCTGGTTGACGTCCTCTTTCATCTCTTGGTCATCCATGATCTTTGATTGAGAGCGAGTTCGATAAGGGTGTCGAGGAACCAGTTTGTTTGATTATTTTTCTGGTGATTTTAAAAAAATGATATGAGTATGTAAGAAAAGAAAAATGAATGAATGTGGATGCATGAATCTATTTATTTGTGCCAAGGAACCGTAGGCCTCATTGTTTTGACATGTATGAACTTCTTTGAAACTGTTTCACAATTTGGTCCCATATTATTTCGCAAAATACTTGCAGCCAAGCTCTCGTGTTCCTACGATTCTCTGGTGACCTAAAATGAAATGAGAATGAATGATATTATTTCTTTATTTTCAACATGTGTTTTTTTTTGAAGTATGAATGCATGAAGATATAATGTTGGATGATGATGATTATCATTTGTATAACATGCATGAAGATATGTGTTTTTGTAGACCCTTTTTTATGCATGGACATGATATAACAAATTTGGTGGAAGAACAAAAGTGACATGATAATGGGTTAAACCTAAAGTTAGATATTTTCTAGCCTAAGGGGTCTATAGTCTTGTATTGAGTGATAGATCTCATGGTGGCTCTACTCACATTCTCACCAAAGGCCTCTAGAGCTAAAGTCTCCTCCTGAATATTAACCACAACGATAGATAACTATCCGGTGCGGAATACTCAGAGGGAGCACACTCTAGATGAAGTTCTCGCAATAGCCAGAAGGAAAGCAAATTCCAATTGACTATCACCGAACCTCCACTCAACTTAAGCTTTGCTCTGACCCGGGTATAGGGCCTTACTCACATGTGTGTGCGAACGTGTAGGTGCGGTGTGTGAGAGGGGCAACACCCTAACACTACCCAAGCTGCAAAACAAATGAAATATACAAAATATGGTCTTCTATCCTAAGGTTCAATATATGCATAATATTCACAACAAATATTCACAAAAGAACAATAAATAAATAAATGAATAAATAAATAAGTAAATAAACAAATGAATAAGTAAATAAATAAATAAAAACAAAGGAAATTAAACATTAGAGTTAACTATTTAGCACAATCAGTTAGTTAGGCTTGACTCTCTAAAAAAATGTCCCCAGTGGAGTCGCCAGCTGTAGCGACCGAAAAATCCGGAGGGATTTATTCGAGTTTAATGGAGCCGCCACCAATAATTTATTTTTGAAGGAAAAATATTGGAAAAACCTTTTTTGAAGAAAAGTGGTCCTTAAGACCGGATTTGGGTTCGGGAGTCGATTATGCGTAGGGAAGGTATTAGCACCCCACGACATCCTTTCGAAAAAGGTTACCTCTAATTGATTGTGCAAAATTTATTAACTTCTAAAAAATATTTATTTCCCTTTTATTTTAAAAAAAGACAAGGATTTACAATGATGAAATAAATAAAAAATAGGGCTAAATAAAAGTTGTTTATTTTTGCGCTTGACAGGAATACGCTCCTGCTCCTACGTATCTCCGGGTGCAGTGGAGAAATCAAAGGCTACGTAGTTCTTGGGTAGAAAATGGTTGTGTGTTGGTTGATTTTAATTGTATATTTTCTGATAAAAAAAGGGGAAGTTTTGTAGGGACCAAACCAGAAGCAATCAAGAGTGGTCCTCATTAACCCATTTTTATTTAGAAAATTAAGTGTTTGTGATGATCAAACGGGAAGCAATCCCGAGTGGTCATCACTAGTAATTAATTTCCAATTATTTGTTATAATTTTTCTTTTGAAATAAAAGGGTTGAAATTAGTTAAACAAAATTTGAAAAAAAAAAAGATTAACAAAGTGGCGTGTAGATCGATCCAGAAAAGCAAGACAAAAGAAAAGCAAAAACAAAAAAAAGAAGATACAAAAGAAATGGCCAGCAAGGACCAATGGGCTGCAAGCCCAACAATACAAAATGATAATAAAGCTACACAACCTAGAAACTTCTATCAAGCTAACAGAGACAAATCATAGTTGGGGAAGCTGCGCTGGTATCCATGGGCAGGGAGAAAGAAAAAAATCTGAAAAAAAATGACAAACAAAGGAAAGCAGAAAGAAGTGGGTCAGTTGAGAGGGAGAGAGAGAAAGAGAGAGAAGGATGGTGAGAGGAAGAAGGAAAAGGGGGGAAGATCGTGAAAGAGAGGGAGAAGAAAGGTAGGGGAGATCACGCAGAGGAGAGGGAGGGCTAGAGATCGTGGGAGAGGTAAACAAACCTTCTTCTTTTTCTTCCCCCTTCTTCTTCTTCTTTCTTCTTTTCTTTGGGTTCTGCTGGTTTTTTTTTTTGCGTTTCTTTTTTTGCTTCTTCTTGCTTTTTCTCCTGTTTCTACTGCTTTTTTCGTTTTTTTTGTTCTGGCTTGGTGAATTAGGGCTTCAGTGTGGAACCCTAATTCTTTAGTTAGTAGTAAAAAAAATGCCCCTGAAATCTCCCTCGATGTGAATTTGTTGCTGGTACTTATAGGCAAAGTTTTGCCTTACGAGATATAGAGATATAGACAGTGTGGTCAATTTTTATCTCTGCATCATCTTTTTGATTTTTCAAATTGTTGCCATTTTGGTGTTCTAATGCTCTGATCAAGGATGGTTGCATCCCTAAGCCCCTGTCATATGCCTGTTTCAATTGCCTGGTTTGACCTTATTTTCTTCTATTTGTGCCTAATTAGACAATGCAATTTCTTCATAATAGACTGTTGCATTCTTTTTGTAGGTTCTTACTAGCAGCAAGACAGAGAAACAAGCTGCCTCAAAGGAAGACAATTTGTCCCAGCATCTCATCGCAGCAGATGCTGCATTCTGCTTCTTTTTTTTTTTTTTTTTTGTCTCTGTGCAGGAGCCATGCTCCCTGCAATTTTTGTTATTATTATTTTTTTTTCTTTTTTGTGTTTCATTCGGATTCTTGTAATTTTGTTTTGGGCTGGATTTGTATTTTTCTGGAATGGATATGGTTAACATTTTTTGGACTTATGCTTGTGGTTGTAATCTATAACAAAAAGGCCAGCCATTGCACCTCCTTTTTATTGTAATTGGGCTAAAATTAGCCCAAATGATTAACAAAAATGAACCTGAAATGTGTTGTTAAAAATAAAGTAAAAACAATAATAAAAATAAATTACAGGAGGTAGGTGGACAAAATTAGGGTATAACAGTATGCTCAAGGCTCTCACAAGACTAGAGCAACCTTTGCCCTGTCAAGCTCTCCTCCCAAATAATGCTTCAGACGTTGACCATTAACCTTGAACGATCGTTGAGATGAAGGCTCCTCCACCTCTACTGCTCCATGCGACATCACTTCTTTTACCACAAAAGGTCCCAACCACTTGGACTTGAGTTTGCCCGGGAATAACTTCAAACGAGAGTTGAAAAGTAATACTTGCTGCCCAGGAGAGAAGGTTCTTTGTACAATGCGCTTATCATGATAAGCTTTAACCTTTTGTTTGTAGATGGAAGCATTCTCATAAGCATGCAAACGCATTTCATCTAACTCGTGCAGCTGCAAAATTCTTTTCTCTCCTGCCAAGGTTGAATCAAATTTTAAGAACTTAAGGGCCCAAAACGCCTTATGCTCAAGCTCAACTGGCAAATGACAAGCTTTGCCATAAACCAGTTGGTATGGAGACAATCCCATAGGGGATTTGTAAGCTGTCCTGTATGCCCACAAAGCATCATCCAGCTTATGGGCTGATCTTTCCTTGAGACAACTCACTTGTCTTCTCAAGTATCTTTTTGATCTCCCTGTTTGACACTTTCGCTTGCCCATTGCTTTGAGGGTGGTAAGGAGTGGCAACTTTGTGCTTCACGCCATACTTTTTCAAAGCCTGACCTCCAATTTTGAGTTGCAAAAATGTGAACCACCATCAGCGATTAGCACTCTAGGGACCCCAAACCAGGAAAATATGTTCTTCTTTATGAATTTCACAACAGTCGAGAATCACTTGCCTGAGTTGCCTTGCCTCTACCCATTTTGAGACATAATCCTGACTACCAAAATGTATTGGTTAGAGAATGAGGAGGAAATGGCCCCATGAAATCAATTCCCAACAATCAAAAAGTTCAACCTCCAAAATGGAGTTTAAGGGCATCTCATTCCTCTTGGAAATACTTCAGATCCTCGGCACTTGTCACGACTCTTGGCATGAGCATAAGCATCTTTGAAAATTGAAGGCCAATAGAATCCAGTTGAAGCACCTTTGCATTTGTCGTTCACCATTGAAATGACCTCAGTATGGTGAATTGTGACAATGCCATAAAATTTTCTGCGCCTCATCATTTGCAACACACCTTCTCGAAGTCCATCCGGGCCTTGTGCGAAGAGATAGGGATCATCCCAAATGAAGTAGTTAGCATCTTTGAAAAACTTCTTCTTTTGTTACCAAGTTAGCTCTTGGTATCACACTGACTTTAAAATTTGTCATATCGCAAACCAAGGCCTCTCGATCCACAACTAATGATTTCTCATCAGGGAACTCCTCTAGAATGTCCAACTCTTTAGCTGTAATTTCATTATTCTCCAGCCTAGACAGATGATCAGCCACCACATTTTCACTTCCCTTTTTGTCCTTGATCTCAAGGTCGAATTCTTGCAACAACAAAATCCACCAAATGAGTCTTGGCTTGGATTCGACCTTAGTCATAAGATACTTGATTGCCGCATGATCAGTGAACACCACAACTTTGGAACCAATCAAATAAGAACAGAATTTTTCTAGAGCAAATACAATGGCAAGCAACTCCTTCTCTGTGGTAGCATAGTTGACTTGGTTCTCATTTAATACCTTGCTAGCATAATAGATGGCATGAAAAAAAATTTCTCTCCTTTGCCCCAAAACAGCCCCCACTGCATAGTCACTAGCGTCACACATTAGCTCAAAAGGTGACTCTAACTAGTGCAACTATCACGGTCTTGAAATAAGTTTCTCTTTCAACAACTCAAAGGCCTTCAAGCATTCTGGGTCAAATTTGAATGAGACATCCTTGATGAGGAGATTGCAAAGCGGCTTAGCAACCTTGGAGAAGTCCTTGATAAATCGTCTATAAAAACCAGCATGCCCAAGGAAACTCCTCACTCCTTTCACATTCAACGGAGGAGGCAACTTCTCTATCACATCAATTTTTTGCCTTATCCACTTCTATACCCTTAGATGAGATTTTATGACCCAGAACAATTCCTTCTTTCACCATGAAGTGACATTTTTCCCAATTCAACACTAAATTGGTCTCCTTACACCTCTTAAGAACATCCTCCAGGTTATCCAGACAATCATCAAAAGAAATACCAAGCATAGAGAAGTCATCCATAAAAACCTCAATAGATTTTTCAATCATATCAGCAAAAATGGAAAGCATGCACCTTTGAAAAGTTGCGGGAGCATTGCAAAGACCGAAAGGCATCCGTCTATACGCAAAAACTCCAAACGGGCAAGTGAATGTTGTCTTCTCTTGGTCTTCTGGATTGACAGAGATTTGATTGTAACCGGAGTACCCATCAAGAAAACAATAGTAAGCTTGTCCAGCCAATCTTTCAAGCATCTGGTCCATAAATGGAAGAGGGAAGTGGTCCTTGCGAGTGGCTTGGTTAAGCTTCCGATAGTTAATACACATCTGCCAACCTGTGACAGTCCTAGTAGGAATTAACTCATTTTTTTCATTTGTTACAACTGTCATTCTCCCTTTCTTTGGAACCACATGTACTGGGCTCACCCATGCACTGTCAGAAATAGGATAGATCATCCCAGCCTCTAAAAGTTTCAATACCTCCTTCCTCACGACCTCTTTCATAACCGGGTTGAGCCTTCTCTGTGGTTGAACCACTGGTTTGAACTCTTGGTCTAACTTTATTTTATGCATGCAAAAATTTGGGTGATGCCCTTTAAATCTGAGATGGTCCATCCAATTGCCTCTTTATGTGCTCTAAGTACTCTCACTAGCTTCTCCTCTTCTAGCTTTGATAAGGAGCTACTAATGATCACCGGATTAAAAGCATCATCCCCAAGAAAAACATACTTCAAATGTGGGGGTAATTGCTTTAATTCCGGGCTAGCTTTCTTCTCTAACTCACCACCTTGCAAGTCCTCTTTCTTTTTAGCAGCAGCATCTTCAACCTGTAGAGCTTCAAGTTGTGCAAGACATCTTTCTATTTCATCATCCATCTCCTCATCCACCTTTTCTATGGAATTCATTATCACTTTTTCTAATGGGTGTGAGGGTTGGTCTTGCTCCATGATTTCCAAAACTGAGTCGTCAATCACATCAACTCGAGAACATTTTTCAATATCATTCGGATGTCGCATAGCTTCAAAAACATTAAATGTCACCTTCTCATCCTGGAACCTCAAAATTAATTTACCTTATTGAACATCAATCAAGGCTCTCCCTGTAGCTAGGAAAGGTCTGCCAAGAATAAGAGGGACCTCCTTGTCCTCTTCCATATCAAGGATAACAAAATCAACTGGGAACAAGAATTTGTCAACTCTAACCAACACATCCTCCAAAATTCCATAAGGGTATTTGACCGATCGATCTGCCAGTTGCAAAGACATCTTTGTGGGCTTGACTTCACCTCCTCCCAACCGTTTCAACATAGAGAGGGGCATCAAATTAATGCTAGCTCCCAAATCACAGAGAGCCTTACCAATATGCAAATTCCCAATAGTACAAGGGATTGTAAAACTTCTCGGATCCTTCATCTTTTAAGGGAGCTTCCTTTGAATGATAGCACTGCACTCTTCAGTCAAGGCCACCGTCCCATCCTTCTTAAACCTTCTCTTTTTGGTCAACAACTCCTTCATAAACTTTGCATATGTGGGCATTTGCTCAAGAGCTTCTGCAAAAGGGATGTTGATTTGTAGACGCTTGAAGATGTCCATGAACTTAGCAAACTGTTCATCCTTCTGGTTCTTCTTGCTCAGATGAGGGTAAGGAAGCTTCATATGTGGCTGAATAGCCTTGGGCTGCTCTTGTACCTGCAGTTTGTCAATAGTTACTTTGTCTTCCTCAAACCATTACAGAACATTTGCATTTGGTTGAAATCATCATATCCATGGCCTGGACACCTCTTCAGAAGGAGCTTGAATCTCTCCCATGCCTCATACAAATTCTCACTTTGGTTCTGTTGGAAGCCATGAATCTCACCTCTTCTTTTGATGAATTTGGAGGGTGGAAAAAATTTGGTCATGAATTTTTCCTCCAAATCATCCCAAGTTGCAATGCTTCCTGTAGGCAAGGTGTCAAGCCAATCTCTTGCTCGCTCCGCAGGTCGAGGAAAAGCCTCGGTTTCTTGCTTCCTCTGTCACCCAAACACCCAAAGGTGTCACAAATTTCATAAAAACTCACAAGGTGCTGATTTGGGTCATCAATCTCATTCCCCGCGAATTGGCTTACTTGAGAGTGTTCAACAATGCCGGCTTGATCTCAAAATTAGCATTTGCCTCAACCTGTTGGTAGGCATTGACAGCCCTTGCATGGTTGTTCCGTCTCCCAAAATCACCCAAGGTGCGTGGTTGGTCCCCCATCACTTCTTGAGTTGGGACTTGAGAAGTAGATGCAGAGGATTGTTTTTGTCGTTGCCTTGCTTCCTTTGCCTTCTTCCTTAAAGCCTTTGCCGTCTTTTCGATCTCCGAGTCAAACAACAGTTCACCTGTTTGTTTACCTCGCATGCACAAAACTAAAGGGAAAGATCAGTAGCAAAGCAACAATTAAGGTAATTTAAAATTTTTTTTAACAGAAAATAAATAAAAGAAATAGTTCAAAAAGGTACTCGTTTGCCTTGTTAAAAATTAATTCAACAATCCCCGGCAACGGCGCCAAAAACTTGGTGATGCAAAATCGCAAGTGTACGATTCGTCGTCAAGTAATAAAAAGATCGAATCCACAGGGATTGTGACCAATTATTAACTAAACAAAAGTTGTAACTAATTGAACTATTGAACGTATATGAATGTGTTTGAAAAGTTGTAATTCTAGTTTAGCAATAAAAACAGTACTAACGAGACAAGGTATTTGGATATTAAGGAAAATAAAAGTGACTAGGGCTCGAATCCCTTTGTTTCAACCTTTATGCTCTTGAATTCTATTCCAATGCAAGCAATGATAAGGTATTTGAAGTTCAAATCCACACGTTTAGATTAATGAAAATCCCTTCTCTATTAACCCCTTTGATTAAATGAACAAGTCCTAATTCCTTAGGTCCAAATTAATTTAATCAAGCATAACGAATAAGGATTCATGCAAACTCATACCACAAGAATTATATTCCTATAACTTTATTAAGCATGCCAAATTATCCCAAAGCAAGTTTAAAACCTCAATTTTCCAATTGATGCTAAAACCCTAGTTCAATCCAATGGTGATCAAGCATCGAATCGCATTAAGAAAAGAGATAAATGATCAAATAACATAAATCATACTTGCATTGAAATTCTGAATTCGATTACATAAAAGGATCCACAAAGTTCATCTTACCCTAGTACAAGAGGTTTAGTTCCTCATAACAGAGAAGAAACCAATCAATTGAGATGAAGAAATAGCCAAAGACTCCATTGCTTTCTCAAATTTGCCTTTGATCCTTGTTCTTGATTCAATCTCTAGCCAACAAAAAAACCAACCCCTAGGTCAAAGTTTTCTCCATCTATTTATAGTTCTCGCACCAAAGGGTTGAAAAACATCTCCAAAATAAGTCAAAACGCGCAAAAATACAAGTCTGGACCAAGTCGCAGCACGGCCGTGGAGCCTGGCACGGCCTGGCCGTGCTGCTCTTAAAATACAAAATAGCAGAAGCGAAGCCTGACACGGGCGTGGTGGAGGACACATCTAGGCCGTGTTGTTCTCTGAACCTACAGGCACGGCCGTGGTGGAAAACACGGCCTGCCCGTGTTATCCACTGTTTGCTCAACTTGAAATTCTTCACATCCACCAAGGCACGACCGTGGGAAGCAACACGGGCAGGCCGTGCTGCTCTTAAATCTTGCCAAATTTTGGTATTTTGGCCTCCGAGTTGGTTGCAACATCCGTCTAAGTGATTTAGCTCCGCTTTTCTAGGCCAATAACCTTCTTTTCTGCACAATTAACTCAAACCAAGTGCATTATCTAAGCCAAGCAAAATGCATGAGAACTATGGGTAAAAACCACTAAAATGACTAATATGCAATGCAAAACTAACAACAAACCATATGCTATAATGAATGCATCAACTACCAATACAATCGCCCAACCTATCACCAAACCCGACCCCTATACCAAAACTCGGGCCAAAATAGAACATCCAACCTACCCCCATTTCCCAAGATATCCATCACCAATGCAAAACTATTCCAACGTTTGTATGACGCCCATCTGATTGCGGGAATTCCGGTGAAGCCGATGGAACCCCCATTTCCGGCTTGGTATAACCTAAATTCGACTTGCGAATTTCATATGGGAGCCGCAGGTCACTCTATCGAGGATTGTGAGGCTTTCAAGACCACCATTAGAAGGCTGATTGCTCATGGGAAATTGGATATCCAAGAAGAAAAAGGGTCAAATGTTGTCAACAACCCGCTCCCAAATCACAACAGGGGCAACTCAGTGAGTGTAGTAGGAGAAGACGAAAGGCCTGTCAAGAGTGTTTTGAAACTCCGAACACCCATGATAGAGATATGGGAGGGGTTACGAAAGACCGGGTATGAGACACTAGCACCGATGAAAGGAATGGTGAGATATGAAAAATATGATGAAAAGGACAAATGCGTATACCACTATGGTTGTGTAGGTCATGACATCGAAGATTGTTGGGATTTCAAGGCTCGAGTTCAAAGTTTAATGTCACTAGGGATAGTGCAAGCCAAAAGGTCAATGCCTCATGAGGAGATCGATGTTATAGAACCCTTTGTGCGTAGACTTCCACCACTCAGCCAGCCACTTGCGTCAGAAAAGGTTGTGGTGACTGTAAAAAAACCCACACCCCTTGCTTGCAAATATACTCATGCAGTTCCCTGGAATTATGAGGCAAGAGTTGAAGTGGTGGAAGGTCCTTCAACATGCGAGACAAGCAAGCAAAGCAAGATTGACGAGACAATCACCAATATAGTGAGTGTCGGGGGAATAACCCGAAGTGGCCGATACTTTGGCCCAGGAGAGGTTGAATAGAAAAAGAAAGAGAAAGGGAATGAGGTGGAAGAAAAAGAGCAGCCTGAAGAAGAATTCTTGAAGATAATGAAGCAAAGTGAGTATGATGTGATGGAACAACTGAGGAGAACTCCAGCCCGAATATCCTTATTTTCCCTCATTCTAACTTCTAAGGCACATAAAAAAGCTTTGTTGAAGACATTAGAGGAAGCTTTTGTCAAGCCTGACGTTACTCCTGAAAACATGGTAAACATGGTCGATCCTGTGCAGCGAGTTAACCTCATCACGTTCTCCGACGCTGAAATGGTATCTCGAGCAAAAAGGGACAATCGAGCCCTACATATCACCTTGAAATGTCGGGGATTTGTAGTGGCCAAAGTGCTAATCGATGGTGGTTCAGCTTTGAATATTATGCCAGCGTCCACGTTGACTGCTCTAGCAATGGGAGAACAAGATTTAACGCCTCAGTCGATGACAGTTCGGGCTTTTGATGGGTCTAAGAGAGGCATTCTCGGTGAAATAGTACTACCATTGGAAATTGGCCCAAGTGTGTTCCGCGTATTGTTCCAAGTCATGGCAATTGAGTCAACATATATTATGCTATTAGGACAACCATGGATCCACGAAGCGGGGGCAGTGCCTTCCACTCTACACCAAAGGGTTAAATATGTAGAAAACGGGTCTGTTATCACGATTCGCGGTGAAGAAGAGATTATGGTCTCAAAACCTATGTCCCTTCCATATGTGGATAACACTGATGAAGAAGGAATGAATATGTGCCACAGTTTTGAGGCAGATAAGCTGGGAGGTGAGGAAAAAGGTTTGCCAGTTGGTAATGTGAATCAGGTGGCAACACGAATTATGGCAAAAAGTGGCTACGAAGAAGGGAAAGGCTTGGGTCGTCACCTACAAGGAATTTGTGATCCTATATTCTTGCAAAAGAAGTCAGACATGTCTGGGATCGGCTATAAAGACAACCTTGAAGCAAAGTTCAAAGCTCTGATGATTGGTAAAAGGGAGACACAACTAATCCCTCACTTGAAGGATACGTTTCCCGCTCCCGCCGAAGTGATTTCACCTGAGAATGCTGCTTGTGCACCAAACCGACCAGCAATCAACATGTTGGATGATGAAAGCTCACGGGCATATGGCATCATCCACCCCACTATCAATCAAGAACCACTGAGCAATTGGCAGGCTGAACCAGTTGTTGATGTTGTTGCTTTCATGTAATCGTTTTCTTGTACTGTATTAGCCGACTGAGGCTATAAGACTTATGTTATTTTGCTTGAGACATGAATTTAATGAATCTGCATGCATTCCTATCCATTTGTTCTGTTTTGTCTTATTCCTTCAAAATCCTTAATCTTCAATTATGCTTTTGTTTCCCATTTTCTTTCTATTATTCTTTTTCTGATTTCCATGAATTGTTCTCCAGGGACTCATATTTCACTAAAACTTTGCCTCATTATGGGAATATCGAGAACCTGTTGTTTGATTCCTTTGCGACCACCGATGGGAATTGTTCTGAGTCAGATGAAGATGACGAAGTTGTCAAAGAGTTCACTGAACTTCTGGACTCGACTGAAAAAGAGTTTGGTTTGAACGACGAGACAGAGGAAATGATCAATCTGGGGACTAAGGAGGATAAGAAAGAGTTAAAATTGGTAGACAATCCAGAACGTGAAGAAATGATTGCTTTGTTCAGAGAATATCTTGATGTCTTTGCATGGTCTTATAAAGATATGTCCGGCCTGGACCCATAAATAGCAGCACATAAAATTCCACTTTATCCAGATGCAAAACCCAAGAAGCAGAAGTTGAGAAGGATGCGCCCGGATATGTCATTGAAAATCAAAGAGGAGGTGGTCAAGATGTGGGAGGCCGGATTTTTGGAGGTTTCAGTACACCCGGAATGGGTAGCTAACATCGTCCCGGTACCCAAGAAGAATGGAAAAGTTAGAGTGTGCGTGGATTACCGAGACCTGAATCAGGCTAGTCCAAAGGATGATCTTCCTCTCCCGCATATTGACGTGCTTATTGATAATACTGCTAAGAACCACAGGTTTTCGTTTATGGATGGATACTCTGGATATAACCAAATCCTTATGGATGTTGAAGATAAGGCAAAGACCACGTTTATCACCCCATGGGGGACATTCTGCTATAAAGTAATGCCTTTTGGGCTAAAGAATGTTGGGGCTACTTACCAACGTGCCATGGTTACCCTTTTTCATGACATGATGCATAAAGAGATTGAAGTATATGTGGATGATATGGTTGCAAAATCAAAGGAAGATGAAAGTCATGTAGAAGTATTGCGAAAGCTATTTGAAAGGCTCAGAAAACATAAGTTGCGGCTGAATCTAACAAGTGCATTTTTGGGGGATCGTCAGGAAGGTTACTCGGTTTTATCGTGAGTAGAGAAGGGATAAGGGTGGATCCTGACAAAATAAAGGCTATCCAAGAAATGCCAACTCCCAAGACTGAACGAGAAGTAAGGAGTTTTCTGGGGAGACTCAATTACATTGCTAGATTCATTGCCAACTTGACTAGCACGTGTGAGCCTATATTCAAGTTACTAAGGAAGAACCAACCAGGGGAATGGGATGAAGAATGTCAAGAAGCATTCGACAAGATAAGAGCTTATCTGTCGAGTCCTCCTATTTTAGTACCCCCAACACCAGGACGCCCTTTGATTCTGTATTTGACAGTGCTGCCATCATCCCTAGGGGCAATGCTTGGACAAAACGATGCATCAGGAAAGAAAGAACAAGCAGTCTATTATTTGAGCAAGAAGTTCAACGATTGTGAGACTCACTATGCGACAATTGAGAAAACGTGTTGTGCTCTAGTCTGGACTTCAAGAAGACTTCGCCAGTACATGTTGTACTACACTACATGGTTGATTTCGCGATTTGACCCACTAAAGTACATATTTGAAAGCCCCCATGTTTCTCTAAGGGTGTCGAAATGGAAAGTGATCTTGTCAGAGTTTGATATCAAGTATGTGACGCGAAAATCGATTAAAGGGAGTACTATTACTGATCATTTGGCCGAAAATCCTCTGGAAGAAGGGCAATCGTCAAACCAGGAAAAGGTAGATGAAGAAATCATGGATGTTGAAAAGGAAGACGAAGGATGGAAGATGTACTTCGATGGGGCAGTAAATATGTATGGAAATGGCATAGGGGCAGTCGTGGTATCACCAAGTGGAAAGCAATATCCGGTGGCTATCAAGTTGAATTTCGAATGCACAAACAATATCGCAGAATATGGGGCATGTGCAAGTGGGCTATTGGTTGCAATTGACCTCGGTGTGAAACGATTGGAGGTTTTTGGAGATTCAGCCCTTATTATTTATCAAGTGAAGGGTAAGTGGCAAACTAAGGACTCAAAATTGGTGCCTTATCAAAAGCATCTAACTCAGCTAATAACAAGGTTTGAAGAGATAACATTCTCCCATTTGACTCAGGATAAGAATCAGTTTGCCGATGCCTTGGCTACTTTGGCGGCGATGTTTAAATTAAACATCAATGCCGAGGTTCAACCCATCCACATAAAGGTGAAAGATGAGCCGGCCTACTGTGCTAATGTAGAAGGGGAGCCAGACGACGAACCATGGTATTATGATATAAAACGGTATATTCAGCACGAAGAATACCCAGATGGTGCAAGTGAAGTGAACAAGAAAACCATCAAAAAATTGGCAATAACATTTTTCTTGAGTGGAGAAATCCTTTACAAACGAAGTCAAGATGGAACACTACTGAGATGTGTAGAAGCTCGGGAAGCCAGGCGAATCATGATTGATGTTCATGAAGGGATCTGTGGGACACATGCGAATGGTCACATGATGGCCCGTAAGATAATGAGAAGTGGATTCTATTGGTCCACTATGGAGACAGACTGCATAGTGTATATGTGAAAATGCCTCAAATGCCAGTTGTACGCAAATCGGGTCAATGCACCTCCTTTTCCTCTGCACAATCTAACAAGTCCTTGACCATTCTCAATGTGGGGAATAGATGTCATTGGGCCAATTAATCCGAAATCTTCAAATAGGCATCGATTTATATTGGTGGCAATCGATTATTTCACTAAATGGATAGAGGCGTCTTCCTATGCCAGTATTTCCCAGAAGGTGTTTGTCAAGTTCCTCAAAAGGGATATTATATGCCGCTATGGGATTCCTGAAAGGATCATTACAGATAATGCACCCAATCTTAATGGCGGAGAAGTACAAAGATTGTGTGAAAACTTCAAGATCAAACATCACAATTCAACTCCCTATAGACCACAAATGAATGGTGCAGTGGAAGCAGCTAATAAGAACATCAAAAAAATCATTGCCAAGATGGTGGTTAATTACAAAGATTGGCATGAAATGTTACCTTATGCTCTACACGCTTATCGTACTAACATGCGATCAAGCACTGGGGCAACACCATTTTCTTTGGTGTATGGGATGGAAGCAGTATCTCCCATTGAAGTAGAAATCTCGTCCCTAAGGGTATTGATGGAGGCAGAATTAGAGGAGTCAGAATGGATAAAAGCCCGATATGAGCAGTTAAACATGATTGAAGAAAAGAGGCTTACAGTTATTTGTCATGGGCAGTTGTACTAGAGTAGAATGGCCAGAGCCTTCAACAAGAAAGTTCGCCTAAGAGAATTTCAGCCAGGAGATTTGGTTTTGAAGAAAGTACTACCTCATCGGGAGGATGCGCGGGGAAAATGGGCACCTAGCTATAACGGTCCTTATATGGTCAAACATGCATTTTCCGAAGGACCCCTGATTCTCCTGGACATGGAAGGACATGAACTGTAAAAGCCGATAAATTCAGACGTTGTTAAGAAGTTTTATGCCTAAAAAAAAGTGATAATAAACGCCCGCTAGATTGAAAACCCGAAAGGGCGGTCTAGGCAAAAGTTAGGGTAAGTGAAAGCCTGCTAGATTGAAAACCCGAAAGGGCGGTCTAGGCAAAAGTTAAGGCAAAGAAAGAAAAGAAATGGCATAGTGGTTAAATCGGCCTGAGAATTTCGAGGCAAGCTTACAATGGGGCAATATGATGATGGTTAGCTATGTCAGTCAACTTCAGTATGATCAGTCATCTCCAGGGTCAAAAGGGATCTAGATAGGGAATCAAAGGACCTATACTGGGGCAAATTTGATGTGAAATTTCTTATTGTGATCATCTTTCCCCTTTCCTACTGTCTTAGTGCTTCTCTTTCTTTGAGAATTTGTATCAAAATTCCTCTCATCAATTCAATTCACAAATTATTCCTCCTATTTGCATCCATTCTTCCATTCATGCTTCATTTGTTAAATTATGTCTCAAGTAAAATAACTCAAGTCTAACAATACTTTGAAATGATTACGTTAGCAACTCCTCAATGGATAAATAAAAATCCCTGGCCGTTTCGAATAAAGGTGAAATTAATTCAAACGTCTTCATAATAAATTGGGGCAAGAAAAGTCCAAATCCCAAAACTTGAAATGGTGTCATCCAAATGTGCCATGTGGCTACAAACAAAGAGTGAAGTTGCAGACATCTATAAGGGGATAAGAAAAGTATACAACCGATGTTGCTGCGGGGAACTAGTGAAAACAAGATAACAAGAGTTTGATTGATCGAAGCTTCCTAGTTCGCCACAATGGCTCAGATCCTGTAAAACACACCCAGGTAAGTCAAAACGTGACTACCCAATTTATTTTTAGTCTGCTGAGCAAGGCGGTTCAGTCCCCTTCCCATTTTGTTTCTGGTATGCCGAGGAGGTTCCGGCATTTGGACGTTTAATTTCCTTCTGGGCAAGACGGTTTCGTCCCCTGCCTATCCTATTTCTTTTGAAGGAGTCGGTTCAGTCCACATTGAAGCCCTAATTCACCAAGTTGAAACAAATACAGAGCCAAATAACCAAAAAAAAAAAACAGAGGAAGAAACGGAGAAGAGGAAGAACAGAGAAGAAGAAGAAGAAAAGAGGAGAAGAGAAGAAGGTTTGACCTCTCTCCCTCTCCCTCTCGCGTCTCCCTCACCCCCTCTTCTCTCTCCCGTTCGCGATCTACTTTCTCCCCTCCTCGCCGCCGTAGCCCCCCTGTCCCCTTCTCCCTCTCCCTCTCGCGACCTCCCTGCGCCAGCCTTCTCTCTCTCGCATCCTCCCCCTCAGCCGTGTCTCCCTCTCCCTTTCCCTCTCGCGTCTCCCTCACCCCCTCTCCCTCTCCTCCTCCATCTCAGACGCGCCTCTTCCCCACCTCTCGCTCGCGGCCGCACGCGGCCAAGGGCTGGTGCGCGCCGGCCGCACCCCCTTCCCCTCTCCCTTATGCGACGATCGCCCCCTTCCCCTTTTCCCTCACTTTCTTTTTTTTTCCCTTTCTCCCTCAGCCAAGTAGTGGCTGCTGTTTAAATTTTAAGGTTTCTCACCCCCTTTCCTTTTTATTTTGGTCTTATCTGTTCCTTTGTTTTTTTTTGTTACCAGTTTTTTTTTCTTATATTGGGCTGTTGCCCATCGTGAACCACCCCCCTTTTCTTTTTATTTTCATTTATTTGCTTTATTTTATAGACACTATTAACAGACGAGCCTAAATTAATTTCATCACTTAATTATAATCATACATTTTATTTAGCTTACTCTTCAGTTTAATTTTATTAAGTCAAACAAAAATTATTTTCTATAGCAAATGGGATTAGCTGAGATGCAACATCTTGTTAATCACAGGTTTAGGACACCTGAGTTGTGACAGCTTGGTGATCTTAAACCTTAAAAATTAAAATCAAATCAAACACACAAATATTTTCTAGAAGAACTACGTGACTTTTGAGTTCCTCACTGCACCGGAGGATACGTAGGAGCGGGCCAACCCCGTCAAGTCAAATTTAAATTTTTCTAATTTAGTTTCTTTTTTTTAATATTCATTTTTACACTTAGTATTAATTTTATTTTATTTTGGGGTGAAACAAATATTTATATTAGTTTGCACAATTAATTTTGGGTAACTGTCATAAGACAGGCGTGTTGGAGGTGTTGTGGGGTTTAGTCTCCGCCCTTCTCCACGCACAATCGATTCCCGAACTCAGTATGGTTTTCAAAGATCATTATTTTTGAGGTTTTTCCAATTTTTCCTAAATATAATAAAATTGATGGCGGCTCCCTAACCTTTGGATCGTTACATACACGTTAGAAAAACTAATAAGAATAATTTTGTAAAATTGTTACACTCTTTCACTCATTTGTAGTTTCTTTTTAATATGTGTGAAACTTTCTAATGTGACACTTATAATGGGACAGAGGGAGTCATTTGGATTGGTAGTGTCTGACGTTGCTAGGGTAAATGTATTATAGTTTATCAAGATTGAGGCCATGGATCGTACATGAAAATCAGATGCACCGGAGCACTTTATTTAACTATACAAATCTTCATCAAAGTTGACTTTTAGGGCTCATTTGGTGGACATGATAGGATAGAGACATGATGGGATAGAGAACTAGATAAGGAAATGATTGGATATAGATATGATAAGCTCTCATGTGTTTGGTGCGTATTGAATAACAAACTAGATATCATTATATCCTGACTTTAGCTTTTTAAAAATAATATAAAATGACAAAATTATCCTTGTGACACAATTACATATAATTTTTAAAATTTTTAATATTAATAATATTTTTCTATTTTTAGTTTTTATTTTAAATATTTTTATATTTGTTGGATTTTAAATTATTCTTTTACAATTTAATTTTTTGTATCATGTAAAATGACATAATTATTCTTGTTAAAAAATTACATATAAATTTTAAAACTAATTATATTATTTATATTTATTTTTTATTTTCTATAACTTTTATTATTAATTTTTTCAATTTTACTTTTTATTTATAATATTTTTATATTTTATTAGATTTTAAATTATTTTTCATAAAGTGAATACGGAAATAAATTTCTTATCCTATCGTGTTGTTTCTAACCCAGGCCTCTCCTCAGGATAAAAATATAACTAGATGGACAAAATATGATAGGTTGCAGGATTGAGTTATCATATTCTGTTGGTTCAACAAACACTGGATTAACACAGGATATAATAGCTTATCATATCTTGTCTCTCCTATCCTGACCACCAAACGGACTCTTATATCATGGGCTAATAAGGTCATGATATATAATGCTGCTAATAAGGACATGTTAGATGATGGAGCGAGAATAGCTTATTTGACATGCCTTTTGACGGGTTGTAGGTTTTGGAATTTGGCTTTTGGCCTCCTGACGGGTTTCCTTGTTCGCAATAAATGAAATGGGAAAATGAAAATTGCTTGCTTGTCCATGAAAACTGAAAAGACACGCTTCTAGTGATCTAGAAAGAAAAGGAAAGCGTTGATGTGCTTGTTTGATATGTTGAAAAATTGATAAGGACAATTTTCATAATATAAATGCTTTCATATGATACAGTATAAAATGTGGCACCATTTGAAACTTCAAAGTGAAGTGTAACTCATAATTTGGTCATTCATATGTTGTGAAAATAAATGAAAAAGGATTTCTACCACGTGAGAAATAATCATAGGCAAAATTAGTCATTTATTTATCTTAATTTTTAATTTCAGCTTAATCTTTTATCTTTTTTTATCAATTAAGTTAGTTTTTTATGTTATAAAATGTTTACACTATTGTGATAAAAATATGAAATATGTCTCTAATTTCGTTACTAAACTTTGTGACGATAAAATTAATAACATGTTTTTCAGTTTTCCTGTTGATCTCCAACTTTGGTCACTAATTTATTTTTTCTAGTGGTGAAATGTCATGGCATATATATATATATATATAGGGAGGCTATTATGATCACTACCCTCATCCAATAGGTATGATCCATTTCATTTTCCATTGCGAATAATCCATGTGAGTCACGGGTGCATGTATATTTTGTCATCCTTAGTCAACACAACCCAACAAGTTTCCAAATTCAAAAGGACCCACCAGAATAGGCCATTATTAAATGCACCCCCCACCTGGTAGGTACATCCCCAATTTGTGAATTTTCCAAAATACCTCCCAAAAAAATAGTAAAAATTCTTTTTTTTTTAATTCTGAACATTTTACCGGAAATTGCAATTTCCGGTATACAATTGCAATTTCCGACAAGAATTTTAAACACAATGTTACCGGAAAGAGATAATTCTCTATTGGGAGGAAACTGAACCTTTTGATTAAGGATCTTCACCCATACTGTCAACAATCTCTCGATGCATTCGGACTAGCTTACTTTGCATCGAGGACTAGCTTACTTAGCAAAGTAAGCTAGTCCGAATGCATCGAGAGACAATCGTTGATAAACAGATACCAACTTATGATGGTCGAAAGAGCTTATTTACGACAGGTCCATTCCCCTTTACATCAAAGGATTTTGTAGTCAATTTCAAATTTCTTAGTATAATGTGAATTCAGTTCATTTACATGTCTCTTTGTCTAAAAGCCTACTAAAAACTATTTTTTGTATGTGCCTCATCTTTTGCACATCGATCACCCTCCCTCGTCAACCGTCACATATTTTCATCCTCTTGTCTTTTATTAGTATTATTTTAATCTTGCTTGTGAAATGATAGTATTGTTATGATTAATGCATGCCAAACACATTCCATTTCCGTATTAACCATCCTTGTATAAAAATTGATAAGTCATTTTCAATTGAAAATTAGGTAATCAACTTGGGTGTTACAATATTGTCTGTAAGTAACAAAATGATTGCTGAGCTTTGTTGAATGGAAGCAAAAAGGTCACACAGACATGTAGATGCGGCAGTGGCACTAGGGTCAGAGAAGGCTGCCACATCAGCCTTAGCTTGATGACTTTGACAAATGTAACCAGGAAGCTGATGTAAGAATCCATGTATCAAAGCTTTTTGAAGTACTTGCTTTTTGTTGCAGTAACCTCTAATCTGATGTGATTTTATTGGATTAACGTACTTGAATTTTGCAAATTGAGTTATTAATTGATAAAAATTGGTATAAGGATTTTCTGTTGACATACAAAATCCTTTGATGTAAAGGGGAATGGACCTATCGTAAATAAGCTCTTTCGACCATCATAAGCTGACATCTGTTTATCAACGATTGTCTCTCGATGCATTCGGACTAGCTTACTTTGCTAAGTAAGCTAGTCCTCGATGCAAAGTAAGCTAGTCCGAATGCATCGAGAGATTGTTGACAATATGGGTGAAGATGGTGAAGATCCTTAATCAAAAGGTTCAGTTTCCCCTCCAATAGAGAATTATCTCTTTCCGGTAACATTGAGTTTAAAATTTTTGCCGGAAATTACAATTTCCGGTAACATTGTGTTTAAAATTGTATACCAGAAATTGCAATTTCTGGTATACAATTTTAAACACAATGTTACCGGAAATTGCAATTTCCGTTAACATTGTGATTAAAATTTGTATACTGGAAATTGCAATTTTCGGTAAAATGTTCAGAATTTAAAAAAAAAAGAATTTTTGCTGTTTTTTCGGGGGGTATTTTGGAAAATTCACAAATTGGGGGGTGTACCTACCAGTGGGGGGTGCATTTAATAATGGCCCCAGAATATATATATATGTAGGGCGAATGTTGAGTTTGGATCAACTAGATGGGTGGCCCTATTTAATCTTGAAAATTTTCAAATTTTCTATCCATATTACTTAGGCAGTTGCTACACCCACCCCAACAATCTACTATCGACAACCCCTTTTTTATTTTTCCTAAAACACCCCTTTCTCGGAAACTTAATTCCAAAACCCCCTCATGTTTTCCTTCCCCTCTCCCACGCCCCTTGACCCCTCCCCTCCCCTGATGATCCGGAGCGAATAAAGAACGCCTTGACACAAAAAGAATTGCCTCTCCTGAAAATTAAGAACCTGCAGAAGTGGTTAAAGACAATGGACTAATCACACCCCCCCCCCCAATTTCCACATAATGCATCCAACACACAATCTCCCATTTTTTCTCTATTCCTAAATTCACAGTAACACCAAATTAAATTTAAAAAATGGTGATGTTTTTTAGGAAATGTAATGAAAAAGTGAAGATACTTAGTCCAGGAAACTGTAATTTTCTTCCAAATCCAGTGTTGACCTAGGCTCAACAAATCATTTAGCATTCCAAAGAGACGAAGAAACTGGGCTTACCAAGGAGGTACATTAAGAGGAGAGGCCAGAAACTGGGAGAGGGGAGAGTGGAACACATTATCATACACATGTGCAATGATGCTAAGGCAAAAGAAGAATCATAATACCTTTTGAAATTCAATTTCCGTAAGCATTAGTAACATTCTGAAAATTTAATTCAGAGACGTAAAAAAGTCTTTTACAAGTTTGCTCGAAAATTTAGTTTTTGAAACGTAATTGTATTCCGAAAATAATTTTTCAAAAGCAACTTAAACATCGAAAAAAATGTGGGGTAAAGGGTTTTTTAGTCAAATTACATAAAAAGAAGTTGTCAGGGTGTGGGTAGTTTATTGAGGGGGTGGGGATAGCAATGGCCAATTAATTACCTTCCTTTTATGGCCGATACAAAGGGCACGCCCAATGATGCCCGTTGTGGTCCGGCCCATGTACAACCCGGCCCAGCCCACCAAGCATGGAACTGGTAGTGATAATAGCAGGGTGTGAAAACGAGCGCAGAGCAGAGCAGCAACAACAAAGCAGAATCAATCGCGTTTGGGAGACGAGAGAGAGAGAAAGAGAGAGAAAATGAGCGGAACGTCGAAAAAAGCTGTCGATGTAGCATTCAAGGCCGGGAGGAACATTGATTGGGAAGGGATGGCGAAGCTTCTCGTCTCCGATGACGCTCGCCGGGAGTTTGCCAATCTTCGTCGCTCTTTTGACGAGGTTAACTCCCAACTCCAAACTAAGTTCAGCCAGGTACATTTCTTTCTTTCACAGATCTCTCTCATTTCCTTCTGCTCATCGTGTATTCATCGTGTTGTATTTAGGAATCCGATTTCTCTTCATGTTATTCTTAGATGTTAGATCGATTGACTTTTAGGGCAGAAACTATACATTGATAATATATTTAGATCAGTTTATGGCGTATTCTGTCTTTTCCGCCGTCAATTTTGAATTAGTTGATAATAACATGTTTTGGTGCGTATTAGGTTTTTGTTAATTTGTTTTGAGAAAATTGGCTTTTTATTTTCCCCTTTCGCAAATATAAGTTTTTTGAATTTTGAACACAATTAGCCAATCCAAAGACAGACACACTTTGAGAGTTAGTGTATCTTCTGCCTTCACAATATGATGCTGGAGAAATGGTTTTAGAAATGAATTTCAGATTTTTTTTAATTATAAAAAATAGCATTTCCGTTGTGTATCTTTTTGTTGAACATCTATGCATCATGTTATGAATGTGAACTTTGCCTTTAACAGTGATCGTTATTTACTTAGAGCTTAGAGGCTTCTTGATTATGTTTTATACTAGTTAAAAACTCGTGTAACCCTAAACTCGCACACGAGTTTAACTAGGCTCCTATATTATAGAAGGCAGAGGTTGCTTAGTTAAACTCGTGTGTGTGTGTGTGTGTAACTCAATCCTTGCTTATTTATTTTTCTGATGCTGCAGGAGCCTGAGCCCATAGACTGGGAGTATTATAGAAAAGGAATTGGCACTCGTTTGGTGGATATGTACAAGGAGCATTATGAGAGTATGTTCTTGAACTCTATGGTGAATGCCCCTAACATATATTTTAGATTTCTTGATGATACTAGTATGGGATAGGTTGCTTGACTCATTGTTCATGGCAATAACATGATTGAATTGAAGGTTGGTAAAATTGATTCTTGTCATGCACTTCCTCTTTTTTATGAGCTGAGAGTTGTACATGCATTTTGTGGGGTCACTTTGATTTGGTGTGCTAGTCATTGGATATATCATCACTTTACTTCCATGGTTCTCATCGCTAAAATTCATTTTCAATCATCGCCAAAATTCATTTAAAGATTTTGGCTTTTTTTTCAATTTTTTATCTTTTGAAATAAATTTGTAGCAGCGGAAGAGGTGTAGAAGGATATTGATGAATTCAACTGGGTCCAGTTCTTTCACTCAGTGTCACCATATTCTTTTGATAGGAAAGAATTTTAGAGAGAAATGAGGGAAAATGCAGGTAGAATGTTGACAAGGCATCCACCAAAAAAATTGATATTTCATAAATAGACATTATTGTGTTGCCTCTGCTGTTAATTCATTTCCATATGTTCTAATCTATAGCCTAATGCATGTTAAAACACATTCAAATTTTACATTGAAATTGAATATTAAGTACGAAGTTATTATGGAGATTTTGGAACTGAAATACATAAGAAAGTGGTACACGACCGAGACAATATTTAGCTGCTTCCTTTCACATTTAAAATATACCTGTAGGACCTATTCACTTGGGACTAGAATTTGGAAATCCTATGTGCTTTCATATAAGCTCGCTGTGGTATTTCATGTTTCTGCAATGTAAAGTAGTACTTCAGCCTTGCACTTTGGTTTCCTATTATCATTGGTTAATAAAGAACCTTCATGCATATGAATTCCTATCAGGCTGATTATTATTTATTATGGAAATTTGTGCTTGAAATCACGTGTGTATGGGTTTGTATCTAAATATGTATGTTACATAGAGCATATATGGTGAGAGTTCATATTTTCCATTTAAATTTACATTGATGGTCAAGATTAGGTCCAGTAGCACTCTTATTTGATATGTTCCATATGCATATATAGTACAACCAATATTGGCTATTATGTTTTTATTGTTTTGCATACCATTAATTCAACTTTTAATGTTGTGTTATGGTTCTTTTGCAGGCATAGAGATCCCCAAGTTTGTTGACACGGTAACTCCCCAATATAAGCCTAAATTTGATTCACTGGTAAGAACCTTTTTCGATTCTTTAGTCCTTATTTTGTTTAAATTCGCTCGATAAATTGCATAACATTTAATTAAGTGCTATATATGTGTGTCTTCTTGCTGCAGTTGGTTGAGCTTAAAGAAGCAGAGGAGAAATCTCTGAAGGAGTCTGAGCGTTTGGAAAAGGAAATTGCTGAAGTACAAGAGTTGAAGGTAATAGAAATCTCCACATGAATTTCGGTTTTATTAACATTGAAAAATCTCTCTTACATTCGGTTATTTTCACAGAAAAAGCTTAGTACCATGACAGCAGATGAGTACTTTGCCAAGCATCCTGAGCTGAAGAAAAAGTTTGATGATGAGATTAGGAACGATTACTGGGGCTATTGATTTTCAAAACTTGGAAGTGTAGCGAAACATCTGAAGTTGATGTTTTCTTGGCGGTTTAATAAACATAACTACATTCATTTCTTTGTAATCGGGTTCCCTCTTTCAGTTTAAAAGGTTCATATACCCAATTTCAAAGTTGTCAAAATTTTTGGTGGTACTGTTGTTAATAACTTCGACTTTCACCTTAAAACGTGATTGTTGTCGTTTAGAAACTGCTGTCTTATGGTTTCAGTTCAGACACCCAACTTAAAGAAAATGTTTTCAGTCCTCTTAATAAATTGTTGTGTTTATCTGGTAATGAAAGATTTGTTTTGATAGAGCTATGGCAACTAGTCCATGTCCTGGCTGATTCGGCTCAAGCAGGAAAGGATCAATAGCGTGATAACCAAAAAAAAAGAAAGATCAACATCGTTATCCTGGTTTTATGTTTTGATAATAACAGAAATGTTTTCAAGAGAGCATCATCTCCTAAAACATTGGCTCCCCAAATAAAATTGGTTAGAACTTTTCTTTGTCAAAAACAAAATTGGTTAGAACTTAGGAGACAATTTTTGTCTTATCTTTTGCTCGCTAAAAAACGATAAAAAAAAAGGGACCTTCGTTCGTTTGCCACGGCTAGTTTGCAGGAGAAACGTTATGCGAGTTTGTACCTTGAAAGTATTTGAGAGGCATAAAAGCTAGTAGTAGCTTTATAATGACCAAATCAAAATTATAATTTTATAGAGCTGCCTTCAAGCACATCAATTATAGAAGAACAAATCAATGCCAAATTGATGAAAGCTGCGTAATGTGAACCCCAATGAGTAGTATCAATAAACCGTTTGAGACTAGTTTCTTAATTCGAACCTTATTCACTTGAAATTTTTTCTTTTTCCAATGCCTCTCTAACATTTATTTTTTGTTTTTCACGAATCATGTCGTTTGCAAGATCCCCCATCAAAGTGGACACTAAATTAGAAAGAGAGACAACTTTGAATGTGATTTTTTGAAACAAAAAATAATGTAAGATGTAATTTTTTGAGCAAAACAATGTATATAAAATGGGTGGCATGTATGTCAAATGGTCCATGGGTGGACCATGATTAATAACCGGTAAATCGAGTAGCTCACTGCTCACCAGATTTTATGATACACCTCTACTCTTAAATATTTTCCCAAAAACATCCCCCCTCTTCTTTTTCCGGTAAAACCTTCAGTGTGATACTACTTTTCTAGCAACATTTCATCACATTGAAGGCATGGCCCACAGCTGTGGCAACCTTCACGCCGCACAGAGTCAGGACAGCCAACGACCACCATACCCCTATAACCACCACAACACCACCGCACTTCGCAACAAGAGCTCCACCTTTCATCGTCGACCAACACAAGTGGCGAAGAGAAATGCACCGCCACGACATCAAACAATTTCATGTAGGTGAATGGGCAGCGAAGGGTGATGGAAAACGTCGTGAAGGTGGTTCTCAGTTTCGTGGTTATGGAATAGAACTCGCGTGGCTACGATTTCTTATTGTTTATGTTAGTCATCGATACTTTTCTCACGACAGAACAACACATTGTTTCAAGATATTTTCTACTCCACTTATCTTCTCCATTAAGACTTCCATTATTAGGGTTAGTGTTCTCTTTTTTAATCGATTATTGGATCTGTTAACTTTGATTTTGATCTAGGTTTTGTCATGTCTGGGAAATTCTTTTGAATCGAATAATTTTCGTGGTTTTATTGTCATTGATTGGAAACGATTTATAAGCCACTGGCAGATAAATCCTTTGAGGTCAGCTTTGGATAAATGGTATAGAAGGACCCAATTGGAATGGCACCCTCGACCGAATCGATTTCGAGTTAAAGTTTCCTCGATTGTGGTGACATAGTTGTGGGAGACCAAGCACAAGGGCTCGACACCTCCTTCTTCTCAATTTTGTTGTTTTTCTTATATTTTTTTCATTTATTGCTACTTTTAATATTTCTTCAAACAGAGAAATGATGGTGATTCTCACGGTAAAGGTGGTTCTCGTTTTGACGCTACTAATTTTTAATAGAGAAATGATGGTGACGTTTCCTGTGACCCCCCACCTGTGATACATTGTTTTTCAACTTCAGGGTATTAAGGAGAAAATGACTTCATGGCAGCGACACTGGCAGTAATTCGCAGTGGTAGCTCTGGCACTGCTGGTTGGATAAAGGAGAAGGGAAGGGGAAAGGGAAAGGGAAGATAGATGAAGGAAAAAAATATTCAGTATGAATGGTATAAGATCCGATAGAGCTGCTCGATCCAGCGATCTTAGTCATGGTCCACCATGAACCACTTAATCGTTGGTTCACCGTAGACGTCACACCATCATATAAAAAGCATATTGATTCTCCTTTAAGATCAAACTTTTGAGACCACATAATGCCCTAGTACCATCGTAACCTTGTCCACATAAGAAGAAATAGCTGAATACAAAAATATATTAAAATAGGGGCAATATGTTCAAATATATAAAAATACAGGGTACGAGATAAGAAAAAACTAATGTATTGTTTGTAATTTTATCAAACTCGGGTGCATTGCAAACCCTGGGTCCACGCAGCCACTTTAATTTGAGTCGAGTAACAGAATAAAAAATTAAACCTATGTAGTTTAAATATTTTATTTTAGATTTATTAATAATAATAATAATAAAAATAATAATAAAAATCTTACATGTTTTTATTTTTTATTTTTTATTTTTAAAGAGTTGCCTGAAATTTTTTTTTATTTAACTCATAGTAAACAAAAAAATAAAAACGAAACAATATTTTATAATTATTAATGTAAATAATAAATAAATAAAATATTTTCTTAAATCAAAGAATTGCTTATGTTCACACTTAATTATTTTCCCCGAGGTATACCTTTCTTACAGCATCCCACTAAAATGAAATCACAAAAATATTAAAGGCTTGCATGTAACTCGTATTAATAAGTGCTACCATAAATTTCAGAAATTTCAGGAGGGGTCAATCATAATGTAATTTATACCCTCATTCGGATGGAAACGTGGATATTGTTAAACCATAGTTTCAACCACAATAATTATATTTCTGATAATTATATAATAATAAGTTGATTGTGAAAGACACTGAGTGCGCTAACCAAAATTTAGAAGACTTTCAACACAGTTCAAAATGGAATGACAATTAAATGAACTAAGAAACAAAAAGATGAAGGCGGAAACATACAGAAGATTAAAATCTGTACATCAGATTAAGAAAATTAATTGAACAGTTTTAGTTTGCAACTAGAAGATGAATATATTTTTTCAAGACAAAATCTGCTGCTACAAATGGCAGACTCAGAAAGTATAAAATAAACAAAGGAAAACAAAATGTGTATTTCAGAGCAGCATCAATGGCCTCACTGCAAGAAACCCAAAACTCCATGAGACATTCTGCTGACTGTATGACATATTACTCTGAAATGGCAGTCTTAGCCTCATCATTTTTATTCATGGCCTTCCTTGCTAACTCATAACCTGCAAAGTTCATGGCACCTAGAGGAGCAATCCAAAAGAACCTAGGCACTGCTCCTTTAAACAAGCCGAGGGGTCCCTCGTGGCGGAGTATAGAGAAGGCTACCAAGGTCATTGACACAGACCGACCCTGTGCAGTCATCATTCTAGTTTTCATGACATCAAATGGCGTCGTCACAACAGCCGCCAAGCCACCGGATAAAGCTCCAACTGCAATTGTTTCCCAGGCTTCCAGTTCCCGGCCTAGTAGTTTTTGGACACCCTATAGCATTCATGACAACATATCATTGCATCGTGAAAATATATCGCTATGAAATTAGAGTAAATAAACAATAATATAACAATTCATTTATAACAACATAGTTTTAACTGGAAATATCCCATAGCTTAGAGTTAGCTAGTCATATGTCAACTCAGAATAGTCATTTCTGCTAATTTGCTGCAATAAACAATAGTCATGATGCAACAATGAAAGATGTTCTTGTATTTTGAATCTCAGAATAGGGTGTTGTTAGAAACAATGTAAATAGGTTCCTCAAAAAATAAATGTAAATAGGGAAATTATGAGTTATCATGTGTTGTATAATATTATATAATTATAGTAATTAAGGTAACCTGTACAGTACTTACAACTTTTGCTATATATAGTATCCTCCGGTATGCTACGGATTTTCAGATCATCCCTTTTCGTTTCTCTTCTCTCTCAACATGGTAGCTGGAGGCTAACAAGAGGTGACCCTCATTTGTACTTAACTGATTAACCCACAACCTATTATTGAACATTTTTTTGGGAACCATGTATCTCTTCCGGTTTCCTCTCCTCTACCACGTAATAATCCCTATTGGCGTGTACACATTTTCTGGCCGCCATCCACAATCAATGGAAAAAATTTTCAGTAAGACCGCCATCATCAGAACTGTTGTCATCCAATCTGCCAAAATCTCAGGACCACCGGAGTTCATACACGCTTTCATGTACCAGTCGCTGTGGGACTCTACTTGTCACCAATTTGTCCTTGCTTTGTAGGTTTTAGGTCCCATTTCTCATTATCTTGCATATGCAGTGTCGTTTGCTTTTTGCACTTCCGCCACTGTTTGGTGCTATTTCTCTTGCTTCTTTGCTGCCTCATGGCAAGTTATGACCCTCTGAAGGTCGGTTCTCCTGTTTTCACCAACTACATCAGCTCCCCATTCAATTAACAAACTGGATGGCAGCAACTATGATATATGGTCTTCCGAGTCTGACACCAAATTTTGGCTTCAGGGTTAGGAATATGAAGACCACCTCACCAAGAAAGCTGATTTTGTACCTGTAGGTGACCGTTCTTGATGGAATAAGAACAATGTCCAACTCTACAGCATAATCAAATCAATTATTCATCCTTCCCTGAAGCATATATTTCAGGCTAACAAGAATTGGGAGGCTGGTTGGGAGCAAACCAAGGTCCTTCATAACAATAATACTAGATCTCCCGATTGCATTTTGGAAAGGTTACATTCAACTCGTGATCCTTCTTCTCATTATGTCGCTTTCAGCTATCATTTATCTCCTTCACATCATACTTGTATTTCTTCATTGTCTTTCGTGTCTACACCTAAGACTATAGGTAATGCCTTATCTCAACCTGGTGGGAGACAAGCTATGATTGATGAGGTATGTGCACTTTAGAGCAGTGGTACTTGGGACCTTGATCCTCTTCCCTCAAGGAAGTATGTTGAAGGTTGTCACTTGATTTTCACACTGAAAGTTGACCTTAACGGTCAAGTTGACAAACTAAAGGCCCATATTGTGACAAACTAAAGGCCCATATTGGGACCTGTATCAACTTGACACAGGTCTTTGGATTAAATTATGGTGACACTTTCTCTCCCATGACTAAAGTGGCCTCTGTCATTATTCTCGTCTATGGTTGTTATTCACCACTAGCCTCTATGTTGGCAACATCGCATGGGTAAAACAGCATATACGTCATCATTTTCAGACAACAGATCTTGATAGACTTCATTATTTCTTTGGGATAGAGGTGGCACAATTGAAGACTGGTATTGTGATTTATCAAAGGAAGTAAAAACAAACATTTTAGAGGAATGAAATTTGATGAACGCCAAGCCTATTGACACTTCTATATATCCTAATGCCAAACTTCTCCCAAGTCAAGGGAAGGCACTTTCAGACCAGAAAGATACAAAAGACTAGTTGGGAAACTTAAATATCTCACTTGTACTAATCTAGATATTTATTTTGCAGTTGTTGTGGTAAGTTAGTTTTTTAACTTTCCCAATGAAGAACACGGATGCAATATTTCACATTCTGAAATATATTAAGGGAACTCCAAGCCAAGGTCTCTTGCATGAAGACAAAGGTCATACACAAGTCGTGGGATTCTAATGCAGATTCGTCAAGCTCTCCTACTAACAGGAGATCCGCTTTCAAGTATTGCATTTTTATTTGTGATAACTTGATCTCCTAAAAAGGCAAGAAACAAAATATTATGACAAGATCAAAGCAGAAGATTCGTCCATGGTCTCAGCCACCTGTGAACTTATCTCTGTCTTAAGCAGTTACTTAGGTTTGGGCCTGATGTTTGGGGATGTTACATAGTTGACACTCATTTGTGATAATCAGGCCGCCCTGCATATCGCCTCAAATCCAGTGTTTTATGAAAGGATCAAACACATTGAGATGGATTAACTTTTCATTAGAGAGAGATTATTTCGAGACAATACCACTAGCTTCACCAATTCAAGTGATCAACTGACAGATGTCATTAACAGCCCCTCAACTCATTAATACATGTAAAAAGGTTGGTAAATATGATTTATATGCTCCAGCTTGAAGAGGATTATGTGTTGTATATTATTACATAACTAAGGTAATAAGGATAATTGTAAATCCTTGTATTTATGACTCTTGATATATCATATATCCTCTAGTGTACAATTCTACAACATGGATTTTATCGCATGTCATTTGTTTCTCTTCTTTTTCAACAAAAGCTAATGAATATATGATAAGAAAAATTTCCTTCCAGCATTGCTAGGTTATTGATGAACGAAACATGTTTTTTTTAAATTGTGTTAGGTATGGCCCCCTAATAAGGACAGGAATAATAATGGACCTTGTTAGTTAAGCATTGGCAGCAGACATGAATATCATACGCAGTTTTATTAACTGTTAGTAATTGCTATACATATTTAGTAAATGTTATATATTATAATATCTCCTACATGTAACTGTATGTAACTGCTATTATGCAGTTAATTTGATGTAACTGATAAATAGGAAATAGGAGGGATTAGAGAAGGCATTCGGTTAGTTTGCGGTGGATTCGTCTGGGAGAGGACTAGGCTCTCGAATCCTAGTATTCTACTTGTAATTTATGTTTTCCTATGTAATCATTCTCTGTTGGAACTCATTTCCCAGAGATTCATCAATATAATATCAGTATTATACAGTATATTCAGTACTTTCTCTAACCAGTCCTATCAACTGGTATCAAAGCAAGTTCTGATCCAGGGAGAAATCCACGGTAACAAGGAAAATGGGCATGCCAAGATTTGACGGCAGCGGCGATGCCTACTGGTGGTTGATCCAATTCTGTCAGTACCTTGAAACACTCAAGATTCGTGAGGAAACTTGGCTATCATGGGTTCAGTTTGGTTTTGATGGAGATGCTTACAGTTGGTGGCGTTCATGGAGAGAAACCCATCGGAATGTTGAGTTCATCACCTTTGAGAAGGCTCTGCTCATACATTTCAAACCGGAGTTTGGGATTTATCTTCAAGATTCAGAGTTTGAAGAGCAAGAAAACAGAAGTGGATATAAAGCTCTAGAGATCAAGAATCATAACAGAAAAGAAGAGTCAAAATTGTTGGAGGGAGCGAGAAAAGGATCAAAAACAGAATTAACAGAGGGAGAAAAAGAGATTCAAGATGACAAATCTGCAAATCTAGCATACTCATTTTCAGAGAAGAGAAATCTCGCAAAGGAAGAGCAGTTTTACAAAAACCGGCAAATGTCATCATCAATGCGTAACAATACTTCTGCAGTAGAAGAAATCAAGTCTTCGGAGCAGGATGGGGCGGAAAAGAATTGGTCCGCGATCACTACGAAACTCGGGGCAGTTGCAAGTGGTTCCATCAAGAAACCACCACCCAAACTACAAGAAGGGGATTTTCATATGTTGAATTTTTCAGTGGGAATTGGAAAAGGGCAACAACGGGATCCCAGAGGACAATTAGATACGTCTTCGGCAACTAGGCCGTCACACTTCAAACAGTGGGACCCAAGGAAATTTGATCAAGGGGCAACTTGTGGTTCAGCTTGAGGACAAGGTGAGTGTTTAGGAGGGAAGTATTGTTAGGTATGGCCCCCTAATTAGAACAGAAATAATAATGGGCCTTGTTAGTTAAGCATTGGCAGCAGACATGTAATATCAGTACGCAGTTTTTATTAACTGTTAGTAATTGCTATATATATTTAGTAAATGTTATATATTATAATATCTGCTACGTGTAATTGTATGTAACTGCTATTATGCAGTTAATTTGATGTAACTGATAAATAGGAAATAGGAGGGATTAGAGAAGGCATTCGGTTAGTTTGTGGTGGATAGGTCTGGGAAGGGACTAGGCTCTCGAATCCTAGTATTCTATTTGTAATTTCTGTTTTCCTATGTAATGATTCTCTGTTGGAATTCATTTCCCAGAGATTCATCAATATAATATCAGTATTATACAGTATATTCAGTACTTTCTCTAACCAGTCCTATCAAATTGCTAGGTTGTTTGTATATCCTGAACACCGGTATGTATTCTTTGAATGGAAAGATTGCCTAAACCGAGAGAGAGAGAGAGAGAGAGAGAGAGAGAGAGAGAGAGAGAGAGAGAGAGAGAGAGAGAGAGAGAGAGAGAGAACTACTATTTGAGAAATTATGTTCAAACAATCTCCACAAAAGTGTGGTGGTGAAGTGCAATGAATAAATTGAATGGATTTTTTCAAGAAACTGTTGAAGTTCCTATGTATAATCTTGCTTACTCAAAGTTAATCTTTATTTGGATGAATATACACATTCATTGAGATTCAAACAATTTTATGATGCATAAATCTCAAAGAAAAATCCATAACCAAACCCAAGACCAAGAAGCAGACTGGATTATGGAAATTACAAACCTTTTTAGATTCAGCATAAAGTCCCATGCCAGCAACATAAAATGGAACCTCTCGACAAAGGGTGGCTCCAGTTCCACGAAAAAAACCCCTAAGACCATCCTGCTGCCAAGTTCCAACCAAAGCCTCACCTACATTATCAAAAAGACCAGCCTGCAATCTCTGCTTTAAAACCTCACAGGGGATCCGCACAGCTGTTCCCAAAAAGGTGCTACAGAATGATGCTATTGATTGTACCTACAAAAATGCTAATATGTGAGGCTTATAGATTTTAGAAAAGTACCAACAAATTAGACCCTATCAAACAACATAATGTACCTATTATCAACCACAAGGAATGTACCTAGTGAGAGGAATAATTTTATATTTTGACCATAAAATTATACATGGATGGCCACTATTAAAATTTACTTATGGTCACATGATCACTTAAAACGTCACATAACTCATGTTTTAATCTTGACCATTTAAAATAATATTTAATGATCAATATTGACTCCCCCCCGCTCTTGTAAAATAACTGCACTCTTACTTAATATATATCCATCAAGCACATAATTTAAAAAAACTTTTTAAGGTCAATCAAAGTGCATAAACCAGTTAAGTATAAGTTAGTGTAAATTAATATTGGAAAAATATTATTCTATTTGACATAAGCACCTCAATTTAATGCATTTGCATCCTTTTAATAAGGATTCTTTTAACCTGTGCCCTCAGATTAAGAATAATTTATTACCTTTCATTTTAATTCAACCTAATTACAAAGGCATACATTAGCAAAACCCTTTTAGTAAAGACAAGGGGCGAAATAATTCAGGTTAAGTGAATTACGGTAAGTGGAAAAGTAGGCAACTGCCAGGCTTGATATGATCTTAAGAGCTCAAAAAATTTACTGCAATAGTTTAGCTATATTGTCAACCACTTTTCTCAATAATTCAATAGGTTTAACTAATACCTAATTATATAATGCAGAAAACCTAAAAGTTTGGAACAAAACGAAGGCATAAGTAAAATTAACTGAACGAGGCAACTCATTCTTGTGTTCCCTGCATTTCAAACAATGTGCAACGAAAATGAAAGAGAAAGTAAAACATAATCAGGAGTAGCCCAAAAAATAAATAACAGAAAATAGGATTTACAAATTACCTGGAGTTCTGGTAGTGTTGGAGCAACATTTATCAACACCAATTTACTTGCTTCAAAAATCCCAGTTCGCAGGCCATGGCTGCATTTTCAAAAGCTAGCATGAGATTGAAAGGAAAATAACACTGTTGGATGATTGTGAAGGGAAAGTACTAATGAAGCAGGAGGGATGAAATGAAGAGAGGTTTAGCAAGCAACCTTGAAAACTGTCCAAGAATTGCAGGGATTGACCCCCTGTATAAACCACGTGTCCCAATCTCTGGCAGCTTAGAAATTATTTCGGGGAAGGACATGGTTGATGCTTGTACTCGCGTCTAACATAACATACAAATAGGGCAATGATGAGACCTCTCAAAGGATCCAAAAAATCAGACAACTATAAGAGGAGGATGGAATCGTGTGCACTAAATAGGCAAAATTGTGAAATCACAGCAACTACAGAAATCATTAAGTTCCAGAACATACCTTGATTGAATCAACTGGATGCAATAATGCACAAGACAAAGCACAAGAAAGGCCACCCGCCAATGCAGATTTTAGAACACTTCCAGCCGGAAAGTCAACAGATGGTGGAACCGCAACTACTGTTGCAGCTTCAAACCAGATACTCCTGAAAGTATAACCATAATAAAAACAGTTATTAATATAGATGATGAATCTTAATTATCGACCGCTGTTGGAAGTTGAGACAATATGGAAATTGAAGTATTGACTACAACACTTCTTCATAATCCAATCATGTTGCATAGTTTCATTTGTCCAGAACATTTGCCTTAAATATATAGAGCAAACATACAGGGACTACAATAAACCACAATAATTTAACATACTGACAATGATTTTCAAGACAAATCAAGTATAGCAGCAAAATAAGCAATCGCCTTCCATGTATTCCTTTGGAGGGGGAGTGTCCTTGGTGAGCATTATGCATGTCCAACTTAGGAGCATTTGTTTATGGCTCATTATATGAAGGTTTCAGTATAAGCAAGGAAGCCAAAACTCTGGCAATGTGCAGTATATGCAACTTTTTGGTGCATTTTGTTGGAAAGGAATGCACACATCTTAAAGGGTGCCTCTTTGTGATAGGAACATCTGCCTAGTTTGTTTTGCCCATGGCTGCTCAATGTTCCGTAATAATTATTTTCTGTTTTGAAGGATATCCTATCCTCCCCCCTGTTTACTCCCCCCTCTTTTCTGTATATTATAATTTATTTTTCTAAAAAGGGTAACCTGGTGCTATACAAAGTTCATGGCAGGGTCCAAGGAAGGGTTGGACCCACTGTGGATCTATTGTAAGTGGTCTTACCTTATATTTGCAAGAGGCTGATTTCATTACCCGACCCTGTAACCTCCTAGTCACACGATAACATTAACAACCCAACCGCACCACAGCTCCCTTTCTAAATCTAATGGTTCTATCATCAAAAAAATTGTGATGCCACTCGGCCACTGTCTACTGAAAATGGACAACTAAATGTAGGCACAAAGCAAAGTTGGATAGCCACTTCACTGAAAGATATTAAGACCAACAGATACCTTATAAACACAACATTTTGACAATATAGTAATGGCACTTATTGGTTCCACCAAACACCCCCCCCCCCCCAAAAAAACAAAACACCCACCCCTAACACACAGAACACCTCCAAAAATAATCAAAAGGATTAGTGATGGACTTTGTATTTAATACATAAAAGGGTTAAAAGAAAAAAGAAAGAAAGTCAATCAAATGGTCATATTTATCTTACCTAGGATCCTCTTGAAGACGATCTGAGGGAAGCAGAAGCATGAAATTGCGAAAATGTCCATATGAAATAGATTCTTCTGTGTCTGCATTCAGAAATCGCATCATAGCAACGGCGTTATCTTCATTTGCAGGCAGTCCGGAATTCTTTAGTGATTCCAGTATTTCACTTTTCTTCAATGTCCCTGACTTGGTTAGACACAGAGAAGTATATGCACGAAGAATTGTAGGCTCCTTTTGTTCCACTAGTGATAAGAATTGTTTCCAACCAAAAGACCGAGAAAATAAGTGGCTTCTAGTACGGCTCATGAATTCTTTAGCATATCTTCGTGGCAGCTTTCTCTTTCTCATTGCAATTTCTAGATCTTCTAGAGTTACTTGACCATCACCATCTCTATCCAGCTCCTCAAAGAACCTCCTCCCTGTATGATGATGCAAATGAAAGAGTGTGAATGTGTCATTCCAGAAAACAAAAAATATACACAAGTACACAACAAATAAACAGGAGCCTAGGTTTTGGATACTGCAAGCAAAGATGTCAGAAACAGATAAGCAAAAAGATATCGTACAACTATTATCAAGTATAACATATATTCCGTGTAGGTAGGTAGTAGAGACCAGGGTGCAAAAAGACTAAAGGATCACAACTGCACGGGATCTAAAGCCTGTATCTGTTGTAACAAAAGACATTTATCACATGAAAAATATTCTTTGATTCAATAGTCATAAATGATTACTAATTGCAATTTTGACCATGATGCCATAATGCCCAAACACTAATCCAGAAAAATAATAATATTTTTTCTTTTGTTTCCCTTGTTCTTTTTCTACTTGAAATGTTTGCTATGCTGCACTAGGTCAAAAAAAAAAAACCTCATGATTTGAAAACTGTCAAGACCAACAAAAACATCAGTATGTTGCTGTTCAATGATGTAACATTAAGCCATGGAACGTAGCCCCATATACCTTCTGAACATTAATAGAAAATGTGATTTCCTCCATCTCAACATAGGAGGATAAAATATTTTAGAGGAGTTTAAAAGGGGCATATCACTTCATGCTATGCCAAGAGTACACTGGTCAATTATGGCTTCTGTGCAAGGGAGTCAGGTGTTCAAAAGTGTCATTCAAATTAAGCTTATCAAATAGATGTAAAAGCTGGAAATAAAGAACAAACTTCAATTCGCATTATATGAATAATGGGGACTCAAATTGCCAGATTATTCAATTCGCAAGGCAACCTTGACATAATCACAAAACACTGATATAATGAGGAATTGTACTTTTTTTATAAATATTTTGATATGTAGGTTGAATGATAGAACAATACCTACACCCCTCTTTCTTAATAGTATCATACTTCTATCTTACCTCACAACTTCTCCCGAGAATCTCATCAGATAATTTGTTAAAGAAGTTTAAAAACCATAATTCTAACTCCCAATTAAATTTGACTACCAATCCAAATTCTTTTTCATATTTGGCTACTGTTGAGTGCTAACATTTTATAACTTCATCCCTTAACTTTGATATGTGTTTGTGCGATAGTAGTACATGAGATGGCATGCAGGCATCATATTTAATAAGATTGCTGCTTTTCAACTTGTGGTCACAAGTCCTAGCAATGGACTCGGCCTCACCACTATAGAGATAGGGTTGCATACATGTGTGTGTGTTTGGGTGTTTTAGTTTCAGAAACTATTAGGAAGTTATTTGACAACCGTGGTTTAGAGTTTAGTCCCAAAGTCTTCTACCTGGTCTCCATGCTTATTTATTAACTGGACCCAAGGTTTGATAACATCCAAGCATGAGATTTGAGAAATAGACAACGGAATTTGGGTATTTCAGAAGCAAAAAAGTTTTTTTCTCTTCTTTTTTTCCTACGCAGAAAGAAATTCCAGTAATTCGTTTCACTCATTCCTCAAAGAGCCTACTTAATCTTAAGAGACAGACTTTTCAATCTATCAGGAATTTCCAGCAACCAGTTTCCAAGAATGAGCCACTATTTTCTGTTCACTCCTTGACCTTTCCAAACCACAATCTACGAAACAAAATTGTGTTCTCAGGGAGTTAAAACCCCGAATTAAGCAGATTTATTAAACTAACTTGCATTACTGTTTACTCAAATTACTTTATACCCCACCCCCAATAACATTACATTCCTTACCATACCTCTGGGAACATAAACTATAAGCTAATAGCCAATATCATTATATGGATCACATGTTTCGAACATCAGATCCTTTAAAACTTCAAATTTTACCTATACTCTTTTATATTTGTTGAGACAGAATCCAGGCTGGCTCACTGAATTGATATTCTCACAGATCTTACGCGATCCATGCATACAATGACAACAACAATCAAAGTCTTTTCCCACTAGGTATGGAACAAATTTCAACCTAATGTCCTGTCATGCATCATATCTAAAAGATAGGCCATTTAACTCCAAATCTTTCTTAATGATTTGACTTATAATTTTCTTTGGTCTTCCTCTACCTCTAACTAGTGAACTATCCCTCATCCAATCTACCCTCCTTACCGGTGTTTCTATAGGCCCTCTCCACATATGCACAAACCACTAAAACGAAATTCTACCATCTTTTCTATAATAGGAGCTACCCGACTTCTCTAATGATTTCATTCCTAATCCTATCTTGTCTTGTGTGACCACTCATTCATTATAGCATTCTTATCTCTCTGACACTAATATTATTTTCCTATTAGTTTTTTATAGTCCAATATTCAGCTCCATACAACACAGCAGTCCACATCCATGCATACCTACATATCATAATCAATTCCCATGTACCTGTGGATACTAATAAATGCACAACTTTAAGTAATAAAAGTACACCACAAATCAAGGGTTCTATGTTATACTAAACAATAACGTAAGTTGCTAAAAGTTTATTTGTACACTATGCAAGCAAAATTAATTTTTTTTTTCCTATCATGTGTTTAAGATATCACACCTTCAGCCTCTGTGTATCTAAAGAAATCTTGTACAGAGAATAGTTTCTTCTTATCAGGATGGTCTTTAGATGTTTTCCCCAGCTGTGGCAGCAGCTCAATCAATTCTGTCAATGAAACAGTGGAAAGTGTAGTCTTTAGACGCTCCACATTTGTTAATGGAATACTGAATATGTTAGAGGCAACCTTCTGCGCCGTAATTCCTCCATTGTCTTCCTTGTTTTCATCATTACCACTATTACCATTATCACCCCCTTCATTTGTTGAAGGGCTTTCTTCTCCAGCTGCACTTGATGGCACACCACCCACCTTTGCAAAATTCAAATTCCCCAAGAAACCATTCACATCCACTTTGTGCCCTTCCAAGAAACTTGTGAATGCATTCACATGACCAAAGTGAGATGAAGAAGGTTGGGGCACAGAAGTTTTCCCACAGTCAAGGTCATTATTCTCTTCTTGCATCCCATGATCAAGATTCTGAAGAGTATGAGATAACTGATCAAATATAAAACCTATAAGGCATTCAAGTGAAACATGCTTTCCATCCTTCCTCTTCACAACCTTTTCCTTAACTGTTTTAACAAATTGACCCTTGGACTCATTCTGCTTCCCATCACATGATGAAACAGTTTGCTTCACGCATGAACAAGCCTTATCTTCATCACACCCTTTCTGAAACCTCTTCCTCCCAGATTTGAAAGGAAGTGGCAGAGACTGGAAAAACCCACTAACAAACAAAGACCATGACACAGCAAACTGCAAGCAATTGGTGCAAGAAGACCCATCTTCTTTAGCCACTTGAACTTTATTCCCATTCCCTGAATTCTGTGAGAACATACCTAAGAAAGCCTTCAATGGAACCTTCACTGACAACCCTTTTTTCTTCTTCACATCACAGATCTGAAATTCACTAGCTTCTTTCACCTGGGCAATAAAACAAACACCATTGCTCTTGTTCTTTGCCCCTGCAAAGCAATGCTCAAGATCCTTCGCCGCCTTGCGAAAACCCACTTCCAGTGGCGATAGCGATTCCTTCACAACTTGAATGGAATTGAAGAAAGACTCAACTGGGTCGTTAGCTGACACCATTTCTGATCAACCCTTTGAAAAAGTCACAGTCTTTTTTACACTACCTTGTGAGAAAGAACACAGAAAAGTACCCAAAAAAATGAAAATCAACAGAGAATATATCAGATTGTTATGAAAATGGGATTCAAAGGGATAAACCAATTGAGCTTATAAATGGAAAAGAATCCATCTTTGAGTGCACAAAACCGATGAAGATTGCATATTTTGGTTCAAGATTAGCATCATTTTGGTGCAGACAAAATCACGGCTTTTTGGATGGTGCGGTGCAGGAAGCACAGAGAGAAAAAACAGTGAAAAGAACTCAAGAAAAGAATTTGGATAAGATTGGGAAAAGATTAAAAAAATAAAAAAATAAAAGAAGTATCAAGCGGTGGTTTTGGACATAGTTTTCGTTAGAGACCGATATGGGTGGCAGAGGAAGAAGAAGAAGAACATAAGTTCCAACTTCCAAAAAATAGAAAGAGAGAACACAAGTAAATGAAACGGCCTTTTTTTTTTTCCTATCACAAAAATAATAAGAGAAACGATATAACACATTTTCCAACATTTTCTTTTTTAATACACATTTTTTTTTCATCGGTTAAAATTTATATGAGTCCCGCATAAATTTAGTGAGACTCATATAAATTTCAACTAATAAAAAAGTGAGTGTTAGGAAGAGAGTATTAGAAAGTGTGTTGATAACGGTAGCACTTCTCAAATAATAATAATAATTCTTGTCAAAATAATAATAATAAGTGAATGAAAGAAAATAAAAAAAAATTGATAAAGGAAGAGAATAAAAATGCATTGTCATAATTATTATCATAAAATATATTTTGAGTCCGTAATCAAGTAAACTTTGTTATTGTAAAATTTAATAATATATCCTATTTTTATGCATAACTTTTCAAAAAAAAATAAAAATCTATGTAGATTTATTCTCTTTTGAGCTATTTAATATTCTTGTTACCAAAGAAATTCAAACATACTTGAAGTAAATGTAATATATAAAGAAACTGTACCCAAAAAAAATGTAATATTTTTCTTGTTTTAGAATTTTTGTAATCTGTATTTTTTTTTTTACTTAGTAGACGACTGTATTTAAGAATTAAACTCAGGATCTCATGTTTAGACGGACTGAATTCGTCATGTTTGATTCCTTGACTTAGGGTCTGTTTGGTTCAAACGAGGAGAGGGGAGGGGAGAGATTTTAATGGAGGGGGGAGGGAAGGGGAAGAGAGGGGAGGGATTTAATTTGATTTTGTGTTTGGTTGAGAGGAGGGGAAGGGGAGGAGGAAGTCTTTGTTTGTTTGGTTCGGGAGGAGGGAGATTTTAATGAAGGGAGAGATTAATTTACTTCTATATCCTTATAGTCTTTTATATTATGTTATATATAAGGATATTTAAGTAATTTTATTTTAAATAATTTAATCTCCTCCTCCTCCAAAACCCTCACTTTGGGAGGAGTCAAAATTGGCAGGAGGGATTTTGCTCCTCCTCCTCCTCCTCCCTTTAAAAAAATCAACCAAACAAACATAATTTAAAATAACTCCTCCCCTTCCCTCCCCTCCCTTCCAAAACCCCCAACCAAACACACCTTTAGAGGTAATAATGTATGTATTTTTTGTTTGTTTGTTATTTCTGTCTATGAAAAATGATTAATTGATATTGACGTGTAATGATAATTTATAATTAATTAATTCATAAAATATAAATGGAATGTCTTGCATCCTTGGATTTAAAATCTCACCCAAAAAAAAAGGATTTATCCATCCTTTTACCAAAGAAAAAGGTAATTCCAAATAATAATAAAAATTTGGGGGGTGGGTGTTATGGATAATATTAACGAATGCTGAAAGGATAGTAGCTGACGCAACGCTGTGTAGGACGAGAATTGGGGACACCGCGGGTAGGCACTGCAGGGTCATTGCCCTTCTTGTTATTGACGATGCTATTATTATTATTTTTTATTATTATTAATTGATAATTAATAATTAACCAGTTCAATCAAATAAGTGAAAAGCTAACGCTTATCCATCTACAGCTGGTTTTTTAGTGACGGAGTAAACTATCAAAGAGGGGGAAAAAAATACATATACTGTAGTTACCTAAAAACAACAAAAGAAAAAACAAAATATGCTTACATAGAAGCGCAACTTGTATGGACATATTGTTCACATTCATTATTTATGTTAGATTAGACAATGAGTTGCGAATTTTTTCGAATGGCTAGATTATTGCCAAGTGGTTAAATATTTGCCCATTGTTTTGAACAGACTATTTAACCATGTTTTTTTGTAGCCTTTTCTCGTCTGCAGTTAACCACACATTATAAGGTTGGGCTGAAAATTTTCAAATTGTCTGAACCTTTTTTGGTACAAAAATTGTCTGAATTTAAAAGCAATGTTCATTTGAACCCTTTTTTCCGTGAATGTTGTACTGAAATAGCAATGTTCATTTATCCAATAATGTTAATAATTAGCATGATCGAATGATTATGGGGTGAATACATTGAACCGTTTGGAGGGTATTAGCCTTGAAGAATCCTGTTAAGTCCACTATCAAAGTGGGCACTGTGACTGTCCCCATACGCCGTGGCCATCCCTCTCCTCAGACTTTACCATTACCCAAAAGGAGCGAAAGCACAGCTCTTTTTCTTCTCTATAGTGTCCACACTCCACACTAAAAATTTTTCTTCCTCCTTGTTTTTCATTCTCATCCAAGAGAATAAGCACATGTTTCGTATTGTATTCATATCGCGTCCCAAGGCACCGAGAGTGCTCTTTGCTTTCCACCGCAGACGCAACACACCCATTGAGTTTTTTACTTTTTTCTTCAAACTTTCTCCTCTCATTTTCTATCGTCTTAATTTCAGCTAATCTTACAAAAAATGAGATTGATAACATCGATGAAACAGCACTATATTCTATCAAGAATCATGTCTAGAGATAGATTCTTTAAATCCAAGCTCCTCTTAACAGTTTGACCTATAGTTTTCTTTAATCTCCCTCTACCTTTGATCATAATTTTATATATGTATTCCCTACACATATCAAAACTATTGGCACAAGATTTAATTGTTTTTTTTACAATGTTAGCTACCCTGAATTTTTTGCAATAATTTTATTTCCAATCCAATTTTTTGTGTGCGACCACTCAACGTAACATTCTAATCTCCACAATATTTCAAGTAAATAATTAATGAAAATATAATGAAACATTAATTTCATTTTTTAAACTATAAATAATGAATATGAAAAACTCTACACACAACAACGGGAATATTCTACAATTAGATTATCGGGAGGGAGGGAGGGAGACGGAGAGAGAGAGATTGCAATATTCTAACATTCTTGAAGTTGTTAAAATGGAAGACTCAACAAATAAAATAAAAAATAGTATGTTTACACACACACACAGATATATATATATATATAGTAGAATCAGTATACATATTCAAAATATTTTTATCACGGTATACATCAATTAATACAAGTGATTTGTTTTAAACACTTAAAGGTATTGGACCATACTGACAGACCGAGCACCAAACATAAAAGTCTGGTACAGAGCGGCCGATTATAGGCAAGGTCGACGAGTTGGAAAATTGACCCGACCGACAAGGCATCAAAGTATATTATGGAGGGCGGTCGGTTTGTAACCCTTGGCCAACAGAGCACTGTGTAAACTAAGTAGTCAGTCGGTTTAATAGTGACAGGATCAATACTTTGCGACAGAACACATACAGGGCCGCTGCATGTCAGAGACTATCGGGATTGAGCTGCTACTACGCGCGTACGATGTAGCCCTAGAAGGACACGTATTAGGGTTTTACGAAGTAGTATACACAGAAGATTAACAGTTAGAGGTAGGATACCTTGCATCATTTAGGGTTTTAGGCCTTTGGCATTCTTGTAGCTAAAGGGCTAAACTTACAAAGTTCTCACACGAGAACATTTTGGCGACCATCGTGGTTGAATTTAAGAGAAAAGAAGTACCTAACGGTTTAATCGCCTTTGTTAGCTTAGCTCGGCGATTAGGGGGCTGTGGACCGTATTGGGATCACGAGCCTAAGTAGTTTAATTGCCTTCGCTAGCTTAGCTCAGAGATTGAGGGGATATGGACCGTATTGACAGACCGAGCACCAAACACAAAAGTCTGGTATTGAGCAGCTGATTATAGAGAAGGTCGATGGGTTGGAAAATCGACCCTGCTGACAAGGCATCAAAGTATATTATGGAGGGCGGTCAATTTGTAACCCTTGGCCGACGGAGCACTGTGTAAACTAAGTAGTCAGTCGGTTTAATAGTGACAGGATCAATACTTTGCGACAGGACACGTACAGGGTCGCCGCATGTCAGAGACTGTCGGCATTGAGCTGCTACCACGCGCCAATATATTCTCGTATCAATACGATGTAACCCTAGGAGGACACGTATTAGGGCTTTACGAAGTTGTAAAAATAGAAGATTAACCGTTAGGGTAGTATACCTTGCATCATTTAGAGTTTTAGGCCTTTGGCATTTTTGTAGCTAAAGGGCTAAACTTACCTGGTTTTCACACAAGAACATGTATTAAATTAATAGTGTCAAAAATGGAAGGAAAAAAAATGTAACAGAGTGTACCTTTTAACCAAATTTGTCACATAAATGAGCTTACACAAAAAGTTAGCCTTTTCTTTAGAGAATCTTGTATACAGTACTACACTGCTTCTGATAAAAACATATATGACACCGTCTAACCATAAAATGTTAGATTAAAAAAGTTACTAATCAATTAACCTTGGACTATTGATAGTAACAATAACAATATATAAGGAAACGAGCCCATCTGAACACCCTGGAGCACCCAACACACCATGTCCAACACTCTGCAAACTGCATAATTAGTTAATCTTATATTTTCTCTTTACAAGAGACAACCAGTTTTTTTTAAATAAATAGGGTATCATAAGATGCATGCCAATAACTCTAGACTGTAAGTGCTTCTCAGAACATGATGAAGAGAATGCATCTATCTAATATGGTCATAGCCTAAACCATGGTCTAAAAACAATTTACAACGATAAATACAAATATAAATAACATAATCAAGTACAATATTACACAAACAACAAAAAAAGATATATATTGTCATAAAACTAACATCACCCCCCAAAACCAGTCCTGTTACATAACAACACAAATGACACTTCTACATACAATTAAGTAAAACAAAATGTCGTATGCATTTGAACATCAAGACAATTGTATGAATAAAATGATCACTTGATTATCCCATTTTTTTCTACCTTCCTCCCCATGGCACCAACAACACGAGAGAACTATCAAATGACGCCACCTTTAATTGATTGTTCTTCATCCATGATTCTATTCTATGGTACTTTGTGCACCAATGGCATCTCTACCTGCTCCCTCCGTTTCTCGCTTTCACTTTCTCTTCAGGGATAGTAGCAGCAACAATCTTATTGGAAACCATTCCCACCTTAGTTGGAACAGAATGCCGCCTTCTCGAACCGGTCGGAGAAGCTGGTAAAGAAAGCTGCTTCTTTGCAGAAACAACAACAACTCCTTTTTCAACTGTTCCATTTCTAAGTACACCAGATGATGGAGGAGTACTTTGCATTTTGGTCCTCACCTTTGCAACCCTTGTGGAATATGCAGGCGAGGCTGCAAGAGCAACACTCTCATTATCTCTCACTGGAGACACTGCAATGCTATGCCTGCGATTGTTTTCTGAGTTTTTGCTAAACATGCTTTTGGAGTACTCATTATCACCACCCCATGAATTACCCTTTGGACTTGATGCCTTTGCCTTAGGTGTTGAAGGTTGGACCCTTGAAGCTAGATTTGAAGGAGAATTGTGACTGCGTGGAAGGCTTGCTTTTTGGGCAGAAGGGGGATTCTTGACAGCTACTTGATTCTGATCACGTAGTGTGTACAATTTGGTGATTTCTCCAACTGACATGGTGTGGCTTGCAGCATTCTTTGCAGATGTATTGTTGTTCTTAGGGGTAGTGTTTTGTCCCTCCCATGGCCTTGTAGCCATCCATCTGTCAAGCCAATTCCAACCCCAATGGGGATCATTTGGATCCATAAATGTGGCATTTGCAGATTTTGGAGAGTTTTTCCATGTTTGCTGTTGGAGAATTAATGTATTAGGTTCTCCATATGAAATAATTCGTACTTACTAGAAATCTTAAACCTACTAACATAAACTAAACAAATACATGCATAGCATAGGCTATTATAATATGTATGATAGACTTGTATTCATATGAAAATGCATGTGTAGCCTCCACTCTAAGTGTCATTCTCCAAATTCAATGTTTCTGTTTCCACTTGGAAATTTCTACCAAAACTTGTTTAAAATTGAGTTAATTCTTTATGCTAATTATTTTTTAAAAACCTATTGTCTAATCTCTTTTATAACTCCATCATTTAGAAACTGATATTTTCATTGTAGAAGAATCAATAAATCTGAGTATATATTAGCAAACTATTGGATTGAGGCAGTTCATAAAGGTCCTAAATGACTCGTTATTAGGAACCAATTGACTAGTGTAAGAAAATCACAATGGAATTTTTTGTGCATAGGCTTTAATAGAGGACTTCAAAATGCAACTGAATTCAATCCAGAACTTGTTTTTCTGTGTTTTATTGAAATCCAATATAACAAAAATTGTAAAAAGACTCGTTTTCCTACCTGATGTGTTGATGCATAGGCCAAAGCCCTCTCTCTTCTCATAGCAGCTACTTGCCTGTTCAACATTTTTGCTTCAATTTGCTCCTTTGATTTCGAACTAACATCCCATTTTTCTCCTACAGGCTGCAAAAGTATTTGCCACATGAATACAAATTTTAAAAGCAGTATTAATATATATACCCATAATAAAGTACTCACAGCAGCTTGCAACTTTTCAAGTTCCTTTTCACGTTTCTGCTGGAGTTGCCGCTGAAAAGACTGGTTCTCCTCAGACATTCTGATCTTCCGCGCACTAACTTGAGACTGCAATCGTGAAAGAGTTTGCATGCATTGTAAAGTAGTAGCTGCTTGTCGTTGAACAGATTGCCCTTGTACCAATGTTTTCAACCTCGCCAAACCTCTCCTTCCGCGCAATGATCTCCTTGCCTAAAAAGCCCCAAAAAAAAAAGAAAAATTATTATACATTGCAAAAAGTATATAACAAAGAAATTAGAAAATGACTAGGAGGAATACTATGTATGAACCTTCCAATTTAATTATGGCATATATCAGATCCTATACTATATTTTTGGTTGGGACCCACTCTAATTAGCCACTTTGTATCTGAGTGGGCCGACCGGATTATCCCCATAACTTCGGTTCTTTGGACCGACTATGGGACTAATCTCCGGTTCGAGGGTCAGTCACAGCTTAAGGCTCATCTCCCCTTCTAAAGAATGTGTTTGGTGGAAGTCGAACCTATGGTCCTCCCCCACCAACTCAGTGCTGCTTAACCAACTGAGCCACACCCATTTGACAGATCCTATACTATATTAACGTAGCGAGATTTTTGTACATAACCATGAAACTATGAAGTTGCTATGAATAGTTTAACAGAGTAATTCCCTTCAATCATGAAAGGTTGAACAAACTTTATCCCAAAATAAAAACGAGGGTGTGAAGGTTTTAAAAAGAAGATTTGTGGTTGTGATCTGGGTCGCGATATCATGGTTTTTTTTTACGTATCTACGACCGTAATTCAGACCGTATCAGGCGAATTTGACTGCGATTCTACACAATATCAAGGATTGTGACGCAATTATGGCTCTTACCTCGATTTAAAACCTTGTTTTGAAAAGTTAGTGTGCAATTTGTTGTTGGTGTGGCACTACTCCAAAATGGAAAATGTTATTTTATACAAATAACGAAAATGTTGATTGTCGCAAGCGTTAACATTGTGAATACATCACGATTCATTGTGATTGGCTGGTCAACATATTATTGACCCATGTTGTTTTCTTCCAAATTCGGAATTAAAGTGCCGGTTCTCGTTTACACGCCAGATTCGTGAGTTTTCGCGAACAAAACGTTTGTGAGGAATAGCATTACTCTACAAATAATAACTACATGATTGATTGAGGATAAAAGAACAAGTACATACCAAATATCCACGGAAGGCAGTCTGAATCTTGATAGCTGCTATCTCTTCATTTGTTTTTCCAGGGTAACGAGGTTTAGTTGTGAGACGAGCAACCTCTGCAGCAGCCTGAGCAGCAGCAACTGCAGCCCCTGCTGCAACAGCAGTGGCTAAAACCAATGAAAAAGCTTGTTTACTCTGTTCATCCCCTGCCTCAGTTTTTGGTTTAACATCTCTTCTTTGAGGAAGAGAGGGGACAACAGCAATTTTCGCTCCTTCAGATGCTCGCTCAACATCCTCGTAATGTTGATGATGCCCAAAACATGTTAACTTCGACTTGTGATGATGATGTTTCTGTTTTTTTTTTTTTTACGAATAAAAAAAAAGATCAATTTTTTTTGCATGAGAATCTTCTCTAATTTCAAAAGATGACTTTTACTCTATTCATGATAGAGATAATTTAGCACGTGTTATTTCAAACCTGGTCTTTTTTGGAATCAGAAATGAAAACTTTCTTCACCGAAGAAAACCAACTCCCTTTCCTCCCCATGTGCAATTCCTTTATCTTGATGAAAAAATAAATAGTTTTAAATCAATAACAAGCCAAATATATATAACATAAAAAAACAAGCTTCATCCAGAAAAAATGAAAAACAAAAAGACAATTGATGAACAAATGTTGTGTTAAAAGTAATTATATTCATCTCGGTTACAAAATCTTGTATTTGAATGGAATTCACATTGAATTCCATGCATGGAAGATGTAAAAGTGAAGAACCTTTTGAAAGTTTAAGAGAACATCAACATGCCTGGAAGCAAATGCATGACATGTATTCAATATATAAGAGTTAATCATAGCCCCATTAATGAAAAGAACATGAAACATTGGACCGAGATAGCCTAATGAATAAGAAAACTACAAAAGAAAAAAGAGAAGAGACAAAAAAAAAAGCATCAGAAAAGAAGTCAAAATTGAAGCGCTTTCACATTTCAACACCTTTGCATGAGAATCACAGATCTTCTCTTCTGCAAATGAAGGTACGTGCCCTTGAGAAGAGAAGGAAGGGACAAAAGGAGGGAAGGAGAAAACTTCAACAATAAAACTATTACAGCAAGGATTCGGTGTCAGGATAAGTGGGGCCCTATACGGATTGTGATTCCTAATTTTGACGCTAAATAAATAAATAAATAATACACAGCATACCCCAAACAAACAAACAAACAAAAACCATGTAACGAAATAACAACCTCCTTCGCTGTATTTTTCAGTTTTGCTTGCGTGGTCTTAAATTTGGGTTTTACTTTTTCAAAATTAATATACAGAAAATTCAACTGAATAATAAGAAGCAGTTACTTACTCGATCTATATAAACCTCGTTGGTAGAATTATCAGCCTGACTACAATTATGATGGTCCGAACTAAAAAAAAAAAAAAATTGGTCATATATTAGAGATAAAATTTAAAAACATTACAAATCTGCTTTTATTTTTATTTAGAAATAAGGTATTCTAGATTTAGATTTAAACAGACCCTTTTTTTCGATGCCTTGTACGCCGAAAAAAATAAAAATAAAGTGACCCTTTTCTTATATGACTCGGTTTATTAGATTTGATTAACAAGTGATTCAAATCTCCAACTAAAGCGGCCAATTCGTCTAGCTCTAACAACCTGGGACAAAATCAAATCAAAGAAACAAAGCAGGAGATGGAATCAAGAAGTGGTAGCACCAAAAAGTCAATCAATAGTTGCATCACACATACAAATCTAGGGGTGTACATGCCCAGGGTTGAGTCGGTCTCACTACAACAAAAAAGAAATAAATAGCGCTTATTTTTTGCCTTAAATAGCACTTAAAAGCGCTCCTCATTATACCGCTACTGAATGTGTTACAAAAAAGCAGCGCTTAAAAAGCGCTAGTGAAAACTGGGAATAAGTAGCACTTCCTCAAAGAAACGCTGCTTATTCCCACCTTTTTTTTCATTTTTCTGTCAGCATATACATACATAATGCATTCCCTGCATATTGTCATATGTACCAAACAACCAAAACCACCAAAATATTGTCATCAACACCCAAATTATTATCAACACTAAATTCACTAAAACGAAAATTAACATTATAATATAACTAAATTATCATCCTTAAAACATTAAAATGTACTATAACTAAACTACACAAGTAATGCTACAAGATTGCCTAAAAATGGGGGAGCAAAACCACTTATGCAATGCAAAATTTCAAGAACTTCTATAGAATGCTCAAAGTTGATGAGCTTTAATTTAGAAAAAAAAATATGTGAAATATATACAACTAATTAATTCAGTTACATAAACCTGTCTAAAGTAAAATCATGCAAATTTCCAGAACAGAATTTGTTAAGCAACTAATAGAGCAACAGGCAGAAAGTAGAGCGGAAAAAAAATTGCACTGAAGTTTTCACCAACACCTCCCTGAAAATATTTCCAGCAACCACAAAAAATTATAAAATAAATCTGCAAGTTACAAAAATATATTATAAAAACAGAGATGCTGACTTCTATAGCTCTCCAACTATTAATGAGTTATGATAGTTAAAGGTGCTAAATGTTGAACATTAATGGATAAAGGGAAAACAACTACAAGCAACTCTTCTAAAATAAGAGCAACCACCACTACTTCCATTGCAAACCAAATAGTATTCAACCACGATCAATTAGACTCAAATTAATACACAAAATAAACTCAATATCAGTAAAGTATATTCATAATTAAAACCACCAAAATATTGTCGTCAACACCCAAATTATTATCAACACTGAATTCACTAAAACCAAAATTAACATTACAATATAACTAAATTATCATCCTTAAAATATTAAAATGCACTATAACTAAACTAAACAAGTCATGCTACAAGATTACCTAAAAATTACACACTAGAATTCTTATTCTCCTTCTCCTTCTTCTTCTTGCCTATGAATGCTAAAATTCATAGCAAAATATTGGCACCACTCTTCCTTGAGTTCAATAAGTTGATCATCATAGAGATGGCAACCCAAAAGTGCTACAAATAACAATTTTTTTTCTTTCCCACTTTCGTGATATTTAAGCTGCAAACAGAATCAATATAGATCAATGAATGTTGGCAAAAAAAATAGATTGTACTTTAGGTATCTAACATTTGGGCGTAAAAGACTAAAACTGAAAAGATCAATGCATCTAGAGAAGCAAAGATATTTCTATCAGCATTAATGCAATAACAATGCATAATATCTCACACACTTGAAAAAAGACTAAAACTGAAAAGATCTTACCTTCGGTATTGTTCAAGTTCATGGACATAGGCATCAGTGTCATCCCATGGCAGTTTGGTTCATTTCCAGTATCACAAACAAAGGGGTTGCCAACAATGTTGAAACAACAACAACAACAACAACGAATGGGAATAATCTTTCATTTAGTACTCGATTTTCTATTTTTCTAGCCTAGCAGTAAATCGCATACATTCACTAAATTAGTACCTGAATGATTTGGCCAAAATTCTGGGTACTAGACCAATGAGATTGTTGTAGGACAAATCACTGAATTGGTAATCACAAAACAAGAAAACATCTTTGGTAACAAAAAAAAATATATAAACAGAATTAATGCATAATGTACAAAAGAAGAGGCTTTGTATATTACAGAAAAGCAAGATGTGTCATGTTAGCCAATGAATCTGGACATTCACAAACAAGACTGTTATTGGTAAGCCTCCTGAAACAATTCTAACAACCTTTTAGCTTTAGACATCATAGATTGATACTGAAAATTAAAATACCAATTCAGCTAAAGATTTCAAATCTTAGCTTATATAATATAATATGTCCTTATAAATATTGGAGGCTTTTCAGGTGACCAAGTGGAGAGCTCCGACAGTGAAAGAAGTGTGTTCTGGAACATTCTGATGGCGCCCTTACCAAACCCTAACTATCAACTAAGACATTCAATAAACTCTTCAGCTTCCTTCTCCGCAGGCTCGAACCATTCTCGACAGCCAAATCCTTGTCCTTTACACCTGTAACACTGGCGTGACGCACAAGGTGTGAGAGACCAAACACAAAGACAAAGACGAAGAAGATGAAACCTGCATCTAGGCTTTCGATTTTAAGCTTGAGATCGAAGATCTCGATAAGAAGCCTTTGGCGGTTCCATCGCTACTCCTTGCGGAGCCACCGCTACTTTGAGCCAACCATGTTCTTCGCAATCGGAGGTGGAGCGAGCAGAGTGAAGGAGTCGTGAAGGAGTGAGAGTGACACCGACGGAGAGGGGGAATGGAGGAGGGAAAAGGAACGACGCAAACCCTAACCTTCTCCAAGATGCAGAAGCTTGTGGTGGTTCAGGAAGAGAGAGAGAGAGAGATGAGAAAAAGGGATAAGGATCGTCGCGTAGTCTGAATTAAAATTAGATGTGCCGTGAATAAACAACGCTTCACTTATAAAACGCTACTTTAGGTGACGATAATAAATAGCGCTTCCTGCATGAAGCGCTACTTATTAAACAACGCTTTTCTCAAAAAGCGCTACTTATTCCTCTTCGTCTTAAAGTCTAAAGTAGCGTTTAGTTTATCAAGCGATATTTATTTCTTTATCCTTCAGCAGTGTTTCCTTACTTAAACACTAGTAAAAGTTTTCTACCTAACTTTAAGTAGTACTTCCATAGATAAATACTATTTAAAGTGCCGACATCTTTTAAAGAATCTATTGTAGTGTTTTGACCAAGCCTGATGTCCAAACCAATCAGATTTTCTCGGTTTGGATTGGGTTAAAAACCTGTAGTTTTTCTATCAAACCCAAACTAAACCAATCCGGTGATGAGCGGGCTGATTCAGGTTGGGTTCGTAGGCTATGAGACAAAACAAACATCTTTTAAAATTTCAAAAATAGTATCAATCAACACTTAAAATTCCACAAAATTTCTAGCAGCACTTAAACTAAATTCCACAGTGTTTAAAATGACATTTTATTCCGCAAAATAGAAAGAAACACTAATATATAAGTGAGCAAATGATATCTCATCTCTCATGAGTCATAATCATATTGTGATAATAAGGTATATAAAAAATAAATAAATAAATAAATTTTATGCCATCGGGTTAGGCTCGTGGGTTCACAGATTTGAAATCATAAATCCGTTATTCGAACCAAACCACTTCGGGTTTGAACGGGTTGGTTTGGGTTTGACCCAAACTACGAAAAAAATCGAACCAAATACTTTGAGTTGGGTTGGATCATCGGGTTGATCGGGTCGACTCGAACCCGTGTACACCCCTATACAAATCACTGATGAAAGTGACATTGTTTCATCCCGAGCTCGGGTCGACTCAAACCCGTGTACACCCCTATACAAATCACTGATGAAAGTGACATTGTTTCATCCCAAGCTTTGGAAGCAATGTTCCCAACCATAACGATTAGTCCATTTTTGCTTACAAATCAACTATATTATATAAAATAGAGTTTTGCCACATAAGACTATGCCACGAGTCAAAACCCCATCATTCCAATTCCCACCGAAGTGCTATTATTTTAATTTAATTATTATTAATATTTATCAATCTTAAATCCAAAATTTATTTCATCCATAAATACACAAATAAACGTGATACATAACATTATTATTTAACATATTGTTTGATTTCATTCATTCATAAATTTAGCAATATGCATTCCTATCATATTTATCGTTTGTTATTTGAATATGTATATTAATGCTTTCCTATTATTAATGTGATAGGTTTTGAAATTCAAATATTTTATTAATACGATCGATTATTCACCATAATTATTCACTTTTTAGCATATCTAAATATCTAAATATCACACTTCATGTGTTAATTCATCGTTTACTATTTTTATTCTAACAATAAATCATTGCTTGTATTGTCACTATTTAATACATTTTGAGTGGAATAACAATATTTAATGTCAATATCCTGACTCTATTTAATACCATTTTCAATTATTACTGCATTAATTATTTAAAATTTATATTCTTCTATACACAATGTCATTGCAAAACATGTCTGCGGCTTTCGATGCCATTGCATACATTAATAACAAATATGCTAGCAAGATATGAAAGTTGCAGGTAAGAATAATTCGGCTATAAAGATTTCAAAATTTTAAACAACTGCAAGAACAAAAGTTATTAGAATTGTTTCTCAAGTCGAACAAATCATGTAAGCAGTTCGATGTTAAATTGAAAATAAGTGAGTGTTGGACCTGGATATAGATATGCAGGTTGTTGGCTCATCACCTATTTATTATTTATAAATAATAAAGACATTTACAGAGATAAAAAATTAAAAAGTAAAAAATTCCTGGGACTCAAAAGTTTATAATCATTTATAAATAATAAAAGACTTATGAAATCTGATATGTGCTCAAAGACGATGATATTATACTAACAATATGTAATGTTTTCCAGTCGGGACGCAAAAGAAAAGTAATCATTTATATCGATGATCTAATATTTTCCCATCGAGAATCAAAAGTAAAATAATCATGTATAAGTAATAAAGACATTTATAAATTTTGATACATGACAAAGACGGAAAAATTATATCGACAACATATAATGTTCCTCTTTTGGGACTTAAAAGTAAAATAATCATTTATTGTTTATAAATAATAAAGACATTTATAAAAATAAAATAAAATAATAAAAATCAGAAAACTCAAAAAATAAAAAGTGTAAGAAAAAAAGTAAAAGAAAATAAGAAATAAAAATTTAAAAAAATAAAAAAATTAAGAAAAAAAATTCATCTTATGGAATTAAAAGTAAAATAATCATTTATAAATAATAAAATATTTATGAAATTTGATTTACGTAAGCGCTCAAAGACGATGAAATTATACCGACAATATGTAAAGTTTCTTCGTCGGGACACAAAAATAACTAATCATTTATATTGACATGTAAAGTTTTTCTGTCGAGAAGTAAAATAATCATTTATAAATAATAAAGATATCTATAAATTTTGATACGTGATAAAAGAAGATAAAATTGTAACAAAAGCCTGTAATTTCTCGTTAGGATTTAAATAAAAAATAATCATTTACTTTTTATAATTAATAAAGACACTTATAAAGATGAAATATAAAAATAAAGAAATAAAAAATTAAAAAAATGAAAATAATAAATATAAGGTAAAATAATCAATTATAAATAATAGAGATATTTATAGATTTTAATATGTGATCAAAGACGATGAAATTATACCGACAACATGTAATATTTTCCGTCGGGACGCAAAAGAAGTAATCATTTATACCGATATGTAATGTTTTCCCGTAGAAAATCAAAAGTAAAATAATTATTTATAGATAATAAAGACATTTATAGATTTTGATATATGATCAAAGACGATGAAAGTATATCGACAACATGTAATGTTTTCCCGTTGGGATTTAAAAACTAAAAGTACATATTTGTCCTAACTTAAAAACTTATAAGACCTATTTAGCCCAACTTAAAACTTAAAGGACTTATTTGGTCAAAGAGAACTTATTTGGCCTAATTTAAAAACTTATATGACCTATTTGGCCCGATTTAGAAACTTAAAGGACTTATTTGGCCTAACTTAAAAACTGATAGGACCTATTTGGCCCAACTTAAAAATTTAAAGGACTTATTTGACCGAAGAGAACTTATTTGACCCAACTTGAAAACTTATAGGACCTATTTGGCCCAACTTAAAATCTTAAAGGACTTATTTGGCCAAAAAGAACTTATTAGGCCTAACTTAAAAACTTATTGGACCTATTTGGCCCAACTTAAAAATTTATAGGACCTATTTGGCCCAACTTAAAAACTTAAAGGGCTTATGTTGCCGGAAAAGATTTATTTGGCCGAACTTATATGACTTATTTGATTTAACTTAAAAACTTAAAAGATTTATTTTGCCGAAAAGTACTTATTGGGTCAAACTTAAAAACTTAAAAGACCTATTTGGCCCAACTTAAAAACTTAAAGAACTTATTTGGCCAAAAAGTACTTATTTGGCCCAACTTAAAAATTTATATGACCTATTTAGTTCAATTTAAAAATTTATAGGACTTATTTAGTCTAACATAAAAATTTATAGAACTTATTTGCATACCTTAAAATTTTAAAGGACTCATAGGGAAAAAAGAGAGGAAATGATAAAGAAAAAAAAAGAGAGAAAAAGGTGGAGCTGCGTGGGAAAAAAAATGGGAAAAAAAAGTGGGAGCAACCGCCTCGCCTGGAATAGAAAATTGAAAAAAAATGGGGGAATCAGGCGCTGGCGAGGGGGAATTTATTTCCCCAAATGCTGCCATGTGCCCCATCAGGGGTTTGTTTTCTTAAATTAAGGTATATGGCTTTCTTTTTTGGCAGAAGTGATGGGTTCCTTGCTTGGCAAAGTCACGAAGGAAAGCTCATCGATGGGATGTAGGAAGGAACCTAATCTCTCTTGATTTTATTTTATAAAAAATTAAAGGCTTTACTGCAGTTTTGGTTCCCTGATTTTTCCCAATCCGTAATTTTGGTTCTTCTTTTTTTAATTTCGCAATTTTGGTCCTCTAATTTTTAAAATTTCTGACATTTTTCCCAACAGTAAAATTGGGTTACAAATTTATTTATGTGGCAAGTGAGGCGGTGATGTGGCAATTGTGTGTACTAAACAGGTGGCAAATCTGACCCAATCGTATTTTCAAGTCATTATAACTTATAAAATAAAAACCATAAATCATTTAATTTAATTTTTCAATTAAATAAATAAATAAAATAATAATAAACAAGGAATCTGGTTGAATGAACCCTAAATCCTAAACCCAACCCAGTCGTCTTCTTCCCCCATTTCTTCTTCCTCTCATTCCCTCGATCCAGGCTTCTTCCCCATTCTCTCGAGTCCAAACGGCAGCATTTTATCTCAGGCAAACCTTTCTTCTTCCTTTGTGATCCTCCATCTCTTCTTCCTTCTCCGATCTCCTCCATCTCTTTGTACCTGAGATCCGTGTTGCTTCGGAGCTTTACCTCAAACTCCTTTTTCTAGAAAATTCTGCACCTTTACACCGAGCCCTCCTCTCTATTCTCCCAAAGATTCGAACTTTCTACTCAACACTTTCTGGGTCCTTCGAGAAGCTTCTAGAAGGCTACAGCCGATGCAAGGGGAAGCGTTTTTCCGCTTCACGCGTCGCGAGGAGGAACCATGGCGGTAGCAGAGGGGGGTTCGAAGAGGGAAGCAGTTGTTTCTTTTTTTTTTTGAAAAGAACTTCACTTGTTTATGTTTGGTATATGTATGTTGTTTTGCTGAATGGAAGAATTTCAAACATCTGTTTTAATGTTGTTGTTGTTGGAATTGAAGGAATGAGGGTATTGTTTAAGAAATGGGTGGAGGAAGACGATACACACTCTTCACCATTTTCTTCTGCCTCCTCTTCTTCTATTTCTTCTTCTTCGAGTTTAGGGCCTCTGCGTTTTTTTTATTTCGATTTTGGTTCGCATTGAAGCAGAATGAAGAAGAATCGAGGGTTTCTGGGTTCTGGGTGAGAGTGAGAACAAGGGTTTCTGGGTTCTGGGTTCAACTTTCTTCTCTTCCTTCTTTTCTTCTTCTTTCGTGCCTGGTTCTTCTACAAGTTCTTTCGTTTCTTCTTTTGGTTCTCAGATCATGTTTAGGGACGAAGATGAGAGGAAGAAGAAAGGGATGACTACAGATTAGGGTTCATCATATTTTGAGATTTATGATTTTATTTATTTAATTAAAAAATAAATTAAAATGATTCAGTTTTATTATTTTTAATGGATTAAATGGCATGGCAATTAAATAGGCCACTTATACAGTCTAGTCACTTGCCACATCATTGCCATATCAGCGTTTGACCAACCACATCACCTAATTTTGATCAAAATTAGAGATAGGGGCCCAATTTCAGAAATTTTAAAAATTAGGGAATCAAAATTGCGAAATTAAAAAAAAAGGACCAAAATTACGGATTGGTGAAAATTGAGGGACCAAAACTGTAGTAAATCCAAAATTAAAACAAGTCATCAATGGTAACTATGCATGATTACATTCACACATAAACTTATTAATCTGACTTGAGAATGCCAAATGGCGGTCTGTCTGCCAACTCGAGTTTTACTAACAGACATGACGGAGATAGAAAACAAAATGTTTGAAATTGCATGGATGGAAAAAAAAATTTACAGAGTTACAAACAAAAACTCATATTTATCGGGATGAAAAATATATTTAAGCCTAAATATATTTATTGTAAATGTATTTTTCTAAATAAATATATTTGACACGTAACCTTATACACACGTATCAAACCTACCTAAGAATTTCATCATAAGGGACCACACAAGATATTTCAGTCTAACATTGTACTAGTTAGACTCGAGTAATTAGTTATTTTAGTCCTTAAATATGTGAGGTACTGTTATTATAGGCTTTAAATGTGTCAAAATTTTAAAAACATCCCCAAGTGTGTCTTCTATTAATAACTTTAGGGACTAAATTGACTAATAGAAGACACATTTGAATACTAAATTAACTAATAAAAGACACATTTAAGGACTAAATTGACTGACAAAATACACATTTGAGAATGTTTATATAATTTTGATATATTAAAAAATTATAGTGACCACGTCTCACATATTAAAAAACCAAAATGAGTCTTTAGTAGGGAAGGCAAAGCGGGCCAACCCGCCCCAACCCGCCCCAACCCACTTTAGCCCGCCAAAAAGCGGGGCGGGGCGGGCTGGCCCGCCATGGGTGGCGGGTTCAATTTTTTGGCCCACCCCGCCTAATGGCGGGCTGGCGGGCCAGCGGGCCAGACCGCCCACCCAACATAAAAAAAAAATTACATTTTGGCATTTTTATTGTTGGGTATAAAAAAAATTCAATATGCAAAAAAATCGTTTTTTTTTGCCCTTTTGATTGCAAGCCCAATACTCAACATATAATCCTCCAGTCTAATAATTTTTTTGTACCATTTTTTTTAGAGTGATTTAATTTGTTGAGCTATTTTTTATTTGAATAGCATATGTACTCTATATTCTAAATATTTTTTTTTAAAATCAAATCCGTACACCATAGCTATCTAAAAAAAAATACTCATCAGAATAGTTTTCCAAATAACTATGTTTCATATTTTTACTGACACGTTGACAGTCTCGTGTATTTTCGACATCTCAAAATATCAAACACCTGATTATAATGTAGATATCACCAAGTCCAACCAAAAGTCTCAAATACACAAAACACACATTCAGTGCACAATACATACACATCCAATATTACAAGTCCCAACTTCCAAAATAACATCATGAATAAAAAAAATGGGCTGGCGGGCTGGCCCGCCCCGCCTCTGGTCCGGTGGGTTGATGGTCCAAGCGGGGCGGGTTATGTGGGTTGGCGGGTTCAATATTACAACCCAACCCGCCCCATTTTGGCGGGTTGACGGGCCGGCCCAACGGACCAGGCCCACTTTGCCACCCCTAGTCTTTATCCATTAGTCTTTTCTTTCATCCAAGTTTTAACGAACAGATACTACCTACCTACCCCTCTAGTGGCTTCTCAGACATGACCGAAAGAATCTTATATTTCAGAACTAAAACAACTTAAATATCTAACAGATATAATACATTAATACACAAATTGTAACACACATCGTATGCACAAGAATATTGATGCTCATTTTTGTTTGATGGCTACAATAACCAACCGACAATAATAAGTACTATCTCAGCTAAGTCATCTATCTCTTTTTCGCAGAGATTTTAGGTTAAGTTATACTTTTAGTCTTTATATTTATTTTAATTTTTGTTTTAGTCTTTTATGTATTAAAAGTATTAAATTGATCCTTTATATGTAAGAGTTATATCAATATGGTCTCTGTTGTTTTTTTATTCCAAAATAGTCTCTTATATTACAAAAATTATATCAATATGGTCCATTTTTTCTCTTTTTTTGTTCCAAAATGGTCCCTTATGTTAACAAAATTATACTAATACGATCTTTTTTTTGGAAAATATAGAGCAAAAAAGGGACCACATTGGTATAATTTTTGTAATATAAGAAATTATTTTAGAATAAAAAAAATAAGAGAGACCATATTGATATAACTCTTAAACATAATGAGCCAATTTAAAACTTTAAATATATAAGGGACCAAAACAAAAATTAAAATAAACCTAAGAAGCTAAAAAGTATAATTTAGCCGAAATTTAACTTGGAGCAATCTATGATTAAAGATTTTCAGAGGCACCGGCACGTGCCATTATCATTTATCATCATGATGTGCAAAATTCACACAAAAGCGGCCTTTACGACGTCGTTTGCAAGCTTACTACTGCTGCAACCTAATACCAAAGAAATTGACCGAAACATCTTCCACATCCCTTTGTAATTCTTTTTCATCCTTCCCTCGGTCTTAACCACCTCTTTCCCATTCTCCGGTGCCGGAAACATCGTCGTCGGCTCCCTCCGGCTCTGTCTATTTCTAATATCACTAAGTTGCATCTCGCTGGAAGATAACTTCGACATCCCAAACATAAACAAAAACCATCTCGATTTCGTCGCACTCCTCACCAGCGAAACCTTCCCCATTGATGTATAGTCACACGCGAAACTCTTCATATTCAAACCCTTTTTTTGGTTATTGCTGCGTTTAGTAGTGTTGCTTTTAGGGTTTTTCTCGGGAACACGTGGATGATCTTTGAAGGGAATGAGTTTGCCGCAGAAGATTATGTTCTCTGAAGATGCACGAGTTGATGATGCGGTGGTGAATTCTTCACTGAAAAACTCGAACAAGTTATCATCATCTTCATCGTCTTTGTTATCGTTGGATCGTGAGTTTTTTCCATCTTCCTTGGAGAAATCACCCAATTGAGCCGAATCATTGTAAATTGGAAGGTCACAAAGGGATAGAGCTTCTTCTTCTTCTTCTTCTTGATCATCATATGGATCTTGCAGCAGGGTGCTTTCTTCATTCCCTGCTTCTTGATTTGAGTAGAATTCTTTAACCATAATTGATGTTGTTACTAATTAATTTGCACTGAAGATATAAACAAAAGGGAATGAGAGTATAGATTTGTGAAGAATATTTTTTTTTCTTAGCTGCTTGTGGGGTGTCTTGTGCTATTCAAGAATTCCCAATATATATGGAAGAGATTTAGAGTTTGGGAGATTGAAAATTTTAAGTTTAAAATTATTGATGTCGATGCCTTCTAGATGAATAGGAATAAATATTTAGGGAAACAACAAGGTACTGAAATTTAGCATGTCATCTAGATCTAGAAGAGCAGGCGCCAAAAGCCAAAAAAATAATAATAATAAATAAATAAAGAGGTCATATAAGGCTCAAAAGTGATTATTATTATTCTAGATGAAATTGTATCGATGGAGGAGTTACGTTTTCTCTAATTCTTAAAATTTATTTTGTATTATGGAGGCTGCCCGGGTTGTCTCCACATGTCTGAGCTAAGTTTATGTTTGGCTCCTAGCCTCATATAAGGTCCCACCAGTACATAGAGGCAGTTAATTTATACACTGTTTTGGCACGGTTGACATTTGTGGAGCCGGCATGTTCAGCATATCTGCATGTACTCTTCTTCCTTCCTGCATATACAAAGCTTTAATTAGTACATTGACATTGACTTGTTTTTTGTTATTTTGTGCTAACACAAATGAGAAAATAAGACTTGATTTGTCGTCTCTGACTTGCTGTGCAAGACTGGATTATTATTTAATTTATATAATATAATATGGCCTTAAATTAAATTTACCAGTTGAAACTTAAGCAAAACATGCTAAAGAGTCGCAATATATATATATATAATTTCATAAAAGGTTTTGAGAGTGCTATTTGCTTTTCTAGTGCACTAAGTATTTGATTGATTAGTCGGTTGATTGTGGTTTTAAAAAAACAAGGTGAAACAATTCATGATACATTCGGCTTAAGCAAAACGGAATGCAGCACAGCTAATTTTGCTTAGAACATTTAATTACCTCATTCTTCATACAAATATCGGAAATGTTTATCCTTGTGATATGTGAATTTTCTGCTTATGAGTGATTTTGAATTTAACTTTTATACATAGTTGTTAAACCTTTGGCAAATGACTAATTGAGAATGTTCCTCAGTCAAATGATTTGAATGGTCTTTTTCTCATTCTAAGAGATAAAGAGATAATGTTTTGTTAGTTGATTTTTGGTAGGGAATAGTTTAACTTTTTTATGGTAAACCCATTTTGATGTAACTTTAATATGAAACTAGCATGATACCCGTGCATTCGCACGAGGCACGCGTAGTTTGTTACGATTAATGTTTTAAGACGGTAATTGTTTATAGTAAATAATATTTTCGATTCAATGTATTAAAAATTAACTAATTTTATAGTGAATGTGAAAAAAATATTAAATGTGTATCAAATATTACTATTTATGTAATTTTGTGACTTGTGTACCATATATGGCTAAATTGAAACAAACATAGTTAGGGTTTTCTTGATTAGATAGATAGATAATCATTTATAAATAACTTAAACATTTATAAAATTCATCTGTGTCAAAGACAAAAAAATTATACCGACAACATATAATATTTCTCCCGTCGAGACTTAAAAGTAAATTAATCATTTATAAATAATAAAAACATTTATAAAAATTGATATATATTCAAAGATAACAAAATTATAGTGACATCATGTTATTTTCTCCCGTCAGGACTCAAAAGCAAAATAATCATTTTTTAAAAATAATAGCATCCATAAAAACAGAATATAAAAAGTAATTATATTGACAACATACAATATGTCATTAGAATAAGAGGTCTGCAAATAGTATGTAATATTTCTCTCCGTTAAGAGTCAAAAATAAAATAATCATCTATAAATAATATATAATAAAGATATTTGTAAAATTGGATATATTCTAAAAGACGATGAAATTATACTGATAACATTTTATATTTCTTCGTCTGGACCGGAAAAAAAATTATCATTAATACCGATAATATGTAATATTTTCCCCGTTAAGAATCAAAAGTAAAATAATCACCTATAAATAATATATAATAAAGATATTTATAAATTTTGACATGTGATTAAGACGATAAAATTATATTTGAGACTTTAAACGAAAATAATTATTTATAAATAAAAAAATAATGATAAAATATAAAAATATAAAAAAATATGGAAAGAGAGAAAAAGAGAGTGACAGAGAGTGTGAGAGAAGAAAAAGAAGAGAGAAGAAAAAAGTAAAAGGTGAAAGAGAAAAAGTTAAAAGTAGGAAGAAAAAATAAATTTTTTATGTGAATTTAATTTTTATTTTTATTTATTTTTATTTAGATTGACATATTTTCCCCTTAAAAGTATAGGTGTCATAAGAATAAGAGGTCTAAAATTGTATTTGTGTTAGTAGTATGTGTGTGTGTGTGTGTATATATATATATATTTATTTTTATTTAAATTAATATATTTGCGCTTAAAAGTACAAGTGTCATTAGAATAAGAGTTCTAAAATTGTATTTGTGTTAGTAGTTTATTTTTGTGTGTGTTTGTGTATTAAATAATAGCATTTACAAAAACAGAATATAAAAAGTAATTATACTGACAACATACGATGTGTTATTAGAATAAGAGGATAAATAATATATAATAAAATAATTATCTATAATTAATATATAATAAAGATATTTATAAATTTTGATATGTGCTGAAAGACGATAAAATTATATTTCAGACTTTAAACAAAAATAATTACTTATAAAAAAAATATAATGATAAAATATAAAAAAAAATAGAAAGAAGAAAGAGAGTAAGAGAGAAATATATCCAAAAAAAACAAAAGAGAAAGAGATAGTGACAAACGGTGAGAGAAGAAAGGGGGAAAGAGAAAGAAAAGAAGAGAAGAGAGAGAAAAAAAGTGAAAGGTGAGAGAGAAAAAGTTAAAAGTATGTAGGAAAAATTAATTTTTTATATGAATTTATTTTTTATTTCTATTTATTTTTATTTAGATTGACACATTTGTCCCTTTAAAATGATAGGTGGCAAAAATATGGTAGTCTAGTTTTGTCTTTTCAACAGCCTTTTCTATTCTTATATTGATAGTAAATAGATTAAGAGTTAAAAGTAAAATAATCATCATTAAATAATATATAATAAAATTTCTATTCTTATATTGATAGTAAATAGATTAAGTGTTAAAAGTAAAATAATCATCTATAAATAATATATAATAAAGATATTTATAAAATTTGATATATTCTAAAAGACGATAAAATTATACTGATAATATTTTATGTTTCTCCGTCTTGACCCAAAAAAAAATATTTATACTGATAGTATATAATGTTCCCCCCATTAAGAATCAAAAAAAGTAAAATAATAATCTATAAATAATATATAATAAATATCTTTATAAATTTTGATAGGTGATCAAAGACGATAAAATTATATTTGAGACTTTAAACGAAAATAATTATTTATAAATAAAAAAATTTAATGATAAAATTTAAAAATATAAAAAAAATAGAAAGAAAAAAGAGAAAGAGAGAAATATAAAAAAAAAAAGAGAAAGAGTGACAGACGACGAGAGAAGAAAGAGAGAAAGAGAAAGAGAGAGTGACACATGGTGAGAGAAGAAAGAGAGAGTGACGTGAGAGAAAGAGAAGAGAGAAAAAAATGAAAGGTGAGAAAAAAAGTTAAAAATAGGTAGGAAAAATTAATTTTTTATGTGAATTTAATTTTTATTTTTATTTATTTTTATTTAGATTGACATATTTGCCCCTTTAAAATGATATGTGGCAAAAATATGGTAGTCTAGTTTTGTCTTTTCACCAGCCCTTTCTATTCTTATATTGATAGTAGAATATTGATAGTAGATGATAAATAGTGCGGATGTCATGAGCAAAAAGGGGGAGTCCGAAGAAGCTGCGGATGGACCCATACCTCATACTAGGCTCAAAAGAAACAAGATCCGACCCAAATATTTGAAGGATTATGTGACTCCACAAAAAGGAATATGACACCGCAGAAAGGAAGAGCATTCTAGAAACGTGAGTAGTTTTTCAATTCACATGGGAGGAATATTTTCCGTTGATGACTCACTCTTTTATGTTAGAATAAAATCCAACGCTTGTGAATGATAGGATTGTGTAATTTCGGTTATGCTTGATGCCTGTATAAACAAAGTTGATGTAATGGAATAAATCAACGAGAATATTCAAAAAGGCCAAGTGCAATAGCGTAGCCTTTCTCTTTTATGCTTCTATTATAGTTTTCCCTTATTCTCTACTGTGTGTGATCCTTACAATTGGTGCTTTCATTGCCATGAGCTCCCCTCCTCCTCCAAGCCCCGACGACCTTGCCACCGCCCTCAACCAAATCCTCCATAACCAATAATCTTTCAAGGCCAACCTTTCCAATAAACTCCATCACCTTCATACCCGCTTCGGTCCCCTTGGCTTTACCCCCCACTCCGAAATCGTACCCAACCATCCTTTTTCCACCACATCCATAAAACTTGACATACCCAGATTTGAGGCACCGACCCCCTTGGTTGGATCTTCAAGATCAACTAATTCTTTGAATTTTACCTAACCCCGAAGGATCAGCGACTTCGTATCGCTTCTTTTTACAAGGAAGGAGAAGCTCTAACCCAGTTTCAGTGGATGCATTCCAACGGCCTGCCTTCTTGGAGACGCGCTTTGCGCCCTCTCTGTATAAGGATCCCAAGGGCGCTCTGTTTAAATTGAGCCAAACTACTCCGATCAAGGAGTACCAGACTCAATTTGAGACACTCGCTAATCGTATCATTGGCCTTCCACCCCCTTCTACCTCAGTTGCTTCATTTCCGATCTTAAATCGGAGATCCGCCACGAGGTCTAGGCATTCCAACCCATCTCCCTTGATTTTATAACATGGCTCCCTTCTTTCCAAAATTGCTCTGTCATTTTCATAGTGGTGGATAGGCTATCGAAGGATGCCCACTTTGGCATGCTTCTAGCCAATTTTACAGTCGTTAAGGTTGCTGAACTTTTCTCACAAATGGTTTGTAAGCTTTATGGGATGCCCAAAAGTATTGTGTCTGACAGGGACCCTATCTTCCTTAGTCGTTTTTGGCATGAACTGTTTCATTTAAGTGGCACTAAATTGCGAATGTCTACGACATACCATCCTCAGAGTGATGGCCAGATCGAGATAGTCAACAAAATGCTTCAGCAATATTTACGGTGCTTTGTCTATGAGCAGCCACATAAGTAGGGACAATTTTTACACTGGGCCTAGTGGCACTATAACACATCCATGCACAATTCTACTGGTTTTTCTCCATTCCAAATTGTGTATGGCAAGCCTCCCCCATCACTTCCCAATTATATCTCAGGATCCAGTCAATTACAAGTGGTTGATGCTGAGCTAACTAACCGCGAGTCTATCCTTTGTTTGCTAAAGAAGTAATTGGTCAAAGCTTAGGCTGTTATGAAGTTATTTGCTGACAGAAAGTGGCTACCCCATCCATTCAAATCGGGTGATCTTGTGTTCGTTAAGCTGAGGCCCGCCAAACTTCGGTGATTGGAAAACGTGTCCACAAGTTGTCTAAATGATTCCATGGGCCATTTACTCTGCTACGGCAGATTGGTGAAGTAGCTTTTGAGGTCGAGCTTCCACCAACCAATAAGATCCATCCAGTCTTCCATGTATTTAAGCTCAAGTTGTGCCATGGATCCCTTGCTCCGGCATTAGACCTCCCTGATGATGCTTTCGATAATCAACCCCTGGTCCAACCACTTGCTGTTTTGGATTGGCAAGAAGCAACTGAGACCGACCCCCTAGAGTCCTCATTCAATGGTAAGGCCTTTTTTCGGAAGATGCGACATGGGAATCAATTCCTAAGATCATGGCTACTTATCCCGAGTTCCACCTTGAGGACAAGGTGTCTTTTGAAGAACGAGGGGATGTCATGAGCAAAAGGGGGAGTCTGAAGAAGCTGCAGATGGACCCATACCTCGAACCAGTCCCAAAAGAGACAAGATCCAACCCAAATACTTGAAGGATTATGTGACTCCACAGAAAGGAATATGACACCGCAGAAAGGAAGAGCATTCTATAAACATGAGTAGTTTTTCAATTCACATGGGAGGAATATTTTCTGTTGATGATTCACTCTTTTCTGTTATAATAAAATCCAGTGCTTGGGAATGATAGGATGTGTAATTTTGGTTATGCTTGATGCCTATATAAATAAAGCTGATGTAATGGAATGGAATAAATCAACAAGAATATTCAAAAAGGCCAAGTGCAATAACGTAGCTTTTCTCTTTTCTGCTTATGTTATAGTTTTCTCTTATTCTCTACTGTGTGTGACCCTTATAGCGGAAGGCTTCTGGATTAAATGTTTATGAGTGTAGTCTATGGGTAACTCACATGGTGAGTTGGGGACACACAAGGGGTTGCTAATGAGGAGGTCAAGGGTTCGATCCCTGCTTCTCCCACTAACACTAACAAAGAGATAAATACTAATATTTGTCATTCAAAAAAGAATTTGTTTACGAGTGTAACCAATAAAAAATGTTTACAAGCCAGTATCACCAATTAATAGATTATGGTTATATTTTTGTTCAGTTTTAAGTTTTATTTATTTAAAAAATATAATATAGTTACCAGAAAAAATATAAAATAGTTCTACCACATTATTTTGTGACACTTTTCATAAGCCTGATTTTGACTTTAATTTCATACTAGTGCGTTTACCCGTGCGATGCACGGGACATAAATTATGAAAATTATATTTGGTTTCTTTACTTTTGTATATGTTTTGAAACCAAGCCAGATTTTATAAATTGCATAAAAGATTGTGGATAATATTGGTTCATATTCATATTGTGGATATTAAAGGATGGTGTTTTATTTATTATTAGTTATTATATAAATGGTCATATGTGTTACTATTATTATTATTTGATTTTGAAGATGATAAAAAAAAAATACGCTATCAGAGTTAATTAGAAAGACAACTAAGCATCAATTGAAACTTGAAACATAACAGTATGTCTTTGGAAAACCAAAGCAGCCCAAGCAGAAACCAACTCACTAATACCAAGAGAAACAATGGTTACAGAAAGGGTTAGGCTCAATTTGCGCTAGTGCTATGATCAAATCTGTAACATTAGCAGCCACTGCCATCAGCTTCATTATTCGATCACTTCTAATCTTCTGAATCTCATTCACTTATTCTGCTGTTTTTTTCTTTTTCCATAGATCCTTTCATTTAAATTGGTGTTTAGCTTACAACAGACTGTAAGGTTTGAGGCTGTAATCCTTTGAAAATATACCCTACCATTTCTATATTGCACAGAGAACCCATTTTTGACTTCCATGCAACTGATAATAACTGCTGAAGGTATTTATTTCTCCCCTCATCCATGGAATCCAAAATTTCACAAAGGAAGGCAACAAAATAGTGAGTTGCAAAACCACATTCTTTGATAACAGGGCCATGTCTTGAATATCTATAACCTGTAGTTAAGAAGAATCACAATCAATTGAAATGTTTTTCTTATACACTTAATTTAGCAAGTTTGTTATCAAAGTAAAGGTGAAAATAGAGAAATAATTCAAATTTAAATCTCTATATGAAAATGCTAGTTTAATATCATAGGAAAGTGAAAGTCATAGAAAATTTGAAGACATTAACACTATTGTTTCATACAAACATCAATCAATGAGCTGAAAGTTACATACTTGTATTTTTGCACTTCCATTAACTTATGCTTCTCCTTCTCGAATACTAAGAGTGCTGCAACATAAACAAAAGTACAATTAGAAAATCAAACCGAGAATACCAAAACCGAATTTTTCTACCAAGATCAAATCAAAATCAGCTAGCACACTTCAATTATAACATGGTTTTCAGATCTTAAAATTTTTAAAAGCATTCATTTTATTCATTTATGGATTAGAGAACAAATTAAAAACTGAACATAAGAGGAAATGAAAGATTGAAATTTACCTATATTAAATTTTGGAGTACTTCTTTGAAAACAACATTTGAAGTTACATTGGTGGCATCTCCTTCCTCATCAGTGATTAGAATCTTCAAACCATGACGTGAGGTAACTCTAGAAATTGCAACATATAGTTGTCCATGTGTAACAACAGGTTGGGGAAGATAGATTCCAACATATTTAAGAGATTGTCCTTGACTCTTATTTATTGTCATCGCAAAAGAAACAACAATTGGAAATTATTTTCATTGAAATTTAAAAGGAATTCTATTATCAGACGAAGTCAATGACAATCTCAGAATAAAAACATTATGCCCAACACTACTTCCTGAAATCACCTTTGCTTCAAGAACGTAAGTTCCCGTGTGGGTAATGATTAGTCGTGTGCCGTTGCATAATCCTGATGACTGATCTATGTTTTTGAGCAACATAACAGGCACATCTACTTTTAATTTAATCTCGTGATTTAGCAGTCCAGAAGCTGTGATTGCATTCAAAAATTCTGGTGTATGAATGTTATCTGGAACATCAATATTTTCATTCTGTGAGCATGATGTATCAGCAAATAAATAAGTTTTTGTCTCACCTGGAATCAAAGACGTGACATAATCGTTGATGACGTCAATAGTTTCATTTTTTGGCATTAAAATAGCCCTATTTTTTAAGAGAGATGGATCATTTAAGTTCTCCAATAAAGATGGATAAGTGTCGTTGACTATTGAAGCAAGAGGGTCTCCTGAATTTTTTATGATAAGATCATCTAGAATTTCAGTCAACACATCTCCATCATTATCGTCACCAATAGTCTCTTCACCAATACTCAACAACCAATCTAAAAATTGCTTCATTTGGTTGACATCAGAATTTGAAGATCCAGTCTAAAGCCTCGTGTTCTTCATCAATGTTAATACTTCACAAAATTCCCACAGGTAAGATGAATTAATGGAGGCAAAAACAACATCTTGTCTTGTTCCTTTTGGCACAACAGGAAGGATTTGTCTGAAGTCACCCCCCAATACAACTACATTTCCTCCAAAAGGAAGATTTAGACTATTATTATTGGAGAACCGAATGATATCTCTAAAAGTTCTGTCAACGGCTTCAAAACAGTGTTTGTGCATCATGGGAGCCTCGTCCCATATGATCAGCTTAACCCTTTCTATTAGTTTAGCCAAATGACTGCCTTGCTTAATGTTGCAAGTAGAATCCTCATGAATATTTAATGGGATAGCAAACCTTGAATATGTTGTCCTCCCACCTGGCATAAGTAATGCTGCTATTCCACTTGATGCAACCATCAATACTATCTCTCCATTTGATCTTAAAGCTGTAGAGGAGGCTCTCCAAATGTAAGTTTTTCCAGTTCCACCATATTCATAAACAAAAAGCAGTCCACCACGATTTTCAGTAACATGCAACATTATTTTGCTTTATATTTCTCTTTGTTCATCAGTCATGGTTGAGACCAATTTTACATGTTCTTAGGCCAAAGCATGCCTGTCATAATTAAGCTCATCGTGAATGAGCCTATTTTGAGCATCAGATATTAAGGCCATATCTGGTTGCGGCTGGTGAGGAAATCTCTCAAACTTTTATTATTGCTCTGTAATAACTTCTCCATCTCTACCAAAACAAAATTTTGCAACTCTTCAGCAGTCAAAACCAAATCTGCATTAAAATGTATTATTGGATATTAATGCATCACATGCACAAAATGAAAACATTAAAATATTTGAACCTTTTATTGGTTAATAAAAGGTTTAAATGAAGAGATTTACTTAAAAATTGAAAGAATTTGTGTTACCATCAATTTGAAGTTCAGATCTCTGTCTTTGCATTATGTCATCAGATAAATACTCCCAAGTTTTACTCCAAACCAAATCTGGCTGAGTAAGCTGATTTGACACCAATAAAGTAGCAAAAACCCTCCGCAAATAATGTGCAGTAACCCAATGGCTTGCTTCTATTATTCGATCAATATATTCATTTTCATCATCCAACAAACCTTTAGCATAGCAAGCATCTTTAAATGTTGGATAAACAACATGTCTACTGTTCTTATATCACAAAATAACTGTGCTCCTTTGACATAATTAAGCAAATTCCTCAGGTAGTACAACTCACCACTTCCTGGATGAACAAATTGTAGCCTTCCAATAGTCAATCCCCTCTGCCTTTTCATCCACACATTCTCATTTTTCTTACAGATAAACATAAAAGGAAATTGACTATATGTCAGATCCCTAGCTTCAGGAAACTTTTTATTTGCCTCCATCCATGCCAAAAATTTTGATTTTTGACAATCAGGTCTATGGAGAACATTCTCCATCGGATCATCATCAGACAAAATAATTGTTTGTTCATTTGGCAAGTGAAAGCCCAGGCGCTCAACTGAAGGTTCTCTATAATTGATGTCAAAAGCAAAAAGTCTCCAAGCTGCTTCACATGAGGATAAATATCTACAATCATAATATAACTTTATTTCATCCACACATTGAAGGTCACGTTGTTCAGCCGCACTTTGATAAAATGTTGTTGTAACACGGTCTTGACCTTTATTCATATATTTGAAAAGATACTTGATAGAACAGGACTGGTTACACCATTCAACATTAATATGAGCATTAAACCTCAAGAGCAAGTATCTATTATAAGGAACAACATACCTATTATCAATCACAAAATCAGCCTTCTTAATGGTTCTGCCATCGTCCCTTCTTCTGTATAAGGGGTAACCATCCTCACTAATTGTAGTCCTATCAACAAATTTCTTTAGAAAGTGTTTTGAACACTTTCCATTTTCCATACATGGGGCTTTTCAGTTTTGAATACCACATGGACTATGAATCATGAGTGATGAGACAACTCCAAATAGGAAAAGATCAGTTCTTTAATCAGGAATTTCAGCAGATATGATTTGATCAATATCATCAGCTGTTTGATATCTGAACTATGGATGTAGGAAAATCAGTATGTGTGAATGAGGCAACCCACATTTTTGGAACTCTATTGTGTAAATAACTACAAATTAAAACATATTTATTTAGTTAGTACATGAAAGTTAAATGAATTCACGAAAGTTAAATTTTCAATAGTAAAATGTAATTGATATTGACTATAATAATTTCATAAATATAGATACCTGCTTTAACCTTTCCAAACACTTTTCCTTGCTTTATCTCCTTTATCAATTGATCAAGTTTAATCTTGAAAACACGATAGAGTAAGTCTGGCCTATCTTCTAGTTTTAATCCATGTTTTGCCAATACTCTATGTAATTCTGGCCATTTTTGGTTACAAGTATATGTGATGAATAAATCTGGATATCCAGCCCATCTGCAAATAACCATAGCATCTTGATAATTTTGAAATAGATAACGTGCACTTCCAGTAAAAGTTGAAGGCAACACTATTCTTTTCCCTGCTGTAGCGGGATCAGTTTCACCTCGTAGTACTGCATCTGTTAGACCTTGTAAATTTCAATTCTTAAATCTTGTTGATGTGTTCTTACATAATGTAACCTAGATGACTCTACCATGCTATAAGCATCAACCAAAACCTATTGAAACAATCTTCTGGCTAACAATAACGGTGGATGCCCAGTCTCTCTATACTGGATAATGTATGCAAAAAACTCTCGGATAGAAACTGTTTATCTTTTCTTTGTTGAGTTTTGGGAGCCATCTTTTAGTTTAATTCCTTCCTCCCATCCATCGTCTCCACGTGGAAACAATAGTGGATACTGTAACGGCAAATACGATTTCGTTAAAATAGAAACCCACTTCAGTAATCCAGTCTGAGTCTCCACAATGATATCTCTCTCAACATCCGCTGCATCAAAATCTCCCACAATAAGTGCAGCTACTTCAGATACTGTAGGAACGTTATTAGTTCTAGCATCACGACCTCTTTTTCCTATAAGTCTTAACTTGACATTAGGTACATGCTCTTGAGTTAGCTTTTCATGAACCATTCTGTAAGTTCTAGCATATGGATTACACTGATCAAGTGCATCTCTTATGTCCCTGACAATAGATTCTCTTAAAGATGAGCAATCCTTTTCTATTCTGTACATAAAATAGAGCAAAAAATTAGAGATTATTGATATTTTCCTATGTCCAATTATTATATAGAATATATAGAATACTCATATAAATAAATTAACTCAAAATATAGAATTTAAGTTGTACCCAACAGCAGACATTCTGTTATCTACTTCACTCTCAGTGTCATATATGTACAACTGAGCAAACTTTAGTTTCGATCTAGGAAGTGGAAGCAAACTGCCAATTTGATGGTAGATCTCGCCACTCATGACAAACATAGGAGGCCCATTACCATTGTTGACTAAGGTAACAATTTTACCCCCCATAGATGTGAATGAAAACATCATATTGAATGACCGGATGTGTTTCAAAAAAAACTTGCTCCTATCATCATTGTTTAAAAATAAGTCCTTCAAAATTTGCGGAGGATCTTCATATGGTGCAAGTTCAAATTTTCCTTGTAAGCAGCACAATGAAAACTTTGGTGTTGCAGGCTTTCGTTGTTTCTCTATTCTCTCATCATACCACATCATAGCACCGCAATGTTGACAAATCCATGATGGATCAGATATGTCGAAATAATCTGTAAAGGTTCACAAATATGAAATATTAAAATAAATATATATTGTATATAGTAATTTATACAAAAAAAGAACACAAATAATGAAACAAAATAGAAACCTTCGTTTGAAACTTCATTGAAATCAAATTCATCATAGTCATTTTCTATGTTACCATGCTCATCATCATCAACGTCAATTCTGTTTCCGAGAACTGCTACAAATTAAGAAAAACGACGTAAGTTTAAATTAAGTACATGAGACAACAATTTTCTAACTAAAAGACACAAATATACCATTCTCATTTCTTTGAGTGTTTGTATTACTTGATGGTATTTCTTCTTGAAAACCAATTTGAGTTCGTTGGATTTGTTCTTCATCATCTATATGAATTGAAAATTAAAATCACATTAGCCTAACATATAGAAAATAATTAAAACCCCATGCGAATATCCCAATGAAAAAAAAAGATCACAATGGTACCTGTTAATGTGGTAACATTAGAATCATGTAACAGCACATTGTCATCACAACTTTGTTGGTTGGTATTTTGACATCCACTTGCTCTGTGATTAGCAACCACTGAAAATTTTTTGTATGAAGTTATTAGTATATCTTCAACCTAGCATTTTGTGTTCATTTATCTAAAATTAAGGTACAATTTTTAAATTTTGTTAAGACACGAAAAACTTGAAATTTAAATATACCATTAGTGACATTAGACAATGGAGCACCCTTGCTCTCAGCAACGATAACATTTGAATCTGTGTGATTGTGAACAAAAATCTACGTTACACTTTTATTGTTTAAATAAAGAGAATCATTTACCTCTTAAAGAATCATTAAGTATTGGCTGATCACCACCATAATTGTAGTCTTCAAATAATCGGCGTGGGAGATTGCTATCAAGTAAAATAAACCTTCGTGATCCTTTTGTTTTTATATTTTCAGATCCAAAGAGCTGCCAAATTTAAAAGAATACATATTCTGTTCATTGAATCCGTGAGGATCACTCTGTCCACCCAATGTATTGACTGGATATTATTCAGAGAGATTAAAAATATTGCATTAGATTGGAAGAAAAGATGTATTGGCAATACTTACATACATATATATAAGTTGAAATAAATACCGTTAGTGATGTTGCTCAATGGTAACCTACTAAAGTTGCTCGATGGAGCACCCCGGATGTTGTTGCCACTGCCGATGGTACTTGAATCTAATTGATTACGAACAGAAATCTGTATTAAAATTTATCATTTGAATTTTAAGAATCATTAGGTAGGTAAGATGCGTTACCTCTTGAAAAAGCGTTAATTGTGTCATTGGACATTGGCTGATCATCACAATAGTCATAGTCTTCAAATGATTGACATGTAAGTCTACTACCAAGTAAAACAAACCTCCGTGATTATTTTCTTTTTATATTTTCAGATTCCAGATTGCCACATTTAGCATAGTACATATTCTCTTCATTGAATCTGTGTGGATCATTCTGTCCATCCAACGTATTGACTGGATAGTATTCAGATAGATACAAAATTTACATTAGATTAGAAGAAAATCTAAATTGGCAATTTATATTGATACATGTAATTCGAAAATAATTACAATTAGTGATGTTCCTCAATGGAATTCTTTTGAAGTTATTTTGAGTAGAGACAGTTTGGACCACATCATTCTTCTCCTTATAACTGGCATTGGCTGAATGAGTAAGCTCTCCACTGCGAAAAACAAATTTTCCAGAACCAATTTTTGTGCTCTTTGATGCAGCCATAGAGATGTCATTATCAGAAGGACACATATTCTCATCATTATTTGATAAGCTAGATATAAAATGGCCATTACTCAAAACCCATCTTCCCGCTCCAATTTTTCTCTTTTGTATACCACCTTCGGAAAGCACTAAAGTTGTGTGAGTAAAAGTCGAATAGAAGAGGCAAGTTTGTGGATTAATAAATAATTATGCAAGTGCTCCTAATTCATATGGGAGTAGTTGTGTATGTAACTAAGAATAACATGGGAAAAAATAGACAAACATAATGTGATACATCGTATTTGAAAAGCAAACCTATTCAGTATTGAGGCCTTTTCTTTTTTATACATCTACTTAAAATCGTTTTTGATTTAAAAGGGAATGTTTCAAAAAGAAAAAAAATTCTGCTAAACATGAAGTTGCTCGCAATATTTAGCACAATTCAATGACAAAATAAAGATATTATTATGGAGACATTTTTTAGTGATCCTGTAATATGTAGTTCTATTAAGTAATTGTTTTAAGTCGTACAGTTTTTTATTACTATTTTCTTAAAAAAAATTAAGATGAGACAGAAAGCAGTAACAGAAATGATATCATACGTCAGGATTTTAGTGGAGGAAATATGTATGTGTAGCAGTTGAAAATTTTCACAATAGCGTGGCTGTTTTTAATTTTGTGTGGTTAAGGATTGGCTGGCTCATATTAAAGGGATAAAAAAAACAAAAAATATAAGTAGATTAGTTACCGTACCATTAGAAGGGACTCCCAACTGCTTTTGTCGTATAATCTTTGGTCTATGATTGATTAGCTTCATGCGCTTGCTGAACTCCCAACTATCCTCAGCCATTCTCTGTTAACAAACACTTTTCTGATGTAAGTATAGAAGTAGATAACTTGAGAAGTTGAGAAGCATCCAAAGTTGAAAAGTAGTAGAATAGAAGTTTAAAGGATGCTTGATACTTTTACCAGACATTGAAAAAAGTAGCAAGTTAGAGACAAAATAATTAATATGAGTAGACGTGCAGGTGCGCATGGCTATAATAGGTTGCTACTGTCAGCATTCTTAATTGGTTGCATTAATAAAGAATAATGATTATACCTTACCTTGCAACATTTTTTCTCCATATGTTCCCCACAAAGTACAATCTATCCTATTTCCTCTGCATGAACATTTTATTTAAGAAACATTTAAATCAAAATAACATAAAAAGAAATAACTTAGCATTTAAAACTCAAAAACTCACTACAAATTCTCAAGGACAATATCCATAAGCAAACTCCTGACACCATTTTTCTCAGTCTCCTTCATATCGTGCCTTTGAACTACATGCCCAATGACATCTGGCATAATATTTTTTTTTAACAAATAAGACACACCAAAAAGGTATAAAATATTTATCACTGTGCTGATTTTCCAACTCAGATTTAATTAAATACTTTATGATATTACCTATCAAGTAAGTCTCATCTAGACCAGTACAAATTTCGGGAAATGTAACAAACTTGAACACGTTTTCTGGTATTGTAGCAGCATCAGACTTCATACACATTGTGGTCCTCATGAAAGTAAGATTGTACTTATGATCTGTTGCTCTGAACTTAGGATCATTTTGTGCAACCAATAAATTCTGTATAAGATAGCAAGACCCTTCTTCTAGTGTGTTTTCAAACATGTCCAACATATTTTGTTTAATAGAAGCTTGAATCTTTCCTGACTGTAAGATTGAAACACACGTGTAAGGGTCACTAAACAGATAGTGATCAGAAATTGTGCTCAGTTGAAAATGATTACCTTTTCATCAAGAAGAACAATTTCCATAGATTTTGTGATATTTGGGTTATTGTACTCAGGAATCTTCCACATATGTAGCACACGAACCTTGATCCTCCAATCTATTTTCCTAGCCTTAATGTCTTTGATGAAAGTGATCCTTGGAGCCATGCTGCTGAAGTTTGAATAGTTTTGCAGATGTGAGTGAGAAAATAATTTTAGTGTACAGAAGCATAAAAGTGAACTCTAACAATCCAAAGACACACACACACACATATATATACACACACACACACAATAGTTGTTTGATTTTCTAAAGTGCTTTAAATAATGTGAATTCTGATTCTGATTATCCAAATCATTCAATGTTAAGCATGCTTGGTGGAGTATATCTCGTAACTCTACCACATTTTGTGACCCTTTGTGTGGTGCAGTGTATATTCCCACTGACGGTGCCGTCTCTAATTAATGCAATAATAGATTGACTCTAAGGCTATATTTGGTATGTAAGAAAGTGGGAAAAAAGAAAGTGAGAAGAAAGAAAATTTATTGGTTAAAATGTAAAATTGATTATGTGTCACATTATTATTAGCCTGTCATACTTATCCATGCATAATTTTTATATTTTTTAAGAAACTTTTCATTTTCTCTTTTTTTTTTCTCTCCTTCCAAATATAGTGTAAGGATTATGTAGCAGGAAAGACTCTTGGAGAAGCTCATGATGAAAAAGCTGGTGAAGGACTCTTGGATTATGTAGCATGCAGTAATAGATTGACAATGTATCATACCTGATCTTTTAATTTCGGCCCAATGCAAAAGGCACCGCATCATTTGAAAAGTACGAGAATCGCTTAGTGCTCTGAACTGGTTAGTGGGTATTAATTACTGATAACCGCTTAGTGGTGAAGGAATCGCTTAGGGTATGTTTGGTTCCTAAGAAAAATTATGAAGAGAGAAATATATAAAAGAGAGTGTAAAAAGAGAAAAAGATGTGAGAAATTGGAGAGATTTGGGTATTGATTGAAATAATAGAAAGAGAAGAGAAATAGAAAAGAGAAAAGTGTTAGTTATTTTTGAAAAGACAAAAAAACACTTAACTAAATAAATCAATATATAGATATTTTAATTAATTGAAGTAATTAATTTTAATAATCAAATAATTTTAGTTGATTTTATTCAATTTATTTAATTTTATTTAACTAATTAAGTTAATTTAGTATAACTAAATTATTAATTTTATTCTAGTTAAAATATTATTAATTCCTTTTAAACAAATATATTATCAAATTACTAATAATTTAATTAAATTATTTGCCTTATACAAAGACCAACTCCCCACGTGCATCGATGAAAATTTCCCACCCCCTGCACGTGGTATCCTCTCCCAAGTCCCATCCCATGTTTATTTTTTATTTTTCTTTTTGGTAAGACCCCACCCCATGTTTATATTTTGCTTTTGTTTTAATATATGGCACTCTTTAATTCATTTCTGACATGGGCAATTACAGAACGTGAGAAATACAATACCATTTCTCCCTTTCTTCGGTGTTATGCGAAGAAATGAAAAACATGTGGGCCCTATATTATTATTTTTTCTCTTTCCAACTTTTCTTCAAATCAAACAAGAGAAATTTGGTATCTCTCTCCAACTTCTCTCCAAAAACTTCTTGTTTGTATCAAACAAAATCCAACGAATCCACCATTTGATGAAGTCAAAAAAACCTATGTAACATGAGTAAATCGATCCATTTATTCTTTCTCCCCTATTTCACCTAAAACAAACATAGGCTTAGTGCCCTATTATTAACCCTTGCACATCTATCAGTTGTAGTGGGTTTTAATTACTCGCGTTGCACCGTATCTGCAGAAACGGCATGAGTAAATTTTTACTCCCAATGACAGTGCGTCTTAATTACTGCGATCAGTGCCCTGCTTGGGTAGGTTATCAAATATAATTACAAATTTAGCCTTGTTTTGGCGGACTAATTTGGAGGCAAAATCCCCCTTGTTTATTCCTTTCGGTAATAAAAGATTTCATATGTGCTGGGATTAAATACCTTATAATTAATAATCTTAAAGGGAACTTTATATAAATCACTCGGTGCATTTCGACAAATTAAAATCTCAAGTACTAGCCTTTAAACCTGAATAGAGGGTTCATAAAAAAAAAGCTGCATAGCGGAAAACTGTATCTTAATTATTTATAGCCAACGTACAATCTTTAAATTTGATTCCCGACTTCCATAAAAAAAATTGATTTCCGACGAACGAATAAAAAAACCCATACTTTAAACTACTATTAATGAGGAGTTTAAAACAATAAAGGTCGATTCAACTAGTAATAATAATAATAACGATAAAAACAATTGCTTATTAATTATTCCCTCCGTTTTCATATATAAACAACAAAACACTTTTTTGGTTCATTGAATAATACATGAATTATTCAATAAAAAAAAATTGTTGCTTATATATGAAAACAGAAGGAGTATGTGTTTAACATATATCCCCGTTAAAGAATTTTTTAGTAAATAATAGTAGTAACATCATTCTAGACTGCAGAATGCTTCTTGAACGGATGTCTAACACTAGGATAACTTGTATTAGAATAGGGAAGAACAACGTAGCTCATAGTTTAGCTAGTCTTTCTAAGAGCACCCACAGCGAGAGAACTTAACTTGCATTGCTTTATTTCTTTGTGGGTCCCAGTTTTGTTTCTTTACTGACAAAAGCAGTGGCACAATAGTATTTCGTGTCTCTCTCTCTCATGGTTGACCTAACTTTGTTGACTTAGAGCGTTTCAGATGTGTTGCTCTGCACAACTCCCACTACTGAATTAAAAGAACAGTGCACTACACGTTGGCACACACGTAGGAAAGATACGGGAACTTAAACTTTGAGTTCTCTCACTAAAGATGCTCTAAGCAATTGGGTTTTAGAGAATGGATTGGTTCTGTACCTGACCAAATCTACCCTATTTATTGTAATGAACTTTTGTTTATCTAATGAATTTCGGATTTTTTTTTGAATGACAAGTATTAATTGTTAGTTGTTATGTTGATATTTTCTCTTTTGCCAAGGTTTGAACCTCGGTCCTCTTCCTTTTAACACCTTATGTCCCAAGCTCTCACCACTTGTGCTATCCAACCAGGACTAATGAATTTCAGATTTGATGTCAAAAAAAAAACATGAATATAGGAATGTTTAACGAGATGAGTTAACTCCCCAGTTTGGAGGTTCGGCCAGATTTTTTTCACGAGTTTTGGGCCGATTCTGTCCATAAAATATATGTTGGGTTGGGTTTGTGCTCTGGATTAGGTTGAGATGAAAAGCATTTAAACTCGGGGTCGCTTTTTGCACCCTGGTTTTATCTTATGCACCATACTTTTAGATTTTTTTTCAAATATATCTATATTCAGAAGTTAACGATTGGAAGGTACTCGTTCTACTCCGTTTTCATTTCTAAAACTCTACACCCCAACTTTCTTCTTCATCTTCTTCTTTGACCCCCACCTCTAAAAACACCTATGCCTTCTACAAGCACTTCTGGAGACATCCCCACCTAGGTACCCTACACCACCAGCCTCTTTCCCTCCATCTTCTCTCATTGTCACGCGTGAATGTCTTCTCCATTTTAGGTATCCTCGTGCTCTGTTATTTTTTCCCGCGTCTGAACATTTTCTAAAAATATACTTTCTGAACATTTTTTTCTCCATTTCAGGTATCCTCGCGCTATGTGAATGTTCAAACGTTGAATTCGAAATTAGTTCTTAATTTTTAATTCAATATTAATTCCTATAAAAATTGAAATTTTTGTAATTTTTAATTTACATCATTTCTATATATTTTATATTATTTTATTATAAATAAATGTTTAAAAGTTAATGAATTATAATAATTAAATTTTAAATTATCTAATATATATGGTTAACTCATATGTTATTGCATTCATGTAATTGATTTAAATACCATTTATTTGAATTCCTATAAAAAATTTGAAATTTTAATAATTTATAATTTACACAAGATTTATATATTTTCTATTATTTTGTACTACTTCCAGTCCTAATTATAAGAAAAAATTACAAATAACACAAAAACCAATGAGACATATTTAATGTTATGAAATTAAACTTGCATTCCTTATATACCACTAATTAAGCCCAAATAGCGGTAATTAGATGCATAGGAAATACACACGTCTATTAAATATACACTTCTATTAAAATAAGGGTATAAAAGGTATTTAAGCAATTAATACATATAGAAATAAGTTCTTTTTTTATAATTAGGACCAAAAAATCTCCAAAAAATCTCTTATAATTAAGACCGGGAGTAGTAGTTTATATATTTCAAACGTTAATGAATTATAATAGTTACATTTTAAATTTTCGAAATCATGTGGTTTAATATATGTTATCGCATCCATGTTTTTAATATTTTTCACCCATTTTGCAGTGTTGTGATTTGACTCTCTAACATTTAATATAATGTCTTTTTTATATATAGAACTAGTGTATTTACCCGTGCTTGCAAGGGTTATTTTACTATATAATTCATTTATTTACTTTTTAAACAAAAAATAAATTATTTATAAAAAGTTATAAAATTAAAAGTAACTAAGTTTGTATAGTAAAATAATGATAAATAGTAATTAATAATTGATATAATTAGTAAATAAAAATATGTAAGTCATTTAAATATTTTACAATGTGAAATTATTGTTTGATATGAGGTAATAATGGTTACTATAATTAAAACAATAACTTAAAAATTAAATTGATATAGGTAAAAAATTTAAATAAGTTAATGAATTATAATAATTAAATTTTAAATTATCTAATATATATGGTTAACTCATATGTTATTGCATTCATGTAATTGATTTAAATACCATTTATTTGAATTCCTATAAAAAATTTGAAATTTTAATAATTTATAATTTTCACAAGATTTATATATTTTCTATTATTTTGTACTACTTCCAGTCCTAATTATAAGAAAAAATTACAAATAACACAAAAACCAATGAGACATATTTAATGTTATGAAATTAAACTTGCATTCCTTATATACCACTAATTAAGCCCAAATAGCGGTAATTAGATGCATAGGAAATACACACGTCTATTAAATATACACTTCTATTAAAATAAGGGTATAAAAGGTATTTAAGTAATTAATACATATAGAAATAAGTTCTTTTTTATAATTAGGACCAAAAAGTCTCCAAAAAATCTCTTATAATTAAGACCGGGAGTAGTAGTTTATATATTTCAAACGTTAATGAATTATAATAGTTACATTTTAAATTTTCGAAATCATGTGGTTTAATATATGTTATCGCATCCATGTTTTTAATATTTTTCACCCATTTTGCAGTGTTGTGATTTGACTCTCTAACATTTAATATAATGTCTTTTTTATATATAGAACTGGTGTATTTACCCGTGCTTGCAAGGGTTATTTTACTATATAAATCATTTATTTACTTTTTAAACAAAAAATAAATTATTTATAAAAAGTTATAAAATTAAAAGTAACTAAGTTTGTATAGTAAAATAATGATAAATAGTAATTAATAATTGATATAATTAGTAAATAAAAATATGTAAGTCATTTAAATATTTTACAATGTGAAATTATTGTTTGATATGAGGTAATAATGGTTACTATAATTAAAACAATAACTTAAAAATTAAATTGATATAGGTAAAAAATTTAATGATTTTTATGCTGTCACATGATTTAGATAATATTTTGATTGAATGACAAATGTCCAGATATGAGAATTAATTGATTGATATGTTTTAATTTATTTACATTTTGAATTTGATTTAATTCAAATCTGATTGAATGGTAAAAGTCTAAATATGAGCATTAATTGATTGATATATCTTAATTAATAAAATATCATGAATTAAAAAATAAAAAATAAATTATTTCTCATTTTGGTGCGAAAAGAATGAATGTAAAGCTGTCACGTGGCATAAGTCTGCGTGGCAAAACTCTATTTTATATAATATAATAGATAATTTTTATTGTATTAATTGCGTTATGGACATGTTTGATAATTCAATTTTTTTGAAAACTTTTTATAACGGCTGCTATTAATTATTAGGTTTATGTTATTTTTTATATTTTTTTTGGGAAATCTTCTCTCATTTTATTAAACTAGCGTAATTATCCTTGCCTTGCACGGGACTTAATTAAATAAGTATATATATTTGATATTTAATTCATCATACTTTTTATAAATGTGTTTTTATATATTTTTTTTTAACTTTACCATATATACATGTGTTTATAGAAGTGAATATAAATACCTGCACATATATATGTTTTTTTATTCAATATTTGAACATATTTTTGTACATATTTATAGGTATCAATATATATTTAAATAGTTTGAAATGTATATGTATTATTGCAGTTGTTATAATTTTTTTCAAAAAATTAATTAGAAAAAGTAAATTTGTTAGTTTATAAATATATTCAAGTACATACATATATAATAGATATCTAAACACTTAATCTACTCATATATGCAGAAATTACATCAATTATCTTTCAACTTCCATGGTTTAGTAAAAACTGTTAAAGTTTATAATTATAATTGGATCTTGTCAAGATGCATAGAAAAATATAAAAAAATTTAATAGAAACATATCGTCCATTAAAACCATTTAAGTGAACAAATGAACTTGTCTGAATGTTACAAACCTTATTGTCCATTAAAACCATTTCTATTAATTCTGCTCTTGCTGTTGTTTAGAATTTTGATATCGCCACAGCCTTATTATTCTTACCCGCAACTTCCATATTTTGCTAGTGTATTTGTTGTTAATATCTGCAATGACGTCAAAAGTGGTAGACATGTTTTGCATTGTTGTTGTGTATTTGTGCAATAAAGAAACGTATCATGATATTGAAACGTCTTTAATTTATAATTGAGATAGTGATAGTGCTAAAATAGTAATGTATCATATTTTAATTCCATCCAAAATATTTTGAAATCTGTGTCTCATCCATCAGAATGTTTATGTCTTATATTTGGTGTATACTAATTCTGAATATGAATTAAAATCTTACCTTTGACCAATTTAAATTTAGGTTAATAATAATTTGATCTGTTTGCAATTTATTCTATATTTGGTTGAAATCTTGTCAAAAAAAAATATTTGGTTGAAATTGTCAAAAAATATTATAATAAGTTGATTTTTTTTATTCTATTTTGGTTTCAGGCTCAAGAGAAGTTTAGAGGAGGAGAATTAAATATGTTTTCTATTTTTTTATTATATTTGTAGGCTTTTATATAATTGTTTTTTATGAACAATCTGTAATAGGGTATTTGAGAATCAAATATGTTTTCTATTTTTTTTGGAATACATTTAAAGGCTTTTATATAATGTTTTTATGAATAATTTATAATAGGATATTGGAGAATTCAATCGATGGAATATATCCAGTCAAAAAAAATCGATAGAATATATAATATGTGATCAATGAAATTAATAAATCAATCCAGTCAAAAAAATCGATGGAATATATAAATTAAATCAAAAAATCGATGAAATTAATTGATGAATTAAATCAAAATAGGATCACAAATCTGATTTATTGGTTCATTCTATTTAGTAATTAATGAATCAATCAAAAAATATAAATTAAATTAAAATTAAAATAAAATAATTGTTGTATTTTTGCGATAATTGGAATGATGAGATTTTGACACGTGACATTGGCTCACGTGGTAAAACTTCTCTTTATATAATATAGTTGATGTAATTGATTGAATACTATTTATACTAATTCCTATAAACTAAAAATTGAAATTCGAATTAAATCAGAAGTACTAACAAATCGTGAATTAAATGTCAACAAAAAAGGCAATTTGTGACACATGTAAATTTTTGGAGGAAAACGCTTTTGTGAATACACATATGATTAGTTGCCAGATTAAATTACGTGAGAGCATGTAATTTGTAAATATTCTTTTTTTATAAAGTAAATATTCTTTTTTAATTATTCATGTTTGATTATGTATATAATATATAAGATAGAGAGATAATATAGACATAGATATATATAGATTATAAATATTAATATTAACTAGTACATATATCCGTGCGATGAACATGAAAATCAGTTGTTTAACTAATATTGTATCTCGATAAAAATACAAAAAATAACAGGAGTACCTTGATTTTCAACAACTATATATATATATATATATATATTAAAATTGTGCTGGCAAAAAAAATATAAATTAAAATTGTATCAAAATTGCACGTTAATTACAAAATACTAAAAAAATATGAAAAAGAGTCCTTAATAACACATACATCATGGAATAACACTAAAAACTAAAAAACATAACAATGCACATCACAAAGTCTGTCAAAATTTATGACAGCCATCAAGTTACATTCAATAAACACAACAATTATTGAACCAATCTAATTAAGCACATGAACACCATTAAGCTATATTAATACTTTTCGGTTTTGTTTTTTAAAAAGCAAACACTATTAAGACATTTTTTTTTGGTGATTCACTATTAAGGTAATAATTATCATTTATTAAACATGCAATCTGTCCTGATATAAAATTTAAAATTATCCACTGTTAATTTAATTGTTGACCAAATCAATTAAAATATAATATCAATTTGAAATTAAACTGATATAATAAATCGAATCTTCAAATCAAATTAGACATATGAATCAAACCTGTAAAATTATTACTAACGAAATTCGTTAATTGTATTTTTACTTTTTTTAATAAAAAATCGAGTCTTCAAATCAAATCAGATATATGAATAAAACTTGTAAAATTACTATTAATGCAATTTGTTAATTATATTTTTACTTTTTTAATTCAATTTTTTATTTTTATTGTATTTTATTATTTATTATTAAATATTATCATATATTATATTATCAACTCTACTGATTGATTATTAAAGGTGGGTGCGTGACTATTTGTCATGAAGTCAATTCATACTAAATAATAATGTAATAATACTAATTAAAAAATAATGGCTAATAAATCATAAAAAATAATTGCTAACAAATCGTAATTTATGTTAATACCCTCAATTTTGGTTTTTAAATATAAACATATTTTGTCTCATTCTTTATTAAATCAAATAATAAGGGAAAAAAAGCTTTTTTTATTTTTCTATCTGGACATATATGAACTTCTTCATTTTTTTTAATTTTTTTCTTTATATATTTTGTGCAAAGTGACGATTTTGCCTATATTTTAGGTTGAAATTTTAGGCAAGATTTTGGTTCTTTTATATTTGCAACAACTTTTATACATAAAGATAATTTGCAACAACTTTTATATATAAAAATAAAAATAATTAATAATCTACTCCCATTATTAAGGAATGGATTCACGCTTAAACTAGTACAACCCTAATTCCCCATAATGTTCCCTCTACACCTTGTGCCGCAAGACAACGCCAGAAGCGATTGGCGTGAGAGTGGGGTTTTTAATTAGCGCCACGTAAGCAGAGCAGAGGATACACCTGGAAATAAATTGCGAAAAGGAAGGGCAATTCCGTGAACAGAAAAAATTGAGTTGTACTATATAAGCCCTATAACCATGTTAGACAAGCACTACTACTCTTCTCTACAATCGATTCGTTGCGGCTAGGGTTTTAACGCAGCTTTCTCCTTCAAGGTAACCTCTCTCAGATTTCTATTTTGATCGACATTCTTAACGTCAATTCGTAGGTTTTACGCCCAGCTTAGTTTACACCTGTAATTATATATCATAATCACTTATCAGTTTGTTCTTTTTTCCTGGTTTTGTTTTTCGTTATGTCGTTCGATTTGATTCTGGTTTGAGATTTTCGGGTATGTTAACTTGCAATTATGATTCCTGATTGTGTGAAAATCGTTTATACTTTTTGAATCGGGGGTTTAATTTGTTATGAATCCGTCTATTTGGGTATCGCCGAGGGTTTAGGGTCTTACTGTATTGTGTATAAACATATAGGCATGTGAAAGTAGTAAATATGTGAATTATGAATTATATGTGTCGTATTCGTTTTTGTATCATGCCATATTTGTTCGATCTGCTGAGACATGTTGCGTCTGCCCTGTTTGATCTGTATTTTTTATTTAGATTGCGCGTTTTTTATTTTTCCGCATGGTGTTGATTTGTTAGTATTATTCGGTTTTTTTTTTTGAGTACTGAGATATATGTTTCTTATGTATTGTATTGTGTGTTGAAATGGCAGATCTCTTTGTGGTTTTAAGCTTTAAGGCCTAATGGGTAAGGAAAAGGTTCACATCAACATTGTGGTCATTGGCCATGTCGACTCTGGCAAGTCAACTACCACTGGTCACCTTATCTACAAGCTTGGAGGAATTGACAAGCGTGTGATTGAGAGGTTTGAGAAGGAAGCTGCTGAGATGAACAAGAGGTCATTCAAGTATGCCTGGGTGCTTGACAAGCTCAAGGCTGAACGTGAAAGAGGAATCACAATTGATATTGCGCTGTGGAAGTTTGAGACCACTAAGTACTACTGCACAGTCATTGATGCCCCTGGACACAGGGATTTCATCAAGAACATGATTACTGGGACGTCCCAAGCTGACTGTGCTGTTCTCATTATTGATTCCACTACTGGTGGTTTTGAAGCTGGTATTTCCAAGGACGGACAGACCCGTGAGCATGCTCTCCTTGCTTTCACTCTTGGTGTGAAGCAGATGATCTGCTGTTGCAACAAGGTATTTTATTTTTTATGCCTTCAACCTCTTTTAAAGGCACATTTGATTTGTTATTCAAATAGTTGATTTATTCATGTTTTCATTTTTGTTTGTCTTGAACAGATGGATGCCACTACCCCTAAGTACTCTAAGGCTAGGTATGAGGAAATTGTGAAGGAAGTTTCCTCCTATTTGAAGAAGGTCGGTTATAACCCAGACAAAATTCCTTTTGTCCCCATCTCCGGTTTTGAGGGAGATAACATGATTGAGAGGTCTACAAACCTTGACTGGTACAAGGGTCCAACTCTTCTTGAGGCCCTTGACCAGATTAATGAGCCTAAGAGGCCAACAGACAAGCCCCTCCGATTGCCTCTTCAGGATGTCTACAAGATTGGAGGAATTGGAACCGTGCCTGTGGGACGTGTTGAGACTGGTGTCTTGAAGCCTGGAGTGTTGGTGACTTTTGGACCAACTGGACTGACCACTGAAGTCAAGTCTGTGGAGATGCACCATGAAGCTCTCACTGAGGCGCTTCCTGGTGACAATGTTGGATTCAATGTTAAGAATGTTGCTGTTAAGGATCTCAAGCGTGGTTTCGTTGCCTCAAACTCTAAGGATGACCCTGCCAAGGAGGCTGCTAACTTTACATCCCAAGTTATCATCATGAATCACCCTGGCCAGATTGGAAATGGCTATGCTCCTGTTCTTGATTGCCACACTTCCCACATTGCAGTCAAGTTTGCTGAACTCATTACCAAGATTGACAGGCGATCTGGTAAGGAGCTTGAGAAGGAGCCCAAATTCCTGAAGAATGGTGATGCTGGTTTTGTCAAGATGATTCCCACCAAGCCCATGGTGGTTGAGACTTTTGCTGAGTATCCTCCCCTTGGCCGTTTTGCTGTGAGAGACATGCGTCAAACTGTGGCTGTGGGAGTCATCAAGAGCGTAGAGAAGAAGGATCCCTCTGCAGCTAAGATGACCAAGGCTGCACTGAAGAAAAAGTGAATCGTGCAGGATCATTTATCTAGGGAAGGCTATTATTATTACTACAATAAATGGATTGTCGTTCCCAGTACTTCTAGTTTTCGTTTAGGTAACTTGTTCTTTGGACTTAGAGTCAAGTCTGCACCGTCTTCTAGAAACTTTTGTTCCCAGAACTGGGTTCTAGACCGACGGTGGCGTGTTTATTTCTTTTGTCGTCGTTATGCTTTGCTTCTTGTCATGTGCTTTTGTGAGAACACCTACATTGTGTAAGCTGCGGTTAGTTTGAAGACTGCAGATTTGGTTTTTGAAATATCAACTTTATATTTGTGTTATGATTTTCGAGTATGATTTTCGTGTTATTTCTGCGTTGTAGTTGTGCCATCATCATCTTGGCTTGAGAATGCAGCTAGCATGTATGAATTTGATGATGAAATCGTGAAAGTATGCTTGTCGTTTGGTATTCGTGTTGGGCGCATAACGATTGGATCATTTGTTTTTTCTGGTTCTCTAATTCTTTGGGTTAGTTTCCATGGATTTGTATGGCGCAGGGGGGAGAAATGGATATTTTTAGTACCATAATTAATTTAGGTTGAAACAGTTCTATTATTCCTTTTTACTAAATATATAATTATATAACTTTTTTTTGAAGGAAAAGTTTTCTTTTTTATTTTAAAATTCTATAACAACTTTTAACTCATTTCTACTTGTTAGTCGATGATATCATGCGCAAAAAAAAAAGTTATGGGCTATGATATTTTTCCTCTTAGGTTGGGGTAGAATTAGTTTGGAAGAATCTTGTTTAAAAAAATTGAGGTTAAAAAAATTGATTTGTGTTTGCTAAAGATAATTTAAAAGAGAGTTTAAAAGAATTGATTTGTGTTTGGTAATGATAGTAGAATCACTTTTATGAGTCTCATACCTGGAATTAATTCTACCAAACGAAAAAGTTTGGATGTTGTGTTTTTACTAAAATCGTTTCTGGAATGTAAATGAGATTCTAAAATCTTCTAAAATTTAAAACAAACACATGAACATTAATTAAAAATGGTGGGAATGGCTTTTCGCGTCCAAACGAGATTTTAAAAGCTAAAACGCGCGAAGTATTCAGTTTACTGTCAAAAAAAAGTTTTATTCAGTTTGTCATTAATTCATGGGTCAAGCTAGCGTAAATCACTAGTTATAATAAAAAGCTAGCGCAAGCCACTTAACATATGCTTCTGAATACCATCACTTTCGAGGCCCCTAGGTTGATTATGATTTAGGGTCCGTTTGATTTAGATTCTGGTAAAATAGATTGTGTAGAATCTTGTTTACAAAACTGAGTTTTAAAAAATGGAGTTTAAAAAAATGATTTGTGTTTGGTAATGATATTTTAAAACTGAGTTTAGAAAAATTGATTTTGTTTAGGTAGAATAAAATAGAATCACTTTTAGTGTTAAAATTACCAAAAAGGACATAATATATATAGTAAAAAAATATATCATAAAAGTAAACACTGGACAAACAGTCACTTCATTGATCCACCGAGATTTTCAAACTGAAAAGCAACATATCACTTGCTGTTGGCAAAATAGAGTTTGAAGGGTCAAACTGGATTTGGGTCAAACGAGAATATAAAACAAACACATGCATTTACTGTTCACAATCAATTTTCTTTAACGCCATCGGCAAAAAGGGAGCAAACGGCAGTTTGAAACGTAAACCAAACAGGCACTTAGTGATTTACCTTGGCTCGGATCTAGCATATGGCCATTACCTTTCTGTAACAGCTTTCGTTATTGCAATTTGATTTACCTTGTGTTTGTCGCTACTAATCGAGAACACAAAGATGTGGAAGTAGATACTCTTCATTTCTAATTCATTCCATTCCTTTCGTTATTATAGTTTTGCTATTTTTTTAAATCAATAATAAATATTTATGGTTCAATAGTTATTAATAATATTCTCGTATTTTTTGAAAATACTAAGTGAATAAGTTTGTTCTCGATAATAATATTGAAATTCTTCAAATTTTGTTAAATTATTACATTTTTTTGAAAACTTAAATAAGGTATAATGATTTACCCGATATATATTATAATTGAACGATCTATATATAATTGAACAATATTCTATATTTTATTTGACTTTATAAATGTGCTTACAAAATTTAGCAAAAAATAATGAACACACCGGCGAGATCCCAACCGATTTCTCCACGAAACACACGAACCGCAATCCAGTTCTGTGGATGGCAAAGCTTTTCGGGAGCTAGGGTGGCAGCCTGTAGATGTTTGTGATGGAGTTGGATTTGTATGGTTCTCAAAAGGGTGGGGCAATCGTGTGAAACCATAGTTGGGCTCGCGGTGATACTGGGTGGTCCTTGGTGACTTTTGGATTTGAAATTGACGTTAGTCTGTGGGTTTCACAGAGCTAGTTGTGTTCGCGGTAGTTACGTATAGTGTTTTTACGATTAAGCCGGTCGTGTTTTGGCTTCTCCATGTGCGAGTGCGGTGGCTCCAAGGGTAGATTCACATTTCGTTTGATGGCGTCTCCATGTTCTTGATTTTCCTCCTGATATAAAAGATGTTCAGCTTCATAAATCTTTGATTTCTTGCACTTTCGTAGATGTCGGGTACCCATCTCAGAGGTAGTGGTGGGATGCGGTGAGAACGCACAACAGATGAAGGTTGTTCATGGCAGTGTTTTAAATTCTGACCAATCATTGACTCGATCAAGACACTGGATCAATGGTCAAACCAGTGAGTTACTAATTAGACGACATGAATCGATATGTTATTATATACTAAAATATATATTGTTAATTTTATAGTAAAATAGGTATACATATCTTATTTGTCGCAAATGTAACAAAGTATTGCCTTGGTGTAATGGTGCTTTTCCTTTTAGGTAGTTCCAAAGCGTGGGTTCGATCCACATAGATAGGATTCTCGATCTTCTTCAATTTGATGAGCACTGCTTTGGTTGCTTGAGCACATGGAGCACATATGCATGTGAGGGAGCACGAGACACATCAATGAGCAGCAGTAGGCGGGACGAGTAATTTTCCCTTGTTTTGTGAGACAACGTGAGCAACACGTGAGACCTCGAACAATGTGTGTCATGCAGTGAGTGAGTGTTGCAACCCGCCCGAGTCGCCCCTATTCGATTTTGACGAGTTTGACCAGCTTATAACCGAGTGACTGGCATCAACTCCGCGTTAATTACACATTCGATCGATAAAGGGATCAGATCAGACATGACTTCGGTTTCCAATGGGACAAGTTAGACTAATTGGTCAGATTTGAGTTTTAAAAGACTAGTCGGTGGTTGTTGTTGGTGGGAGCTAAGGGCTAAACAGGGCGCAACCGAAAGGTAGATTCTGGCAAAAAATTTGGTATGTTGGGTGTACGATTAGATCTGGTGAGATTCATCATCCAACGATCAACAAAAGATGCGGCACAATTTTTTTTTTATCAAATTATGTTTTTTAATATTCAAATCATGTTTTTTTATTTATCGTACAACACACATTTAAATTCTGATCATGAATATAAACAAATGATTGGGGAAAAAAGTATCTAAGTCAAAAACGTAATTGTGAAGATGAAATTTTGATTAGGCTTTGACGTTGTTCGCACTAGATCTGCAAGATCAAAAGTAACATTGAGCATCAAAGACACGATACGAAGAGTTATTGTTTATTAAATTAATGATAAATATTCCAAATTGTGCATCAAACAAACATTGGATAATAATAATTCTTGACTCAACAATTCTTATCAAGTGATATGATATGTTTATTATTGATGGAATTTGAATTTATAATTTAATTATAAACAAATTATTGAGAGGTGATAATCGACATGATATATTCATTAAAAAGGTTGGGAATTAGGTCACCAAAAAATAATCAAAAAATAAAATGTTTTAAGCAAGAAAAAGAATGAACTTGATGTTATCACATAGCATTGTCCGCATTAGCAAAACCCTACTATGCATAATATAATCAATAATAGATAAATAGATAATAGATTTAGTATAGTGCACATAAAAATACATGTAATATTGAGAAAATAAAGAATGGAGAACAGTTCATAAATAAAATTTTAGATGAAAGTAAACAAAGTATTAGTAATAGAAGAAGAAATAAAAAATAGACAGACTAACTATGGATAATTTATAAATGTCTTCCTTCAACCTTTTTTTTTTAATAATGTTCTTCCTTTAATTTTTTTTTGGTTGGGACCTATCCTAGTTAGCCATTTTGTAGCCGAGTGGGCCGACCGGAGTACCCTCACGGCTTCGGTCCTTTGGATCGGCTATGAGACTACTCTCCGGTTCGGGGGTCAGGTCACAGCTTAAGACTCATTTTCTCTCCCAAAGAATACCTTCGGTAGGAATCGAAGCTACTAACATGCATATTCCAAGTTACTTGATTTCCCCACAGTATCATTTCCACCTTAAAGAAATCCTCTATTAATCCACCCTAAAAAAGAAAAAAAAACATCGTAAAATTAAGGTTATTAAAAAGTAATTAAAAATAAAATTATTTTGGGAAGAAAACAAACAATAACGATAAATCATAGATTACTATTTATTAATAGAATGATTTGGGTTATATTTTAGGTGAAACTTAGTTTGATTTAAAATTTGATAAGATTTAAAGCAACTAATTATTAGTAAAAAAACTAATAATATTATTTTATTTAAGTAAATATTTATTTAGATATTTTATTGAAATATTAGATTTATGTTTGTTAAATAAATAGATATATAAATAGTTTAGGTGAAGAAATGAATGAATTTGGTTTCGTCACGTGATAAACTAAAGAGTTAAAAATAGTTCATAAGTAATGCCACATAAATCCTTCAAAAAAAAAAAGTAATGCACATAAAATGCATGGAATCTTGAAAAACTAAAGAATTTAAAAAAGTTCATAAATAAAAACTAGATAAAATAAATATGAATAATATAAAAAAGAAACAGTAAATGGGAAGACCGACTAGAGTGGTGTCTATCAATTTTGGGGCCTAAGTTAAAATTTATAAAAAGACTTAATGTAATATAAATTGTCGATGTCAATTCTCATATTAATCTTCTAGTTTTTTGAGCCGCAAAATCTATTATCAATGATTTATAAGCAAGGCTACTTTAACATTTCACTCTCAACACCGTCATAAAAAATATTTCAATATCTATAGATAATCTACTTAACTCATTCAATCTATTTTATAACATTGTTGATTTTAGATAGGATTTAAACAATAAGCAATGTTTGTAAAATTTCAAAAACTTTTCAAGATTAATTCAACATTTGTTTCAATGCATCCTCATATAAAGTTTTAAATATTTTGAATTCAAATAAAAAACAATATTTTCATTTAAATTTTTAAATTTTATTCTTGCCTAATTCTAGAGTAATCAAATTTAAAACAAGATAAAAATATTTTTTATTTTTTTAATACCTAATCCAAAAAAAAGGTATGATCCAAATCAAAATAGAATAAATATTATAAAATAAAACCATACTAATGGTAAAGTGAATTTAATATTCGCAAGAAGAAAAACAATAAATGAAGACACACTAAACATTATTTGTCTTTACTTCTCTTTACTCTCTTTTTTGCCACCAAGCTTAAAAAATAGACAAAAAAGGTACTTCCTTTCCTTCTGTATGCTCTTCACTTTTCAATAGAGCTGATAAAACGGGCTACCCGACCCACATCGGACTGGCCCGCATCAGGTTCAGACTTTATAGGGCTGGGCCAAAAAAGTCTTAGGTGAAATTTGGGCTCATATTTCACAGCCCAGCCCTACACGGACTGCGGACTTTTTTGGCCGGCCCAAATTATACAAAACAATTATTTTTGTGACATAACATAGACAAGGACTTAATTAAACTACACCCAACAAATTTAGTAACAACTTAAGTATGTCTGTGCGTTGACAGCTTCTCTTCTATTGCACAAGAAGTTTCATAACTCCATTGACAACTTATATTCTACTGCACATTCAATTTTGAGTTATCGAAAAGTGAATTTTTCCATCTCCAAAGTTTTATGCTTTGCCATTTTTACATAAAGCTTCATTCTTTTCAAGCATTATTATAAAATATAGGCATTTTCAAAGAGTTCAAATTCAGTGATAGAGCTTTATTCTTTCATCTCCAAATTTAGGCACCCTGTTATAAAATATCATCAACTACTCTCCTTTCACACATTGTTATAAAATAAGAGTAAAGAGAAAATAAAAACCCTATTATAAACATTGGAAAATGGAGGAGATGGAGACAAACAGAGGAGAAAGGAACCAACATTGGTTCCACACTTCATACACATTTGCACAATTATAACAAAGCAACCATTGCTAGCCTTTTTTACGTTTTCTATTTTTCGCTTTTCTGGAGTCCACTAACTTTTTTTTTTGGATCAAGAAAGATCAATTACTAAAAAATATAAAATAGGACTGTGTTTTATTTTTTGACATACATACGGGCTACCTGCGGCCCGGTCGGGCTAGCCCGATATGGGCTCGGGTTTTATCTAACCGGGCCAAAAAGGCCCATTTTGATTTGGGCTCAGATTTTGCTACCCAAGCCCTATCATTTATCTGTCTTTTTCGGGCTGGCCGACCCATTTTGCCAGCTCTACTTTTCAATACACCTACTTCAATTACATCTCTATTAAATTTGATCTTACCACAGAAGTCCATAACTTCTAGGCCTAAGCCTATACACTATATAACAGGTTAAATCGGAAACGGACAATCACGTTGCCGGTTACTATTGGGCCTATATATATACAACAAAATATTGGATTAGGCCTTTATACTAGTAGCAAATCACTAATGTAAATGGGTAGGTGAGTGTGGGGCCTAATGTAGCTACTTTAAGAGTATTACTTTTCGCCTCCTCTTTGCTACGAAACCCCGCAAAATATTTTTTTCGCCAATTTTACCCCTGTTTGGATGCGCGCATCTAGATGGATTAAAACAACATTCAAAAGAATGAAACCCCTCCCCTTCTTGTCCATTTTCTCCCCCACAAAACCTTCCCCACACACAAAAACTCTCAAGTTTATCAACCCTATTGAGGATTTATAGCTTCTAAAGTACTCAACAAGATATATTCTTGACCTATTTTTGTGTTTTTTTTTTTATTTTGTTTAGCTTATGATTGTAGGTTCTTGTTTGGTGTACGCTGTTTTCTGGAGCGCAAGAAAACTGTATCTGGACATAGTCCGGATACGCGCTTCCGGAGCGTGCTTAAATGGCATCTGGATCTGCGCATCCGGACTATGTCTATATTCAGTTTTCCTGCATTTTGAAAAACCTCTCTAATGCATATTTTTTTCCTGTTATGGAGCATGCAGAGGGTAGCCAGGGATGCAGGAGGAGGGTTAGGCGAACTTAGGGGTGGACAAAAAATGGGAACCCGACCCGAACCCGGTAAAATTGAGAAGAAATGGAAGCTCGCGAGCGGGTCGAAACGGGTGCGCGGGTTGGCGGGTGGGAGGAACGGGCCTACGTGGGCTGAAGTGGGTAGGTTCGGTTCCTGATATGAGAACCAGCGGAACCCGAACCTGACCGGCCAATGTTACGAGAATTTTTTTTTCACTACCACGTCGTATATGACTGCTAAGTGAGTACTGAGTGGTTTTGTAAAAAAAAAAAAGAGTAGGGAAGGTATGTGCCAAAGATGGAGAAAGTTAGATTTGAGTCTTGAACAACAAAAAACGATGTTTTCCAAGAGGTTTCGCATGTTCCTTACCTGACCAAGCTGGATCGTCGCCTCCTGCTTTTGTTTGTAAGTCGCCGGCGATGGTAAGCATTTGAGTACTGTTAGCCACTTTCTCTAGGTTCGGGAAGAAGATGTTGGGCTGAACCAAATGCTTCAAACACATATTCTAATGAGTATTGGCCCATGTTTCTAGTCTATTTTTTTGGCCCACTTACACCTTTTTTTATTATTCAAACCTTACACGTTTTTTACTAATGAGTATGGGCCCATTATATCAACCCTAATACTAAATACATTCTAACCTTAAAACTCATTTCATTGTACCAGCCGTCACACACACTTCAAGCACCACCACCACCTCTGCAACTTTTTTCTTCTTTTTCCCCAACCAATCTTCTTCTTTTTCCAGCATATTTTCTCCATTTCTCGTCGTCGTCGTCCTCCTCCTTCATCTGGTGGGGAAGACACACAGGAAGGTGAAGTCGCGAAGGACGCACGATTTGCAGAGGAGGATGGGCCTCGAAGCCATCGCGACTGGCCTGGGTGCTACTTCCGTTGTTCTCTTGCTTCCACCTGCTCGAACTGCCAGATCTTCAAGTGTTAGATCTGTTCTTTACGACCAAAAGTGAAGGATTTTTTTTGTTGCTTTTTTTATTAAGATTTAGATCTGTTCTTTTCCCCATCTTGTATATCTTGTGTATCAGATTTATTGAGAAGATTGGATTTTTTTTTATGATTTCGTTGAAAGTTTTATGCTTTCTGGGTTTGGTTGTGGGATCTATTAAAATTTGGAAATGTGCTTTTTCTTCTTCTTTGTTCTCGAATATCACCCACCCAACCCACCCGTCGACCCGCCGACCCACTCAAACCGCCACCCGCCAAAACCGGCGACTCAAACGGACGGAACTAGTTGGGATATTAGCATCCGCGGTTTTGGTCGGATTGAAATTTTTGGGCCCGAACCCACCCAAACCCGACCGGTGTCCAGCCCTAGGCGAACTGCAAGCAGAGGGCAAAGGCAACAACACGAGCACAAGCAGAGGCCCAGGCTAAGCGGCTAGAGGATCGGGCCCAACATCAGGCCCAGCCAGAGCCCGAGCCAGAGGTACCACCACATGCATCATTTCCGGTGGCCCCAAGGACATGTCACTTCTGGCATCCTTTATATATCTTTAAACTTAATGTTATGTACAACTTTGTGTTTTATAGGGTTGGGTTACGCTGAAGTGCATCAACCACGGCCGAAAAGTACCCTTGCTTTAGGATGATGACGATAGTGGTTACAGATGGGTGCTTGAGGGGATCGTGGAGTCTGGGCTGGAGCCCCAGATGCGTATGAGCTTCACCCTCATCCACCATGGTATTTTGAGTGCCTTTGCAAAATGTTGGCATAAGGAGACCTCCAGCTTCCACCTACCTATGGGTGAGATAACAGTCATCCTGGATGACGTCTCTTGCCTGCTGCATTTGCCCATCACCGGACGCCAGTTGGACCACACTTCGCTTATCAGGCCTGAGGGTGTGGATTATATGCTGGAGACACTCCTTGGCATCAACCATGAGGCTTCCCGGATGGAGTGTGACGAGACGAGAGGCGCACAAGTGCTGTTCAGCTGGCCCAAGAGCAGTTCGTTGATTTAGTCCATATGGCCAATGAGGTGGCTAACGACGACCCCACGAGGGATGTGTATCGAGCATACGCTATTAGGGTGTACCTGCTGCTGTTGGTGGGCACCACTATATTCACCGACAAGAGTGCCACCTTTGTCGATATCATATATCTGCGATATTTTGTCGATCTTGCAGAGACCATACAGTATGCTTAGGGTACTACTGCCCTTGCATTCTTGTACGGTCAGTTGAGCACCGCAAGTATGGCAAAGACGAAGAAGATAGCAAGATACATGACCCTCCTATAGGTAACCTTTAAAACAAATTTAGTTTTTAAAATTTATAATGTTATTAGTTATTAATAAAATTGAGACTTTTATTTTTTGTTACAGGCATGAATCTTGGAACACTTCCCCAGTTTCACTACATACTATGCAAAAGAGGACTACGATGAGTCTGAGCCTTGGGCATTGAGGTTCACACCAGGCAGCGAGCATGCAGTGAACATTATGTATCGGCTTACCCTGGATCGTTTGATGATGGACAATGTCGTATTCTCTCCATATGATGCCCACCGTCAGACGCATCCATTCGAGGAGATTTCCTGGTACTCAGGTTGGATCAGGTGTGGTAGTCGGATTAGGCACCCACACCTACCTGAGTGGGTACTGCGTCAGTATGGATTCGTGCATACCATCCCACGAGATCCAACTGTATCAGCCCCAAAACTTATGACCCGGCCAGTGATAGATGTCGTGTAACGCCCGTACTTCCATAATAATTGAAGTAAGACAATTTACATTAAAGCACATGAATTACACAAAATAATTTAAACTTGAATTGTAAAATTACAAGTCCAAACACAATCTATGCCATAAGTCTATTAAATAAAGTTTACAACTTCATCCAAGTCCAAGGCTTAGAAAATTACAAAATACAATGTCAATTTTTGCCTTAACAACAAAAGGGACAAGTACAATGCAGATCTAATATAAACTAGAAATTTAAAGCTCCTAGAATCATTATCTCTCCTTTGCCGGTACCTGCTTATCTGAAATAATTCTCGTGCCATTGAAAACTAGACACATTTCTCTTCAATTTGGACATATAGTTCTCTATTTTTCATTAAGTATTGAAGGAGAAACATAGGTTACAAATTAGGGGAAAGTTAGTGTTCAACTTTCTGAACCTGGTAGCTCGTCGCTTAAAATTGCACTAATTGGGCGGGTATTTTCTAAAATAAAAATTATATTTAGAAACTAGACATCCTAAGCTTTCCAACGAGTGGTCATTTGCCCAATTCCGACTTCGTTTGATATTTTAATAAAATCCTCGAAGTTGACATTCTGCAGAGAGCGCGTCACGCGCATTTCTGCACTGCAGATGCTGTTTCTATGCGCGCGGTGCGCATCCGTAAGTGCGTCATGTGCATTTCTCCATTTTGGTTCTGTTTTGATGCGCGTCGCACGCACCTATGAGGCGCGCCACGCGCAATCCAGCAGAATTATGCAGAAACGTGTTTTTCTGCATAGTTCCAACTTCCAACTCACTTTTTCTTCAATCCAAACCAATTTCAAACCAGATTGGTACTCAAAATCAAGCATGTGACTGATATACAAGATTAAGAACAACATAAGACACATAAAAACACAATCCATCATGCTTCAACATATCACAAAACATTAATGCATCAACTTAAGCACATTCATTTCTACCCAAACCCATCCATGCATTTCAACCATTCCCAACTCAGAAATCAAGAAAATACACAAGTGAGATCAAAGGAAAAACCCTAAGTGGTGGGTCTTATGGGTTGCCCAACCTCTAAGTGAGAAGAACTCACCAATGAGCTTCAAGAAGAGAAGCTATGGAAGTTGAAAATCTTGGATTCCTCCTTCTCCAATTCGTGCCTCCCTCTCCTCCAAGCTAGGGCACCTTCAAGCTTGGTGAAATGCCCCAAAAATCAGCTCCAATGTTCCACCTTCTTGCAAGAGATGATGTACCCACAAGTTTTCCTCCTTGTTTCCCCAAAAGATTCGAACCCTAGCACCCCCCTTTCTTCCTCCTTTCTTCTCCTCTTCTTCTCTTCTTTTGTGCTGAGAAAATTGAGGGAGAGGGTAAAAGTGAGGGCTGCGAGATCGAGTGAGAGAGTAAGAGGGAGAGTGAGAAATTAGGTCTTGACCCTTTTCCCCTCCTTTTATCTCAATTTACACTATACCACTACTATCTACACCCCCTTTTATTAATAAATACCACCCAACCTAATTACTCAATTATTAATTTAAAACATATAAATGCTTAAACTAATAAGGCCAAATAATTAAATTAGCTGGGGTGTTACATTACTACCCAACTTTTAAAAGATTTTGTCCTCAAAAACTAGACAAATACTTACCTATTGAAATAGATACGGGTACTGATCTTGCATCTCTGCTTCGATCTCCCAAGTAGCCTCCTCAGGAGTGGATCCCTCCCAAATAACCTTCACCAAGGGAACGTTCTTGTTCCTCAGAGTCTTGACACTGTGATCCACCACTCGCACCGGCATAGGCTGATATGTCAAATCTGATCTCAGGTGTACTGACTCATGATCCAAAGGTTGATGGGGGTCAGGAATGTACTTTCTGCGCTGAGACACATGAAAAACATTGTGCAGACTTGACAAGGATGGGGGTAGAGCAATTTGGTAGGCAACTGAACCGACTCTTTCAAGGATTTCAAAAGGACCGATGTAACGAGAACACAACTTTTTGGCTCTCAGTGCCCTACCAATGCCTATCGTAGGAACGACTCTCAGGAAAACATGCTCTCCCTTCTCAAACTCAATAGGTCTTCTTTTCAAATCGGCGTAACTCTTACGACTACGGCGATTTCGGCCTATCCCTAATCCTTTTGATCTGGTCAGTGGCTTCCTGAATTATGTCTGGTCCTAACCATCTCTTCTCTCCTACTTCAAACCAACATAAAGGAGTTCTACATTTGCAACCGTAGAGTGCCTCGTACGGTGTAATGCCTATGCTAGCATGGTAGCTGTTGTTATAAGCAAACTCGATGAGAGCTAGATGTTCATCCCAACTACCACCATCATCTAACACGCATGCTCTAAGCATGTCCTCTAAGGTTTGGATAGTCCTTTCCGTCTGACCATCCATCTGTGGATGATAAGCGGTGCTAAGACACAATCTGGTCCCTAAGGCCATCTGAAATTGTTTCCAAAACTGGGAGGTAAACTTAGGATCTCTATCAGAGACGATGCTAGAGGGTACTCCATGGAGTCTAACAATCTCCCTAATGAAGATCTTAGCTAACCTAGCGGTGTTGAAAGTGGACTTTACTGGGAGAAAGTGAGCGGATTTGGTTAATCTGTCTACAATAACCCAGATGGAGTCATATCCGGATTGAGTGCGAGGCAAGCTTGACACAAAGTCCATAGATATGCCCTCCCATTTCCATTCTGGGATATCTAAGGGTTGAAGGATACCTGATGGTCTCTGGTGCTCTATCTTGGTTCCCTGGCAAACCAAGCACTGTGCTACAAACTCACCTACATCATTCTTCATTCCCGGCCACCAATACCTTTGCCTAAGATCATGGTACATCTTAGTAGAACCAGGGTGTACCGAGAATCCACTCTTGTGGGCTTCTTCAAGAATTTGATTCTTAATGACTGGATCATTAGGAACACAAATTCGTTGATGAAAAAGGATAATACTGTCACTAGCTTCGGAGAATCCAGTTTGGTGTCTCCTAGCTTGCAAATCACTATCTTGGCTTTGGGCAAACCTAATTTGATTTCTAAGATCACAAGTGATTTCCAAATGGCTCACTATTAGGCTACCCCCTGTGGAATACATTCCTAGGTTCAAATCCCTAAAGGATTCAAACAACTCTAACTCCTTGACCATCATGGAAGATACGTGGAGGCTCTTTCTGCTCAAGGCATCGGCTACTACATTCGCCTTGCCAGGGTGATACTTTAACTCAAAATCATAGTCCTTGAGGAACTCTACCCATCTCCTTTGCCTCATATTCAGTTCCCTTTGATCAAATAGATATTTCAAACTTTTGTGATCACTGAATATCTCAAATCGGGCGCCATATAAATAATGTCGCCACATTTTCGAGCAAAAACTATGGTCGCTAGCTCTAAGTCATGAGTTGGGTAGTTTTCTTCGTGGGGCTTTAATTGCCTAGACGCATGAGCTCCGCTCGCCCATTTTGCATGAGAACACAACCCAGACCTTTACCAGAAGCGTCACTATAAACCTCAAAACCTAAGGTCGGGTCAGGGATAATCAAAACCGGTGCACTAGTCAACCGGACTTTGAGCTCCAAGAAACTGTTCTCACAGCTCATATCCCATACAAACGGTTGTCCCTTTCGAGTTAACCGGGTCAAAGGCAGAACCAACTGGGAGAATCCTTCTATGAACCTACGATAATAACCGGCTAGTCCTACGAAACTTCTAACTTCAGAGACCATAGTCGGTCGCTCCCACTCAAGAACGGCCTCTACTTTACTGGGATCAATAGCCACTCCCTCTTGGGAAATGACGTGTCCTAAAAACTTAACTTCGGTGAGCCAAAACTCACAATTTTCTGGTTTTGCAAACAGATAGTTCTCCCTAAGTGTACTCAAGACAATCCTAAGATGTTCCTCATGCTCGTGAGGGTTCCTAGAATATACAAGGATGTCATCTATGAATACCACAACAAACCGGTCGAGGTAAGGTCTGAAAATTCTATTCATGTAGTCCATGAAAATAGCTGGAGCATTTGTCAGACAAAACGGCATAACAACGTACTCATAATGGCCATACCGTGTCCTAAATACGGTTTTTGGCACATCCTTAGCCTTGACTCGAATATGGTGGTATCCTGACCTAAGATCAATCTTAGAGAATACCGAAGCTCCCCTAAGCTGGTCTACAAATCATCTATCCTAGGGAGAGGATACTTGTTCTTAATTGTGACTTTATTAAGTTGTCGGTAGTCTATACACAAACGCATACTACCGTCTCTTTTCTTCACTAGGAGAACGGGGGCTCCCCATGGTGAAGCACTAGGTCTAATGAATTGCTTAGCTATTAGGTCCTCTAACTGAACTTTAAGCTCTTTCAACTCTGAAGGCGACATCCTACAAGGGGCTATAGAAATCGGTCCGGCTCCTGGAACCAATTCTATGGAGAACTCTACTTCTCTCTCAGGAGGTAAAGAGGTAATTTCCTCCGAAAAAATATCCAGGAATTCATTAATCACTGGGATGGTAGTCAAGCCTAATCCAACCTCTGTGGTTGAAGAGAGCAACAAGATGTATCCAAAGTGTCCTTCCACTAGGCATTGGTTCAATTGAGACACACTAGTCAATTCCTTTAGACACAACTGATTGACCATAGACTCTACAGATGGAAACTCAATAGTTCTAGAAAAACAATTCAAAACAACTTGGTTAGCGGAGAGCCAATCCATACCTAAGATTACATCCATTCCCTTTAAGGGTAGACAAATCAAACTGACCGAAAACATTTTTTTTTTGAATTACAAGAGGACAATTCTCGCAAATCAATGTAGTAGTGATACTACCTTCGGCTGGTGTTTCAACAGTCATTGTAAAGGGTAAAGAAGAAAGATACAATCCTAACCTCTGGGCACACTTATTAGTAATGAAAGAGTGTGTGGCACCAGAGTCATACAGAACAACCAAAGGGTTATCATGTAGAAGGTGATGCGTTCGAAATAGCATATAGTTTAGTGTTAGTTTTGCATCGCATCTTAGTCATTTTAGTCATTTTAATCCATGTTATTTATGCATTTGGCTTGATTTGAATAACGCACTTGGTTTTGGTTCAATTGTGCTTAAAGGAAGGTATTTGTCCTAGGAAAAAGGAGAAAAATCACTTGGAATAAGTTGGGGTAATTTGTGCTACAAGTTGATAATGTAATGCTGTCTCAGCCTGACACTTGTTCAATGTTTTAATCATATCTGTAGTTTTAGGTGTCCAAATGAGATGAAACCGGTGCCATTGGAAAGCTAAGATTCATAGCTTTAACTTTCATGAAGACGCCTTGAGCTAATTCGGACGTTAAACAGGTGAAAAATACAAAACAACATGAAGCACGGCCTAGCCGTGTCAAGAAGCACGGCCGTGTTGCGACAACACCTAAACAGTGCGAGAAACAGAATGAAGCACGGCCTAGCCGTGCCTCACATCACGGTCGTGCTACGACAGCACTCTGGACGCAGAATTTTACGTTTTTACATGTTTTGGACCTGTTTTTTACTCCTTTTCACCCTAGACTATAAATAGACACTTTAGAGACTTGTCTAGGGTTCGAACTTTGTTATTTGGAGGCACGGTGGAGGATTGGGAACGATCTCTTCATTAATTCTCATGAACCTCTGGTTGGCAATCTTGTGAGTTTGAATCAAGAACAAGTGATCCGAGGCAAAGTTGAGGAATCAATGGAGTCTTTTGCCGTTTCTACATCTCAATTGCTTGGTTCCTTCTCTTCCATGAGGAACTAATTCCTTTGTACTAGGGTAAGATGAACTTTGTGGATCCTTTTATGTAATTGAATTCAAAATTTTCAATGCAAGTTTGATGTATGTCGTTTGATCAATTATCTCTTTTCTTAATGCGATTCTATGCTTGATCACCATGGCGTTGAACTAGGGTTTGACATCAATTGGAAAGTTGAGGTTTTAAACTTGCTTTGGGATATTTTGACATATCTATAGGGTTATAGGGATATAATTCTCTTTGGTATGAGTTTGTATTAATCCATATCCTTATGCTTGATTTAATTAATTGGAACATAAGGGATTAGGGCTTATTAGTTGAATTAAAGGGATTAAGAGGAAAGGAATTTTCGTTAATCTAATTTAGAGGATTTGAACTTCAAATACGTGATCATTGCTTGCATTGGAATAGGATTCAAGAGCGTAAAGGGTGAGACAAAGGGATTCGAACCCTAGTCACTCTATTCTCCTTAATATCCAACTTAATTGTTTTGTTAGTCATTATCTTATTGCTGAACACGAATTACACAATTCAAACACTACTCGTTTTCGTCCGATAGTTCAAATAGTACATCATTGGTATAGTTAAGAATTGGTCACAATCCCTGCGGATACGATCTTTTATTACTTAACGATGAAATCGTACACTTGCGATTTTGCCCAACAAGTTTTTGGCGCCGTTGCCGGGGATTGTTGAATTGATTTTTAACACGACAAACGAGTACTTTTTGAACAATTTTTTTTATTGTTTTTATTTTCTGTTTATAAAAAAAATATTGTTATAATTGTTGCGGTGCTACTTACCTTTTCCTTTAGTGTTGTGCATGCGAGGTAAACAAACAGGTGAGCTGTTGTTTGACCCAGAAATAGAAAAGACAGCAAAGGCCAATAGGAAGAAGGCAAGGGAAGCAAGACAACAACAAAATCAAGCCTCTGCTTCTACTTCTCTCATTACAACTCTAGTAGTAATGGGGGAAGTACCACCACCACCGCGCACCTTGGGCGATTTTGGGAGAAGGAACAATCCAAGGGGTGTCATGGCCTACCAACTGGAGGAAGCAAATGCTTTTGAGATCAAACCATCCCTGTGGAGCACTCTCAAGCAAAACTAATTCGCTGGGGATGAAATTGAAGACCCAAATCAGCACTTGGTAAATTTCTATGAAATCTGTGGCACCTTCATGCTGAATGGAGTGACAGAAGGGGCCAAGAAACTAAGGCTTTTTCCTTTTACCCTACGAGATAGAGCTAAAGATTGGCTGCACACTTTGCCTACAGGAAGCATCATTACTTGGGATGATTTGGAGGATAAATTTAAATTTTTTCCACTCTCCAAGTTCATCAAAAGAAGAGGTGAAATTCATGGGTTCCAGCAGAACCATATCGAAAATCTGTATGAGGCTTGGGAGAGATTCAAGCTTCTTCTGAAAAGATGTCCCGACCATGGGTATGATGAGTTTAATCAGATGTAGATGTTTTGCAATGGGTTGAGGCCAAATACAATAATGATGTTGGATGCCTCAGCTGGAGGTACAATTAACAGTAAAACAGCTGAAGAAGCAAGAACTTTAGTGGAGCAAATGGCTTCCAATGAGCAGTTGTGTCAAAATGATAGAGGAACACAGGGTAGAAGAGGACTCCTTGAGCTAGAAACACAAGATGCACTCTTGGCTCAAAATAAATTGGTCTGTCAACAATTGGAAGCTATCACCAAGGAGCTTAAAGCGCTGAAAACGGGAGCCCCTATCCCCGCTCAGGTGAACCAGTTGAACAGGAACTTGAGATGTGACTTTTGTCAAGGACCTCATGAGAATGGAGGTTGCGATGCTAAGGGATTTTCGAATGAGCAAGCTAACTACATGGAAAATTTTCAAAAGCAAGGAGGGAATCCTTATTCGGACACCTATAATCCTGGGTGGAAGAATCATCCCAATTTTTCTTGGAAACAGCAAGATAGCCCATCATCAAGCAACCCTCCACAACCTCAAAAGCAAGAGAAGCCAAATCAATTAGAAGAAGCTCTCACTCAATTCATGAAGATGACTCAATCCAACTTCCAGAATATCCATTCCAACTTTCAAACTCATGAGTCTCATTTCAAGAACCAAGAGGCCTCTGTCAAAAATCTGGAGAGTCAAATTGGGCAACTCTCAAAGCAACTTGCGGAGCAAACCAAAGGTAAGTTTTCTGCTAGCACAATTGATAATCCTAAAAATGAGAACTGTAGTGCAATTACTTTGAGAAGTGGAAATATAATGTCTGAAGTTGAGGGGAAGAAAAAGAGTGAAAAAAGTGAGGTGGACGGAGTTGAAAATGAGAGCAGTAAAAATAAAGAAAAAGAAGAAAAAAGAGAGGTTGAGAAGAAGTCCAACTTAGAAGAAGGAGGCATAGTTATAACTGAACAGATGCAGGTGGAAAATAAGCCCAAAGTGGTTCTTCCATATAAGAAGCTGCCATATCCTCCTGTGAGCAAGAAAAAGGAGAAGGATGATCAATTCTCTAAGTTCATGGATGTCTTCAAGCGCCTCCAGATCAACATTCCTTTCGCAGAAACTCTTGAGCAAATGCCTTTATATGCCAAATTCATGAAGGAATTGTTAACTAAGAAGAAGAAATTCAAAGAAGATGAGATTGTAGCTTTGACAGAAGAGTGTAGTGCCATCATTCAAAGAAAGCTCCCTCCAAAGCTGAAAGATCTTGGAAGCTTCACAATTCCCTGCACTATTGGGAATTTAACTATTGACAAAGCCCTTTGTGATTTGGGAGCTAGCATCAATTTGATGCCGTTATCTATGTTGAAGAGGCTGGGAGGAGGTGAAGTCAAGCCTACAAAAATGACACTGCAACTGGCAGATAGGTTAATCAAATACCCTTATGGAGTTATAGAAGATGTATTGGTAAGGGTTGGCAAATTCCTTTTTCCGGCAGACTTTGTGATCCTTGACATGGAGGAAGACAAGGAGGTCCCTCTTCTTCTTGGAAGACCTTTCCTAGCTACAGGAAGAGCCTTGATTGATGTCCAACAAGGTAAATTAATTTTGAGGTTCCAAGATGAGAAAGAGACTTTCAATGTGTTTGAGGCTATGAGGCATGCCGATGACAGAAAAGTGCTCTAGAATTGATGTGGTTGGGCAGCCGGTTGGAGAGAATCTTGATCAAGACCGACCTTCCAAACCCTTAGAGAAGGTGACAATGAATTCTATTGAGGAGATGTCTGAAGAGCTGGATGATGGGATGGAAAAAATTTTAGTGCAGGAAAAAGGAAGAAAAGGAAAGAGTAGTCTGCATATGGGCCATGGGAAACAATTCCCAAATTGCAAAATTCCAAAGAAGGCACATGTAGAACCTACTCATTCTTATGAAAAGCGCACCAAACAGGCGAGGGATGACAATGTCCACCCACATAAATTCAAGAGGAGAAAAAGGAGACCAATGCCAAAAAGGGAAATGATTTCTATGCAAGCACTCAGGGCTATGGGTGTGCATCTTCCCAAGGAAGGTGGTGCTTCAATCTTCTTTTCCTCCTTTAAGGAGCCTTGATCGACTCCTTCAAGCGTCAAGCTAGTGACGTTAAAGAAGCGCTTCTTGGGAGGCAACCCAAGTTTTTCGGTGAGTTCTTTCCTCCTCATCCCTGCTTCAACTTAAATTTTTACATTGGGGACAATGTAAGTTTTTAAGCTTGGGGTAAGGGGTTTGCATTTTTGCATTTAGATTTGCATCTCATTTTAGTTTTTGCTTTTTGTGTTAATTTTTGTTTTTGTTTGCATCATTTTATTCCCCAATTGCTTTGTTACCCGCCTAATTTTTCTATGTGTGCCACATTTTTTTGAAATTTGAGATTGTAATGATTTGGAACCCAATTATTTTCTCTTGTGATGGGCTTAAAGGTAGTGTTCTTAATGTACATAGGGATAATCTTTTGATAAGTTGATGATTAGCATGTGGCACTCTGATTTGATGTCTTTCACTGATTTGAACTTCTAAATGTGAGACTTGAGCTTCATTTGGGGCTTGTACTTCATCATGTTCTTATGCCCCTTCTCCTTGTATGAGTGTGTTCCTCTTGATTGTGCTCTCTAGAACTTGACTTGAAACCGTTTCAAAACTTGAAATTTTTTTTATTACACACTTGAATATGATTAAGGCATTTTAGGCATGTTTTCAAGCCTCTGACTTTTGAATGAAAGCTTCCTCTAGTTGCCCTTTTGAGCCTTAACTGAAATAAATTTTCTTGGTACCCATGCTATTGTCAAATGTTTATGGTACCTTTTAGAGCATGTTTAAGGGAGCAATTGGATGCTTAATCTGTGAATTGTTTTGATGCTTGAACTTGGGATCTCTTCTGTTGTTTAATTCCTCCCCAATAATTATTGCAAAATCTCAAAAGAAGGGAGAATAAATAGTAAAAAAATAAAAAAAGAATAAATAATAAAAAAATAAAAAAATAGAAAAGGAAAAAAAAACAGAAGAGGAGCAAAATAAAAAGGTTTTGAAAGCAAAAAGGAAAAATGTATTGCTCCAATTATTCTGCTTAAAAGGGTTGCTTTAATTGTTCATGTTGTTAGCCCTTGAATTTCCCCTTTTCTTGTTTTTATCCCACCTTAAAAGTTAAATCCCATGGCCACGTTACAACCTTTTGAAAGACCTTTTGATTCTTGTGTGTTTTCATTAATTATTTGCTGAGATTTGGTTAATAGTCAAGCCTATGGTAGAGCACTTTCATTGATGGATATGAGCGAATTGTCTTAACCTTTAAAACACTTGGAGAGTGATAAGGAGATTACCCTTATCAGTGACAGACATGATTTCGGAGAGCCTAAACTTCTAATTGGACTTGATTTTGATTGTCTCTATTGTGTTTGATAGTCCTTTAGCCTATTACTTGATCTTGCTTCTATCTCGGGTTTCTTATCGGTTGCATCTCGTATTTTCCATGTCGTCTTTGACCACAGTAATTGCTTGAGGACAAGCAAAGTTCTAAGCTTGGGGTAATTTGATGCGTTCGAAATAGCATATAGTTTAGTGTTAGTTTTGCATCGCATCTTAGTCATTTTAGTCATTTTAATCCATGTTATTTATGCATTTGGCTTGATTTGAATAACGCACTTGATTTTGGTTCAATTGTGCTTAAAGGAAGGTATTTGTCCTAGGAAAAAGGAGAAAAATCACTTGGAATAAGTTGGGGTAATTTGTGTTACAAGTTGATAATGTAATGCTGTCTCAGCCTGACACTTGTTCAATGTTTTAATCATATCTGGAGTTTTAGGTGTCCAAATGAGATGAAACCGGTGCCATTGGAAAGCTAAGATCCATAGCTTCAACTTTCATGAAGACGCCTTGAGCTAATTCGGACGTTAAACAGGTGAAAAATACAAAACAACATGAAGCACGGCCTAGCCGTGTCAGGAAGCACGGCCGTGTTGCGACAACACCTAAACAGTGCGAGAAACAGAATGAAGCACGGCCTAGCCGTGCCTCACACCATGGCCATGCTACGACAGCACTCTAGACGCATAATTTTACGTTTTTACATGTTTTGGACCTGTTTTTTACTCCTTTTCACCCTAGACTATAAATAGACACTTTAGAGACTTGTCTAGGGTTCGAACTTTGTTATTTGGAGGCACGGTGGAGGATTGGGAACGATCTCTTCATTAATTCTCATGAACCTCTGGTTGGCAATCTTGTGAGTTTGAATCAAGAACAAGTGATCCGAGGCAAAATTGAGGAATCAATGGAGTCTTTTACTGTTTCTACATCTCAATTGCTTGGTTCCTTCTCTTCCATGAGGAACTAATTCCTTTGTACTAGTGTAAGATGAACTTTGTGGATCCTTTTATGTAATTGAATTCAAAATTTCAATGCAAGTTTGATGTATGTCATTTGATCAATTATCTCTTTTCTTAATGCGATTCTATGCTTGATCACCATGGGGTTGAACTAGGATTTGACATCAATTGGAAAGTTGAGGTTTTAAACTTGCTTTGGGATATTTTGACATATCTATAGGGTTATAGGGATATAATTCTCTTTGGTATGAGTTTGTATTAATCCATATCCTTATGCTTGATTTAATTAATTGGAACCTAAGGGATTATGGCTTATTAGTTAAATTAAAGGGATTAAGAGGAAAGGAATTTTCGTTAATCTAATTTAGAGGATTTGAACTTCAAATACGTGATCATTGCTTGCATTGGAATAGGATTCAAGAGCGTAAAGGGTGAGACAAAGGGATTCGAACCCTAGTCACTCTATTCTCCTTAATATCCAACTTAATTGTTTTGTTAGTCATTATCTTATTGCTGAACACGAATTACACAATTCAAACACTACTCGTTTTCGTCCGATAGTTCAAATAGTACATCGTTGGTATAGTTAAGAATTGGTCACAATCCCTGCGGATACGATCTTTTATTACTTAACGACGAAATCGTACACTTGCGATTTTGCCCAACAGAAGGCATGTACCTTTAATCAGATTTTCCACACCACTTGCCTTCTTGCCGCTTAGAGTGTGGACGCGACCTTGAATGGGGTCATTGGGCTTGGTACCCGCCCTAGGCTTGAACTTCGGACACTCCCTCATCATGTGGCCTGGTTGCCTACAAATGAAACATACATTTTTCCCTTCCATGCATTCCCCTCTGTGATATTTCCCACATTTTGTGCAAGCTCCTGGAGGTGTCGCCTCAGATTGTTGTACTTGTTTTCCTTTACCCCTGTGCCCTTTAGCCTTCAATGGTGGGGGAGTTTTGCTCTCATCCTTCTGCTTCTGCCACCTAGACTTCCTGTCGTCATATAGCTTTTTCAAGCAATCTTCAGCCACATAACTCCTGTGGACTAGATCAGCAAAGCGGGTGAAGCCTGTCTGAGAAAGGTTGGCTTGGATATCAGGCCTCAATCCCCACTTGAACTATTTAATTTTCCAACGATCATCCGGTGCATACTGGCCCAAAGAGGAGAATCTGGCCAATTCTTCAAACTTTGTTACATACTCCTCAACTGTAGAATTTCCCTGCTGTAGTTGAATAAAGTCTCGGTCCATCTTTTCCTCGACAGTTTGAGGAAAATACTTTCCCAAGAAAGCTTCTCAGAAGTGTTCCCAGTCCAAAGGATCCTCCTGATCCTCCATGTAAGCTTGTGCCCCTTTCCACCAATTTGCAGCTCCTTCCTCCAACATATGAGTGGCAAAAGTAACTTTCTGTTCTTCGGAAGACTGAACAACTTTAAATATTCTCTCCATGGCTTCCAACCAGTGTTGGGATGCCATGGCTTCTCCTTTTCCCATGAAAGTCGGGGGCTTCATCTTGTGAAAATTGAAGAAAATCTTATTCACCGCCTCTTGTGAAGCCGGGGGAGGGGGTGATGGTGGATGCTGCTGTTGAGCATTAAGAAATTGTTGGCCCATATTGTTGGTAGCCTGACTTTGTTCCCTAATGGCCTCATTCTGGTTCCTCATGATTTCATTTTGATCTCTCATCATTTGCATCATGTCCTCCAACGAGCCTCCTCCGCATCTCGCCTGTCGTGTCTTCTCCTTTGCCTTCTATGTCCATCTGCCACATTCTGCATGCACGGTATAAAGTATTAAGTTGATCAGGCTTAATATTCCATACTAAGTACAAGAATATAGAGGGGAATTCTCAAGCAAAGAAGAAAAAATCCACAATATTAGACAACAGTCCCTAATAGACTAAACTGCTCTGATACCAAAATGTAACGCCCGTACTTCCATAATAATTGAAGTAAGACAATTTATATTAAAGCACAGGAATTACACAAAATAATTTAAACTTGAATTGTAAAATTACAAGTCCAAACACAATCTATGTCGTAAGCGCGTCACACGCATTTCTCAATTTTGGTTCTGTTTTGATGTGCGTCGCGTGCACCTATGAGGCGCGCCACGTGCAATCCTGCAGAATTATGCAGAAACGTGTTTTTCTGCATAGTTCCAACTTCTAACTCACTTTTTCTTCAATCCAAACCAATTTCAAACCAGATGGGTACTCAAAAACAAGCATGTGACTGATATACAAGATTAAGAGCAACATAAGACACATAAAAACACAATCCATCATGCTTCAACATATCACAAAACATTAATGCATCAACTTAAGCACATTCATTTCTACCCAAACCCATCCATGCATTTCAACCATTCCCAACTCAGAAATCAAGAAAATACACAAGTGAGATCAAAAGGAAAAACCCTAAGTGGTGGGTCTTATGGGTTGCCCAACCTCTAAGTGAGAAGAACTCACCAATGAGCTTCAAGAAGAGAAGCTATGGAGGTTGAAAATCTTGGATTCCTCCTTCTCCAATTCGTGCCTCCCTCTCCTCCAAGCTAGGGCACCTTCAAGCTTGGTAAAATGCCCCAAAAATCAGCTCCAATGTTCCACGAGCAAGAGATGATGAACCCACAAGTTTTCCTCCTTGTTTCCCCAAAAGATTCGAACCCTAGCACCCCCTTTCTTCCTCCTTTCTTCTCCTCTTCTTCTCTTCTTTTGTGCTGAGAAAATTGAGGGAGAGGGTAAAAGTGAGGGCTGAGAGATCGAGAGAGAGAGTAAGAGGGAGAGTGAGAAATTAGGTCTTGACCCTTTTCCCCTCCTTTTATCTCAATTTACACTATATCACTACTATCTACACCCCCTTTTATTAATAAATACCACCCAACCTAATTACTCAACTATTAATTTAAAACATATAAATGCTTAAACTAATAAGGCCAAATAATTAAATTAGCCGGGGTGTTACATTACTACCCAACTTTTAAAAGTTTTTGTCCTAAAAAACTAGACAAATACTTACCTATTGAAATAGATACAGGTACTGATCTTGCATCTCTGCTTCGATCTCCCAAGTAGCCTTCTCAGGAGTGGATCCCTCCCAGATAACCTTCACCAAGGGAACGTTCTTGTTCCTCAGAGTCTTGACATTGTGATCCACCACTCACACCGGCATAGGCTGATATGTCAAATCTGATCTCAGGTGTACTGACTCATGATCCAAAGGTTGATGGGGGTCAGGAATGTACTTTCTGAGCTGAGACACATGAAAAACATTGTGCAGACTTGACAAGGATGGGGGTAGAGCAATTTGGTAGGCAACTGAACCGACTCTTTCAAGGATTTCAAAAGGACCGATGTAACGAGAACACAACTTTTTGGCTCTCAGGGCCCTACCAATGCCTATCGTAGGAACGACTCTCAGGAAAACATGCTCTCCCTTCTCAAACTCAATAGGTCTTCTTTTCAAATCGGCGTAACTCTTCTGCCGACTCTGAGCAGTTTTCAGCCTATCCCTAATCCTTTTGATCTGGTTAGTGGTTTCCTGAATTATGTCTGGTCCTAACCATCTCTTCTCTCCTACTTCAAACCAACATAAAGGAGTTCTACATTTACGACCGTAGAGTGCCTCGTACGGTGCAATGCCTATGCTAGCATGGTAGCTGTTGTTATAAGCAAACTCGATGAGAGCTAGATGTTCATCCCAACTACCACCTTCATCTAACACACATGCTCTAAGCATGTCCTCTAAGGTTTGGATAGTCCTTTCCGTCTGACCATCCGTCTGTGGATGATAAGCGGTGCTAAGACGCATTTGCGGGAAGAGGAGTTCTGTGGTGTTTGTGTCACTCGCCCGTGGGATTATGCTCCGGGCTACATGGCATGGTATTTGTGGATGTTGCATCCATACTTACTACCATCGGCTGAGGGAGACCCACCGAGGCCACCTATCGTAGAGGCACCCATGGATGATGCCGAGCCTGCGGGTGACATGTCGGAGGACCTCTCCTGGACAGATCGGCCTGAGATGGTAATAAGCGATGGTAAGTAAGCCTTAACTTATATTATTGGAAATACTGAATGACATTGTTTATAATTTTTACTCTGATTTTTGCAAGAGAGATTGGAGACACTTAGGAGCATGGTGGAGGGCATGATGATCAGAGGGGAGGTAATGGAGGGGACCCCAGACTGGGAGACTACACAGAGTATGCTCCAAGTGATCGGCGTGCCTTGGACCTATCAGAGGCGAGGGGGAAGAGACCACGGTCGACACAGTGACCTCTTTTATCAGTAGGATATTTTTTACTATATAACGTTTTAGCCTAGTAATATATTATATTTTATTAGTTGTTGGATGAATATTTTATTATATTTTATTTGATATGTACTATATTTTATCATTTGTTGGGTGAATTTTTTATCATTTTATTTAAAAAACAACCTAAACCACATAACCGACACTTTCAACGGTTGAGATGTCACTGACACTTTTAGCGATTCAGATGCCACTTACAATTGTATAAATAGGCGTGTTCTGTAACACAACATCTCTTATCTCCTTCATCCACAATCCATCATAACCATGAGTTCAATACTTGTTTTTGTGTTTCACGATGGTCAAATTACCTCAACTGATAAGGGGATCACATTTGAATGTGATACCCCAAAATCATTTAGGATTAACAAAGACATCACACTGAGTGCCTTAAAGAAAACAATTCATGACTTGGTGGTTAAAGTCACTACAATAAAATTTGAATGCACAAAAGCCGTCGGTAACGTAGATTTACCGACGGATTTACCGACGGCCACCAGTCTGTCGGTAAAATGGTCGTTGCAAACAATTGTCGACGGGATTTTTGTAGCCGTCGGAATTACCGACGGGTCTAATCCGTCGGTGCAAGGCCGTCGGTAATTTCCGACGGACACGACCGTCGGTAATGGAAGACAGTGATTACTGACGGGTAACACCGTCAGTATTGTTATGTTTATTTTTTATTTTTTAATGAATTAATTAATTTAATTAGTTAATTATTTATTTAGTTATTTAATGATTGAAACTATGTATTTAATTATTTTTAGTTATTTAATTATTAATTTATTCCATATTAAGAAATGTGATAACGTAAACTAAAATGCAAAGTAAAAAAGAAACGTAATATAAATTAAAAATATCCTCAGAATATTAAAATATAAAAAAAAGTTAAAACATCACTAATAATCTTGATAGTCTTGATCATGCACGAGATGATTTAAACCATCCTCGTCATCGACATCATCCGAACCATGAGGCGGCGGAGGCGGCTGATGATGAGGCTGAGGCTACTGGCGAGCTAGCATCTTGTACACATGTTTCTGTCGCTCCAACACCTTAGCCAGCAATGCGTTCGTCCGACGGTTCTCCTCCTCGGAAGCGGCTAGTCTCCGCTTCACCTTGGCTAACTCCTGCTCATCCATGGTAGAAGAATAACCGTCTAGCATTCGAGGTTTTTTTATCCACTGACAAACTGACTTAGCTTTCTCAGTAGTTAAAGAGTAACAAGTTTGGGTTTCAGGGTTTTCCCATCCAACCAAGTCGTCAACTGCAAGTCATTTTGCCCACAGTAAAGTGATAAGTCTTGTCTGGCCTTATCATTGTCTTTTGTTTTGCCTTTGACGTTCATCATTGTGTTGAAAATATTGTCAAAAAAATTCTTCTCAATGTGCATAACATCAATGTTATGTCTCAATAAATTATCTTTCCAATATTGCAAATCCCCAAAAATACTTCTTTTTGTCCAATTATGCCATTGTCCATATCCTTCAAATCGATCCAATTCACCATAATCTGTGATTTTTGGCAGTTCCATAACTCTGCTCCAAATCTGTTCTAATGTCAACCTTGGGGGCGAGCCACCTAATTCAACATCCCCCTTCTTGAAGGCGTTATTATTCCGTCTAAATGGATGATCACCTGGTAAAAACCTGCGACGTGAGTCAAACCAAGAACTCTTCTCCCCTCCCGAATTTCAAGGTAAAGGCCTTTGTATGCTCCATGCAATGCGGACATGCCATTTTACCATGAATACCCCAACCAGACAACATATTATATGTAGGGAAGTCATTAATAGTTAGGGGTGTACATAGGCCGGTTTGGATGGATTTTGGCCAAATCCAATACCCGATCCGATCAATTTGATTAGTTTGGATTTCAAAAAAAATCTGCAGTTTTTCTAAATGGCCCGAACCGAACTAAACCGGTGTTGAACGGGTTGGATTGGTTTGGGCTCGCGGATTGTGAAGCAAGAATGGCTTGAATGTTCTTCTCAGGCCAATTCCTAAGTACTTCAAGAATCCTCTCTCTTTAAACCCCACCCAAGAGAAAATGGAACAATTACTTTGAGACCAATAATAGACATGGAATATCCAAATTCAATCATAAGTGCACAGGAAAAAGAATTCTAGGAGGATAAAGGAGTAATTGAACTGAAGCAGTGAAACCTACTTCCCTTTCAAGCTTATATAAAGACGCTGAGGATGCATGAAGATGCTACCATATTTCTGGCAAGCTTCACCAACAGTTGGGGTATAAACAATTAGGAGTAACTCCTTAACATGATCAATTAGAATCTTGTAAAACAGCCTTTCATTTCTCTCCTGCAATCCAACACATAACAAACGAAAAACATCACAATCCAATCCCAAAATTTGCAAATAAAATCAGGATGAAACATCCACCCAAAATATAACTTCATGGTACTATAGATAATAACACTCCAGGTTCAAAACTAAATTATCGCAAAAAACAGTATTATAAGTAAAATTTGAAAAGGTGAAGCATAACAAAAACATTATTTATTCAAAAAATAATCCTAAAAAGCAAGGGATTTTTCACAAGGCCACCTAAAGATCCATCATTGCCATGTACTTCTACAATGGAACTTGATATTGTCGTATGTTTTGGATCATTTTCTTCACCTGGACAAATAAAACAGCAACAACAACTATCACTCAATATAGTGTGAACAACTCATAGTCATACATACACAATCTAACGGCTTTCAATTTTTTTTCCCAAAAAAAGAAAAATATCATTAGGAATATTATGATATATAATGAGATGAGATGATTCACTAACCTGAGTTTCTTGAGAAATAACTGTTGGGGGAAGAAGACCACACATCCCTCCGCCTCACCACCCATCCCAACCCAAACCACCTTTTTTTCTTCTCCCTGGAACCTGTAACCCCCATAACCTCCATCAATCTCCCTCTCTTAACCACCACAAACCAACCCAACCTCCATCACCCATACCCCAAACCCGTAACCCCATATTAGTCCCAAATCACAACAGTATACATACACCAACTCCATCCTTGCCAAAGATTAAGAAAGAAAATAATCAGTAGCAAGATCAGGGGAAAAAACGGAGAAATAGAGAGAACTAGAGGGAGGAGTGAGAACCTGAGGTGGCGCCACGTGAAAGGGAAGAGGGAGAGCAGATCGCAATGGCAGAGAGGGAGATCGCGCCGCAGAGGACGGGGGTGATTGTGATTGTGATTGGCGCCGTCCAAAAAGGGAAGAGGGAGAGGTTGAGGACGGCGGAGGCACTGAGATGAACCCTAAAAGGGAAGATGGAGAGAGACGAGATACGAGAGAGACGAGAGTGAGAGTGAGGATCTCACTTCCGAGAGTCAGTTTCTATTTTGATAGACTGAGTTTTAAAAAATAAAAAAATCCCACCGTGTCGGGCCATCGGGTCATCGGATTCTGTTTTTAAAATCCATAATCCGAACCAAATGTCATTGGATTTGATCGGTTCGGTTCGGGTTGGACCCGAACGTGATTGGGTTGGGCAAAATCTGGGTTGGGTCCGGGTTGGGTCACCGGGTTGGCGGGTCGGCCCGAACCCGTGTACACCCCTATTAATGGTCCATATCAGAGCTGCCCCCATTGTAAAATTCTTCTTTCATGCAATATCATACGTCAAAACACCATTCCATATCCTTTTGAGATCGTCAATGAGAGGCTGTAAATAGATGTCAATGTTGAGGATTTTGGCAAGTGTACCGAATCACACAAGTAATAAAGTGATAAGTAAGATTGTCTCCACAGGGATTGCGATTGATTATTTAACTCAACAAAGTTCGTATCTATTTTGAACAGGAACCAATTCTTAGTATTTGGAATCAATGATATTTGTAACATCTGAAAAATAATAATAACAACGATTTGAAAATCAAAGGATTAAAAACGACTAGGGATCGAATCCTCTTGTTTCCACTCTTATGCATTCAATCTATAACCAACGCAAGTTATTCCATATAAATTGAAGTTCGAATCAACGATATTAGATTAAGTACAATTTCTTGTCTCATAAAACCCTTTAACTAAACCAAAAATCCCTAATTCCTTAGGTGACTAATGACACAGTTAAGCATAAAGATCAATGATTCATAAGAACACATGCTCATAAGGTTATATTCCTATAATCCTCCTAAACATGACCAAAAAACTCAGTTCAAGTTCAAAACTTCAATTTCCCAATTGTGAGATGAACCCAAAATCAATTTAATAGTGATCAATTACCAAAAGCATTAAGAATAGAGATGAAGACTCAAATATAAATGAAATAAACTTGCATTGATATAAGTAAACCAAACTACATAAGAGTTTCCACAAAATTCATCTAACCCTAGCTTAAAAAGCTTAGTTACTCATAGAGAAACAAGAACCAAACCAGAAAAATAGAGAAAAGGTAGAAATCCACTCCATTGAAGGCTCCAATACTTGTTCCCAAGCTTGAATCCTCTTTGGAGATGGAGGAAAGTGAAACCCTAGCACCCCTTGACAAGCCCCACGGCGTTCTAGGTCTTTGGAATGGTCAAGAATGACTCAAAAATCGTAAAAATCGTGTTTTTAAGCATAACAGCGTGACCAGTGCGCTCCGGGTGCGCTTCGCACGCACTCTACGCGCACGAGACAGCAAGGGACCAGAATTCGCGCTCCGGATGCGCTCCACGCGCACACGATCAATCCTGCACCCGTTCTTCCATATTATAGTGCATTTTTCACCTCTGTAAATTCTGAATTAGCTCAAGGTGTCTTCATGAAAGTTGAAGCTATGGATCTTAGCTTTCCAGTGGCACTAGTTTCATCGCATTTGGACACCTACAACTCCAGATATTATTAAAACATCGAACAGGTGTCAGGCTGGGGTAGCATTACCTTATCAACTTGTAGCACAAATTACCTCAACTTAGAGATTGATTTAGGTCTCAATTTCTTCATCAAAGTTGTAGATAGTTTTTCTATCTTTCCATCAAGACCAAGATCATCTCATTTGGATTAGTGTGGCTCAAGATATAGCTTTTGGAATCTTCTTTGTCAGGAAACAGCGCTTCCAGATGCGTTTTCAAGTCAATCATTTGGCTATGCTCCCATTCTTGTGCACTTAGAGATAAAAAATCATAGAAAACACTAATGTACAAACGTTAGAATGAATCCAAGTGCATACACTGAATCACTCAATTTAAGCAAATAATCACTTTGAATTCTCTTCAATCACAACACAAATATTCAATTAAGCACTATAAATCTACATGTCATGAAGACTTATCACAACCCCAAACTTAGCTTTTTGCTTGTCCTCAAGCAAACTCAATCAAAAACATGGGTTGGATTTCAAATAATTCCAATTCATCTAGGTGAACTTTTCATAAAAAAATTTGACAATCCATGTACAATCAATTCACCTACTCTTTTGTATTCATGATTTCCAATTATCACAACTCAAGTAACCAAAATGAATTTATTTACTCAGAGCAACAAATCGATTCCCATTACACATTTCCAGATAATGTGTTTCACTCCACTCAAGTGTCTCAGGGTACTGTTTACACTAATTCACACCAAATGCAATCATCTACCATAGGCTTGACAAAATTCTAAGAAAGCAAAAACATACAATTGCCACACACATTATGAGATCTTTTCAAAGGGTGAAATGGGGCTTAGGTAAGGGAGGATATTTCTTTAGATCTAGGCTAACTTAATTGGAGTTAAGAGATGCCTTTATTATTTTTTATCCATACCTTATATCAATTCACAAACTTCCCCCAATCACCTTCAACTTTAGTACCAACAAACCACAAGAGAACTTTTTCCTTGCTTTCTCACTTTGATTTTTCTTTTCTTTCTCTTTTTTTTTGAAATAACAATTTGAATCTTTTTATTGTTGTTCTCCTCTGGCTTGTTCATTTTTTTTCTTTCTGAAATGACTACATGCACATGCTTTGTGTAGCCACCCCAAACTTAATTCACAACCAAATAACCAATTTTATAGAAAACAATCTCTCAACTCCAATTTAAAGGGGACAATTGGTTTTTCTAGTTATTGGCTTGTATTGAGCTTAAAATTCAACAAACAGGCTTAAGGCTCAAAAGGGCTAGCAAATGATAATATCACAAAGGTAGGCAATCAAAAGCTCTACCGGTTCAAACAAAAATAAAGATATCAATCATTTGTGTGTGTGTTCACATGCAATGCAAAAACAATCAAGAACTGAGTCAAGTTCTGAAGAATTCATACAAATGGTGGAGCACTCAAGAATAAATAAATTTCTGTTTAGGCTCAAACACTCACAAATTTTGCTTTTGTAATGGAAAAGATTCATGACCACTAAAATTCTCAAAAGTTACGGTTACAAGAAGCTGCTTAAAAAGGTTCACGTCAACAAAAATTCCAGCTCCTTGATCATACACATCATGCACACAATAAGAGTAACAGTTCACACAAGACGACATGGAAGGCCATAAAGTAACAAAGAGCTCAGTCATAGGGTGCATGGTATCAACTTCACACACAAATGAAAATAAATTCAACATAAAAAAATAGCAAAAGAAGAGAAAGAAAGATAGAACCTGTGTGGTGAGCCGCTCAACTCAACCGCTAACTTGAAATGAGAAAGGTGGACCGCCCGACGCCACCGCCAATGGGTTACCTCCCATGAAGTGCTTTTTTTAACGTCATTAGCTAGATGCTTGAACACCCAAGTTAGGGTGGATAATATGATAGGAAGAAGATTTCATCATTCCGCTTTTTTCTTTTGGAGAAAATTCCCATGTACTTGGCATAAGGAAGTAAGTGTTCCCATGCCCCAATAACTAGACAACTGGGATATTGTTTCCCCCACTCTTTATCTTGAAGCACATAAAATTCATCTTGCGGAGGATGATTCTCTTCAATGCCCAAGAGTTGAGCTGTCACATGCATCTCTCCATGTCTTACCCTTAGGTCCTCTTTTATGTCACTATTTTTGTTTTTCAATTCTTCTTCCAATGCCACCATGAAGTTATGTACACTCTCTATCTCCACTTTCTTACCTTTCAGGTGGGATAATTGCTCTGATAACCTCTCACAACGAACCTCAAAGCTATCAAATGAAGCTTGGTTGGCTCTCATGAATTCCACCCAAACATTGTTGAGGTAAGAGTCTCTGTCATGGGATTCTTCGAATTGAGTTTGAGGACGTGACTCTTTAGTTTGCTCCGCAAGTTGCTTTGAGAGTTGCCCAATTTGATTATCCAGATTTTTGATAGAGGCCTCTTGGTTTTTGAAATGAGACTCATGATTCTGGAAATTGGATTGAGTCATCTTCATGAACTGAATAAGAGCATCTTCTAAGGCACTTGTCTTCTCTTGCTTTTTAGGATGTGACTCTTCTTCTTCCAAGATACTTTCCATGCAATAGTCCTCCTCTTCTTCCACCATGACTAAGAAATCATCACAATAGTCATTTCTATGCTTTCCTCAACAAAAGTCACATCTAAGAGGCTGCATGTAATAATCTTCTTCTTCTTCTTCTTTCGCCATGACTAAGAAATCCTCACAATACTCATTCATGTGCTTTCCTCCACAAAAATCACATCTAAGAGGCTGCATGCTACAGAAACTAAGAGAATTGTGAGCAACACAACAACTTTATAAGAAGAGAAAAGAAATTTTAAATTTTTGGTTTTTTTTATATAAACAGAAAATAAATGTTCAAAATAACACTAGTTTGCCTTGTTAAATATCAATTCAACAATCCCCAGCAACGGCGCCAAAAACTTGTCGAGAATTTTGGCAAGTATACCAAAAGCATTAAGAATAGAGATGAAGGCTCAAATATAAATGAAATAAACTTGCATTGATATAAGTAAACCAAACTACATAAGAGTTTCCACAAAATTCATCTAACCCTAGCCCAAAAAGCTTAGTTACTCATAGAAAAACAAGAACCAAACCAAAAAAATAGAGAAAAGGTAGATATCCACTCCATTGAAGGCTCTAATCCTTGTTCCCAAGCTTGAATCCTCTTTGGAGATGGAGGAAAGTGAAACCCTAGCACCCCTTGACAAACCCCACGGCGTTGTAGGTATTTGGAATGGTCAAGAATGACTCAAAAATCGTAAAAATTGTGTTTTTAAGCAAAACAGCGTGACCAGTGTGCTCCGCACGCACTCTATGCGCACAGCGACAACAAGGGACCAGAATTCGCGCTCCGGATGCACTCCAAACGTGCTCCATGTGCACGCGATCAATCCTGCACCTGTTCTTCTATGTTATGGTGCATTTTTCACCTCTGTAAAGTCTGAATTAGCTCAATGTGTCTCATAAAAGTTGAAGTCATGGATCTTAGCTTTCCAATGGCACTAGTTTCATCTCATTTGGACACCTATAACTCCAGATATGATTAAAACGTCGAACATGTGTCAGGCTGAGACAACATCACCTTATCAACTTGTAGCATAAATTACCCCAACTTAGAGATTGATTTAGGTCTCGGTTCCTTCATCAAAGTTGTAGATAATTATTCTATCTCTCCAACAAGACCAAGATCATCTCATTTGGATTAGTGTGGCTCAAGATATAGCTTTTGGAATCTTCTTTATCAGGAAACAACGCTTTCAGACGCGCTTTCAAGTCAATCATTTGATTATGCTCCCATTCCTGTGCACTTAGAGACAAAAACTCATAGAAAACATTAATGCACAAACGTTAGAATGAATCCAAGTGAATACACTAAATCACCCAATTTAAGCAAATAATCACTTTGAATTCTCTTCAATCACAACACAAATATTCAATTAAGCACTATAAGTCTACATAAGATGAAGACTTATCAGTCAATACCATCTTTTGGATTATCTGGACCTGGTATAATACAAGTCAAGAACATATAATGTTTAGACATGCACATTTTGGGAGGAAGATTATATGTGGTAATAATAACTAGCCAGCAAGAATAAGATTTTGTCGTAGATTGAAAATACGGGGTAAAACCATCAGAGCATAAGCCAAGTCGTACATTACGTGGATCTACTACAAAATCAGGATGCACACGATCAAAGTGCTTTCAAGCTTCACCATCATATGGGTGACGCAACATATCTAAAGTGCTTCTATTCTCATAGTGCCACGTCATTTTGCCTGCAGTCTGTGTTGATGCAAACATTCTTTGTAGCCTTGAAATAATTGGCAAATAAAACATTACTTTCACTGGAACTGGTTTGTACTCTTCCCATTATAAGTGTGTGAAATATATCTTGGCTCATGACAAAATTTGCATTCAACCAGCGCGCCATCATTTTTACCGAATTTATTGTCGTAAGATAACACACACCCTTTCACACAACAATCAATCCTTTTAGCTTCCAACCCCAACTTGGACACTAAGCTTTTAGCCTCATAATAACTTTTTGGTAAACCATCTCTGATAAGTGACGAGTCCAACATCATTTTCGTTACGAGATCTAAGCACACATCGGTAGCACCACAGTTGGACTTAAGAGATAAAAGCCTCACACGCATTGATAATTTAGAGTCTGTATACCCTTCAAATAATGACTTGTTTGTTTCTAACAACAGATTATCAAATTTTTGTGCTGTCTCTTTTGGAAGTTCATCTGTGTCATCATACCGTTGCTCCTCGAATGATATGTTGACCCCCAAGGCATCACAAACCATATTTTGCATCAATTCAAGCTGCTCGCCATATCTCATATCTACGCAACTGCTTGAAACACCTGTGCAATTATCGCCAACCCCTAAATCAACCTAAGACAACTCTTCACTATGTTTAGTCCAAATCCAGTAATTAGGCCTAAATCCAACTGAATATAGGTGATGCATGACTTCACCTAGGCTCTTAATCTTCTACAATCGTAATTAAGGCATAGACATCTAATCCTTTCATTAGTTATGAAATCTTCATGTGCCATTGCGGCTTCGACAAGGTGATTAACCCAACACAAATAGATTGTTTCAAGCCCCTTCTCCCCGGATACAACCTATCGCACTTCTGTTACCAATTGACTTCAAACACAAGAGGGGGGTGAATTGTGATAGCGGTGCTTATATAAAAAATTACAGAAAATAAATGACCGAATAATAAATAAAGAACAAAAATAAATAAAGTGCTTGAATGATAAAGAGACAGAGAGCAAAGAAGAAAGACATCGAAGAATTTATAGTGTTCCACCAAACACCCTTCTGTGGCTCACGCCCGCCCCAAAGCAAACCACTATGGGATTTTCACTAAAACACTAGCTTTAAATCAAAGTTCACTTAAAACCTTTACAACTCTAAACTCAGAGGCAATACGCTCAAGAGATATCACCTCTATGAACACCTTGGGATTCCTACCCAAAAATAAATGATTTTCACAAATAAAATGAGACTAAAAGATACACTCAATAGTGCAGATATAACAAATTGAAGCTCAAATAATACAACTCAAATTTTCAGAATAAAAAGACTCTCAGAAATTGTGCTTCAAATAAGTGTGAGTGATGAAAAATATTGACAGTAGTTTTTGGCACAAAATTAAGCTAATCGCGTTGTTGTATTTTCGTGTTGTTGAAAGAGCACAGCGTTGTTTATATTTATAGACCGACTGAGGAGCGTTTGCCCGTTGAGTTGATTTGTCCGTTGGAAGATTTGACCGTTGCACAGGGATCTGTCCGTTGGAATGAATATTAAAAGGATTTGTCGTTGCAGGAAGACAGCTAGGCAGACGACCTCTGAAGACAGCTCGGCAGACGACCTCGCCACACAGCTCGACAGACGACCTCGACACAGCTCGGCAAAAGACCTAGGCACACGACCTCCTCATCAGCTCGGCTCTCATAGCTCGGCACCCGACCTCATCAGCTCGACACGTGACCTCGGTACCCGACCTCATAAGCTCGACACCCGACTTCCTCAGAGCTCAACACCCGACTTCCTCCTCAGCTCGACATCTGATTTCCTCAGATCTCGACACGCGACTTCCTCCTCAGCTCGACATCCGACATCCGACTTCCTCCTCAGCTCGACATCCGATTTCCTCATCTCGACACGCGACTTCCTCCTCAGTTCGACATACGACTTCCTCAGAGCTCGACACGCGACTTAATCCTCAGCTCGACATCCGAGCTCCTCAGCTCGACATCCGACACGAGATATGCATGTCAAAATATTTTGTGCGTGTGTGATTTAATTTTAATTGAGAGCTTTTTATTACTACTTACAAATTGTCTTAATAAAGATAAATAAATACCCAGAACCCAAAGACTTGAGAAACAATCATTTTGATACGCATCTCGGTATTCTTTTTCCACTTTTGCACTGGCCGACTATTCAAGACTTTCGCATACCATCAAAATCATCCTTGCCAAGGCATGTATTCATGCACTTCCCTTTTGATGATGACAAACATCTCATGGAGGGAATTTAGTAAAATATAATCATGATATAGCAATGAGATATAAGCATGGTTTTTCAATAAAAGATAATCGTAGTTACACAATATTTAGAAAACTCCTCCCACACAATGTAATACTTAAAATATCACCCCCCTCAATCATGCATTCATGTAACTCTCCCTTTTGGCAACATCAAAAAAGTGGGAAGACAATAAAGCAAGGCATATATTCAGATTAAACAAATATTTTGATAGTTACGTGATACCAAGTCAGTGTGATGTGATGAGCTGGTTGGACATGATTAGAGTTGCATAAGACAAATGCGTCACCACTCATTATTCGCATTTAAAGAAAATGGAAGGGAAAAGACTCAGATAAACTCGTTAGCACACTCAAACGCCAAGTTAGGAATTTATTCAAAAGAAAATGCAATCACAGTAATACTCAATGCAATGATATGGTCTAAAATTCCCAATCCGGGGCTTCTTAATAAAAAGAAAGTTTTAGGCAAAGGTTTAGTAAAAATATTCTGGAAGTTGTTTAGATGTTTCCACAAACTCAATCACACAATCTCCTTTTTGAACATGATCTCTAATAAAATGGTGCCTAATTTCTATATGTTTAGTCCGAGTGATAAACCGGATTTTTAGTGAGGTTTATGCACTAGTATTGTCACACTTTATTGGAACAGCCAAATTAATCCCATAATCATTCAACTTGTTTCATCCAAATAATCTGTATAAAGAATAACTACCGCCGCAACATATTCGCTTTGAAGGGACAAAGCCACACTGGCTTGCTTTTTACTATGCCATGAAACCAAGGCATTCCTAAGTAAGTGACATGTCCCACTAGTGCTTTTCGGTCCATTTGCAACCCGCAAAATCGTAATCTGAAAGTACCCAATAAGGTGCAATCGCACCTTTGGGGGTACCATAAACCCATGGTTCAGGTGTGCTGAGATATCTCATGATGCTTTACCGCTAAGAGATGTGATTCCTTAGGGATTTGCTTGAAAACGCACACATACAAACACTCAGATAATATCCCATTTAACTAGCAAAGTGAGATAGAGAAGAGATCCTATCATACCTCTATACTACTACTTTGACCGACTTACCACCTTCATCTTTGTCAAGATAGTACGATGTGCTCACGGAGTCGAGATTTCTTTGATGTTGCTCATTCCAAATCTTTAAGCAACTCCTTGCAATATTTGGATTGATTTATAAAAATTCCTTCTTTTGTTTGTTTGATTTGAAGACCAAGGAAGTAATTTTAGCTCTCCCATCATTGACATTTCAAATTCACTTTGTATGATATCGAAAATTCCTTACACAAGGATTCATTAGTAAAGACCAAATAGTATATCATCGACATAAATTTGAACAAGTAAATGTCATGATTTTTGTGTTTAATGAAAAGAGTGGTATCAACTTTTCCTCTTTCAAAACCTTTTTCAAGTAAATATTTGCTCAACCTTCTTCGCACTAAGCTCCTGAGCTTGTTTTAAAACCATATAAAGCCTTTTTCAATTTGGAAAACATGATTTGGAAATTCAAAATTTTCAAAACCGGAGTTGGATCAACATATACTTTTCTTGAATAAAGCCATTAAGAAAATGCACTTTTAACATCCATTTGAAAAAGTTTGAAATCCATGATGCATGCAAATGCAGAAGCATGCGAATAGCTTCTAATCTAGCTACTGGCATAGGTTTCATGAAATCTATGCCCTTGTTGGTTATAGCCTTTTGCAACAAGTCTAGCTTTATTTCTAACAATGATACTGCTTTTCATCAAGCTTTATCATGAAAGACCCATTTGGTCCCAATGACCAGTGATCTTTGTGCCTAGGACAAGTTCCCAAACATCATTTCTTTCAAATTGATTTAATTCCTCTGCATAGCAAAGGTCCAATGCTCATCAAAGATGGCTTCATTGACGCCATTTGGTCTAATTTGAGACAAAGGCCATATGATGACATGCATGATTAAGAGAGTTTTGAGTCGTTACTCCCTTTTGAGATATCACCTATTATGTTGTCAAGAGGATGGTTCTTGAGACTCTCCATTCCTTTGAAGATTTGAGTGAGAGAGTTCTTGAGAGGTCGAGGCAAGGACTCTTGATCCTCCTTTTGAACTTTTGATCTCTCTTGTTCCTCTAAATAGGTATCTCCAAATACTTCGCAAGATCATCAACACTTTCTTCATCAAGATTCAAGTTAGATTCATCAAAAGAAACATGCAGATTCTTCCAACACCCAAGTTCTTTATTAAAAATTCAAAAGCTTTACTAGAAGTGGAATATCCAAGAAATAAACCTTCATCACCTTTAGCATCAAATTTACTAAGGTTATTCTTACCATTGTTTAGACAAAACACTTGCATCCGAAAACGTGAAGGTGGGAAATGTCAGTGGGCTTCCTTCCTTTGCAGAGTTCATACGGGTGTTTGTTTAAGGATCTACCTTATAAGAACTCGATTCATCACATAGCAAGCGTGCTCACTCACCGCCTCAAAAGTACTTAGGAAGGTTAGTCTCATCGAGCATCGCCCTCGCTAGCTCTTCAAGAGACCGATTTTTTCCTTTCAACCACTCCATTTTGTCATAGGTGTCCTTGGAGCAGAAAAGCTGTGATCAATGCCATTTTCTCGCAAAATGCTTCAAATGCTTCATTCTCAAATTCACCATGATCACTAATGGAAGCAATGTTAAGTCCCTTCTCATTTTGTATATAACCTTCGTAAGTTTTCAAAAGCATTAAAAGCATCATTTTGTGAGAAATAAATAAAGTCCATGTATAGCGTAGAATAGTCGCCCACAATAACAAGAGCATAGTAATTGCCACCAAAGCTCATGGTTCTAGAAGGCCAAATAAATCCATATGTAAAAAGTTGTAAAGGCCGATTTGTTGAAACAATATTTTTAGATTTGAAAGCCTTTACTTGTTTTCCTTTTGATATGCATCGCAAAGTTTATCTTTTTCAAAACGAATCTTGGCAAACCAATTACTAAGTCTTTACTTAACCAATTTATTAAGATGATCCATGTGAATACGAGCCATTCTTTCTATGCCATAGCCAAGATTCATTCTCTTTACTAAAAGACAAAGATGCATCATTCAAGGTAGTTCATCTAAATTAACCATATAGATATTTCCAATTCAGATCCAACAAAACTGTGATTTTTATTAAAAGAATTTACTTACCATGCATTTTGAAGAATCAAATATAACATTATTGCCTTTGTCGAAAGTTGACTAATACTTAGCAAGTTATGTTTCAAACCTTCCACATACAGACATTTCTATAATGGGATTAGGACTCTTACCAATAGTACCAATCCCAAGAATTTTACCTTGTTGTTGTCACCATACCTGACATAACCACTATTCTTAGGTACCAATGAGGAGAACTTGCTTTTGTCTCCTGGTCATGTGCTTTGAATAAAAGCTTATCAAGATACCTCAATTTAAGTCCTCGCTTTCAAGCACACCTACAACAATAAATCATATTTTAACCTTCGTACCCAAACCATCTTGGGTCCATATGAGTTAGTCTTGGGCAAGGTGCCCTTTGAATCCACATATTTTTGCCAACTACATTTTTTATTCTTTCTAATATTGCAAATAGAGGCAGGTGTGACCATTTCTACCATAAAGCAAAGCATTTAATGAAAGGACTACTGAGGGTTTGTTGTGATTGAAGAGTTTAAAAGATTTTTCATGAATTTTTGGATGATAACCTAAACTACCTTTTCCAAAAGTACCTTTTTGGTTTCCTAACATAATGTTTAGATTATCTCTTCCCATCAGAAATTTTGCAAGAGTGTTATTTAAATCCTTAACCTTATTTTTCAAAACACTACACTCATTGCATTTTAAAACTTCTATCCTTTTATTTTCACAAGATAATGGGAGGAGAAGTTTCAATCATTAAAGAATCTTGTTTTTCTTTAAGAATCACTATCTCTTTGTTTAAAATTTCAATTTTGATTCAAGAGAAGAGATGGTTTTCTTAGAAGAAAGAACAATTTTTTCCAAGTTTAATCGTTTCATTATTTAATTCTTCACAAGCAATAAGCAGCTCATCATAAGTTAAAGGAGATCTGAGTTCAAGAGCATTTACCTCATCCTCTCGTGTTTTGCCTGAGACATAAGTTGGCCTCTGTGAGGTACCTTCATGGTCAATAGAAGGTGTCCCACATTTCTTTAGCAGCCTTGTAATTTGAGACCCTATAGAACTCATCGTAGCTTAAAGCGTGTGATGATGTTCTTAGCTTTCAAATTGTATTGACCTTTTTCTTATCATCTTTGGTCCAAAGTGATCTTGGTTTGTCTACCATCGCATCATTAATTGATTGAGTGGGGACAATGGACCATTTTCCACAAAGATCCCAAATATCAAGATCAACACCTCAAGAAAGATTTGCATTCTATTCTTCCAATAACTATACCCCTCACCATTGAAAATGGGGGTCTGTTTACGGAAGTTCTCGTAATTGTTTGAAGTCATTCTCTTGAGATTGCTAAGTCCTTTATACAAGATTCTAGTTCTCGATGCCAATTGTTACCAATTGACTTCAAACACAAGAGAGGTGAATTGTGATAGCGTGCTTATATAAAAATTACGTAAAATAAATGACCGAATAATAAATAAAGAACAAAATAAATAAAGTGCTTGAATGATAAAGAGACAGAGAGCAAAGAAGAGCACGCAAACTTTATACGCGCGCCGCCACCAAACACCCCGTGGCCTACGCTCCCGCCCTCTCAAAGCAAACCACTATGGATTTTCACTAAAACACTAGCTTTTAAATCGAGTCGCTAGAAACCTTTACAACTCTAAACCAGAGCAACACGCTCAAGAGATATCACCTCTCTGAACACCTTGGGATTCCTACCCAAAAATAAATGATTTTCACAAATAAAATGAGATTTAAAAGATACACTAATAAAGGCAGATATAACAAATTGAAAGCTCAAATAATACAACTCAAATTCTCAGTAATAAAAAGACTTCGTAAAAATTGTGCTCAAATAAGTGTGAGTGATGAAAAATATTTGACAGAGTTTTTGGCACAAAAATTAAGCACTGCGTTGTTGTATTTTCGTGTTGTTTTGAAAGAGCACAGCGTTGTTTATATTTATAGACCGACTGAGGAGCGTTTGCCCGTTGAGTTGATTTGTCCGTTGGAAGATTTGACCGTTGCACAGGGATCTGTCCGTTGGAATGAATATTAAAAGGATTTGTCGTTGCAGCAAGACAGCTCGGCAGACGACCTCTGAAGACAGTTCGGCAGACGACCTCGCCACACAGCTCGACAGACGACCTCGACACAGCTCGGCAAAAGACCTCCTCATCAGCTCGGTCCTCATAGCTCGGTACGCGACCTCATCAGCTCGACACGCGACCTCGGTACGCGACCTCATCAGCTCGACACCCGACTTCCTCAGAGCTCAACATCCGACTTCCTCCTCAGCTCGACATCTGATTTCCTCAGATCTCGACACGCGACTTCCTCCTCAGCCTGACATCCGACATCCGACTTCCTCCCTCAGCTCGACATCCGATTTCCTCATCTCGACACGCGACTTCTCCTCAGTTCGACATACGACTTCCTCAGAGCTCGACACGCGACTTAATCCTCAGCCTCGACATCCGAGCTCCCTCAGCCTGACATCCGACACGAGATATGCATGTCAAAATATTTTGTGCGTGTGTGATTTAATTTTAATTGAGAGCTTTTTATTACTACTTACAAATTGTGTTAATAAAGATAAATAAATACCCAGGACCCAAAGACTTTGAGAAACAATCATTCTTGATAATGCAGATCTTGTGATTCTTTTCCACTTTTTCGACAAGCTTGACTATTTGTAAGACTTTCATTACCATCAAAATCATCCTGTCAAGGCATGTATTCACAACTTCCAACTACGATTCGAAGGAAAAAAAATTCATCTTCTGCATGTCAAAAAAATGCAGATACATTTAAATATGACACTTTCAGCAGCTCTCTTTCTTTAAATGGTATGACCCTATTCCATTTGAGAAAAAGCTTTTTCAGAACTCGTATAATTGTCTTTCCTTAATTCTCATCTCTTATACTTGACAAAATTTTGGCAACATTTTCCATTGGTCTCAGAGTACACTAAATGATCGCAGTTATAAATATCGCTATCAAGTATGCACCCAGAGAACAAAAGGAAATGAATCGAACTGAAATTTCATCAAATATGAAGATACGAAAATTAAGCAACAACTATTATACGAGTAAAGAAAAAGTTTTTTTCCAAACTGTCCGACTTGGACAATTCAAGGTTCAATATACAATGAACACGTGGTACCCTGAAAGAGTACATGCACTTAATAATATATTGAACCTTAAACAAGAAGTTAAGGCTTTTCTCCGATATTAATAATAAGCATAGAAATAAAACAATAAGCTAATTAAAATATATTTAATAAAATTTAATATCGATTTTTCTATGATATTAATAACATTAAATATATTTAATATATTTCATATATCTAAAATATTTAATTAATAAAATTTAATATCGGTTTTTCTCCAATATTAATAAAATTTAATATATTTCATATATCTAATATATTTAATATATCTAACAATAATACATTTAAAATTATTTAATATATTTACAATTATCTAATAAAACCAAATATAAATACATTGATATACAACCTAATTATCAATAATACATACATTAATACAACCTAATATACATGTCATACAATCTAATATATATACATGTCATATAACCTATTATACATTTAATATATTTACATGCCATACAACCTAATCAATCAATACAAGGACAAATACAAACTAATATACATTTTATAAATGTCAATCAGAATCAAGAACTCCAGTAAAAAAAAAATCAGAATCAAGAACTCAAACCCCAACCACAACAATATACATGTTCCAAATTTCCTAGTAAGTTCCCTACGTCTAAAAGCAATGGAAAAGAAAATTAAGGCAAACAAATCATACCTAAACCAAATTTAATCATTATAGATTCAATTAGAGTCCATATTTAATCATTACAGGTATCAATTAACAACCAATACATCTAATATCAATCAACAACCAATACATCTAAATTATTACAGGCAGAGAAACCAACCTCGATCCGGTGGCAGAGACTGTGGAGGCTGGATAGTGGCAGCGACAGTACCAAACAACGATAACCTCGATCTAATGGCGAGACAGTGCTGCAGTGATCGCGGTGGTGGCTGCGCCGAACAATAGGGAGTAGGGGTGGTGATAGCTGCGACAGACAAAGGGAGAAGGGGTGATTATGGCACTACAAGAAATCACGCCTTTACCGACGGGTATGGCCGTCGGTAATATGCCGTCGGTAAAGGCGCGACAACAAGCCAGATTCCCGCTTTTTTCCATTTCTGACGGATTGTCCGTCGGTATTTGAAATTTGGCCGTCGGAACATCCGTTCAGTTTTACGACGGGCTTAGACCTTCGGTAAGTAAAAAAAAAGCCGTCGGAAAATTGTGTTTATGGACCAGAAAACGATCTTCTCCTTCATTTTTCTGAAACCCCTCTTTCATCTCTTTCTCTCTCTGTGGAGCGTTCACTCCGGCCACCACACTGACGCCACCACGTCCACTCCGGCATCGTCGCTGCTGCGCCGTTTTTCTTGTTCTCGCTGCTGCGCCGTTCTTCTTCTTCTTCTCCGCTGCTGCGCCGTTCTTTTTCTTCTCTGTTGGGCCGGTGTTTTGCTGCGTTGCGCAGGTGTTCTTCTCTGCTGCGCTGCGACGGTGTTGATCTCCACGACGCATCAGGTAATGTTCTCGTCTTCTTTGTTTCTTCTTTTGCTTGGTTATGCGGTTCTTCTTTGTGTCCTTCTCGGTTTCTTCAAAAAATCAATTTGCTTGGTGTTCTTCTCTGCTATTGCTGACGGTGTACTTAGAAGTTTTTTATCCTCCATTTTTGGGAGATGTATGAGTTCTCCAACAATTCATGATTGATTATACTTGTTTCTTCTACAACTATTTAGGGTCCATTTTGTTGTTTCTTATATGTTAGCTATTCTTCTTCATTTATTAATGAACTTAGCTTTTTTCATTATTTGTCAATGGGAGAGGATCAAGCATACCCATTTGTGATCCATGGCCTTGGTGATTCAATACTGGATCCAGATGATCAAAAGGTTTAGGCGTTAGTTTGGCTGAAGAGGGAGTGAAGGAGAGATTAGTGCAAGTTGAGGCAGATTCATCTATGGTGCTAGAGATAGTTATTGAATCACTGGCTGCATTGTTTGAGAGGTTAATCATACGTTCATAGGGAAATGAGATTGGCATCCAGATAAGAAATTTGTGTTCCAAGAAGCAAATAAACCAATCGACAAATGGATAATACAAGTTATTAAAAAAAAATTAATAACGCAGACAACATCAATTTCTCTGGTTTGAACCTTTTCATTAATCATCTCTAAACATTATAGAGATGTCTATTCTTAGGTTATCTCATTAGGAATACATCCTTTGTTGACCATCATCTAAAATATCTCTATTGACATGTCTATTCTTTGAGATTTGCAAAATCCAAGTATAAGTGCATTGTAGTTGTCAATATGAGGCAGATAGTCATTTTCCTCCAAAATCCCAAATACCTCAAGAGCCTCATCTAGCATTCCTTCCCTACACAATCCTCTTATCAAAGATGAGTAAGTATAAGAATCTGGAGTAAATCCATTGACTGTCATTTCATATAATATCTAAAAATTGCATATGTGTTCCCTCTCCTACACAGGATTGTAATCACATTTTTGTAAAAATCATGTGTAGGGTAGTTTTGATTTTTACCCAAAATCCCAAATACCTCAAGAGCCTCATCTAGCATTCCTTCCCTACACAATCCTCTTATCAAAGATGAGTAAGTATAAGAATATGGAGTAAATCCATTGACTGTCATTTCATATAATATCTGAAAGGTTGCATATGTGTTCCCTCTCCTACAATAATATGTCTTTTGTCTTTTGTGTATTGTGTACTTCTATTATGCTCTATTATATGTTTTAAATGAGGAGGTTAAATAGCTTTTGAGAATTCATGATTTGATAAAAATAGTGAAAGGCAAAAAGCTTACTTGGGGTTTATTTGGAATTATTTTATAACATGATTGTTGTTTGGTTGGCATCCTGCTCATTTTTGTTGATTGCTATTTGGTAGCTTGTTAGTTAAAATTTTCTATGTTTTTTCAGTATTTTTAGTTCGAGGCCACCACATTGCTCAGAGGCGCCACTCACATCGAAGGACGTGGACACTCTCTTGTTCTGAGAATTAGGTATGCACTCTAACGAAATGTCGGTTGACTCATTGGGTGGAAAAGGGTTGGCTGTTGACCCCCACACCGACATATTTATTTGATTTGCTTCATAGTTCTCTCCAGAGAGAGAATTTTGAGGTGATGTGTGTTTTAGGTAACAAAGGATGTTTTATGTTGAAGTGATGTATAGTTCTCTCCACAGAGGGAATTTTGTCTAATGTATATTTTATGTTAGAGTAAGGTAGCATGTAGATTATTCATTTAGCAAGCAACACATAAACTCAATTTCAGTAAGTGAATCTCTGATCCTATGTTCATCCATTTTTTGAATTTGTGTTGTTTTCTTCTTAAGTGAATCTGCCCACACACTAAAATGGGGCTTAGGGATTTTTATTTGAAATTCCCAACGATTAATTACTGAAGTCATATTAGAGCCTTTAACTTTCTTTTAACCACCACACCAGCTACATCATACCCTGGAATGGTCTTTTCAACACCAAAAATACAAAAATTAAACAATTAAAAAAAAAAGAAAAAAAGAAAAAAATAATTAATCTTACGGGTAAAGGAGAACCATAACTCTTGAAATAGACAAGAGCCCTCTTATAGTCTATAGGATTAAGTCTCATGACCACAACCTTGATGAGCACTTGGTTTTCCTTGATGTATGGTATTGGAACAGTAGAATCAATTTTGAGAGTCTCTTCTATGTTCCCATATTCTTTGTAGTCCCAAGCTTTCTTGTAAAGAAGATGTGAGAATTCCCAGGTTGTAGCTGAACTCACCGACAGCAAAATAGTACTAATTTATATTGAGATAGTAACCATATTAATCTCCAAAATATTTACAGATTATAACTATATACTATATTGTAAATACGAACAACGTTTATTAAACTCAAAAATTTAACATATGAAAGACATATTATTACACAAAGACATGAATTCCATCGAGGAAATTGATTCCCAAATTAATCGTATCAGGCACTAATTATAAACTATTAAAATCCTATATTTGATGAATTTAATTATGTGATGATCTTATTTTTTAAAAAAAATAATAATGTAACCAATTTTATGTTGTTTAGAGATTAAATTAAGGGCTTGTAAACATTTTTATAACGTCATTCTTTGTTGCCATTTGGAAAGGGCAGCGCGTACTACTCACTTGAATGGATTTTTTTATTGTTTCTTCTTTTTTAATTTTTTTTAGGCACTTATTTTATACCGGCAAGTGTTTGCACTTTTTTTTCCACTTTGTTCTTTATGCAGATGGTAATGGTAACCATCAGCCTCTTATACTCGTTATTTATACCTTCAAAATCCCCAATGTTGCTAGTTTCAAAATCCCCAATGTTGCTAGTAAGGGCAAAAAAAATCTCATACCTTCAATGTTGCTAGTTTCAAAATCCCCAAATGCTCTTAAAGATGTGAATAAGTTTCCTGGTTTAACAGAAAGCACAAATAGTAATCAATAAAAGTTGAACTTGGTATAAGGACTAATAGACAACTCTCAAAAATATGAAAAAAAACTGCACGGTACACGTTAAAAATGGAAGGGAGCTAACTAATAAGAAGAAATACCACACAGTTAAAGCTACTGGAGCTTGCAAAGCAGAAAATAAAAAATAGAGTTATTTTAGTAGGTAATCGAGTTTGATAATAGAGTTATTTTACCCAATCACTGCACTCAATCATCTTTCTTTACAATCATTGCACCCGTGCGATTTAAACAGTGTGTGACCTTGTGGCAGTGCATTAGACAGTGTCTGATTTAAACATCGTAAAAATATCAAATATAATAGAGGTTGGCAGTGCATTAGAAAATGGATGTCAACTTTCACTTCTGCTTGTTTAATTATATCCTTTAAGAGGATGTCAACTTTCAACATGTTACTTTTTAATTATTGATGAAATGGATGTTTAATTGTTGTTATTAGTATCGGAGAAAAGCCTTAGCTTTCCGTTTGAGGTTCAATATATTATTGAGTGCGTGTACTCTTTTAGATACCACGTGTTCATTGTATATTGAACCTTGAATTGTCCAAGTCGGACAGTTTGGGAAAAAACTTTTTGTCAAGTAGTATAATAGTTGTTGCTTGATTCTCGTATCTTGATATTTGATGAAATTTCGGTTAGATTCATTTCCTTTTGTTCTCTGGGTGCATACTTGATTGCCTTGTTCCTAACTGCGATCATTTTGTGTACTCAGAGACCAATGGGAAATGCTGCCGAAATTTTGTCAAGTATAAGATATGAGAATTAAGGAATGACTATTATACGAGTTCTGAAAAAGTTTTTCCTCGAATGGGATAGGGTCATACCATTTAAAGAAAGAGAGCGGTTGTAAGAATGACGTGCTGCTGAAATTGTAATTTTTTTTGACATGCAGAAGATGGAATTTTTTCCTTCGAATCGTAGTTGGATGTACGATAGGTTGTATCCGGGAAGAGGAGGTTTGAAACAATCTTTTTACGATGGGATTGATCACTTCATTCAAGTCGCAATGGCACACGAAGATTTCGAAATTAATGGAGGGATTAGATGTCCGTGCCTTAAATGCGATTGCAGAAAGATCAAGAGCCCAGGTGAGGTCATGCTGCACCTGCAGAGAGTTGGATTTATGCCTAATTACTAGATTTGGACTAGACATGGTGAAGAGTTACCTCGGGTTGGATTAGGGGTTGGCGATAATTGCACAGGTGCTTCAAGCAATTGCGAAGATACAGGATATGGTGAGCAGATTGAATTGATGCATGATATGGTTTGTGATGCCTTGGGGGTCAACATATCATTCGAGGAGCCACAGTATGATGACACAGATGAACTTCCAAATTAGACTGCACAAAGATTTTATAATCTCTTGTTAGAAACAAATAAGCCGTTGTTTGAAAGTGCATCGACTCTAAGTTATCAATGTGTGTGAGACTTTTAGCTCTCAAGTCCAACTGTGGTGCTACGGATGTGTGCTTGGATCTCGTGAACGAAGATGATGTTGGACTCGTCACCCATCGAGAGATGGTTTGCCAAAAAGTTATTACGAGGCTAAAAGCTTAGTGTCCAAATTGGGGTTGGAATCTAAAAGGATTGATTGTTGTGTGAGAGGGTGTATGTTATATTACGACAATGAATTTGGTAAAAGCGATAGTCTTATTTGGTTGAATGCAAATTTTGTGGTGAGCCAAGGTATATGTCACATACCGATAATGGGAAGGGTAGACAAAACCAGTTCCACGGAAGGCAATGTTTTGCCAATTATTCCAAGGCTGCGAGAGAATGTTTGCGTTAACACGCATTGTAGACAAAATGACTTGGCACTATGAGTATAAAAGCACTTGGTATGTTGCGACATCCATGTGATGGTGAAGCTTGGAAGCACTTTGATCGTGTGAATCCTGAATTTGCGGCAGATCCACGTAATGTACGACTTGGCTTATGCTCGATGGTTTTACCCCATATGTTCAATCAACGGCGAAACCTTATTCTTCTTTGGCGATTATTGTTACCCCATACAATCTTCCTCTGATATGTGCATGTCTAAGCCATATATGTTCTTGACTTGTATTATACCGGTCCAGATAATCCAACAGATGGTATTGACATCTACTTACAATCTCTCATTGACGATCTCAAAAGGTTGTGGAATGGCGTTGTGACTTATGATATTGCATGAAAGAAGAACTTTACAATGAGGGCAGCTCTTATGTGGACCATTAATGACTTCCCTGCATATGGCATGTTGTGTAGTTGGGGTACTCATGGTAAAATGGCATGTCCCATTGCATGGAGCATACAAAGGCCTTTACCTTGAAATTTGGGGGGAAAAGTTCTTGGTTTGACTCACATCGCAGGTTTTTACCAGCAGATCATCCATTTAGACGGAATAAGAACTCCTTCAAGAAGGGGGAAGTTGAATTAGATGGCCCGCCGAGGTTGACATCCGAACGATTTTTACGAGTTATGGATCCGCCAAAAATCACAGATTTTGGTGAATTGGATCGATTTGAAGGATATGGACAATGGCACAATTGGACTAAAAGAAGTATTTTGGGATTTGCCATCTTTGGAAAGATAATTTATTGAGACACAACCTTGATGTTATGCACATTGAGAAGAACTTTTTGACAATGTTTTTCTCACGGTGATGAACGTTAGAGGAAGAACGAAAGACAATGATAAGGCCAGGTGGACTTACCACTTTCTTTATAAGCGAAAGGCCTTGCATTTGACGACTTCGGTCGAATGGGAAACCGTGAAACCCAAAGCTTTGTTACTCTTTAACTGTTGAGGAAGCTAGGTCGATCTGTCGGTGGATAAATGAACTTGAATGCCAGGCGGTTATTCTTCTAATTTGGCAAGATGTCTTTGATGTGAACAAAGGAACAATGATTGGGATGAAAAGCCATGATTGTCATGTATTCATGGAGTGTTTACTTCCTATTGCATTTAGTTCCTGTAGTCAAATATTTTAAATCCACTTACGTAACTCACCAATTTTTAAAGATTTGTGTTCTGCAACATTGAGAGATGATGATCTTATCAAGATGGAAGCGAGAACATACCAGTCATTCTTTGTAAGTTGGAGAGAATATTTCCCCTGGTTTCTTTGACTCTATGGAACATCTCCCAGTGCATCTTGCACATGAAGCTAGGCTTGGTGGGCCGGGTCAATACAGATGGATGGATCCATTAGAAAGGAAATATAATCAAATATTCTTTAACATAATTATTCACCGCCGGGTTAAATGTTGAAATGTTGATCACCAACCTTGTTATTCTCAGATTTATGGGTGACTCAAAGCGGTCGGTGAAAAATAAGGCCAGGGTTGAAGGATCTATTTGTGCACCTTACTTACACCGTGAGACAATTCATTTATGTTCCCATTATTTTACGAACTTCATGCTGACACCAACAAATAATAGGAATGAAATAGAAATTGAAAGTGAAAGACACCTGGCCTTATCGGTGTTTTGCCTTCAGGTCATCATCTTTGGAAAGGAGTGAAGTCCTGGTTAACGGGAGAAGATTGGAAGTCGACCTGCGTTCATGTGTTGATCAACCGTCTTTGAAGTATCACCATATCTTACGTATGTATACTTTTGACCACTTTCATTTTCTTTTGTTCACAACTATTCATGATCATTTGTTTGATAATGACTTGTTCAGGCCATTCTTGTTACCTAAGCCCACAAGCGAACAAGACTCTTCTGCCTATATTCATGAATATTTCCCAACGTGGTTTATGAGCCAGGTATGTATTTTTAGTCCTATTTCAACTATTTGTTGTTTGAAAATACAAAAGATTGTTTGCAAAAATGAACCCTAAATCACTTGTGCATGTGTATACGCAGGTGTATAGCGAGTCAGAATCGCCCATAATCGAACACTTGAGAAATTTATCTCATGGTCCTAAATCACGTGTAAAAGAATGGCACATGTATTTAAATAGTGATTTACAAATTTCAAACTCAGTCAAAAGCAGGAGGAAAAAAGCAGTTAACGGCGGAGTTTATGTAAAAGGTGCCACAGAGGGAGGTGAAGGCGTCTTCTACGGCGTGATTCAACATCTATATGAGCTGGCGTACAATACTTTAGACTATACTAAAAGAATAGTGCTATTTTATTGTAATTGGTTTGATCAGTCAAGTAGAGGCACAAGAATGGATCGCAAATATAATATCTGTTGACATATGCATGAGCGTAAGATACCAAATGTTTGATCCGCTTTATCATGGCACAACATGTAAGACAGGTGGATTATGTCCCTTATCCGTCAACTCGAAGGGACAAACAAGGTTGGGGTGTTGCAATAAAGACAAAACCAAGGGGTCGCATTGAAGCAGATGATCCACAGGAAGAAGTGGCTTATCAGGTGGATGAGATGTCTCATGTCAACGTAGTAAACGAAGTTGAACCCATTTCTCGACTACGTGACGATCCAATCACATATGAAGATGTAAATGGAGATGAGGAATTAAATGAAGAAGTGGCAGAACCATCAAGATCTGAAGACGATGCCGAAGCAGAGTGGGCAGAATGGGCAGAATAAATTTGTTTTAACTTTTTACAATTAGAGAATTTAATGTCTAACAACATATTTTATTTTGTCAGTTATTTTCATATAACTTGTTTATTTTTTGGAATTCATTTTTAATATTTCATGACTGTTATTATTAAATTGCTCTATAGACATATATGGCATCAGGAGGTTCAGGCTCCGACCCCCCCGACCACCCAGTAGTGGTCAACGGAAGGGGAAGGGCATCGCTGTCGACCCCCCTCGTCGTCGGAGGCCGAACATTATTAGGATTGATGATGCTGGCTATGCGATGTTGTCATCCACACAGCGTCCGCATACATCTACGCCTACGCAGCCTACGTCACATTCGGCACCTACACAGCATGCAGGACCTTCTGCATCGACACCCATTTACATGATGCCCACCCCAGGGTTCCAGCAGACACTTGCCGCTTCTTCCTCTCATTTTGTGTCTGAGACGGTGCCCGACACTTATGTGTCCGATCAGGAGTATAGTGTGGGCCAGGCACCTAATCAGACCGGGGTTCAGCAGGACGAGGAGGTTGAGCAGCAGCAGGATGAGCAGGAGGTCGTTGATGATATTCAGATGCTGCATGATGGCCGAGTTGCTATCGTGCCACCGGTAGAGGGTGAGTATGTAGGTTGAATACACATTTTTGCCCCTTATCTTTTTTTTAGTTTTCAATTTCGTCCTTTATCTTTTTTTAGTTTTCATTTAAGTCCCTTAAACTTCAAAAATCACATCAATTTCGTCTTTTCTGTTTATTTATTCATATTTTCTTAGACAAATCACCATCTGACACGTGGCAGAAAAATAAAATAAAACAAACTGCCACATGTAAGATGGTATTTCGTCTAAGACAAAAAAAAAGAATAATTAAAAAGAAAGGACGAAATTGAAGTAATTTTTGTAACTTAATGGACTTAAATGAAAACTAAAAAAAAAAAGGAATAAGGGACGAAAATTATAGTTTAACCTATATTTTTTTAACTTGTTTGGTATGTTGTTATTGTTTAGGTTCCTTCCGTCAAAGCCAGCTGCGAAGGCTATCACGGAAGTAATTGAGCAAAATTACCACACCTATTGGCCCACCTGGGGAACGCTGACGGTGGATGAGCGGAGGCACATGTTCAATTCTTTCAGAGTAAGTTGTTTATTTTTTTTTGTTGCGTATTATTTTTTTATTTCATGAATGTCAATTATTTTTAATAACATATTATATTCATACAGGAGAGGGTTTCTTGGAAGGAAGAGCAGGAGGAGCAGATCAAGAAGAACTTCCATATAAAGGCTTCCCACCGCCTATCTGATATGCCTAGAGATGCCCGCATCAATGGGCAGCCCACTTGGATAGGAGATGAGATCTGGCGGCTGACAAGCGCCTTTGGAACTCCCACGAGTTCAAGGCGGTAGCGAGAAGCGAAGAAGAATAGAGCCTCACGAAAAGGGTGGGAGCTTGCATCGGAGGTTCGGTCGATCGGCGCAACATGCGGCTCGACTTATCGTTTATATTATTATTATTATTATTATTATTATTATTATTATTATTATTATTATTTAGTTAAGCTTTTTTATTAAATAATTACAGTCTCGTGGTTGCAAAAGGAGGTTCGATTGCACGAGCTCCATCGTGCAACTCATATTAGGAAAGGTGCAGGTGAGTTTGTCGATGAGCGGTCGAGGCGGACCAGGTAATTATAAAACATAATGAATAGTTTTTAACAATGTTTATATTGTTTTATTACAATAAAAATTGACTAATTTGTTTATGTTTGACAGAGGAGTTTGAGGCGAGGATGTCTCAGGTTAGATCTCAGACATCCTCATGTTCCCGTCTCGAGCCCAGAGGATCCACCGCATCGCCGATGGTTTGGGCGATGTTGTTGGCGGCAAGAAGAAGGTCGCTTATACGGTCTTGGCGACCTTGCCAAAGAACTACTGAAAGAGGGCTCATTGCCTCTCTGCTGGAGAGTAAATCGCCCAGTGATCGTCTTCTGCGGATGAGCGGGAGATAGCGAGAGTTGAAGCGGGCCATGGCCGAAGCGGCGGCGATTAGCGGCGGCGGCGGCCGGATCGCGGCCGTCCAGGCGAGGAGGAGGCCGGCCGACGGCTGCCATGTTGGCTCAGTCTTTGCGGCGGCAGGAGGATCTGTACCATTTGCTAGCTCGCTAGCCGCCTCCTCCACCGCCTCGCCTCCGCCTCCGCCTCATAATCGGTGATCATGTCGATGATGCAGATGGTGATCATGATCATGATTATCGTGACTATTAGTTATGTTTGTATCGATATTTTTATATTTTTGGATATTTTTATTCTCGCTTTGCTCGTCGAATTTTTTTTTTTATTTATTACGTTTCTTTTTTTTAATTTGTTTTATAGTTATGTTATAGCATTGCATTTTTAAATACAGGAATAAATTAATAATTAAGTATGTTTGTATCGATATTTTTTTATATTTTCGGATATTTTTTATTACTGTTTTGTTCGTCGAAATTTTTTTATTTATTTGTTACGTTTCTTTTTTTTAATTTGTTTTATAGTTATGTTATCGCATTGCATTTTTAAATACAGGAATAAATTAATAATTAAATGTGATAACTAGTAATCGTTAATTAAATGGATAAATAAATTAAATTGATTACAGAAATTAAAATTAAATAATTTAAAAAATTAAATAATTTTTTAATAAAAATTTAAACAATTTTCAATTGAAAAAAAAAATAATTAAAGTTCGGCTTTACCGACGGTCATGGCCGTCGAAAATGTCATCGGAATTATCAACTGGTTAAAACCGTCGGAGAAAGCCGTCGGAAATTTACCGACGGGTTAAAGCCGTCGGAAGTGACCTAACGATTACACTGACGGGCCAAAGCCGTCGGTATGTATTTGCGACGCGCATTTTACTGACGGACAATCCGTTGGAATTTTTTTATTACTGACGGCATTTGTGGATTACCGACGGCTTTTAGCCGTCGGTAATCCGGTGATTTCTTGTAGTGTGGTGGTGGCCGCGACAGACACACGCCAGTTTGTGGCCGCAATGAGAGAGGGCGGCCCGCGACGGACAGAGAGAGATAGATAGGGACGATGGCCGCGACGGACAGAGAGAAAGAGACAGGGACAAGGACGGTGTCTAGAGTGGTCGTGTGGTGGCCAAAGACAGCGAGGAGAGCGTTCCACAGAGAGAGAAAGAGATGAGAAAGAGCTGTTTCTGAATAGTGAAGGGGAGAAGGTCGTGTTCTGCTTCATAATGCAGGTTAACGATGACCTCTACGTTATTTATTGACGGCCTAAGCCCGTCGGAAAACTACCAAATTTCAAATATCGATGGCCGTAGCCCGTCGGTAAACTCGACGGTCAATTTACCGTGGAGGTTACCGACGGGCTAGGGTCATCGGTATTTGAAAATGTCGAGGGAATAAAAAAGGCGACAACTTTACCGACGGGCGAGGCCTTCGGTGCGTGTTACCGACGGGGTAAGTATCCGCAAATGACGACTTAGGCTTACCGACGGCGTTGGCCATCGGAAATGCTCTTGTTTTGCGACGGGCTTGGGGCCGTCGTTAATAGGCCGTCGGTACGCTCGATTTTTCTTGTAGTGAGTCAGAGACACTAGAAGGGTGGCTGCTATCCATTATCGATACCCTGCATTGGGAACATGGATGTGTTGAATACAAATGTCTGAAACTCGAACATGACAGTGACGTGGAAACGATGTTCTCTGAGGAGACTAAGATCTGTCAACAAAATCATCGACAAATGCACCGAACCAGATGCATCAACCATTTCTGATGACCACACAATCACCAGTTTGACGTTGCCGTGATGTATTTGTAATGTTTTCTAAGGCAGTTGTATTTTTAATGTGTTGTTTTCAATTAACAATGTTTTAATGATGAAAGTTCTTCATTTATTTGGTGTTCACTATGCTCCGGATGCTCACTTCCGTACAGCTACCGCCATACGTTCGAATGCGCGCTCCGGTTAAATCCTGTCCGAAAGGGCGCTTCCAAACATGGGTAAAATTGACAAAAAATGCTTTTGGGGGTTTCGTAGCAAATAGAGGGGTGAAAAGTAAAATCCCTACTTTAATTGTCTTACTGCATACACGCCCTGAGACTGGTTATGATTAGTTTACAAAATTACATCATTAAACTCCGAATTGTCACTTATATACCTTTATAGAGTTTAATTTATATGCATCGACGGTTTAAAAAAGTTTTAAACCATCATCCAATCACATCTCACCATTGTGCCACATTGTTATATAATTTCCTAAAATATCTTAACAAATATCTAGATGGTGAGATGTGATTGAATAATGGTTTAAAACTTTTTTAAACTGTCGATGCATATAAATTAAACTCATCTTTATATTGTGGAGCCATCAACTTTTTGTTTTTGTAGGTGTGGAGCCACCAACTCATATTCCAACTTAATTGATTTGTAAATAAAAGTGTATTTACGATTGAAATTGGAATGAGATTTTCTGCAATCAGCCGAGTCTATCTCTCCCTAATGGCCTGATTGGCAGGCAAGAAAATGAAGCGAGAATGAAGCGAAAGAAAAAAGGACCAGTGAAAATGGCGAGAGAATGCACTTTTCTTGTGATTGGTTTGACCAAAACGTAATAGGCCTACTTATAGGAATGGATAGCCTCTTTACCTTCTTTCATGATGTAGTTGCTTATCCTTTAGGGAAACTTTTCACTCCTAGGTGAAAGAGATGTGGAACTCTTTGACATGCAAAGAAAGAAAAAAAAAAAAACATGTGGGTCACATGCTTAATCTTTTCTTCGCAGGATTGGCGGGAAAATGGGGCGAGACACTTTTTTTTTTCTTTTACCAATTCTACCCTTATTCTCTCCTAATATCTCAAATTATTTAAATTTTTAGTCGAGGACATTGATGTCTTTTAAAAAATAATCAACATTTCTCTCTTCTCTTTTTCTTATTTCAATCAATACCCCAAATCTACCCAATTTCTCATATTTTTCTCTCTTTTCATACTCTCTCTTCACATTTTATCTCTTCACAATTTCTCCCGTGAACCAATCATACCCTAAGTGTACTTTTTCTTTATTTTTTTAAACAAAACAAATCAAAGGCCTTGACTGCATTGACTATAGGAAAAGCTGAATGCAGGTGAATCCATGTTCGAAATCCTCATTCAGACCATGCTATAAAAGAAATAAAAAGTCATGTAAAACTTTTTTTTTAATAAACCTTATAAATAAATTTCCATTGTAATGCTTGGGTTGAGTTTTTGGGCCAATGATAAACGATTTGATAGTTTGTGCTTCACAACTTTATTCATTGATGATGAGACCTTTTTCAGCTATATTAAGTGGACGAATTTGTATTTATACCTCTATTGAAACCAGATAAAAGAACAAAATTTGGAGAAAAATGAGCAAGTAATCGACTTACTTTTTTTTTTTGGAGAAGAAATAGAAAAATGACGACGAAAAAGAGAAATATAGTTAGGACTGAAGACATTTGTAGTTGGGTTGATGAAAAAAAAATAAAAAATTGTCTATTGAAGAGTTTCAGTTTTAAAGTTTTCTTTTTTAAGTTTTTTTTTATTTCGAGCAAAAAAAATGTTTATTTTTTAGATGTCCTTCAGTTTTAAATTGTTTTTTACTGGAGTTCAATTTTAAAGTTTAAAAGGATAAAAAATAAAAAATAAAATTCCAATTATATCAATAGTTTCCAAAAATGAAGAAAAAATAATAAAAATTAGGTGATCTGATGATATTTGGAATATGATTTTATTTGACTTAAATTTGATCTGATTTAATATGATAACATAATATATCTGTTTTGATTGAATATAATAATTGATTTGATATATTTATTATTGGTCGAATTTGAAATTGAAAATAATTTATAATAATTTTTTTAAAATTGGTAATTGAAATGATAAATTATGGTTATTGAAAAAAGAACTAAAAATAGAAAATGATAATTAGTTATATTTTAAGCACTATTCTAAAGGCCAGAGCCAAATTAGTTGGTTTAGTGTTCTACATTCATTCTCCCACCGCTTTCCGAAAGAAAATTACAAAGTAGGAATCTCGTTTTTTTTTTTTCTTTTTCTTTGAAACCTACCCTAGTTATATCAGAAGAATTTGACCTAATTTCACCAATGAATAATTTACATATATGAAACTTCCCTTTAAAGTCAATAAATTATGCAAATTCAGTTTATTAGAACTGTACAGAAATTGTCTGTTTTGTATCTGGCCTCTCTATGTTTAGTTGTATTTGTTAAATGTAGCAATGGAGTTTGAATCAATTACTTTTAAAATTGTGGAAGGTTATGACATTTTTAAAGAAAAATGTGGATCTTTTGGAGGCTTGCGTATAAATGAGTTTATTTTCTTTTCTTTTTATATAATCCACTTTTTTGGGTGAGTTTATAAATAGGGAAACCAATATAATTGCTTGTGTGTTAAGTTCTTGATTCATTTCTAAAAATTGCTTGCAGAAGCTATAGAAAATTTGTCGTCCCAAGGCACTTTCGATGGATGCAGTATATCAATTTTGGAGGCTCAAGAAGAAGAAACTAACACAAACAGGCTAGTGTCAAGTCTGCACACTCATCTCACAGCTTTTGTTCCCATAAATGGGTTCTAAGTGCATGTTTGTTTCAATGTTGACAAGGAATGTTCAGCTGCAAAATTATGTTTCCACGATTAAATGGAATTTGATTTTTTGTTTGGGGTTTATCTTTTAGTCCGTTAGTCAAACTTAGTTTGGCCTCAAACTTTGGTTGGCATGGAAGTAAGCTTAATTTTTTGTTTTCTTTTGACGTCGGTCGGAGATATTTTACTTACTATTTTGTCATATATATATATATATATATATATTTTTTTTTTTCGTTATAAAACTCATGTAGTTTTTCGGTAATTACATATTTAAAAGTACTTGTCATTAGTATTATTTAAACAAATTTTATTTCAAACACAAGTTTGAGAAAAAAAATAATCAAACATAAATCACTTTGCAACGTTGTCACTATAATTTTTAAATATGTCGAAATTCTAAAAGCATCTCTGAGCTTGTCCATTTAGAATTCTTATTAAGAATGATGATAAGAGCGTTCGAATGATTCATCAAAATCTATTGAACAAATGGCGTGGAAAGTAACACAGTGAAACATGGTAAAGAAGTCGTAGACTTAATTCATTCTCGTATCAAAATCTCAATCATAGACTCCGTGAATCTCTATCCATCCTTAGAAGGATGCAAATAGCCTAATATAGACCGTCTCTTTATTATTGAAGTGGTTAGAAATATTCATAAATTTGTCTTCAATGACTTTGAAATCGATTCAATCAAAAATACATTTAGTTGGGTAGTATTATAATCTATACATACATTTAAAGTGAATAAATGTCACAAGAAGGGGGGTTTGATCTATTGTGACCTGTTAAAAATCTTACACTTAAGACATTTTAACTTGCTCTCAAGACTATTCTTGGAGTTGATGAGTAAGTTAGTAATATTGCAGGTGAACTTACTCAAGTTACGAATCAATGATGTAAAGTGTTAAGTGATTTATATGCTATCAAACATAATCATATGTGATGATTCAAGCATTCTGTAAGTAGTGATTTTTCAGAGTATTCAATAAAATAGATTCTTGATTTTAAGTGAAGTGTGTGGAGTGTCGCAAGTGAAATAATAGAGATAAGTAAATAGAAATAACACAAGATGTATAGTGGTTCGCCCCAACCCTTGGGTTATATCCACTCCTCACTCCCAGTGGGTATTTTCAGTATTTTACAAATAGTTATAGTACTTATGACCACACTTTAGCCTTACAAAAGTGTTCTTTCTTCAGCCTCTTTAAACTGTTTACACACAGAAACTTACTCTAGTTCCTGACCTATCTTCCTTAGAAGAACTCCTCACCAACACTCAATAACCTAGGTAGTTTGATAGGGTTCAACTAAGATCAAGCAGACACAAGGATAAAGTGTTTTTGGGGGTTTGGGCTTGATTACAATGATGAAAAATATATCCTAAGCCATGATGTTTACAAGCTAAGAAGTGCACTGAAAGATCCCCACATAAATTCTGCAGAATGCACTTTGAGTAAGTTGAGAGGCAGTTGGTTTGATAATTTGAATTGATGCAACATTGTTTTTTGCTCTCAATCCTTTTCAGTTTTCCATTTCTGATATTTATAGGCTCCTTCTGTAAATATAGCCGTTGGAAGATCTTGGGTAAGTTTTGGACAGTGTAATGAGTGACTCTGCATAAAGCAGATTTGCTTTTCTACCTACTGGCAGTCCTGTCACATGTCACTTATGATTTTAGAACCTTCTCTTGTTGAACCTCCTCATTTGCAGCAGTAGCAGCAACTTCCTCTTGCATTCAGTGAATATTTTTCAATAAATGACATGGTGTGCTAATGAATGCAAGTGTTTGATGCATTTAATTTGTCCTTTTGCTGTAGAATCTGTTTGTGCACCCAGAGTAAGTTTACAAACATTTACTTTGGACACTGCAACTTACATTCTTCCAATTTCTTCTATACTCTGTGACATGTAACCAGCCATATTGTTGTCCCTTAATGCCTTCAAAATTTACTCAGATTCTCATGTTTAATCTCCATTGTCTTTTTGCTTGACATGTTTCTTTGTTTTCTTTATTTGCTGGAACTTACTCAAATGGGAATGTTAGAATGACAAATGAGCAGATTAACTTAAGCATCTTTTCACAGAGTTTGTTAATCATCAAAACTGAAATTTAAGAGTTTGTTCCAACAATCTCCCCCTTTTTGATGATGACAAACTCTAGATAGAGTATTAAGTTTATCTGACTTTATAATAAACAATAATTCTATGAATTCACAATTGATAGTAAGATCATGTATGTAATCAATAATCAGAGTGGCACAATTTTAAGCAAACTGGTGATTCCATTTCATTAAAAGTTTGGAGATCAATACATCATTGTTCCAACACACTTCAGCAAAAAAAAAACAGTACATGATTTAAAGCAAAACAGAAACATTAACAACAAGATTAGCAAAAGATCATGTGATTACAGCAACAACAAAAGATCACATGATCACAACATCATATTATATTGTCCTATAATCCTAAAGTAGCTAAACTTAATCTCACTTCTCCCCCTTTTGTCATCAACAAATTTGGAGGGAAGAAGCACACATTAGGTTGCTACTCAGATGAGGACCCATTGTATTTAACCCCTAAGTACATGGCTCGATTCATAGGGAAGACAAAAACACCATTAATTTGGATTAAATCCAAAGGGGAGTGGTAAAGTCCTGTGAGGGAACCGGACACTGTAGTATGCATTGTAGAGGGGTCAGTGGACCCGGTATGCGTCGCAGAGGCATTGGGTCGGACACACTACACTGTGGTACGGCCCAAAAATGGGTGGCGGCCCAGGGTGTTACAAAAAAATGTGCTTTTTTTTGTAACACCCCAGCTACCCGATGCAGTCTTTGGCCCACCGAAATGCTAAGCATGCTACTCACAAGACTTTATTCCCCCTTTAAGGAATATTTTTGCCTCATGGAAAGTTCGAACCCACGCCCAAAGAAATAAAGGTAATGGAAAGCACCTCCCCATCACCACTTGACCAATGGTTGGTACTAGGAATCAAAAACCATTGTATTTAACCCCTAGGTACATGGCTCGATTCCTAGGAAAGGCAAAAACACCATTAATTTGGATTAAATCCAAAAGGGGTGGTGAAGTCCTGGGAGTGAACCGGACACTGTAATATGTATTATAGAGGAGTCAGTGGGCCCGGTATGCGTCACAGAGGTAGTGGATCGGGCACACTGTGGTACGGCCCAAAAATGGGTGGCAGCCTAGGGTGTTACAAAAAAAATGCCTTTTATTGTAACACCCCAGCTACCCTGTGCAGCCTTTAGCCCACCGAAATCAAGTGGTGATGGGGAGGTGCTTTCCATTACCTTTATCCCTTTGGGTGTGGGTTCGAACCTCCCATGAGGAAAAAATATTCCTTAAGGGGGGAATAAAGTCCTGTGAGTAGCATGCTCAGCATTTCGGTGGGCCAAAGGCCGCACCAGGTAGTTGGGGTGTTACAAAAAACACAAAAGCAAACCCTGATAATCAGCCAATAATTATTTTTCACCACCAAAAATAGACAAACCAGAAAAATTAAAATAAGCCCTAACAAACTTACATTGGAATGCTTCAGCACCTTTGTATCTTTCAAAATCACCAACCAATTACAAAAGAGAGAAGAGATCGAACCCACCATAAAAGAGTGAAATAAGGAAGAAGAAGAAGAAGAAGAAGAAGAAGAAGAAGAAGATGGAAAGGGGAGGAGTAATAGAGAGGAGTAGAGGAAGAAGGGCAAGAGTCCATGGGGGTGGTGCTAGGAAGGATGAGATTTTCAAAGTAAAGAGAGAATGAGTAGTGTGAGATTTTGCAAAGATCTGAAAATTCATCGTAAGAGAGAGAAAATGATAGAAATATGGAGAGAGAGAGAGATGTGATGATACATATTTGAAAAGGAGAGAGAGGGGGGTTGAAATTGTAGCAGGCCTTGAAAGAGAGAGAGTGGGAGAATAGGAAGAGTTAGAGGTGAAATAATATAATTTGAAACAAAAAGAGAGAGGGGAAAGAAAGTTATGCGGGAAGAAGTATTGTCCAAAACATGACATGTGTAAATAAAGATAAAATAAGGGTTCGATTTTCTTAATAGATATAGATAATAGATATAGATAGACAACATGAGGGAATGCATGTGGGGTGTATCTTTATAAAATATTTTTATGAAATCTTTCAAATCTCATACATATTTTTAGATTTTTTGACCAAATATTTTTAGATTTGAAATTAACATTTTTAACAGGTTATAAAAAATAAAGATTTCTAATAATATTTTAAAGGGATATCAAAGATATTTGAAATAATATTTTAAATATATGTCTCTTAATTTTACATTGGATATAAAATAGATTCTAAATAAAATATTACATATTTTAATAGATTATTTGAAATCTGTTTTATAAAAGAGATATATAACATTGAAACATTGTTTGAACTAGTATATATACACGTGCGATGCACAGGAAATAAGTTGTTCAACCAATATTACATCTCGATAAAAATACGAAAAATAACAGGAGCACGATGATTTTCAACAACTATATATATATGTATATATATTAAAACTGTGTCAAAATTGCACGTTTATTACAAAATTTCCAAAAGATACTTGGAGTATGCAAGTACATATACCGTGCGAAATCTTAGAATTTGGGTTTGGGCCTAACTCAACTCCAAAAGCTAGCTCATGGGGTGAGGGTTGCCCCCCACTTATAACCACTATTGAGGCCATATCACTATCCAATGTAGGACTCTAATACACCCCCTCACGCACAGGATTAGACATCTGAAGCGTGAAGTTTGTAGGACTGAACATTTGCGGGTGGCCCAACAGATCTCGATAGGCGTTGATACCATCTTATCACTAGTTTGTACCTTTTGAAACAACAATTTTGTATTAGTTAAAGCAGCAAGCTTGTCGTTGGCTCTCTCTCGAAGGTTTTCATATATTTCAATAACCATGGATTGGGATTCCATAGCCATAATAACTGTGTTTTCAGCCAAACTGGATTTTCTCTCTGCATCATTAACTCTCTTCCGTGCAATACCCATGGCCTCATCAAATGTCAAAGATGCTTGTAATTTATCCATAAAATGTTTTTCCCTGTTGAACTTTGTCTTGATAAATTGGTTGATGATTTTTCCTCTCCAAGAATGAACTTCGAACCCCCTATGCCTCTTCTTCCTTTTCTTGTATTTGATTGAAACCTTTTATTGTCTTCAATTCAATGAATCATATCATATATAATCTATCTGTTTCTGCTTGGATAGTGATATGGCCTCAATAGTGGTTCCTATGAGCTAGCTTTTGAGGTTGAGTTAGACCCAAACCCAAATTTTAAGATGATATGCGGGGAAATAAATTGTTAAACTAATACTGCATCTCGATGAAAATGCAAAGAATAACAGGAACACGATGATTTTTAACAACTATATATATATATATATATAATTTTCAACAACTAATATTGGTGCTTCATCCCATATGATAAGTCTTGCCTTGACTATCAATTCTGCTAATTAGGTTGCCTTGCTTGATATTGCAAATAGAATCTTCATTGACATTTATTGGAATAGAAAATCTTGAATGTGTCGTCCTACCCCCGGAGTTAGGTAATGCTTTTCTTTTCTCCAAGTTTCAACCTTCTAAGGGTCTGTTTGGTTCAAATAAGAGGATTGGAGGGGATGAATTTTAATGGAGGGAGAGGGGAAGGAAGGGGAAGAGAGGGGAGGAATTTAATTTAATTTTGTGTTTGGTTGAGAGGAGGGGAGGGGAGGAGAGGGAAGCCTTTGCTTGTTTGGTTCAGGAGGGGAGAGGAGGGATTTTAATGGAGGGAATAGATTAATTTACTGGTATATCCTTATAGTGTTTTATATTATATTATATATAAGGATATTTCAGTAATTTTATTTTAAATAATTTAATCTCCCCTTCCCTCCCGGGCCTCCCCTCCAAAACCTCCCACATTGGGAGGGGAGCCAAAATTGGCTAGGAGGGATTTTGCTCCCCTCCCCTCCCCCCTCCCATTAAAAAAATTGAACCAAACAAACATAATTTAAAATATTCTCTCCCCTCCAAACCCTCCAACCAAACACACCATTACTGAAATTTTTTCAATTACCAAAAAGAAATATTTAATTGAAACAATATCACTTAATTTCCTTTTTTTACTTACGGGTGATTCTGATGCATATCAAACAAACCAACAAAATAGATTTTTATCTTGTTGTAGCTGAGTAGGCAAGCACCGAATAATTTACTCAAGATACTGATAAAGCCGAATAAAAAATAGTATTAGAGGGTCATTATTGAGTGACCCAATTATAGATAATAGAGAGAAGAAGTTTTTACTGTTTGGCGCAAAGAGGGAGGCCGTAGCAATGGGAGAGAAAACTACACAACACAAAAGGAAAAATATTTAAATACAATTCCTAACATGGTTATGACATAAAACACACTAAGATAAATAAATAAATAAACCTAAAAAATAAAATGCTGCCTTTATGAAAATACGTCACTAGTACTGTTAGATTTATTGAGCTTTTTTCTAGAGAACTTCTGTCTCCCCCCCTCCTACTTTTTCCCTTATTTTGCATGTCTTTTTATAGCCTTTTTCAGTTTTGAAAAAGAAAATGAAAGTATTTAAAATAAAAAACTGAAACTTTAGAATCTCAGGAATGGAATCAAAAAAATACTTATTGATTGATTTAATTTACAAAATTGATTGCCTTTAGAAATTTATGTTCACACCACTGAGAAATAATCGAATTAGTATATTAGGATTATGATCATAAATAGAACAAATTTAATAGGATTTTCATTGAACGGTTCAATAAATTTTTGGCAAATCCCGATAATAGTAAATCAAATAAAACAATAAATAAAATCTTTATAATATACGATTGATTTTTTTAGATTTTGGTATATCATGAAGTTACCCAAATATTAGTGTATAAGGGATCACATAAAATTGTATTTTAATTTTAGAATTCAGCTCATGATTCATATCTTTTATATGATATGATTTGAATTACCTTAATTCAAAACATGATTTAATTTCTTTCGACTAATCAGACTATCCATACTCTGAAGAAAATTTATCACATTACCTTTTTATATTTATTATATTTCAATTGAAAAATTTATTTAAAAATAGTAATTTTGTTGTGACTTAAAACATCATACACTAATAATAAATTAAACATATATTAAAATTCAAAAGAGTTCAATATCTACATATTGTCATTGAAAATATGTGTTACATAGTTATATTTGTGTTACTATTTTATTAAAGTGTAAAATTGATTTTAAATAAAAAAAACTATGAAATAAGAAAGTAATAATTAAATATGTAAATTTAGGAGGGATCAATTTATTTTTCTCTTTTTCTCGTAGTAAACTTCTTCATTTTTTTATTTTGTTTATTTGTTTTTTTATCTCTTTATTTTCTTTTTATGTGTAAAAATAGAGAATTAATGAGAATTTAATGAGACATATAAAATTAAAGAGGGAGTGAAAAGAAATTGGAGTGGTGCGATATGACGACTTTGTCGCATTAGCAACAGTTTTTATATATAAATATTATTTTAAATTACAATTGTATTAATTTTTTTTTTATTTTTAAATAAAAAATGAAGATGTTGAAACCGATTTAGAAAGTATTATAAACAGTATATAATTTACTTAGATATTTTTTTGGTTTCATATTCTATTTATATTATTTGTGCGTGTAATATTATTACAAAGTGAGTATGATAAAGACTTAGTGTTATTAAAAAGTATATTATATCTATTATATGATTAATATGAATGAATCAAACATTATAAAAAAGTATAAATTTGAGAAGAAAAAACAAGATACACGATTAGTTTATTAGTATGTTTAATATCTCATGCCAAAACTCACGAGATTTTAAAGTAGATAGCATATATATAGTAAAATAATACACATTATATGATAGACATAGGAAATACTTTTTTTTTTGAAAGACATAGGAAATACATGTCTTATTCATATTCAAAACAACACGCAAGTTTTGCTACATAGTTAGTTTTTTGTTTTTTGTTTTTTGGCTTTTGATTGGTAAATAAGTTAATAAATTAGTATTCAAAATCTTTTCTAAGGATAGTAATTAAGTCACGGTTTTGCGCCTTGGAGACCTCCTTAATATCGGGCTACACGAATATTTAGGTGAACTATGGATTGAAAGTTGTACTTCACCATGCAATTTTATAGTAGGGAGTGCCATGTGTCATGGAGAGTCATGCAATTTTATACTCCGTAGGTATTGTCATGGATTAGAGAATGAATTAGTGGTTCACCATTGTTCACCATAGAGAAAACTTATGTCAGTTTCTATTTGTTTATTCCTTTTCCTCTAAAAAAATAGTTATCTGAAGTGAACAGATGCAAGTGGACAATTTGTGACAATTTATGTATATTTTTAGTGGAAAATAGGACATACACGACATAAGTTTTGTCTTGGACTAAATTGAGTACTGTATTTTTTGTGAGAGACTATTTTGGGTATTTATTGAACTTTTTTTTTTTTTATAAATAAAGGCCCAAATTGGTTCTGACAATTTTCACGCGACCCATTTTGGTCCATGCAAAAACTAAAGTCCTTCAATAGTCCCTGAAGATTTCAAACGTGAGACACATTAGTCCCTCTGTTAATTTTCATAAAAAATGCCAGTTAAAGAGCTAATGTGTACTGTTAAATGATGAGGTGTATGGTTAACTGTTGCCACCGTATAAAATGACAAAAACGTGGCATTAATTAGGGTCAATTTAGTCCCTCAACCAAAACATTAAATCATGAAACAAAATAGGTCTAGTTTAGTCCATCTAGTCCCTCCTCCATTAGACCCATTTTAGATCATCTTTTTTTACGTATCAGTATTCTTTAACCTCAAAACTACCCTCTATTAGAGCTCTTGGAGAAGCTACGCTACTGCGAACTTAGCTACGATTTTCTGCCGCGCCTTGCTGAATAAACAAAGGAAACACATGTAAAACAGAATAACCAAAGGAACTGAAAAGGACCAAAAAACATGAACCACTAACCATGGAAGGGAGACCAGACAGTGGACCGCTAACCATGGAAGGGACCACATGGCCACATTATTTAACACAAAATAGAACAAAAACTTAGAACATGTAGGACCACAATAATCCAAAAATGGGGAATATGCAGAACCACATTAGTGTATAAAATCCAAACTAAAAGGGAGATCAAATATGGAGGACCACAAAGTGAAACCGCAAAACAATCTCAATCGCAAACCGAAATCACAAAAATACTCGGGTCAAAGCATAAGCTACTAATGCTTTCGGCTACTGGACTCTCACCATCTAGGGTGCAACATTCTAAATGCTTCGCCTAGCAGTATGATGCTTGTATTGCTCTCCCAGAACCCCGTTTTCACGGTTTAGGCTGCTCCCATTTCGCTCGCTGCTACTATGGGATGCAAAACAACCTCAAAACAAAAAACGTCAAATCGCAAACAGCATCCGCAACAGAATCACAAACAAGGATAGGACAAAAACTGAAGAGAAACTAAAATAGAAATATTAAGAATCGCAAAAAATCATAGAATAATCGCAAAAGGGACTTACCTTGATTGATTCACCTTCTTCTTGATGCGTTTCTCTTGATTGATTCACCAATTTCCACTGTTCATCATTTCGGTTCACTTGATTGATTCACTAAGTTAGGGTTCTTGGAACAAAATGAAATTGAGTTGCATTTACAGGGTTGAAGGAACATGGACTATTTTGGGACTACAAAGTATAGGGACTAATTTGTCCCTTTTTTGAATCTGATTATCAGGTTTTTACTCATGGATTAAAATTGCCTAAATGTTTTACACGTCATTTAATGACACGTTGACACCACTTAACGGCACACCTCAACATTTAAATAGTCACGTCACCTCCATAACTGACATTTTTTTTATAGAAATTGATGGAGGGACTAACGTGTCTCACGTTTGAAAATACCAAGGACTACTAAAAGATTTTACTACCTCTGTCCCAAATTATAAGCCCCTTTTGCAAAAAAAAAAAATTGTCCCAAAATATAAGCCCCTTTTCAATTTACAAGATGTATTAATTAATTTTTTACAAAAATACTCTTACATATATTGGGAAGATGAAAAACCAAAGTGAAGTATTAAAGATTTTGTCTCATTAATTAGAGAATAGTATGTGAAAACTAACACATTTTTTAGACAAATTAAATTGGTTAAATAGTTTTTTTAATCTGTGTGTTTTGGTGAAAATGTGCTTATAATTTAGGGACGGAAGTAGTATTTTTCACAGGGATCAAAATGGATCGCGTGAAGATTTTCAAGGACCAATTTGTCCCTTTATCTTTTATTTTTATTTACAAAAGGGCTGCTTCGTAGTCATCTGGTGTCGACACAAGGTAACGAGTGAGTGCTGATTACTGATTACGAAGTTCCACTACCACACTCACTATTGGATCTTCTTCTCTCTTTCCCTCTTATATACATTTTGTCTAAATCCATTGTTCTCAGTTGCGTTTTCTTCCCCCCGGTAGGTATTCTCTTCGATTTTCCCTCTTTCATTTTCCATTTTTTTTCCTTTTGAAGTTATCATTTTTACTTTAGTTCTTAATCACCCTGATCACCGATTGTTGCACATAAGCTATTTGCAGTGCCCGCGTTCGGATTCTTCAATTTTTACCTTGGTAACAACGATTAACATGTTTCGTTTGGTGTCGGCGCGGGAAATGAGATTTTATTTTATTTTTAAAAAACTTATGAGTGAAAATTTTCACCTGCCCAATACAATCTTTTGTTTCAAACAAATACTTTATAACTCCTTTGAATTTATTGTTTTTTGGGATTTTTTTTTTCCTTTTCTGTTATTACTCTGAAACTGGTGGTGCTGTTAATAAGACACTATTTATGGATGTTTATGGTCAATTGGTCATGGGTTTCTTAATGGTGCTGTCAATAGATGTATAGATGTATCCAATTTATCTCTTGCTTTTTTTTTTTGGTGTCTAAGTTGTGCACGTGAAACATATAACTCCCATTGTAGAGAGATGTTATGACCATAGTTGTAACTTTGTTGTCATGCAATGTTATTGTCATCTTGCTTACTAATTTTTGTTTTGAAGATTTATTGATATGGCTTTCTATATGCCTGATTTTTGTAGAAATCATGTTGTCAACCCTTGACAAAATTTGAAAATAGTTTAGGTGGTTTTGACAGACTAACATCTTAGCTTGTAATAACAAGAATAAGCAGTCATGCAAAGTAGATAGTTTTTCTTATAAGAAGTCATGATTGTGCTTTACTTGCCTTCTTAATAATCTTTTTTTTTGTAATAACTTGTAGTTAAATAGTTCTAAGAAGGGATTTTTGAAATGTAGGCAAAATGCAGAATCCAGATGCAAATCAGCTTCCTGAAGTTGATTCATTGCCAGATGGGTTTGTTGAGGGTACTACAGAACCTCTTTCTCCTGCTACTCCAACTCCCGAACAAGAGAAGCCCCTGAGTGGTTACAAGGAGGATGGTTCCTCAGATCACATTCATTCTAATGAATTATCAAATGTGTTGGGAGAAAATGAGTTTCAAAACAATCACGGTAAGCATAATTAGTGAACTAAAATCATCTCATGTTCCGTTATCTGAAGCACACACTTTTGATTCCTCAGACTGCTCAGTGGAGGTTCCCTGTAATAGCTCTATGCAACAGACTGAAGGTACACAGATTATATCTCCTCTAGCTAATTCTGTTTCTGAGTCTCCAGACTCTCAACTATCTAGATGCGGTGAGGTAAAAGATCAACAACAAGGAGAATGTCAAAGTTCAGATAAATGTAATTATCCTAAGCCTCAATGCCCCTTTTTGTAGACTGTACTCAGTAACTATATGCTATTTATTTTATAATATGATGGGAATTGCATAGTAACATATTGATCTTGCCTAAAGACTGGTTCTTTTTTGGTGACTTTACAATTGGGTGTTACCCTAGATCATTTACTTACGGAGGAGGCTATTTGTAGATGTTCTGCTTTGGCTTCTGTTCTTAATTAAGTAGATTATGTATCTTGCAAGACCATTGTGTTATGACCAATAGGGCATTTTTTGAAGAATGCCTATGATTCTGATGATGTGTTTCTCATCATGTTTATTACATACACGACTTTCAAAATTGGAATCTTCCTTACTGACGTGTTAGGTTTTAGTCTATTTGCTGGGTGTGACTCAAAAACCATGAAAGTCTTCTTTGTTTTAGTATTCTATTTCAAACAGTCTCCATATTCTGTGGATTAAGGTATTCCCCTTGTTATGAGCCCCAAATTTGATGTTGATCTAATGGCCAATCTCTCAGAATTATCCATATTATGTAACTCTGTATATCAAAAAAGCAACCACTTTCCTATAGCCAAAAATCTTCTCCATCCCGAATCAAATCAAATATGCATAATTAGAAGAACAAATCAGCTTAAGCTTTTAAATGATGCATGTGCACCAGGGATGGTCGATTCCTCAAAAGAACAAATCAAATATGAACAAAATCTCTTAAGCTAACATTCTTATATTCTCTTACATGAATGGTCATTTTTATCCATACCAAACAGCTTTTAAATGATTGGAATGATTCCGTTAACTGTAATAATCAATGGATTCCTATGTATGATTTAGCATACAAGATAAGTGTTTTATGTGCTCAAATGAAGTTGATATATTTGGTTGCAGATGTCCCTATAAAAATACATGCGATCAGATCTCCATGTTGCATTATTGACGTCATCTAGTTCTTTTTTCTTTGAGTATCTGACATGGTTTTGTTACTATTGGTAATTGTTGCTGCAGCAAAAGAACCTTTGGAGAGAAAAGCACTGCCTCTAAAGGATGCATGTGCACCAGGGATGGTCGATTCCTCAAAAACCAAAAAATCAGTTAGTAAATTAATTCTGTTAATTCCTACACATCCACATATGCATTGGAAATACAAACACATCTGTTCTGCTACATAATTTGTTTTCTCTCTCTCTCTCACTCTCTGGGTTCCTCTGCCTCTCTTATATTTCTGCTATATTTTTCAAATGGGCGATTAAACATGTCCTTTATAGTTCAACCAATCAACTGTCACATTTTATTTGACTAGCAACAAGTTTATGTTTTTTGGGCTTTAGGTTTAGAACTAGCTTGGGTAATCCTTTTTGTTTAATAAAAATTAAATAATTTGGACTATTATAGATTGCTAGGCAGAGTTGGTAGTTCTAGTGTACTACTTTGCCTTGAAGAATAGCGATGAAGATGCGTTGATTGATCAATGATTCTAGAATTGTTAGGTTATATTTGTGGGGATGATATGGATTATGGACAGTTGTTTTGGAGTTTTCTGTCGATGTATAATAACTTCGAATTTATAAAGAATATCAATCAGGAGTACTGAATGATAGGTCAGTTCTATAAGACTTAAGCTGTTTGGTTTGTTTAGTATCTTTATAAAGGAGCCAAGTTTAATACAAAATAACAACTCACAGAGGGTTAGATTAGGTTTGAGTAAATAATTCATTCGGAAGACCTTAATTGTTCCATAGAAATCACATTAATTTCCGGACAATTGGTGTTATGGTGTGGGTTGTGTTGAGTTCAGGATGAACGTCAACCAAAAGGGTCTGTGCTAGTGGTGCTAGTTTTGTGTAATCATTGGTTTAATAGAGTGGCCTAACATACTTGCCACTCGCCAATTTTCTGCTTGGTTATCATTCAGCAACCTTTCTAGCAAAATCTTTTACCTTTGACTGTCTCAATAAGTAAAAAGGGCTAGTTTTTGTAGTATTTACTTGTATCTGAATTGAAGATGTCATAGGTGAACACTTTGCAGTATAATTTCCTCATTTTGGTCAATATAAAAATATTTTTTCTCCTTCTTTCTTTTGGCATGTCACACATGACTATGTGAGACTACATTCAGGAGAGACTGAATGGTTGAACTTTTAAATTTCTCAGGAAAGTGGTGAAAAGCGCAAGGGTGCAAAGCGTACACTTAAATCAGAAAAGGAGCTTTTAGAATTTTCGCTTAAGTATCAACAAGTATTGGCTGAAAGAGATGCAGGTATATGTTGCAATGAATATATCTGATTTTGAATAATGAGTGTTTTGAAATATTCTTTGGGAAGGATTTGTGAAGTTTCTTATTATGATGAGAGAAATCGAGAGAAAGTGAAGGAAAGTATTTGAGAGGATGAGAGAAAATAGGAACTCTGTTTGATTTGGAAAATTTACTAAATGAATCAATTAACTGTAACTAAGAAAGAGTTCTGGAAGATTCTGCACACATTGGGTTATAACATGATAACCGAATGTGCTGATTCGGTAACAGACTAACTGTCACTACAATTATCTAATCGTTTAACTAAGCTATTGGTACGTTCTTTAGTAAAGATAATACACAATAATACTAGCAGCACTTTAATATTTCTGATCAAATTATTGGACTTCATACTTTATACCAGTGTAAATTAATACTAGGCTATTCAAGGGATTTTCACTTTATTAAGCAATTACTTTGTAATTGAGCACTTGAATAGTATCTTCTAAACTCTAATGGGTTTTCCTTCGATATATTTTATTTATCTCTTATACTAACAAGTGTATCAGCAAGCTATTTCTCTAAGGGTTATGTTTTTGGTCTCTACAAAATTTGGTATATCTTGATTTTAGTCCCTATAAAAATTTGTATATTTTTAGTCCCTAAAAATACAAAAAATGTGTGTTTTTAGTCCCCGGTATGAGATGAGTGAGGGAGGGACTAAAAATGCGCTATTTTTATTAAATGTAGGGACTAAAATTGAATTTTTATAGAGACCAAAAATCAAATTTTACCAATTTTATAGAGACAAAAAACATATTTAACTCTTTCTCTAAAATGACCATTTCAACATGGTAACAACCTTTTTTTTTCTTTTATTAAGTTGGGCTTGGTTGCAGTTTTGTATAAGCTTTTGTGTTTTTTTGAGAAACACTGTTTGGGAAAATAGTATATCTTAGAGACACTTTTTTGGAATCTTAAACGGCAGCACCTGATCTGTACCTAATTTTTGTTCATTTACTGTTGCCTTTCTTTTTGTAGCTCTTGCTGTCAGAGATAAGCTTGAATCACTATGTAGGGAGTTGCAGCGTCAAAATAAAATGTTGATGGTATTCTTTCTGTTACACCACTACTCTGAAACTGATTGTGTAATATATACTGATTTCCAGATGAGGAATACCTCAAAATATTTTGTCTTTCTTATATGCAGTTGAGATCTGTTGATGATTATGCAAAACTTGCTGGGAATTTATATCCCTGATTGAAGCTAATTCTTTTTCAACCGAAGAAATTTTATTAGAGAGCAGTAATTAAAATTAGGCAGGAGGTTAACATTGCCCCTTGAACACAGAAACAAAAACAAATTTTGGGCCAATTCTGATCCACTAAGTGCATTCTCTTTGTGGCGGAAAACCTTGTCAGGTGTTTTAGTTTCCATTAATTCACATAGATAGATGACTTTGTTACCATGCTTTGCTGCTTGAGAATTAGTCCTTGATGGGGTTGGGTTTCATCCTACACTTAAACAGCTTGATGAGGCACTTGTGTACGGAGCTGCCCAGGCCATTTCTCATGTTCAGTTTATAACCACCTATAGTGCAAAAATAACAGCCCACTCGCATAAGCACATAAACTAAAGGCCATGCAAAAGTGAAATACCTGATAAATAGAAATAGAAAAATACTTCAGTTAAGGGAGTTCAGATACCATCTTGCCAAAGTATTTGAGTTTGATTTTCCCCTTCTTAAGTATTTCCTAAATCTTCCCGCATCATATTTGCACAACCTTTCAGTTTCTAACGCACTTTCTTAACCATTCAAAAGGTTCCCCCTTGAAAAACCTATTTGGATGTCCAATGTCCTCTCTAGGGTCAATTATTTTGTCTGGACAACGTTACTTCAACAGGATTAACAAATTAACTTTTAGCAATTTATAGGCCTCACATTTCCATTTAAGGCACTTATTTTCCTTTGGAACAATCTTATTGAGATTCTTGGAAGTCATTTAGTGTGCCTGTCCCTCCTCTTTTGGAAGTTACTGTTGATTTGTTATGAAGGTTTTGGTATCGAGGCTCAAATTTCATGTCATTGAGCATTGTATGTAATTGTGTCTACCTGCTTATCAGAATGCTTTCTTCTTCAAGAATGTCTCTTTGCCCCCTAAACTCGCTATAGTGCTGTTTGTTGCATTGGAGTTTTTCATGTTCCATGTTGTATCTCCTCTTAATCTTGACGGGTTCCTTTTCTATTAAAAGAATGTGCTTCTTGTACTTGGTTTATGTTTTGGAGGATATCTAATTGCTGCTCATGTTGTACGTTCCCTCTTTTCTTCATAATAATATTTCATTTTCTATCCAGAAAAAAAATGCCATCTCATCAGAAAAGGGCTCCGTGTGATATTTTCGATTTATCATATTCTTTTTTTTGGTCAATTTCAAAATTATGATGATAGTCTGATCAGATTCATATTCATCTTACTTTAAGAGCAACATCTTGACTTTGTTGATGAAAAGACTAAGATTCACACTTCTTTATTTTCAGGAAGAATGCAAACGTGTATCAACTGAGGGGCAAAACTTGAGGCTGGACTTGTCGGCCAAGTTTCAAGATGCAATAAAGGTTTGATCATTGTCTCTGATTTAGAATATATGATACTCTGAACACGGTGTACATTTGGTATTTTGGTATGCTTCCACATTTTGACTTATGGTGGAAAATGCAATTATAAGTGATTCTGGATACATTATGTTATTTTATTTATTATTTACAATTACCATACTAACCAAAATAGGCTGAAACTTTGGCACTTGACAAGGATATGGACAAGGCTACCTGAAGGCACAGATAAAAAATTGAAATAAAAACGAATCAGTACAACAATTTAATGTTCGAGCAGAGAATTGGAAATGGGTTGCCTTTCATTGAAACCCGGGTTCTTAGGTCTGCTTGTCATCCTACCATACCATAGCTACTTTTGAGCTATGCAATCAATCTAAATCAAGCACAAAGCGTAGGCACTCCAAGACATTTCTACTCTTTACCTATTTTGCATACCCATTTTTCAGTAAAATAATAAATCTGGAACAGTTGTAATTGAAGTCCAATGTGCACAAAGATAGAGGAAAGACTAGCACCCGTAAAAGATCAAGCAATAATTTTTTTTTTTGGTACATATCATTGGGATGAATTCTTTTCTTTTAAAGGGTGCTTCCTTGTTTTTGTACTTGCTATGGAATTGGTATCTAGTGCTCTGCTGATAATTTCTTTAGGTCAATATCTCTGAAATATATGAAGCAGGGTTCCACAGTAGTGTGGATTTGATAAACATTTTTGTTTGGGCTATTTCTTTTCCTTGTATTTTTGTTATGGAGGATACCTTATCCTCCTTTTTTTATTTTCTCCAGTAATTATTTCCTACATATAAAAAAACATACTAAAATGGTGCCTAGTAGATGGACTTAATATAGGACTTTATGATGCCGTCTAATTCATATAGTCAACCCACCTAGTGGGAAAAGGTTTGGTGGCTGTTGTTGTATAAAATAATCTTGCATACTAAATGGTGCCTAGTTGATGGAAACAGGTATAACTGGAATGCTAAATCTGTAGTTATCAAAAAGCAAGTGATACCTTGGACACTTACTCCTAAATCTAAATGTCTTCGATAAGGTTGGAAAATTGAATATTTTTACCTGAGTCTCCAAAAGAAGAATTTCTTTTGTAGCTGGTCCATGCATATGGTATCCTCATCAATTATCTTATTAAAATGTGCCAAAAAAGCAACCAACCGTATATGTTATGGTTCTTCCTTCAACAATCAATTGACATTGACACAACAATAATTCTTCAGGTTCAGATAATGTTTCAATGTTTATTTACCTCAAACGAAATTTCAGCTTGTTTTTCCCCTATGAGACAATTGGCATTTTGGTGATTATATTATGTGCTTTAATTTTTCTCACTAATCCATTTTTTCCCTGATTTAATATTGTTTTTCATTTGATGTTAATTTCTCTCTGCTACAGGATGTCAGCCACAGGCTTGAAGAACGAAAGGATGAGTGTCTTTCTCAGCTAAAGGAGAATGACATGTAAGACCCTAAAAATTTATGAAAGTATAACTTTTTGGATAGTTGCCCATAATACATCGCAGCAAATGTGTAATGTTTATAGCTATACATGTAATACGTGTGTTTACACATTATTTATGTGTCTATTTTATTTTGCCAAACCGTAATTTATCCGAGTCTTATATTCTAGCCATTACACTGTCATGCTTGATTGTTGAATTCAGATCCTATTATTTTGGTATGTAGTTTGTTTATTTCCCATCTGTGTTGTTGCTTTGCTGCTTGCTGTTTTTCAATAATGTTTGGGGAGACTGTTTGATTTCCCACTGTTCTTGGATAAAGTAGTCTTGAAGAAAATCTATTGGCTGGCATGTCCTTACCAAGCAAAATCTTCATTTCTCTTCATGTTTGATATGATATGTTTAGTACACTACTGCTGTATGTAGATAATCTGTCAGCTTAAATCCTTATCTAATTTAGGTCTCGCAAACGGGCAGGTTATTGTTTTGCTGGTTATGGGTAGGTTATCATTAAACCATTTTTCTGTTTGCAACCCGTTGGAAAATCTCCATTTGAAAAAAAAAAAAAAAAGGAGCAGGAAGAAGCAGCAGCAACCTGCTAATTTGTTGGAAACAGGAAATTTTTTGCAGTCATACTCTGTGAAGGAATGCCCTGAAGGCTGACATGAAATAGATATTTTTGACATAGTATGCCAAGAAGTTTGTACTATTGTGTGTTTTGCTTATCTCATCCTTATGATGTCAATAGTGTCAAACTTGTTACCATTACAATGTTTGATGATCAAATAATACTTAGTTATAACTATAATATTGTTTTTGTCTGCATTTGTTTCACCCCTCCCCCGGTTTGGCTCTGTTCTGGATTCATCATTTATTGTGTATTTTTTTTTTGCTGCACCATATGTCTGCTCTTTATAAAAAGAATGAAGGCAACAGTGTTTGTTTATCTTAAGGATCCTATAATTGTTTCGTGATGAGCTTAAACTAATTCGCCTTGATTTCAATACAGGTTAAGAAACAAGCTACAGCAGCTTGCTGAGCAATATGAACTTTCTGAGCAGCAACATGCCCAGAAGGTGGTGTTTATTTTATTTTGTTTTCTTGTGGTTGATATTTGTGATATAGTCACATTTATTAACGTTTTGGTACTGGTTTACTCAAATGATTTTTTGTTTTTGGTCAACAGTTGAAGCAAAAGTCATTGGAACTACAGATTGCTGATTTAAAAATTAAGCAACATGAGGAAAAGTTGGCTCAGGAACAGTCACAGATGAAAGTATATGCAGAACAAGTATCTCAGTTATTAGCAACCGAGAAGAATTTACGTTTGCAGTTGACAACTGATGGAGAGAAATTCCAACAGTTCCAGGTTTATTTTGATTCTCTTTTATGTATCTGTCACAATTTGACTATTTTAGTATAATGTGGTATTTATTCGCATAAAAGTCTGGTCGTTTTTTGTAATTTGTGACACTTTGATTGGAGGTAAACAATTTGTAAATGGTCTCAGACTGATCCACATTCATGCCCTTCTGCTTGTGGTTTGAAACATAATGTGGGTTGTAAAATTGCTTTAGATGTTTATACATTACTATGACTGTGTGTTCTTACACATGCATTAAATTTCAGGAAGCATTGACAAAGAGCAATGAGGTATTTGAAACATTTAAACAAGAGATTGAGAAGGTAAACTTAATTTCTCTTGAATATTTCATTTGTTCAAGTCATCTTTGCTTGAATCATATCGTACTTCCTCCGACTTTTCTATCATTGTGGCTAAAACCAGATGGCAAAATCAATCAAGGAACTCAAGAAGGAGAATCAATTCTTGAAGAGTAAATCGGAGAAATCTGATATTACGCTTATAGAGTTAGTCGATGAGGTACATAGCTTGTGTTTCCTATTTTGTTCTTGACCATTTACCATTCTATAATATACACAGGGAGATTAATTGGCCATAAAGTATCATGCAATGACATTAAGTGTTAGTTTATTGGCAAAAATATGTGAAATTTTGTTTATCTGAGCAGCGCGAGCGCATGAAGAAACAACTGGAGAAAACGAAAAATCAGAAAGAAAAACTCGAATCGCTATGTCGGTCACTTCAGGCAGAGAGGAAGCAAAGTTCCTCGGAGAACAAGAGCAGTAACTCGGTTCCAATATGAAGAAGTGTTACTTCCTAACATCTTTATAAAAATTAACTTCTGGAAGGAAGTAAATGTATCTTTATAATATCTTGTTTATATCTGCCATAGTGGCATTGCTTGGTTTGGTTTGTCATGGAACTTGCATGCAATTACATTCTCGTGATTCTTTTGCTTTATTATTAATTTCATTTATCCATTTTCAAGATTTAAAACGGGTCATAACATGATCTATTTTATTGACCTTGTCATTCTTGCTTTTATATCCATATTCTCTCGTTTATTTATTTATTTTGTTTGTCCTTTTACTTTTCATGAAATATTGAATATCTTATGCTTTTAATTTATCTTCTAGAATCTTCTGACCTGTCGAATTTGTTTTTCTTTCTTATGTTACATGCTTACTTGCATTTTGGGAATGACTTCTAAAAAAGAAATGTTGATTGCCGGTAAAGTCAGAACGCTAGTATTAAGCTTACAAAAATGGTTTAAAAAATAAAAACCTGAATAAAAATCGTTTTAAATTTTATTCTTAAAAGTTAAAAGTAATAAAAAAATTAGAAATTATATCATAAAATAATTTATTTTAACTTTTAAGCTTATCTAAGTCTAGAAAGAATCTTCGGGCATCTCTAATGGTAAAACGCATTTTGGGTTCCTAACTTGCCTTTGGTGGGATCTACGGTGCCACATAAGATTTAAGGACTGGAAGAATTTTTAAAAACCTAAAATAGGTCCTACAATTAACCTCACTTTAAAGCATCATCTAACGAAAAATAATTATTTAAATGTTAAAAACCATTCTTATATATGGCAAGTCAACTCATCTTTTGCCGATGCTAAATAAATTAAGAACATGTTCCTAAAGTTAAGAGCTCATGTGAAGAACTCCATATAAGACTCCTAGTTCCTCAAATTTCTAAGTTAAGAATCTCATTTTACTTTTTTTTTTTGTTTCGTAAAATCATTGTAGAATTCACATAATAGTTATTGTTGTTGTTCTTTTGTACAAAGAGCGGTGCTTAAGGTACACAAGCAAAAACTTAGGTATCAGTGCACAACTGAAATTATTATCGAAGGATTTATAGTTTTTTGAACTAATGGTCCAGAATGAATATATTTGTTAAGGGCATAATTGTCATGTCACTTTCTCCCGTTTTCTGCCACCTTTCCCATTCGCTCAACCCTTCCCCTCCTTCTTTAACTTTGATGGTAAACTCTTCTGGCGCCATAAAATGTCTCCTGCCACGGCGTCGTTCTTCTTTTGACATCAAATCTAGAAAACCCTAAACGACGACAAGAAACAAATGTGATAGGTTAGAGGTAGAGTTTGGTGACTTTTCGTCCGACACATGGTGTGGCGATGGTCTTGCTGTTGTGATGAGGTGGGTTTGCATGCGACTGCTCATATGCCATTCGCAGTGGGAGCTCGTGACATTTGCGCACGGGGATCATCACACAGATATACGACCATAATCATGAACGCACCAACGAAACATAAATTGTATATTTCAGCCGCAAGCTACCACAAACCGCAAATGTTTCTGCCACAAGCCACCTGTGTACGCCACCTCATGTGAGCAAAACCCCCCAATTTGTTTTTAGTTCGATTTCTCATCGACATGCGATAATCCTTAAAATTATCTTGGGACTTCTCTAAATCACTCTATTGCAATCAAACCCAATCGTTTGATTTTGATGTTTGGAATGGGAGAATCAACCGGGTCATCTTCATGGGTCATCACAACCTGTTTCTGCATCCTACGAGTCCTTCTAGTCATAGGAGCTAGAGATGATGACAATGGGCTTGGGTTGGCTGCGACAAAAAGGTGGGAACGGGGAGGAGAGGCAAATAGGTGGAAGAGAAGGAGAAGAAATGGGAAGCGATGGGTAGGGTAGGGTAGGGTAGTAGGGTGAGGTGGGGGAGGAGGAAGAAAGATAGGAAAAAGGATATATACAATTTTACTATTCTTTGTGTGTATAGTTGTTGAGGTACCCAATCTTTCATATTGGGTACAATAAAAGATACACGTACAAACAACACTTTGACACATCTTTTGGTGTGTATCTTACACACACACACGCACCCTTTGATAAAAATAATAATTAAACAGAAAAAATATCGTTAATATTTCCCCGGCTATAAAGTACTACTCCGGTCTCATTTATAAACAATAAATACATTTTTAAGTTCATTGAATAACTTATATATAAACCTAAAAATGTATTTGTTACTTATAAATGAGACCGGAGAGAGTATAAGCCAATAACTAATTCGTTTTGAGTTTAAGAACTATACACCGACAGTGTAAAACTTTCATCCAATCAGATTTCACCAATACCAAATGATATCACAGTGAGATCTGATTTGATGACTATATAAAAAAGTTTGGGCTTAGATATCATTTTGGTCCCTTAACTTATTTTTAAAGTTCAATTTGGTCTTTTAACTATTTTTTGGGTCAAATAAGTCTTTTAAGTTTTAAGTTGGGCCAAATAAGTCATTTAACTATTTTTTGGGCCAAATAAGTCCTTTAAGTTTTTAAGTTGGGTCAAATAGCTCATTTAAGTTTTTAAGTTGGGCTAAATGAGTTATTGCCACGTAGGACCTATTTGACCCAACTTAAAAACTTAAAGGACATATTTGGTAGAAAAAATAGTTAAAGAACTTATTTGGCCCAACTTAAAACTTAAAGGATATATTTGACCCAAAAAATAGTTAAAAGACCAAATTGAACATCAAAAATAAGTTAAGGGATCAAAATGGTATTTAAGCTAATCTGGGATTACGCAATGCTTAAACTTATTCGTTTTCTTTTCCAGTTGTGTTATGTTGACACAAAAATTTGACAACAAATCGACACCTGGTTAATGACGTGCAAAAGTTTGGTTAATTCAGTTGAGTAGTTGGTTAATAGTTAATGGTTAATGACGTGCAAATGTTTGATTAATAACGTGTAAAATTTTAGTTAGTTCAGTTGATTAGTTGGTTAATGGTTAATCGTTAATGACGGATAAAAGTTTGGTTAATATATACGATTCACTATTAACCAACTACTAAACTGAATTAATAAAACTTTTACATGTCATTAACCAATTATCGATTTGTTGTAAAATTTCGGTGTCAAGCAAACATTTCACTTTTCCTAATTGAAAAATAATAAGAGTGTTGTGTACCGACGCATGAATGGTGTATGTCATCACTAACAGAGAAACCAAGAATGGCTACTGATAACTCAACTCGGGTCGGGTTAGTGATATCCAGTACCCACTCCATTCGGGTTTTCCTTGCCGGAGCCTCCAACGACGCGAGTCTCTCCCATGAACTCCGACAAACATCCTCCGATCTGCTCGTCCAATCCGAGGTACCGTACGCGCCACTTCGTGCTGTCTGGATGGCCTCTGATCCATCCGCGAGACCCGATTTGACCCGACTCTTCTCGGGCACTCGCTTCGTCTTCTCCAGCCCTAAACCCAGAGAGAAGGTCTCAAACCCTATTTACGATTACCCTTTTTTGTTTTCACAAATTCTCTGCCTCCAAAATTTGTTCTTGATCATGTTTTCTCATACATGGAAAATCATTTTCAGATTTTATTTTATTTTTCTGGCCTTCAAATTTGTTCTTGAGATATAGATTGATTTGGAAAAGACATGATATATTATTTGATGAAGTTCTACCTGAGATTTTTGTGCGTGTGGGAGCCGTGCAATTAACTGTTTTGTTGACCCTTTGGTGTGAAGAGTGAAGAATTGAAGGCAAGGCTGAAAAAGTTGGAAGATTTAGCAGAGAGGAAAGCATATCAGGAACTTGTGAAGGATATTGCACCGAGGCAGGATGTTCAGGAACCATTCTCTTCTTACAAGGATCAATTAGGATTTGGTAATTTCTTATTCACTTCTATCTACTATGTGGGTTTGGCATATCAATCTGGTTATGTATGTAGTTTATAGATCTTTCTCTGGTTGCTACTTTAGTAATTGGTGAATAGAGAAAGCAGAACATTCATCAGTAGCTTGTCTTTTCATTGAAAAAAATATTGTTGATTCGAGTAGTTCGTTATTGAAGCTTTGATATGTTAATTTGATCATTGATCTTGAACCTACTTTGCTGAACTGAGTAGCTTGCTTTGCGCTACAATCTCATTTTTGAGTAATTTACTTTTGTTGTTGAATCAAGTATGCAATACATTGTAATGCAGTTTGGCCGGAAGTTTTGTTTAGTTTTCAAAAGCTATTAGCATTGCTGCAAAAATGTAATTTGAATGTAGTCAATTGTTTGTTTTATGTGCATTCATGGTAACAAGTTTATTATTATTTTTTTTATGAAGTTCTCATTTCTTAATTGAACTTAACATAAAAACATAATAGTTGTATTGAAATAAGAAGGAAAAACACATATTTGGAGGTGGAAAGGAGACATTGCATTTTATTTACTTTCATCCTTCATGATCATGCATTGAATATATGACACTTCATGCATGGCACTGGTAGTGAGTTCTTTCTGCGCTATTTTTTTGCGTACAAACATTTTATTTTCTGTTTGGGACAGGATATTGGTGGTGCTGGTGGATTATGTTAGTTATCTTTGTGCAATAACAAATTTACAGTACTTGTTATGTATAGGAACAGAATAATCAAACATTTGAATATCATTTAAATTCACACGTACAAATTTGCTTCATATACCTTTCCCATGATAACTTATTAAGTTTATTGTAATGATAATATGTGCCGATTTAATTACTTGTTACTGTCAATAAAGAAGATGGGCAATTTCCGTTGGGTTGGAAGTCTTTCCTTAGTGATTGCAATTATAATGATATATGAAAATTGAATCCAGATGACAGAAATATCTATAGTTTTCACCCCTCTATTTTCTAGGGGTGTGACTTGCCACTTGCCAGATTTAGTATCTCTGGGGTTAAATATTGTTTATGCCTGCATATCTCTGAAGTAACTTCATTTGATTTCTTCTTCTTGTAATTTTTTCAGGTTTGCATGTTTTGGTTACCATGTTTACTGGCTATCTTGTCGGATATGCAGCGTTCAGAGCTCTGTTTGATCACAGTCCTGCCATGGTATTGTCTAAAATACGTTTGTCATTATTATCCATTTATCGTCAAGTAGTTTAGTTTTGAGTTCTCATCTCTTCTCTGTATCCTTTCCTTCCTTCTCTCCATATCTATGTTTTCAGAATGCTGCTGGAGGAATTCTTGGGTTGGTGGGTGCCATGCTTGTTGAGACTTTCCTTTTCATTATCAGAAGTTCCAATCTAGATGTCAACAAAACAAGAAAGTCCAGCCAAAAACCGAGACCATCCTTTTCCACATCCGGTCTCAAGAAAAACCAGTAGACATGATCAGGTTGGTTGTTTTTCAGTCATACATTTGGTACCAATACAAAATTATATAGTGTAGTCCATTGAATTTGTAAACACTGTTCTCAGTTATAAATAACTTAAAAGTGGCTGCTGCATGGTTAATCATGGCGAACCTTCCTTACCTTAGTCTTTCTTCTGTGGAGAACATGAATCTTCTCTCTGAAAATGGTATCTGCCTTGCATTCAAGAAGGTATTCTGGCCTATCTGAATCCTCCCTCACAAGGAGTTAAGGACTATGATAGTGTTATACTTTGCCCTCAACCCAACCCAACTTGAACACCTTGCTATCTCTCCTTGCACCACTGAAGAAACAAGTATCAATTCTTTCTGAACTTACCTGTGTATTTCATTATCTTTGGCCTCATGATATGTGGCTTGGTGAGGGATAAGCAATGTTTTTTCTCTTCTTCCCATCTTTTTTGACTGGATTAAAATTAGGGAGGTGTGTGTTATGCACCCATTAATTGTGCCTTTTAATTCTAATAAACAATGAAATGGATGCATATGGACATGGCACTTGCACTGATTCCTATTGTTTTATTTTGTTCAAGAAGTTGAACAGTGGAGCAGCACGCTTCCTTCTGTTAGTCTTAATGTATTGAATGTTTAGCATGGTTTGAGTGAAGAGTATTCATCTTTCTTTGTTTTCCTCCTTGTGCGCCACATGGTTCTGCAGATATTGCTGTATCATTATTTACTTCTTTATTTATGGATTTTGTCACTAAGTCTGTAATTTAGAGTTTGATTGAATTGCGAAAATATTTTGTATAATTATTTTTTGTCTTCACTTTTAATTATAATTTGTCTTCACTTGCGCCAAACTAGCCAAGTAGTCTGCTACCATATTGCTCTCCCTAAACACATGCTTGTGCTTCACATCCCAATCTTTAGCAAGCCAATTGCAGCTACACTGGATCAGTCTTCCATACGGGTGGGAAGGCATTCCAAGATAGTTTCCATCGTCATTTTTAAGTCCGAAATCCGATAATCTACTCAACTCTAATGCTTTATCATGGAAAACATTCCTCGAAACGAACATTATGGTCTTCTCAAAGGAAATTTTCTGACTCGAGGCTTTGCAAAGAACATCCAAAATATGCATGATGCCATCCATTAGCTCAATAGATGCTTCTCTAAATAAGAGCAAGTCATTGGCGAAGAACAAATTATTGAGCTTTGGACCTCCTCTATTAAGCCGGATTGAAAACCAACTCTTATTTCTAATAGCCTCATTGATGAGATGAGTGAATCTTTCAATGCACAAAAACGAAAAGGAAAGGGGAGAGAAGATCCCCTTGCCTTATGCATTGAGTAGGTCTAAAGGAAGCTGTCTTCTCTCCATTGAACAAAATACTCATATCCATTGATGAAATACAAGACATAATAAGCTTCCTAAAATGCTGAGAAAACTTTGCATCTTTCAGGGTATCAATAAGGAACTCCTATCTTATTTGATGGAAATCCTTCTCCAAGACAACTTTTACTACCACAAACCTTTTCTTCCCTTACTTAACTCTTAGAATGTGGAAAACTTCTTGCGCAATAACCACATTGCCAGAACTTTGGTGCCCTTGGATAAAGCTACATTGGCTATGAGAGATGAAACTTAGACATGTAAGTGAGCCTTATTGAGTAATAAGTAAATAAATAAATAATACATGCTAAGCCTTGTAGTGGACTGCTCATGTCATATAGTACGTGGACCTACAAAAGAGACATATAGGACATGATATTTATTAAAAAAAAATTGTGTGTTAATCAATGGGTTTGAGTTTAAAAGTTTGGTTAAATTGTAGTTTAAGAACGGATAAGAGATAAATACAATTCTTTTTAACTCGTTTTATAAACACTTCTAACCAATATTCTTCTAATTCAGCATGAGCACAATGTGTATGAGAAGGCGGAAAAAAACTGAATAAGATTGCTTGAAAGATGTGATTTGGTGTGTTCTTAATAAATAATACTCGGATGAGAACTGGGAATTATCGAGTACCACAAGCTAACCATTTGGAAGCATCATTGGTGAACACCAATTATTGCATAAATTAAAGAGGCACGTGGATCACACAAAGTACATATCATGTGATGATGAGTATATGAAATTACTACTACGATACAACCTTAGAAATAGAGGTATTAAAAACTTCTATTTCTTTTTTTACAATGGTAACAATGATATATAAACTTATGGGTGATTGCTAGGATGGGGAAGTGTCTTATGTGATCTACGGTAGACTAATACTTGAAAATTGTTCAAAATTCCAACTACAACCGATGCCACCCATGTAAGTAGAAGTTTACAGTTCTCCACGTCCTCACGATTGAGATGGAGACCTCATCGATGTTTTTTTTTATTTACTTAAATGTTTGATTTACGGAGACTTGATAGATGTTGATTTGACAAAACAAAAGAAAACAAATATAAGTTGAGTTTTGAGGCACTCATTCGTTGTTCCTTACTTTTTGACGAACTGGCATTGATTAGGCAACTGTCTCAGTCGTAAGAACGAGAAATACTATGAGCTTTTAATTACAAGGCGTCAATCATTGCTAGAGTTTTAAATGATTTTCAAATATCTGTTCACTGTAGATTACGTGAGACACTTTCCCACCTAGAAGCAGACCTTTAAAAATAAATAAAAAATTAAAATCATCTAATTTGACCTATGATTTTTTGTTGTTGACAATTTTTGACCTATGAAATCTATAATACAGCATAACACAAAGTTTAATAATTACATACCGAAAGTATAAAACCACTTCTAACAATAAACATATAATGTGTCCATAACGTATTGGAATTTGGTTATTTTGATAATGTATTAATAATCATGTATCACAATCATTTATAAGAGGTGAATCCTAAAAATTACTACCTCCTCCATCCCTAAATATAATCCATTTTTGACCAAAACAAACAAATTAAGAAAATTAGTTAGCTCATTTAATTTGTCTATAATGTGTACTATTTTTTCAAAACTACTCTTCAATTATTTACTTAAGATAGAGAAATAATCACCAAATTTACTATTGACTACAAAAAATAAGGTAAATTAATTAGAAGTATTCTTGTAAAAAAATAATTAATACACCTAATAATTTGGAAATAAACTTATAAAAAGGGATAATTTTTTTTTTCAAATAGTTTAAGAAAAAAAAACATGATGTATTGATAGGCACTCAACAATAATATATTCTCTGTCAAAAAAACAATAATATATTCAAATCTTAAGTGTACGCTGAAAATTAAACCACGAACCATTATAAATTTTTTAATCCCTCAGGTTAATAATTAATATATTCATCCAAGCTCCCTTAAGCACGAGGTAGAGACGGCAATAACTTATGAAATAAAAAAACAAAATAAGTAAGATTACAAGAGGTTAGGTGTAAACGGAATCTGTTGAAACTTCAAAGTTTGATGAAATCAGAAAAGCATGGACGGCTGCCAAAACCACAACTTAAACGAATTCCACCCCCAACCATACAACAACCCCCATTGACCAATTGAATTGGCCAAACCAAACTATATAAACCAATATTCACAATAAAAATATTAATAATATATTGAGTATTGTTAAAATCGTGTGAATTCTACTTTTTTATTTTATTTTGATAAACTTTTTTATTTATGAAGTCTACTCTCTATTTAATGAGTTTTTTGTGAATTTTGTCCAGTATGATAAAAAAAAGTGTTTAAAAATATTTTTTTTATTGACAAAAATATTAAAGAGGTAGAATTTGTCCTTTAATTGAAAAAGAGGTAGAATTTGTCCATTGATAATTAATAATAAGATATGGAATTGTAAACAGAAGGCGCGTGCATAGCACATTAACATTCAACTTTGGTTGTGTCTACTTTGGCGTGTGCATAACACAGCCATAATTGACTTTCATACCTTTATTCTTTCTCTCTTTTACTCTGCAAAAACCAAATTTCAATTATACTATTGGCATTAATTTTGTTAGGAGAGAGAGAGAGAGAGAGAGAGAAGGTTCTTCGTTTTTTTTCCTTCTTGTGCAGCTGTTAGCGTTAGCATCCTTTTCACCTACCATACCACGTTCTCGATCGATCCCATTCCTTGCTTCCATTCTCTCTCTCTCTCTCTCTCTAGATTGGCGTGTGCCTCTTGCAATCTCCGAAAGGTACCTATCTGCACTTATATGGCTTGAGTCTTTTATTTATTTATTTATTTTTAATTTCATCATTTTCTTAAAGCTGCTGTAGTTCATTGATTCTCTGTTTATACGGTGAAACAATTTGGATCGGAATTTTCATCTTTTCATTCGGGTGATTTCCCCAGCCCCCTTTTTTCCTGTAATAATTTGGTTTTTCTTCTCTCTCTCTCTCTCTCTCTCGTTGTGTTTTTGTTTTGGGATTTTTCTTTGAGGTACTTGATAGTTTAATTTGTGAATTGGATTTGGGCATGTTTAATATCTTTCATCTGTTTGAGTAAATGTTTAAAATTGGGTTGTGGTGGTGTGGGGGGTTGAATGTGTTAGAGTCCCACGTTCGATAGTGATATGGCCTCAATAGTAGTTATAAGTGGGGGGCAACTCTGATCCCATGAGCTAGCTTTTGGGGTTGAGTTAAGCCCAAACCCAAATTCTAAGAGAATGTAGAAAATTCATTGGATTTTGCCCTTGAGTTGACTTCTGGGGGTGCAAAAGATCATAGATGTTAGAACCTAGAGTGGTGTGAATTATCTCAAGTTGAGAAGTGGGAATGCTAAACTTGCTTAAATCTGTAGTCAGTAATTGGTATCGAATGCTAGCTTTGTTGATTTGATTCCATGACAAGGGGTGGGGAAGGATATTTGGGAGTCAAGGTTCAAGCCTTGACAAGTTCTAGAGTTGTTTTCTCTTTACCTGGACTGGAGAATTAAATTTTTTAATGTTGTTCCATGATATCATATGGATTTCAGTATTAGGCATTGAATCCTGATGTGAACTTCACGGGTTTGTGTGTGTCTTTGGTTTTCGCTGCAAGAAGCATTTCAGAAATTTATAGTCTTATACTAGTCTTAAGTTTTCATTTAATTTTGTTTGTCAAAATTCTGAAAATTTAACTCACTGAATCATCCACAGTTTATGTCTCTTACCCTTAATATTATGAAGCATTTCTTATTTATGATTTCCCTCCTTTTGCAGGTCTTTCAGATTTGAAGCAGAAGAATGGACTTCTTTACTAGAGACATAAATGAGGACTCTATCCTTAGGTGTCCATTCTTGAGGAACATCAATGAGCCTACTAATTTCTCATTCTCTTCACCCTTGGCATTCCCAATGCCTGTAAGTTTTCCATCTTAATTGTCATAATTATCATTTCATCTCTTACCTTTGCTTGCGTTGTTCGGGGTTTTCTGTCAACTAGCAGTTATTTGAGAATTGCCCATCATATCTTGCTCTTACTTCTTAGATCTATCTACTAAGTCAGACCAAAAAGTGGTGTGTCGTAAAATAAAGTATCTGTTCCAAGAAACAAATTGTGTTTTTTTTATCTCCATCTGTCTCTTATAACATTATGAAATCATCTGCAATATGTGGTGCTTTGATATTATGCTGCAAGCACACCATTTGCCCGTTCTGTTATCAATCTTGAATGGAAACCGTACACTTACAACATATGTCTTACACAGGTGCGTGGAGCTAAAGGTCCAATTTTCGAAGATGGTCCCAATTTTGATTTGGCATTTAGGCTTTTCCATGGGAGTGATGGTGTAGTCCCCTTATCTGAGAGATCTTTTCAGCGATTAGAGAAAGTAAAGCCTGAACCTCCGAAATCCCAATTCAATCCTTTAGCTGCAAAGGCAGCAACTATTAGTCTATCATCATTTGGGTTTGGCGGCCCTTTCAGTTTTGATTCATTTTCTGAGAAGTGGAACAAGCAGAAGAAAAAATCCAATTCATCAAAAAGAGAACCTTCTTCACAGGTATACAGTACATTCAATCTACAGTTCTAGCCGTTGCCAAGTTATTTTCCATGAAAGGATTCTCTGGGGAAGGTTTTAAAATGATAAATAACATGTTTGGGGCTATTAACTAGATTTTTCACCTTCCCTTTCTAGAGAGGGTGGAGGATATTAAGAAGGACAAAACTCAGGTGTTGTTTATGCTGTTCAATTCAAATTTAAAATAGTTCTATTTATACTATTGGATACATAATCCATGTGTTGAATTGTAATTAGACATCAGTAAAAACAGCACGTGTAACCGCACCTAAGTTTTGTTCTATTAAGAAATTGCATATTTTAGAGAATCACCGAGATATTTGCTTTTAAACATTTTAAAATAATACATCTTTCAGTTATGATTTGATTTACTTTTTTGGAGTCCCTGATGTGTACTTAACTGATATTCAGGATGGTTCAAAGCATGAGGCCGGCAATGATTGGCTGCAAAATGGGAACTGCCCAATTGCAAAGTCATATCGGGCAGTTAGTAATGTCCTTCCACTTGTTGCAAAGGTTATTCAGCCTCCTTCCGGCATGAAATACAAGTGCCCACAGGCAATAGTTGCAGCCCGGGCAGCTATAGCACGCACCGCATTTGCAAAGAACCTCCGCCCGCAGTCCTTGCCTACAAAAGTTCTTGTGATCGGTATGCTGGGCATGGCAGCTAATGTTCCCTTGGGTATATGGAGAGAACATACTGAGAAATTTTCACCATCATGGTTTGCTGCTGTCCATGCAGCTGTTCCATTCATAGCAATGCTAAGGAAGTCTGTGTTAATGCCTAAATCAGCCATGGCATTTACTATTGCAGCATCAGTGTTAGGCCAAGTAATTGGATCAAGAGCTGAGAGGTTCAGGCTTAAGGCAGTTGCTGCTAAAAAGCTGTCTATAACAGAGGCCTCTGATGCTGGTCCAGTCCAGTTACCTATGGTTAAATCTAAAGACAGGCACTGCGGTGATACTATGGACTGGAATGCAGCTTCTCTTACTGATGTATTTTGTTGATGATTAATTTGTTGTGTGTTCTGCAGTGTAATTGTGTCTCTACTTGAGTGTGTAATTTGTTACTCCTTTGCTCCCTTTTCACTCTGAATGCCTCAGTTGGCAAAATGTTTAGATTTGTCCTGTACTTTTTCTTTTATGCCCTATGTCAAGCAATGCTGAAACATAAATAATTAAATAAAAAGGCAATACATAACTAGTGTTGTGTTGGCCTTATTTGCGTGTTTCGTTGCTTCATTCTCAACGCTCATACAGTTTTGCCATGGCAAAAGGGAAAGAATGTGAACGTGGTTGTTTTGCAATGATGTTTCTCTTGTCTTGTGGTTGGTTATTATGATTCACATACAGTTTGTCCCACATATCTCATTTGTGAGGTTACTTCGCAGTCAGTTTAACTAATTTATCATTTACAGCTAACTATTTTTTGAATATTAAGGGTAGTTGATATGGGTGGAGATCCTCTTCATTTCTTGTATAAAGGCCTAATGTATATCCACTTTTGTCACCAATTCCAAAAATATGAGTTTTACCAATTCTAAAAACATGAGTTTTATACACTCAAAGCTACAGCAATTGAACTCTCTATTTCTCGAAGGATTACTAAGTTAATATATGTAAACTTCAAACCACTTTTTGTCTAGGCATGACAACAGAATTCGAACCCGTGGATACCCATCTGATCCCGGCCAGATTTTGACGGGAAAAACTCGCTTTGATCGGGGGTGGGGGTGGGGTTGGGGATGTCGATACCCGACTCGCCTCCGACCCGAACCCGTCCGACTAAATATAAATTGTTAATTTTTATTTTGTTTTATGCATGTATACTTATTTATTTTATTTCATATATTTTGATTATTTTTAAATTAATCTTTTTTCAATAAAAAATTTTATTTTGATGCTTTTTTATTTTATTTTATCATTGTATAATAATTATGATTTTATTTTATTAACTATCATAAATTTAATTTTTCAATTTTTCTACATATATCGAGTAGACCTCGGAGCCCACGAGAAAACCCGACCCAATCAGGACGGAAATGGGAAAGACAAAACCCGAATCCGCTAAAAATGGGGTAGGGACGGGGAGGCAAAACCCGCCTCCAACCCGACTCATTGCCATGTTTTTGCCTTGGTAGTAGTTGCCACCACTTTTATGCATGTGGATATGATCTCTATTCTGAGTTTTTTTTCCCCACTGCCACGTTAGCATTTTTATTAACTGATAAACTAAAATTGTACACTTTAAAAAAAGAGGAACTTGACCCAAAAAAAAAAACAAGGAACAAAATAGAGTAATAAGAAATGTGAGAATCAATTTGTCAAAAAAAAAATGTGAGAATCAAAATTATAGAAGCATTAAACTTTAGAGATAAAAAGTGCAATTGAGCATCTTTAGACTTAATTATATTTTTTGTCTCTTTATTATAGTTGATATGTAGTCTTTCAATAATTTTTTAAGTGAATTTAATTTTTCAATTTTTCAATTTTTTAATTATGACAATCAAGTCCTTCTTCACTTAATTTTTTTTTTTGATATTACTTAATAAAATCTTAACAAGTTGAATCTATTTATTTTTTGAAGAAAAGTTGAATCTATTTTAAAAACCACTAATTAAGACATCAAATTTCACACAAAATCAAACTTGAATTCTTTCTTCTTCAAACCCTAATTTTACAATCTAAAAAATCTTTTAAATTTTATCGAATTATTAATAAACTTTTACTTCTGAATTTTTTAATTTTTTTATAATTAGCATTATGTTATAATCCAAGTTTATAATATTTAGATAGGAATCAAAAGAGTTTTAAGAACTTTAAGTATGTGACAAGTAATAGTCAAAATTATGTTTGTTTGGTTCAAATTTTTTTTAAGAGAGGGGGGAGCAAAATCCCTCCTAAGTCAATTTTGGCTCACCTCTAAAAGTAGGGGGTTTTGGAAGAGGGCGAGGGGAGATTAAATAATTTAAAATAAAATTACTTAAATATCGTTATATATAATCTATTATCTATTATATATTATAAAAGAAGGTTTCGTTACTTTAGGTTATGTCATGTGACAAGACTACATTCATTTCAGTTTAAAAATTAAAACAAATTATATTCTATTTAAATTAATTTAATTTAATATATTAATTAATATATTTAAAACAAATCTATTACCTATTTATCTATTATTTTCTATCTATTCTAAGTTTGTTATGCCACATGTCACCACCAAATTCATTCACAATGTATTTTAATTCTTAGATATATTTTAACTTTCAAATTTCAAATTAGGTTAGTTTATTTTTAGAGCATATTTTCACCCATTAATTTTATTATCTCAATAATTCATATGTTTTCTTTCCTTCTCTATCAATTCTTTTACACTTTTTCTCCATCTTTTTTAACTCTTCAACTTTTCTTTCTCTTACACATATTTCTTATTATTGTTTTTCTCTCTTCAACTCTTCTTCTCTTTATTCTTTTTTTATTAATTTTTATTTCTCTATTTCTCTTGCTCATTTATTTATTTTTGTTTCATATGTTATTTTTTTGTTGGAGGTATAAACAACAAGGTAAGCCTTATTTTTCCCCCCGTTTGTTTCAGATAAAGATAGTTGTTTTAAAATTAATGTTTGATATTGTTTTGGATATATAATTCTTATGGTGTGAAATCGATTTGATGTACAATACTATGGTTGAGATTGATTTTTAAGTTTCACAGAAAAAAGATTGACTCTTAGGTTTATTTTGTTTAATATTTTGTGTTGATTTTGTTTTTCTGTTGTTGTGTGATGAATTATACTCACCATTTTTAATGTTTTTTTGTGTGTAAATTTTTTAGTTTTCTCTATTTATTTTGGTGATGCATGTTTTTTTAATCCTTATGAATATTTCGTGGTTTTTGTATTTTCTTGGTCATTATTTAATGTAAAAATTTCGTTCGAAATCAATTATATCAATTATATCTATTATATATTATAAAGGAAGGTTTTGTTACTTTAGGTTATACCACGTGGCAAGACCACATTCATTTCGGTTTAAAAATTAAAATAGATTCTATTTAAATTAATTTAATATATTAATTAATATATTTAAAACAAATCTATTATCTATTTATCTATTATCTTCTATCTATTCTAAGTTTGTTATGCCACGTGTTGTCACCAAATTCATTCACAATATATTTTAATTCTTAGATATATTTTAGCTTTCAAATTTCAAATTAGGTTTGTTTATTTTTAGAGCTTATTCTCACCCATTAGTTTTATTATCTATCTATCTATTATTATATTATTATAAATTATAAATTATAAATTATAAATTATAAATTATAGATGAATTACACATATACAAAAAGGTTTTTCATAATGTCAAGTGTGACTCTCATATTCATTCATAACAAATTTATTTTACTAAAGTTAAACTATATTTTAAATATTCAACCTCAAATTATCTGTTATTTTTCTATTATCTATATTCTATTATTCATATATTATAATATTGAATTTATATTTATATTATTATTATTACTATTATTATTATTATTAATATTAATATTAATATTATTATTATTATTATGTAAAAGAATGTTTTGTTACATGTTGTTATGCTAGGTGTGTACACAACATTCATTCCAGTTTGACTATTAAAACAAAGTCTATTTAAATTAAATTATCTTCTTAAATTAAATTAATCTATTATCTTTTTTTATTTGTATAAAATAAGGTTTTGAATTTAATTCTAGAGGATATTTCAATTTTGAATTTTATGATGTTTAATTTTGAATTTTAATATATCTATATCTATGTTTATAATACTATTTATATAAAAGAATTATATCATGTGTCATCATCTCAACAATTATTCATAATAAATTTAAAAAATTTGAACATTAAACATAAATAATATAAATGTTCCAACTGTAATTAAATTTAAATATATAAAGAGTAAAAATATAATTTGATTTGCCATTCAATTTAAATTTGAACAATATTCATTTCGGATCTAAATTTAAACATTAAAATGATAAGTATTTAGTTGATGAATTTAAAAAATTCAAAATTAATAATATAGATGATTATTAATTTATTACTTTAAAAATTAAAATTATATTGTTTTGATGTTTGCTCTTTTTAAATTTTTTGTGATTGTAAAATAGCAATAAAAAATTTTAAATTTAAAACACACTCATTTTTTACAAGTTCGGATGATATTATCTTTTCATCCTCTTTTATTTTATGGTATTTTTTATTTTTTTTGTTCTCATTTTTATTTTACTGTTTCAGGTATTTTTTATGTTGTTTGGGAAGGTTCGCCTTCTATTTCTATTGCTTTAATTTTTTTTTTTTATACTGCTACTCATTGTCTGTTTCTTTTTTCTTCTTTTTTTTCAAAATAAATATTTTTTTAAAAGAAACAGTGGATGAGACAAGACATGACAGAAGACTCTAGATAAATAGCGCACTCTTTTTTTTGTTTACCAATTTTAGATAATGGACAGTGACGTACAAAGCAAATTGTCTCACTAAATAAATATTACTTTGTTGATGATGATGATGATGATAATAATAATAATAATAATAATTTATAATTACTATGATTATTTCTGAAAACATATTGTGTTATTATTATTATTTATTATAACTGAACAAATGGTACCTGAACCAATAAATTTAATATACAAATATTATTTAATACATTACATAATATTTGATATTAAAAAATTAAAAAATATTATTTACGATATTGTGTCTATATAAAAATTTTAATAAAATTTTTAAACATACTTAGGTCGTACATTTAAAAAAACTTTTGTATCCCTATAATATTTTTATTAAAATAATATGTCTATAACACTTAGGATAATATAAGACATATATCCGTTATATTAGTTAGATAAAACTATATAATTATTGACATGTTGATATTCATGTCTATTGAAGTAGAGAGAGAGAGAGCTTACTTCGGAATGGCGAGCCCAAAGAAAATTGGATTTCCTTGGCCGGAATTCAATGACGGACTTTCCTATCACGACGTCGTTCGACCCTCCGATGCTGGTTGGTTCAGTTCCGATGCTGTGTGTGTCAATTCTTGTTGTGCATATTGTAACTCTAATTTGATGGCGTTTTATGTTGGTCCAGGGTTGACTGTGATTGAGTTTTACTCAAGCAAGTACAAAAGTTCTGCTCCCTTACAAGGGTAAGCCAATCCCCTCAACCACAATTACCCCACTTACCCTTTTAATTATCATAAAAATTAATACTTTTCTCCTTTTATACCACTCACAAATGAAGCAACCGAATTACTTACTAGTATGTAATGTATGTATGTACTGATTTTTTTAACAGTTGGTTGCAGCGTATACAAGGTGAACAGGTTTGATCATCAACTAGATAGTTATACTAGACTACATGAAATGGAATGGAATGAATTAATGGCTGATTGTCATATTAATTAAATAATTAATATGTGATCTACAGATAACAGTTGATGCAAGAGTTGTTACTGATCCAAATACAGTCCTCAGGTTTGTTAATAGAAATTTGTCATCCTTTATAATGTGGTGTTTTATTCCATTATATCATGTTTCCTGACTTCTTCATGTTAGAGTTGGTTCAAAGCTAGTCTATCATAGAATTCCATGGAAGGAACCAGATGCTCCACACACCATTGAAGTCTTGTATGAAGATAATGACATTGTAAGTGTTACTTTATATGTATGTGTGTCTCACAAGTTGTTTTCTATTATTGTTTTTGTCTGATCAATTATATTAAATTGAAACTTTGAAGTTAATTTCATTGCTTTGGAATGCTAATGACGAAATTTGCATTATACTTGTGAGTTGTTTTGATAATATTTAAATGTTTGGTTCATGAGGAGGAGGTAAACAGAAGATAGAAAGTTGTCTCTTGGCTAGATTTATATATTTTTAGTATTCTGGTTGAAATGCTCTGTGAAAATTATGCAAGTAAAGCTTCTGAAAGAAGCATGAGATCGGAGAGAAAGTTTGAACCATAGGTTCTGCTCAATTGTATTGAAAAAGAGAAAATGATTCTCAATGTGTAACTGTACATCTGAAGCTTGCTATTTATACTAGCTCTATTGCACATTACTACATCTGAAAAGAGAGAATAACACAATAACCGTATAACTACTTCGAACTAATACAATTAACCATCATATAACTAACTAACTAACCAATCGGTGAATGGTTTAATAACTTTAACATGAGTATTGAGTACCTTCAGACTGTTATCCACAATATTTGCTTCTCCCTACCAAAATATATTGTTGCAAGTACTGAACAATTAGAATGTCTTCATTATTTGTTCTCCTAATTGGGATGTTGATTATGAATTCAGGTTGCTTTAAATAAACCTTCTGGCCTGCAAGTTCTGCCAGGAGGTCTCTTCCAGCAAAGAACAGTTTTAACACAGCTTCAGTGGGAAATCAACAATAAGAATACATTTGAAGCGCAACAAAAGCCTCACCCTGTTCCGGTACATCGTCTAGGGAGGGGAACCTCAGGTTATACTGAATTTTTCTGTCAAAATGTGAAAGTGCTATATTACATTTGTTGCTTAGTTTGCTTTGAAAACGTTACATATATGAACTAAAACTCTATGAGAGAAAGTAGTTTTATTTTAATAGAATGTAAAACTGTTTTGGCTGTGCCTGTGAAAAATTTAAATCCCCTTAGTAATCACTATTTTCTTGGTTGATTGTTAACTTCAAGTGCTAGTGATATTTACGTAGTTATTACTACCAGAGATAGTATGAGTAGAATCTTTTCTTTTAATACCCTTCTAGTGATATTAATGACTAACTAGCCCATGACGCTTTCTAATCAGGAATTTTATTATGTGCAAAGACAAAACTAGCCAGAGCTCATCTTGCATCTTATTTTGCTGATGGAACATCTTGCATAGGAGGGAAAAGGTTAGGAAAGAACCATCTTTTTGGTTTCTTGCATTTTCTTAATTTACTCTTCAGAAACTCACTTGCTTATCGTAAGTAGAACACGGGAAAGAAGTGATTTAAAATTTTAAATTTGAAGTTAAGATTCCATACTCAATTCATTTCACACATTGAATTCTGTTATTTACGGAAGCAGAGATACAAATCAGGAGCTTGGGAAGATTGCAAAGATATACCGAGCACTTGTGAGTGGGATAATTGATAATGATAAGGTAATATACTGACATTTTTTCCTTTTTTTCATTGGTATTGTGAATGAAGGGTTTTTGACTGCATCCACCCCCCAAATAAAAATAAAGAAAAGAAATAGTACCAGGGATAAGAAAGCACGGATATTTCATGTCGCCTATTCAAAATGAAATATGATAAGACAGCTGCAAGAACTTCTCTCAGTGATCTCTAAATTCATTCATGCTGTAGGAGATCATTTACTTCTATAAATTATATTTAACTTTTAAGATATGGCAACCCGGTGTTACAAAGCTTCTGACATGGCAAGGTCCAGGGAAGGGTTAAAGTTTAGACCTATTGTGGGTCTATTGTAGGCAGCCTTACTTTGTATTTGCAAGAGACTGATTTCACCACTTGAACCCTTGACCTTCTAGTTACACAGCAGCAACTCTGACTGTTGCACAAGGCTTCCCTTCTATTTTACCGTCACATATGCTTTTTAAAAATAAACTAAAGTAGCTTGTGTGTTTTATGGATATTTTGAGGCACTGTGTGAAGTTTCATGGAAACTGAATTTATTGAGTCTTAGTTTCCAAAGAATAAGACCAACAGTTTGGTTAAAATTGAGAGATGTCTAGGATTGATGATTCAATTTTTTAATAACTTTCAGGAGTTTGTCTATTATTTAATCTGGTGGACTAGACAATTGTTATGACTCTTCATCTCATCATTGTTGCCATGATCATTTTATTCTAGAAATAGCTTTTGTACTTTTTCCCATCGCCTATGCACAATTATTACTGTTTTCTTCTGGAAATAGTGTTGCTTGTTTCGGTATCACCTACTCATAGCCTCATAGGGATGTTCATGGATTGAATTGAATCGGTTTTAAAGAGAAAAGTCATCCTATCTCCTGTTAGTTTTCTTATTTCATCATCCCAACAATTTTATTCTAAATTTGAATCCAATCCATTCCAATCCAATCTTAAGCAGCGTAAATTGGACTGATTTTTCACTTTTAGTCTTAGTTTTTTTCCTGTGAAGAGGTAGTAAATAAATCTTAAAAAATATGTAATAAATATATAGAAATAATTCAATGTATCAAATATCTCATTCATAATCATAAATAACTAATACTTTTCAAATCCATATTATTAAACAAAAATACACATATCTATAATTTTATTTATCTTTCAACTCAAATCAATAAAGATTTATAATGTAACAAATTATAGTTATGTTTGTTCATTACAGTAGACTTTTCCTCAAATTTGCACTTATAACTACATCTTCATCTGCACATATACTTTTTGTAAATGAGTTTAAGTTGTGTGATAATCTTATAAATATATAAGAAAGCAAAATGATATTTATAAATAAAATTATATATATGTATATAAGCTTGGTTTGGATTGGTTTTAAAAGTCAAATCCAAAATCTGATCCATTCCAATTGATTTTTTTGGTTTTTGGTTAATTTGGTTTTCAGTATTATATGATCAGTTTTTTGGTTTTTATTGAATTAGATCAATTTATGAACACCTCTACCTATTCATATTCCATAATTTTTATTAGATATGACAGTAACCAAGTTCCCATTCTATATTTTTTTGTTACTTTCTACATGTTCTAGTAAATCTGTTCAGAATGGTTCTCAAAATGGCATTAACTACTTTAGCGAGCATGGTTCATTTTACTGGTCTTCGAATATCAGGCATGCCTGTACCACATGTTTAATATCAAGGTCGTGGGAAGTTTGTGCTTCTTAGAATATTTTGATGCTCGGTTTATGCAGTTCATAACAATTTTGGTATATTATTTGACATTGCTTGTATAACTAATTATTATTTTGCTTCCCAGGTGACAATTAATGAACCAATTGGAATGGTAAAATATCCTGGTGTTGCTAAAGGGTTATATGTTGCTTCTCAATCAGGTTATTTTCAATCATTATTTTTTTTTCCAGATGGATGAATCTCAGAAGGAAAGCCGCGCTCATCTTTATTGATTTCCACTCATCTGCTTTTGTTATAATGTTTCCTTTTCATTATAAAGCTGCTCTCTATTTTTTTCCTTTATTGTCCATTCATGCATAGTTGTTTTCATTGAACCAGGGAAACCAGCGCTCAGTGTAGTGGACATTCTAGAAAGGAACATACAAGAAAATAGCACATTGGTCCAGGTTGCCGAATTTTTTCTAGACCATGTGTTCCTTCTTATGAGTCAACAGCCATGTAAACTTAGGATCCTAGAAATACATTAGACGTGGTAGGGTGAAATAAAACAATTAAACTATCTACTACCTAGGACCTACCACCAGTTATGAATGAAAACATAAACGAAAATTAATCATCGTTTTATTTACAAAATATAAAAACACCATATGAACCATTGTTTTAATTAAAAAATGTGCAGCACTGCTCTGTTATCAGATATTGTTCAATGTTCATTGATGTCCTATCAAACTACAGTCTAGGAATTTTCTAGGAATTTTCATTCCAAATTTATTCACTTTCACTTCAACATGTAACCTTTTGGCCAGCCAGAGTTAGATTTTAAAAAAATGAAAAATACAAAGAAATATTGTTTAGAATAACAACAAAAGAAAGACTGTATGTTGCAAGACTTGGGCATATAATTTTAACTACTAGATTTGAGTGCTAAAGTCAACTGGGGAGGATATTGTGGAACTGAAATCATTAATTGTGTGATAAAGTTTCTGATACTACTTTCTGTGGACTGCACTCTTATTTTATTATATGCAGAAAAGATGGATTTCTTTAGCATATTAAAAGACAGATTGAAAGCTTGATACGTTTTTTCTTGGAAAAGTAGTTAGCCTGTTATCAGCAACTTGACTTGATGAGATTAGCCTGTTAGATAATAATTTGTTGGCCCCATTTTATTTGTCTTTCCCCTTAGCTAATAAGTGACCTAGCGGGACAACGTGTGGTCGTTGTTTTAAAAAAACACTATTTAAATGCAAAAACAAAGAGATATATGGTTCTTTGGGTAGAATAGAAGGTCAACATTAGTATCCTACAAAGAAAACTATAGTGGTGTGCAAAAAAAAATGGATTGTAATGATTGTAGCAGTCTTTTGAGTTTCTCTGGTTGGCTTGTTTTAACAGGTTAAGATTCAGTCTGGACGGCCACATCAAATCCGTATTCATCTCTCTTTCATAGGGCATCCTTTGTTAGGTAAATATTTAGTCCTAATTTATTTATGGTGTTTCACATGTAGAGAAATAAAGTGAGATTTCTTGTAAGATGGACAAAGCAACAAGAGAAGGCTGTAAGCTTACAAATGTTATTTTTTACCCCTCATCTTTGGATTTATCAAAGTTTATACCAATGTATTGTTGTTATCAATGGAAAACAAAATTATTATTTATTAGAGTTTCAATTAGGAAATTAGCATTTACGTTTTGTGGATTTTTAAGTTTGTCGGTTGGGTATTTTATCCTTTGTTTAGCTAGTATTAGGGATATGATTCTCCTAGCTTGTTGCCTGTTTGGTTTTTACCTTATTGAAATCAAACTTCTTCATATAAACCTGTCTCTTTCAGAACATAGGTTGCCCAGACACACCTTGAGGATCGCATATTCTCATTTCTAAACATGATGGGAGAATAGTTAAGCAGCATATTTCCCTACATTCTTTGAGAACTTGAATCTTATAGATCAATCTTTGAAGGCATGCACAATTCTATTCCTGATTAATATGCACAATGAGGACAACCTAAATGCTTGAACTAGCTAGAAAGAATGAAAATTCTACTCTCTTCAATTTATCTTTTGCTCTATTTTTATTTGCAGGTGATCCTCTTTATGCTGTTGGTGGGCAACCTAAATGCTTGGACTGTGACTTTATGGATGAGAGTTTTGCTGAAGATGGGTAGGTGTTTGTATTTATGTTTTACAAGGATGCTTCCATTCACTTAACTTCTTTGTAGTTGCAGATTTTTTTCAAATTCTGATTTGCAATGATCTTTATTATAGCTTACAAAATTAACAGTAACTGAATAAACTTGGAATCCAAGCAACTTATTAGTACTTTCTGGAATGCAAACCGCATCCTACGCCCCAATCAACATGTTTAAGAACATTTGGCTAGTTGCTTTCATTCTTCATTTTTTACAGCCACCTCTTTTTTTGTTGCAAAAACACTTATTTGTATATGTCTATCTACACGTCTTATACTCGAATAGAAGTGTGCTATGTTATGTGGACAAACAATCCTCTGTTAGAAATAAGTTTTAAATTTAAACTTTTCTATTGATATATTCAATACTTGCTATTCTTTGAAATCTGTTTTATGTGGCATTTAAAGACAAAATATGATGGTTTATTTGAGCATCGATTTCCATACACAGCATTGGGACTATCCTTCCGTTGACTCGTCTAGTCCTTTTGGCGGACCAATATGATGTAATTAACTATTTCAGAAAATTAATATTCATTTGAGATTTGATCCAAGTTTCACATTGCTGCTTGTTGTATAGGGGATATCATAGGCCTACCAAACCAGTTCCCGGAGATTGTGGATATCATCTGCATGCACATAAATTGGTTCTCTCCCACCCGGTAACTATTGAGGTATATAAGGACAAAACTTAGGTACAATTCCTTGTATTATTTTCCAATTAGAATTCAACACATGGATTATGTACTCAATAGTATAAATATAACTAATTTAAATTAGAATTTAACTGAAAAATTTAATCCACATGACATATTATAATTAGTAAACTGTATAAGCAGCACTTATATAACAGCACTTAAGTCTTGTCCTTAAAAATATCGGTATCATTTGGAAATGAATTCATGAAGGAAAACCCAGCCATCCGGAAATGGAACTCCATTGTCCTAGGATTAGTTTTCCAGCTTATATTATTTGAAAAATATGCCATTCCGTTTCGTGGTGTTCATTATATCAATTTGGTGGTTTCGGTTTCCAAATTATTTAGTTTCATGTGTTTTGCAGTTTATCGAAATCACTGCACCGCTTCCATCCATCCTTCACACACGGGAAGAGGCTAAAGAAATTGCTAACATGCAGCAGACAACTGCTTAAGTTGTTGAGGTTAGTCTAACCATGGAGAAATTGAAACATGCTATTGCTATACCGATATGGACAGGATGGATTTAAGATGTTCAACACTTGGACGATAAACTGCTATTCTTGTACTACATTTGAGCAAATGTTTAAATCTTGCGGTTATAACAAAATTTGTAGTAAATGATATTTACCTCAAGTTTGCGAACAAGGTAAATTTGACTGATTAACCTATTTTATGTTCAAAGCAACTTATAATCAAATCTTCCTGAGAGAATTTTTGGGGAAGAAAAGAATACAATCATAATGCACGGACAGATCAGTCTGCCGGAAATCTCAGTCCCTGCATAACGTCATAAATTGCAATGCCATCCGACCCCCAAGTATCGTTGTAATAAATCTGCCTTGTTCCATTCAAAATTCGTGTCTACAAGGATGACAAAGTGTTCAGTTAAATTTTGCTTCTTGACATACAATTCACTAGTTCAGTTTTTCTGCCTTCAATTACACGGAGCGTGTCACGAGCTAAATTATTGATGAAAGTTACCGGTAGATTGTTGCAAGTGTTTCTCAATGCAAGTTACCGCTACACAGATGAGACGGAATGTTTTGTTTATCTAAAACTGCCGGACAAATTTAGGTGAGACCGAATAGATTGTTTATCTAAATAATTGAGGGCACCACAGATGGCAGTGTGTCAAAAAATGTCATGACATCTAGCAAAAGAGGGCATAGCATAAAATGTTCATTTCAGTAGGCCCAAGACAAACAGTGCCTCACTAGTGCAGACCCAGCCAGTTGGTGAATATCAAATATACACAATTCCTAATCGCAGCACTAAAAAAGAAGCTGCTCAGTCTCAAAATTACCGAAATTAAAAACTAAACCACCGATTCTACTTCTATATCTTACTAACAGAAAAAGAAGAGGAAACTATAGAAGTTAACGGGGTTTCAGAGCAAATACCAATCCCTCTATTCTCTTTAATATAGTGAATTAGCACCCCGAAACGAATAGTCAAAACTTATATCCAGATAGCCAGGTGATTGCAAAAATGAGCGGTGATGGGTGCAAGGAATGGCAATGGTAATGGCAATCGCCCCTCCTAACTTTTTCAGAGATTATTTCTGTATTTTCATCAAATACAACAAATACAAAGCTGCTGCCATATTACAAGCACCTAAATATTTTACCAAAAAGACGGGCTTGAGAACCATTAAATCGCCCTTACACTGTATTGAGCAATTAAAGAAAACTATTATACAGAAGGCGGCAAAAAGAGAAGTTTGCCGCTCGGCACATCTACTACCTGCCTAAGTCCCCTTTCCCTCCCCAAGATTCATCATCTCTTGTGATGCTCCCGTTCTGACCACCATACTTGTCAGAATTGGAATAATGCATTTTGATTGCTGCCACAGGATCTGAGACGCCACTGCATGACCCTCCAACTAGAATCCCCGGTCTTCCAACGCCATTCATTCCCATCATTCCCCTCCCCTGCTGCTGCAAACTAGAGATTGCTTCAAAACCATTTCTTCTCTGCATCTCAGAGAATACATCTTGGCAGTGTTTGACATCTACCATAAATGGCTGCACTTTTGGACCATCCCTACTTCTAAACGTCTGATAATCAATCACAGCATTGCTGCCATTGATGTCTCTGGATGTAAAAGAAGATGAACCATTCAAATGCCGTTCATTGTTCTTGGCAAATGCCTGCAATGATTGTTGCTCCAATTTAGCAGATGATGTAGGATAATTACCAAAGGCAGCAGGATATTTAGCTAGTAAGATGGAAGAATCAGGCAATGATGAGAGACCAGTCTGTATAGTCTGTATTCTGTTCACATCCCAATAACTATAGCTTCTCATGGGAACATTTTCAAGGCCAAGATAATCATTATGGTCAAACTTCAAAATTTTCAAATTTCCATCAGAATTATGATGGCCAGTAAATTTCAGATTAGAAGACTTGTTGCTTAACTTGGGATGATGGGTACCATTTTCTTCAGTTCCCTTTACAATCAAATTAGGTTTCTGAGTGGAAGAAGGATTGGTTAGTATCTTTCCAAACAGTTTCACATCACCATTTCTGGATGTTTTTTCTGAATCTGAAGAATGGTGCGTTGTTTTGAAATGATCATCAGCCTGTTCAGTCTTTCGGGACAGAAGAGGCAACCCAGTGGCTGAACTGCTGCAATTCATATCCCCATCCACTTCTTTCTTAACGGGCACTTGCAAGGGATAGCCCTGGAGTATGCTAATGGTCTCAACATGGTTCCCTGGAATAGGAAGCTGGTGATCACCATTGCTAACGGAGCTGTGACACTGCCTATCTCTGCTTCCCTGAATATCACAAGTAGAGGACAGACTATCTTGGCTAACTGCGTTATCGCATTGAACAGCAGCAGCAGCTGCATTCTGCAACAATGAATTTGCAGTTGCATGAGGATCCTTCTTAGACAATGCCGAGATATGAGGCTTTCCTAGGGACATGTGCTTATTTTCAGCATCAAAACTCAATCCTGAACAAGAATTGCCCACAGATGAGAATGAAACATTTGCAACAGTGGTTGAATCTAGGACAGAGCTTTTTAATTCAACTGCAACACCTGTATCAGTTTCATGTTTATCATCTCTGCAATCAACACATTGGGGTGACGACACTGTTTTCCTCTCCACTTCATTTCCAAGACCCTCAGAAGAAACCTCGGAAACCAGTCTATCCACAGCAACAGAATCACATTCGCATGATTCAATTATTCCTGGAGCAGAAATTGATTCTCTAACTGCATCTCCCAATTTATTTGTTGTATCTTTCCCAACTTCTGCACTATCAGATGTAACTAAATCTGATTGTCCCCTGACTGAACCAGACTTATCAGAGTTAAACAAGACAACTTCTCTACCATCAGAGCCCGGTTTAGATTCAACCTTAATTGCACAAGCATCAGAAACCACATTTACATTTTCAAGACCTTCTGTCCCATTAATTTCATCTGATTCATTTAATTCAGCTGACAGATTCCTAGCTTCCAAAGGATTGGATTCATCATGGTATGTGTTCATGACATCAGCAGGAAGGTCCTCATCTGTTTTATTGCCAGACTTATCAGTGTCAACCACTGAGCCTGTCTCAACAGCACATGCATCATCTGTGTCACTCTCACCTCCATTTGCATCATCAATCACTGGGGATCCAACACTTCCAGGTATAGGGCGCATGAGATCCAATCCAAGGCATTTTCGAGCCTTGCTGAAGAAAACTTTGCACTGTTCTCGGGACTTTGTTCCTACACACCGTGCTATCTTTGTGAAATCGTTACCAAAAGATGATACAGCCTGAAGAAAAGTTGTCTTCTCATCATCTGTCCACTCAGAAGGATCCATTTCACCACAGCTCTCATCTGAACAAGTCTCATCATCAACATTCTGTGAAAAATCAGGCGTCAAGGGTTGTTTGCATAAAGGATTCACTTTCAGGAACTTCCTATCCTTGTTACCTTCTACTGGGTCAACTGAACTTGTTATGCAGGAACTCATAGCCTCAGATGAAAGAGAACCACATATACCAGCCAAGACATCAGCTGCAGCAGCAGTCTCTCTTTCATCCCCAAGAATATCAAAACTGCTTGATCTCTCTATAATGCTATCCTCACCCCTTGATGTTTTTACATTACCATATTCCCCCAAAAGGAAACTTGCTGCACGCATCCTTTTGTTACCTGCAATGCCATCTGCCATCACTGAAGCTGCACTCAAAATCTCAAGCGATGCAGCATTCACTTCACGGTTCCATTTTTTGCCTGATGCCGCCAAGTTAGTTTTAGCTAAAAACGACTTCCCTAGCTTACCACCATCTTTCTTTTTAAGTTTCTCGAAGCAATCAGATTTGTGATTCTTGTAGTAGAATTCAACACAGTCCGCAGTTGTCTTGTGATCAAGGAAAGAAGCAATTTTCCGAAAATCTTTTCCAAACGCAGCAAATTTCTCCAAGAAAATTTCTCTCTCTTCTGATGTCCAAGGATTGATCAAAGCCCTTTCTTTCTCAACAGCCAGTGGATCTTCAACCAGCCCATTACTAGATACGAACTTTGAAACCATCTTCTCCTTTTCATCCCAAATTAATGCTGGCATCTTCAGGGTGTTTCTCTGAAGTTGGACTTGGGATTCTGAAAGCAGTTTGCTTGTGAAATTAATAATCTCCGATGTCGGAACCAAGCTTAAATGATTTCCGGCTGCTTTCATTGAAAAATGGAAAAAAAGTCAGCATAGTTATCATCGCAACAAAAAGACTAAATAAATTAGAAACTCAACAATTAGAAAATATAATATCACATGATGCATCAACGTCAAGCATCGCAGAGAAACCCACTCAGCATTGAAGATAACTTATTTGACAGAAAAACAAACAAATAATTTGAGACACATAATCATAATATAATAACCAGGATAGCAGCTCCAAATCAATCATAATTATCATCTTTCATATTGATAAATTCAATTGTTTCTACCACCCAAACCTTGCTTCACCATCAAACCTCTCAATCTATTTAAAGTGTGATTATCCAGTTTAGAACCCTACAAGTAACAATGATTTTTATTGACAAAATTTAGGAGTCAACCTACCGACAGTCAGCCAGGCGCCAGCCAGCATTTACCAAGCAAATAACTTGCAAACGAAACTGAACAGGAATAATGATGACCCATAAAGGTAACATCGGATATCATTACAACTAACTAGTCCACAACAAAAAGTCAATAAAAAGCCAGGTCCTACAAGGTTAAGTATCAACAGCAGAACAAAGCAGCTATGTAGTATGCATCACCAAGACAAAACACAAGCAAAGTAGCATACTGACATAAGTCACCATGCTGGATTCACATCTGATCATCTTGTACAAGCCCAGGACAAACATTAAACAATACATGCAACATGTAGGTGCATATTACATATTTGTTAAAGATACAGCAGTTAAATTAGCCATGGATCATCTCATTAACTGCAGTACAGCATATGTCAGTCAATCCCTGTTCAAGCAAATTGTATTCTAAATCTGAAGACAAATCAATGCATTCACTGGAAAATGTTTTAATTCAACCAATAAAAAAAAAACCATAACTATGAAACTGTCTGACTTTCCATTTATGTGTGCTTAGATTAATTATTAGCCACTAAGTTATGTTGGCTGATAAAAAAGTGCCAATAGCAATGACTAACACCAGCAATTCCCCTCATAAGGAAGAATAGGAGCTACTTTGGGATTGGTTTTAAGTGATAGGCTCAAACAAAAGCAAGGCTGGTCGAAACCAAAAATATTGGAAACTAACCAAAACAACAAAACTTAGAAAAGCTACCAATCCAAACCAAAGAATAGTAGAGAACTAAACAAAAAATTTCCTATTTATGGAAGAGAACTAATCCTTTGTTCTATTTTTATTATGGTAGAGGACTACAGCACAAAATCCCTCTTTATCGTGAATCGAATCACTGTCTGAGACCAGGATTCTATTTTCTCATTTATCCAATCCCCATTCACATGTTTTCACTTTTGTTGCAAGGAATTTTGTTCCTTCAGTTCCTTCAATAAAACCATTTTGCTAGTATCTACCCAATACATTAATTTAGAAGATATAAACAGCACTAAAATGGACACGGACATTGAAAGAGGCTATTCATCATAACAAAAATAAAATCTGGATACCAAAGAAGACTAGATTATCACACCTCGTGACAGGGTTGCAACCGCACAAGGCCACTTAATTTGATCACTTTTTTATTTTAAAAAGAATTTTTAATAGAAGAGTAACTACAAAGTCGTGGAACCGCATCAAACCAAGCAGGAGAAAAATAATCAAACTCAAGCTCAACAATCTATCTAGCATATATACCAAAAAGTAATCTCAAAAGAATCCATGTGCTGAAAACCAAATTATGAAAACAATTTTACACCATAACATCTAAAGGAATTAATAACCGACTAGCCAAGGTTCTAAATTCAAATTGAAAAGGATTCCAAAAGCTCTAATATTCTTATACACAGCATGCGAGTATATTTATATTTAGTATAAACAAACCTATTTTTCTACACTAACTACCACCCTGTCATTATTTCTTTTATTCTCATTGGCAAATGCCTAAATGACACAACTCAACTGAACTGCATCATATTAAAAGACAATGCAAAATCACAGGCATAAGTTAAGTAAAACTGGCAGAAAGATTAATACCAGGGAAAGGAAAACGTGAACGAATGGAGGATCGGTTCTTCTGATTACCGTTACAGGTAATTCTCACACTTAGTTCATTTTTCTTTTGAGATTTTGGACGGCATTTCTTAATAGACAGTAGACGCATATCTTCTATCCACAAGTGACGCAAGGCTTTGAACTTGAGTGCCATAACTCTCTCCTTAAATCTTGCAAACCGTTTTTTCTCGGCAAATTTTTCCACAATGAATGCATGAGAGCATGAATCATTACCGACTCCCATATCACCAGCCTTACAACATTCTTTGGGCAATAACTTAGCAAATACTCCATGCGATTTGTTGGCAGATTCTTTATTGGAAGAAATAATTGAATTATAAGTATCCTCATAGCTAGAACACAAGCTTGCTCCAGAGGTAGCAACCAAGCTATTCTGTAGCTCCATAGATGTATTGACATCATTACAAGCAGATACACTAGCAACTTTCCTAGTAGTACAGGGGACTAAGCAATTAATGGCAGTAGATTGAACAGCATCCAAGTCCCCAGATAAGTTATCATATCCCCCAGTATCACATGAAGAAATTGCTTTTATCAAAGGCATGGGCTCAACAAATTTAGAAGTTGCTGTTCCAGGACTATCAATATCCTCTTCCTTGCCATTTTCACGAATACTAAGTAAATTAGTTGACTGGGGAATCTTCTCTGCATTGGGTTCATCAGAAGAAACAATTTTTAACGGTGCTGGCCGAATGACCTTTTGAGAGACTTCAACATGTTCTTCGCGATATTTTAAACTGTTACTTGCCAGCTGGGAGCCCAATGCTACTGGACACGGACATCTATCCACAGATTCAGATTTTAGTGACTTCAGTTCATTTTCAAGCAAATCAATTTCAGATTCAGTCACCTCCAATACCTTTGAAATGTCAGCTTTACATATCAGTAACTTATTAATTGCATTGGACCTAACTAGACCAGAATCCCCCGAATTTGGATCAAAATGCACCAACTCAATAATTGAAGAGCCCAAATTATTCAAGGAGTCAGCATCCAATTTATCAAGGTTTAGATAAAGCTTCTGCAGATAATCCTGGAACCCAGAAGCAGGTGAAACAGTCAAGTTACTAACATCAGTGTCCACATTTGCAGTCTTTCCCAATAATTTATCATCCACACCTGCAACAAGGTTGAAGTTAGGTTTTGGCAAAGAAATAATACATCCAAGTTTAAAACAATCAGTACACATAATAAAACAATTAAACTACTATTACAAGAAAATTGAGGGAAAGATCATAATTATCATTTCTCATCTAAGCTCAGGGAAAAATGATCTTGCCAAAGTGTATAAAGAGACCAAAACTATGGTATAAATAAATATAGGATATCATGTCAAAACATATTTCCAATTAAGAATATAGTTAGCATATTGACTTGATTAACCATTCTTTGGGATAACTCATCTTGAAATAGAAATACGTTTATGGCAGATATCCTTGATTACAATTTTCCAACAACATTCTCCTACCCAAGCTACCTATTTTCAAAAACAAAGGCCAGGACACAATAAAGGATCAGCATCTCAATATCAGCTGAAAACTGAAGGCAGCAACACAACTGTCCAAATGTCAATTCTAGTGAACACCATAGATCAAGGAAAGATGCCCAAAACAGATTTCCACTCATTTTCAATTGAGTCCTCGTTTTTTCCTTTTCAAATCAATACCGCGCTTATAAAACTTTTCAAACAAAAGATCACTGCAAACCTGTTTTCATAAAAGATGGAATTCATTAAGACAAAGAAAAGATTCTTACAAAGAGTAAGGAGGATAAGAGATCATGTCATCCTTAAAATGAAAAAGAAAACAAAAATCAAAGAGAACTGAACAAAGAAAACATCAATGAAGCAAAGCTTTATTTTGTGTTAACAGAAGAAATTGTTAAGACAAGAGAAGATGATTGCAAAGAGTTAGACGGGTAAGAGAATATCTTTGAAGTAAAGGGAAAACATAAAACAGAACAAAACAAAACGTCAATAAAGCAAAGGTACCCAACTTCAGTCTTAAAACTGCACTGCAATTAAAATAGTAGTAGTGAGGAGTATTGACACATGAATAAAATTGCCTTGCCTGATATCTGACTACTACTACACCGCAATTCTACATGAAATACCAAGATAAACCCCCTAACATCACAATATGATTCACTATAATCCTAAATATGATATAGCAAGATGTTAACCATGCTGGATCAGATGTTAAAAGTAAACTCTTCTACAAGGTAAAGAGCCATCTTGCTCTTGTATCTCTTTCTTTAACTGAAGGATTAGAATTTAGAAACGATAACAAAGAAAGTCTCACAACATACCCGATGAGGAACTGCAGGCAACAGAAGATGGAGTTGCAGGAGATGCACAGTCTGGAAATCCTGTAACTTTCGGGCTTTTATCTGCTAAGTTAGGACTGGTGAAATTACAAGGTTCCATACTACTAGCAGACAGGACAGGGCCATCTTTCTTTGCACCCGTATCAGGTCCCTCAACTTTTTTCTTCTCGTACTTTGCAAGTCCCTCACCCCAATTTAGCCTGGGCTTCTTTCTAGAAGTTGTATCTTCAGATGGCACAGAAGATGTCACACAGGCTATGGCTTCCCCTGAATGCGTCTCAATAGCAGTGACATTTTTGGGTTGCAAATCAGGCTTTGCTTCATAGGAATCTGCCCCTGCCATGCTCCTTGAGCTACTTGAGTGACTAAAACCTGAGCCTCGAGAAGACAAGCTTCCAGATCGGGTCCATTTAAGTGGCTTCCAGTCAATTGAACCCAGAGAATTCTCTCTCTCACATTTTGGGCCTGTTCCCAACCCACTGACACCAACCATCTTATCATGCTGGTCATTCAACTGGTGCTGATCCCAAGTGTTCACAAAATCAGAATGTGGATGAGATGAATATGTTAGGGCATCATCAACTGACCTGTGGTCATTACTCGCATCCGGTGGCCTCCTGGACAAAATTGGAGAGCCATTGATGGCTTCCCACGAATGTCCTCTCCAATCTCTTTGGCCAAAGGGGCCTCTATTATCCCTACTGCCCCTGCCATATTTTCCATCCCCCCGTGAAATCGATGGCCGACAATCATCCTCCACCATCTTGTCCCCAGACCGAGAAGCCGCATACCCATGACCAGATTCTTCCGAAAACAGGTGCCAACCACCCTGCTTACCATGACCTTCAAAGAATATTTAAACAAAAAAGGGAAAACAGAAGAAAAAAAAATCAACACAAGCAAAGTATATATTCTCTCGCACCCAGAAAAGGAGAGAGGAAGAGTGAAAAATAAACAAAAAAGAACATAGAAATCTTGCGAAAAAATCCTCCTCAGATCTTAAAGAAACATTCCAATAACGACGACTACAGGCACAGATCTTCAAAATCAACAAAAGGTTCATTATCAACAATAAATCAAATACGCAAAGAATAATCAACCGAATCATAAACCACTCAAAAATAAATTAAAAAGGCCAGAAATATAAAACCTACTGAAAAATCAGAGGGTTTTTTTCTTTTTTTGGTAAACAAAAACGCACGAAAAAACCTAAACAAACATAGATTTCAAATCGTAGAAAAAAAAACGATTGAAACTCACCTGGTGGTCTGCGGAACTCGGCCGATCCCCATCGATTGAAGTCCCTGTGATGAGACGAATCTCTCCATCTGGCCACAGACCCAAGCGATTCCGACCTCTCGTGCTTCCTCTCCTTGAAGAAGTCCTTTCGATCCCAAGGCAATGGTTCTGGCGGCATCAAAATCAACCCAATAGCATGGGCAGCCACGGAAAACAAAACCGTATTCACCGCACAACACAGCAACACACGGAACCAAAACACAAAACCGCACCGCCACAAAAAAAACAAAAAAAAACAAATCCACACAACCTCCAAATCCAGATCCCGCGTTCACAACAAATTCACACACCACACCAAATCTAGGGTTCGCAGAGCTAAATAACACGACGCCGTTTCGCAAGGTTCCCTGCCCACAGATCGAACAAGAAACCGCAGGCGGCAACCAAATCCACCGCGCCGCACGCCAATCTAGGGCTTCGCCGCAGCTCCAAAACGAAAAACCTCAATAGCTAGAATGAAAAACGCAAAGAACAGAGGAAACCTTGCGGATTTCACAAGGGAGAAGGAAAAGAAAACTAATAAGAGGAGAGAATAACTTCAGCGGCGGCGATTCAGATCGAAGAAGGTCGCCATAAGCGGTGAGAATAAGAAGCCATGGAGTCTTGATTCAAAATGGGAGGTGATATTGCTGTGTCTATAGCTTAGACTGTGTGTGTGTCTCAAACTCTGAAAATTTTCTCGCGTATTTTCTTAGCTGGTGGAAAATCCGTATGGGGCGAGAAAGTGAGAACGTGAGACGATAAGGGACAAAGAGAACCTTGAGAGAGAGAGAGAAAAGGAAAGAGATAGAGAGAGAAAGAGTGGTAGCGGATCTCAACGCTTTTCTAAAACCATATTTCAAACTCATTTCGAATCCGCTACATTATTTATTTTAATTTTTTAATTCTTTTTTTGACATAATTTTTTAATTCTTTTTGTTTCGTATCTTTTACTTTTAAAATTTTCGTGTTCATTTTTTTATTATTTAATTATTTTTCGCCAATCAGCTTTTCTTTGTGACGTCGATGGCCTTCTTACAAACCAGAGTGCCCATTGTTCCAGCCGTTATTTTCGGGAGCAGCAAACTTTATTTTATTTTATTTTTTTGGTACTCGGGAGCATTAAACTTTTGGGGTATTGGTCACTTAAGTTTTTAAAAGTGTGATTCGATGTTACTTTAGTCCCTGAAAGCATATAAACTCTAAAATAATTCTTGTAAATATGTTCCATCTGTCACTTTGGTCTCTGCCGTTAACAATTTCATTGACTCTATGAGTAATTGGTCACTTTGGTCCCTAAAAGTGTAACTCGGTGTCACTTTATTCCCTAAAAGCATATAAACTCCAAAATAGTCCTTGAAAGTGTTTTACGTTTGTCACTTTGGTCCTTATCGTTAGCCATTATTTTGGAACGAGAGACAATTAAATGGCTAATGGTAGAGACCAAAGTGACAAACGTATAATACTTTCAGGGACTATTTTGGAGTTGTTACTCTTCCAGGGACGAAAGTGACACTGAGTTACACTTTCAGGGACCAATGTGACCAACTAATCAAGAAGTCAATAAAATTGTTAACGACAAGAACCAAAGTGACTGACGGAACACATTTACAGGGACTATTTTAGAGTTTATATGTTTTCAAGGATTAAAGTGATATCAAGCCACACTTTTAGGACTTAAGTGTAAACTTTCTTCCAGCGTGATTGAAAATGTTTATACTGCAGAAATTTGAATTTTACCTTTCGTACTGAAATTTGAATCTCACTTTTTTTTTAAAATTAAATATAAAGATTTCTCTTGGTTTATTTCCATTTTTAATTTGAAATGTGAATTTTAATTAATATTAAAAAAGTAACAGATTTGACAAAACAATATTAAAAAATTAATATAATATGTGTGTATTTATGCCTCTTTATCTATCCATATTTATATCTATATATCTAGTAAAAATATTTATATATTTAATTAAATATAAAGATAATGGCCTAATAACTAACTTTTTTGTGTCTAATTTTCTTCCCATTTTTATTTCTTAACTGAGAATTTAAATTTGAATTAAAAAATATGTACCTCTTGTTTGTTATTTTATTAAAAAAATAAAATAATAATTTACTTAACTATTAAATACAACCTTTTATTTAGATATTTTATTTAGCAATATAAATATGCAAAAAATACACACAACAAACAAAATAAAAATTGTGAAAAAACCAAATTATGGCTTTTCATATTAAAGAAATAATATAACACATGTGCGTGTATTATTTTTATAAAATGTTTTGTTTAAATTATGCTATCAAAAAATTATTCAATTACCGATTTTTAAATTAATACAAAAAATTCATTATTGTAAATTTCAGTATTTTAAATTCAATTTTAGACACATATGGGGTATTTGTTTCACGGATGAAAAACATAATCCTGGGAATGTGAGGCTGTGAGTACAATATGTTTGTTTCAAGTTTTTAAAAATTGTTCTTGGGCATTTTTTGTTCCTCGGAATTCACTTTACACATGTTTTTCCCACATCATATTCTCATGTTGAAAGGGTGGGTATATTTTATTCCCATGGGAATAGATGTTATTTTTTAACTTTTTTTTTGTTTGGCAAAAGTTTAGATTGGGAGGCTCACCTCCGTACAGGGCCAGGGAGAACCACCAACCTGAGCCAGGATTTACGATAGAACTTACGTATCGCCCACCTACGCAGCCACTTGGAATCGAACTCAAGTCGCAGCGTGTGCGAGCGGAAGACCGAACCAGTTGAGCCAAGTTTTGTTAACTTTTTAACTTTTTAATCATAACTTTCCATTTTCACTATATTTCACCTTATTTATTATATTTTTGAATTATATTTTATTATTTAAATTTAAAAATTTGAAAACATTTCAAGGAATCATAAATATTTACTAAACACTTTGTCGGGAATAATATTCCTGATAATAGAGTTCCTAGAAATATAATTCCCGAGAACATAATGAGAAACTTTGAAACAAACACCTCCATCGTAATAGATTTTTTTTGTCGAACCATCATATTGAATGTTGATAATCAAATTTGTCCACGTAATAAAATTATAAAATGGTGATAGGATAATAGAAACCAATTTTTTTGAAAAATATGTTATAGGGTAAAAGTGTAAATAAAAGGTATTATTTAATAACCAGAAATAACATTCATGCATTGCACGATTTTATTTATATTATATATGTATATTCTTTTTTTAGAGTAAATTTCTAAGAAATACTTGAATATTATTATAAATTAAACATATAAAAGTGGTTGAGAAATTTATTCTATAGTATAATATGTTGGGAATTTGACTCTTCAAATTCTCTTCCCCAGAAACTGCACTTGTGGAAAATTGGAAAAACAAAATAGAGAAATAATAACAACACAAGTATTTAACGTGGAAAACTCCCAAACCAGGAGAAAAACCACCAGCACCAGAGAAAAATCCACTATGTAGAAAAATATTACAACTACACAATTTTCTCTCTGCACCCCTGCACACCCACAAAGCTTCCCGACTAGCAAAACTTACTTCTCACACCTCTCCTTTTACAATAAATATCCCTAATAAATTCTTTTACGATGTGGAGGTTCAAATTTCAAACCGCAACCACAGAGCATACTAAGAATTCTATTAAATTCTAAAACAAAGAGAGGAATTTATCTAGAGACAAAAGTTGCTAGACAAGCTTTTGAATGGTGGACATAAAACCAAGGCCCAAGCCTCCTTTTATAACAAAGAGGTTCACTCTTTTTTACTATTTTATCTGATGTGGGACTAAAAGTCCCAACACCAACAATCTCCACTTGTGACTTTGTGGTCCCACAACGCCCACCTTGATGAAGATTCCCATAGCTTTTCGCTATCATCGCAACGCATCATGCTCCACCATAAAAGCATAATCACTCGTAACTAGCTATCCCAAGCATTTAAACTCGGCACATGTCGAAATATAACCTTCTTTGAAAAACTATGGTGCAACTCCCATATTTGACTCTCATGGAAGTTAATCGACCATCGACATAAATTTCACCACACACCCTGCATCAATGTCAACCAATGCCCGTGTGCAAAATGTGGTCCGCTTAACATTTAATATCCTTTATCATGGCAACTTTGGGACCCATGCCATAAGGATATACATGTCCTTCTTTCAAAAGACATCAAGATCGGAGATAATGTTAGCCTCATTATCAAGATCTCCACTGGCGACACGCAGCTTTTGCCGAACTCGCTCTACCTTTACAATTCTTCTTGATGTGGCCAGATCGCCCACATCCCCAATGACATTCTTTATGGAGTTCTTCTTCTTCCAGTCATGAGCTACCAATGCAGAACTTTCATGTGGATTGTTACTCCCACCAAGTCTCCTCTCTTCGTAAAGAAGCTTACTAGTAACCTCAGAAAATTATTTTCTCCTTACCATGCCCATGAATTAATAAGCGGCTTCATGTGCTCATGGGGCCGTGGAAGAGACACGATCGACCTTAAGGCACGATCCTCATCATCAATTTTAACTCCAATAGATTCAAGCTCGAAACAATGCCATTGAGAATACTTAAATGATGCGAAATAGTAGTACCTTCATCCATTTGCAACGTATGAAACTTCTCTTTCGGATACAACCGATTTGAGACGCCTTTGTCCGATACAACTCCTCGAGTTTTTCCCGAGTCCCTTTGCCGTGGATGCTCCTTCACGTTTGCAAGAACATTTTTGGTCGTGCACGCAGACGAATTGCACTTGCGCTCTCAAATCCAGATCCTCCCAATCATCATCGCCTTTGTGCGTAGTTTTACCAAAGATCACCGCTACTTTCAGAGTAACCCCGCCCTTCAAAGCCTTGTGTAAACCAGATCAATCAACACATCCTTGACTTGTATTTGCCACAAGCCAAAGTTGATCTTTCCACAAATTTCTCTACATCAAATCATTTGCATTTGAAACTACGCTTCCGACATCCTCTTTAGCAGAACCTGTGCTTTGATACCACTTGTTGGGAATTTGACTCTTCAAATTCTCTTCCCCAGAAACTGCACTTGTGAAAAATTGGAAAAACAAAATAGAGAAATAATAACAACACAAGTATTTAACGTGGAAAACTCCCAAACCAGGAGAAAAACCACCAGCACCAGAGAAAAATCCACTATGTAGAAAAATATTACAACTACACAATTTTCTCTCTGCACCCCTGCACACCCACAAAGCTTCCCGACTAGCAAAACTTACTTCTCACACCTCTCCTTTTACAAGAAATATCCCTAATAAATTCTTTTTCTGATGTGGAGGTTCAGCCCAAACTGCAACCACAGAGCATACTAAGAATTCTATTAAATTCTAAAACAAAGAGAGGAATTTATCTAGAGACAAAAGTTGCTAGACAAGCTTTTGAATGGTGTACATAAAACCAAGGCCCAAGCCTCCTTTTATAACAAAGAGGTTCACTCCTCTTTACTATTTTACCCGATGTGGGACTAAAAGTCCCAACACCAACATAATAATGAATCAATAAAAGATAATTGCACTAAAAATGATTAAATAAATTATTTTAGATAATATTTTTTATGTAATCTATGTATATTTCATCGTGCTTAATGTTTAATAATAAAAAATAATAATAGTCAACTTTTTTTAACAATAATAAACTCACATTATTTTATTAATAATCAACAAAAAAGTTACAATATAAAATCTGATAATAAACTCGGGGACTAGACATAGAAAGGACTATTTATGCTAAAAAATAGGCTACCTCATTGGCTTAAATCCAAATAAACTTAACCCAAAAATTTGGAAACAATAGCCAACTTTAGTATCATAAAACACTCCTGGACAATAGCCAACTCTTTTAGGAGTTAATCATTGAAAATGTCATATAATAAAAGCTCAATTATACCGTGAAAACTTATTAAACACTTTTAAGGTATACTGCTTTTTAAAAAAAATATTTTATCATAGGCTATATTTTCCGAGTAGTCTGCATATTTTATAACAATAAGAATTTTCAACCCTTATGGTGGAACTATTTTTAACATTACAATATATGTATTATTTAAATAGTATTATATGTACATTTTCAAAAATATGTTACAATCATATTTCTTATAATGCGAGTATCAATCATATGTTACTTATTAATTATTTATTTTAACAATATATTATAAATACAGTCCTTTTGTATTTAATTTAAAATATATATATATATTAATCTTTTTTTAATTTTAATATTTATATACAACTTTATATATATAGATATATATATATTAATCCTTTTTTAATTTTAATATTTATATACAACTTTAATTTATATTTATATACTTAATTAATATAATAGCCACATACAAATTGTGACACCCTCTACCCCGCATGTTATCGTTACGAAAATAAATTAAGAAAAAATGTAACTGCTGAAAAATACAGTCAAATAAAATTTTCATAAATAAAGGTAGAGTCGTCACACTCTCATAAACTTATGGAAATAATCAATTGATTTGCCATAATAAAATTCACACGATACAAACACCCCGATGTCACAACGTCTCAGAGCTGACCCTAAACATTTACTTCGAAAATAACAACATCGATAATAACCAAAACATTGAAAATCCTAATCTACGGTGACCGCGCCCATAGATCACTCCTCAGCCACGTCGTTATCGTCACCTGCAGTCTCATCGTCTAAACATACACGATGGTGTATGAGTAGCCACAGCAAAAAGGGGTTAGACATCATATACAATCATAGCACAAAACGGCAAAGGACATAGCTTAAGCAATGCGCATACAACACGTTAACTTAATCAACACATAACATGAATGGTTGACTCAACGAGTACTTATGCAATCCTAGACAACGTCTACTTCACCGAACATGTGGATCCAAACCAACTCAGATGAGCGAGTGAGAAAACATCATCACTCTTGAGTACGAACAGTGTCTAGTCAGGGTAACCGGTATATTTATTGGTCACGCGGTGTGGTAGCTATCCACCGCCTTTATATAAGACGCTCCTACCCGATTGACCCCCAAGGCCGGGTACCTTGCCCATCATGGCCGATACTATATCGCATCATCGTTGCTCACCCCCAATAACGTTAACTTAACAAGACACATATGATGCATGAACACAAACCAAGCAAGTGTCTAACAACAACAACAACAACAACAACAACAACAACTCACCAACCATCTCATCAAGCGGCCGGCTATAACAACGATAACAAGGTACTACTCGTCAGTAAACTGACAAATTTCCCACAATCTTGGAACAAGTCCAAGTTATCAACCTGCCTCACCACACTAAGTCCTGGCTAACTTAACTAAATTTCCAACTCTTAACTCAAGTATTTCAACTTACTTATTTGACCGGACGTACCGTAATACTCCTCTAAAATTATAGGACACTATCCAAGAGAGTTTGGGTCAATACTTATTATATCCTGAATTTAAAAATTCAATTAGTGAGACTTTGCTAAAATAATTCTAGACTTAGTCATCTTTCTGCATAATTTTTCTGTATAACTATTACTCTAAGTTGTCAACTAAATTTGAAATATTCATAACACCAAATCTTGCTTCTAAAGCATTTAAACCATCGACACCACAATATGACCATCATATCCTAGTCCTAAGACTTGCTTGTACCATAACTTAAACGCTAAAAATATCATTATACCTTAGTTAACTCCTAACAATTACACCCAGCATCCATACTTTATCCTTTCACATAACCATGATATACCACCTAGAGAATCTAAGTGTAACAAACCACCCTCTATGATCATCTAGCTCTCACTCAACACAACAAATCCAGAACATCAAATAGCAACAAGCAATCTTATTTAAACACATTTACATACATTTATCAATAACAAGCCAAGACAACCAAATCATCATATGATCCATACATGACATTTCATCGTAACACATCAATTCAAACAACACCTTATAAGACAATTTCAATTAACATTAACATCATGACATAATTTAATATCAAATTTTCCCATCACAATGGCAATGGTATTTATTTTGCACAACCGCGCCAAGTCTAGGGACCATGGGACGTCCCTATTGCCAATTATATCCATAAGCCCACTAATCTTGTATCCATCTACCCCCCTTACCTCAATAAAAAGTTTGAAGTATTCCAAGGCGAAGAAAATTGGCTACAACGACAATTTGAGCACCAACTGAGCACAGGATAAAATTCTGAGAGAAGAAGCGAAACAATTTGGAAAAAATAACAATTAGTATAATATATTTTTTTTAAAATTTTTAAGGCTGAAACGAAATTAAAAGGAAGCAAAAAGAGTGACCGGAAAACGCCATACCGAGACAAAAGGGTTACAAGGGGTCCGGCGTCAACTTCACCGAATCGAGCAAAGGAGTAGTGCTTCTTGAAGGTTTCGACGCGAGGAATCCAAAAATGACGTCCGTTTTTCGAACCGAAAACTGTGGTGCCCAGAAAAAGGAAATTACAGCTCGCCCCACCAAAATAGACGCGACGAACGGAGTCGCGGTTGAACGAACTGAGGCCGGAAACGAATTCTATGGTCGATTTCGAATTGGGTGGTAAGTTTTGGGATTTTTTCGTGGCCTAGAATAAGAGAACAGGAACAGAGAAATTGGAGCAAGGTTTACGTATTCTCTTCTTCGACGGCTATAGGAGACTATGAATAGTGACATGAAATTGAAATAGGCGTGCTGGACCTGGACAAAAAGAAACGTGGGCCTTCTTTCTTTCTTTTTGAAAACGTGAGCAGCAATCATATATATCATATATGATTATATTTTTTTTTTAAACAATTTCACTAATAAAAATTATTTCCATATAACTCCAAAAATGTACTATTATTCAGAATTATCTATAATAAATTCAAGGCTAATTTTTAATAAAAATATAATAAAATAATATTAATTAAAATATACTAATTATTAAGGCAAACACACTCAAGATATCACAAAATTACCAATATGAGCACACAATTTATAGGATCTTAATAATTCAAATTTGATGGTGTTACAATCCTCACTTAACAATAGTACTAAGAATAATAATAAAATATCATTCCAATACTCCTTAAATTTAAATAATTATTAACAAGATAATATTAATATTTCAAACTAATGTTTTACAAAAATAAAGATAATAATAAAACAATAAAACATTACTAAAAATACTAATTTCCAAAGTAACTTACATAAAATTATCACAAAAATTATTAATATATTCAGGCATATATACATATGTATTAATACGAAAATTGGGGTGTTACACAAATTACCTGAATAAGATCAGAGATATAATTCAAAAATATTCTATTAGGTTATTATAATTAATGATATTTTTTTTAAAAGGAGGGAGTATGAGAGAGTATGAGATACTCCCTCCTTGTTGCACCCTTGCCAAGTGATCGGCCACACATTGGATAATTGCAAACACTTGGTGATGCCAAAGAAAACTAGAGAACAAAAGATGCCTCATAAGAAGAACACTGTCCAATTCGCTCCAAAGCATGCTGTTGAGGTTGCACCTGAGCATGAGGATGCTCACATGTCTGCTAAGGGCAAGGAAACAACATTACCGACTCAAGAGCATCTTGCAAACAATGATTTTGTACCAGGCACCTCTACTGGAATTCCTCAGGAGGCCTCTATTCAACGCGTGGAGAATCCTAATGCATTCAAAGGGGCCAACAACATACCATGGAATGCTCAAATTATCAACCCTCTCATAGGTTACATTGATGAGAGTGGAATGGTTCATGATCAGGTAAGGAATGATTCCAATTTAAATAACTTTAATGCTCCTGTTGTAAGTCAGGTAATGCAGGAAAAATCTAAAGATAATATGCAGCAGCTTCCTTCTAATGCAGTAGAGTCGCCAAAGAATGACAACAGTGTGAAACAAAGAAATTTACACTCTCCTAGTGCTACCCATTTGGTCTCAGCTGACCTTGGCTCTGTGGTTGCGGATTCCTTCCAATCCATTGAGGATACCATGGCTGAGAATGTCATTGCAGCCCCTCTAGATCATTGTAATGCAGTTGTGGTCCAGGATATGAAGACTGCAAGTCGTCTTTGGGGTGATTCGGTGAGGATTCCTCTGATAGTGAGCCTGATTTTATTGCAGACAGCTACTCTAATGTGCCTGAACCTGATGCTTCCAAATATTTGGCTGAATCGAGTGCAACTCAACAAGCTGCTGATGCTGCAGGTGATGTTGCAGCAACTTTCACTGAGGTGCTGTCCAAATCTCAAAAAAAAAGATGCGAAAGAAACAGCTTCAGATTCAGCGTAGTGCCGGTTATAGAACCCGTTCAAAGGGTGGTCTCAATCATTCTTCTAAATGTTAAAGTTGATATACTGGAACGTCAGGGGTATTGGAAACCCAGACACTAGATTGGCTCTAAAAAACTTGTGTAATATGCACAAGCCAGATATTTTGATTATTGTTGAACCCTGGATCTCTTTTCATCAAGTTCCAACTGGTTTTTTCTGCTCCATTAACATGAAGCTTTTTGCTGAAAATGATAGAGGTAATTTAGTCTCTAATTTATGGTGTTTTTGTTTGAATAATTACTCTCCTATCGTTATTAAAAAGGTCAGGCAACATGTCTGCTTCTCTCTCAACCATGCTGGTATGATTTTAAATGATGTTGTTGTTTATGCCTCTACGTCTTATGTCCTGAGAAGACAGCTTTGGGCTGAGTTGCATGATGTTCAGATTGCTCACACTGGTCCTTGGGGATTTTAATGTTGTTTTGGGATCTCATGAGTATCATGGTAGAGGTATGTCTTCTCAAATAGCTTGTAATAAATTTAGAGCTTGGACTGACTTAGATCACTTAGTTCATTTGCCTACTCGAGGATCTCAATTCACTTAGTCTAACGGTAGGTTGGGTAGTTCTTATGTTGCTAAGAGACTTGATAGAGCTTTCTGTAATAATGTTTGGGTGGATGCTTGGAGTAGCGTTGATTATTGCACTCTTACTAGGGATCAATCTGATCACTTCCCTCTCCTTCTTAGTATGAAGAAGTCGGATAGAAATTTTGCTTCTTCTTTCAAATTTATGCAAATGTGGTCTAGACATCAGAATTGTATTAATGTCATTAAAGATGCTTGGAAAACTGAGGTGATTGGTTGTCCCATGTTTGTCCTATCCCAGAAATTGAAAATTTTGAAATCCAAACTTAAGGCCTGGAATAAAGATGAGTTTGGCAATGTTCATTTAAATGTTTTCAATGCTATGGCTGAGTTAGATGTGGTGCAAGCCAATATTAGTAACTCAGGTGGTTCTGATGATTTATTTTTTCAAAAGAATACTGCTCAATTTAAATTGCAGGAGACTTTGAATTATGCAGAAGATTTTTGGCGGGAAAAAGCTCGTTTAAATTGGCATTTGCATGGTGATTGAAATACAATATTCTTCCATAAAATGGCCAAAATTAAAAGTGTCACCAATCAAATCTCAGTTATTAAAAATGGTGATGTTCTCCTCACTGACCCTTCTGACATTGAAGCGCACATTGTTAATTATTACAATAATATTTTTGCTTCTGGATATTCTTGTCAGTCTAATGGCTTAATTGATAGTGTTATTCCTAATTCTGTGACTGATGATGATAATGACATGCTCACTAGAGTGCCTTCCTTTGAGGAAGTGAAGCAGACTGTTTTCTCTCTAAGTGGGGACAGTCTCCTGGTCCTTATGGGTATGGTGGTCATTTTTATCACACTTATTGGGATATTGTTTCTAATGATGTTTATTCTGTTGTTCTCCAGTTTTTCAGGCAGGGATGGTTGCTTCCCAATTTGAACTCTAATCTTGTTGTTCTGATTCCTAAGGTGGCTAGGGCAGAGCGGTTAAATCAGTATCGGCCTATCGCTTTAGCTAACTTTCAATTTAAAATCATCACTAAAGTTATTGCAGACAGGCTTGCGGTGGTGGCACCTAAAATTATTTCTCAGAATCAGCGTGGCTTCATAAAGGGAAGGAATATCTCTGATTGTATTTGCACTGCTCCGAAGCTATTAATCTTCTTAAGAATAGATCCTTTCGTGGTCAAATTGCTTTGAAGATTGACATCAAAAAATCCTTTGATACTATTGATTGGAAATTCTTGATCCAGATTCTCCGTGCTTTTGGTTTCAGTGACAAATTATGTGGTTGGATTAACTTAATTCTGCATTCGGCCAAGCTATCTATTTCTATTAATGGTCTTCCTCTTGGTTTCTTTAGTTGCAAAAGGGGTGTTTGTCAGGGTGATCTTTTATCTCCTCTTCTGTTTTGTATTGCTGAGGATGTGCTTAGTAGGGGCATTTCCAAGCTTGTTGAAGATGACACTTTACAGTTAATGTATGGCCTCAGGAACTACAGGGTGCCTAGTCATGTGCTCTATGCTGATGATGTTATGATTTTTTTGCCGGGCCACCCAAAGGAATATTACTAATTTGTTGAATCTTTTTGAGGATTATGAGGCCGTTTCTGGGCAGGTTATTAGTTTAGAATAATCTAAATTATATTCTTGTAGCATCTCTCAGCCTCGCTTGAGGCTTATTCCTAGTTTGTTGGGCTTCTCTACTGGCTCTCTCCCCTTCACCTATCTAGGTGTTCCTCTCTTTCAAGGCTCCCTAAAGCGTGCTCATCTGCTTCCTATTGATGATCGTATTAAGGCCAAATTATCTTCTTGGAAAGGCTCTCTGTTGTCTACTATAGGCAGGGTTCCATTAGTGAAGTCAATCATTCTTAGCATGCTGGTTTATAGCTTTCGTATTTATGCTTGGCCTAAACATCTCCTCACCTCTTTGGATCGGTGGATTAGGAATTTTATTTGGCCTGTGGATGTTTCTTCTCGAAAATATGTCACTGTTGCTTGGAAGAAAGTTTGCACTCCTACTATTAAACGAGGTTTGGGTGTCCGTCCTATAAGCTCTATTAACCAAGTGGGTTTGCTTAAGCTGGCCTGGGAGTTCAGGACCTCTGACTTGCAATGGGCCAACTTCCTGAGAGCCCGAGTTATCAAGAATAGTTCCCCAGTTAGGTACCATGTCTCCTCCTCTATTTGGTCTGGTATCAAATCTAACCTGCCCATTATTGTTGATAATGATATATTTAATAAACAAAAAACTTATATATTTTTAACTTTATATCTTCTTTATTTTTCTAACTTTAATAAATTTTAGTTCAATTTTAATTACATTATGATATGTTGTATTTCACTGTTAAAATTAACAATTTCAGAATTATAAAAATACTCAAAATATGTAGAATTTGTTATATTTAAAAAATAATCTTCTTCATCTAAAATTAGTACAAGGGAGGGATAGAGCAAATTACACACAATGTTTTTATACGAGTTCACTATCAATCAGATAATTACGTCTAGTTACTTCGTTCCTAGATGATTTTTGACTAATCAAGTTTGATTACAACTTTGTGTGTATATAACTGTCCAACGTGGCTACACACAAAACTTCTCAAAATGACACAACACTCGTGTGCCTTTGAGGATTCGGCCTTCACTCGGCTTGCAACAAATACAATGAAATAACTCTCAACACGTGAGTAAGTTCGGAACAATTACAGATAAATCTCAGTAAGAGAAGATATGAAAACTTAAGCACAAAAGAGATTTTAACTCTCAACACAAGAGAATATGAAAATGAAAGCTTTTGAATAGAATGGGTGTATTTAATATCGTATTCAACTAAGGTTGATCTAAACAAATTTGTTTAGATCAACTTACTTGAAATTTGTTTAGATCAACCTTACTTGAATACCATATTTAGGTAGCGCTTCCTTAAGGAAGCGTTATTTATTGTTAGTTTTCAGTAGCGCCGCGAAAACACTGTTTTTTTTAAAAACATTCAGCAGCGGCTGAATATGCAGCGCCTTTAAGCGTTGTTTAAGGCAAAAATTAAGTGTTGTTTATTGTCTTTACTGTTGTAGTGAAACCTCTTTGGGATTAAGGATAGATACTACAAGGTTAAGTATGAAGGACTTCATCTCCTTTATCTCACTTGCGGAAAATTTGGTCATTATAGGGAAGGGTGTCAAGAGAAAGCAAGCATAGTAGAAGCTAATGGTGATCAGGCTATTGGATAGGGAGGAAAGGTTATGCGGAGAAATGGGGTTGATAGCTTATGGACGATGGTTCAGAAACAAAGGAGACCACGGGAAAACAAAGAGATGATGGTTTATACAACCGGTGATAGGATTGATCCAGTGATCCAGACCAACGACAAGAAGAGTGTTCCGATGACAAATCAATTAGGAGGCAACCACATTAATGCTAGCGCCGATTTAGGGAAACAAAAGGATTCGATGTTGAAATTTACAAAAGATGGAAATGAGACTAAGAAGGAAAATGACAAAAAAAAGGTAAGACTACAGCAGATTTTCCTAGTAAAAGTAAGGCGGTTATGGGATTTGAGAAATCCAATATGTCAACTGCCAAAAAGTCAGCTAGTCATGGGAAAGGTATTAAATGGCTAACTTGGCAGCACGTGAAATAAATAATGGTAGGTCAGAGACAATCTTGAGGAATAAAAATGGTGAAACCTTAAATGAGATTCTGGACCAAAATAGAATGGATGAGTATATTACCAATGCATTTAATAAGAGAGAGAGAGAAAGAGAGAAAAAGAGGCCCAATTTGTGATTCCATAAGTGCCTAAAATCGTAGTTCCCATTGACTTACCTATGAATATGATCCCCACTGGCTCTTCTATATTTCAAGTAGACACTCTCATGACCCAGCTAGGGGTGGCAATATGGGCTAGGCACAGCGGGTCGGCACGCCAAAACTGGGTAGGGTGGGGTATGTCAGTCCACCACTCCGCGTAACTTGCCAACCTGCTGGGCCATAGACGGGGCGGGCCAACTCGTCGGACTATATATATATATATAAACCAATTTTTTAATGTTTTTATGTATTTTAGGCGGGCCAGCCCACCAATCTGCCGTTTTGGCCTATTTTAGGGCAGGCTTAGGCCGACCAACCGGCCGCTTTTCTAGACCAAAATTCTTTTTTTTTGCTTTTTATTTTTTTTATTTGTAAGGCTAGCCAACCCGAGGCGGGGTGGGATAGCCTCACTTTCTCAACGTGCCCCGCCCTAATTTTGGCAGGCTTATGGCAAGGCGAGGCGGGCCGACCAGCTTTGCCATCCTTAGAACCTTCTGGGGAAAATTAAGAAAACTGATTTAGGCCCAATTTAGGCTATGAACCCGCCGACACCACCTGGTGGGTCATCATCTAACCCACCTTCTCATTCATTACAACATGTCGTTGTAAATGACAATGCTAGATGCGAGAAAAGGAATTTTTTGATGCAATTGGCTAGGGAATTTTGGGTACTAATGAGTCAGACATGGAATTGTGGAGGAGACGTTTGATCTCAGCCATCCAGGGACCAGGGACAAACGGGGCTATTGTATCTCTTGATTAATTTTATTGTGTTAAATAAATTTATGGTTTGGACCTACCACGATGCAGCAGGTACAAGTTTCTACAGAAATTGTAGACAATATTCGAATATTCACCATGTAGAAATCTTAATCATTGTGGATACTCGAATTAATCCTCTAATCCTCAAATTAATCCTCTAATGCCTGCAGTTAGTTGGATATGGGGTCAGTTAGGTCCATACTCACTTGGTAAGGGCCTAAATGCAATATTACTGATAGAAACTTTGAGAGACTAGGTTTGTGTCACTTTATCAAACTAGGTTTGTGCCAACTAGAAGTGTAACATCCTCAATTTTTTAACCTTGCTTAATGTGTGATTGTGTGTGTATAACTGTATTTGTGTGAGCCTAGGTGTGTAGGGCGAAGTTTGTCAGTGTCTTTGAGTGTTCGGCTGTGTGTTCGCTTTCTGTGCCTTTGTGTAAGGATAAGTATGAGACTTGTGAGGTTTTTGAGTGAGAAAGAGGTAGAGAAGTGCTTGATAATGTCCTAGTATTAGTCTTAGAAGCCTCGTAAAATTTGAGATCAATCGGAGCTAGAATTAGGGTTTTATGTTTTTCGTGCCCTTGGGCGAGTGCGAGTTTTCGATTGAGTAAATAAGACTTTGAACCTTTGTTCTTGAGTCCATTTGATGCCCTCTTATGTTAGGAATCATGTTTAAATGTTAGGGTATCAAGTTCTCGGTCGTACGAGCGTCGAAATCGAAGAAATCATGCGAAAACAGAACCTACTGCGCAGGTGCACGTGATGCGCGCTTGAGAAGCCCTGAGGCGCGTGCGGTGTATGGTGGACCATCAGTCTGGATCCTTCTGTGACATGAGGCGCATTTTGATTGCAACAACGTGACCTCTGAGGAAGCGACACATGGAACACATGCGGGAGAGTACTTCGCGCTGAAGGAACCGCCTCAGGCGTGCATGGCGCGCGCACAAAAGTGCGTGACGCGTGCTGAGACAAAGAAGCTATGTAGAAATGCGCGTGGCGCACGCGTGGGGCGTGCCCAACGGTTAAATTTTTCTATTTAAGGCCATTTTGCCATTTCTGATCATTTTTTCTTACTTTCTTCATTTCCCACGACCCAAACTGAGTTCTAAACCAGAAAACACCATTTTTGGAGCATTCCAAGCTTGGTGATCCATATCTAAGCAACCTCTAACACCGGTTCATCAATCTGACGGTGTTAACTCGTCTGTTTCCATTCGGGTTTGTTATGGCTTATCTCTGATCGCCGTTTCGTCGAGGTAAATCCTATACCCTCTAATGTTCATCACTGGTTTCATCATGTGAATTCTAGTTCTGAAAGTGATTCTAGTTCCTAGCCCTAATCAGACTGTGTTTTGGACCCCGGTTTTACCGAACGAGCTAGGATTTTGCCGAAACTCCTGAGGGAGGTTCCTTGAACCACGAGACAGAGACTAGAGCCTCTGTTCTCCATGTTCATCTTATGATTTTGTGACTTCCTTAATGGTTTGGATTGTCCCTAATTAACTGTTCTTCGTATTTTAGGGTTTTGGTGCAAGTACGGGTACCGAACGTCCGTGAAAGCTTGTCAGGAGTTGGATTTGGGTAAGTTAGAATCCTTGGACCCTTAGAACAGGGGCTGGCCGTGACCTGCCTTGTATTTTTGTACTTCCATGGTTGCTCTAATTCTAATCTGAGTGCATTTTTGTGTTTCTGGTGAAATATGGATCGTGCGGGTGTGCTCGGTGGAATTTTTGGACAACTTATGGTGTCCTAATTAAGAGGGGCAGAACCTAAACTTAGGAGGGAAAGGTGATTGAATTACTTGTGTGTCTTTGATTGAGGCTAGAGGAGTTTATGGGACTCAGACCGATTGTTTTGGAATCCAAGTGGGAGTAAGAACACATTTTTACCGGGATTGCTAGTGTAGAATAATATACATTGTATGTGTAGGGTACCTAAGCCCTACTAGAGGTTGAGGTCAGTAACACCTAAGGATAGGGGTTACGGTTTACGGTATCTGAGGACAGGTGTCGTGAACCTATTAACCAACATAAGAGTGATATTGTGTGTTCCGAGTCCTGTGTTTGACCTACTTAGTGTATGATAGTGAATTTATGTGTTATGTGTGATGCTAGAAACATGTGTAGGAATATGTGATATGTGCTTATGTGATGAAATGCTTGTGTAATACTCTTTGTGTATAGTATGTGATATTAAGTATTGTGTAGCTGCTAAATGACTAAGTGATTGAGGATATGACTAATGTGAGATGTAACATGCATAATGTGAATAATGAATAAAGTGAATAAAAGTGATATGCGAGTGGTGTGAGCTTTTACATAAGTGAATGTGTTAGTACTATGTCACAGCCGTGTGTGGTGCACGAGGTTAGGAGATACTCGAGTTACCCAGCACGAGGTAACAAAGGCAGTCACATGCACTTGGGGGTGTATATCATGGGGTCTGGAAATATTCCACAGGAGGCCAATAGTTTGGCCGCTATTGTGTCGTGGTTCCGCTTGTGCCCGTTTACCCCGACGAGTGTTGTAAACTCTAAGTCCTTAGTGAACGATCCCGAGTGTAGGCCTAGATACCCGACCTTGATTATTCGGGACTACAGGGATGTGCTCTTATAGGTCACGATGAGCGGGGTATGTTGCTTAGACAACTGACTAATACTCTGAGTGGTGAGGAGTACATTGTGACATAGGGTTGTACTCTGAGTGGTGAGGAGTATACCAAGCCAGTGTAGTTAATGGCCACGAGTCTATGACTAGGTAACCACAGTGTGATAAATAATTAGTGTCTAAATTAGGAATGTGGAACATGGTATATCTGATTACTTGCATGACGTATACTTTGTATTGCCTTCTACTGCTACTTTCCCATTTTATGGTGATCATGTTGTTCTTATCTCGCTGTATATGTGTTTGCGTATATATGTGGTATATGTTAGATACAGGTACCGAAGAGGCTGTTGTTGCTGAGGATGGCACAGTTCATGCATTCATTGATATGGTCGAGTCTGAGGATCCCTGTCTGGGGGAATTTTGAGTTGGGCCCTACCTTTTACCTTTCTCAGTAGTTAGGGATCGTAGGGCGGGAGATCTCGATACTCAGTTATGTACCTATGGCCAGGAGTCTTGTTTTGCTTCTGTTTGATAGTGGCTCTTTTGATGAGGCACACATTAACCTCTAGCTTGTATTTTGAGGATGACTGTATTACCCTTTTGCTACCTTCCATCTTTGAATTTCATTTGTTTTCTTTTTAGACTATGATGTGCACGAGCCCTAGGAGGGACCACATACCTTATATTGATGCATATAGTGTATATTATGTGTGCTTATTTCTACTGTATTTATTATCGATAAGCTAAGCGATTAAGGCTAATTAATGAAAAGGTTACTATGATGGGACGGGGGGTATCTCAAGAAGCATTCATGAAAACATTATCGTGGCTCTGGAAAAGGTGCATAACATGAATAAAATGCGAGGCAAGTACGCTTTTTTGCCATCAAAGTGGAATTAGCAAAAGCTTATTACCGCTTGCGTTGGGCTTTTATTTTGGATGTGCTTGAGGAGGTGGGTCTTCCAAAGGAGATGATTAATTTTGTCATGCACTGTATCACTAGTGTTAAGACAAACATTCTTTGGAATGGAGGACGTTCAGAGCTTTTCACCCCAGAGAGAGGTATTATACTGGGTGATCCTATGTCACCATATATATTTGTTTTGTGTATGGATAAGCTTACTCATCTTATTGCTAATGAGGTTGGGAGAGGTGAGTGGACTCCTTTGGAAGCAGGAAGGCCTGGTCCTATAATTTCTCATTTGATGTTTGCAGATGATTTACTTCTCTTAGATAAAGCCACAAGTGGCAAATGAGGTTTGTTTCTTCTAGTTTGGAAAAAATATGTTCCTTTTTAGGTCAAGTGGTTAGCTTGGAGAAAACCTATATTTTATTTTCCAAGAATGTGGCTTGGCACACGTGGAATATGTCAGTACATCAGTCTGGCTTTAGGGAGACAACTAGTTTGGGGAGTATCTGGGTGTTCCCTTATCTGGGTTTTCCCTTAGTTTAGGGAGACACTTGTCCTTTGTGGGTAGAGTGACCCTTTTTAAGTCGGTAGTGCAAGTCGTTCTAATTTATTCAACGACGCAATTCTGATCCCGAAGAATTGTCTAGTTGAGATCCAAAAGGTTTAGAGAAAGTTCATTTGGGGTGAGGAGGAGAACCAGGGGAAACTACATCTGGTTAACTGGAGAACTATAACCTTTCCAGAGCATTTGAGGGATCTATCCATTAAGGACTTGCCTCGTATAAATAGGACTTGTCTCGCGAAAATGGGTTGAACCTTTAGAAAAAAGAAGACCAATTGTGGTGTCATGTTCTCAAAGGGAAATATGGTATATGTACTATTAATAATGGTCAGGTAGTGGCAAAAACTACAGTCTCCTTTTATTTGGAAAGAAATGGTGAAATCTTGGAATGGTATTGGAAATTCTGAGAATTGGGTCGTCGGTGATGGGCTTAATGTTAATGTTTGGAAAGATAATTGGATGGATAGGGGCTGAGGTTGATAAATGAAGTAACTCATATACCTAACAACATGATTGAGTGGTGCTTTATGGATCTTGTGGACCAAAGTGGGACTTGGAAGTTTGCTTTTCTCACTGATTTTGTGTCTAACCATATTACAAAGAAGTTACATGTCGTGCCTATTCGAAGCATGGTGTGTGGTCCGGATAAAAGAATTTGGCCAGGTAATAGATTGGGAAGGTTCTTAGCTGCTAGTGCGTATAATCTTTTGAGTGGTTTCAACCAACTTCAAGCTAATGGAATGTGGAAGGACGTGTGGAAGTTAGAGGTGCCTTAGAGAATTAGATGGTCTGCTTGGCAATTTCTTCATGGCATACTTACCACTAAGAAGGCGTGTAGTTGTTGGGGTCATGGTGAATCGTTTTGTCATCATTGTCCCGGGATTGACGAATCTATTCTCCATGTACTTAGCGATTGCCGTGTTGTAAATTTTGTGTGGATACACTTGTTGACAAGGGAAGATAAAGCCAACTTCTAAGTTAGAGGATTTAGTGAGTGGGTTCATTTTAATATGGCACATGGGAAGGGCGATCACGTGGAAGTGTATTTGGGCTACTTGTTATTTTTTGTGGAGACAAAGGAATAAGGAGGTTCACGATGATTCCTTTGTTAGGCCAAGTTATCCATCCATAATTATAAGGTATTATGTCGACAACTACATGCAGGGCCTCAGTAAGTTTGTGCATGTAGTTGAGAAACGTGTAGACGAAATGTTGATCAAGTGGGTTCCACCAAATACTGGGTGGATGCATATAAATTGTGATGATGCAGCTAGAAGGGGTTTAGGTGTTTCTGGGTGTGGGGGTGTAATTCAGGATGAAGGTAATCGTTGGCCGCGCGGTTTTACCATGTTTATTGGTGAAACAAATGTTTACATTGTGGATTTTTTTAGGGTGCTTTTGAGGGGGCTAAGATTGGCAAAGGAGAGGGGTTTCAAGAGAGGTGGCTAATATGACTGATTTAATAGATCACCAATAGAGAAGGAGCCCAACTCGATCGATCGAGCGACATAACAAATTATGTTTACGTGCGTATATCCCCAACAGTTTTAGATTCGCCCTTTAACCCTCCTCTCCACGTGCCCATATATGTACCCCAATCACAAGATTTGGAGTAATATCTAGGGGTGGCAAAATGGGCCTGGCCCATTGGGCCAGCCTGTTGGCCCGTTAAAATGGGTCGGGTTGGGTTAGAGTCTATCAACCCGTAAACCCATTTGGCCCAACCCGTTTAGCCCGTCAGCCCGTTGGGTTTATGGAGGGTTGGGTCGGGCCAGCCTGTTGGGCCACATAAAAAAATAAAAAAATTAATAAAAGCTAAATGGGCTTAATGTTGTAAGTTGTAGTTTTTGAGGCCCTGGGAGTAAGCCCGGTTTTGGGAAAAAAATGGGTCAGTGAAGTCTCGCACGCACTGACGCACGCAGAAAGAAATTGCAATAGATAGGTGACTTTTTGGACATGTTATGTACTTATGTTTACTTTTGGACACAGTAAACATAAACCAAAACGCAGAAAGAAGTCTCGCACAGTTCAGAAAGAAATGTTAACCCTCCCTCGGCCTCGCAGTCTCGCTTCGCACGCAATGCAAGCCTCTCTGTCGCGACAGAGAATTTGAAGATCAAAATGACAAATCCTTGAAATCAGAAATCAGACATCAGAAGCTGAGAAGTGTCTCTTTACTCCCATCCATCTCACCTCGCCGCTACCTGCGTGGACTGGACTTGGTCACGCCGCGCTCGTCGCCATCGCTTCTGCCTCCATTCGCGACTCATCTCAGTTCACGACTCATCTCCATCAGGCCGCGCCCTTCTCACCTCTGCTTGGTTCTTGAACGCTGCCTCGAGGTGAGTTTGAGATTCACCTTCTGTTTGAGTTTTTTTTTTTCTGATTTTGATTTGAGTTTCATGTTCTGGTTTCTCTGTTGTCTATGCATTTGCTCTATTTTGGCTTGGCCTCTGATTTTGTCTCTGATTGTTTGGCCTCTGATTTTGGTTTTGGATTTTGATTTGAGTTTCACCTTCAAGTTCAACGCTGCCTCTGGTTCTCTATCCACGGTCTATGCATTTGCCCTAATTTGGCTTGGCCTCTGATTTTGTCTCTGTTTGTTTGGCCTTTGATTTGTTTTTTGATTTTGATTTGAGTTTCACCTTGTGTGTCACTGTGTTCTCTGTATTGTGCTCATTGATATGGCCTTTTGTATTCATTTGGTTCTGTTTTGTGCTCACTGATATGGGCTTTTGTATTATTTCAGTTCTGTTTTGTGCTTATTGAAGCTAATTATATTTAATTGTTATGTTTTATGTGTTAGATGGTATTGGAAACCATTGATGAAATTGATGCTGAGGAATATTTGGATGATTTTGAACTTGAATCTCAAGTGGTTGAACCTAGTCAGAAAAAGGTTAAAAGAGGAACATCTGATGTATGGAATTTTTACACAAAAATAGGGTTATGTGACGATGGAAAGGAAAAGGCAAAATGTAATGGTTGTAATGTAGAGCATGTAATTGGTGCTAAATTAGGGACCTCACATTTAAAACGACACATTGCGAAGTGTAAAGAAACTAAATTTGGAGATGTTGGTCAAATGATGTTAGATATGCAAGGAAAATTGAAGTGTGCAAAGATAGATAATTTAGTATCACGTGATTTGTGTGCTGCTTTAATCCTTAAGCATGATTTGCCCTTCAAATTTGTTGAGTATGAGGAGCTTACAACTTGGCTAAAGTATTTGAATCCGGATTACATTCCTATTTCAAGAAATACTGCTAAAGCCGATGTCTTGAAAATATACATGAGGGAAAAGAAAAAGCTTAAAGAAAAAATGGCCGCAATTCCAAGTAGGATATCTTTTACTTCTGATTTATGGACATCTTGTACTACTGAAGGTTACATATGCTTGACTGCTCATTATGTTGATACAAATTGGAGGTTAAGTAGTAAAGTCCTTAACTTTTGTCACATGCCTCCCCCCCACACTGGTTTTGAATTGTATAAGAAAGTGAATGAATTTTTGCATGATTGGGGAATAGAAAAGAAGGTTTTTAGTATCACTTTAGATAATGCTTCTGTCAACGATGTTATGCAACAAACTTTGAAAAGTCAACTTGTATTGCAAAAATTGTTGTTAAGTGATGGAGAATTCTTTCATTTGCGTTGTTCTGCACACATTTTAAATCTACTTGTGCAAGAAGAATGAAAGTAGCTACTGATGCTTTGCATAAAATTAGGGAGAGCATCAAATATGTGAGGGGTTCAGAGGGTAGAATGATAAAGTTCAAGCAATGCATTAAAAAAATTGGTGACATTGATGCATCAAGTGGGTTGATTCTAGATGTTCCTACAAGATGGAATTCAACTTATTTAATGCTTAAAAGTGCTCTTAAGTATGAGCGTGTCTTTGGAAACTTACAATGGGATGATGAAAATTATAAGCTAAGTCCTTCAGATCAAGAGTGGAGAAGAGTGGAAAAAATGTTTAAATTCTTGTTACCATTTTATGATATGACTAACTTGATTTCTGGCACAAGCTATCCTACTTCCAACATGTATTTTTTACAAGTTTGGAAAATCCAATGTCTTTTAATTGAAAGTGCAAAAGACGAAGATGATGTTATCAGAAGTATGGCTGATGGGATGATGAAGAAATTTGAAAAGTATTGGAATGACTATAGTGTTGTGCTTGCATTTGGGGCTGTGTTAGACCCACGGATGAAGTTAGATTCATTGGGTTTTTGTTATGAAAAGATTAATCCTTGCACTTGGGAATTGAAGTTGGATGAAGTAAAGAAAAAATTGTATAAGCTTTTTGCACAATATTCTACCAATAGTTCTTGCTCCAATGCTTCAAAGAATATTCTAGCCTCTTCTAGTTCGCCAACTAACCCAAGCATATTTGATGTAAGTTAATTTAAGTTTTGAAAGCATGGTTAAAACTTAAAAATCAATTACTTTGCATTTTTCTTTTATCTATATTTGTAACTTGCTTTTTTTTCGTGTGTTTTATCTCTATTAATCATTTTAGGAATTAAAAATGCGTAGGCATCATGCTGCTACTAAAACTGGAAAGAGTCAACTTGATCTTTATTTGGATGAGCCACCCTTGGATATTGAATATACAGAGGAAATGGATGTATTACAATGGTGGAGGAATAATAGGAAACGGTTTTCAGATCTTTCAATAATGGCTCGAGACTTGTTAAGCATTCCTATTACAACTGTTGCATCTGAATCTTCATTTAGCATTGGTTCTCGGGTGCTTAACAAGTATAGAAATCGTCTCTTGTCAAAAAATGTGGAAGCATTGATTTGTACTCGCAATTGGTTGCATGCCTTTAATAATGGTAATTTATTTATTGTGAATACAACTTTTTCTATTCTTTACATTATTTTGATAACCATTTGTCACTTTAAATTATTAATTCTTCTTTTTTCAATCAAATGTGATGTAGATGGAATTGATGCTGATGACGATGATGGAAATGTGGAGCCGACTTTTTCCAAGAGTGCATCTAATGTTGTTGATGTGGAAGATGATGATTGATTTATGTTGTGGTGGTGGTCTTGTGGGCTTATTGGTTTTTTGGACATGTTAAGACATTTTGATTTTGACTTGTGTTCTAAACTTGTAATGTAGTGAATTTATATTAATGGTAGATAGATTAAATTGCGTTTATGGTTGATGGATGAAATTGCGTTTATGGTTGATGTATTAATTTTGTGGTTTATGGCGGTTATTAGTAACTTTCTTCAAATGATTTTTTTACTTCTTGTATTAAAAGCACTAGTTGTATTTATGTTGTATACTTTATGTATTTACTTGTAGCTAGTTAGAGAGGCTACATCTGTTGTCAAAAAGCAAAAACAAAAAAAAGCTAGAGAAATGCCGCATTTGCATGAAAAAAAGCATTACTTATTTTTATTTTTTTGACGGGCTAGCCCAAGCCCGCCCAACCCGTCATAAATCGGGCCGAGCTCTGCATCTCAACCCATAATCTCTTGCCGGGCCGGGTTGGGCTAGCTCGTTTTTATGAGGGCTAACGACGGGCCGGGCGGCCCATTTTACCATCCCTAGTCCCATGATTATTGCTAGCAACATGGGGGCCCAACACAAGTTATATGGGTATATCGCTAGCTCTCAAGTGACCTTTGATTTCACTAGAGGCCCGACCGAAATGTTCACTATTATGAACACTAACAATAACAAATAACACGTGAGACTTTATTTGGGGTTTAAAGTCCTCAGGGGTTTTACTCTAAAGTCATCATTTGTCAAGCAAATTGAAGTATTTGTAATCTTATGTTTTTTATTCTTATAAAATCAATTAATTTTAACGCTTGCTTTATTTTTAGTTTTATCCCCAAATTTTTTAAAATTATTACATTTAATCTCTGTACCGTTAATAGGCATCAATTAATATTAAGTAGGGGAGAAGAGAGATAAACCTAACACACAATTTTAGTAAATTATTTATTCCTTCAAAATATTTATTCCTTCAAAATTGTGAAATTGAAGAGTGGTTGGCGACAGGGATGAGGGAAGAGGAGGGAAAAAGATTAGAATTAGGGAGCGAAAAGAGGAACGCTATGAGAAATGATGAAAATGAAAAATGCATTGTCAACGAAATTAAAAAATAAGTATTTTATTTTATTTTTGGTTAAAAAAAAAAATTAGATACTGGAGAGTTGAATTCATAAAAAAATTATGACGACTAAAACACGCATTTGTTGATTTTACATGAACGAAAAACGAGTTGTGTTCGTCTAATAGTACTATGTATCACCCTAGTAGGGATGGCAATGGGGCTCCACGGGCACGGGTAGTAGCCCCCCGCTACCCGTCCCGTTGGATAATTTGTCCCCCGTACCCGCCCCATACCCGCGCGGGTACCCGCGTGACGGGTTTTTAATGGATTTTTGAGAATCCGCGGGTACCCATGGGTATCCATGGATACTTAATAAATTCTTAAAAAAATACAAATATTTTAAACAAAAAATATTTTATACCTAGATTTTTAGACAAAGTTCAAATGAGAATTTACAAAATAACACATCCAAATTACACATAACAACATCCATAAAACATAACAACTATCCATAAAACATCATGAAAATTTAACAACATCCATACATAACAACCATCCATAAAACATCATGGAAATTACAACAAAATATCCAATTAAACAACATAAAAACATAAATAGTAAAATGTTGCAGCTCAATATCCATCAAGTATCCACCACTTCACTAGCACAACTTTGACCACCTGCTTCCTGAAAAAAGAATGCATCCAAATCAAAATCCAAGCAACCAAAATAATTGTGAACTTTAAAATGAAATATTAAAAATATTTACTTACCAGGTCACCATCTGTATCTTCCAATACTTTATTAAATTCAATGATGTCATTTTTTAATTTTGAAGAACCTACCAAAAAAAAATAAGTTAACTAAAAACTAGTAATAATCAATCAATATAAATATTTAAGTTAAAAAAGTAGTTACATTTCACATCGGTCCATAACCAATCTTGGACACACATCAATGCCTCCAAAGTATCTGAACGCACCCATCGCGATGGGGTGTAACAACTCGTCCACTCGTGCTAAATGAAGACTCAGAAGCAACAGTTGAAATAGGAATTGCTAGAAAATCTCTTGCAATCATTTGCAAGATTGGATATTTTAATCCACTAGCTTTCCACCAACCCAAGATGTCAAAATTGTCTGAAGCAGGTAACACTTGCTCCTCCAAATACCGATCAAGTTCTGATTTACCACTGGGACCCCTTTTTGGTACTAGCACTGTGCAAGCTTCTCCTTCCAAGCTTCTTTTCTTCCAACAACACCCACATCTATGGGATTTTGGCTTGAATTTGCAGATGAAGAAACACACTCCTTACCCTTCATTTTCAAATCATACTCACTAACCAAATTTTGACAAATATCTTTTACCTTAGCAATTTCACCATCAGCTTTCTCTCCATAAATTTCAGGAAAAACAACATCTATCAATTCAAGTTTGTACCTAGGATCCAACAGAGTGCCTATGGCCATCACCTCATTAATCACACCCCAATACTTGTCAAATTTCTCAATCATCGTTGCGACCATATCACGAATGACAGAATCGGTAGATCCAAGCCACTCAATCAAATCCAATTTAATTTCACGGACTTTTGGAAAATAAACATTCACAGTTGGATACAATGTACCAAAAACAATTGTGTAACTTCATAAAATACTTTCAACTTACTACAAATTAATTACGCCTTCATCCAATCATTTTCACTAGGCAACGATTTATATTGATTCTCACTTTGTGCCAATCGAGCAAGCACATCTTTGTAATCTATGGCAACTTGAAGGATTAAATACGTAGAATTCCACATAGTCTTACAATCAAGAATGAGCTTTTTCATATAACATATTCACTTGACTACATGTCTCTATGAATTTCTCCTCTCTTTTAGGTGTTCATTGTCCAATATTCAACACTTCCTCTAACTTTCACAATGGCATTAGAGATTATAGACATACCATCTTGCACAACTAAATTCAATATGTGAGCACAACACCTCATGTGAAACAATTTACCTTCCAAGATAAGCAACCTAGGTGAAAGCTTGTCTAACATGCGTTTAATCATAACATCATTTGTAGAGCAATTATCAACAGTCACAGTAGACAGCTTTTGATCTAGATTCCAATCCATCAAACATTCAAGTAACACATCGGCAAGAACTTTAGTAGGATGAGGAGTAGGTACATAAATAAACCTAACATATAAATTAAAATTGAATAAGAAATTAAGATGTAAACTAAACATTCAAGTAACACATCTTGCAAAAACTTTAGTAGTATTACCTTACAAGTCGACTTTGTAGGGTCCAAGAATCATCAATAAAGTGAGCTGTGACTGTCATGTAACTTTTATTTTGATTACTAGCCGTCCACATATCAGTAGTAATTGCAATACGGCTTTGATTCTTTGACAACAACTTCATCATACTCTCTTTCTCATCCTTATACATTTTCATGATGTCAGCCTTAACGATTGTTCTGCGAAATCACCTTAAATAAAGGTTGCAAAGTTGCACAAAATTCTTTAAAACCAATGTGGTCAACCATAGCCAAAGGATACTCATGAAGAATTATCATCTTACACACTGCACGCCTTGCTATGTCTTGGTTAAATGCATAAGAACCAACCACTACCGTTTGATTCCCAACTTTGTCGGTTTTGATAAAAGCTTGCCTTATATCTCGAGTTGTTCAGAGTTTGCAAGAATGGAAGTGACTACGCAAGTGTGATGTTCCTTGCTTTAATTCACCCAAAAGTTTTGAGCCACAATAATTGCAAACGGCCTTCCACTTTCCATCTATATTTTGCCTTCTAAAATGATTCCAAACATCCGAAGTTTGCTTTCTTTTAAGACCTATAGTGTCACTTGCATTTGCGCTTTGAATTTCACGAGGAGTATCACTTGGATCTGTGCTTTGAATTTCATGAGGAGTTGAATTGCTCTCTACATTCATAGAATCAACAGCAATTGATCCACCCATATTACTTCCTATTTCTACATTCACTTGTTGTTGTTGGTCATCCATAGGATTAGAATTTTGTTGAGAAGACATTCTATAAAAATAACATGAATAAGACATATTTAGAGGTTTGTTCAACATGTGCATATTTATGAACATTTAGACAGAACAAAAGGGATCTAATAAATTGTGGAACATTAAGAACATTTAGGAAAATAAAAACAGAAGGGATCTAACCAACACAGCCATTTCTAAGTCCAATACCTTTTTCAATACCTTTTAATGCCTTCTGGATCTTCAATACCTTTTTCACAATTTTTTGCTCTTCAACAAGGAAAGCACGGATAATCTGCATGCAGATTAAATCGCCATTAAATTTACACCAATCAATCAAAATTCAAAACGAACCGTCTAGTGATATTTTGAGCAAGATACCTTTCTCTAACAGCTCCTCCAGATAATACAGTAGGTCTCAAGTGTGGAATCTGCAGATTAAGTTTGGATCAGAACATCATGATAGGAGAAGACAAAATGATCACCATCACAACTGAGTAGGAACTGCGATGGGTGAGGCGGTCGGCGGAGGTCCGGCGAAGCTGTGTAGTGTCGTGCGATCACTGCGATGGGTGAGGCGGCGGTGACGGCGAGCTACTGTGCTCGCGTCGCAGAGGAACTGACTATATAAAAAAGGAGTACATAAAAAAAAATTGTCAAATAAATGAGGGGTACCGTCCATAACTAAGCTCCGCCACTGCAAATGAACATGCAAAGGACGACTGCGGAAGCGACTCACCAGAGCAGATCCCTTGTTCGAGCGCAAAGAAGGTGGAGCAAAGCACCGCGGGACAGAGGTGGAGCAGAGCACCGCGGCGGAACAGAGGTGGAGATTGGAGAACCAGGAAATGGAACGCACGCAGCACAGGAGATTGGAGCACAGAGGCGGAACGCACGCAGCACAGTAACCTTTGGTGAAGATGAAGATGAGATCCAGAAGGCGGAACGCACGCGGCGTGATGAAGATTAGAGAAAAATGGAACGCACGCAGCACAGTAACCTTTGGTGAAATTAGGTTAAATTATATTTATATAGGTGAGGGTATTTTTGTAATTTCATATATACAGATGCTGCATGGGTAGCATGAAACCCGCACCCACCCCATTTATGCACTGTAGAAAAACCCGCCTACATACACCCACTGCACCATTTAGCTACCCATTTCAAATCCGTGACGGATTTTACCCGCAGATACCCGCGGGTACGGTTTTTTTTGCCATCCCTACACCCTAGGTACCAACTTGAATGGTTAACCAGATTTCTCTAAGACATCTCAGCAATCAGCATTTGATGAATGTTCATCGATAGTACAAACTAAATTCAATAATTTAAAATATTTAAGAGATCAAAGGTAGAAAAAATTACAAGGACTAATACCAAAATTATCATCCACAATTAACGTGTTTCCTTTAAATACACAAATTACGTTTCATTCAAAATCTTCAAATCCATGCCAATATTGCATAAATGGAGTTCGCACTGTAAAGCTATAAGAAGGCAAGTAATTGGATTGGAAGCGGCCAAAGATAATTTATTTTTTATCCATTAAAAATTGAGCACGAACCTGTGTAGGACTATGTGGAACCTTTACCTTTTGCAAGGGAAGGTAGGCCTGTGGTACACCCCGGTTTTCACTTCTCCGTTTCTTCCGGTAAAGCAAAAGAGAACAACTTTGAATCTAGTTATGGTGAAGACCCCAGCAAAAAGCACTGATTATAACTATTCACTGGTCAATCCATATATTCAATCAATTGTAGTAGTATTTGAATTTTACCACTCATGTTTGTCATACCCTCTGCAGTGGTTGTCATAAAATTTTAATACTCTTCTTCAATTTTTTCAAACCAAAAAAAGAGACTGATAAACATGTTCCCAGCACAAGGGCCTACAAGTTGGAAATCGTCAAAAGGCCAACCAATCAAAATCCAAAACAGTGACATCTCTTGTGAGGAAATCATGAAACATTAAATTGCTAGTCTTTGTCTCCACTCTAACTTGGTTTAATTCTTGCACACCAGTGATTATACTACTACAGTGTCAAAACTCAAACCCATGGATATTAAATTTCCCTTCATTTTGGGTCATTAATCACCCAAAACCTCATAATTTCCACATTAACATATCCTACGAATTCATGATCAATTTCCACCGGTTAGCATGGATCCCTAGGGTTTTGCTACGTTTATCCCTAGCTAACAAAAGTTGACATCCTAGTAGAGACTTGTCCAAATCAAGGGAACCCTTTTGACGCTTCCTTATTTCATGCGAGCTAAGCTTCGTTTCAAACGGTCAACCGATTTTGTTATGATTTGTGTCAACCTTTTAAAAACCAGATCGAACCAGCCGATTCAACCGGTTCAATTGAGAACCGGTCAGTTTGGTTCAACCCCAGAATTGCAATTTGATCGAATCGATTGAGCCGCTAACTGAACTGAGTTGAATCGTTTGAAATGATTTTTTATTTATTTTTCAACACAAATTTAATATTTATTTATTTATTTATTTATTTATTTATTTATTGGTCATTTGGTTCAATCACATTTTAACTAAACGAACCATGATTCAGAGGTCTCACTGGTTCGATCTCTGATTCGTTTTTTAAAACATTGGTTTGTGTCCTCATAAATTCCCCCGATTCATCTCTTGAATTAAAAAAAAAAGAGGCATGAGTGATGATGTGTTTTAATTTGGGTCGCGCTAATTGAACACAACGCGCGACACCAAATATGCCAAATATGGAACACCACGTCCGTACTGTACGGACCCACCCCCCTTTTTTTTCAAAAAAAAATTTAAATTTTTTTTTCCTAAAAAAAATATTACAGATTTTTTTATCTGGTTAATGCCAAATCCTGAAACCTTAGCTTTTTCTTATCTGGTTAATCAAGTTCAAATATCTGGTTAATGCTATTCATTATCTGGTTAATGCCAAATCCTGACACTTTGGACATCCTATTTTCTTATGTGGTTAATCAAGTTCACATATGTGATTAATGCTATTTATTATCTGGTTAATGCCAAATCCTGAAACTTTTGGACATTTTATTTTCTTATCTGGTTAATCAAGTTCACATATCTAGTTAATGTTATTCATTATCTGGTTAATGCCAAATCCTGAAACTTTTTCTTATCTGGTTAATCAAGTTCAAATATCTAGTTAATGCTATTCATTATCTGGTTAATGCCAAAATCTGTGTTAACCAGTTTAAAAAATCTAATAAAAAAATGTTAAACTTTTTTTTTGAAAAAAAAACTTTGTCCGTCTTGTCTGACGGACACAAAGATCTGATCTAACATACTGATTATCATTTGTATTTGTGTCCACTTTTGTGTTCAAAAATCATTTCTCTTTTAATTTACACAATTTATTTCATAATTTATACAAAGTTTCAGATCTATTACACAGACACACATATCTTTTTACAATCTTTAATATTTGGCAAAATTACTCCAGATATCATTTATCTTAATTCAAAGTTTCAAGTTAGTCCTTTATCTTTTGTTATTTCAATTTAGTCCCGCATGCTTTAAAATATTATTTTCGAGGCAAATTGTTAGCTAATTTACAATGAGAAATGCATGTGTGCTACAAGCACAATCTGCATATTAATTGAGTCACAAATTAGAGCCCAAAAGATTGTTGCAAAAACAAAAAAAGACCAATTTGACTAACATTGTCAAAATTTTATAACATGTGGGACTAAACTGAAACTAAGATTAACTTTAAAGGACTAACTTGATACAAAATAAAGATAAATGACTGAAGTGTAATTTTAAATTAAGATAAAGGACGTGTGGAATAATTTTGACTAAATATTTTATTTTAAAATTTACTCTCTCTCTCTGTAACATTTGTTTTTATATCACATAAATTATTTTTTGTCGTGAGACTCGTGGTTCTAAACCTCTCTGTTTCTGCTCACCGACAATGTTTACATGCCACATAAGAACATGGCATGATTTGGTTAATTAAGTAGGTTGCGAAACACAATTCATGATCATCTAAACACAACTGTTACCAGGGAATAGGTTGTAATCGGTTGGGAATACAGTTACTGATTTATTATTTCCAAAAAAAAAATACCAACTTGATATAGCAAATTATCTTTTAAAAAAACACATATAGATCAATCTGATATAATGGATCATTTTGAAAGAAATTAATATTCATTTTGAAAGAAATTAATATTGGTATATCCTCTTACCAATAGAACACCCTAAAATCAGCGACATGTAATATGCGAGAGTGTGTGTTCATGCGATATGTGAGAATTCTCCATGTTATATTAAATACAACTACACAGCCAACGTAGCTTGGCTCAATTGGTTTGACCTTTCGCTCGCACACGCTGTGATTTGGGTTTGATTTCAGGTGATTGCGTTGGTGGACGATATATAAATTCTAAGTAAATACTGGCTCAGGTTGGTGATTCTTCCTGACCCTGTACGGGGTGAGGCTCCCCAATCTAAACTTTTTCTCATTAAAAAAAAAAAAAAAACAACTACACAAGCCGTGCTACATTCGGCGAATTTCGCACTGATGGCCTAAAGTCTTAATTGCATTCTGCATAACCCTTTTGTTCTTTAGATGCTGAAGTAAAAGTCGCTACCTTTTTTTATATTTTAATTAAAAAAATGATGGATTTGGTGTACCAACTTATGAATAAAAAAAGTTGATTTGCCTTGTGGGTTTATACAATTTTTCAATTTTTTTAAATAGTTACCTATATTTTAAAAGTTTCTAACTAACCAAGTCCTTATATTTTAGAATTTTTTAATAAATCCTTATCAAATAATAACCATTAAGATTCTATTTATAACTTTAGTGAAATTATGAAATTTGTTGAAAAATTTAGTTAAATTATAGAAATGTATTTGATAGATATGGCAGTTGAGTATATTCTTATATTTAATCTGAATTTTCAAATAAGGTTTTAAAATAATTTAACAATAGATATCTATTTGTAAATTCATTGGAATATTAGGGAGCAAAAGAGTTATTTAACCCAAAAAAAATGAAGAACCGTCATATTCGATTATTTACCATTTTTTTTCAAATATACTTTTTTTTTTAATTTTTCAATAAAGACTGGTTATCGGACATTCACATTAATTTTCATATAAAAATTTTGATATTAAGTAATATTCATGATTTTATTTAGGGTTAATTACGTTTTTTGTTCTAAAAAATTAGTGAATATTCAGTTTTAATCCCTAAAGTTTTAAAAATATATTTTTTGTTTTTAATTTTTTGAAATGTGTTGTAATCGATCTTTGTTGTTTTGTTTTAATTATTATAATATCATTTTTTTCTTGTTTTAGTCTCTATAATTCCTGTTTAATGGGACTAAAATGAAAAAAAAAAAGATATTATAGAAACTAAAATGAACAAAAAATTATTATAGGAACTGAAACAAAACAAAAGACACCAATTGTGACACTTACCAGAAAATTGAGGATAAAAAAAATATTTTTTAAACTTTAGAGACTTCCTGTTAAAAAAAAAAAAACTTTAGAGAATAAAACCAAATTTTTGCTAATTTTGGGACAAGAAAAACATGATGAACCCTTTTATTTTTACTTGTAAAGGTGTTTGTTAATGTTTCACTATCATATCATATGCGAATCGGTTTTCACAAATATCATATGTGACTTGTAAATTAGTCACATAGCTAGGCGGCTGCAATTGCATTAAGCATTTAAGCAGTAGATACATAAACCGACATTTGATGACCATGATTATGATGACACAATCACAACATGTAAAACCTCAAAACAAAAAAAAAAACAAAAAAAAAAGACAAAATATCTCATCCTCAAAGATGGAAACTTTGAGCATTCCCATGTGCGCCACTCAACTGCTCAGTCAACTGGGCTACAAAGCATATGCAAGAAATCAGAAACAAACAGCAAAGAAAATTCAAAGCATTGATGATTGAGCGAAAGACCAAGTGCATGGTTCTAGTAATTTGCTAAACAACTCACTTTAAACTCATTACAATCAATGTTACTTGCTTATAAATACCACAATTTTAATCAACACATCTTCACTTCCTCACTCTCTCTCTTACCCTCTTTCCAGATTTCTTTCTGCTTTGGCTGCCACTTGCTTCAAATCCCTGCAGCCATTACTTTAGACTTAAGAGTGTGTCTAGATCTTTTAGTTTTATGTGAAACTGTATTGGAATTTGTTTTTCTAGATTTGGTCTTTGATTCTTTCTAGTACTTCCATAAAGTCCATTGCTGCTTACTGCTTTCATTATTCTCTCTGTGCTTCTCTCTTTGCTTTGTTTTAAATGGTTTTGAATTTGAAGTAGGCAGGAATTTTGTACTTATTTTTCTTTCTTTCTTTTTTTGTTTTGTTTTTGGTTTTTTGAAAGACTCTTGATTGACAGAATCATGGGTCATTCCATATTCTGTGTTGTTTTGTTTTTGTTCATTTGTGTGGGAATTTGTTTGGCTTCTCCAATAGGAGATCAAAGGAGAGATAGGATTAGGTGGCTGCCAGGGCAGCCAAAGAATGTTGGATTTGCACAGTACTCAGGTTATGTGAGTGTGAATGAGGAAAGAGGGAGGGCATTGTTTTACTGGTTGATTGAGGCACCACTGAGTCGAAAACCCAGCTCAAGGCCACTAGTTTTATGGCTTAATGGTGGCCCTGGTTGCTCCTCTATTGCTTATGGTGCATCTGAAGAAATTGGCCCTTTTCATATTAGGCCTGATGGCAAGTCACTTTACTTCAATCCTTATGCTTGGAACAATTGTAAGTCAAATTCACATCCCCAATATTTTGTTTGTTCAAGTAATTTTCTTTTTTCTTTGTTTTCCCCTTTTCCAATATTCATTATTTTGGGGTGTTGCAGTGGCAAATATACTATTCCTTGATTCTCCTGCTGGTGTTGGTTTTTCGTATTCGAATAAAACTACAGATCTGTATACATTTGGTGACCAGAAAGCAGGTAATTTAGGCCCCGTTCGGGGTGGTTGCGAGTTTTTGGTTTTTGGTCTTCAAATGCAATTTTCAAAACAAAACACGTTTGGCTAAAATAGAATTGAAATGAAATTGAAAAATTAAAACTAAAAACTAAAAACCACTCCGAATGGGGCCTTAGTTTGTAATAATTGTAAAAGTAGTGAACTTGCTGGTGAAGGATTTACTCATTGTGCCAGTTTTTGTTTTGTTTTGTTTTGTTTTAGCAATGAGATTTGATTTGACATGTTAATGTATGCATCCGGGATCTGGGTTTTCTGACTTTGCAGCTGAGGATGCATATACTTTTCTTGTTAATTGGTTTGAAAGATTTCCTCAGTACAAGCATAGAGAATTCTACATTGCTGGGGAAAGTTATGCAGGTGAATCTATATTTGATAATTGTACTTTGGTGTGCCATACTTATCTATTGAATGCTTTATACAATGAAGAGTTATTCAAATTTTATTTTTTTTAAAACTTTTCAGGTCATTATGTTCCTCAGTTGGCTCAACTTGTTTACCGGAGAAATGAGGGAGTCAGTAATCCAGTAATAAATTTTAAGGGATTTATGGTAAGCCTGTAAGATTCATGGAAAAATGATACTGCTTCAATCTTTTTATGTCAACATAGGCACAAATGGCTTCTTATAGTCATCTAATGTGTTTGATTTTTCTCTGGTTGCTGTCACAGGTTGGAAATGGTGTCACTGATGATTATCATGATTATGTTGGCACATTTGAGTACTGGTGGACGCATGGTTTGGTTTCAGATTCCACATATAGGATGCTAAGAATTGCCTGTAACTTTGGATCCTCCCAGCATCCATCATTGCAGTGTATGCAGGCTCTCAGAGTTGCAGTTGCGGAGCAGGGAAACATTGATCCATATAGCATTTATACACGGCCTTGTAACAATACAGCATCACTCAGAAGCGGCTTGAATGGTCGTTATGTAAGCTTATATGCTGTCACCTCATTCAACTTACTTATAAACACCAAATCTAATTGCAAGTCCTTTCATTCCATACCATTGTAGTTGTCAAACCAGAACAGTCCTTTCAAAATAGAACATATTGGTCCTAAACTGCAGTATATTAGTTATCTATTGTAAATTCAATCAATTAGAAATCATTCCTGTTCAATTCCTTTTTATCTTTAGAAGAACACAGTTAATAGTCTATTTTAGATTGGTATTTGTAATTGCTAAACTACCAGAAGCAAGATAAGTGTTTGAACTTTCAATTACATATTTCAATACTTGTTTAGATTTCAGTTACTCCTAGTTTGATGATTATTTTTTCTTGTTTCCTTTTCCCTTCCCTTTATGTATGGTTTCCAAACTCAGCCATGGATGTCTAGAGCATATGATCCCTGTACTGAAAGGTATTCTGCTTTGTATTTTAATCGTCCAGAAGTTCAGAAGGCACTTCATGCGAATGTAACTGGGATTTCTTATACATGGAAGACATGCAGGTATGTTATTCAAAATCAATATTGTAAAATGTTTTATTGAGGCCTGTTCTATCAGAATTTTTTATTTAGAAGGTTTTTTTTCTTGACAGTGATATTGTTGGGAACTATTGGACTGATTCCCCACTGTCTATGCTTCCTATATATCAAGAACTTATCAATGCTGGCGTCCGGATATGGGTATACAGGTACCTACCTTTTCTTTTTATGCTCCATTACTATCATTGTATGTGCTGAAGCATTTCAGTTATGTGGTTATTCTGATGCTGCTGATGGATTTGCATTGTCTAAAAAATTAATAGGAAATCATTTTATTTTATAGCTGTATAGGTGTACTGTTTTAGAAGTTATATTCTCTTCAATGTGTAGCATTCAGCTTAGTTGTTTCTTTCTTTTAGAACTAACTTCGAGAACCCATGCTCAGCACGGGTGACAAAGAAAAATAGACTAACAGTGTAGTTAAGATTTTGGTGAAAAAACGAATGAATGAGTTTTTGCCACGTGTCCTTAGTATAGTTAAGTTTCTTAAATAAATAATAGATAGATAGATTGGACCTCTTCATTTTTGTGTTTTGGCTGCAGTGGAGACACTGATGCTGTAGTTCCGGTTACTGCCACTCGATATTCTATTGATGCCTTGAAGCTACCTACCATCATCAACTGGTACCCTTGGTATGATAGTGGCAAGGTTGGTTCTAACTTCTGAGTAAAAACTTGTCAACACTGTGGTTTGTTGTTTCTATCATCCTATTATCTGTTAGCTGATAATTTTTTTCTCTTATGTGAAGGTTGGTGGGTGGAGTCAAGTTTATAAAGGGCTCACATTTGTTACAGTAAGAGGAGCTGGACATGAGGTTCCACTTCATAAGCCTCGCCAAGCATTTATTCTTTTTAGCTCATTCTTGGAGAACAAGTACATGCCATCATCAAGTTAGACCCATATTTGTTCTTTTTCACTTGTGAAAAATGATCACACAAGTATAGAACCAAAAAGTACCCCCCATTCTTAAGAATAACTGCAATTCATATATACATGGAAACAGGCTGAGACAGAATAAGGAATGCATTCCTCATGAGTTCCATCTTGGCTCTCTGCCTGGAAAATTGATAAATTTACCAATAGTAGTTCTTCTATTTTTATTTGTTATTGAAAATGTGATTATTTGTATGAAAATGTTATTCTTTATTGTATGGTTTACATTGTGCAAGATTAATGTGATATCTTGTATAACAACTGTTCTCATAAATGAAAAGTTTCAACTTTGCGTTTAGTTCCTGAATGATATATCTCACATTTTTTTATGTGACGGCACACCTTGTTACCTTTTTTTTTGTTTTCTGTTTATTTACCTTTTTAGATAATTAGATTTGTGCCTGATAATTAGCTTTTGCATGGAAATAATTGCACAAAACATGTTTATAAGACCCCTTTTGAGAATTTATAATAATACAAAGTGGATTGAATTGATTAAACAAGTAATGTTACTAACATACTTTTCCTATTGGTGAAATTTATATATAATCATCAAATCATGATGATCTCATTTTTATTTATTTATTTTTTATATGAAATTCACTTAATAATAGAGTGTATATTAGAAAGAGAGTGTTGCTAATATTTTTCATGATTAAATTCATATATGAACACACCACAAAAGAAGAATCAACCCAAGACTTTGTAAATAACGAGTTGGGACTTGGGAGTTCTTTTGGGTAAACCCATTGGTCTCTCCCTATCGGAGTCGATTCTGTTTGAGGAGCTCTTGAGTACTAAATGCAAAAGTTTTTCTCAACAAAGATTCGAACCATGGTTTGCAACATTGTGGAGGACTAGATGACTAGCCCCTTCTGCTAGACCCATCACTTTGTTAGTGCGTGGAAGATACTAATATTTAACTGAAAAATGTATGTTATAAAGGTCCATTTACATGGTAAGGGGGCTTATTATAAAATTTCCAGGGATTGCTATTTGCACCCCCATTTTTTAAATATGCCCCTTCCCCTCTTTCTAATTTTTTTCGCCCAAAATGTCCTTATCAGAAATTAACTTTCGGAACTCATTCTCACTCTTCTCGAAAGTTAACTTTCAGATCCACTCTCCACTCTTCTTCCCTTCCATCTCCCTATCCCCTGCATCGCCCTACTCACTCACAACCCCTTACTTCGTGCGACAGTAAGCAAACACCAAAAGTTAAAAAGTGATGTGGTTCCTATTAGGTGGAGGAGGTTTTTGGGGAACTCCTTGACAGAAAGCATGTCGACAAACAATGTGTTGCGTTTGAGGCATCGAAGCGGAAGGAAGAGGAGGACAAATTAACTTTTGAAAAAAAGTTAACCCGTGAAAGGGGAAAAAAAAGACTATATTGTTTTGGGAAAAAAAGGCAAATTAACTCGTGTAGGGCATGCAAATAGCAACCCCCAAATTTCAATGGGTTTTGCCCATAGTTATAAATGTACCCAAATAAGCACCGTGTCCATTACTCGACCAAAAAGTCCAAAAAAAAAGAAGAACCATGTCCATAAATTTTGTTCCGTGAGTTATTTCATTCGATTTAACACGAATCTATTCGCTTTGACTCAAGTCAACTTTGAATAAATTCTGTTTTAAAATCAACACAGTTTGGCTCTTTTTTTTTTGTCCTAAAATGATTATCAACCTAGTAACGAACGAATGATCACAAGAGAAGTGATATTAACACACTCTTTAACACTTTTTTCCAACACATTTTCTCTTATTAGTTGAAATTCGAATGAGTCCTACTAAATTATGTGGGACCCATGTAAATTTAATGGGGCTCATATGAATTTTAACCAATAGAAGAGAGTGTGTTGGAAATAGAGTGTTAGAGAGTGTGTTGCTAATATTTCTCAGGATTACAAATCACTTTGCCTCAATGGTGCTTTGTCCCCCTCTCTGATTCCACATCAATAGAAATATACAACCAAAGCCCCATTTTAGAGAACTTTCTTACACGTGGCATGCGGAGGAAGCTTAAATCAAATTTGCTAGCAACAAAATTTGAGCCACAAAGGGAAAACTAATTCAAATTTAATAATAAAATAACATTGCTTTGAACAAAAGAAAAAAAAGGAAACCATTGCAGAATACATGGACCAAGCTTTTGAGACAACTTTGGCCCAAATAAACCAAGCCCAACGCGGAAGGGAAATAGAAAAACCCTAATCAGCTACGCTCTCTGCCTCTTCTCGGCTATTCTGCGGAAAGCACATTACTCCCTCCTTTACTTCATTTCCTTTTCAGTGCAAGTTACCAACTTTTTGGGTCTCTCTACACAAAGACCGGTTCTACGTCCCTCTACTCCATTCCCTTAACAATGCAACTTTCACAACCTGCCAAATCCTTAGACCACTGCGATTTTTGCACAGAAGGCATAAGTAAACCCTCGAGCCACTACAATCACAACAAAAGAGAGGAATACAACTCACCGGATTTGCTTTCCTGTTCAGGGTATTAGGTTTGATTCCCTCTCTTTTTTACTTTTAAAATTTTAGAGCACATTTTGAAATTTTGGTTTCATATTTGGTTTCCATTTAGGGTTTAGGGTTTCCCGCTCATGTGCCCAGTCTATAAATATTGTGTTGTTGTTTAAGTTTTTATTTCTATTCCTGAGTTGTGTTTTAGGGTTTCATTTGCTTTACTGTTGATTCTTGAGTTCGATACTAACTGAGTTTCATTACTTCTACTATTTTTACCCCTGTTGTTGATATTACTCCTGAGATTATGAGCTGGAACATCAAGGTGAGGGTCATCCGACTATGGGTCGTCCCTGATTTCACAAGGCCAAACATACCAATCTCCATGGAGTTAGTTCTGGTGGATTCACAGGTATTGTTTCATTCTACTTCATTTATTGTTCATTCTGTCTTCAACAATGTTTTCATACTTATTTTTATGTCTTCAACAATGTTTTGATATCTATTTTTCTGGGTTACAGGGTGATAGAATTCACGCTTCTATTAAGAAGACACTTATTTATAAGTTTTAGACCAATCTGAAAGAAGGTTCTGTATATTCTATCCAGTATTTTGGTGTTGATGTCAATGGAGGTCAGTACAAAACGGCCCACCACAAATACAAAATCAACTTCCAGTTTAGTACTAATGTAACTTTGATGAATGGTGGTTCTGTACCTCCAAAGTTGTACGAGTTTGTCAACATTTCTGCCATTACTAGACGTGGTTTTGATACTGATTATTTAGTTGGTAAGACATCATTTCACTAACCTTTGTATTTTAAAACAAAACTTTAGTTTATTTTTGGTTTGGTGCAGTGATGCACATACTTACATTATTTTATATGGACCACAGATGTCATGGGTTTGCTTACTGTAACACCCCCGCCGAGATATGGCGTCACTTTATCCTGACCTCAGCAACCACACATTTTCAATTCAACATCAGAGTACGCAACAGGACACACTGGCCGTGATGCAACACTGCTTCTCAGGCTCTAAGTACTTGATTTTCTTGTCCATCTGTTATTTATCATCATATAATATAGAAAACACAGAAAACGAAGGGGGTAAGACACTCATCAATCACCATCAAATATGAAAACAATATAGTAGAGAGACTACTATCATGTTCAACTCAACACATAACAACATAAACATCAAAACATCACAGTCATCATCATGACTGTTACCATAGATGTCACACACTCAGACTCCTGAGTACACAATCACAGACCAGACCATACTGACCACTTCACACTCTGATACCACAGACTGACACGTGTCACGGGTCCTTCAGCTGATCACCGACTCTACAGACCCAAACCACTAGACATTCAGCTGATCACTGGCTCTACTGTCCAGAAGCAACTCTTTCTTATTCTTCTAATTTGAATCTTTTTATTTCTTATTCTTTTCAGAATCCCGGTATCCTATTCGGTATCCTCTTTTTTAATAAATATGATAAAGAAAGTAATCTTTTTAGCATTCTGAAAAATCAATTGATTAATTAATTGACAGATGATCCGGGAGTTCTATGAAAAAGTTTTTCATATTTCGAAAAGATTGGTGGTAACCAGTTCATCGAAATAGAAATCTTATAAAGAATTTGGTTAGAATAGGAATCAATTTCCTATTATTTATACTCCCTTGACTTTCAAAATACGAAGATGGAGGCTGACACGTAACACGGGTCCTTCGGGCTGATCGCCGGCCCTATAGACCCAGACCATCGCTGAACATTGCGAGCCATTATCGCCCTACTCCCTAGACCGATCAGCAGTCTCAGGACACAGAATAAAACATAAGTTGGTTGTCCCGGGAATAAATCCTGATACGCTACCATCTCCGATTATTGGTTATGGCATCCCATACTACCATACCAAATTAATGGAGTAAGGCACTGTCCTGCGCGCAAGGACGACATTCCCATAATAGGAATGGCCAAGATTGTCCACTTGTCAAACGTGGAGTCCTAGAGGTTCGTCCACATGACCGAGAACCATTCTCTCAAGGTCACCGACTAACTCCAAACTACTCTGTACCTTGGGTCCATGGACGTGGAGAGACTCGTCGGAAAGACCGAGAATCATTCTCTCAAGGTCTTGGCCGACAACCATTCTCTCAAGGCCACCGACTATCCAACACCACTCCGTCTGTACCTCAGGTACACCAACCCCGGGTTCACTGATCCGACTATCACCACTAACAAGAGGGCACCGATGGTAATACTTGCTATTACCATTTAGGGATTCGCAAACCTCTAACTAGAGGGCATCACCCTTGACTCTAACTACGCATTGGACTCAAGATTCACATGCATCACACACATTTATCAGGCATAAAATAGAATATCATAAATCATCATATTTAACAGCATATTAATTATTCCCTACGTCTTACAAGCGACTATCTACTAATCTCATAAATATAACCTATGTTAGTTGATATGTCTACAATGACTATTCTTAGCCACCGTACACCGCAACCCCTCTCCTGAGGTGTTGCCACTACCAACCCCTAGTAGGGCTAAGAACCCTACTCTACTACCTATTTTCCCTAGAGATTAAGGTATCTTCTCCCTTACCTGGCTCAGAAGACTGCTACCGCTCGTGTCTCGTCCCCGCGTCCCAGTCGCGCCTCCCAAGCTCCTCCACGCCCTCCCAAAGGACCCTTTGGAAGAAGTGAGGAGAATGGAGGGTGAAGGGTGGTATTTATAGCCATTTTAGGTCCATCGTAGCGAACAAATTACACATAAACCCCATCGCGTCGTGAGATGGGACACGTGTCAGGCAGCTAACGGTTAAGATCACCGACTTTCAACCGACATGTCCATCGTGTCGCGATGGACTTCTTCGTTATTTTTGTCGCGTCGCGACCATCACATGATTCCTGATTCTTCCAGAATTTGATACCATCGCGTCGCGATGGATTATGTACATTTCTGGTCGCGTCGCGATGTCAAGGAAGAAATGTCCGGTTTCTTCATTTCTAGACGTTTCTAAGTGTTTCTATGCCTTTCTAGGGCATTCTAGACAGTTCTAAGGACTTCTATCTCCTTTATAGGATTTCTGGGTCTCATTTAAGCCCATTTTATCCTTAATTGAGGTTTTTAACTCCCGTTTATTATTTAATTACTGATCTAATTATCCTTCTAATATTATTGAAAATCAGGATGTCACACTTACTGGTGTTGGAACCGAAAGGGAGTATGATAGGAATGACACTTTGACAAAGATGAATGTCATTTATGTAGAGGCTGATGGGTAATTTTTTTAAAATTTATTTAAAACATGCATTTCCATTTAGTTTTGTATATTTTGCTAACATGTATTTATATATGTTTGTTTATTTATTTATTCAGATATAAGATAGAGTGTACTCTATTTGGCTCATATGTGGATGAGCTTGACATATTCCTGGCTTCTGGAGAAGTTAGAAATGCTGTTGTTATTATTCAGTTTGGAAAAGTAAAATGCTTCCAATGTATTCCTCCCATGCTGCATTTACAAACATGTTTCATTCAGTCACATGGTTTATTTATTCCTTCTAATTTTCTATGTTTTTTATCCATGTAGACAAGACAAATCTCCAGAATGGCTTCAACTCCACCAAACTGATTTTCAACCCAGACTGTGAGGAAAGTGTGAATCTTAAACAAAGGTAAACCTATTTTGTACTTCATTTTACTCTTTCATCATTCTAAATTTACTGTCAAAATGAGTCATTCTGAGGTATCTATCTTTTCTTATTACCTACATTTATTTTAATGTAGGATGTCCTAGTCCATAGAATCACCATCCCAAGGTTTGAGTCAGTTGACTGATAGTACTACTGTGAGGATGCCTAGAGTTACTATGGCTGAGGACTTCCTGGAACTTACCCCAAGAAGCACCATTGAGGGTCTAAAAGACTTCAAACATGTTTAGTTTTCAATAGATTATGTATTCATTTACATATTGAGTTATTTCTCTGCTTATATATATATATATTTATGTTGCTTAAATAAATAGGAGGGTTGCTTTATGGTTTTTGCTACTGTTAAGCATGTTATTGATGATGAGGACTGGTGGTATAATGCTTGCATATGCACTAAGGCAGTGTATCCAGACTGTAAGATGTTCTTTTGCGAAAAATGTAACAATCATGTTATGAAGGTTGTTCCAAGGTATTACTTAATTGTTTGTTTAATTTTTAATATATTTATTTGGTTGTTATGGATTATGGTTTAGATTTTAATGTTTTTTATTTATTAATCAACAAACAGGTATCGTATTAAGATCCGTATCATCGATGAAACTGACTCTGCAACATTTGTCATCTTTGATCGTGAGACCTCTTTGCTGTTTCGTCAGACATGTGCTGACATGTTTGAAACACATGACAAGGTTTTAACATCAATAGAAATATTTAAATAAGTTGTATTATTTTACTGTAGTTTGCAATTAATAATGGATCATTGTTAACTGTCTATTCAAATTCATGTAGAAAAGCGGAAAAAGGATCTCTTACCAAAGACATTGCTGATTTGGTCGATAAGAGTTACCTTTTCAAAGTGGAAGTTAAGGAGTACAAAAATTCAAGGTTTGAGCAATCTTACATAGTGAAAAAAATCTGCAATGATCTGTCCATTGTCTAGAAGTTCAAGGAAGGGATTCCCAAATCACTGGTAATGTTATGATTTCTTGATTAGTTTGGCACACCATTATGAGTAAATCATTGTTGACTTATAGTATGTTACAGGATGTCAATTCTGTCAACCTTTGCTTGACTAATGTAAAGATGTCATGCATTGTTGATTCATCTACACTTATTGCACAGGTTGTCAACTATTAAATTTGTTGATTTACATTGATTTGCACTTATTGTTAGTTGTGTTTCCTAATAATTTTTTTTTTTGGTTGGCTGCTAACAGGATTTGATGAAGCAATTCTCATGAGTGGTTGTTGACACTGAGTCACAATCTGATGACTAGGAAGGAATTGATTTGTCTAGGGATTCAGAGGAATTAACTCCTCTTAAAAATGCTGCTAGTCTACCAACTGAAGTCATTGTTCTTTCTAAGAATAATGAAAATACAAGTCATGTTGAAGTGGCATCTGTAGCTCAAAAAGAAAATGGAACTGCTGTCATAGGGGAATCCCTTGATGAGAAGGAGGCAAGTCCTCCAAAAAGGGACTTTTCAATTGTGAAAAACAAATCAGAGTTTGATGTTCCACTGATAATGCTGAAGAAAAAGATCAAGGTTGAGAAGGATTGAGAGCTGCAGACAATACTTTGAAGCAGTTTCTATTGCTTTTCATTTTGTTGTATGTTGTAATCCCCATGGTGTTATTGTTGGTGGACACTTTATTTGAATGTTATTTTGCACTACTATATTACTTTGTTTTTAATTTAGGGTCTGTTTTTTGAATTCAGATATCCATATGATATGAGGTCCAACTATATGTAATTGGTTCACCTATTTATGTTAAAGTTTGTGTGTTTTTATTGTTCCATTATGCCCAATTAGATTTCACAATTTGTTACTGCTCTATTAATTACTATTAGAAGTATTGGTCAATGCTGACTGGAATACTATATGAACATTGAAAATTTGTATTGTTTTTCAATGTTAATTTCCAGTCAGCAAAAGTTTCAAACATATGCTACAACTTGAATCAATACTCATGAGCATGCTGTTATTGTTGAAGGCTTTATTTGATGGCATTTTATAGTACTATGTTTTTTAGTGTTAATTACCAGTCAGCAAAAGTTTCTAAAAAACTGTGACAACTTTAATGAACATATAATCATGAGGCATCCTAGGCCTATGTCAATTACAAATAATTTGAACACATCTTAATCCTGTGAAATCTATTTGGATATTTGTTTATACGTTTAGTTGTGTATGTTTGACTTTAATTGAGCCTATATACTATACAATGAAAAATTAAATTGATGCAAATTGGGCTTCTATTTCAAAATTAATTTCTTTATAAGCTTATGGGAAATGAAATTGATACTGGAAAAATAAATATATTAAACTAATTAGAACACATATTGGGCCTATATTTCTAAAATGATTTTTGTGAATCCTTTATTTGGGCCTATGTCAAATAAACAAATAATTGGAACACATTTTGAGTCTTTTTTTGTACATTTGTTTATTTGTTTATTTTTCTATGCTTCACTTTTATTGGGCCTATATACTACACATTTTAAACCTGCTAAACTTATTGAGCTTTTGTTTCAAAATTGATGTCTTTATAAACTTATGTGAAAGGAAAATAATAATGGATAAATTGCAAAGGGATCAAGACAACAAATTATTAAAGCATCGGTTAATTCATCTGACATATGGGCAAATTGCTAAGTTCTTAAACTGACGCAAAATATGAGGCTAAGCACTGCAGCAACAAATGACTCAGCTGTAGAAATCAAAGACTTTGCCGATTGGATCCTTTAACTTGGAGACGGCGATATGAATTCAAATGAAAATGGTGAAGGTGACATTGACATACCTCAAGATATATTGATTGATAATTCTGAAAAACCTTTGCTTTCATCGGTTGACTTTGTCTATCCCAATATATTGAAAAATATGAAGAGTCCTACATTTTTTGAACAAGGAGCAATCTTAGCTCCAACAATAGAATCTTATGAAGAAGTTAATGACTTCATCCTATCTTTAATGTCTGGAGATGAAACAATTTATTTCAGTTGAGATACATCTTGCAAATCTGATGAAGATTATAAGCTTCAAGGTGATTGGTTTACATCAGAGTTTTTGAATGAGATTAAATGTTCTGGAATTCCAAATCATCGACTCAGACTCAAGGTTGGAGTACCTGTAATGCTTTTAAGAAATATTGAACAAGCAAATGGGTTGTGTAATGGAACAAGGTTGCAAATGAAGGACTTGGGAACAAATGTTATAACAACAACTATCATCACTGGTATAAATAGAGGTGACACTATTATTATTCCAAGAATAAATTTGGTACCTTCTGATCCTGGATTTCCATTCAAATTTCAACGTCGACAATTCCCACTGTGTCTATGTTTTGTAATGACAATTAACAAAAGTTAAGGACAGTCACTTTCTAAGGTTGGGCTCTATCTTCCACAACCAGTTTTTACGCATGGACAACTTTATGTTGTTGTCTCAAGAGTCAAATCAAAAGCTGGTTTGAAAATTCTAATATTGGACGATGATGGAAAGATCTGCACATCTACAAAAAAATGTTGTCTACAAAGAAGTTTTTGAAAAATTATAGAATGTCTGATACATCATGGTAAGTAATCCATTTTTCATATGTTTTATCAACTATGAAATATATTGTTGTACAACATTTTATATTTAATATTGCATAAAAAATTATTGCAACGCTGTGTATGTCAGGTTTGTAACTTGGTTATAATATTTAAGTATTCCAGTATTAATATGTTGTATCTTCTATTACTTTATGCAGTGATTCCTTGGCACCATGAAGCTCTATAGTAACACTTCTCACTAACTCAAGTCTAATGTCTTATTATTTTCCATTTGATTTTGAAGACTATTTCATTCATTGTCTTAGTCTGTTGCACTTCAAGATTTTTGGTGAGTTCCAGTCTGAGTTCATTCTTTAAAGCAACCGATTTATTTTTTGATTCTTCGAGGATAGCTTGATGTTACTGTTTTGTGTCTACATGCAGATTTTTTATACAAATTATTAATTTATTTAGTGACTAAATAAGTATATTGGCAGCTACTGTGGAAACACATAAGTTGTATAGACATTGTTTTATGGTAGAACCAGTGTGACTAATTTGGTTGTGTATATTTCTTATAGATTTTTTTTGGTATCTGAAGTGTTTTGTTGCTGGTGTCCTCATCTAAAGTTGCAGCTTATGGTCCATAATGAATTTGAGTTTTCTGTCTTGGTTCTTATGCATCCGCAAATTATGGATATGTTTTGTTTTATCTTTTGTTGTTTGGGATTACATTCGGTCATAGGGAATTGATACCAATTATCTATCCTTAATGATTTATTCTGCAGAAGACAAATAGCGATAATTTGAAATATGTATTTTTTAACTAATAGATACAAAAGAGACGAACAGATATATGCACTATTTATGTTATATATGCACTATTTATGTTATATAAGCCATACACAATTCATCACTTATTAAATTTTAATAATTTTAAGTACAACCCGTACAATACACGGATAATGACACTAGTTATACACATGCGCGCGTGTGTAATGCTATATGTAACTTTTTTTACAGATCTCATTTCATTCGCAAAATTTTTTAATCTGGGGAAAAAGGGTTGAGAGACTACTTTCTCTGTTGCCGTTGGACATGCCCATAAAACCCATTAATTAAAGAGCACTCTTTTATCTGTGCGAGATGGTACTGGTATGGCTCTTAAATATTACTATCTCGGGCATCTACGGTTACTTTTTATAAGTTTATTTAGACAAAAAAAAATATACATATTAAAAAAAAGAGTAGTTAGCGTAATTAAATTTATCTATAATATGTATGTTTTTTTAAATTTATCCTTTATTTATTAGTAATGCCAGTGGCGGATCTAGGACCCTGGTTTAGGGGGTGTAATTTTTTTAAAAATTATATGTTATTATTGCTAAAAAATTTCTAATAACAAATTATTGCTAAAAACTTAAGAAACTACTGACAACAGTAATGAAAAGTAAAACCATAAGAACATTTCCAAACGACTAAGCTATGCAAAATTGCATTAGATTATAACCTTGTGTTGCGTGTCTTGAAAAACAAATCTATCATTTATATATATTATTTATATATCCTTATAATTATTTATATTATATAAATTTTTTAAATCATTTTATTTTAAATGATTTAAGCTCCTCTCCCCTCCAAAAAACTCCAACATTGGATGAAAGCAAAAATTGAGTTAAGAGAGAATTTGCACCCCTCCTCTCATAAAAATTGAACCAAACATAAAAAATTTAAAATAACCTCTCTCCTCCCCTCCATACACATCCAACCAAATAAACACTATTTGAGTGAGAGGATTGAAAGATGAAAGTGTATGGGTCAGGGTGTGCAAAAATTTAAATTGAGTGGGGTTAAAAAAATTTATTTAAGGGTATAAATGAAATTTTAAAAATTTGAGGGTTTGAGGGTGTGCAAGTGCACACTCTGAAGACAACATAGATCCGCCTCTGAGTAATGTATGTCTCAGATTTTTAAACACTATGCAATTAATTAGAGATACTTTTGGAAAAAAATAATTAATGTATCTTGTAATTTGAAAAGGGGCTTATAATTAGTTATAATTTTTTTTTCTAAAAGAGGCTTATAAAAAGTAACAGATGGAGTATACGAAAAAAAATGCTAACAAGTGTTCTTAGGGCATTGGTTAAAAAGTCAAAAGAGGTAAGTTTGTATAGAAAAATGATATATTTATTACATCAAAAAGTGTTTAACTTGTACTCTCAAGACACATTTTCCTTTTATGAGTTCTTTAACTAATGCTCTTAGGGCACTTGTTAGCAAGACCTAAGAAGAAATTACAAAAATCACCAAGACCAATAAAGCTTATTTAATATTATAAAATTGAAATCTCATTCCAAGTATATCCGCATAGTAATTGGGTGCATAAGAAAAATGTGAACTTCTAGTAATTATATACTCCCTCCATCTCATATTGTCTGTCCTGTTTAAAATATTTACTTGTCTCAAATTATTTATTACTTTATAATCTCGAGAGAGTATTAATTATATTGTTCAAACAATACCCTTATTTATTTATATCTCGACTACCCTATATTAATTTATCCTTCCACCTAACTCCAACTATAATAAGGGTAAACTAGTCCAAATAAACTATTTTACTTTGGAAATGAGTGCAATCAATAATTTTCTACCTTAAACGCCAAATAATATGAGACGGAGAGAGTATCTCTCATTAAAATAAGGGTATAAAAGGTATTTTAGCAATTAATACATCTTGAAATAAGTCGATTTTTTTATAATTATGAAAAAAAAATACTCAAAAAACTCTCTTATAATAAGAATAAGAGGTAGTACTTTTTTTTATGATAACCAACATGTTTTAACAAAATTACCGGTTCTCTGTTATGCCTTTTATTTTTCTTTCAATTAAAATATAATATCTCAATTAAAAAAAATTAACAACTAAGAAAGAATGTTATCACAAGAGAGAAATATAATATTTTTGTTAGTATTATATATTTATTGAAAGGACAGAGAAGGAGGCAGGTGAGGTGATACTTGCAATTTAATTTGCAAAATGCATATGCTGTAGAAGATATTCACCTGGAGATTGCAAGTAAAACTTTTTCAAAATGGCCTTTTTATTTTTGAATTTAAAATTCCATGGTAGAAGACAATATATCAACAACACAAGGTGCTTTGCTAAAGTATATTTGTCATTGACGAATTAAAGCTTGGTGGAACTTCTTTTTAAGATAAAAAAAGAATTAGGTACCTCGTGGAGCTGAAAAGACACATGGTATGTCATTAAGATTAGATGATACTAGTACAGGATAAGAAAGAAAGAGCATCCATGATAATTCCATATACTACTCAATAATTCTACAATACCCGCCCAAGAATAATCCAAATCAGGTTCATGATCTTGCTTCACAAAGAAGTTCAAATGGGGTCCATATAACCCAAAAGCAGTAGTTACCAAAAAGACCATCAATAGCATCTTTAATTCTTTGCTTGCCTGGTCTAAATACACATCGAATTGATGCCTATGCAAATTGTTTTATAGCATCAGATGTATGGATAAATATGTCAATTGGGTCACTAAAAAAAGGCAGGAAAATGAGATAAGAAGGACAAATTGGTCATTCCAAAAGAAACAATAACTTGCTTAACAACTAAGAAGTACAATGTCATGGTCATTCGCTCATTTTCACATACTCCAAACTAAAGTTTCTGAATACACTGATGCAAGAGTGCCACTCTTCCCTTTTAAATAGACAGAAAGCTGAAGACACAACAAGAATCACAAGAAGCAACAACCAATAGATAAAAAAAGAAAGAAATGTATAGGTTCAGCAACACGGTGATAGGGCTCTTGAACTTGATCACACTTTTAGCATCCATACCAATAATTGGAGCAGGTTTATGGATGGCAAGGAGCAGCACAACCTGTGAAAATTTTCTCCAAACACCACTTCTTGTTATAGGTTTTGTTGTGCTTGTGATATCACTAGCAGGCTTCATTGGTGCTTGTTTTCATGTGGCATGTGCACTATGGTTGTACTTGGTGATCATGTTGTTCCTCATAGTAGCACTATTGGGCTTGACTATATTTGGTTTTGGTGTGACTAGCCGGGGTGGTGGTGTGGAAGTGCCTGGTAGGGTTTACAAGGAGTATCATCTTCAGGTTTACTCTCCATGGTTGAGGAAAAGAATACAGGATCCGAGGTATTGGAACACTATCAGGAACTGTATTTTGGGGTCTAAAACTTGTGCCAAGCTCGCCTCTTGGACCCCTCTTGATTACATGCAGAGGGATATGTCTCCAATACAGGTACAATTAGCTTACTTCTCTTTTGGAGTTTATTCAAGCTTTGATTTCCTATTTTGATCTCAAACTTGTGTTTTTTTTTTTGCTTAGAACCCAAACTAATTAGCTCTTTGGGCCTAGTGAGTCTACCAGGTATCCCATGGCTTAGGCCTTTGAGTCCGCTATGAGACTAATCTTTAGTTCGGTCGATTGAGCAGAGTTTTACTCCTTAATTCTCAGCCTCCTAATGGAAGCACTTTATAATGATTTGAACCCGGATTTCCTATGTTCTCCTCTTCTGGGGACAAGTTGTTTCCACTCCACACCACCATTAGGTCTTCTACTTGTTTTTTATATGTGAAAAGAAGAATTTTTTTTTTATATGTGCAAAATAAAATTCTCAAAGAACTGAGAGTTGTGAGCTAATGAAGTAAAAAAGAAGATGATTTCAAATATATAGTGGTAATTTTTTTTTCCTACTTCCTTTACTTGTGGTAGTTACTTCTACTGATCTCAAATATGTCAATTATTAATCAAAAAAATTACACTTGATGCAATAAAATAACAAAAATAAGCATTTTTGTATTACGTGAAATTGATGAATGCCAAGTCATAATTATGTTGTGGGTGATGCAGTCAGGATGTTGTAAGCCACCAACTGCTTGCAATTACAACATGGAAACAGTGATGATTACACAAGACCCTGATTGCTACAGGTGGAACAATGCCCCAACATTACTCTGCTATGAGTGTGATTCTTGCAAAGCTGGTGTACTTGAAGACATAAGAAGGAATTGGCATAAGCTCTCTGTTCTCACTGTCACCATGCTTGTGCTTCTCATAGGGATTTATTCCATTGGGTGCTGTGCTTTCAGAAATGCAAGAAGAGTTGAAACGGATTATCCACATGGTGAAAACCGGATGACCAAAGTCCGACCCAGATGGGATTACCACTGGTGAGTCCAAAATTAGTCAAAAGTTATCCACAAAAAGTCAAAAATTTGGTCATATTTTTTATTGGTCTAAGTATAACTTTCTTTAATTTTCAGGGCTAAAAGTATTTCAATTTCAAATGCTTTAAATTGAATTATTAAACATTGTAATTGTTGGGAATTTGACTCTTCAAATTCTCTTCCCTAGAAACTGCACTTGTGGAAAATTGGAAAAACAAAATAGAGAAATAATAACAACACAAGTATTTAACGTGGAAAACTCCCAAACCAGGAGAAAAACCACCAGCACCAGAGAAAAATTTACTATGTAGAAAATTATTACAACTACACAATTTTCCCTCTGCACCCCCGCACACCCACAAAGCTTCCCCACTAGCAAAACTTATTCCTCACACCTCTCCTTTTACAAGAAATATTCCTAATAAATTCTTTTTCTGATGTGGAGGTTATAAGTGCAACCACAGAGCATACTAAGAATTCTATTAAATTCTAAAACAAAGAGAGGAATTTATCTAGAGACAAAAGTTGCTAGACAAGCTTTTGAATGGTGTACATAAAACCAAGGCCCAAGCTTCCTTTTATAACAAAGAGGTTCACTCCTCTTTACTATTTTAGATGTGGGACTAAAGTCCCAACACCAACAATCTCCACCTTGTGACTTTGTGGTCCCACAACGCCCACCTTGATGAAGATTCCCATAGCTTTATCACTGCAACGCCTTGATCATGCTCCACCATAAAAGCATAATCACTCATAACTAGCCATCCCAAAGCATTTAAACTCGACATGTCGAAATATAACCTTCTTTGAAAAAACTATGGTGCAACTCATATTTGACTCTCATGGAAGTTAATCACCATCGACATAAATTTCACCACACACTGCATCAATGTCAACCAATGCCCGTGTGCAAAATGTGGTCGCTAACATTTAATATCCTTTATCATGGCAACTTTGGGACTCATGCCATAAGGATATACATGTCCTTCTTTCAAAAGACATCAAGATCGGAGATAATGTTAGCCTCATTATCAGCATCTCCACTACTTTCAGGGTAACCACTCGCCTTCAAAGCCTTGTGTAAACGGTGAATCAACACATCCTTGACTTGTATTTGCCACAAGCCAAAGTTGATCTTTCAGTCAAATTTCTACATCAAATCATTGCATTTGAAACTCGCTTCCGACATCCTCTTTGGCGTAACGTGCTCGATACCACTTGTTGGGAATTTGACTCTTCAAATTCTCTTCCCTAAAGCTGCACTTGTGGAAAATTGGAAAAACAAAATAGAGAAATAATAACAACACAAGTATTTAGTGGAAAACTCCCAAACCAGGAGAAAAACCACGACCTGAGAGAAAAATTTACTATGTAGAAAATTATTACAACTACACAATTTTCTCTGCACTTCAAGACACCCACAAAGCTTCCCCACTAGCAAAACTTATTCCTCACACCTCTCCTTTTACAAGAAATATTCCTAATAAATTCTTTTTCGATGTGGAGGTTACCAAGTCTATGTAACCACAGAGCATACTAAGAATTCTATTAAATTCTAAAACAAAGAGAGGAATTTATCTAGAGACAAAAGTTGCTAGACAAGCTTTTGAATGGTGTACATAAAACCAAGGCCCAAGCCTCCTTTTATAACAAAGAGGTTCACTCCTCTTTACTATTTTACCCGATGTGGGACTAAAAGTCCCAACACCAACAGTAATCTCAACTAGTCTTTTTCATAGGGTATTACTTTTAATTTGCTACATGGAATTGTTGGAAGCTTTATACAAAATGGTAAAATAAAACCCTGCACAAAGATGATGCTCAATTTGATTGTTTATGTGGTTTGCTTTTTCCCACAGGTGGAGATGGTTGCATGACAGGAAAGAACAGCTTTATTAGCTGAGAAGCACTACCATCCATCCATGCTTGGGTGCTTGCTTCATAGATGGGACAATTCAATAGTTTCAGAGTTTTATGGATTGAAGGTCTCAAGGCCTTTGTTTCTACCAGCTTCCTAGTTGGATGTTTTTTTTTTTTTTTTTGTACAAAGCTTATTTTGCTTTATCTCAAATATCATAACAGACAAATACTGCTTTATTTTGCCTTTTCTCATTAAGTGGATGTTTTTTTAATTTTAATTCACAAAGTAGGTTGAATTATGCAATGCGATTGGAAAGAATAGAATACGCACCCTAATCCCACTTGCTATTCTGTTCTTAGAAACACTTATGCTAAAAAGTGAAAATAATGCAGGATGGAATAACCGAATAAATACTTACAGATTTCACACCAAACGGGAAAAAAAAAAAGAGGAATAAAAGATGAGTCCCAACCAAAAAGGCCCGAAATCATTAACTCCTCTAACTCTCCTACTCCATTTGTTCCAAATTAAGTGTCATTTCAATTTTTTTTTAAATAAGTATTGTTTTATTTTTTTAATGTAATATTAATTATTTTATTCTAATTTTATCCTCAAATTAATATTGTGTGTATTATTTCCAAGTTATTATACTACGCTATGCATTTATGACAATAGTTAATACTCAATAATTTAATAATAATTTCGTAAAATTGTTATACTAACTTATTTATTGGTTATAGTACCTAAGTACATGTGTCCGTTATCCGCACTTTAATTTGCTATAAAAAAAGCAAACTTTGAAAAAAATATAACAGTAAATCAATTGAAAAATTATTCAAAAATCTTCCAAACCTAATGTATATAAAATATTATAAAAAGACTATTTAACTAAATTAAAATATGGTTAAAAGACATAACGCATAATATTTTTTTAACATTTAGTATTACAACAAATTTTCAGGATAGCAAATACATATAAACTTGCAAGTCTTAATCAATATTAAGTTTAGATTAACTTTATTTTTTAATTTAATATTAAGTTTAGATTAATTAATATATATATATATAGGCAAATAAATATAAATAAATAATGTGCGTGAATTAGACAAATTGGGTACTAAAATACAATATTCACACCTGTACCCATATTTATTATGGGTCCGTTTGTTTTAGATTCTGGTAGAATAGATTGTGAAGAATCTTGTTTAAAAAAATTGATTTTAAAAAAATTGAGTTGTGTTTGGTAATAGTAGTTTAAAAGTGAGTTCAAAAAAATTGATTTGTGTTTGGTTGACAAAGTAGAATCATTTTTGAAGTGTAAATATGAAAGATTTTGTGGGTCCCATACCCAGAATCAATTATTCTGAACGGAAAAACTTAGATGTTGTAGATTCTACTAGAATTAATTCTGGAGTACAAACGAGATTCTGAAATTTGCTAAAATCTAAAACAAACGCATAAATAGTAACTAAAAAAATGCCAAAATTAATTTTGGGGTCCAAACGGGATTCTAAAATCTAAAACAAACAGACACTAAGTGGGTAATTACTTTACCCATTGTAGATAATTTATACGGGTGTCCACGGGTCAATTACGGATCACCATCCCGATGGCGTTGATGGCTCAGGGACATGATAGTGTCCAAGAGGTTGGTGTCCACCCACATTCTACCAACAGAAACGTAGAATGAAAGTTATTTTACATTTATTGGCAAAAATAATAATACAACATTTACAATTAAAATATAATTTATCTGTTCTATATTCATAACATTTAGCCCCTTTTATTCACAATTATTTTTAATGCGACGAATCGAACTCATGCTATGCTACAAAATTACATCCCCCTAATAAAATTACAAATTCACTTTTTTTTTTATATAAATGAAGGGAGAAACAAAAGAGCTACAACACTAACCTAGGGTAACACACCCAAAAACATCAAAACACAAAATGAGATTAAGGGACGGAGAGAGACATCTACAATAGTCCACATAAAGTCACCTGATGACTCATATTAACTAAGATATCTGCACTAGAGTTCGTTTTTCAGTAAACATGAGATATGTAGACCAACCAATCCTAAAGATGAAACAGACGAGTGATGTCACTGATAATAGGTTGAAGGGAAGTATTTGTGCAGGTTTCCTTACACACCAAATGAAGAACAGTTTGAGAGTCAACTTCCACTAAAAGTGAAGTTGTTCTAAGACTTAGGGCAAACTTTAAGTCAAAAAGAAAATCCCAAAGCTCTGCTGAGATAACTGTGGATGTTTCATTGTTGTAATGAAATCTTTTAATAAAACTTATTAAAACGATCAGTAGCATCTGTAGTCAAACCACTGTGGACAGAGGCTCTATTCAAACTACGATGTGATTCATCAAGATTAAGTTACAAATTCACATAAAATAAGAAGTATAAATAATAAATAAGGTGAAAGTTTAAATTGAAAAGCCAGATAAGTCAACAGTTACAACTTCCAACCAACGCACAGTTGCCACTCCGAAATCTGGAAACCCAATTCCCCAATCATCTTTTATCGTTTCCATATCATTTTTCCCGGAAAATTTTAAAAAACAGAAAGAAAGAAAAATTCTCGCTGTCTTTCCCTCTCTTCTCGTTGAAATCTGAGCCGTTGATCTTTGCTCCTCCTTGGATTGGCCCTTCGCCTTGATCTTGATCGCTATCATGGAGGTCCGATCTAACCCCACCGATGACAACTCCTCCGGCCAGACGCCGTCGAATCGCCACCGTCAAGCGTCCTCCGTCCCGTCGAAAAAACCGCCCGCTTCTCCTCGTTCCGTTGACACCACCTCCGTTTCTCAGAGGTTAATCTCTCTCTAGCGATTGACGAGTTCTTTGTTCGTGAAATCTTTCTGAATTTGTTTCCCGTTCTGCAATTTAATTTTTTTGCGCAATCGGTTTTCGGTTTCTTCATAGCAAACGAATTTCAGTTTAGAAATTTTGATCATTTTTGTATGATTTTTTTTTATAACTTTTGTATGAAATTCCCGATTCGTGTATGAAATTTGATTCCCTTGTGTTCATTTTTTACCTTTTGTTTCTTTGAAATCTTTTGATATGGTTGAATTTACAGTTTTTATATTGAGCCTTTTCGTATGCATTGCTTGATGGTTTTATTGGTTCTATTTTTTTTATGTAATTGCAGACTACAGAAGGAATTAATGGCTCTCATGGTATGTTTCTCTCTGTTTTTGTTTGAATCAGTTTCATCATTATCATTATTATTATTAAAGAATCATTTGTCTTAAACACCCCCCCACCACACCCCCCCCCGGGAAAAAAAAAAAAACACAAAAAAAATGAATCAATATTATGACCATTTTCAATTACTTCATATATGCAATTGCATTGGCACCCCTGATGAATTTCTTGTATTTGAATGCTAAACATTAGTCTTTTAAGGATAATACCTTCACAGAAACTAAAATTTCGAGGTTAGGTTGCTTCATCAGACTCGAGAATTGAGACAAACTAGATTGATGTAGCTTTTTGTTACTTCATCGTGTGTTGATGTCTGCTAAGCCCATGTAATACTATGTTTAACTATCATCAGCATATACTTTAGCGTTTACTGTATTTTTCAGTAGAACATTGAATTTATTGTTCTCATTGCTTCTTTTTGCTCTCTCCAATGCTCTGTGTGCAGTCATTCTAAATTTTGAGGTTTCATTTCGAATCTCAACTCTCAAGATGTAAACAAGATGTGTTTTCACTCTAGGTTTGGTGTGGGTAGGATAAAGGATGTGAATTGAAAACTCTCTAATGTTGTATGCTACTTTATGATAACTAATCTGAAGTTTATGGTAACTGATATGTAATTCTTTGATCAAATCACTGCATACTGTTTACAGTGACTTTTTTAATTTTAGGCTGCATTGTCAAATTTATGAGATGTTGCATCTGTTTTGTAAAACATTAGTTTGTGATTGCAGATGCTGGGACTTGTGAAGCTTTACAAGAATGAATAATAGTAGTTAATTTGCTTGTCAAATGTGTTGGTATTTCCAGGACTAACTGGAGTTATTGCTGCTCTGTGGAGTAAAATATGTGATCATTATAGTCAGAAAATAAAAATTGCTGTATTAGACAATTCACCCTTATATATTAAATTTAAGTGCACATCCTTGAATCTCATGAAGCCATCTCTCATATTCTCATTTCTCATGAGATCACTTGTCAACTTCATGTTATGACATGTATTTAGAGTTTCCATACTGGATCAAGTCAAATGAATATTAATTTTTTCTTGATTAACTATTCAATCAAGAAAAATTTTCATTTTCCTTAATTTCTTTAATCAATAATTAAATTTCTTCAATTAAATATTAAATATAAAAAATATTTAAGAATAATTATTTTTAATTATTAAATAATAACTAATTATTAAATAATAATTATTTTTAATGTGTAGATTTTTATGTTTAACATATTTTAAACTATTGAGATAACATTTTATTAATTAATTAATTTTTAAAAAAATATATTTTTTATTTAACTATTTTAAATTTTACTAAAATGTCTGTGCATTGCTCGTGATACTTGCTAGTTTTATTTTCTGAACAGAGAAAGTATAGTGGTATTTAGGTACTATCATACTTCAGAATATTTGGTGCTCAAGCCATTTATTTTTTATATAATTCAATATCTATTGAAACTCCCAGTGAGAAAGAAAATTTGAAATTTAAGCCGAAATGTTATTTTCTGACTCATTCAAAGTTGTGTGTATAATTTCTCCTTTTAAATCAGCATATTAAGCTGGGAAATTATGTTAAATCTGCCGTTGCGTATCTTAAGTTTCTTACTGATACTCCCACCAAAAATTGCAATATTTTGACGGCAATACTATTGATAATGCTATATTTGACTTCTTCGTGTACCCGTTTAAATCAGCATCTATGTTAGGGTGGGAAATCGTGTCTTTAAGAAACTAAGGTTATAGTTGCTTTCTTTGCATTCACATCGTGATTTGTAGTCTTGTTCCCACAAGGACACCTACTTACTCTAAATTTGATAATTACTTTTTCTGCAGATGAGTGGAGGAGATCTTGGAATATCTGCTTTTCCTGATGGTGAAAGTATTTTTACATGGATTGGCACAATTGAAGGTGGAAAAGGAACTTTGTATGAGGGTTTATCTTATAAACTCTCCTTACGTTTTCCCCTGGACTATCCTTTTAAGCCACCCCAAGTGAAGTTTGAGACAATGTGTTTTCATCCAAATGTTGACCAGTTTGGCAACATTTGTCTGGACATCCTTCAGGTATTCATGAACTTAGAGAACAAAAGAGCATGTACTAGAGCCAAATTTGAGATTACCTGTGTGTTGACTGGTTTGGATCTGCCATTCTGTTTTACCATGGATGCCTCTAGTATATGTAGATGAAATATTCATTCTATTGCATCACTCTGCAGTCTGCACTTATGGTTCAATTGACTACATTTTCTCAGAGCCAATAACTATCCTAATTTTGTGTTTCTATAGGACAAGTGGTCTTCAGCTTATGATTGCAGAACTATTCTTCTATCTATTCAAAGTCTATTGGAAGGTCTGTTATTCATTTATTTTATGAGTTTTGTAGTCACCTTTTTGTGTGCTTGCCTGATCAGTTATTTTCTAACAGCAGAGCCTAACCTGGAGAGTCCTCTAAACAGCTATGCTGCGGCGCTTTGGAATGATAAGGAAGGTTGGAAATAATTTTTCATTGTAAAACGCATTTGTTTTCTGATTTACTAATCATTTAAACTGCCAACTATTTGTTATTATTGCTCGGTTCATTTGATCTCAGCTTCAATTGCTCTGTTCCTGGAGGGTTCTAGAATCTGTATTATCATATCTGCTTCCTTGTTCAACATATCTAATGCTCTAGTAGATTGGAGGTTTTAAACTTTTTAGATTTTGTCCAATGCATTTTTTTTAATTGAGGCTAAGCATGGAATATATCATGCAGATTACAAGAGAATGGTCCATAAACAGTATTTAGTTGGAGAAGCACCTGAAAGTTGATTGATACAATTCCAAAGCGAGACCAATTATTTTCCACATTTTAGTTGTAAACTTTTGTCTAAAGAAAATTTTTGCAGCCTATAAATATGTCCATTTTTTGTATGATGCCTCTTGGTATTGTAATCTGAAACTACACAAGTCCTCTGAAAGTGTTCTGATAACTTTCTGTATAAAAGTTGTTAAAATTTTCATTGCAAAAGTGCAGAATGATGTACGAGGCTTATATTGGTATATTCATTTTATGTAATCTGATATTTTGAAGCTGATGCTTGGATTCTGTGTATTTGAATAAGGCCTTTTTTTTTTGACGAGGAATAAGGACTTAAAAATAGATAATGCATTTATTGAATGACTAATCATAATGTTGTCCATTAATCTAAAAAATCTGTACATCCAATGGTTCTGGTATTAAATCCACCCGACGTGGTGCATGTGACTGAGCCTTAAAATGTTTTTGTATAAAATGTCTTGTTTGGATATCATCCCTTGAAAAAAGGATAGAATTATCGGTATTTTAACAGGGTATTTTTGGGGCTTTAGTCCCTTTCTTTCACCAAAAAAGGGTATTGCTGTTAACTTCAAAAAAAATAAATTGAATTGAATTATCACCCCTTGAAAAAAAAAATAGATTTATCGGTATTTTAACAGGGTATTGTTGGGGATTTAGCTCCTTTCTGTCACCAAAAAAGGGTATTTTTTTTTTGACGAAAAAAAGGGGGGTATTGTTGTTAACTTGAAACAAAGAAATTGAAATATCACCACCCCCTTATGAGAGAATCTTTAAAATCCTTCTCATCCCTCGAGCTCAATGTTGTTAAGATTCTTCAATCACTATTTCATTACTGCTTTTCTCATTTATAAAAAAGATGCCACTTTGGGCCAATGACCCATTTGGGTCCGTGACGGGTCAATAATTTTTGCTTTGGGTCGAGTCAAATTTAACGCGGGCTAATGCTGCTACCTACACTCCAACATTTTTCTAACCACACCCTATGTATGGAAAAATATACTTAAAATACCTTTGTCTTAAAAATCATCCTAGACCCGTTCTGGAAACTAATTTTTGCAACATTTTTTTGTGTGTGTACCGAACACATTATTATATTATTTTCCCAAATTCAGTATTGATTATTGAATGATAAAAAGTGTCTAAGCTCCTTAGTCCTCACCTCATCAATACTAAAAAAAAAAAATTCTTTTATATTTTAGTTAAATTTATAATTATAGCATCCCGTGTGTCCTTGATATTCTGGGAAGGATCAGCATATCTATATGCATTTTCATGCTTGAATGTCTATCATAAATGTCCATTAAAATGCAGCGACTGATTCAGAAGTAAACGTGATTATGTATATTTTTCCTATATATTTCATTATTTTTCCTTCTTCCTATCTAGCTCTTAAATTTTAATGAAATCTTTCGGTTTCTGTCCTAGACTCTGGCAATTGAAATTTTTGTTCCTTTTGTCTCACGAGTTTCATCTTCTATGATGGTGACGAAATGCGATAAGTTGCCTAGTGCAATAAGAAAGTTCCATATATTTACACATCCAAAACAATTATCTTCTTCATGTCAACTCAATGGGAGATTTCATGATTTAGAAATGGCACGATCATCGCTTAAAAACAGTGCAATGGGAACTGTTTAACAAAAATAAGAACTGCTGCATGACACTTGATAATAAGAATGTGTTTTGTATTCACAAGTCTATATAATTTATCTTAAACGTAATGAGCAATCAGCCTTGATGCCAATTGTTGTGTGGTGAGGAAGAGTTCAACAAAAAGGAAAACAACAAACTACAGTTATTAAATTAACACAGCATCTTAATTCAAAATCTGAGGCAATGAGAGTTGAGAGCATGTAGGAAGTGAAAGAAGTCCTAGCGTTGCTAAGTCCCACATTGGCTAGAATATGAAACAAATTGATCTTTATAAACCTCTGACACGGTATGTCAGTTCGCCGAGTTGGGTAACTCCAGCTTGTAACTCAAGTGAGGGCACCAAAGTGGTGGAACATGGCTCAGGATCTGCTGGGTTGGGTTGGTGGCTGCACCATGCTGGCCTGCCCGCTCCAAGTTGAGATTTGAGTAATGGGACTTGTGTGAAGGCATGGGTCTCCTTTCTCCTATACAAGAGGGCACCGCGTGAGGCTGGCTTCACAGAGCAGCGAATACCTCTGGCTCCTGACAGTGGAGGGATAACAGGCCGCTGCGCTTCCAGCCCACGATGCCCAGCAAGCCTAGCTCCTTGAACCACCACTTTTTTTGTCTTGGTCTTCAACAACCGACGGGAAATTTTCAACCCTTTGGTGCATTTTTCATTAATCCAAGTGATCTCCAATTCAATGTCTACAAGGATGTTTTTCAGCTTCGTTATTAGCAACCAGTTCCTCATCAAAATTTGTTTTTTTTGACAATGGTCTCTGATTGATTCAATATTAAGAGGAAGAAGACATTAAACCACTAGGTGATTAGCAACTCAACCAGTTCATCATCGAAATTTGTTGTCTAGATTGGACTGATTAATTCTGCATTAACAGATAGAAGACATTAAACCATTTGTTTCAATACCTTCAATGCTTGTTTTTTGTCGATCTCTGCAATTAATTACTCGGTTGAAGGAAGGATCTCTATTTTAGTTTGCCTTTAAAAAAATTTTAGTCAACTAGACATTTTAAACAATGAGCAATTTTTTTTTTTTTAAATAAAAACAAAATCACTTCTGAAAGTCCGATTCAACCCTCCCCCCACGTGTTTTCCCCATGCATAGGCCCAAGCATGCCAGCAGATCAGACATGCATAGGTAATAAGTGCAAAATAAAAAACAAAAACAAAAAAATAACCTCCAAAAGTTAACTTCCATAAGGTATGTTATTGTTCGATGATAACTTTCCAGAAGTTGATATCCAGACAACAATCCATAAATTAACTTTCAAAAGTGGTAAACTGTCCAAAAAAGCTAACTTGCGAAAGAATACTTACCAACTAAATAGAAACATAGCTTCTGGAAATTAACTTTCGAACAGGGATATTTTAGAGAAACAAAAATATGAAAAGACTCGTTAAGAAGGCGTATTAGTGAAAAAGGGTGCACCCACAACAATACATGTACACTTGCTTGGAATTACCAACTCCATTCCAAATTTGGATCCAGCTTGTTGTCTCAACTCCGTGTTGCTCATGGCCCGTCTCCCTCCCTTCTTAGCCCCCATTCTTACTGCTGCTAGAATAGTGTATTTTGCGTCTAGCCAGGAGAGGAGAAAGCTGCGTAGCGCCTCTAGGCTCTACCCAGAAGGAGGATATTTTGGTACTTCACTGGGGTGATTGGGTTTATGGGTTCGAAAGGTAGCTTAGCTTTACTGAGTAGTTGTAATTCCATTCAACTTGGGTCGGGGTGCCAAGCCATTGTGGGGCGGAGAAAATGACAGTTAAAGTTAGTTGATAGTTTAGTACACGTCTAAATGCCACATTTTATTTGGTTTCAATGATTCTGAATGAGCACGTTGAAGGCCAAAGCCGTGGAGTGCACTATAGGGTGCGCAACACCGAATGACACGACACGCCAAAACATAAGACGACTTTTAGAGTTTACAAATTTACTTTTCGAGTAACTATTCAAAGAAAAAACTAGTTATTTATTTAATTTATTGTTTTGCAGAGCAGAACCAACAACGGGTATATCTTCACGTCCAAGATTTGGATTGACAATAATGACATGCTCTAAACCTTCCATGCAGTTGCATAATAATCAATATATTTGGTAAGTACACAAGACAGCTCAATTATCTGACACAAGGAAGAGAAACTTTCGCTCTCATGAGAATCACAGTCCAAAGACAAAGATGCAAATTAAAATCTTCTAAGACAAACAAAAAAATTTATCATTTCTGTACCAGCTGTAAAAATGTCGCTCATGATAGTTTCATATGGCCGAATTTATCTGAATTTACAAAATCTAGGGAATTATACAATTCCTGCAGCATTTGTTTGCAACTCCCCTGCACTCCGTGAAGTAGCCAACCTCTCCGCAGCCAACCTTTCTTCCAGTGCTCGGGCACCTCTTTCTCTGCAAGAAAAAAGCAGTCACAACGGTGAGTTGTTTTATGCGGTGTAGTTATTACAACAATGCTATGACAGTGCTTTTTTTATTCACGAAAATAAAACTCAAAATTAAGTAAGAAAACAAAGCAAAATTTCATAACATTTGCTAACAACTTTTTCTCCTTTCTTTAGTGAAATCATTTACCTTTCTTTAGCGAAATCATTCAACATCAAGCAACCATCACAGCCAAAAAACAGTTCCAGACCCGCAACTTCTATTGTTTATCTATCTAATTGTTTCCCTACGAATTGCTACACAGTAGTAATTTCTAGTTTACTATTTATTCAACTAGATCAGTTAAAAGCACAGCAATGTGAAATTACCGTCTCCTCGATGCCTCAATGGGGTCAGAACCTGGCAAAGGTTCACTTCCAAGAGGGTAACCTTGACCATCATCAGAAGCATCAGATCTTCCACAAAGCATTCGATGAAATATTGATGCAATAGGATCTATTACCGGTCTGCAAGGCAGCAGATATAAAAAAGAAGTTGCTTAAAAAGACCAAAGGAACTTCTGGTTCATAATATATGATAGGCAAACCAAAATCATAACTTGCCTTAAAAGCTCTGGGAAAAAGGTAGAGAATGCAAAATCCTCACTCGGGTCACCCTTAAGCTTTGTTTCTGGCTTCCTCTGCCAGTATCTCAGGTAAATCCAGCTCATATATGTACCAAATATTACAGTTGGAAGATATGTTGTTGCCTCTATTATCCAGAAGCTCATAGCAATAGAACACAATAAAGTGATCGATGGTAGCCACTGAACAGAAAATAGAAGTGGCACCATATTTAGGGCCTCCTCATAAACCTATGGCTGCTGTAAAGTAATGAATTAGAAGTTAAGGAGCAAGGTGAGAACATCGAACCTTCGTTTTTATCTTGAGGAGAGGAAGCTCTTGATCTGGTATAATTTGCTTGATGCCAACCAAGAAGCCAGATATAACTCCATGAAATCCAGAAAGAGGCGTATAACTAGCAACATTGCAAAAGTATAAAGACCAAAAAAATTTGGATCAATGTGCAAATGGCACGCATAGCATCTGCTATGATTTTAAAGATAGCATAGAATAAAATTAACTTAAACACCTGTTTTAAATTTTCAATCGTTAATTTTTAGCTTAATAAATACTGGACCATCAATGTTTTCTACTAGTGTTGAAGCAAAAAGAGACTAAGTAATCAAGCTTTAAATGGGCCTCCATTAAGCTTCTAATAGAAAAATGGAGTGTCAAAGTGCAGTGCATAGTCTGGGAAAGAGGGTAATCTAATAATCGGGGGAAGAAGATAAGATAGATAACCGCACAAGCAACAGACAGAAAATATAATCTCGTATGGTAATGGATTTCAAACACTTACAGATAAATCTCCTGCCTCATAATGTAGTATAAAGCAATAGCAGTGATGAAAATGCACAGAGAAGTTAAGAAGTTAACTATAAAGATGAACTTCAGAAATTCCCTGGGACCCCATACTGGTTCAAGCAGCTTGCCAATGAACAGGAGACAGATTATGCTGACAACTACCTATAAAAGCATACTAATGTTAATTGAGAAGTTTTCCTTGAGGCAACGGATACATTTCTGGAAATGCAATGAATGCAATACTGTAAAATAGTCCAATAGAACAGTAAGTCATACCCCATGTACAGACTGTTCAACATAGCCAGCAGTAATGAGGTTCCAGGCAAATGGTATTGTCCTGCAAAATGAAACCAACAGGAAAATAACTTCCAAAACAACTGAACTTGTATTTGGTAGAAGTGTATTCTTAAGCATGAAAGCACCAAATTTTGAAGAGAAGTAATGTTATGAAGACAAGTGAATCAATATTCATGACTGCTTAAAAGTATCTCATGTTTCCCATCAGTATAATTTATTTAAAGGGGCATAGAATTAAGAAGAACAGAGAAGAAAGTTAACACGATAGTGCTGATAAACTCCCTAAGTCCTAAGAAAGGAAACATTCAACTCAAGCACGCTCAATCGAGCATCATGCAGCCTCTCTTTAAGATTGACAGAAGAAAGCTATCTAAACAAATGTGTCAAATTCCAGCTCAGGGAGGAAACTACGCTTTGAAAAAACAGAAACTTATGAACCGACTAAAGCATTACAAATCACCAGAGTCTCAAAGAAAACAGCACTTCACTTTATATTCCAGCCAGAGCAGGTAACGCATTTAAATCTTACAATGCAGCCGTTTTATGTATGCTATTTTATCTGTTGTGGTATTTAGTACAGATCTTTTTTCCCATTGGCATTCAGAGCAACAGAGAGAAGCACAAGACTTCTCCAGAGCACATTGATTTCACATCCTTCTTCCTTCAGTAACTAGTGGCAAGCAGCAGTTACTATAACAACAGAAATATAGCTAAGGTCGAAGCAGCTAAAACAGGCCCCACCACAAGCCAAAAATCTGCCGAATCCCAACTTATAACCCAGACAGCCCTCACTCCACATAGCAGGAGTAGGTTGTGCTTTCTCTAATCTAATGTTCCAACAACTAGAATAGGCTAAAGTAAACCAAGTGTCCCCAAAATGCTTATTATACATTATACCTAAGCTAACCACGGTATTTTACCTGTACTTGATCACTCAAGGTATTTATCAGAGTTTCTCAAATAAATTCAGGTGAAGCATATTCATGCTCCGGACAAAATTTTATAGTGTAAACTTTATTAAAGTATAGGGGAAAACATTTGAATTTAACTAGAGGGCGAGGCAGAAAAAATTGAGGACAAATTTTCTTTCTAGTTGAGGTTTTTCAGGCCGTGAAGCCTTAGAAACAGAGAGAGGTTTACAATCCTGAATAAAACGGGAGACTGAATTGGATCTCCCAAAAAAAGAAGAGGTACCTGGCGGGAATGAGGGCGAGGTAGGTGATAGCGGAAGGGAAGAAGTGAAGGACGACGTGTGCGGCAAGGAGAATGAGGGCAAGGCCCTTGCAGAGTCGCGTGAATCCAGTCACAGACACCGACAACGCTCTTGTGCCCTGCAATTAGTTCCATTCAATTCCTTCACAAATTCAATCACATTCGCCAAACGCACCATAATACCAACATCTCATTCTCAATTCTCATCTTAAGAGATATACATACATACATACCTGTGACTGTGGGAGAGGTGGCGTGCTCATCGAGATCGAGATGAACTCAATCTGAATCTGAAGATGAAGATGACGATGACGATGACGATGATGAGATGCACCTTTCTTACTTCACTTCACCAAGATCTGATTTCACCAAAGCTTTCTAGTTTAGTTAGTATGCACTATAGTATACGGTGCCCCACAGATACATCTCACATGGATTATTAATTGTTGTACCATAAAAAGGTAAAATTCATTCTCATAATAGTAATGTTAATAAGTAATAAATTAAATTCTCTCAAAAAAAACAAAAGTAATAAATTACATATTACTAATCTTGATAAAGAATAGTCTGTAGCTTGTAGGACAAGACCAGGAATAACGTGAGATATCAAAGAAAATCTCCTCACTTCCTCACCTCTCTGTCAAATTGAATTTCTTACTCCGTTTTCTTATACTATAAGCAAAAAAATAATAATAAACTACACACCGCTTAAGAAATATAGTTATTCTCATTTAATAATCTTGAAATCTAACCAAAAAAAATGATAGAATTGTAATTCCTAAATTATCGTTATTAATTGAAGGCGTAGGAATCAAAAAGTTGCAAGAGAATAAAGATATGTTAAAATTAATTAAGGATAATTTTGGGTTAACACTATTTAATAGAGTAAAAGTGGTTAATTGTTGTTTATATTTTATAATAACTACGTAGACTTTATTGCTTTTTTTGTGTGGTCAATGTAGATTTTGTTGCTTAAATATTAAAACAAGGGAGGGAGTACTTACTTACTACCCTTTTGTAATATAAAAGCTCACTTAATGTTTTAAAAACTAAATTGGATTGTCCGGTTCAACAGGTTGAATTGCAAATCGACTATATTTATGGTTCAGTTATTTGGGCTATTAGACTCCTGGTTTACATTTGTTCAAGCGGTTTAAAACAATTGAGCTATAATTCAAACTCCAAAGGTTTCATCGATTCAATCTCTGATTCGATTTTTAAAACACTAAAATAACTACACGTCCACGCATCAACTTAGGATAAGACCCCAACCCCTTCAATTTTCATTTTTCATGGCCAACTGACGATCTCCTTTTGAAAAACAAAATTGATAATGAAATGGTACCGTGTCAAATATATATAAAAGGGTGGTGTAACTCATAAACCGATGACTAGAACTTATTAAATCATATTTGCCTTTATTTTTTATGATGATAGAAAAAGTAAATAAATTTTAAATACTCTAAGGTGTTTATCTTTTTATTATTATTATTATTTTATGAATGGTGTTTATTTTTCAAGAACGGATCTGACTTTAATGCGGGAAAGACACCATGCCTTTCACCACTTCTGCTCTGTCCGACTAATGTAAAGGTCCAGAAGGTACCACATAGCCTCTCTATTTTACTTTCTTTTTTTTTAATAAAAAATAAAGCTTGAATCACTCAAACACAGAAACAGACTCGCATCTCACACGCACAAAAATAGATCCTCCTTCCACCACAACGTTGCCGAGGGGATTGCGGGTGAGCGTCGGCGCCGGAGGAAGCCGAGGAGGACGGCGGTGATGGTTCTTTCGGGTGCAGCGCGGCTTTTCAGAGGAGATGAGGGAAGCTTCGACAAGGTTTCACGTGTTCGTTGTTGCAATCACAGTGAGAATAAGGCGCTGTCGTGGCTCACATATGAAAATCATGGGTGTTGGTTGCTTGCAATTGAGGAGTAGAGCAAGCACAATGAAAAAGGAAAAATGAACTCAATATTTATAAAGACTTTAGGATTTATAGCCATTGATGTCTTATCTAAGTAGAGCTTGACTCAGAGTTTAATTTCATTAGTCTTCAACCTCCGCGGCAGTCGGAGCGACGGCAACATCGCCACGACAGGGGTACTATGCACACAATGATGGGTTATGGGTCTGTTTGCGTTTTGTGTTTTCAGGTTTTGTTTGAAAAACAAAACAGCGGCACGTGGCACCTTCTTGACCTTTAGATTAATCGAACGACAGTTGCTTCCTCCACCCCACAACATTGCTGCCAGCACCTCCACTCCACTGAAATTCCAAATATCCCCCCAAATTTATTTTTTTTCCCTCTCATTTCTTCTTCTTCCTCCCATCCCTCCTCCACCACCCCACCACCGTCCTCCACCAGTCCCTTCACCACCGACACGACACGCCTCCACGCCACCACCTCCCCAAAATACCTCCATTCCCTCTTCCTTCTTCCTTCTTCCTTCTCCCTCCCATCCCTCCTCCACCACCGGAAAACTCGCCAGAGCCACCACTACCCAACACCGGAACACCTCCCTAAGGGCCACCACGACCAACCCAGTGGCCACCAGAGCTAATTCTGTCCATTTTCGCGATTCTGCTTTTTTTTCCTCGAAATTTTACAAGCTTCCGGTAATTTACCGGAAGTTTAACATAAATATGCTTCCGGTAATTCAATTACCAGAACATAAATATGCTTCCAATTACCGGAATACATACACCTCTAAGTAAGGCAAATAGCTTCCGGTAAATTACCGGAAGCTATTTGTATTACTTGGAGGTGTATGTATTCCGGTAATTAGAAGCATGCGAAAATGGACAGAATTAGCTCTAGTGGCTGCTGGGTTGGTCACGGTGGCCCCTAGGGACGTGTTCCGGTGTTGTGGGGTAGAGGGGTGGTGACTCCGGCGAGTTTTCTGGTAGTGGAGGAGGGATGGGAGGGAGAAGGAAGAAGAAAGAGGGAATTGAGGTATTTTGGGGAGGTGGTGGCGGTAGAGGGGCGGGGCTCCGGTGGTTGGTGGTGGAGGACGGTGGTGGGAGGAAGAAGAATAAAAAAAATTAGCTTTTTTTGGGTAAGGATATTTTTGAGATTTCATAAATTTAAGTGGGAATAAGGGATGCTGGCAACATGTTGGTGGGGTGGAAAAAACAACTACCTAATCGGACAGAGCAGAAGCGATAAAAGGCATGGTGACTTTCCCGCGTTAAAGTCCGACGATCCGTTCTCTTATTTTTCCATAACATGTTCCGTAATGTGCATTTATGTAAGCTTTTCTTATGGTACATCTCGTGCGCCTGAAATTTTAAGAATATTGACTAGACTAGTCAAACAATATTTATAGAAACGTTGAGGTTGATTCCTATTGATAATACAAAAAAGCAATTTACCCGGTACCGTTTACAGATAACATTAACAGTAACATTTTAAATGAACAAGTAGATACATCAAACTCATCCTCAGCATCTCACTTCTCACTCTATCATCATTAATCCAACAACTATTAACTTTAGACATAACTAAATCCACTGAGGATTGATAAAGAGAAGATTAGTAACCAAATGGAAAAGGCTAAAGTACCTGTACCTATCTACGGAGGACTGATTCAAAAGATTAATAACTAAATACATCTATCTTTATTCTAAATAGATAAATAAATAAATAAATAAGTGTAGCCATTTACATGAAACTGTACATCAGCCCACAGAGCAGAGTTTCCCATATATAAAACGTAACTGTAACCAAATGACATTGTTATCCTATACCCATATCTCACCCTTCCTGACACTAAATTAGCACCAAAGCTAAAACATTCGACTTACGCTACAAACACAATTGCTTGTCAGCAGTTTCTTGCTATCCATATAAATAAGCCTCTGACTCACTCTCTTTTTGTTTTCTTTGAAAATTGTTGGTTAAGAATGTTCTCTCTTTCAGTAGGGAAAACCAAATGTTCTAAGAAAACATCATGCACTGACTGCATATCTCTTCCTCTTGGGAGCATCGAATATTGGGCCCAAATAAGCTTCAGACAGGGACAGAACAACCCGGTGGCAAGCCAAAGTTGAAGCTGTAATAATTATAACAAGGGAAGCCCAGCAGAACCGCAATATCAATATTTTATCATTACTTGCAGATTTTAGAACCTTGGAGAATATCACCCGAAGACGCCGATCTCTAAAGATGGAACTATAATCATATGTAGGCGAGGATGATCGAGGGGATAAACCTGATTCTTTGATGCTAGGTCCATTAGCCAACATCACCCTGGGATACTGAGTATCTGTAATTCCTTGTCCAAATAATTTAATCATCCATTGGCATAGTGCATCAGCTATGACCTTGCAAAGTTGTTGGCGGAAGAACTTTGCCTCCTTTGAGACCATTGCTCTGATTAACGAAGCTCCATCCTGTTCATTCCATGCAAAGTAAGTTTCTTGCATGAGATAATTATTTATTTCAGCCGAGTATAGGAAATCTTCAAGCTTTTCAGTTTTCCTAGCCCGCTAAAAGTATACAGTAGTAGTTATACTGATAATGCAAGACCAAGTATAATAAATATAGTCATAGAAAACTAATTTATTTGGTACAATGAAAAGTTGATGGCAATGTTAATGCACCAGAAGCTGGGGCAGCCTGGCCTGTGCACAATTGTAACGAACTGGAACTAATTCAATCCTCTCACACATTAAAAAATCAAAGCAAGACTGCAAGAGAGTTTGGAAACAGCATACTCTCAAAATCAGCAATTTATCAATTACAACCACGTAAAGAAAATAAACTAACCATGTCTCTGTCATTGGTCTTGAAAAAGCAGTCGAACATAAAAAACAACCAATACAGATAACCAAGATAGGAATGGTGACAACTGACAAGATCTTGAAGAACATAAAAGAAGCAAGATAGACAACTTAGAAAAACTCACAGCAGTCATGAGAAGTCTTCTTAGAACGACACCATCTTTGGACGGTAAAAGCCTCAAGACCAAGTACGCAACAGCAAATGTATCAGGGGCTTTATTTGGTAAATGATCAGGGGAAGTCTCACTATTTGATGATACTAGTTGCAAGGCTTTCCTGACAAGATATCAGAAGTATGAGATGATGTATTTATTTACAGAATAAAAAAAATAACAATTTATCAAGTAACTAAAACAGCCCAGCCTAATGCATAATAGGAGAGTGTTGTTCTAATGTTGTCCTACTCATTCCTTAAGGGCAATATATGCATAATAACCATTCCAATTGGTTATTTTCCGGTTATGGTAAATATTTTTAGTCTGAGTTCCATGTTTGGAATTCTCCTAAAATTTATTGATCTTTCTAGTAGAGATTTCTAAATTAAAGAGGAAAATACATAGGAACCACAAAAGAGCTTCAGATGCATAGTACTGAGTGTTTAGTTTTAATCAAATAAAAATTGGCACTTTTCCTTTTAATCTTTTCAATTAAAGATGGCCTTCCTGTTTACTACATAGTAGTTTGCAGATGAAACTGAAAAATACAAAGTAGATAGATCCTAGGGATAAATATAGTTTAGAGAGTTACATTAAAAATTGTGATTAAAATTCCAAAAATATGGCTAAAATATAGTAGATAAGAAAGAAAAATAACTACTTCCTAGAGAGGGCACTACCTGACATGCCATTTTGACATACCTAGTTGCCCCTACCCTCAAGAACAGGGAAAGCCTTTGCCATTGGAACTCCTTCTTCCGATTTAGAAGCACCTAAACAGGAGCAAACAAAGTTAAAAAAAGTGAATAATATATGACACTTCAGATAGCAATACATGTTTAAGGATCAAATAATCTTGAATCTTGATAGTCTGAGACATAGATACATATGCAAAACTACGAAGATTGGTTTGATGAAACATGTCCAAAAAAAACGTGTGACTAAAGATTTTTATATAAGAACATATTAATTTTCTTCACATCTTTTTGAGGAAAAGGGCTCGGGATCTCTTCCCTGTGTTTTAGCATCAACAGACAACTGCAAATAGATAATAACATGTTACAGTTCTGTGGACTATTGGCACAAAGCTCACTGCTATGGGTATATAATACCGAATGCAATATATTCCTTGTTGCGGCTGAGTTTTCTGTTAGAAGTTTCCGAACAACGTAAGGGTATGCAGCTTCAAAAGTCTTGAAGTTTCTATCTGCAGCTATAGCCAAACCTGAAATTGTATAAAAGCAAATTACGTGCGGAGAAAACGAAACCATAATATAGAAATTCAATACAAATATTTCAAATTACTACGTGTTGATATATATGTAATGAATATAAGTTATCAGTATTAAATAGATACGGGCATCCAAGAAATAATTTAGATGCAGTATTGGCAGCTTACCTTCGAAGGAGGCTAGGGATCGTAAGACAAGTGTATAATATGGTGGCATACGGAAATGATACTTGAGTGCTACAGACCAAATCTTTCCCAGAACCTTGAGGAAAATTTATAGAATAATTCAGCAACAAAAGAGAATAAAGCTTACAAGTTACAACATAAAAAATGATTATAAATTTAGAAAACCAACTACTAAGACACATTCAACTAGTCAACAATAAGTCTTTTGCCACTAGGTGAGGTCGGCCACTTGGATCAATGAAATCAAGTCCTGCTAAAAATAGACCATTTACCTTCAAATCTCTCTTAACGGTTTAATAGTTTTCCTTGGTCTCGCTCTACGTCAAACTATCATTGAATATAGTTTTCACTCAAAGATCCATCGAACTATTACTTTTCTTAGATATAATTAATTGGACAAATAGAGATTTTAAATGTATAAGCAGTAAGAAGTGACAGTATTAGCTTCCTGTAACATAATATTTAATATAACAATGACAGATATTACATGAGTTACCTAGACCAATTTCTAACGGAGTAGCAAGTGCAACCAACCGGCATAAACCACAAGGGTTATGTTTCGAAATATTGTTTCAGCAAAGTAGTATTTGGATTCGGTGCCAGATACAAACAGCATCCATTGTTACTTTGATTTATCAAATCTTGACTTAATGAAACCAAAAAATGTGAGTTCTCAAACTTTTACAAAGTAACTTCAAACTTTAGTTTAAATTACTCTTCTTGTTTGAAGCAAAAAATGTTTAGTTTTTAAACTTTGTCAAACAACACAATACAAACACCTTCCATAATACACATGCATTTAACTGGAACTTGATTGTGTTTATAGTTTATACACCAGTTAGCTAAAATCCTCAACTCTCAATGAAAAAAATAAAAAAACTAGTTAATCTGATTATCTATTACAAAAAGATATATTTATTTAGAGAAATACAAATCACAGTGAACGTAATTCCTATACAGGAACAATTAACCAATATAAAAATGAATGGCTAATTAACACTCACAGAATGGCTAATCAGAATTTAATTTGATTAACCACTCTTCACAAAATTTGTTTAACTAGTTTCCTAATTGAAAAGATGTTTATTGGGACTTCATCAACCTCAATGTACTTCTCTCTATTATTTGATGAGTTCAAGATCATATGTAAAATGTTCAATGTCTAATGCTCACTCGAGTAGATCCTTGTCAATGTCATTAATTAGTAACCTGCATGCATTGCCCATTTTTCTAACTTGGACCGTGCTTGATTTAGCTTATTTTATGGTCAAAAAGTTCTTTTTCAGCTTCCTGAGAGAGCTTTTGAAAAACTTGCGATCAGTTCCCCATAATTATTTCAAAACATGCTATCAACGGTGAGTCCTTCCACCTGTCAATATCTACAGCTATATTAAGAATCAAAGATGCTTCTTCAGGAAAAAAAAAACTGTCTGCACAAATAGGGATGGCACTTGTATCAGATTATTGGATCTCTGATACTATCTGACCAAAAAAGCTATCAAATAACCAAACAGTTACGAATAATGGTCAGTTTTCTTAGTGGAAAAAGCATATTAGCAGTTTGATTGTGATCTGTTTCAGTTTTACCTTTTTGTATATCTGATACTGGCCATATATCCATATGAACAGATTTAAATGAAAAAAAAAAAAAATCATTATTATACTCGCTTTTACATGACTTGAATTTCATATGACATCATTTCAGTCGATATAAGTTGTATGTGAAGACACTCATCTATCTAATTTTCAATTATTCATGAGCAAACATGAACAATTTATGGATTTTCATGCCCACTTACCCAGTGTATCCATAGACATCCTATGTGATTGGTTTCATACATTTCACATTATTCAGACATTGGTTATGGTGGTTTCAGTTTAGAAAAGTAATTTTATTAGTTATGGTTAGTTTCAGGTAGTGGATAGTGCATTCTATTTCAGTCAAGGTTAGTTCAAATTAGTTAGAGTCCTATTAATCCATCTCTTCACACTCACAGACAGTGGTTTTGCAATGTCATCTAACATCATAATCAATTACTATTTAAAGATGACTCTCACCCTGCTGAATTTCACATCAGGAATTCCGTCCTTAAATTCTACTTCTCCCAAGGCCTGTTCCAGTTCCTGAAAATAAAATAGTGATTTAGGAAGTTATTGTGTGAATATAAGTTTCAGAAGAACACAGTCCATACAACAAAAACTGTTTATATTACAATGTTATTACTTAATTCAAATATTCAATTGCAAGATGACCAAATCCTGAGATACAAGTATTATACCAGGGTAACAAGTCGGATATTTGTCCCTGGCCTCACAACATCCATATCAGTCAGAGCACGGACAAGGGATGCCCAATCACCATTTACTATGTGAACTATTGAAGCCAGCATAGCAAACTGATGCCTTTTTTCCATTTGACAGAGCAAACCAAAATCCAGAAACCTATCAAACAAATAAAAAAAAAAATTAGTAAAACAAAATCCTTCATTTTTTTTACGAAGGAAATCCATAATTTCAAATTGGATAAGGAAAGACATATACCCTATTTGTCCTGATGAAGTGTAGCGCAAGTTACCAGGATGTGGATCAGCATGTAATAAGCCCGTTTCAAGAAGTTGCACCAATGTTGCTTCAACACCTTTATTGACCTGAATTAACCAATGCGTAATAGAAGTAAACATTCGGCAAATATGATGCTTTCATAATAGTGAAGCACTCAGATTATCAGACACTAGTGACTAGGTTTTAGTAGAATTAGTAGCTCTTGATTGAACAATTTTCAGTTCAGTAGCATGGGTCAAATAAGCTAATGGAAGATTGGTGAAGAAATTTTACAACTTCCTCAATCCAGATCTAGAGTCATATTTATTTTGTAACTCATACTCTTTAGCATCAGAAAGTCAAAAGTGTCCTCTTTATACTTGTAATTTTATTGGAAAATATCAATCATCTTCAATAATCCAGTTGACTCCTACCAATACCATACAGTATCAAACATCCAAGATATTCATGATTTTTGCACAATGTAAAGACAAAAATGGAAATTCCAATTCTGTTCATATACCAGATCAAGAAGACGCCTTTTTGCATCTACTTTCTGCCTTTCTGAATATTCAGAGACCTTTCCAGTAGAGTTTTCGGTAGATACAGAGAGTAAATCTGTTGGACTTTCACCAACCATCCACTCCATGGTCAAAACTCTCTTTCGACTTAAATGTAAAAATACTTTTGGCACACACATGAAAGAAAATGAGGAGTGAACTTCCTGCATGTAGCAATAACAAGTCCATTGAGAGAGCAAAACATTTATCACTGTTTTGTCAGAAACCGATTCAACAAAAGATTTCATCAATGCTCCAAATTTTCCAATTTCTAAAACTCATCAATATGTAAACATAATTAAGCTCCAACTGATATGTCATGTATTACCCGAAACTTTGAAGCATTTGCAGCCTCTAAAGTGTAATCCAATTCGCCAACAAAACCTTTCCCAAGCTCATCAGCATACAGGCGAGGGTCACTCTTTCTCTTGGCAATCTTTTGTAGCAGCCCCAACTGAGATGGTTAATATACACATTCGTTTAAGAATTCAATGTGGGATAGAGTAATACAAGTAAAAAAACTCCAATAGAGATCAATAGTCAATACAAACCCCAAGGCGAAGAATGTAGATATCCCGCACCACCACATGATGCAAATCAGGGCGCTGAACTTTTACAGCAACATTAACACCATCAGTAGTACGGGCAAAGTAAACCTATAAAATTTAATCAAATAAGTGAACAAGACATACCATCATACCAACACTGATAAATAAATGCAGCCACATGCTTCCAATTCACAGTAATAATATTTAATTATATCGCATAACAAAAATGTACCTGACCAAATGATGCAGCGGCTATAGGTTCCTCAGAAATGTAACTGAAGAATGATTCCAGAGGAGATCCTAATTCTTCCTCAATAATCTTCATAGCAACAGTCCTGGGAAAAGGAGGGATTTGATCATGCAGTTCTGACAATGCCTACAAGTAGAATGCAATTAAAATATATACCCATGTATTGCCAATCCAGTTATTCAAAATTTCAAACTGTTAGCAGCACTACAATCACAACACATTTTGGAAAAAAATAAAAATAAAAATTAAGAGTTCAGATGATTTTCTATATGTAGTATATTTTACCGGAAGTTTCATCTAAAACAGAGACAGAAGCCACATGAAAGAAACGAAATATTTTTTTCAAAAAAAATCAGTATAACTGCCAGCGAACATATTTGAAGCGCAGTCACCAATAAATTTGATATATAACCACATATCATTATCATCTACCAAGACATTATCACAGCCAGTGACCAATAATTACCGATACCTTTCCAAGTTCATTGCAAGAAAGAAATGTTCAGCACTAAAGAAGTAGCAATACAGATAAGGTTTTAAATCTAACCTTGGACATCTCAACACCGATGATATCTGGCCTTGTGGAAAGGGACTGACCAACTGCATCATCAACCAAATGAAGGATATTGGTAATATTGTGACTGAAGAGAAATGAAAGCCCCAAGAGAAAACCTTTGAAGTAATAGGCATTACAAAAAATATATATAAAGAATAATAGTGAAATGATGATAATGATTTAACTTAACATTTGTACTAATATGTTAATAGATCGAACACCTTACCTTTTATAAAAGTGGGGCCAAGATTAAGCATTGTTTCCTTCAATACAATCCCAAAATTATATTCGGATGTTTTATCATCCATATCCTCTTCTGCATTTATCTGTAGAAACTTTCTTAACCCTGAGGTTCGGATACTGATCACAGCAGAGGCAAAGGAGGAAAACACCTTCCAAAATGAAAAATAACTCGATAAGGATACACTTCATGGAAGAGTCAAGAAAGCATCTTATTGTAAATAATTAGAGTAAATAGTAAATATTCACCTGTTGTATTGTAACCTAGTTTATTTATCAGGCCCATTGCTCAGGCCCATTAGGTTTAAATCTAGCTTAGTCTATATAACAACGATTAGTGTGCGTATACTCATTAAGTTAATACAATATCATTCAGTAAAATACTTTTCTACATGGCATCACGAGCTGTCGATCTTGACGGCCTCGCTTCTGCATAAACCCTAGCCGCCTTCATTGCGGCCCGTTCTTTCTAATCTGCCATCCCCTTCTTTCTCTGCTGCCTTCATTGCAGCAACTTGGAAATCTCTTTTTTTTTCCTCCAAGTTTTTCTTTTCCCCTCACGGTTTGAACCTATCCACTGCCGTTAACCACCTTACACGGCCGATCTCGCATCACCGACCACACCATCAGAATCGGAACCTCAAAACCGGCCAGACCCCAAAGTTTCGCGGTCGTTGGACGCGCCGCCCCAGCTACGGCCACCCTCCGGCGCGTGTAAGCCACGCGCCACCTTCCTGACTTTGCTTTCCGGCGCGACTTTCCCAAGTTGCAGATCGGCCCTTTCTGGTCCTGTTTGAGGGATCAAATCTTGTTTTCGAGAATTTTTATTCGTGAGCAAATTTTGAAGAATTCTGGTCTATACGGGTCTGCCTTCATTGCGGTCTCGTGTTTATTGTTTTAAGTGTTTGGAGTCTCCTTTGCTCCTGTTGCTATTTTTTGTGTTGGATACTTCCAGCTTGTGGGTCCCACTTCTCAGTTGTTTTTCAGGGGCTCTTTACCATTGTTTGGAGGCTATATTTTTGTTCTCTTGAGCAAGATACAGTCGTAGGACATTAATAAATATGTCAGACAATAGATCTATGGCTGTTTCAGCCTTGAATTCTCTTAATGTTGCTGATACTATCACTCAGAGTGCATGGATTCTTGACTCCGGTGCCACCCATCACATGACCTTTCATTCTGAATTGTTTCTAACTTATACTTCCCCTTCCAGCATTCATTATATTACCTTTGCAGATGGTTCTCGTACTCCTGTTGATGGTTGTGGGGGCATTGACCTTCAATCTTTTAAATTGAAAAATGCGCTTCCTGTTCCCAGTCTTTCGAATAACCTTATCTCTATTCGTAAGCTTACCCAGGACCATAACTGTGCAGTAATGTTTTTTCATTCTCATTGTGTTTTTCAGGATCTTACAACGGGAAAGACAATTGGAATTGCCAAGGAACGGGGGGTTGTACTATCTGTCTGATGAACGAGTTGGTCAGAAGGTGTTGTCTTCCGCCGGTCTCGATCAGTCTCGGCTCTCTACCTCACAAATCGCCCGGCCTGGCGTCTTGGTCATCCTTCATTTTCTTTGATGATGTCTATGTTTCCAGCTTTGTTTTTACAAGAGTCTATTGAGTCTTTTAAGTGTGATGTTTGTCAATTTGCCAAACACAAACGTGTGTCTTTTCCTTCTAGTTTTAATAGAAGTGTTGAACCTTTTGATCTTGTTCATTTTGATGTTTGGGGGCCTGCCCCTGTTTCTAATATTTCGAGTGCGCGATGGTTTGTTACTTTTATTCGCGTCAGTTGGCTATTCTTGATGAAAGATAAATCTAAAGTATCTCAGTTGTTCATTCAATTTTATACTATGATAAAAACACAATTTGGCAAATGCATTAAAAGACTACGGTCTGATAATAGTCGAGAATATGTTAATCAAGGTCTTTCTTCATTTACTAGCCAAAATGGTATTCTTCATGAACTAAAATGTGTTGATACTCCACAACAAAATGGAGTTGCAGAAAGAAAAAACCGTCACTTACTTGAGGTTGCTCGCGCCCTTCTCTTCCAAACATCGATTCAAACTTCGTATTGGGGAGAAGCGGTTTTATTCTTGCTATCTCATCATTGGATTCCATCAATTCTAGGTAATTTCAGATCTGTTCAATCTATGTTGTCTTTCTACCCATCTGCTCCTATCATGCAGAGTCTAGAGTCTCGTATATTCGGTTGTGTTGCATTTGTTCATGTCCACAAGCAGCACCGCAATAAGTTGGATTCACGTGCTGTCTGATGCATCTTCTTGAGTTATGCCCCTAATAAATTGGGGTACAAGTGTTATCATCCTTCAAGTCGTAAACATATGTCTCTATGGATGTCACTTTCCATGAGCATGTCCCTTTCTTCACTCGTTCTTAGCTTCAGGGGGAGAATAGTAGTAATTTGGAATCTGATTCCGAGTTTCTTCTCCTTGGTCCTTGGCTTCTTGAGTCACCACCATTGTCGGTTGATCCTCCTAAGTCTTGATCCTCCTGAGTCTCTTGTTCCTAAGTCCCCTGTTTTTCCTGAGTCTCCTGTTGCTGTTCCTGAGTTACTACCTCCTAAGTCTCCTGAGTCTCCAGTTGTTTCTGAGTCAACTGTTATTGTTCCTCCTTTACCTTCTATTTTGCAGGAAACAGCACCTTCAGCACCAGTAAAGACAAAGGCTAGTGAGCCAACTTTGACATATCAGAGGAAAGGAAAACCCGACCTGGTCCAGAAACAACTCCAACCGTCTGAGCCGGAGGTAAGTACTGAAAGTAACTCTTTTGCTTCTGATTCTTCTATTCCCGATACACTTGACCTTGATCTAGTTGACCTACCTATTGCCTTGAGAAAAGGGAAAAGGTCTTATGCCAAATACCCTATTTCTCAATTTGTTTCATCTAATCGTGTTTCCCGCAGCATAAGGTTTTTATGACAGCAATTGACTCTGTAAGAATCCCTGCATCTGTCAAGGAGGCACTTAAAGATGAAAATTGGATCAAAGCCATGAATGAGGAAATGAAAGCTCTTGAAAAGAATGGAACTTGGGAGATAGTTGAGATGCCAAGAGGCAAGAAGCCAGTTGGTTGCAGGTGAATTTATACTGTCAAGTACAAATCAGATGGCACTCTTGATCGATATAAGGCCAGACTAGTAGCAAAGGGATACATCCAGACCTATGGCATTGATTATGAGAAGACATTTGCACCGGTAGCAAAGATAAACACTGTCCGTATCTTACTCTCTCTTGCTGCCTATTCTAGGTGGGAACTTAATCAGTTTGATGTTAAAAATGCATTCTTACATGGAAATTTAGAGGAGGAGATGTATATGGAGATCCCACTGGGATTTGATCCAACCAATGGGATAAATAAGGTGTGTAAATTGAAAAAGGTCTTGTATGGGCTAAAGCAGTCTCCCCGGGCATGGTTTGGAACATTTACAAAGGCTATGTTGGGTCTTGGTTACAAACTGAGTCAAGGAGATCATACCCTCTTCTTCAAACATTCACAGTACTTCTTGTTTATGTTGATGATATTATTATTACAGGGAATGACTTGGTTGAGAGACAACTCCTCAAGAAGAAATTGTCTGCAGAATTCGAGAAGAAAGATCAGGGAACTCTCAAGTATTTCCTTGGGATTGAGGTAGCTTACTCAAAACAAGGAATCTTTATCTCTCAGAGAAAATATGTTCTTGACCTTCTGCAGGAAACTGACAAGCTTGGGTGTAAACCTGCAGGTGTTCTCATAGAGCAAAATCATAAAATGAGCACTGAAGAGGAGAGTGCTAGAGTTGACAAGTCTCAGTATCAGAGATTTGGGGAAGCTAACTTACTTGGCACACACTAGACCAGACTTAGCTTATGCAGTAAGCGTAGTCAGTCAGTTTATGCATGATCCGAGGATGAGGCACTTGCAGGCGGTAGAGCGAATTTTGCAATACCTTAAAGCTACTCCAGGAAGAGGTATCTTGTTCAAAAGAGACGGAAGACTGACGTTAGAAGCCTATACTGATGCAGATTATGCAGGCTCAGTGAGTGATAGAAGGTCCACTTCTGGCTACTGCACATTCTTGTGTGGTAATCTTGTTACATGGAGGAGCAAAAACCAAAATGTAGTGGCCAGGTCAAGTGCTGAGGCAGAATTCAGAGCAATGACACATGGAATTTATGAATTATTGTGGATAAAGATTATACTTGATGATTTGAAGGTGAACTATGAAGGCTCAATGAAGTTGTTTTGTGACAATAAATCAGCAATCAGCATTGCTCATAATCCTGTACAACATGACAGGACCAAACACATTGAGATAGACAGACACTTTATAAAAGAGAAGTTAGATTGTGGACTGATAACAACGTCCTACATTCCTCCTGGACACCAACTGGCAGATGTGCTTACAAAAGGATTATCTACAGAACGATTCCGCCAACTTACTTGCAAGCTAGGAATAATTGATATCCACTCACCAGCTTGAGGGGGAGTATTGTAAATAATTAGAGTAAATAGTAAATATTTACCTTTTGTATTGTAACCTAGTTTATTTATCAGGCCCATTGCTCAGGCCCATTAGGTTTAAGTCTAGCTTAGTCTATATAACAACGATTAGTGTGTGTATACTCATTAAGTTAATACAATATCATTCAGTAAAATACTTTTCTACATCTTATCATCAGTTTCAAACCCGTTGGAAAAAAATTCTAATATAGGCTCAATTGAGCTGGTATGTAATGTTAATTATGACTAATAAGAATTGAGAAAAGATTTAGTCCAACTCAACCACAAAAAGCTAACTCAAGGAGAAAGGATTGTCAAAGTTGCATTATAAGGGGTGCTTTATCTATATGCCCAACCGATGTGAGATTTTGGCACGTCCACTTCACATCCAAGACTAGACATTTGCAAAGGGATAGATTTTGATGCCATATTAGAATTGATAATGGACTCCATCTAACTTAATCCCAAATGTTTGCATGGGGGTGTTATGGATTGAGTGGATCAATTTTGAGAGGAAAAGTTGTTTGATCCAATCCCATCAGTTTTCTTATTTCACCATTCAATCAGTTTTGTTCTAAATTTAATTGCAATTCAATCCATTTTGATATGGATCAGTTTTGGTTTTGTCCTTTTAGGAGGCAGTAAATAAACCATGAAATACTCAATAATATAAAAAAACTAATTAAAAGTATCAAACATCTTATTCCATAATTCAATTGCTAGAAGCTTGCTGTTAATATGGGGGGCAATAGGAAAAACTCATTTAGAGCTTATTTGGGCTCATCTCATGACACAGGCACTTATATTAGTGTTTGAATGTAAGTAGAAGTAAAATAGGTTATATGGGATGCAAGTTTAGCAAAGGACAAACAAATTCTAATGTCAAGGTGAAAATTGGAGAACATAACAACAAGTCTCATGTTTTAGGTACCTTGGGTCCATCATACAAAGTGGCGAGGAGATAAAGGGAGATGTCAAACATAGAATCCAAGTAGGGTGGATGAAATGAAGGAATGCTTTAGGTGTGATATGTGATAAAAAAGATACCTCTCCAACTTAAAGGAAAATAAACTGCAACTATAAGACCCATGATGTTGCATTGACTTATGTGTTGGGTGGTAAAAGCCAACAAGAAAATAAACTTAGTTTTGCAGAGATGAAAATGTTATGATGGATGAGTGGTTACAATAGATGAGATAGAATTATAAATACAACCATCAGCGAGAAAATTAGAGTATCCCTAATAGTAGAGAACATGGTAGAAACTTGTCCTAGGTGGTTTAGGCATATATGGAAAAGACCTGTAGAAGCACCACTTAGAAGAGTAGACCAGACGGAGGATAGTCCACTAGTTAGAGGTAGAGGTGGACGAAGGAAAATTTTAGGTCAAACCTTTAAGAAAGACATAGAAGCAATTGTCTATTTGTGGACCTAATACATGACAAGACTGTATCGTGTTGACTAATCCATATAGCCGACCCCACTTAGTGGAAAAAGGCCTCATATATATGAGCGACTCGGGTGAGAAAACTTGGTTATTGTGAGAAATGAGAACACTTAATTACAACTGTTAGATCAAAATTAACAGTTTAGATTACCTCATTAATTACGAATCTAACGTGATTTTTTCCTTTTTAATTAAAGATCACATAAGATTTTTGAAAGATGCGTGAGATATGTAATTAATGATGTAATCTGAACCATTAAACAGTTGTAATTAAATGTTCGCATTTCTCACAATAACCTAATGTTGTCAATGGCGGATGGTGGTTTATGGCAGATGGCCAAAATTCCACCATATAAACATGGGATTGCAATCTTTGGCGCCGCCGTGGCGGGTGGCGCTTCACAAATTGCCTATGGCGGCTAGCACAAAATCCGCCACACCATTCCCCCATGGCGGCTACACAGACACACATATAATTATATGCATATAAGTTGGGCGTTGATAACCAATCCAATCCAATTTAAAAAATTTGGTTTCATTTTTCTGATTTTTTTCATTTTCGATTTTGCAATTTGCATTATAATGAATTAGTTTATGAACATTACTATAGGAGGATTGTCAAAGTCATTAGAAAGGGTAGCTTGCCTATATACCCCCAGCCAATGTTAGGCGTTTTGTGCAATATAGCACAGGAAACATCTTTAGCATGTCACCTTGAATAACGATGATTAAATTTAAAATTAGAAACCTTAAACCTTATCCATAAAGGAAAACCATTACCAATAGAAGTTGAAGAAAATGATGGAAAAAATTATTAAGTGTTACATGCATTCATATAAGATAGAAGTCATATAGATGCAGCATAAGATAGAAGTCATATAGATGCAGCACATGTAAGAAGACCATACATAGATGCAATTGAATTCAATAAAGCTGAAAATATTCCTACTTTAACTGAGCATATCCTACAAGTGGGGCAACTAGACCCATCTATCATACTTGCCAATAGCTCATACATGGATTGAAATCTTTCATGTATTGTAACATTCAAAACAGATGCATATTGCCAAAAAAAAAAAAATCAATATTTATTATGCTAATTCTCAGGGTCATCTCAAGACTTGCAATTGTTGACCCCCCAAAAAACAGAATCCTGAGACTTTTTACGTACAAACTACAAAGGATTAATTAAATCAAATTTTTTTAAAATAACAGAAAAAATGACGGCAAGAATTAAGTGGTATCAATCCTTGTATAGTTCTTATGAAACTAAGAAGATAAAGAAACAATTACTGCCTGCATGAGACACTTTGGTCCTACAATCCTTCCTGAGCCTTTGTCCCTAGGCTAGTAAATATATAGTTATTACCATTTTATTAGCAGAAACCAATTACCTTTTACTGATATGTAAAACAGATCATCGAAAAAAAATCATATTTAAATAAGTATGTTACACAGAATAGAAGTGCTCTGACTCAAGCTAAAAGGAAAAGTCAATTAGAGGAATATTTTGAGATATTAAAAGTTGGGAATTTTTTCCACAACTTCACCTAATTATTTATGAAGGAAAGGGGCAGATTCATAAATGGAAAATAGCATGTTTATATTCAAATCGTCAATTCATCTACCTCAAGAACACGAAGGGCCACCACATGGGGCCTGACGTTGAAATAGTGAGCAACATCCTGAGGATCATAAGCTTCAGGGAGTGGCTTTGACCAAATCTTTGACAAATGATAGAAGTAACTAGCATATGCTTCCAATGCCTTAAGATCATACATAAGCAAATCCACTCCAGACAGTCCTGGAAGACAAAGAAGCAATAATTAAACCGTATCTCTGGTTGTGGTGCTATCATGCAGTTCAACGCGTGATATTTTCAAGAGTGCATTGGAAAACCCCATAATCTCATCGTAGACATATCCAAAAGTAATTTGATTTAGATTGACCAAATATTTAAGAATTAGCTCTTTAAATCCAAGTTCTTTTTTTAAAAGTCCAAAAATCAATTGCGGTCTTCTTATCAATAGACAGCAAAACAAAGCAAAGCAACACCCATAGACTATGGGAGATTAGCGGAACTTGATGTTTTCCCAATAAAATGCGAGGGCAGCCACCAGAATGAGTTTGCATTAATTTAAAAAAGCAAAAATGAAAAATCAAATGGATTTGGACAAGAGCAGCATCACGCGAAAATCACCATTATCTTGACCCTCAATAGTCTCATTAATCCCCACCAAGTTACCTAGAATATGCATAGATAGCAAGTAAAAAAAAAACATCGCATAACATTCTTTCCCATAAACTCTGAACTAATTTTTTCAGACATGTATAACTAGTACACTGCACCCTCCTAGTCCAGAAAAACACAAGTTCCCAACTCAATTAGTCATGTTATCACCGTCAATCAACCAAATAGACCAACTGCTCCTATTAAGTCTGTAGCTATGCATCAAGTACAACAATATCTAATACAGAGTCCACAGCATAGAATTAGGCCAATTCAAAAACAGACCCACTAACACTTCAAGCCAATCAAGCAGAGCAGTACCCATTGCCACCAACCATAAAAAATAATTCACCAATCACATTCACAGCGAATTAGGCATGTATAAGCACACCCCACATGCAACAACAACAACAACAAAAAAAGCAATTTGTTTCTTCCAAAACTACCTGGGTACCAAGGCTCAGGCCAAGAAGGGGCAGAAATGGAAGTAGCAAGAGGGTCTTCAAGATTGCGAAGCCAAACTAGGTCGTCGACTTTCTTCGCAACTTGGGGAATGCGAAAGGCCTCGTTGGCCCACGCAACGCCGTTGTCAATTCCTCTCTTGAGGAACTCCATGTCCTTGCGAACCACGTTAGCCAAGTGGCCGAAATTGCCCAGTGCTCGCTGCTGCTTCTTCTTGCTCTGCGCCTGCGTGTTCCTCGACGACGTCGTTGCGGCACGCACGAAGGGGAGTCGCGTCGGTGCTATCACCGTCGCCATGGGCGGAGACAGAAGAGGTTCGGGGGTTCAAAGAGGGAATTGAATGTGCATTTGTTGTTGTTGTCGTTGGTGCATGTGAAGGTGGTGGTGATTGTGATTGTGGTATTGGTTTGATGAATGTGAAGAGTGAAGAGAAGAGATTGGTAGTAGTGTGGAGTAGTGTGGTGATGTGTGGCTGTGGGGTAAAGTTACGATACGATGGATGTTGATCACAACTCACAAGCAAGTGAAGCCACGCCATCACTAACTGTGGAATGCATTTAATTTACCTCATTGGTCAATTCAGGACTCAAAATCAAAATCTATCTGGTCTTATTCTATTTTTTTTATTGTTGTTTGTTGTATTATTTTGTGTAATTATTTTGCAGAATAAAAAAATTTAAAAAGAACTTGTTCTTTTTTATTATTTTTAAATTATTTTGTGTAATTGTTTTTTAAAATTATTTTGCAGAATAAAAATGAAAATTAATTTTATTCTGCAAAATAATTTTAAAACAATTACACAAAAATATTTTAAAATTATTTTGCAGAAAAAAAATTGTTTGTTAAATTTTATTTTAAGGTAGCACTTAATATGGTCCCTTCAAAAAAAGAGACCAACACCCTTAAATTTATTTGTTATGATGTCATCCAAATAAGCTAATATTTTAGCAGCAAACCCCACATAAATTCCAACAACCCGTGTTCTGGTATACCAATAAGTCTTTTACTGCTTAGAAATCGAAGTCAAGGGTAATTTATAAACACTCACTCTTCTCTACCCATCGAGGCACCTTTAAAAAACAAAATTGTGAAGGCCCACATGTTGGCCAAAGCGGAAAATACCACGAAAAGCGATACAACAGACTTGAGATCGAAACATTGGTGCTAGGAGGGCTTAAGTCACACATGAGGGCTAACAACCCTTTAGCCCCTTAGCCTCGACTGAGGGGCTATTGTTCCTATACACCAAAAAGTCTCACACTGCTTGGGAATTGAGGCCAATTGTAGTTTATATCCACTTGCTTCCTTTAATCCATCGAGACACCTTTTAAAGACAAAATTGTGAAGGCCCACGTGTGGGACAAAGTGGACAATACCTCGAAAAACAATGTAGCGAACTTGAGGTCGGAACACCTCAAAAGCCCAATTTGTGTACATCTGAGGTCATGAAGTAGCTTAAGGATGATTCTTGACAAGACCTAGTATCATATATCTGGGGAGGTCGATGAGCTGATGGGTGTTGATGAGTCGAGTATTAAACATACATGTTCAATTGCTCCCAACTCTACCAAGTCTTGAAAATCCCAAACGTCATTTCTAATTTCCATATCTTTGGTTATGGGTAAAATGACTGTAACTTACTTGCAAATGTCAAGAGCACACGATGCTTGGTGGTGCCCATGTTAGTCATTGAACATAAACTAGCGCTCAATTTGAACATAAATGATCCTCAGACGCCATAGGCTACTGTTCAATTTGAAAGTAAGAGAACAACATAGAAACTAGCAATGTCATCACCACCTTTGTTTGTCCCCTTAAAACTACCTTCCCCTCCTCCTTTTGGGAGTAGCTAGGATCTAGAGTCTCATATTGCACATCATAAAATCGATTGGTGTTGATTATTCCAACAGGTACACAAACTACACTCCACCATAACAGGCGATAAACGACAAAGATGAGCCCTGGCTATGATACAAAGTTAGATTTCATCATAAAACTAATTGGTATTAAATAGAAGGCTAAATTACAAAATTGGTCCTCTAAGTTTATTTTAGGTTTCAATTTAGTCCTCTACGTTTTATTTGTTTCGTTTTGGTCCTCTACGTTTTATTTTAGTTTTTAATTTGGTCCTTTCCGTCACTAAAAGTCAATTGTCCGTAGCTAGAAGTCCATTTTCCAAAATGTTATTTGGCTTTTAGCTACTGACAATTGGTTTTTAGTGACGGAAAGGACCAACCTGTTGTAACTTTTAAAACGTAAGGGACCAAAACGAAACAAATAAAATATAGAGGACCAAATTGAAACCTAAAATAAACATAGAGAGCCAATTTTATAATTTAGCCTAAATAGAATTGTCCAACAAGTATATAAACCGCACCAAGGATTTGAGGCAGACCGTGTGAGACTTCCAAGAACAGTGTGGACGTTGATGTTAAAAATGCTAAAAAAAAGGAGAGAGTTGCACGAGCAATGCATTTTAAACAAAGAACACATTTGCATTTATTGTATTGTTTGCTTTTTAGGCTTGAATTGAAATAAATGTCTATTTCTGGTTTATTTCAATCGAAGACGGTACATTTATATGTACTTAAATTATGTTCATATTTACATCTATATGTAATAAACTGTGTTCAAGAGTTACTACAAAAGTTGTGTAAAAAACAAAGAGTTACTAAAAAGTCATTCACACGTGCTCCCTTCGTCACATTTTAATTGTCCTATTTAAAATATTTTATTGTCTCAAATTACTTATTCCTTTAGAAAATCAAGAAGTATTAATTACTTATTTCCAACAATACTCGTTGTACCTCAACCAACTATATTAATAGATATTTCTACCTAACTATTTCACTACTCTAATTAATAAGGAATATTTTAGTCAAATAGTGTTATTTTATCATGAAAATTTGTAAACTCAATCATTTTCTTAAGGAGCATGCATAGCCTAAGAAGACAAGTAAAATGAGACGGGGGAGTATAAAATACCCGTGGATCACAAGATACTTGTTCACATACTCTCTCTAGTCTCAAATATAAGCAAAAGTCAAAATATAAACGGTTGCCAATTGTCCTCTATTGAATGCAAACAATTATTACATGGATGGAACGAAGTTTTAGCAATGTTCTTTATTTTTTTATCTTATTTAACATTTTTTTTTAGAAAACACTGAAACTCGGGGGAAAAAACATAAATTGTATATATTTTTAAATTAAAAACCAAAATTTTGGAAAAAAATATAACAAAAAATTGTTTTTTTTTGTCTCGTAGGCGAAGTGGCAAGTGTCACGCCTCAAACACGCACACCAAAGACACTCCTCGGGTTCGAACCCGGGATACACCAGGTGTCCCTATATTACTGAAATCTGTTGGAGTTTACCACTAGGACCAGAAGTGAAGGACAACAAAAAATTGTTGATAGACTACCGAAATATCTTTTTTTTTTGCTATCGAAAAAGAAGTATCTTTTTTATTTATTTCACGAACACACACACACACACACACATATATATATATATATATATATATATATATATATATATATATATATCTTATTTTTTTTACGATAACATATATCTTCTTAAATAATGCACAAAACACAATATATATTAGAGGTTTAACTACTATGGAGGTCCTAAATTATTTAGAAATCGTTAAATAGGTCTTGAACTAAAAAAAAATTTATAATTGAATTCCTGAATTTGTCAATAATTTGTAAATTAGTTCCATGTATTTTACCCAGTCTCTAAATTTTTTAATAATATATAATCGGATCCATGAATTTGTTACCAAGCGATGACTTAATTACAAATTATTTAAAACTTTAATATTTTAATTAAAAATCAATGACTCATTATTATTAAGTTTAGGAATCCAATTATACAATGTTTTAGTTCAGAAACCTATTTAAAAGTTATAAATAGTTAATCAACCAGCGGAATAATTAAACATATATTTTACTACTTGTTTGTTTTTTTAAAGGGTCTTGTTAATAAGTATCCGATTACTTGTTAAGGAATAAAAAATAAAAGTTTTGTATTGGAAACAACAACTTTTAAACTTTCAAATAATTAAATGTACCACTTCCAACATAATATTTTTATATTTGATTCTTTAAAGAGTGTCTTTAGGGCACTCATTAGTATTTGCGTTCTTTAAATTCATTACTATGTGTGATTGGTTCACGAGAGAAAATTTGAAGAGAGTATAAAAAGAGAGAAAAATGTGAGAAATTGGGTAGATTTTGGGTATTGATTGGAATAAGTGAAAGAGAAGAGAAGAGAGAAGTATTGATTATTTTGAAAAGACATTAATATCTTTAACTAAAAATTTAAATAATTTGAGATATTAGGAGAGAATATGGATAAAAATTTGGAAGAAAAAAAAAAAGCCGCATCTTCCATTTTCATCGCACCGATGCGAAGAAAATAAAAAGCAATACGGATTTATTTTTATTTTTTTTTCAATCGCGCTAATTTCTCGCCCGTTCCAAGCAGCAGAGAATGACTTTTTCTTCCCTTTCTCTCTCGCATCGTTTTCTTTCGCATCATTCCATGCCGTTCCAATCAAGCCGTAACGGAATGGTCTGAACTCTGAACCTTCTCCAATTCTCGTGTTCTATCTCTTGGGTAATGTTTTGCTCACTTGGAACGCTCAATTGGGTCTTCCTGAACATGGAAGCGACCCACTTTCCAATTCCTCTTTATGCCCATCTCCCATATTCAGTTCTTTTCACTTCAATTCCCAAGAATCATAAACCTATTCAACTCAAGAAATTGTGCCACCCCACAGCCTGTTCAACTCATGGAAGTTCGTGGACGATACCCGAAAGAGTCCCTAGTGGTGAAGTTCTCGACTTAGTGCCTCAAAGGGAGAATATTGAGGAGGAAGGAACCTATGATTATGAATGTGAATAACAACAATATTCCTCCATGTTGGGTGATCGTACTTTGAGAGAGGCTTTGAACGAGGGAATGGCCATTCATGGACACCAGTTGAAAATGGGGTTGACCCAGATTTTCGGTTTGATAAAGTTTTATGCAAAATGTGGCTACCCAACTTATGCACACTACGTGCTTGATGAAATAGCTGAACAAGATGTTGTCTCTTGGACTGCATTAATTCAAGGTTTTGTGGCTAGGAGCAATGGCTGTGAAGGTATTGATTTTTTTTATTTTTTTTTTGAGATGAGAAAGACGACAATAAGGCTGAATGGATTCACAGTGACTACTTGTCTAAAGGCTTGTTCTATGTGCTTGGATGTGAGTTTAAGGAAACAGGTTTAGGCAGTATGATGTGTTAGTTGGGTCTGCATTGGTGCGAAATGCGGCGAGATGGACCTTGCTGATAAGGTGTCCTTTTGCATGCCCGAGAGGAATAAAGTGTTGTGGAATGTGTTGATTAATGGCCATGCTCAAATGGGTGATGGGAAAGGGACTTTTAAATTGTTTTGCCGAATGTTAGAATCAGAAATGAAGTTTGGTGAATTTACATTGTCCAATGTTCTCAAGTGTTGTGCAAATTCTGGAGACTCAAGACATAGCCAACTTGTGCATTGTCAGGTGATCAAAAGTGGTTGTGAACTAGATAAGTTATTGGGTTCCAATCTTATAGATATGAAGAAAAAAAAAGTTTGATTTGGTAGGTGATGCACCGAAACTTTTTTTTTATGATCCAGATAATGATGTAAGTTCCGTGGAGTGCAATAATCGCTTGCCTCGATCAACAAGGGCATAGCAGAGAAGCAGTTAAGATATTTTACTTGATGAGGCATACAAGTATTCAACCAAACCAATTTACCTTTGCAAGTGTTGTTAGTGCTTCCACTGACTTGGGCGACATACATCCATGCTTGAATTTTTAAATACAGGTTTGAATCTGATATCTCAGTTAGTAATGCCCTTTTCAAGTTGTACATGAAACATGGTTGTGTGCATGACGATGCTCGTGTATTTGAGGCGATGATAGAATCTGATCTTGTTTCCTGGAATACCCTGTTGTCTGGATTTCATGATTATGATTTCTGTGAATCGGGACCCAGGACTTTCTATCAGATGCTTCTTAAAGGTTTTATGCCCAACATGTACACATTTATCAGTGTTTTAAGGTCTTGTTCTAGCCTCTTAGACATAGAATTTGGGAAACAAGTTCATGCTCAAGTTCAGAAAAACAATCATGATGGAAATGAATATGTTAGGACAGCCCTTTTGGACATGTATGCCAAATGTAGGTGTATGGAGGAGTCGGATGTGGTTTTTGCTAGCTTGATTAGTTGAGATGTCTTGACATGGACGGTAATGATAACTCAATGCGGCAAGCAGGAATAGAGCCCAGTGAGTTCACTGTGGCTGGTTGTTTTAAGTGGTTGTTCCCAAATAACCGCAACTGAGAGTGGAACGCAGCTTCACTAGTTGTCAATTAAGGGTGGATTTTTTCATGATATATATATTTCTAGTGCACTTGTTGGTATGTATGCAAAAAGTGGCCTGCATAGAAGATGCTGAGACTATTTTCAAGGGATTGGTTAGACATGATACGGTCTTGTGGAACTTACCAGACGAGGTTACCTTTACAGGTGTCCTTTCTGCATGTGGCCACATGGATCTTGTAGAAGGGAAACAACACTTCAATTCCATAAGCAATGTTTACAACATAATTCCTAGAGACGAGCATTATGCTTGTATGGTTGACATTCTCAATCACGCTGTGAGATTTGGGGAGGTGGAAAGCTTTGTGGAAGAGATGAAGCTAACCTCTAATGCCTTGATCTGGGAGATTATTTTGGGTACATGTACCAAGCATAGGAATGTTAACTTTGATGAAAGGACTGCAAAAGAGCTCTATGAGCTTAAACGCGAGACTGACTCAACTTACATTTTACTGTCTAATATTTTTGCTAGCAAAGGTAGGTGGACAGATGTGAAAAAGGTAAGGGCCTTGATGTCCATCCATGGTGTGAAAAGGGAACCTGGATGTATCTGGGTAGAAATTTACAATAAAATACATGTCTTTTGTTAGGTAGTGTACATCAAAACATTCTGGTGATTCATTTGAAACTGGTGGAGCTTGGTCAAAAACATAGACTGGTTGGCTATGTCCCACAAATTGAACAAGTGCTTCATAATGTTTCAAACGAAGAGAAAATGGAACATCTTAATCATCACAGTGAGAAGTTGGCTCTTGCTTTTGCCCTTATGAGCAATAAACGTATATGTGAGTGTATAAATATTTCTATATATATATATAAACAGAAAACTGTGAGCTCTTGTTGTTAGTTTTTTGCCTATATTGTTCACATCAAACAAGATAGTAATTGATGGCAACTTCCACTGCATATGAAAATGAACTACAAAATAGAAAACTACCAAGTTTCTACTTTGGAACGAATATTCCAAGTATCAGTTGTAGCATAAGGAGTGAGAGCATAGTCATCACTTGTGAACAGCAACTGTATGAAGATGAAGAAGATTCACCTGTTATATGGCATGCGTGAATGAAGTTAGTGCAGCAATAGAACAATGATTTCTTCTATCATAAATTTATCACCCCAACTAGATGATGAAATTAGAGTTTACCTGAAACATTATCTACTGTGTAGGAGGTGACTTTGGCTTCTGGGGCATTTAATTTTTGTATGATCTGTGAGATTGAAGCTGATTTCCCCAGATATAACCTCGTGAGCTTTTTAGTCATGTCTATTCCTTGGGTACTGCAATAAAAGGTTGAATTTGTGAGACATATTTCTGAGTGTCATTGTACTGAGTACCGTTTCCAATCCATCCAGGTAACAAATATAGGAGTCTTTTGAATTTTAAGTTAATTTCAAATCATATGGTAAAGTTACATGGAACTGATGCTGGAAAAGCATTGTTATGCCAAATCACTTTTCAAACTCGTGTTGTCTAAAATGTTTGTACCAATCATGGTTTTAAATTGCGGTCCGCAAACGCAATTGTGCCTGCAACGTAATGGTTTTTGAGGTCCTCACAACCGCATGCGGTTGCATCGGCCGCAATTTCTTGCAACATAGCAGTTTTTGAGGTCTCCCCAATCGCGACCGCCACCACAATTTAAAACATCAGTACCAATACATACTATAGCATTAAAACCTGTTGTTGACCACAATACAGGTAAATCAAAAGATATTTCTATGCTCCTATTTTACCTTGGACTAAATAGGTGGTTGCGAACATCGATTGGGGCATAAAGAGCGTCCACCAAACTAGTATTTGTCAATGTTTGTATAACATGCATTCTCTTCTTGTTTGGCATTGAGTTATGTGCCATTATCACATTTGCAGGAACAGTTCCTAACCTGAAAGGGTGAAGTTAACAACTTCAGTTTCTATTGAACAAGAAAGAGGATAAGCATCACCGGTATATATGTTGCAATTAGAAACACATGCATTAAACTTAAGGTAGTTCCACAGTAATATTCTGTCAAAAAGGCATCTCAGTCAAGTTATTCATGTCAACAAGTCAACACATTTTTTTTTCAAATTTTCTCCGAGATATTTTGTTTGACATCACAAGGTTTAGTTTCTTATGTCTTTCCTGTAAAGATTCAAAAGAAAATTCTTACACCAATAGCAAACACACAAGTGTATCCTGCTTGCAGATTTGTTTGGAATCCATATTTTCCCATATGAAACATGCAATCAAAACTAATAAGATGAATATGATAAAAGTAAGGATTTATAAGCAATTCATTACAAGTGTTAAGAACTTACGAACAATCTCCAGGATAACCATTGATTTCTCTGCAACCCCCTTGAGGACAAAGATACCTACAATTAATCAATGGGTTAATTTTAGTTGAGGAAATACGTTTTCTTTATGCATATGATAGGCTGCTGTTACCACAATAGGAAGAGCTAAGAGAAAACTAGGGTTAAGCTACTAAAAAGAGAAGAATTTAAATATCAACTTGAATTTTTTTTTCCTACTCTCATAAATGAGTAAGACCTACATTTAAAGGACAATCTGCTGCAAAGATGGATCTCATCCTTACAAGTGTCAACATCTGACTTTAGGGAATTCAAAAATTACTACAAGAGCTGAATAACAATTTTTTTTAATAAAAATCCTTCAACCAAGTGGGCTTTTGAGTTTTTCTTTTTGGCTTGGGTTGGCCCAGCTGCTGCCCACTATCACTACTCCCTGGGTCAAGAGGAACCTTGTCCTCAAGGTTCTGGGCCAGCTTGTGAAGGAACTCGGGCGGCCCATCGCTGTTGCTGGCTGGAGCTCGGTTGGATTTTGGATGAGCTGGATTTGTTGTTGACCAATCCGGTGCAAGCACACGGATTGTGCTTCTTGTGGACGGTGAGGATCTGTTCGCGCTACGATCCAGCGGCTGCAATTGGGAGTTGTTGGGCGCGTTGGCTGCAGGAACGACGAGTTGGGACGTCTCGCGTGAGTCCTTGCGTTGGCGTGTTGAAACGCCGGGCGGTATGGACATCACGTCACAAGCATGCGATTGGCTTGATTAGTGGCGACTTGATCGGTGGATAATGGCTGATCGAGGCAGAATCACGCGACCTTGGGAGTGGGTCGGTGAGTGTGATACAGCTGTATTGAGTGGCTCAGATTTATCCAAAGCTGTACTTTGAAGATCGAACGGTAGAGGCGGATTCTGATAGATTGGAGAGAAGGAGATATCAGATGGCTCTCTTGTACTTGTTGTTTGAGTTTGTGACTTCGCTTCTCTCGTCTCTGTCTGTGGAGATGACGAGTTGTTTGTGTTCTCATCTGAAAAAAAATTCCTTGAGATCCTGAGGAAGGGGAACGTAATGGCCTTCTGGGTTATCACCGTGATACCTTCGTAAAAGAGAAACATGCACAATGGGGTGAATACGGGAGGAAGGAGGAAGCCTAAGTTCGTAAGTACGACTCCGATCCGTGAGGACCGCGGAAAGGACCAAGGCACGCTTGAGAGCTTTGCGAAACCCGGCATGAGACTGTTATTTGGCGGTATGGGTCGTGAGACGCCAGGAGTACCCAGTCCCCAGGTTCAAACGTAAGATCTCTTCTCCCCTTGTTTGCTTGTTCTTCCATTTGTTGTCTACTTCTTTTCAAGTTTGTTTTCAACCTGCTCAAAATGTCGTGGTCTCGTTGCGGTGCCAGTGTCTAGTGCGCCAATGGTCGCTGCTCCTGGCACGATGCAATCGGGAATCGGAGCCGATGTCGACCATACAAGGCTTGGGCAGTGTCATCTTGATGAGTGGTAGGCCGAAAGTTATACCGTAACTCAAAGAAGGTGTAAGTATTTATACCACCAGGCGCGGATGTTCATCGCAAACAACGAATACGCTTCAAGGCTGCGGTTTACAACTTTTAGCCTTGGCCATCCGCTTTAAGGTGGTAGCGGTGGCCAGACTTAAGTGTTGTTCTGTGTCTTGAAAAGCTCTTTCCAAAAGGAACTCAGAAGAGGGTCCCTATCGTGAGACAATGGACTTTGGGATCCCATGAAGGCGTAAACTTCCACGGAGAACCCTAACGCCCGATGATGAAGCGTGAACTTGGTTGGAGCGCTAGAAAGTGGACATATTTCGTGAAGGGCCACAGATCACCCATATCACAGTGTGGCCAAATGAGTTTAGCGGTGAGTAATGAAGTCCATTGAAAGTTCTTCCCAAACTTGCTTAGGGATAGGTAATGGCCGAGTAACTCGATTTCTTTTTGTGGCATGTACTTGTTTGTTGTGAGATGGAACATTGTTTGACAAAGCAGGTTTGGCATCTTTGTAAAGCCCAGGCGATGAAGGAAGTCGCACTGGCTAAAGTGGGTTTAAGTCCCGAGTGGCGAATAGGTGTGGAGTGGAACTCTTGCAAAGAATTTTCTGCAAATCGAGAGATATCGTACAAAAATTAAGCTCTTTGAAATAGAGTATACCTCTGAGAAGCGAAAATCTGATTGGTTCTCATTGTTGTATTTACGAATTAATTCTTTGCCCTGGGTGTCCGAGTTGTAATCCGTGGAGTTTCAAGGATGGTTGGAGCAGGGCTGAAACGTCTGCGAGCAGGCCATCTTCATCAGATTTCGAGAGCAGGCCCGCATGACTGATTGGATTTACCAGGTTTGTAAAATATCTCAAAACTGAAACCTTGTAGCTTAACTGCCCATTTTTGTTGCTCTGGAGTCTGGATTGTTTGGGATAGTAGGTTCCTTAGACTCTTTTGGTCTGTGTATATATGGAAATGTCGTCCAACAAGATACTGACGCCATTTCTTGATGGCTTCTGTGACAACATACATTTCCCGGATGTAGACAGAGGAAGCTTGCATTCGAGGACACATCTTTTTGCTGAAGAAGGCCAGGGGGTGATTATCTTGGGACAAGACGGCACCGATCGCCACAGCTGAAGCATCCGTCTCCACAACAAACACTTTGGAGAAATCAGGCAAAGCTAGTACCGGCATTTTTGTCATTTGTTGTTTTAATTCTGTAAAAGCCTTGTTGGCTTCTGTATTCCAAGCTAACTTAGTGGAACGTAACAAGTCGGTGAGAGGCGGCGAGTAGAGCGTGGCGGGCGACAAACCGTGCCTCAGAGAAACCGGTGAGGCCTAAGAAACCCCTCGAGTGCCGCGTGAGAGAACGTGGTCGCGGCGATCAAGTATAGCCTTCACTTTATCGTAATCGCTACGCCTGGGGTCGTGATCACATGTACCCAAGTAGTTAACGATCAACAAAGAAAAACACACTTAGAATATTTAGCAACATAATGATTTGAATTAAGTAATTCCAAAATCAGTTTTAAATGAGTTAAATGATCGCTAAGGAACTACTATAAATCAATATGTCATCAAAAAACTAAGACAAACCGCCTTAAGTAAGGACGCCAGTGAGGTCGCTCATGGTCGTGGAAGCGTGGAGGAGCGTTGAAATCGAAGCTTCAAAAGGCATAACTAGGAACTCGTAGTGCCCGGCCAAATGTTCGAATGTAGTCTTGTGTGTGTGTCTTGGTCACGACTTTCCGAATTTAGTGGTAGCCGGATCGTAAGTCTATTTTAGAAAAAATTGTAGGACCACTAGTTCATCCAATAGCTCATTAATTGTAGGTATAGAAACCTATCTTTGAAAAGGATGGAAAGATTAAGTGAGCGATAGTCGACACAAAATCGCCAAATACCGTCTTTTTTACTAATAGACCGGGAGGAATACGGGTCAGTGTCTTTGAGGGTGATGATTCTCCTCAAGCATATCTTGGATTATGGTTGTCATGGCATCTTTCTGCGAGTGAGGGTAGCGGTAGGGTTTGACATTGATAGGATTGGAATTGGGAAGGAGTGGGATGTGATGGTCATGTGGTCTAGAGGGTGGTAAGCCGTGGGGTTGCTTAAAAACGGATGGGTATGCTAGAAGTAGTGACTGGATTTCTTGGGGAAGGGTGTGAAGTAATGGTTCTGCAGAGGAGAGTGTGGGGGAAGGTGGGTGGGATGAGTAAGATTGGTCTGTGGGCTGGAAAGTTAGAAGGTGGAGTGATGCGATGGAATTGGTGTGTAGTAATTGGCAAAATTGTTTGAAGCTGGTTTGATTTGGGAGGGTTGTAGGGTCCCCTTCTAGGGTGATGGCTATATCCTGGTGCTTAAAGGACATACTGGGAATGGAGAAATCAGCCTGAATTGGCCCAAGTGTTCTAAGCCATTCAATACCTAAGACAACATCAGCCCCTTCAATGGGAAGGAGGTAAAATGGTATGTTGAAAACAGTATTCTGCAAAGAAATGGGGACATTCGGACAAAGGCCCGAGCATTGGATGCGGTCGCCATTGCCCACCATCACTGAAAATTTAGGTGTGGGTTTGGTAGGGAGTTGTAGGTGGGTAGCAATTCGTGGTTGCAGTATGTTGTGGGAGCTGCCAGTGTCAATCAATACCATTACAGGGAGTCCCCCTATTCTACCCTGAAACTTAAGAGTTTGAGTGGCAGGGTGACCAGTTAAGGCCTGGAAAGAAAGCTGGAAATGCAAGCTCTCAGTGTCAATAATAGGCTCAGCTTCAGGTGGATGTTGTTCCTCCGGATTGGGGTCGATTGGGTCATCAACCAGAAGGAGTAAGAAGCGGCTAGTGGAACACTTATGCCCTGGGATGAATTTTTCATCACAATTGAAGCATAAACCCTGGGCTCTTCGTTCTTGCATTTGAGAGGGGGTTAGGTGTTTAATGAGTAAATTGGGTGTTGGGGAAGTGATTGGTTTGTTTTGGGTGGTGGAGGCAAAAGGCTGGTGGGATGTTGTGGCTTTGGAAAAAGGGAGATAAGTTGGTCGAGATGAAGGTTGTCTTTGTGGGTTTGCTGTGTTGGTGGGGTATTGGGAAGTTTTCTGGACTTTTGGTTTGGAGTCATTGATCTTGGCCTCCACGAGTTTTGCTATGCCAATAGCCTGGGATATTGAGTAAGGCCTTTGCAAGGCTAACTCATTGCGGATTTCCTGCTTAAGGCCTGATATGAAACAGTTTAGGATGGCTTCTGGGGGTAGGCCGACAACTCTATTGCAGATTTTCTCAAACTGGACCTGATAATCAGAGACTGACCCATGTTGTTGTAATTTAAACAGTTCAGCCTGGTGATTCTCATAAGAAGAGGGACCAAAACGTAATTCCATTGCTCTAGTAAAAGAGAACCAATCAATAAGTTGATTGTTTTTGTACATCCATTTATACCAGCTTAGAGCATCTCCTTTCATGTAAAATCCAGCGATGTAAAGGCGCTGTTCAAGAGGGATTTGGTGGAGTAGAAAATATTGTTCAGCTTGGAACAACCAATTCAATGGTTCTGTGCCATCAAATGTTAAAAGTTCTAGTTTAGGTGCCCTAAATGGGGGTTGTTGGTTGGGTGTGAAGGGAGTTTGGAAGGGTATGTTAGGAAAGATAGTTGGGGGAAAATTGGGGTAAATAGGGCTTTGATGGTGGCTTGTGGGCATTTGGTAGGCTGTCGTGAAAATAGGGCTTGGGCTGGCTGTAACGTGCTGCGTGTGGAAAGGAGGGGGTGGTGGTGGTGGTGGGGGTTGCCTAGTGGAGCTAGGAGCTGATGTAGCTGAGTGAGGAATGGGAAATGTAATGGGCATGGTAGATGTGGGTATGGTGGAATGGGGTTCAAAACCAGGGGGATAAACAGGTGAGTTAAGTATCTGAGATATACCTGATGATGATGACTGGGTGAGCTGGGACTGGTTCATGGCCGAGATCGACTGAGGCAGCCGATGATATTTGTGAGGGTGTCATGCCTGTACACAATATTCGTTCAAGATTTCATGTACCTTACGTCCAGGTTGATTGAGCCTCATGTCTGGTATCCTGCACTAGTTCTTGATTTTCGATTAGATCGTGATAGATCCAACTGGGTGAAAGTGCCTGAGGCTTGGAGGGCTTCATCCCAGTCTCTAGATGCAGGTTTGGGAGGCATTGAGAAAGAAGATGAAAGCACCAAATTGATAGGCTGCTGTTACCACAATAGGAAGAGCTAAGAGAAAACTAGGGTTAAGCTACTAAAAAGAGAAGAATTTAAATATCAACTTGAATTTTTTTTCCTACTCTCATAAATGAGTAAGACCTACATTTAAAGGACAATTTGCTGCAAAGATGGATCTCATCCTTACAAGTGTCAACATCTGACTTTAGGGAATTCAAAAATTACTACAAGAGCTGAATAACAATTTTTTTTAATAAAAATCCTTCAACCAAGTGGGCTTTTGAGTTTTTCTTTTTGGCTTGGGTTGGCCCAGCTGCTGCCCACTATCAGCATAACATTGAAGTTTTAAGGCAAGGTACTTACATGAAGTCCCTAACAGACTTCTTTGACCATGATTGGTTATGAAGCCCTTCCATAGAATAGAGCAAGGAAGTATCACCCTTGACAAAAGCAATGTCTCCCAATTCCTCTACAAGGCACCTAAAAGCTCCAGAGTGACCAGAGTACAAACCTATTTCATGGCAGGTTTCATTATGTTTGCCACAAACATCACATGTATCAAAACCTTCAACCTCTGATGGTGCACAGACACTTGAGAAGAAACTAGTTGCAATTTCCCAGTCATTCAGTTTTTCATTGTTGAATAAGTTTTTATTAATGTAGTTGATGGGGTAGTTCCATCCTGCTGCTGTGGAGTAACCTCCATGGCAAGACTTGTGGCCTTTGAAGTCCATTAGATTGATCTTTTCATTAATGTCACATGCCTTTCTGTTCACAACTGCAACAGCTTCATAGGTTTTGGAATGATCACAATAGATCTCATTGGCTATGGCCTTCATTGAATAGTTGATGAATGCAATATAAGCATGACCTGCTTCTAAGTTCACCAAATCTGCTTCTCCCTTCTTAATTGACTCTAGACAATCTTGGGTTTTCTCTCTTTGGACGCTAATGGCATAAAAAGATTTGTGAACCGTGTTATTATACCACTGAAATGTAGTTGCATTTTCAATTGCTTATTTGCTTGAATCAGCAGCTGGATGAAATTGAAAAGTGTTTTGAAAGTACCAAAAGCTTCAAGTTTCCTATTAAGAAAAATATTAAGGTTAAATTACTCTCTCTCTCTCTCTCTCTTTTTTTGACTAATCGTTAAATTACTCTCTTAATCCTTATAGTTTCGTCAAATTTTTAATTTAATCGCTATAGTTTATAACGATGTAATAAAGTCCTTATAGTTTACAAATTTTATAACTATATCCTTATCCTTATATACTAATGGTGTAAACATTTCCGTTAAACCACTTTATGGTATCGTCAACTATTGAATTTAAAGTTTGTATAAACTAGCTTAAGCTTGTAAAATTTTATGCAAATGAAAAATTTATCAACACTTCTTCAACAACTTTATTTTAATAGATAATAATATGTTGTTTATAATACAAGTAATTATTTTTTAGACCCGCCATAATTAGTCATTTAGATCGAGTGGGCTCCCCAAGTATTCTCACATCAATGTCTTTTGGGCCACAAGTAAATATTCTTTATTAGATAACATATTCACATATGATAATATCACATGATTTAATGGTTGAATTAGTTAATTCATATCATACAAAAAGTTGTTAATTAATATAAGTGTTAAAGTTTGAAGTCCGTTGTCAGTTGATTCCATTATTTAATATATACTCCTTTCATAATTATTTTGTATTTTATTAATGTGCGGTTTAATTATGGAATAATATCTATTTTGGACAACATCAAACATTATTGTCATTTTTCTAACTTGTTGACGCTCTTCACTGAAGTCTTCAATTCATCACTAAACTGTAAACTGTTTTTCAGAGGTGAAAATAGCTGATAAATGGAAAATACAGTATAATGATATATATATTTTTATTAGAGCTTACCATTTCCACGTGTAGCCAGTTAATTGGTTAATGACACTGACAAAAGACTTACACTCTTCCACTTCGTCCCTCACCGCGCACCACCTCACTCCGCCGTCATCCGTTGCCGGAGCACTGGGTGCGATCTCTCCAGCGCTCCCGTCTCCATCGCCGTCCACCCCATTTTCCGAGATTGACGCTGGAGATTTGGAAGATCCGTCGAGCCACTCCCCCATCACCGCCGGCGACGGGGCACCACCACCATATGCAGCCACCGGCGGAGACAGAGGAGGTTGGGACTCGTAAACTGATGGTGTTGGTGCATCGTGATCAGTATCACCACCAGAGCTTGATGCTGGCAATGGCTGGAAACCTAATAAAAAGGTTGAAACAAAGTGAGGGTGAGAAGTGAGAAGTTAAGCATTATGTTTTGTGGTTGGAAAATGTCTGAGAGAAGATTAACACTAATTAAGCACATGCATGTCATGTGTACCTTGAATGGAGAGTGACGAAAGAAGAAGAGAGTTGAGTGAAAAGAAGAGAAGAAAATGAACAATAAGTGTGTTTGGGATCTGCATCTGAGAAGAAAATGAAATGTGAGAACTGTACGTGAATGAAATGTGATGATGATACAGTGAATGAGGTTCATGTTGTTGTTGATGTCAAAGGATGTTATGGTTATGGCCCTTTGCGTTGTTCCGAAGAAATGGCTTAGGTGCAAAACAAGTTACCTTATACAAAATAATTCTGATTTTCTAATCCTTTTTAAAATATTTTCTTTTATATCATTTTTTGTTTTCTATTTTTATTTTTTTTTCATCTTAACGTCATTCATCACATCTTTTTTTTTTCGACCTTTAAAAAAATTGTGGGATTAATTATTATCAAGGTGATTCAAACGTATGACATTGTAGATAAAATTAAATTGGGCTCACATTTCACTACTGATGAAAATTTACTTTATAGTTGCATGTTTATGATTATTTATCTTTATATAAGAATAAAATATCTGTAATAAAAAAATATTTGCATTTCACCTCGAGATTTTTATTATTAATGATTTTTTTAAATGATAAATTAATGATTAATTTCAAGACATTCTTCTTGTAATATTGGTTTTCCTCAAATTTTAATTATTTATATATTTAATGTTCAAATAATGATTTTCTCTTAACGTTTCAAACCTCTATATCCTTAGACTAGTTTTTTTTTTTTAAACGATTTTCCAAATTTAAGGTAATCCGTTTTTGTACATTAAATTAGAATATATGTATTTGAGAATAACTTAATTTTAAAATTTATTATTCTTGAAAAATAACACGTTATTTTTTCTTTGGAAAAATTTTAAGTTGATTTTTAAATTAATCGTGTATACTTTAAACGTTATTTTTTCTCTTTGAATCTACACTTCTAAATTCTACTTAAATTAATTATACAATTTTAATAATGTTAAATATTTGTAATATTAGTTTTAAATTTATTTTTGTTGATATTGATGACTGAGTGTGTCTGTTTAACTTTTTATTAAGAAAGTTACATTTTTAAATAATCACTTTTGTAGTTTTTTATAAAATTTGATTAAATTTTTTGAACATATAAAATTATATTAAATTCAATTTATGATTATTTAAAAAGTATATTGAGTAATTTTTGAAAATATTATATTATATCTTATTTTTAAATAATTTTTTTATAATAACCAAATAAAGAAATACCTTTTCTAAAAGGAAATAAATAATTGCTTATACTTTACATAAAATATTTATAAAATAAAATAACTTTCATATAACTTTTAAATCATTTTTTTAAAATATAGACAAAAAAGGCCCTTACCACTTATTTAACGGTAAACGTTAGGTTGAGGCGTGCGTGTAGCCCAACATATCAATTTTTGAAGATATAAACAAAAAAGGCCCTTACCAAGTTTTTCTTCGGACTACGACATTTTTTGTATGGGCTTTTATTTTCCCACCTCTCCCACTTAATTTTTCCAACTCCCCTTTTATTTGAAAAGACAATAGTACCCCTCTTCTTTTTCCCCACTCCTCTTTGTATTCCCTCTTCCTCACCTCACCTCCCTCCCCTCCCCCATTCATTCTTCAGAACTTTTGTCCTACTCTCTCTCCCTCTCTCACGCTCACTCTCTCAATCTCTGCCACAACATCTATCTCCCAACCTCATCCTCTCTCTCTCTCAGTGTCCTGTCTCAGGAGCCACCTCCATCACCGCCACCGTTCGCCTAATTTCTGAGGTGCGCAACCCTCTTTTTTTCTTCTGCAATTTCCAGCATTCTGGAATCTTGTTTCCGGAAGATTCCGACAACAAGAATCCGAACGTTATAAAATTCCGAATTCTTGTTGCCGGAGTAGTCCGGAATCCTGTTTTCGGACGTTGTATAATTTTTAATCATCCGGATTCTTATTTCCGGTGAGTTCCAGAAATAAGTTTCCGGATGTTATTCATTTAGTTTGAAATTTTATAAATTTCTTGTTGATGCAGACACATTTCCAGGAATCACAACCATGAGTTTTGTTCTTGTTTTGTGTTTATCAATGGTCAAATTACAACAGGTGACAAAGACATCACATTTGAGGGCGATACTCTTAAATCGTTTAGGGCATCAAAGGGCATCACACTCCATGCCTTATAGAGACAAGTTAACGATGCGGCGGTTAAATACGGAGACACCAGAAAGGTATCTAATATCCATTATCGATGCCCTGTCTGTTGGAAAAATGGACGTGTTCAGTATGATGTTCTGAAACTTCAAAATAACGGCGATGTTGACACGATGTTCGCAGTCCATGAGCAATATGCTAGCCTCGGGCCAATCAAGTTATGTGCATTGATCAGATTATCTTTCTCCTCAGGAAACCAAGATCAGTCGACGAAATCATCGCAATGTGTACTGACCCAGATTCGTCAACCGTCACTAGCTTGACACAACCTTGATATTTTCTTGTATTTCTCAAGTGTTAGGGTTTCAATTAACTGTGTTTGTTGTATTTGTCAAGTGTTGGGGTTTCTTGTATTTGTTGTATTTTGTCATGTTGCAATTCCAGAATATTCCAGTTAATTGAATAATGCTTTAATTTATGTCAACCAAAATATATATGTATATATAAATATAAATAACATGTTTGTTACAAACAAAACAAAATAACGCTAGATCTAATCGGAGGCCCTGGATCTCTTCCTTCGGACATATCATCGAGTGTGAGCGCTAGTCTCATAAGCTCCTGCACGAGCTCCCAACCCTCTGTGCCCGGCTGTATCACCAGGCGCCCCTCTAACAATCTCTGGCCGATCTCATACGCCCTGGTCCATCTCGCATCCTACAACAATATATATTATTAGTTAATCAGTACTTTATAAAACATAACAAAATAAGAATAATTACAACATACCTCTGATGGCCCCGCTGGCTTTGGTGTTAGAGCTGGCTCTGGTGCTAGATCTGGGAGACGTCATCCAGGGTGACTGTCATCTCCCCGGTAGGTAGGTGAAAGCTGGAGGTATCTGGCTGCCAACGCTCCACCAACGCACATAACAGTCCCTTGTCAACTACCTTATAGCTGATGCGGTGAAGTTCATCAAGCTCAGATTCCTCCAAGAGTGCCATAATCTCAGGGCCGGGCAATAAAGCGGCGACGCTTTTCCCGTGATTAGTAACCTTCAGCTCACCGCGATCCTGTTATCAAAAAAATATAAGTCAATTGCATTAAATTAAAATATAAAATGAAAATAACATAATAAAAAATTATTACTTACAACGCCGCGCCATAACCATGTGGAAACATGGTCAGCGTAGGTAACGAGGACTGATGCGTCCTCCGGGCCACCAGGGAACGGAGCCTCATCACGTGCAGCCCCATCAACGACTACCTCATCTACACGTGCAACCTCGTCTATGCGTGCCTCATCGATGAGTGCAGGCTCCTCACGTGCAGCCTCATCAACAGATGCCTTGTCGACGCGAGCAAGCTCATCTATGTGTGCAGGCTCCTCATGGGCAGCCTCCATGTGCGGTGACTCCTCACGAGCAACCTCATCTACGTGTGAAGGCTCCTCGGGCACACCCTGCAGTTGTTGACGTTGCTCAGTCTGTACTTTGCCTGACGATGTAGTGGGCCTTGGACGAGCCGGGCCACTACTAGATGAGGCAATACTGACTGCCTTAGAACCACCCCTGGTGCATGCCATATCTGTGAAAAATTCAACAACCAAATCAGTCATGCCAAAATTTCAAAAAACTGAATTCACAGTCATTCCGGAAACATTTTAAACTACCAAAAACTTGTTGTCAGACGTCTCCGGCAACATGTTACCAGAACTGCTTTATTTTTCTAAACCCAATTTTCAAGTCCGGTTTCCGGACGTCTATGGAAACAAGAATCCGGATCTTAGAAATCCAAAACTGATATTTCTAACGTCCGGATTATTGTTTCCATAGACATCCGGAAACAAGTTTCCGAAAAATTCAAATTCGCAGAAAAAAAATAGCGCAGATGAAACGAATGCGACATTACCTGATGAAGAAGAAGCTCACTGCGAGCGAGATGAAGAGGGACGACGGCGAGAGAGTGAGACCCAGATGAAGATGCGGCGGAGGGAGGTGGAAGACGGAGGGAGGTGGTAGACAGAGGGGAGGCGTTTCTTCTGAGAGAGAGAACAGAGTCGAGGGAGGTGAGAGAAGGAGGGAGGGAAATGAAAGAAAAAAGGGGAGGGGAGGGGTTAGGAAAAAAAGAGGGGTATTCTTGTCTTTTTTGGGGAGAGGGAAGGTGGAAAAATTAAAATGGGGAGGGGCCAAAATCATGAGCCTTTTTGTATTAGCCACATGCCCACGACGACGATCAACGGGCTTTCGTGCTATTTTTTGGGTTGGTCCCGTTCTAATGATAAAGTTGGCCTGTCTGTCGGCCTGTGCTTGTGGGATGCTATTGCTACCCTGCCATTGGTTTTAAGCTAATCTTATATTAGGATAGTTACCTCCGAAATTATGAAATAAAAATGTTTGGAAATATTATGAAAATGCCGTAGGTTAAAAGTGAATAGATAGAACGATATAAGAAGGAGTAATTATATAACACGAAGAGTTAATTTTATTTATGTAGGGATGATACGCACATAAGCAATTTGCAGAATACAAACTAGTATAAGATAAACTCAAATAAAAAAAAATCTGTTAGATGGTGGCATGAGATAAGTATAATTTTATCAAATAGTGTAACTTACAAATAAAAAAGATTTAAGGATGTTGACATCTACATAATATAAATATCCATTATTTGAGAATATGTCTTGTCAAAACCTTGCTAAAAAAACTTTGTGAAAGAAAAAGAAAATATCAATCCTTTAATATGTTATCCACACCTCATTAAAATATTGGGAAAATCCGGTGGAAATAAAAACCACGGTTAAGAAAAAAAAGAGAGGAGATTGTGTTTCAATTGAGATCTTTAAGCCGACAAATTTCAAAATCATGTGCAACTTTTTCAATTGTTGTAGTAGTAAACAAATCTTATAAATTATCAAATTATCACTTGGATATATTTTTTAAGATGTATATATCACCATTTTTTGTGTGAAGATTATGGGTGAAGAATAGTTTTGGTGGAATATATTTCGTTCTACCTCATTTTGTGTATCCTTCATTTTATTGAGCAACACATTGTAGGAATTCTCGCGTTGAATAATGATATGGCTTGAATAGTAGTTATAAATGGGAACAACCATCACCCATGAGTTTGCTTTTGAATTTGTGTTAAGCCAAAATTCTAAAATGGTATTGAAGTTTATCCGGGATCTGTTGGGCCACCCGTTATCGGGCCACCCAGGTCACCCTCCAAATGTATATATAGTCATAGATGTGAGGGGTGTGTTGGAAGTCCCACATTAGATAATGATATAACTGTTGGAATTAATTCATTATTATTAACAACAACAAGAACAAGCATGCTTAAATCTCATAGAAGAAATACCTTAGGCGGAAGCTATAAAGACATACACGCATGCTCAACAAGAACAACATGTTCTCTAACCTTAGGATCTACGACATGTTGGATTATCAAGGATTAGAAGAATACCTGGATCCATAGCAATCAATCACCTGAAGCAGAATACCAATAGAATGATCACGAACAACCAACAAACAACTGAATCCATAGCAACGAACAACGAGCACCTTAGTGGTGGCTTTATGGTTCTTCCTCAACCGAATCTTCTTGAGCTCTCTCACGAGACTTTAGGTTCTCTTCAGATGAGGAGAAGAAAATGGATGACGGCGATTCGGTGTATTGGGGACCATAGCCTTCTTTATAGTGTGTTAAACCTAACAGGACACCCATTATCCCCTTATCGGGCCACACTAACATCTACTCATATAAGGACATATTAAATAAATTAGAAGTCTAATGAGCTTACTCTATTTTAACTTTATTTGATCACATAAAATATAGCTCATTTACGATAAATAGCTAATATAATTATTAATGATATTAGCCCACATTAAATATTGGAATATAAAATTTCAACAATCTCCCACTTGGGCTGCATATCGTAATAATTATATCAGAATTCCTTAGTGCGCATATATGAATGTTATTTATCATTAGACTTTCTCCTTACAATCTGGTCCACCTCGTGTATCAATAATGAGACCAACGCGGCTTTTGTCACTTCTGTAAATTGCGACTAAACCTCGACAATCACCACACCAACACACTTGATGACATGGATCAATATGGATGAGTAGCATGGAAATTACATGGAATGTGATCTCAATCATGCCTATTTCCAACTGGTCCTACTTAAATCTTTGGTGAGATCAATTTTACAAAATTTACTTCTGCAAAACAAAATCCTTAATGTGCAAATTAATTTTGCACACAAGATACAAACATGTTTATAATGTATTCATAAACATATCTTTATTTCTGCAGAAAATCCTGAAATAACATAAGGTTTGTATCTCAACCATAGAACACAAATAAAGACTCCCACTAAGCTAAGGCAACCTTAGTGACAACACACCCATATAAGCAATGTGCTCATGAAAAGCCTTAGGTGTCAAGCCCTTAGTTAGTGGGTAGCTAGCATGGAATTAGCCTCTATGTGCTCTATAGAAATTCTTTTATCTTGAATTCATTATTTCAACAATGAAGACCTTTATGTCAATAGACATTGTATTATTCTTTATTGTTGTTGAAGTATGATACGACTGACTTATCTGTCACACTATAACTTAAGTGGTATTTTAATACCTTTTACTATATACAACCTAGTGACATAGATATTTCAGTCATATCCCATAATTTGATGTCTATATTATTGACATCCTGAATATCAGAGTCAGAGTTCTTGATGATCTCTAATCTTTCAGATCTCTGATATGTGGGCATATAGACTTCTGTTCTCCTTGATGATCCTTATGGTTTCCTTTTGTAATAATTCAAACTAGAATTGCTCAAGTATCTGCCACATGTTCCCACGATGTACGCTGTTTCCTGATGCATACAGATGAGATCATGTATCAAACTTCCCATAGCTAAAGCTCCCAGTATTTCCTGAATTTCTAGGTTTTCTTTTGGGCAAAAATTGAGACTAAAATTGGCTCCCTTAGTAACTGAGGTATCCTCTGGTTTACTATATTTCATGTCGAATTTATTTAAACTTTATCGATATAGCTCTTTTATGATAATCCCAGAATACCCCAAGAGAGATCTCTCATAATTTTGGATTCCAAAAACAAAAGAGACGTCCCTAAGATCCTTCATATCTAAATTTTCGTTAGAGATTTATTGGTTTCGCTCAACCAGACTATATCGCTATTGACTAGATAAAATATCATCGACATATAGTAGCAGTAATATAAACTTACTCCCACTGACCTTGTGATACCCACAGTCGTCCATAATCCTCATCTCGAGACCAAATGAGACAACTACCTGATGAGACTTTGCAGTATCACTAATGAGACAACTTCTTTAGCTAATGGGTGGATTATGTCAGTTAGAAAACCGTCTTTGGGTTTATCGACACAAAGTATATCGGTTTCACCATATATATTTGTTTCATTAATGTTGCCATTAAGAAACATTGTCTTGACATCCATCTTATGTAGCTCTAAAGTTATAATGAGTAATGAACGTTGTGATTGTCCGAAAAAGAGTCTTTCAATAAAACCAAATAGAATGACTCTTTACGATCAATCCTTTCTTTATGGCTCCTAATGCTCTAGTTCTTAAGGGTGTTGAGTTTGATCTTCATGAATAATTTCCTTAACTTGATTGGGAGGAAGAACAATAATGTCCTCACGAGGATCCGAATTTGCTACACCAATAGCAACTGTATAAATTTGTTCAATAGTTAGTACCGTTTCTTCCTCACTCAATTTTGTTCTCTAACCTTATCTCTCCCTCAAACTCAATATCCTCAAAGAACTATATATGCAGTTCCCGCCTCAAAAAACTTCTTTAACTTGGGACCAAAGTTTATACCTCTCAGACCTTTTATAGATTGTCACAAGTCATAGCTCAATTGACTCCAACAATATTTGAATTTAAAAGACAAATTGAATCCATTGTTTAAAAAAATAAACCCAAAATCATCTTAATTTGTTCAAAGAGAAACAAAAAAAACCAAACTTTATCCCAAAATTTGATTCAACCAAATTGTTTTTTAATTTCAAATATAAGCCAGTAACAACAATCTAAAATGCCTAGAGTCTCAATCTTCATCGACTTTGCCAACTTCTATATGGATGCATTTTTCAGCGTCACTTGGCCTTTGTCAGTTAAGACAACCTTAGTTGTTTCTTTTGAAAGATACCCTTAACAGTTTCATCATTAGTTTTCTTTATTTGCCATTATCTTTTGGGATATTTGCCAAATTAGCACTATTTTATTTTTTTCTTGCTTCACCATTTATTTTCTTGCACACCTTATGAAATAATCTTACACCTTTGACAGTTGTAAACTGATTTAATCTGATCTAATTGTGCAAGAAAGAATACAAATGCTAAATGTTTGAGCAAGTCGTTAGACTGCTCAAGTTTTAACACCTTAAGTTTGAAGACAAGATTTGAATATTTTCGTAATGTGCTCATCATATTCCCTTTGCTTTCATACTTAATGAAAATTAAGCTCTCCAACAAGTGCTCATTTTTGCCTTATTGCCTTTTACAAGCACTTTTAATTTCAGCAAGGAAATTTACGATAAAAATCATGTCATCGAAAATAACACCCCTAAATGTCTCTGAAATATTGTACTTTATGATCATCAGACTTATTCGGCTGGAGCAGTCCTACTTCTCATACTTGACTCTCACTTCATAGATACCGAATCGAGTGAGAGAAAGTGGATTTCTCCATTCTTATGCTATGTCTAGATCCAAAACTTTTTTTAATGTTCTGTCTTTAATCCTAAAACTCTAAACTTTTATGGATTAAATTGAACTCAAAACAACAGATACACAAACTATTATAGTTCAAAGAGAACAAAAGTACTAAAATATATTTATCAAAATATCCGATGCAACATTAATACCAAGTCTTTGGACTATGATATTAATTGCTATTGGTATTTTGTTGTAATGATCAAATACTGCCGATAAGTCCTGTCAAACAATGGTTGTCTTTGGACATCCCATTACTCACATGGAGAAATTATCCTTATAATCGCCACAGGTTTACCATTACAGGTGTGAATGCAATCCGGCCAAATATTAACCTTCCTTTGACCCACACAACATCAATTGACACGTCAAATTAAAATAATTAATAAGACATGCTCAATTATTATTTATCTGTAAATTAAAGACCCAAGCAAGATACCAAGCGCACCATTAATCCCCAATCTTTGGATTTTAAGGACTAACTGCAAGCGGTACTCTCAACGCAACGATCAAACATTGGCGATAAGTCCTATCAAGCAATGGTTGCCTTTGGGCATCCCAATTGCTCACATAGATAAATTGTCTTTATAATCACCACACATTTATCATCGCAGGCATGAAATTATGCGGCCAAGTTGCGCCTTTCTTTGGGCCGACAACAACTCGCATGAATAACTCCACGCTACATCTTTTGTAAATTTATTTGAACTAATCTACGCAACAGAGGTTACTTTGGCAACATGTTGTTTCAATCAACTCAATTAAAGATACTAGACAATTATTAATTAAAAAATGAGAGGGTCTTAGTTTACATAAATTCCACACCTAGGTGTAGGAATATCTATAACTGTATGTTTACAACACCACACATCAGTCAAAAGACCACTTAGCAGTCCTAAAGCGAGAGAAGTATCTCACACATCACCGCCTAGTGGTGTTGTTGGCCGCTCGATGGCTCAAATACGACAAGATGATGAACCGAGACACCGCCCAATGGCCTGCTGAAATCGTCACCACCGCCGAGTGGTGCCCTTCATTGCCCAGCGGTTGGGAGGCGAAGTTCTAACTACGTGCGACGTTTAGCATGTAAAACATACATAGCATACAAGCATATATGCATACACTTCATACATCACATGCATAATTCATAAGAGTTATAGTGGTATAGTTATGGCCTCCTAAACGGAAAAGAAATAAATAACTATTTATTACAATTATTTAACCCAAAAGCCAGTTGCTCCAAACCGACATCCATATGGCATTGTCCTCCCTTTCGTTTTTCTTGATCATTTATAATATTTTAAAATATAAAATAAACTAAAATAAGGAAAAAGTCACGACACACAGGTCGTATTTGAATTAAATCACGACATGCAGGTCGTATTTAAAATAAATAAACAATACCCAAAAATTCTAAGGCCATAACCATACACCTCAAATTTGAATTATAATAATATCTCATGAATTATTATTAAATTCAAAATCCAAATCTTAAAACAATATCATGGTAATAATTTTATTTGATTCATTCTCAATATAGACAAATACCTTGAAATATGTAATAATCAAAGACAATTAAATCTTGTTATCACAATAAAGAGATATCCAACCAAAGATTTGTATGCCTTGTTTCACGATGGCCAAAATCAACAATATATATACTAAATATTATTGAAGATTCACAGCAAATGCACTTAATGCAAAGACCAAAAAATGTGAAATCCTTATAGCACAAATCACATATAATATCTTGCTCAAATATTTTGTCCAAATCAAGCGTATAGAATCATAACTTTAATAATTTCCCAAAAAAAATCACAAAATGGAAAAACTTTCTTGGTTTCTTTTTTTTTTATGCAATATAGAAAAAGGCGAAATCTTTATTTCACAAATACTTCACGCACAACAAAAGGAAATAAATCCAAATTCTTTAATCTTTATATACTTTTCAAAAATAAAGTATATTAAAAAGATTGTCATTGAAAGTAAAACACGTACAGATCAAGAAGTGATCAATTAACTTCAATATCAATCAATATAAACATATTGAAATCATGTCCAGATGGTATGTAAAGCTTTATCGATGCAAATTTGTAAATAACTACTAAATAATTATTTAAAAGCTCAAATCTTTATCTTTACTATTTGAAAAAGAATGTTTCTAAGCATTTGCGAAACAACGATACCCAGACATGCTCCAGTAAATTAGAAAAGTCAACAACAAAGACAAAAGTGAAACATGTGCAGGATACTTTGCGCAAGAATCGCGATAAAACGCAGGAAAACAAAAAAAAAACCAAACCTCATAACTAGGGTTCATACAAAACTAGGGAAGAACATAAAATCCATTCAAGAGTAAATTCCTAGGCATCAATCATGAAACTGAATCCTAATGAGCCAACAATGAAGACCGCTCTAATACCACTTGTTGGAATTAATTCATTATTAATAACAACAACAAGAATGAACATGCTCAAATCTCATAGAAAAAATACCTTAGGCGGAAGCTATAAAGACATACAAGCATGCTCAACAAGAACAACATGTTCTCTAACCTTAGGATCTACGACATGTTGGATTATCAATGATTAGAAGAATATCTGGATCCATAGCAATCAGTCACCTGAAGCGGAATACCAAATGAATGATCACGAACAACCAAAGGGCAACTAAATCCATAGCAACGAACAACGAGCACGTTAGCGGTGACTTTATGATTTTTCCTCAACCGAATCTTCTTGAGCTCTCTCACGAGACTTTAGGTTCTCTTCAGATGGGGAGAAGAGAATGGATGACGGCGATTCGGTGTATTGGGGACCATAGCTTTCTTTATAGTGTGTTAAACCTAACAGGGTACCATTATCCTCTTATCGGGCCACACTAACATCTACTCATATAAGGCCATATTAAATAAATTAGGAGTCTAATGAGTTTATTCTATTTTAACTTTATTTGATCACATAAAATATAGCTCATTTACGATAAATAGCTAATATAATTATTAATGATATTAGCCCACATTAAATATTAGAATATAAAATTCCAACAATAACATGAATAATGATTATAAGTGAGGGACAATCCTCATCCTATGCGCTAATTTTTATGGTTTGAATTAAGCTCAAACCCAAATTCTAAATTAATATCAAAACATGTAGACATATACGTTCACTTTATTAGGGAACATATCGAGACTATCTTTCTTTAGCTCATTCGTGCGAACACATATCAACAACTTGTTGACCTCCTCACTGAAGCACGTCCCAAAATTCAGTTTCAGTACCTTCTCTCCAAGCTGGGCATGTTGAACATATACCTCCCAACTTGAGGGGGGAATATTACAGTTAACTCCTCATTTAATTTCAGTTAGTCTTCTGTTAATTTTGTTTAGTTAATTAAGTTTTTTAGTTATGCTTGATAGAAAGATTATTATCATATATAGTTGATGTAGCGACCGAAAAATCCGGAGGGATTTATTCGAGTTTAATGGAGCCGCCACCAATAATTTATTTTATAGGAAAAATATTGGGAAAAAACTTTTTTTTGAAGAAAAATGGTCCTTGAGACCAGATTTGGGTTCGGGAGTCGATTATGTGTAGGGAAGGTATTAGCACCCTACAACATCCTTTCGAAAAAGGTTACCTCTAATTAATTGTGCAAAATTTATTAACTTCTAAAAAAAATATTTATTTCCCTTTTATTTTAAAAGAAATTTAACCAAGATAAAAAAAGATGACTTAATAAAAGTCGTTTATTTTTGCGCTTGACAGGAGTTGGCTCCTGTTCCTACGTATCTCCGGGTGCAGTGGAGAAATCAAAGGCTACGTAGTTCTTGGGTAGAAAATGGTTGTGTGTTGGTTGATTTTAATTAATCAATCTGTGACTTAATTTTTATGGTTTGCGTAGGGATCAAACCAAAAGTAGATTTGGCGTAATCACTACTAATATTTTAAGGTATTTTATTAAGATTTTTGTAATGACCAAACCAAAAGAGGATTTAGAGTAGTCATTGATTTTAAGTTTTTTGAAACGGAAAAGGGTTTGCGTAGTGACCAAACCAAAAGTAGATTTGGCGTTGTCATTACTAATATTTATTAGATTTTTTATTAGGAAATTATGATGACCAAACCAAAAGAGGATTTGGAGTAGTCATCAGAAAAAGTTTGCGTAGTGACCAAACCAAAAGTAGATTTGGCGTTGTCATTGCTAATATTTATTAGATTTTTTATTAGGAAATTATGATGACCAGACCAAAAGAGGATTTGGAGTAGTCATCAGAAAAAGTTTGCGTAGTGACCAAACCAAAAGTGGATTTGGCGTAATCACTACTAATATTTTAAATTATTATTATTATTATTATTATTATTATTATTATTTTCTAAGCTAGAAACAATTATTAATAATAGCAAAAATAACAAAAGTATCTAACATTATAAATAAAGACAAACATAAACATACTAAAAAAAATACATAAAAAGAAAAAGAGAGAAGGAATTAATGCACTTACCTCGAGAGAAAATATTTTTTGTTGGGCGTCAGACCCACGAATCCCTTCAATCTTGAAGGTTGAAAAGGGATAGTAACCCTCTCATTAAATTTTTTTGACTAAAGCAAAGGCCCTATACTTTGCACTAGGCCCATTAATCCATTTTTCTTGGATGATCTTAGTGCTTGGTGATGCACTCCTTATATAGGAGAATGAGAGGTTGAAAGAGTGTGGATTTTTTCAAAGTGGGACTTCAATAGTAAAGTTGGGAGTTGGCTTCTTAAGTTTGATATTTCAAATGTTCAACAAAACTAAATAGCCAACTTTGAGCACTAATACAACACTTAAAACAACTTTATTGTGCTTCATGACCTTCATAAGAATTATAGACATTGTTTCCAGCTTTCAAATGGCACAAGTTTCATCTCAAAAGGATATCTACAACTCAAGATATTGTCAACACAAGTGGCTGTCCCGAACAATACATGTAACATCACGTCTCGAACTTCATGCTCGATTTGGTCCATGATAGAGGTCGATCTGGGTTTGTAATCCAAAATAATAGTTGTAGATCTTTTTCTTATATTTCCAACAGTATAAAGAACACCTCATTTGGACAAGTATAGCTCAAGATACGACATTTTCTTTGAACGTTATTCAACATGATGTGTTGTCCGTTTTTGTGCAGTTTTATAACTTTCATGGTATTTTAGGGCAGTAAAACGTTAGAATCAAGTCCCGATTCCTTCATAACATTTGTAGCCAAGGATGTTAGCTTTCAAATGGCGTTGGTTTCATCAAAAAAAGACTTTTACAACTCAAGATATGACCTAATCTTTACATACTGTTCAAAACCATTTTTCAGCATACTTGTTCTTACTTCCAAGTCAATTTGGACTTAGTAAACTTCAGATTTGACTCTTGGGTTCCTCATCAAAGTTGTAGAGTTTTGTTTTAGCTTTCTAACAAGGTAAAAATCACTTTAATACCATCTCCACAACATTAATTACACCCAGAATACATAAGCTATACCAAAGTACAAATTTTTTCAACCTCTTTTCTCTTCAAGATTTCTTTCTCCTTCTTTTTTCTCTACTACTATTTTTGTTCTTTTTGAATGTTATTTTACCGGACAAAATTAGGGTATGACAGTTGACAATTGAGATGAAGCTCAGTTCATTAAAGACGAAAAATGGCAAAAAAGAAAGCATTCATTCCCCTTCTATGTCTTACATCCATAGTCTTTTTGCCCTGGTGCATCTCTTTTATATTTAAGAAAAGTCTGGAATCTTGGGTTACACATGCTTCAAGAGCTACTCGATTCTCTACGGCACCAGGTGCATTTCCCCAAGGGTGTCCTAAAGTTCCTCCACCGAATTGGAGTACGGAATCATCTCCAAAGATCTCGGTCAGAGCGGGCATATGCCAAACGTGAATACCCCCCGAAGCAACAGGTAAAACACCTGGTAAAGAAACCCAATCCTGAGTGAAATAAATACCGCGACTTCTATATTTTTCAATAAAATCATGACGTAGTAAATCAACAAAACCTAAAGTAATCTCCCTTTCTCCTTCAAGTTTATCTACTACAGTACCAGCGTGAATATGATCTCCACCAGACATACGTAACGCTTTAGCTAATACACGAAAGTGCATACCATGATTTTTCTGTCTATCAAGAATATTTCTAGTGGAACATCTTTCACAATCCCTAGAGAGGTAGTTCACTAATAGACCGAGGGATAAGTCATTCGACTCATTCATATCCAGATCATGAATGTTTGGAATCCAAATTATGCAAGGAGACATTGCTTTTGCTAATTCGAATTGAAGGGTGATAACAAATCGGTCTATTTTTTTTCTTTTCTAATCGGACCAATCCACCTACTCGACTTCTTATATTTAAAGTGATTGGTGTTCCTATTCCAACGAGACTATTATTCCGTACCATTATGGAAGAAGATTCGGGTAAAATATGCACTTCTTCGGGAATAAAAAAAATCGAGACAAGTAATGAATTATAGAAGATCAATCTTTTATAGTGAAAACAATTGAGACGAAGTTGTTAATAATAGATTACCGAGAGAAATGGGTAAAAGAAATTTCCATCCAAGATTTAATAATTGATCCATTCTTAGCCTAGGCAAAGCCCATCTTGTTATAATAGAAAGGAATAAGAAAAAATAAGTTTTAGCTAATGTAATAAACAGATCAATTGTAGTTCCAAAAACTCCATACGTTTTATTTATTTCAAAAAACTCAGAAACGAATATGTACGGAATAGAGATATTTGAACCGCCCAAAAGAACTGTTACAAATAATGAAGAAATTAATAGGTTTAAATAGGAAGCAACATAAAATAAACCAAATTTGATACCCGAATATTCTGTTTGATAACCCGCTACTAATTCTTCTTCCGCTTCTGGTAAATCAAAAGGTAATCTTTCACATTCTGCTAGCGAAGAAATTAGAAAAACGATGAAACCCATAGGTTGACGCCACAAATTCCATCCCCAAAAACCATATTTTGATTGCGCATCAACTATATCAACTGTACTTAAACTGTTAGATAATCCTAGTCTAATTAAAGCTGTTACAGTCAGAATTAGTTAGTCAGTGATTTTTCATCACTTATTTTTGGTAAACCTATATATAGAGGTTACCACTTGTAATTACCGTCACTTCATGTTCATTTTTTCAATCAATAAATGACAGAGTATCATTTTCCCTCTGCATTTCCATTTCTGCTTGATTGCTGAACATGGAGATTAACATTGTAAACACACATGTCGTGTTATATTCATATACAATCATCAAGAACATTTTTAATTTCACAGGATAAGCCATAATATCTAATATGCATCAAATTACATACCTCGACTAGACATATTATTGACTCATTTAATGTAATACTAAAGTTTCTACACGCTTAGGTGATGCTAGTACTATTTTATATAGGATCCGGCTCCTCTAAAGTGAGCAACTCACTTTAGAGTGTAAACTTTTTATATATATGGGGAGGGATCGAGTTACTCCAGGTGTATTTATGTCTCAAAGTTTGAGAAATAATTTAATCAAATAATCTCAATGAGAAAATTCTACCAGTCTTTTTTAAAAAAAAAAAATTGATTTTTAGTATAAAAACAATCAACAACTTATTTTCGAAAGTGATCAAGCAAAAACAAACATATTGCACGTCTTCTATATACAGTTCATTTAACATTTTTAAGTAATTAAATGTTGACGGTATAAAAAGATTACGTATATTATTACGATCAGCGTTTCTCTTTTTTTTTTTTCTTTTGATAAGCAGCTTTTCTCTTAAACATCAAATTATTATTATTAGCGTAATGCTTAACATCACGAGGAATAGCATTACTGTTGTTGTTGTTATTATTAGGCAAATGTTAATGAGTATTCTAAGGGTATTATTTAAGAAGTCTAGAAAAATAAGTTTGTATGAGAAGTTGTGTATTTAATATCTTGGGAAGAGATATACTTAGTTTTTCAATAAATAATTACCTCATTTGAAATCCTTAAACAAAGTCCTTAAGACACTTGTTAGCGAGACTTGAGGCGTGTCACCAATCGGTTAATCCAAATTAAATTGGGTTTTAAGGGAAGAAGTTGCCAATTCATGACACGAGCTGCAAGGTTTTCTGTGCGCCTAACATGGACCAACTAAAGAGGAATTTTCAAACTGTTTGCGTGTAGGTTAAATTGATTTATTTTTTAAAAACTTGTGTCTGTTTTATAAAAGTTAATAAAGAATAATTTTGTTCTTTTTAAATTTTTTAAAACAGAAAACTGTTTTTAAAAAGTGTAATCAAACAATTAAAATTCATTCCCTCCCCTTATGGACATTCATTAATTAGTACCCTGCCGCACTGTTTCTCAACACTCAGTTTCTCCATTTTGGTAGGCACTTCTAGTATACATTCAGTGGCAGATCTAGAAATTTTCTTTCGTGGGGGCAATAAATAGTTTATAATATTTTCATATAAGAAAAACATTATAAATTTTTACAAAATACATAATCTTTATGACAAAAAACCTAAAATATCTAAACTTCTACATATTACAATTATCCTCTACGCATTTTCATGCTTTAAAAATGTTATATAATTTTCCATTGTAAATACCATAAAAAAAAATCTCTATGTATATAACAACACAACCATTTAAGCATTTCTTAAATAAAAAAAATTTAACCATTCATCCCTTATATGTTCTTCCCTAATATTACTATTTATATCTTAGTTTAATGGCATTTATAGAAAATCATCAAGTAATTGTATTTGCTCTTCGAGTTTCTTAATCTATTTCTCTGTCCTGAACGGTGTTTCTTTTTTGAAATTTAATGTGTTTTATTACTGTATGAGTTTAGTGTTAGAGGGATGGTAAAAATTAGAAGGATAAAGAAATGAAATTCACTACAACAAAAAAGTTATATTGCGGCGGTTGAAATTCAAAGCGGCGGCGGTTCTTACCGCCGCCAATAATACATTGCGACGGTTGGTCATGCGTCGCAGAGTTGGCCGTCGAGAGGTGCTACTGCGGCGGTTGGCCCAAACCGTCGCACAAACCGCCATAAGTTGTAAACGTACATTGCGGCGGTTTTATAACCGTCGTTGAACAGGGAAATTGGATTCTGGTCGTACATTGCGGCGGTTTCTGACCCGTCGCAAAGTAAAACATAGCGGCGGTTACTCACCCGCCGCAAGTCGTAGAGGTACATTGCGGCGGTCGTATACCCGTCGCAAATTAGAAGATAACGGCGGTTATCACCCGCCGCAATGTTACGCAATGTACCCAAAACTTTGTTAATAGCGGCGGTTTGTAACCGCTGTAAAATGTCACAAAACTACAACTGGAATGTCTGTTCCCGTATGTTTTTGGTAAACGCGGTAATCGCAAAATTTATTGTGTTTATAATTTTTTTTTTGTATTTTCAAAAGCCTACTTATTGCTTTTATTTTTTTTTTGGTACAAACTTGTATTTTACTTTAAAATTAAGAAAAATAAACAACACAATAAAATAGGCAAAATAAACTAAAATTCATTCATAACACCGATGAGTTATACTATAAGTGTATTCGCAGTCAATATTAGAAATAAACTATAAATTGTAACCAAAAAAAGAAATAAACTAGAAATTGTTCAACAAGTCAAAATGTAAAGAAATACATTCAAAAACCTTCAAGTTCATGAAATCAAACTATAAGCTAGATATCTAAATGGTTCCACGGGACGATGTTGCAAGGTCTTGCGGCACGTGGCTAGACTGAGAGGAACGTCTTGCATCATTTGTCGGTGATTCCAAGTCATCTAACTGAAATTAAAAAAATCATAAATTAAATGAGAGCTAGCAATTGAAACATGGGTTGATCAAAATTAAAATACTGGTAATCAAAGTAACATTCCCCACCCATATACAAGAGAATTATCAAAGTATCATACTAACAATCTAACAATCTAACACTATAATAGTCCTCTGACTTCCGTTTTTCATGGAATTGGAAACCAAATTCATCCAACATTACATGTAAGATTAGAAATCAAAAAGAGACGATGAGAGTAATAAATGAGAATATGTATCATGGTAACTTTTAGTTATAAATGCCCTTTGAGAATATACCAATTTCTCTCAATCTGTATTTTCTTGTTATTTATAGTACAGGACAATTCCTTTCACATATGAATCAAGGATCTAGCCTGCATTGTTTCTATTCAATAAACTAATGTCTAGCAAAAAGTAACCAAAGCCTTAGCAAACACACGACAGAATTACACAAGACCTTACAACTCACAATAGTGTCACCTTTCTTATGAAAAAATAACTATGTAATAAAAGGCACTTAGATGTGCCAAATTTTATATGCTTTCTGTAGGGAAGGTTATGAAAAACTTCTGATGTATCTTTGATGTGTTTGTTGGTTTTATAATCAAGTATTTTCTGCATTGTTATACTTCTATTCAGTGCGTGATGTCGCATGAAACTATATTATTAGGTAACTGTTGTTGCTTTTTAAGTACAGTAGTAACATGATTAAAAAGAATTAAGCAACAAACTTTGGTAACAACCCCATGGTATGGTCCATCAGAGGAAACAAAATTCCACTGTGTCACAATCCTAAGACTTAACATTTTGGATGTTGCCAGCTTAAGGGTATTGCTCCATTACCTCTTTACTTCTGTTTACCATCTCACTCGGGCTTATCACCTAAGCTAGACATCATGAATGAAGTTATCAAGAGAATTTATTCAGCTTCCCTTGACAGTTAAATTTGAAAAATTTTACTCTTCTAATGGAATATTTTCTCATGTTTCCTCTCTGTTTCTTGATTAACATAAAAGCATGCATCTCATTATTTATTATTGAACAAGGTAACCTTAATTTCAAATTTAACTAAATATAAACAAATACCAGAAGTGTATCTTTAAATTCTGACCAGTCATACATTCATGATAAAATTATGTGTAGATGCAAAAGTGCTAATTGTTTATCATTGTGATTTTTCCTCCTCCAACTGGCATGTTTTGTGGTGGGAATGTTCCTGAAGTTTGATTTGGTAATTGGCCCCAAACTTTACTACAAGATTGATTCTTGTATGCAGAAAACAAGGTTAATATTGATTCCATGGGTGGCACATATCACATTTGAGAAGCAAGAAATGAGTTTTTCTTTGAAAACTAAAGACAAAAAACATTGGCTTTGGTGTCAAAGGTAAGACATGAAATCTTTGAACAAGCAGAAGCATAGGAGGTATATACTGATACCTGCAGGCCAACAAGAAAAACCCCACAAAACCAATGTCTCATCAGCTATCTGACAAACAGAGAAAGCCAAAGCCAAAATTTGCTAAAGCTGGTTACTCAATTTATTGTGTTGAGCTAAACATTTCAGTCTCTGCAGAGAAAGCCAAAATTCCAGAAGCACTCTTTTGGTGGAAAACAAGCTTCAGAGGAGCCAGGTATTACATCATGCATTGTCTTGTATATCAGGTATTTTAATATTAATATTTATATAGAGTCTCAGTTTTGTGTAACCATCCATTAATTGCTGTAAGGTTGTCATAATGAAGAAGAACAATCATAATAAATATCTACAGGGGTGACTATAGAAAGGGCATCCATTATCCTTATTTAAATTGAAGAATCATAGTTTGTTGGATTGAAGTAATACCTGATTTCCCTTAGCATTCCGCATAAGGAAAGCAATTTGTTCCTTCAAGACATCAACTTCTGCAACCTAATGCTTTAGTACATCAACTTCTGCTACCTGCAGCTTCAGTACATCAATTTCTGCTTGCAATTGCTCAATTTTTGCGTTAGACTCTAAGGAAGATGCTGGTCTCGCAAAATGATTAGATCCATTGACTTGGGTTGGTGTTATCCCAAGTCCCATCCCTCGAACATATCCGGGATGCTCCTTTCCAAAAACTCTTACAAAGGCTGCATTTTCAGAAGAACTCTCGTGAATTTCCTTTTGCAATTGCTCCTGCATATAATATTAAATACACACATAAACATATACAAACCACTAAAAGCAATAAAGTGCAAATGACAATGGAAAGTTTACAAATAATATATTAATCATACATTTATTTGCCTAGCCTCTTCACTGACAAATGATCCATCCTTCTTTTTATGAGAAATTGGATACATTTCTCCTCTAGTGTATTGTCGTCCATCTTGCAATTCCTAAAATTAAGCACCATACAATTAAGCACCATACAATTAGTTATAAAATTATACCGACTTGTTATACTTTCAAACACCAACAAACCGAGTGAACCATACCAACTCATCCCTCTTTCTCGCAAGCGTTTTAGAGCCTAACGTATGAGGGATCAATAATTTTTCACGATTTGCTGCATTCTTATCAGCATTCTCCTATTAATAGAAGAAAGAAGAATTAATAAATAATAATCGAAATAAGAAAAAGTTTAATTTATGATGAATACCATTGCTTTGTCACTCCGCCTATATGCATATAAATGTACCCAATGGTCTTTGTTCACATGAGGTGGGTGATTCCGAATATTTTCCTCCAAGGAAAGCTCCCAGTTATAATATTTAGTAAATAGCCTACATTTGTGATCTCGCCATTTCTTTCCCATGCTGCTTAAGATATATTTTTTGTTGTCCCCATCATTGACAACAAAATATGCCTTCAAGACAACATAATAAAATACATTGTATTATTAATTAACAAAACACAATAAATCAAATATATTCCATAAATTATAATGATACCTGTACTTTCGTATAAAAAATACTATCTTTGTATTCTACAGGAACAGCTTTCCAACTCTCAAACATTATGGGGAAGTTGTTAAAGTTGCTTGCAAGTGCGCCCAAATATCCTGCCAACAAACCAGCAGAATCTCCCACTGGTTGACCATCTCTATTCCACCTGGTAATTACTCTTGGGGAATTATGAGAAGAAGCAAGCACATCTTGTACCCTCAAACGAGTTTGTGTTTCACGTCCCTCGTCTAACACACAAAGTAAACAAAATTATTCACAATCCAACACATAATAATTAAAAAGATTGAAGACTTAGATTGCACATACTAATAACAGTCACAGTCCAATATGCTCCTGCCTTCCTCGAAACTACAGATGAACCTTCAGACATAACAGGTACAGAATCAGAAGATGGGTTAGCTTGCACCTCATCCTGAGAAGATGAATCAATATTGGCTGAAGGCTCCTTTTGTTGTACATGAGCATCTACACTTTGAGGAGATCTGCGGAAGATCTATTTTGATGGTTTGTTGTGGATCGAGACCTTGTAGCAACATGTCGTGGTACGACACATCTTGTATTGAATCACAATGTCATATTCTTAATATATTAAAACAACTTGACAAGAGGCGACAAAATTGAAAAACACGGAAGGATGCACCATAGAGCAATTAGCTATAATCAACTTCCTACAAAAGTAAAAGGATGAACAAAAAACATAATTTTTCTGCAATCTGCACATACTACAAATGATGTCTCTTAGTTTCATACTATTAGTTTAGAGGGTGAGCCTTGATGCAAGGACAAGGTGACTGCAGTGTGACTGGGTGGGCATGGGTTTTGGTTGTGGAAAACCTCTCACTATGGCGAGGCGCATACATTTGACCTCCCACACCCCCACAATGGTGGAAGCCTTGTGCACAGCCACAACCTCCCTTTTTAGAATCTGTATTATATCTCCAATTTCCAATTACCTATTTATGTTGTATCAAGTACTTTAATTGCAAAGATGATTTGTGTGCCTTATTTAGTAGCCTGATAATTCGACATTGATGCTTATGTGCTCATGTTTCATCAGAGTTTATGTCTAGAGGAAGCTTATATGACTTCCTGCACATGTCTAGAGGAAGCTTATGTGAGGATTGTAGCAAAATGTGGGGTTGGTGGTGGAATTTCATCTGCAGCTGCTGGCATTGTTTCTGATCAAGGGAGCCTTTCCAAAGACTGATTGGAGCATTTCCTCTAAGATTGATGCCTTAGCAGTAGGCATTTAAATTTTAAACAAGTAATTTGCTGCAACATTAGTGTCTTTTTCTGTCTCTTCCCTTTTTTGGTTCCTTTCCTCCTATACTTTTTTTTATGTATGCAACTATGCATATACCATATTTTGTTTCTTCAATAAAATTCGATGTAGATTCACTCTTTGTCATATCACATTGAACTGGTAGCATTTCTGTGCATCTGTTGTGTAGTGTTGAATTGAATGTATACTAGTGGTTGTGGCCCGTTCAAGGCACTTGCCTATGTCTTAGTTTTTTACTCTGTTTTAGAACAGTAACGGTATCAAGAGCACAATGAAATAAATAATTGATAAAACCCTTATGGGAGACATGACTCTGGAATTCATTATACTCTTAATCAGAATATCTTGTTCCTACAAAAGTAAAAGGATGTCCTTGACACAGAACAAATAACAAAACTATGACTATTATAAAACCATCACTATGACTATTATAAGACCATATCTTGATTATCGTCATTAAAACCATCATTAATTGTTGAACTTTCAGGATCATCATCTGTGGCCATTCTTGCCAATTGTATATGTGTGGTATCATCAGAGAAAATTTCTTCCAAGTTTTGAGATGGGTATGCCTCAATGGATGCCATAGTTTCATCATCTTCACCCATGTCGTACAAGTCTCTTGGCTTCAAATGAACTGGTATGCTCCAACCATTTTCCTTCTCATCCTCCACATAATAAACCATTTGAGCTTCTGAAGCTTTAACGTATGGTTCATCATCTTCATGTTCTCCGGTATGTATTAGTCTTACAAAGTTAATAGAGATAAAACCCAACTTGTCTGTCTTCATGCCTCTTGGGTTTGTAGTATTAGCCCATTCACATTTAAACATGGGTACTGTGAACCCATTATAATAAAGCTCAATTATGTCTATCAATCTTCCATAGTAAGGCACCCCTCCGAACCTCATTTGGGCATCATTATTGCTCGAGTAACTCCTTGTTCCAAACATACCAAAAACTCCATTGTTTTGAGTTTTTAAAAACTTGTCCCGTGCCAATGTTCGAAATTTGAATCCATTAACATTAAATGCAGTGAACCTTCTAACTTTGTTAGAAGGACCTTGTGCAAGACTAATAAGGACATATTTATCCGATCCACTAAGACTGTTGAGGTTATTGCAAATCTATATGCCAAAAAATATATTGTTAGTCACATTCTCTTAAAAAATGTAATTTATATAAACACAGACTTTGTTAAGAACACTAACACGGTTGGCGAACCAACGAACAAACTCCTTATGAACCTTCTTGTCTACCTCAGAAGTACTCCTTGCACCACTCCTTAGTTGCCTTCGTACAATATTTCTATATTGTCTGTTTAGTTGTATCGTATTAGATGTTAAAAAAAACTTATTACTTAATAACAATTGATCTAAGTGAAAAGATTACTTACTGAAGATAGTAATCAACTACAGGACAATTTGTTAACACATGTCTATGAGCCTGTAACAATTCTGTGGGTGTAAGAGTGTAACAAGAAGAGCCACCAATAGGTTTTCCAATTTCAGGAAATAAGTCAGCTACTCGGGAACCAGATTGCACATTATTAATAGGCTCATCATCTACACGGCCAGGTCGATTCCATCTAGTCTCAATGTTATCTAGATACCTTGAACAAAATGTAAGAATCTCTTGCAAAAGGTACCTTACGCAATAGACCATACAGTCGTGCTTTATTACGTACATAGGATTTTAGCTGTCCTAAGTACCTATTATTAAACCACACAACAAGTATTATTTTGAAAAACCTTGTACATTACCAAATTGAAAAGAAAATAAAAAGGAATACTACCACACGTCTTTTACCTTTCTATAGGATACATCCAACGATAATGAACAGGACCTCCAAGCTTAGCTTCTTCAACAAGGTGAACAACCAAGTGAACCATAACAGTGAAGAATGAAGGAGGAAACAACATTTCCATGTGACATAAAGTGAGAACAACTTTATTTTGCAATTTGTCTAAATCTTCAACTTTCAATGCTTTACCGCATAATTGTCTAAAGAATGAGCACAACTCAATCAATATTGACGAAACTTCGTCAGTACGTCTTGTCGCATGGCTAATGGTAGCAATTGCTCTATCAATATATGACAATCATGACTCTTCAACATTCCAGTTAACTTAAGATTTTCCAAGTCAATGCACCTAGAAATGTTGCTCGAATAACCATCTGGGACAGTGATATTTTTTAAAGTCGATAAAAATGCCTTCTTACCTCTATTAGTCAAAGTGAAAATAGCAGGAGGATATCTTCCATTTTCATTGGGCCATAGATCAGGTCTTAGACCCATAGCTTCAAGGTCTCTTCGAGCATTAACATGGTCTTTACTCTTTCCACTATCATTTAGTAAAGTATATATGATATTATCACACACGTTCTTTCTCAATATGCATCATGTCAAGACAAAGGACGCAAACAGCTTATCCTTCCAATATGGAAGTTCAAAGAAGATACTTTTCTTTTTCCATTGTTGAGTACCACCCTGTGCAGGTCGTCCGCCACGTGTTCTTTTTCCCGAACCTTCTTTCTCTGGTCTTCTACCAAATGTGACATTAATGTTTTGAACTTGTTCAAGAATTTCGAAACCAGATAACCTTTTTGGTGGACTACGCATTTCTTGCTCACCATTAAAGCGAACCCTATTCAATCTAAATCTGTGCCTCTGATCAAGAAAACGACGATGACCCACAAAACACCATTTCCTGCTATGAGGAAGACGATTGGGAATAGAGTCAAAGTTACAAGATGGGCAAGCAAGTCCAGTGTACGTGTTCCACCCAGAAAGTGTTCCTAGCCCAGGAAAATCACTAATTGTCCACATCAAAGCTGCATGTAATTTGAACATCTCTCACTTGAAAGAATCATAGGCATCCAAACCCGTTGTCCAAAGCTCCTTCAATTCCTTGATTAGAGGTTGTAAGTAGACATCTATATTATATCCTGGCATTTTTTTCCCAGGAATTATCATTGAAATTATAAAAGATGTCTGCTTCATGCATATCCATGGAGGGGTGTTGTATGGAATGAGAATAACAGGCCAAATACTATAATTTGAACTCATAATACCAAAGGGATTAAAACCATCTGTAGCTAGTGCAAGACGCACATTTCGTGAATCTGATGCAAACCACGTGTGTATCGAGTCAAACTGTTTCCAAGCTTCAGAATCTCTAGGATGCCTCATCACTCCATCATTGCTACTATCGACAGCATGCCATCTCATATCTTTGGCTGTCTTTGACGATAAAAACAATCTCTGTAATCGAGGTTTTAGTGGAAAATAACGGAGAACTTTTGCAGGCACTTTCTTCATATTATTGCCATCACTAGACACCCCAGTCTCACTGGATTTTTCCCTTGATTTCCATTTGGAAGTGTTACAAAACTTACATGTCTCCCTCTCTTCATCTTCGCCCCAATAGAGCATACAATTATTCGGACACACAGGTATCTTTTCATAGTTCAATCCAAGCTTGGTAATCGTTTTTTTGGCCTCATAGAATGAACTTGGAATGTTTGCATTTTCAAAAGCATCTTTCAATAGTTCCAAAATTAATGTCATGGCCTTGTCGCTCATTCCACATAGGCATTTTATATGATACAACTTCACCAAAAAAGATAATCTTGAATATTTTGCACACCCTTCATACAAGGGTTGTTCTCCTTCTCTAGCTAATTCATAAAACTCGTTAGCTTCTTGTCTTTCTTGATTTGCATTTGGCGTCACCTCTTCACGGTCAATTTCTTCGTTTGATGTGGTGGGTACCTCACTCGCATAAGGCATATCAACTCCAAAAGCATCATTGATCATGTTCCGCATTGGATCTTCATCAATAGGGTTGTCTTGAACGACATTTGTAATATTACTGGGTGAGGTATTACTAGTTTCTCCAACCTTAGACTCCCCGTGATGGCTCCAAAAAGTGTATCTTGTTGGAAATTGTGTATATGTTAAGTGATCAAACACCACATCCCGAGTTCGCCATTTTTTGAAACGACATTGTTGACAAGGGCATGCTATTGTTCCATTTACTGAAGACTTTGTAAAGGCGAAATTAATAAATCCAGTAACACCTTGCCTATATTCAACTGAGTTTCGTGGCTTTGTAATCCATGACTTATCCATTGCTTCAAAATATTAAATCTAGATTTAAACACAACACAACACATCACTTAATAAATTGATTGTTTGATAAAAAAGTGCAAAGAACATCGTAATTGATGATATGACAAACAAATACACACAAAGGAGATGCTATCAAAAAAACAAATACATGCAAGGAGATGACTATAGTGTTAGAATCATATGTAGTTAACTAGGGAAAATATGTTGTAATGTAACTATGCACAAATTAAAGAAAAAAAAAGTAACAAATAGTGGACCTATTCTAAGTGATCTCAAACCACACGAGATAGTGGATATAGGAGAGTTAATGATCATTGGTGTAGAACTTACCAAAATCAGATAGTGCATTTAAGCAGAATAAGAAAAGTGTGAGGAAACTGTGTGGTTTGCATTAAATATAGAGTTTATTTGCTTAGCAGAAAATGGAAAAAAAGATGGCAATATTAGCATGCATGTTATAGTAAACTGTAAAACTGATATTACTATTTTTATCATCATAGGAGAAAATTGAATTAAAATATTGCAATATTGAAATTGAAATATATAGAAAAAAAAGGAAAAATAGACAGAGATGACATTGGATTTATTTGTTCTAAATAACTATGTACCTTAGTAGAAAATATGGCTTCTTATTTATGTATATAATGGTTTTTCTTTTTTAGTTTTGTAACAGGGATAACTTCTTAATTCTTCAAACAATAATCGCTTCCATGGCCTATTACATGTTTCCCTTCCTACAAGATCTTCCTTCCTGCAACATTAAAGGTCTTATTGCAGCTTTGGTGCTTCATGTGGGGATCTCATAACCACTTTATTATTGGGTGCATAGAAAGTTTCATGGAGAATATCTTTTCACTAATTACCATTCACTTCACCATTCATCTCCAGTACCACAGTCATTAACAGGTAAAAAACACTAATATCTTCGTATCTTAGTCGATCTTCTTACACCAAATTAAGCCTTTAAGTTTCCTAATAGCTCAAAGATTAAATTCATTTGTTGCAGTGGGAAACACTACCGTTTTGGAGCATATGTTTATGAGTTTAGTGAGAGGAAACACAAGTGGGGTTTGGTATAGTGTGGAAGCCTCATAGGACATGATATGGAATGGAATCAAAATCAGCATCCCATGAAAAGACACAGAAACTAAATAAACCATATAAACAAAACCAAAACCAACTTCTTCATCATTTCTCACACTGAGAAAACTGCTTTATCAAATAGCTATTAAGCAAATCTACAACACAACTTACTTACACAAGCTGATCATACAAAAAATAAAAATCATTTGCACAAATACCATGTAACTGACAAAACATCAAAGATGAAAAAAATAAAAATAGCATACAGAGACAGAAAGAACACTACCTGAAATGTTCAGAAAGCCCCAATTTCTTCTGTTGATTCTGCAAGGTCGCGACTTACAGGTTCAAAGCCCCAATTTCTTCTGTTGATTCAGCAAGTGTCGCGACAATCTCACTTCAGGAGGAGAACACTTCAGCAAGTGTCGCGACAATCTACCTGAAATGCAAACAACGAAGAGTTATGGTTTCGTGGTTGAGCAAAGAAACGAAAGAAAGAGGGTTGGGTGAGAGCCTGAGAGAAAAGAAAAAGGAGGCAGTGAGCGACGAAGAGGCGGTGAGCGACGGCGACAGGGGATTGTGAGAAAAGAAAAAGGAGGCAAGAAATAACCTCTCTCGCTGCACTAAGAGGCGTGGAGCGGCGCGATAGGGATTGAGGAGAGAAAAGAACCCGCACTGCTTTTCTTTCCCTCTTTGGTTTTTCTTTCTTTTTTTTAATTTCAACCTGCGACGGGCCCAAAAAGGGCCGCATGACCCGTCTCCAAAATTAAGCGGCGGCGGTTTGTGCTCAACCGTCGCAAATTAATGGTCGCAAATTTTTGATTTTCATGTAGTGATTAGTACCAATTTATTCTCTCTTTTATCTCTTATACTAACTTTCTTCACTTATTTAAAAAAAGTGTCTTATGGGGGCAATACCTAATTTTTTTATGGGAGCAAAACAAAAATTATTAAGCATATTCAACTAAATAATAATTATTTCGTGGGGGCAATTGCCCACAACCCCATCTAAGTGGATCTGCCACTGTATACATTACTCCATCCATTTCATTAGTGTCATATTTGGAATATTTCCTTGTTTCACATTATTTATCAACTTTATCGAGAGAATTTTAATTACTCCCTCCGGTCCTTATTATAAAGAACAAAACTCTAATTCATACAGATCAAGGAATTACATTGAAATCTATTTTTTTCTAACTAATACTCTTAAAGATTGAGTTTGTTTCCAAAATTACCCCTTTTAAGAAATGATGTATAATGTATTAGAAAGTAAGGGTAGAAATGTAAATTAGCAGTTAATGTATTAGAAAATTGATGTATGTTTCTTATAATAAGGGCTATAAAAAATGACTCTTTTGTTCTTTATAAAAAGAATCGGAGGGAGTATATTTTTTCAATAGTACTCTTATTTATTTGTAGCTCAACCACCTAGGGACGGATATCAAATTGGGGGGCAAAAATGACTAATAATAAATAATAATAGATTTTTTTTTTTGAAAATAATCTATGCCATTATTTTTATATTTATTTATTTATTTATAAATAAAATTTTAAAAGAGTTGGGTTCCGGAAGCTCACCAAGGTCAAAGAAAGTCTTAAGCCTCAAATAGTGCTTACAGAGATGCTTACATATTACCCTCCAACGAGGTCCTCCCATCGGCAATGTGATTTGAACTCACGACTTTATGACATATGCGTCGTATCCTTACCAACTTTGTTGCATTTATTTCTTTTTTCCTTTTAAATTTAAAAATTAAATTAACAATGATGTATATATCAATAAATTATTAACAAAAAGTACTAGGTAGGGAGGGGCTAGAGCCCATAGTTGACCGCCCCTCCCTCAATCCATCTCTACAACCACCTTATTTTAATTAATCATTTCACCGAATTCTCACCGCATAAAGGGTATTTTAATTTTGATTTATGCCTTGTTTGATATTTATTGTACATTATCATTTGGGAGATAAGGGCATTTTTCTGCTGTCTTTTAAAGGAGTGTTGCTTCTTTCTTCTGTTTTTTCCTATTGCTCAGTTGGCACTTGTATGCTTCTGCCCCTTTGAGACAGCTGAAAAAGCAAAAGAAAAAGGATTGAAAGAGAAGAAGTGAATAAGAGAAACGGCGGAACGAAATATAATGTAACCTAACCTAACCAACATTTGCCGGTCGGTTTCTCCTCAAAAGGGGAGCAAAAGTATGGAAAAGGGTTGTGCCGTTATAACTATAACATGCGTGTTAAATTAAATCCAAGAATCCACCACTAGTAAGTACTAAATCCTTCTTAGCAAGTGGAGTAGTAGTAAGTAACCACATCTCTCTCTCTCTCTCTTTCTGCCTGTGTGAGAGAGACTGAGGAGTGCTGCACAGCACATGCTTGTCTGCACCACCCTCGCCATCCACAGACCAAAACCAATAGCTGCGTGCGTGCTTTGAGAGACTTTGCGTGCTATTCGAGGCATTTCCTAATTGAAGCAGCATAGAGAAGAAAGCTTTATTAACAAAATAAAAATAAAAATAAAAAATAGGACTAGTATAAGGTAGTGTGTGTATACCCTCGTGGCTCAGATTATAAATAAAAAAGTGTCTAAGTTTGGTAAACTTAAATACAATTAAATTTTAACTAACTCATTTATATTTAATGTCATTATTTAAAAAATAACCTTAAGTTAATTTATATTTTGTTTTCCAAAAAAATTTGTGAAGATCATTATGATTTAAAGTGGTTTATTAAATGCACTTCTTATATATGAAATCAAGAAAATTAACTATCCTTGACTAATGTTTTTAATCATTGTGAAATTAAATACGTTTGATTATACTACCTCCGTTCTTGTAACAAAAAAAAAATACTACCTCCGTTCATTTTTAGATATCGTTTAAGGTTGTTTTACACAAATCAAGGAAACCAATAAATTTGTTGTTCTTAATAAAATTATTAGTCTTTTTTCTGTAATACCCTTGACTGGTTATTATCTCATTACACTTATTTTTCTTTACAATAAATAGTTAAGGAAATAATTAACAAAACAGTAATTAATATAACCTTGAATTCTGAGAACTACAGATAAATAGTAATAAAATTTCTCTAAAAAATGGACAAGTAAAAATGTCAGTATTTGATTATGGAGGGAGTCTATTTAAGAATAATTTAGGTGGTGACATGTTTAAGAATAATTAAAATGTTAACATAATCTCATATATATACATGTTTACAAAAATCATGATTTCCTATATATTTTATTATTTTGTTTAATTATTTATTATTTTGCTCAAATGATAATTTATACCCATATACGAGACGGGTCTAACACACTCGTGTAAATACACACATGCTCATGAGTAATGACACTATAATTACATATTTCTGACAAATAATGTCATGTTTAGAATAGAATAGTAGTAACCAACCATAGGAGTACGGAAAAAAAAGTAGTAACCAACCATAGTCGCATGTGTGTGGACTGTGTGTGTTTGTATCGCTTTGAATAGCTTTAATAAAAAAAAAAACGTAGGTAAACTTAATTTGAATTATTTAGTTATGTGAAAATAAGACACACTTTATCCGGTCTTGTATATACGAAAAAAAATTATACTCTTTAAGAAAAAAATAAAAAATTAATTATTCTCGTTTAATAATCTTAAAGTAATAAAAAAATTTATTGTAATTTCTAAATTGTCTTTAATGGTATTTATTGAAAAAATCAATCTTAATTTATTTCGAGAATATTTTTAGAATAATATTATTTAATAGGGTAAAAATAATTTAAATTTATTTATATTTTAGACCATTAATTTTAGATTATTTTGTTGTTTATATTGGAGACATTAGGAGTACTATGATCATCAAAAGGAGTTGCAAAAAATTTTGGGAATGAAACTGGTGGACTAGAATCTTACCGTGAGGGGACACTAACATTCAAACACAAGGAAATTTAAGTACTACTGAGGCAGAAGCATAAGAACACAAAGACTGCAACTGCAGGGAGAGGCAGTAGTGATGAGTGCACAAAAGCAAAGGGAAGGGAAAGAGAGGGTCCAATGAAATGGATCTGACACCACGATTCCCACACTTGTTGCTTCCAACACTCTACACGATAAAGCTACATCTCTTACCATTTTTAATCCCTTGCTTTTCTCTTTCTCTTCTTAATCCTTTACCAGTTTCTACATACAAGGAAACCCACCCAACCAAATTCAACCCTATAGCTTATTCGCCACCCATTTCTAGAACAACTCTATTCTATTCCCTCTTCTCATCATGCACTCCAAACCCCCGAGTTGTACTAGTCTTCCTTTTTTGACTCTCTCTCTTTCTTTCTTCACTCCACATGCAATAAAGTATTCTTTATTTAATAATTGGTGCATTTCAAATGAGCAAATGGGTGTGTTAATTTAGTTGCTTCTAGTGTTTAACATTTAACATTTGTACTTTTCACTGAAATATGCACATTACTCGTTATTAGTATACTATACTATATGACTTTTATAAATCTAGGTTTGTCCTAGTCCTCCCCCTCCCTATTGTCCCCAGTACCATGTCCATGTTCTCGATCCCCTCTGCTGCAAATAATATACTATTGTCCATGGAATTTAACTTTTCTGACGTTGTTACGTGTTGAAGAAGTATGTACAAAGTCCATGTCTTCTTCCTATATATCCCATTATAAACATTGTATATCATTTTATGTAGTGAGATCTCCGGTGGACCACTTTGATAGGTGGTCTATGTGGAACGATACTTTAAAAATCGTCTGAAATTATGATCACGACTGACGTTACTTCCGGAAATAGAAGCTCACGGTCATATTTGTCCTCACGACTGAGACGATGATCTAATCGGCACCGGTTCGACAAAAACAAGAAAAAAGAATATAAGTTGAGTTTTGAGGCACTCATATTCGTTTCTTCTTCTTTTTTGTGGAAACGACATCGATTAGGTCACCTTCTCAGTCGTGATGACATGGACCATGAGCTTCGGCTTCTGGGAGCAGTGTCGATTGTGTCGTTAGAATTTCAGTCGATTTTTCAAGTATCAGTCCACATGGACCACCTATTAAGGTCCCTAGAATTTGCCTACACACATAAAAATTTTAAGTTATAGATTGAATAACTGTTAAAAAAAAATTACTTTTGGATAGTCTTACATATTTAAATATAGGAAAATGCTAACAACTACCCTTAGGGCATTGATTAATGAATCAAAAGAAATAACTTTATATGAAAAAATGATGTATTTATTATATCGAAAATTGTTTAACTTGTACTCCCTCTGGTCCGAAATATAAACAAAAAGTCTATGTAAATTTGGACCAAATACATAGACTTTTTGCTTATATTTTAGATACTTTTTTGCTTATATTTCAGACCGAATGGAGCATTATCAAAACAAACTTTCTTTTTATAGATTCTTAACAATGTCTTTAGGACACTTGTTAGAAACCTTAAATATATCAGCACTATACTACTAACTGTGTTCAAAAAAAGCTCCGTGCCTACCCATTCAGTGTTTTCTAGGGTTAATGTCACTGTTCGGTTTTGGTTTTATGTGCTTCGATCGCTTTTTAGCTGCACGTTTCACCCCAAATTGCAATTAAATTAATTTAAAGCCAAATCTTCACCCAATAATATTTAGGATTCAAAACATGCTCGCTACTCGCTAGCTAGCACTATTGAAGTCAGATTTTGTCACTCATTATTATAACGGTTTTTCTAACGTGTGCAACATTGCACAGGTTAATACTTTTTAATTATTTAGATTTTTTTCTTATTAATTACCCATTTTCCTATTCGGTGAGAAGATAGAGATTAAATCTATAAATTAAATAGGAAATTAAGTAATTAATAAGGAAATAAAATGACTAATTAATGAGTCTTAACATGTGCAAGGTTGCACACATTAGAAAAACCCTTATTATAAATATATAACATAACATATTGAATATTCGACATGCTTCTATTCTTTTTTCAATAATCATAGCTTAACGTATTTTTTAAAAAACCTTTGATAACTTTGGTAAAAAAAAAAGACCTTTGATAACTTGTGTATAGATCGATCTATACACAAGTTTTTAGTTCTTTTTTTTTTTATAGAAATATGTATTACTAGTACTTATCGATTTACTATATAATCCACCCGGTCTGAAATATAAGTAAAAAAGTATCTGAAATATAAACAAAAAAGTCTATATATTTTGGACCAAATATATAGACTTTTTTGCTTATATTTTAGAAATTTTTTTGTTTATATTTTAGACCGGAGGGAGTATCTTGATACCAAACTTTCTTTTGGGACCATATTCTTGTGAAAATTTAAAGCTTTTTGGTCCCCTAACATAAATAATATGAATGGAAACTCATGATTAGTCATATTTAATACATGTACGTACAAGTTTAAATGTTTCATAATGCTTATAAGTCCTTTTAGAACTTTTATTTTTGGTAGTACAATGGTATAACAATGAGGCAGCACTAATTATTTAATTTGAGAAAATAATGTTTTCACCAACTAATTATTACACAATTAATATTTTTTAAAAATTTAAATATTTGTATAGAAAATAGTAAAAGTATTTTATGTATTATTTTCCATATTTTCTGTTCAAATATTAGAACTGGAAAATATAATATAAACAATGTATTATTTTTATAATTATTCATAAAAAAATAAATTACTTATGTCCATTCTTTACAAATAAAAATCGCATTGGAACATTTTGTTATCCTGAGTCATATAGAACAATTGAGTCATTTCAACCGGCATGACCGATATATATAGAGCATTATGTTCTATAGTTTTTTCATATTTATTTATTGTGAACCAAATCTTTGCTATCGATCTAACCAAATCTTTACTATCTATATATTGGTACTTAAAACAAACATAGTTTACTACTCCATCCTCCAATAATTTTTCATACACACACACCCACCTACACTTAATATCATTTTTTTGTAACATGTACAGTTAAATTTTTTGTACTTTTATTTTTAGGACTATAATTTTTTCTTCTTAATTTGATTAAGATATTTCTGCTTACATTTGTTGTAAAACTAACTTATTGACTTATTGAATAATGTCGAGACTAAGAAGTCCTCCCGACAATTATTATCTCCAATACCTAAACTTTAATATTCTTTTTAAGGATTAAATTTATTGGTAGCTGTTTTGTTGCTGTATTGTATATGGGTTAAAGTTTTTTTGTGTGGAAAATATCAAAAGTTTATAATTGGCAATAGAGTACCCGGGATACTCTAACCCGTTACAATAAGGTTTACCATGTCTACACCAACCACACAATATAGCCGGATTGAACAAGAGCCAAGAACCAACCTCACAATAACATATTAATTCCCATATCAACAAAGTCACTAATTCTTATTCCTAGAGATGCATTCCAATAGGTCAACACACCATTTATAGAAGAGGCGGTGACCATTTTTCGCCTGGGCAAAATCCATTTCCATGAGAGTACCTTAACATTGTGTAGAACCTCTGAAAAGTCTAGCCTCTTAATGGAAATAATACACTCATTTCTGACATTCCAAATAACTCAAAGGGCATCATGCCAAAACAAATTCAAACCCTTTTTATCATGTACCAGCGAAGCAAAGGAGAGGTATAGCAAATAACCCATTTTCTTGTATTCTTTTTAATAAAATTTTGCTTATAAAAACCGGTTGGTAGGGTTAATAGAATTATAAAAAAACTACTGTCTAAAGTATTTTAATTAATTTATTGATAATGTGAAGAGTTTAATTTAATAATGAATTAAATCTAAACTCTTTTTAAACACTTGTTGTATTTTTCAATAGATTTTATAAGTTTTCAGATTATCCTAAAAATATCAATTTTTTTCCACTTTGCAATATTTTTTATATATAGTTCAAGAGTTGTTCTAGTAAATTAAGAGTATGTAACGGTACATATAGTCACGGTGTTTAAAAATGTGTATCATATCTTTTTAATAACCCATAACCCATTTTTTGTATTTTTTTTAATAAAATTTTGCTTATAAAAAACTGCTTGCAGGGTTAATAGATTTATAAAAAAAAGACTACTGTCTAAAGTATTTTAATTAATTTATTAATAACGTAAAGAGTTTGCTTAGTTTTAGAAAACTCTTTTTAAAAAACTCTTTTTAAACACTTGTTGTATTTTTTCAATAGATTTGATTAGTTTTCAGATTAACCTAAAAATATCAATATTTTCCTCTTTGCAATATTTATTATATATAGCTCAAGAGTTGTTCTATTAAACTAAGAGTACATAACGGTATATATAGTCACATTTATTTAACGGTATATATAATGTGTTTGAGACTTTACTCAAAAATATTTATTTTATCTTTTATTGTTCCGCAGTTGGTAGTAATAGTTTTTTTTTTGACGCATAGTTGTTAGTAATAGTTGAAAACTATATATCGATGATATTAAAAATCAAAACTATAGGAAAAAAATGTGAATAAGAAATTTAATTATATTAAAATAGATTAAAGTATAATATATATTTAATTTTCAAGAAAGTGTGGATTTTAAATAAAAAAACGAGGAGTATAATTGTTAGAGAAAAGTCTGATTTTCTCTTTTTTTATTATTTGATATTTTAATACTAATGGTTAAGAATAACTTAAATTCTGATTTTTATTAAGTTAATATTTTGTGGTCAACAGCCTTCCAACATGGCGGGGACAAAAAACTGACTAAGCACTAAGCACTGTGTCCCATAAAGAAGTAAAGGAGAAAAACAATGAAAGGGAACAATGCCTTTGCCCTTCTTTGAGTTCTTTTCTCATTCATCTGTATGTTTTGAGCTGAAGTGACATTGTGAGAGATATCCTACACTCAAGAGGCAGTGGACTATTTCTATTGCATATAATTAAATCAATCAAAGTACTCTAATCAATGTTAAGTCTCGAGCATCATGATAGTACTAGTACTTACTTTATTTCCCGTCCTAAAAAGGATTTTGCTTTCAATTTGCCAGTACGATGGCTTGTAAAAATTGTTTTCGGCTTCGTGTTGATGACTTTTAAGACCAACTAATTATCTTTGACCTCTCTTGTTCATAGGATATAGCACAGTCTATGCATTCTTGAAACCCACCGAACGTCGCAATTTATATATAACAATTTTAAAAGTTTCCTAAAATATTACTATTGTTTTCCCGTGTGGTTAACAGTAAAATTCTTGATCCAATCAAAAAAAAAAAAACAGTAAAAATCTTGAAAGATAGTTTATAAATTTGACTGAAATGTGCTATAAGTATTTTATGTATTATACCAACACTTTTATCAAATATAAAATTTAATTATAAATATTCAAAAGATATTAACTCAATTGTTAGAAATCATTTAATATAAAATAATATATTATATAAGAAATAAATTAAAATTATACAATACATACATTTGAAAATTGTATTATTGAAAAACTTTAAAATTTTGTTTAGCTAAGAAAAACATAGAAGGGGTTTTGTGAGGACCCTTTGTGTATATAGTTGGTGACTTCAATGTGGTAAAAAATAGAGAAGAGAGAACTCTTGGTGTATATTGTAAAAATATTTGGCATAATTTCGTCTAAATATGAGTATGTCGCCTTATATGTACCTGATAAAAGACATGGTAATTCACGATCATTCAAATATTGAAATAAAAAAAAAAACTCACTAGTCGTACAATCAATTCTCAGAAGGGAAAATTAAAACCATTTCAACATCTACTCAGATCCTTAAATTACAGTCATCCCAAGTGAAAATTTTCCAAATAATGGCGAAACTTTCATGGGAAACTGTAGAACTTTTATAAATATTTCTCAAAAAAGTTGTACAACAAGTTGCTTAGAGTTAATTTAGGCCCACTGCATGTCCATCAGAAAATAAAAATAAATATGTATGTGCTAAAAAAATAATCTTAACCAAAATGCCTTCATTAAATATAGATATAGATATAAATATGAAACAACTGTTACATCCAATCAGATATAACATTATTCTTCGACATCTTCATTGTCTTCTTCTAGTATTCTTCCCTTCTCTTCCATGCCCCTCAAAGGGAACTAATTGTTGCCAAAAAAAAAAACAAAAAAAAAAATAAAGGAGGTAAGGTTTTTACTCTAGGTTTTAATGTAGATATATATGGGGAAATAAAACACACATTATTTAATTACTTAAGGAAGACTATGCTATATGGAGACTATACGTATTGACTTTCTTCAGTTTAGCAGTCAGGACGTGCAATTCCTAGTGCATAAATCCAACTCAGTTTGGCTTTCATGATGGGATACTTAGCATTGACCATGATTTAGCCTCGTGAATTGTCAGGATTAAACATGCTTTACAGGTCTCCATTAGCACAATAGACTTTCTTGGTTTGGAAATTGATAGATCCATATAAGGTATAGTATTCATCTTTGGAAACACAAATACACTCTTTAAATCTTAGAAGACACATGGTTCCTTAATTGAAAGCCAACCGTTGTTCATATGGACCCTAATCTAAAGCTCACTAAATCGGATGGAGAGCTACTGTTGGATGCCTCTCAATTTTACAGACCTGACATCATCTATGCTGTAAATAAGTTGACTCAATTCATGTCTCAACCCTGATCTCCTCACCTACATGCTCTCTACCAAATTCTGCAACATTTGATAGGCACTCCTCTCATGGTCAGGGTAGATTGTTCTCTATTGAACTGTTACCTCGGATATTCTTACCAAGGCTCTTCCACACTCCAAGTCTTCTGCTCTATTACTATTTAAATTGGGCTTTCCTAACATCTATCGCCCACCTTGAGGGAGAGTTTTACAATTAAGATTTAGTTAGAGATTGTTAATTAGGAGTTATTTGTTACCTACCATTCAGTTAGTAGTGTTTAGCAGTATGCTAAACATCTAGTATATAAGTTTGCCAACTTGTAAGTTAATCATTCAATTCAATCAATTGTCAATTCAGAGATGAATTTTTCTCTCTTCTTTCTTTTTTCCGTTCTTAAGTGCTTAGCTTAACAGGACCGGTACAACACTTAGAAAGTCGTGAATAAAATTTTCTTAAGATCTTCTTTCACTCATTAAAAAAAATAAAAGCCTCTAGTTCATAAAAAAAAAGGAATTTATTTAAACATTTATGATACTTATAGTTAAGATTAAAAATCTGCTTTGTTATTTTTATGGTCTTTCCATTTTTTACATTTGGTTCAACTCAATAGAACCATGGATGGAGAATACATGGAAAATAATAAAATAGGAAATTGAGACTTGAATAAAAAATGCTAAGATGAAAGAAACCATTATTGAAGTACTTTGATTAATAGAAATTTTTTAAAAGGTCAGTCGGTGTGTCAATATTAATGAAGATTGTTTGGAGAAGGGAGATGGCAAGTGAATGGGAGAAGCTATTGATACATTGAAACACTTTTTGTAAGATAGAACAAACATAATCATTTAGAAGTTTTTTCTACCTAGGCTATGTTTGGATAGGGAAAAGGGAATTTTTTTTTTAAAATATAAAAAATGTGAATGGATAAGTGTGACATGCCAATTATAGTATGACAGAAGTGGTAATTAAGAGTTTGTAATAATAGCCATAGGATTCACTCCTAATTAATTTTCATAAATATATAAATAGTTGTATAAAAAGATGGAAAATAGGATAAATTATACGTCTTGTCTATCCTTTCTTTGTCTCCCAAACGCTAGAAGCTGGCAGATGACTTTCATTCATCTCCTTTTTTTATATTAAATTTACCGTTCAAGAAAAAAAAAATAACTTTTCATCACTTTTCTTTCTTTCACATCATTTTTTTTCTTTATGTGAACCTCCTCTTTCCTCTTTTTCAACCTTTTCCTCGCTTGATTTTCTACGGGCCACATATGCGTAAATGAGCGTTTTGCTTATAGACTTATGATATTTTGACATCTGAAATATAGACACATTAATCCAAATTATAGACACACACACAACAATTTTTTGATTTGATTGGAGAGGGAGAAAAAACTGATAAAAAAACAACACCGTAGTTAGATAAGGTGTCTTACACATGTAGAGGTGTCAAAATATTTTTTCTCTTGTTTATACCGCTCCTGTTATCGAACTATATATGAATATTTAATAATTTAAATATGCTAAAATTATGTTATCAACCTTTTTAACACAAACTTCAATATTAGAATATCTAATATAGTTAATTATTCTTCTCTTAAAATTAAGATGTCATACAGCATCAACTAATAAAAAATCACATCAGGTTAATTTGTTTGTATTAATAATTCAGAATTTTCATATAATAATATATAATTGATATTGAAAGTGCTTGCTACCTTTGAATTTGAAAGTGATTTTTCAAGTCTTGGTGAAAGGCCATGGCAATGCAGTTGAAGACAGCAAATAAATGACTACAAAGACAGAGAGGGAAGAAAAAGAAAAGAAATATAACTAGCGTACGTGGGATACCCAGTCTAATGTCATCATATATATAATGTCACATCCTAATGTTCGTTTCCTTTTTTTTATTTAATTTAATCAAAAACCTGTCTTCTTTATATAATTTGGACAGGTAAATTCAAATCCAAATCTTAAACAGAAACAAAATTCAAGATTTTCTTAGAATCACGTTCTTCTGTTCAAATTTCTGTACACCGACCGAAACGAATTCACAGCTTTGTAAAGTGTACGTAAGAAGTAAACAAAAAGGTTGAAAGTGGAAGATGAACTGCCACCTGTTGTTTTCGTTGTCAACCCTAACATTCTATTGGTGGCCATATTTTGACAGGCAAAGATTCTCTTAAGATATCGACCATTCGTAGATCAATCACGCAGGGTAATTTTGGCCACAGTACAACCTCTACTCCATAGCTTCATAGCTCGCTATTTCACAATTATTAGTGGGGTAAACGGCCATTTTTATCACTAAATGTATTAGACGTTGTCACGGTATTCCTTAAATATATTCAAATTATAAAAACACTTCTATATTTATTTTTGTTAGTGAGTTTGATCCATAAATGTGTATTTTATTAGTCAGTTTGTTCTTTAAATGTGTCTATTGTTAGGTATTTTGGTCATTAAAATTACTAACAGAAGACATATTCATTATTATTATTATTATTATTATTATTACATGAAGGTTAACAAGTGTCTTAATGATATAAAATTGTAAACTATTGAATAAAATATAAATTCTTAAGTAATTAATATATAAAATATTGTATTTTTTTAATAGAAACTTCATTTTCTTAATTTCCTAATTTCATTTTGAGTAAATACTCAATTTGATCTCTGAAATTGTAGGACTCCACTTCCTCCTATTTCAAATATAGGCAAAAAAAAAAAATGTACTTCACACTCCTTAAGAAAATTAGTTAATCTCATTTAATTTTTTTAAAGTAATCAAAAAAGAAATTATATCACCCAAATTGCTCTTCACGGAACAATAAAAGAGTTGTTGAAAATAAATTCTAAATTAATTGAAGGATATTTTAGGAATAAAATCATTAAATAATGTTAAATTAGTTAAAATTTGATTATATTTTAGATCACTAAACATGACTTTTTTTTGCTTATATTCAGGAATATATTTGAAACTAAGTAAATAATGTCAGGAATGCATTTGCTAACAGATCTAGACGGAGGGGACAAAACTGATTAACGTTGTGCAGCTTCAAGGATCACTTTGGAATATTGAATTTAATGACTATATATAGTATTAATAAGTTTTAGACAGACGTGCAATCATGTCATTATCTTGTCGTAACATAATATTACTACCTAATATAAATGATTCTTAGAACATGTTTACACTGTGATAATAAAATTAAACATGATTTGACCTTATTTACACGGTTGGTATATAGTTATTAACCTCTTTTTTTCCTTCTTATTGCATATTAGAAAAATAACAATAACAATTTTTTTGGTCTTAGTACAAATGATTGTTGGAATCAAGTGGATTCAGAAACAATAACCCTTAATTGTTTTGATGATAACAAATAGTTAATAGAACAATTTATCCTCTGATGTGTTTATCAGTGTGTAGAAGCCACTATTCATCAGAAGAAATTATCTCAGAAGACTAAGTGAAAGTGTGCATTTCACTCCCAGTTTCATGAATCTGAGTCTGGCATTGATCCTCTGAAAATTGCCGACGTCATCATCTGATAGTCTCACTCTGTTTTGGTCAACGCTCTGATAGACCATGTTCTGGTGAGACCATGCCCTGTTTTGGTCAACGGTCAACAGACTATTGAATAGACTACTCAGTGGAAGCCTTCGTCTGTTTCTACAAGACTCTGTTATATGAAAGACCAACAAATTCAGTACTGAAGAACTTGCCTCTATTTCAAGCTCACTCTAGTGATCAGAGTATCTCAGTAACAAGCATCATCTGTTTGACAAATGCTCTGATTGGAAATCAGACTGAGTGTTCATTAAAGGCTACTTCATGTATTAAAGAGACCTCATTGACCTTATATAACGCTTTATCACTTGATTGATATTGCGTGACTTTGAATGCTTTTTTTTACCGTGATTTTTGTTGTTATTAACATTGCGTGTTGCACGACTATTAATGAGGCACTCCCTCTCTTGAACTTCTGTATATACGGGTTCGGAGTATCTCTTGTACTCCTGTTTTCTAATTTATTTTTGCTTATAAAAAAAAAAGTCAGGCTCGTAGGGTCTAAAACACAGCACAGCCATGATCTTTCGTGGACCTGATTTACCTACAGTATTTATTTTTATACTACAAAAAAATTTCCCCATATTATATGCAGAGTGATCGATATGATATGATTGCGCTCATGGGTTGAATGTTTTACTTTTCCGGAACAAAAGTCAGTCAAAGTGATTATTTGTCAAAAATTGTAGAATGTGTCCAATAACGCTACACACAAATTTATCTTTTATAAAGTACTAGTTGCATAATTCAAATGAACAAAATATATAGTCGATTCGTAAATCACATCATAGAGTCCTTCGTGTCTTCAGATTTCTCTCTCTTTATTCTTTCTCAATTCTCATAAGTCATTATCCTTGCTTTTCATTCCAATTTCCCTCAAATATGAATCTTTTATTTATGTATATACAAATGTATAAGTAATTAAAAAGAATAACTGTCTCCAGTCAAAAAAAAAAAGAAAGAAAAGAATAACTGTCTTAAAATCTGCATTTAAAGTAGAATAACTATAAAAAAAACTCCGCATTTAAAGTAATGATGATTGTTTCGCCTGGGGTCAGGCGTAATTATTTCGTCAAACATAATCATTGTTAATACTAGCCATCAATATTTGTCTTAAATTGAAAAGAAAAAAACGTACACACACACACACACAAAAGGTTTTCTTCCGGTGCATTTAACTTCAACGAGAATCCCAAATATTGCTCCCACGTGATTGTGAAATATAATACCAATCCTAATTATAAAAAAAAATTATAAAAAAACATAAAAAAAAACAAATGAGACATATTTAATATTATAAAATTAATATTTTTTTCCAAATACTTTTTTTTATATGAAATATAAGCAAATAAATCTCTAAAATATAAGAAAAAGTATATGTACTTTAGACCAAATACATAGACTTTTTACTTATATTTTAGAGACTTTTTTTATTTATATTTCAGATCAAAGTAGTATACCCTAATAGTAGTAATTAGGTGCATATGAAATATACACATCTAATTAAATATACAAGTCTATTAAAATAGGAGTATAAAAGGTATTTTAGCAATTAATAATACATATAGAAATAAGTCCATTTTATTTACCAAAAAAAGAAAGAAATAAGTCCTTTTTTTTCTTATAATTAGGACTAGAGGTAGTATAAAAATTAAATTAATAAATAATTTAAAAATTATGTTAAATTAAGAAAAATATTTTAATTATAACACAAATTTAAAATATATAAATATAGATGCTTAATTCTTTAAAATTGTAGAAAATATAAAAATTCATATAATTAATAAAAAATTATTTCGAAGATGATTTATAAATATTCCACTATTTCTAATGTTGATGAAAGAAATTTAGATATTGATTAAATAGATTAAAAAAAATTCAAAACTTCATTTGATTTAATAACTAGTTAAAGAGAAAATTAATATGAGAAGAAGAGTACCTGTCAAAACCATCACACACTAAAAAATAAGACTAAAAATTATTATATTAGTATTATATATATATATATATAATTTGATATACTATTTGATTACTTGAAGGAAAAGAAAATCAACAATTAATTAACAGTTGAAAATTTCCGTGGAACACACTAACATATATACCTAACAACTCCCACCCCCCAAAACACATGTATATACAAATGTAGCATGTTAGAGCAAAAAAGGAAAAAGCACGCAATTAAAGGCGCTAATATGAGTTGGTATCTGAGTGGACAGAAATAAAAGTGGTGAATTAGGTGACAACAAGGGTTGGGGCTAGCTAGGAGAATTATTCTAAAATGTAAACAAAAAAGGAGTTAGTGCAAAGCTGTCCCTGGAATTGGTAATAAAATATGATTTACATAAAAAGCAAAGAGAAAACATATTAAAAAAAATTAAAGTAGATAAAGGAACACAGGTGATGGAGAAAAAAAAAAGAAGGCAGATTTTGGTAATACTTCCCCTCCTTTATCTTTCTTTCTTTAGCTTTATTTTTATTTAAAGAAAGAAAGAAAGTTGATGAGTTAGTGTGTGAGTGATGAGGAATCCATGTCCTCCAAGCACTCCCAGACAAAATGAGCTTCAGAGAGAAGAGAAAAGCACACTTCGCTTTACGACCCAGAAAAGGAGATTTCAAACAACATAAGGCTAGCTTAGGAAATTGCGTGGTTTGGTCAGTAACCCAACCTAACCCATCTCTCTCTCTCTCTCTCTGTGTTGATGTCTATATTTAGTGGGTGAGCTTGGCCTCAGGGTGCAACCACAACCCCACATCTTCCTTCTTTCCCTCTGAATACCACACACAAACCCCACTATTATTAGCCACACCTCTATGTTTAGCCCATTGGTTTTGCTTCTTTTATGCCAATTCAGTAGGGTTTTTTTGTGGGGCTTTCTAACCCATTTGATTATGACCTAGCTAGCTCTACTTCTCCCCCCCTCCCTCCATCTCCTATAGATAGATCTCCCTGACCTCCCCTCCCTCCCTCCCTCAACCACAATATATACCCTCCTTCACTCTTACTCTCTACTACTACTCCTCCTCCTCTCTCCTTAATCAATTCTCTTCCTCTCTAGCTACCACAATCTTTTTGTCCCTTTCTCTTCACAAATTTCACCTTCATATTAATCCCTCACCATGAAGGAATCAAAACAAGTACTCATACATAGGTTTGATTGATCATCATCTTTACTTTCCAAAAACATGTCATGTATATATAATCATGATTTGCATATTACATATATGTACCTTAGGATGAATAGAGATTTGTTGAGGCTAATTTGGATTTAGGAAGAGAAAAACTTAATTTTGTACATATTATTTTTTAGTTTGATGCATCTAAGATTAATTTATATTTTGGTCACATCATCATATGGCATACATATGAGTATGTGCCTGGCTCCCTGTATGCCATATGCAGAGCTCATCGAAACGTCAATGACCTTTGTGGATGGCGTATGAGGAGCCAAGCATATTCCATGTCCATACATGGAGATCGATGATCAACATCATCAAATTTTGATTTTCTTAATTAATTTTATGTGTGATGAGTATTCGATTCTTATTAATCATTGATTTTACCGAGTAGTGGAGGACATATACACATAGAGTCTATATATATAGGGCAATTAGTATTCAACAAAGCACGGCATTGTCATTTTCAAAGTCACAAGTTTGTGCTTCCTCACGACTGAACAAAGGTACATCTCTTATCTTTCTTTTTCATCACTGCAAAAAAAAAACTTACAATGAAGAGATTTTTCTAGGGCTCTTGTGTGTGAATACTATGATGCATGATATGTGATTTGCAGAGCGTTAACTAACTGGGGGTTACATTTTGTTGTGATCATTGTTTTTAAAATATGTTTTGTTTTTTCATGAGATATATATAATGAAATGATTTCACTACTACTACTACACTTGAAACGATGGAGGGCACGGGAAAAGCGCAACAAGGGCAAGTTACGGTAAATAAGAACTGTTGCTGACAATTAACATGGAAGTTATAAAAATTACTACTACTTTTCTTCACTTTTTTTTGTTACCATGCTTGTCTGTCTAATGGACATTTCATATGACCCTCTGATTATACCAACCAACAATGAGCCTAAAAAGAAGCAATACTGTGTCATGTATACAGTTACATACATTCTTCATTAGTACTATATTAAATAATATGTATTGTTACTAATGTTGAACAATATTTAACTTTTTCCCCCTTTTTTTATGGATATTATTAAATTGATTCCATAAATTGCATATATAAAAATGCTTTGATTTAGGGGTCATTCTTATGGCATTTCCATTTGAAATATAATCCGTTATTATAGTGACAAAGGCCTTAGATTGATCATTACTCTGTGGAAGAATAATTTATTTATTTGTTCCACTTTTCTCGTGAATATATTTCCCTGTGAGTATATGCACAATTAGTCATACACGAGATCAATGCTTTTATTGACACAATCGGTTAATTATTTCTAATGAAGATTTCATTTATACGAGCTATATATGTAACGGTTGGCTAATTAAAATGAAGCAACATATATCGTGCCATAAAATATTCACAAAATTTCTTCAATTAATAGTACACTCATTATAACTAGGATTCGGACTTCGGTGAGAACAATAATGGTAATTTATCATTTGTATGATCAATGTTATTTTGAAACAACCCGCCGTTCAAATTGTACGTATCTGGTCTGCTTTGATACATACTATAAGATATGGGAAGACTACATATATATGTGTGCTGCTTTGTGTTATTTTGCACAACTTGTAGAAAATAAAATCACCATTATTAAATAATAATGTGAGGATTAAATCTAATTAAAAATATGAAAATGAAGAACCATAAAATCAAATGGCCCTAAATAAATGTTAGTATTATGCTTAGCCTTATCTGGGTAACAGTGTAACTGTAGCCATTTATTTAGCCACAGTTATGGGTCTCTAATTAAACACTGATGAAGCTAGCTTAATTGGTCTGGTTTGCTTTGTCCTCCTCCTCCTACTCACTCACTCAATCACTGTGTTTAGGTAGGTGTCTGTGAATGTGATACACACACCCACACACGCACGCATCGCATGTGTCCAGGGATTGAAGAAAGTTAAAAAAAAAGGGAAGGATATCCTGGGAAAAGCAAAAGCATGATTGATTGTAGATGCACTGCAGCAGCAGCAGCAGCAGCTGGAAGGATGGATTAATATCAATTCAATATCATCATGGCTGGCTGGCCACTGGGGATGGGCAATCTCATCTCATCTCATACAAAAAGGAATCAATGGACCACTCTCTCTCTCTACTTTCAATTGGTTTGCAAGGAATATGGTATACGGTCAAAGCAGGTCAAAAAGCTTACACAAGGACATTGTTGTGGGACCACCACCACCCCCCTAACACCTCCTGGGGAAATCACTTTTGATTTTGTGTTTCTCTCCCCCCCACCCCCCCCCCCCCAAACAAAAAAATCACTGCACTTGCAATGTTATTCTAGTGTAATGAAATTTAATTCTAATTAAAAAAACTTCATTTATTTTCATAAACGTGTAAGTTTTGACATTAATTATTTCTTTCTTTTTTTATTTTCAACAACTTACAATAAAATAAATATCCGAAAAAATTTAGGTAAGCAACTGGACAAACTATTCGCTGATGCAAAGTAACCTTAAGTTATAGGTTTCACTTAAGCTACGCTACCGGTTTTTGTGTATTAGGCACACAGATGGGTCGATTGTTGCCACCATGGTGCGATTTCGGCACCACTGCCACGACCATTGTTTTCAGATGTTTTTCTCTACCTGTCCACCGAGATAGATTGGCCCCATGCCATTGCCACAATATCGAGAATCAACATCCCTCCCCTGTTTCAAAAGTCCCCCCCCTATTTTTTTAAATTCGCTCAGACCACCATCCTTCGGCTCCAACACCCCAACCGACACCGCAGTTAGGTGCCCTATCCTGGGAAATGTATTCTCTAAATTTTTACTTCCCTAAATTTTCCTGCATTTAGGCTATTTTGAAAGGTATATTTGTATTTACCCCACCCATCATCTCTCTCTCCATACCTTCCCGTGCCTATATTTTAACCGACTATAAGTGTTTGCAGTGATTCTCAAATGCAAAGAATCCTGGTCCCCTATCCTGGTGCTGACCTGTTAAACCCTTTTCCCCACTCGTCCCGCTACCGTAGTCTCTGTAATTACTGCCGGTGCACCTGCACAAAAATGCACACTTTGTATACTGTAAAGATGCAGTTATATAAGAGAAAGATAAGATGGAGAGAGAGAGAGAGAGTGAATAAAATTATTAGAGTAATCATATGATGTGTAAGGTGGTGGCTAGGCCCGGTTCCTTCCTCAGTGTTTGATGCCTCTGCTTGGCAGATTAATTGTACTCTTCAAGTCTGAGAAAGTAGATTCTATACTATTCCTGTCTCACTTTGCTCATGGGAAAGGGAATATCATTTACCTTTTTTATTATCTAAGGATGGATGGATGAATTTCACTTCTTTGATTCATCTCACTTTCTTTCTTTCCCTTATGGTGAAAACTGTAAATCTTCTTTTTTTTTGTTGTTCATATTTTTATCATCCCCGGGTCCCAGCTTCATCAGCATCACATCACATTATATACACAAAACACACATGACACATCACACATGCCTTCCTTTTCCACCCCTTCTTTTCTATCTACATGTAATAAGAAATTTATTTATTTCGTATATATGGATAACAATGATCGATGCACTATATATATAGTTATTGCTTTTAATTTAAATTTCATATTTTTCAGTACTTTCGATCTCATCATTAAAGAGTTTGGCAGAAGCTAGCATTCTGCTTCTTGTCCTTTTAAATGGGTTTGATGCAGAAAAAATGATTCTGTAAAATTCTTCGACTAGAAAAATAAATTTGCGTCATCAATTCAATGATGCTCAAAAACTCTCCAAAAATGGCTAATTTTGTAAGATTCTTCACTGCTATATGCAAATTGCAGTGTCCTCCTCTCTATAGTTGTGTAGGAGTATCATTACCTTACAACAATCTTCTGATCGAGATTCTTTCTTTTCTTCACACAGGCAAATTAACAGATCAAATGGAAGGTGCAATTTACAAGGTCTGAAGTTGCAAGAATTCAGTCCGCATTGCAATTTTAGGTGTTATTAGTGGCACAACATTTCGCATTTGTTATTGTTCATAACTTTCCTAGTATTTTGTTATTACATTATTATATCGACCAAATTATTTTGTAACGACAATTAACCACAACGTCTTTTTAGACAAATGACAACACAACGTTGATCTCGTTGATTAATTAGCAACAACTTAAACGGGACTAAATGATGTAAATAAATGAAAAAAAAAAATGCTTGGTAACGCCGTATGCTTAGGCTCAGTTTGGTAAGAACAAGAAACTAGCTTATAGCTTATAAGACTAGCTTATAGGATTGTTTAACCGAATGAAATGTGTTTGGTAAACAAGTTTATTATACTAGCTTATAGTTTTTTTACGATTTTACTTGAAGTAGCATCTCAGCTTATAGCTTTTTATCTTTTCTCCTATTTTTATCCTCATTATTTTATTCTTTATCATTTTTTCAAATTTAAAATAAAGATATATTCGTCATTTTATATTTATCAGTTAGTTAAACAGCTAATTTTACCAAACACTTCAATTTTAATTAGTTAGCTTTTCAGCTATAAGCCAGCTTATAGCTGATAAGCTAGCTGATAGCTGAAAAACTAGCTAATTAAAATTGAAGTGTTTGGTAAAATTAGCTGTTTAACTAACTGATAAATATAAAATGACAAATATATCTTTATTTTAAATTTGAAAAAATGATAAAGAATAAAATAATGAGGATAAAAATAGGAGAAAAGATAAAAAGCTATAAGCTATAAGCTCAGATGCTACTTCAAGTAGCATATCAAAAAAGCTATAAGCTAGTGTGATAAGCTTGTTACCAAACATCTTTCATTCGGTTAAAAAAGCTTATAAGCTAGTCTAATAAGCTCTAAGCTAACTTCTTGACCTTACCAAATCGAGCCTTAATTAATAGCTCAAATTTAAACCCTGGATAAGTAAATAAGAAAATTTATTATCTTGAATATACATGATGGAAAAGTTGTGCCTTGAGAGGCCCGAGAACTTAGGGTAATTCTTAGTATAAGCTAAACAAATTTTGGATCTGATTGTCTGTGTTATTTTATAGCAAAAATTTAGCAACGGAAAAATATGTTTAATAAATACAATAGTTTTATTTAAAACTAAAAATGCCAAACAATTTTTTTTAATTTTTTTTGTAAAAACTTAAAAATAATCTCTTCTAAAAAACTGTTTTTTTAAATAACTGTTTAAGCATAAATAAAGGCATATTTGTTTAAACTTTAAAAAAAAGTTATTTTGAGATTTTATAAAAAATAATTTTTATGAAATTTTATATAAAAGTAGAAGTTATTTTCCATTTAAGAAATTTTTTCTTTTTATTTAAAAAGCAATTTTTTTTATAAAAACTGAAATAAACAAACTCATAGTAACTTTTGGCAAAATATGTAACCCAGTTGAGTTAGTGATCTATTTAATTTAATTTTTTTTTTTACCTGATTCAGTTATTCATTTCCACCCAGTTGTACCACCTCACAAGTCATTACATCAAATAAAATTTTGGGTAGCGGTTTCGTGTAATCAATGGGTAACGGTTGAAACCGGTGAGGGAAAACAAAATAAGAAAGGGATAGCTACGATAATGGTTAGAAATCGTTGCAAATGAAAACTATAGTAGTGGTTCTCTTTTAGAACTATTAACCCATGTTCTACATTCTTTTGTTACGTATTATACCGTAGAAATTTCTTGGTAGAAACTATTGGGTTCTTGGTATCGATTATACCAAGATGTGTCCATTTGAAGTGTTATTTATATTAATAATGGAACATAGTTTCTAACAGAGAAGAGAACCACTGTCCCAAAGTGATTTTTTAAAAACAACTTATTTTCATCCGGCTCAATTAAGCTTTACACATATTTCACTCTATTCAAATATTTTACAACTAAAAATTAAAGACCGAGTTAGAAAAATAATATTGTGATCTAATAAATTTTTCATTCCATAGAAACTTTCTGTGACATACAACTTTTCACGCCTTCTCGAAAATATGTATTCGTGTACAAGTACTGGACTTAATTTTGACATAACATGTTGTACCAAAATTTGTCATACCAACAAGTGAGTAAGTTGATCCGTCCAATTCCTTGTGTGACATGTTGTACGTACTGGCCTCTAGCTAAAAATTTCACAAATACTATGGAATACAATAATCTATTCGCAATCTTTGATATTTAAAGCGTGAAATATTGCAAATGAATTGGTATATTCTACAACATTTGATAAAAATTTTGCCGTCTTTGGTTTGCTTTTGCCATGTGTTGAGTATGGGATAGAAATAAGACATGTGATTAGATTAACCCCAACAAATCTTTATGTCTTCTAATGTGATAGGTGTTGCTCCTCAAACTTTTAAAAGATGAAGTTTATTAAAAATTATATCATTCTAAAAATTAAACAATTTCATATAACCAATTAATGCCAATATTTTCACTTTTATCTGTCTACTCACAACTTTTTTGATCATTGAGATCTAGTTTGGTTTGGGAATTATTGGAGTTCATTTCGACATAATAAAATGTTCTGGTGAGAACACATCTTTATATATAAAAGTTGATGCTAATATGAAGAAATAAAAATCCCGTAAAAAAATTTAGCCTAAAATAGGAGCAGAGTCGTCATTTCGCACCACCTCAATTTCTTTATCTCCCCTCTTTAATTTTGTCTGTCTCATTTAATTTCCATTTATTCTCTCTTTCTATAACTTAAAGTTGTTGCTAATCTAAAGGAACCAAAATACCGCCAAAAAATTCAGTGTAAAACCGGGGTAGAATCCTCATTTCGCACCACCTCAATTTCTTTCTCTCCCTTCTTTAATTTTCTCTGTCTCAATTAATTTCCATTTATTCTCTCTTTCAATAACTCTAACGAGAAATATACATTATAGATTTTTATAAAAAAAAACAATTTTATTTTTAATTATCATGTGACGTGATTTTTGTCAAAATCACATTGTCATTCGTATTGAACTCATAAAAATCTTTTTATAATTGATGATACCATTAATTTTTTCAAAAAAAAAATTGAATTGGTACAAAACACATGCCATGAAACAGAATATATTACTTTTTGAAAAAGAAAAAAAAATTGCCACTTAAGTTTAATTACAAAGATCCAGGAATATCATATGATCAATACTTTTTTTTGGTGTAATCAACTTTATTGTTATTGACCTTATAATTTCATCATTTTTTAAAATTGGCAATTTAATTTCAAACAATTGATAGTAATTTTGAACGTAATTTTTAAATTGAATGCACATTTAATCACTTTTCTTTACAATGCAATTAGCTAATTAGTATGTCCTTGAAAATTCATTTCGTATTAATTATTAATTGTCATGAAAACGGAACTAATTAAAAAAATTGTCACAGGGTCAATGAAAACAAAACTGGTGCAAATTGAAAACAAAATTAGTTTACATTATATTTTATCATTCGATTCTGACACATATCGTGAAAATAAAACGATACTCCACAATGCATGGTAAGGGGCCCCTCTACTCGCCTTATATAATTTATCATTTTAACATAATATATAGAATAAATTATTAATACAATTGATGATAACTTATATAAATGGTATTTTTTCGCAGCAAATATAAATGATATTTGAATCAATCTCATCTAATAATTGATAACTGACCACCTAAACCTAATAGATGACAAAAGCATTTATGAAAAGATAATTTTGAATTTGTTTTATATGAATTCATAAAAATTGTATCTAAATCAATTACACAATTTAGCCTACATTCAAATGATAACTCTAAAACGGAAAATTCCAAATTTATAATTATTAATATACATTTGTTAAAGAATTAATAATTTTAGACATTGTCATGTTAAAATTTTAATTCAATGGAAATAAATCTAATGAACTTAAACAAGTATATTTTATTTGATAATAAAAAAATGTTTGAACCAATCGTCAAACATATCTATTGATAATTTAAATTTAATTTCAAATATAAATTTCATAAAATTTTTACATTTATTTAATAAATTTTTTAATAAAAATGTTTATTACCAAACAAATATATAGTGTTTTGGAACTTAGTCTCTGGTTTTTGTTTTTCTTTCCCTGGTGTAACCGAAAAAATATAGTGTTTCGGAAGAAAAAAGTATGATATATTCAGACAAATCACAGAGTATGTTTTCATATTAAATTTATTAATAAAAATAATTTTTTATTTAAATAATATATTTAATGTTTTTTTACTGAAATATTCAATGTTATTCATCGTCATATTTGATATTTTCAACCAACAAGGGTTAGTCCGAGTGGTAACTGGGCTCGGATCCCATCCCAAGGTCTCGAGTTCGAGTCTTGGGTATGGCAAAAATTCTGTTAGGAGGGGAGAACCACACGGACTGGCAAAGCCGAGTAAAAAACATGTGGCATGTAACACCCCGCAACAGGACACACTGGCTGTGATGCAACACTGCTTCCCAAGCTTTAAGTACTTGATTTTCTTGTCCATCTGTTATTTATCATTATATAATAGAAACACACCAGAAAAACACAGGAGTAAGATATCCAATAATCTCCACCAATTAGGAAAACAGTATAGTAAACAGACTGTTATCATGCACAAGCACAACATCACATATATACCATAACTGTCATCATAGACTCTTGAGTACATGGTCACAGACCCAACCATACCGATAAGTCATACTGACAAACGCGACCATACGGTCACATCACAGACTGACAAGTGTCACTAATCATTTGGGCTGATCACCGGTCCTACTCCCTAGACTGATCACCAGTCTTAGGGCACCGAGTTCAATGAGTTGGTTGTCCCGGGAACATATCCTGATACGCTACCATCTCTGATTATCGGTTATGGCATCCCATACTACCATATCCAATTATCGGAGTAAGGTACCGTCCCGTGCACAAGGACAGCATTCCCATAACAGGAATGGCCAAAATTGTCCACCTGTCAGACGTAGAGTCCTGGACGTTCGTCCACATGACAGAGAACCATTCTCTCAAGGTCACCGACTCCAAACTACTTCGTATCTTGGGTCCACGGACGTGGAGAGACTCGTCGGAAAGACCGAGAACCATTCTCTCAAGGTCTTGGCCGAGAACCATTCTCTCAAAGCCACCGACTATCCAACACCACTCCGTCTGTACCTCAGGTACACCAACCTCGGGTACATTGACCCGGCTATCACCACTAACAAGAGGGCACACTTGCTATTACCATCTAGGGATTCGCAAACCTCTAACTAGAGGGCGTCACCCTTGACTCAAAGACCACGCATTGGACTCAAGAATTTACATGCATCACACACATTTATCAGGCATAAAACAAAATATCATACATCATCATTTATCATATTTAACAGCATATTAATTATTCCCGACGTCGCACAAGCGACTGTCTACTAATCTCATAAATTTATCAAATATAACCTATGTTGGTTGATAGGTCTCCAGTGACTATCCTTAGCCATCGTACACCGCAACCCCTCTCCTGAGGTGTTGCTACTACTAACCCCTAGTAGGGCTAAAGAACCCTACTCATGCTAACAGTCCTACTTTACTACCTATTTTCCCTAGAGATTAAGGTATCTTCCCCCTTACCTAGCTTAGAAGACTGCTGCCGCCCATGTCCCGTTGCTCTCCTTCTTTCCGAGCTCGTCCACGCCCTATGCTCTCTCAAAGGCCCTTGGAAGAACTTGGGCTGAATGGAGGGAGTCAAGGCCTATTTATAGGCACAAATTGGCTCGTCGCGTTGCGATGGGATTACACGTAACTCCCGTCGCGTCGCGAGATAGGACACGCGACAGAACATATGCAGCGCTGATCACCGCCTTACTCACCGACTTAGCTCACGTCGCGAGCCAATTTGTACTGGCCTCATCGCGTCGCGATGGAGGCTGGCCAAAAATATCTCATTTTCAACCTTCTAGATGATTCTAGGGTTCTCTACACCTCTCTAGGGCATTCTAGACCATTCTAAGGACTTCTATCTCCATTCTAGGGTTTATGGTTCTCATTTAAACCCATTTTATCTCTAATTAAGATTTTTATCACTCGTTTATCACTTTACTGATCTAATTATTTTCTTAATTTTGTTTAAAAATCAGGATGTCACATGGCCAGCCAGGTTTCCCGGTGTAGATTAGTCACCGGCGAAGCCGGTGGATACAGCGCACCAATAACATGGTAACAAAAAAAAATATTTGATGTTTTCTTGACTAATTCTAATATGGACAAGTAAGTCATGTGGTCTATCATGGACAATTTTTTAGAACCGTAAGATGAAATCATCCCATCAGAAGCTACAATGCACTGCCAACACTAGATTCTGCTTTCTCTCTCTCATTCACCCGCTTCTCTCTCTCCTATGTCTGTTGCGAGCGTCTGCAACTCCGCTCGCCAAGTTCTCTTTCTCCCTCTCGCGAACTCCCTCTTCTCTATCTCTCCTCGACGAGCTCTGCAACTCCGCCTTTGTGCAACTCGTGTCCTACCACCTAAATCCCAATCCTTCTCCGACGCCGACAACCCCCGCCTAGCCCACCACTGTCCCTACCACTTCTTCACCGCTGTCGACCCCACGACATCGCTCCCGTCTTCCGGCGACCTCCTCACCACCGCCGACAATTCCCGCGGCCTCATCCTCTGCTTCCCCAAATTCCTCTTCACCGACGCCAACCACTTCCTCCTGCCGACGCTCCAGTTCCTCTGCCATTTTCGTTCGATGTCCATGGAGTTTGTCCCACGGTGGTTGCCACTGTTGTCCGCAATGAGTCTCGTGGGTGGGAGCTCCGATCAAGGTTCTGGTTGAGGGGTTTTGTTGTGGACATCATATGGATGGTGGTTGGAAGGTGCGGCGTGGTGATTGTCAATCAGAGAAAAGAGGAGGGAGACTCGACCGATTCCCGGCCGGAGTGATGGAGAAGGAAGAAATCTGAGAGAAAAGAGAGTGAAGGGGTGTACCATAAAAGTGTTGGTCTTTCTTGGACCACTTGGTAAGCTTATCCACCGAAGCCATGGCCTATTTTCATTCAATAACGTAACATTCAATCATCTATATATGACACCAATAAAAAACACTCAATATTATTTTCACACAAAATTGATGACCCAAGTCCCATGTTTTCATAATTAATACCTCACATGATTTGCAACCAATTTATATCGTGGAATTGATGTATCTCGCAAAATCAAAATATCCCCTTTTGGGTATCCTCATTCAACGCAAAGTCACTACTCTGCCTAAGTTTGGTAAAATATGTAGCTAAATAAGCCATGACCCAATTGTCACATGTGAGACACGCTGCCACCTACGTCCAGAGCCTCGAACGTTCGATCAACTTTCATTCTTTTTCAACCAAATTATATAAAACTGTTTTCGAATTGAAATGCTAAATCTTGATGATAGGTGGGTTTTCCTCTGAAGAATCTATCACTTTTACAAGATTTGGTTATTTTGCATCTTGTGATGTGTTTGCATCAATTTGTTGACAGATAAGAAGTGCATCATCGGATTTGAGGAGAATATGAACTCCAAGTAACAATTCTTATTTTAATGTTCAGGTGCTCAATAGGATTAGTTCAATAATTGTTGTATTTATTTGATATAACTTGATGACTGACACAAATTTGGGCAGACTTTGTGATGTGCATTGTCATGTTTTTTAGTTATGAGTGTTATTCCATGATGTATGAGTGTTATTATGGACTATTTTTCATATTTTTTGGGTATTTTATTAATGAACGTGGAATTTTGGCATAATTTTAATATATTTGTGTGTGTGTGTGTGTATTACCTACATGTTGTTGAAAATCAGCATGCTCCTATTATTCATTGCATTTTTATTGAGATACAATATTAGTTCAACAACTTATTTTTCCGTGCATTGCACGGGTATATGTACTAGTTGACAAAAAAAATAAAAAACGAGTTTGGGTTTCATTGGGAAATGAGAATAAAGACTTACAAAATGCAAGTTATTATTTCACCAAGGAATGATGGCTTACAAAAAGTAAGTTAGGGTTTCCAAAAAAAACTTATATGCTTGTGAAAATAACAAGAAATGAATATGTCTTTAACGGAGAACCCTGCGACAATCGATGAAGAAATGAAGCAATCGCCATATTACGAAAATGGAGATAGGCAGGTTACATAATTACATTGGTTAAGAACTTTGAGTCGTAGCTGTGGACAGTTCATAAATCTTTTACATATGAAGAGCATAGAGATTTTAAAACTTTCATCACTTCTTGCAACAGGGATTTTAAGGTGGATGGTTAGAAAGTGTTTTCTTTTAAAGAGAAGTTGACCTTTATAAGGAAAATTTGAAGTTTAGAATCGTGAGGTTTTTGGATATCCATTTTTTTTATCGAAAGAGGTTTTTGGATATCTAGATATGAAGATCGAGAAAATTGATATAGATATAAATATGGTCATGGTTCGTTGTTTGATATTAATCACAAAATGTTATTATCTTCAAATTGGTAACAAATAAGAGAGAGTGAGAGAGAGAGAGACTGATATTTCAAAAGTCAAGGGTCGAATGGATTTAACCGGGTCATGCAAATACTCGATTTTTCCATTTTTATTTATGATCGAGGAGTAGGCAAAATTAGATTGCGGGCATTAAATCCACATTGGTGGTTATTGAGGATGTGGGTGAGGTTAAATCTAAGGTAAAAAGATACTATTGAACATTTTTTTAAAGTCATTTTTAAACCGACTTGTGTTGGATGGGGTTTTTTCTGACATCTGTCTTCTAAGGATAATGCTTCTCTTATTGTCCCGTTTAACGTTGAAGAAATTAAGGAGACTGTGTAGAGTTGTGATGATAATAAGAGTCTCGGGTCGGACGATTTTAACTTCAATTTTTTCGAATCTTGTTGAGAGATTATTCAGCATGAGGTATGTGAGTTTATTCACGAATTTTATCATAATGCATAGTTGCCTAAGACAAAAATGGTAAAAATAAACAATAAAAAAATTAAAGAGGATATCATACGACATATTTATAAGTTAATGAAATACCAATTTGCTTTTGAGATTAGTGTGCCACAAAACAGAAGTATTATCTTAAAATACAAAAATACACAACATTCTTCAAAAGTTCAAAACTTATACTCTCATAATTTTGTGGATATCGTCTTCACTAAGCTATAATTTAAAAGAGGAAACTTAGATACACTTCTTTGGGTGCTGTTGTTCTCCAATCATCACATGACAAGTTTTTTTTTAAAGTAACTGAACGATAATGAATAATATAAAATAAATAGTACATATGTCATGTGATGGTAGGAGAACATTAGCAACTGCACACACAAAAAACTGTATCTAATTCTTTTTTTTAATAAAAACTAGAATGACTCACAATATTCTGGAATTGGTTTAGGCTTATCAGTTTCATTTTTTTTTTCAATCTGATGCCCAAACTAACGCATTGAGTTTTTTTTTGAAGGAACTAACGCATTGAGTTTGAAAAATGAAAAGCAAACCAAATTATTTTTTTTGAGGGAAACAAACTTATCTTATTTCATCCAAAATAAGGTCCACAATACAGGGAGGCATATACTCAAAATCATGGGGACTAGCATACAATCGAGACACTCTAGCTAGAGCATGGGCAACTCGATTAGCTTATCTCCTTACAATACTTATCTCGAAGTTGTTTGACGAAGACCATAGCATCTAGAAATAATATTATCAAACTCGGTAAGGTTACTCCTATTGCCCTTAATACCCTCCACCACTGACAAACTATCCAGCTCGACGGATACATTAGCAATGTTCAAACCCCCTAGCCAAGTGATAGCCTCCAACAACCCAGTTGCTTCTGCTTCCATTACCGTCGGTGATCCATGCAAATAAAGAGTTCTTGCTGCGACAAATTCTCCAGAATCGTTTCTCAAGCACATGCCAACACCGTAACAATTCTGCTCCTCGAACATTGCAGCATCCACATTGCAACTCACACAACCTGTTCTCGGCTTCGTCCACTGAGACTGAACTCTATCACTCTGCGCTGCCCTCTCAGCACCTTGCTTGGACCGAGCTTGTTGCCAATCATCAAGGTCCTCGACAGCTTTCCTTGCCACCTCGAAAGCATTAGCAGTTGCGTTGTCCCACACCTTAGCGTTATGTTGACCCCGTAGGCTCCAAAGAGACATAGCCACAAGGGCTTGCTGCTGAGAAGAAAAGTGCTTGAAAATGGAGCACAACGCATCGAAGAAACCTTCAGTGGTGTCAACCAGTGGTGCTAACATGTTCCAAAGACCAACTTCATCTCTTGCAGTGGTGCATCCGAAGAACACATGCCAGTCATTTTCTTCCATGGTCTCACAGTGCACACACATAGGATTACAGAGCACATCTTTAGTCTGCAACCTTTGCTTAGAAGGCAACATGCCCCTTGCTGCACGCCAGAGGAAAACACGCGCTCTGTTAGGGATTTTTAGTTTCCATATCTCCTTCCAGGGGCTAGGCACTCGCAGGTGGTGTGAATCAATCGCATGCTCCATCAAATTGTGGTAAGCGGACTTCACTGAGAATGCACCGTTTTTGGTTAAACGCCACAGTACCCTATCCTGCCCTTGTGCGTGAGACAATGGAATTTTGAGGATTTCTTGCACATCCCTCGGTTCAAAAATCTGTTGCACTAGATCAGTGTTCCACGCCATGTTATTCTCATCTATTAGTTCCCTGACCGTCAAGTCTTCCAAGCCTGGAGGTGGTTGTGTGGAGACAAAAGCACTCTCATTGCTACGTAACCAAGGTAGTTGCCATACATTAACACTTCTCCCATCACCTAAACGCCATCTATCGCCTCTTTTTACCACTACCTGGGAAGAGTGGATGCTACGCCACACAAAGCTTGGATTATGGCCCAAGCGCGCCTCAAGGAACCCATCTTCAAGTAGTATTTAGCTTTGAAAACTCTGGAAATAATAGCATCTTGGTTGGTTATTAACCGCCAACCCTGCTTCCCTAGCATGGCCAAATTGAAGCCATCGAAGTCCCAGAAACCCATACCACCAAACTCTTTCCTCATCGTGAGTTTTTCCCACCTCAACCAGTTGATCCCTCTGCTTGTGCCTCAATTAGTACCCCACCAGAAAGAATTAATCATGCGCTCCAGCTCTTCACTCAAGGAAATTGGAAGGAGAAACACACTCATATAGTAAGTAGGAATAGCTTGGGCCACAGATTTTACAAGGATCTCTCTGCCAGCTTTAGAGAGGTGTTTGCCCGACCAACTCTGGATTCGCTTCCACAGCCTGTCTTTAAGAAAACCAAAAAGAGCTTTTTTCTTTCTACCAATCATAGAAGGCATCCTTAGATACATGCCAGTCCTATGGCACTCTGATACACCAAGGATATTTGTAACACGCTCCCTCATGTCTTGAGGTGTGTTCTTACTGTAGAAGATTTCAGACTTTGTCAGATTGATTGCTTGACCGGAAGCTCTTTCATAGGTAGTGAGGAGCTCTCTCATCGTTGTGGGTTCTCTATCATTGGCCCTAAAAAAAAGAAAACAGTCGTCAGCAAATAAAAGGTGTGAGAGGGTGGCGGCCCCTCTACACACACGAATGCCATGGATGTCTCCTCTAGCCTCAACTCTCCTGATAAGTGTTGTGAGTCCCTCAGCACACATTATAAAAAGATAAGGTGACAAAGGATCACCCTGCCTGAGTCCTCTTCCCGGGGTCACATGTCCAGCTTTCTCCCCGTTCATAAGAATAGAGTATTGAACAGATTCTAGGCACATAAGCATCCATCTCACCCAATTGCAACAGAAAACCATTTTCTCTAGGACGCCTTTAAGAAAGCCCCAATCAAATCATAGGCTTTACTGATATCAATTTTTAGCGCCACCTCTCCTACCTTACCATTCATCTTACACTTCATATGATGTATAATTTCGATAGCAGCCAAAACATTATCAAGAATGGATCCATCATGGACAAAAGCGAATTGCTCTTGAGAGATATACCTGGGAAGGAGTGGTTTCAGTCTGTTAGCCAACACTTTGGCCATGATCTTATATACGACATTGCAGAGCGAGATCGGAGGTCCCTCATGGAGGTGGGGTTGTCCTTCTTTGGGATGAGGACAATGTTAGTATCATTTAAATTAAGATGGGAAACACCCTTGATCCAGCCAAGATAAACAAGCTTGATAAATTTCTGGGCCACACAAATCCCAAAACCGCTTATAGAAAGCTGGGTTCAGGCCATCAGGACCCGGTGCCTTGTCAGAGTGCATACTAAACAAGGCCTCCCTAAATTCTTCAATGTTGAAAGGTGTTGTAAGGTTCGAATTATCACCCTCCGAGACACGATGATCAATATAGCGCAACACCCCTTCATACTCGGCCATGTCTTGCGAGAATAAGGATTCAAAATAATCTTTGGCAACCAAGCAAAGGCTCGGCTGATCCGAGACACTAGTGCCATCATCCCTCAGTAAACTAAACACATAGTTCACCCTCTTCCTTGCTGATGCAGCTGCATGGAAAAATTTTGAATTGGTGTCACCATCCTTCAACCAATGAGCTTTGGCTCTTTGCCTCCAAAACGTGTCTTCCTGTTTCAACAGACCACTTTGCTGCTTCCTCATCTCATTATATTTGGCAATCGCATGGCTACCCCTTCCGTCCCTATAATTCTCCATCTCCTTACATTTATCAATGTCTCCCTTGAACCGTGTCCTCACTCTCTTGCCCCAATCATCCAACTCTTCAGAGCAATAGTGCAATTTAGCAAGCAAGGCATTGGTCGAGTCTCTACCCCACCCTTTCTTCACAACGTCCTCTAGCTCCGGCTCCTCAAGCCAAGAGTTCTCAAACATGAAAACACGGATACCCGGGCGGCGCTCATGCTCATAGAGGCATAAAAGAATTGGGAAGTGGTCGGAACGATCAGCTAGAGCATTTTGGAACCTAAAATTTGGGAAAGTATCTAGCCAAGTCTAAGTTGCCAAGGCCCGGTCCAAACGCTCCTTCGTAGGATTTAACGAATTCCTACTCTTTATCCACGTGAACTGATAACCCTCCATAGGAAGGTCAATAAGATTGCAATCTTGAACGGCCTCCCTGAAGCCCTTAATCAACCAAGGCGGGTGATCCGGCCCTCTTTTATCATCATTCGAAAGAAGGTCGTTGTAGTCGCCCATAATGCACCACGGAAGTGAGTTGTCTTGCACAAGAGTTCTGAGAAGGTCCCAAGACTCTTTACGCCTATTAGATCCAGGGTAGCCATAAAAACTGTGAACCGCCAGTGAGGACGGCCTAGCTGACTTACTTTAACATTAATGAAATTCTGAGCATAGCTAATAATACGGCAATCAAAAGGGTGGCTCTAGAGAAGAGCCAAACCACCACTCCTCCCTACTCTATCAACTGCAAAAGCAAACTCAAAACCCAAACGAATTCTGATAGGGCCACGGCAAGTGTACCGGGTCGTTACAAGTAATAATTTCGGTAAATACCGGTTATCGTCCTCAAGGATCGAAAGCCAAATACCAATAATTGACAACAACTTCTAAGTGAACACCAAATGGTTTTGATTATGGTTGGAAAGTTCAAGTGACAGTGAAATTGGTTTAAAGAACAACAGGAACACAATGTAAAGAGTGATGTAAGACAATGGAAAGATGTTGGAGTTAAGCTTCATTCTACTTCAACTATGACATATTTTAACATAGTGATTAACACAAGTTGGTTCTCTAGTTTGTCTATCAATTTCTCTAAACAAGTTAAATCCCAATTCCTTAGGTAAATAACCCTTTTTATCTAGCTAGAAGTCCAATTCCTTGGATGCATGCAAGAAGATAAAAGCATTAAGAACAAGAAATCGCAAAGATAGCAAGTACCCAAAGGCTATTCCTAGCTGAAAGTGATACAAGGGTCACCTTGCTAGAGCACATAAGCATATTGAACTTCCATTCAAAACACAAACAAGAGTTCATTCCAAGATTGATCAAGTCTCAAAAAGCATTAAGAACAAGGAAGGAGATCACCAAACTAGAAGAAACCCACATGCATTAATATAAACTACATCAAATATCCATAGTGTTCATAGAAATCCACTTAACTCCAACAAAAGGAGATTTAGTTCAACATGATGATAGTAGAGAATGAAAAGAAAAACAGAGAAAAGAGATAAGAACCCATCCACAAGCCAAGGAGTTGAGCTTCCACCCTTCTCCTCTTGCCTCCTTCAATGGGTGTGCTAGGGTTTGTGCTCCCAAGTCTCCTTTCTGCCTCTAATTCGTTCTCCCCTTTATTCAGACCATTAGTTAGGTATTTATATCAACTGGGCCTGAAAGAAAGCCCAAAACGCGCAAGGACACAAAATAACAGCAGCGCCGCGCTCGCGCTTCGCGGGCGCCGCGCTTCAGCCACCGAGAGCAGCGCCAGCGCCGCTTCAGGCGCCTGCGCGCTGGTTCTTCGCCGGTGGCGCCTGCGCCCATGGCGCCCGCGCCAGATCACCGAGATCGGCGCCAGCGCTAGTTTATCTAAGGCGCCTGCGCTCGATCTTCTGCTACCAAGCTTCCCGGAAGAGCGCCTGCGCCTGGATTGGCTGGGCATCGCGCATACGACTTGTGCAGCAACTCCACTTCAATTTGCTCTCATGATCTTAGGTACATGTCTCAAATTAACCCTTTTCATACCTACAAAAAGGCAAGACCACAATAAGGACATTTCTTCCGTCAAAACAACAAAAGAGCTAACATGATTTTCAACTAGAATTTCTCCACAACAATGACTCAAACACCTAAGATTAGAGGCCAAACAAGGAATAAAGTCTAAGTTTGCATGAGAATTCCCTTCAATTAAGTGCATGAAATTAAGCATACTAGGGAACAATCAAACACTCCAAACTTAAACCTTGCTTGTCCTCAAGCAAGAACTCAACAAAAAAAACAACTACCCAAAATGTCAATCTTGATCTAACCACTGGACTAAACCCCAATTTTTCACCGCTTTCAAAAATTATCACACAAAATGTACACCAATCACAGATTATTTTACTGGGCTTTGTCATCATCAGAACCAATATGAGACTATTACAAACTAGAGATTGGAGTCACATAAGCAATGAATTCACCATTATAAACTCAATAAGTAATGGAATGTACAATTGAAACTTTCAATGTGATTGAATGCTTTCTTTTTCTACTCACAAAGATTAGGAAGAATTTTCACTCCAACTCTCAAGTGTTTGGGGTTTGTGTTTCACTCATTCGACACTATTTAAGCCCGTCCCCCATGGATTTGATTTTCATCTCTTTCTCACATGAGTACCACTTGCACAATGCTCCAATCAAAAGGTCTTTCAAGGTTGTAACTTGGCCAAGGTTAGGGTGGATGGATTAGACATTTAGGCTATCACCCTTCAAAGGTAGATGAGCATCAACCAACTCTAGAAATTCTCACTATAATTCCTCTTTTCTTCAATTTTCCAAAGGTGGTGTTTTCCAAAAGGTCAATCCTTGAACAACTTGTATCACATAATTATTAATTCCCCCAATAACTCAAAGGGGTACCAATCCAAAAACAAGCCATTTTTTTTTCTTTTTCAGCTCAACCCATAACCAATCACAATGTTGTTCACTTCCTCCCAACTCCAAACTTAGTTCTTTGTCAACCTTAGTCAATTCATGCTCATCCAACCTTCTTAGGTGGGTAACAAGTTAATCACACGGTTAAAAGCTATTGTTTTGATAGGTTAACAAGAACAAAATGTTTTAGGCTCAACGGGGTTTTGCAAACAAAAGTCATATCATGTCGGGTTGGCTTTTTGGCTAATTGGCTTCCAACAAAATTTGCCTTTTTATATCAAAGCATTATACAACCAATAACATGCAACAGAGATTCAATCAAATTTAGGGGAATGTAAACTCAAATGTGTCCTCTCCAAAGAATTATTGATGGAGGCTCTACAAACACCACAGGACAAACACATATCAATCACAAAGATATTATAACAAACCAAAACAATTGAGCAATGGTTGACTCACTTCAAAAAGTTTTTAGTTTCAAATTGTAACTCTTCAGCAGCCCACTTAACATCACACCAAGTGATTGGTGCTTAACACAAAATTCAATTCACAAGTGAGTTCAAATCATAGTTCAGCCAGCAGTTATTTCAATTTGACATCCAGGATTTACAGAACTAAAAATAAAGGAACTCCAAACTTAAGCTTTGACAACCATACTAAAACGAAATCAAACAGACTAAATTCTAAAAATTGAATGCAAGAGAAAGGGATAGAAACTCCCTCGCATGGGTTGCCTCCCATGAAACGCTTCTTTAACGTCACTAGCTTGACGCATGAAGAGGTTGATCATGGCTCCTTGAATGAAGAGAAGAAGATTGAAGCACATCCATCTTTAGGGAGATGCACACCCATGGCATTGGGTGCTTGCAAAGAAATCACCTCCCTTTTCTTCATCGGTCTTCTTTTTCTCCTCTTGAATTTATAAGGGTGGAAATTGTCATCCCTCACATGTTGAGTGCACTCTTTATAGGAATGAGTAGGTTTTGCTTGTGCATTCTTTGGACTTTTGCACATTGGGATTTGTTTCTCATCTTTTACATGCATACCACCCTTTCTTTTTCCTTGCACTGGCAATGATGCAAGGGACATAGAAGTATATTGCTTATTAGAGGCACCATCATACATATCATCAACTACATCCATGCGGTAGCATTGTTCTTCATCACTTATAGGATGTGTAGCCTCAAATACGCAAAATGTTACCTTATCATCTTGCACCCTAAGTATGAGCTTCCCTTGTTGTACATCGATAAGAGCTCTACCAGTTGCTAGAAATAGTCTTCCCAGTATTAGAGGGACCTGAGCATCTTCCTCCATGTCAAGGACAACAAAATCAGCTGGAAAAATGAATTTATCCACTTTCACCAGGACATCTTCTATAATACCATAGGGGAATTTGACTGATCGGTCCGCTAACTGGAGTGACATCCGTGTAGGTTTAACATCATCCGTCCCTAATTTCTTCAACATGGACAGTGGCATGAGATTGATGCTGGCCCCCAAGTCACATAGTGCCTTCCCAATAGACATATTCCTATAGTGTGGAATTGTGAAACTACCAGGATCTTTCAGCTTTGGAGGAAGCTTTCTTTGTAGGATTGCACTGCACTCTTCAGCCAAAGCAATTGTTTCATCCTTCAATTTCCTCTTCTTTGAGAGAATCTCTTTCATGAACTTGGCATAAGTAGGCATTTGCTCCAGGGCTTCGGCAAAGGGAATGTTGATTTGCAATTTCTTGAATACATCTAGAAATTTGCCAAATTTTTTCTCATCCTTCTCCTTACTCAACCTTTGAGGATATGGCAATTTGATGATTGGCTTTGGATAGACCATTTTCCCTTGCACCACAGGTGGATTAGGTGCTTCATTTGGTTCCTTCTCATCTTTCTCCTCAGGCTCACTTGGCTTCTCCACTTCTTTCCTGGGTATGGGCTCAATCACTTTTCCGCTCCGGGTAGTGATGGCACTAACATTCTCATGTCCTTTGGGATTTGGAACTGTATTGCTTGGTAGAGCACCCGGAGGTCTTTCTGTTATTTGTCTAGCCAGCTAACCAACTTGAGTTTCAAGGTTCCTGATGGAGGCCTCTTGATTTCTAAAAGCAGCCCTTGTTTCGGTCATGAAAGTTGAGGTTTGCCCGGCTAGTTTTTCAATAGCAATTTCCCAACCGGCTTTCTGCTCAAGGGCTTGTGGTTGAGATGAAGAACTTCCTTGCAGTCCATGTGAGGCTTGAGCACCTTGATCCTTCCAAGAGAAATTCGGGTGACTTCTCCAACCTGGATTATAAGTATTTGAATAAGGATTGTTGTATTGCCTTTGAGAATTGTTGACAAAGTTGACTGTTAGAATCTTTGCTAATCTCCATAGGGGCAACACAATCAACGCTAGCATGTCCTCCTCCACAAAAACCACATTTGGGGTTTACAGAACCAACTGAATTTATGTTCATCCCTCCAATTTGCTTGGTTATAGAGGCTAATTGTTGACTCATAGCCTTATTTTGGGCTAGAATAGCATCCAATGCACCCACTTCGAGCATTCCTCCTTTTCGTTGTTGCCTATCGAATGGTGCATTCATGGTGTTTTCCGCCATAGCCTCCATAATCTCAAGGCTTTCAGCTGGAGTTTTTAAATCAAAAGAACCTCCGCATGCAGCATCGATCATCACGTTAGTGTTCGGAATGAGCCCATTATAGAATGTCTGAGCTTGAAGCCAATCGGGCAATGAATGTTGAGGGCACTTTCTAAGCAATTCTTTAAACCTCTCCCAAGCATCATAGAGTGTCTCCCCCTCCTTTTGAACAAAGGCAGTGATTTCACTTCTCAGCTTGGCAGATCTAGAAGTTGGGAAGAACTTGCTCACAAACTTGTTGGCCAAATCATCCCATGTGGTGATACTCCGCCAGGTAGAGAGCTAACCCGACTTCTAGCTCTATCCTTCAAGGAAAAAGTAAAGAGCCTCAAGTAAATGGCATCATCAATGAACGCCATCAATTTGCACTGTCACACAACTGGACAAAGACTTCCAAGTGTTGATTCGGATCTTCATGAGGCAAACCGGCAAACTGATTCTGTTGAATAACTTGCAAGAGGCCTGATGGAATGGTGATGCTATGGCCCTCGACACGGGGCCTGACAATGCTCCCATAATACCCCCTGGGAGTGGCCTTGGAGTAATCTCGGAGAGTTCTCCTTTCATTGTTCGCGTCACCCATCACCTCTTCTGGTGTTTCAACAATGGGTTCCGAAACTGTTTGTTGTGCTTCTCTTTGTCTTAGCCTTGCTTCTCTAGCCCTTGCTTCCTTTCGGTTAAGTCGAGCTGTTCTTTCTATCTCTGGGTCAAACAATAGCTCTTAAGGATCTGCTGTTCTACGCATACACTGAAAAGCAAGCACGTCAAACAAGTGTCAAAGCAACTGAGAAATAAAAAAAATATTATGAAAAATATGAAAAAGAAGTAATTAAACTAACACTAAAACAGAAATTAAAACGGGTTCGAAATAGAAGTCGCCTTCGAAATTACTGGTATTGGTAAAATCGATCCCCGGCAACGGCGCCAAAAACTTGATAGGGCCACGGCAAGTGTACCGGGTCGTTACAAGTAATAATTTCGGTAAATACCGGTTATCGTCCTCAAGGATCGAAAGCCAAATACCAATAATTGACAACAACTTCTAAGTGAACACCAAATGGTTTTGATTATGGTTGGAAAGTTCAAGTGACAGTGAAATTGGTTTAAAGAACAACAGGAACACAATGTAAAGAGTGATGTAAGGCAATGGAAAGATGTTGGAGTTAAGCTTCATTCTACTTCAACTATGACATACTTTAACATAGTGATTAACACAAGTTGGTTCTCTAGTTTGTCTATCAATTTCTCTAAACAAGTTAAATCCCAATTCCTTAGGTAAATAACCCTTTTTATCTAGCTAGAAGTCCAATTCCTTGGATGCATGCAAGAAGATAAAAGCATTAAGAACAAGAAATTGCAAAGATAGCAAGTACCCAAAGGCTATTCCTAGCTGAAAGTGATACAAGGGTCACCTTGCTAGAGCACATAAGCATATTGAACTTCCATTCAAAACACAAACAAGAGTTCATTCCAAGATTGATCAAGTCTCAAAAAGCATTAAGAACAAGGAAGGAGATCACCAAACTAGAAGAAACCCACATGCATTAATATAAACTACATCAAATATCCATAGTGTTCATAGAAATCCACTTAACTCCAACAAAAGGAGATTTAGTTCAACATGATGATAGTAGAGAATGAAAAGAAAAACAGAGAAAAGAGATAAGAACCCATCCACAAGCCAAGGAGTTGAGCTTCCACCCTTCTCCTCTTGCCTCCTTCAATGGGTGTGCTAGGGTTTGTGCTCCCAAGTCTCCTTCGCCTCTAATTCGTTCTCCCTTTATTGAGACCATTAGTTAGGTATTTATATCAACTGGGCCTGAAAAAGCCCAAAACGCGCAAGGACAGAAAATAACAGAGCGCCTCGCGCCAGCACCGAGAGCAGCGCCAGCGCCGCTTCGAGGCACCTCGCGCTGGTTCTTCACCGGCGTGGCGCTCATGGCGCCGCGCCAGATCACCGAGATCAGCGCCAGCGCTAGCTGTCTGAGGCGCTCGCGCTCGCAGTCTCGCTACCAAGCTTTCAAAGAGCGCTCGCGCTCGATTGGCCGGGCGCCTCGCGCTCGACTTCAGGCAAAGAACTCCACTTCAATTTGTTCTCATGATCTTAGGTACATGTCTCAAATTAACCCTTTTCATACCTACAAAAAGGCAAGACCACAATAAGGACATTTCTTCCGTCAAAACAACAAAAGAGCTAACATGATTTTCAACTAGAATTTCTCCACAACAATGACTCAAACACCTAAGATTAGAGGCCAAACAAGGAATAAAGTCTAAGTTTGCATGAGAATTCCCTTCAATTAAGTGCATGAAATTAAGCATACTAGGGAACAATCAAATTCTAATGTCTTCAATCTTTGTAGCTTGTACCAAAGTCTCACAAAGGAACATAACATTCGGATGGTACGACCGAACGAGGTCACGGAGCGACGAAACTGCGCTCGGGTTGCCCAGGCCCCGGCAGTTCCAACTGAGGAGACTCATGATCCCTGGCAGGCTTCTTTGCCAGGGCCTACCATTAAAAAAGTATCATTGCTAGTCTTTGCCTTTTCATCCACTGTAACGTTTTTTTTTGGTGGACACTCTCGTGCGTAGCACACTCCCCATGCACATCCTAACCGTCCCACCTCATTCTTTTTTTATCCCCTTCCACGTTTAATTCCTCCTTTAACGTATCCTTAGTCATCATATCATCAGGATTCGGCTTATCCTTGACATTACCTCACTGTGTTGACCTTCCTTGTTTAGGGAGAATAAATGTGGATTCTTATAGTAATTAGCCAAAGATACTTTTGGAATTTGATTTTTCAAACCTGATCCTCCTTCCATATCTTGTTGACTCGCCTTAAATGTGCCATTAATGCCCTCCCCATGATTGAAATTAGACACCGGATTTGGTGGCTTCCAATCAAGCTAATTCTCATCACGGATCCACCTTGACCCGCCACTGGCCGTCTTCTTCCTCGGCTGAACCCTAATCCCTGGTCCCCAACCGCGCTTGCTGTCGTCCTCTGCCATGTCAAACAAACGCTCACACTGATTATCGAGGTGACCCAGGAGACCACAAAGATAACAGAAAGTGGTGAGGCGTTCATACTTGAATGTCACGACACTAGCCTCAGTCCCTGGCTTCGTGATCTTCTTGGCTCGTTTCAAATGTTTCCGGACATCTATCAAAACTCTAATGCGCATGTAGCTTCTCCAAAAGCTGGAGCTGTTGTTTGCATCGTACTCCAAGAATTCACCCATGTAGTTTCCTATGTGTTCCCCAACCACTTGGGACATGAAACCAGGGGGAACGTTGTGAACCTGTACCCAAAACGGTACCGTGAAGAGAGGGATCTGGCGTGGGTTCTCACCCTCGTGTAACACACTCAGGATGAGGAGGTGGTTATCGAAGTGCCACGGCCCAAGCTTCATGACTTTCTGGATATCAAGCTTGTGGAAAAACTTGAAGAGGAACAAGCCATTGTCAACTTGTTTGATAGCTACTCCCCTACCTGGTTGCCAAATGTCTCCATGCGATCTATCATCATATGTGTTCTCAGTGGTTTGTTTGTTAAGAAGCGACCCACGAGGCACAAGGGTTGCTTTTCACCCTCACCTGCGTCGCCTTCATCAAGAATCTCTAACTCCAGTTCGTCATCGCTTAGGTGTAGATTCTCCATGTCTAGGTCGTGTGCTGTGGACGAAATAGCAGCCATGCACGTAGTTGAAACAGTGCCGCTAGGGTTTTGGGATGAAACATTATCACAAGACTCTCACGGAAGAGAGAGAACTACCCATATTGGGAGAAATTGAACACCCTCCAATTCACGTACATTCTCATACTAGCTTTACAATAACAAAGGCATTTGAGGCCTCAATATAAAAAAGAGGTTCGGTAAGCAAACCAAATTATTAACTCGAATCAACCCAATTTTTTTTACGCTGATTACCAAAGAATCCATTTCTTTTACATTAAATTGATTTGGATCGGTCATCGGATTTTTATTTTTTTTTTGTTACCATGTTATCAAGCGCAGTATCCACCGGCTTCGCCGGTGATTAAGATCGGTCATCGGATTTACCCGAACTCATGGACAACCTAGTTAAAATAAAGAAACAATTATCTCTTGTTAATTGGATGGCACTTTTGACAAGCTGACTTTTCATTTTCCTTTTATTTATTATTTAATAAAACTATATATCATCTTGGGTATCTCTGCTACGTATTATTTTGTCTTGTTTTACGAAGAGACGTCGATCTGATGCATAAGGGAACCCTCATAGGCAAGTGTCATTTCATTCTTAGTTGTCATCTGTTGCATATGTTTATCCTTTAATAATAATTCGTCTTTTAGATGCATGCACTCCATCCCAAGATACTATTTGTATTCATACTTTTCATATGGCTTGTTATTTTTATTTATACAATATATATATTTGTCACCAAGCCATGAAGATAACGAATAACATGGTATGAAGAATCATGAGTCTGATACAAGTAGCTTATATAATGGGTTTGTCAAATACGTAGAATCTATAACAGTCTGTTGATGTAATTATATACAAAACTTCTTGAACTTGCACAAGTATCTATCAATCATTCAAAACTCCAACGACGACCGACGCCGTTTCTCAAAAGTAGAAATTCACGGCCCTCTCGTCCTCACGACCGAGATGGTGACCTAATCGGTGTCGGTTTGAGGCACTCATATTCGTTTTCGTTTATTTTTGTCAAACCGATACCGATCAGGCCACCTTCTCGGTCGTGAGGACGAGAATGGCCGTGAGCTTCTATTTTTGAGGGACGACTTGTTGACATCAGTCGTTGGTGGAGTTTTGAGCGATTTATAGGTACTTGTGCACGGTGGGTACACACATTTCACTTGTGCATCGTAGAATCCACCACCAAACAAGAGCTGTGAAGTACGCACATTGTATTGTACCATACAAGTGTGGTGGGAAGAGAGACTAACGGATTATAAACTTAGTAAAATTATATTATACTAAATTAATTATAATTTTTTATTAATAATATAATAACATTATAATTTATTTGAAAAAAAAATATTTTTATTAGTTTTTTAAGTTATCATAACTAACAAAATTAGTACGAAGTTTACAATAATCAGCACAATCTTTCCAGTTCTAGATAGTAATTTACTTCTCCATTCACTTGACTAAAGTTTTTTGTGAAAACTTTCCTGGTTCATACCTCTATGTAAAAAGAAAAGAATGTTAAATCTCCATACTGGCAGAGAAAAATATCACCATAGCTCCCTCATTTTTCTGCTGCTGGCCGGCCAAATTGTGTTCAGATATCCACCAAATGATGATACTTGAAAAGCATCAGTCATTTTTTGTAATAGCAATTGTTTTTACCTTTTTTTACAAATTAACCAAGCCAGTTCTTTTATGGCCATTATTCTGGGTTTGCATCCATGACCACACAATATATTAGTCCATTTTGAGCATAGCATGTTTTCTAATTTCTATAATACCCATGCAACGCCTTCTTCCCATTCATCACTTCGTTTATGACTGATATATTCCGTGGATTAATAAAATCAAAATGAGATTCATAAGGTGGACATATCCTAATATGCATTGGCTAAAACATCAAGGCAGATGCAATCTTACATGTTTACATTGGCTTGTTACATGCTAAAAAATTTCAAGCAAAAGCTCCCTCTTGAACATTTTATGACAGATAAGTAAAATTAGCAAACACGCTTGGTCTTTTTACCATCCGCAGTGAAATCAGCTTGCCCAGTGTCTAAGAAGATAGGAGGGAGGGTCTTGTGCAATTTCTCCTATTCTACGTCTAGGCAATGGCAATTTCACTTTCATTTCAAATACACAACACAAATAGATACCTCAATAATGAAACAAACACACAGCAGAAAGCATGTGGAAAGAAGAGTATCAATGAACAAAAGTCACCAATTTCACAAATGGATGAATATAATGAAAATAATGGGAATTCATTCAACACAAATTACAGTACAGAAAAACCAGAGGCATAACCCAGCAAACCTAAATTACAGGCAAGTTCATCTATGCATCTAAATATTATCATTATATTACATCAAATCAAGCTTGTAAAGCAATCACTATAAAAACTAAAACGGAATACCTCAGTTAGAAAAGAAAGCCTAACCCCCAAAACAATTGATCCTAGCTATACCACGATATTCTTTTCTATTCCTTCTGTAAAGGGCAACTGGTACTATAAAGCTTCTGTCATAACGGATCCAGGGAAGAATAGGACCCATTGTATGTCTATTTGTGAAAATATAGAATGATTAGTAGGACAAAGTGATCAAATCATTGTTGTCTGACCTTTGGCCGAAATGAAAAAAAGCTATTGTTCCATTTGGACTCTATTCAAAATCTATCACAGCATTTGCTGGGGCTTTTGTTTTCAAGATCATCTCTTCATACTCGTCTTCAGGGTTTGACAGAGCAACAATTGCCCCTCCAGCTCCTATTGAAGCTTCACCCTCATGTATAACGACTGTTCTTATGACAATATTTAGATCAAATGTCTGATTATACGAGAAAAAGCCAATACAGCCTGAGTAGATACCACGAGAACAACTTTCAAGAGAATCAAGAAGTTCCATTGATCTCAACTTTGGTGCACCTGTCATCGAACCACCAGGAAATGCAGCTTTGACACAATCTACAGCACTGACATCTGACCGCTTCTTCCCACGAATCGTACTCACCATTGTGTGAACAGTTGCGTATGATTCTATATCCATAAGATGGGGCACATGAACAGATCCAGGATCACATACACGACCAAGGTCATTCCTTAGAAGGTCAACAATCATCAAGTTTTCAGCCTGATCCTTTTCACTGAAATAGAGAAACAAGTTAGTTCACAACAGATTCACCAAACTGAATCTCATTTTGATTGCTTTGCTAACGTTTTATGATTTTTTTTTTGGTAACTAACATTTTATGATTTGGATATTGAATATTTTTATCAGATCTGTAACCCATTGGAATTAGAATGTTGAATTCTCTAGATCATCTAGATTCTAAACTCTAGATAACAGATTCATAATGAAATACAAGATTTTATTTGCATCAAATAGGAATATCACACATTTCAATGAGTCTTGATTCTTACCAAATTACTAAAGCATCAAATATACTTGGAAATTTGATGTCGTGATAAAAAACGTACTGAGAGAAATAATTCCAATATGTAAACTAAAGTAGTAGAAAAACTTGTTAAAATGGTGATGGATAGACTCGAAAGTTCCCAGAAATAAATGTTACCTGAGCTGTAATTTCAATTTGAGTTGCTCATCTTCATCTTCAGTAGCACCACGAGCTATAGTCCCCTTAATGGGCTTAGCTTCAAGCATATCATTCCTATCCAACTGCAGGAACCTCTCAGGGGAAGAACAGCAAATACACAGATCTTCCTTTGAAAAATTGAGCCAAGCAGCATAAGGTGCTGGATTCCTTTCTCTCAAATGCAGGTAAAGTTCAAGAGAATTTAATACCTCAACTGGTTTCCTTATCTGGGTTGTGAGGCACAACTCATAGCTCTCTCCATCTTTGATATAGTTTAAACACTTCCTAACATCTTTAATGTACTGCTCTCTAGATTTTTCAGCTGCAAAACCAGCCTTGCTCGAGGAAAAAGTTGAAGGATGAGAAAAATGTCTTTCTAAATCCATTCTCACAGAGCCATTTAAGCTTAGAAGCTTCTCCTCAGTGTCATCTAACCACTGTGTGGTACTTGAACTTTCTTCATGTATAGCCAATAAATAAACATCATCATTTTTGTGATCGATAGCTACAAGATTATCGGCAAAGAAAAAACATGCATCTGGAGTTTTAGATTTGTGACGGTTAGATGTGACACCACATTCAACTTTGAGGTCATACCTGCAACACAAGAAATCAACAATTTGTTGGTTCACTAGAGAAATCAAAGTTTTATATAATTAGTATGGCACCCCATGCTATGCACATACAGGACTGTTTCTGTTGTTATTTTATAAGCTTTTACAAAATAAATATGTGAAAATTATATAATCAATTCAATACATAAAAATAAATATTTATTTTAATTGCATAACAAATAAAGAAAACATCTTATAAAAATTGATATTACATATATCAAAGATTATCCAATTATACTTTACAATAAAAATACGACAAAAACAACATTAACAAAACAAAAACTTTGCAACAACTTCAAAAAATGATAATAAATATCTTGAATTGAATTGGGATTCTATCACAACACCCCAAACCTACAATTAAAATAGTTATTAAAATATTTATTACGAAACATTAGAAGATAAACAATTAGTGGAAGTTATATAACCTAAAGTTGTTAGCAAATAATTATAAATAATGGATATGCATGAACATTTATTACCTAGGATTTCTTATATGCAATACTTTTATTTGGCATACAACTCATAATATGACACATACGAAGAACTACCATGTAATATTTTATGGTTAATATTGTTATTGTCTTCTAACTAAACTAAGAGACAGTACAAAAATAAAATTTCATTAAAAAATAAGTATAACATGGAAACTATTGTTATTATCATGCGATGTAATGAACTTACTATTTACCATTTTCAATTAATTCAAATGAAATAAATAGATTAAAATGATTCCAAACATAGTTTATTGTACATTTCAAGATAAAAATATTAATTATTGCGGTTTATATCTTAATACATTCCAAGTTTTCATCTTAATGTGATGTAAATATTTAAAAATTTGTATAAATATGTATTTAAATAAAAATCTCAAAACTAAATTAACTTAATTTTGTATAATAAATTATATTTCAATTAATTAATAATATTTTCTTATAAAATTTTCACCATATAATATAAATATTAATTACTTAAATATGGAACCCTCATGAGCATTGCCATATAGACTTGGAGGGTTCCATTTTGTAAAATGCGTAGATAGATAACATGATGTAAGAAAATGAGCTTGGTAAGAAGGTTGGGATGGGTCAACATCCAAAAAATCAATGTAGGTCTACAATATTTCACACATAAACTAAATGAGGAGAGTTATCAAATTATGACAGTTAGTGTTCATTATCTTACCTAAAGCAAAAAACAAAGTAAAATTAAGACTTCAATCACTGCAAAAATGAGAAAAGGAAAGAAGTGCGAGAAAGGGAAGTTCTACCCATGAAGCAGAAAGAATCAAAGAAAACCATCATAAATAAAAAGGTACAATTAGAAAACCAAGCAATTAGTTGACATATAAATAAGCCCTCAGCTTGATTCAATGTAGGCATGAATTTGCTCGACTTCATTACCTACCCGATGTAACCAACATATCCACCGTGAAAATCAAATGGTAGACCTTCATATTCATCCTTATCATAATGATATGATTGAAGCTCCTGTGACATTATTAAGGCAACATATTTATGAATTATATAAAAAAAAGCAACATATTTATGACGAGACAGTAATAAAAAGAAAAAAAATTAAATATTCCATTATGCTTGTCACGAAAAAAAATCCCATCGTAATTGGGAATATCCAAGTATGTCACAGAATAGTTTAAATATGCACCAAGAAAATACATGCCGATGATTCAACTCACAGAAAATTTGACTTTTCTGATGTCTTTATCCTGTTTACTTTATGAGGTCACAGAATAATTTAAATATGCACCAAGAAAATACATGCTGGTGATTCAACTCACAGAAAATTTGACTTTTCTGATGTCTTTATCCTGTTTACTTTATTCTCTATCCTTTCCCACCCCTTTCTTCATTTCTTAACTTCATCTGATAAAAGCAAAAAACATTCACAGCAATACATGGCATTTTATTGCTCTAAATCACAGAATAATGGGCAACAAGGATCTTTTTGTATCTTTCAGAATATTTGTTCTGCTAGCATTTTGTTTAGGGTACAAAAAGAAATTTAGTTTAAGAAAAACAGCGGCAGTATAGCTATGGAAGAATAAGATATGCTCCAAACCATAGAAACTAGATATAAATAGTGTCAAGGACCAAAGCTATCAAAAGCTTGAGATGTTATACAGAAGTCCAATAATGATTTGACATCTCTAGAACACCCCTTCATGCAAGAGCTTTTTAGACTCAATCATATACGAGTATCGGCCCATTTTTATGTAGTGTTAATTCAACTTGATTATGAAGAATGGGGGTAACAAGGACTGGACTCCTGATAGAGATTCTAATACCATGTCATGGATCAATTATCCCAAGAGCTTTAACTGTTAGGAAGAAGCCCAATAATGTTCTCATATCTCTAACAATAAGGTACTCCCACCAGTCTTAAATACAATGTTTTTAAAACCGGACCGGACACTGAATCGAAAGAGGTACCGGTTCAAGGTTCAATGGTTTAACCGGGATTGGACCAGGGTTGGACCGTTAATAATTAAATAATATCTTTTAAGTTTTTAATACAGTATATTTGAGTATTATATATTATAATATCTCATTAAATTTATGATACATATAAATCACATAAGTTTTTTATTAGTTTTTAAATAAAAAAGGAAAAACATAAAGTAAAGACAAGAATTTGTTCAATGTGCTATTGACTTGATGGATACACGTAAACATCACAATGTGTAATAAAATTTCAACAAAAAAAAAATGTGTAATAAAAATATTCTCAATGTCTATGAGCCGTAATTGATAGAAACTTTGGGCACAGGAAAAGGTAGTGGAGTCCGTCCTTGGTACTCTCTAAACCTGGAAGTTTATCACACAAATTGAACCATTTGAAATAAAATGCCTCTTTTTGCTCTCAGCGCACAACGTTCCAAGTTCTGCTTGTGTGTGCAAAGTCTCCATCTTATATTCTCTTCTTCTTCTTCCTAGTGCATCGTTGTTTCGGATCGGAGTTCATATTGTTTTTACTCAGATCTTGCTGTTAGAAGCCGAAGAAGACTACAGTTAACACCAGAGGTCAAAAAAGAAGCAAAGTGTGCGAATGAACGCCTCAAAGATTACCGGAGTCGCGGAGATGCAATCATTTTTTTGGACCGCCAAAACCCGGGGAACCGCCGATTTTGTCCCGTTTTCCCGGTTTTGTGCCAGTTCTGCGGTTTTGAGTCCGGTTTTTGGACAAAGCAGTTGCAAGGACATCCTGGACCAGGGAGTGGTCCGGTTCCCGGTCGAACCGGCCGGTCCGGTCCGGTTTTGATAACATTGCTTTAATATAAGCAAAAAAAAAAAAATCTAGGTTTGGTGGTCCAAATTTCAAAATATAAGCAAATCCTAACTAATTTTATCCTATTTAATGATATTATTCTCAAAGTTTCCATAAAATTGTCTTTCCATTAAAAAGGGCAATTAGGAGAATGCAATTATTTTCTTGGTTACATCAAGAAAATTAAATGAGGTTAACTAATATTTTTAATTAGCGTGAGTTTTTTTCTTATATTCGAGAATGAAATAGTTTGTTCTAGTCGAGATATGTGATGCGCAAGAATAAAGTATAAAATAACCGACATAGTTTCAGTATATAGCCATAGTTTCAGTATATAGCCAATACCTTGTTTAAATAATCAAGAAAACCTCCTTCCAAGAATATTGTTTCGGCAGAACCTTGGCAATCTTCCAGTGACAAATAGCCACCACTTTTTGAACACTCATCACTGGAAAAAGAATGATATGCATATTTTTTGTAAGGGGTAAGAACGTTAGACCGGTCTGATAGAAATTTTTTTTTCAGGTCAATGCATCATAAAAGAAGAGAATTGAAGGCATGTAAGAAATAATAAAAAATTAACAGTTGAGAGGATTAATTTCAAACCTTTGATCAGACAATCTGAACGTTAACTGCTTCCAAAGTGATCCACCTTTTCCTCCCATGAATGAAAAGCGTGCTCTTCCCTAATTGAGATGGGAAGAATATTGAGATGATGACAAACCATAGCATTTAATGAAGTATATTACCAAAATATGAAGAGATCCTATGTTGATCAATGATAATAGTTTAAAGATCTAGGTGGCCCAGTGCACGAAGCTCCTACTAGGTGGGGTCTGAAGAGGGTAGATATACGCAACCTTACCCCGCAAGGGGATAGGTTGCTTTCATGATTTGAACCTGTGACCTCCAGGTCACAAGGTAGCAACCTCACCATAGTGCCAAGAGTCGTCCACAGTTTAAAGATCCAAATGAAAAAATATCTATGTACTGTGTATTATGAAGAGTCCAGGAATGGGTTGGTGATGACTGGTGACAAAGGTATTTCCAGCGTCATGTCTAATGAATCAAAGATAAACCAACATAAATACCTTCTCTGTAGAGGAACTATCCAACCAAAAAGTGTTTTCAGCTTCATGTCCAAACAACTGACAGAATATACTTTTTGCTCCGCCAACTTGACCAGCCAAGTGACCAAATTTCCTCCATTTCAACTTCAAACATTTATAACCAGTGCTTGCATGATGAGCATTTACCATGTTGAACATTTCTAAGCACTTTATCTTAGTATTATTATGTACCAAATGTTTGTCTCCATGATCTACTTTTCTTAGCTGATCCGTTGCATTATTCTCAGAACTAATACTTCTGTGAAATTCTCTGTAGATTCTACGAGCACTTGAAACCTGCATGTGTGCTAAAGAAAGTTTACTGCTCAGGTAAATTACGGGGAACTACCATATAAAGTGGAAGGCCAATTGAAATTTTAACAAAACTATGCATCATGTACACAATATTAAAGAGAGGTCCAGATATTTGCTAGAACTAGACCCTGATAAAGACTGGACAAGATACAATGTAATATTTGTATCAGACCATTTTTTTCATTTGAAAAAAAATTGTAAAAAATAGCAGAGAAGGCAAAGTGACCTCCTCAATAATCAAGTAAACATTAAGCCCACAAATTAGTTTCCAGCTGAATAACTTGATAAGCACATATGATATGACATATAGATTAAATTGTAATAGAAAAGATTCTTCAGTTTTTTTTTTGGGGGGGGGGGGGGTGGGTGGGGGGAGCAAAGTTTTTTAGTTTACCATCAGAATTTGCACATTTTTCCTTGTTGAATGATGACCTAAATCTCAGCCAATAATCATCTGTAATCTCCCTAAAATTCTTGAATATTTGACTCCCATGGCAGGTTGCAACACTCTCTGGATGGAACTGAAGGTCAAAATTGTTGAAATATGGTTAACAAATGATAAATAAAATAAATAAATAAATAAATAAATAAATAGAGATACAAAGCTAAAACTATAGACAGATCATTTCTGTACTTAACACCTGCACACCATAGTGTGGCCTTGTAGAATGCTTGATTCCCATAAGAACCCTTGCATTTCTAGTTTTTCCATAATCAAAACGGTTTGAACTTCCATTTCCTACTTCAGGTAGAAAAGGATCAACAAAAATGCTTTGATCAGTCTGAATTTCATGACCATTATACTTGACAGAATCCTTGGACCCAATAAACGGAAGTGTGCTAGTTGAAGAAGTCCATGCTATTGGAATGAGTTCTTCAGGAAGTGATGCAGAATCTATCACCAGTGAATGATATCGAACCACCTGAAATGTGTGACAAACAACAATTATGATTGGTAGTGGTAGAATATAGATCTTAATTAAAATTTGACAAAAGAAGAATAAACTTAACAGGGAAGAAAAAAAGATAAACAATTTGCAAGGCGGTAGTTTGCATTTTTGCATAGTACACATTTTAGATTAAGGATGGCATTGCTGCATCTGCCATTGTATGTATTTTTTTACAGAATATAGTAATGGGCTACGGAAGGCGCATTTGGTTTGGGTAAGTTTTAGAATTCCTAGAAATGGCTTTCTCTTCTGATTAAAATCAAATTGAACAACGGTGACTTTGGAGGGAAAAAAGGCCAAGATTACTATGAATAAGCAATTGACCAAACACATCAATCAAACCTTCCTAAGAATTTCAACAAACATCTTGAGAGTGTACCAAACAAACCAAAATACTTTTCGCAGCACTCCATGAATCCAACACTGTGTGTTGCAGTTGCAGCCATTCCTCACTCACCCAGCCACCCAGCCACCCAACATCTCACTCCCCTTGAAAAAATAAGAAACATAAATAGAACCCCCCCCCCCAAAAAAAAAACCACCAATTAGAAGAAAGACATGTTCCTTATCTGCTGATCTTCATTTATACTTGAATAAGAAAAAGAAAACATTGTACTAAGAGAGAAGAATAATGCAGGCCAAGAGGATCAGGAATCCTCCTAAAACAAAGGAGACAAGGAAAAAAGACAAAAAAAGACCAGCTGAAAGAGCTCTGTAATCCTTCTGTATATTTGGTTAAGAAATCCCCCTTAAAGAAACCACAAGAAACCCATATGAAGGCAAAAGATATTTCTCTTTAGCCAAATGTGACACATGTTTTCAAAATGACACCACCACAAATCACTTCCATCATATCTTTTCCTCTCCTAAAAACCAGTAACAGATAAAATTTCCACAACTCAGACAAATTCAGAATTCACCAAGATTCCCAAACAGCAACATCAGCAAATCAGAAAAATGTAAGATTAAAATTTAGAGTTTCCTCGCATTTGAATGACTTGTATGTCTCAGATTCTCAAATACGAACATGATAAGCTACAAATTGAATTTTATATTAAGATTCAAATTCTTTAAAAATGTTTCACGGATTCAAATTCATACTCTTTCAAATATAGAGTGGCAACGCACCTTGAAACCGGAATTACTACCAGAAGGTATGCCATGAAAAAGCTGGCATCCATTGTGCTCAACTTCACTGCACGTACAAAGAAATAGTTAACAGAAAGGGGAAGGAACAGATATGAGAACTTTTAAATGACAATTTTGTTTTAGGTATATTCATTGTCCTGAGTGTAGCAATTATATAATGTTCTGAAAAAACAACAGATAAGTTTTTGAAATGTTCAAGCGTACCTCAGACGTCCATGGATTGGTTCAGATGCATGGACAACTTGAGCTCCATGTACATAACCCAGTGCCTATCAAATCACAGATTAAGCGATTAAAAAAATTGATGTAAACGATATTTATGAACGACAAAAGTTTGAAATCTGAGATTATGAATCAAAAAGATGAATCACAACAGGATTAAGTTTAATATAATGATTAACTGCAGAAACATAATATTAAAAAGGCATTTGTCAATAAGTTCATAGTCACTAGAAGCATTTGTGACAAGCGATCCTCCACCATCTTATCAAAACATTGACCAACATCAGGCATAATCCAACTTGCGCATTGTTTATTGCCTCTTCAGAGATACAGAAAATCTAAGTCCAAGGGGCCTTTTCTTGGTATTTTTACAGCAATTCCATATTATTCTTCAGAAGTAACTTCATGCAAAAATTCTGGAAACCCATACAAATGAGTTTTAAGTTTCAACCTTCCAAATATATTTTGACTGGGCTTCTGTCAAAGTAAACGTTGTTCACAAGAATGAGAGATTTCTCGATAATGAAGAATTAAATCCACTCGTTGTGTTGAAGATAGGAGTTTAAACAAATTGGCTTCAAAATTGTTCATTAAATTTTGATATATGGCAAGCGGACAAAAGTATAATGTTTGTATTTAAAAGGCCAGTACCTTTTACATCTTTTTACATTTTATTAAAAGAAACTTTGTTAAACTTAAGGAAAATCAACTATAGAGAGAGAGTTTTGTGTGTGTGTGTGTGTGTGTGTCTATAATAAGAAAATAATAGAGAGAGAGAGAGAGAGAGAGAGAGAGAGAGAGCAGCTTAGAGTTTGAGGCGGATAGTGGCACTATAATAGTATAATACCATGTCAAAAAACAAGAGACTTTAGCGATAGAGAGAGAGGAAAATAACAAAGGAGATATGAGAAAGAGAAAGACAAAGAAAAACACACTATTTCACTCATTACTCGGAACGGTAAATAGCTGTAATACATAAGCAGACCAAATATTTTTATTTATACTAAAACTGTGACTACACAAAACCCATTACTTTGGCTGCACTGCAAGTAATTAATAATTTAATTCCAAGGAACTTTCTTTCCCATCAAAGAAAATTATAGAACTAAATGTAGCAATAATCAGATGTATTACAGGCGCGTGACTACACAAACACCCATAACTTATTTTTTCTCGAAGAGACAAGACAGAAGGTGAACCCACTGTGACAAACCCTAATCAGATGCTATCAAAATATGAGTGCATATTGTTCTAGGGCGCGTTCAGGTAAATAGTTTAATTAATCGCTTATTCAATAAGTTATTCTAGAGAGCTTAACTAAGCGCTTACTCAAGCTGTTCTGGAGAGCTTATGGACATGTCACAAGTTGTTTTTATAAGTATATCCAAAAACTAATGTAAGAGTTTATGTCATGAAGTTAGCCCAGATAAACTCTTCCAAACGCGTTACGCCACCTAATAATAGCGAAGGCAAAACAAAAATAAGACAGATAAAGTTCCTCTTAAGTTAACATGACCTAAATTCAAGAAATATAGTGTACTCTATTGAAACTCGTGCATGCTATTAACAGCACAAGTTGTAACCTTAAAAGGTTTACACAATCTTCTAGAAAGGAAGAAAGCACAATACATTGAAGGTTTGCTCAGCCAGAAGGTGGTTAAATTAGATAGGAAAAAGGGGTACAGTCTTGCAAAAAGAAGAGGGAAATACCTGGTGTCCTAGGCAAACACCCAGAACAGGAATATCCCAGCATTTAAGCAATAGCTGAAGACAAATGCCTGAAACATACAAAATCATTTCCAAAAAAAAAGGTCAAAATAAAGAATCTTCCACACCTCATTAAACAACAATCATGATCATGATAACATATTAAAATATAGATATCGAGTTCTACAAACTATATCAGGTGTTCTTTCAAAACACATGTAGGCATAGTTATACTTAATATTCATGTGGTTTGATGTTTCACATACATGGTTGCAGCCCCTTTGAGTGTCATAGAGATGAGAATATTGAGGAGTATGAGTTGACATATAAGAAAATATAAAATTAGAAACAAGTGTATTTCGGGGAAAGTTGGAGTGGCATCTTTTGATAAGAAAATGACAAAAGCTAGCCTAAGATATATTGTTCATGCCAGAAAAAGACTAGTCCAGGCTGTAGTGAGAAAATGGAATCAAATGATAGATAGTCCAATTAAAAGGGGGTAGATTACGAGAAACCGTTAAAAACGACCTTACTCCAACTGAATCTGTTGAAAAATTTTGTTTTGAAGGGGCCTAAATTGTTGATTGATTCTGATAGAAACCAACTGATATATTGCCGTAAAATGAAGATTACAATTCTATTATGTGGATATTCGAGAGATCCAGAACTCTCCCAATGCCTAATAGGCCCCCCAAATCCATACAAATGCCAAGATAATCTCTTAACTGCTCATTACTCCCTATTTATAGGCAACATCCTTATTCTCCTAATTAATTAACTCCTACTCTAACTGCACATAGCAGTTACATATGACAGTTATTAATAAACTGCCTACTAAAACTACATAAAACTGCCTACTACTAATATTACATAAAACTGCATATTAATATTACATGAAAATGCCTATATCTAACAATACACCCCTCGTAAACATTCACCTTGTCCTGAAGGTGATAGTATGGACAAAACGAGAACAATTACAAAACACTGAAACATTAAAAGACTGAACATGCAGAGGCCCAAACTCTTGCAATCATGTAGTTGCTAATAGCTACAAAACTTCCACTTGGGTCCCACTATTGAAAGAATAAGGTGTCAAACACGTTGGAACTATTACAGTGGCATTCGATGGCATCCCCTTGGAGCTTGGTGAACATGTTGAATCTTTTTAATAGCTGAATAGAGCCCACATCCAAGCATAAATAAGCCAACAACATGATTGAAAAATTGGACAACTTTACCGTAAAATGGGTCTTGCTCATTAAGCCCAAAATTTGGCCCAATTCCTTTTCTTTCTTAGACTGGGCTCGACCCATTAGGTCACCCGATTGCACCAAGTTGATTCTTCTCCTTCCTTCCTTACCCCTTCCTTCGTACACTCGTGTCTTTGCCGCAAACATTGCACAGCCAATATGCCCCAAGTAATGAAACTTCTGGTTGCTGCCTCCCGCTCTGTTTGTATCCCGATTCTTATCCTCTCTTCACTCCCTGCCCTTCGAACGACATCGGGCGGTTCCGGCAGTGGACGCGTTTTGTCTGGACTACCTGAGACGTCCAACTCCATGGTTGTCGCATGTCCCTTTTCCGTTGTCGTCTCCTCACTGTTGCCCTCCTTTTCTTCTTCCTCCTGAGTAGCATGTGTCACTGCACGATTATCCTTGTTTAGCGGTTCAGGTGGCGGTCGCGAAACCCACCCCTCTAAGCTTGATGTTTTCGCTGCCCAAAGGTTCTGCGATTCCACGGGCTTTGCAGCGGTCGCCATGCAACCGTGTTCCGCCCTCGATTTGTCCACCAGAATTGCAGTAGCAACCATGCGATTACCACCGTTTGGCGGTTTCGATGGTGGAAGCGCGACCATCACGCAAGAAACCTTTTTTCTCTTCTCAGCCATCCATCCCTCTTCTCCGCTGATGAGATTGACATCCGGTGGTTCCTCTTTCACGAACATGTTTGTTTCCCTTCTCTTTCTTGCTTGTTGTCCCCCTCCAATTTCCCTTTTGCTCTCACCATTCTTTCTCCCTTCTTTCTTTATTTTGATAATCCTCTTTTGCGCTCTTTTTCTTCTTCGCCTAATGGTGATTCCTCTCATCTTCAATGCTAGGTCAACATTCTGTTTGGACCACTTTTGTGATTTGCCCTGATTTGCCTTCACCGCCTTATCATTACGACGCCTTTTCTTCTCCTTTGTTTCTTCTTCTTCTTTGGCAACGGTTCTTGGTTCAGTTCTTGACTCAACCGATCTTGATTCCTGTTTCTCAATTGAATTAGTTTTTGGCTGAAACTGCTTGAGAATTGCTTCCGTAAAATCCCCCCAAGTGGCATTTGGATTCGCTGAAACCCATAGGTGGTACCATGTAAGGGCTCCACCACTCATCCACTGCACAACTTCTGGTATTTGATCTTCTTCTTCACATACGCCTCCAGCATCAAAATAATCTTCGACTTTGATCAGCCACCCCGCAGTATCTTCTCCTTCAAAGATTGGAATGGCTAGTCGTAATTCTCTGAGTTTTCTTCTCCAATCTGCAAGTTCTTTCAACACTTCATCAAAAATACCAAGCGTTCCTTCCATTCTTGATGAGATCTGGGTAAGAATTTCATCCTTGGACTGTTGCATTGTTCCCTGCACTGATTGATTTCCAGAAACTTTCGCCTCCATCATTTTCATTTTTTTTCCTGTCCCGGATCAGAATTGCTCTGATACCAGTTGATAGAAACCAACTGGTATATTGCCGTAAAATGAAGATTACAATTCTATTTTCTTGATATTCGAGAGATCCAGAACTCTCCCAATGCCTAATAGGCCCCCAAATCCATATAGATTCATGTAACTAGTTCCATCTAGTCTAAAGCCTTTGTTGTTTTAAGATTAAATGTTTCAATATTTTGAGTTCTTGAGATTTTAATATCTTCTCCTAAAATCTCATATAGTTTACATCTGGGTAACTATGTATGCTGTTTGATCATAAGAATTAACAGAGGTTGCCATCAGACTCTTACAAAATTTTCTATTAGCAAGGTTACTCTTTAACCAATTTCTTGACCCGCACGCTGCCACCAGGGGTAACAGAGCACCAAAACATTTTACAGTTGTAAGTGAAACATCATAATTCACACTGGCTGCAGGTGTAGATCTACCATGATTCATGAATATATCATACAATGATACATATGTCTTTGAATGTAATAAAAACGTGGACTACATATCCATTCACAACAAACATTTACAGACAACTGAATCAACTTATTTTTATAGTATATAAATGTTGTGGAATTATCAGACCACAAGGACATTCTATGATTCTCACCTATGTCTTCTGGGCATGCTGGAGAACCAGGTCCAGGTGATATTACAATGTTATCAAATGAATTTTCTTTGTACAAGTAATGGAAAAGTTCTTCCGACGTCCAGTCATCATTTTGAATCACCACAGGAGGGACTGGAAAAATGAAAACCAAACCAGCTGTTAAAATGGATATAAGACCCTTACATCAACTTCTTAAACCTTCCAAACATAGAGTATTCTGTACGAAATTTTAGAATGTTAAAAAGATGCTTAATACTCTTTCAGAGGAGCGTCATTTTGATTCTTACTTAGATAATCTAATTCATTTTTTCAAAAAAGGGGGATAATTATACACTGCAAACAAACATGTTTGCCAACAATGCTCTATTTTTTAGATCTTGAACAGTTCTATATGAATATAAATATAATTTTTTTGTAACACTAAGGTGACCACCCAATGATTGGCCATTACAGCTCCATTTTGGAAGTCCCCCTCCCCCCTGTAGAAATCATATAAGAATGAACAAAGAGGTTTATGGAAAGGAGATGGCTAACTCTACATGTCTAATATCATGCCTCAACAAAAATAATTGGACATGATAATCAAACATATCTTCAAATGCTATTGTTCTGAGATTCCAAGAGCTTTTATTCTTTTCAATTGATTGCTACAAGCAAGCTGTAACATTAAACAATTTGAACCATCATATAATATAAATTGTCACGAATAAGTATGCCTGCTGAGTTTTCAACACATTTTTTTATTTTGTGCAGCTTGATGACAGAATTGGCACTTTTGGACTATATTCATCTTTTAGGAAAATTGCTTTTTTCGGTCCAAAAGATCTATTCTAAGATTTTTTATTAGAAACATTTTAAACACAAAATAACCTAATCCAAAACACTCATAAATCTACATTTTCCAATTGTTTCCCACCCACATACACATTCAAATGAGAGACAGAGAAAAAGAACATAGTAATTTGGAACTTACCGCCATTAATAATAGATAGCTCCTGGTATATATTGTATGTGTAACTGTCATAGTTATCAATCAACAACGTCCTCACAAAATCTGGCTTCTGTAGAGGCACCTGTACCCTTTTCTTTCTTTTATATGAATATGACTCTTCTAAGTGGCCAGGCATCAATTGGCAAGAAACCCTCACGTTTCTTCCATCACGATTACATACATCTTTATTATTATTAATGAAATGGGAAACCCTTACTGAGGGTCTAGACAATAGAAAGTTCACATTTGTGTACTGCATGGCTTCACTTGTAGGACATGTGAGCTGAGAAGACAACAAACGCAAAGACAGGTTCATTTTTTGCTCAAACAAGTGTCCAAACACTGCAAATGAATATGCATATTCTTATTAGTCTGTGACTTCAATACTACGTATAATTTGATTGTTAAGCTTATGCCTGAGAACATGAATCAGTTTAAGAAAATTAAGCTGGGAGGTTTTTAGTTTGTAATTATGTGCAAACGCCAACTAAAATACAATATAGAACAAATCACGTGGTCACGTCATGTATACAGAGCGAGCCAAATTCAGGTAAAGAATAAAAACTTGAAATCGGATAGAAAAATGACGACGAGTGTAAACAGAGGCATGTAAAAGGTTCTTAAGAACTTACATATTTTTTTGTTCTTTTGTGAAAGAGGACTTGCAGATTCAAGAGATCATAAAGAGATGCGAACACCCATGGCCAAATCACGTGGCAGGAGAGATTTGAAAAAAAAAATAAAAAAAAGAAGAGAAAGGGGATAGGAGGAAGAAAAGAAACAAGGAGTTGAGATTGATAACAAGGCGTTGTGGATCAGAGAAACAAGTGCGGATAATGGGAAGATAATGAGTGCGCGGGTACCGAAAAGGGAAAGGGAGGGGAATGAATGTTGGTTGGTGATTGAGGCGGTGTGGATTCGAAGCGGGTGGTGGTGGTGGACTGGCGGCTTTTGAAAGCCTTTCGCGAAAGGGAAGGAGAAATACATACAAATAGTATAATATAATATAATAAATATAATATAATATCACTATTTTTTTGGGGCGAAAAATTAAGAGGAATGTAACGCACACTCTCTCTGACACTCTCTCTTAAATACTCTCTGAATGATTGGGCCACGTCACACTTTTTTTTTCTCCAAAATCAACCATTGGATTGAAAGTTACTATCATATAGATCATATCTGTAAATTTTAACATTAATCTATGATCATTTGCTATGTCATCAAGATGCGTCAAGATTAACGTTAATCTTGACGCATCTTGATGACATAGCAAATGATCATAGATTAATGTTAAAATTTACAGATATGATCTATATGATAGTAACTTTCAATCCAATGGTTGATTTTGGGGGGGAAAAATGTGACATGGCCTAATCATTGAGAGAGTGTCCGTAACATTCCTAAAAATAAAATTAGAAGACTTTTTTGTTTTTTTTTACAGGAAGAAAAGAAAAGAAAAAGAAAACAAAAATCAAAACCCATGCAGACTATATCTCCACAAAGGAAGCTCAATCTCTTGCCAAATAATACTTGATGAAAGCAATCTCACTCCCATTGAGATGATGATTTCGAATTTTCGGACCTCTTCACTGAGAAGTTGCTGCTTATATCTCGAGTCAAAGTAGCAGACAACCATTTTATATCCGACTTCCCAATAGAGCTTCACCCATGGAAAAGGGCAATGATTTAGCATGAATTGAAGGATATTCGAAAGACCTATACTTCCATAGAAATCTCGAAGAAACCGGCGATTGCCAGTTTGGGGGAGTGGCGAGCCGACCCTCCCTGGATTGATAAGAGCACTATCATCCACACTCAAGGCCACAATATTAGATTTGGGTTTATACCAACTGGTCTCTTTGGGAACATTCACGGAAAAAGGATAAATCACTTTCATTCCCATAAGCTTTTGAAATGCTCTTAACAGAGAAGAAACGTGGCAATCCAGGATTAATCAATCTCAAAGATACAATTTTAAGTAAGTGAGTTGCTCCTGACAATAGTTTTTTTTTTTTGTTGAGACGAGACCATAAGGTTAAAGACTAGAAAATACTATTCTAAACACAATGTATTTGTGGATAGCATGGGTTTATACTTTATAGACAAATAAATTGTACGTACAAGTGGTTTTGAAGGGTTTACAAATGTATCATCTTTCTTAACTGGATTGAACATACTTATTATGTCATGTCAATATTAATTTGTCAACAAATTTTTCTTATCTTACAATTCCAAAGCATCATCAATGGGTCAGCATTATCACATAAAAAGTCACTGTGGGGGGAATCAGGTAAATATGTTGTACCGGACATGTATAAATATTCTGTAATAGTTATTGGTGAAAATTTGAAATCTTATATATGATTATTATTTATTTATTGTACACCGTGCATAATACAAGTCATCATTACTTCGAAATTAATTCTGTAAAATATTTTTTAGAAAAATTTACATATTATAATATTTTTACAGAAAATGTTAAATCTTCTTATTTATATAGTGTGTGGCACATGCTATCACCACTTCACAATAAATTTTATATTTTTAAATTTATTTTGCTTTCTAATTTTGTTATATTCAATTTGTTATTAATACGTGCATTGCACGGGTCCACAGAGGTAATTGATTCAACATTTGAGTTTTAAGGGGTTATTTTTTATGCACAAATTTGTAAAATGACATAAGACGTCATAAAAGTGTCTTTGTGCACATAGGGAGATAGCATAACTACAATTAATCTAATAGACGTCATAAAATTTGTAAAATGCCTTAGGACATTTTTCTTTAAAACTTGTGTGTTACGATTTATTGTTGGTGTGAAATTTTGTGCATGTGTCCCCTCATGGCAACTCAGTCGGTTAACACTGCAATGGACACAAGTGTGGGCGCACAGGGTTCGATCTCGCAATCGTTACGTTTCTTCTTCCCCTTATACTTAAGACGATAGATAAGTCTCCTTTAGACCAAATATATATATATATATATATATATATATATATATATATATATATATATATATATATATATATATATAATATTTGTGTATGTGAGGCCAATTTGATTCTACATTTAGATTATGAGGAATTACTTCCTATGTTTCCTATTCGGTCTTATTTTATACAGGAAACTTTTAGATCTCCTTATATGATGTTAATATTAATTTGTCAGTAGATTTTTTTATCTTATAATTTTTAGTTTACAAAAAATATTAATATAACAAAGATGAGTGCTATCTATACACTCTCTAATACTCATTTTTCATTACTCACTCTCTTATTGGTTGAAATTCAAATGAGTCCCACTAAATTATGTGGGTCTCACACAAATTCAGTGGGACCCATATGACTTTCAACTAATAGAAGAGAGTGTGTTAGAAAAAGAGTGTTAGAGAGTGTGTCCCTAGTATTTCTCATAAAACAAATACTTTACCCGTACATCGCACGTGTATACATGAGTGTATTGTATATTTGTTACCTTATTTAGGAAGATCGTGTTTGTGTTGCCTTTATCAATATTTTTTTATAATCTTACTATTTTTAATATTTTATCCTACATCGCACGGAGTTAAGATCCTCTCCATTTCTTAAAAGAAATAGAGAGTCCATTACTATAGTTTTAAGTGTATAAATACACATAAATACCAAATATATGTCACCTATTTTAGGAATGCGTATATTTATTCAACCAAAACTATAGTAATGGAATTCTTCATTTATTTTAAGAAATTGAGAGGATCTCTACTCTATCGCACGGGTACATAGGTAGATTACGTTTTTATTAATCTTATATATTTATTTACATTACTGTTTTAATTAGGAGGATCGTGTTTGTTACCTTTATTCATCAATAATTTTTAAAATCTAACTAGTTTCGAGATACAACTTTTTATTCCAAAATAAAATTATTCTAAAAAATCTAGTTTGTAATATTAATACAGTTTTTTGACAAAAAAAATATTAATGGAGTTTGACTCACTAACTTAGGTTAGGAAAGGGAAAATACTAGTACTGGCAAACACGACCAAACAAAGATAAAGGTTGAGCAAGTAACAAACCATATGCCACGTTACAACAACAAAGGTTTTTGGTATTACTTGATCCCTCCTAATGGCAATTTTGTCAAGCTCAATGTTGACGGTAGTTCTTTGGGGAATCCAGGTAGATCAGGATACAGTGGCTTAATCAGGAATTCTTTTGGTGAGTGGTTATTTAGTTTTTCAGGTAGTTGTGGAGTAACCACTAATATTAATGTTGAGCTTCATGCCATTTACAATGGTTTGCATCTAGCTTGGAACAACAGGTTCAAAGATGTTATTTGTGAATCTAACTCGCAATCAGCTCTCAAGCTAATTGAGGAAGGAGCCCAACAAACTCATCCATATGCTTCTATTGTTCACTGTATCTGCAAGTTCAAATCTCACTCTTGGAAGCTGTCTTTTGCCCATACTCTTCGTGAAGAAAATTCTAGTGCTGATTGGCTAGCTAAATATGGAGCTGACCTTGATCATGGTCCTTTGATCTTTCATTTATACCCCCTACTCTATCTAATATTTTATTAGCAAATGCTATGAATGTTCAAACTTTGAGATTGCAGCCTTGTTCTATCCTTTATTTCTCCTGATAAAAAAAAAATATGCCGCGTGGCACGGGAAAGGATCCCTTGGAGTGAAATTTTTCTGCAGTGTGATCTCAGCCATTCACTGATTGAGACAAAGAGAGTGTGAGAAATATATTAAAAAAAAGAAATGGTTTTTGTACAACCAAGTTTAGACAATTTTCACGACAATTTTCTAAGTGGTTAATGCAATTCAGATACGTGGTTAATCACATTCAAATTTGTAGTTAATAAAATTAAGTTGATGATTAATAAGTTTCGATACCCGATATGTCCATATTAACCATTTACTGAACATAATTAATTATATATTTAAACTGCATTAACCCTTAAAAAATTGAAATAACGCGGCAGTTAAAAAAAGGGAAAGGGGATTGAGTGGTGAGGATTTAGCATATGACAGAGTCTCCGGTGAGAAGGTGAAGGTCACTGGAGAGAGTCATTTCCCCACGTGGCGCACACCAAATACTAGTATTTTGAAGTCGCAAAAGACAGGGGAAGTGGGTAGGTGATGCATCTTGACACACAGCGATTACCCTCCGTGCTATAATTACACTTATTGCCATTGCCACCAACCAAACCCCAACCACCGCAGTTCTTTTTTTTCCTCTCAACTTGCGAACTCAACAACCAAACTTGAAAGAGTCTTCGATTGTTCCTCTAATCTCATTCTCTGTGGCAAGCGCTACATTCTCAACCCCCATGGCTTCTTCTCTATCAACCAAACCGTTCCTCACCGCTTCCAGAACCGATTCTTTCTCCCCCTTCGCTCCTCTCAATTCCGATCTCCGATCTCTTTCCTCCGTCTACCTCCGTCCTCGCTTTCCCAAGAAACTCCGTTAGCTCTCTCTCTCTCTCTCGCTGTTATTAGCTTGATTTTCGATTAATCATTTGTTTTTCATGCGTTTCTTCTTCATTGTTTACATATGCTATTTGTTTGTTTGAATTGTTGTTGTTATTTTAATGGAATTATTCGGAATCTATGAATTACTGGCTACGAGAATCTTCTCTTTGTTATTTTTCCGTTTTTCTCTTTTCTGCTTATTTCTTCGCTGAATCGAATTACTCAGCTAAACGTTGGGAATTGTTCGCCGAGTTTCGCTTCTTCTTGTCTGCTGCTTTGATTGAGTGCTTGTGCAATCTGAAATTTTCGGTATCTAGACTTCCGGTGTCGGTTGTAACTTGTTGAAAAAAAATGCATTTTAACGTGTTGCTATTCTTTTTGTGTAATTCATGTAATCTGAGAATTTCTGAAAGTGCGTATATTATTGTTAATGTGAAATTGGATTTCACCGTTCTTAACCACTCTTTCCACCTCTTTAAGCATGGCCGCATGGCTACTAGTGCCAAGTTTCCTTGAACTGCCTCCTAACACTGAACATTTTCGCCCATTTCAACTTTTAATGTAGGCATAGTCTGGAAATCCTGTTTTGCTACAACCTCTTTTACCCAGTGGGAATTGAAAAATTATAGATGCTTCAGTTAATTGCCTTTTCCAACTTTCTTTTTAACTTCAAATTCCAATAAGTTTGGTTAGAGTCTATGTTAAACACAATGAGTTAAAGGAAATAAATAGTTTGTTCTTATGCCAGTTGCATCTTGGAAGGTCTAAATTAATGGTACTATGATGGCCAGGTGTTTAAGTTTTTGAAACCATTATCGTATTACAGAGATTCGGGCAGCTGGGAGTACATATGGAAACTACTTTAGGGTTACGACATATGGAGAATCTCATGGAGGAGGTGTTGGCTGTGTTATTGATGGATGTCCTCCTTGCATCCCTCTTTCCGAAGCTGACATGCAAGTGGATCTTGACAGAAGGTACTGGCCTCCAAAATTATCTCATTGTCTCCACCAAACTACTTGCATTGTAAAAAGCTCTTTGGAGGCTACCGGGGGAATATTTTATAAGATAGTTTTTTTATTGAAATGTGTGCTAAACTGCTAGTAAGGGAATGCGAGATTTATGAATGATAGCAGATATAGGTAATGATTGCTCCTGACACATGTCTTTAAAGAATAACAATGTAAGGTTATTGTGTATAGGAGGCCAGGTCAGAGCCGAATTACAACTCCTAGAAAGGAGACTGATACATGTAAAATATTTTCAGGAGTCTCTGAAGGTTAGTATTTCTTCCTACTATTATTAACTGGGAAGTTATATGTTTCTTGACAAGAGGTTTTAAAGTATAGTCTATTAATTGCAGGAGTTACAACTGGAACTCCAATCCATGTATTTGTACCCAATACTGATCAAAGAGGAAATGTGAGTATATTAATGTTCCTAAGTATCCAATAAAGATAAGCAACCATATCTTGATTTATGGGGATGTTAAAGTATTGTATTTTCGGAGACTTTTTCAGGACTATAGCGAGATGTCATTAGCTTATCGGCCTTCCCATGCAGATGCAACCTATGACATGAAGTATGGTGTCAGATCAGTTCAGGTATTGACCTTATACTGCAATAAGTTAGGCATTTTCATTCGATAAGATATGTATTATACTCATACATCTGAACTCTTATATTTAGGGTGGTGGTAGATCTTCTGCTAGGGAAACCATTGGAAGGGTTGCTTCTGGTGCTGTCGCTAAGAAAATCCTTAAAAACTTTTCTGGAACTGAGGTGTGTTACTTGTCTCATGAGTTTAGCTATAATTCTTACGTGGTATTTTTCCATTTGTTTTTTGTTCTTTACAGGCTAAGGAGGATATATCATTTTAGGAATGTGTTGGCCTTTTTTGACCTTCTAATAGAAACTTGGTTTTATTAGAAGGAATAGGGAAAATCTCCCTTGATCACAGAACTTTGAGGGTCTGCAACCTCCCTGCCCAAAGACCCCTATTTCCTCTCAAATTACTAGATTACTAGATACTGCTCCCTCTCAACCCCTCCTCTTATTTATAGGCAACATGCCCCATTCCTTATAGCTATCTCAGCCCAACTAAGCCAGCTAGCTACATGACAAACACCTTCTTCAATGCCTACAAAGTAGCTAGATTAATAGTTTCAGTAGTGGCATCTATTCTGCCATTCACGTCTTTAAAGAATTCTGGCATTTATCTCTACCTTTTTCTCTCAGCCATAGCTGCAGCAACAGTGGCATATGTTTCCGCAAGAGAAGGAGTGAATTCGCAGATCACTTGGAATGCCAAAATAGAATCACTTACCATGAGGACCTTGATCATTTTAGCTGAACTGACATCCTCCAAAATGAGTTTCTTAATGAACCATGACCCAATATTAAGTGAAGTGACCCACTATGCCTGGTTCTCCATTGAAGCTTCACTTCTCATATTGTCCTGCCTTCTAACCCCTTTGTCTTCCTTAGAGAGTTGGGCTTGACCCATTAAAAATTAATCTCCTTCAATATCGATCACTCTCTAGTCTCTGGTGGTTTTGGCTTGGCTCATTAGGGTACAAAAAAAAAGGCTCAGCTATCGCAATTCCAAATTTGTCCTCCTTCCCATTCACACTTCTAGCTGCAACAACCACTTATGCCGACACCTCCTCTGCAATCATTGCATCACCATCCATTGTACCAAAAACTAAATCTGGCAGAATTTCCAGGAAGACCAGAATGATTGTTTCATAAGAAATCCATGATAAAGGTGAAGAAAGGAACATTTCTCGCCCTATTCTACACAAAACACAATATGATTACCATCACCCAAACTGACAGCAACCAATGATATGAAAGAAACATTACCCTAAGAACTAGACTTCCAAGGACTAGGATGTGTTGCAGGGATCACTGAGTTGGCATCCTACTACCCATACTGATCTTATGTAATGTGTATAGTGTGTGTGTGCATGGGCTTGTCACTATATCTCTCTGCCCCCCTATCTCTCAAATTTTCATTCACCAATACATGTTTGATGTAGATATATCTGCATGTAACCTGTTTTTATTTGCCAATTCCTTAAGAAAGATCCTTGGCTAAAGGTCTTTAATTTTCAGATTCTCGCCTATGTCTCTCAAGTTCACAAGGTTATTCTTCCTGAGGACTTAATTGACAATGACACACTGAACCTTGATCAGGTATTAAAGTTATTTTTCATATTTATATATGCTAAAAGGTATATTAGTGTATATTATTCTTTTGAATTTGATCTAACAATTTATACAGAATACAAATGTATAATTAGTGCATGAATAAATATCTCAAAGGGGCACAATTTGTAGAATTTGCTTTTTACTGATGAGGAAGTATTGATGGTAAAAGGGGGAGACCTTTCATAGGATAATTTTTCATTCATATTAAAGCGTGGGCAGTGCCTTTAACTAGAATATTGAATGAGTTTAACCTGCAATAGACTTTCTCCTGTATTTTTACCAAATAACTGTATTTGCTTATAACTTTGCATAGATTTCTTACAGTGCCCTTTCCAATAAATTATGCACTTACAGGGAAGCTAAATAATCTAATACAATAAAAGTGTGTGAATATCCTAATATGTTTTATTGAACAGATGCCATCATGCTGCCTGTTTACTTACTGCAGTCTTCCAAATTGGCTCGTTATTGTTGTGACTTGTATTAATAATACCTACTGTTTATGTTTTTATTATTGTACTTGTTGCAATTCTGAAGCCAAGTTCCCGGTTTGCCACTTTTTTTTTTTTTGAATTTGTCCAGATTGAGAGTAACATTGTTAGATGTCCAGACCCTGAATATGCAGAGAAAATGATATCTGCTATTGATGCCGTCCGAGTGAAAGGTGATTCTGTTGGTGGTGTTGTAACATGCATTGTGAGGAATTGTCCACGTGTAAGTCTTTTCACTTCTCTGTCGAGCAAAAATAATTGAGCAAGATAGTAGGGTTTAGGGTACAAATTAACTTGTAAAACTGATAACTACCGCAAGGGTTTATGGGGAAAAAAATCTTTACATTTATTTTATACACACACACACCCCCCTCAAATGAATATCTTTCAGCTCCACCCTTCCTCTAATATTGCTTGATGATTGATCCTGAAATTAATCTGGTAAATAACTAAATATATGCGATATAGAATCTTGTGGAAACTCTACAAAAATTAGTGAAAATTAACTAAACTAAGACAAGCTGTGCTCTTTAGTCATGCATGAAATTGGGAGCTTCCCGTCCAGGTATAGCATGTATACGTCCATATACTCCTAGAAGTTTTAAATTTGCAGCCCATCAATATTAGACTGCTCTTTGAGGTCTTCTGGCCCTTTTATTTGATATTTTAATAATTAACATGAGAAAAAAAGGAAGAAAACAACACACTGCTTTGTAACAATGCTTGTTGTTTTGCATCTTTGTATCTCCCTTTATATATCTACTTGCATGCCTGGTATCTTATAGGCACTTCTCATCCTTAGAATAGTTTTGCAACCAAGTACTTTTTGTTTGTATTATCCAGATTTTTCTTTTTTTTTTTCTTTTTTTCTTTTTTACTTGGAATAGAAATGACTTTACCGTTTCTCAGGGTCTTGGTTCACCAGTATTCGACAAGCTTGAAGCTGAGCTGGCTAAAGCTGTTATGTCATTACCTGCAACTAAGGGTTTTCAATTTGGTAGTGGGTTTGCAGGTACTGAAACTTGCTTATGACCTTGTGTATATGACTCTGGGTGCCTTTGTCTATGATTTTGATCTGACTAAACAGGGATCAATTAAACAGTGTTATTTTCTTCTATCACTTGTGTCTGGGGTGTGTTCTGAATTCTGATGGCTCAATGAAATCATTATAGGTACCTTTTTGACTGGGAGTGAGCACAATGATGAATTCTATATAGATCAACACGGAAAGATGAGGACAAGAACAAATCGCTCTGGTGGGATACAGGTATCTGTTATGTTCTATAATTACTGATTACTAATTATTTGTTTTTAGATATGCAGTATGACAGTTATGTTCTTTATTTGCTTTACTGATATTATCTATATTGAAAATCAGGGTGGAATTTCCAATGGGGAAATAATTAACATCAGGATAGCTTTCAAGCCGACATCAACTATTGCAGTAAGTTCAATATCTTTTCTCTTTCTCGTTCCATTACTATCTCTATCACCCATCCTATCAAAAACCAGCGTAGGGGTGTAAATGAATTGAGCAGAGCACTTAAATTCGGGCTTAGCTTGTAGGAAAAAAGCTTGCCAGATACTTTCTCCGGTCCTATTTATTAGAAACAAAATGATTTATTTTTTTGTCCTAAATATAAGAATCAAAGTCTTATTTTCAATCACATTAATTGCTCAATTCCATATTTACCTTTATTTATTATGAGACCATCTAACAATGAACTCACTTATTTCTCTCTCTTCGAGTCATTTAATACAAAGGGTATTTGTGGAAAAAATTAATATTATAGCATCATTAACTGAAATTTATTCATCTTAATGCACCTCCTTGGCCTTGATGATTTTGTCAAATATTTCTTATATATAGGATCAGAGGTAGTAACTGAATATTATTTGTACTCTATTTCCTTCTCTACATAAGCCTGTTAGAAATGATGTAAATAAGTAGTTATGATTTAATAGTATTATGTAAATATATAAAATAGGGTAACTTTAATATTTTGTATTTATTAACAATGCATTATATAAATAGCAAAAGATTTGCTGTGCAATACACCCGGTTTCAACATCATGTCTCTCTCTCTTTTTCTCTTTCAACATAACAATTTTAATTGCTCAGTGTTAGCACCAATACCACATACCACATGTCTGACTAGCATAGAGTAATTGCAAAATTAACTGGGTTTTTAATTCTTTATCTACTCATTTATGATAGATATTTCATTCTTATGTTCATGTCAGAATGTTATCAATGTATGTTGATAAACTTTCATCGTGATGTTTCTCTGTCCTTCGTTTTTTGTTTTCTTTATATATTAAGGAGGATCCCTCCTAACTATTTGCAATCATCTCTCTCTCTCTCTCTCTCTCAATGAATATCCTCTTCCATTAAAAAAAAAAAAAGGTACTCCCCGCCCCCCACATTTTTGTCATTGTTGGAGTGAGTTGTGTTTGAAGTAGTGCATTATTAATCTTCCCTACATGGGATACGCATTATTTATGCTACCACACACAAATATTATACTTTAGTATATCTCTAAACTCTGAAAATGCTAGATTTTTATTTAAACATATAACTCTCCCCATCCCCAAAAAAAAAAAAAAACCAAAAAAATTAAACCTTGTACAATTCTAAGTTGAATTGAAGGTATGAAAAAAAAATAAAAATGAATGAATCAACCCCTCCAATGTAACATATTGCTTTGTCTGTAAATTGAACCGTAAGGAATGATATATCTCCCCATTGCCCTTCCTGTGCCTAGTTTAACATAATTGGATTGTTTGGTAGACAGCATAAAACTCTGCAGTGTGTGCATGAAAACAGAATATGCACGTATTCATTAGGAAGTAATAAGAATGCATTATATCTATGTGGTTCATCTAATGGAGCTTTCTTCCTTACTCACCCTATGCATATGAAGATAGCAGTTGCTCACCCAAATTTTTGAAGTGGATAATTGTGGGACTTATCCCTGTGCTTTATCCCTATACATAGAATGAGATAAAACAATGTCCTCTGCATTTACCAAAACTTAGTTCAACTATGTAGGAAATAGGATTACTACTACTGAAGCTGCTGCTAGGATTTCCCTTTTCCCTATTTGAGTGAGATAGTTGTGTTGGTAAATGAAGTAATAAACATAGTCTGATCAGTGTACAGTGTGCATAAGAATTTATGGTTTATCGTCATTTTTCAAAAAGTTAAGTCCTATTGTTTTGGGTTAGCAATTGAGGGAGCCTGTTGTGTCCTCCCACCGCCACCAGTTCCTTTGCATGTTCGTGTTCGTGTTCACTCCCCCCCCCCCAAAAAAAAATTTTTAGCTGATTTACGTGGTTCGTTGCATATTTTGTTACACACGACAATGACTTTGCACTATTCTGTGTATTTGATATGAATTTAACGTGATATTATACTTGTGCAGAGGAAGCAATTAACAGTGACCCGAGATAAGAAAGAAACAGAGCTGATAGCCCGTGGTCGTCATGATCCATGTGTTGTCCCAAGAGGTTAGTATCTCAGCCTTTTTTGGGATGCTGTTTATCTTCACCTCATTTTTTTTCCCTTCCAATTTCTCTCTCGCATATAACAATTCTTCTAAGTTTCTGAGAAAAACCATTAGAACTGAGTTAGCATTAATCAGAAAGGACAAGATAATTTTTTTACATGACAACTTTTGCATAAAGACATGTATCCAATCCCATCTACTGGGAAACGGCTTTTTTTTTTTTTTAATAAAAAAATTCCATAAAGACAGCTAAACCTTATGTTAAGAACATTTATATATGTTTCTGTGCCTTATTTTCTATTAATGACAAAATTTCAACTCCTTTACTTTGCAGCTGTACCTATGGTAGAGGCCATGGTAGCTTTGGTGCTTGTGGACCAATTGATGGCACAATATGCACAGTGTAATCTATTTCCCATGAACTCAGATTTGCAAGAACCCTTGTCAACCAAATTAGAACCAGAAGAAGTGCCCTTCTAAAAGATGGAGGGGGTGCTTAAATCAGCAATTGGCCTCCGATGAAATCTTCATTCTGGCAAGTGTTTAGTTGACAATTATTTCACTTTGATGAAAAGTTCAAGTTTCCTCAAGAGGATCCGGCTCTTGGTCTGCTTGTTCGCGGGTGCTATCTATCGTCTTGTATTAATGTGAGGTTAAAATATGTTTCTTTTTTTTGTGAACATCGTTTCTAGAACGCGCTGCTGCAAAAGCGCCGGTAGATGTATTTTTATAGTGAATTGGTGTTTGTTGTAAGAAATGTCGCAGTTTTTGGAAGTCTGTTTTGTTATATATGCTGCTCTGCATTTCAATAAATGAATCTTTGGCAAGTTTAGCTGGTTTGTGTTACGATGACAATTTTGTAAGTTTTTTTTTTAATATTTCTTATTTTTTTGGGTATATAATTTAATATTTCTTATTACTTATTTAAAGCTTGAACATAGATATTGAGTAAAAGCTTCGACATGGGTGTCTCGAGCCTTTTTTTAAAGTTCGGCCAATATCAAAATTACAGAACTATTTGCGAGTATTTTTCCAACACCTTCTGAAAATGCTACCCTGAAATTTAGAAATGTTCATATATATATATAGAAATTGAAGTCTTTATACAACTTTTTTTTTCCTTTTTGCTTTATTTTTTATATTTATAAGCCTGATTTGATACTGTTCCACTAAGTTGAAAATTAAAAGGTACAAGAAAAATAAATTTCCAAGGACCTTTTATTTAGCATGTATGCATCCAGTAAGTAAATGGTCATTTCTAAACTAGCAATTTTAATATTCATATAAGTGTCAATCTATCATTCTAGTAACTGAGTGTATATATCCACTATATTTGTAATCAATTAATACATTTAGCCCTCACTTTACTCACTTTCTATTTCACTATGTAATGTATGCCTTCATTCGTTTCTCTTCATATCTGGAATCCGTCTGATACCTTACACCCCCAAGTTATTTACTATATATTTTTTTGACAGAGTTATTTAGGAATTTATATTCCCACAAAAATAGTGACTAAACGGGCCTGTTTTGCCATTATAACTAGTTGAAGGAAACCGTGCTCAGCATGAGTAATAAAAAAAAATGAAACCTACAGTATAATTAAGTTTTTGGAGTGTAGTTACGTTTTTTGTGAAAAAATGGTTTTTGGTCGGAAAACAGATGAATAGGTTTTTGTCACGTATCCTTAATATAGTTAAATTTCTTACATAAATAATTAAAAGAATAATTTGGGTTGAAATTTGATTAAGACTATAACTAACAATTCGGACTTTGTCAACCCTGAAAAGTCAGCCAATCTAATCTAACCCTTGTTGAAGTTGAAGTATAAAAATTGGTTTTGTCCTGTATCAGGTTTTTTATTTTTGTGACTAAAATGTCTTGTGTGAAGCCTTTCTAAGTGAAATATAATAATCTACTATATATCCTTTACTTCAAGAAATTCACCTAGTCCATCTGTGAGTACGTGTTTTTTAAAGAATTTTTTATTAAAACTTTTATGATAATTAGATATTTTGAAGAAAAAAAAACCTAAAAAACTTATTTTAATATACTTTTTTAGCAGAATAAATAAAATAATTAACTTAAAAAATTATATCATTTCAAAAGTTATCTGAAAGCTATGCATGTCTCTCTCTATCTTTCTATCATATTCATGACAAGATAACAACTAATAATGTTTAGCCGAAGAAATATATATGTAATAAAGAAATGAAATGTCGTTGGTGTGCACATAATGACCTTCAATTTGTAGTTTTTGATACTTAATATATTCGCAATTATTTTTTTGACTGAAATTGTTTTTTGATACTTAATATTCACAATGACTCATTGAGACGACAGCTTTTATATTTTTGTGATCTGGCGTATGGTACGAAATTGACCCTAGAAAACATACACACAGACATCTAATATCTATCTTTTATGGATTTATATAATTATCATTTTTTGTGTCAAAAAAAACTTTTGTTACTACCATACGATCATTTTGTTCGGTTTTAGATAATTATATTGAAAACTTATATAAATCTTCACATGAATCACATGTTACAATACAACTAAAGTTTTTCTTTTTTTTAACCCGTAAGTTTTTGCAGCTGAAGTTATAATATATTATATATGATGGAAAGTGTCAAACGATAGGTTTTATTCATTTTTTTGTTGAAATTATATATAAGTAAACTAGCTAGTCTTTAATTTCTTCCGAATATTTTGGTTTATAATGGAAGCTTTCTTCTATATTTTTTTGATAATTAAGGTTCTTCTATATGTTATATGTTTAAAAATTGACCAAATATAAAAAGTATTATATAACCCTAAAATTATAAAATATATAAATGTCTGTGAGGGAGACAGAACTGAATTATTAGCTAATTCATGTTTAAAATAAAACAACATTTATCGAGTTATGAAAAAAATACATTCAGCTGATGCGGTTAAATTGATAGATAATTTCTATGCGCAATCAATATTTTGTTTAGAATAATACGTCGTTATCTTTTTATCAAGAATAATACGTCATTGTTGTTATAATACTTTTAATTTCTTTTATATGAAAAATTTAGGGTGAGGAGATGGTCCGGGTTCTTTAAGTAACCCCTTGGGGTTATTGTTGTTATAATACGTTATTGTTGGATACAAGTTCTATCGTGTTCTTTTAGACCAATCTCTTGGAGTTATTGTTGTTATAATACTTGAGCTTAATATATGTAATTCCAGTCATAAATCTTAACATTCTGAAATTTATATTTTTTTAAAGAGTTTCAGAACTATGTACCAACAATATAAAAAAGCCTTACATAGACATTCATTCATATTTCATCGTGATACCACATTGCAATATTACTTTAAAGTTAGTTGAGAAGTATTTATCTTGATTACATATATGTACAAATATTTGAATACATAATAATCTTATAACAAATTTGACGCGTTCCCGTCCAATAAATTCACAATTGTATTTGTATCATATATGTAGATCTTTCAATATATCTTGTTCAGTGCTTGTGTCTTTCAAAAATTTTCTCGAAATTTACAGGTAAACCACTAATTCCACGTTTCATGTCCATTCATCTTCTATAATGACCTGTGAAAGCGAAATATCACTATGTCACATATTTTTAAATCTTCAAAAAAAAATGATAAAGTGAGCAAAACTACAATTCCTGTTGAAGTTGAACTCTTTAATCAAACCCAACAAGGAAGTTGTTCCAAGCACGGCACGTAAATAGGGAATTAAATCTCGCATTATTCTCATTTTTTGGTGTCATCATTTCAAATTTGCAATCCTTCTAATCTAATTATATAACAACTAGAGCCATATTTCGTCAAAAAAAAAAAAACTAGAGCCATATATGATGATTGAAGAGAGAAAGAAAAAAGAGAGATTGAGCAATTAGTACTGATGCAAATTAAATTATTGTTTAAAGAGATTAAATATTGGAATTATATTTTTAAAGAGGATAGAACTCATAAAGAGCACATTTTGTCATTATCATTGTCATCTTTATCACTGTTATTATTATAATTTAATTGAGTTTAGTAGGAAGTCATGTTTAGGGGCCCAATGAGCATTCCAATCCCATTAACAATGATAACGGGTGGGAATGGAGGACTCAATGGGATTGAAGAGATAGCTGAAATGGCCAAGTGGAAGAAGGATAAGCCAATAATTTTGATTAATAAAAGAAAGATTCCGTTATAAAGTTTGGTCATGTCCATATAAAGACCATAACACTATTTTCTAGGATACTTATAAAGGGAGGAGAAAGGTGGCACCATAAGGAAAATCAAAGATAATGAGCACTGTGGAGGTTGTAGGCAGTACCAAACAAAAGGACACCAAATTATTAAGAAGATATATAAGTAGGTTATATAGACAAAATTGGCATACATATATTGAAAAGATGAATAGCCCCAAATAAGCATGACAAAAAGGAACGCACCCACTATAATTTTTCTTCAAAACAAGGACTTAGCACCAGCTACAATGACTTTGGAAGTGACTGGTCATTTATGAACAGATCCACCTATTATCACCTAAAACTCAAGGTCCATATTAACTTCATTATATCAAGATCACCTTGGTCAGTGGAACTGAGTTTAGATTTCTTAAGCAAAGTTTTGGATTTGAGCTTTGTGAATAGAAGGGAAAAAATATAATTGGGAGGGGAGACCCTATTAAAGGTGGTCAGCAAGGTTTTACGGCAAAGATTAATCATTGGCGAAACGGTAAATACTTCACACTTATAACATGATAACCCAAAAAATATTAACTTAATTGTCTCTTTAATAGGGTATCCTCTTCTTATCCCCTCCCCCCAATAGTCCCCTAGACGTAGCTCAGGTGGTTGAGCAGTGACACCTTAAGAAGCATGAGATCTAGGGTTCAAACTCTAGCTACTAACATAACACACACTAACGACTAACGTTTGCCATTAAAAAAAGACCCAATAAAAGGGAAATAAAGAAAGAAAATGATTTTGTTTTTTCATTTTCCAAACAATAAACTAAGAATTTCCTCCAATATCTAGTTTCTTTCTAAGCATTTTTATTTTAACTTAGTATACATTTTCACATAGTTCCACCGATCAACCTGAGTAGATAGTGACTTTTTTAACCATTTTTGAGCAATATTCTTGAGTTGAGGCTCCCTCTTAAAGCTACCAAGCATAACCTGAAGCTAGAAAAGACTATAAGCTGCTTTACATCTAAACATGTGGTATCTTTCAAATTGAATAGTAAAAGAGATGGTAAATAGCCTCCTATTACATCTAAATGTGATCAAATCAAGACAAAGATGTCAAAAAGCAGCAATTGACAGGAAATTAATTTGTCTTTATGGTTGTTTGAAATAGTAGAGATTAGAGGGCTTTTTAATTAAGTGGGGAAAGGATCACGGGAAAAGTATTTTTCTGTAAGATAGGACCGAAAGGATCAAACAATGCTGTGTGGAATTTCGACACAAGATTACTAAAAATTGCAACAAAAAAAAGGATAGTTGGTATAAACGCCATCAATCTTAACTTTTTCACTGGAATAGTAGAACATATTTTTTGTCTGTTCATGCATGTGAAACAATGGTAGGGTCATGATCTAGTCTTTTACAGCCTGTTTAATTACCCTGATTGAAGTTCGCCCAAATTTAATTTTAGTGGTTTAATTTATTATCTTATTAATCTTGAATACTGTGCTAATTTGGATGTTTTATCGAACAGAACCTTTTTGCATAGATAATTTTTATTCACATACAAGCTACTCCAATCCTTAACCATTCACTCACTTAGTTCTTCTTTTAGAATATTAACCAAGAAATGTCAAGTGTATTACGTTGTATTTTTAAATTTTAAAAACATAAAATAAAATTATTTAAGAAATAAAATGACTTAATTCCACTTTTAGTCCCTCAAGTATCATGATTGTGCGCTTTTTTTCAAACGCATAATTTTGGTCCCCAATGTTTTCTCCACCCCTAAATAAAATAGTACTGTGTTCGATTTATTTTGTAATCCCTCGTTCATAACATAATTTGGAACACACCCCTCCCAAAAAAGTGTAAAAAGTCAATTTGCAAAAACCAAAAAGGCAACAAATCGGAGGGCCCAACAATTACCCTCAATTACGGGGAATGAAAAGTTGGGATAATGGCCACGACACATCATTTTTTTAATGCTCTCACTTCCTGTTTGTTGTCTTCAGCTTTTTTTTTTTTTTGGGTCAAATGTTGTCTTCAGCTTTGAATCCTATTGTCGCACAATGTATTGGATGTTACTAATACTATGTCAGAAACCGACACCGTTGATTCACAGGCTTCAAAAATTGAACAAAATGAAAAATAATGAGAAAAAAAACCATCCACTTTACTTTTCTGAACTGAATGCATTGCCTTTTTTTTTTGGGTTGATTTTGAGTTGGACAGACTTATATCAAATTCTATTAGTTCATTTTATCATGTTCTTTGTTAAATACAGGTAGATACTTAAAAAACAGTTTAACTTTATCCACCCTTTAAAACAAGGTATGTCAGTTAGCGGTAGTTTTTTTGTTTTTCTTAGTTAAAATTAGGACCAACTTGATAGTTGGAACTTGATCTAAGTTTTATTCTTTTGAGTTTTATTATTCCACATCAGTTATCAATGTGGTATTTGGAGGTGAATTCACCCCTATATTATTAAATCACTATATATGTTTTATTTTGTAAGACGGATTTAACGTGTATCAAAATAAGAAGATATTTAATATTTTCTTCATTTGTTAATTTCATATGATATTCATTTAAATGAATATCTTTAAAACTTAATAAGTTTTTAAAGGACTCCGAAGAATATAATGCAATATTAATGTGTAGTTTTGTTCCTCTAGATAACAATAGATTAGTTCTCACGGAGTCTTCAATTATCTTTATAGTACTATCGACTTCGATATGCCACTTGATGTCTTCCCAATTCCCATACCTAAGTCCGTAACGCACATGGAGGAAGGTCTCGTGAGAGTTTGGCAATGCGCATGGACCACGTTGAAATTTTTCATTCCTAATTTCCTATTACTACCTTAGTATAGTCCAGTAACACTAAGTTACTAGCCAATAGTCAAATCTCCCATTTATGTGGCAAAATGGAACAATGGATATTAACCTCTTCGGCGAGACACATAAGTCAAAGATAACCGAAAGCAACGGGCACTTGTCCGATTAACTACAACTTGATTTAGACAGCAATGTGTACAATGTTGGGTAGGTTTTTCACTTTTCCAAAGTTCAATTAAATCTTTTGGTCAAAAAAAAAAAGTTCAATTAAATCCGCTTGCAAAAGTAAACAATTAGTATAAGGAAATTAATATTGGCCTTGAAATTCAGATTTTTTTCATTATTCTCTTCATTTCAAAATACTACCACCGTTTCTAAATTTTCTAAATGATTGTGGTTTTAGAAACATAATTTTTTTTCATATTTACTGTTATTTTATTGTTTTAATGTAATATTAGCTTTTTTCTCCCAATTTTACCCCAAATAAATACTATAGGATCATTTCTAATACATCATACTTCGTTATGCGTTTATGACAATTGTTAATACACCAACAGTTAACAGAGATAATTTAGTAAAATTGTTTCATTGACTAAGTTATTAATTGATTTTCTTAATTCTTGTGAAAAAATCTTAAACGTCAGTCAATATAAAAAGGAGGGAATATGTGTTATTTAAGGTTTTTTTCATACGGATTATTGGCCCAAAAATTTAGATTCTTTATATTAATCTCTCCGTTCCTAAATAAGTGTCATCTAAGAAATACAACAAATGAATGAATATGAGTAATAATTTTATAATATTATCCTTATTAACTATTGGGTTGCGAACCATTGTCATAAATACATAGTAGAGTATAATGACTTGTGAATGATGCATATATAATTTGAAGGTAAAATTGAAAAAAAAAATAACGTTGTATTGAAAATATAAAACGACATTTATTTTGGAATATTTTTTTATTTTCTAAAACAACATTTATTTGGAACGGAGATAGTAAGAGAAAAGAATAGAATGCTACATTCGTCTCATATTAAGTGTCGTTTAATATAATGCACATGTCTTAAAAAAATTATTACCCCATTTGTCTCATATCAAGAGTCTAGTTTTTTTTTGATAGGCAAATGTTAGTAATTGTTAGTAATTGTTAGATTAGTGGCTTGGGATGGGTTTGAACACACACCTTATGTCTCCCAACTCCTACACCCTTTCCTCCAAACCAAGCTAACCACCTTATGACTCCCTAAGAGTCTAGTTTGAAATATTTACATGTCTTGAATTACTGTATTTGTCATTTTAAGATACTGAGAGAGTATTAATTAATTTTTTCTAATAAAAACCCTATTTATTTTTTATCTCCACTACCTAATACCTCCTCCGGTTTAGAATATAATCAAATATCAACTAATTAATCTAGATCTCAACTATTTAATAATATTATTCCTAAAATACCCTTCAATTAATCTAAATTTCATTTTCCAATAACTTCTCGTATTCCTATGAAACAAGTTTTTATGAAAGGCTTTTTGGAGAATGCAATTTTTTTTCTTATACCAAGAAAATTAAATGAGATTAACTATTATTCTTAACTAGTGTGAATTTTTTTTGGTTACTTATATTCAAAACTAGAGGGAGTATTAATTAGTTTTCCACCTAACTCATACTACAAGAAACACATTTTAGTCAACACATTATTTTACCTTAAAATGGTCGTAATTAATGATTTTTTAAAACCCGTGCATTACCTTAAACAACACATAATATGAGACACAGGGAGTAATTACAATCATTTTTTAGGTAAAATAACCTGTGTTGGTTAAAATACCCTTAATGTAATAGGAGTTAAGTGAAAAAACTAATTAATATTAAGTAGTTGAGATTAAAATAAATAAAATATTATTAAAAAAAGTAATTAACAATCTCTTAATATATTGAAATGTCAAATAATTTGATAGATGTAAATATTATATGATATGAAGACATATTATTGTTATATCATTCAAAAAAAGATAGCCACTCACCATAAATTTTTTTCACCATGCTAAGAATTAAAAAATAAAAATCAATATGAGGTCAGAGACAAGTTTGGCCACATTTTTTAGATTTTATAAAGGTAACCCACCACCTAAAAAGTTTCTTTGAAGCAGGGATTAAACTTTTCAATATAAAAACAGAAATTTACAAAATATTACGGAAGAATGTAATCCAATTTACATGCTGAATTCTCATTTTTTTTTTCAAAATAAAAAAATAACACTTGATTCATGTTTGACCCTTAAAAGCTTCAACGCAGACACTTTGCTTTTCTTTCTTGGTTTCTTAGCCTAATAGAAAGGTGGAGTGGACACCATAATGCCTGTCCTCTGGTGAACAAAGTATCCCACAGAGATCTTCCCTCCTTTTTACACCACTTGTCCTTTTCCCTCAACCCCCTAAACCCTGTCTATCTTGAAAAGTAAAGCTGCCTATACTACTACTTACTACTACTATATGCATTCTTCTTTTTCCTTTTGCTTACTCCCGCTTCTTGTTTTTGCTTTGCCTCCTATATCAGTTTTACCCTGCAAGATTTAGAACTGAACTTTAATTCCTTTTATATGCAAATTAAATGAGATATAACAAGGATTTTGATGAAATTATTTATACTTCAAGAGTACGGACAAAAATGAAAAGAATCATATGCTTATATTTGATTTAGCAAAATCTCGCATTGTGGTTGGTATAGTAAACACATACATGCAATAGCTTGAAAGGAAAAAAAGGGGGAAAATGTAAGGTCCCTCTCTTTTTTGGGACATGTGGCTACCGTGATAGCACTTTTTGTTTTGTTATTTTCTTCTTTGAAAAAACTTTGCCCTTGCTTTCCATGTTGTCCCCATTTCATGATTCCCTTGCTATATAATAAGAGCTCCGAATCCAGCAGACCAATTTCTTTCCAACTGCCCAAATTTACTTTATTTAGTCAAAATTATGTAATAAAGCTAATTTCCCATGTGATACTCCAGAAACAGATTATGTAGGTGTTTGATTTCACGTTTGAGTCTTCAATCTCGCGTCCCAATCCATTTCCAAGCTCCAAAACTAAGCTTTCGCGTCAACGTGGTGTTTCACCGTGATTTTGGTGAACACGCTCACAGAACCAAACAGGCTATGAAAATGGCCGTTATTCAAAAGTATGAAAAATTGTAGATTCTGCAAAATTACACACAAGTCATCTATACAAGTGCCTAAATAATTTTCATCTTGGTTGTGAAAGTGATAATAAGAGGAATATGCAACCAAATATACTTGGAAGGAGGAAACAATACAATACTACAAACCACACAAAGAAAGAACCTAACTAATTCAAAGAAAATTACCTTAATACCCTCCGCACTAGCAATTGCGATTTAATTTGTTGTACCAGGAAGATCAAAGTTAATAGTCAACCACCCCACACCCCATAATTTTTAAAAAGAAAAAATGAAACGAGCCGTCCATGGCATTATGACATGAGAAGCACCTCCTTTTCAGGACCACGGAAGACTTTAGGGGTGCCCCGCCATGGTCTCATTCGTTATGATCAAAATAAAAATACCCTCTTAACCTCTGCCCTTTTGAAAGAAATTGACCAGAATGCCCTTTCCCAGGACCAACAATGAGTGTCGGTTGGGCCGACACTCCTATGTTGTTTCATCTTTCATTCTATACGACATATAACAACAATTGCTCGCTTAGCGATTTGATAATTCTATATTGTACTGTTGAGGAGACAACTTAGACAAGTTCACGTCCGTGCATACACAGAAGCTGACAAATTCATAACAATTCTTTGCTAGTGAATAAAATTAATGCAGTAGTTATGATGAACCTGTGTGGAATTTCAACTTTTAAAAGACAGCCACAAGTTGTTGGGGTATTGATCCCCCCATCCATTGAAACTTACCAAATACTCCCTGTGTGAGTGTTTATTTACCCGTCAAGGCGTCAACGCAGGTTCCAATGTGCATTCAACGAGAAAGCCAAAAGTTATTCTTGTAGGTGAGTGTGCTTGAAAAGTTTAGAGGTAAAAACTAACAGACGGGGCAACAAAAGACGGAAATGGGCTCGGGCTATAATACAAAATTACTAGATTAGAATTCATCCTGAAACCAATTAATATTAAGTATAGTTACCCAATAATAAGTATATAAATCGCACCCCAAGATTTGAGATAGTCAATGTGAGACTCTTAACCCTTACCATTTCACCCCATCACCAAAGTTTCCGTTACAGAACATAAAAATAATTATACTAAATACACAACCGTAAGGAGGAGTTGATAATTTATCTTGTCATACATCGACCTAAATGCTTGTTATCTGATTAAATGGTGCAATTAGAGGTTTAGAATTTAGAAAATGGGATTAGTTGAGCAATGATGGTCATGTTTATTTTTAATTAAAAAAACATCTGAATAGTAAAATTTTACTCAGGGGGTCCACTAAAAAGCTTTCTTTGAAAGGATGTCTAAAAAATTATTGAGGTAGCAAACAGAAAACAAAACAACAAATGAGTGCTTACTTACCGTTTTCTTTAGGTTGATTGTTTGGCCTGCTATCCTAGGTGGCTTTTGGGGTAGCTTGCTTGAAAGCAACAGTGGGAGCTATTCTGCAGCTCCTCCTCTGATGCTCCTGAACAAGTTCTCCAGCAAACCAATCAAGTTTCTCGAAGTTACTCTGCTCCCCAATCTTCTTTCCTCCAAACAGCACCGACTCTACATTCTCCTGCTTCAACATCTCCTCTGCTATTCCCATCAGCATCTTTACATTGCTGGGACTTGCATCTGTATCCACATTGTTTCCACATTGCCCCATACTTGACCCATTTGCCTGTCATGTAACAATTGCTTAGGGCATCAGTAAATTTTTGAAACATACTACTACTAGTAAATTGTTGAAGCTCTAGAATTCATGCATTAGTGAGATACACATATTAATCACAATTAAAAGCTACAACAACTTCTGGTGACACAATTCCCCACCAAATTAGAATGAGCTTTATTAGTTTTACCTAAAATGCTGTATTTAAGGGAAAGAATCAAGTAGGCATCCCTTTAATACAACTGACAAAATGAAATTCAATATCCTACACAGGGAAAACAAATGTATGTATTCCTTTTCTCTGGCAGAGACTGTATACACGGTATTTCATTCTATAATCAGGATGATCACCAAAACCAAGGTCAATCAAAGATGGCAAGGTTTCCTAATATTGATACACATTATTCTGGACAAAAATGCACAACATTTATTAACATCAAAAGATATCTATCCCCTACTCCTCTCCTAACAAGTCCAAATCCAGCTATCCCACCCTATACATACTCTTCAACTTGCTACATACAGACAAGGCAAATGAGATCCCCCTTTTGCAAACCCCACACCCCCTACCCTCCTGCTGCTATGAAATTGACTCAATTTAATTCCCCTTAACGTTTATGAGATCAACTGTTTCTCACCCAGAGTACTCTCAAATTAACCTTTAACAGTTTCCTTTTTCAATTTAGACATTATTTAATACAAATTCTCACCTTCACCAAAACCCCAAAAGAACACTGAAAAATACTTGAACCTAATCTAAAACTTATTAAATTATAAAAAATAACAATTGTAAATTCAATTTTAACAGCATTCATTTATGTAAGACTATGTGGACATGAAATGAGCACACACACCTGAATGCGAACATAGTTGGTGCTCCGGCAGTGGCCGAAGGCCATGGCGACGGCCTGATCAACGAGGTCAGCGGAGGCATCACTGGAAATGCGGGCCATGGGCCGGGCCCAATCCTTAGCCTTCCAGCGAGTGACCCGGTCATAGTCATAGTTGACCCCCAAGAGTTGACCGGTTCCAAGGGAAAGAACAAGGAGGTCCTCCACGCCTCGCACGAACGGGAACTCCTGCTTGTTGTGAAGCACGTGCGTGATGGCCGCACCCGTTGGGTTGCTCATCGCCAAACCACCGTCAACCGCAACACACTTCGTGTGGCCATCAACGGACCGCATTTGAACCGGTTCTAATAAACCCGGTTCGGCCGAAGTCGCCCTGCAAACCTCCCATAAGCGAAAATCGAAGCTGTCCGTTTCCAACGCGTCCGCACGTGAGAACAAAAACGGCGCCGTACTGGACAAATCATAGCACGGTATCAGAACCGGTTTCAACGTGTCCTTCAGCGTCAAACAACGACCGTTCTCCGCCGTAAACGCTTCCTTCACGGTTTTCTCCAGACCGGCCGTGGCAGTCCCGACCGGACCGGAACCTCCACCGCCGAATAGCCTCTTGAGGAATCCTCGGCTGGTGGAGGTTCCGGCGCCGGAGCCATGGCGGTAGAACTTCTTCCCCTGCTCCGCCAGAAACCGCCACGTGTCTTCGGCGGCGAAAATCGGTCGGCGTTGGTCCTTGGTGGCGAAGAGCATCGCCGTGAAAATGCCTCCAACTCCGGCTCCGGTGGCGACGTCGAAGTAATCGGCGATTTTGGCGTTCTGGTCGCCGGATTTCTTCTTCAGCATGTTTTCCAGGTAGGCTAGGGCTTTTCCAGCGAGAATCCCTCGCATGCCGCCGCCGTCGATTGCGAGTATGCATATCTTGCCGCGCTGGTTCTTGACTGCGGAGACTCCATCAACGGTGGCTACAGTTGCCGGCTGTTGAGGCTCAATGGCCGTCGTAGGTATTTGCTTGGGGAACCAGAGTTTTTGATCTTCGTAGCCGAAGAGGAACTTGCTTTCGAGAATGGAGAAGATTTCATAGCTCAGCTTATCCGTTTCAATGCTCGGTTCTTGCATTTCCCCCAGATTAGTACAATCCATTTTCCTTTTTTATTTTCTTTTTCCTTACAAATTTTGCTCGAACAAACGCTCCTTTTCTTTTTCTTTCAAACAAAATCAACCAGATTTTTTTGGCATGTCTTCAGAGTATAACAAGGCTAGATGTCTGTGTGAGTCTGTCTGTTGCATGTGTAGAGAAAATTCACCTCGGAACTGACGCCTATAAAAAAGAAAACAGATAGAGGGAAAAATGAAAGGTTTTCTGAAGAAAACGTTTATTTATTTATTTTTTGTGCTTTTGCTTTTCGTATGGAAATTTAAGATTGAATATTCAAACGCGTGCTGCGAATTGGAATATTCCAAATTAAAACACATACCTTATTCAACGAGAAGGGTCATTGCTCAACCGACCAAGATATACAATTTCGAAAAAGAACTCCCACTTCGCAATCTCTAATAGACAGTTAATAATCCTGTGTGTTTCTTCTCCAATCACCAGGAAGCAACTTGTAATATTTTTCTGAGCAACCAAAGAAAATATGAAAAGAAAGAGAAGGAGGGGGAAAAAAAACACTCGCTTTCAGCGTCCCTAGTTCAACAAACTCGTCCTCAGACCAATCATTCCATGCTACAAAAAGAGCAGAGAGAAACCCAGTCAAAAGGTGTAAAATCTCCCCCCTCTCTCTCTCTAAAATCCCAGTCTTCTTAATTTTCCTATACCTCCAACTCCACCTCTCTCTATGAGTCTCTGTTGCTTTTTTTCCCAAAGTAGCTAAGCTAGCTCCTCTATGTAAACATCAAAACAACCAACCAACAAACAAGCACCGAACAAAACCAGAAAATGCCAAATCACCACAGCTGCACCACCATATCTATATCAATATCTTAATAGAATTATTTTATTTTTATTTTTATTTTTTTACTACAACCATGATTCACTATTCAGCAGGCTTCTACAGTCTACGCTTTCTGTTTGTCCAATGCCCATGATGGCAAAAACAAATACTATATATAAAAAACAATAAGAAAGGATGGAAAGAGAGAGAGAGACCCTCCTCAGTTCTAATATTATGTGGCCCCCTCAACTACAAGAGGGGGGGCAAGCAGCGGGTCCTACAACAGGAATTGTATTTTAGCAATTGAGCATCACCAATCAGTCACCGACACTTGTACACCGTTAATCTTGGTACTTGTGATCCATGGCTCAGATTGCACCATTTCTTTCCCTCCGTCATCAACGTTCCAATTTTGTTTTTTGTTTTTTTTTTTTGAACACAACACACTTAAGCCATTTCATTCATAATTAACGTATCAATACAAGAGAGAATTGAATTAAAAACTTGGCCAACAGAAAGCCTGGGATGCTTTCAAAGAAGCTATGAAGAACGGCTTTCGCTTCCTAACAAACCTAACATCATGGTTTTTTACTAACTTTAGAGAGTCTCTACACCTATCTAGGATAGCTCCAATCTCATTGTTATAAACTTGCGAATTGAGGATATCATCCACTACCCCTTTGCAATCTAGCTCAAAGACCATTTGTGTGAATCCTTCCTCAAGCACCCATTTGGCCGCTTCAAAAAGTGCGACAGCCTCAGCTTCCTTTGGCGATGGCAAACCCGGAAACCACATCGATTTGGCCATTTTACATACCCCGGAACTGTCCCGAATACAAAGACCAATCCCAAAGGTACCCTCTTCCTTGAATAAGGCCGCATCCAAGTTACATTTTAGCATGCCATTGGGTGGACGCTGCCATATCAAATCGACCTGGTTGGAGATGTGCCAATCCACTCGCTCATGCCGCTCCCTAGACTTGCGCCAATTATGCAACTGATCCTTAGCCATTCTCACGGCCACTGATGCTCGGAGTTCTTCATCCTTCCAAACCTTCTCATTCCGACACCGCCAAATGCACCAAATGATACAAAAGAAGTCCTGCAGTTGGGACGCCGTTAGTTGCAGCAACAACTCACATGAAACCTCATAGAAGCCCTCCCCCTCAAGGATAGTGTCACGCACCACATCCCACAAACCACCTGCCACCCAGCAGTCTCTTGCCTTCTGACACCCATATAGCGCATGCCAAGTGTTCTCATCAGTATCCTCACAGTAAGGACAAGCCGAGGTGCAAGGCACTCCTTTCCTACTCAGATTTTGGCGAGTTGGAAGTACATTCCTCATAGCTCTCCACAAGAATACGGCGAGTTGGAAGTAAATTCCTCATAATATACAACTCGCATATACTAAATTAATTAATAATTATATACGTGACACATACAAAAATAACTTCACTAAGTATAGTAAGCTAGATGAATTAAATAATTTCAAAATATATTTATCATGAATAATGTGTAAATAATATATAGTTATATTTTTTTTAGTAAATAAATGACATAAGGATAATTATTATTTTTGGTCAATAATAAGGATAATTATTATTGTGAATATAAATTATAAAGTAATAAATCACCGTTAGTTAGATAAATCAAGAATGCTGGTCGTGATAGCGTGTGGGGCCAAGGCGACAGATTTAGTCGGCGACAAGAGAAGAGAAGAGGGAAAGCACTACTACCTGCAATAGTGTATCAGTATTGCTTTTGCTGTTACTAAATGGTTGTGTTTTTTTGTTAATAGTTGTTGCAGACTGCAGGGTCGAGGAGGGTGGTGGTGGATTTTACCAGTTTGGCCTTGGAATCAGAAAAGGGGGTTGACGCTGGGGGCATTGCCATTGCCAAGGGCGGTGGGGACCACTATGTTTTGTTTTGAGCATAAGGGAAGAGCGAGCTAGGAGCAGGACAATGAACAAAAGACAGTAGGACAGGGGACAATTTCTGGTCATCAGGTGCAAAAATTACACTTGGAAAAATAAATGAAAAAAAGGGATTATTAGTCCTTTTTCTTAGTAATAATTTCAAAACAAAAGCATCCTGCCGAGAGATTTTCTAAAAAAAATTTGTATATATATTATTGTGTTTTTAAAGCTTACTAGTATATGCTTTCTAAACATAAGAGATTCACATAATGGAGCATCAAATGACTATGACGAGACTTGTATGGTTTTCCTATGTTGGATTAGGGTGTCATTTTATCAATCCAAGAAGAAAAAGACCATCATTACGTTATTAAGTGATACTTAATTTAAACAATCAGCACTATGGGAATTTCAGGTGTTACATGACTTTGAGAGAATGAAAATTCAACATTGATTATAACGAAAGAACTCCTAATTATAGAGTTAAAAATGTAACTGCCTAGTCTTACTATACTGACCCATATGAACATGAAACATAATTTCCTGTTTTGATATTTGTCATCTCTCCCACGCCTAAGTTGAATCAATTTTGGCAACTACTTTGACTTTGAGTAACTTCTGTTTACAACTGCTTCCGAAGCGTATTGTACAATCTCCCTTCGAATTGGCAAGGTCGTGATTCAAACTTGATGCATTTTGATACGCTTCCGTTCGAATTGGCTTCGTAGTAGAGGAAAGCTTTGAACTCCTAGTCTTGAGTAACATTCGAATTGTGCCTCCGCAAAGTGACTTTCTCTCGAACCATGTGGTCTTTGGTGTGTGTTTCCGATTTGGCCATTTACACTGTGCAAATTTTCCAATACTGCACCTCTTCGAATTGCCTCTTGATTTTTAATGGTATTTTTCACACCAACACAAGATGGTGCGACGACAGTGCGAGACGGCAAAGCGGTGTACGGGTGGAGTAAGCCGGCACGAGGACTTGGCAGACAGGAATAGTGCCGAAATGGGTCGGTGGCGGTAGAAAATTAACAGTTATGTAACAGTACACGAGGAGTATTTAAGTGTTCCCCCTTTTTTGACTTACTATATATTGTCACCGGATCATTTTGCAATTTCGTACTTTTTATATCTTTTTGCGTGTGTGGGGCTGACATTAATATAGTTGCCTAATTGTGACTGCAAAATCCATTACTATTTGGTTAGTTCAAGTCATGGTCCCGTAGTCAACAATGGCCAACAAGCTCCACTAATCAGAAGTTTGGTCATTAACCACAAAATAAAAATTATAAAAGAAGAAATTTATAGAACGGTGCTTGATGGGATAAGTGGAGTTAGTCAATTTGATTTAGGAATCGGATTAGTCAATTGGATTTAGAAAATGTATGGCCAAGTTGAGTATGAATAGATTGAAAGACATCTGAATGACCACTCATACTCTCAACTTTGTTCCTTCTTCTCCTAGGTATAGTTGATAGTTGATGAACCACTTCTTTTACAATACCATTTGAACATTTATATCGATATTCTCATGAATCATAATATGTTCTGCTTGTGGAGTCCTTTTGATTTGGGTTTGTTCTTGTCATTTAGTAATCCTCTGCATGCGTGTCTGCCATGGCCGGGCATCTCTTTTAAGCAATCAATGACTGACTTGATTTCATTTTCCTCTTGATGTTAATTAATATCTGGATTTATTTGATTTGTTTTTCTGTGTATTTCGTTCACGGTGAATGATAATTTCTCAATATAATCATGTTACCATGTGAATGTGGTTCTAAACTTATGTCAAAACTAGCATGGGCAGAATCATTCATGTGTGAAGGTCAATGCTCCATGATTAATCATATCATTCAAGGTTGTGATTAATCCAGTCTTGCGATAAGTTTTTTCCAAATGCTTGCTCTACAGAAGGAAAAAAAAAAATACTAAAACTACTATGTCGCTAATTATGTGAAACTTAAATAGAAGGCAGCAGTCACCTAAAATATAAGTCGAAATTTAGCAATCCCATATGTATTAATAGTCCAAAACCTCAGTTTGTAACAAAAAAAAAAGCCCAAAACCTCAGTGTCTTGCAAGTATTTTATAGACTTAGTTAAATTTTTGGTCCCTCTGGACTCTAGTATATATGGGCAATGTATGATTTGTGATCCCTCAATTTTTTCTCGAGCGATTTTAATCCCTCTATTTTTAAAATTAAGCAAATATAGTCCTATCGTCAAATTTCTTTCACTTAAACCCCCTTAAAGTCTATTCTTTTATAAAAATATTTTGGGCTTGATGATGAATTTGAGATATAAAGTAATTATAAAAGTATAAAAGTAAAAAATTGATAGAATTTGAAAATTTTTGTAGGAAGTGGAATTAGGGATTCAAGAGGAAAAAAAATTAGGATTTTTTGATTGAGTTAAATTTGAAATTTTATTTGTGAGTTTTAAATGATGTTTAAAACAATCAAAACAATTCAACTTGGAAAAATTTTTAATAGATAATAAGATTTTGAGAGTTTTAAATGAATGAAAAGGGATTAAGAGACTTAATTGTAACAATTGAAAACTTGACGGATTAAAATCACTCCAAAAAAAAACAGAGACCAAAATCGGACATAGCCCAAAATAGAGGGACCAAAAATACATTAAACCTATAGGAATTCGTGCGTTTGGGTCTCACTGCAATAAATTCTTTGCACAGGAGACAGGAAAAACTTAACAATAAATGATTAAAAGTAAAAATAATTAATTAAAAATAATATAAATAAATTACTGAAAGTCAGAACAATCTCACTTCTAAACATCATAATAAAAAAGCCTTAAATAGCATATTAGTGTTGTTTTTTAGGGGAATATTAGTGTTTTTAAGGAAAGCATACTAGTGTTATACATGGATTTCATGAAGTAATTATTCAATTGTGCGAGCTTGGGTTTTGTATTGAAAGAATAATATTTTTTTAAATTTTTAAGATAATTAGAAAACAACTATTTCTCTAAATTTAAGTCCAAACGAACATGTAATTCAATATAAGTATTAGAAAAAGAAACCATAGATTGTTAGCTTCTCTCTTTTCGGTAATAACTTTAATCTCCCCTTGCCAATTGTTTGTCTTTTTTCACATGACTACGAATGTAAATGGGGCGGGGCGGGGCGGGGCGGGTACCGCTAGTAACCCCCATATCCGCCTTGTTAGATGAATATCCTAACCCTACTCGTACCCATTCCATATTCATGTGGGTATCCATCATACATGATTTAAACGGTTTTTTTTAACATTCATGAGTATTCGTTGATATACTATAATATAAAGTAAATGTTATTATAAAATTAATTTTAAAATTTTGATTGTATGTAACCGTAGTAATCATTGGCCTAAAATAATTTCTTATAGCCTCCAAATTGACAATGTGGGTGCCATGATAAATTATTATAGATACAATATTTAAAAAATTAGAAAAATAAATAATTATCTTAACAGATACTCGCGAGCATGGATACCACAATACCCGCCCCGTTAATAAACAGGGAGAGAAAATATTCACTTATTTTATCTTCTAGTGCCCATTAAGATATCCATGTCCAACCCGTTGAAGGTTTATCCACAGACATTCGTGAGTACTGGTAAAATTTACATCCCTCCACATGCCTCTCATCTCCATGACTTCATGTCCTTTTCACTCACATTAATATGTTAGTCTGTTGCCCATTCTTCTAGTCTCATTCACTATCCCAACCATGTCCATCTGTTATAAGTCTATTAATTTGTCCCTATAAATTAATTACCTAAGGACACCCTCACCAAGATAGTGACATATTTTACTTCATTTTCATTGGGAGTGAATGCAATACATATATGCTGGGAAAATGCAACAACGACTCTAGGGTCTGTTTACTTTGTTTTCAAATTTTCATTTTCGGTTTTCAATAGGATACACATATTATAACACACATTGTCAAGGAGATGATATACAAAATGGGGATTTGTGATCTAAAAAGCAATAACATATTTGGAAATGGTAAAAACAACTTTGTAGCATTTTCACCATTTTCAAATATGCTACTCTTTACCTATGTATATCATCCCACTTTGGATGTCATCTTCATGATATAGTATATGTATCTTATTGAAAACAGAAAATGAAAATTTGAAAACAAAGTAAACAAGTCCTTAGTTTTTCCTTAAAAAATATGACTAAATGTAAAATTTCATTTTCTGAAACAGGAAGAACCTAGGATAAGAAGTAATATATATCTTTTTTCACAATTACAAACTAATTATGATGAGAAATAATGAAATTTACTTCAATCACTTTGCTATCAAAATCTGATATGCAAGTGCATCTAAAATGCTTGCTTAAAGAAAGACAAGGAAAATAAATGGACAAAGACGGAGTTACGTGTGTGAGCCCAATCAACATTTTAAAGAGGGATGCCTTTTAGAGATTGGTAAACTAAGACCAAACAAGAAGATATTGACCAAAAAAAACAAACAAACAATAAGACACAGCATTAGCATTAAAGCTTAAATGGGGCACGAGGTGAAATTCTGATGTCCACAGCGTGAAATGGAATAACTAAAAACACCTCTTATTTTTGCTAGTATACACCCACTCTTTCGAAAATTTATTTTAGAAAGACATAATTTCTGGTTACAAATGTTGGTGACAACACAACATTTGACCCGTAAATGTAGGGGCTAGAGTACTACAGTACATCCACGACAAATGTTGTCATCCTGGCCCTCCCCTTTCGAAAAGGACTCAAATTCTTGGTCCAAAACTTCATAGGCTTTTTAGGCATTGTGGATCCATGTAGATTACTTCACGAGTTTCATTTCATGTGTTGAGGAGTGAAGAAATCATTTAATGTCTGATGTCACTTGGTCAAATTGTATTTTTCACAAATATTAAAGGATTGTCAAAAGTTTAGTAGAGCCGTATTCTTGAGCTCAATCAAATACATGGAGGTTTTTCTAAGACGCTTGGGGTTTGATTGATTTGGTTTTTAAAAACTGTTTTTTGTTTTATAAAACTTAACAAAGAACAAATTTTGTTATTCTTAATTTTTTTTAAGCAAAATTGGCATGCAAAAACATCACTGTGGAGCTTGACATCCTAACTGAGTTGGCACCCCAGGGCCCACCATTCATCTGCAGCACACCAAAAATATTATTAAAAAATAAAAAAGGAAACAAGCATCATGGAGGACATATACCAAAACCCATAGAAAAACATTATTTAAATCTATAGTAATCTATTACGAAAAAATCCTCCCTAAAAAAAGTGGAATAGTGTCCCATCAAATAGACCCCTGAATGGAGGTACAGCGAGACTATCAGCACATCTATTACCTTCCCTATAAATATGGAAAAAAATAAAGTTCACAGACTTGGTAAGAATCAAACAATTGTTTCATCTATTCCGAAGAGGCCAAGGGACTATATGCAATGGAGTACCCCTCGTACTCCCTTAATAAAATGTCTCTTTGCTTATCAAAAAAAAAGGAGGAGAAAGTCTGGATCACCAACTGAGAAGTTCTTCTTAAATTTTTGAAAACTGAAAACTATTTTTCGATAGTGTAATCAAACAGGCCATACTCTTTTGTTGATTAGGTATTTTTTTTTTCCCCTCCAAATTCTGGCAATGAACCAGATGAAGCAAGTTATTAGGCCAAGAAAGTATCACAGAAATACAACTACTGATGGGAAAGTGCTAGCTATTATGCCAAGAAATGTATGCTTGGATGATGGCCCAATCTCAGTGCAGGACTTGAATGGGGAGTGCTAAAATGCTTGTATTCACAATATTTGTGTCAAATGGATGGAAACATTTGTTATATGTGAATTGCTTTGTTGGCAATCGAATCGAACTAATAAAAATAATAGCCTTATTTAAGATCCCAATATATTCTTGCTGTTAGACCGAACATGATCATACAAAATTGATCCACAATCTAAACAATCATTCTTCTCTAAACCCATTCTTTAGAACCTGTATAAGCTTAGCTTACTAAAGGACAAACATAAAAACAGAATCGTATATTAGATGGAATTAATTTCCAATATCATGTTAAACAAATAATGGAAGAGCTTTATAGATTATTTTAATTTTGTTGTCTCTTTCTCTAGCCTTATCCTTTCTATTAAGTTCTTTGTTTTTTGGGAAATGGAGGGATTTTGACGTCCTTCCTATGAAGCGCAGAAGATAGTAGCCCAGAAGACACGTTCATCAATAAGGGGTATGTTATATAGGAACTAATTTAATACTTGTATATCTATATAACTAGAAGCATAGTAATTATTACCAACACTAATATATATGGGGCGACCGTTTGTAGACTCTCCGGATAATATATCTATTATCTATTATCTATTTAAGAAATTTAACTACACTAAAGACACATGGTAGAAGTTCATTGCTTATTTTATTTCAAAAGCCCTTTCCCGTTGTTAAATATTATCATACAAAAGAAAACAAGATAAAATAAACTGAGAAAATCTGAGAGAAACCTCAATTGTGGAATCAGTCGATTCGTTATTTAGCCTTAATCATGCCATACAGAGAGTTCTATATACATACAACCGAAAGTCTAGTATGATAGAACTAATGTAGTTAACTAATTAACCACTCATTTAACTATTTTTTAAAATATTTTTAATTTTTTTTGGTCAATTAATTTAATTATTTATTTATAGAAATAATAAAAGTGGGCTAGTTAGACACATAGTGGGTCTGTCTATTAAAAAAGGACTGGTCCAACCAGCCTATGGAGTGGGTTGGCTCAAAGAATGGGCCAGGCCAATTTATTTCAGAATAAGAAAAAATTAAAAACTATAAGGCGCATGGTCTGGCCCTAGCTCATAACACTTCATGGGTTTTTGGCCTTGTGGGCTTTTGTATGGGTGGGCTTTTTAGCCCTGACCCACACAGGCTAGGGCTAGACTGGGCAATTTTGAAAGCTATACTAGGATGTGCTCATGACAATTCATGTAAGTATAAAAATAGAGTCGAAAAGGAGAGTATTGAGAATTTCTTAGATCAATTTTTTTCTTTTTTGATAAGATATTTCATTAAGGTCCTCTAAACTCAGAGCCAAATCAAGAGCAATACAAGGAGAAATTTTCTCTAACCAGACATTACTGGGATTAGCCAAAGCAAATTTTCCTAATTTGTCAGCTATCCTATTACCCTTCCTTTTTACATGCAATAACATAAAACCAGAAAAATTAAAAGACAAATCAATGCAATCAGAAATAATCCTCCTAAAATAAGAATGATTTCGCTTTCTAGCCTTCATGGACATAACCACCTGCATACTATTAGTTTCAGCATGAATATTAAAATAGCCTATTTCATAAGCAAACACCAATGCATGTTTCAGGCCTATAGCTTCCGTTGCGTCAACTTCAGGGAATCCTTGAATTTTCCAAGTTGCAGCTGCATACACAGTACCTATACTCTCTAATAATTGCTCTATTTCCCCAACAACCATCTTGTGGACCAGCAGCATCAACATTTATTTTATACCACAAGTTTGGGGGAGGATTCCAACTAGTTGGATGAGCAAAATCATGTGAAGGCTGTGTGATCAAATTATTATGTGTATTTAACATTGCTTCATGATCAGATATACTTTGCCACGCCTTGAAAACAATACTCATAGGATGGATAAATTTTTCTTCGAAGCATCGTTTATTTCTGGCCCACCAAATTCCACAACACATAGACAAAGAATGAGTAATTACCTCAATAGGAGCGTGCTTAATCAAGTTACCAATCTAGCTTCTAAAATCTTCATTGACATCATAAAAATTAAGGCCCAATGGAGATGAAAACTAGCAAACTTTTGCATAATTACAATATTTGAAGATATGATCAATATCTTCAGGACTATCATGGCATATTGGATAAAGGGTATCAGAAACAACTCCTTTAGCAAACAATTTTCCTTTAACAGGCAAACTGTTATGAAGGATCCTCTAGGCGAGATGGACATGTTTTGGAATAGTTTTAAGACTCCATAGCTTCTTCCAAACTACATCCTCACCAGTAGAATTAGAGCTTTGTGGTTGTTCCATCCTTTCCCATTTCATGATTCCAACTGCCAATGTCATGAAAAATAAGCCCTAGAACCATTGAAATTGTACAATCCGAAGGTTTCACCGACCAGGTCTTGTAACCAAATTGGTGAGGCAGCCAATTATCATTCCATATATCGATATTATGTCTCGTCCCAACTGTAACACCCCAGCTACCCGGTGCAGCCTTTGGCCCACCGAAATACTGAGCATGCTACTCACATGACTTTATTCCCCCCTTAAGGAATATTTTTACCTCATGGGAGGTTCGAACCCACACCCAAAGGGATAAAGGTAATGGAAAGCACCTCCCCATCACCACTTGACCAACCATAATGTAACATCCCAACTTTTTTAAGCTTAGTAATTAATTATACTAAGTGTTAAGCCTAGTTGAGTTTAAGTTGTGAGAAGTTGCGTAATTATGTTTAACTTTAATTTGAATCCAAGATGAAGTGAATATAATTACATAGAGTTTTGGAAGGTAAGTCATTGATCTTAAGTTGAGAATTAAGTGGGATTTAATCCTAGAAATGATTAAAAGTATTGGTTAGGAATTAATTGAAGTTAGATTGGATTGAAAGGAGTTAAGATTGGATAAGTTAGGATGAGAAAACATGAGATTATGCAGAAAGCTCTGCTGCTAAATTCGCTTAAGCCAAGAACCTGCGCTTAGCGAGATTTAGCTGCAGCCAGCAGCTTTGCTTCTGCCCTAAATTCGCTCAAGCGAATTCTGCTCGCTAAGCGAGCTGTTGTTTTTCTGCTATTCTTTTAAAGACGTCAGCTCTATTCCTCTCATTCTCTCTCTCTCATTTTGCGATCCAGAAGAGAAAAAGAAAGAGGGAAAGGAAGGAGAAGAGGAAGAACGAAGGAGAAGGAAGGAGATAACATCAAGGAAGCCTCTCATTCTTCCTTCCTCTCTATCCTTTCGCGAGCTCTCTCACTCTCCCTCCCTCCTCATTTCGTGTTGCTGCTATCTTCATGGAGAAGAGAAGAAGATGAACTTCTAGGGTTCATGGAAATAGAAGAGAAGGAAGATCGGATATGGAATTTAGAGCTGAATGAAGAAGAAGATGGAGATGAAAAGCTTGGTTGGAGCTTCAATGGAGGTTGAAAGCAAACCTAGGATTTCAAATTGGGGGCTTTTATCTCAAAGTATTTGGGAGCTCAAAGATAACATAGATCCCCCTATCAAAACTCTCAATTAGGGTGTGCTAGGATTTATTATTTAAATTCTTTAATTCTATAATTAGTTTATAGATTAGAATAATATTATATGGGGTTTGACTGAAATAGTGTTGGATGTTGCCCCCAATCCCCCCTAATTATTGTGTGATGTTTGCTCAATTGTGAGTTCCACTGAGCTCCAATTGGAAGAAATTGTTATCGCTGAGAATGGGTTGAATCTCAATGTATCATTTGGGAGTTCTTCCTTTATGTGTTGGGTAGCCACATGACCCTCAAATATGTTCTCATTTCCTTTTTTCATTTGGAATGATCTATGTTTTCTTAAGTTTTTTTGAGAATATTGTTTGGAAATGTATGTGTTTGGTGTGTTGTTTACACTAAAATAAGTTTTGAAACATTTGATTTGAATGCATGTTAATATGTTGTGTTAAATCAGTTTGTTTCTTGATTGAATGCCATTGGATTGGTTGTGTTGTTGATTGGAATTAATGGTTTGAGTTTTGGAGAAAGTTTGGGTTGGAAAATCTGAGTTTTGTGTTAAAATCCTGTCAAATTCGCTAAGCTTAATTTTACGAAGCTGTTTAATTTGATCGTGCGCAAAGGGTCATTCTGCGTGAAATTCGCTTAAGCGAATTTCTGGCGCTGAGCGAGCCCAATTCGCTTAAGCGAATTTGGGTCAGATTTTCCTCCTAGTTTATGAAATCGTTTCTTCTTTAGTTCAACCTTGTATATTGCTATGGTCATATGAAAGGTTGTATGAATAGTTAAGCCATTAAAATGCTTATATGAATGGTCCATGCGTATATGTGAACACTCTCAGCGTTTCCATGGGCCAATTGGGTTGCACTGTATAGTTGGGGTGTAATCTTGATATTATGATTGAATTGAATTGATTATTTGCAATTGATTGAATTGTTGATGTCGGTTCGTGTTGCTATAAGGTATGGCGGAATAGTGCCGGTCCGTGCTGTTATAAGGTACGGCAGAATAGTGAAGAATTCAAATGGAAGTCAATTTTATACTTTCATGGATTCATTGTGTATTGTTAGCTTTGATTGAATAGTTTGATGCTTGTCGGTCCGTGCTGCTATAAGGCACGGCGACAGACATGTCGGTCTGTGCTGCTATAAGGTACAACGGCGTGGATTCCTGCGGGAATGCATTTACGGATTTTACGTGTTAACGTTAGTAGTTTCATGTGAATAGTTATGGAATGGGGTTGGCAATATATTTCATGCTATATGTAAGTTATAGTACCGTAATCGGATTCAGTGTTGTTGAGGATTGTAATATGCATGCCTAATATTTCAGAATTAGATGTGTCATTATGATCTGACATTGATGTTTGTGATTGGTCTTTTTGGGAGGAGTTTTCTATACGTAGCACTCCACGTATAGCTGAAAACAACGGTAAAAGGTTTTACATTAAAATCTATGTTACTGAGTTATTATAACTCACCGTGTTTGGGGCGTTGTTTTCAGGTATTCATTGTTGAGAGGATTAGAGAGCCTTTTTGGATGCTCGGCATTGTAGTTACGTGAGACTCTCCGATGTCTCAGTACCGGATCACAAATAGAGTCATAGTTCTTTAATTGTATTGTAATTATTTATGGAAAAACCCTTCGGAAAAAAAATTTTGTAATTAATGTAATTTTCGAAATACGCACTCTTTTTTAAGTTTACAGGACTTTCGTTAAATAGGTTTTTGCTTATTCCATTTTAATTAATTATCTGGATGGTTTTGATTAATCTTTACTTAATTAATCCTAAATTTCGTAAGTAATACTCTGATTAGAGTTAGGATGTTACACCAACAGTCCACAAATATCCTTTTTTTAATACTCAGATAGCACAATGAATACTTCTCCATGTATAACTAGGAGCATATCCGAGTTTAGCCTTCAACGAACCTCTTCTTAGAAAATATCTTGCCTTCAAACATTGGGCTACATGAGAATGTGGGTTAGTAAGAATCCGCCACCCTTGTTTAGCTAGAAATGCTTCATTAAAAGATCTAAAACTTTGAAAGCCCAAACCACCTTCGCTCTTAGGTTGACAACGATTAATATAAGTAAAACAAATGTAAACTACTCCATAAATTGATTTGCTAAGACAATAGATAATGTATTAGGGTTCTGAGCCTAACTCATCCTTATTAAACCGACTTGTAAGGTGAGGGGTGTCATTTGCTTATAAACTCTTTTGAGGTCTTACCTCTAATCTATGCGGGACTTGAGTTTTTCCCAATACACCCCGTCACGCCCAGCACTATTGGGCTTGGTGCGTGTATAATGCGGTGGGTGGCCCAATGGATCTAGGATATACTCTGATACCATATTAGGATTTTGGGCCTAGCTCATCCTTACAAAACCAACTTGTAAGGTGAGGGGTGTCATTTACTTATAAACTCTTTTGAGGCCTTACCTCTAGTCTATGTGAGATTTGAGTTTTTTCCAATACACCTCCTCACGCCCAGCACTATTGGGCTTGGTGCGTATATAATGCGGTGGGTGGTCTAATGGATTTAGGATAGGCTTTGATACCATATTAGGATTTTGGGCTAGCTCATTCTTATAAAATCAGCATGTAAGAAGAGGGGTGCCCTTTACTTATAAAGTCTTTTGAGGCCTTACCTCTAGTATACGTGAGACTTGGGTTTTTCCCAATATAATAATTATTTAAATTCAATACCAGACATCATTTCATTGGTGGTATACTTTGTATCATAAAATCCACAAGTCCAACCAAAGCTGTGCTCAGCTAAAGTCCACACTCCCACTAAAGATAACCAAGTTTATAGAAAGAATCTTATTCATACATTAAAACATGAACACTAAGATAAAGCCTCATTTAGCAGTTTTTCAGGAAACCGGAGACAGCCAACCAATCAAGAGCCCATATAACATGATCAGATAAACAGCTAATAATCAAGTGCAAGGCAAGTAAAAAATCAACAAAAGGAATGCACGAAGAAACATTTGATGAAGAACCAATCCTCATAGAAAGCTTAAAGAGGAGCAAAATAAACACAAGATAGAAGCAACTTAAATGTGACCAAGAGAAAATATACAACAACAAAAAAACACAATTATAAAATCAAAATCAACAAGCATAATTGGATGACATTTTTAAATACGTAATTCACTTATTTTAATTTGTTGCTATTCAGAACATGTCTTCTATATTTGTTTTTTGATAAAAAAAAAAGAACATGTCTTCTATTACCTATCATTGTTTGTCCCACATATTGTCAATAAAAGGTCATCTTATTTATTTCCCTTTTGTTCCAAAAAATTCAATACCATAATATTAATTAAATTAAAAACACAGGTATTATATCACATTTAAATAAAAAAATTGCAACCGCGTTGCGCGTTACAGTCTAGTATAATGTAACAATTGCAGGCTATCCTACTACTGGTGATTATGATGGGTTCTTTTGTAACTTTCACACACCGAACACGTTTGGATCCTAAGCTAGAGATGGAGTTGAACACCGAGACAATAATAAGCTAATGTTATGTTATTCTACAACATTTGTGGCCTACAGTAACACCAATGAGAGTGACCCAAAAAAACCGTTTTTTTAGGTTATAATAGAGAACGCTTTTTTATTATGTGGTTTAACCAAGTAAATTATATATTTTATACTGCTACAGTTTAAAACTCGTTCTAAACTCCAATGGATAACGTTTTTTTATCATAAGTTTTTTAAAGAACAGTTAAAAAACGTTGGCTATTTATCTTAAGAAAAGAACCATTCTCTTAGATTTCATAAATAAGCACAAATAATTTTTGTAAAAATATTTTCATTGGCCGCATGGTCTGTTTGGTTGGGGGTTTTGGAAGGGAGGAGAGGAGTTATTTTAAATTATGTCCGTTTGGTTCAATTTTTTTGAGGGGATAAGAGGGGAGAGGAGGAGAACAAAATCCCTCTTAAGCCAATTTTGGCTCCACTCCAAAAAAATAGGGTTTTGGATTGGAGAAAATGAGAGATTAAATCATTTAAAATAAAATTACTTAAATATTTCTATATATAATATAATATAAAAGACTATAAGGATATACAAGTAAATTAATCTCTCTGTTCTATTAAAATCCCTTCTCTCCCCTCCCCTCCTCTCAACCAAACACAAAATCAAATCAAATCCCTCCTCTCTATTCCCTTTCTCTCCCTTCCATTAAAATTTCTCCTCTCCCTTCATTTGAACTAGAGATGTCAATTAGACCCCAGCCCACAGGGCCAACCCACTTGGCCCCCTATTCAGCCCTCCAAATTTAAAGCCCCATACTAAGTGGGCTTTTTTTAGTCCCAACCCATAATTTTAAACTTTTTAGTGGGCTAAGGCCAGGGCTACATGGTCAGCCCAAGATTGTTATATTTTTTGTATGATCCATTGGTTTCAGAATTGTGAGACCAAAAAGAAAAAATAGTTTCTACCTTTCAGAATTCATACCAAAAGATAGAAGTTGCTTAAATAGGTCTCACCACGCCACGTTATTTTTAAGCAACCCACCTCTTTTTTATGTGTTTGTTTCAAGTTTAGAAATCACATTCCTAGGAATACATGGGTAGAGAATGAGTATTCTCATGTTTGTTACAAGGTTGAAAAATATTGTTCCTGGGTATAAAGATTCTAAGGAAGGAAATAACTTCCAATAACTTCTAATATTCCCATAGATTTATTCCCAAAGGAGAGGGTGGAAAAGTGGCCATGTGATTATATATGGAGGCGTTTGTTTCAAGTCATGAAAAATAATTCCCAGGATTAGCTTTCCCAGGAATATAATGATGGTAATCTTTTTCCCAGATATTTTTTAAAAAATGTGTTTGGTAATTTTTTTTAACATTCCTAGAAAAAGAGGCAGTTATAGGAATTTTTAAAAAACATATATAATTACATGGGAATCCACTTTCCCACCCTCTCCATTGGGAATAAATCCATGAGAATATTAAAAGTTATTTGAAGTTATTTCTTTCCTTTGAATCTTTATACCTAGAAACAAATTTTTTCAACCTTGTAACAGGAATACTCATTCCCTACCTATGTATTCTCAGGAATGTGATTTCTAAACTTGAAACAAACACCCTCTATGTTTTTTCAAAAAATTCCTATAACTACATTTTTCTTAGGAATGTTAAAAAAATTGTCAAACACCTTTTTAAAAAAATATCTGGGAATAAGATTCCCATCATTATATTCATAGGAAAGCTAATCCTGGGAATTATTTTTGATGACTTGAAACAAACACCTCCTAATGGTGAAATCTCAAGAACCCAAAATAGGTCCTCCGACTTATCCCACTTTTATTCTTTTTTATTTGTATTTTATTTTTTTAAAGTTAAATTATTAATTCATTCATTTTAAATATAATACCTAATTTATTAACTCATTTATTTTAAATAGGTTAAAATAATGTTTTAGTCCCTATACGTGACACCAATTCTTAATTTGTTTCCTATACTAAAAAAGTTATTAAAACAGTCCCTACACGTGCATAAATTCTTAATTTAGTCTCTTCCGTCTAACCACATTTTCTAACGGCGTTAATTGTTTAAAACAATTATTAGCAGTCCCTATACGTGACATAAATTCTTAATTTGGTCGCTATACAAAAAAAAATTATTAAAACAGTCCCTGTAAGAAACAATGACTAAAAGCTTATTAATTGGTCCATATACGAAAAATAAACTATTAAAATAATCCCCATACAAAAAAACTATTAAACCAGTCCCTATACTAAAATAACTATTAAAACAGTTCCTGTAACAAAAAATGACTAAAATTTGCCCATGTTACAATCTGAATATGGTCCCTAATATGACACTTGCTCATGTGTTAGGTACATATAAGACATATTTAATCCACAAACAAACATATAAGACATTTAATCCACAAACAGACATATTATGTTGTGGATTTATATGCACTTTTATGTACCTAATCAAAATAGTTTTATATGTTTGTTTGTGGATTAAATATCTTATATGTTTGTCTGGGGATTAAATATGTCATACATGTACCTAACACATGAGCAAGTGTCACATTAGGGACCATATTTGGATTGCAATATGTGTAGATTTTAGTCACTTTTTTGTTACATGAACTGTTTTAATAGTTTTTTCGTATATGGACTATTTTAATAGTTTTTTTTCGTATATGGACTGTTTTAATATTTTTTTTATATAGGGACCATATTAATAAGCTTTTAGTCACTGTTTCTTACAGTGACTGTTTTAATAATTTTTTTCGTATAGGGACTAAATTAAGAATTTATATTACTTATAGAGACCAAATGGGTAACAGTTAGAAAATGTGATTTGATGGCAGAGACTAAATAAATAACAGTTATACGTATAGAGACTGTTTTAATAATTTTTTTTATATGGATCAAATTAAGAATTGATGTTTTAACCTTTTAAATAATCCCTAATTATCTTTTCCAGTTTGTAGAGTTTTCCCGTGTCCCTCATTTTCTTTTCACCTCCCTCACATTTCGACTCCAACTTATTTTTATTTTTTTTTGGGGTCAGAACCTCCCCCATTTTCCCCTCCCTCTCGTCTCCCTCACATCATCAGCATCACCTCATCTCCTTCATCTCTCTTGATCAACCTCGTCTCCTTCTCTCTAATTTAAGCCATTTCTTCTTCTCAGCTCACCTCTTCTTCTCATATCTCGTCTCCCTGATCTCTGTACCTCGTCAATCGTCTCCCTCTCATCTCGTTCAATGGCGGCGCGTGGAAACAACAGCGCAGATCTCACTCGTCTCTCCCAGATCTGGCTATTTTTAGGATGACGGTTATTCTTTGTATTTTTTTTTACATGAATGAGATTTCTGTGATATTTCTAGTTTTTTTACATTGTGATTTCAGTTGAGATTTATGGTGTTTCTGCTATTGTGATGGAAGTTGAGATTTATGGTTTTTTTCCCGGTTGTTTTTCCATTTTTTCCATTCACAGAGTGAATATTTTTATTTTAAACTAGCGGCAAGAGGGTACCTACCGTACCCGTCTTTTCGTATTTCTATTGCGTTAAAGTATGTATTATTTTATCGCGTTTTATTGTTTAATGTTGATTTTAAGGGATTTCATTATGTATTTCAGGTATTTTATCACACTCATTTTTCATAATGACATATTATTATTAACACGTATTGATATGTATGTGTATTATTAACTAATCAAATAGCATACAAATTTGTAAATATCAAAATAACCAATGAATTATACATGTGTAACTCAAAGCGTAAAACATGATAAATATATTAAATTTACGGTGGGAAAATAACATTATAGGCTTGAAAAAAACATACATAAAAAAACATAAACTAAATGAAATATTTTACACAGTTACATATGAAGAAACGTCTTATCAGCAACGCTAAAACAGTACATTTTTTTTTGTCCTAACTGAAAGTACATATGATTCAAATAAATTCTTTTTACCAGCATTACCAATAGTTTACACAAACTAAAACAGATTGGTGTATGCACACAATGCATAATATCAAGTTAAGCTTATATGATAGGAGGGTTGAGCCCCATTTGTTTTCTTGCTAATACACACCATGTATAATATGAAGTCAAGGTTATACAAAAATACTTGCTATAATACATATCATCTCAAAGTTGTCTTAACACAACAGGAACAAAAATTGAATTTAATGGTAAAACATTCAACATAAACCAACAGCCAAAGGCTCCACAAAATGATTAATCAAAGTAACAAAATAGGAATAGGATCTTCCTCCTATAACTCGGTCACCATGGCGCCCTCACTGGATTCACTCCCTGTCAAAGTAGAAAAAGGAAACAGTCATAGGACTGCCAACATCAGTGGCACTCTGATCCTCAGATGATGCATTATTATTGCACCTATCAACCATCAAAGAAGAAAAGAAAGGTACCACAAAATGGTTTAGTTTTAACACAGATATGAACTTTTTGGATCACAAAAAATGGACCTGTCATTTGCACATGTCTTCATATTCAACTGTTGGGGCAAAAATTGAGCCCCTTGAACGGGCCTGCTGTTGTTTTATAAGATTACCACAATGTAAGTAGGACCTCAAAATGGTGAACAGAAACCAAAAAAATCTCCCAGCCAAAAGCTGCATTGAAATAGGTGGTGGTGTCACCTTTTACATCTTGTTCTCCAGAGGCCTTATTTATTACTATAGCAAGTATCACTGTTTTGTTATTTCCCATGCAGGTTTTGGCCAAAGCAGTGTGAAGGCCATCTCCATAATGGTAGTCTACAGTAAGTTAAAGGAAAACAAATGATTGAAAATTTCAATCAAATCATGAAGAACAACCATTAATTTTTACATGAACACAGTGTCTATATACCAGTACAACCGATTAAATTCTCAAATTCATTAAATTAAACTAAAAATAAAAAAGAGGGTCAAATACATAACGCTCATGAACCTTTACAAAGGAAAGGAAAAAAGAACAAAGTCATAAATTGAATTTTTCATATCCTTTCATTGATCCTTTACACAAATACAATTTTATAAAACCAAACCAGTGAAACTAATGCTAATTTTCCATCTTAACCCAACTTATACCTAGAATTCAGGTCAGCATTCCATGAAGCAAATATTAAAAATAAAAAACCAAATTCAGTAGTAAGCCAATAACTATCAGAGAAAGTCAAAATCAATAAGAAATCATAAGGACATTATCAGGAAAAAAATAATTATTTAAAAGGGTATAAATAAAATGGATCATACCACTTCTTCCTCTTCTGAGGGTTTTCCATTTGTTCCTTGTAATGATTTTCAATATACTGCTTTGCGGCAACAACCTTCTGTTTCCTGACATTGGAAATAGGTGTTTCATTCAAGGGTGCAGTCAAATCTTGATTTCCTCCATTATTGCCATGCCCCTCCTTCTTCTTTGCCTTCATTCTATCCTGAGGCTGTGATAACACCAATATTGTATTATTTTTATAAGGATATTAGAATGTGATTTGAATAATTATTGAATATTATTAATTGAAATTCACTCTCTTTTAATCTAAATTGTGTAGAAATGGAAAATTAGACAATATGATGGTCAAATACAAATTTGGGCTTGAAATAGGCCCAGAATGCTAAGTACGACCTTCACATAATATAATGAAGCATGTCCATGCTTACCTGAAGCAGCAATTAGTCACGAACGGGCCTCACGCGTCCCACGCGCTCAGGATAAATTTGGTTGGTATTTTAATCATATCTGGAGCTGTAGATATCGGATTAAGGCGTTCTTGGTGGCGTTGGAAAGCTAAGAGAATTTTCTACAACTTTGTCACAAATTGGATGGAGCACGGCCTCTTCATCATGGAGCACGACCTCTTCATCATGGAGCACGGCTGTGCTCAACCAAAAATATCAGAAAATCATGTCGGCAAAGTCGGTGACGCGTAAACAGGATGTAATGGGAGCACGGCCTTGGAGCACGGCCGTGCTGAGCCCAAAATTTTGCCTATAAAAGGAACGCTCAACAGAACATTTAAAAACTCCCCCGGGATTGATTCTCTCCAAATTCTCTTCTTCTCTTGTTACCTTCTAGTCTTATTTTTTTTGTTTTCTTATATTATGTTGTGTAACTAATCCCGTCACTGAGGTGATGGGGGATCTTTTACTTTATCTGTGATATCTTTATGATTTATAATATGAGTGTTTAAATCCTTTTGATTAAATTATTCATGGTAATCTTACTTTAATAAGGATTGACCATTCTTTACATAGTTGATTAATTGTTCGGCGATCGTATCTTGAATTAATTAACAAAACTCTAGGATTAATTGAACCTGTGTATTCTACCGGATCAAGGATTATATGTTCGTTTCCAGTCAGTCATTGAATTGATAAATCTATTGATACTTTATGCTCTTTCTATTTACTTGCTTTGAATAATCAAACAAAGTAATAAATTAGGAGGAAGACTGTTAATAGCTTTTGGTGTTAATAGCTTTTGAATAGATGATTGGTAATCAGTAAGAATTGTTACTCATGTTATAAATTAATCAAATACACAGATATAAGTATCAGTGAACCCATTACCTCAGTGCTTTTATTATCTAATTCCTTTCTTAAATATTTTATAATTTATTTTCTACTTATTTTTATGCACTCTTTGTTTAAGTTCACTCGAACCATTTGTCTAAATAACAAATTGATCTAAGTAGAGCAGTAATCATTTCAATTCCATGTGGAGACGATAATCTTTTATACTATAACTTGACAAGATTGTATACTTGCGATTTTGACCGAACAAATTTTTGGTGCCATTGCCGGGAAATTGTTAATGATATTGATCGAAATGATTAATTTTTAATTTAGACGCTTTTTGTAACTATTTTCCTTTTTCTTATTTTATTTTATTTTATTTTATTTTATTTTATCTTTTATTTTTTTCTTTCTTGTCATTTTAATTTTATTATCACCTCCTACATGGATGGTTTTACCTCCTACATGGACGGTTAGCTTTTATTTTTATATTTCGTCTCCTGGTTGAAAGACTAGATTTTATTTTGTGTAGCGTCTCCTGGTTGGAAGACTAGATTTTATTTTATGTAGTATTTCCTGGTTAGAAGACTAGATTTTCTTACTATTTTATTACTTAAACTTATTATTTAGCGTCTCCTAGTTAGAAGACTAGATTATTTTTTCTTTCTTTTAGTTTTTCTTTTCTTCTCTTTAAAAAAAATGGATTCTCTTTTCGTTTGTGAGTGTTGTGGTATTTTAACAAACACTACAGATGCAAGCCACAAATCTTTAGAGAATCAAATATCAGTTTTGGTTCAATTGATAAACCAAAGGGAAAGAGAGACCTTGCTTAATCAACCAGAGCCCAAAGATGAAATCATCATTTCTGAGGATGATGAGAAGTTAATTGAAGGTGCTGAGCCTGACGCTTGGTTTGACACTGAGTGAGTCTGATAGTTGGTCTGAGACTCACTCTGACATCTGGCCTGAGCATGAGATTGAGCCTAAGCATGACTCACAACCATCCCTAGAAGAGATTGAAGTTCTCACGAAAAAAGTGATTCTGATGAGAGACAGAAAAACCTCCCAAATCTCAATGAAGAACAAGATATGGAAACCCCAATTACTTTGGGACAGACTCTTGTTGTCAATATCGGTGAGACAGCCATTGAAGTTCACAAAGGAATGGTAACTATTAAATCTGGTAAGGAAGAGGATATTCCACAACTTTTAAATTTTAACCACTCTCCTTCAATTTCTAGTTACTATATTAAAGATATGGTTGATGTTAACAATCCTCCTTTAATTTCTTGTGATTTTATTGATAAAGTGGTGGTTGTTAACAAGTTTGTTGATTTAAGAATGCAGGATTCTTTAAAAGATATTACTAACATGCAGGATCCTAGCATGTTGGTGGGGGATGTTAAAGTAAAAATTACATCACTCCTTGAGTATCCTCCACCACCAAAAAGAAAAAGTTCTAGCAACTTGAACCACATGGTCAAAGAATGGCGAAGAGGGAATGCTCTAAATGCAAAATCCACTCTTGGAGAACCCGCTGGTTGACCACTTCTAAGCAATCTGTCAAGCTCATGACGTTAAATAAAGCGCTTCGCAGGAGGCAACCTGTGTTTATATTATTTCAGTTTATTTTATTTTATTTTGTGTTCACCATTTTATTTTGTTGACAGTTCTATCTTCACTTACTTTATCTTGACAAACTGTCATTTTGGGAAGAAATTTGCCTACCGAACCCCCTCCAGAATATGCTCATGAAATTTTCTACAGGGGAGTCCCTTTCCACTCTTTACTTTTTAGCACTTGATTTTGTTGTTATATCTTTATGTGCTTATGCTGTGATTACTAGCATTGAGGACAATGTTAGAAATAAATATGGGGAGGAGTTAACCACTTGATTTTTGGTTATTACTGTTTTGAAACAAATTGAAGCTACTAATTTTGGGGCGAAAAACTTGAACTTTTTTTACGATAGCTTTTGAGGTTTATTGAGATGATATAAATTTCTGAAAGCTGAAAATTAGAGATGAGCCTTGATTGAAAATTTTTCCATGAAATAGCTTCTAAAAGTGAGGATTTGAGCCTGATTTGAGTTTACGCATTGTTGCAAGATTATCATAACCCTATTCTTCATAAGAGTTGTTTTCATTGAACATTGTGTTCTAGACTTGACATGTGACCATTCAAAGCGAAACTAATTTATAGAATTTTTGGAAAATGATTAGGGCATTTAGGATTTGTTTCTAGCCTGCTACACTTTAAGATTAAATTTCACCACTTAGTTGACCACTTTGAGCTTTAAAAAGAAGTTTTATTCTATACCCTCTAATTTAATTGAAAAAAATGATAGATTCGGGTACCGTTTTTTATTAAAATGGAGCAGCTTGGTTTTGGTGACAGATATATATTTCAATGGAAATGTGATAAGGCAGAGACTTATTCCTAAAAAAAAAGAGATAGTTGTAATGAGGAACTCTGATAAAACAAGAAAAATGTGAAAAAAGAAAATTTTGGTGCTCTGTTTAAAAGTGAACATATATCTGAAGCTCCAATTTGATTCAAAAGGATAGTTGCTTGAAATCGATTATTTACTATAGCTCTTGAAATATCCTTTCTTTGAATTTCCATACCTTAAATTTTCACCCCTGACCTCATTACAACCTTATAAAAGTCCCCTTGATTTCAAAATTGTCTATAAACGTTAGTCGAGTCTTGGTCTATCGTCAAGCTTATGGTAATGCTTTGTCTATGAAAAATTTGTCCGAATTCTCCTTACCCATTGATACACTTGAGAGATTGAAAGGGAGTGACACATTCTTGGTTGGTTTGATTTCAAAGGTGCTTATTTTTCTAATTATCCAATCAAGTGAAAAATATTTCTCTCAAAGAGATAAAAAGTCGTCTTTTAAAAACATTTGCTTTGTCCCATTAATTGGTCAGCTATCATTAATAAAAAAATTTGGGAAATCAAAAACCAATTACTTTGCTTGAGGGCAAGCAAAGCTCAAGTGTGGGGGAATTGATAACACCAATATTGTATCATTTTTATAAGGATATTAAAATGTGATTTGAATAATTATTGAATAATATCAATTGAAATTCACTCTCTTTTAATCTAAATTGTGCAGAAATGGAAAATTAGGCAATATGGTGGCCAAATACAAATTTGGGCTTGAAATAGGCCCAGAATGCTAAGTACGGCCTTCGCATAATATAATGAAGCATGTCCATGCTTACCTGAAGCAGCAATTAGTCACGAGCGGGCCTTACGCGCGTCCACACGCTCCCCGGATAGCTGGTTGGTATTTTAATCATATCTGGAGCTGTAGATATCGGATTAAGGCGTTCTTGGTGGCGTAGATATCGGATTCAGATAAATTATCACCTAGAATTTGATTGTTGTTTTGAGAAAAATTATTAGTAGTAATATTTTCTTGAAAAGATTCTGTTAACAAGTTATCAATATCTTTTTGAATTTGATTGAGGTAAAAGGTTTTGATTTTCTTTTCAATCCTACAATATCTATACTTGGTTTACCACAAGTGTAGGAAGTAAAAGGTTTTGATTTTCTTTTGATACTTTTTCATTTGGGTAAAGAATAATATTACCAAGAATTCCACCTACACAGTTCATAAATGACTCTAATTCCTTTTAATAAAAATTTAATTAACAATTTTCAATTTAGAACAATAAATGAGTACTAACATTAAGATCTAAAAGTTTTCGTTCCCTTTACAAAACAATAAACACAGTTTCATTTTTTAGAAGAATATTATGAGTACTACCAGCAGATCTGAGCTTTAGTATGATTATACGTAAGAAGTAACTCAGATAAACAACACATAATTCAAGATCAATATCATATTCCTACTTCCCCATCAGACTCTGATACCAAGAGGGGGTCGGAAGCATAACGAAAGAGCTAAATGGGAAAGGGAAATGGAAAGTAGGACGCAGACGGACTGCTCAGCACATAAACAAAATTAAAGAAAGAAATTAAAGAAATAAAGACAGAAAGTAAATGCCAAGGGTAGACGCACTCTTTCTTGCAAAAATTTAAATATGCATGAAGAAACTAAAATAAAAGATTAAAACAAAAGATTATATATTGAAGCAGGAAGATAGGAGTACAAAGATTGAAGAACATAAATTGGAAGAAAGAGAAAAGTTCAGAGCATCTCACACTAACCTCTCTCTAGAACTTGTTGTCGTACCCTAATTTTGTCCGGCCTCTTTCTTTTAATTTATTTTTGCTTATTAAAATTAGTAGTAGTAATATTAAATAAATAAAAATAATATTTTTGGTCTCATAGAATGAATAAAGAAAATAAAAAAATAAGGCAAAAGAAAGAAATAGAAAAAATAAGGCAAAAGATCCTCTTCCATCCCTTTCCTTTTCAGAAAGCATATTTTAGAGAATCAATCAAATCTCCCTTTGTTAATCTCAAACCAAATCACACCAAAATCCCCCTTTTTTCGATAATATGTCTCTGATTTATGGAGATTCGATTGAGAGAAAAACACGGACATCCAGAACCAAATCAGGGAGTGATTCTATTCTCTTTTTCTTCATTTATTTCCTTTTATTCCCAGTTTATTTTGATCCTGATCTTTCTTTGTTTCTGTAACAGATTCGAAGAATGCTATAAAAGCCTCTCAAAGAGGAGAAAAAGGGGAGCGAACCAAGGAGAGTTTTCGGGATCTGAAGAGAGTCACCAAGAGAGCGTTCTGGATCTCAAAAATAAAGGAAGTTGATTTTTGTATCTGAGGAGAGACAGAAGCGAGAGCAAGGCCGCTGCTGAGATCTTTGTGAGGCCCCAAAAGAAAAACAAACACTCTTAGTTTTTGGGGGATTTAATTTTTTGCCACCCTGTAAATTTCTGGGTCCCGAGTTGTTCGCCCAGGTTTCATCTCCTTCTCTTATTTATTTTTCTTTTTTGATCTGCAATAGCAATTCAGATTGTTAGCCTTAATCTATTCTATTATATTTCTTCAGCTTGCTTTATTTTTTATTAACTTTTTTATTTATCTTTCTATTTGGATCGTGTTTATTTGTTGCTGCTGAGTTTTTTTTATTTATCTTCTCATTTTACATCATGTGAGGCTCGAAGCTAGTGTTAGGGTTTGGCCTCCCAATGGGGCCAAACCTTGTAGGGACCGAATTGCAAATTTTCTATTAAGTGGGGCATCAAAGCGAAAAAGGAAAGTTTCTACCTTTTTTCATTTTTATGTTTTTTTCTTTAATAAGTTAACATAATCGAAATCATGTTTATTTTCTTTTCCAAAGTTTCCTTTTTTTTTATTTATGTGTTATTTTTAAAAAAGGGATGAAGTAATAATATTAAAAAAGGAATTTTTCTGGATTTTAACAAAAATAATAATAAAGCTTTCTTTTTGAAACGAAGTATTTTTCTTTTTTAAATAAATTAGTTTTTAGGCACTATTGCTAATAAAACCAAAAAGGGAATCAATTTTAGGCAAACATTTTTTTCGAATAATTAAAGGTACCGTTTTTATGGGCGCTTTAGGGGTGCTAGTACTTTTCCTATGCGTAACCAACTCCCGAACTCAAAATCTGGTTCAAAGACTTTTTTCATCGTTAAATTCAAAAATATCAAAAAAATAGGTTTTTCAATGTTTTCCTAAAAAATAAATATTGGTGGCGGCTCCATTTCAATTTTCAGGATGGTTGTCACAGCTAGCGACTCCACTGGGGACTTTAGAGAGTTAGGCCTTAAAATTGTTTGAATTAATTTGTTTGCCTATTATATGATTTATTTCCCTTATCTTTCTTTTATTCTTATCTTTGATTTATTTGTTTTAATTTTGCTTTATTATGTTTGTTTCACATGTATATATGAATCTTAGGATAGTCGCTTGTATTTGTTTAATTTATTTTGTAGCGGGTAGTATTTTAGGTTATTGCTCCTTCACACACTTCACTTAACACATTTTTTGCACACTACGAGTGGAACCCTATACCCGGGTTTGAAAAAGAAAAAAAACTTGTTAAAAGAGGTTGTGTAGTGAGCACCTGCTGGACGTACGACCAGTTGGGTCCTTGCGAAGGCCTCACCTAGAGTTTGGCTCCATTTGAGAAAAAACTCCCGTTAATAGTTTACCTATTATCGGCGGTAACATTCGAAAATGGGACCCTTAGCTCTAGGAACCTTTTTAGATTAGTATCCTAAAGCCACTCAATGGAAAGACTCTTATGTGGATCATATATCCGTTCTAAGGAACTACCGGCCCATATCACCAAAGAAGCAATCTCTATCTGTCTTGTTTTCCATGTGATCAAAGCCGTAGAACCTAAAGTCTTAGGAATTACCGGTCTACCTCACAAGGGGCACTTGACCCATTTTTTTATCTTTATCCATTTAAATTCTGTTATTTCTCAGAAATCCTCTTTTAAAAAAATAAAAATAAAAGAATATTTTCTCTTTTTCCATCGCATTCTTTTTGCATGAAAAAAGCAATATATTGGGAAAAAAAGTAATAGAAAAATATCTTTTCATTCTCCATCATATTATTTTGCATAAAATGTACATAAAAAAAAATTCATGACATACATAATCATGACATCTTCATAACATAACTCATTTTTTCCCCTCCACAGAAAATAGATACAAATAAACTTTCTCTGCATCCCTACCGGACTCGAGCCCAATCTAGACTCATGGACTTGTTGGAACAGAATCAGCAAGCAATGAGAGAAGAACTCGACCAAATCAAGGGTAAGATGGACAAGATATTGGACCTCTTGCAGAACTTGGGTCCAAAATTGACCATTGATGAGAACCATTCCATCAGCACTAATGAGTATCGAGAGGCTTCCAATGGCCCATCAGGAGACCCCCTAGATCAGGAGAGACTCCAAATTGTGGAAGATAGGCTGAAAGCAATTGAAGGGGCAAATCATATTGGGTTCAAAGCTTCAGAAGTATGTTTGGTCCTGGACGTGGTAATTCCTCCAAAATTCAAAGTTCCTGAGTTCGTCAAGTATGAAGGTTTAACTTGTCCAAGAAGCCACCTCATCATGTACTGTCGGAAGATGGCCTCCTGCTCCAGTAGTGATAAGCTCCTAATCCACTTCTTCCAAGAGAGTCTTACCGGGGCATCCCTACACTGGTATATGCAGTTAGAGCGGAGCAAAATCAACTCATGGAATGATTTGGCTAAAGCTTTCATCAAATAGTATAAATACAATATGGACATGGCTCCTGGCCGCTCCCAGTTGCAAACCATGGTAAAAGGGGGCAATGAAAGCTTCAAAGAGTATGCCCAAAGATGGAGAGGGATTGCAGCCCAAGTGGAACCTCCGTTATCTGAGAAAGAGATGGTTACCACGTTCATTGACACACTTCAACAATCCTTCTATGATCTGATGATGAGAAATATCTCTTCAAGCTTCTCAGACCTAGTTGTTGTCGGAGAAAGAGTGGAAGCTGGGATAACAAGCGGAAGGATTGGCAACCTCGAAGCTCAACAACCATTGCGCAATATAGGTCAAGAGAGGGAAGAAGATACAAATGATGCTCATCACGACATGCACTGGGGAAGTGGGCCACTCCATTGAGAATTGTTGGGCTCTGGTCAACACCAAGCGGTAAAATTTCAAGGAATAGCCCTGTTTAAACAACCTTCATTTGTTTTTACGCTTTGCCTGAAGCCCTGGGGCATATCTTGTAAAGGGCCCACTTTGTTCCCATCTTTTCAATACATCAATGGAAATGCAATTTGAATTTTTCAACTTCCCTTCTAGATACATGGTCAATCCGAGATAAAAAAAAGTAGTTAAGAAAAATATAAAATAAAATGGTAAAGCAAATGCACAATAATCGAAAATTAATTTTTGTGAAAATTTGAGCAATAAGGTTTTGAGATGAAGTTTGGCCGTTTTTCTCTATCCAAAAAATATAAAAAATATTTATCCCTTACTACCCCTTTTGAGCCAATTTTTTTTTTCTTTCAAGTACCCTAAACGAGGATCACCTATACATTGAAGGCTAGCACAATAGTCCATTAAATTTTTGTCTGTTAAAAAAAAAAAGCAAGCAAGCAAGCAAATATCAAATGCAACATATCAAGACACTTGCAAAAAAAAAATGAATAAAAATACAAAAGCAAAACAAGACAATTGTGCTAGCAACCATCAAAGTGCATCTTGGCACTAAAGATCCTTGTTTTCATAAACCCTTAAATACTTTTTGAGCCTGAAATATCTTTTTTTTCATAGCCCTTAACCCTTGGCCACGTTACAACTCTAATAAAGTCCATTCTGATCAAAGTCCAATTGCTCATGTTTTCTCAAGACTTGATTTTGGAAAGAGGAAATCCATATAAACTCCTCGGTGTAGTCGCTTTACCAAAAAAAAAAAGGAAAAAAGAAAAAGAAAAAAAGAATATAAAATAAAATGCTCGCTAGGCTGAAAACCTGAAAGGGCGGTCTAGGCAGAAGTTAGAGCGATCCACTAGGTTGAAAACTCGCAAAGAGCAGCCTAGGCAAAAGTTAGGGTCAAATTCATAAGCATGTCAACCCGGATTGTATCTCACAGATCTAAATAGAAATTAAGAAGCTAGGGGCAAAAGCTGTGCCCATCGTCTACAAGCTTCGCATTCAAGATTTCGTTCCAGTTTTAGAACTACACAAGGTGATCCGCGTCCCTACATAGATCCTTCCTCACATGGCTGGACGAAGGCCAAAGGGACACTGAAAAGTCTCTATGGATCAAAGTTGTCAATCTAATCCTCCCAAGGGCACTCAAAGCATGAAACCGAAAATTTGAGGATCCGTAAAATGATTTATCAAGGGGCAAATATGCAAACCTGGTGCAGTACAAAGTCAACCATTCGGACAAGCAATCCGATAGAAAGTTATCATCCCATGAGTCTAGGGGCAGTGCCCTCAAAAGGGATTCAGGGGAATAAAAAAAAGGGTCTTCCAAAGCAAAATAATTCTCATGCATGGCATACCATTCATTGCATCCTGCATGATCATCAATACTTTTGGGTCTACAACCCCCCCACCTTAAAAAAACATTTCTCTAAAAATAAAAAATTTCATTTCATGCATGACATACCATTCATTGCATCCTGCATGACTATCAAAGTTTTTGGGTCCATTAACCCACCCTCTCAAATATTACATTCAGTTGGTTTGTTGTTACTCAGTAAGAATTAGTACTCAGCCTATCCAATCTATTAGCAAGAGTTAAGAACCTGTCCTACACTTTGCTGAGAATCTGACCCACCACTTTGGGAATCTGACCCAAGCCTTTAGTCGGGAACCACCCGCGTCTCGGATCTTTCTCAATTATGGAAATCGATCCACACCTTTTAACAAGAGTTAGGAATCTGACTTACACCTTGTCGGGAATCTGACCCGAACTGTGTCGAGTGACGGAGAAGCTCATACACTGGACGTTCACTGCAATAGGAAAACCAGTCCATACTTTAGCAAGAGTTAGATTCTGACCTACATCTTGCCGGGAATCTGACCTGAACCCATATTGAGTGACAGAGAAGCTCATATCTCGGATCTTACTTAAATAGGGTAGCCAATCCGTACCTTTTAGCAAGAGTTAAGAACCTGACTTACCCTTGTTGGGAATCTGACCCAAATTTGTGTCGAGTGACGAAGAAGCTCGCACCCCAGACTTACCCTAAGAAGGGAAGTAATCAATACCAAAGATGTGAGGGTTAGGAACCAGACCTATGCCTTACCGAGAATTCACTAGAAATCGAACCTAGAATCTCTCACCAATTTTGTAAGAGTTAGGAACTAAACCTATGCCTTACCAGGAATTCACTAGGAATCAGACCTAGAATCTCAAAGCAAAGTCGGGAGCCAATCTCGCATCCTCAAACAATTTCGTTCTGGACAAAATTAAAGTCTTTTATCCTTAATTACCTTTTACAACGAATACACGAAGACCTTCGAGTAAAATGTAATTAAGGAGGGACAGCTGTCGTACCCTAATTTTGTTCGGCCTCTTTTTTTTAATTTATTTTTGCTTATTAAAATTAGTAGTAGTAATATTAAATAAATAAATAAATAAAAATAATATTTTTGGTCTCATAGAATGAATAAAGAAAATAAAAAAATAAGGCAAAAGAAAGAAATAGAAAAATAAGGCAAAAGATCCTCTTCCATCCCTTTCCTTTTCAGAAAGCATATTTTGGAGAATCAATCAAATCTCCCTTTCTTAATCTCAAACCAAATCACACCAAAATCCCCCTTTTTCGATAATATGTCTCTGATTTATGGAGATTCGGTTGAGAGGAAAACACGGACATCCAGAACCAAATCAGGGAGTGATTCTATTCTCTTTTTCTTCATTTATTTCCTTTTATTCCCAGTTTATTTTGATCCTGATCTTTCTTTGTTTCTGTAACAGATTCGAAGAATGCTATAAAAGCCTCTCAAAGAGGAGAAAAAGAGGGGAGCGAACCAAAGAGAGTTTTCGGGATCTGAAGAGAGTCACCAAGAGAGCGTTTTGGATCTCAAAAAAAAGGGAAGTTGATTTTTGTATCTGAGGAGAGACAGAAGCGAGAGCAAGGCCGCTGCTGAGATCTTTGTGAGGCCACAAAAGAAAAACAAACACTCTTAGTTTTAGGGGGATTGAAGTTTTTGCGACCTCAGTAAATTTACGGGTCCCAGTTGTTCGCCTTGTTTCTTCTCGTTCTCTTATTTCTTTTTCTTTTTTGATCTGTAATAGCAATTCAGATTGTTAGCCTTAATCTATTCTATTATATTTCTTCAGCTTGCTTTATTTTTTATTAACTTTTTTATTTATCTTTCTATTTGGATCGTGTTTATTTGTTGCTGTTGAGTTTTTTTTTATTTATCTTCTCATTTTACATCATGTGAGGCTCGAAGCTAGTGTTAGGGTTTGGCCTCCCAATGGGGCCAAACCTTGTAGGGACCGAATTGCAAATTTTTCATTAAGAGGGGCATCAAAGCGAAAAAGGAAAGTTTCTACCTTTTTTCATTTATATGTTTTTTTCTTTAATAAGTTAACATAATCGAAACCATGTTTATTTTCTTTTCCAAAGTTTCCTTTTTTTCATTTCTATGTTATTTTTAAAAAAGGGATGAAGTAATAATATTAAAAAAGGAATTTTTCTGGATTCTAACAAAAATAATAATAAAGTTTTCTTTTTGAAACGAAGTACTTTCCTTTTTTAAATAAATTAGTTTTTAGGCACTATTGCTAAGAAAACCAAAAAGAGAATCAATTTTAGGCAAATATTTTTTTTGAATAATTAAAGGTACCGTTTTTATGTGCGCTTTAAGGGTGCTAGTACTTTCCCTATGCGTAACCAACTCCCGAACTCAAAATCTGGTTCAAAGACTTTTTTTCATCGTTAAATTCTAAAATATCCAAAAAATAGGTTTTCCAATGTTTTCCTAAAAAATAAATATTGGTGGCGGCTCCATTTCAATTTTCAGGATGGTTGTCACACTTGTAAAATAAACTGAAGTATTTAACCGGTGCCTAACAATGAAGCCTACGCACCATATTTATAGGATCAGAAAAGTATTATTCGACTACCGTATTTCGCCCTACTATTTTGCTACAGTGAAAAGCGAAAAAAAGTGCTACAGTAAAAAGTAATGATTTTTTTTATTTGCTTTGAAAAAAGCAACGTAACTCTACTACCTTCTATTTGGCAACGTAGCATTAAGTGACTGACAGCCCATTTTTTTGGCAGTTGGATTGATGGAAAATTGATAGTATGTCGCCGTTTATTTTATGGCTCCATCCTGTTTTGGAGATTGTGAAGTTCAACATCATCGAAGTCATTTTCTTCAACCGAGTCTTCTTCAAAATATTCTTGATATTTGAGATCTTCAAATAATGAGGAATGAGTATTTCGAAAAGGCATAGTAATATCTGTTGTAAAACATTGATTAAATGCCCATAACTTGTAAATAGGAGATTCTCCTATTTGCTTCAGATTGGTCCATCCTGTGGGTGGGAGAAATTCTCTTGCTATTAATTCTTTTTTTAACCAGAAAGAATTAATAAATACTCTGCTTTGTACTGGCTAATTGAGATGTGGAATGAAGGTGGCAGTACTAGCAATAAAATGATGATTTGCGTGTATTGGGAAAAGACAATTGTTGGATGGAAGTGAGGACTTAACGTTGAAAGTAACGCTTCCAGGTCTTTGGATGATTGTTGTTGCAAACAAATAGAGTTTTTCTGGACAAAAAACTACATGATCAGAAACGTTTGTCCAAAACTGATCTAACATTCCTAAATCTAACCAAGTCCAAATTGTATATTCTTTTTTCTGATATTGAATTGGGGAATAAGACGGAAGACTAATTCTGGCCTTTAGAATTCCAGTAAAAGGCATGATGTCTTTCTTCACCATCTTCTGGTTGATTTGGATGATTGGAAGGAAGTTTGACAAGTCCCATGGGTTGGCAAACATAGATCCCTTGGGCCTGAATATTTCCTTCAAAGATATCCCAAAGACAATTTTGGACATTGACAAAATCTTGAAAAATTGAATCATGTATCTTGTTTTGGATTAAAAAATTAACTCCATAATCCACTTTGATGGTTAATTTACCAATAATTGGTGAGGTCTGGAGAATAAGTTTCTTTTGCAGGTTATCAAAATTGCTAAAAGTAAGATCTCCTAATTCTTTAGCTATGAGCTGAAGATTGTTGATTTTTTCTAAAAGTATGTTGAAATTTTTAGTTAGACACTCATTCTCAAGTGTTTGATTGATAATCTCAAGTGTTTGGATTCTCTCGGAACACTCACACTCATAATTTGAAGAGGGAATATTTTCTTCAGGAAGGTCAATGACCTTATCCTTGAGTTTGAGATTTTGAAAATTCTTTTGTTGAAATTGTGGATCAATAAAGAAATTAGATCCAACCTTTTTTATCAAATGATTTAAAGCATGATTGTAATTGTAAAAACCTTTGAAAACATGGTCTTCAAAATTTATAATTTACCTTTTTATATCCTTAAAATTATGATATAAACCAGGACTTGGACCTTTAGTCAAAGCGTAGCAAGAAAACGCTTTTCCTAATGGTTTTTGCTCAATTTTTGAAAAGTAAACTGCAAGAGAGTTTAGACCGTTGAGTTTACCTTTTGTATCTCTAGATATCCAAAGGTTATCTAGAATACAATTTTGGATTTGGTCAAGATCTATTCCTCTGGGAGGAATAAAACTTTTATTAGAATCTGCTAGAAGTTCATACCTTCCAAACTTCATTCTTGAATTTTCAATTGTCTCAACGAATTGATCCATTCTGATCTGCAACATAAAAGTCAATTCTTTTAATAATAAATTAATAATTGTAAAGCTTTGAGGAAAGAAGTCTGAGATATCATCAAGATTTCTTAGAAATCTTTGTAATTGATTCTCTATGTTCCTAAAAGAAAATTCTTTTTTAAGAAAATTGATTTGATTTTCTTTGTAAAAAATTAGGTTTAAATTTCTGGTGACGAGGTTTTTTAAAAACTTAAAAATAACAGGTTGACCCAAATGCTGAGTAATAATCCCATCTTCAGTGGTTTGATATGGAAAAAGCAATCTGATAAACAGTGTTCCCAAAATTACTTTATTCCTTAAATTTTTGACTAAAAGAAAAGATGTTTCAATTTTTAGATTTTTGTTTTCAATTATAGCAGAAGATAATTTGTAATTGACTTTCAACTTAGAACCATTAGCAGTACTAAGTTGTTCTGAGGTTTTTTCAAAATACTTAGTAGGAATTAATCATTCTAAGATGCAATTTGAATAAGCTCCTGTATCAAATAGAGCTGTGGTTTCAAGAACAAATTCATCAATGATAATTTTGATGTTTATAAAAAACTTTTGAATTTTAACATAATTGATTAATCCTAAAAAATCATCAACTATGTCAAATTGATTTTCTTCTTTTTAGAAGCCGTAGAAACCAAAGCTTCAGATTGAGCTGTTTCAGAGGATGAGGAAGAACTATCATCATCCCAACTGTTTTTCCAAAGATCTAGGGTTGACTGATGTTCAGTTTGTTTTTGTTGCAAATCTTTAATCTCAATTTTCAAATTGTTGATTTCAAATTGGAGATCTTGGATAGTAACAGGCTTGGTACTAGTTTTTTTCTAGTCTTTTGAAAGTATCTTTGAGGTTGAATTTGTTAGTAACCAAGGGATTCTTGGGAGGTTTAGTTAATAAAGAAGACTTCAGCTTCTCTAAATACTTCATTTTTTCTTAAGGATCTGGTATAACATTAATGGCTTCGAAAAGGAGATCTTGCTCCCTAGTTAAGACATTGACCTGACTAGATGATTCACATAAATCATCATCCTGGATTTGATTGAGGTTTTCAAAAAATTGATCAGAAGATTCTTCAGAGGAATAATCCTCTTAAGAGGATTCAATCAATAAATTATTAATCTTATCCTCAACATCTTGGTCTAGGTTCAAGGCTTTGATTCTTCCCACTAACCTACAATATCTACTAATGTGACCAGGTTTGCCACATTTATAACAAACAATTTTATCTTTAGGTTTGGTATGAGAATTGTGTTTCTCATAATTGTTCTTGACAGATTGGTCTTAAGATTTTGGTTTTGTTTTATCAAAATGCTTTTTCTTATAATATTGAGGTTTGGGAGGACCATAATGGTGTTTTGGTTTGGGCTTGGATTTGGGCTTCTTAGCACAAGGTAAGCTAAATTGTCCACAAAAAGTCCCTAAGTCCTTACGGGTTTGGGCTTTTTCTTTTGCTAATTGTTGCTGGATTTTGTCATCTTGACAAATTTTGAGAGCAACCTTTTGAATTATGGCAATTAGTTGTCCATAGCTTAATTGCTCATAAGGAATTTCTGAATTGGGGTTTTGGCTCCTAAGTTTTTCTCTGACTTTGTCGCCAAGTGATTTGGGAAGGCCAGCTAAGAACTTTTCTTTCCAGAAGGCTTGTTGGTTGTCTTCTCTAGTGTAAACTCTGGTGAAGAAGGTATCCTTATACCATCTAAAGTCACTTAAGGATTTACACCTAAGATTGGATAATAATTCAGCGGATCTATCCTTAATTAAAGAGGGATCTCCTATGAAATGTTAGGCAATTGTAAAAATTAAGGTATTCACAGCATCAGGGATGCTAGCTTCATTTTCTAAGATTGGAGTACCATCAGCATCTACTTTGATAGCACTAAGAATTGAACGTTTTTCATCTTCAGTGAGATAATTATCCCTCCATCCTTTGAGTTGGCCACAGAAACCTGCGACAAGTATTTCTACTATTATAGTTTCTGGACAATCATTTGAAGTTTCATATGTCGTGGCTACCATGGTCATATGTTGGAGAATTTTGGTTATGCCATACTCATTTTCACCATCTATGTTCCATTCATAGACGTTGTTGGCACTAAAACTTTTGAAATCGGACTCTTTTCCTTCTTCTAAGAGAAGATCAGGAGCAGTGGCTCTAGGATAGTAGAGTTTGGTTGAGTTTTTTCAATTGAGTTTGGGACTAGTTATAACTGGGTTGATGTTAATCTTTTGATCATCTTCGGAATTGATTTCTTCAGAACCAATAGAGGGAGATTGTCCTATCATATTGACAGCTTTATTGGATGTAGTTATAGAGGGTGGAGTTTTAGGTGATTCAGGAATAACTAATTTGTAGAATTTTAATTGCTGATTAATCTTGGTAAGAAGCTCATCACTGGCTTCTTCAATTTCCTTCTTGATTTGTTTCCTAGGATTGGAAGCTTCTTGATTTAGAAATCTTATAAGGATTGAACAAAGGCTTTTCAATTTGAGTGGAAGATGATGGCTTATCATCTTTAGAGGAGTCAATAGGTGCTTTATCTTTTTGTTTCTCTTTTCTTTTGATTTCTCCTACGGTTTCTCCTAAGGTTTGGAGATACTTATTGGTGTAATTGGATTGCTCCATGAGATCTTTGATATCTCTGGCATATATGGGTCCTTCATCCACTCTGGTTTTGAAAGGAGAAGCCATAACAGGATTGTTTGGGTCTTTACTTGTGAGAGCAAAGGGTGCTTTGGGTGGAAGGTCAGATTGGATTACTTGACCATCTCTTAAATGTCATTCCGTAATAACACTTAAAAATTTACGTCCTATAAGCGTATTTTTGAAAGGGTAATTGATCTTATGTTTAATAGCATAAGCATTGAACCAGTCAAAGAATGGAATATTGTATTGGACACGTTCAAGGAATTGATAAAATTTTTCTTGGATTTCTTTTCTTTTGGATCCTTGATAATGTTTGAAGAACCATTTTCTGTTAGAAAACCATTCTTCAGATTTCATCTCTTTTCTGAGAGATTCTTTATCAATAACAAACTCAGATGATATTACATTAATATCATAAGGTTCATTAAAGGAGGAGTAGGTTGGAGATTAGATGGTTCTTTGGTCTTCTTCATCCTTTTGGTATGAAGTTCTTATATGGGTTGTAGTTTCAAATCCTTGTGAGTGAATTGTTGATCCTTTTGGAACACAATAATAAAAAATGTCGCACGACTCAACTCAAACGCCATGTGTGGAGCTAGATAAGGATGGAGCCTTAGTGTCTTCTTGACCACCGTCTTGAGGTAAATAAGGTTTTCAATGTTACCTCCCTCAAGCTTTCCGTTTGGACCAATATGGGTTCTGATTTTCTTCTGGACCTATTCTAGTGTGTTTGGGCTATGCAGTAGCTCTGCGAGTGCCCAAACTCTATGGTGCTAGTTGTCGTATCTGTGGATCCAGTCGTGAACATTTCCTACAACCATACATTCTTATTAATGTTAAATATTTATTTAACACACGGGTCTATATATATATAATCCTATAAAGCTTGGAAGATCAAACCTACAAGTTCCTACAATATATTTTTATATCTTTAGATATGTTTTTTTTCTCAGTATTAATCTTACAATATATCAAGGTCCTAATAAATATAAATCAATTAAAAATGGAAACGACTGTTTTTACAATGTTTCAATCACGCTATTCTGTCAAAGTTTGAATCTCATCTGAAAAGGAGAAGAACTGATATTGGACATAAGAACACACACTTGTGCAGCGAAAGAATATGAGAGAGAGACTTCACTCAAATAATTTTGAAACTCAAAATTCAATTCATTGAAACATTCGGATACAGGGGCATTGGCTTTTATGGGCTTTTACATACAATACTACTATTCTTAATTGTTAAGTAAATATTTTTTTTTGAAAGGCCTGTTAAGCAAATACTGTTCTTCATTGTTATTGTTAAGTAAAACAACTCTCTTGTAGACAACTTATGACTTTGATTGCTCACTAATTGATCCATTTGACAACACGTATATAATTATTTCGGTGGATAAAATTTGCAATTGATCAAGTAGTCTTGCTTTTATCACTTCTAGCTAGGCAGTTCTTTTTTCCTTAAAATTAAAACTTGATTAAATTCTCACACGAACTGACGTAATTAAATATGAAGAAGCAAAAAATTAAAGTGACGAATGAAGAAACTTACGACGACAACTGTGTTAATAGCTCTGGAAGAAAATTTGTAGGGGCCGTTCGCCCCATCTCCACGAAATTGCAACAGCACATCAAGGAAGTCTTTTCTCTCCTCTTCTCCACGACCGCTAATATTGTCCATCCTTTTCTTGATGAACAGTCCTGCTATTGCAATGGCTTGCTCAACATGAAACTGTGTGCTTTTCTTAATTCTTAGGGTCAAGTGGCTTCAAAATTGAGAAGAAATCTGCAATATTCGGCTTCCCAGCATTTTCTTGATGTTGGATTAAATCTTGAAATTCTGGGGTTATCCTAGGTAAAGCTGGAGTTGCCTTTTCTAAGATCCATTTGTCTGGGAGTGTGATATCACTCCACTGAATTGTCTTGGGCACAATAATATTGGCCTTACTATTATCGGTCAGAAACAAAGTTGTTTCTCCACGTTTGTCACAATTGGTTTTAAGGAAATTGGACCTAATAGAGTTCATAGCCTTATATTGAACTCTATAGATCAGGGTTATGGGTATAGACCCTTCCTTCATATCATACCCATGGAGTTTGACATTTAAATATAAAACATCAAGAATATTTTTATCATCTAGACTTACAGTTAAGTCCGGAAAACATTTGAAAAAGATTGGACCATGATTTAGGCTAGATTCAACTGTACCTAAGAGAGAGTCTTGAAAACGATTGTGTCTTTTATTCCTTAAGCAGAAAAGAACTGCGACATCTAGAGATTCTCTAGTAAGGGGTTTTATGCCAATTTGTACACTTCCTATGTGTAAATAATTATAATTTTTGGCTTGGTGTTCTTTGATGCTTTTATCAAAAAGCAGATGAATTTTTTTATCATCTTGTTGGATTTTGTATTTTTGTTCAACAGTTTTAATAACATAATCGATTGTTTATGCCAAAAACAACCTTTTGTTTTGTAAAGATCTTCATCTTTAATTTTAGGAATATCCCAAATGTCTAAATCTTGATTGATATCTTCAAATCGAATTTCTTCTTTGAAGACTTTTTTGGAAAAAGATTGAGTTTGATTATCAGAAAGAGAGGAAGATGAGGGTTGAGAAGACTTGAAAGGAAGACGAGAGGAAAAAGAACGAAGCATACTCATAATAGACAAGCCTTCCTCACCCATTAGTACCATCACCATCACCTGATTCGTTAGGACTATAGATATTAATCTTAAATTAACAGTTATATTCTAATTTACTCATATAAGTTTAACCATACATATTTGTTTTAGATCTGTATAAAAGCTATCTCAATAATCTTCTTCTATTAAAATAAGGGCTTAAGAAAATATTTTCAGATCTAAATCAAAGTCACCTCAAAACATATTGTTCATAAACCAAGGACAATTATCATCATTTAGATCTGACAAAAGCCATTCTAAAATACTTATTTTTCACCAAAGCATTATGAAATTCTTTCAGATCTACAAAGTACTGCACAGTAATTAGGTCTATACTGCCCTATCCGTCGGGACTTACTGCCTTGCGTCGTACAGTCTCACTTAGTCCTGAAAGTTTTTCATACTTTTCATTTTGGTGAAGAATAATATTACCAAGAGTACTACCTACAGATCATAAATGATTCTAATTCCTTTTAATAAAAGTTTAATAAACAATTTTCAGTTTAGAACAATAAATGAGTACTAACATTAGATCTAAATGTTTTCGTTCCTTTTATAAAACAATAAAAACAAAGTTTCATTTTTTAAAAGAATATTATGAGTACTACCAGCAGATCTGGGCTTTAGTATGATTATACGTAAGGAGTAACTCAGATAAACAACACATAATTCAAGATCAATATCACATTCCTACTTTTATATATATATATATATAATCTTATAAAGGTTGGAAGATCAAACCCACAAGTTTCTACAATATATTTTCATATATTTAGATATGTTTTCTTCTCTATATTAATCCTACAATATATCAAGGTCCTAATACATATATGGCTAAATCAATTAAAAATGGAAACAACTGTTTTTACAATGTTTTAATCACGATGTTCTGTCAAAGTTTGAATCTTATCTAAAAAGAACTAATATAAATTGGACATAATATCACTAACACACACACTTGCGCAATGAGAGAATACGAGAGAGAGAGAGAGAGAGAGAGAGAGAGAGAGAGATATTTCACTTAAATAATTTTGAAACTCAAATTCAATTCATTGAAACATTCGGATAGGACATGGCTTGTATGGGCTTTTACATACAATACTGCTATTCTTAATTGTTAAGCAAATACTTTGTTTTTTGAAAGGCCTATTGTAGCGACCGAAAAATCCGGAGGGATTTATTCGAGTTTAATGGAGCCGCCACCAATAATTTATTTTCGAAGGAAAAATATTGGAAAAAACCTTTTTTGAAGAAAAGTGGTCCTTAAGACCGGATTTGGGTTCGGGAGTCGATTATGTGTAGGGAAGGTATTAGCACCCTACAACATCCTTTCGAAAAAGGTTACCTCTAATTAATTGTGCAAATCTTATTAACTTCTAAAAAAATGTTTATTTCCCTTTTTATAATAAAAAAAATGAAAATTAACCAAGGTAAAAAAAAGAGGACTTAATAAAAGTGGTTTATTTTTGCGCTTGACAGGAGTGGGCTCCTGCTCCTACGTATCTCCGGGTGCAGTGGAGAAATCAAAGGCTACGTAGTTCTTGGGTAGAAAATGATTGTGTGTTGATTGATTTTAATAAAATTTTTTAATTTTTATGGTTTGCGTAGTGACCAAACCAAAAGTGGATTTGGCGTAATCACTACTAATATTTTAAGATTTTTTTTATTTAAGATTTGTGTAATGACCAAACCAAAAGAGGATTTGGAGTGGTCATTGATTTTAGGTTTTCTAGATCGAAAAAGTTTGCATAGTGACTAAACCGAAAGTGGATTTAGTGTTGTCACTACTAATTATTATTAGATTTTTTTTTATCAAGATTTGATGATGACCAAACCAAAAGAAGATTTGGAGTAGTCATCGATTTTTAAGTTTTGGAGATTTAAAAAAAAAAATCGCGTAGTGGCTAAACCAAAAGTAGATTTAGTGTTACCACTACTAATATTTATTATTTAAAATTAGTCAAGACAACAAAAATAACAAGTAATAACTACATCAAAAACAAGATAAACAGATGGGGGAAGAGAAAAAAAAAAAAAAAGTGGGCCAAGCCCAACGTTTCATCAATAGTTTAAAAAAAACATAACAACTAAAAATCTGGAAGTTTATAACAATTAACAGGGATGCAAAAATAAAATAAAGAAAAGCAAAAGGGAGTGCGACGGATACCTCATTCTTGGTACCAATTATTTTTTTTTAGAGAGGGGGCATAAATAAAAAGGAACAGGGGTGTGAAAAGAAAAAATAAAAATAAAATAAAAAGGAGCAGAACATGAAATAAGGGGAATTAAACCTAAACACACACACACCAACACAAAACAAAAGGAAAGAAAAAGATCTGTGCCCTATTCTTGTGAGAAAAAGAAAAGAAGAAGGCGAGAGTGAAGGAGGGAAAGAGAGAAAGAGAGAGAGAGAGAGAGTGAGAGAGAGAGTGGGCGAGAAGGAGAAGGAGAGGAGGGAACCGTGAGGTTGGGAGCTGAGGGAGGATCGTCCTCCTTGGAGGTGGAGTGCTTGTGTGCCACCAGGCATCGATCCTTGGCCAGTCATGAACTGGCGAGGGACGTGCGAGATGTGAAGAAAACAAAGAGGAAGGGAGATCGTGGGGGCGGTCCTAGGCGCAGCGTGACGAACGAGCAGCGAGGGCGTGCGAGATGTGAAGAAAACAAAGGGAAGGGGAGATCGTGGGGAGAGAAAGGAGGAACAAGGGGAAGGTGAAGGAGGAAGAAGAGAAACCTTTTTTTACGCTTCTTCTTTCTTACATTTGCTTCTTCTGCGTTTTTTTAGTTCTTCTCTTTTTCTCTCAATTTTCTCTCAAATTCTTTGTGTATAATTGGTACCAAGAATGAGATATCCAATTCTGAAATTAAAATGCCATTTTTTCTCCGTTCCCCCACGTTATCACTTCTTGCTCTACTATTTATAAAAAAAAAGGTTCAGTTTGTCAACTTGAGACTGCAACTTGTATGCTAAGTGTGTGCTAAAATGATCTTTGAGGAGATGGTAACATGTGCAAAGTCCGAGATGATATCAATGGTTTGAAAAAAAAATTGCAATCAGTAGTGACTTTAACAAATGGTGCTCCTCCTTTTTGATTAAATTGCATTGTTTGTCAAACTTGGTTGGCGATGAAGAAAAAGCAAGAGGCATATGGGGACATATATTGTAAGACGGACTTTGATTTTTAGTTTTGAATTTTAGGTTTTTTTTGTTAATAACGCTTGTAATGAACTGCAATTGGGCTAAAAATGGCCCGACTCGACACTGATCTCCCATTTCGGCCAGACGACCTCTCCACGGCTCAAGACGCGACCTCGGCTCGATGCGCGACCTCCCCACGGCTCGGCGTCGACCTCTCCTGACTCGACGCGATTTCTCCACGGCTCGGCGCCGACCTCATCTCGATGCGCGACTACTCCACGGCTCGGCAAAGCGAGCGCCTGACTCGGCACCCGACCTCAACTTCGACACGCGACCTCTCCACGGCTCGACGCGCGACTACTCCACGGCTCGTGGCGACCTCCCACGGCTCGGCACCCGATCTCAACTCGTAACGCGACCTCTCCACAGCTCGACGCGCGATCTCCCCACGGCTCGGCGTCACGACCTCTCCACTGACTCGACATACGACCTCGGCTCGATCTGCGACCTCCCCAGCTCGGCGCCCACAAAACAAAACAAAAATGAAAATATAAGCGGACAAAATTGGGGTATAACGGCTGCCCTCTTTAGTTATATTTTATTAGAAAATGCAAACAACAATGGTTGTTATATTTTTGTCATAAAATAGAGCTAAAGATAAATACACTAATTTTGTCTTGAACTTGACGTGAGGAATGACAATGAGGATCAACGCTTGATGCGTTTAATCGGAAAGTGATAAGGAAGGAATACGGCCAGGTCGGTCTTGACGAGGTAATCTAAAAATGATAAAGAGGATTAACGCTTGGCGTTTATCGAAAACTATAAAGAAGGATCTCCGCCAGGTCGCATCGACGGTGATCGGAAAGCAATAATGAGGGATTAACGCCGCGCGTTTATCAAAAAAAAAAAACTATAAATAAGGATCTCGCCAGGTCTGCACGACACGGTGATCGGAAAGCAATAATGAGGATTAACGCTGCGCGTTTATCAAAAAAACTATAAAGAAGGATCTCCGCCAGGTCGCATCGACGCGGTGATCGAAAAGCAATAATGAGGATTAACGCTTGGCGCGTTTATCAAAAAAACTATAAAGAAGGATCTCAGTCGGTCAGTCTTGACGCGGTGATCGAAAAGCAATAATGAGGATTAACGCAGCGCGTTTATCAAAACTATAAAGAAGGATCTCCGCCAGGTCAGATCGACACGGTGATCGGAAGGTTCGACGCCAAGTAGGGTATTGACGCGTCGATGGAAAGCAATAAAGAAGGATCGCCGCCAGGTCGCAATCGACACGGTGATCGGAAGGTTCGACGCCAAGTAGGGTATTGACGCGTCGATGGAAAGCAATAAAGAAGGATCAACATCAGGTCCGAATCGATATGTTGGTCAAAAAGCAATAATGAGGGACTACCGCCAGGTCGGATCGACGGTGATCGAAAAGCAATAATGAGGATTAACGCTTGCGCGTTTATCAAAAAACTATAAAGAAGGATCTCCGCCAGGTGGTCAGATCGACGGTGATCGAAAAGCAATAAAGAGTGGCGATACTTGGCGTGTCGCTTAGAAAGCAAAATAAAGGACCAATGCTAGGCGCATTGTTTGTAAACGAATGAAGGATCAAAATTTGGTGCACGGACCAGGTGTAACAAAGCGGGTAAAAGGTGGTGATATGAAGATGATGCACGGATATATGGTATGTGATGCATGTATGCAATGCGATTATTATTTTTATCGATTCCTCGTCGTATGATCTCTAGTGCTTAAAGATATGGGACGGGTGAGATTCATCGGATTTAGTCATGCTATGCCTTCGATCGGGAGGAGCGCGAGTTATCGATGCGGCGCTAATTATTTTTAAAGGTAATCCTTTTGCCCTTTTGAAACTTATTTGTTGAGATTTGGCGTTTCCTCGTGATTCTTAATATGTATATAATAACCTTAATGCTTTCCCATATCATCACATGGTTCACAATTCAGTGTCTATTATCATAAAACAACATTTTGAAATACGAGAACGGAGGTGTTTGGTATTCAAAAAAAAAAGAGTCATGTGTACAAGGGTGAAGTTACACAGGACTAAAAATACATCAAGAAAAATGGGGAAGAAGAAAAAAAACAAAGAAAGACAATACGTAAGCAGATATTTTATAGCTTGTGTCATTGTAGGAACAAATCTCAGCTTCCCATATCCATAACTTTGATTACCCATTACTCTACTTCTGAAAATATGTAGAACTGCCCTAGTGGATAAGAGCCCCTTGATGCGTCACCTTCTTCAATGTCCGATTTGGACCCTAACTTTTGCTTGGATTGCTCTTTCAAGTTTTCAATCCAACGGTCGCTCTAATTTTTGCCTAGGTCGCCTTTCAGGTTTTCAACCTAGCGAGCTCACTTTTGCTTGGTTTTTATATTTTTTTAGGCATAATATTTTTGACCGCATCGAGTTTCTTGGGAGCGGGAGATCTTCACCAATCCATCCTTGTGAGGATTAAGGCTCCTCCAGAAAAAGCTTTTTTCACAACATACGGACCTTCATAATTTGGAGTCCATTTTCCACGAGAATCCTTTTGGATGAGCAAAATCTTCTTGAGTACAAGGTCTCCTTCTTGGAATTCCCGAGGGCGAACTTTCTTTTCGTAAGCCCTCTTCATCCTGTGCTGATATAGTTGCCCATGACATAAGGCCATCACTCTTTTCTCTTCGATGAGGTTTAGCTGATCCAGCCGAGCCTGGACCCATTCTGCCTCTTTTAGTTTCATTTCCATCAATACCCTTAGTGAGGGGATTTTGACTTCAATGGAAGTCGCTTCCATTCCATATACCAGTGAGAATGGGGTTGCCCCTGTTGAGGTGCGAATCGAAGTTTGATAACCGTGCAAAGTAACAGGAACATTTCATGCCAATCTCTAATTTTTACCACCATCTTTTGGACAATCTTTTTCGTTTGCAGCCTCAACTGCCCCATCCATCTTTGGGCGGCAGATCAGATTCCACATTTTTGGTAAAGCAACTGCAACAAGGAGTTTATTTGGATTTCCTCTTCCAAAAATCAAGTTTTGAGAAAATATGAGCAATTTGATTTTGATCGGAATGGACTTTATTAGGGTTGTAACGTGGCCAGGGGTTGAAGGGTCACAAAAGAAAGGATATTTCAGGCTCAAAAAGTGTTTGAGGTATTTTTTTCAACAAGGATTTTTAGTGCAAAGATGCACTTTGATGGTTGCTAGCACAATTGTCTTTTCTTGCTTTGGCATTTTTATTGATTTTTTTTTTTTTTTGCAAGCGTCTTTTGTTTTGCCTTTTTTTTAACAGACGAAATTGAATAGATTATTGTGCTAGTCTCCATTGGATGAGTGATCCTTGTTCAGGGTATTTAAAAGAAAAATTTTTGTTTTTTAGGCTCAAAAGGGGTAGCAAGGGATGTATATATTTTTATTTTTTGGGATAGAGAAAAATGGCCAAACTTCATCTCAAAATCTTATTGCTCAAATTTTCACAAAAAATAATTTTTGGCAAATTGCGAATTTGCTTTACCTTTTTCTTTCTATTTTTTATTAACTCCCTTTTTGTCACTTTCAGTAGTGAGTTTGATTATTTCAGATTCTTACCTCTTGTTCCATCAATCTCATCGGTTCAGAAGGGGTTTCTCAATTGTCCTCATGGGGTAGTCAAAGTTATAGTATGAGTCACTGATATCGTCATTTTCAAAGACATTAGTTAAAATCGACGAAAAGAAGAAACGAAAAAGAAGAAAGGGAATGGAAAAGAAAAAAAAGAAAAGGGAAATGATTAGAAAATTCAAAAGTGTATTTTATTGATAAAGATACTGAAATGAAACATGTGCGCCCTTTTGACAATAAATCATCCTAAAGCCTTAGGCAGAGCAATAGGATTTGCATTACAAATTTATTATGAATCAAACATAACAGGAAACTCAACAATTTCCAAATTTCCAAGTTTTTCACTCGACGGGCAAGGGTGGACAAGGTTGACGATGTTGTCTTCAGCACTGCGATCATCTTTGACAGTTGCTATTTGGGTTCAACATTCTTGCGCTCTGAAAGCTTTGTCTGATGTCGCAAATAGAGACATTCTTATCATTTGGTTCTCTGCCTTCCGACTTAGCTATTAGAGGTTGGTCCCGAAACTCCTCAGTGATGGCATTGACTGCTGGACCTCCATGACCTGGTAGGGAATTATTACCCACATTAGGGTCATCCTCTTTAAAACTCAATAATTTGGCATTGATCAGATCCTGAACCACGTACTTCAAGGCTTTGCAGTTTTCAGTTGTGTGACCTACTGCCCCTGCATGATACTCACATTTGGCGTTTGGGTCATACCCTCTTGGGAAGGGGGGTTGGAGCGGTTTCATTGAGCGCGGGGAGACCAAGGAATTACTGATGAGGTGATGGAATAAATTAGTATAGGTCATGGGAATAGGGTCAAATTGGACTGCTTTTCTCTCTTGGTCGTTTGGTTGTTTCTGGCTTTGGTTTGGCTGAGTGGGTGAATTATGAGAGGCAGCGGCAATGTATGGAGGTGGAAAATAAGGGTATGGAAAAGGATGTGGGAAATTGGTAAAGAATTGGGGTGATTTTCCTTGTGCTTGTCCTCCCAGGCTCGTCATCACAGCATTAGTTTCCCCTTCCTTCTTCTTCAAGAAGTTTGTAGGGGGTCTCTTAATATTACTGGTTTCAGCAAAACTTTGGTCAATCTTTCCATTCCTCATTCCTCCTTCAACTCTTTCCCCTACGATGACCATATCTGAAAAGTTTGATGATACACTTCCGATCATTTTGTCGTAGAAGGGTGATTGAAGAGTATCCATGAACATGGCCACCATTTCTTTTTCAATCAGAGGCGGTTCCACTTGGGCCGCTACCCTCTCCATCGTTGGGCATATTCCTTGAAGGTCTCATTGTCTCTTTTTGCCATGTTTTGCAACTGCATTCTGTCAGGAGCCATATCAATGTTATACTTATACTGCTTCAAAAAGGCATCTGCCAAATCTTTCTAACAGTGAATGTGAGATCGCTCAAGGTGTGTATACCAACTCGACGCTGCCCCTGTTAAACTATCCTGGAAGAAGTGAATCAGAAGTTTGTCATCATGTGCATAGGACGCCATCTTCCTACAGTACATGGTCAAGTGGCTTTTCGGGCAAGTTGTCCCTTTATACTTGTCAAAGTCTGGCACCTTGAACTTTGGCGGTACAACCACATCCGGTACGAGACAAAGATCTGAAGCGATACTTGAACCGAGATAACTTACTCCTTCTAAAGCTCTTAGCCTATCTTGAGGATTTGCAACCGTATCGGACCACGATTCCCAATCGACGCCTTTCAGTTGGGTCCCCTATAGCTGGAGACCAGGCAATGCGGTTAGTTTGGAGATTCAATGGATTTCCTTGAATATAATACGGGTAACCAAATGGTCGGGGATTTACCACGGGGGGTACTACGGGCGTACTGACTCCTTGAGTATTCCCGAGATGGTACAGTGCATAACCAGGTATATAGGTGTATGTTATGAAGCCAGGAGTTGAGCTTTGAACTGGTATGGTTTCAGTACCGGAGCCGGATCCTTGAGCCACATCTTGCACAACAAGTGCTTGGGAATCAGTTTCTGCAGAGTTATTGTTAGCTTTGGCGGTGTGTAGCAGGCGGGAGACCAAATAGTGGAAGCTGTGGTACTTGATTACGAGGGTTGCTAATCGGTGAGGTGTAGGACCTGCGGGTAAATTGCAAAAGGTACCATCATCCCTCGAGTATTGAGACCATATTGCAACCGCATAGGACCAAAGCCGGTGGGTGGGAAGGTGTAGCTTGACTTTCATCATTCAACTGCTTTGGAGAAGCCCCATCTCACCTTGTCTTTGTTTAGGGATTGCGAAGCTCCAAAACTTTGCTCATCTGTTCCTTGGTGGTTGGCGTCCTCTTTCACCTCTTGGTCATCCATGATCTTTGATTGAGAGCGAAGTTCGATAAGGGTGTCGAGGAATCAGTTTGTTTGATTATTTTACGATGATTTAAAAAATGATATGAGTATGTAAGAAAAGAAAAATGAATGAATGTGGATGTATGAATCTATTTATTTGTGCACTGGAACCGTAGGCCTCATTGTTTTGACATGTATGAGTTTCTTTGAAACTGTTTCACAATTTGATCCCATATTATTTTGTTGTAGATACTTACAAGCTAGCTCTTCCTTACGATTCCCTAGTAAACCTATTCAAAATAAAATGAAATGATGATGAATGCCATATGTTCGAACTTTTATCATGTTTGATTAAAAAAAATGCATGAACATGACGAGTGATGCAACTACTAGTGAGAGGGACATATTTTGAAATGTCTGTAAATGATGGAATGCCTATACTACTTTGAAAAGAAGCATTTAAAAAAAAGTCAACCAAAAGTAAGATTGCCTCTTTGTGTCCTAAACAAAGTCACTCTAAATTAGAGGATTTCTATTTCTGATGATCTATAGGTCATTCGACTTGTGAACACTTTCATAGGCGGTACTAACACTTCCTCACCAAAGGTCTCTAGAGCCAAGTACCATTTCGGGATGCGACCACCAATAGGAAGAGGATCCTACGTGTGGGCATCCACGAAGCGGTCGCACTCTAGACGAGGTTCTCGTGATACCCAAATCAAAAGTAGATCCGAAGTGACTATCACTAACAACCTCTCACTCCCTAAGCTGCACTCGGGCCCGGGTATAGGGTCCCACTCATAAGTGTGTGTAAAAAGTGTGTAAGTGAGGTGTGTGATGGAGGCAACCTAAAATTACCCAAGTCAAAACAAATGAAATATATAAAATATGGTCTTCTAAACTAAGGTTCAATATATGCATAAAATTCACAACAAATATTCACAAAAGAACAATAAATAAAATAAATAAATAAATAAATAACTAAATAAACAAACAAATAAATAAATAAATAAATAAATAAAAACAAGGGAAACTAAACATAGGAGTTAACTATTTAGCACAATCAATTATTTAGAGTTGACTCTCTAAAAAAATGTCCCGAGTGGAGTCGCGGTTGTGTGACCAGAAAAATCAGGAGGATTTATTCGAGTTTAATGGAGCCGCCACCAATAATTTATTTTCGAAGGAAAAATATTGGAAAAACCTTTTTTGAAGAAAAGTGGTCCTTAAGACCTGATTTGGGTTCGGGAGTCGATTATGTGTAGGGAAGGTATTAGCACCCTACAACATCCTTTCGAAAAAGGTTACCTCTAATTAATTGTGCAAATCTTATTAACTTCTAAAAAAATGTTTATTTCCCTTTTATAATAAAAAAAATGAAAATTAACCAAGGTAAAAAAAAGAGGACTTAATAAAAGTCGTTTATTTTTGCGCTTGACAGGAGTGGGCTCCTGCTCCTACGTATCTCCGGGTGCAGTGGAGAAATCAAAGGCTACGTAGTTCTTGGGTAGAAAATGATTGTGTGTTGATTGATTTTAATAAATTTTTTAATTTTTATGGTTTGCGTAGTGACCAAACCAAAAGTGGATTTGGCGTAATCACTACTAATATTTTAAGATTTTTTTTTATTTAAGATTTGTGTAATGACCAAACCAAAAGAGGATTTGGAGTGGTCATTGATTTTAGGGTTTTCTAGATCGAAAAAAGTTTGCGTAGTGACTAAACCGAAAGTGGATTTAGTGTTGTCACTACTAATTATTATTAGATTTTTTTTTATCAAGATTTGATGATGACCAAACCAAAAGAAGATTTGGAGTAGTCATCGATTTTTAAGTTTTGGAGATTTAAAAAAAAAAATCGCGTAGTGGCTAAACCAAAAGTAGATTTAGTGTTACCACTACTAATATTTATTATTTAAAATTAGTCAAGACAACAAAAATAACAAGTAATAACTACATCAAAAACAAGATAAACAGATGGGGGAAGAGAAAAAAAAAAAGTGGGCCAAGCCCAACGTTTCATCAATAGTTTAAAAAAAACATAACAACTAAAAATCTGGAAGTTTATAACAATTAACAGGGATGCAAAAATAAAATAAAGAAAAGCAAAAGGGAGTGCGACGGATACCTCATTCTTGGTACCAATTATTTTTTTTTAGAGAGGGGGCATAAATAAAAAGGAACAGGGGTGTGAAAAGAAAAAAAATAAAAATAAAATAAAAAGGAGCAGAACATGAAATAAGGGGGAATTAAACCTAAACACACACGCACCAACACAAAACAAAAGGAAAGAAAAGATCTGGCTTATTCTTGTGAGAAAAAGAAAAGAAGAGGCGAGAGTGAAGGAGGGAAAGAGAGAAAGAGAGAGAGAGAGAGAGAGAGAGAGTGGTCGAGAAGGAGAAGAAGAGGAGGAACCACGAGGTTGGGATCTGAGGGAGGATCGTCCTCCTTGGAGGTGAGTCTTGGCAGCCGTGCCAGCATCGATCCTGGCCATGTGTATGAAACAACGGCGAGGGCGTGCGAGATGTGAAGAAAACAAAGAGGAAGGGGAGATCGTGGGGGCAGTCCTAGGCGCCTTGTGAAGCAAACAGCGAGGGCGTGCGAGATGTGAAGAAAACAAAGGGGAAGGGGAGATCGTGGGGAGAGAAAGGAGGAACAAGGGGAAGGTGAAGGAGGAAGAAGAGAAACCTTTTTTTTTCTGCTTCTTCTTTCTTCTGTTTGCTTCTTCTGCGTTTTTTTTTTTTAGTTCTTCTCTTTTTTCTCTCAATTTTCTCTCAAATTGCTGTGTATAATTGGTACCAAGAATGAGATATCCAATTCTGAAATTAAAATGCCATTTTTTCTCCGTTCCCCCACGTTATCACTTCTTGCTCTACTATTTATAAAAAAAAAAGGTTCAGTTTGTCAACTTGAGACTGCAACTTGTATGCTAAGTGTGTGCTAAAATGATGCTGAGGAGATGGTAACATGTGCAAAGTCTGAGATGATATCAATGGTTTGAAAAAAAATTGCAATCAGCCGTGACTTTAACAGCGGTGCTCCTCCTTTTTTGATTAAATTGCATTGTTTGTCAAACTTGGTTGGCAGATGAAGAAAAAGCAAGAGGCATATGGGGGACATATAGCTGTAAGACAGACTTTGATTTTTAGTTTTGAATTTTAGGTTTTTTTTTGTTAATAACGCTTGTAATGAACTGCAATTGGGCTAAAAATGGCCCAGCTCGGCATACGATCTCCCCAGCTCGGCGTACGACCTCTCCACATTTCGGCAAGACGCGATTTCTCCTGACTCTTCGCGGAGCCTCGGCTCGATGCGCGACTACTCCTGACTCGGCAAGCGAGCGCCTGACTCGACACCCAGAGCCTCGACTTCGACGCGCGACCTCTCCACGGCTCGACGCGCGACTACTCCACGGCTCGGCGGCGACCTCCCCACGGCTCGGCACCGATCTCAACTCAGAACGCGACCTCTCCACGGCTCGACACGCGATCTCCCCACGGCTCGGCGTCACGACCTCTCCACGGCTTCGACAGCAGGCCTCGGCTCGGCGTCGACCTCTCCACTTTCGGCATACGACCTCATTTCGATCTGCGACCTCCTGACTCGTAGCGCGCCCACAAAACAAAAAAAAAAAAATGAAAATATAAGCGGACAAAATTGGGGTATAACACCTATTAAGCAAATACTATTCTTCATTGTTATTGTTAAGTAAAACAACTCCCTTGTAGACAACTTATGACTTTGATTGCTCACTAATTGATCCACAACACATGTATAATTATTTCGGTGGTCAAAATTTGCAACTGATCAAGTAGTGTTGCTCTTATCTAGCTACGCAGTTTTTTTTTTCCCTTTTAAATTAAAGCTTGATTAAATTTTCACACTAACTGACGTAATTAAATATGAAGCAGCAAAAAATTAAAGTGAAGAATGAAGAAACTTACGGTGACAACTGTGTTAATAACTTTGGAAGAAAATTTGTAGGGGCCGTTCGCCCCATCTCCACGAAATTGCAACAGCACATCAAGGAAGTCTTTTCTCTCCTCTTCTCCACGACCGCTAATATTGTCCATCCTTTTCTTGATGAACATCCTGCTATTGCAATGGCTTGCTCAACATGAAACTGTGTGTTTTTCTTAATTCTTAGGGTCAAGCGGCTTCAAAATTGGGAAGAAATCTGCAATATTCGGCTTCCCAGCATACTCAATAATCTTAATAGCATGGTAGTAAAATTTATCCCCAGTCTCCATATTAGGGTTGTCTAGCAAATCTTTAGAAAAGATGAGGTTACCTATGAGGTTGAAAGCCATCATGAAAATGAACCTCTCAACCTCAATGGCACAAGTGTCAGACTGACTTGCTTCTTGTATCAACTGCACCATCCGACCAATACATTTAGCACGCACACCTTGCATGGCGTCTAGCCGACCTGTCGCAAATAACTCACTGCTCCACAGGCGCCTCTGCATTCGCCAATGTGAGCCGTACTGAGAACTGACCAGGGAGGCCTTTCCATGGCCCGGTAAACTTTTCTTCCTGCCAGAACAGTGTCCCTCTTTTTATACATTTTCTCCTATTATATTTCTATTTTTTATTTTCTTTTCAAAAAAGAAAAATAGGGTAAACTTCCCTAAGCTATTACCCTTTTCAAAAAATATTCCATTTTCGAAGTTCTGGAAGCTTGGAACATTCATCCTTAGGCTAATTTTTTCTTCTTTCCGTAGGTATGTGAAGTTGCCGAAGCATTCTGGAATAGAGCATTTTGTCAGCTTGGAACATTCAGCATTTAATTTTTTTATTACCATCTATAATCATATAAGATGCTCAATATTATCATTCTTTTTTAATGTTGGGACTTGCAATTTCGAATAGGCCAATTATATTGAAGCAGAGGTGTTAAATGCTCCTTAGGATCCAAAGGGAGAATTGGATGATCGGGACACCCTTCTACACCAGTGTTTACAACTCTGATAGAATCATGAGTGTGTAAAGAATGCATTAATTTGTCTTTCCATGCTCTTTAGATTACTGCTCTGAAAATATTTTGAAGATTAATAGTTAGGTGCATTTATTATTTTCACCTTTCTATAGTTTGATCTTTTTTTTATATTTTGCATTGAGACCTTTCTATCATAGAAAATTGAGAAAAAGTTAAAACAGTACCGAATCCAATGGAGAACTGTGCTAGTTTTTAAAAGGGAATAAGGAAATTGAACCAGGAAAAAAAGGGTGAAATACTTTTTAACTGCACCTACTTTTGTGAGGATGCTTCACCAGAGTTTTATGAGCTGGCACTTTCCCTCCGTTTACATTTATTTTGATACTAAGATCTGCTAAATAAATATTTTAAATGTTTGTTAGAGAAAGAATGCTTATTTTTTAAGAATGATAGTAAGAATAAGCATATAAAGTAGCAGAATTCCATTAACCATATAAAAACAAACCCATTGGTGCACGAACAAATACCACTTTGTGATTTAATATATTGCCTTTTTTTGTTCAGATCAGTTCCTTCTTTATGCTGCATTTTGTATATTGAACTAAGTAGCCTGTTGTATATTGAACTAAGTAGTTCATCTTGAATGTCTTTATGATTTATGATATTGAGTTTGGTTTTTATATTTACTTTCTGCGGCTCTGCATAAATTGTTTCTACCTTTCGACTTTGCATGTTTTCCTACTCGAACTGTAGGCATTAAAGCAATCTTGTGGTATCTTAAAACCCTGCAGTTGCTAACTATATTATTCTATATTTTGGTGATTGTTTGTATATCAAAATGATGTGCTGCATAGAGAAGTTGTTCAGACACCATTCCATTTCATCACCAGCCATAGCATTAGTCCTGCTAGACTCAGGTCGTTTAGTTGCCTGTAAAAGAGATGCCAAATTTGTTGATGTTGCCAAGAAGTATTATCATCCATCTGATGTTTCACATAAGGTATACTTTAAACTTATGATTCTGATTTGAAAGGTGCCCATATTTTGTTATTTCTCTTTGGAATATATGGATTCTTTTTATACTAAATTATTGCTGCCAGTATTTGCTGAAATTTTGATCTAATAACACTAGGTAGATGTAAAACTTGGACTTCCAAGTTCCAACATATACCGTAGAACCTCTAATTCTGAATAAACAACTTCATTCTTGATGTCTTATGGTTTGTCCCATTTGGCTTAGCATTTGTGATTCATTTATGTTTCGGATGGGGGATTAACATCAAATACAAAGGATAATCATTGGCAAAGGATTTGTCTTATACTACTTATATTTCCCCACTTTCTGAATGTAGTAGTTTTACATTGGTTGATTGTTGATGTTTGTTGAGGTAGTTATGCATAACCCTGGCAGTTGCGTGGTTCCAAAAGATGGGACATGATTCTGAAATCCGAATACCATCATTGTTAATCATTTCTTATAAGCAGAATGATATAGTACAGATAGGGTTGCCATTACTTACATGTTGGTTATATAAGTTGCTGTGATAGAAAACAATGGTTGTGGTTGGATTTTGAACAAGAGATCAACTCTTGATTTTTGTGTCAAAGGTTATGCCTGTAAATAAATTATCTTAAACTCTTTCTTTTGTTTTGGTGGGTAAGGCAACATGGCTTTGAATTGTAAAACATCAGCTCCCTTTTATTTTGTTCGCGTGTCAAAAAAAATGGTTTCTCATACATGCCAACTTATTACTTCCTTTAAAAAAAAACTCCGTTTTACTTATTTATTTTCCTATTGACAACACACATAAAAGTCATGGACGGATCCATGTGTGCCAAATTGGGGGCATCTGACCCTACAAATTTATTTTTTCTTTTACTAATTATTAAATAATTTTATTTTTATCCCCACTTAAAAATAAGTGTTGACCCCACTAAAGAAAAAAAAATGAGTTAAAAAGTGTACTATTTTTTTCCAACATAAAAAGTAAAAACCCAATTTACTCTTTTATCTCTATATCTACCGACTTCCGACTCTAGGTTTAAGTTTTTAGTTTTTCTTACAATTTTTCCGTCCACACCTATTGCACTCATTTATAAAATGTAAATCTTTGCTAAAGAGTATTTCTTTAAGGATCGAATCATGGTTTGATATTTTCAAAAAAATGTCTTACCAATGTGCAAGACAACTCAATAGTATGTGTATGACAATTTAAAATATATATTTATTTTATACAAATGTCCATTCATGTCAATAGTATATTATATTTATACTTTAATATTAATATGATAAATATGTATGTCAATGTTGCCTCCACGACTTAAATTTTCTGGATCTGTCACTTAAACTACCCATGTATTAATAATAATAATAATAATAATAATAATAATAGTGATGGTAGCTTTTTCAGGACTTGAACCCATAAAGTAAATCCTCCCTTTTCAACTTTCAAATGATCTTATGTAATTATAATATAACAAATCACAATTAAATCTTTTGATTGAATTATTTTGATTTATTTTTATTACAATTTTTTTCTTTAAAAATAAAGATATTTGTTGTGATGATGTTAAATCTAACTTTTTTATATTAAAAATTACGTAAAAATCTTACAATCACCCTTAAATTAGTAAATTAATTTATTTGAGTATATAATTTATATTTGAAATAAAAGTTTAGGGTAAAAGTTGCCTCATGTTGGTTTATACTTGCCACACTCAGTATATTCACATGGTCGGCAATAATCTTTATCTAGGATAAAATGTAAGAGTGGGTTAAAAGTTTTAAGTTGTAATAATGATGTATCAAAAGAGAGTTATAATGATAATGATGAGACATGTTCTATTGTTAAGAATGTTGCTTACAAAATAATTTGTTTAAAAAATATGATGTCATTTATTTTATTCGATTTTTGTGGTGGATTTTTAATATTAGTCGGATATCTTTGTACATTCAATAATGGAAAATATAATGGTTTTTCTTCTTTTATTTGACACTTTTCTTAATATTAAACCATGATTTGGTTGCCTTTAAGAGTGATTATAAATTTGTTGCGTATAATACTAATCCATTATCAAACAAGGTTTATTGTCGTTTGATTAAACTAATCTAATGTTGCTTGATTGGTCTGCTATATTGATGGATACCCATGGACGCACGAGTCAAAAACACTAGTATAGTCTAGCTATTCTCCCGGCTTGATATAAATTGTGACTTTGCCAAAAGCATTTTCTAAAAAGTCTAAATCTGGATTCGAGCTTATGACCAGCGAGTTACTGAGGGCCCACTCGATGGTCATGATATGATAGGAAAAAATAGAATAAGAGGGTTAGATAAGGATAGAATATAATAGAGACATGATAACTCTTATCTTATCATGTGTTTGATACGCATCTGACAACAAAATTAGATAATATTATATTATCATATCATGTGTTTAAGATGAACCAAATAATAGTATAACAGGATATCAATTATATAAAATAACAAAATTTCCCATGTGACAAGTTAAATAGATTTTTATAAAATTAATTTCTAATATTTTTTATTAATTGATAATTTTTAATATGATTTTTTAATTTAAATATTCTTATATTTTATTAGATTTTATTTTTTATTTGTTTCCCAGTTGTCTACCAAAAAAGATTTTATATTTTATAATTTCTAATTTTTTTATAACTTTTGATTCTTTATGTCATATCTAATGACAAAATTAGCCTTATGACAAAATTATATATAATATTTTAAAATTAGTTTTAATATTTTTAAATAATTTTTAACTTAAATTAATTACTTTTATAGTTTTTAATATTTATTTTTAGTTTTTATTTTAATATTTTTTATTTTATTAGATTTTATAAAAATAATATAAATGACAAAATTACCCTTGTGGCAAATTGCACATGATTTTTAAAATAAATTAGATTTTTTGTATTAATTTAATTTTTTATAATTTTACTTTTAAATTATTATTTTTAATTTAAATATTATTTATTTTTTATTCATTTAATATATATTATTGATGTTTTTCAATTTTAGTTTTTCCTTTTAAATATTTTATATTTTATTAGATTTCAAATTATGTTTTGAAGGGTAAATGAGGAAAAAAAATTATTATCCTATCATATTAGTTTCTAACCCAGCCCTCACTTTAGGATAAGAATTATACTAAAGAGAGAAAACAAGATAAAATGACACGATTGACTTATCCTATCCTGTTGGCTAATCAAACGTTAGATTAAGACAGTATATGATAGCTTATCCTATCATGTCTCCCTTATCTTAGCCATCAAACAGGCCCTGAATATGTTCTTGCCACTGCGCCACACTTACAATTGATTATAGTGGTCACAGAAACTAAATATATATACTAACATAAATTCTATATAAATATTTTTCTATTAAAATTTAAAAAAAATTGAGGAGCCAAGGCTTCTCCCTGTCATAACTAAGCTCCGCCCCTAGGAAAAAAATATCTGATCTGGTATATTGTAATGTTCAATTATGCTAATCGTTGATTTCACATATATACAGCACATCACTTATCAAAAAAAAAAAAAAAATATACAGCCCATCTTCAAGGTTATAATATATGTACTTTTCTGTTTAACGTTATATGAGTAGGCTCGCTTTTTTTGTTATTTTTTTTTTTGGATGGAAAGTAGACTCGCTTTCTGTTAAACGTTATATGCACATCTTCGCATGCCATAAATAATTACAATTTTATTTCCTAAAGCTCTCGGCTTAACATTATATGAGTAGACTCGCTTGGTCCTCCATGGCCAAAACTCGGTGGGTCATGCTTTTTGGCGGTCTTGATTGCTGCTCCTTACTCTGGGACGTACATCCCATAAAATTGTAAGTTGGATGTTGGTTGGTTGGTACAGCGATATAAAATCTGCAACTGCTTCTGTACATTTTTCATTTTTTCTTTTAAAAAAAGAATACTGCTTCTCATCCAAGTCTCGACAAAGAAAAAAACAATATAATAACAATAATGTTATAAGTATTTTGTATTTATAATGCACCAAAAAATGAAAAGTATTTGTATTTATAAACTATGTTACACAATTGTTTAAGAAAAAAAGAAGATTCATAAATTCATAAAATAATGTTTGAGTCTCTATACGTGAGATCAATTCTTAATTTAGTCTCTATACAAAAAAAGTTATTAAAATAGTCCTATCGTCTGTTTATTCTACTATTTAGTCTCTATCCAACCACGTTTAATCATTTACTCATTTGGTCACTATACGTGACATAAATTTTTAATTTAGTCCTTATACGAAAAAAAATTTATTAAAACAGTCTCTGTAAAAAACAGTGACTAAAAGCTTATTAATATGGTCTCTATACGAAAAATAAGCTATTAAAACAGTTTCTATACGAAAAAATATATATTAAAACAGTCTCTATACGAAAAAATTATTAAAACAGTCCCTGTAACAAAAAAACGACTAAAACCTATCTATATTACAATTCAAATATGGTCTCTAATATGACACTTATCTATGTGTTAGGTACATATATGACATAAATTCCAAACAAACTTATAAAACTATTTTAATTAGATACATAAAAATACATATAAATTCACAACAACATAATATATTTGTTTGTAAATTAAATTTCTTATATGAGAACTACATCGGATAGGTCGGTGGAACTCATAACATTTTCGCTAACAACCAGCCAATATTATTATTATTTTATCTTTTATCTTAGAAAAGATCATAAACAACAAGTACAACAACTGCTTGACTTCTAAGCCGCACCATCCACGGCGGCGCGGCTGGTAAGCCATTTCAAGATATCGCCAAACACCAACTCCACGTTCTCTTCAGGTTCCCCAATCAATTGGTGCCACATCCCATCATATATCTTCAGCGTTTTATCCTTACTCGCCGCGCGTGTGTTCAACTCCTTCACACAAGCTGGGTCGCAAACGACGTCGTCACTGCCGTGCACAACCAGAAACGGCACTTCCACCTCCTCATACCTTCCCTGCAGTTCGCGGCAAATCCTCAGCAGCTCCTGTGCCGTGGAGGCGCGCGGTCGAGCCACCGTCCTCCGGGGACTCGCAAGCGCTAGCTTCCTCTTCCACTCCTCCTTGAACGAAACCTCCGGAATGGAGCCGCGCGTGGGAACCACACGCCATGTCGGAATTATCGCCGCTGCGATGGAAAGAAAGTGCTCCAGCGGCCACGGCGGCTTGAACTTAGCACTGATCCCGCACATGGCGCCGTTGAGGATGAGGCCGTTCCACGGCGATCCACCGCGGCGGAGAGTGATGAGAAGCGCGATGGCGCCGCCGAGAGATTCCGAATAGAGAAAGGAAGGGAGCGAGGGGTCAAAGCGAGAGCGGAAGGAGTCGAAGAAGGTAACGCAGTCATCGACGACGGGGTTGATGTCGGGGATGTGAGCGACGAGGCCGTCGGAGAAGCCGTGGCCCTGGTGGTCGATAGCGCATGTGGCGAATCCGGCCTTGGCGAAGTAGACGGCGGTGAGTTGGATGAGCCAGCTGGATTCGCCGGTGAAGCCGTGGACGATGGCGAGGGTTCCGATGAGGTTGGTTGGAGGTTGAGGGATCCACCACTGAGTGAAGAGTTTGAGGCCCCTTGGGTTGGTAATGAACTCGGAGGAATGACTCACTGAGTGGCGAGCATAGAATTCATCCGGCGAGAGGGTTCCGAAGGGGCTATGCTCGTTAGCCTCCGCTACTGGGTGCACCATTGTGCCTGAAACACGCGCCCTGCTCTGTATCAGCTATCCACTCTCTGCGTATACTGCGTGTTCCAACGACTTCTGCAGTTTTTTCCCCATCCGTTGTTTCTCTACTTATTCACCTTCTACTATTTTTCGGATTTTTTATTAAAATAATATTAACAGCGATTAAATTACTAAAATAGTGCCAGCATCAAATTCTAAAAAAAAGAAATCAATGTTAGTTTATTTACATAAAAATGTTTGTCTTAAATCTGCTTGTGGTATTCAAGTACCGTGAATTATCGATTTTGGCCTCTTAATTTTAAAACGAGTGAATTTAGTCTTCCAAGTCTATCCATAATTATAATTTCGTGACCCGCTTAATTTCCTCAATTTTGCGCCCATGTGTTCTCATTTATCCTACTTATACACCCAGTAATGCTACTTAGGCATATGTGACAGAAAAAATAATTAAAATTTTTAAACCCCTTTATTTTAATTACACGACACCTACATCTTCTTCCAATTTCCCATTCCTCTTCCTTCTTAAGACCCTAGCTCCATAAACACCTAAATTCCGGTCTTTCTTCAACTTTTGCATAGATCTTTCTCCACAGACCACCACACTAGTCTCACTACCTTTTTTGGCTATTTTATTAATTGAAGGGAGACCACGAAATTGCAATTGGGGATAGGTTTGGAGGACTCAATTCGCTCGTTGTAAAAGTGGAGTACCAAAATCGCCAAATTGTGACATATAGGGGACCAAAAGTGGATTTAAAGCCTATTTTTATATAAATTTTTCACTCATTTTGCAAGTTTGTTCATATAGCTCATCAAAGAGAATATAAAATTTAAAAAACAAATACTTTCCTTACAATATAATTAGTTTCCCTTTGGGAAGAACTTTTTTTTAATTTACCTGAGGCCCTAAGGCCATTTTTAGGGGAAAAACTCAAGACATTGGTTATATTACATAAGATATACACATATTTTTATCATGGTAGAAAAAATACATTAAGCCAAAGTAAGTTGATTCAGTCGGTAAGGATATGACCATATCCCAATAATATGAGTTGGAATCCCGATATCGATGTGAGGTAGGGATGGCAACGGGGCGGGGCGGTACCGGGGAGTGCTCCCCGCCCCGCCCCCTAGATTTTCCCCCGTCCTCGTCCCCGATCCCCGCCATGGGGAGTTTTTCTCCCCCATCCCCATCCCCACGGATCCCCGCAGGTCCCCACGGGGACCCCAAAAATTTAAAAAAAAAAACACTGAAATTCAATAAAATTGAAAAAAAATTATAAAAGTATGAAAAAGTTTCAAAATTACAATATCAAAATCAATTTTTCATGTCTAGTCCAACATGTGAAGTCATTATGATCATGATTTGTGAATCTGATGAGTGATGACCTTTCTTTTGTTTTATTTTACTAAAACCATTATAGTTTTTAAAAATTAAAAAAAGACATAAAAAGACCAAAAAACCAATCATTATAATACATATATATGTATTTTTTAGGGATAGTTATGTAATATATTCGGGGCGGGGGGTGTGACCCCCGTCCCCATCCCCGAATTGGCTGCGGGGGGATTTTCTCCCCCGTCCCCACGGGGAAAAATTCCCCGCCCACGGGCCCCGAATGGAGTAGTCCCCGCGGGGGTCCCCACACACAGGTGGAAATTGACATCCCTAATGTGAGGACTGGTAATATATAAGTACTTTTATAAGCGCTCTTTGATGAGCCGTGAGGTTTTTCCTCGCCCAGTGAGCCTTCGCGACTCAATTCACTTAAACTTTTATTTATAAAAAAATTACATTAATACTTCTATGACGATGATAAAGTTTTTCTAAAAATAAACTATTGAGAGTTATATGATGTTGTATTATCCCAAACTAATTTTATAAGTTATATGCTTACAATACAATTTAAATAGTTTACTGAGTGAATTTAAATAAAATTTGAAAATACTCTATAATCTATATAGATAAAATGAAAATGAAATGCTCCCAACCGGTGATTGTTTTTTAGAAATCAAATCTTTCATCTCATCAATTAAACAATATAAACTTTTATTACTAAAAAATGGTTAAATTCTCTTTTTAGTCCCTTATTTTATTTTATAGGTTTAGCTTGGTTCCCTAACTTTTAAAAGTGTCCGTCCAATTATTTAAGTTATCTCTATTTGCCCAAATTAGTTTCTCATCACTATGGATACTAACAATGTTAACTTTGCAAACGGCTACCTGACATAGACAAAAATATTATATTTCAATATCACGTGGTATTTATCAATATTAATTATCATCCATTAATCAATTAATTGAAATTAATTAATAAAATCAATTAAACATGTTTTGTTTCCGATTATCCGGTCGACTGAAAGTTGTTATAATATACTACTCTGGAACCATTTATAAGTCAAAAAGTCATTTTCAGATTCGTTAAAAAATGTATGTATCTGGTCCAAAAATTAGACCAGATACATACATTTTTTAATGAATCTGGAAATGACTTTTTGCCTTATAAATGGTTCCAGAGGGAGTAATATGTATTGTTGTTGATTCAGAGAGTTTGACTCTTCTGAAGTAGAGCTAGAATGCGCCCATGCCTGGCTTGGGCAGAGGATTGGACATTTTGCTGAGAAGAGGAATTATTGGTGGTAAAAATAGAAAAACATAATTAATATTATATTAAAAAATAAAATGACCCTTGTTTTGAAATTTATTTTTCTTTCAAACGTGACATTTATTATGAGATAAAGGGAGTAATATTTGGTGGCATTAACACTTGAATGCTCGAGGGATGGATGAGAAAATGGAAATACAATTAACAGTAATAAAAGATTTAAAAATAAGCATTTGTCAAAAAAAAGATTTAAAAAGAAGCAATTAACTACTTGAAATTTTAAAATGATGTTAAAACAACTTTGATAAAGTTTTTATTTTTTTGTTTAAATATTTCAATACTTTTTAAAAATTTATTAGTTGTGGCTCATATAAAAATAACACCAATACAAACTGTGATCACATTAAATGAACTAAAACCTTTGCAACCAATATCTTGGTACATGTAGAGGAATGCAACATTCAATTGCCGCTAAGGGTAGAAATTGAATTTTACGACATGTAATTTAATGAGAAAGATGGAAGTAGTTGGCACGTGTCATCATGTGTGTGCCCTTTGTTTCTTGCCATATAGGATAGGATTCGCTACAATCGAACTTGTTATGTCTTGCCAACAGCCACTATGATCCCATGAATGATTGCATTTAAAAATTTAAAACTTTAATGCAATAGATATGGTAGATAATACAGGGTTTAAAGAATTTTCAATTTAAACAAACAAAGAACAAAATATAAAAATTACTTAATCTTGTGTCAATGAACTTGTTATAACATCTCATTTTAATTTGTCAAAAAAAAAAACATCTCATTTTAAAGGAAGACCGATAAACACCATAAATAAAGAACATGGCCGAGCATATGGTCATGTCATAAATATGGCATTGCTCAAGTGTTTCTCTCTCTGATTAATCTCCGTATTCCTTTTAGACTCAATTATAAGCAAAAATACATATTTTTATACTTATTAAAGATAATAGTTAAGTGCATTTAATTTTCTTAATTTCGTAGAAAAAAGAAAATAAATTTACTAAACTACCCCTAATCATAATGACCCTCTCCTCACAACACTAATGAATTAAATTAAGGATAATTTTTAGAATAATAACATTAAATATAGATAAATTAGTTGACATTTACTTATATTTCAATCCACTAAACTTAGACATTTTTTTGTTTACAATTGAGTCTGAAGTGAGTATAACTCAGCTCAACAAATGAGCAGTTACACTTACTTTTTTTTTTTTTTAGGAAATATAAGTTACTTCATTTCACTAGAAATAATGGAATCAATACAAAGTGCAACATTCTCAAAATTTTGGTGGCTAGGCATATTAGGAGCTACCCTTGCTAAATAATGAGTCACTTTATTGGTTTGCCTCCCAGTAAAACTCACACTAGAGTTTGTCATTGAAGATAAAAGACTTCCAATCTCCTTAACTATTGACCCAAAATCAGAATTATCTCCCTTAAACTTGTTGACACTATCAGCAATAATTTTAGAATCAATTTCAGAGACTACATTATCTAGCTGAAGACTCTGAATCCACTTGATAGCATAGAGTAGTCCAATTGCTTCCCCCTCTGTAACTTTAAGGCAAGGTTTGTCCCATATAGTTTTTGCACCTAGGAAAAAACCACTCTCGTCTCTTAGGCACATACCCCAACTAGTAATTCCTGATTCCTCTGAAAACCAGCATCAACATTACACTTTAAACTACTTGGGGGAGGTGGAATCCAATTGTTGCTAACTGGCACAATGTTTCTATCAGATGGCAAATCCATAGACCGGTTTTGTGCTTGTCGCCATTCTTCCATTAGAACTTCCGCCCGAGCAACAACACCCAAGGGTTCAAGCAACACATTCTCCCACAGTTTTGTGTTTCGAGCATACCAAATACTCCACGCCACAGAAGCAAATTTTACTCTTTCTTCATTGTTTAGATTTTGCAACATCAAAAAGCACCACTCCTTAATTGAATTAGCATCAGATGCGGCTTGATTAACATATCCCAAAATAGAAGCTTTGGTCCAACATTGAACACTATTGGGGCAAGTTACAAAAGCATGCCAAACATCTTCCATGGGTTGCTCACATCTAACACAAACATCTCCACAATTAACACCCCTGTGCTGTAAACTTACTCGATTTGACAGTGCATCACGGCAAAGCCTCCATAAATGCAGCTTCATTCTCGGGGGAACTTGCAAGCTCCAGAGCATAGACCAATTGCCTTCACACTTGAGATGGGTGCTATCAACCAAGTAATTCATCGCCACATAGTATCCACTTTTCACAGAATAAAGGCCATTTGGGTTTTATCTCCAAGTTAAGTGATCTTCACCCACCGATTGGAATAGTGGTGTATTAAGAATCGTCGTCGCCTGATCCTTTGGGAAGAGCATTGACACAAGTGTTGGATTCCATCGTTTTTGACCTACAAACCAAAGGTCACAAACATTCATATTTTCACGGCCAAAAACATCTGGTTGGAAAATGATGGGTCGACCTGTACTTTTAGCCCAAGGCATACCACACACTTTAATGTTTGCACCACTTCCTATTGACCATTGCAACCCCTCTTTTAACAAAGCTTGACTAGCCACTAGACTTCTCCAAGAACATGATGGATTATTTCCCAATTCGGCATTAACAAAATCACCATGGGGAAATATCTAACTTAAAAAACATGAGTGACTAGAGAATTTGGGTTTTGAATAAATTTCCATGCTTGCTTAGCTAGCATAGCAATATTGAAAGCATACATATTTTTAAAACCCATACCTCCATCCTTTTTTGTCATGGTGAGCTTGTCCCAGTTCAACCAGTTTATTCCTCTTTCTTGGCTCAATCCCAAAAAAAAGAGTTCAACATTCTTTGAATTTCATCTCCCAAAGAATGAGGGATTAAATACATACTCATACAATATGAAGGAATAGCTTGTGCCACAGATTTAATGAGTACTTCTCTGCCTGCCATTGAAAGTGTTTTACTTTTCCAAGAGTTAATCTTCTGCCAAACTCTATCCTTGATAAATCTGAACGTTTCTCTACAGTTCCTCCCCACCAGTGAAGGAAGACCAAGATATTTTCCAGCTCTCATTCTCTGGTTCACCCCTATAAAATTAGAGTGTGTTTCACGGGACTCATTAGGGACATTGGAGCTGAAAATAACCTCAGACTTCACAAGGTTGATAGATTGGCCAGAAGCTCTTTCATACACCCGTAATATTTCTTTCATGGCAAGAAATTCTCTCTCCGTTGCTCGCGTGAACAGGAAGCTATCATCTGCAAATAAAAGGTGAGAAATAATAGGGGCTCGTCTACAGATATGAACCCCATGAATATCACCTGCATCCACTGCTTTGTTTATGAGAGTAGTTAGACCCTCGGCACAAATAATGAACAGATAAGGTGAAAGAGGATCACCCTGTCTCAAACCCATTCTAGGTCTAATAGGAAATCACTTACTTGACTTTGCTCGATGAGGAAATCACATTTGTGTTATGTCAAAATCATACAATCCTCACTTCGTATGTTGCCTATTGAAATTTGTTTGAAAAATGCTAAATACTCTAACTATATATAAGTTTTATATAAATGTCTAATTATATTTTATTATGTCATATCATAAATTATTTTTTGAAATATGTTTATGATCGGACATATTTGCTAATTTTAAATATAAGCAAATTTCAATGGTATAAAATATAAGTAAATATTAACTAATTTTACCCTATTTAATGAAATCATCCCCAAAATATCCTTATTTAATGCCCATTTGAAACAAGTTCTCATAAAAATTTAAGTATTCCATTAAGAAGTTAACAAGTTTACATAAAGGACAATTTAGGAAATGAAGTTAATTTTTAGATGAGATTAAGAAAATTAAATGAGATTCAATAACATTTTTAATTAACATGAGTTAGTTATTTTTGCTTATATTTGAGTCTGAAGGGAGTACACTATTAGTATATGTATCGACTGAAAAATTCGGATATTGTTCGAAAACAATGGAGTCGCTATCAAAGTTTATTTGTTTAGGAAAAACCAGATTTAAGGTTCGAGAGTCGATTATACGTAGGGAATGAATTAACACCCTACAATATTCGTTCTAAAACGGTTACCTCTAATTAATTGTGCAAAAATTGTTAGCTTCAAAAATATTTATTTTCCCATTTCTTATTAAAATACAACTAAAATTTAATTTTCAAATGAAAATATTTTATTTATTTATTTATTATAATTTTTCACGAATGAAAAACATATTTATAAAAATAAATTTATTTGAATAAGAATAAATATTCAAATTGGTCCCGACAAAAATTACAATGGCCAATTTAGTCCCTGAGAAATGAAAAATACCTATTTTGTCCTCAAGAATCTCAAATATTGGTCAAATTATTCCCTGATAGAGACTAAAATGTCCCTAAAAATTATAGTAAAAATGAGTCATTTGACCCACATTGAAGATTCTTGAGAACAAAATTGATATTTTTCATTTCTTAGGGACTAAATCGGTCTCCGTGACTTTTGTTGGGGAGCAATTTGGGTATTTACTCTTAAAAGGAATACGTGAAAATTCATTTTTTGTGCTTGACATGAGTGGTCCCCTACTCTTACGTATCTCCGTGTGTGATAGAGAATTCAAAGTTACGCAGTTGTTGGTTGAAAACGATTGTGTGTTGGTTTGTTTTAATTAATAATTTTATAGAGATTTTAAGACTTTTGAGTTATACAACTCATACGTATGAAACATAGACTAACCCGGTTGTACAACCGACTAATCCCCTATTATTATTATTATTATTATTATTATTATTATTATTATTATTATTATTATTATTTGCATATTAGTTATTTTGAATGGAGATTCTTTGGGCTTTTTGAGTTGTCACAACTCATACATTCCAAGAATAACCCGTGTGTACAACTGATTTAATCTCCTATCAATTAAAGAGTACCTGATATGGTTTATATAATTAAAGAGTATCTTCTTCAGCTGCTGAGCCTGCCATATGCCTCTGCTTTATTTTTAATTTGTAATTTATATTTATATTTTTGTATTTTTATGCTTTCTCGTTTTTTGGCACCTTTTGATTCTGCAGTAATTAGACTTGGGCTAAACAAAAGATGTCGGGTTTCATCATGGGCCTAGAGTAAGTTTAGATACTTTTTACAGTTTTCATTTTTTGCATAAAAAATAAAATAAAACAAAAGGCAAACTGCAGACCAAAGTAAGCAACAATTCAAGGACAAAACGAATGAGTCTGAAAAAAAAGAGTTATGACAGACAAAATTAATAAACTTTTAAAAAAATACCTTATATACAGATACAATTTTTATTTTATTTTAATGTATCTATTTTATCACATTACTTAATTGCGTATTAATATTTTTAATATACATACTTTTTCTCGCTTTAAGCGTATGTTAAAAGATTAAAAACAAAAAATTGTCTTCTAGAACTTAATATTCAAAAGCATGAATACCTTACAGAAGTTTAATTCCGGAACGCATATATTATACTATTCGGAAGTTAAGCTCAGAAAGGTTAAGTACATTCAAAATCAAAGACGTAATTAACCAGAAAAAAAAATGTCGAGGGTGTCAAAAAAATTACTTGTTTAAAGTCACAATTTATGGGGTTGTTGAGGGTGGAAGCATGATTTTGTGATAGGTTTAACATATTGTGATTTGAGTTACATAGCTTTAAACATAGCATAACTTTTACTTTTGGAAATAGTGCTGAGCGGTTGCAATCCCAGGCCCAATGCATCTCCACTGGTTTGGTGTGGGCTAGGCTGTGTAATTCGGCAAACATATATATATAAAAAATACTAATCAAGGGCGTAGCCGATTCGGTCCTTGATTTAAATTGATTTACTGCGGTGGCTGCCCCAATTTGCTAACACCTGGGTCCGTCCTTGTTCAAAAGCCTTCCTAAACTTAACTCCCGAAACATATAGTATATGCATTCTTGAATTAAACATTTGAAATAGATTTTTGCTCCTGAAAGTTAAGTTTCGAAAGACATTTGAATTTTCAAAAAAAAAAAAATTCCTACCAGAAGTGAACTTCCAATTAGGGATATTATGGGGGAAAAAATTTATTTCAGGCATGGGGTGTATTAGAAAAACGGGGAAATACAAAAAGCAACCCCTTTGAATATGATATTTTGTAGAGTTGGGCGAAGCAGTTTGATATGTGTGTTGCAACGAATGAAACTCTGCATTGGAAACAAAAGTGGGTAGTGTTACAGTGTAAGGGTATGCTTTGATAAATACTTTAATCAAGTATTTATTTAGTAAACTAGCCGGATACCATGCTATCGCATGGGTCGCGTTAGTTTTTTTGCATGTCGCCAATAGCTCTGCGTTAGTTGTAATGTCCTCAGGTTTTCAAAAACAAAATTTGTGTACCCACTCATAAATTATGAGTGGAGAGTAATTTTATTTTAAAAACATTAAATTTTGAAATTTGAAAGCAATAGCATAATTAAAACTAAAAGAATTACTTTCTATCTTTGCTAGAAAAAGTACAATGTGAAATATCTTCTTTCTATTGGATTTTAATTTTCTTTAGCGCAGAAGGCCTCAAATACAATTAACAGAAGCTAAGAAGAGGAGCTTACTACTAACCCCCAGGTAATTCAGGACTATCAATACTAATAACTTGAGGTAGATTAAAACATATAACACACTTTCTAATTAGCTACATGTATCCAACTAATAAATCAAAGAAATAGCTTGCAGGTATTGTTTAAAAGAATAATGCTTGAATCATGAAATGGCTTGGTTTCGTGGATGTGTATAAATTCCACGAACTGACCTCTTACAACTACGAAAGGTAAAGACCTTTGGTCATTTGTGGTGTGTGCGCTCAATCTTGCTATATAAATTGCTAATAATTGTATTTGTGTGTGCAAACTTACTGTCCAGTGCATATAGCCATTATTTGATTTGTAAAAATTATATATTTTCAAGCTGGGTTTCAATGACTACAATATTATTTGCTGTTTGTAAAAAAAAAAAAAAAAATTGTTTTATGTACTTCTAAGTGGTTTATAGCGTATTGGTGGCCTTGAGCATATAAGATGAGCCCTATCAAAATCTTTTTCACCTACTATTCTTTGATTTTTTGTTTTCACCTGCACGTGTAGTTACTTACGTCCTTAGCACAAAATTTTATATGTTGCCTAAACATAAAACAATTTCAGCAAACACATTCTTCATTATTGGCACCAAAATAGTAGTTGGTCACTTCCTGAAGCAAATACAAATTTTAATAAAGAAAGCATATATGAGCTAACAAATCAATGGGTGTTGATGCTATTTTGCAATTGTATTTATACAATTCAACCATTTACATCAAAGTTGCACAAACAATTACTAAAATTTTGAAGTAGTCACCTAAAGCTCAAAAACCCTTTGATCATGTTAGTAGCTCCCAAGAGAGGTAAAATTAATGGACCTCTAGTAATCATTCCAATTGTGATGTGCATGATTCCACTTTTCCACCTCTGGATCTTGCTTCATTCAGTGATGAAGGCACACAAACATAATCTGATGCAATTCCATAAGAGAATCAATTGTGCAACAATGTTAAACGATTGAGGGACACAAACATAAAGTTTAAAATCAAGTTTCAGTTCCATGAGCCTAATCACAAACAGCAAACCTCAATAAATAAATGGATTAAATCCTCTATTTTTGAAACAAAACAGCTAGTATAGCACAAATTTGGTTAAATTTAAGAAATCTGAGCCTGAAGTAGCATGGGACACTACTCCTTTGTCCTACGTCCAAGAAACATAGTAGCAAAACTATCCAATGCATCAGAAATTAAAACAATTTGAGAATGTTAAACCTGTGATTTGCTAAATCTTTTTCTAAGAAAGTTGACACTTGTGCAGCAATGTTATTGAAAATTAAAACTTACAATTATGCACTGAAATTCCGAGCTTACCTCAATAAAAGTTGATCATGAGCATGGGACAACACATCTCACCACATCATCAAGGGTCTGCATTTGCTAGTAATGAAAAAGAAAAATATTTAAAAGGTATGCTTCCTACAAATTTAAATCAGAAAGGTTAAAAGTAATCAATCATCCCTGACCATAAAGCATGAACAAAACTATAAGAAATACTAAACATCGTGTGTCAGTTTTAATGTTAACTCAAAGCAGTTTTAATCTGTCTTAATGAGTTGGTCACAATAATACTATTAGTAGTTGTCCCATTGTTTCCATCTATTGTAGAATTGTGTATCCATGTATGATCAAGCACTTGCTCAGGTAAGGTACATGTACTAATAAATGGATTGAGAAAACTTGAATTAGCTGTATAATTTGAAAATGAATTAAAATGAGAAGAACTCAAACAAAGTTTTGCAAATTCAATTGCCTAAAAATGTAATGAACAAAAGCAATTAGCAGGACAGAACATAAGACACACCTTTTATGGGTTTCCCATTCAAAAAAACACATTTTTCTTGAATTTCAATGTGAAGCTACATATGGCAATCTAAAATTTTGGTTTGCATGCTAAGCATGGGAGGAAAATAATACACCTCTTCTTACCAATATTACTAACAGAAACATATAAAATAGACTATCATATTCCTAAAACAAAATACTTCAATGTTTCCAGCCTTCAACATGCCATTATAGTTACGTCATGGTCAATGAAAATAATAATGATAAAAAGAAGTGAATAGATCATAGCCAATCTCAATCAATTTGGAACATGAGTGTATCAACTAAAGCATTAGATCGATATTTACCTATACACAAAATTAGTAGTTCCACCTAGCGGGTTCAATATCCATGTGTTTTCATGTGTAGGTTCTATAGCGGCAAAAGAAAAAGTGGTTTCTTTCCCAAAATGAACTGTTATGAAAACCAAATTTTTGCCTTATAAAAAAAATGTTTAACCGCTAATTTTACATCCTTTATTTTAGAAGAGTCAAAGTTCTTGAAAGCCAATCAATTTGAGGGAAAGATGATTGGACCTTATGAGTGGGATAAAGTTGCTTGAGATGATAAATATGAGCTTTTCTCGTGCTTTATCAGTTTCACTGACCAAATCAGCCTGTGTAATTGCAACAAAAAATAAAAGGCAGTAAGTAAAAGTATTATACCTTTTATCTTTGCATACAGTGCAAATGGTCGTGTATATTTTCCAATAAGGGAGAAAAAGGAAGAAATACCTTATCTTGCAAATTATATTTCAGCAACGAATCCTCTATTTTAACACAATTTGGTACCTACATAGGAAAACTAATAACAGCAAGAAACACTAAATTACAAATGCATAAGATCATATGGCACAATAAATCTACCAAATACCCAACATCTTTACAAAATAATAGAAGGGACATCACTTACCTTGTATAAGCACAAATATCATTAATCAAAATTCTCATATAGTAAACTGCAAAATAAAAATAAAGGTTTCAAAAAAAAAAGAAAAAAGAAAATAGAAAAGGGTGTCCCCCTTGAGACGTGACAAAGCGCAGAAAAAAACTGAGAACAGGAGGTCCTCTGTGTGTTATTGAGCTGCTCCTTTTCCTTCAGCTCCAAAACTGTGTGTTGCAGACTATATCTCTCGGTAAAATCCAGTGCTGCATATGAGAGGAAGAAGATGAGAAAGGTGAAAGATAAAACAAATCTATGGTTTGTAATCATTCAAACCATGGTAAGTAAAAAATGCAACCTCAAAAATGTGCGGGATCTGAAAATTATAATGGGAATGCAACACAACAAACGGGAGAAAAAAAATGAGAACTTTAAAGTTGTGCTCATCTCTACAAAATATAAACCCAACAGGGTCAGAACAATGTGCATGAAACACCCATTAAAATCGGTGGTGAACACCCACTGACGTCACCACAGAGGGGAAAGAAAAATGGTAAGGAGGGAGGGAGAGAAATAGAGAGTAACAGATTATGGTGGAGGGGGATAAGACAAAAATTTGAAATTTGAAAAAATTGGGAGAGGAAAAAGTTGAGAGAAGGAAGAATAAAAAAGTGATAGAGTATCTCAGATGCAGTGAGACGAGTTTGTGAGTGGGAGAGCAGAGCGGGAAATAGGTTAACCTGGTGAAAACACGTTTCCCAGGGTCTACTTTTGTCAAAATGGAAAGATATTTAGTTTATGACGGTTTAATAGAAGTAATAAAATTGTTTAAACTACTATTTTTATTTTGGTATCCACGTTAAAAATAGTTTGTTGTTTTCAGTATTTATTTTTATTGTGAAAATAAAATTCAGGATGGATAGGAATCGAAAAGGGTTATGGGGCTTACACAATGCCAGGAGAATTAGGGGGGGGGGGGGGAAACAAAGTAAAATCTTAGAATAATAATGAGTCTTTGAACTGTTTAGTTTCTATGTAAGTTAATTAAATTGAGCTTACGCACCTCAACCTTTCTAATTTTTTTTTTTGGGGTTCTGACTTCCATTATCCTTACGAGGAATGCTACGGTCAATCGATTTGTCACACTCCTTTGAACACTCGTGTTAATGCGAAGCCACGTCACTCATTTTTTTAAACCATAAACCTGCTAACCGACTCTGCAGAGTAAAAACCCATGTCCTCTGTTGTGTCTCTTTTCTTCTGCTAACACCCACACACAAGCACATCGTCCATCCTTTCAAGTCCATATGCCACAACCTTCACCCCTATCATGTCCTCAAACGACGTCGTGGTTTTGCCGCAGATTTCATGTTTAGCTGTTAAAACTGGAAAAGTTATTGTGCTTAAAGAATCTAAGAAGCAAATCCCTTGCAAATTCTGGGGGATTCCATACAATGAAACTTTTGTTAGTCAAACTCCATGAAATAAAAGGATCTGAGGAAGGAGGCAAGGAACTTGAACTTCTCAGTGCTTCATCCATCAATCAAACCCCAAACCCCAACTCACAAATCTGACCCTCCCAAATTCAGAACCCAAAAACCAATCAATTCCCAAACTTTCAAAAGAAGCCAAACCCCCATCTGGAACATCCCATCAATTAAAAACAAAAGAAATCCATTTTTAACTATCTCAAATTGTACCTAGACAAAACCCATCAATAGCAAACTTAATAATAGCCAAATAATATTCACCAAAAAAAAAATAACCAATAATTCAAAAATCCCGCAGACCTAATCACAGAGGAGAAAGTTAAGAATTAGAAAACGGGAATTCCCATGGAGGATGTTGACTCCATCGCAGAGGTGCAAAAGAGGTCAATGGCGACGGATTTGACGGTGGAGGATTGGGAGATTTGACAGAGGGTGAATTCGATGTTGACAACGTTTGGAAGGCGGTGGCGGTGAAGCTTTGGGTGTGGGTGTGGGTGTGGGTGTGGATGACAGTGACGACAAGGAAACAAAGGAAGGAGACTGAGGGGTGGGAGGTGGAGATAGGGTCAAGGGATGGTGGTTTGTTGTTTGCGTGAGGCACAGAGGTGGAATTGTCTTACCAGTTGAGCAGGTCGCCAGTAACAACATTTAAAAAATGAGTGACATGGTTTTGTGTTAGCGTGAGTGTTGAACAGGGTGTGAAAGAACGTTTGACACTAGCATTTCTCTTATCCTTATTTTGGGTATAAACTTTTTTTAACACAACGGTATTTTAGTTTATGACACCAACAATGGAACACCCAACAAGGAGGAATTAATGCACCAACAATGGAACACCCAACAAGGAGGAATTTATAGTTTCATGTGAAATGTCCATTTGGCAAAGAAAACGACTTGTCACTAGTACAAAAGGAGGATTTTACACCGGTTAAAATTGACATTTTACACCAGTTTTGATACTGGTATAGATGCTCCTGATGTTCTATATTGGGGTTTTTACACCGGTTATTTAACCGGTGTAAAATGTGAAGTTTTACACCAGTTATATATCCGGTGAAAATTTTCAATTTTCGTTTATTTTTTATTTTTTTCAAAGACCTTTTACACCGGTTATTTATATAACCGGTGTAAAAGACTACCCTTTTACATTGGTTATCTAAATAATCGGCGTGAAAGGTAAACTTTTTTTCCTGTTTATTTTTGTCTATTCTTGCCCCAAGGCTTTCTAAAATGACAATAATGCAGAAAATTTGACAAGAATTAGCAGCAGAATATACTGGCTAGGAAAGAGCTACATTACTACATTATTAAACTTTTCAAAACAAGGAAAAAGCTACATTACTACATTATCTACACAAATAAAAAACCAATGTCGTTTGCGTCAGTTCCCTCTACTGATTCTTTATGTTTGCAACTTCCATGGTTTCATCATCTATAACATATAGTGTGTCATCCGATTTTGTCCAAGTTGCTCCACAAGTACTGGCCAAAACTAGCCTCAAGATGGACACTCGTCATCGCTGTTGTCATTTGTGTCACTTCCCTCTACTGATTCTTCAACTTCAACATTTGTCGTTTAGGAGACAGAACCTTTCCAAGGCTTCATGATTCTTCTTCACATAATGCATATTTTCTAGGGTTGATGCATTAGTTGAAAAGATACAATGAAGAGCAAGCTGATGCATTTTGTCCACCAGATGGTGGCAAAAACAATGAGTTCTTCTCTGGATTCTATAATGGTGTCAAGAGAATAACTCCTTGGGTTTCCTATCATCTTGGGGACAAATTTCTTCAGCGAGGAGGAAATCCATTTGCAATGATAGGAAATCCAAGGAGTTATTCTCTTGACACTATCATAGAATCCAGAGAATAACTCATTGTTTTCGCCACCATCTGGTGGACAAAATGCATCAGCTTGCTCTTCATTGTACCTTTTCAACTAATGCATCAACCCTAGAAAATATGCATTATGTGAAGAAGATTCATGAAGCCTTCGGAAGGTTCCGTCTCCTAAACAGCAACATGTTGAAGTTGAAGAATCAGTAGAGGGAAGTGACACAAACGACAAAAGCAATGACGAGTATCCATCTTGAGGCTAGTTTTGACCAGTACTAGAAAAGCAACTAGGACAAAATCGAGCAGTAGATTCCTCCGAAGGAGTCAATGGAGTGTACTCGGGTGCAATAGGCGAATACTCCGGTGTGGATGGAATATACTCTTCGATCTCATCGTCATCGCTGGGGATCTGAACAATGTCCGACCCTTGATGAACCTCTCTGGCAGCTACGGCCTCCTGGTAGAGGGTGGTCTCCTCTGAAGCATGCGCATATGATGGCCTGGGCCCCAACGGTCAGCGTCAGCATGGGGATCAGCATACTGGTTATCCATCAAATCGCGATCCTTAATCCTCATCGCGATAAGGATCGCGATGACGAGCATCACGATCCTTAATCGTCACAAAGATAGCTCAATACTCCCTCGCAGTCATCATCCTGGAAGCCATGCGAGTACGACGCCCCCTACGACCATAGTTTTCATCTAAAGACATCGTCTGTTGTCAACAGTAGTCATTTATGAGCAACCAAACTGAAGTTTAATTGAATGATAACAAAAAGCACAATAGGGAAGCAGTAGTTTAATTACTATTCGTAGAACTACCTTTTTGTGAAAGATATAAACTTCCTAATTACTAACATGTAAAAACGTTGATCCTCTAACCATCCATCATAACACAATACAGGAGCTGCATCGGAATAGATTCACAGCCACACCAACCTTTTTCCAAAATATTTCCTTTTAAAAAAATTAATAAAAACCAGAGCTTACTAAAGAATCTGAACGAATAACTAAGAAATTAAAAAACAAAAGATAAAAAAGACATAAACAAAAAAGCACAACACATTTCTATCTGAAAAACATAAACATAAACACACTTGAAACCCAACGAAAGCAAAATACCTAAACAAAAAAAGAAAGAAAATGAAAAAAAAATGAAGCAGTGGCGCACCTATAGAAATGGAAGGTTGGTTGAACAGAAGAGAAATTATTCTTCTTTTTATATTTTTCAAGCTTTGGTCAGAGGGAACAGAAGAGCGTGAGGGTGAGGGTGAGTGAAACCTAAAGAGCAGAGATAGAGATTATCAAACAGATTAAAACAAAAAAGGACCAAAGCTATAAGTTAAAAGAACAAACCTATAAGCACGGAGAAGGAACAAGTGGCTGTGGTCGCTTCTAGTTTGCCTCTGAGACAAGGCTTCGAAGGAGAACAGCGACGAGAACCACGAGAAGGAGAACGACGACAAGAACCACGTGAAGTAGAGGTATATATTCGAACGGCTGTGAGAGAGGATGAGAACGATGACAGTGCAGCATCGAGAGAAAGGGCTCAAAGGCGGAGAGAACAAGGACAGTGTGGCGGCGAGAGAGAAAGAGAGAACAATGAGAATGAACTAGGGTTATCTCAGATAAATGCTTCGTGCGTAATAGATAATGAGAGGAAGAAAGTTATTTTAATCAAAAGAAACACTTTTAACACCGGTTCTGTAAATAACCTGTGTAATATGGTACGTTTTTAACACCGGTTATATATAAACCCGGTGTAAAATGCCTTCAATTTTTAAATCGCAAGCCTTTTACACCTGTTGGTTATATACACGATGTAAAAAGTGACGCGATAATTTCAAAATTGCCACCGCATTACTTTTTACACCGGTTAAACCTAAAACTGGTGTAAAATACTTAATTCTTTTTCGTTTCGCGCACTAGTTTGTACCCAACGACAATCTGCATCCGTCCTCGGTGAGTATCCAGATTTAATTGTTTTGGACTACATGCATAATGCCAACATTCCTTGGATTATCTTTATGGGTCTTGTTAATAAGTGTTTTAAGGGCATTGATTAAGAAATCCATCAAAAAGAAAGTTTGTCTTGAAAATATAAGTTAAATAATTTTCGATGTAATAAATACATCATTTTTTTCATACAAATTTATTTCTTTTAAATCCTTAACCAATGCTTAATGACACTTATTAGCATTTTTCTATCTTTATTTAAGGTAGTCTTGCAACATTGTCTGCGGAGGAGGAGAGGTTACTGAATTTCAGAAAGCTACCAAAATCCAAAATTAAAGGACGAGGAGGTTACTGAATTTCAAACATTTCACTAAGCTGAATTGATTCCCACGCCATAAGTAAAGTGTTTTAGTTATAATATTAGTTAAACTAAACCTGGTTAATTGGCATAACATTTGTTAGCTATAAACTTTGTCATTTGTATTCAGTAATATACTTGAGATTTCCCGTCTCATTTTTCATATTTTAATTTGGAAGAATCAAAGCACTTTGCTCGAACTTAAATTAAATTCTCGCTAGTGTTTAATAGGTCTCTTAATAGATTATATGTACGTACTATTAAAAGTTGGTTTTTAAAAACCGTTTTCTGTTTTATAAAACTTAATAAAGAATAAATTTTGTTCTTTTTAAATTTTTGAAAACAAAAAATTGTTTTCAAGAAGTGTAATTAAACAAGCCCAAGCATTTAACATTTCTTAACCTCTCCTTGAACTTCTATCCTAAAACTGCTGTCAAATAAACGGAAAACATATAACCATCAACTAATTAATTTAACGTGTCAATAATATGATTGAATTGCATTATCGGCCTGATCTTAAAGCATGCCTCGACCATTTCCAACTCGAAAACGTTGAAGCCAAAATAACACAAGCCGATAGGGGTGCTCGCGGTGAGTTGACATCCTCTCTATTTCTCAAAAGAAATAGATGATTTTATTAAAAGAGAAATAGATACATAGGTTTTAAATGATTTAAATTTTTTTAAATCTACTATATATACATATATACAAACAACTTAATACCTACAAAAATACCAAAACTAGACACTTCATCTAACTAACACGTGTCATTTTAAGGGGCAAATATGTCAATCTAAATAAAAATAATTCAAAACAAAAAATAAATACACATAAAAAATTTATTTTTTCTTCTCAATTTTAATTTTTTCTCTCTCACTTTTCACCTTTTTCTTCTCTCTCTTCTCTTTCTTCTCTCTCACTCACGTGTTCCCTCTTTTTCTTCGGTCTCTGTCACTCTCTCTATCTTTCTCTTCACCTTTCTCTCTCCTTTTTTTCCAAGGTAATTAAAACTGGACCGGACATTGAACCAGAGAGGGCCAGGGATCAGGATTTTTGGGTCGGACCGGGTTTAATAAAATATTAATAAAAAATTATTTTTTAATATATATATATATATATACCAAATATATACCATATATAGTATATATATGGTATATATATATTAAGAAATATAGAATATATAGATAATATTTCAATTTATACACAAAATAACATGTAACCTAGTGGTAAGATGGCTTGTTATGGCCTTGAAGACCGAGGTTCAAGTCCTGTTGAGAGTAAAATTGATTTTTTTATTAAATAAAGACAATTAAAAAAAAAGAAAAACCGGTTCGACCAAAAACTGTCCGGTTTTAGCTGGTTCTCGTCGGTTCTCCCGCCAAACCGGCCGGTCCGCTGTCAGGCGGTTATAAGGGCTCACCCAGACTGGACACAATACCGGTTCCGAGTCAAACTGGTCGAACTGACAGGTTCGGTCCGGTTTTGATAACCGTATTTTTTTCTCTTTTTTTTTTCTCATCATCCTTCTCTTCTCTCTCATTTTTTTTTCTTTTCTCTCTTTCTCTTTTTTAAGTGCATCTTTTTTTTTATTATTAACATTTTTTAATTTAATGAGGAGAAATGAAGTTGTATGGAAGAAGGAGGACACAAATCAACACCCAAATCAGTGAATTAGAGGAGAAAAGAACATAGAACATTTAAACTCAACCCATGTGTACTCCAAAAATAACTCAGATCCGGACGAAGAGAACACAAATCAGATGAAGAAATGAAGCGCTGACCAAAAAAAAAAAGAGATGAAGAAATGAAGTTGTGAGCCGATTTGTTCTAGAAGAAATGAAGTAGTATGGAAGAAGAAGAAGAAGAAGCAGACAGCGCTCGATGGAGAGGAAAGGAGTACCAGATGCAACGGCTTCTCTAGCTTCTCGTTTACCAGATATTTTTTTATTTTGTTTTTCTCTGACATTTCTTTCTTTGAAATGGTGTGGAGGTGCACTGGGTTGGGTGGCGTACAAGGGACGCTGCTTCTTTTGTCCTTCTTTTTACTTGTTCTTTTTTTTTTTTTTTTGTTCACAGATCTTAATGTTTTCAAATAATAACATTTTATTCATTTTGTAAACTAAATTTCTTTGGATGGTCAGAATTCTAGACTACGCTTCCTGTCTTCAAATCAGAATTCTTTATTTATTTTGACTCGTTCCTTTTTTTTTGTTATGAATTTTTTTTGCTAACTATCCTATTTTTTTTCTTGTTCTAGGCCACTTTATTTATATATATAATAATAATGTATATATTTGTATATAAATTAAAATGTTACGTATATATATTATATATTTGGTATATATTTTATTAAAAAATAATATTTTATTAGTTTCGGGACATGTTATGTTGTGTATAAATTGAAATATTATGTATATATATTATATATTTGGTATATATATATTTGAAAAATAATATTTTATTCGAACCCAGTTCGGACCCAAAAACCCTGAACCCTGGCCCTCTCCGATTCAATGCCCGGTCCGGTTTTAATTACCTTGTTTTTTATATTTTTTTTTATGAATGCTATTTTTTTGAGCACATATCAATTTTTATAAATATTTTTATTATTTTTAAATGACTATTTTACTTTTAAGTCTCCACAGGGGAAACATTACATGTTATCCATATAATTTTATCGTCTTTGACACAGATCAATTTTATAAATGATTATCTAACTTGTGAGTCCTAACAGAGCTTTGTTATATATTTTACTATTTATATATTTGATTATAAATATTTTTATTATATATGATTTATAGATGATTATTTTACTTTTGATTCTTAACGGGAGGAAATATTACATACTATCACTTATTATTTTGCTTTTTATTCTAGACGGAAAAATATTGTATGTTGTCAGTATAATTACTTTTTATATTTTATTTTTATGAATGCTATTATTTTTTATAAATGATTATTTTGCTTTTGAGTCCCGACGGGAGAAAATAACATGTTGTCGCTATAATTTCGTTATTTTTGAGCACATATCAATTTTTATAAATGTTTTTATTATTTTTAAATGATTATTTTACTTTTAAGTCTCGACGGGAGAAATATTAGATGTTGTCGGTATAATTTTATCGTCTTTGACACATATCAATTTTATAAATATTTAAGTTATTTATAAATGATTATCTATCTATCTATCTAATCAGGAAAACTCTAACCATGTTTATTTCATCTTAGCCATATATGGTACACAAGTCAAACAATTACATAAGTAGTAATATTTGATACCCATTTAATATTTTTTCACTTTCACTATAAAATTAATTAATTTTTAATACCCCATGATTTTGTTGTCTTTTGTTTTGATTTGTTTTTATTTTAATAAAATATGGTGACTAAGGGTCACCTTGCTTAAAAATTAATAATAATAGTTAATTTTTAATACATTGAATCAAAAATATCATTTGCTATAAACAATCACCGTCTTAAAACATTAAGCGTAACAAACAACACGCGACCCATGCGAATGCACGGGTATCGTACTAGTGACAATAAAAATTTGTTACACCAAATCTCTCATTTGTGTCCATATCTCTCTTAAATAGAGCCCCCTATTTCTCTTGAGAAATAGAGAGGATATCAACTCGTTCGTGGTGCAGTTTGATTTGGTTTTGAAGCAAAAAGTCATTTGATCCAAAGATTAAAACAACATGCGGTTCGGTTTGGTTTGGATGGTTTCCTTAAAAAAATTCGAACCAATCTGATCTGATTAAATGCGGTTTATACTGGATCGAATGATTCGATTTATATTTTTTGCCGAACATTACATATTAATTATTTATATTACTTCAAATAGAATATTTAGAGTTAATTTTTTAAAGAATTAAGTTTTTTGGTAAATATTTAAAGAGTAGATTTTCTCTGGTTTGGTTAGGTTTCAGTTTGCTAAATATTTAAAGAGTATATTTACTTCAAATTTTATTCGAATTTACTTTTTTAACAACAAGCGGTTCAGTTCTTGGTAAGCCAACCGCAAACCAAGCCGAATTGAGCGGCTGACGAAAAAAATGGCTCAAACAAATCCAAAAAATATCAATTTTTTACGGTTTTCGGTTTGTTCGGATCGATTTACGATTTTTCTTTGGATTTGTTTGTATTTGAACATCCCTATAAGGCGATATAACTATGCCAAAAAAAAAGTGTGGCAAAGGGATTGTCCTACTCCACATAGTTGTTCAAGTCAAATCCTTCAAAGTTCAGAAAACCATGGATTTTTTCATTTTGTACTTGGATTTCACTCTTCTAAAGTAAGTGATTCAATTTAATAGGTAAAGTAATTAATGTTAACTATCGATGAATAAATCAATCGTTAATATTATGTATTTATGCATAACGGCTTTTAAAAACATAATTTTATTTAATTTAATTGGGTGTTCGTAATGCATAACAAATCAATGATTAATATTATGTACTTATGCATAACACATATTCAATAGTTCAATTCGGCGTTGAAAAAGCTCTTTTTTGTAAATATATATTTTTGGTATTAAATTAAATTCACTATATCACTCAATTAAATAATCGGTTATGTTCTGGACAGAACTCCAAAGGATGACTGGAGAGAAGCGGTACGGCGGCGTCAGGTCGGATGACGACGGCGCGTGGTGGTGGTGTACCTGCAAACACTCCAACGCTCAAGTCAGTGCGTGTAAGAGGTAAGTGAAGAGGTGATGAATCGAATAATACCTCAATCGTTTGAAGTGACTCTCCTTTTATAGGAGTTTAAGGTTGGTGAGGGCGGTTCCCGTGGAACCCGGGGTGCCGTCAGATCGTTTACCGACCTGTGATGGGATGGGCGGAATGCCGAGGACCGTTGGATCGGCCATGTCGATTTCGTCTCGTGGCAAGGCGGTGGGAACCGACGTTGGTAATGGGCTGGAGTATGATTCTTCGGATTGGGCCTCGGCCCAGTCCGGAACAGTTGCCCCCCAAGTCGCTAGCTCGAATGTCGAGGTGGTGACTTGTTTGTCGAAGTCCGTTGATGTCGACGTTCAACGTCCTTGTCCGTAAGGAACTGTAAGCGTCGTCATGTCGTGTTTGTGCAAGGTTTTGTCACGAGCTCGTGCACGAGGTCAATCTCTTCATCGGTGCTCTTGACGCAGTCGGTCTCTTCATCGGTGCTTGTGCAAGCGCGCGAGGCTTTGTCATCACGAGCTCGTGCCGCGCGGTCTCGGACGAGGTCGGTCGGTGCTTGTGCAAGCGCGCAAGGCTTTATCACGAGCTCGTCGCGCGCGGTCTCGACACGGCGCTCGATCTCTTCATCGGTGCTTGTGCAAGCGCGCAAGGCTTTGTCATCACGAGGCTCGTGCCGCGCGGCCTCGACGCGAGGTCGGTCGAGTGCTTGTGCAAGCGCACAAGGCTTTGTCATCACGAGCTCGTGCACGCGGTCTCGGCACGAGGTCGGTCAGGGTGCTTGTGCAAACGCACAAGGCTTTGTCACGAGCTCGTGCGCGCGGTCTCGGCACGACGCTCGATCTCTTCATCAGGTGCTTGTGCAAACGTCATCACGAGCTCGTGCGCGCGGTCTCGGCACGACGCTCGATCTCTTCATCAGGTGCTTGTTGCTTGTGCCAAACGCACAAGGCTTTACCACGAGCTCGTCCGCGCGGTCTCGGTCTGACGGCTTTCGACCCGCAGTGCTTGTGCCAAACGTACAAGGCTTTACCACGAGCTCGTCCGCGCGGTCTCGGCACGACGCTCGACCACAGGTGCTTGTGCCAAACGTACAAGGCTTTACCATGAGCTCGTGCGCGCGGTCTCGGCACGACGCTCAACCACAGGGTCATCATGTGCTTGTGCAAACGCACAAGCCTTTACCACGAGCTCGTGCGCGCGGTCTCGGTACGATGCTCGACCTCGGTGCTTGTGCCAAACGCACAAGCCTTTACCACGAGCTCGTGCGCGTGGTCTCGGCACGATGCTCGACCTCGGTGCTTGTGCCAATCGCACAAGGCTTTGCCACGAGCTCGTGCGCGCGGTCTCGGCACGATGCTCGACCTCGTCATCATGTGCTTGTGCCAATCGCACAAGGCTTTACCACGAGCTCGTGCGCGCGGTCTCGGCACGATGCTCGACCTCGGTGCTTGTGCCAATCGCACAAGGCTTTACCACGAGCTCGTGCGCGCGGTCTCGGCACGATGCTCGACCACAGGGTCATCATGTGCTTGTGCAAACGCACAAGCCTTTACCACGAGCTCGTGCGCGCGGTCTCGACACGATGCTCGACCTCGGTGCTTGTGCCAAACGCACAAGCCTCGTCATCATGTGCTTGTGCCAAACGCACAAGGCTTTACCACGAGCTCGTGCGCGTGGTCTCGGCACGATGCTCGACCTCGGTGCTTGTGCCAATCGCACAAGGCTTTACCACGAGCTCGTGCGCGCGGTCTCGGCACGATGCTCGACCTCGGTGCTTGTGCCAAACGCACAAGGCTTTACCACGAGCCTGCGTCGCGGTCTGATGCGATGCTTTCGACCACAGTGCTTGTACCAAGCGCGCAAGGCTTTACCCACGAGGCTCGTCGCGGTCTCGGCCGACGGCCTTCGACCTCGTCATCATGTGCTTGTGCAAGCGCCGCAAGGCTTTACCATGAGCTCGTCGCGCGCGGTCTCGACGCGATGCTCGACTATAGGGTCATCATGTGCTTGTGCAAGCGCAAGGCTTTACCACGAGCTCGTCGCGCGGTCTCGACCGCGATGCTTTCGACCCGCAGTGCTTGTACCAAGCGCGCAAAGCGGCGGTCTCGGCCGACGATGCTCGACCTCGGTGCTTGTGCCAATCGCCTGAAGGCTTTGCCCGCGAGGCTCGTCTTGCGCGGTCTCGAGACGATGCTCGACCTCGTCATCATGTGCTTGTGCCAATCGCGCGAGGCTTTACCACGAGCTCGTCGCGGCGTGGTCTCCGGCACGATGCTCGACCTCGGTGCTTGTGCCAAGCGCCTGAAGGCTTTGCCCACGAGCTCGTCGCGCGGTCTCGGCACGATGCTCGACCTCGTCATCATGTGCTTGTGCTAATCGCGCAAGGCTTTACCACGAGCTTCGTGGCGTGGTCTCAGACGATGCTCGACCTCGGTGCTTGTGCCCAAGCGCACAAGGCTTTGCCACGCGAGCTCGTCGCGCGGTCTCGACCGCGATGCTCGACCTCGTCATCATGTGCTTGTGCAAGCGCACAAGGCTTTGCCACGAGCTTCGTCGCGGCGGTCTCGGCCGCGATGCTCGACTTGGCGCGCCGATCGATCATCGTCGAGTGAAGAAGGAAAACCGACAGAGAAAGATGAAATCGAAACGATTCCCACGGCGGCGCCAATGTTCGGGCGAACTCCAAAGGATGACTGGAGAGAAGCGGTACGGTGGCGTCAGGTCGGATGACGACGGCGCGTGGTGGTGGTGTACCTGCAAACACTCCAACGCTCAAGTCAGTGCGTGTAAGAGGTAAGTGAAGAGGTGATGAATCGAAGAATAATACCTCAATCGTTTGAAGTGACTCTCCTTTTATAGGAGTTTAAGGTCGGTGAGGGCGGTTCCCGTGGAACCCGGGGTGCCGTCAGATCGTTCTGGGCTTTGTGATGGGATAGGCGGAATGCAGGGGACCGATTGGATCGGCCATGTCGATTCGTCTCGTGTGGCGGCGGTGGGAGCAGAAGCGTTGGTAATGGTGAGTATGATTCTTCGGATTGGGCCTCGGCCCAGTCCGGAACAGGTTATATGTTACTAAATAAATCACTCCATATTTTTGTAGTATTTTATTATATAAATTGTTAGTAAAACTTAAACAAAAATGAAACTGATTCTATTAATTAAGATTATTAAATAAACTTTTCATACTTCAAAACGTGTGTACTGGTGGGTTAATGTGTGTGCGAACTGATGAAGTCAACAGTGAGGTGAGTATTAATATGTGTGTGTGCTAGTGTGTGTGGTGCACGAGTGAACGTGGGTAAGAGAGAGAAAACTGAGTGTGGTATCTCTCTGGACTTAATTATTGACAAAAAATTATATGTATTTAGTCTAAATTTATACCAAATACATATACTTTTTTTCCTTATAATTAAGTCCGGAGTATTAATTAATTAGTGATATTGGGTGCACATGTGGAGTGAGAGAAGAAGAACAGGTGCAAGTGGGGAGAGGTGAGATGTCGAATAAAAAACACAAAAAGTAATATCCCTAATTATATTTCTGGAAAATGCTAAAAATTGTCTTGAAATATAATTCCAGAGACAACTAAAAATTGTCCGGGAATATATTTCTGAATGTTATAAATAATCGGGAAATATACTTCTAAAAGGCAAATTTACGTGTGGCATGAACCTACCACCTCTGGAAATATATTTTCGACATTAACTGATAAGGGGTGCATCTTAGAAAAATGGGTGGTGTCTTTAATAATACCCTTTTTAAGCAAGACGAGGTGAATGGGTCCATATAAGCTGGTCCGCGGGGAAGCCTGTAGCAATAGAAAACGGGTTGGGCCGATTGGTTTGTCTGGCAGGCAAGTACTAATTACCTTGTTTTGTTTAGACCAAGTGAAAACAACAAGAATAAAATTTAGCTAAGGTTCTTTAGGTGTGGTTGGTGCTGTTTCTTTCATAAAATAGATAATTTTTTCTCTCTCTCTCTCTCTATTCACTCCTACTATCTCTAACCTCTCATAACTACCACTATCAAAACAATTTTTATTCTGTTTTGTGAGAAAAACAACACCAATCACACCTAAGGAACCTTACATAAGTTTTATCCAAACAACAACACAACAATATTGATCACCAATTTTCGCCTTCGTTTGCAAGATATTCGGGGCAATCGAGTAACCGTTGCACGTGATGTTTCATTCACGTCTTATCGGCACTTGTGCCTTAGTAACAAACATTGATTATAGGTGACATTCATCGAAAGCTATGTACTACTACTCCTCATCCCTTTGTCTCGTATTGTTTGTCGTTTAAGGTTATACATATTTTTAAGAAAATGACTGATTATGCTAATTTCTATGGTAAAATAATCTCTATTGACTAAAATATCTTTATTAATTGGAGTAGTTAGTAGTAGTGAAATGGTAGTTAGGTATGAGAACTAATTAATATTGGTTAGTCAAAATATAAATGAATAAGGGTATTACTGAAAAACAAATAATTAATACTTCTTTGTATTCTAAAGTGACAAATAATTTGAGACAATGAAATATTTCAAACATGACAAACAATTTGAGACGAATGGAGTATAAAAGAAAGAAAGTGAAAACAAAAAAGAACCACGAGTTTAAAGCAACATGAATACTATGTTACACAAGTTTCAAACAAAAAACCCAGCATACAGATGAATGTAGACGTGTTACTTCCGTGACTATACAAGAATTTCTCTTTATTATGGCTTAAAGAGAGAGAAATAATTAATCAAGTGAATTCATTATTAAACGGTCTCAAATAAATAGTAAGAGTAAATATTAATTTGACAATTAATATAGTTACTCCCTCTGGAACCATTTATAAGGTAAAAAGTCATTTCTAGATTCGTTAAAAAATGCATGTATCTGGAAATGACTTTTTGGACCAAATACATATATTTTTTAACAAATCTGGAAATGACTTTTTGCCTTATAAATGGTTCCGGAGTAGTATAAATAAGGTTTTGTTTCTTAAACTCCTTAAGACTACTAAATTTATAGTACTACATGTACTAGTAAACATCCTTTTTCTTTTAAGTGAGTGTTGAACTTAAATTAGTCAGGGTTACTTGAATATAAATTGCGAGCATCGAATATGTAAAAAAAAAAAAAAATCCGGTTAGAGATTCATGAATGAATAATAGTTAAAGCAATCAAATTTAAATATATGCGTGACACCACAAATTAAAAAAAAAAAATTACTTGATGAATTCCCAGACAAGGCACAAGAAAATACACTAGCTAGTACTTTCTTCCCCTACATAATTCACTTCAATAATAACACGATTTCAATCTTACTACTCATATCCAATCCAACATATATAGAAGAAAGTAAAACCCCTCTGCAAAGCAAGACTGCAAATAAGACGAACCCATATACGAAGCAGTGTACATAGAGAAAATAGTGTACACCACATACATAAACTCCACAGTTGAAGGTGGATCGATCCTTTGAACTGATACATAAATTAAGACAGACATGCATGCAGAGCTATCACAGAATGATTGGAACGTCAAGGTGGTTGAGGGCGTAACCCAATGAAGACAATGGAAGCCCAAGACGATCCTGATGAGCAGCATAATCTTCTAGCACCACTCGAGCATCCCAGAAAATGTTGAAGACTGAGGAGACGAACAAGAAGAAGTAGGTGGTGATTGGTACCATCTTGATCTTTCTGAATTATCACCTGAAAACTTTAACTAATTTGATGTGAATATTGTGAGAGTGATGATCTAAATGCTTTATAATTGATATATAGTATGCTTCAGAAAACGGAAATGATATATATATATATCAGTTTGAGGGGTAGGGTAAGTTACTGACAAGAGGACAAAAAAGGAAATTTCGAGCAGAGATTCTGATGCCTTAGCCAAAACGCTCAAAAAACGGTCAAAAAGAAGAAACCCAAGAATGAAGCAAAAGCAATAGTTGCAGGACTTTGGTAGTGTGTATTTTCCTGTTTCAAATGCACTTTAAACACCACCGTTGTGCTTCATTTTCGCTAGACCCGAACTCTTCATCCGTAAGAACCAACTAGACCCTATGCCCCACAATCATGAATTTTATCTTTTTATTATACAATTAAGGTAAAATTTATACTCCCACCGAATAAATTTTTGTTACTTTTAATGAAATTTTTGGTTTTTTTTTATTTTGATATATTTGACTATTCATTATTCTATAGAACATATTTTTCTTTTGATTAGAGATTCTTTCTATTTCTCAAAAAATTGAAGATTTTTATTATTATAGTTTTAAATATATAAATATGCATATTTTAAAATGGTGACATAATTTGTGCATTTATGTGTATTTATACACTCAAAATAATAGTAATGCACATGTCCATTTCTCAAGATAAATGGAGAGGATCTATACTATTCTCTCTCTACAATAAATAGTTAAGGGTATAATTGACAAACAAGTAATTAATGTAACTTTCAACTTTGAAAATGACAAGTACTTTCTCGGTCTCATTATAAGTATCACATTAGCAAGTTTCACACATATTAAAGAGAAGCTATAAATGAATGAAAGAGAATAGCAATTTTATAAAATTATCCTTATTTATCATTGGATATTAACAACTGTCATAAATGCATAGTAAGATAATGACTTGGGAGTTATGTATTTATTATTAATTTAAGAATAAAAATAAAAAAAATAATTAATATTATATTAAAAACTTAACATGAGACTTATTTTAAATTTTTTTTATAAATATGACACTTATAATAAAATGGGTTAACAATTTTTTTTTTTAAACCGACGTGTACTGGAGGTACAATAACTCATGAGGCGATGAATTTGGTGTGACATCGTGTGTCATATTTAATGCGGGAAAACAATGACCCTATACGAGTACTAATCGTCTCATCTGTACGTGATATTTGGACCACCTGATGATGACCGTAGATCTCATCTTTGGCCTTGGGATTGGGGTGATCATGATCATGCATATATTGTTGGGTCTCTTTTCCGCCATTTGGTAGTTTCAATATTCAATTCAAGGTCTCAGCCCCCACTCCCTTAAGTTAAAAGAAAAAAAAATATATTGATGACATTAATTATTCAATGCAACAGCTAAGAGGGGGAAATTGCTAGCTGCATATCCTTGAATATACCACTAGTTTCTTTTCTCAGAAATATTGTTGCAAATTACAATAGGGACCGGGGATTGCTTTTTTTTTTTTTTTTAAGAAAACTTGGGTCAAATTCTATAGGTCTTGATAGTTATTTTTTTCTTACAAAATAGATAAATTTTTTATTTCTTTATCCACTCTCTTCAACCTCTCATAACTGCCAATGTCAAAACAGTTTTTGACAAAAAAAAAACAGTTTTTATTCTATTATGTGAGAAGATCACAACTAGGGTTGGACACGTGTACGAGTCGACTCACGAACCCGACTTACCCAACCCAACCCAACCAATAAAAGAAAGGTCGGGATGGGTTGGTTTTAATTTTTTTTTCAAAGAAATGAATATTTTAAAAATAAACCCGTTCACCCGACCCAAACCAACCTATATGAGACCGGGTTGGGTTGGTTCTGGTTTTGTAAAAAATTTTGACTAAACCGACCCAATCAAACTCGTATATATTTGATTGAATTGAGTCTTTAAACACCCAAAAACCCATCCGACCCAACCCATGCCCACCGATTCACAACACCAATAGAACCTAGAGAACTTTACCTAAATTTTGTCATTTTTCCCGACCATTTTATTTCTATTAGACTTTAAGTCCGTGCTAAGTACAGGTGTAGAGTAGAACTCGTGCAACACATGTGTGCAAGATAGTAAATATTTAAATTTTATTAATATGTTATTTTAAGACATTATTTAATGTATAATAAAAATAACATGATAATATTTTATAATTTTATTTATACATAAGTAAATATGTTAGCCATAAATATCATTTTTTGTCAGAAAAAACCATAAATATAAATCTTATTATAATATATGGATTGTAAATTTTTATATTTATTACTTTTAGTTTTTTCGCTTTCTTTAAATTTGCACTACTGTATTTTTTATGTATAAATATTATTTTATGACGGATAATTTTCATTTTTCCATTTTGTCATTAATGTAATAATAGTTTATTCCAATATAAAATTTTAAATAAATCACTCGTCTACAATATAATAGCAATCATGGTAATAATATATATATATATATATATATATATATATATATTGCAATTGAATTTACTCTACTAACAATATAACCGTACTTTCATCAAATATTTTTTTTAAACCAAATAGATCATAAATTAATAAAAAATTCATTATGCATTTAGTTTTTTTTAAAATCCATCCAAATTATTATTATTTTAAAATTTAAAATTGATATTATATTGACTATATTTGTCAAGAAGATGTCATGATATAATGCAGCAAAAAAATGAAGATATTAACCAATTGAGGTAGCATGGCTTTGAAAGAAGTGAAAAGATGTTCCTTTTTTGTTTTTGAGAGATAGCACAATATTGTTTTGAAAAAATAGAAAGAGTAAAGGCGGGAAATCAAATACTTTAATGGATATGATATTATGCAGGATTTATAATACATAATAGCAAAAAATGTCATCCTCATTTGATTTCTAGTATTTTTTATTTAATTTTTTTAACTCTCTTCTGATTTTTACTATTACAGTTTTTTATGAGCATTATATATAAGATTTACTATTTCACTGTTTAATGGGATATTAACTTTCATTATATCTATTTTATTTAACATATAATAGTTTAATAACAATTCACTGAGAAATTATTTTTTTCAGAATTCTAAAATAGAAATATTTTGTAATAAACCACCCATGAACAATATAATACCAAATTACCAATTATTGCATCACCAAATGTTGACTGTGTATTTAGTTTTTAAAAAATTTGTGTATTTGACAATTAGTATCAACACTGTTAATGAAATAATTACACTCTAATGAAATATTTTTCTTTTAACCAACTATAATAATTTAAGTTCCTTTTATAAAAATCCAATAATTTAAGTTGATACTAAATATATTCCTTATTCTTTTTTAAATTATTATTATTTTGAAAGTTTTAATTTGTTTCTAATTATTTATTATTTAAATTATCTGAAAATACATGTACCAAAAAAAATTAACTGAAAATACAAACTATTGTTTTCAACTTTTAAATAAAAATTAATGTTTTAAGTAATAATCATTGTATTTATTTATTATCTGAAATATCTTTTAAATTTGCTAATTTATGTAAAACTTTAAAAGACAATTACTTTAGAAAACATAGAATGTGAAGTGAATAATTTAGTATACGTAAAGCTTAATAGAAATAAGTGAATAGTTAGCACCCAAAAAAAAAGAAATAAGTGAATAGTTATTTGTAAAATGAATTGATATTATCAATATTTTACTATAACATAGATATTTAAATAAGACTATATTAATAGAGATTTTTTGGCATGCTTTTGGTGCGGAAAAAATCTCAATTTAACGTATAGAGAATTTGTAAAAAAAAAAAAGGTGGTCCTTTATATTATTTTTTAGTTTCAGTTTGGTCTTGTATCTTTTAAAAAATTCAATTGGGTATTTTATATTTGTTTTAGATTTCAATGTGGTTTTTTCGTTTAAATTATGTTAGAAAAATATCATATTAGTATAACTTTTATAAACTAAGGTCCATTTTAGGGGAAAAAGAGACCGCATTACTATAATTTTTACAAAATTTGTAAAATAAGAGACCATTTTATAAGATAAGATACATAATTGAAACTTTTAAAAGTTAGAAAAACAAACTGAAACTAAAAAAAAAACTGATAAGGGATAAAAAAAAGTATTTTGGTAAAAGTAAAAAAGCAATGGAAGTGACTGGAAAAGTTTGTCCTACAGCGCGCTGTTGCAGCTATAGTAGTGCAACTCCTGAGATTTAATATTGATATAGATATAGATTACTCAAAGCTTATTTGATTTAGATTCTGGATAGCTCATAATCACTTCTGGGAGTAAAAATAAGGCGAATATAATTAAAAATTACTATTTATGTGTTTGGATTGCAAAATCACGGTGAATAAAATTGATTATGGGTAGTAAGAATCAATTATTTTGAAAACATGACTTTCCTAACTTTTGCACTGAATAAAATCATTCTAGGTATGAGACCCACAAAATTCTTTATATTTACTTATAAAAAATGATTCTACCTTTATTATTCAAACGAAATTAATTTTTTTGAACACACTTTTAAAATATCATTACCAAACACAAATCAATTTTTTGAAACCCAATTTTTTTAAAATCAATTATTTTGACATCAATTATTTGAAAAATTATATCACGTATGTGTAAAATATTCACATATATTTAAGAATTTAAAAATATTAAAATAGCATCATATAATATAATATAACATTATATTATATCAATATCGTGTAAAATATACTTACTTCATGAAATTAAAACTTTTATAAAATTAAAACAATATTACAAATAATATGTCAAGTTTAATTATATATTTTGCAATCATCTATATATATATATATAACAATTTGTATCATCACAGTTCATTCACATAAAATGTATTTCATCCCAATAGAAAAAGAATAACATATATATACTATATATTCAATATAAAAAATTTGTATATTTATATGTGAATTTGTGGAGTGGGTATTATGATCTCACTCACATGTAACAATTATTACACTGTCACTCTATATATCAAGGGTATAAATCCATGCAAGTATTTAAAGTTAGGTACTTTTGTCATTGGAAAAGTGAAAGAAAAATAGAATAGGATAATTGTTGTTATTGTTGCTCTGGTCTCAGTTTGTATGAGATGGAAAAATATTATACCCCAAATTATTATGTTCACACCTAATGCAACATTGCTACGGGAGATGGAATATCCTATATAAATAAAAATATTATATTTTAGCTTTTAGTGATATTGGAAATAGTGATTTTTTTCTTCTCAGAACTCATTTCTTACTACATTAATAACATTATATTATATTTTTATGTGTTTTTGTTTTTAGCATTGAGACTTTCTTTTGATGTGTGAGATACTACCTCTTGTCTCATATATAAGAAAAAGTTCAAAAGAAATTTTGGTCCTAATTATAAAAAAATGTCACAAGTTTTAAAATGTATTAATTACTAAAGTGACTTCTATACTCTTATTTTATTTTATTATAAATTCATCTTTTCCCTGTAATAGTGGGTGTAAAACATTTAATGTGAATGTTATATTTAGAACAATCTTTTAAAATTATAACATTAAATGGACTTTCTTGGTTTTGATGATTTTTATTTTTTTTTTCTTATATAAGGGACCAAAAGTAGTATTTATTAAAAATTTCCTCATTATTTCTCTTCACATTAAATTCAGGGGACCACTTTTCTGTCTGTCATCAGCTTTCAACAAGAATTATAAATAGGAAAATACTAACGAGTCCCCTTAGGGTGTGTTTGGATGGAGTAATTTTTGGGGTTAATGTAATTTTAGGAGGTAATTGAAAATTGAAAATTGAAAAAAAAATTAAAAGAGGTAAATTTGTATGAGAAAATGATATATTTATTATATTGAAAATTGTTTAACTTGTATCATCGAGACAATTTTTTTTTATTGATTCATTAAACAATGCCATTAGGACACTCATTAACAATACCTTATAAATATATCATCATAATATTGATTACTAAAGTTTATATTATATGTTTCATTTCAGTAGAATTAATCCTGTGATAACATATTTGACACGCCTTGAACATTTTTTTTTTGTTCATTGACACGTCTTGAACATTAAACTCTAATCTTTATCTTTATCTTTCGGCTATGTTTGTTTATGAGGAAAGAAAGTAAAGAAAGGAAAAAAAATTTGGAAAATATAAAAAGTGGGTATGGATAAATGTGGCAAACCAATTATAGTGCCACACATCAGCAATTTTATACTTTAATCAATAAATTTTTTTTCCACCTACTTTTTTAGCCAATAAACATATATAGTCTTATATATAAAAATAAAGTAGTCACCGAAGCAAATTAAGCCAACCTAAACTAAGGGTAATCACGTCATTTACAGTTTGTTTAGTCAATTAATGACACTATCAGCAAATATTAACTATTTCTTTCAAAAACGTATTGGAAAAACGAGTTATTGGAAAATGAAAGAAACATAACTCTCCTCAAAACCAAAAAATATGAGCAGCAAAAGATGTGACTTTTCTTTCTCCAAGGGTATCAATCGTGAACTTCAAGCGATCATTTGGGATTTTTGCCATTTTTCCTTCTACATTCCTTCCTTCTCCAATCTTGCATTCCTTTCTTCTCCAATGCATATTTGCCATTTTTCCTTCTACCGGTTTTGAATCTGTCTCTGTTCTCTACATTTTGTTTTCTCCTTCCTTCTTCTCCAGTCTGTTTCGGTTATCATATGTAGATTCATTTCGGATTCTTTTCCTACGCAATGCTATGATGGCACAAAAAAATTATTGCTCTGACGATGACTACAGTACTCTGGCGCGATTTTGGGGTTTGGTTGTCCAGTAATTCTTGCCGGAGTCCGACAATGCACTGGGTGGTTGTCAAATCGCCGGAAAGTATGAAGCTCACCTATGGTTTAATACAATCAATTTCTGGTGTTTGTTTACATCTACTTCCATTACGTTTAATCTTCTTGGTGTTGTTGGGTATTTGGTTTCGACATTAGAGATTTTTATTGTGGATCGATAGGGATTGGGAACTAGGGTTTGGGATTTTCAAACAATAATATATTGTCGTTTTTTCTTTTGTATTCATTACTGACTTGGAAATCTTATGTTGTATGTTTTGGTTTCTTTCATTTATTTGTTACTGATTACTTTGCTGCATGTTTTGCTTTCTTCCATTTTTTCTGGGATGCAACGGTACCAGATTTTGATGTCTCATCATCCATAGATACTTGATACAAGGTTTGAGTTCTAAATAAATTTGTTGCAAGTTTTCTGGTATTTTGCTTTTTTTTTTTTTTCCTTTTCACTTTGGTTCTGAGCAGGTCCAATGTATTATTTGCATTAGGGGCTCTGGAAGTCATCTACGATTAGGGGTGGCAAAGTGATCCATTTATTCATCATTCATCCAATCCATTCATAAAGAAATCCATCAAATCCATCCATTACAAAAAAAAACTAAATGGATTAGATCTAATACATTCATTTAAATTAACGGATGGTTAATCATCCATCCACTATTTTTTTAAATCCATTGGATTACACAAAGGATGACAGATGGATGGATTTAGATAATTTTTTGAATTGATCACTTTTTAATCATAAAAAATATTTTAATTGCTAAAAATATTTTTAATTATAAAAAAATATTTTAATTAAAATTATTTTACTCTCTCCCTCCCCCTCTCCTATCTCTCCCTCTATCCATTCCCTCTCTCCCCTTTCTCTCTCTCTCCCCAAACACAATTAACAAATAAACCAGGTGCAAAAAACATTAGTTAAAGCAGAACCACCGCTTCATAAATAATTGAGGCTATTTAGTCCTAATGCGCTCTCAGAAGGCAAAAGGCATGAAGTTCACAGGTTCCATGAATGTCATGGAAATGGTTGCACCTGGAATTGATACGAAAGCTTGCTGGCAACACAAAGTATGATTTTGGGTTTCGGAGGCTAAGAAAGGGTCTGACGAAAATGCTTTCTTTGAGTGCGTGTGCGTGACCTCCCGCCACCCATGCTATGTCTGCTATGGAGTTGATGCAACCAATTACGGTTTTGGTTTTTTGATATATATATATATAGAGAGAGGGGGGAGAGAAGGGAGAGAGAGGAGAGAGAAGAAAGCATAGAGAGGGAGAGAGAGTAAAATATTTTTTTATAATTTAAAAATATTTTTTATAATTAAAATATTTTTTGTGATTAAAAATATATTTTATGATTAAAAATAATTTTTTGTGCTTAAAATATTTTTTTTTGATGGATGGATATTCCATCCATAAAAAAATTGTTAATGGATGGATTGGATGATTTTTTTTAAATGGATGATGGATGGATTGGATATTCTTGATAAAATTTTAGTAGATGATAAATAGATAAATGAATTTTTCCAATTCATCCATCAGGATCTATAAGAAAATCCACTCAATCCGTTCATTTTGACACCCCTATTTACAATCATGTTGAGGTGATGGCCAATAAGAAAAGGGTTGTAGAATAAGAAGTTAATGAGTTATGGGTTTATTGATTCTTCGATTCTTAGTTATTTTTTGCTTTTGTCTTCTAGTGCTTTCTTGGGGATTCTTCAGAATGGGTTTAGTGTTGTCATTGAGTTGTAGGTATTTGTATTAACTATTGGGCGTTGAGAAAAGCTACAATTTTATGATATTTTAATTTGTATGAAGTTTGGTTATTGTGGGTTTATGTGTTAGCATTACCGATTTATTTTTTGAAATATATACTGTGCAATCTTTTTCACACATAGAAATTGTATTTTTGTGTGTTTTGATTGTATACTTATTTGTGTCGATGAATTTTGTTTTTCATAAGCTACAAATAAGATGATATATTTAGAAAGGTTCAATTTCTTTTAGTTTATTAATGTGTTTGGGTTTGTACAATTTATTCACTCTATATGCTTTATTTTTTCAGTTTGAAGATGGCCAGTAGCAGTGGAACAAAGGTCATTTAATTTCTCAGCTTTTTAAATATATTCTATGTATTTAATCTAAATTTCTTTTAGTTTATTATTGTGTTTGGGTTTGTACAATTTATTCACTCTATATGCTTTATTTTTTCAGTTTGAAGATGGCCAGTAGCAGTGGAACAAAGGTCATTTCTCAGCTTTTTAAATATATTCTATGTATTTAATCTAAATATCTTGTTTCTATTTGTTAGTCGGAGTTTTTTGGAATGAGTTATTGGAAATTTGGAACTACTTTCTTAATAATTTGATTATAGCTTTAAGTCACCTATTTTTCATGCTTCCTAAGATTTTGCTACACAAACGACAGGGACGTGTGTTCATACTTATGGTTGGCATCGAATTAGAAAATACTACAAACTGAATGAAGGTGGTTGGGTCCATTTGTATTATTTATATGATTATGAATTCATGATGAATGTTCAATATCGTTGGATGGAGGATATACCCACAGCCTGCAATGACATTTAACCTTGGACTGACTTCTTCTCCAATTGTGATATCTAATGGAGATGAAGAGGAAACAGTTGCCAAAACCACTGTTTGCATAGTAAGTTTTTAAGTACTTGAGATCATGTCCTACTTTTTTTGGACTTTATAAATCTTTATTCAGTCTATATCTAACATCCACCTTATTGTAAACCAATATTATATTTTTTCGAATTAGTATGTTTTATTATTAAAATCTTGATTTAAAATTTAATTTCTTTTTGCAGGAATAAATGGTTGTTCTGTACTTTGTGGTGAAAGTTTGCTAAGGAATTGAATCAATATCTTATTACCAATGAGAACAATGGACCTGTGGTTGATATTTTGCTCATCTGTAGGCTTAATAAGTTTATTGGTATTCATAATTTTTATATGTTCGCATCATTTTTTATTTGTTTTTAATTTTATTTAACTGTTTAAAGTGTTTACTATTGTGGCGTTATCGTGTAATAAAAAATCTCATTGGGACATATTATCAAGTCAAATTGGGGTATCAAATGCATATCATGGAACCAAGCCGCTGATAGATCCAGATATCAACGAGTCCTCTTATTACAAGAACAGGTATAATAAATACAATGACATTATTGATGTACGACTTATATTGTGTGTTGCTGCTTAAATAATTTTTTTTCACATTTCACAAGTTAGGAACTGAAACTATTTCACTGACTCCAGTGGTCAGCCAGACGACCAATGTCTCTGCAAGTTCTTTGGTTGATGATATGCTACAAACTATTAGAATGATAATTTCAGATTTGGTTGAGGCTACTGAGGTATATGTAAATGATCTATTATTACATGAACTTCTTTTTAGAACCTTTTTATGATATGGAATATGATTTTAGATTATTCTTTGTAAATATAAGTTGAACATTCAGGTTATCGATGACACTGGATGAACTACATTTTTACTGTTTGATAGGCTGCTGACCCAATTTTTGGGAAAGATTGCGAAGGATCAAATTGACTTGGTTAGTAAGGTTATTTGAGATCATTGTGCTTCTTATTTAAATGAGCAACATGTTGTTAAGATTTTTGCTGAAAATGACAACTTTTAATTTTCATTAGGGTGATGCTACAGGTGATTACCCACCACAGTTGGACACATTAGTTGGAAAACAAATGCTTTTCAAAGTTGAGATCAGTCAGGGGAATATGGAACGCAATTGGGATACATATATTTTGTAATGCGTGGTTTTTGGTATACTTTAAATAAGGTTTCATCGATTTAAAGCTTTTTACAGCAACAATTATATGTCAATGCAAATACAATTTTATTATAATGTTTCAATGATGATCAGATTGCTAGCAATAGTACAAGAGCCAACAACATAAAACAGGTACCAATTCTTAATCAATCATTGTATATCATTGTTAACCAATGACTTATAAATTTTATTGATTGTATTGCTTTTCGGCTATGCAATATTAGTTTTCCAACTTATTTACCCGTGCATCGCACAGATCCATGATCTAGTCTGTCAACTTATAGGTTATATAGATTAGGGCACATGATAATAATCGATAATAAGTCGCTTTAGCGACACTAGGAAAATAATTAAGTAATGATATGATCTGTTAATATGTTGGTGTGTTATGATGTGTTCGTATGATGTGCGTATTCTACGTACTGATAAGTGGTATGCTGTTGTATGTGTGTATTCTACGTGCTGATAAGTGGTATGCTGTTGTATGTATGTTTGTGTGTTATGGGTAGGGATGACAATTTCCACCCATGTGCAGGGATCCCAGGGCTGCCCCATTCGGGGCCCATGGACGAGAATTTTCCCCGTGAGGGCGAGACAAGGAGAAATTTCCCTGCGGTCAGTCGAGGGCCAGGGACCATACCCCTCACAGGGAGTCCTCGCCAGTGAAACTTACAAAAATAGCCCTAATATATATTATATTATAAGTATTAGTACATTTTGGTCTTTTTGTATTTCCTTTTTTAAGAAAAATGACAATATTTGAAAGAAGAAAGCCCAAAATCAAAACCCATGACCCAACCCTTTGAATATGAAATGCCTAAACAAGATTGAGATTGCGAACCCTAGACTGCACACGGCTACCCACTACGCTACTCCCAGCAAGTCTACTTCATTTCCTCCACTGCTCGCCTCTTCATGTCTCAGATCCGCCTCAGTCTGCAAACAGGTTAGCTCCGTCTCAGCTTCGTTTCTTTCGTTCTCGTTTTAGCTCCGTCTTAGATCTGTCTTTATATGTGCATCTTAGAACGACCTAATATGCCACTCTCTTTTTCTCTTGATTCGGCCATGATCAACATTTTTAGTTTTTGTTGCAGAAGTTGATTTAAATTTCACCCCGAGTTTTTTTGTTGCTTGCGATTGTTCAACAAACGAGGACTAGCAATGTCGCAAGTCGCAATGGATTACTTTTAATGCTTCCAGACATTTATTTGAAGATTTTCGTTTAAGTCACTATGTTGTACTCAAGTATTAGTATTGTGATCTTCGCATCAGGAGAGACATCCAAGGCTTTTTTTTTGACAAAAGAGACATCCAAGGCTAAAGACCAAGGTAATTAAAATCGGACCGAGCATTGAACCGGAGAGGGCCAGGGTTCAGGGTTTTTGGGTCGGACCGGGGTCGGACCAGGTTCGAATAAAATATTATTTTTAAAATATTTCATACAATATATATATAAATAATAAACAAAAAATAACTGATATTCATAATTTCACACAATAAAAATTATACTTCACTTAACAATAACAACTATAAATAGAGGCTAAGTTCAACAAGACAACAACACATTCAACCAATTCCAACAAGTTCAAACTAAAAATTTTAAAATTACAATTAAAAATTGGCCATTTAAAAAAAAAAAAGTTTACGAACCAGTGGGTTGAACCCGGTTTTCCGGTTTTTACCGGTCGGTCGGTTTTATCGGTTCTTAAACCGGACCGTCCGGTTTTTCACGGCGGTCTAATTGCACGACTTCGGACCGTAGAGTCGGTTCGGCCCAACCGGTCCGACCGGCCGGTCCTGTTTTTGTAACCTTGCTAAAGACCCTTTTTTTTTATAATTTTGATTAATTATCTCTATGTACTTCCCCTGCTATTGTGTGTTGTTAATTAGCTGGTAGAATGTAATACAATCACTTCTAATGTGTTTTTCTGTGCTTCTCCATTTTTGTTCTTTGATTTTTCTTGCATATGTGAATCAGTTGGATTTTAGTTTATAATTTTACAATTTTTTAAAAAAAATTCGGGGTCCGCGTGGGGACCGTGGGGATCTGCGGGGACGGGGACGGGGACGGGGAAGAAAAACTCCCCATGGCGGGGATCGGGGACGGGGACAGGGGGAAATCTAGGGGGGCGGGACGGGGAGCGGGGGAGCACTCCCCGGTACCGCCCCGCCCCGTTGTCATCCCTAGTTATGGGTGTTCTCAATGATTGTTATGCTGATACACTTGGTATGTGCGTGGGAATAATTAATAAAATGAAACCCTAAATAATAATGGGAGAATAAGATAAACCCTGGATAAAGTTGTTGCATGTGTAAGATGATAAGCCTAAGCTGATAGCTGTTGAGATGAATATGCTGAGATGAATAAAAAAAAGAAACATGAGCATCATATGTATAGCTGTGCTGTAATCCACCGTCGTGAACATAGGCTGTGTACAAGGTCAGGTACCAAAGTGCAGATATGATGCAGTCAGTACAGGACATGCTGGTCATTGAGGATAGTCTGGGTCCGACAAGTCCACAGGTGACGGATGACTTGTGACCATCCTGTCGGGACGTCGGGTAGCCTGGTCATCCTGACGGGGTACTGTTGCATCACTGTCCATAGTGCCGATCCCGAGTGTCGTCCCGACACCTGTTCCTATCAGCTGTAATTGCGGAGTAGAGATGCACTCGTAGGGGTACGATGAGCGGAACATGGGGATGGACAACTGACTGGCTGAGATGTTAATTAAAAGTTGTTGCTGCTGTACTAAGCTGTGTGGCCACGTAGGCATATAGAGACCTAGGATGCATTGCATGGTTAACTTAAGATAAGATATCATAATAATTTGGCCTATTCTGACATGAATTCTAATTACTGTTATTTTCATTTATTGGTGCGTATAGAGTGTTATGATCTCCTGGTTTGTTTTCTTTTTGCACAATCACACTATCACTTTAAACAGGGAAAACAAGCTCAGAAGCAGGAGTCAGCCGGTGGTCACTTACACACTCACTCACACACTGCGCACTCTGTCTAATTGTATTGGTGCTCATGTATTAAATCATGCTATAAAATTAATAAAATAAATATGGGGGTGCTCGTCTCATTTGAAATATATGGGGCGGGGTCGTCTCAAGTCAAATCAAGGAATAATAATGAAGAGTGATTACAAAATATTCCAATATATTGTAACGATATAATGAGATACAATCAAATGTGTTATCCATATAAATATGCATATTCACAAACACTTTCCTTGGATGACTATGCACTATGAATATGCCTCGTTAAAGCATTGCTAAGAAAAACTCAGTGGGACAAAAATTTAGCGAAAGAAAAACAGTACAATATTCATAATAACACGCTTAGCCAATGCGTGACTCCTTTGCTTTAGCCTATTTTACCCCTGCCTTCGGGATATTATACAAACTTTCGCTGCCTTATTAGGGCTTGTTTGATGGCCAAAATATGAGAGACAAAATATGATAAGTTATCATATTCTGCCTTAATATAGTGTTTGTTGAGCTAGTAGAATAGGATAAATCAATCATGTTTGTCCATCTAGTAATTAAAAATTATAAAAAAATAAATTTAATTATAAAAAAATCATTTAAAGTCCAATGAAATATAAAAATATTTAAAATAAAAACTAAAAATAGAAATTATTATTAAAAATTGTAAAAATTTTAAAATTATTTTAAACTATTAAAATATTAAATATCTTACACCAAAAAATATATTAAATATCTTAATGCTTAAATTAAAAATTATATGTAATTTTGTCACAAAGATAATTTTGTCATTTTATATATTTTAAAAAACCAAAATGATAATATAATGATATATAGTTTATCATTTGCACATCAAACACATGATTGGATAAGAGTTTATTATGGCTATATTATATCATATCATTATCAAATTCTCTTATCCTATCCATCACTATCCTATCATGACTATCAAACGGACACTTGAACCTTGAGGGACCAGATTGGGTCTTGTGTTAAATCCCCAGAAAAAGTTGTATCGTGGTCTCAAAGCTAGGGATGGCAAAAAAAACCGGCACCTATGGATACCCGCATGGATTGCCCACAATGGGTAGTAAATTGATATATAGTTATTAAATGGGGATAAGGATCATTGTATCCGCCCCCTAGATACCCGCATATTCGTTACAATTTATTTTTATTAAATATATAATATACACTATGAGATTTTTTATCACTTTGGGATGAAATAATTTTTATTTCCTACATTATTTGATATTTTTTAGTGGATGGATGGACCCATAATAATACAATTTTATAAATGTATATAGTATATTATACAATGTTAATATAAAATGTTATTATATTATGTTGCACAATTTTTTTATGTTAAATTATTAAATACCCATGGATATCCATGTATACCTGTTACCCGTGTATATATCTATGAGTATTAACGGGTATGGGTACAGGGGAAGGACTACCTGCACCCGCCCCGCCCAATTGCCATCCCTACTTATAGCCAGGTTTATATACAAGTTGTGTGAAACTGATTTCTCCTCTGATATTGTCTTGCAACTAGTTCATAACCAACTCAGCTATTGCGGCTAAATTAAATACCAATTAAATATAGAAGCTGTAAATCAAGTTGCATCAGTTGTATTATGATGGACACTAATATATTTATAATCGTACAAATTAATAGGACAATTATATTTAATATGCTTTTTAGGATTGGGAAATTTCTCAAAAAAATGGTTTAGGAAATTTCTCAAAAAAAAAAAGAAAGGAAAGGAAAAGAAGAGAAATATCTAGGTCTGGTAATATATAAGGCTAAATCAGCCATGGTATCAAAAAAAAAAGAAGATAAAGCTAAATCAATAAAAAAAGTACATATGTAAAGTAAAAATAAAAAATCTTTAAACAATAAATGGAGCTATGCCTAAGTTATACAATGAAAGGAAGTCCAAGTCTTTGTTTAGGAAGCTGGAAAAAAGGAGAGAAAATAAAATAAAACGAGGGAGATCGAGTTTGGTATGAATATAGAAATCCTCATTTCTTGTTTGCCAAACTTACTACTATATCTTTTATTTTTCTTGGCTGTGAAAAAAACAATTATTAATGGTACTTTTCATCTTGATTTTCCGGAACCATTTAGCTAAGGCCGAAAACACAAAAAAAGAGGCCCACAAAAGGAATATCCCAGCCTTATTGAGTTTTCTAAGCCCACAGCCTAGTTGCGTTGCATGCCTTACTACGGCTACGTTCGCCTTCTATTTTTTTTTGTTTTTGGCAAATGTCAATCTCACTTCCCTCTTTTAATTTTCCCACCTCTCAATCTCCCTGAAATTCTAAAATTACCCCACTACCTCCTTTCCCACCACCCACCTCCATCCCTCTCTTTCTCACCACAATCTTCTCTCTCCCAAGCCTCTCTCTTTCTTTTTCGTTGTCGTTGCTCGTCTCAGCACACTCCAGCGTGGCAGCGGTCATCTTCTCCATTGAGGTAAACATTGCGCGACTTTCTTTTTTTTTCTTTTGAAAACTTGAATTTTCCAAAAACTTGTTTTTGGATGTGCATTTGGGGGGAGTGTGAGAACCAAATATATATCAAGAAACTTGTTTTCGAGAGATTCCAGAAACAAGTTTTCGGAGGTGTATTGTCACACTCCATGAATCCCATGTTAACACGTCTGAAAATTTGTTTTCAGATCACTTGTAAACGCAGGAAAAATTGGAGTTCGTGAACGGGAAACTGAAGGTTAGAGATGGGGGAGAAGGTTGCCACATGTCTAAATCATGGTGGGAGGGGGTTGAGGGTGTTGGGGTGGGGAATATTGGGAAGGATTGGGTGGGGAATGGTGGGGAGAGAAAGAGGGTGGGGGTGGAGAAGGGGATGAGTTTTAAAACTTTTAGGGATATGAGTATTTTCGTTTTTTTATGGTTAAGTGGGAGGCTGAAAAATGAAATGAGAGAGGGATTAATAACATTTGTCTTTTTTTTTTTTGGTCATCTACTATTTTCAAAACAGGGATGTTAAGTAACATTCTTGGATTGGGCCGCATGCCAAGTGTTGCAATTAAAAGCTGCATAATCATCGGAGGAAAAAGCAATAAAATATGAACTCCCATAGTGGGTCAGAATTGGGGCAAAATCGAGAAATTCATCATAGAAAATGGTTAACAATTTAATATTGATTATTCATGTTTTAGATGTAAACATAATTTTATTTTATTATCTACTCCCTCCGTTCCTTTTTATATATCGGTTTTTTAGAGAAATTTTGTTTCTAATTACTTATCATTCTCAAAGTTTAAGGTTACATTAATTACATGTTTGTCAATTATACCCTTAACTATTTATTACAGAGAGATAAATATGTTCTATAGAGTAATGAATTATCAAGGGTATCATAGGAAAAAAACTAAAATTTTCATCAAAAGTAACAAAATTTATTAATTTTCTTGGTTATTGTAAATTAACCTTAAAAGATAAGTAAAAAAGAACAGAAAGAATATATTAAAAAAAATTGTAAAGAAAAAAAGAGCAAAAAGAGCTAGTTCCCTACAATGTAATGAACTACATCTTGAATTCTTGCCGCAAGAGATATCTAAATTTGATGTCAAACATGTGGATTAAAATAAGAGAGAGAAATTGAAGATAACAAGAAGCTCTCCAAATCCCGGCAACCCTTCATATTGTGTTTTTAATAGTTTCATGGTCTACTTCTGCTCCTCCCTTTTTTTTATTTGCCAAAAATAAATCACTCCCTCGAGTTTTGAATGTAAATAAAAAATACCCTATCCAATATGAAATATAAGTAAAAACTCTCTAAAATATAAGTAAAAAATATACGTATTTAGTCTAAATTTTGGACCAACTGCATAGACATTTTACTTATATTTTAGAGACTTTTTTTGCTTATATTTTAGAACGAATAGAGTACCTCACATCTCTTAATAAAATTAGTTACTCTCATTTAATTTTCTTAAAATAATCAAAAAAGAAATTACATCCTCTAAATTACTTTTCATGGAACTTGTTACATTAGACATGAATAATTTCATATCTCATTAATCATTTTGATTTAAGTAATAGAGGAAAGTTATACGGTCATGCTTATTATGTTTCTTTTGTTTCGAATCTTTTCCTCACTCTAAAGTCTAAACACACCTTTCAAAACTTAATTATAATTTCAAATGCAGTGCTGTTAACTAGGAAAATACCAAGTTTATATTGCCATGAAATTAAATGAAACTAGCCAAGACTAACTCAGTCAATGAAATTGACTATTGCGGGGACAGCTCGGTGGTGAGCTGAGGGATGTATAAGAGTTGGAATATTGGAGGTTAGGGCTCGCCGATGCTCCGACCTCACCCCAACTACTCATCGCTCTGCTCCGAGATTGAGACTGACGCCATTGCTCTGACTTGAACGCCAGGCTACTCTTGACACTTTTGGGTTTAGGCAAATATCTTCTTTTAATATACATACTGCTAAGTGGCATTACATGTCTGCCACGGTTGTTCCAATTAAGCTTGTGGATTCTTTGCTTCCTTTGGATGCTCATGTGATGTGTTTCTTTTATTATTAATCTTCAGTTTGATCGGAACTAAGCGGCACTGTTTCGGGGCAGGGGCAACATTGTTCAGACGACGGTGAAGGACTCGCAGGTCTCGATCTAAACGATTTTGGTTTTTTTAAATAAAAGTTAAATTAATTTAAACAAATTTAATCTCACCCGTTGAGTCTTTCTAATGCCACGTGTCTTACTCTTACAAGCTGAACCGGAGATCTCGGTTTCCAGGGGAAATGAAGGGGATCCTGACTCTCAAAAAATAGATTTTTTTTTGAAAGCAACAAACTCACTTCATTTCATTCAATAATAATCCAGTGATACATGAGGGAATTAAATTAAACAGTTGGGAGCTAACATAAAGCCTAGATGCTCTAGCCAGGCTATGAGTAACGAAATTTGCTTGTCTCCAAATAAAACTAACCTCATGGTTTTGTAACCTCTTTAAATGATCTCTACAAAAATCTAAGATAGTGCCTATTTCATTGTTGAGGGGTTGCTGTGTGGCAATATCATCCACCACTGCCTTGCAATCGAGCTCAAAGGACATACTAGTGAAACCTTCATTTTTGACGCATTTGATAGCCTCCAGTAAAGCAATGGCCTCGGCTTCTTTGGGAGTTGGTGAACCTGAGAACCACATAGTTTTTGCCACCACGAACGCGCCTTGATCGTTCCTAACACAAACACCAACTCCAAACGAGCCTTTTGTTGCAAAAATTGCTGCATTTGAGTTGCACTTTAGCCTGCCAAGTGCTGGTTTTTTCTAAATTAAATCCACTTCCCTGGATATATGCCAACCCACATCTTGATCCTTTGAGCGCACCATCCTCCAGCTTGAAGTAAATTCACGAGCCAGCTTGACAGCAGACCCCGCGGCCATCTCCACATCGTTCCATACTCCATCATTTCTTCATCTCCAAATACACCAAAAGAGCATGAAAAAATTGGTGAGTTGCTCACCCGAGAGTAAGACCAACAGCCCAAAAGTTGCTTTCTTAAATCCTTCTGCTTGTTGCACTGTGTTCTGTATTGTGTCCCATAAACCTCTTGCTCTCCAGCATTCTATAGCTTTAGGACAACAATAGAAAGCATGCCAAGCATTTTCGACATTAACTTCACAATGGGGACACACGTCTGGACACTCTACCCCCTTGCGGCATAGATTCTACCGAGTTGGTAAGACATTCCTCAGGCCACGCCAAACAAGAAGCTTGAATTTATGCGGCGCCTTTGCTCTCCAAAGTCGGTTCCACTCACCTTCCACCCTCAAATATGAACTGTCCACTACCACTTCCATCAATCTATGGTATCCGGAGCGAGTTGTATACTCGCCTGTTTTGCTGGGCGACCAAATAAGGTGATCCTCTCGGCCTACATGGGATAAAGGGATACTCAGGATGTTGGAGACATCCTCTGGTTGAAAGCAAGCTGTAACAAGATCGTTCCTCCATGTGCGAGTTTGTTGGTCAATAAGATCACTCACTCGTAAGTCCTGCATGCCTGGAACCATGAGGCTTTTGATAAACGGATCTTCATTGTTTCTGAGCCATGGATCCTTCCACACGTTGATGTTTTTCCCCTCGCCAATCTGCCACCTAGTGCCTGACTTAACCACTACCCGGGAAGTGTAGATACCTCACCAAACATAACTCGGGTTATGACCCATCCGGGGCCCCAGAAAGTCCCCTTTTGGGAAGTATTTACCTTTGAAAATTCTGGATAAGATAGTATCGTGGTTGGTAGCAATCCTCCAACCCTACTTCCCTAGCGTAGCTAAATTAAAGCCGTGAAAGTGGCGAAAACCCAAATCACCGAATTCATTTCTCACTGTAGTACCCTAATTTTGTCCGGCCTTTTTATTTTATTTTATTTTAACTTTTTAAATTTGTGATAAAAAATAAAAATAATGTTTTTGGTTTCATAATAAAAAAGTAAGGCAAAAATGAATAAAAGAAAAGAAATAGAAGAAAAGAGAGAGAAAGAAAAAAGAAAAAAAGAAGGGGAAAAGGGTTGCATAAAGTAAAATTAATGGGTGCTAATATCAACCAGTCAAAGGTTAGGTGGCCCAGCCCAGATGCCAGCGCCCACTCCTTTCTTCCCTCGCAGACCCCCTTTTTTTATTTTCTGTCACACCTCCTGCACCTCACTCCTCTGCACGCTTCTTGCACCTCGTTTTCTTCTCACACCCCCCTGAACCACCTTATCCAGCCACTCACGCTGCGTAACCCACGCGGCCCATTTCTTCCTAACCCAAATCCAAACACATAACCCTAAAACGCTTCATTTGTTCATTCCAGCCTCAAAAGCCTCAGCGCCGCTCCAGCCCCATCATTCCTCTCCTCCTCTTTCTTCCTCTTGCTTCTTCAACCTTCTCATCAACCCCAACCCTAAAAACCCTAATACACACACACACACGCTTTCACTCACTCCCTCACACCTTTTTGCGCCGCTCCAGACGTCCTCTACTTCTCTCATCCTCCACCTCTCCTTCCTTCCTCTCTTTTTTCTTCCCTAACCCTAGGTCAGAAACGGCGCCACCTCCCTTCATCCTCTCCTCCATATTTTCCTTCTTCTGCCACTCCACCAAACCCTAATCAGCCACTTCTCACAAACCCTAAGCCACCACATTCCGTTCTCTCTCGGCCTCTTTCCCTTTTTGTATCTCCTCCATTAAATCTTCCAAATCACCCCCAAATCAAAACCGGATCCGATTCAAATGGAGTCTTTTTCAACTCTTTCCTTTTTTACATATCTTTTCTATTAAAGATTAAATTTGTTTTTATTACTGATTGATGCTCTCTGATTTTATTTGTAGGTATTTGAAATAGGATTGGAGTCTATATAAGGACCTCACGAACGTGACGCAAAAAAGGGGGGAAGAGGCCGAACCCTAGAGAGCTGAGAACAAAAAACGTAAAGGAGGGCATCAAGAAGAAAAAAAAAGAGAGGAGAGCACAAAGTCACAGATATAGATTTAGGGTTTTCTTTCTGTAATTTTTTTTCTTTATTTCTTGGGAAAAATCCGAGTTGTTCAAGGATCTCTCCTCAAAGTGGCATTTCTTCCCTTGTATCCTGTTGATTTCTGTGTATTTGGAATTTCTCTGCCTATAAGATCATCCTTCTTTCCATCTCCTGATTTTCGTTATTATCCCTTTTTTATTTTTTTGGTCTCTGCATTCTAATAACCCTTGGCCAGAGCAAGGGGGTGAACCTTGGTTCCCCCCAATCGGTCCTCCGTTAGCCTGGCCCCCGTGAACCCTAACCTCAGGGTTAGGATCGAATAGGGTATCAAAACTCATTTTATTTATTTAATTATTTATTTTTATTTGTAGTTTTAAGACTCTATAGTTAGAATATTTTTGTATATTTGTGATCAAAAACAAGATCGAGATAAAATCCTGTTATTGCGTTTCTTTTTTTTCCTAAGACAAATTTTGATATTTGTTAATAACTGTAAACAATAACAAATGATGTAAATTTTACCAATATTAGTATTAACATTGATTTGCAACTTGAATTTTTATAGTACTAACTTCCTTCGTGTTTTTAATTGAAATTTCTTTCCTCTGATTCACGTTGGCATAATTATTTCGCACCAATTCTTTCCATTCTTTTGCTTACTAATAAAATCAGTGGTTCGAAGTCCATGAAATGCCATTATGACGATTCGCTCATTTAGAGGCTCCTTTCTATATAGTAAATAAATCAATAATCTTGGTTAAGGGAATCATTTTTTAGGGCAAACATATTTCTTTTTGAACAATTAGGGGTACCTTTTTATAAACGGGCGTTGTAAGGGGTTAATCCTTCCTTGCGCGTAACTAACTCCCGAACCCAAATTTAGTTCGAAGATCATTTTTTCAAGTTATTTTCAAAAAAGGTTTTTCCTATTGTTTTCCTTAATAAACATAGGTGGCGGCTCCATTTAAATTTTAAGGGTGGTTGTCACACTCACTGATAATCTCTCCCAGCTCATCCAGTTGATGCCACGCCCGCTCCCCCTATTCGAACCCCACCAAAAAGAGTTGATCATGCGCTCCATCTCTTCCCCTAAAGAGGTGGGGATGAGAAAAGCGCTCATGCAGTATTGGGGAATTGATTGAGCAACTGACTTGACAAGAACTTCTCTCCCTGCCTTTGATAGATGGTGCCCTGACCACTGTTGAATTTTCCTCCAAACTCGGTCTCTCAGGTAGCTAAAAATAGCCTTTTTGTTTCTCCCAACCATGGAAGGCAGCCCAATGTATTTTCTTGTTCCCAAGCACTCTGTAACCTCCAGCAGATTAGGAATAATCTGTCTGATCTCTTGGGTAGTGTTCTTGCTGAAATATATCTCCGACTTTTGCATATTTATGGCCTGGCCTGAAGCACGCTCATAAGTTGTCAGAATATTTTTCAGATGCCGGCACTCCTGTTCATCAGCCCTACAAAACAGAAAACAATCGTCAGCAAATAATAAGTGTGTGAGGATAGGAGCTCCCCCACACACTTTGATACCATGGATATCACCTCTCGCTTCCGCTCTTTTTATAAGTGTTGTTAAACCCTCAACACACAATAAAAAGATAAGGGGACAATGGGTCCCCTTATCTAAGTCCTCTCCCAGGTGTGACGTGTCCCACTCCTTCTCCATTAAGTTGTACAGAGTAGTTCACAGTTTCAAGGCATAAAGTAATCCATTGCACCCACTTCTCAGCAAAACCCAACTTCAATAACATACCCTTCAAAAAATTTCAGTCCACCCTATCATATGCTTTGCTTATATCAATCTTCAAAGCTACTTCACCTATCTTCCCGTTTACTTTGCAGTTCATATGGTGAATGGTTTCTATTGCTACCAAGACATTATCAACAATTGAACGGTTAGCCACAAACGCAGATTGCTCCTGAGAGATACACTTTTGTAGGAGGGGCTTCATCCTATTAGCTAACACTTTGTAGATGATTTTGTAGAATACATTGCACAAAGTGATGGGTCTCAAGTCCTTCATAGAGGTAGGATTTTCTTTTTTGGAATAAGGACAATATTTGTATCATTCAGTTGTGAAGGAAACGACCCTCTATTCAACCATTCAACACCTGCATGGAAAATTTCAATACCTACCAAATGCCAGAAACGTTTAAAAAATGCCAGGTTCAAGCCAACCGGCCCCGGGGCTTTTATCAGAGTGCATTTCAAACAACGCTTTCCTGAACTCAGTTATAGTAAAAGGCCTGAGCAGGCCCTCATTATCAGTAGTGGTGATACGTGGAGATATAAGCTAAGAATTGGATCAACATCACTATGGTTACCTTGAAAGAAAGATTGAAAGTAGGTCTCGGCCACATGCCCCATACCCACGTGATCGATCACCTCCCTCCCATCCTCCGAAACTAGCTTTGTAATTTTATTCCGATTCTTCCGTTGACTTGCCATTGCATGAAAGAACTTGGAGTTTGTATCACCATCTCTGAGCCAGAAAACCTTAGCTCGTTGATGCCAGAAAGCTTCTTCTTGTGCTAAAAGAGTTCCCAACCTATCCCTCAAGTTAACATAATGGCGTTGAGCTTCCTCCGTGTCATTATTACGATGAGCCTCTAAATCTCGCTTGCACTCCTCAATAGCATCTTTGTATTTCATTCTCAACTTCTTGCCCCACACATTCATAGCCTCCGTGCAACTCTTCATTCGGGTCATAACATCCCCCTCTAGGTGCTCCTCCCAACCGTCCTTCACTATCCCTTGCAGGTCCTCCTCATCTAACCAAGCATTTTCAAACTTGAAAGGCCTCTGAATTCTCCTTCTCTCCCTCGCATACAGCTTAAGAAGGATAGGATAATGATTGGATCTATCAATGACCACTGATCTCAGATTACAAATTGGAAAAACTTCTAACCACTGATGTGTTGCCAAGGCTCTATCTAGCCTCTCTTCTTTTGCATTGGGGGTGCCTTTACTTTCGAACAAAGTGAATTAATATCCCTCAAGAGGAATATCGTGAAGATTACTATCCAAAACTGCTTCTCTGAAGCCCCTTAGTTGCCACGGGGTATGATCTACTTGTCCTCTCTTGTCATTATTGGATAAGTGATCATTATAGTCGCCCATCATACACCATGGTAGGGAATTGTCCCTAGATAAGTGTCTAAGAAGGTCCCAAGAATCTCTCCTACGACTTAGCTCCGGGTAACCATAGAACCCCGTGAACCTCCATCTAACACCACCTTACCCCGTTACCTCTACATCAATTAAATTAGAAGAATAACTATTAATATGACAATCAAACGGGTGCCTCCACAGAATAGCCAAACCCCCTCCTCTACCCACTCTGTCCACTGCGAACGACCCATCAAAACCCAGCCTTGCTCGAATCTCTTCAATCTTATTTGAGTGCACCAAAGTCTCACACACAAAAATAACATCCAGTTGGTGCATCCGAACGAGGTCCCTAAGGGAAGGAACTGCTCGCGGGTGACCTAGGCCTCGGCAATTCCAACTGAGCAGACTCATTGTCCCTAGCAGGAACCTCTACCAGTGCCCGCAAATAAAAAAGAAGAACCACTTTGAAATTGAGTTACACCATTCTTGTCCTTTTCCCCCTTGAATTGATTCACCCTGATGCAGGTGATTAGGAGCCATTTCACTCATTATTCAATCTCGCTCAATCTCCAAATCTTTATCCCGTTTTCTTTTCTTGTCAGGATCAGATAAATCATCCTCTACCAGATCCTCATCCATTAATTGGGTAGATTCTTTCACGCTCTTTTCTGATTGGTCAACAGAATTTGTATGCTGCGGAGCTTTTTTCTCCACGTGCAGGATTGTATCTTGCATTATATTCTTCTGTTTTATTTTTGACAGCATTGCATGCATATTTTGGAAATATGATACCATCAGCTCTTTCCCTTTTTGCGCCACATCCTCCGCAACTACAATTTCGGGATTACAACTAATTGGGGCCACTTGCGTTGGATTAGTTACGAAAATTTCGTGACCTAGTTTAGCTTGCCCTAGCACTGCAATGTTGCCTTCCTCCCTTAACAAACATGAGCTGTCGCTGCCGTCACCTCTCTACATGGCTGCACGCAGCTCTGGCCCCCATAACCTGATCCCATCATCATGTGTCATGGCAAAGAATTGGTCACAATAGTCCTCTATATGTCCTAGCATGCCACACAAATAGCAAAAATTCCCAAGACGCTCATATTGGAACCTAACCTGCTCCACCTCTCCACCCTGGTTCTTCAGCCTCTTCATGCATTTCAGTGGGAGCCTGACATCAAAGAGAACCCTTATTCTCATGTATCTTCTCTAGAAATCTGAATTATTCTTTGCATCGTACTCCAAGAACGAACCAATGAAGTTACCCAAGCTCTCACCAATAGCTTGTGACATGTACCCGACCGGAACATCATGCACCTGTACCCAAAAAGGGACTATGAACAAAGGCACCTGATGCAGCATTTCACCCTCATGTAGCACGCCCAGAATCAATAAGTACTTGTCAAAAAACCATGGTCCTCTACTCATAACCTTCGACACATCCAGCTTATGGAAGAATTGGAAAATAAACACTCCCGCTCCAGCTTCACGAATTGTCACCCCAAATTTAGGGCACCACACATTTGCCATGCTTTCCTTCATGATTTGCACCCTGATTGGTTTCTCAATAAGAAACCTTCCCACAAGCATCAGCGAGGTCTTGTCGCCTTCCTCTTCTACCCTAGGTTCCGCTTCCAACGTCAGCCTAGCTAGATCCACCCTTTCCATGGCGGACACACGACTAGGACGAGAAACACAATCGAACACCAGCCTTGAAACTTAGAAACAGACCCTCACAAACTCTCAAGAGAAGAGAGGAGAGACACTACTCACTAAGAAGAGACAACTAAATTTGTCCTCTCAAAAACTAGATAAAATTGAATGAACTACATCAATTAAAAGGTCGTGAAATGTGGGTAACCTCTCTTCCTCTAAACTATTCATAACAAGAACAAGGCTACTAATACGAAGCTGATTAACTTTTATATCTTAAATTTGAATGTGAAGTGCTGAAGGCTTATCCTGTTTTACTCTTTTTTTTTAATGAACCGCGTAATTTCTTTACACACACATGTTTTATTATGGGAAAAAACTTTGGTGCTGTTGAATAGACAGTGTTTGTGTTGCTCACCAATGATAGTATGTCACGTAGATTAAACTGTTCACTTAAATTTAAATTTAAAATAATCATATTTTTACATTAGATATATAATCCATGTGTTGAATTGTGATCGGAAAACAATAAAAATTGCATATAATGGACTGCACATAAGTTTTAATTTGTCCTTTTATTATTTTTATATATTTCAACCTTTTCCTTAAATGCTAGATAATTGTTGGTATACTACCAGAGTTTAATGAGGATGCACTATCAGTATAAATTAGTTTTATACTGATATCTAATGAGAGCTCATTATATTATCACATCATCTCATTTTGTAACTGTTTTTTAAAAATGACCACAAAATAGTGAATTTTCATTGGACGCGAGTGTCCCATTTTCTCCTACTATAATGTGGGCCATTATTAAATGTACCTCCCACCTTTTGAGTACACCCCCTATTTATCAAAAAACCCAAAATACCCCTGTCCAAAATCAAAAAATTAGGATGAATTCCGGAAACTCTAATTTTCGGTATGTATCAATTCCGGAAATTCGAATTTCCGGTATGTGTTTTGCATACCGGAAATTCTATTAGAATTTCCGGTAGACAGACTTTTTTTTTATTTACCGTAAACTCTAATTTTCGGTATACAAAACACATACCGAAAATTCGAATTTTCGGTAGGACTGTTTTTTAAAAATTTTGCATACCGAAAATTTCAAATTTCAAGTAAGACGATTTTTTTTTGTATTCCGAAAATTATGAATTTCCGGTATGAATTTTTTTTTAAAGTATACCGGAAAGTCATAATTTCCGGAATACAATTTTTTTTTTCATAAAATGTATTTATTTTTTAACTACAAAACAACATTACATTACATTACATTACACCGGATGCAAATTCAACAGTAAACTACAACATTAAAAAAACCAAACTCAACGATTACACACCCAACAACAACACAACACAAACATTACATGACCTAGTCACCAGTTCTAATCCTTGGCTATGGTTGACGAAGGAGAGCAATGATCTCATCAGCTGTTCTTGGTGCACGGCATCTTGCAGTGATCTCGTCAGCTGTTCTAACAAGCACAACATACAACTCTATTGGGCCATGGCTAGAATGATCGTTGAATGCTTCCCACATACGTTGTATGTCGCCTTCGTTTAGAATTGTCATACACATATACTCAACACGCCCACTACCCACCGAAACAGGACATCGATAATAGAGATCTGCTACTATACGTGATCCAGCTCCGAGCTTTCGCCGTATCTTTTGCTTCAGTTCTTCAATGGTGATGGATGCCTTGATCCTAAATATTTTTAGAACATCGCATTCAAAAACCACGCCATCAACACTTGTTGTGATTCTGCCACCGTGATAGACAACGGCAAGGCTCGAATACATCGAGAATTAGGTTGGTTGAGTGTCTGACATGACTCACGAGCAGGCTAACTGATGATATTGTTTTAGGGTTTGCGTGAAATTTTGCTTGTGAAAACGGTTCAATTTATAGAAAGGTTGATGCAATCTGCACCGTTAAAAGCGTCGGTGGTATGTCGTCCGTTGGTATTTTAAGCGAAGCGACAAAGGAATTGATTCATACGGCCGACACGCAGTAGCAAATGACAACACCATAAATAAAAGTCTGATGCGATCTCAACCGTTAAAAGCGTCGATCACATATCGTCCGTTGATTTTTGAGCTCCATGAGGAAATGAACATCTTTAGCATAAAGCTCAGCGGAGAGATTCTTGACAGCATGGTGAAGGTCCTCAATCAAAGGGTTCAGTTTCCCGCCAATAGAGAATTTTCTCCTTCGTATCTCTTCAATGTGTTCCTTCGGTGTGTGTGTATCCATTCTCTGATCTCACTTCTTAAAATCACGGATGACAGAATAGCTAGTGAAGCACAATGTGTGGGATGTGTTAGGAGAAGACAAGAAGATCACTAAGCAGAGGAAGAAAAAAAAAGATGTCACAGGGAAGACTCCTTCTTGGAGAAGTAAGGTAAATAAATAAAAGACATAAAGGATAAAAATACAACAATTATTTTTCAACACGCAGTAGCAAACGACAAGGCCATAAATAAAAAGCACGCACATTTAAAAATAATAAAGTGTACTACAAATCACTACAATGTAATCAATCGTCGTCCAAGTGTATGGGTCATCTGGATCCTATGGTGTATTCTGACGCAACGGTGGAAATAATGTAAATTATTCTTGCAATCGAGCAGCATACAGTGTTGCCCATGAATGAGCCTCCGGATAACAATATTGACGCAAACTGGGAGCGACGTTAGGCAATGGACATCCGGGCTTAAGAAATACCTGAAAAATGCAAATTAATTAAACACATTTGACATTAAAAGAAGCTAAAATTAAGTTAAAAATAACACATTGTTGTAAAAAAATTACATGTACCCATTGATTACGGTTGACAAACCCAATACAAATTATGGCGTTGTTTGACTGGGTTGGGTGACACATGCCCCTAAGAGGGAAAAATGTCCAACATGTTCGACTGCACTCATTCAAACAGACTAGAATCAATTTATATTTGGTTACTATTACGTAACCTATGTCTGGTAAGGTCATCCACTTGTCACGAAAGCAGGTATCAGTTACACCTAGCAACGACTCCCTCAATGCTTGATATTGATCTCCAAAAAGCTGGCCACATAAATCATAATGCATTCTGATCTCTTTTTCCAAGTCTTGCCGGACTATAGACCATCTGTCCACAGATTTACCAAGTAATGCTGCAATCGAACGATATCCGCAGTTTCCATCATCTTTGACGTCCACTATGTCCTCAATATATGGATGAAACTGTGCAGAAAATTGACCCAGGTAAGGCGGTCGTTTCTTTTTCCTTATGGGTACATTAGATGCCTTTGATGTATTCCCAGATGGTACGCCAGAATACATGTTGTCTACATGCTCAAAATATGATGGGTCGCGCCTAACATCATATCCATCCATTGATGGGGCCTTACCTTTACCCTTTTTCGGTGCTCCTTTGGTCTTCACCTTTTGAGGAGGTGGACACATTGAAGTTGTGTCCGGAAATACAAGTTCACGCACTTTGGTAAACAGTGTCCTCTTGCCAATAACGTTAAGTGATCGAAATCACATTACCAATGCATCCCAGTGTCTTCTTCCTCTGACACCCCGCCTTCTGTCTCAACTTGATGTTGTTGCTGTTGGTGTTCACCAAAATGTAAACTCCTCCAATGCGGTGAATTACGCCTAATGGAATAGGTACAAACAGCCTAGTGTAACCCGCCAACTCACAAGCACAAGGTAACCCATGTGTCGTTCTGATAAGGCAATCACAAGCAGATTTATCAATATCCACATAATTCACTCTGTTGTACTCGTCGGCAATATATTGTAGTGCAGTCCTTAATACAAATCCATGCAATCTGATAAACAAACGGTTGTTGTGCTTGTGCTCCACTACATTTATGCTTCTTTCAAATGATGCATTTATCTCAGTGTGTTGCAGTGCAAGCATATTGTTCATAGCTTCCCAACAATTACATAGCTCACCCCTATGGTTTTGTAGATTCCTCTTCAATGTCCAATGTGCAGACTCAGCCCCAATAACAAACAAAAATTAAATCACATCAGATGCAATGACATAATTAAATAAATATTTATCAACATAATTTTATCTACTGGTTTTAGCATACCTATTTGTTGTGCATCACTTGGTTGGTCCATGCCGTAATAAACTTTTCCTTAAAGGGATTCAGCCATATATTCTTGACATATTCAACAAAAATAGGAAATTCTGAACATACACACACACACACACACTCAAAAGTCATCAACCGCTGCTCATAGTCAAACTCGTCAGTCGCATTAACAACACTATCCCATGCATTCTTTACTGCCTCATATTTATCTTCACGAAATACCAACTTCTTGCATTTCGCATAGACATTCTTACCTATGTGAAATTGACACAGCAAATTGGTCGAAGTTGAAAAAGCGGACACAATTGCATTCATCAGAGCAAGATCTCTGTCGGTAAGAATAACTTGAGGAAATGATTCCTGTCGCACAAATAGACCTTTTAACTTCAAGAGTGCCCATTCAAAGTTATCTTGCTGCTCAGAATCCAAATAGGCAAATGTCACTATGTATATAAGGGATGTACTAGTAACACCAACAATTTCAAACAGCGGCAGCTGATATCTATTGGTTTTGTAGGTGTTGTCCATGAACAAGACAACGTGAAATGTATTCAATAAATTGACGACATCTGGATGTGTCCAAAAAATATCTCTCACAACGTCGGAATCGTCATGTCTTTTATACCAGAACACATATCGATCACGTTGGATTAAGTTCAACAAGTGTTGCATTTCAGTTCTTGGACCTTTCTGAGTTGATCGAAACTTATGCCGCTCATTATATACTCGACTGATGATAGTGAGATTGCCCACATTGTGTTGTTTCAGTGTCAATAGAATGCTTCCTGGCCCTACATTGTTCTTTGTCATATCATGAACAATTTCTTTCTCATTTTGGCTTAAACGACCAAGAAATGGATGACCTGTCATGCTTTCAGGTATCCGATGGTTGTGAATTCCGCAAATGACCTTAAGTATCCAGCCTTCACCCGTTGACAGAGGTCTTCCTTTAAGCGCGAACGGACACTCGCACTTATGAGATCCAGTTGACTTTGAAGAACTTGATGACTTGGATCTATACTTTCCACCCCTTTCACAACCCAGAATGATTTTTGTTTTTCTTCCTCTTTGTCTCGTTTCTATGTCTGATCTTACAATGACAACAACTATATTGTTTTCCTTCCTAACCTCTCGATCCCAATACAAAAGGTCATCTCGTGTAGGAAATATCTGGGAAAAAAAGTATTAAACTTAATGTTTTGCTGAAAAAAATACGACATATTCACAATATCAAATAATAATAAAATTACCTGCGTAGTAGTAAATACATCACTACAATCGAAATGTTGGGAAACGTTGGTGGGCTTGTCAGCTTCTTCAGAACTGAAGGTACTAAAATTATCCATTTCCAATAAAACTAAAATAAAACAAACAAACAAAATAAGATAAATTATTATGTGAAAAAAAAAGTTTTAAAAATATAAAAAAGAACAATAACGTAACAGAAATTATGAATTTTCAGTATAAAATAAAAAAATTGCATACCGAAAATTCACAATTTCCGGTACACAATTTTTTTATCTTATACCGGAAATACACAATTTCCAGAACACAATGTGTTCCAGAAATTGTGTATTTCCGGTATAAGATAAAAAAATTGTGTATCAGAAATTGTGAATTTTCGGTACGCAATTTTTTTATATTATACCGAAAATTAACAATTTTCGGAACATATTCTGGAAATTGTTAATTTTCGGTATAAAATAAGAAAATTGTGTACCGAAAAATGTGAATTTTTGGTAAAAAAAAAGCGTAAAAATGAAATCCCCCAGAAATTCCAATTTCTGGAATACAATTTGTATACCGGAAATTGGAATTTCCAGAACTAAGTTCAAAACGCAAAAAAAATACGTACAGTAAATTCGTATTTCCGGTACAATTAGAGCGTTTTCAGAACAGAAATTTGGAATTTTCGGGAAGTGTGAGTGAAAAAATAAAAGTTGTTTTTGATGGTTTGTGCAGGGGTTTTTTTTGTTATACTTTCATTTTGTTATATTTGCACATGTTTTTGTGTTTAATCATTGTTTAAGTTATATTATTTCGTTGTTAAATCATTATAAGCAAAACATGAATTATAAGCAAAACATGAATTATTAACAAAAATGGATTATAAGCAAAACATAAATTATTAACATAGTTTGAAAAACATGAATTATTAAGACTCTGTTACAACAAAATGTAATCAGCTGCAACTAAGTGATGGAAACATCAACTATATTGTTCGCTTCAATATTCCGAAACTTAAACTTTATCTTCATCCCAGCATTCAATTCATTATCTTTACAGAATTTTTTCCACCCCATACCAATCTTGGTGGACGGCCTTGACTCACTTCGAATTAACAATTGACAGGATGTATGGCCACCACCAGGGACGCACAGCAACAGACTACCAAAGCCAGAGTTTCTCACATGTTCCGCGATTCTCTTGTGCAGATCCTGTGTAAAATAATTAATGAGAATAAGAAATTTATTAATATTAAATGCTAAATAAGGAATTAAATATAATAATATTCTTCACATTTTGACACACATTGACAGAAATACTTGTAAATAGAAATTTACCTAGTTGGCGACATGTACTGTAGAAAAACTACCCTTGTGAGGCTGAATGTGCTCAGCACGCCTCCTACTCCCAGAGGCAGTCATAGGCTGCCGCTCTCTGGGAGGTGCACCAGCAGTAGCAAAAGCTCCTCTCTTCATAGACATATCTGAAAATATAAAAAATAATTTCATAAAAAAAAACTTGTACCGGAAATACATAATTTCCGGAATACGAAAAAAAATTGTGCATACCGGAATTTTTTCCGGTATACAAAAGTTTTAAATTTTTTTTTACCAGAAATTCAAATTTCTCAAGTTTTCGATATACAATTTGTATACTGGAAATTGGAATTTCTAGTACTATGTTCAGAACGCAAAAAAATAGAATGAGTTTTTGTTGTTTTATATAGGGATATTTTAGAGAATTCACATCTTTGAGGAGGTACTCAAAAAGTGGGAGTAGATTTAATAATGGCTATAATGTGTTACTACGATTCAAAACTGCAGACATAACAAACAACACAACGAATTATGACCTTGGCACATAACAATCGGCTTGCGGAAGGAACCAAGCCCAGAACAAAATGCCTCGGCTTATTAACAATCACATGGACTTTTCATTCTTGAAATGTGGACCTGACCTGTAGCTTGGTCTCAACCAATTTTAATTATAGAACAAAATCGAAAAATAAAATGCAACTTTTACTGATTTTGATTTTAGCTTAATTTCACATTTTTATTACCTCCGTCCCTAAATATAAGTCTCTTTTAACTAAAATATACAGATTAAAAAAATTAGTTAACTCATTTAATTTGTCTATAATATATACTGTTTTTTCAAAACTGCCTTTTAATTATTGACTTAAGAGAACGAAATAATTATCCTATTCACTATTGACTACAAAAAAAAATATAAATTAAATAGGAATATTCTTGTAATACACCAAGTAATTTAAAAAGAGATTTATAAAATGAGAAAAAAAAAAATTCTAAAAGGCGCGGAGGTAGTATTAAACATAACAACGATAGATTACCAACATACTAGAGGTTCAATGGTCATCATTCGTCATTCCCAAAAAGATAAAAATAAAAGCTGACTTTCCAGAAGACTAACTTCCCGTCTAAAACGCTGAACTGACCTTAGAAGTTCAGAGGTGAAAATGATGGTCACATCCCTTTCAAATATGGCATGAAAAATCTACTGATGACATGTCTAGTAAGCAGTGGCCGAGCGTGGTAGATTTATTTGAGGGAACAAATTCCACCCACACACACACACACACACACACACACACACACACACACATATATATATATATATATAATTACGTTACTATTCTTCCGTCAAATCTTTGGTGTCTTAGTAATTTGGTTTCACCATTTTTAGCATTTGTACACTGTTCAAGTTAAAAGTCTCGTATGAAAGAACGAGATAACTTAAATAGTAGTTATAAGTGAGGGTAACTCTCATCTTATGAGCTAGGTTTTAGGGTTGAGTTAGACTTCAACCCAAATTCTAAGATGGTATCAGAGCCTATCATAGATCTATTGTTGGGTCACCTGTTATCGAGCCATTCAGGTCACGCTCCGGATGTCTAGTTCTGGGCGTAAGTGGGTGTGTTAGAAGTCCAAGATGGAAGAATGAGATGATCTGAATAATGTTCAAGGAAGAATGAGATGATCTGAACAATGTTTATAAGTGGGGGGCAACCCTCACCTTATAAGCTAGTTTTTGGAGTTGAGTTAACCCAAATCTTTTTCACAAAGATATACAACGAAAATGACAAAAAAATCTTTCACCGGAGTCGATCCTCGATCATCTTAATTCCAAATAGAGACGTTGCAACTGCGACATCATAGACAATTGAGTATATATGACAATCCACACATATATATCAAGAATCCACGCATATATATACCCATCTTTAATATTTTTTTATTATTTTTGACGTAGCCTTGGCTACCTCATCTATCTGAGAGGAGCCGCCCCTACTCGTAAGAGTGTCACTTACTATACATCCACTAAAAAGTGTTGTATCGACAACATGTCATATATTATTGAGTTTAAAGGTGCACTAACTAAACTGGATTACAACAAGAATTCGTTATTTTACGATTAATTTTAATATGTAGTTATAAGAGTGAGTTCTTATTAAATATCGGTGTAAACCTCGTTACAATGCATATTCTTTAAACTACCGTTAGATCAATATAAATTTTAAACAAATGAATGTAATGTAGATGCCTCTGCCTTCCAAGTTCCAAGTTGTAATCAACATAAATTGACTAATGAGACATGCTTCCAAAGCGAACATCAACCACTTTCCAAACGGCCCGTGAGGAAAATTAAAGTTACTGCTTCCGTCCGTAGCAAGTTTATATGGTCCTACATTTTTGGGACTCAATTATTAAAAAAGTGTTAAAGTTTGGTAAACTCAAATATAAGGAAATTTCAACTAACATACCCATAATGTCATTGTTCCAAAGTTATTCTTAAGTTAATTCAACTTTTGTTTTTCAAGAAAAGTTGTGAGGATCACTATGATTAAGGGTAGTTTAATAAACACAGTTTTTATATTATATGAAATCAAGAAAATTAAATACCCTTAACTACCGTCTTTAATCAGTAATTAGGTATTTTTGCTAATGATTGAGTCCTAGAGGGAGTACTCCCTCTGTCCCTAAATTTAAGCCCCCGTTGAATTTACTTTGTTTTTGTAGTCAATAGTAAATGAGCTGACTATTTCTCTCTTTTAAGTTAATAATTGAATAGTAGTTTTGGAAAAACAGTACGCATTGTAAACGAATTAAATATTATCTAATTTTCTTAATTTGTGTATTTTGGTCAAATGAGACTTATATTTGAGGGAGTGTAAATGAATGAAAGAGTGTAATAATTTTAAAATATTATTCTTATTAACCATTGGTTATTAACCATTGTGATAAATGTATAGTGGGTATAATGACTTGAGAGTGATGTACATAATATTAATTTTGGGGTAAAAATAGAAAAATAATAATTGATATTACATTAAAAATATAAAATGACACTTATGGTATGTTTGGATTGAGTTTTTTTTAAGGGTTTTGGAGAATTAAGTCTATATGTTGATATATATTTGAGATTTAAAAAAAATGAAAGAATAACATGATAGATGTTCATATAACATTTTGTAGTTTCCTTATTTTAGAAAAGAAAATAAAGCTCTCGCTTCCAAAACTCTCTCATTCCAAACATACTCTTATTTTTTTTTATTTATTTTTTTGATAAAAAAACATACTCTTTTTTTTTTGATAACAAAACATACTCTTATTTTGATACTTATTTTTCCCCCTCAAATATGAGTACGGGACGGAGGAAATAAACCTTATAACAGTAAAATTTGGCGTTATTCCATGATGTACCCACTTGACTTAATTAGCATGGATACACACAGATTAAAATTTTAAAAAGGAACATAAAAAAATGTCACACTCAAAGAAAAACCGACAAAATTAATGCATAGCTGGCGTTGTGACCGGAAGCTATGTTACAGTGTTTTTTTTCTTTTCTGAGAAGTAGGTTGAAAAGTTGTTCTAGAGATGTCATTAAGAAACTGCCGTATTTGTTGAGAACCAAACTAACAACTTTCAACCACTCAGAACGGAAAAACTTCTAAGAATCGCTGTAACACCGTTATCCTAATATATTTTTTTAAATGGCAGTTAGGGAGGATGCTCCAAAAAAACATTAGGCACCAATGACCCAACAACGAGATCTGATCCACAACACCCATTAAGGGCTATGCGATGCCAGGCAGAGCTGGACCCAACTAAAAGGATTACTGCAAGCGACTACTCAACTAGCCATTGAACGACTACTCTGAGCGGCTGGAGATCTCCCAACATAAGGTTGCCCACTGAGAGATTTTAGTGGCCTTAGGAGGATTCGAATGCTCACCAATACTAGAGGTGAGAGTTAAACCTTGGATCCTTAACTACTTATGCAAACCCCACTGGCTAGCCTAATATTTTAGTCGCGCATCGTGACTTCTTCTAGTTCACAAGCAACGGGTTAATTTAATAGCATTTTTTTAGTTCCGATATTAAAAAGTGCTGCGAAGAAAACGTACATTGATGACCAGGTAGTGGTGTGATGCAGCAAGATGACGAGTCTACATGCTTGATATTCTTACTTTTCAGGATGTAAAGAATGTACTTGCCACTTTGATACAATGGACTACGTTTCACTAGCAACAAGTGGGCGCCAATAAAATATTATACTAATCACACAAGACTTAGCATTTGTCATGTTGATGTGTGTCCACCCACCAATGTAGCATTACTCATCTCTTTCCATTTTATAGTACATTGTTAATTCTTTAGCATTGCTAATATTTTATGTTCAATGCAGTTCGAATAAGATGAGAATGAGAGGAATGGATAACATAAAATATTTTTCCATAAATATATAATGAGTACAAAGATAACAGAAGAGAATAACTTAAAAAGAAAGACACACTAAAGGGAATACAGAGGAAAGTGTAAAAGGCTCCCCTGTCACGAAAGAGACTTTAAGCTACACTTATCCACTATCTGGAAGGACGACACAATTGAGAGGGTCAAAGAAACCTTGCAAATACATTCAGCACAAAAGCACTTCTCATTATTATACTTGCAATAATCAATTCCATCTCTCTTCAATTATCTTCTTCAAACAGTGGGGTTACTCCTGAATGATCCAAGAGCCTTAGCTGCACCTGCCCTTAAGATGAATTGGTGGTAGAAAGCTGCAATGGCTGCCCCAATAAATGGTCCAACCCAAAAGATCCACTGACCAGACAACAGAGAACAAAACATTAGAAAAAGTTTCCATCTTTTGGATTAAATATATTTTTAAGTTCTTATAAAATTGGTAAAATTTGATTTTGGTCCTACTCGCTCTATAGTTCCTACTGAGAAACTAAAAATACACGGCTTTTTCTTAAACATAGTGACTAAGAATGAATAATTTTTTTTCATGTAGGGACTAAAATCAAATTTTATCAATTTTAAAGGGACAAAAACATACTTAACCCATTTTTTTTTTATCTTTTTTTAGTTGACAACTTGACACGGCCAGTTTATAAATTTAGCTATAATAACAATAGCAACAAACAACACTAGCAAGAAGTTAAAATATGGAAAAGGATGCTCACATGGTCATCCCAGGGCTTATCTTTGTTGTAGATAACAGCAGCTCCAAGACTCCTAGCTGGGTTAATGCCGGTGCCGGTGACCGGGATGGTGGCCAAGTGAACCATGAATACAGCAAATCCAATGGGAAGTGGAGCCAAAACCTTCACATACATAGCAAAACATAATAAGAAACTTGCATCATTGAAATAAAGCATATACTGTAGACAGAAAGATATTCCAAACACATGAATCCAATTAGTTATGTAAGTGACAAAACAATGAACAATGGAGTTGGGACAGATGGGACATGCATGCATGTGAAGCCCATGGTTTTTTTCTTTATATATCAGAAGAATCTGGTAAAAGTATTTGGAGGGATAATACAGGAACCCTAGCTGATATTGACAAATCAAGAATTCAGGATGAAGCTAGAAATTCCTATCAGATTAGCCAGCTAGGGACAATGACACAGGCCTCAATAGACACAATTATGAAGACTTCAATCTTAAGACACTCCAAGTTAGAAATGGTTTGTTTTCAAAGAACAAAATAAAATCCACTTTTCCTAAGTTTGGGAATAAAATTTGGGTATGAAATTCAACCACCACCACTAACTTGTATAAGGTAATGGGGACCCCATGTTCTAAAAGCGCACGCTGCTTGTTATATGTCATTAACAACATCATTTCATTTGGAAATTATGGTAAAGTAAAGAGATAGCTTTACCACCCTATGATGCTTACATGAACCAAAAGATGTAACCACTAGGAAATCAATTAATTATGGCATTTTAGATTTTGGCAAACTAACCATCAAAGAAATTGACTAGAAGAAGCCAAGCTAAAAAGTGGGTAAAAAATCATCAACGTTGAACATTACCTAATATTTATGGCTATTATTGAAAACACATTATTTTATTTACTTTACCCAGAAGCAATTTGAGATCATTGTCTTCAACACTAATTATTATATCTTGAAAAAAAACCAATGCTGAATCAAAGTACTAAAAAGTAAACCATATAAAATTGTTAATTTCAAACATTTCATACAATCATATGATAATATACTAACTAATTTGAGATCAATCTCTTGAGCACTAATTATTCTTACATTTTAAAAAAAGGATTTGGCTCCTGTGATTCTCACTTTAGAGAATAAATTGAGAAATCTCAGCTGATACTTTAATATATCCATGTTTTATCATGCATGTGCGTATATATGATATCAACAGTTGATTTGATTTTCTAATTAATGATTGAGCAATACTTTATCATTATTTAAACTGACGTGATCATAGAGGAACTAAATCCTTTAAAAAAAAACAACAAAAAATACTAGGGATACAATGTTCAACCAAAGTACTCAAAGGAAAAGCAGATCAATTTTAAAACGTTTCATGTAAATACTATAAATTAATAGCCACCAACAAATACTTTCTTTCTCCCTCAACATATAGCCACATACTATTCCCTTCAATCAAATTTTCAACACAACTCAGGCAACTACATTATTATATTCTACAGTTCATACAATATTGAAAACAAGGCAACAAAAGGCAAAATCATAACAAATAATAAGGGGGAAAAAATGATTGAAACATACCGGAACATGAGAATCTCTAGCACTTCTCTTGGGGTCAGTAGCAGAGAACACAGTGTATACCAAAACAAAGGTGCCAATGATCTCAGCACCCAATCCAACACCAGTGCTGTAGCCATCACTGAGGGAATTAGCACCACCACCATATCTGGTGTAGTAAGACTTTTGGAAGAGCTTAACCAACCCAACTCCACATATAGCCCCCAAGCACTGAGACACCATGTACATAATAGCTCGGATCAGAGACACCTTGCGTGCCAAAAACAGCCCAAATGTCACTGCTGGGTTAATGTGACCCCCTGCAATGAATAAGAGATCCCAATTATAGTAAGTCTGGACAAAAAATTCACCGCTAGAAAAAGTTCAAATAGCATGGAAATTTGATAAAAAAAATAAAATAAAATTGGTCTACAAATTTGACGTCGTTAACACTTAGTGCAGAGACCGATTTTCACCTTTTTCATTTCTAAATTTTCGTAGCTATTTTCAACTTTTTCTAATAATAATTAACAGAAAAACACCAGACTCAAAACACCAGACTCAATGGGAAATCAAGCCAGAAAACCCTCTGAGTTTGAGGAACATTGCTGAACATTATATATGTTAGAAACTTTCAAACAAATGGGGGTTCAAACTTCAAACAGTGCAAGTTCCTCTTTTTGGATGCTAAGTAACTTCAAAACAAAACAAAAAAAACACAGCTTTGTAAAGGAATCCCCTTCAAGTGAACATTTTTTCAAACAACCAAAAGAGTACAGCAGGAACTATGAGAAAAAAGATGAGAAATTGCAAAGCAAGAAGCAAACATGAAAAGTGAGGGATCTGAAGAGGGGGGTGGGAAAAGCAACCTGAAATTCCAGCAGTGCAATAAACAAGGACGAAGATCATGCCACCAAAGGCCCAAGAAATTCCAAGAATGCCAACACCGCCACAAACATCACCACCAGCTTTGACATCACTCTGGACTTTGTAACCAATCACGGTGAGCACAGTAACGTAGAGGAATAGCAAAGTGGCAACGAACTCAGCAATGAGGGCCCTGAAAAAGGACCACTTTGTGAGTTCTTCAAAATCAATGAGGGGTGCTGGAGGAGGGTCATGGTAGTCCTTGTTAGAAAAGGAGCCACGCTCAGCAACCTCAACGTCCTTTGCCATAGGATAGGGTACCCTTTCGCCAAAACACACTCAAACAAGAACAAAAGCTCTCAGAAAAGGCAAAGAACAGAGAAAGGAAGAAACTTTGGGTTGAGGAAGGTGATGGGTAAGTGTGGGAGAGAGTGAGCAGAGGAGGGGTATATATGGTTGTGGTGACTGAGGATAGACCAATTTTTCTTTTCTTTTCTTATTTTTCTTTCTCTCTCTATTTTTTTTTCCTTCTTCTTTTTGTCCTATTTTGATTGATAAGTGCAATTTGGCACTGAGCAACATAGTAGCACTATTTTTTTTATTAAAAAAAATATGTGTATTACGTATAGGGTTTGATTTTGGTTTTTGCTTTCACCGACCCTTCACATCCACCTTACTTTGCCTTTGCCACACCACCACCACCTCCCCACTTCCTTCTTTTTCATTTTGCTTATTTTTATTTCTTTTGTTTTTGTCATTTTATTGTGTCTTCAGAATCTATGAGTAGGTAAAGGTTGGCTACTTTGCCTTTAACTCACGGGTTTAGTTTTCAAACTTTTTTCTTCAGACTTCTACAAGTTGTGGATTATTCTACCACATGAATCTTTTTATTACAGGGTTTTTTTTGGGTTTTTGATTTGTCTTGATTTGTTTTGTTAAGATTAAGACATGTTTAGAAGTTGTTCAGAAGGAAATTAAGATTTTGAATAGTAAATTATATACTTTTTGTGGGTTGTTTGGAATCTTTTAAACAAGTTGCAAAACCCATAATTTGAACGGATCTAAATTCCTATAGTAGTAAAAACATGCATTTGCCGCAATTACATAATGCAGACAATGCGATCAAGATCAAACAGTCTACATTTCAACTTTGATAAAACAATACCAAAATACAAGTTAGAATATTAACCGATTGATCTAGTGATCCTAATTGAACAGTGCAAATCGACTACTGTAGAATTGTGTAAATGCATAAAATCCATTTCTATTGTGAACAAGTTCTTTACCATACCCATACTTTGAACAGGATATTGTACCCATAATTTTGGTTGTTCTAAATAACATAACATAACATAGTATAGTATAGTATAGTATAGATGGTATTACAATTACAATAATGTTGAAAATTAATTTCTTTTATGATTTTTATTAAAGCCTAAAATGAAGTAATACGTGTTTTAAATTATTTCAAAGAAATTTAACCCATCCTAAACAATGTCTGTCAACAATGAATCACTGTAAAAAGTAGACATATTAAAAAAATCATTTTTTGCTTTTTCTTCTGTGAGTTACATGGAAATATATATTTTTTTAAATCCCCTGGGGTTTTCTTTTTTAAAATGGAGGGAAGGGAACCATGCAAAATAGTTTCAACTTGCCTTTTTTGTTTCTCAAGATTATTGTTCAAGTTTCCTCAACAAAAAAAAAAGATTATTGTTCAAGGAAATGACATAGAGTAAAGAAAACAGAAAATTGTAAATTAAGGAATTATTTTCCCGTTTAAGGGAAAATGACTTTTGGTATTGTTTTTTACGCCAAATTAAGGATTTGATTAATTGAAACTAAACTTTGGATACATTAATTCTCATTTATCTTAACTATAGTTAACTTTAAGTGACTAAATTTTGAATAATTTAATTGTCAATAAGAAAAAAGTTACTCCGACATCAATTGTCAAATTGACACCTCTCTGAAAACTTATTCATTTTTATGCAGAAAAAGTCGCGAGACTTCTCTTCAATTCCTACCCAAGCTACTCTTCTCATTAATTGCATTTACTGCAATTAATTGTTAATCAGGAATAAGCTAATGGTCTAATGGAACATTATGTTTTAAGAAAAATGTAGTAGTAGTTTTTTCCCTTCCTAAAAATAAACCCCCATAGGATGTATGCAAACCCACGTAACAAGTACAAGACACGTAAATTTAATACTTGGTATGGACTATGGAGGAAGAAAAATTTCTTCCCGTGACGTAAAAGATCTTCTCGTGGCGTGATCGGTTTTGGAAATCCTGCCAAATTAATTAAAGTATTTCTGTACTCCTAGAAAGCTAATTTCTCAAATAATTATAAATAATTATAAATGTACACTGCATGGAGGCAGTCTTGGACTTTATGTATCCTATCCCTATTCGTATCTCTTATCCCTTAGCTTTTGAGTGAAACCCCTCATGTTGCATTGTGATCGATCAACCAAACACTCAATTTGGCGATGCTTTGAATCAAAACAAAAAAAGTAGTAGTAGAAGAAGAGTTGCCATTTTTTTAAGTTTTTCCGTATTCATCCTATAAAAAGAGATCATGGCTCTGTTTGGTAAGACAAAACTGTTAGCTTATAGCAGATAAGTTCATGAGATTAAAATTAATATGTTTGATAATCACTAGCTTATACAAGTTTTTTTTGTTTTAGCTTATACTTTATAGCATATCAATTTTTCTCCCTCTTATATCCTTATTATTTTAATTTAATTTCTCATATACCCTATATTAAATGAAATAAAAAAATTTTAATTCATGTTGTTTCTCTTTCATTATACACATTTCTATTGTTTTGTGTATTTTTGTAATACATATTTTTTTATAAACTAGGAAAAATAAATAAAAATATCATTTAAAATGATATTTTTATTAATAAAAACTACCTTGATGATAGTAAATAAATTATATTATTAAAATATAAATTTCAAAATTTAACTTCTAAATATCTTAAATTTAGTTTAATTAACATAAATTTATTTTGATAATAATTTATATATTTTTTAAACATAATAATTTATAAAAATTTTGTCAAGTTTAATACTTATTGAAAAAATTTAAGCAATAATTAAAAATATCATTTTATATTTAACAGTTGGTTCAACCACTATTTTTACCAAACACTTCAAATTTAATTTGATAGTTTATCCGCTATAAGTTCATATGCTATCAGCTAGTTTATTCACTATCAGTCAACTTATCCGTTATTCACTATTTTTTATTTGCCTAAGATGAGTTATTACCAATTCTATTTCGTTGTGTCGTTGGCGAAGGAGCACAACATGTGGATTGGTTTGTAATAAACGTAGGCTAGCCACATCCCAGACGTTGTGTTTCACAAAAGAAGCAAAAGATTTGTGTACGTTTCTTCGGAATATAATTAGGTTAAGTTGTGTCGAATCTAAGGAAAAAATGTTTGAACCGATTGAATTTTTTTTTTATTCTGGTTAATTTAGTTTTGGGGAAAAAAATGTACGTAACCTGAACCATTCAGAATCAAGGTTTGTCCTAGTTGGGTTTTTCATAATCAGGACTGTCCTGTTTAAAACTCCCGTACAGGTTCGGGGACTTTCATTTTGTATCAACTTTATCTTTTGGCATATAAGGTTAATTTTGCGATTTGAAGTTGTGATTTCCTAGCCACAATTTAAAAGCACAAAATTCAAAAAGAATTAAATGTCTAAAAAACTACTAATAATTGAACCCATAAAACAAATGAGGCAAACGCAAACGAAAGGAAAGGAGCATTTGTATTTCAATTTCATGACGGGGCACGAATCAAAGAAAGGGAAACGTAAGTATGTCGTGACATCTCAATTTTATAAAATTTTGATTAAAATATATTTACTTTTTAGTAAAGAAAATAAATTAAATTTTACTACATCACTTGCGTGTACTGTATCACTATATTTCTGATTCCGCATCTAATTATGACCATGTTTTCATGATTTTCAAATGACAAGTGATCCGGTAAAGTTCAGGTTTAAATTCGTCTTAATTGAATCGAATCGATTATCCAATTAAAATCAACTACTCCTATCAACTATTGTCCACCATAAATCCAAACCAACTTACTCCTTCCATTTCTTTAATCAAAAGTCACATTTTACATTTATTAAAAAAAATATGTATATATATATTTTTCAATAAAGATAAAAAGTAACTTTTGTTTATAAATATATTTTTTCAATGAATGTAAATGGTGACTTTTGCTTATAAATAAAAACAGAGGGAGTACACCTCTATTTTTGCTTTACTAGAGGGCTTCAATTGAAAGAGCACATACACTACGACTATGTTTAGTATGTAAGAAAGTGAGAGGAAAGAAAATTTATTGATTAAAGTGTAAAATTAATGATGTGTCACATTATTATTAGTCTGTCATACTTATCTATGCATATTTTTTATATTTTTTAAGAAATTTTTCCTTCCCTTTATTTTCTTTCACTCCTCCCAAATATAGTGTACATTTCCATCTGATAATTGCACTCACTCTTGATCGTAATAAAGTTGCACTTGCATGTTACCAAAAAGAAAATAAAAATTGCACTTGCATGATGTCTATCCAATCATAAAACTCGCTGATCATGATTTTTATGATGTATTATTATTATTATTATGAAAAATAAGGAACTAGTAACAAAAATTATAAAACTACTGTGGTGAGTATGGAAACAGGGATTTTCCTTTTGATCAGTGGTCACTATTCTGCTCCAAATTACAGAAACGTGTGTAACACGGGGTTAAATCATAAACGGCCAGAACTCAGTCTGAGCTGAGAGTTAATGACGCCGTACACACGTGGCTTGTTCCTATTGGGTCTCACAGATAGCTTGATCCTACTAATTTGAAAACACGCACCTCGAGGAACAACCCATATAGTAATGCAGTCTTTGACACGTGGTGGACCCTCAGCCACAACACGTTTTTTCGACTCTTTTTACGAGCAGAAGAAAAAGGAAATAAGACCCGCAAATCGGCGGAACAAAAAGTTATGGTCCGAAATGACTTGGCGGTTCCACCGGGAACGTTGGGAGTAGGTCCCACCCACTCTGCCCGGGGAACCCGTTGTTTCTTTCCAGTGTAACGGTTTTCTTTTTTCTTCGATCTTCGGCTATATTTGTTTCAAAGGAAAAAAAGAAAAAAAATTGAAAAATGTAAAAAGTGAGCATAAATAAATGTGACAGGTCAATTATAGTATGACACGTCAGTAATTTTTACACTTTAATCAATAAACTTTTTTTCCCTATTTTTTTGGCTGCCAAACATAGCCTTCGTAACGGATACTAGACGATGTGATCCACGCCATCATCCCCTGAAATTTCTAGAACTAGAATACTCATTTCCCATCCAGTAGTCATACATTCTTTGCTATGTTTTGTAATATCTGTTGTAATTAGAAAAGAAAGTAGAGAGACAATATAATAGAAATATACAATCAAAGACCAGCTGTTTCAACAAAAAAAAATAATCAAAGACCAGATTTTTAGAAATCAGGATTCAAATGCTAGTTTTTCAGGAACTAGCTATGATCTTTGTATTGATAATCTGATCCAGTGTGTACAATGACAAACATAATAGCCCTATTTATAGAGAGATAATGAGCTACTAGTTATGGATCAATTTAAGGGATATGGTAAAGATATAATGGGATATCAAATTGATATAGTCATCCATTAAATCAACATATTTATAACACTTCTCCTTGGATGACTATACACTATGACATGTCTCGTTAAAACCTTGCTAAGAAAAACCCAGTGGGATAAAAACTTAGCAAAAGAAAAAGAGTACAATATTCGTAGTGACACACTTCCCCTCGTAAATATATCATTTATGAAATGTCCTTTAATTTATGCATTCGCATGCTTCTAGAATCTTCGAGTTGACAATGTTTTGTGAATAAATCTATTGCGTTGTCGCTTGAGCGATTCCTTTCATTTGTGCAATACATGTTGCATTATCTTCATATATTTTGAATTTTTCAGAAGTATGCTTCAGGCATCTTAATTCATTCGGGGATATGCTTTATGCATTTTGAATTTTTCAGAAGTATACTTCAGACATCTTAAATCCTTCGGGGATATGCTTCATGCATTTTGAATTTTTTAAGGGTATGCTTCAGGCATCTTAAATCCTTCTGGGATTTTCATGTATCTGTCATTATCCAATGACCCATATAAGCAAGCTGTCACAACACCCATTTGATGTATGTCAAGTCCTTTATAGACTTTCAAACTAATAAAAAATCTAAAAGTAATTGCACTCATAACAAAAGTTGACAACTTCAGGTGTCTGGACTATTGGTCCAAATGCTTTTTGTTTGGCTAATAAATCTTGCTCGACTACTTGCTTTATTTTAAGGACAAAACTTAGGTGTTTTTCTTTGTGTATGGTTCTTACTGTTCCACTCACTAAAAAACAGTTACTTTTATAAAAAGGTGCAATGTGACACTTTTAAAATGCACCCCTTGAACAGTTTTTTTACAGTTTTTTATATTTTTTATAAGTGAAATAGTAAGAACCATACACAAGGAAAAACACCTAAGTTTTATCATTATTTTAATTCACTTCGGCAAATCAATTTAATGTCGACATTTCTATATAATTCAAGCTTCATGCTATCATGATTAATAATTTCATAATCAATTGCAATTGCATATGTAAAAACATATTAACAACATCACATCTTTCCCTCATATTTTCAGTGTTTAATGAGATCTCATAATTTACCGGTACGAGAACCACTTATGAGGTTACTTATCTGGAAATATGGAGTTGTTGATTTATATTGTTTTTGACCTCTTCTAATGATCTCTCATGGATCATCATTTTGAATTTTTCCCTTTTAGGAATAATATCATTTGCACCAATAGGTCTACAACGCTTCTAACGTACTTTAGATTCATGGGTCGCCATACTCGCTAGTTGTCCTGCAGGGACAATTAATCATGCGATAATATTTGCAACTAACATATTATTGGTCCGGCCTTTTGAGTGTTTGTAAAAATATCTGGCAATTAGTTTGCAATATTTTGCAAATAACTTATTCTGTGAACTTCAAGTTCACATTGATTTGTGCGTATATCCAACATGGATAATATCGGTGTCTTCCAACAAACTTCTTTTGCTTTTCTTCTTTTATCTTTTTCTTCCCATAATTGGGAAAACCGAAAAACTGATTCACCAAATATATAATAATAAAATATATGTCAAGATATTACAATATCTAAATATACTTGAAATAATGCATAATTCAAAAGTGCCGAGCCATATAATCATCCAATAAATTATAAATTATATAATATATAACTGTACATTTGTTAATCAATGCATGTTATCATCATATGTATCCAATTATATGACATATAATTGACATTTGGACATATTAGAATAAATAAACTAATATTTCACACTCACGTCATGCTTTCAAACAATATATATAAATATTTCAACTGTTGTAAATATTTCAACAACATATATTATTATATCTACTATTGTGATGCTTTTGCATACCAATTTGTATAAAAAAATATAACTACCAGTTAAACTATATTCAAATAATTTGAATTAACAAAAGTAAATGACACTAAATTTACAAGTGATAATCAGGATTGACTTCAAAAGATTTGTTTCACGATACTTTAAAATTTCAGCTTGTATATATCTCATATAATAGTCAAGCTAAATAGCGACACCTTTTGTTTCTCAGTTAATCATTTTTACATATTAATCAAATATTCTCTTTCAAAGAATTAGCATATAAGGGAATCTTATATTGGCACTTCAAGACCAATTTCACAATTACTTAATATTTTGTATTGATACTTCACGACCAGTAAAAGACAAAGAGTTTTCGTTATTCATTTGTTTTGGTACTTCAGAAATCTTAGAGTAAAAAATATGTATATATAAATTCTTACCTTAAAAAGATGCATACATAAAATTGCTACACGTTAAATACTTGATCATGCTTGGTAGCAATTGGCGTGAATTATGACATCCTGATTTTTAAAACAATAATTTAACTAGTAGTTAGGTGATAAACTGGTGTTTAAAAACCTTAATTAGAAATAAAATGGGCTTCAATGAGACCCAAAAACCCTAGAAAGGAGATAGAAGTCCTTAGAATTGTCTAGAATGCCCTAGAAAGACATAGAAACACTTAGAAACATCTAGAAAGGAAGAAACCAGACGTTTCTGCCTTGACACTATCGCGACGCGACCAGAAATGTACATAATCCATCGCGACGCGATGGTATCAAATTCTGGAAGAATCAAGAATCATCTGATGGTCGCAACGCGATGGAAATAACGAAGAAGTCCTTCGCAACGTGATGGACATGTCGGTCAAAAGTCGGTGATCTTAACTGTTAGCTGCCTAACACGTGTCCTAACTCGCAACGCGACGGGGTTTATGTGTAATTTGGTCGCGACGCGATTGACCTAAACTGGCTATAAATACCACTCTTCACCCTCCATTCTCCTCACTTCTTCCAAAGGGTCCTTTAGGAGGGTGTGGAGGAGTTTGGGAGGCGCATTAAGGACGCTGGGACGCGACACGAGCGGCAGCAGTCTTCTAAGCCAGGTAAGGGGGAAGATACCTTAATCACTAGGGAAAATAGGAAGTAGCGTAGTACTGTTAGCATGTGTAGGGAACCTTAACCCTACTAGGGGTTGATAACAGTAGCACCTCAAGAGAGGGGTCGTGAGCTGTGATAGTAGAGGACAGTTGTCAGAGGTCTATCAACCATATGAATGATCTATTAAAATCTATGGATGGATGCTGATTGTTGAGATATTTTGATATGATTGCTTTATATTTGTGTGACTGTTCGTATACTGATTGATAACATGTCAATAGTAGGTCGCCTGAGCGACACTAGGATTGATCCTTATGTTGACTAAGGATGGTTGATAATGTGATTAATATGCTGATATTATGTACTGGTTATATATGATATATGTGGGTCTGATAGATAGTGTTGGAGTCAAGGGTGCCGCCCTCTAGATAGAGGTTTGCGAATCCCTAGATGGTAGTAGGAAGTATTACTGTCGATACTCTGTTTGTGGTGATAGTCGGGTCGGTGTACCCGAAGTTAGTGTACCTGAGGTATCGATGGGATGGTAATGAGATAATTCGGCGGTCTTGATAAGTATGCTCCGCCAAGACCTTGAGGAGTATGTTCGGTCTTTCCGATGAGGCTCTCTATGTCTGCGATATCTAACGTGCGGAGTGGTTTGGAGTTAGTCGGTGGCCTTGAGAGAATGGTTCTCGGTCATGTGGACGAACCTCCAGGACTCCACGTCTAACAGGTAGACAATCTTAGTCATTCCTGTTATGGGAATATCGTCCTTATGCACGAGACGATACCTTACTCTGGTAATTGGATATGGTAGTATGGGATGCCATAACCGATAATCAGAGATGATAGCGTATCAGGATATGTTCCCGGGATAACCAACTCAAGTCTCATTTTCGGTGCCCTGAGACTGGTGATCGGTCTAGGGAGTAGGGCGGTAATGGCCCGCAGTGTTCAGCGATAGTCTGTAGTGTGATAACAGTCGGTGCACCTGGGGTATCTGCGAAATGGTCTTGAGATAGTCGGTGGCATTGAGGAGTATGCTCTGCCAAGACCTTAAGGAGTATGCTCGGTCATTCCGACGAGTTTCTCCATATCCGAGATACCGAAGGACTAGTGTTTGTGATATCAGAGAACGATGTGACCGTATGGCCGATTTTATCAGTATGACGTGTTGGTGTGGTCTGGTCTGTGACCGTGTGCTCAAAAGTCTGAGTGTGGGAATAATTATGATGATATTTGTGACACCATGATGTCGATTATGATTTTTGATATAGTTGTACTGTGCATGGTGATAGCATCTTTGCTATGTTATTTTCCTGTTTGATGGTGATTAATGAGTGTCTTACCGCTTTGTTTTCTGTGTTGTCTATATTATATGATGGTAAATAACAGATGGACAAGAAAATCAAGTTCTTAGAGCCTGGGAAGCAGTGTTACATCACGGCCAATGTATCCTATTGCTTACTCTGATGGTAGATTAAAAATGTGTGGTTGTTGAGGTCAGGATAAAGTGACGCCCTGTCTCGGCGAGGTTTTACATTAGTGGTATTAGAGTAGTTCGGTTCTAACCGGATTGTGGGAAGGGTCGGGTCACTAGCCTTATTTAGAGTCTACTTGTCTCCACATCGGATGACAACTGTGTTGGGATTTGGTAGAGAGTCTGACACTAGGAATTCTATCTTAGAAGACAAACAACTGTTGAATTTTTGAGGACGACACATTCTTTAAGGAGGGTAGTAATGTGACATCCTGATTTTCAAAACAATAATTTAACCAGTAGTTAGGTGATAAACGAGTGTTTAAAAACCTTAATTACAAATAAAATGGGCGTAAATGAGACCCATAAACCCTAGAAAGGAGATAAAAGTCCTTAGAATTGTCTAGAATGCCCTAAAAAGACATAGAAACACTTAGAAACGTCTAAAAAGGAAGAAACCGGACATTTCTGCCCTGACACTGTCGCGACGCGACCAGAAATGTACATAATCCATTGCGACGCGATGGTATCAAATTCTGGAAGAATCAGGAGTCATCTGATGGTCACGACGCGACGAAAATAAGTAAGAAGTCCATCGCGACGCGATGGACATGTCGGTCGAAAGTCGGTGATCTTAACCTTAACTGTTAGCTGCTTGACACGTGTCCCAGCTCGCGATGCGACGAGGTTTATGTGTAATTTTGTCGCGACGCGATTGACCTAAAATGGCTATAAATACCACCCTTCACCCTCCATTCTCCTCACTTTTTCCAAAGTGTCCTTTGGGAGGGTGTGGAGGAGCTTGGGAGGCGCGATAGGGACACTGGGATGGGACACGAGCGGAAGCAGTCTTCTAAGCCAGGTAAGGGGAAGATACCTTAATCACTGGAAAAAATAGGTAGTAGAGTAGTACTGTTAGCATGTGTAGGGAACCTTAACCCTACTAGGGATTGATAACAGCAGCACCTCAGGAGAGGGGCTGTGAGCTGTGATAGCAGATGACAGTTATCAGAGGTCTATCAACCATAAGAATGATCTATTAAAATCTATGGATGGATGCTGATTGTTGAGATATTTTGATATGATTGCTTTATATTTGTGTGACTATTCGTATACTGATTGATAGCATGTCAGTAGTAGGTCGCCTGAGCGACATTAGGATTGATCCTTATGTTGACTAAGGATGGTTGATAATGTGATTAATATGCTGATATTATGTACTGGTTGTATATGATATATGTGGGTCCGATGGATAGTCATGGAGTCAAGGGTGTCGCCCTCTAGATAGAGGTTTGTGAATTCCTAGACGTTAGTAGGAAGTATTACCGTCGATACTATGTTTGTGGTGATAGCCAGGTCGGTGTACCCGGAATTGGTGTACCAGAGGTATCGATGGGATGGTAATGTGATAAGTCGGTGGTCTTGAGGAGTATGCTCGGCCAAGACCTTGAGGAGTATTGATGCTCTCCATGTCCGCGATATCTAAGGTACGGAGTGGTTTGGAGTTAGTTGGTGGCCTTGAGAAAATAGTTCTCGGTCATGTGGATGAACCTCCCGGACTCCACGTCTAACAGGTGGACAATCTTGGCCATTCCTGTTATGGGAATGTCGTTCTTATGCACGGGACGATACCTTACTCTGGTAATTAGATATGGTAGTATGGGATGCCATAACCGATAATCAGATGGTAGCGTATCAGGATATGTTCCCGAGACAACCAACTTAAGTCTCATTTTTAGTGCCCTGAGACTGGTGATCAGTCTAGGGAGTAGGGCGGTAATGGCCCGCAGTGTTCAGCGATAGTCTGTAGTGTGATAATAGTCGGTGTACCTGGGGTATCTGCGAAATGGTCTTGAGATAGTCGGTGGCATTGAGGAGTATGCTCTGCCAAGACCTTAAGGAGGATGCTCGATCTTTCCGACGAGTTTCTCAATATCCGAGATACCGAAGGACCAGTGTCTGTGATATCAAAGAACGATGTGACTGTATGGCCGGTTTTATCAGTATGGCGTGTCAGTGTGGTCCGGTCTGTGACCGTGTGCTCAGAATTCTGAGTGTGGGAATAATTATGATGATATTTGTGACACCATGATGTCGATTGTGATGTTTGATATAGTTTTACTGTGCATAGTGATAGTATCTCTGCTATGATGTTTTCCTGTTTGATGGTAATTGATGAGTGTCTTACTGCTTCGTTTTCGGTGTTGTCTATATTATATGATGGTAAATAACAGATGGACAAGAAAATCAAGTACTTAGAGCCTGGGAAGCAGTGTTACATCACGGCCAGTGTGTCCTGTTGCGTTCTCGGATGGTAGATTAAAAATGTGTGGTTGCTGAGGTCGGGATAAAGTGATGCCCTGTCTTGGCGGGGTGTTACATTAGTGGTATCAGAGCAGTTCGGTTCTAACCGGACTATTGGAAGGGTCGAGTCACTAGCTGTGAATTTAGAGTCTAGTTGTCTCCACATTGGATGACAACTGTGTTGGGATTGGGTAGAGAGTCTGACACTAGGAATTCTGTCCTAGAAGACAAACAACTGTTGAATTTTTTTTGGACGAAAATTCTTTAAAGAGGGTAGTAATGTGACATCCTGATTTTCAAAATAATAATTTAACCAGTAGTTAGGTGATAAACGGGTGTTTAAAAACATTAATTAGAAATAAAATGGGCTTAAATGAGACCCATAAAACCTAGAAAGGAGATAGAAGTCCTTAGAATTGTCTAGAATGCCCTAAAAAGACATAGAAACACTTAGAAACGTCTAGAAAGGAAGAAACCAGACATTTCTACCATGACACTGTCGCAACGCGACCAGAAATGTACATAATTCATCGCGACACGATGGTATCAAATTCTGGAAGAATCAGGAATCATCTGATGGTCGCAACGCAACGGAAATAACGAAGAAGTCCTTCGCGACACAATGGACATGTCAGTCGAAAGTCGGTGATCTTAACCGTTAGCTGCCTGACACGTGTCCCAGCTCGCGACGCGGCAGGGTTTATGTGTAATTTGGTCGCGACGCGATTGACCTAAAATGGTTATAAATACCACCCTTCACCCTCCATTATCCTAACTTCTTCCAAATGGTCCTTTGGGAGGGTGTGGAGGAGCTTGGGAGGCGCGATAGGGACGCTGGGAGGGGACACGAGCGGCAGCAGTCTTCTAAGCCAGGTAAGGGGAAGATACCTTAATCACTAAGAAAAATAGGTAGTAGAGTAGTACTGTTAGCATGTGTAGGGAACCTTAACCCTACTAGGGGTTGATAACAGCAGCACCTCAGGAGAGGGGCTGTGAGATGTGATAGCTGAGGACAGTTGTCAGAGGTCTATCAACCATAGAAATGATCTATTAAAATCTATGGACAGATGCTGATTTTTAAGATATTTTGATATGATTGCTTTATATTTGTGTGACTGTTCGTATACTGATTGGATATGGTAGTATGGGATGCCATAACCGATAATCAGAGATGATAGCGTATCAAGATATGTTCTCGGGACAACCAACTTAAGTCTCATTTTTAGTGCCCTGAGACTGGTGATCGGTCTAGGGAGTAGGGCGGTAATAGCCCGCAGTGTTCAGCGATAGTCTGTAGTGTGATAACAGTCGGTGTACCTAGGGTATCTGCGGAATGGTCTTGAGATAGTCGGTAGCATTGAGGAGTATGCTCTGCCAAGACCTTGAGGAGTATGCTCGGTCTTTCCGATGAGTCTCTTCATATCCAAGATACCGAAGGACCAGTGTCTGTGACATCAGAGAACGATGTGACCGTATGGTCGGGTTTTGTCAGTATGACGTGTCAGTGTGGTCTGGTCTATGACCGTGTTGTCAGAAGTCTGAGTGTGGGAATAATTATGATGATATTTGTGACACCATGATGTCGACTGTGATGTTTGATATATTTGTGTTGTGCATGGTGATAGTATGTCTGCTATGTTGTTTTCCTGTTTGATGGTGATTGATGAGTGTCTTACCCTTTCATTTTCTGTGTTGTCTATATTATATGATGGTAAATAACAGATAGACAAGAAAATCAAGTACTTAGAGCCTGGGAAGCAGTGTTACGTCACGACCAGTGTGTCCTGTTGCGTACTTTGATGGTAGATTAAAAATGTGTGGTTGTTGAGGTCAGGATAAAGTGATGCCCTGTCTCGGCAGGGTGTTACATGAATAATACTTGTTTGATACTATACTTGAATATACTCTTCAATTTTCAATTGGTGCTGAGAAAATGTATCTCATCGTTTCTTCTAGGGACTTAAGATTGCTTGCACTTATAAGTGTGCCATTAGGAATTTCAAGCAGACAATTCAACTTTTCATTTCATGAATCAACTAATAAAACTTTTCTCCATTTTTTCAATCAAAAATAGACATAACTAAATACATATTATTTGTAAGACCATGATCAAATGCATAATTTTCATAATCAAAATTTAAACACCAACACAAATTTAGAAATCTACATTTCAAATTTAAAATGTATAATTGACATATTAAAGATCATATCTTTATAGAAACAAATTTTCATAAAACTAATTAAAGATCGTAGCTTTATATCAACAAATTTTTAAAAAAATTAATTAAAGATCATATCTTTATGTAAAATAAATATTGTATGAATCACAATAACAAGAATTAAAATATATCACATACGCAATAATCAAAATTTATATGAAAAACATATAAACAAATAAAAAATCACATCTTTTGCCAAGAACATATGTTTTCCTAAATAGTTAGACTAGTTCTCCAAGAACTAGGATTTATAGGTTAGTTCTTCAGGAATCAATTTGTAAAAATCTAATAGGATTCAAATGTTAGTTCTTCATGAACTATCATGTAAAGATACAATCAATAAAGATTTTTTTTTCACTTTTCTTTTGTTTCAAACTGTATTAAGATCAAGTCTAGTTCCTCTGGAACTGTACGTACCGCTAAAATAAGAACGGGAACTACACGCAGCACTAAAAAATTATGAGGTTCTTAAGGAATTATACGTAGTGCTAAAAAATTGTAAGGTTCTTCATGAAATTTTCGTAGCGCTAAAAAATTATAAAGTTCTTATTGAACAAATCTCGTGCTATAAAGTTCTTCAGAAACTTTTCTATCCAATACGAAAATTTCATTTATGGTCTAAAGTCTAGTTCTTCAAGAGCTATTCAACAAATTTTCATATAATGATGACCAAAAAAACTTATAGTTTTGTGCAATCCTACAGGGATGCTTGAATTTAAAATTCTTCCAAAATTTTATCAAGATTCTTATACACAATATGATAATCGTGTTAGTCAAACAATATGAGAATAAAATTTCAGTAAAACAACCCAAATAACATGGAAAACAAAAATATTAGAAAAACATGATCTTCTAAAGAGCGTGAGAAAGAAAACGAGTTCTTTCAGTAAAACCTCTTTAAGTAATCATTCATATGGCAGAGTCTCGTGCTGATAACGTATTGTAATTAGAAAAGAAAGTAAAAAGACAAGACAGTAGAAACATAGACTCAAAGACCAGTTCTTCAGGAACTAGGATTCAAAGGCTAGTTCTTCAGGAACTAGCTATAATCTTTGTATTGATAATTTAATTAAGTGTGTACAAGGACAAACCTAATAGCCCTATTTATAAAGATAATGGGCTACCAGTTATAGATCAAATTAAAGGATATGATAAAGAAATAATGAGATAACATATTGATATAGTTATTTATCAAATCAATGTACATTTCGTTGCTATGTTTTGTAACAACGGAACTTTCAAATTATTTTTTTTACCAAAACTTTCAAATTATTCTATGCAGACAGTTATATGAGATTTTGTTATGGACAAAATTTATGTTGATTTTCTTAAGTCCATTTTGTCATGTTTTTCTCACATAAAAACAACTTTCTTTGACATGGAGATGCAACTAGAAGATTATATCATATACCATTTGAGATAGGTTATGATAGTTTTTGTATTTTTTTCTGTAGAAAATAGAACGAAATGGGCCTAAAGAAATTGATAAAAGTTTTGTCCGGGACAAATACTCTCTCCGGTCCCAAATATAATGAACAAAACCCTAATTCACATAGCTCAATGAATTTCATTGAAATCTATTTTTTCTAATTAATACTCCTAAAATTTGTATTTTTTTTTCAAAATTACCATTTTATGAACTAACCCACTTGCATAGGAAATAGATATATCCCATTAAGAGGAATGCTACCAACACACTCTTTAACACTCTCTTCCAAACACTCACTCTCTTATTGGTTGAGATTTAAGTGGGTCCTACTAAATAATGTGGGTCCTACATAAAATTGGTGGGACTCATATGAATTTTAACTAATAGGATGAAGTGAGTTGGAAAGAGAGTGTTAGAGAGTAGGAGTGTAAATGAGCCGAGCTATTCGTGAACTATTCGAGCTCGACTTGTTAAAGGCTCGGTCAAGCTCGTTTGTTTAATTAAATAAACAAACCCAAGTTTGAAATTGAGCTCGAATATTTTAATGAGTCAAGCTCAAGCCTTACAGTCTCGACGTTAACGGCTCGTGAATAGCTCACTTGTGCACATTATACATCGTTTAAGAATCCTTATCGTCACTATGGTTTAAAGAAATTTTGTTAACTATATATATGCTTTTTGGAAATGAGTATATGCCTTCTTTCATCAAATCTCTCTCTCCCTCATTCCTAAATCTCATGCAGTGTTTGCATATTTGTTTTCTCAATGTTTCGTTCTCCCTACCCAATTCGTAAGTCACTTCCACTCGACCAACACCACATGGTAAGAAAATGTAATATTTAGAAGAATTTTAAACATGTTCAATTAAAATGTAGCGTTTGAGTGTTTACTAAAAATAATTTCAATATTCTCTAGTAATGAGAACACTATTTTAGGAAATTAAATATTTTTTTATATTTTATTCCTTTTGATTGAGAGGTGATTAATATTTTTGAATTTCACATACCACATGTTAAACACATATTTTTATTTATATATTGTCACATAATAGTAAAATCTTTATTAACTAAATAAACTTTAAAAATAATTTAAGAAATTTTTTCATAAATACAAAAATAATTAAGTTATAAATGAACTTAACAAGCCGAGCCAAGCTCTATATTTTTTTAGCAAGCCAAGCTTAAGCTTTTAGTTTGGCTCGATTAAATAAATGAGTCAAGTCCAAGCTTTACATTTTCTTCACAAGCCAAGCTCAATCTTTAAGTGTTCGGCTCGACTCGACTCGTTTACACCCCTATTAGAGAGTGTGTTCCTAGTATTTCTCATCTCATTAATATGTCCCACTATAAATAAGGGTATAAATAAAAATTAGACATTTAATGCTATTGAAAATTGATACTCCCCCGTTTTCATATTTAAGCAATAAAATCTCCATAGTTGTTGTTATAAAATATAAGCAACAGTTAACCACTTGTATTCTATTAAATGGTGTTAACCCAAAGTTACCTTTAATTAATTTTAGCCTATCTTTGTTCCCTTGCAACTCTCTGGTTTCCACACATTCAATTAATAAGGGCAATTTAAGAATTACAATTCTTTTTTAGATTTCAAGACTATTAAACGAGAATAACTACCTTTCTTAAGGGTGCATAGTAGTTATTTTTTACTTATATACGATAACGGAAGAGAGTATTTTTTTATAATTAAGACCAAGAAAAGGGACTATTGTGTTTCTTATAATAAAGGATCGGAGGGAATAGTATTTATTATTTACACATTATTCTAAGTACTTGAACAGCATATATAAGATTAACTTGACATAAATTGAAGTCTTGTCTTTACTCCCTTCGTCTCATATTACCGTTGTTTAATGTTATGCATAAGTCTTAAGAAAATAATTTATTATACATATTTTCAAGGCAAAATAGTTTCTTTTGACTAAAATATTCTTACTGTAAGAAGTTAGGTGAAAATACTGATTAATGTAAATTAGTTGAAATAGCAATAAATATGATTGTTACAGTATTGAAAAACAATAATTAATATTGTTTTGAGATTCTAAAGTGGCAAATAATTTGAGCCAAATGAATACCACAAATAACACACTTAATTTAATATGCGACAGATGAAGTAGGGAGTATTTTTTAGTGCATTTGTTGTAAGACAATGCTGTGAGTTTACAGAGGAGAATACATGGCATGCCTTCTATGGCTGCCAGGAAGCAATCGATTGTTGGAGAGTTGGTGGTCTTTGGAATATCTTGCAAAATGTGGTGCAACAGGCTGAAGGCTTCATCGAAGCAACCTTTGAGCTGTTGCGGACTCTATCACTCAAAGACCTGCAGAATTTCTTCATGTTGTTTGGCTGCATTTGGCGAAGGCGGAATGACAAGGTGTGGAAGGAAGCATCTCATCCGTTGGTAGTTACAGTGGAGGCAGCAAAGCTGTATGACAGCAGCTGGAACAAAGTAAGACAACGAGCATCCTCCCAAACTTGGTATATTGATAATAATGTGGACTTAATTTGGAAGAAGCCGAACATAGCTAAGTATAAATGCAACTCCGATGCAGCTTTATTCTTGGAAGAAGGAATCTTTGGAGTTGGTATCTGTGTTCGAGATGATCATGCAGCATATATAAGATTAACTTGACATAAATTGAAGTCTTGTCTTTACTCCCTTCGTCTCATATTACCGTTGTTTAATGTTATGCATAAGTCTTAAGAAAATAATTTATTATACATATTTTCAAGGCAAAATAGTTTCTTTTGACTAAAATATTCTTACCGTAAGAAGTTAGGTGAAAATACTGATTAATGTAAATTAGTTGAAATAGCAATAAATATGATTGTTACAGTATTGAAAAACAATAATTAATATTGTTTTGAGATTCTAACGTGGCAAATAATTTGAGCCAAATGAATACCACAAATAACACACTTAATTTAATATGCGACAGATGAAGTAGGGAGTATTTTTTAGTGCATTTGTTGTAAGACAATGCTGTGAGTTTACAGAGGAGAATACATGGCATGCCTTCTATGGCTGCCAGGAAGCAATCGATTGTTGGAGAGTTGGTGGTCTTTGGAATATCTTGCAAAATGTGGTGCAACAGGCTGAAGGCTTCATCGAAGCAACCTTTGAGCTGTTGCGGACTCTATCACTCAAAGACCTGCAGAATTTCTTCCACTACAAGAAAAAGCGCAGGTACCGACGGCTTTTACCGACGGGTATTACCCGTCGGAAAAAACTCGCGATTTTCGACGGCTAAAGCCGTCGGTAAATGCCAGCCAGCGCCGAATGTCCCCACTTTTTATTTTCCCTCCCAGTTTTCACACAAGCCAGGTAAACCCGTCGGTAAAATCCTACCCGGTAAAGATAATTGGTTTTCGACGGCTTAGTCCGGCTTGCAGTGGTGAGACGACAACGGCAGATTGTAGCGACGGTATAGCCCGTCGGTATGTAAATGATTGTCGGTAAGATCGAGCCATCGACGGTCTAAAACAGTCGGTATAATTAAAATGGCCGTCGGTATGCATCGTTTAGCTGTATAACCCGACCCTTCCCCCCAGTTTCCTTTTCTTCTTCTTCTTTTCTCTTCTTCTTCTCCGAATCCAATTCTTCTCCGGCGACGCCCCACGACCCACGACCCCTCCACCCTTTCTTCTTCTCCGGCGACGCCCGACGACCCACGACCCCTCCACCCTTTCTTCTTCTCCGGCGACACCCGACGACCCCTCTACCCTTTCTTTTTCTCTGGCGACGCCCACGACCCCTTTTCTTCGTCTCCCTCGTCTCTGCACAGGAAAGTCGTTGCCAAACGATTGTTTTGCTCTGGGTGAGAGAATCCGAACGAGTAGCGGTGCACCACACTTGGAGATCACCATCGCCACACCTTCACCAACACAGCATCACACATTCCGACGCGGCCTGCCTATTGGTGAGTCTCACTGGTTAACTCTCTCTCTGCTACCTAGTTTAATTTCCCCTAATTTCCCTCTAAAACCCTAATTCAAAAATCTCATCTCTCAGGCTCTCCTCTCCAGATTCCATATCACGACACCCTTCTGAATCTGATTTGTAATCTGAGGCATTTTTTAGGTTGGTTCCTTTGTGCCCCTCGGTTTGTTCATTTGGCATTTCACTGTCTTGTTTTTGAATTTTGGCATTCGGGCATTTCACTGTGTTGTTCCTTTTTGTCTTTCATTCGGGCGCTTGTGATGTTAGTGGGTATTTGCTGATTCTACTGCTAGGTTCTACTGTTAGTGGGTATTTCTTTGATTCTAAGCGCTTGTGATGTTAGTGGGTATTACCTGGACCACATACAATTAATTTGGCTTATTTTTAACACCCTAAAACTCAATTTAAAGCAAACAAACAGTATATTATGCAAGTTTTGTATAAATGGAATCCAACACAGAAATAAAAAATAAAAAGCATTCACCGGAAGGCATAACTGTATGAAACTGAGACCAATTCAAACAAATACAAAATGAAATTAAAACCAAAACTACTATAATCTAAGACCAAATTCAGCTTACAAATGAGGAATCCCTTTCTATAGTAGTTTAGATTTCATTACGTATTTATTTATGTTTCTTTGTTTGTGAAGTTACGGAATTGAGCTTTTCCTTTTGGCATCTTCTCTGGCATAGTTTCTTTAGAACTAGGGGCTAGTATTTAACCACGAGTCTCATTTAATTAAAACTTTAAAATTTAAATTACAAAAGTAACTTGTGTGATTAGTTTAGTCAGGTTGAATGAATGTCTAATGTGTAATAATTATTTTAGCTGTACTTTAAAAAAATATTATAAAAGTTATATACTTCCATCAATTTTGTGTTGGTTGATCATCCAAAGTCAAGTGTATTATGTTCTTTGTAAGTTTGATTTTGGGGGTTATGTTCAAAACAGGTGTTCGAGCAAGTTCTCCATCGCAGTAAGCTAGGTTTGTCTCGTGACTACCAGTTCGAAGTTGACATTTGAGGAGAAGCTTTTTTTGAGGTATGCACTCTAACGAAATGTCGGTTTACTCATTGGGTGGAAAAGGGTCTACTGAGAGACCCCACACCGACATATTTATTTGATTTCCTTCATAGTTCTCTCCACAGAGAGAATTTTGAAATGATGTGCGTTATAAGATTATTTTATTGTTATAAGATTGAGACAATGACAATTTGATTGGATAAAATCCTTGCTTGATTTTGGCTTATTACTGGTGAAATTCATGTGAAAGGGTAAGTTGTGCCCATTTAAATTTTGGTTGCATTATGTTCTGCTTTTACAAAACTTTAGATCTTTTCAAGTCGGGAAATTGTAAAACCTATTAGAGCCGCATATTAACCAAATAATCATAAACCTATTAGAGATGTAATATAGTCATGAATCATCCACTAATAAAGCTTAAAAAGCATTACCTCTTATTGTGGTCACATCGACAATTACATCTCAACTTATGTCCATTTGTTCTCCACCTTCACTGGGGGACAACACAATAAAACATTACTTGCTTGTTGGCGACATAAAAATTAGAAAGTTACTTGCTTGTTTGGAGGCTCTTACGAGTTTGTGGGTGCTTGGTGAGGGATAATACCATTGATTTGCATTCTCAATTTTTATATTGCTTCTCGGCAATGGGATAAATTATAGAAATTAAAAAAATATGAGCATGGACTATTTTCTGCTTCTTGTTATGTTGCTGTTTATGATATGATTTATAGTGTGCTTCTATAGAACTACAGACAACAGGGAGATGCTTTAGATGATGGCTGAACTAGAAAGGCCTTGTTCAGTTTGATTGGCATGTGTGTGGATATATATATATATATATATATATATATATATATATGAAAAGAGTGTATGCTTTAGATGGTGACTGAACAAGAAAGGTCTTGTTTGGTTTGATCGGATTGGAGTGTGTTTGTGTGTGTTGGTGAAAAGCGCATGAACAATCTCAAGCTTAGAGGGAAATTCACCATATATAGCTAACCTATGATGTTGTATGAGATTGAATGTTGGGCGGTAATGCCAAATAAGTAAACTCTGTCACATAGATGAGAATGTTAAGTTGGATGAATGGTTGCACAAAATAGTGTGACTATAATTACAGTAATTAGAAAAAATTGGGATTGCTCCCATTATTAAAAAGATGGTGGAAGTCTTGTCGTGATTTTTAAAGGGGTTGGAGGATTATTCAATAGTTAGACGTGAAGAGAAACCAATAAAAAGTGTAGGTTAAACCATTAACAGAGATTCATAATTGTCTACCTTTAAACTTAGTATGTATAGGAAATTATGGTATCATTTAATTCATGTAATCAACCCCAATTGAAAAGTTTCGAATTTGCTTCTTCTTTATTAGTTTTTAGCTCATTTGTTATCTTGTTTTGACAACCTTCCATTTGTGCTGTGCCGAGCAAGCATGAAGCAATTTTTGGTCTAAAATCTTCTCTTATTCAAACAAGTTTTACGCTTTAAACCATAATATGTATGTGCTCTATTGGGGGAAATACATTTATGAGTTAGAATGAGCTCTCTTCCAATAGAATAGAACCACTTATTTTACTTTAGAAATCTGGATATGGTTGCTTGATTAGAAACGTAGTATAAGGACTTTTTAGTTGTCCCACTTTATTTTCCCTTGAGTGTTTTTTCCTTTTCAAATTGAAATATTTGAATTTTTATCTTTGCCTTTCAGATGTTCGGTGTGTGATGGATTTCATATTAGGACACTAGTGTGTATGACACTGCCAGTGTTTGGTTTCGTGAGATATTTACTTTATTTTGTTCGTGCAGTTCCTTCTCGCTGTCTCCAGTTACCTATTCCTAACTCCAATCATTTCCTCTCTCACTTCAAACTCCTAATTTAACTGTTGCTAATGCTTTTTATTGTGATCTTGCGTGTGCGTGATTTCGTTAGTGTTTTAGCTTTGAAGGGATTAACTACTCTAATTTGAACATTTGGCTTTTTATAACAATGACATTTAGAAGCTCTGATTTACTATACTAACTCACCTAACATTATGATCTTTAGGTTTTTTTTGATGCATAAACTGTGGTTTACACTTTATACGGTAATGTTGGTTCCCTTTTTTTATTATTCTTATTGAATTTGTATGTTTTTTTTTGTGAGATGGCTAGTTGAATCTTTAACTGATTGGTTGAAAAATTCAATTTTGTTTGAGGGATAGTTTAAGTGATTATGTGTGGCTATTTCATCGAGTGTTACGACTTTATAGTTGCTAACTGATAAGGGACAGTATGGTCGTAAATCTGTTTACAAGTTGGCTGCAATTTGCTTTGCACTTCTCTCTGTATTTCTTTTCCTTGCCACTTCTGCTTGTCTAATTTTATCCTTTGTGAGTTATGAGTTTAATTTGGTTTTCCAATTATGTCTGCACAGTCTGAGCTTTAGTAAGCGCTCGGTTCTTACCTCCCCCTTCGATTCACAATCCCCCCGGCACTGCACTGTTTGGGTAATGATTTTGTTTTTCTGTTAGTATATGCTTTTATTGTTCTTGTGTAGTTCTTTGAGTTTAATCTTGTGTTTGCGATTACTACTGCAGTGACACAGCTCCGCCTCTTCCTTCCTCCGTGGTCATAAAGACGCCACATTCTTCTCTTACGCAAGTATGGATTAATTCCTTTCCTTTAGTAACATGTGAACCTTAGGTTCAAGTTAGGGATTTCGAATACTCTTATAAACTAAAGTTTATTATTATTGATTTGATTGTATAGTGGAGTCCGGTAAAGAGGTTGGCTTCCCGCCTCAACCTCCCACAACTTATATGTTTGATGTTTGGTCCTTTGTGTGCTCCATTTATCTCCAAAGGAATGAGTGTGTTTATGTGTTGTGCATTATGTTGGTAAGTTTTGAGGCTTGACATAGAGCCCTAAATTCATAGTAATGATTTATGTTGAATTCCTTGATTTCTTATTTAGAGTTTTAATGCTATTTTTGTTGCATAGAAAATGCTCTCAATATGAGGATTGTCACTCTGATTTCACGCTTTGAATTTTATAGATATGAGTGCGTGTTTGGTTCATTGCTTTGCATCTCGTCAATGTTTGTCACTTTTGTAAAAGAGCGAACACCAAGAGAAAATATTGAATGAAATCACGAAGGAATAAGAAGAGGTTTTTTTAATAGATTTATACCATGAACTTCTCTGTAATAGATTTATACCTTAAACTTTTATAGTTTAGATTTCTTTTAATCCCAAAGATCAAGATTATCAACATGCAAGTAAATCAACATGAGATAGCTTATCACGTAATGTATTTAAAACAAAAGATAGTTGGAAGAAATCCAATGATATCCACATCTGCCATTTTAAAATCTACAATGCCGCTTAAGTAAGTTTACAACTAGATAAAATTTCTTCAATTTAAGAAGTTTACATTGGTGATGTTGCTTGTTTGCAATTTGCTTTGCACATCTCTCTGCATTTCTTTCCTTGCCACTTACCTTGTTTAATTCTATCATTTTTAAATGACCTAGTATATTTTTCTAATTCGGTGTTGTTAATCGAGGATCATGAAATATAGCGTAAAATTGGTAGCTAGGATAGCGTAAAATAGCGAGCGAGATAGCGTAAGTTAAATAGCGGGTGAAATAAATAAAATTATAAAATTATATATTAAAAAGTGACATATAATATTTAACGCTCAAAGACAAAATCTGAAATGAGATAATTAATTATTTATTTAATGAGCTATTTTTTAAAACTTAAGTGATTATTTATTCATAAATTACTTTAGAGGCTTATTAAAATAAAATGAAGAGATAATATTCAAATATATTATATATGTTGATATATTTGAATATTAATATCAGCATTTATTTTAAGTGATGTAAAATAAGTTTAAATAAACCCTGAATGAATAAGTAGCTCTTCCGTTTTAAGAAAATAAAATATATAAATTAAAATTGCAATATTGATTGAATTGTTAATAATTATTATTTATTGAAAAATAAATTTTTTTTATTATATATGGCGGATGGCGTAGTGGCAACTAAATGATTAATAAAACTACACACACAATAAATGGAGCATTGCTCAAAGAAACAAGACAGATTTGAATTGGAAAGGACAAATAATAATAGAATTAAAAAATAGATTTAAAAAAAATAATTAAAAAGCAGAATTTTTAAGAACAATAGAATAAAAAAGAAGATTTTAAAAAAGAAATAAGAGAATAACAAAACGAAATGAGATAGAGTTGAAAAATAACATAATTAAAAAACTAGACGGATTGAAAAAACAGAATTGTAAAAATAATTAACAGATGAGCAGAATTAAAAAAAGAGAAACAAGGGAAACAATCGTTAAAAAATATGATATAACAAAAATGAAAAAAGATCTGAAGAAGTGAAGAAGAGAAGAATTAAAAAAATTTCAATAAAAAAGAAATAAAAAATAACAACATTAAAAATTATCATATAAAAAATTAAATGAATATATATATATATATATATATATATATATATAATAAAACTAATTCTACCCTTGTCACTTCTGCTTGTCTAATTGTTATGTTAATCATTGATCGAATGGATGTTTGATATTTGTTATTAGTATCGGAGAGAAGCCTTAGCTTCCCGTTTGAGGTTTAATATATTATTGAGTTCATATACTCTTTAAGGTACCATGTGCTCATTGTATATTGAACCTTGAATTGTCCAAGTCGGACAGTTTGGGAAAAACTTTTCTTTACTCGTATAAAAGTTGTTGCTTAATTCTCGTATCTTTATATTTGATGAAATTTCGGTTCGATTCATTTCCTTTTGTTCTCTGGGTGCATACTTGATTGTGGTGTTCATAACTGCGTTCATTTTGTGTACTCAGAGACCAATGAGAAATGCTGCCGAAATTTTGTCAAGTATAAGATACGAGAATTAAGGAATGATTATTATACGAGTTCTGAAAAAGTATTTTCTCGAATGGGATAAGTCATACCATTTAAAGAAAGAGAGCGGTTGTAAGAACGTCGTCGCTGAAATTGTGATTTTTTTGACATGCGAGAAGATGGAATATTTTCTTTCGAGTCGTAGTTGGATGTCACGATAGGTTGTATCCGGGAGAGGGGTTTGAAACCAGATTTTTATACTGGGGTTGCGTGATTTTGTCCAAGTCGCAATGGCACATAAAGATTTCAAAACTAATGGAGGGATTAGATGTCCGTGCTTTAATTGCGATTGCGAAGGATTAAGAGCCCAAGTGAGGTCACGCACCACCGTATTCGATTGGATTTAGGCTTAATTACTGGATTTGGACTAGACATGGTGAAAAGTTGCCTCACGTTGATTTAGGGTTGGTGATAATTGCGAAGGTGCTTGACGATTCACGTAGATTCGGGATGTGGTGAGCAGATTGAATTGATGCAAGATATGGTTTGTGATGCCTTGGGGGTGAATGTGTTATTCGAGGAGCAACAGTATGATGACACAGATGAACTTCCAAATGAGACAGCACAAAAATTTTATAATCTATTGTTAGAAACAAATAAGCCGTTGTTTGAAGGGTCTACAGACTCTAAGTTATCAATGTGTGTGAGGCTCTTAGCTCTTAAGTCCAACTGTGGTGCTACCGAAGTGTGCTTGGATCTCGTAACGAAAATGATGTTGGACTCGTCACCTATCAAAGATGGTTTGCCAAAAAGTTATTACGAGGCTAAAAGCTTAGTGTCTAAGTTGGGGCTGGAATCTAAAAGGATTGATTGTTGTGTGAGAGGGTGTATGTTGTATTACGACAATGAGTTTGGTAAAAACGATGGTGCGCTAGTTGAATGCAAATTTTGTGGTGAGCCTAGGTATATGTCACATACTAATAATCGGACGGGTAGACAAAAACTAGTTCCAGTGAAGGCAATGTTTTATTTGCCAATTATTCCAAGGCTGCAGAGAATGTTTGCATCACCACTGCATCGCAGACAAAATGACATGGCACTATGAGAATAGAAGCACTTCAGGTATGTTGCGCCACCCATCTGATGGTGAAGCTTGGAAACACTTTGATCGTGTGCATCCCGATTTTGCAGCAGATCCACGTAATGTACGACTTGGGTTATGCTTTGATGGTTTTACCCTGTATGTTCAATCAATGGCGAAACCTTATTCTTGTTGCAAAGTTATTGTTACCCCATACAATCTTCCTCCCAAAATGTGCATGTCTAAGCCTTATATTTTCTTGACTTGTATTATACTGGGTCCAGAAAATCCAAAAGATGGTATTGACATCTATTTACAGCCTCTTATTGACGATCTCAAAAGGTTGTGAAATGGTGTTTTGACGTATAATATTGCACGAAAGAAGAATTTTACAATGAGGGCAGCTCTGATGTGGACCATTAATGACTTTCCTACATATGACATGTTGTCTAGTTGGGGTACTCATGGTAAAATGGCATGTCCGCATTGCATGGAGCATACAAAGGCCTTTACCTTGAAATTTGGGGGGAAGAGTTCTTGGTTTGACTCACATCGCAGGTTTTTACCCGATGATCATGCATTTAGACGGAATAAGAACGCTTTCAAGAAGGGAAGTTGAATTAGATGGCGCCCCTCAAGGTTGACGAGAACAGATCTGGGAAAGTGGTTATGGAACCCCAAAATCACGATTTTGGCAAGTTGGATCGATTTGAAGGATATGGACAATGGCATAATTGGACAAAAAGAAGTATTTTTGGGATCCGCCATACATCGGAGAGATAATTTATTGAGACACAACCTTGATGTTATGCACATTGAGAAGAACTTTTTGACAATGTTTTTCTCACAGTGATGAACGCCGAGGAAAAACAAAAGACAATGAGAAGGCGGACTAGACTTACCACTTCATCATGGCGAAAGGACTTGCATTTGATGAATCACCGGATGGGAAGACCACGAAACCCAAAGCTCGTTACTCTTTAATCACGAGGAAGCCAAGTCGATCTGTCGGTGGATAAAAGAACTTCGGATGCGGATGGTTATTCTTCTAATTTGGCAAGATGTGCCGATGTGAACAAAGGAACCATGATTGGGATGAAAAGCCATGATTGTCATGTATTCATGGAGTGTTTACTTCCTATTGCATTTAGTTCCTCAGTCAAATGTTTTAAATCCACCGACCGAACTCACCAATTCTTTAAAGATTTGTGTTCTGCGACATTGAGAGAGGATGATCTCATAAGGATGGAGCAGAACATACCAGTCATTCTTTGTAAGTTGGAGAGAATATTTCCCCGCTTTCTTTGATTCTATGGAGCATCTAGCGGTGCATCTTGCACATGAAGCTAGGCTTGGTGGACCAGGTTCAATACAGATGGATGTATCCTTTCGAAAGGTACTATAATAAAGTATTCTCTAAAATAAATAGTGATTTGAAGGGTTAAATGTATCAATTTTTATCATCAACGTTGTTATTTTGTAGATTTATGGGTGACTCAAAGCGGTCGGTGAAAAATAAGGCCAGGGTTGAAGGATCTATTTGTGCAACTTACTTACACCGTGAGACAATCCATTTCTGTTCCCATTATTTTACTGAACTTCATGTTGACACCAACAAATAGTAGGAACGAAGTAGAAATTGAAAGTGAAAGACACCCGCTTGCCTTATCGATTATTTTGCCTTTCCTACCGCCATGGTGGAAAAGAGGTGGATAAGCGGATAACGAGTAAGTGTGGAAGTCACCACGCTCACGTGTTGATCAACCGTGCGTAGTATCACCGTATCTAACGTATGTATCATTTTGACCACTTTCAATTTCTTTAATCCACAATTGCTCTTGATCATTTGTTTGATAATGACTTGATCAGGGCATTCTTGTTAACTAAGCCCACAAGCGTACAAGACTCTTCTGCCTATATTCATGAATATTTCCCAACGTGGTTTAAGAACTAGGTATGTTTTTTGAGTCGTCATATATATATTATTATTATTATTTATTGTTTGAAAATACAAAAATATTGTTTGAAAATACGAACCATAATTTGTTTGCACATGGTGTGTACACAGGTGTATAGCGAGGCGTAATCCTAAAATCCAACACTTGAGAAATTTATCTCATGGTCCTAAATCACGTGTAAAAGAATGGCACACATTCTTTGTAAATGGATACAAATTCCAAACCAGTCAAAAACAGAGGGGAAAAAACAGTTACCAGGGGGGTTTCTGTAAAAGGTGCCACAGATGGAGGTGAAGATGACTTTTACGGCGTGATTCAACATATATATGAACTGACGTACAATACTTTAGACTATACTAAAAAAATAGTGCTATTTTATTGTAATTGGTTTGATCCATCAAATAGAGGCACAAGAGTGGATCAAAAATATAATACTGTTGACATACACATGAGCAGAAGATACCAAATGTTTGATCCGTTTATCATGGCACAACATGTAAGACAAGTGTATTATGTCCCTTATCCATCAACTCGAAGGGACAAACAAGGTTGGTGTGTCGCAATAAAGATAAAACCACGGGGTCGCATTGAACCAGATGACACACAGGAAGAAGTGGCTTATCAAGTGGATGAGATGTCTCATGTCAATGTAGTAAACGAAGTTGAACCCATTACTCGACTACGTGACAATCCAATCACATATGAAGATGTAGATGGGGATGAGGAATTAAATGAAGAAGTGGCAGAACCATCAAGATCTGAAGACGATGCTGAAATTGAGTGGGGAGGATGGGGAGGTTGATATTGTTTAACTTTTTACAATTTGAGAAATTAATGTGTAACAATATATTTTAATTTGTCAGTTATTTTCATAACTTGTTTATTTTTATGGAATTCATTTGTAATATTGTTATGTTTAAATATAATATTTCATGACTGTTATTATTCAATTGCTCTATAGACAGATATGGCATCGCAAGGTTCAGAGCAGACTTCCGACCACCCGGTGGTGGTAAATGGAAGGAAGGGATCGCCTCGACCCCCTCGTCGCCGAGGCCGGCCATCATTAGGCGTGACCCTACTGGGTTTTCGACGTTGTCATCTACACGTCGTCCTAGTACATCTACGCCGAGACAGCCTGATACACCTCCTGCACCTAGACAGCCTTCTGCACCACCTACACAGACTCAGGCACATTGGGCACCAGCTACACAGACTCCGGCACGGTCGGCACCTTTGCCTCACATTGACATGATCCCCACCCCGGGGTTCCAGTTTGCACATGGCGCTTCGAGTTCCCATGTTGTGCCTGATCCGGTGGCCGATGCTCATCAGTCCGACCATGATTATAGTACGGGCCATACACCTGATGACACTGATGTTGGGCAGGACGGGGAGGAGCAGGAGGTTCAGCAGGAGGAGGTTCTTGAGCAGGGGGAGGGCCAGGAGCCTGACACTCTTGAGATGTTGTATGATGGTCGAAGTTCTTATCGTGCCATCCGGTAAAGGGTAAGTATTTGCAATTTTTTGAGTTATTAATAATTTTTATTAATAATTTACATGTATATATATATATATATTTTTTTTTATTTAACATGTTTTTATTGTTCAGGTTTCTTCCTCAAAGCTTCGCGTTAGCTATCACAAAGAACAATTGAGGAGAATTACTGTGAGTTTTGGCCCACCTGGGGACATCAAGGATTTTGAGCGGACCATATGTTTAATTCTTTGAGTAAGTCGCAATTTTTATTTTATTGCATATTTTATTTTCGTAAATTTCAATTATGTTTAATAATGTCTTATATTGATACAGCATTTAGGGTTGCTTGGGAGGAAAAAGATGAGGAGCTGATGGAGAAGAATTTTCATATGAAGGCCTCCCACCGCCTTTCTGACATGCTTCGAGATACCCGCATCAGGGATCGCCAGCCCAGTTGGATAGGGGACGAGCTCTGGCAGTAGCTGGTAGCGCACTGGAACTCCCCTGAGTTCCAGGCGACCAGCGCGAAGGCCAAGAAGAATAGGGCCTCTGAGAAGGGTGGCAGCTTGCACACTGGAGGCAGTGTCAGTCAGGCGCAGTTAGACTTGTACGTGTTATAAAATTGTTATTATTATTATTTTATTATTATTATTATTATTATTATTATTTATTTAAATTTTTTTATTAATACAATCTCAGTCGAGGAGGTTGGGGAGAGAAGTTCAGTTGCACGAGCTTCATCTTGCAACTCATACGAAGAGGAGTACTGGTGATTTCGTTGATGAGCGTTCGAGGCGGACTCAGGTAATTATAAAATATAATAAATATTTTTTTAATAATGTTTATATTGTTTTGTTAAAAAAAAAGATTTGACTTATTTGTTTGTTTAACAGGAGGAGTTTGAGGCGAGGATGTCTCAGCTTAGATCTCAGAGCTCATCATGTTCTCCATCTCAGAGCCCTGACGATCTATCTACACCGCTGAGGGTTTGGGCGGAAGTGGTTGGCGGAAAGAAGAAGGGCCGCCTATATGGTGCTGGCGACCTTGCCAGCAACTACAAAAAAGGGGCCCGCCGCCTACACACTGGAGAGTCGTCGAGTAGTAGTGCTGCCACTGGTCGCTCTGCCGCGGATGACCAAGAGATAGCCGAGTTGAAGCGGACCGTGGCCCAGCAGCAGGAGCTTTTGACTCAGGTGCTGCAGCGACAGGAGCAGATGTACCAGTTGCTAGCTCGCCAGCAGCCTACTCCGCCTCAGCCTCAGCCTCCGCCTCCGCCTCCGCCTCCGCCTTCGCCTCCGCGTACTCATGGTCATGTCGATGATGCAGATGATGTAGAGCATCTCGATCATGATCAGGAGTACCAGGACTATTAGTTCTTTTTTGTACTTATATTTTTTCATATTTTTGGATATCATTTTTTTTTCGTTTCAGATATTATTTTAGTTACTGATTTTTATTTGTTGAATTTTTTTATTTATTATGTTTTCTTTTTTTAATTTGCTTTTTAGTTTACGTTATCACATTTTTATATATGGAAAATCAATTAATAATTAAATTAAATTAAATTACAAGTAATTTTTAATTAAATTAATAAATAAATATTTTTAATATGAGAGTAAATTATTTTTATAATTAAACAAATAAATAATTAAATTATTTAATTAATTAAAGAATAAAATTAGATGGCCCTTAATTAAATTTAATTTATTAATAAATTTAATTAAAAAAAAAAATTCCCGATTACCGACGGCCTAAGCCGTCGGAAACAATTCAGATTGCAAGCGGTTACGTCCGTCGGAATCGACGTCATTCCGACGGCTTTTCCGTCGGTGTCGACGTCATTTACCGGACGGTATAACCGTCGGTATTACCGACGGCGAAGAAGAGTCCGTCGGTAATCCTTTGCGACGACCATATTTCCGACGGGTTGTAGGCCGTCGGTTATCCGTCGGTAAAAGTGGGTTACCGACGGCTTTTATCGCTTACCGACGGCTTTAGGCCGTCGGTAATCCCGTGTTTTCTTGTAGTGTTCATGTTGTTTGGCTGCATTTGGCGAAGGCGGAATGACAAGGTGTGGAAGGAAGCATCTCATCCGTTGGTAGTTACAGTGGAGGCAGCAAAGCTGTATGACAGCAGCTGGAACAAAGTAAGACAACGAGCATCCTCCCAAACTTGGTATATTGATAATAATGTGGACTTAATTTGGAAGAAGCCGAACATAGGTAAGTATAAATGCAACTCCGATGCAGCTTTATTCTTGGAAGAAGGAATCTTTGGAGTTGGTATCTGTGTTCGAGATGATCATGGAGCTTTTGTGCTAGCTAAATCTAAATGGTTTCTTGGAAACCCTTCACCCAAGGAAGCTGAGGTCATAGCTCTACTTGAAAGTATCAAATGTGTGAAAGAAGCAGAGATTCCAAACACCATCTTTGAGTTAGATAGTAAAGGGGTCGTGGATGATTTGACCACAGAGCAATATTACAACAATGAATTGGGTACGGTCTTAGACTCTTGCAGAGAGATCCTGAAAAGTTTTCATAACTATGGGGTTAGTTTCATTAGGAGATAAGCAAATTTCCTTGCTCATAGCCTTGCTAAGGCATTTAGGCTTCATGCTAGCTCCCAAGTATTTAATTCAATTCCTCCGTGTATTTCTGAATTGTTATTGATTGAAATAAAGTAATTTTGTTGGCTTCAAAAAAAATTGTTGTGTTTTCAACCGGACTCAGTAGAAATATGCTGTTTTCTCTATCTTTGTTTTTATAAGAGAACCTTTTCCTTCTCGATCTTTCCAAAATTAGCAGCACAGATTTTTTTTTTGTTCAAATAAAGATTAATTTCGCATATTTTTCGGGAAGGCAATCATTGTGCTGATAAGATTGCCTCTCTGGGGTTTACAGTTTCTGGTTTTCATTGGTGGGATACGGTTCCTAGAATAATTTGGGAGGACTTTTCTAGAAATAGAGTGGGTCTACCAAATTATAGATTTAAGTAGTGTTCATTCTGGGTCTAGTTTAGGCCTTCTCTGTTAGGTTTTGATGTGCTGCATATGATTGTTAATGACTTTGGTGTCAACATAGTTGGGATGATAGTCATTATAGTGATGCCTGTGCATATCAAACCTTGTTTTGGCTTTTAGTTAGGCGGTTTTCGCTTTTTTGCTGTTATCTTTGTTGCTTTGTTTCATGGGTTTTGGCCTAGTCCCCCATGTTTTTTTGTTTTATTTTCTCTTTTTTTTCAATAAATTTTAGGCAGGGGTACTCTTTTTTCTTCTTGGTGTTTTTTCCTTAAGGTGGGTTTTGCATCAGAAGGTTTTAACGAGGCCCCTCTCCTTTCTTTTGTCTAAAAAAAAAAGAAAAAAGAAAAAGTAAAAAAAGATAAGGAATTGGTTGGGAAATGACAGTGCAATTTGTAAAGAGAAAAGGATGGCTGGGACAAAGCGTCTGATGCACACTGTTTAATCATTGAGTTTGCAATGAAATGATTAACCTGCCAGCAATTAATATTCTTGTAATGAACACTAGTTACTAATAAATAAAAATAATAAGAAGATTATGTTCCACAAATAATTAACAGGTTAACAGGGTTTATGAGATAAGATTGTCCCATTTAAACAGAGCATTTGTCATGACATACGATTACTAAAACAAAAAGAAAATTAAATTAAATACTGTGTCCACCAATCATAACATGTTTTATATGGCTACGTGATCCTCAATGAGAAATTTATATTATCATTCATGCTGTACCGAAAATAGTTTAATGCTATATCCCTCCTCCTTATTTTAATTTGTTATCTACTTCCATGAATTAAAGTCCCTTAATTAAGTCTTTCATTTTGGCTTTATAATGACAATTTAATCTTTGTTCTATTTGGGAGTAAATTAAATTATAATCTTATCGGCTGAATAAATTATGAATAATACAATTATTTTGTCTCTCACGTGTTACTATTTCTGTTTAAGAAATGTATCTACACGTATGGCTGGGTGGCGCACTTTTCACTGCTGGAATATTGGCGTAATCAAGTCTGAAAAGATATTGATTCGTTTTGAAGCTTCCGATTAATTAATGAAATAGTAAAGGACTAGTTTAAATTGGATATTTTATTTTTTAGAGTGTACATTTTTTGTAAATTTCTTACGTGGTAACAGATATGTTATGTGTTTTTTTTATATTTTATAACACATGCATATTTTGTTTTGTCAAAAAAAAATCTTTTAAAATAACTGAAATTATCAAAATATATACACAATTTTCAATTAGTTATTTAATCAAAATTAATTTTTATTTTCTCAATTTATCAATCAATATTCCGTCAAAAAATCAATCAATATTAAATTTTATTAAGCAAGATTAAATATTAAAAAAATTACTGCTAAAACAATCTTTAATAAATTAAATCCATGTTTTATATTTTTTTCAAAACTATAAGATAAGATGTCTGCGTTCCTCTTTTTGACGATATTTTTTTTATTATGTGTGTCAAATCGTTCTCGATACACAGAATTTGTAGCATTCCAAATGCGGCTATATATATGTGATATCCGATCACCAAAGAGCACCAGATTAATGCATAATATTGGCAATAACGAGAAAAATACACAGCCGGAAATTCTGAAAAGATATGCAGACCATACACTCCACTACACCTCAAACCAACCAAATTACATCGAAGAAACCCTCAAACTTTGGCGTCACATACAGTTGCGTCTCTATATATGCTTTTTTTTTTAATTTTTTTTTTAATTCTCCAATCGTTCTTTCATGATAGTGATTGATTTATGTGGCAACAAGAATCTTAACGTGCAAAGATTCTTTATTTAGATCAACACAAAGTTTGTGCTTGGTTTCGGAGAGAAGTTCTGAAGAGAGAAATATGTGAGAAAGAGTATATGAAGAGAGAAATAAGTGATAAATAGAATAGATTTGGAGTATTATTTGGTTTATGAGAAAGAGAAGAGAAAAAGAGAAGAGAGAAGTGTTGATTATTTTTTAAAAGACATTAATATCATTGACTAAAAATTTAAATAGTTTGAGATATTAGGAGAGAATAAGGGGTAGAAATGTAAAAAGAAAAAAAATTATTCTATCTCCTCGTTTCTTCGCAGAACAGCAAAGATTAAAAAAAGGCGTGACACTTTTTGTTTCTCTCTTCTGCATTTCACCGGTAACTAAATGCGGTGACTTCACTCTTTCTCACCTACCTCTCTCGCTTCATTCCATTTCTTTGCAAAATCACGCCTTCCAAACTGACGCAAAAAGAATTTGCCCAACTCCGGAAACTCTTCCTAATGATAAATATATAATTAGGAAGATTTTGCCATACTCCATTTGTACAATGGAAAAAAAAACAGAGTCAGAAGGGAACAATAAAATAAATGATGTAATGATAAAAATAAATAAATAAATAGAGAGAATGAGTAACAAGTATATAAAATATGTGTGAGAATTTATACTCTGTTTCTTATATACCGGATATTCAAAGGAAAAAATGATTTTATTTAAGGGAAGAATCTTATTTCATTTCAATAATAAGGTCAGCGATCAAAAGTGGACTGTAATAAAAAACTTGATGACTAGCATACAATTTTAACGCCTAAATTAAGCTACGAGCAATATGATTTGCTTGTCTTATGATAAAACTAACCCCTAAAGTTTTGGTAAAAAAAAAAAAAGACATGCTTCGCAGCCAGAAAGAATCGTTCCAAACTCGGTTTCACATGGAATATCCCCAGTAAAGCCATCAACCACTGGCTTGCAGTCCAATTCTATGGTCACTTTAGGAAATATGAACTGTGAACGACTTTTAAGCTGTACATCTCGACGTCCTAAAAAAATAGGATTAACCTGGCTGTACAACCGACTTAATCATTGAAAAGAAACTCCAGGGCTTTTTAGCTGTCACATCTCATACGTCCTAAAGTCACTTTGTGGATACCAATCTCTCCTAACCATTTTATAGCTTCCAATAATCTCGATGCCTTGACCTCTTGCGCAGTAGGGACCCCCACTAGAACTACTGTCTTGGCCTTCATAAACTCACCTTTGTTGTTCTTAAGACACATGCCTATACCAAAGCACACTCACGAAAATTGGCAGCGCATGACCACAAGGACTATCATCTTTGCCTTCATAAACTCGCATTTGGAAACCTGCAAATCTGTAAACCTGCAAGTCCAACCCGATGACATGAATTTTTTTTATATACCTTATTATCACACAATCATGATTTATGAGAGATGACACGCTATTTGCTCACTTAGAAATTAGGTTTTTTTTTCTAATTTGTGAAAATTTGTGGAATAGAATGCAATTTTAAAAACTGTGAAATTTTAAAAGGTATTTTTTGTTCATGACCCGCGAACCCAAACCAAACCAACTCACTCATAACCAGATTAGATTGGTTTGGGTTTTTTTAGGAAAATTATGTGTTCTTGACCTAACCCAAATCAAGAAAATTTGATTGGTTCAGGTATCGGATTTGGTCAAAACCGACACAACTCATCCCCTGTACACCCCTACTCTCTCTTTTGTTGGTCGTGTAACCCTGACTCAGTCTAGCTTAATGGGAATCTGAAGTTACATTCTTCAAACCACAAATGTTCCAATTGCGGTTTGTGAGGTGGCAGAGAAGATTGTCTATGACTTCATTTGGGGATCCTTCGTAGATCACCGCAAATGCCACTTAGTTTCTTGGGACCAATTTTGCAAGCCTAAGTCTATAGGGGACCTTGGCTTCCGAAGTTTGAGAGTCCTCAATCAAGCTTATATGATGAAATTGTCCTGATAAATGATTTCAAATCCAGACAAACTCTGGGTCAAAATTCTTAGCGCCAAGTACGCTTATGATGATCAAGCTCTGCCTAAGGTTGTTCGGTGATCCAAAGCCACAGTTACCTAGAGAGGAATCGTTCAATCCTGGCCTCACGTAGAACAAAATATGATATGGAATATTTATAATGGCTCAAGGGTTGGCTTTGGTTAGACCCTTGGATCCCTGAGATCTTTTGCTTGAAGCATGATTTTCCTGCGGGTGAAGATTTGTTTATGGTTATATCTTATGCAACATCTGAAGGACGGAGCTAGCAGAAGCTTATGAATCTTCTCCCTTATGATATATCCAGTAAGATAGCGAACATCAAAGCTCCTTCTCCTGGCTTTGACGACCCTCGTATTGGTCTCTCACCATTGATGGATGCTTTAGTATCAAATCTGCTTATAACTCTCTGGCCAATTATGACAACATTGATGATCACTTGGATCTCTTCTTAAATACTGTTTGGATTAGAGAGGACCTCCCAGAATAAGATCCTTTCTCAAAGTTAGCCACCACAAGCTTCTCACCAATAACGAAAGAAAAACGTGTAGCATGACACATGATGCTACTTGTTCTCGATACAATATTGCAGACGAGTCTATCTTACAAGTTTTTTGACATTGTGACTTGATTCATGTTTATTGGGACAAAGTCATCGATCCAGATCACTAGGCAAAGTTCTTCAGTTTTGGTCTTTACCAGTGGCGTTATGGAATCTTTCAAATGATGGTATCGGCATCACCAACCATCACTGGCCAGCCTACTTTGCGGTGACTATTTGGGCTCTTTGGAGAGGCCGTAATGCTCTTGTTTTTGAAGGATGAGCTAATCTGGAGAACCCTTTTGCTCACCTCATCCGTAGCCAAGTTCGCTTTATTACGAGTAGTGGTACTAAAGCTATCCTTGTTTATTTCAACAACGATAAGAGAGAGATCCAAATTTGCCAGAAGCCCTCTCCTCCCTTATCTTTCAAAGTCAATGTTGCGTAAAGGTACACACAATTCAACTTGTTGTGGCATAATCCGTGACCATAATGGGAGATTCATCAAGGGTTTTTATCATAATCTTGGAGTAGGATATGTATTCAACGTCGAGCGTTGGGGACTTTTTTATTGGCTTAAGCTAGCTAGATGTGACATCTTGATTTTCGGATAATCATTCTAAGTATAATTAGATTGGTGATTAAGTGATAATCGAAGATTAAAGGCTTTAATTAGGATAAAATGAGCTGAAGTAGGACTTAGAAATCTTTGGAAGGGTATAGAAACCCCTAGAAACATCTAGAAATGAAGAAAAGGGACGTTTTTACTTTAACACTGTCGCGATGCGACAGGGACAACACATGGTCCACCGTGACGCGATACACTTGGCGCAGGAAAGGCGATGGCAAAGAGAAAACGAGTATTCCAGAACATGCTCCTCGCGACACGATGGCCTTGCCATCGCGACGCGATCAATGGCGGTGGAGACATGGCTAGTTCTCCATTTCGCCTATAAATAGGGCCCAAACCCCCATTCTCTTCAACTCTTCCAAAGGGCCTTTGGGAGGGTGTGGAGGAGCTTCGAAGGGCACAACGGGCACATGTAGTAGCGGTACACGGGCGACAGCAGTCTTTTAAGCCAGATAAGGGGGAAGATTCCTTAATCACTAGGGAAAATAGGTAATAGAATAGTTAGTGTGAGTAGGGTTCCTTAGCCCTACTAGGGGTTGGTAGTAGCAACGCCTCAGGAGAGGGGTTGCAGTGTATGGTGGCTAATGATAGTCACCGTAGACCTATCAACTAACATAGGTTATATTTATTTGGTTAATTTATGAGGTTAGTAGACAGTCGCTTATGCGACGATAGGAGTAAATTATATGTTGTTAAATTATGATAAATGATATACTGTTTGATGCCTGATATTTATGTGCTGGTTGATTTGGTATGATATATGTATGCTTGATGTATGAGTCAAGGGTGACGCCCTCTAGTTAGAGGTTTGTGGAACCCTGGACAGTAATAAAGTATTACTGTCGGTATCCTGTTTGTCAGTGGTGATAGCCGGATCAGTGTATCCGAGGTTGGTGTACCTGAAGACTGGTGATCGGACTAAAGGTATGGAGTAGTTTGGAGATAGTCGGTGGTCTTGAGGGGACCTGAGGACCGGTGATCAGTCCGAAGGTGTGTACTCGGTCATGTGGACGAACCTCCAAGACTCCACGTCTGACAGGTGGACAATCTTGGTTATTCCTATTATGGGAATGTCGTCCTTGTGCACGGGACGGTACCTTACTCCGGTAATTGGATATGGTAGTATGGGATGTCATAACTGGTAATCGGAGATGGTAGCTTATCAGAATATGTTCCCGGGACAACCAACTTAAGTTTCGCTTCTGTGCCCTAAGACTGGTGATCGGTCTAGGGAGTAGGGTGATAATGGCCCACAACGTTCAGCGATGGTGCAGTGCAGTAGGGCGATGATCGGCCGAAGGGCCGGTGTTACGTGTCGACCTCACGGGCCAATGAAGCGGTGATCAGCTGAATGTCCAATGATTTGGGTCTGTAGAGCCGGTGATCAGCTGAAGGACCTGTGACACGTGTCAGTCTGTGATATCAGAGTATGATGTGGTCTGTGACCGTGTGGTCGGGTTTGTCAGTATGACATGTCAGTATGGCCTGCTCTGTGACCGTGTACTCATGAGTCTGAGTGTGTGACAGCTATGGTAATAGTCATGATGATGATTGTGATGTCTTGATGTTTATGCTATTATGTGTTGAGCTGAACATGATAGCAGTCTCTCTCTACTATGTTGTTTTCCTGTTTGATGGTGATTGATGAGTGTCTTACCCCTTCGTTTTATGTGTTTTCTATATTATATGATGATGAATAGCAGATGAACAAGAAAATCAAGTACTTAGAGCCTGGGAAGTAGTGTTACATCACGGCCAGTGTGTCCTGTTGCGTACTCTGAAATTGAAGTGGAAATGTGTTATTGCTGAGTCAGGATAAAGTGACGCCATGTCTCGGCGGCGTGTTACACTAGACATCTCTCCGTTAAACCTGTCATTTTTTTAACTGGATTCACTTGCAATTGTCAACCTCATTCAAAAAGATGACACTACCTTTATGCATTTCCACCCCTCTGTAGTTGAAGTTCTCTCCCTTTTTCACTTCCTGGACTGGAATGCATCGGTCATTCACTCTTATAGAGAGGCTAATCGTTGCACGAACCTTCTTACTAATTAATCTTGGCCATGCTGACAATTTTGATCGCTTCGTTGTCGAGGACCCTCCTCCAAGTCTTCGTTTAGCTATATTTTATTATGTAATAGGCACAAAGGCGGAGGGTAGTATAGCCATGTGGTAGCCATGACTAGCCCAAAAATTTTCAAATTTCTTAATATACTAATAAGGTAAACTAAATCAATGGTCATTGTAAAAAAAAAAAATTAAGTCAATGGTATAACAAAAGGGGGAAAGAGTTAGATATTGCTTCTCTCTCTGGATTGCTTTAGGGGTATGCGGTTCTTTTTCGTATTTTTCATATATTTTCATATCTTTTGTACATGCGTTACAATTATTAGATGCTCACGTGTATTTATTTTACTATGGAAATCTTTTTGTATTAAATATTTTTCACATCTATTCACTGGTTGAATTTTTTTTTTGCTGAAATAATCCAAAACGTCACATACTCACAGGAAACCACGACTAGTTTTGATTATAAATGTATAAAAAAAACATATTTTGAAACTATTACATATCATCTAACATATATCACATATAAATATATATAGTATCCAGTCAATCATTTATATGAATTTAAAGTTCATTGTATTATGAAAAATAAATAATGTAATATTCATTTAAATATTCTTAATTAGTATTTTTATAAATAAGATTATACCTTACATTCTTAAACTTCATGTTTATGAGTTCTTTTTAAATGTAACTAAATTAAATAAAAGTTTTATGATAATCAATAAATATAATTTTATCGGTCACCAAAATAAATTATCACAATTATGTCTAACTTTGAATTTTGAGTATATCACTTAATTATTTTGGCCCCCTCACAAAAATTTGTCTATCTCTACCACTAGTTATATGCAGTTGTTTGCCTAGGTTAGTTCCACCAGATTCCAACTTTTTATTATTCTTCTTTTACATATCGATCAACATCACTCTGCTATTTTATTGATGTTTCTTTAGTTCTTTTTGCATATTTTACTATAGTATATTTTAGACGCTTCTCCGGGCCTCAAATTGTTGAAAGATGAAATTTAGGTGATAATTGATTAATTTCAGCCACTAAGTCCTGATCGCATGCCAAAAATAAATAAATAACGGATAAACAGTCCGCGGACACATTTCATTTTTCATTTGGCTCTTGGCTTTGCACAAAAGATATATTGCCATTTTCGTGTTTCAACTTAAACAAATCACAGACAACCCATGTTGATTGGGCACTGGGCGGTGAGCCAGCAAAGCACTTCAAATCAAATCATTACCATAAACATTGACCACACACAAACCCACTTTCTTAATTAATTTGACCTCTACATAAACGAAAACAGAGGGAGTATTTATTTATGACAATAATTACCAATATCCTTGACTTATTAAAAAAAATTTGAAACAAGGTGCATAACTTAACAATGTTGTACCTATATATGTTCGAAAATGTCGTCAAAAGGACCTAATTATTTAATATTCCCTCCGTTATTTTTAATAAGCTTCTTTAGACAAAAAAACGCATATTAAAAAATATGAAGTAGTTAGCATAATTAAAATTATTTATAATGTGTATGTTTTTCTAAATTTATCCTTCATTTATTATAAATCACACTTTTAATTAATTAATGCATGTATTGGATTTTGTATTAGTTAGTAGTACTTTTGAAAAAAATAATTAATGTATCTTGTAATTTAAAAATGGACTTATAATTAGTTATAATTTTTTTCTTTCTAAAAGGGGCTTATAAAAAGTAACGGAGGGAGTAATTACTTAGTATAAATTTAACAAGTGCCCTTAGGGCATTGGTTAAGGGGTTAAAAGAGGTAAGTTTGTATGGGAAAATAATGTATTTATTACATTGAAAATTGTTTAACTTGTATTTTCAAGACAAACTTTCCTTTTATGAATTTCTTAATCAATGCTCTTAGGGTACTGTTCCGGACTGGGCCGAGGCCCAATCCGAAGAATCATCCTCCAGCCCATTACCAAAGTCGGTTCCCATCGCCTTGCCATGAGACCAAATCGACGTGGCCGATCCAACGGTCCTCGGCATTCCGCCCATCCCATCACAGGTCGGTAAAACGATCTGACGGCATCCCGGGCGCTACACGAGAACCGCCCTCACCGACCTTAACTCCTATAAAAGGAGAGTCGCTTCAAACGATTGAGGTATTATTCGATTCATCACCTCTTCACTTACCTCTTACACGCCGACTTGGCGTTGGAGTGTTTGCAGTACACCACCACCACGCGCGTCGCCGCCATCCGACTGACGCCACCTGCATCGCTTTTTCTCCTGGGTCCATCCTCTCAAAGTTACATCCCGAACATTGGCGCCGTCTGTGGGAATCATTTCTGATTTCATTTCTTTGCTCGACATCTTTGCTCGACACTTGTCGAGACGATGACTGGATCGAAGCACCAGGTCGCGACTCGCAGCTCCACTCGTGCGAACGCAGATTTTGAACCACCTCACCACGAACCTGTTAATTTTGTCGTGGAACATGAGAGACAGAGGAGTAACCTTCCACCTCCCCATCAGAATGACGCCGTTCCGATCCACGAATTCCGTGAATTCATTCGGAGCCATGCTGAAGCAATGCACGCTCAGAATCAACGCCTCGATCGAATGGAGAATCGGCAGAAGGAAATCCCCGTTCGCATTGCCACGTGTCGAAACGAGAGAAGATCATGTTTCTCGTTCTACTCGGAGGTCGAGGAGTCTACAAATCTCGGATCATTCATCGCCACCACCATGGCACGACTCGCATCACTGCGTGGATAGAGCACACCAAAATAACCGTTCGGTGGATCGTACTCGCCGCGTGCCATCGCCACTCCCGACGGCGGCGTCCCGTCAGCGAAGATACCATCGCGAGTAGTGACACTCCTCATAGAAGAGCCGCCTCGGCATCTAGGTGGCAAGTCAAAACTTCGGGCACACCTCTCACGCCGCCGTGCTCGCCTGTTTCATCAACTCCTTCTCGGAGAGATGACACGGGTGACTCGCACAAGGCTTTTGGTCCTTTACGCCCAAAGTCATGAAATTCCGATTCAAGCATCTTGAAACCACCCGCTTTGGACTCATATGACGGCACCACCGACCTGACGAACATATTGGTTGCTTTGAGGCTGTCATGAGCTATCGAGGCGCCCAAGGCGCGGTGAAGTCTGAGAATCTTCCCTCACTCGAAGAAGGTGGCGGCTGTCTTGGTTCGGACTCTTAGGAAAAATTCCATTGGTTCTGGGTGAGCTCGTTAGCGATTCTCGCACATTTCACTGCGTCTAAAGTCCAACCCAAGTCGACAGTGGCTCTGGCGGCAATTCAGCAGGAGAAAGATGAGTCTATCAGAGACTACGTCGGGCGTTTCAACAAAGAGGCCATTCTGGTAAAGAAATGCTCTGACGAGATGAAGCTGTACTTGTTAGAGCAAGGCCTGATAGAAGGAAGCTTATTTAGCGTCGACATTGGTGTCGACCAACCGAGGACCCTGAACGAGTTCCTGAAGCGAGCTCAGAAACATATGAATTATGAAGAAAAGTTGATGACATCGAGAACTAAAGATAAGACCCAGGAGAAAGCTGGTGGACAACGCGAAGACAAGTCGCGTAAGGAGAAGGAACGTCGTGGTCCGAAGTGGTATGACGAATATACCCCTTTGAACGCTACACCCAAGCGCATACTGAATGAGTGCGCGAACACCGAATTCCGCGATGCCGGAGTCAGATTTCCCCAGAGGGGAAAAGAGATGCCAAACGCTAATAAATCGAAATCGCCACTTCCACAAGTGTGTTGGGCACGAGACTGATGAATGCTTTCACCTGAAGGACGTCATAGAACAACTAATCAAGAAAGGGAAGTTGTCTAGATACGTGAAAGGAAAGCCAAGATCCGGGGATAGAAGGTCTAGATCTAGATCACCTCGACCTCAGAAGAAAGAATCAACTTCTGTGATGCAACGCGAAGGAGCAGCTCGTGCATCCGAAGAGAAATCTCGTCCTCCTCCTGTCGCCATGGTCATTTCCGGAGGATTCTCCGATAAAGAGGGGGCAAGCATCAATTCGGCAAAACGGAAGTTGAAAGAAGCAATGACCGTTTCTACTGTTTTCTCTTCATCAAGCCGGCATAAGGGAAGACCACCCCTAGCCTTTTCAGATGAAGACTTGGTGAATGAAAGGCCGAACTACTTGATTTCCCTGTTGGTGAAAGCCTATATGGCTAACTTTGATGTTAGAAGAATCTTGATAGACCAGGAGAGCTCGGCGGATATCATGTTCCACGAGTTATTCAAAACCTTGAAACTTCCGGAAAAAGATCTCGTACCATACCCGGGGTCTGATCTGACTGGGTTCAACGGTTCGAAGACAAAGCCGTTGGGCTATGTGGAGTTAATGGTGACTTTTGGAGAACAACCAATCTCCAAAACTGTGAAGGTCCAGTTTATTGTATTACCATGCAAGTCCGTTTACAACTGCATCGTCGGACGCCCGACGCTGGGTGAACTCGGAGCTGTAACCTCGACAGTCCACTTGAAAATGCGCTTCCATGATGACGAGCACAAAGTCGTCACCATCGCAGCGGATCAAGAAGCTGCGAGGAGATGCTATCTTTTATCTTTAAAGGCCGACGAGCCAAGAGAAGAAAAGCAACTCCTGTCGACCAAGAAACCTGACCCTACAAAAGCTGCTGCAGAGGTCAATCTCACCGATTTTGACGCCAGGATTGAGATCGAAGATGAAATACCGGAGAACGACCCCCTAGCCCGCGAGCTCCAGCAAAAAATTAAAAGGCCGGTACCCGATGGAGAGTTCATCCGAGTTCAGCTAGGAGAAGACCCTGGGAAGACGGTGAAGCTTGGTGCCGACCTCCCTGAACAGGTCAAATTGCAACTAACAGAGTGCCTGAAGTCCAATGCAGACCTCTTCGCTTGGACTGCTGCCGACATGCCAGGTATTTCTCCTGATATCGCTTGCCACCAACTCGCTCTCGACCCCAAGGCTCGCTGGGTAGCTCAGAGCCGCCGTAAGCAAGCTCCTGAAAAAGCTGAAGCCGCAACCAAAGCTGTTGAAAACACGATAAAGGCTGAATTCATTAGGAGGTCAAATATACTACTTGGCTATCAAATGTTGTATTAGTTAAAAATCTAATGGAAAATGGCGCATGTGTGTTGATTACACCGATCTTAACAAGGCATGTCCCAAAGAAGCCTACCCTCCCTAATATCGACAAACTCGTCGATAATTCCTCGATTTCGATTGTTGTCTTTCATGGATGCATACTTTGGTTACAACCAGATTAGATGCACCATGCCGATCAAGAAAAACGCGTTCATGACCGATAAAAGCAATTATCGCTATAACGTGATGCCTTTTGGCCTCAAGAACGCTGGAGCGACATATCGCCGCATGATGAATAAAGTCTTTGCCAACCAAATCGGTAGAATGCTTTGGAGGTATATATGGATGATATGATAGTAAAACGACGAGGGAAATCGACCACGTCGTCGATCTTAAAGAAGTCTTTCTTTGAAATACGAAGACATAATATGAGGCTCAATCGAAAAGTGCACTTTCTGAGTACGAGCCGGGAAATTTCTAGGTTTTTATCTAGCAGGGAGAATCGAGGCCAACCCCGACAAATGTCGAGCTATCACAGAGATGCGGAACCATCGTCGAAGAAAAACATCGGCTGACTCACCTGGAATGCTCGCATCCCCGACGAGGTTTATCTCAAAGTCCGCAGAACATGCGTTGCCTTTCTTCCGCTTGCTCAAAAAGGGAATTCGCCGAGTGGTCGCCCGAAAGTGCGAAGAAGCCTTAACAAGGTAAAGCATCTTGTCCCAACCTTGATCTTGACGAGACCGTATCCGGGGGAGGTCCTTTATCTCTACTTGGCAGTGTCGAACGAAGCTCTGAGTGCCGTCCTCATTCGCGAAACAGATGAGGGCCAGAAACCGGTCTATTTTATAAGCAAAGCACTTCAGGGCCCAGAGCTGAGATACCAGAAGATCGAAAAAGTCGCGCTCGCGCTGGTAGTCGCAGCTCGACGCCTAAGGCAATACTTCTTGGCACATCCCATTATGGTTCGAACTGACCAACCAATCAAACAGATTCTACACAGGCCTGACCTGGCAGGGCGTATGATCAAGTGGTCGATCGAGTTATCTGAATTCGGAGTTACTTTCGAGCCGAGACAAACTATCAAAGCCCAGTGCTTGGCGGATTTCATTGCCGAGATGACTCCTGGGCTCTGAGAACCATGTTCCGGATGGACGGTCCATGTCGACGGATCGTCAATTCCAAAAGCGATGGCGCGGCTTATTGCTCGAGAACGACGACGGGCTGATTGTCGAAATTTCATTGGGATTCTCCTTTCCCACCTCCAACAACCAGGTGATCTGGCGTGTTTAGGCGGCCTCACACTAGCTCGAGACTTGGCGCCAAGAGGTAAAACTTCGAGGCGATTCTCACTAGTTGTGTCCCAGTTGGTGGAGAATACCAGGCTAAAGATCCACTTCTTCAAAAATACCTCGCCCTGGTAAAAAGAAAATGAGCGACTTCTCCTCGGTTGAGATCGTACACGTCCCGAGAGAACAAAGCGCCGTAGTGACATTTTGTCCAAACTTCGCCAAAGACGAAGCTCTGGAAACAACGGTCGGTGATACAAGAAACACCGCCAAGCCTAGCATTACTGCAGTGGTTGATGCCACTTATGACGAAGCACTGAGAAAACTGCCGAAATTCTGCTTTGCAATTTCCCAGGCAAGTGTCGAGGATCTGCCCGATGAGCCCGACAGTTGGATGACATCCATTCAAGAGTTTATTCAACTTAGTCAACTACCTGATGATGAGAAGGAGGCTGCCAAAATCCGAAAGAAAGCATCTTCATACTCCATGATCGACGGTATCTTATATCGAAGAGGGTTCTCCACCCCCTGTTGAAATGCCTCGACGATACACGAGCGCAATATGCACTTGCTGAAGTGCATGAAGGCATATGTGGGCAACACCTTGGAGGACGTTCCTTGGCAAAGAAAATCCTCCGCGCAGGATACTATTGGCCAACTCTGAATGCGGACGCAACATCGTTCGTGAAGAAATGCGACAAATGCCAGAGACATGGCGATCTACACTTAGCTCCTCCTACAGAGTTAACATCCCTGACTTCACCGTGGCCCTTTGCCTGGTGGGGGATTGATATACTTGGACCTTTTCCAACGGCTCCCGGACAGGTGAAGTACCTGGCCGTTGCGGTAGATTACTTTACCAAGTGGGTTGAGGCAGAGCCCCTGGCAAAGATAACTGCAAAGAACTTGATTAAGTTCTTCAAAAGATATATTCTGACGAGGTTCGGGATTCCCAGGGTGGTCGTCACTGACAACGGAACACAATTCGCGGATCGCGGATTCCGAAAGACTATGGAAGACCTCGACATCAAACAGCACTTCACCTCGGTAGAACACCCCCAGACGAACGGTCAAGCTGAGGCCGCGAACAGGGTTATTTTACGAGGTCTGAAACGAAGGTTAGACGAGGCCAAGGGCAACTGGGCAGAAGAGCTTCCCCGAGTGCTTTGGGCGTATCGGACTACTCCACATTCAACGACAGGAGAATCCCCTTTTCGTCTCACTTATGGGACTGAGGCAGTTATTCCTGTCGAGATTGGGGAACTTAGTTGGAGAACCTCACATCCCCAGAGTAGCATTGACAACTGTCAGAGTGTACGAGAAGAACTTGACCTCCTTGACGAATGCAGGGAACTCGCGGCACTTGGCGAGGTCGCAATGAAACAGAAGATCGCAGCAAGATACAACCAAAGTGTTGTACCCAGAGAATTCATGCCTGGAAATCTAGTTCTTCGACGAGCTGATGTTGGCTTGAAGAACGCCCCACAAGGGAAACTTGCGCCCAATTGGGAAGGCCGTCTGAGTAATCGTCAGAAAGACTGCAGGCGCCTACACCCTCGAGACACTACAAGGACAAAGAAATTCCAAGAACTTGGAACGCGGCAAAAATGAAGAAATATTATAGTTGAAACAATTGTATCCGAAACACACAATGTGAAGCAATAAAGTATGATTGAAGAAAACAAAACACTGTTATCCTTGTGCGTTTGCACAAGCACCTGACCGACCTCGTGCCGAGACCGCGTGCACGAGCTCGTGATGACAAAGCCTTGTGCGTTTGCACAAGCACCTGATGAAGAGATCGAGCGTCGTCGAGAGCGCGCGTGTGAGCTCGTGACAAAGCCTTGTGCGCTTGCACAAGCACCGACCGACCTCGCGTCGAGACCGGCGCACGAGCTCGTGATGACAAAGCCTTGTGCGTTGCACAAGCACCGACCGACCTCGTCCGAGACCGCGCGTGCACGAGCTCGTGATGACAAAGCCTTGCGCGTTTGCGCAAGCAACCCGACCGACCAGATCGTCGCGGCGCGAGCTCGTGATGATGATGACCTTGCGCGTTGCACAAGCACTCGACCGACCTCGTCGAGACCGCGTGCACGAGCTCGTGATGACAAAGCCTTGTGCGTTTGCACAAGCACTCGACCGACCTCGTCCGAGACCGGCGTGCACGAGGCTCGTGATGACGACCTTGTGCGCTTGCACAAGCACTGGCCGACCTCGTCACCCGACCGCGCGCACGAGCTCGTGATGACAAAGCCTTGTGCGCTTGCGCAAGCACTCGACCGACCTCAGACCGAGGCGCGCGCGAGCTCGTGATGATAAAGCCTTGTGCGTTTGCACAAGCACCCTGACCGACCTCGTGCCGAGAGCGCGTGCATGAGGTCGTGATGATAAAGCCTTGTGCGTTTGCACAAGCACCTGATGAAGAGATCGACCTCGTGCCGAGACTGCGTGCACGAGCTCGTGACAAAGCCTTGTGCGTTTGCACAAGCACCCTGACCGACCTCGTGCCGAGACCGCGTGCACGAGCTCGTGATGACAAAGCCTTGTGCGTTTGCACAAGCACCTGATGAAGAGATCGACCTCGTGCCGAGACCGCGTGCACGAGCTCGTGACAAAGCCTTGTGCGTTTGCACAAGCACCCTGACCGACCTCGTGCCGAGACCGCGTGCACGAGCTCGTGATGACAAAGCCTTGTGCGTTTACACAAGCACCTGATGAAGAGATCGAACCTCGTGCCGAGACCGCGTGCACGAGCTCGTGATGACAAAGCCTTGTGCGTTTGCACAAGCACCCTGACCGACCTCGTGCCGAGACCGCGTGCACGAGCTCGTGATGACAAAGCCTTGTGCGTTTGCACAAGCACCCTGACCGACCTCGTGCCGAGACCGCGTGCACGAGCTCGTGATGACAAAGCCTTGTGCGTTTGCACAAGCACCTGATGAAGAGATCGAGCGTCGTGCCGAGACCGCGTGCACGAGCTCGTGACAAAGCCTTGTGCGTTTGCACAAGCACCTGATGAAGAGATCGAGCGTCGTGCTGAGACCGCGTGCACGAGCTCGTGACAAAGCCTTGTGCATTTGCACAAGCACCCTGACCGACCTCGTGCCGAGACCGCGTGCACGAGCTCGTGACAAAGCCTTGTGCGTTTGCACAAGCACCTGATGAAGAGATCGACCTCGTGCCGAGACCGCGTGCACGAGCTCGTGATGACAAAGCCTTGTGCGTTTGCACAAGCACCCTGACCGACCTCGTGCCGAGACCGCGTGCACGAGCTCGTGATGACAGCCTTGTGCGTTTGCACAAGCACCCTGACCGACCTCGTGCCGAGACCGCGTGCACGAGCTCGTGATGACAAAGCCTTGTGCGTTTGCACAAGCACCTGATGAAGAGACCGACCTCGTGCCGAGAGCACCTGATGAAGAGATCGACCTCGTGCACGAGCTCGTAACAAAACCTTGTACAAACACGACATGACGACGCTTACAGTTCCTTACAGACAAGGACGTTGAACGTTGACATCAACGGACTTCGACAAACAAGTCACCACCTCGACATTCGAGCTAGCGACTTGGGGGGCAACTGTTCCGGACTGGGCCGAGGCCCAATCCGAAGAATCATCCTCCAGCCCATTACCAAAGTCGGTTCCCACCGCCTTGCCACGAGACCAAATCGACGTGGCCGATCCAACGGTCCTCGGCATTCCGCCCATCCCATCACAGGTCGGTAAAACGATCTGACGGCATCCCGGGCGCTACACGAGAACCGCCCTCACCGACCTTAACTCCTATAAAAGGAGAGTCGCTTCAAACGATTGAGGTATTATTCGATTCATCACCTCTTCACTTACCTCTTACACGCACTGACTTGAGCGTTGGAGTGTTTGCAGGTACACCACCACCACGCGCCGTCGTCATCCGACCTGACGCCACCGTACCGCTTTTTCTCCGGTCATCCTCTCAAAGTTCTGTCCAGAACAGGTACTCATTGGCAAGACCTTAAATTTATTTAATTATTTTTCTCGATGAGTAGTATGTGATATGAAATGTCGAGCTTTTTGCACGTTAAATATTCAAATTATTAACAAAGTGACGTGGAGTGTAAATTATTTATAAGAACAATATATGTTTGAGATAATCATAATCAGTAGTATAATAAATAAGAAAATCTCTCCTCCAGGAATCATGGATCAGTTTGCTAAAAAAGTTATAGAAGTGCCAGTGCTTTCAGCATGGGATGAATATGTGTGTACAGTTGTATAACGTGAAACAATAGTTTGTTGGATGAGTATTTATTTTCCCTCGAGTTATGATTCAATAATAATTCTTTATAATTAGTAGATTGATAAAGACAAGACTTATTCGTGAAGTTTTACAAAGACATGTTTCTTTGTCAGATTTTTGGGTATTGATTTAAGCAGTGATGGCTCTAAACATGGGTGGGATAGGCGACCGCCCAGGGCCCTATTTTTTAGGTGGTACTATTTTTTTTTTACTTAGTTTTTTTTTGTGAGAGAAAGGGGCTAAAGCCCCAAAGACACAAGCAAGAGCCCACTAAGACCCACTAGGGCAAGCAACAAACCCCCCCTTCAGCCTCCAACAAGGGAACAAGGAAGGTAGGAACGGAGTCGTAAATGATACAATCAAACTCAACAAAACAACGCTCCTTCGACAGGACATCTGCTATAGAATTCGCCTCTCTAGGAATGTATCTCCAAAGAATATTTGCATTACCCACAATCATATCTCTAATACCATCAATGAAGTGAGATAAAGCATGAAAGCAATCTCTATTTCCTGAAAGCAGAGAGATAGCTTCAACGGAATCAGATTCCACAACCACCTTGCGAAAACCTTTGCCCCAAACAATGCTGAGGCCGTGATAGATAGTCCATAACTCGGTCTCAAGCACCGTGCAGGAGTCCAATTTATGGGAAAACGCTAAAATGAATCGGCCTCTGCAATCACGCAAAATACCACTGCACCCAGCCATAGCACCAGCTTCAGCGACCGACCCATCACAATTTAAAGTCACAAAGCCTGGGGAAGGGGGAGCCCAGGTAGGGCACATATCCGCACTTCTATCTAAAGCAAAGGGCTTGAGATTACTCAAATAGAGCTTCAAGGACATGACCGTGTCAACCTGGTTCAGGATCTTATAATGGAGCCCTTGAATGGATGTCGATTTCTGAGAGAACACCCACTCATTTCTCGCTTTCCAGATCGCCTCCAAAGATATGGCAAAGACAGAGCGCCATGGTCGCTGGTCACGAAACAAGTGACGGGATTGAAGGTTATTCAGCAACCAAGATTCCCAATTTGTTTCCGAAAAAAAACCTAGCCAGATTTGAAACATTAAAACAATTCCAGAGACAACGAATCCTTCTGCAATCACCGAAGTGGGAGTTGCACACCGAACACAGACTTGAGGTAGCCATGTGTCTCCTCACTCTCTCTGCGTTTATCATCAGCGCTTTGTGAGCTGCTTTCCAGAGGAAGAACCTCACATGTTCTGGACCCTTCCATTTCCAAATAACTGAGAAAATAGGTTGCACATGGTATTGGGCCTAGCTAATGAGGCAGTAAGCGGACTTTAAAGAGAAAGAGCCACCAGGGCTCGGCCCCCACACAAACTCGTCCGGTTGATTCTGTAAACGGGGAGGAGGGATGAAACGTAATTGGGTCACCCAGTGATTTGGAAGAAGCTGGACTAGAGAGTCCCAATTCCGCGAGGAATTATTAATCACAAAATTTCTAACTGTGCGATTCAACTGGTCACTAGGGATGTTGGTATGCCTATGTGCATTGAGAGGACCACCCTTAGGAACCCAATCATCAGTCCAAAATTGGATAGACACTCCATTACCCAACTTTCATCGGAGAGAACTATGAAAAGTATTCCAATGCCGAGTCAACCCATTCCAGAAATTTGACCCCTGCTTCTTGAAATCAATCTTTGGGAAACCATTCAAGCCACAGTTATACTTGCCTCTAACAGTAGACACCCACAGAGAATTTGAGGAAGTACACAGATTCCATGCCGCTTTCATCATGAAACTAGAGTTAACATCTCTAGAAGCTCTCAGACCTAATCCCCCATACTGCTTGGGGGTACAAACTTTTTTCCAATTTAATAAATGTATCTGTCTATGATTCTGCTCATCACCCCAAATGGAGGAACGACAGAGCTTATCAATCTCGTCACAAACCCCTTTAGGAAGCATACAAGATTGCATCACATAGGTAGGCATTGCCTAAATCACGGATTTAGCCAAAGTTACTCGACCTGCAAAAGAAAGAGTCCTGGCCTTCCAGGAAGACAATCTCTGGATAACTTTCTCAATCACAAAATTAAAAGGTATTCTTAGTTACCCGTTTGTGGAATAAGGGGACCCCTAAATATTTGCCAAGGTCATCCGTCATTTGATAGCCCAAAACTTCATAGATGTCAGTTTTCAAACTCCCTTCTACATTCCTAGAGAAGAAGATCCTAGTTTTTTCTTGGCTCACCTTTTGACCAGAACTGAGACAAAAGGCTTGAAGGATCTGCTGAATGGTAGAAGCTTGTTCTATACTTGCCTCTGCAAACAAAACTAAGTCATCTGCAAAAGCAAGATACGAGATGCGAGGGCAACGCCTCGCAATCTGAATCGGATTCCACACCTCCTCACCAACAGCTGCCTCAATAAGATGAAAAAGCCTTTCAATGCAAAGCACAAATAGATAAGGCGATAGGGGGTCTCCCTGTCTTATGCCTCTAGACGGTTTAAATTCCTCCAGAGCCTCACCATTCCAAAGAAGACGCATTTTCGGAGTAGAAATACAAAACCAGATCAAATTTATGAGTTTTTCTGGCAAACCAATGTCCACCAGGGTATCTCTCACAAATTCCCACTTCAACCTATCATATGCTTTCTCCAAGTCGATCTTGATAGCCATCCACCCTTTGCGCCATGTTTTCTTCCTCATAGAGTGGAAAATTTCTTGCGCAACAATGATATTATCATGACTATGTCGTTTTGGCACAAAGGAACAATGAGCAGGCCTAATAAGCTTGTCAAGACAACCCCTGATGCGGTTTGCAACTACAAGACATGTTGCAAAGCCTAATTGGCCTAAACTGCTTCATGTGAACCACCTCATTTAACTTAGGAATAAGAGTGATGAAAGTATCGTTTAACTCACCAATTATCCCCGGATCCACAAAAATATCCTTGACCACCCGACAAAAAGAATCTTTAATGGTAGGCCATTGGCTATGGAAGAAGATAGCTTGAAAACCATCCGGTCCTGGCGCTTTGAAAGCCCCAATACTCTTAACAGTACTGAAAATTTCTTCCTCCGTCACTTCCAAATCCAAGGCACTAATAGTCTCATCCTCCAAGATAGGAAAGGCGCCCTGCAAATAAGAGGGAGAGTAAATATCATTAGTGGTAAACAGATCCCTATAGTAGTTGGTTGCCAAAGCTTCCAACTCCTCAGGGTTATCAATCCACCCTCCTTGGTCATTCTGAAGAGCTTTGATGTGGTTCCTCCGGCGTCTAATCGTAGTAACTCCATGAAAGAAATGGGTATTCCTGTCTCCAAATTCAAGCCACTTTGCTCTCGACTTCTGAAACCACAGAATTTCTTCCTGAGCTAGAATAAACTCATATTGCTTCTACACTGCTTTTTGCTCATTTAACAAATAGTTATTCCACCCATGGGCTAGGCGGCGCTCAATGGCACGGAGCTGCCGCAGAAGCTGCTTCTTTTTTGCAAAAATATTCCCAAAAGAATTTTTATTACAATATTTAAGAACGCCTTCCATTTCTATTAACTATTGCTTCCAATTGGAGCTGTCATGCCTCCAATTGTCCTGAACAATACGTTTGAAATCATGATGCGAGAGCCATGCCGCCTCAAAACGGAAGGGCCTACGGTCTCTCAAATTGGACCAATAAAGGATTGTGATCCGATTTCAGCTTCGACAGATGGATGACGTCAGCTTCGGAAAAACAGAGTCTCCAATCAAGATTAATTAACATTCTGTCGAGCCTCTTCCTAGTTTCACCCTTCTCCCAAGTGAAAGGATCCCCTTTAAAGCCTATATCTAGTAACTCACATTGGTCAATAGCCGCTTGGAATCCCTACTCAAGTCTCACCGAATTCACTAGAGGCGGACCAACTCTCTCTCCCTCTCCAACAATGGCATTGAAATCGCCGATAAGGGCCCAAGGACCAGTAACATTACAATGTATTTCCTGAATAGCGTCCCAATGCACTTGACATTGAGCAAAGTGGGGACAACCGTACACTGCAGTTAAGAACCAAGGGTCTAAATCCCTCTATTTGACTACCATATGAATATACTGCGAAGAAGACGAAATAATAGAAACCGACCATGCAGAAGAGTCCCAGAGGACCTAGATACCACCTGCCTGACCAGATGCTTCACTAACAAAGTGACTATCAAAACCAATCTTTCGAATAATATTTCTAGCCAAATTACCACTAGTATGAGTTTCCATGAGGATGAATGTAGCGATCGAAAAATCCGGAGGGATTTATTCGAGTTTAATGAAGCCGCCACCAATAATTTATTTTTTGGGAAAAATATTGGAAAAACCCCTTTTTTTGAATAAAATGGTCCTTCAGACCGGATTTGGGTTTGGGAGTCAAATTATGCGTAGGGAAGGTATTAGCACCCTACAACATCCTTTCGGAAAAGGTTACCTCCAATTAATTGTGCAAAATTTATTAACTTCTAAAAAATATTTGTTTCCCTTTTATTAAAAAAATATACAAGAATTAACAATGATAAAATAATAAAAAATGACTTAATAAAAGTTTTTTATTTTTGCGCTTGACAGGAACGTGCTCCTGCTCCTACGTATCTCCGGGTGCAGTGGAGAAATCAAAGGCTACGTAGTTCTTGGGTAAAAAATGGTTGTGTGTTAGTTGATTTTAATTAATCAATTTGTGACTTAATTTTTATGGTTTGCATAGTGATTAAACCAAAAGTAGATTTGGCGTAATCACTACTAATATTTTAAGATATTTTATTTAGATTTTTGTAATGACCTAACCAAAAGAGGATTTGGAGTAGTCTTTGATTTAAGTTTTTTTTTAAAAGGGTTTGCATAGTGACCAAACCAAAAGTGGATTTGGCGTTGTCACTACTAATTACATTTTTTATTAGGATTTTATGATGACCAAACCAAAAGAGGATTTGAGGTAGTCATCGAAAAAAGTTTGCGTAATGACCAAACCTAAAGTGAATTTGGTGTAGTCACTACTAGTATTTATTTATTAAGAGGATTGAAGAATTTTACAATAAAAAAAGAGTATGGTTAATAAATAAAAGGGATGAGGGGGACATTCACATGTTTTTTTTTGTTAGGAACCCTAGATTGGGTCAAAACCAATGGGCTGAAGCCCAAAATAAAAATAAAAAGAGATTGGTAAATAAAAGAAAAAAAAATGGGCTGAAGCCCAAACAAATGAAAAAAATAAAAAGAAGCAGAAAGGATCGAAACAAAAGGGAAAGGGGTGTTGTATTTGGGTTTCATTGGAAACCCTAAATAAAAGAAAGAAAAGCTGCGCACAGCTACGAGAGAGGGAAGAAGAAACGTTGTAGCCGCGAGAGGGGAGGGGCTGAGAGGAAGCGCGGCCGGCGCGTGCCGTCCTTGGCCGCGCGCGGCCGCGAGCAAGGAAGGGGGTGATGCTGATGAAGAGATAGCGAAGTGAAGGGGAAAGGAAGGCGACGGTGCCGAGAGAGAGAGAGAGGGAGAGACGATGCAGGGAGGAAAAAAAGGAAGGGTGCGAGAGAGGGAAGCTTACGCAGGGGAAGAGGTAGAGATGCAGAGGTGCGTGAAGTTCGCTGCAGTGGTTCACGGCGCGGGTTCGTACGTAGATGCCCAACTATGCGGCGAACAGCCTGTGGTGGTTGCGTGGTCGCGAACGGAGACCGTCGCGGGCAATGGTGTTCGTCAGCCAAAAAGCGTTCAACCCCCTTTCTGTCTCAAACCCCTTTCTCTATTTTCTCTGTTCTACAACATCTTTATTCCTCTTTTTTGTGATTTTTGTTGCTGAAGCTGTTTTCTCTTTGTTAACAGATCATTGGAGACGTTTCAGTTATTTTTGATGGAGTTTGCGGATGGTTATGGTGATTGTGTTGTGTGGTGCGACGCAAGGGATCAGTGGGAATGGCTCACAGAGCTTAGGAGGGTGAAAGTGGTGGTTCTAATGGATAGTGAAGCATCCAGCCCCCTCCTTCTCGATTCTCCTCTTTTTATTTCTGCTCTTTTCTTATTACTCTATGTGTTCTCGCTGTATTCAAAACTCAATGGAATTAGGACCCCAATGTGGAGTCTCTATTTCTCTGCTTGGTGGTAAAAGTCTCAGGATTCCCCCCCTTTTTTTGCTGTTTTGTTGTTGTATTTATAGAGCAAGGGGGGCTCTAATAGGACAATGGTTGCTGAGCCTTGTATTGACTGTTTGTTGCAGGGATGGTTGGTGGTGGCAGAGTAGTGTCTGCAAAGCTGCTATGTCTTGGCAAAAAGTGGGAAAAGGCTAGGAGCATAGAGAAAGGGGACATTGGCTTGTTCCTCAAAGTGTGGCTGCTTGCTGTTGTTTGTTGTTGGCAGGGACGCAGCGCTCCCCCTCCCTGTTTTGCTTCATTTTTTTTCTTTTTTTTTGTTTTGTTATTGTTATTTATTGAATTTGGACCTATAATGGACTTATTGTATTTTTACAATTTTTTGGATATGTAATGGACATGGTTATTATTGTTTTTTTTGGACTTACGCTTGTGATGGTAATTTGTAACAAAAAGGCCAGCTATTTGCACCTCATTTTTTATTGCAATTGGGCTGAAATTAGCCCAAAGGATTAACACAAAAATGAACCCAAAATTTGTTGCTAAGAATAAAGTAAAAACAAAAATAAAAATAAATTACAAGAGGTAGGTGGACAAAATTGGGGTATAACAGCTGCCCCTCTTTAGTTATATTTTATTAGAAAATGTGAACAACAAAGGTTTTCATATTTTCGTCGTAAAATAGAAGTAAAGAAAAAGACACTAATTTTGTCCCGAACCAGGATAGGCAAAGGATGATAACGAGGGATTAACGCTCGGTGCGTTTAATCAAAAAGTAATAAAGAAGGATCACTGCCAGGTCGGGTACTGACGCGGTAATCAAAAGGCAATAATGAGGGATTAACGCTTGGTGTGTTCATCGGAAAGCAATAAAGAAGGATTACCGCCAGGTCGGGTACTGACGCGGTGATCGAAAAGCAATAATGATGGTTTGACGCCAAGTAGGATATTGACGCGTCGATGGGAAGCAATAAAGAAGGATCACCGCCAGGTCGGGTACTGACACGGTGATCGGAAGGTTCAACGCCAAGTAGGGTATTGACGCGTCGATTGGAAGCAATAAAGAAGGATCAACATCAGGTCCAGAACTGATATGTTGGTCAAAAAAGCAATAATGAGGGATTACCGCCAGGTCGGGTACTGACGCGGTAATCTTAAAGCAATAAAAAGGGGTGATACTTGGCGCGTCGCTTAGAAAGCAAATTAAAGGATCAATGCTTGGCGCATTGTTTTGGAAACAATAGTGAAGGATCAACACTTGGTGCGTGGACCAAGTGGAAAAAACGGCTAAAAGGTGGTGATATGAGGATGATGCATGAATATATGGTATGTGATGCATGTATTCAACGCAATTATTATTTTTATTGCACTGATTCCTCATCCCGTATGATCTCTAGTGCTTAAAGATATGGGACAGACTGAGGTTCATCGGGCTTATTCATACTATGCTTTTGACTGGGAGAGAGCACAAGTTATCGATGCAATGCTTATCATTTTTTACAGGTAATCCCTTTGCCCTTTCGAAACTTATTTGTTGAGATTTGGCGTTTCCCCGTGATTCTTAAGATGTATATAATAACCGTAATGCTTTTCAGTATCATCACATATTTCACAATTCAGTGCCTGTTATCATAAAACAACATTTTGAAATACGAGAACGGAGGTGTTTGGTATTCAAAAAGAGTCATGTGTACAAGGACTGAAGTTACACAGACTTGAAAATACATCAAGAAAAATGCGGGAAGAAGAAAAAAAACAAAGAAAGACAATAACTAAGCAGATATTTTATAGTTTGTGTCTTTGTAGGAACAAATGCCAGCTTCCCATATCCATAACTTTGAATACTCATTACTCTACTTCTGAAAATATATAGAATCGCGGTTGGGTAAGAGCCTCTTAATGTATCGGTGACTTTAATGTCAATTTCAAACCCTAACTTTTGCTTGGATTGCCTTTTCAAGTTTTCAATCAGCAGGCGCTTTAATTTTTGCCTAGGTCGCCCTTTCAGGTTTTCAACCTAGCGAGCTCATTTTTGCTTGGCTCTTTATATTTTTTTAGGCATAATATTTTTTGACTGCATCAGAGTTTACTGGGAGTGAGAGATCTTCACCGTCCATCCTTGTGAGGATTAAGGCTCCTCCAGAAAAAGCTTTTTTCACAACATACGGGCCTTCATAATTCGGAGTCCATTTTCCACGAGAATCCTTTTGGATGGGCAAAATCTTCTTGAGTATTAGGTCTTCTTCTTGAAATTCCCAAGGGCGACCTTTCTTTTCGTAAGCCCTCTTCATCCTGTGCTGATATAGCTGTCCATGACATAAGGCCATCACTCTCTTTTCTTCAATGAGGTTCAATTGATCCAGCCGAGCCTGAACCCATTCTGCCTCTTCTAGTTTTGTCTCCATCAATACCCTTAATGAGGGGATCTCGACTTCAATGGGAAGTACTGCTTCCATTCCATACACCAGCGAGAAAGGGGTTACCCCTGTTGAGGTGCGAACCGAAGTTCGATAACTGTGCAAGGCAAAAGGGAGCATTTCATGCCAGTCTTTAAATGTTACAACCATCTTCTGGACAATCTTCTTGATGTTCTTGTTTGCAGCTTCAACTGCCCCATTCATCTTTGGGCGGCATGGTGAGGAATTATGATGTTGGATCTTGAAGTCATTACACAGCTCCTTCATCATCTTGTTGTTCAAATTAGTCCCATTATTAGTGATGATCTTATTTGGCAAACCATAGCGGCAGATCAAATTTCTCTTGATGAATTTGACAACCACATTTTTTGTCACACTCACATATGAAGCTGCTTCAACCCATTTAGTGAAATAGTCGATTGTGACGAGAATGAAGCGATGTCCATTTGATGCCTTAGGTTCAATGGGTCCAATGACATCCAATCCCCACATTGAGAATGGCCATGGTGCTGTTAAGATGTTCAGAGAGACTGGTGGCACGTGGATGTTATCGGCGTAAATCTGACATTTGTGGCATTTCTTCACATAACCGAAACAATCAGTCTCCATAGACAACCAATAGTAACCGGCCCTCAAGATTTTTCTTGCCATTGCATGCCCGTTCGCGTGAGTCCCAAAGGAACCTTCGTGAACATCTCGCATAATCTTTTCCGCCTCAGTCTTATCAACACACCTGAGAAGTACCATTTCATGGTTTCTCTTGTAAAGCATTTTACCATTTAGAAAGAAACTAATTGCAAACCGCCTTAATGCCCTTTTATCATTCTCTGAGACACTCGGAGGATATTCTCTACTTGTGATGTATCGTTTGATGTTGTAATACCAGGGTTTGCCATCAGGCTCCCCTTCTATTGCTAGGCAATGTGTGGGCCAGTCATGATTTTGTATTTTTATGAGTGGTAGGTTCTCCTTGTTACTGATTTTGAACATTGATGATAGAGTAGCTAAGGCGTCAGCTAGCTGATTATCTTCACGGGGGATGTGATGGAAGGTGACTTCGTCAAATTGCTTCGTCAATTCTTTGATGTGATTGTAGTAAGGAACTAATTTGGAATCCCTCGTTTCCCATTTGCCTTTTAACTGATAGATAACCAAAGCCGAGTCTCCATATACTTCGAGAATTTTGACCTTCGATTCAATGGCCGCCTGAATGCCCATAGCACATGCCTCATACTCTGCCATATTGTTTGTACAATCGAAACACAATCTTGTAGTAAATGGGATGAAATGACTTTCTGGGGAAATTAGCACAGCTCCAATTCCATGTCCCAATGCATTAGAAGCACCGTCAAACAACAAGATCCATTTTTCACCGTCAGGGGTTTCCTTTCCTTCAAATAGGGTCTTCGTCTGGGAAATCACACTGCATTGACTGATAGTATTCTACAGGTTGATGAGCCAAGTATTCGGCTAAGGTACTGCCTTTAATTGCCTTTTGGGTGACATACGCAATATCATACTCGAATAACAACATTTGCCAACGAGCAATTCTTCCTGTGAGAGCAGGCTTTTCAAAAATATATTTGATCGGATCCATTTTGGACACCAAACAAGTCGTATGGGATAGCATATATTATCTCAAACGACGTGCGGCCTAGGCTAAAGCGCAACATGTTCGTTCTAACAATGAGTACCTCGTCTCGCAGCTAGTGAATTTCTTGCTCAGGTAGTAAATGGCATGCTCCTTCTTACCAGATTCATCATGTCGTCCTAGCACACAACCCATTGATTCGTCCAACACTGTTAAGTACATGATGAGGGGTCTCCCTGGCATAGGGGGCACCAAAACCGGTGGATCTTGTAATTACTGTTTGATTTTCTCAAAAGCTTTCTGGCAATTATCGTTCCATTTGGTTTCCTGATTCTTACACAGTAGCTTGAAAATTGGCTCACAAGTAGCAGTTAGCTGGGATATAAACCTGGCGATGTAGTTCAATCTTCCCAGGAATCCACGAACTTCTTTTTCGGTACGAGGAGTCGGCATTTCCAGGATTGCTTTTACTTTGGCCGGATCAACTTCTATTCCTTTCTGGCTGACTATAGACCCTAGCAGCTTGCCTGACCTTACACCAAAGCTACACTTAGCTGGGTTTAACCGGAGTTTATACTTCCTCAATCGCTCAAAAAGCTTTTGTAGGTTAATAACATGATCTTCCTCTGTTTTGGACTTTACAATCATGTCATCCACATAGACCTCTATCTCTTTATGCATCATGTCATGGAACAAAGCCACCATTGCTCTTTGGTATGTTGCCCCATGATTTCTTAATCCAAATGGCATTACTTTGTAACAGAAAGTTCCCCATAAAGTGATAAATGTGGTTTTCTCCATATCTCCGGGAGCCATCTTGATTTGGTTATAGCCAGAATATCCATCCATGAAAGAGAAGACGGGGTGTTGAGCAGTGCTATCTACCAAGACATCAATATGTGGCAAAGGGAAGTCATCCTTAGGGCTGGCCCTGTTTAGATCTCGATAGTCAACACACATTCGGACCTTTCCATCTTTCTTTGGGACTGGGACAATGTTAGCCACCCATTGAGGGTACTTTGCTACAGCCAGAATGCCGGCGTCGAATTGTTTTTTTACCTCATCTCTAATCTTGAGTGACATCTCTGGTTTCATTCTTCTCAACTTCTGCTTAATCGGCAGGCACTCAGGTTTCAATGGCAATTTGTGCTCGACTATGCTATTATATCTAGGCATATCTCGGTATGTCCACGCGAAAACATCAACATATTAAAATAGGAGTTTAACCAATTTTTCTCGCTCACTGCTTCTCATTGTGGTGCCGATCTTAACTTCTTTCTTGTCGTTTTCAGTGCCCAGATTGATTGTTTCAATTTCTTCCTCGTGGGGTTGAATCACTTTAGCTTCTTGTTCCATCAACCTCATTAATTCAAGAGGGGTTTCCCAATTGTCCTCATTATCTTCCTCAGTTTGATTAATGGGGTGTTCAAAATTATAGTATGAGTTACTGGCATCGTTATTTTCAAAGATAATGTTTTTGGATCTGCATTAGTTAAAAATAACGAAATGAAAAGCGGAAAAAGATGAAGATAGATGGAAAAGATGGAAAAGGAAAGAAAAGAGAAATGATTGGAAAATTCAAAGTGCATTTTATTGATAAAGATACTGAAATGAAACATGTGCGCCCTTTTGAGAATAAATCATCCTAAAGCCTTAGGCAGAGCAATAGGATTTGCATTACAAAATTATTTTGAATCAAACATCACGGGAACCTCAACAATCTCCCAATTTCCAAGTTCTTCATTTAGAGGGCAAGAGTGGATAAGGTTGACAATATTGTCTTCAGCACTGAGATCATCTTTGATAGTTGCTATCTGGTTTGGGTTCAACATTCTTGCGCTCTGAAAGCTTTGTCTGATGTCGCAAATAGAGACATTCTTATCATTTGGTTCCCTGCCTTCCGAGTTAGCTATTAGGGGTTGGTCCCCAAACTCCTCAGTAATGGCATTGACTACTGGACCTCCATGACCTGGAAGGGGATTATTACCAACATTAGGGCCATCCTCTTTAAAACTCAATAATTTGGCATTGATCAGACCCTGAACCACGTACTTCAAGGCTTTGCAATTTTCAGTTGTGTGACCTACTGCCCCTGCATGATACTCACATTTGGCGTTTGGGTCATACCCTCTTGGAAAGGGGGGTTGGAGCGGTTTCATTGAGCGCGGGGAGACCAAGGAATTGCTGATGAGGTGATGGAATAAATTAGTATAGGTCATGGGAATAGGGTCAAATTGGACTGCTTTTCTCTCTTGGTCGTTTGGCTGTTTCTGGCTTTGGTTTGGCTGAGTGGGTGGATTATGAGAGGCAGCGGCAATGTATGGAGGTGGAAAATAAGGGTATGGGAAAGACTGTGGGAAGCTAGTAAAGAAATGGGGTGACTTTCCTTGGGTATGTCCTCCCTGGCTCGTCATCACAGCATTAGTTTCCCCTTCCTTCCTCTTCATGAAGTTTGTAGGGGGTTTCTTGGCATCACTTACTCCAGCAAAATTGTGGGCAATCTTTCCGTTTCTTATACCTCCTTCAACCCTTTCCCCTATGATGACCATATCTGAAAAGTTTGACGATACACTTCCGATCATTTTGTCATAGAAGGGTGATTGAAGAGTATCCATGAACATAGCCACCATTTATTTTTCGATCAGAGGCGGTTCCACTTGGGCTGCCAATCCTCTCCATCGTTGGGCATATTCTTTAAAAGTCTCATTGTCTCTTTTCATCATATTTTGGAACTGCATTCTATTGCTTCAAGAAAGCATCTGCCAAATCCTTCCAACAGCGAATATGAGATCGCTCAAGGTGTGTATACCAACTCGACGCTGCCCCTGTTAAACTATCCTGAAAAAAGTGAACCGGAAGTTTGTCATCATGTGCATAAGATGCCATTTTCCTACAGTACATGGTCAAGTGGCTTTTTGGGCAAGTTGTCCATTTATACTTATCAAAGTCTGGCACTTTGAACTTTGGCGGTACGACCACATCTAGTACGAGACAAAGATCTGAAGCATTACTTGAACCGAGATAATCTGCTCCTTCTACAGCTCTTAGTCTATCTTCAAGAATTTGCCACTTAGTATTATGCCATTGGTTCCCAACTGGGACACTCAGATTGGATCCCCCATGGTTGGATACCAGGCAACACGATTAGTTTGGAGATTTAATGGGTTTCCTTGAACATAATAGGGATGGATAAATGGTCGGGGATTCACCACAGGGGTCACTACGGGCGTACTGACTACTTGAGTATTCCCGACATGGGATAGAACATAGCCAGGTGGAAAGGTGTATGTCATGAAGATAGGAGTTGAGCTTTGAACTGGTATGGTTTCAGTACGTGAACCAGATCCTTGAGGCTGAGCTACATCTTGTACCACAAGTGCTTGAGAATCAGTTTCTGCAGAGTTATTGTTAGCACCTGGCGGTGTGTAACCGGGCGGGAGACCAAATAGCGGGAACTGTTGTGCCCGGGAGCCTTGAGGATTATAGTTCACAGAATCATCATTGGCCATAAGTGGCGTATAACCGGGTGGGAGACCGTAAAGTGGGAATTGCGGTATTTGATTCAGAGGGTTGCCAGTTGGTGAATGTGTAGGACCATGTGGGTAAATTGTGAAAGGTACCATCATCCCTTGAGCATTGAGACCATATTGCAGTTGCATTGGACTAAAGCCAAGCGGGTGGGAAGGTGTATCTTGACTTTCATCATTCACCGCTGGAGATACCCCATTTGTGGTCTTGTCTTTGTCTAAAGACTGCAGAAGCTCTAAAACCTTGCTCATTTGTTCCCTCAGCTGGTTGACATCATCTTTCATCTCTTGGTCATCCATGAGCTTTGATTGAGAGCGAGTTCGATAAGGGTGTCGAGGAACCAGTTTGTTCAATTATTTTCTGGCGATTTAAAAAAATGATATGAGTATGTAAGAAAAGAAAAATGAATGAATGGATGTGGATGCATGCATCTATTTATTTGTGCCAGGGAACCGTAAGCCTCATTGTTTTGGCACGTATGAGTTTTTTTTTAAACTGTTTTACTACTTGATCTCATATTATTTTGCCGATCACAATTTAGCTCTTCCTTACGATTCCTTGGCGAGCCTACCCAGAAATTAAATGAAATGAGGATGGATGCAATATGCTAAAATTCACTAATATTAAACTTTATCATGTTGATTATAAAAGAATGCATGGGCATGCAGACTAATGCAATTATTAATGAAATGGACAACAAACAAAATGTGATATGCCTATTTTTTGAAATATTGTAAATGATGGAATGCCTATGCTACTTGATGAAAATTTGTTTTTTTTAAGAAAGAAAGGTCAACCGGAAAAATAGACCACCTCATCGTGTCCTAAATAAAATTACCCTAAATCAGAGGATTTCTACTTCTAAGGGCCTATAAATCATCCGTCATGTGAGCACTTTCACAGGTGGCCCTAATAACTTCCTCACCAAAGGTCTCTAGAGCCAAGTACCATTTCGGGATGTGACCACCAATAGGAAGAAGATCCTACGTGTGGGCACCCACGGAACAGTCGCACTCTAGATGAGGCTCTCATGATACCCAAATCGAAAGTAGATCCGAAGTGACTATCACTAACAACCTCTCACTCCCTAAGCTGCACTCGGGCCCGGGTATAGGGTCCCACTCATAAGTGTATGTAAAAGACGTGTAAGTGAGGTGTGTGATAGAGGCAACCTAAAATTACCCAAGCTGCAAAACAAATAAAATATACAAAATATGGTCTTCTAACCTAAGGTTCAATATATGCATAATATCACAACAAATATTTACAAAAGAACAATAAATAAATTAAAACAAAGAAGGGGAACTAAACATAAAAGTTAACTACTTAGCACAATTAATTATTTAGGCTTGACTCTCTAAAAAAAGGTCCCCAGTGGAGTCGCCAGCTATAGCGACCGAAAAATCTGGTGAGATTTATTCGAGTTTAATGAAGCCGCCACCAATAATTTATTTTTTGGGGAAAATATTGGAAAAACCCCTTTTTTTGAATAAAATGGTCCTTGAGACCGGATTTGGGTTCGGGAGTCGAATTATGCGTAAGGAAGGTATTAGCACCCTACGACATCCTTTCGGAAAAGGTTACCTCTAATTAATTGTGCAAAATTTATTAACTTCTAAAAAATATTTGCTTCCCTTTTATTAAAAAAAAATAGACAAGAATTAAAAATAATAAAATAATAAAAAATGACTTAATAAAATTTGTTTATTTTTGCGCTTGACAGGAACGTGCTCCTGCTCCTACGTATCTCCGGGTGCAGTGGAGAAATCAAAGGCTACGTAGTTCTTGAGTAAAAAATGGTTGTGTGTTTGTTGATTTTAATTAATCAATTTGTGACTTAATTTTTATGGTTTGCGTAGTGATTAAACCAAAAGTGGATTTGGCGTAATCACTACTAATATTTTAAGATATTTTATTTAGATTTTTGTAATGACCAAACCAAAAGAGGATTCGGAGTAGTCATTGATTTTAAGTTTTTTTTAAAAGGGTTTGCATAGTGACCAAACCAAAAGTGGATTTGGCGTTGTCACTACTAATTAGATTTTTTATTAGGATTTTATGATGACCAAACCAAAAGAGGATTTGAGGTAGTCATCGAAAAAAGTTTGCGTAATGACCAAACCTAAAGTGAATTTGGTGTAGTCACTACTAGTATTTATTTATTAAGAGGATTGAAGAATTTTACAATAAAAAAAGAGTATGGTTACTAAATAAAAGGGATGAGGGGGACATTCACATGGTTTTTTTTTTGTTAGGAACCCTAGATTGGGTCAAAACCAATGGGCTGAAGCCCAAAATAAAAATAAAAAGAGATTGGTAAATAAAAGAAAAAAAAGGGCTGAAGCCCAAACAAATGAAAAAAATAAAAAGAAGCAGAAGGGATCGAAACAAAAGGGAAGAGGGTGCTGTATTTGGGTTTCATTGGAAACCCTAAATAAAAGAAAGAAAATCTGCGCACAGCTACGAGAGGGGGAAGAAGAACGTTGTAGCGGCGAGAGGGGAGGGGCTAAGAGGAAGCGCGGCCGGCGCGTGCCGCACGGCCGTGAGCAAGGAAGGGGGTGATGCTGATGGAGAGATCGCGAAGTGAAGGGGAAACGGAGGCGACGGTGCCGAGAGAGAGAGGGAGAGACGACGCAGGGAGGGAAAAAAAGGAAGGGTGCGAGAGAGGGAAACTTACGCAGGGGAGGAGGTAGAGATGCAGAGGTGCATAAAGTTCGCTGCAGTGGTTCATGGTGCGGGTTCGTACGTAGATGCCCAACTATGCGGCGGACAGCCCGTGGTGGTTGCGTGGTCGCGAACGGAGACCGTCGCGGGCAGTGGTGGTCGTCATCCAAAAAGCGTTCAACCCCCTTTCTGTCTCAAACCCCTTTCTCTATTTTCTCTGTTATGCAACATCTTTATTCCTCTTTTTTGTGATTTTTGTTACTGAAGCTGTTTCCTCTTTGTTAATAGATCATTGGAGACGTTTCAGTTATTTTTGATGGAGTTTGCGGATGGTTATGGTGATTGTGTTGTGTGGTGCGACGCAAGGGAGTAGTGGGAATGGCTCACAGAGCTTAGGAGGGTGAAAGTGGCGGTTCTAATGGATAGTGAAGCATCCAACCCCCCTCCTTGTCGATTCTCCTCTTTTTATTTCTGCTCTTTTCTTATTACTCTATGTGTTCTCGCTGTATTCGAAACTCAATGGAATTAGGACCCCAACGTGGAGTCTCTATTTCTCTGCTTGGTGGTAAAAGTCTCAGGATTCCCCCCTTTTTTTGCTGTTCTGTTGTTGCATTTATAGAGCAAGGGAGGCTCTAATAGGACAATGGTTGCTGACCCTTGTATTGACTGTTTGTTGCAGGGATGGTTGGTGGTGGTAGAGTAGTGCCTACAAAGCTGCTATGTCTTGGCAAAAAATGGGAAAAGGCTAGGAGCATGGAGAAAGGGGATATTGGCTTGTTCCTCAAAGTGTGGCTGCTTGCTGTTGTTTGTTGTTGGCAGGGACGCGGCGCTCCCCCTCCCTGTTTTGCTTCATTTTTTTTTCTTTTGTTATTGTTATTTATTGAATTTGGACCTATAATGGACTTATTGTATTTTTACAATTTTTTGGACATGTAATGGACATGGTTATTATTATTTTTTTTGGACTTATGCTTGTGATGGTAATTTGTAACAAAAAGGCCAGCTATTTGCACCTCCTTTTTTATTGCAATTTGGCTGAAATTAGCCCAAAGGATTAACACAAAAATGAACCCAAAATTTGTTGCTAAGAATAAAGTAAAAACAAAAATAAAAATAAATTACAAGAGGTAGGTGGACAAAATTGGGGTATAATAATGAACAGAGAAACATCAAATTCTCGCTTTAAATCCTTCACAAGACCCGCAAATCCTGGATTAGCGGTTCCCCTACAATTCCAAGAGATAAAATTCATTTAGAAAGGAGAGGAGTGGGGTGGGGAGCCATGACCCCAGAGACGTCCATGGGCACATGCTGCACCTGGGCTAAAGACTTTTCTGTTAAACTTGGAGGCAAAGGCCTATCATTTGAAGCATCGTCTGGTGGTTTTTTAAATTCTATACCACCTCCACTCCTTTGAGCTTCTGCAAACACCAAATCATTGGGGTCAACCAGAACCAGTGCACTTCTCATGGGATCTGCATCAAACAAACGAGACAGGAGGGATGATTGTTTGGATCTGTCCATGTTGCGCATCATTTCTAAAATCATGTACTCTTCCTTTCTCTGTTTCTCTTTATCAATATCATCAGGTACCTGACTTGGGCCAATTATTAAGGGACCGTTTTCTTTTCCTGTAGAAAACGAAGACTTGGCCTCATGGAGATGCTCTCCTTTCGGCCCAACAAATATTTTTGGCCTAGGATCCTTTTTCACTGACATTTCTTTAGCGTTTGGGGCTACCCGGGGCCCCACTTTAGGGATTTTTACCCGCACGTGGATTCCTGACTCTGTGCTAAAAGCTCGTGCAAACTTCTCATGGATCGGATTGCTAAGCCTTCGTAGTCAACTTTCCGTTTTCTGATTGATCACTATTTAATGTCTCTGAATTGAGAATAAGAAAATGTGATCCTTTCCCTTTTATCTGCTCATTATTGCTTGTCTCCCCACGTGAATCCTTGACCGGCTCCCTAATCTTTTGACCATCGAATCCCTGTGATTTCTTCCTAGAAAAAATTTTCGGGATATTCCAAGGGCCTAGCCCCAAGTCTTGCGCCGAATTAGCACAATTAGAATCTTTGGCATTAATTGCACCCTTCACTGGATCAACGCTGACTCCAACCCTAGATTCATCGACTGCCACCGGCTTTTTAGTTACCGTCACCAGTGCCAATGTCCTTCCTCCTTCTTCCGATGGTTTTTTCGCCATATCACTGCTACTAGGCTCCACCTCCAAAAGTTCACGACATTGGTCTTTTTTGTGCCCATATCTCCCGCAACAGAAACAAATCGAGTGTAAGCCTTCATATTCGATAAACGGTTTCTCACCTCGAATCACTATATGGGACGAAAGGGGTCTATCCAAATCCAGCTCCACACAAATTCTATCAAACTTACCACGATCATGTATGGACGTTAACTTATCCACCTTAAGCATTGTCCCCAAGCAAGAACCAATGCGTTTCAAAAAAACATCGTTATAGAGCTCATGTGATAGCTTTGGGATTCGAATCCAAACTGCTACCTTTCGAGTTAAGGAAGCCGTCATTGAGAAGAGGGGTCTCCACCTTTGCACAATAAGGTAGTGATCTGCCACCTTCCATGGTCCTTCGAAGAGAGCATGCCTATAATCCTCCACTGATGACAGTCTCACCAGATAAAAATCATCCGCTAGATCCATTATCTTCATAGTGCCATCACGCACCCAACTGTTCCTTAGTTTATTTTCTAAAACCCTAAAGTTAACTCTTTTGCCTAGAACTTTGACAATAAGAGTGTTTCTCCAAGGCTTAGACCAATCCTTGAGTTCCTCATCTGACAAAGGAATTTCAGGTCCCGGGACAAAAGGTTTTGGCTCTCTTGATGCTTTTTCCTCATGTTCTTTGTACCAATGGTTTTCAGGGACATCCTCGTCCATGCAGTCTCCCCAGCATTCCTCATCTGAAGTTTCATGTGACATCCTGATTTTTTTAATAAGTCTTAGATAAATTATTAGTGATGATTAGATAGTAATTTGATTAATTTGGACTTAAAAATGACTCATAAGAGGCCTAGAATTCCTTAGAAGAGGTTAGAAAACACTAGAATCGTGTAGAGGGGAAAAAATGGAATTTTGACCTACGGCGAGGATCGTGACGCGACGGAGACCAATGTAAACTAGATCGTGACGCGACGGTAAGTCGGTGGCTAAGTCGGTGGATCAGCGCGTGCTGATGCTGACACGTGTCCCGCATCGCGACGCGATGGGGATCACGTGTAATTCCATCGCGACGCGATGGGCCGATTTATGCCTATAAATAGGACTCGATCCCCTCCATTCAGCCTAAGGTCTCCCAAAGGCTTTTGGAGGAGCGTGAAGGGGGGAAGGAGCTCGGGAAGAGGGAGATCGATGAGGCACGAGCGACAGTGATCTCCTTAGCTAGGTAAGGGAAAAATACCTTAATCTCTAGAAAAAATAGGTAGCAGAGTAGTCTATTAGCATGTGTAGGGTTCCTTAGCCCTACTAGGAGTTGGTAGCAGCAACACCTTAGGAGAAGGGTTGCGGTGTATGGTGGCTAAGGATAGTCACCGTAGACCTACCAACCAACATAGGTTATATTTGGTTAATTTATGAGATTGTAGACAGACGCTTATGCGACGTATGAAATATTTAATATGTTGTTAAGTAAGATAAATGATATTCTGTTTATGCCTGATATTTATGTGTTGTTTCATATAATATTTGTGAGTGTGATGATTGTCGTATGGTATTAATGTCAAGGGTGACGCCCTCTAGTTAGAGGTTTACGAATCCCTAGATGGTAATAGCGAGTATTACCATCGACTCTTTATTGATAGTGGTAATAATCGGGTTAGTGTACCCGAGGTTGGTGTACTGAGGTACAGACGGGATGGTGATGAGATAGTCGGTGGCCTTGAGGGGTATGTACTCGGCCAAGACCTTGAGGGGTATGTACTCGATCTTTCCGACGAGTCTCTCCATTTCCGTGGTACCAAAGTACGGAGTAGAATTGGGGATAGTCGGTGACCTTGAGGGGTATATGCTCGGTCATTTGGACGAGTCTTCGAGACTCCATGTCTGACGGGTGGACAATCTTGGCCATTCCTGTTGAAGGAATGTCGTCCTTGTGCACGGGACGGTGCCTTACTCCGGTGATCGAGAATGGTAGTATGGGATGCCGTAATCGGTAATCAGAGATGGTAACGTATCAGGATAAGTTCCCGGGACAACCAACTTACCGTACTCGGTGCCCTAAGACTATGGTAATCGGCCTAAGGAGTAGGGCAGATGATCAGCCCGAATGGCCAGTGATACTTGTCAGTTAGTGATGTGACCATGTGGTCAGGTTTGTCAGTACGACATGATAGTGTGGTATGGTCTGTTATTTTTGCATCAAAAGCCTTACTAAAATAGGATGTTACATTTATGGTATCAGAGCAGTTCCGTTCTAACCAGACTGTGGGGAAGGTCGAGTCACTGGCCGTGTCTAAAGTCTAGTTGTTTCCACATCAGATGACAACTGAGTTGAGAGTCTGACACTAGGAACTCTGTCCTATAAGACTATCAATCGTTAAATTTTAGAGGACGAAAAATCTTTTAAGAGGGGTAGTAATGTGACATCCTGATTTTTTTGAAATAAGTCTTAGATAAATTATTAGTGATAATTAAATAGTAATTGGATTAATTTGGACATAAAAATGACTCATTAGAGGCCTAGAATGCCTTAGAAGAGGTTAGAAAACACTAGAATCGTGTAGAGGGGCAAAAATGAAATTTTGACAGACGGCGAGGATCGCGACGCGACAGAGACCAGTGTAAACTATATCGCGATACGACAGTAAGTCGGTGGCTAAGTCGGTGGATCAGTGCGTGCTGATGCTGACACGTGTCCTGCATCGCGATGGGGATCACGTGTAATTCCATCGCGACGCGATGGGCCGATTTATGCCTATAAATAGGCCTCGATCCCCTCCATTCAGCCCAGGGTCTCCCAAGGGCTTTTGGAGGAGCGTGAAGGGGGAAAGGAGCTCGGGAAGAGGGAGAGCGACGAGGCACGAGCGGCAGCGATCTCCTAAGCCAGGTAAGGGAGAAGATATCTTAATCTCTAGGAAAAATAGGTAGTAGAATAGTCTGATTGCATGTGTAGGGTTCGTTAGCTCTACTAGGGGTTGGTAGTAGCAACACCTTAGGAGAGGGGTTGCGAGTGTACGGTGGCTTAGGAGAGTCACTATAGACCTACCAACCATATGATTGATCTATTGGTATTTATGGATGGATGCTGATTGATGTGATACTGTGATATGAAAACTATGTGTGTATGTGATTGATGTGTTGAATGATAATATAATAGTCTGAGCGGCCTTAGGATTGATCATTACGATAATCGAGGATGAATGATAATTGAAGTCAGTGTATTGGAGGTATCAACGGGATGGTAAGGAGATCAGTCGATGGTTGATCGATGAGTCTCTCCATGTCTGTGGTGGTGGGATAGTCGGTGGTCTTGAGAGAATGGTTCTCGACCAAGACCTTGAGAGAATAGTTCTTGGTCTTTCCGACGAGTCTCCCATGGAATGGTGTTGAGATAGTTGGTGGCCATTTCGATGAGGCACCCCATGCTCGTCATACCGAAGGTACATGTGTTAGTTTGTGGTATCAGAGTGGCACAACGGAAGTGTGGTGATTGTGACCGTATGGTCGGGTTTGTTAGTATGACATGATAGTGTAGCCTGGTCTGTGACCGTATACTCAGATGTTTACTGTTTGTGATACCTATGGTTGTGATGATTATGTGTGTGTGTGCATGGTAACAGTCTATCTGCTATACTGTTTTCCTATTTATTGGGGGTTAATGAGTATCTTACCCCTGTGTTTTCTGTGTTGTTCAATGGTAAACATCAGATGAATAAGAAGATTAAGTACCTAAAGCTTGGGAAACAGTGTTGCGTCACAGCCAGTATGTCTTGTTGTGTACTCTGATGTTGAATTGAAGATGTATTGTTGCCAAGTCAGGATAAAGTGACGCCCTGTCTCGGCGGGGTGTTACATTTCACCCCCAAGAACATTCATAAGCGCATCTTTGAAAGGGGAAGGATGCGGCGATCCTTCTTTTGTGGTTTCCAACTCCATATCATCAGTCTCATTCCAATCCTCAACTTCCCCATCCTTTCGAATCTTCACTTTTTTCTTACTTCTTTGGAGCAGATCGTCCTCTGTCTTGGATTTGGAAGCGTGGCGCTCTCGGTTGACATAATCAGCTTCACCACTCGACAAAGAAAAAAAGCATTAGCATCTTTTTTACTTAGTAGTATATACATCTTCAAGAGCTTATGAGAAAAGAAAAAACATTGGAAATATGTTTTAGTTACGATAATTTATGTTGTTAGATATCGTGCTTAACAAAATTTAGATTTTCGTGGAAAAAATGAGAGGATTAATGTAGAAAACAATAAGTATTTTCTTTCTCATGTTGAGATGATTGCTGAATGGGATATCCTGTCACGCAAAAGCATTTTGATCGCATCAAGCATAATGAAATTCGGTATCATTACCTTAGGTAATGAATTTGAAAGTGCAATAGTCCAAAAAATAAAGAAGCAAAATATTTTTATGTGATTTTTGATTCTACTCTTGATGTAAGTCATCAAGAACAAATGACTTGCATATTACGTTGTGTAGATATTTTTATAAGTCCAATTAAAATATAAGAATTTTTTGTAGAATTTATGAAAGTTTATGATACAACAAATTAATGATTGTTTGAGGAATTACAGAATATTTTAGGAACTCTTGGTGATATTGATAACTTGAGAGGACAAGGATTTGCTAACAGATCAAACATGAAAGGTAAACACCAAGATGTACAATAAAATTATTAGATATAAATTTTAGAGCATGATACACACCATGCGGTTGTCATAACCTTAACTTGACACTCTGTGATATTGCAAATTCTTTTCCTAAACTTAAAGATAATCCTAGAGCAATATTATCTCAGGGTTGTTTTTATTTTTTCCCTTCTTACAACATTACGTCCAATTGAATATGGATCATTAATAGATAGATGATGAACCCAATATAATAAAAATGCCTTATATAAGAGTATAAGAAACTTAGTTGCAATTTTAGCTAATGACTCATGTGCAGTGCACATATTTGCCTATTTTAACTATTTCTTGTTACTCTGCATAGTTTTTCTAAATTGAAATTATTAAAATCTTATTTATGATCTACTATCTCACAAGATAGATTAAATAGTCTTGCTTTGATTTCTATTGTAAATGACTTTTCAAATAACCTTGATTATATATTAACGGATTATTAATGCTTTTGTAACAAAAATGTAAGGAGAATAGTATTCAAATAATTACGAGGGCACCATTTTTTGGTTACTTGAGACACCCAAAACCTAAGGACTGGCCGTGGATTTAACCTTGTTTATACTGTAATAATTTTTTTTTCTTGTTCTTTTTTTAGTTTAATTTACTTGACTTGTATGATTAATTTCAAGACAAGTTTGGGTAAAAAAAGTAGCTGATAAACTAGTTGATATCAAATAAGCTAACATATTGAATTTGAAGTGTTTGATAAAATTAGTGATTAAACCAATTGTTATATGTAAATTAATGACATAAAATTATATTTTTAATTAATGATTAGATTTTTTAAAATCAATATTAAACATAACAAAATATTTATAAATTACATTATCAAAATAATTTTATGTTAAATAAACTAAATTTTAAGATACGTTGAAGTTAAAATTTTAAAATTTATATTTAAAAATATAATTTATTTACTTATTTATTATAATTAAAATGGAAAATATTATTTTATTTATTTTTTCATGCTTTATAAAAGTAAATGTATTATAAAAATATACGTTGCAATATAAATGTGAGTGAGAGAGATAACAAAAGTTAATATTTTTTTATTTTATTTAATATAGGGTAAATAAAGAATTTAATTAAAATAATAAAAGTAAAAATGAGAGGAAAAATGATACACTATAAATTATAAGTTCAAACACCACTTAAAATAGTGTTGAAAAATAGTAATATAAGACAATGAAAAAAAGTTATAAACTAGTAATTATCAAATAACTCTATTTTAGTCCTACAACCTTATCCGACGTTATAAGCTAGCGATTTGGCATATGGATATCAAATGGACCAATGCTTTTGTTTAGCGGGAATACATTTATGATCATGATCTCTTATGGCAATTGACAAGAGATGTTAAGACTTTTATGACTTACCATTCGCTAGTCACCAATTCGAACATAATTAATTTCAGGCCGGCCGGGCAAACTATCTTGAAGACACAAAAGACGGTGCAGACTCTCATAAATCATGATTTGAACTTTAAAAATGAGCCAAACCATAAATCATGATTCGACTTGGTTTGGTCCTTGAAAACTCATAAAGGCCTCGAAGAAAAGCTAGATTGTAAACATTCATTATTATTATTTTTTTAAAATCTTCTTAATTTTTTTGGTTAGAAAAAAATTATTCTTAGTGTGGGTAACAAAAATACTCCCCCATAAGATTATAAGTGTCTCGTAATAGAAAAAAATTTTATTTTTTCAATATAACATTAATTATTTTATTCTACTTTTATCCCCTAAATTAATATTGTATGCATTACTCTCAAATAACTATACTCTACTATGCATTTATGATAATAGTTAATAAAGATAATTTCGTAAAATTATTGCACTCTTTTATCTTTTTACTAGTTTTTCTTGGTCTGTATAAAAAAAAACTTAAAACAACACTTATAATGGGACGAGAGAGTATATTCCTTCAACGGCTCTGCGGCATGATAATGCCAAGCAAGCCAATTAGGCCTAAGGGACAGGGACGGATCTATACACAAGACATTGGAGGCATTTGACTCCACTAACTTTTTTTTTTACTAATTATTGAATAATTTTATTTTTGTCCCCACTAAAAATTAAGTGTCGATCCCACTAAAGAGTAAAAAAAAAATAGAAATTAAGTTATCATCTTTTAGGGGTTGCCCCGTGTCTACTCTTTTTTTAAGAGAAAATATAATTTTTTTACTCCCTTTTATCTTTGTCTCTCTATTTCTGTTTCTCAAAATACTCTCTAGTCTCTACTCTATTTCATTCTTAAAATCCATCAACTCAAATACTCCTCAAGAGCTCTAACTCAACCCTTTTTACTCCTTTCTTTTCTTGTCTCTCGATTTCTGCCTTCTCTCTCCTTATTCAACATTCCCCTCCATATACTCAACTTCATATTTTGTTACTGGTACTTTTCATTTCATATCTTCTTCATTTCATTTTTGATCTTTTATTTATTTTTTGTTCTATTTACAACTTCGTCGTTGTTTGAGTAAGTTTCTTTTGCACCATGTTTCATATATGTGTACTATGTATTTGGTCATTTACCTAAGTGGGTTAATAGAGGGTTACTCTCGTTGAAGTTAGCTTTGATTTTGCCTATGGCAACTGCAACGGTTGAAAGGAATTTCTCTGCAATGAATTTTGTGAAGAATCAAATGTGTAATCTTATGAGAGATGAATTGTTAAATAATTATTTGGTCACATAGATAGATAAAGATATTTTTAATAGTGTTGAAAATGAAAAAAATAAATATACAACAATTTCAAAATATGAAGATATGTAAAAAGCAATTATAATTCGTAGATGTTGAGGTGTCTTCAATTTTTTTGGTATATAATGCGATAGTTTTTGTAATCTCCAATTTTTTGCTTAATAATAATGATGTTATTATTTTATTACTTATATATTGATGCATTTTTTATATAAATATTTATAGTATATATTTTACCTCCACTTGTCAAATTTCTTGGATCCGTCCCTGCTAAGGGATAACTTATTATATTTGTATTGCTTCCATTAAAAGGGATTAGCACGTTAGTAACTTTTTTTAGTCATTATGTGCACGACAGATTATTCATTTAACAATTATTAAAAAATAAATTAACTGTATGTGTAATGCACTTACTTTCAAAAAGAGGAGTGTTACGTACTAACACACTGTGGTATCTAATTTTATCCGATCTCTTTTTATTTCATTTTTGCTTATTTTAAATAAATATTTATTAGTTTATAATTAAATAAAAAGAAAAGAAAAGAAAAAAAGAGAAATAAAGAAAAATATGATAGAAGAGTACAAATAGTTAGATAGGGGCACCACTAGCAATATGCTAGTGGGCTGGTGGTCAAAAGTGTTGACCACACCCCTCCCTTATTTAAAGGATTCTTCTTCTTCAAATAAAACGGCTTCTCAAATTTATTGAAGCCCACAAAATGCCACTCGCACCATTCGGTTACTTTGGGGCTTCTCTTTTTTCTTAAAGGTAAAATATGCAAATTTCGTTAAGAGAAATAATTCTTTAAGATAAATGTTTTTGAAAAAAATTAAGGGTACCATTTCAAATGAGCGTTATAGGATACTAATACCTTCTCTATGTGTAATCAACTCTCTAACCCAAGTTTAGCTCAGTAAAGCCATTTTCCTTTTATTCTCTAAAAGAGGTTTTTCCTAATGCTTTTACCTAGTAAATAAAACATAGGTGGCGGCTCCTAAATTTTTTGAGGTTGCTGCAACACTCTTTATAATTATCGGTTGAAATTCACATTGTCACACTAAATCAAGTGGGTCTTATTTCTAAAGTGGTGGGACCCACATAAATTTTAACCAATCATGAAGAAAGTGTTGGAAAAAGTATATTAGAGAGTATATTACTAACACTTTTCTACGTAAATATATAGTGTGTCAATATCATTTCATCTATAAATTTATCATACAAATTAATGTAGACTGTTCTCAAGTGTCTGGCCAAAATGTTTGCGATGGTTGAATGTCATTCTGCCCTCCATATTGACTACAGAAGCAATTATTATCAGTTTATGTGCATGCCTACTAGTAATACGATTAGTAAGGAATGTGGCAGACTATATGGACACAATAATTTGGGCATATGGTTAGCATGTAATAGATCAATTGGTGTTTTAGGCTATACAGGCAGATGTACTATGCCAAAAAAATTAACCAACGCTTATTTTCCATTTAGATAGCTTTTTTAAGCGCTATAGAAGTAACAATCATTAGATAGACCGTGTTGCACAACAGATACTGCATGGCCAAGAACGTTTATCTTATTTCCATATTCATATAACGCTTGTTTGTGTGTAAAGCGTATCTAAAGTTGACAATCGTACAATACTACAATGTGTTGAGGCAAGCATTGTATGGTACGTTCCCATTCAGATAGGACATTCTATGACAAGTGTTATAACACTCATATAATGCTTGCTCGAGCAAGCGCTAAAAAGGTTCAAATTTTTAAATACTTTTTTATAAAATTATTTGTATTGTATAACACTAAAATTAAAAAGATTTCTAGATTTTTCCATATCGTCAACAAACCTTTGCAATCATTCATCATCACATACACTCCTCGACCTTTTAATTTCCTCATTCATCTTAAATTATTTCAAATAACTCATTTTTTTTATTGAATATTTCAAATAACTCATTGTACTTTTAGACGCTTCGGGTTTGTATCATACCCCATCACTCTAGTCACGACATTTGAAAAACCACTCTTTGAAAGTCTGTATAAATATGAGAGTGTATGTCATTCTCTTTGTCATCCACTTTTATCCTCCAGAGTTCCTTCATATCCTTCTCATTCATACTTTCCAAGGCCTCTTATTTATTTGACTAATTGTAAATTTGACTAAATTTATTCAACTAAACATACTATATATAGTTCAAAAAAGCCAATGAGCAACAAATTTTTGCTGGTCCAAGTGGTACGAAGCTTAATTCTCCTTGTATAACTAGGCGGCGGCGGCGAAACTTTACACCTTACATGAGGCTTTTTTTTTTTTTGGTAACACCCCCTACATGAGTTTATTTGCCTCAACTCGGATAATACCTAAAAGGGAACGAGCAAAAATCATATTATCTCCACTCTTTTTTTTTTTTTTTTGGTACATTTCTCCACTCTTTATTATAAGAAAAAAACACAAAAACCAATAAAACTTATTTAATATCATATAATTAATTGGGTCTTGTTAATGAGTATTTTTAGGGCACTTGTTAAGAGATCAAAAAATAGAAATTTTGTATTAGAAATAACAACTTTTAAACTTTTAAAGAATTGAATGAACCACTTTCAACATAATATTTCTATATTTGATTCCTTAAAGAGTGCCTTTAGGGTACTTGTTAGCATTTGCCTAATTAAAATGTCATTCCAAATATATTTCTCACATTATACCCACCATATCATTAAGGTTCGGTTTGGTAAGGTCAAAAAATTAACTTATAGCTTATTAGACTAGCTTATAAGTTTGTTTAACCGAATGAAAGGTGTTTAGAAGCAAGCTTATGACACTAGCTTATAGCTTTTTTGAGATGCTACTTGAAGTAACATCTTACCTTATAGCTTATAGTTTTTTATATTTTCTCTTATTTTTATCCGTATTATTTTATTCTTTATCTTTTTTCAAATTTAAAATAAAAATAAAATCTTATCCTTTTTTGTCATTTTATATTTATCAGTTAGTTAAACAACTAATTTTATCAAACATTTCAATTTTAATTAGCTAGCTTTTAAGCTATAAGCAGTCAACTAGCTTTTTCAGCTATAAACTAGTTTATAACTTAATTTTACCAAACCCAACATAATTCTTAGAAATAAAAAAGTTTGAAAATATATAAAGTCACACCACATGGTTATAAATTTTTTTTTGAGATAAATACATCTTAAAATTAATTATTTTTTTTTTATAATTGGAAAAAAAACTCCGAAAATTTTCTTAGTAGCAACTTTCTGTCGATAATATTCATGCACGATATATTAGTCACCCAACCAATAAGAAGGAGCCATGCAATGAGCGTGTCCAACGATGCCTACACTGTAGTAGCCTAATAACCAGGGCAGTAACGCCACGTGTAAGTCACGTCCCATCAAAATCACCGCCTTTACGGTACCGTTGGTCTTCCCCGTTCCCTTCCCGATTCCCAGTCGGTCGCTGCTATTTTTGACTCTCCAAATTCGTTCTCCTCATTCTTCTGTCGACTTAGATTCCGTTTTTAGATTTTAATAGAATTGGTTTTGAAAAATCAATGTTAAAAAAATTAATTTTAAAAAAAATGAGTTTTAAAAAATTGATTTGTGTTTGGTAATAATATTTTAAAAGTGTGTTTAGAAAAATTAATTTCGTTTGGATAATAAAAGTAGAATCACTTTTGATGTGTAAATGTAAAAGATTGTGTGGGTCTTATGTTCAAAATCTATTTTTCTAAACGGAAAAACTAAGATTTTTTTGTTTCCAACAAAATTCACTAGTTTACCACTTTCAAACCAAATTTTATTCACTTTAAATCTTAACCAAACACTCAGTTGAAAAGTCAAAACCGAGTTTTTTAAACGGAGTTTTCAATTTTGTACACTGACGGTATTTTGAGAATCTAAAACAAAGATGCTCTTAGGGCATCTTTTAACGGGCGTTTTTTAAAGTTGTGCAGCGTTTCTTATTGTGACCGTCAGCAATATTTAGTCTACATGGCAGAAGAAAGTAGTGTACCGTTGTTATTTATTCAGTCAAAGCAACGGGAAAAAGAACGGGAAACTAAAAAAAAGGGGCCAATCGAAGAGAGTGACACACACATAACAAAAAAGTTGTGCTGAGGTTGTGAATTTGACAAAACAGGTAAAATAACTGCGCTTCAGGTACTCTGACATGTTTAAATTTCAGCTGCATCCACCCCACCAACAACTCTCATTTCCAAGTACATTTTTTATAAATTTACTAATTAACCAATTTGACAGATAATAAAATTAGCGAAATCAATCAACTTTGCGAATTAAGTATTGTTCTAATAAAAGTCAATTATGTCATTAGACGCAAAATTGATATGTAATTTTGCAATAGTAGACAATGGTAAAAGATCGCTTAGAAGCTTTCACATATTTGTATCAAAAGAAATTATTGAAAATTGAAGTTGAGTCAAATAATTAGCAAGATTGAGTCTCATATAGGCACGGAGTGATCAGCAACTAATTCTATTTTTTCCTTCTTAAAAAATTAATGCATCGTTAAGAAATTCAAAACAGTTCACCATATTCATGAATCAGTGCGTATAAAGCAAAATGATCACGGGTTTCCCAAACACCCTTCGAACATGTTAATTTAGTAAACTGTACTTCAGGTACTACGTACTATACTAGTAGTATATGTCAATAGCTGCAAATAAAAACGACAAATTATTCATCAAAGAGAAAACTTTCAACCGTGTCACATCAATGCCGACAACAAATTAAAAAAACTTTGGGAAAGTTTTGGTTGCCCAATTCTAATCAATGAAAAACAAAGAGAAAATGAATTTCCAGATTGATCATATAATGGACTGATCGGATGATCCGTATCTCTAGTCGGTTTGAAATCCTTCAGAAGATCATTCTGTGATTGTCACACGAGGTTTAATGTGTCTTATTCTCCCCAGCATTCAATAGAAAACAGAGACGCGCATAATTTACACAGCTTCATGCATTATTGTTATGGGTCAGGGTGTCCTTTAGAAGTACTGTTTTACTTTGGTCGTTTCACACGTCTATAATTCTTCTTTCGGTGTCTCCGTTGTTGTTGTTTAATTCTTCTTTGAGTGAGTTTGACGTTAATAAGTTGCGCAATCAAAAGCGTGGGCAGGCATGCATGATTGATTGAAGTTGTTGGACAGTGCCACTACTAGTCCCGGCCCACCCCAAACCCAAAGGACCTGCTCTCACTAGCCAGCCAATTAGTTCCTATAGCTGCCACTATTTGTTTGCTTTCAATAAGTGGTGCGTCTGGATTCACCTTACCTGGGCCACAACACAAGGTCCCATTAAAGAGATTAGCATGACTATATATTTAGCACCGTCCATAATTGTAGAGGGTATTCATGTGGAGAATGAACAGGCAATTAATGTCGGATTGACCACCATCACCCTTGCATTCTTACTGCACAAGTCTCTCAAGTAATCCAGAAAAGGACAAATACAAAACGCCAGATGAAAACGACTCGAATGCAAGAATACAAAAACACAATATAATAATGTACAAGGTTTAAAACAAAGGTCTGCATTTGCGGCCTCAGTGTTAATGTTTCTGGGACTTCGCCAGCACTTGTAATTGTGATGATAACTATACACTAGTTTTTTTTTGTTTCTATACTCGCATAACTTACGGTTCTGGAGAGAATCCAAACACTAACATCAGTCATATTAGTCATATTCTGCACTTTTCTACAATACTAAGTATCATGATGTAAACGCAACACGACTGTAACTGCAGATTAAAACCTGATAATATAATAAAATACATATAATTAGTGTAAAATTAATATAAAACATAAACATAAAATTAAAAAAATAATATTCTAAAAGTTAAAATAAGTAATTATAAATATAATGAAAAGTTATTATTTATTTAATTGTTGTTGTGTTCTCATGTGTTTCAGCCTAAGAATTTCAAAAATTAAAGTAAAAATATAAAACAAAACTGGAGTGTCCGTAAAACGCCCAATTTGTATCCAACACGACTGGACATGGCTATCTGTTTTTTTTTTTTTTGTGCTTCTTTGCGCTCATTGCATAGCAGTTGTAAAATTAACATACATGTTTACGCTTGCATGCTACTACCCCGTCAATTATTATAAGGCCCTTTTTACCAAAATATACGAATTAAAAAAATAATTGTTTACAATAAAATTGTCAATAATGTGAATTCTCTTTCTAAAATTATCCCTCAATAAATTTTTTACTTAACTAAGACATTGTATTCTCTTTCCACTTAATTAAGGGTATTTTTTGTAAAAAATTAATTAATACACCTAAAAAGTTAAAAAATATCTTACATTATAAGACAAGAAAAATTCTTAAAAAAGCCTTATATATATAAGGGGCCGCCAACTACATTGTAAAACACTATATACATTATTAGTTTATTGTCTCCCTCTCTAGCCTACAAACAGTAACGCTAATGAACCTACTTACCTACAGCAGCACTATTGACTCATAGTAAAAGTCAATCAACTTCTAAGCCAGGGACCTCAGTACCACCGATAACCAGCTGCACCAGATACCCATCCACCAGCTGGGACGGATTGAACTACGTCCAGCGTGCTGCTCTGTCGTCTTTTGTCTCTGAAAGGAACCAATTAACGGACAGAAATTAAGTATGGTTTTTGTTGTTCCAAGCATTTTATTTCTTTCTTTTAATTTTATATTTTTCGGGATTTTTTTTCTACTTTTCTTTTAAATTTTTCAGCGACATTAGGTATTGTGAATTTTTAAATATGTTTTTCAGTATTTAAGAAAAGTTATTTTAAAATAAATAATAAATGACAAATACGCTAAAATATCAAATGCTAATTTTTTCGTTAATAATTAAGATGTCGTTTTTTATTCTTTAAATTGAATTAAGCTTTGAAAGAGAGATGACTAAGTCTGACCGAGTGAGATGAAAGAGTTGACTAGGTGAAAGCACTGAGTGCAAATTATTAGACGGAGAGAGGTGATCAAAATATAAATTTTATAAAAGATAAGTAGTTTTGAATTTTTCAGATGGTCCAAGTGCACAATATGGACAAGTGAGTCTACCTATGGGCAGCACAAATATTTGCTTTAGGCCCCACCTCTCACTGTTTTGTTGTTTTTTTGTAAGAGATATGTTGGACTCTCATTTGGATGAGTGGCGATATGAGCCACGACTTGTACTGTTTTTGAGGGGCTTGCCCTCAGTAATGATATGCAACGTTACATTGACAAAAAAGGTCTCACCTCTCACTCAACTTAAAAATGACTGCATGTTGGGTTTCACCTCCTATATAATGGCTTCATCTCTCTCCCTCTCTCTCATGTTTAACCTCTCATATAATGGTCACAAACAAATAGATAATGACATTTTGTTGCTTTAGGTCTAAGCTTGCCGACCATGATACTAGAGGGTTTTCGAGGGAAAGAAAATGAGTTTATAAAATTTTAAATGTATTGATAAAAATATCATTATATAAAATATAATATATATAAACTATAAGGGTATAAAATGTGAATTTACCCTTTCTTGTTAAAATCATTTCCATTCTCCTTTGAACCAAATAAAAAATGGTTATATTTCCTTCCCTCTCGTTTCCTACCTCACAACTAAACATAATATTTAATTAAATATCCCCTCTCCCTTCTCTTCTTTTCTCTCCATTAAAATCAATCTCCCTTCTCCTCATTTGAACTTTGTTTAAGTATAATTTTTAGAAATTGTTTTTTTTTTGTTTGAAAAAATAGAGTAAAAAACTAGTTTGAATAGGTACTTATGTTTTTTTTTTATTTATAAACGGGACCAAAAGTCTAAGTCAGTAATGAACTACAAAATTATATCTCGGGGTAATGAAGCCCCAGACAAATCACCCAAAACGTGTGATAAATCTACAGGTATTCTATCTATTTTGTGATATCCTAATTAATGGTTGAAATAAAGCCCAATTAGCCAACCAGTCCGCACTACAGTTCCCTTCCTGATAAGTATGCCGGACTTGCACTTGCCAAATTCTTGTTCATCCCCTTTTTAATCCGAACAACTTATCATGGTTCACGCCATTGCCATTCAAAACAGAAACAATAGCTGCATTATCAGATTCACCCAATAGGTACTTTATGTTTATTTGTTCTCAAACATGCATTGTTCTTATTTTTTATTTTTATACAACAAGATCATTTTTTTTGTTTTTTTTTTGTTATGTGTTCTTGTCTATTATCGTCTGATACCCTCCATCACTATTGCAGTTCCGCACCCTACACAACCATCGTCACTGTCACCTGGTACCTTCTGCCACTACCCAACTGCTTATACTCTCAAATTATTTTCTTTCGATTTCCCATATTTACATTGAATTTTTCCTATTCTTTCTCAAATGACATCTGCTCTACTACTATGCATTAAATTATACTGTATTGTATTACAATAACTTGATTATCTTTACTTTATTCTCCCTTAATTAGTATTATTAATGTGTGTTCCTTTAAAAATTTAAATCTTCAATAACAATACTTTATTTTCTATAGCTACTTAAACCTTTTGTTGCGAGTCCCACATCGGGTGGTTAACGAGTCTGGCCGTTGCTTATATAGCTGGGTAGACCACCCTCATGGCCGGTTTGAGGGGCGAATTCGGATCTGAATTCTACGTGGTATCGAGCCACGTTACGCCGGTGGTGTGGATAGTGCCGCTAGCCCTCGCTTGTGGTGACGAGCCCAGGCTCGAGGCGTGTTGCGAGTCCCACATCGGGTGGTTAACGGCGCAGTCGTTCTTATATAGTGGGTAGACCACCCCTCATGGCCGGTTTGAGTGACTATTCGGATGCCCAAATTCTTACACCTTTCACCAATCACCACTAGTATTTTATGTTTCTACATTATACGTGAATTAAAGTAAGTTACATTTCCTTTAAATAATGTTGGTAGAATTGGACAAGGAATGATGATTATAATAAAATTTCTCAAATATTGTCGAGAATGATGAACCCAAGGCCCAAATCCGAGAATATGAAATCAAAGACATGGCCAATAGAGTCAGTCTACTAAGAAGCATCCAAAATGAAAGCATCCTTATACGGCTGGACCGCATGGCTCAAACTAAAAGTGGTTGGCCCAATGACGACTGAAAGGCCCGTCTCTATAATACTTCCCCTAGTTATTTTCCGGGTTATATTAAGCACCCCATTTTTTATAGCATACACCCCCTATTAGGCTTTCACTTTTTTCCCCTCAAAATGCCCCTATCCGTAAATCTACGTTGGTAAAATATTCTTGACGTAGAGTCATTTACGGACAATTTATAACCCCTGTAAATGTTTTTACATTTCATAAATATGTTTACGGACAAATTCATTCTTGTATCCGAAAATATATTTCCGGATATGGTTAATGACTTTCCGGAAATGTATTTTGGAAGTTATCAATATCTCTAAAAACATTATTTTTGGTAATACACCCCTTAATGCATTAGTGTCAGCGTTTGTGTCAGTAAATGAATGGATGAGATCGAACCGACATTTTGAACGGTTGAGATCGCACTCCCCACCTTAGAGTTCCTTCATATTCATTCCTTCCTTCACTCACTCATCATTGTTACATTTCTATGGACGAAGGTTTTACCTACCCCTATTTACGGAGATAGCCAAAATGTGTCCGTAAGATCATTTATGGGTGCAACCAGAACAAAAAAAAAAGTGAAAAACGAAAGAAGAGGAAAGAGAGGGGTGCCTGATGGAAGAAATGGAAGAGAGGATTGAAGAGAGGGTTGGGTTGGGGGTGTGGGATTTAGGGAAATATGGAAGAGGGAGAGGAGAAGAGAGGAAAATGTGAGAGCGCGAGGCGAAGCACATTTTTAAAAACAAAAAACAAAAACTAGTGATTTTTTGTAAATATATTTACGGACACGCTCCATCCGTAAATATATTTACGGAGAGGGATAAAAATGGGGAAAATAAATATAAAAGGTGTCGAGGGATGTATGCTAGCAAAAACAGGGAGTGTTATTAATAATAAACCTTACCTCCCCTACCCACCCCTTTTTATTCAAACTAAATTTATATCGCATCGCCCATAAACTTGTTTTTGGAAACCCCTATAAAAATATGAACATGAAAGCTTGTTTATGGAGGTTCCGTACAGTTTGAAATGACAATTTGAGTTTATGGTGCATAAGGGATACAACTATGTGGACACCATAATGTCCGGTGAAATACCAATGCCAAAGGTTGTAGTTGTGGATTGTACTCGTGTACTCACTACCATGCGAGTGCTTACTTAATAAATTCATTTTTGTTTAAGTCACGAATTTCGATCTTTTGGTAAATTATTTGATTTTATATGTTTAGGTATTTCCTACCTGAGATGATATACTAGCTTGGACATGCAGTGTCGAGAAATCGATTGGATCTATTGTTGTTATTTTAAGATTAGACAACAGGGAGGCAGGTAGGAAGACATTTGTAATGTTGGACTGCGAAAGGTAAAAATATGCACGTATCACTCTGATTTACCCACACACGGCCAAGGATCTTTGTTACCAGTGTTGGGGAATCTCTACACACACGCAAAGAAAATAATAAAAGACACAGGGATTTACATGGTTCGACACCTCTTGCCTACGTCCACGGAACACCTCAACAAAATTATTCCACTATCATAAAAAGAGACTACAAGATAGTTTTGTAACTTACCCCACAATATAATAAGTTTTCTTGTCTAAAACTTGGAAAACCTACCCCAAATTGTGTATCACTTTACAAACTTGAATACCTCACTCAAGAGTTACAAAAAATGATAACACTCACACACTCGGGTGCCTCTTGCACCACCCCTTGGGTGCCTCTTGCACCACCCTTCCCTCTCATATACCATACTCATTTATAATAGCGGAGCAACAAATAAAAAAGGCATATTTTGGTCTGCACATGTTGAGATATGTCGCTGATTTATTTCATATTTATTGAGATACGTTTTTCCTTATTTCCTGTTTGTAAATATTTCCTTTATTCTCTGTTTCCTCTTTTTATTAGGAAAACATATATGTACCATATCTTTCATATAGCTTCACCGATTTCATTCTACAATTTCTTCTCTTATCTTGTTATCCCACTTAGGAGGAAACCCATCCAACAAATCTCCCCCTTCCCGACTCAAGTGGGACCTTAATCATGCCTGCTTTCTTCCTTCACAACCCCCTGCAATAGACATAAGCTCCCCCTCGTTCAAACTTCCATCTTTGTGTGTTTTCCGCCAACATCTCTCGTCTACGAATATTGAAGTCTTCATTGGTGACACTACTTGTACTTGCACCGCCGTGATCTACCATCAACGGGACACGCCGCCTGACCTCCATTGTCGGAAAGACTTTTGACACAAGGATCCACACATGGATCCACCTCTTCTTCAATACTCATCTCAATTTGGTTAACTGGTCGCACCAATGGCTTTGAGCTGGTCCCTCTAGTTGCATCATCATATTTGAACCATTAGCTATGATACTCTTGTTGGAAAAAATACGCATGTACCACTCTGATTTATCCACACACGCCCAAGGATCTTTGATACCAGTGTTGAAAAATTTCTACACACACACAAAGAAAATAATAAAAGACACAATGATTTACGTGGTTCGGCACCTCTTGCCTATGCCCCAACAAAATTATTTCACTATCATAAAAAGAGACTATAAGATAGTTTTGTAACTCACCCCACAATATAACAATTTTTCTGGTCTGAAACTTAGAAAACCTACCCCAAATTGTGTATCATCTTACGAATCGAATACCTCACTCAAGAGTTACAAAGAATGATAACACTCAAACACTCGGGTGCCTCTTGCACCACCCTTCTCTCTCGTATACCATACTTATTTATAATAGAGGAGCAACAAATCAAGAAGACATATTTTGGTCTGCACATATTGAGATATGTCGCTGATTTATTTCATATTTATTGAGATATATTTTTCCTTATTTTCTCTTTGTAAATATTTCATTTATTCCCTGTTTCCTCTTTTTATTAGAAAAACATATATGCAGTTTGGTCTTTTAACATCGGTTAAACCTTATAAGCATATGACAATGAAGGCTACTGGTATCACTATTACAGTTTGGTCTTTTAACATCGGTTAAAAATGACTTTTAACATCGGTTTTGAATTCGTTATTAATACAGGTGATATTAAAAGTGGACACTATTTACATCAAAAAAAGAACCGATGTAAAAAGCCTTTTTTACATCGGTTCTTGCAATAACCTATGTTAAAGTTTTTCACATCGATTTTCTACCAAAACCGACGTTAAAAGTTCACTTTTAATATTGGTTTTTAAATAACCGATGTTAAAAGTACCTTTGACATCGATTTTCTACCAAAGCGGCGTTAAAAGTACACTTTTAACATCAGTTTCTAAATAACCGATGTTAAAAGTACACTTTTCATAGAAAATCTTGCTATTGGTATTAGGTACTTTACACTACCAATCTTCAGCATATATTCTCTCTCAATTACTTTCCCAAAAAGATAATCATGCTCACCAAGGCCATCATAAAGCAAGAATCTTAATGCAAATAGAATAAAAATAAAGGTAAAAAGCTCAGCCATTAGGGCTACAAATTGCACAAATATATAGTCACATAAACACAATGAAAAATAGTACCTCCATCAAACAGAATGAAAAAAAGAAAATCAATATAGGAACATACATCAAACAATGCATGCAAGTTGAACTCATCATATGTAATTTATTTGATCCAACCATAAGTAAAGTAGGCATCCTTTTATATTGCTATAGGTTATACTGCAACAACCACAAAATGGAAGAGTTGTTAATTCAATAAAGGATACAAGACTTGAACAAGTTACTCTGATAATTTAAGTCACTAACAATACTTGAATTTAATAATGGATGGTTGTAACTTGTATTGGCAAGGATAAAGGATAAAGAGTCTACTATGACGGATCCATACTTGCTGAGAAAGGGAAAGATGCTAAATACAATTATTAATTGGAGCCTTTTATCTAAAGTTTACCTTTATACTTAATAAGCAGATAAATTACCAAGATATATCAGTGGGTTTGACATTTCGTAAAAAGCTTCCTAAAGCCAAGTCTTCTTCCCTAAAAATGATTCCAAAAAATACGGACAACGTAAATACGAAACAACATGAATACTAATATTTGGAAAATTTTAAAAATTACAAGACATGATAGTTATATACAGGAAGAGTCCAGCAGTGTTGTAACATTGAAAATAGACAATATTGATTTGCAGTATAAGGTTCTCTTACATAATACAATAAATTGCATCAAAATCATTTAAAGAAAAACAGAAAGGGAGAATGACTAAGGAAATATAAGTCTTGAGAGGAAGAACATGTGCACCAGAACCGAGATATTCCGTGTTGAAGTCTCAGACGGCAATCTTGTCCCTCTCCCCTCAAACCCTCCACCACTGCCTCCCTCGCTGAGACACCATCGCCACCCCCTCCAGCCCCACCCCTTTTCTCTCCTTAAGTTTTCTATAAAGGTGCAACAGTTGAGTCATTTCATCAAACATATCACAAGTTTTAAGTGATCAAAACAAAACAAGGCAAAGAAATGGCTATTTGAATATAAGGTAAAGGGCAAAGAAAAACTAAAGCCAAGCTGCAGTCTCAGAAAGTGGAATAAAGAAAAATAAAAGGAAGTGGGAAACTTCAAGCAAGATCAAAGAATTACTTCCATTATTGAGAATCTATTCACCACCATATTTTCAGATTAAAGACTTGGCTATAACTAGCAAATGTTGAAAATGATGTGCTAGCAAAGCCTACTGGTATCCTTTCTATTCAAATACAAGTAAATTTTCTATTGAAATTATCGAGCAAGCAGCAACAACAACGTTTAAGCAAAAAGGTACCTGAGCACCCTTTCTGAAGTCCTTAATCTCAACTTTAAGTACCATGTGTTTTGAATACCTGCCATTACCACGAGGACAAGGATCCTTAAAGCTAAATGGAAAAGCAAAGAGTGCATTAGTCAAGAACACCATAACAGAAAAGATCAACCAACTCTATTGGGAGGGAGCATGACATACCAGTCCACAATGTTGATATTTATATACTTCAGATAAGCAAAAATATATAGTCAAAGTTATACAGCTGCAGATAACTTCAAAACAAATACAAAAAGATCAGAAATGAAAATTAACATAAACTAATAAATAATGCAAAGTACTTGCCAAATCACCTAGCAAGCGCTGCTCTGATCTGTGGCTCGTTGTTGGACTTTGTCTTGGCGAGAACGCGTCTCCCATGCCGCTTCGAGGCGCAACCCTCCTACGCGCGAACTTCCCCTCTGCTGGGCGAACTGCCATTGGGCGTCCACCAACTAAAACATAATTATTTCAATTAGACTGGAACAATTTCCTTACCTTGTATAGAAGATCATTGCACACTACATTAAAATAGTGGATGATATAAGTACTACGCTTCTTCAATTTTGGCTTCAATTTTGCCATCTCATCTTTATAAAGTGACACTTGGATCTTATCACCCTAGTTCATTAAAACAGTTACAAAAATAAGTGATTAAAAGTAAATCAAAGTTATAGAATAGCAAAACATAGCTTCAAATGAGAATATTAATGAGACCTTTGCATCTATTAAGACTAATTCAAGATGCTCTAGTTGAGTAGGTTTTGGCTTGACACACTAAAGATCAACAATTCTAATAATAGATAACATCATACATAACATCATATAAAGCTATGAGAAGAACAACAAATAAATAATAGATACAGGGTAGCTTATGAACTTCTACAAGTTAGCTTATGAAGCTCTACAAGGCCATTACAGTTTTCAACACACAGACGAGTAAGCCAAATACCAATGATAAAAAGAAAAAGACAGATATCAAAATTCATCAACGACTCATAATCAATCCCTTTAATCAAAGATCAAAAAAATAAAAATAGCATTCAGAGAGCGAGAGAACTCACAGGGTAAAACATATAGGTTCTGACAAAGGCCTCAATTTCTTCTTGTGATTCTGCAACTTTTTCCTTTCTTAGCCTATAGTGCGATTGGGAGAATAGGGATAGGGACATAGACACTCTCATCTCATGAACACTAACATGACCCAGCGACGGTGTATCGACTCACCCTCCGCATCCAGCCTCCACAAGTCTCGTCAACATACTTAGCACAAAGCTAGGGTTTGTCATGTTAATTAGAAAATCTTTTGGGAAGATGGAAAGGAGATGGAGTTTGAGCTTACCAAGAGAAGGATGATGCAGTGGAGGAGGTGAGAGCGGAGCCATGAATCCCCAAGGACAGATCAAGTTTCCCGCCGCGACCATTGACGGCAAGTAAGCGAACGCCTTACGCACGAAACCCTAGCGGCCAGAGCGACGCAAGCAGTGAGCAAGATCACGAGCATAGCGGCACAGCGAGCGTGGCGGCGAGCGAAGAGCACCACAAATGCGAGCAGCGACGCGAGGCACCGCAGCCAGGGCGCGCGAAGGGCGGAGCGACGGCGGCGGCCGTCGATGGTTGGTGCTCGCGTCGGCTTTGTCAGTGGTTGTTAGCAGCGAGCGACGAGGGCTGATGCTAGCGAACTGTGAGGGTTATGAGAGAAGGATTTGATTTCACGAGGAAGGAGGAAGGAGGCTGGTTCGTCTTTCGTGAACACCTTCCTCTTCGATTGTGACGTTGTTGATGGTTGATAGCGAGAGAAGAGGTTGGGCGAAGGGGAGGTTGCGGCGAGTAGGGTTTTGAGAGGAGAAATGTTTTGTGATTTTCGATGAGGAGGGATTTTGAGAGAGAAGCAGGGTTCGCACGCGGGGAAGGGGTCGAAAATAACCTTTTCTTTTTACATCGGTTTTATAAAAACCTGATGTTAAAAGTTTTCTACAACAGGTAAATTTAAAATCGATATTAAAAGTTTTCAACTTAATTTCAAAAATGCCACCGCCTGTTTTTTAATAATATATGTTTTTACTTTGACAGAGCAACAACATAGAGCTTTTGAAGCCTGGATCTATTAAACATTTAGGGGACAATATGCTTGCTTTCCTGCTGCGAATTAGTCCTGCAAGTTTTGATCTCTCATGATGTCAAAATATATGGCAATGCTATAGAGGCTGCATGCAGAAGACGTATTTAATAAGAAATAAGGGTTTTGATGGAGCCCGTTTCAAAATAAAACAAAAGAAAGAGTTGTGCTTGGAAAGTTTGAGTATTGTATTAGTGTGAATTTATGTCTTTGAGAGTTATCAAAATAATCTTAATATGGTTTTAAGATTCTTAATAAGATACTGTCAGAGATTATTATTATGATGATTTTTTATATGACAGTCTATGTTTATTTTTTCTCTGTTTCAAATATTCAGAATACATTTCCGAAAATATTAATATATGGGTAGAGAACGTGTATTCCATATTTGTTACAAGAATACAAAGTTTTATCCCACGTTAAGGATCATCCATAAGAAGACTTTATTCATGTGTTGCCATTCCCAGTTTCACACACACACACACACCCTTCAAAACATTTCCATAATGGTTGTTCCCATAAAATTGAAGTCTTTCATTAAAAAGTTAATAAGTTCTTATGAAGGACAATTTAGGAAATAAAATTTACTTTTAGATAAGATTAATAAAATTAAATGCGTTAATTAGTTATTTTTACTTATATTCGAGTGGGATGCATGCATATGATGATAGGTAGAGTCTCTGAGCCAAATATGTATTTTGCTCTTAGGATCTAAACCCAAAGAGCTTTAGGATCAAATATAACATCCCAAGCCAGCTTCATCAACAAGCATTATTGAGCAAGTGGCATTCTTCATCCCCATAACTTCTTGGTCTTTCAGCTTGTAGAAATTCTCCCAGGCTATTGAATGCCAATTCATATTCTAATCGGATGAGCCCCATATGAAGTTTTTGATGATCTTCATCCTATAGCAAATAGTTTTAGGCAGTGATGTGGACTGCATTGTGTACTTTGGAAGGGCACGTGCACATCTTGGGTCTGAATAACCTTTACTTAACTACTATAAAATTTATTCAGTTTAGGGAGTTTAACTAACAATATGCGAAAAATATACATAACAACCAAAATAAAAAATGCGGATTGTTAGGTAAACTTCTTAAATTGAAGAAATTTTATCTAGTTTTTAAAGTAAATTATTATTTTATTTTTTAATAAAAAAATATATAGATTTAAATTTAAGTATAAATTTTAGTTAAAGAGCAAGAAGAGAAGAAAATGTAAATACCAAAAAATTTAGTTACCTCAGAATATTTTCCTTATAATATAATAATAATAATAAAATAATAAATAAATAATATCGGAATAGAATAGATAAAAAACAAACAATAAAATATGGTTTACTTATCTATTAGACTAGATCTATTATATTTAGCAAGTTTATCTAACAATATAGATATGCGAAAAATAAATAATAATATACAAAAATACAATTTTTTACAAAAGCACATAAACACATCTTTTATGTTATTTTATATATATTTATTAATTAGTTCAACCACTAATTTTATCATATTGAAAGCCCAAGACTGATCCCTCAAGCTATTGCAATCCATTTAAAATGATTCGAACCATAAAACATTGAGGGATTTGGTTATCTAACAACTGTGAGTGTGACAGATGAAAATCTTCTGTCTCACTTTCCTGTCACATTCTCTGTCTTCCATCAATGACAATTTGTAACATGATAAAATAAAATAATAACTCATTAACACATATGCATATTCCTAGCTTTTGATAAGTGGAAGACAGAGAGACACCATTTTTTGGGACAACAGATATTTATTCGAGTGTGACACACCATTTTGGTACCAATTTGAATTTTAGTTAACTAACTTATCGATGGCGGAAGAAATAGTGAGCCGTGGCCTTTTGACTTGTGTGAAGAGCGAATGTGTCTGGCGTAAGCTTAATTTGTGGAGGATTATTGAACCACAGATGTTTATTTTGAACGATTTCTGTGAATTTTTCTTCGGTGTACTGGGCCAGCTCTAGAAAGAGGATAAACAGTGTTTGACCATGACTTTGTGGAGCCTTTGGAGAGGAAGAAACCAGCTCATTTGGGAAGGCATCGAAGAAACAGGAGCATCAATTATTTGTAGGGGCAAAACTGTTTTAGAAGACTGGAAGAAGGCAGGGGAGCGTCCACAACACAAGCAACAACAGCAAGCTTCTGACCGTGAAGGTGGTGACTCGGGCAAGTGGCAAAAATTGCCCCCAGGTTTTATGAAGTGCAACATTGATGCTGCCTTCTCACAGGTACAGAATAGAGTGGGTATTGGCATTTGTTTGAGGGATGAGCATGGCCTGTTTATGGGTGCTAAGACACAATGGTTTCACCCCATTGTTGATGTCAAAGTGGGTGAAGCAATAGGGTTGCAAGTGGCTGTTGAGTGGATCAGAGAGTTGGGCTTCAAAAATGTTGTGTTTGAAATGGACTCAAAAATAGTGCTGGATGCTTTTAATAGTTCTTCCCTGGATAACACAGAATTTGGGTGCATAGTATTGTCATTTTTTACTCTATTCTTATTGTACAAACTTTCATGTGAGTTCTACCCGGAAGAATGCTAATATGGTTGCTCACACGTTAGTTAAGGCAGTCATTGTTACAGCTAGTCCTCAATTTTATATTGATATTTCAGCAGGTATTTACTCATTGATTATGAATGAAATGCATTAGATGTTTTATGTAAAAAAAAAAAAAACTTATCGACTATCGTTATCCTATGTAAGCACACATGTATAATTAAATTATAAATATATTTTCATTAATTTATCAAATCACAATTTTTTGTTGCACAGTAACTGCGAGGCATTTGTAGCAATTCTCGTAATTTCCGAAAACAAAACAAGACACCCAGTGGCCAGTGCCGCTTCTTCTTATTCTTCTTCTTCCACCGTATCATCATTCCAATTCACTGCTCACATACACTGAGACACAGGTTCTTTCTCATATCATCTTTTTTCTTAATTCACCTCTCAATCTACACAACGCTATCGATCATGCTTTTTCATGTGACTTTATTTTCCTAATTCGTTGGGCAATAATGGGCATAATTTGGATTTAGAGATGAACATATATTTGGGATCAAGTTTTTTTTTTAATTTTATATTCGGCGTTTTTTTCTTTCTAGTTTCCTAAATCTCGCACTCGTGTTGGGTTTGTTCATCTGGATAATCTCATTCACGTCAAAGTCAACGCTGCACTGTGTGTTGTTTTTAAAAGCCAAAACCTGTTTCTTCTTGTGCAATTTGGTAAACATCAGATGAATAAGAAGATTAAGTACCTAAAGCTTGGGAAACAGTGTTGCGTCACAGCCAGTATGTCTTGTTGTGTACTCTGATGTTGAATTGAAGATGTATTGTTGCCAAGTCAGGATAAAGTGACGCCCTGTCTCGGCGGGGTGTTACATTTCACCCCCAAGAACATTCATAAGCGCATCTTTGAAAGGGGAAGGATGCGGCGATCCTTCTTTTGTGGTTTCCAACTCCATATCATCAGTCTCATTCCAATCCTCAACTTCCCCATCCTTTCGAATCTTCACTTTTTTCTTACTTCTTTGGAGCAGATCGTCCTCCTGTGCCGATTTGGAGGCAGCGGCGCTCTCGGTTGACATAATCAGCTTCACCACTCGACAAAGAAAAAAAGCATTAGCATCTTTTTTACTTAGTAGTATATACATCTTCAAGAGCTTATGAGAAAAGAAAAAACATTGGAAATATGTTTTAGTTACGATAATTTATGTTGTTAGATATCGTGCTTAACAAAATTTAGATTTTCGTGGAAAAAATGAGAGGATTAATGTAGAAAACAATAAGTATTTTCTTTCTCATGTTGAGATGATTGCTGAATGGGATATCCTGTCACGCAAAAGCATTTTGATCGCATCAAGCATAATGAAATTCGGTATCATTACCTTAGGTAATGAATTTGAAAGTGCAATAGTCCAAAAAATAAAGAAGCAAAATATTTTTATGTGATTTTTGATTCTACTCTTGATGTAAGTCATCAAGAACAAATGACTTGCATATTACGTTGTGTAGATATTTTTATAAGTCCAATTAAAATATAAGAATTTTTTGTAGAATTTATGAAAGTTTATGATACAACAAATTAATGATTGTTTGAGGAATTACTGAGAATATTTTAGGAACTCTTGGTGATATTGATAACTTGAGAGGACAAGGATTTGCTAACAGATCAAACATGAAAGGTAAACACCAAGATGTACAATAAAATTATTAGATATAAATTTTAGAGCATGATACACACCATGCGGTTGTCATAACCTTAACTTGACACTCTGTGATATTGCAAATTCTTTTCCTAAACTTAAAGATAATCCTAGAGCAATATTATCTCGTGGTTGTTTTTATTTTTTCCTTCTTACAACATTACGCCCAATTGAATATGGATCATTAATAGATAGATGATGAACCCAATATAATAAAAATGCCTTATATAAGAGTATAAGAAACTTAGTTGCAATTTTAGCTAATGACTCATGTGCAGTGCACATATTTGCCTATTTTAACTATTTCTTGTTACTCTGCATAGTTTTTCTAAATTGAAATTATTAAAATCTTATTTATGATCTACTATCTCACAAGATAGATTAAATAGTCTTGCTTTGATTTCTATTGTAAATGACTTTTCAAATAACCTTGATTATATATTAACGGATTATTAATGCTTTTGTAACAAAAATGTAAGGAGAATAGTATTCAAATAATTACGAGGGCACCATTTTTTGGTTCGCCCAGGACACCCAAAACCTAAGGACTGGCCCTGGATTTAACCTTGTTTATACTGTAATAAATTTTTTTTCTTGTTCTTTTTTTAGTTTAATTTACTTGACTTGTATGATTAATTTCAAGACAAGTTTGGGTAAAAAAAGTAGCTGATAAACTAGTTGATATCAAATAAGCTAACATATTGAATTTGAACTGTTTGATAAAATTAGCAGTTAAACCAATTGTTATATGTAAATTAATGACATAAAAATATATTTTTAATTAATGCTTAGATTTTTTTTAATCAATATTAAACATGACAAAATATTTATAAATTACATTATCAAAATAATTTTATGTTAAATAAACTAAATTTTAAGATACGTTGAAGTTAAAATTTTAAAATTTATATTTAAAAATATAATTTATTTACTTATTTATTATAATTAAAATGGAAAATATTATTTTATTTATTTTTTCATGCTTTATAAAAGTAAATGTATTATAAAAATATACGTTGCAATATAAATGTGAGTGAGAGAGATAACAAAAGTTAATATTTTTTTATTTTATTTTATTTAATATAGGGTAAATAAAGAATTTAATTAAAATAATAAAAGTAAAAATGAGAGGAAAAATGATACACTATAAATTATAAGTTCAAACACCACTTAAAATAGTGTTGAAAAATAGTAATATAAGACAATGAAAAAAAATTATAAACTAATAATTATCAAATAACTCTATTTTAGTCCTACAACCTTATCCGACGTTATAAGCTAGCGATTTGGCATATGGATATCAAATGGACCAATGCTTTTGTTTAGCGGGAATACATTTATGATCATGATCTCTTATGGCAATTGACAAGAGATGTTAAGACTTTTATGACTTACCATTCGCTAGTCACCAATTCGAACATAATTAATTTCAGGCCGGCCGGGCAAACTATCTTGAAGACACAAAAGACGGTGCAGACTCTCATAAATCATGATTTGAACTTTAAAAATGAGCCAAACCATAAATCATGATTCGACTTGGTTTGGTCCTTGAAAACTCATAAAGGCCTCGAAGAAAAGCTAGATTGTAAACATTCATTATTATTATTTTTTTAAAATCTTCTTAATTTTTTTGGTTAGAAAAAAATTATTCTTAGTGTGGGTAACAAAAATACTCCCCCATAAGATTATAAGTGTCTCGTAATAGAAAAAAATTTTATTTTTTCAATATAACATTAATTATTTTATTCTACTTTTATCCCCTAAATTAATATTGTATGCATTACTCTCAAATAACTATACTCTACTATGCATTTATGATAATAGTTAATAAAGATAATTTCGTAAAATTATTGCACTCTTTTATCTTTTTACTAGTTTTTCTTGGTCTGTATAAAAAAAAACTTAAAACAACACTTATAATGGGACGAGAGAGTATATTCCTTCAACGGCTCTGCGGCATGATAATGCCAATCAACACAATTAGACCTAAGGGACAGGACGGATCTATACACAAGACATTGGAGGCATTTGACTCCACTAACTTTTTTTTTTTACTAATTATTGAATAATTTTATTTTTGTCCCCACTAAAAATTAAGTGTCGATCCCACTAAAGAGTAAAAAAATAGAAATTAAGTTATCATCTTTTAGGGGTTGCCCTGTCTACTCTTTTTAAGAGAAAATATAATTTTTTTACTCCCTTTATCTTTGTCTCTCTATTTCTGTTTCTCAAAATACTCTCTAGTCTCTACTCTATTTCATTCTTAAAATCCATCAACTCAAATACTCCTCAAGAGCTCTAACTCAACCCTTTTTACTCCTTTCTTTTCTTGTCTCTCGATTTCTGCCTTCTCTCTCCTTATTCAACATTCCCCTCCATATACTCAACTTCATATTTTGTTACTGGTACTTTTCATTTCATATCTTCTTCATTTCATTTTTGATCTTTTATTTATTTTTTGTTCTATTTACAACTTCGTCGTTGTTTGAGTAAGTTTCTTTTGCACCATGTTTCATATATGTGTACCATGTATTTGGTCATTTACCTAAGTGGGTTAATAGAGGGTTACTCTCGTTGAAGTTAGCTTTGATTTTGCCTATGGCAACTGCAACGGTTGAAAGGAATTTCTCTGCAATGAATTTTGTGAAGAATCAAATGTGTAATCTTATGACAGATGAATTGTTAAATAATTATTTGGTCACATAGATAGATAAAGATATTTTTAATAGTGTTGAAAATGAAAAAAATAAATATACAACAATTTCAAAATATGAAGATATGTAAAAAGCAATTATAATTCATAGATGTTGAGGTGTCTTCAATTTTTTTGGTATATAATACGATAGTTTTTGTAATCTCCAATTTTTTGCTTAATAATAATGATGTTATTATTTTATTACTTATATATTGATGCATTTTTTATATAAATATTTATAGTATATATTTTACCTCCACTTGTCAAATTTCTTGGATCCGTCCCTGTTAAGGGATAACTTGTTATATTTGTATTGCTTCCATTAAAAGGGATTAGCACGTTAGTAACTTTTTTTAGTCATTATGTGCACGACAGATTATTCATTTAACAATTATTAAAAAATAAATTAACTGTATGTGTAATGCACTTACTTTCAAAAAGAGGAGTGTTACGTACTAACACACTGTGGTATCTAATTTTATCCGATCTCTTTTTATTTCATTTTTGCTTATTTTAAATAAATATTTATTAGTTTATAATTAAATAAAAAGAAAAGAAAAGAAAAAAAGAGAAATAAAGAAAAATATGATAGAAGAGTACAAATAGTTAGATAGGGGCACCACTAGCAATATGCTAGTGGGCTGGTGGTCAAAAGTGTTGACCACACCCCTCCCTTATTTAAAGGATTCTTCTTCTTCAAATAAAACGGCTTCTCAAATTCATTGAAGCCCACAAAATGCCACTCGCACCATTCGGTTACTTTGGGGCTTCTCTTTTTTCTTAAAGGTAAAATATGCAAATTTCGTTAAGAGAAATAATTCTTTAAGATAAATGTTTTTGAAAAAAATTAAGGGTACCATTTCAAATGAGCGTTATAGGGTACTAATACCTTCTCTATGTGTAATCAACTCTCTAACCCAAGTTTCGTTCGTAAAGCCATTTTCCTTTTATTCTCTAAAAGAGGTTTTTCCCAATGCTTTTACCTAGTAAATAAAACATAGGTGGCGGCTCCTAAATTTTTTGAGGTTGCTGCAACACTCTTTATAATTATCGGTTGAAATTCACATTGTCACACTAAATCAAGTGGGTCTTATTTCTAAAGTGGTGGGACCCACATAAATTTTAACCAATCATGAAGAAAGTGTTGGAAAAAGTATATTAGAGAGTATATTACTAACACTTTTCTACGTAAATATATAGTGTGTCAATATCATTTCATCTATAAATTTATCATACAAATTAATGTAGACTGTTCTCAAGTGTCTGGCCAAAATGTTTGCGATGGTTGAATGTCATTCTGCCCTCCATATTGACTACAGAAGCAATTATTATCAGTTTATGTGCATGCCTACTAGTAATACGATTAGTAAGGAATGTGGCAGACTATATGGACACAATAATTTGGGCATATGGTTAGCATGTAATAGATCAATTGGTGTTTTAGGCTATACAGGCAGATGTACTATGCCAAAAAAATTATCCAACGCTTATTTTCCATTTAGATAGCTTTTTTAAGCGCTATAGAAGTAACAATCATTAGATAGACCGTGTTGCACAACAGATACTGCATGGCCAAGAACGTTTATCTTATTTCCATATTCATATAACGCTTGTTTGTGTGTAAAGCGTATCTAAAGTTGACAATCGTACAATACTACAATGTGTTGAGGCAAGCATTGTATGGTACGTTCCCATTCAGATAGGACATTCTATGACAAGTGTTATAACACTCATATAATGCTTGCTCGAGCAAGCGCTAAAAAGGTTCAAATTTTTAAATACTTTTTTATAAAATTATTTGTATTGTATAACACTAAAATTAAAAAGATTTCTAGATTTTTCCATATCGTCAACAAACCTTTGCAATCATTCATCATCACATACACTCCTCGACCTTTTAATTTCCTCATTCATCTTAAATTATTTCAAATAACTCATTTTTTTTATTGAATATTTCAAATAACTCATTGTACTTTTAGACGCTTCGGGTTTGTATCATACCCCATCACTCTAGTCACGACATTTGAAAAACCACTCTTTGAAAGTCTGTATAAATATGAGAGTGTATGTCATTCTCTTTGTCATCCACTTTTATCCTCCAGAGTTCCTTCATATCCTTCTCATTCATACTTTCCAAGGCCTCTTATTTATTTGACTAATTGTAAATTTGACTAAATTTATTCAACTAAACATACTATATATAGTTCAAAAAAGCCAATGAGCAACAAATTTTTGCTGGTCCAAGTGGTACGAATCTTAATTCTCCTTGTATAACTAGGCGGCGGCGGCGAAACTTTACACCTTACATGAGGCTTTTTTTTTTTTTTGGTAACACCCCCTACATGAGTTTATTTGCCTCAACTCGGATAATACCTAAAAGGGAACGAGCAAAAATCATATTATCTCCACTCTTTTTTTTTTTTTTTTGGTACATTTCTCCACTCTTTATTATAAGAAAAAAACACAAAAACCAATAAAACTTATTTAATATCATATAATTAATTGGGTCTTGTTAATGAGTATTTTTAGGGCACTTGTTAAGAGATCAAAAAATAGAAATTTTGTATTAGAAATAACAACTTTTAAACTTTTAAAGAATTGAATGCACCACTTTCAACATAATATTTCTATATTTGATTCCTTAAAGAGTGTCTTTAGGGTACTTGTTAGCATTTGCCTAATTAAAATGTCATTCCAAATATATTTCTCACATTATACCCACCATATCATTAAGGTTCGGTTTGGTAAGGTCAAAAAATTAACTTATAGCTTATTAGACTAGCTTATAAGTTTGTTTAACCGAATGAAAGGTGTTTAGAAGCAAGCTTATGACACTAGCTTATAGCTTTTTTGAGATGCTACTTGAAGTAACATCTTACCTTATAGCTTATAGTTTTTTATATTTTCTCTTATTTTTATCCGTATTATTTTATTCTTTATCTTTTTTCAAATTTAAAATAAAAATAAAATCTTATCCTTTTTTGTCATTTTATATTTATCAGTTAGTTAAACAACTAATTTTATCAAACATTTCAATTTTAATTAGCTAGCTTTTAAGCTATAAGCAGTCAACTAGCTTTTTCAGCTATAAACTAGTTTATAACTTAATTTTACCAAACCCAACATAATTCTTAGAAATAAAAAAGTTTGAAAATATATAAAGTCACACCACATGGTTATAAATTTTTTTTGAGATAAATACATCTTAAAATTAATTATTATTTTTTTATAATTGGAAAAAAAACTCCGAAAATTTTCTGAGTAGCAACTTTCTGTCGATAATATTCATGCACGATATATTAGTCACCCAACCAATAAGAAGGAGCCATGCAATGAGCGTGTCCAACGATGCCTACACTGTAGTAGCCTAATAACCAGGGCAGTAACGCCACGTGTAAGTCACGTCTCATCAAAATCACCGCCTTTACGGTACCGTTGGTCTTCCCCGTTCCCTTCCCGATTCCCAGTCGGTCGCTGCTATTTTTGACTCTCCAAATTCGTTCTCCTCATTCTTCTGTCGACTTAGATTCCGTTTTTAGATTTTAATAGAATTGGTTTTGAAAAATCAATGTTAAAAAAATTAATTTTAAAAAAAATGAGTTTTAAAAAATTGATTTGTGTTTGGTAATAATATTTTAAAAGTGTGTTTAGAAAAATTAATTTCGTTTGGATAATAAAAGTAGAATCACTTTTGATGTGTAAATGTAAAAGATTGTGTGGGTCTTATGTTCAAAATCTATTTTTCTAAACGGAAAAGCTAAGATTTTTTTGTTTCCAACAAAATTCACACTTTCAAACCAAATTTTATTCACTTTAAATCTTAACCAAACACTAAGTTGAAAAGTCAAAACCGAGTTTTTTAAACGGAGTTTTCAATTTTGTACACTGATGGTATTTTGAGAATCTAAAACAAAGATGCTCTTAGGGCATCTTTTAACGGGCGTTTTTTAAAGTTGTGCAGCGTTTCTTATTGTGACCGTCAGCAATATTTCGTCTACATGGCAGAAGAAAGTAGTGTACCGTTATTATTTATTCAGTCAAAGTAACGGGAAAAAGAACGGGAAACTAAAAAAAAAGGGGCCAATCGAAGAGAGTGACACACACATAACAAAAAAGTTGTGCTGAGGTTGTGAATTTGACAAAACAGGTAAAATAACTGCGCTTCAGGTACTCTGACATGTTTAAATTTCAGCTGCATCCACCCCACCAACAACTCTCATTTCCAAGTACATTTTTTATAAATTTACTAATTAACCAATTTGACAGATAATAAAATTAGCGAAATCAATCAACTTTGCGAATTAAGTATTGTTCTAATAAAAGTCAATTATGTCATTAGACGCAAAATTGATATGTAATTTTGCAATAGTAGACAATGGTAAAAGATCGCTTAGAAGCTTTCACATATTTGTATCAAAAGAAATTATTGAAAATTGAAGTTGAGTCAAATAATTAGCAAGATTGAGTCTCATATAGGCACGGAGTGATCAGCAACTAATTCTATTTTTTTTTCCTTCTTAAAAAAATTAATGCATCGTTAAGAAATTCAAAACCGTTCACCATATTCATGAATCAGTGCGTATAAAGCAAAATGATCACGGGTTTCCCAAACACCCTTCGAACATGTTAATTTAGTAAACTGTACTTCAGGTACTACGTACTATACTAGTAGTATATGTCAATAGCTGCAAATAAAAACGACAAATTATTCATCAAAGAGAAAACTTTCAACCGTGTCACATCAATGCCGACAACAAATTAAAAAAACTTTGGGAAAGTTTTGGTTGCCCAATTCTAATCAATGAAAAACAAAGAGAAAATGAATTTCCAGATTGATCATATAATGGACTGATCGGATGATCCGTATCTCTAGTCGGTTTGAAATCCTTCAGAAGATCATTCTGTGATTGTCACACGAGGTTTAATGTGTCTTATTCTCCCCAGCATTCAATAGAAAACAGAGACGCGCATAATTTACACAGCTTCATGCATTATTGTTATGGGTCAGGGTGTCCTTTAGAAGTACTGTTTTACTTTGGTCGTTTCACACGTCTATAATTCTTCTTTCGGTGTCTCCGTTGTTGTTGTTTAATTCTTCTTTGAGTGAGTTTGACGTTAATAAGTTGCGCAATCAAAAGCGTGGGCAGGCATGCATGATTGATTGAAGTTGTTGGACAGTGCCACTACTAGTCCCGGCCCACCCCAAACCCAAAGGACCTGCTCTCACTAGCCAGCCAATTAGTTCCTATAGCTGCCACTATTTGTTTGCTTTCAATAAGTGGTGCGTCTGGATTCACCTTACCTGGGCCACAACACAAGGTCCCATTAAAGAGATTAGCATGACTATATATTTAGCACCGTCCATAATTGTAGAGGGTATTCATGTGGAGAATGAACAGGCAATTAATGTCGGATTGACCACCATCACCCTTGCATTCTTACTGCACAAGTCTCTCAAGTAATCCAGAAAAGGACAAATACAAAACGCCAGATGAAAACGACTCGAATGCAAGAATACAAAAACACAATATAATAATGTACAAGGTTTAAAACAAAGGTCTGCATTTGCGGCCTCAGTGTTAATGTTTCTGGGACTTCGCCAGCACTTGTAATTGTGATGATAACTATACACTAGTTTTTTTTTGTTTCTATACTGCATAACTTACGGTTCTGGAGAGAATCCAAACACTAACATCAGTCATATTAGTCATATTCTGCACTTTTCTACAATACTAAGTATCATGATGTAAACGCAACACGACTGTAACTGCAGATTAAAACCTGATAATATAATAAAATACATATAATTAGTGTAAAATTAATATAAAACATAAACATAAAATTAAAAAAATAATATTCTAAAAGTTAAAATAAGTAATTATAAATATAATGAAAAGTTATTATTTATTTAATTGTTGTTGTGTTCTCATGTGTTTCAGCCTAAGAATTTCAAAAATTAAAGTAAAAATATAAAACAAAACTGGAGTGTCCGTAAAACGCCCAATTTGTATCCAACACGACTGGACATGGCTATCTGTTTTTTTTTTTTGTGCTTCTTTGCGCTCATTGCATAGCAGTTGTAAAATTAACATACATGTTTACGCTTGCATGCTACTACCCCGTCAATTATTATAAGGCCCTTTTTACCAAAATACACGAATTAAAAAAATAATTGTTTACAATAAAATTGTCAATAATGTGAATTCTTTTTATAAAATTATCCCTCAATAAATTTTTTACTTAACTAAGACATTGTATTCTCTTTCCACTTAATTAAGGGTATTTTTTGTAAAAAATTAATTAATACACCTAAAAAGTTAAAAAATATCTTACATTATAAGACAAGAAAAATTCTTAAAAAAGCCTTATATATATAAGGGGCCGCCAACTACATTGTAAAACACTATATACATTATTAGTTTATTGTCTCCCTCTCTAGCCTACAAACAGTAACGCTAATGAACCTACTTACCTACAGCAGCACTATTGACTCATAGTAAAAGTCAATCAACTTCTAAGCCAGGGACCTCAGTACCACCGATAACCAGCTGCACCAGATACCCATCCACCAGCTGGGACGGATTGAACTACGTCCAGCGTGCTGCTCTGTCGTCTTTTGTCTCTGAAAGGAACCAATTAACGGACAGAAATTAAGTATGGTTTTTGTTGTTCCAAGCATTTTATTTCTTTCTTTTAATTTTATATTTTTCGGGATTTTTTTTCTACTTTTTTTTTAAATTTTTCAGCGACATTAGGTATTGTGAATTTTTAAATATGTTTTTCAGTATTTAAGAAAAGTTATTTTAAAATAAATAATAAATGACAAATACGCTAAAATATCAAATGCTAATTTTTTCGTTAATAATTAAGATGTCGTTTTTTATTCTTTAAATTGAATTAAGCTTTGAAAGAGAGATGACTAAGTCTGACCGAGTGAGATGAAAGAGTTGACTAGGTGAAAGCACTGAGTATAAATTATTAGACGGAGAGAGGTGATCAAAATATAAATTTTATAAAAGATAAGTAGTTTTGAATTTTTCAGATGGTCCAAGTGCACAATATGGACAAGTGAGTCTACCTATAGGCAGCACAAATATTTGCTTTAGGCCCCACCTCTCACTGTTTTGTTGTTTTTTTGTAAGAGATATGTTGGACTCTCATTTGGATGAGTGGCGATATGAGCCACGACTTGTACTGTTTTTGAGGGGCTTGCCCTCAGTAATGATATGCAACGTTACATTGACAAAAAAGGTCTCACCTCTCACTCAACTTAAAAATGACTGCATGTTGGGTTTCACCTCCTATATAATGGCTTCATCTCTCTCCCTCTCTCTCATGTTTAACCTCTCATATAATGGTCACAAACAAATAGATAATGACATTTTGTTGCTTTAGGTCTAAGCTTGCCGACAATGATACTAGAGGGTTTTCGAGGGAAAGAAAATGAGTTTATAAAATTTTAAATGTATTGATAAAAATATCATTATATAAAATATAATATATATAAACTATAAGGGTATAAAATGTGAATTTACCCTTTCTTGTTAAAATCATTTCCATTCTCCTTTGAACCAAATAAAAAATGGTTATATTTCCTTCCCTCTCGTTTCCTACCTCACAACTAAACATAATATTTAATTAAATATCCCTTCTCCCTTCTCTTCTTTTCTCTCCATTAAAATCAATCTCCCTTCTCCTCATTTGAACTTTGTTTAAGTATAATTTTTAGAAATTGTTTTTTTTTTGTTTGAAAAAATAGAGTAAAAAACTAGTTTGAATAGGTACTTATGTTTTTTTTTTATTTATAAACGGGACCAAAAGTCTAAGTCAGTAATGAACTACAAAATTATATCTCGGGGTAATGAAGCCCCAGACAAATCACCCAAAACGTGTGATAAATCTACAGGTATTCTATCTATTTTGTGATATCCTAATTAATGGTTGAAATAAAGCCCAATTAGCCAACCAGTCCGCACTACAGTTCCCTTCCTGATAAGTATGCCGGACTTGCACTTGCCAAATTCTTGTTCATCCCCTTTTTAATCCGAACAACTTATCATGGTTCACGCCATTGCCATTCAAAACAGAAACAATAGCTGCATTATCAGATTCACCCAATAGGTACTTTATGTTTATTTGTTCTCAAACATGCATTGTTCTTATTTTTTATTTTTATACAACAAGATCATTTTTTTTGTTTTTTTTTTGTTATGTGTTCTTGTCTATTATCGTCTGATACCCTCCATCACTATTGCAGTTCCGCACCCTACACAACCATCGTCACTGTCACCTGGTACCTTCTGCCACTACCCAACTGCTTATACTCTCAAATTATTTTCTTTCGATTTCCCATATTTACATTGAATTTTTCCTATTCTTTCTCAAATGACATCTGCTCTACTACTATGCATTAAATTATACTGTATTGTATTACAATAACTTGATTATCTTTACTTTATTCTCCCTTAATTAGTATTATTAATGTGTGTTCCTTTAAAAATTTAAATCTTCAATAACAATACTTTATTTTCTATAGCTACTTAAACCTTTTGTTGCGAGTCCCACATCGGTGGTTAATCTAGTCCGCCGCTGCTATATATGGGTAGACCACCCCTCACATGTTCTGAAGTGACCATTCTGACGCTCAATTCTTACATGGTATCGTGAGCCACGCTCGCCTGGTGTGGATAGTGCCGCTAGCCCTGCCAGGTGACGAGCCCAGGCTCGAGGGGGCGTGTTGCGAGTCCCACATCGGGTGGTTAACGAGCCTGGTCGTTGCTTATATAGCTGGGTAGACCACCCCCTCACAAGCCGGTTTTGAGGGGACTATTCGGATGCCCAAATTCTTACACCTTTCACCAATCACCACTAGTATTTTATGTTTCTACATTATACGTGAATTAAAGTAAGTTACATTTCCTTTAAATAATGTTGGTAGAATTGGACAAGGAATGATGATTATAATAAAATTTCTCAAATATTGTCGAGAATGATGAACCCAAGGCCCAAATCCGAGAATATGAAATCAAAGACATGGCCAATAGAGTCAGTCTACTAAGAAGCATCCAAAATGAAAGCATCCTTATACGGCTGGACCGCATGGCTCAAACTAAAAGTGGTTGGCCCAATGACGACTGAAAGGCCCATCTCTATAATACTTCCCCTAGTTATTTTCCGGGTTATATTAAGCACCCCATTTTTTATAGCATACACCCCCTATTAGGCTTTCACTTTTTTCCCCTCAAAATGCCCCTATCCGTAAATCTACGTTGGTAAAATATTCTTGACGTAGAGTCATTTACGGACAATTTATAACCCCTGTAAATGTTTTTACATTTCATAAATATGTTTACGGACAAATTCATTCTTGTATCCGAAAATATATTTCCGGATATGGTTAATGACTTTCAGAAATGTATTTTGGAAGTTATCAATATCTCTAAAAACATTATTTTTGGTAATACACCCCTTAATGCATTAGTGTCAGCGTTTGTGTCAGTAAATGAATGGATGAGATCGAACCGACATTTTGAACGGTTGAGATCGCACTCCCCACCTTAGAGTTCCTTCATATTCATTCCTTCCTTCACTCACTCATCATTGTTACATTTCTATGGACGAAGGTTTTACCTACCCCTATTTACGGAGATAGCCAAAATGTGTCCGTAAGATCATTTATGGGTGCAACCAGAACAAAAAAAAAAGTGAAAAACGAAAGAAGAGGAAAGAGAGGGGTGCCTGATGGAAGAAATGGAAGAGAGGATTGAAGAGAGGGTTGGGTTGGGGGTGTGGGATTTAGGGGAAATATGGAAGAGGGAGAGGAGAAGAGAGGGAAAATGTGAGAGAGCGCGAGACGAAGCACATTTTTAAAAAACAAAAAACAAAAAACTAGTGATTTTTTGTAAATATATTTACGGACACGCTCCATCCGTAAATATATTTACGGAGAGGGATAAAAATGGGGAAAATAAATATAAAAGGTGTCGAGGGATGTATGCTAGCAAAAACAGGGAGTGTTATTAATAATAAACCTTACCTCCCCTACCCACCCCTTTTTATTCAAACTAAATTTATATCGCATCGCCCATAAACTTGTTTTTGGAAACCCCTATAAAAATATGAACATGAAAGCTTGTTTATGGAGGTTCCGTACAGTTTGAAATGACAATTTGAGTTTATGGTGCATAAGGGATACAACTATGTGGACACCATAATGTCCGGTGAAATACCAATGCCAAAGGTTGTAGTTGTGGATTGTACTCGTGTACTCACTACCATGCGAGTGCTTACTTAATAAATTCATTTTTGTTTAAGTCACGAATTTCGATCTTTTGGTAAATTATTTGATTTTATATGTTTAGGTATTTCCTACCTGAGATGATATACTAGCTTGGACATGCAGTGTCGAGAAATCGATTGGATCTATTGTTGTTATTTTAAGATTAGACAACAGGGAGGCAGGTAGGAAGACATTTGTAATGTTGGACTGCGAAAGGTAAAAATATGCACGTATCACTCTGATTTACCCACACACGGCCAAGGATCTTTGTTACCAGTGTTGGGGAATCTCTACACACACGCAAAGAAAATAATAAAAGACACAGGGATTTACATGGTTCGACACCTCTTGCCTACGTCCACGGAACACCTCAACAAAATTATTCCACTATCATAAAAAGAGACTACAAGATAGTTTTGTAACTTACCCCACAATATAATAAGTTTTCTTGTCTAAAACTTGGAAAACCTACCCCAAATTGTGTATCACTTTACAAACTTGAATACCTCACTCAAGAGTTACAAAAAATGATAACACTCACACACTCGGGTGCCTCTTGCACCACCCCTTGGGTGCCTCTTGCACCACCCTTCCCTCTCATATACCATACTCATTTATAATAGCGGAGCAACAAATAAAAAAGGCATATTTTGGTCTGCACATGTTGAGATATGTCGCTGATTTATTTCATATTTATTGAGATACGTTTTTCCTTATTTCCTGTTTGTAAATATTTCCTTTATTCTCTGTTTCCTCTTTTTATTAGGAAAACATATATGTACCATATCTTTCATATAGCTTCACCGATTTCATTCTACAATTTCTTCTCTTATCTTGTTATCCCACTTAGGAGGAAACCCATCCAACAAATCTCCCCCTTCCCGACTCAAGTGGGACCTTAATCATGCCTGCTTTCTTCCTTCACAACCCCCTGCAATAGACATAAGCTCCCCCTCGTTCAAACTTCCATCTTTGTGTGTTTTCCGCCAACATCTCTCGTCTACGAATATTGAAGTCTTCATTGGTGACACTACTTGTACTTGCACCGCCGTGATCTACCATCAACGGGACACGCCGCCTGACCTCCATTGTCAGAAAGACTTTTGACACAAGGATCCACACATGGATCCACCTCTTCTTCAATACTCATCTCAGCTGGTTAACTGGTCGCACCAATGGCTTTGAGCTGGTCCCCTCTAGTTGCATCATCATATTTGAACCATTAGCTATGATACTACTGTTGGAAAAAATACGCATGTACCACTCTGATTTATCCACACACGCCCAAGGATCTTTGATACCAGTGTTGAAAAATTTCTACACACACACAAAGAAAATAATAAAAGACACAATGATTTACGTGGTTCGGCACCTCTTGCCTATGCCCCAACAAAATTATTTCACTATCATAAAAAGAGACTATAAGATAGTTTTGTAACTCACCCCACAATATAACAATTTTTCTGGTCTGAAACTTAGAAAACCTACCCCAAATTGTGTATCATCTTACGAATCGAATACCTCACTCAAGAGTTACAAAGAATGATAACACTCAAACACTCGGGTGCCTCTTGCACCACCCTTCTCTCTCGTATACCATACTTATTTATAATAGAGGAGCAACAAATCAAGAAGACATATTTTGGTCTGCACATATTGAGATATGTCGCTGATTTATTTCATATTTATTGAGATATATTTTTCCTTATTTTCTCTTTGTAAATATTTCATTTATTCCCTGTTTCCTCTTTTTATTAGAAAAACATATATGCAGTTTGGTCTTTTAACATCGGTTAAACCTTATAAGCATATGACAATGAAGGCTACTGGTATCACTATTACAGTTTGGTCTTTTAACATCGGTTAAAAATGACTTTTAACATCGGTTTTGAATTCGTTATTAATACAGGTGATATTAAAAGTGGACACTATTTACATCAAAAAAAGAACCGATGTAAAAAGCCTTTTTTACATCGGTTCTTGCAATAACCTATGTTAAAGTTTTTTCACATCGATTTTCTACCAAAACCGACGTTAAAAGTTCACTTTTAATATTGGTTTTTAAATAACCGATGTTAAAAGTACCTTTTTGACATCGATTTTCTACCAAAACTGACGTTAAAAGTACACTTTTAACATCAGTTTCTAAATAACCGATGTTAAAAGTACACTTTTCATAGAAAATCTTGCTATTGGTATTAGGTACTTTACACTACCAATCTTCAGCATATATTCTCTCTCAATTACTTTCCCAAAAAGATAATCATGCTCACCAAGGCCATCATAAAGCAAGAATCTTAATGCAAATAGAATAAAAATAAAGGTAAAAAGCTCAGCCATTAGGGCTACAAATTGCACAAATATATAGTCACATAAACACAATGAAAAATAGTACCTCCATCAAACAGAATGAAAAAAAGAAAATCAATATAGGAACATACATCAAACAATGCATGCAAGTTGAACTCATCATATGTAATTTATTTGATCCAACCATAAGTAAAGTAGGCATCCTTTTATATTGCTATAGGTTATACTGCAACAACCACAAAATGGAAGAGTTGTTAATTGAATAAAGGATACAAGAGCTGAACAAGTTACTCTGATAATTTAAGTCACTAACAATACTTGAATTTAATAATGGATGGTTGTAACTTGTATTGGCAAGGATAAAGGATAAAGAGTCTACTATGACGGATCCATACTTGCTGAGAAAGGGAAAGATGCTAAATACAATTATTAATTGGAGCCTTTTATCTAAAGTTTACCTTTATACTTAATAAGCAGATAAATTACCAAGATATATCAGTGGGTTTGACATTTCGTAAAAAGCTTCCTAAAGCCAAGTCTTCTTCCCTAAAAATGATTCCAAAAAATACGGACAACGTAAATACGAAACAACATGAATACTAATATTTGGAAAATTTTAAAAATTACAAGACATGATAGTTATATACAGGAAGAGTCCAGCAGTGTTGTAACATTGAAAATAGACAATATTGATTTGCAGTATAAGGTTCTCTTACATAATACAATAAATTGCATCAAAATCATTTAAAGAAAAACAGAAAGGGAGAATGACTAAGGAAATATAAGTCTTGAGAGGAAGAACATGTGCACCAGAACCGAGATATTCCGTGTTGAAGTCTCAGACGGCAATCTTGTCCCTCTCCCCTCAAACCCTCCACCACTGCCTCCCTCGCTGAGACACCATCGCCACCCCCTCCAGCCCCACCCCTTTTCTCTCCTTAAGTTTTCTATAAAGGTGCAACAGTTGAGTCATTTCATCAAACATATCACAAGTTTTAAGTGATCAAAACAAAACAAGGCAAAGAAATGGCTATTTGAATATAAGGTAAAGGGCAAAGAAAAACTAAAGCCAAGCTGCAGTCTCAGAAAGTGGAATAAAGAAAAATAAAAGGAAGTGGGAAACTTCAAGCAAGATCAAAGAATTACTTCCATTATTGAGAATCTATTCACCACCATATTTTCAGATTAAAGACTTGGCTATAACTAGCAAATGTTGAAAATGATGTGCTAGCAAAGCCTACTGGTATCCTTTCTATTCAAATACAAGTAAATTTTCTATTGAAATTATCGAGCAAGCAGCAACAACAACGTTTAAGCAAAAAGGTACCTGAGCACCCTTTCTGAAGTCCTTAATCTCAACTTTAAGTACCATGTGTTTTGAATACCTGCCATTACCACGAGGACAAGGATCCTTAAAGCTAAATGGAAAAGCAAAGAGTGCATTAGTCAAGAACACCATAACAGAAAAGATCAACCAACTCTATTGGGAGGGAGCATGACATACCAGTCCACAATGTTGATATTTATATACTTCAGATAAGCAAAAATATATAGTCAAAGTTATACAGCTGCAGATAACTTCAAAACAAATACAAAAAGATCAGAAATGAAAATTAACATAAACTAATAAATAATGCAAAGTACTTGCCAAATCACCTAGCAAGCGCTGCTCTGATCTGTGGCTCGTTGTTGGACTTTGTCTTGGCGAGAACGCGTCTCCCATGCCGCTTCGAGGCGCAACCCTCCTACGCGCGAACTTCCCCTCTGCTGGGCGAACTGCCATTGGGCGTCCACCAACTAAAACATAATTATTTCAATTAGACTGGAACAATTTCCTTACCTTGTATAGAAGATCATTGCACACTACATTAAAATAGTGGATGATATAAGTACTACGCTTCTTCAATTTTGGCTTCAATTTTGCCATCTCATCTTTATAAAGTGACACTTGGATCTTATCACCCTAGTTCATTAAAACAGTTACAAAAATAAGTGATTAAAAGTAAATCAAAGTTATAGAATAGCAAAACATAGCTTCAAATGAGAATATTAATGAGACCTTTGCATCTATTAAGACTAATTCAAGATGCTCTAGTTGAGTAGGTTTTGGCTTGACACACTAAAGATCAACAATTCTAATAATAGATAACATCATACATAACATCATATAAAGCTATGAGAAGAACAACAAATAAATAATAGATACAGGGTAGCTTATGAACTTCTACAAGTTAGCTTATGAAGCTCTACAAGGCCATTACGCTTTTCAACACCCAGACGAGTAAGCCAAATACCAATGATAAAAAGAAAAAGACAGATATCAAAATTCATCAACGACTCATAATCAATCCCTTTAATCAAAGATCAAAAAAATAAAAATAGCATTCAGAGAGCGAGAGAACTCACAGGGTAAAACATATAGGTTCTGACAAAGGCCTCAATTTCTTCTTGTGATTCTGCAACTTTTTCCTTTCTTAGCCTATAGTGCGATTGGGAGAATAGGGATAGGGACATAGACACTCTCATCTCATGAACACTAACATGACCCAGCGACGGTGTATCGACTCACCCTCCGCATCCAGCCTCCACAAGTCTCGTCAACATACTTAGCACAAAGCTAGGGTTTGTCATGTTAATTAGAAAATCTTTTGGGAAGATGGAAAGGAGATGGAGTTTGAGCTTACCAAGAGAAGGATGATGCAGTGGAGGAGGTGAGAGCGGAGCCATGAATCCCCAAGGACAGATCAAGTTTCCCGCCGCGACCATTGACGGCAAGTAAGCGAACGCCTTACGCACGAAACCCTAGCGGCCAGAGCGACGCAAGCAGTGAGCAAGATGCGAACGCAAGCAGAGGCACAGGCGAACGTGAGCGAACGCGAAGAGCACCACAAATGCGAGCAGCGACGCGAGGCACACAGCGAGGACGCACGCGAAGGACGGGAGCGACGAGCGACGGCTTCGTCAGTGGTTGATGCTCGCGATGGCTTTGTCAGTGGTTGTTAGCAGCGAGCGACGAGGGCTGATGCTAGCGAACTGTGAGGGTTATGAGAGAAGGATTTGATTTCACGAGGAAGGAGGAAGGAGGCTGGTTCGTCTTTCGTGAACACCTTCCTCTTCGATTGTGACGTTGTTGATGGTTGATAGCGAGAGAAGAGGTTGGGCGAAGGGGAGGTTGCGGCGAGTAGGGTTTTGAGAGGAGAAATGTTTTGTGATTTTCGATGAGGAGGGATTTTGAGAGAGAAGCAGGGTTCGCACGCGGGGAAGGGGTCGAAAATAACCTTTTCTTTTTACATCGGTTTTATAAAAACCTGATGTTAAAAGTTTTCTACAACAGGTAAATTTAAAATCGATATTAAAAGTTTTCAACTTAATTTCAAAAATGCCACCGCCTGTTTTTTAATAATATATGTTTTTACTTTGACAGAGCAACAACATAGAGCTTTTGAAGCCTGGATCTATTAAACATTTAGGGGACAATATGCTTGCTTTCCTGCTGCGAATTAGTCCTGCAAGTTTTGATCTCTCATGATGTCAAAATATATGGCAATGCTATAGAGGCTGCATGCAGAAGACGTATTTAATAAGAAATAAGGGTTTTGATGGAGCCCGTTTCAAAATAAAACAAAAGAAAGAGTTGTGCTTGGAAAGTTTGAGTATTGTATTAGTGTGAATTTATGTCTTTGAGAGTTATCAAAATAATCTTAATATGGTTTTAAGATTCTTAATAAGATACTGTCAGAGATTATTATTATGATGATTTTTTATATGACAGTCTATGTTTATTTTTTCTCTGTTTCAAATATTCAGAATACATTTCCGAAAATATTAATATATGGGTAGAGAACGTGTATTCCATATTTGTTACAAGAATACAAAGTTTTATCCCACGTTAAGGATCATCCATAAGAAGACTTTATTCATGTGTTGCCATTCCCAGTTTCACACACACACACACACACCCTTCAAAACATTTCCATAATGGTTGTTCCCATAAAATTGAAGTCTTTCATTAAAAAGTTAATAAGTTCTTATGAAGGACAATTTAGGAAATAAAATTTACTTTTAGATAAGATTAATAAAATTAAATGCGTTAATTAGTTATTTTTACTTATATTCGAGTCCGGATGCATGCATATGATGATAGGTAGAGTCTCTGAGCCAAATATGTATTTTGCTCTTAGGATCTAAACCCAAAGAGCTTTAGGATCAAATATAACATCCCAAGCCAGCTTCATCAACAAGCATTATTGAGCAAGTGGCATTCTTCATCCCCATAACTTCTTGGTCTTTCAGCTTGTAGAAATTCTCCCAGGCTATTGAATGCCAATTCATATTCTAATCGGATGAGCCCCATATGAAGTTTTTGATGATCTTCATCCTATAGCAAATAGTTTTAGGCAGTGATGTGGACTGCATTGTGTACTTTGGAAGGGCACGTGCACATCTTGGGTCCGAATAACCTTTACTTAACTACTATAAAATTTATTCAGTTTAGGGAGTTTAACTAACAATATGCGAAAAATATACATAACAACCAAAATAAAAAATGCGGATTGTTAGGTAAACTTCTTAAATTGAAGAAATTTTATCTAGTTTTTAAAGTAAATTATTATTTTATTTTTTAATAAAAAAATATATAGATTTAAATTTAAGTATAAATTTTAGTTAAAGAGCAAGAAGAGAAGAAAATGTAAATACCAAAAAATTTAGTTACCTCAGAATATTTTCCTTATAATATAATAATAATAATAAAATAATAAATAAATAATATCGGAATAGAATAGATAAAAAACAAACAATAAAATATGGTTTACTTATCTATTAGACTAGATCTATTATATTTAGCAAGTTTATCTAACAATATAGATATGCGAAAAATAAATAATAATATACAAAAATACAATTTTTTACAAAAGCACATAAACACATCTTTTATGTTATTTTATATATATTTATTAATTAGTTCAACCACTAATTTTATCATATTGAAAGCCCAAGACTGATCCCTCAAGCTATTGCAATCCATTTAAAATGATTCGAACCATAAAACATTGAGGGATTTGGTTATCTAACAACTGTGAGTGTGACAGATGAAAATCTTCTGTCTCACTTTCCTGTCACATTCTCTGTCTTCCATCAATGACAATTTGTAACATGATAAAATAAAATAATAACTCATTAACACATATGCATATTCCTAGCTTTTGATAAGTGGAAGACAGAGAGACACCATTTTTTGGGACAACAGATATTTATTCGAGTGTGACACACCATTTTGGTACCAATTTGAATTTTAGTTAACTAACTTATCGATGGCGGAAGAAATAGTGAGCCGTGGCCTTTTGACTTGTGTGAAGAGCGAATGTGTCTGGCGTAAGCTTAATTTGTGGAGGATTATTGAACCACAGATGTTTATTTTGAACGATTTCTGTGAATTTTTCTTCGGTGTACTGGGCCAGCTCTAGAAAGAGGATAAACAGTGTTTGACCATGACTTTGTGGAGCCTTTGGAGAGGAAGAAACCAGCTCATTTGGGAAGGCATCGAAGAAACAGGAGCATCAATTATTTGTAGGGCAAAACTGCTTTTAGAAGACTGGAAGAAGGCAGGGAGCGCCCACAACACAAGCAACAACAAAGAAGCTTCGACCGTGAAGGTGGTGACTCGGGCAAGTGGCAAAAATTGCCCCCAGGTTTTATGAAGTGCAACATTGATGCTGCCTTCTCACAGGTACAGAATAGAGTGGGTATTGGCATTTGTTTGAGGGATGAGCATGGCCTGTTTATGGGTGCTAAGACACAATGGTTTCACCCCATTGTTGATGTCAAAGTGGGTGAAGCAATAGGGTTGCAAGTGGCTGTTGAGTGGATCAGAGAGTTGGGCTTCAAAGATGTTGTGTTTGAAATGGACTCAAAAATAGTGCTGGATGCTTTTAATAGTTCTTCCCTGGATAACACAGAATTTGGGTGCATAGTATTGTCATTTTTTACTCTATTCTTATTGTACAAACTTTCATGTGAGTTCTACGGGAAGAATCTTAATATAGTTCTTTCTTGCGTTAGTTAAAGCGATCGTTATTACATTAGTCCTCAATTTTATATTGATATTTCAGCAGGTATTTACTCATTGATTATGAATGAAATGCATTAGATGTTTTATGTAAAAAAAAAACTTATCGACTATCGTTATCCTATGTAAGCACACATGTATAATTAAATTATAAATATATTTTCATTAATTTATCAAATCACAATTTTTTGTTGCACAGTAACTGCGAGGCATTTGTAGCAATTCTCGTAATTTCCGAAAACAAAACAAGACACCCAGTGGCCAGTGCCGCTTCTTCTTATTCTTCTTCTTCCACCGTATCATCATTCCAATTCACTGCTCACATACACTGAGACACAGGTTCTTTCTCATATCATCTTTTTTCTTAATTCACCTCTCAATCTACACAACGCTATCGATCATGCTTTTTCATGTGACTTTATTTTCCTAATTCGTTGGGCAATAATGGGCATAATTTGGATTTAGAGATGAACATATATTTGGGATCAAGTTTTTTTTTTTTTAATTTTATATTCGGCGTTTTTTTCTTTCTAGTTTCCTAAATCTCGCACTCGTGTTGGGTTTGTTCATCTGGATAATCTCATTCACGTCAAAGTCAACGCTGCACTGTGTGTTGTTTTTAAAAGCCAAAACCTGTTTCTTCTTGTGCAATTTGGCTTAATTTGTGATCCCCATCTGAGATTTTTTTTCATTGATCTATGAATAAGTATTTGGCATCTTAATTTTCCTTGTGGGTGGGTGATTCAGCATCGTATCAGTGGGTAGCTGTTGTATTGTGACATGACAATTGTTAATTTGGAGCTTGTTTTCACTCTTTTGAGTAGGCAATTGCTCCTTAGGATTAGCTTATAATGCGGAAGAGGCGCGAAACTGCTTCAGCAGCATCGAAAGGTTCAAGCAGTGGCGATGCAAGTGAAAAGTCTAGTAATGGTGCTGAAATTCGCACCATTATTCATGTTGGAAACTTAAGGAGGTCTTCATTTGTGTGGCTGGCATTGTTCCTTATTATCACTTATTGCTGTTCAGTCATTTATAATTATCAGTTTCAGAGCATGCCTGTGCCTCTTAGTGCAGAACAGGCCGGAAAGAGGGGTTTCTCTGAGATTGAAGCTTTCAACCATGTCAAGGCCTTGACTGAGGTGGGCCCTCATCCTGTTGGTTCTGAAGCTCTAAATCAAGCCCTGCAGGTTGGATTCTCAACTTTGTTAGTTTTTACTTTCTATAGTTTTGTAGCATTATTTCTGACTCTAGGTTGGTTTTTATGTCGACTTGGACAAGTTCACTTAGGGTTTTCTCATATATTGTGTATGAAGGCAAGATTGGTGAACGTATTAAGTGTATAGATGTTTTGGCTTTTAATTGATTCTTTGGATCTCAAGAAACATGAGTAAGATGCTTGCAATACGTAAGAGGAAATCTGTGAATCTATTCATTTTCCCTTGCCTGGTTTGTTTTCTGGATGTAATAATCCTTTACGTAGAATTTTTGAGCTCACAATGGTAGATTATTATGTGTGAACTGTAGTGGAAAGATATGGACAGTTCAGATAACTTGGCTCATATTATATGTGAAATGTGGATAAATAAGAAAATAATTTGTGGATCCTGTTGATATGTTATCTAATAACTATCATCTTTAGATTAAAAATATAGTTTAAGAATCCTTATTAACTTGATAAAAGAGAAATTTAACTCTTTGTTCCTTGTTCCATTTTTGCTTTTAATATTTTGTTTGGGCTGAAAAGTTGTGTCTTAAAGCTAGGAAAAGATAAAAGCGATGCAGTCTTGTCTACACATTCTGTGTTGTTACATAGATAAACGGACAAATGCTTGGTTCTCTTTATTGAAAGTTGAGTTAGGTCTTCGGGTTGATACATAACCACTTTATTCTTTGATATCTTATTAAATATAACTAGCATTTTTTTCTATCATGATTTGCACTTTTTAAGCTATCTCATGTTGATTTACTTAAAAGCCACTGGACTAGTAGATTGACCAAATATAACTAGGATTTTTTTTTTCCTATCATGATTCGTACTTTTCAAGCTATCTCATGTTTGATTTACTTAAAAGCCACTGGACTAGTGGATTGACCTGAACTGTATTACCAGTGACATTCTGGGCTAGTATGAGTTGGAACTCAGAACTCAAAAGCTTGATAATGAAATATATATGATGTCATTTCAAATGGGATTGTATCTATTTCCATTACTTAAGTTACTGATTTCACTTGATGACCAAGGGGAGTAACAACAAGCTATCCAACTGATTGTGGTCATTTATTAGTCCATTGTCTGTTAAATATACATTTATTTTAACATGCTTCCAACTGCAGTATGTTTTGACAGCATGCCAAACTATTAAGAAAACAGCTCACTGGGAGGTGGATGTCGAAGTGGACCTTTTCCATGTAAAATCTGGTGCAAATCGTCTGGTCAGTGGCTTATTTACAGGGAAATCACTTGTTTATTCGGATCTGGATCATGTCGTAGTAAGAATCTTGCCAAAATATATATCTGAAGCAAGAGAGCAATCCATTCTGGTCTCGTCTCATATTGATACTGTTTTTTCAACGTATGTTTTCTTCATCTATTTGCTCCCATACTTCTGTTTTAGGCAATCATTGTTGTCTTTGTTTTTATTATGATGTTTACAGATTTCTGGGATGCATTTGACATGAATATGTTGTGCATGGGGATACGAGGGTATGTAATTTTGTCTATGTATGATGGACACCTAATGTAAAACTGTATGTTTAGTGAAAATTCTCATTTTTTCGATCCTGTCGAAGGGTGGAAAATGGTTTCGTAGTGGGGAGCATTGTTGGGGAGGTTTGGAGCCTTGATTTTCTAGGAGAAGGAATAAGAATATATATAGACTGTTCTAATCTGTTCTCTTTTGTTCCACCTTTTTAGTGAAATCAAAATGTACCACTTTTTAAACCTTAAGTCACATTTTTCTGATTGGAAATCATAGTGTGGACATAAATAATAATTCTGAGGCATAGTGAGAATTATTTACAATCTCAAGCTTTTCCAGTATAGACCATTTAATTAAATATTTTTCATCAGTCCTTCCTTATTGTACTTGGTGCTATGTTTCTGAAAAAGGACTGTTTTGAATATTTTGCTTTTGCAATATTTGACGGTTTGAAGTTTTCTGGTTAGTAAAAGGCACTGTATTATTTTCTGCTAAATATATAGCATTAATTTAACAGAGAAGGGGCCGGAGATTGCAGTTCATGCATAGGTGTTATGCTGGAACTTGCTCGTGGAATTTCTCAGTGGGCTCATGGGATGAAGAAAGCTATTATATTCTTATTTAATACTGGTGAGGAGGAGGGTCTTAATGGTGCTCATAGCTTCATAACTCAGGTACGAAATTACTTATTAATGCATCCTTAAGCAGTTTTCGTATTTCCTTCTCAGCTGTTTGAAAGACGTGGATCTTTTTACTGATGATAATACTGATGCTGGGATTAAAAGAAATCTAAACTATAAAGGTTTAAGGTATAAATCTATTACAGAGAAGTTCATGGACCATTTCTAAATTATAAAGGTTTATGGGGTTGGATGCTGTGCTTAATTGGTGCACGGTGAGATCAAAGTACTGGCAACTCGTTCTATCAATAAAAAAAGTACTGGCTATTCGGAGTTTAACATTGAACATTTTTCTGTTGATTTGGTTTGACCTCGTGGCTTGTTCCTTCTGCCAATCAAAAAAGATAAACTTGCTCCTCATGGCTTGACCTCATGGTTTAACATTGAACAACTTTCCGTTTCCCCTTTCCGCTAAACAACAAATTTTCTCATTTTTTTTTTTTGGGGTCAAATTTTCTCATTGTTAGGTGTCAAAAATTCTGAACATGAAATTACTGGGCTGGGCTTTCCGAACAATTTCGCTTTGCTCCTCATGGCTTTCCGTTTTGACCTCATGTATTGAAGTGCAAAAAATTCTGGACTGGACTCAAAAAATCCCTAATAAAATTTAAGCTAGTTATTTGAGGAATTTCAATCATTTGGATATGCTTACTCGAGTCATTTCATGAACCAAACGAGTCGAACTATACGTAGCTCAAGCTCAACTCATTTATTTAACGAGCTCAATTTTCAGCTCAAGTTCAGCTCATTTGGTTCATGAACCAAGTTCAACTAGCGAATTATCGAATTGAGTCTCGAACTAAATTCGAGTTGGTTCAGTTCATTGTCAACCCTAGTTTTTTTCTATTACTTATTTGAAAGACATATTTGAAGTTAATGAAAAAATATACTATTTTAATTTAGTTCATATTAAGGTTTATACTTCTTAATTTTTACTCTTAGTTTAAAAAAGTTATCCTTCGCACTTTCCCCCAAAAAATCATTGAAATACAATGCAGAATAAATTACATATTAAATAATTTAATATATTTTATAATGTAAAAAATTGATATCATGTTGATTGGAAAAAAACCCAAGTCCCAGATAGGTTAGAGGCAATGCCTTAAAATAGTTTAATAGTAAAGGGCACCTCTCACCTTACAAGCTGGTTTTGTAAGGATGAGTTAGACCCAAAATCCTAATATGGTATCAGAGCTTATCCTAGATCTATTAGGCCACCCACCACGTTATACACACACCAAGCCCAATAGTGTTGGGCGTGAGGGGGTGTATTGGAAAAACCCAAGTCCCACATAGACTAGAGGTAAGACCTTAAAAGAGTTTATAAGTAAAGGACACCCCTCACCTTACAAGCCGGTTTTGTAAGGACGAGTTAGACCCAAAATCCTAATAATATTAATTGAAAAATGTCACTATCCTTTGAAAATAATTCCTTAAATTTATTCACAAATGAAGCAAGTATCTGTAGTTTGAAAGTTTTTTAAAAATGTTTTGAAAGCATGCAAAACTTGTTTTATCATTTTCATTTATATGGAATACAAATTAAAATAGACAAGTAACAAAATAAAGCACAAAATGTTTTGCCATGTCTTCTGTTTATCTATTAGCGAATATGGTTCTTTCTTCTGTATATCAGACAATAATTCAACTGGTGTTTTCTTTGCTTTTTGCATGTTTTGATGTTTTAGGTCGCTGCATTAGTAGTGTTGCAATTTTTCTACCAACTATATCATATGTAGAACTAGAATGCATTTCTTTGCATTGATTAAAAAAAATCCTTTTCTACTTTGGTTGGTAAGGTCAGTTTCTGGTGGGTTTATTGTGGCTGTATTGCTAAGGTATCGTTATTATGAATTTGATTGATCATATATGCATAGAGCACAAACAAACATTATGAAAATTTAACACTGTTTAAGGTTTAAAGATGGTAACGTCATGCAATATATGCTACTATTTGGTGCATTGATCGGAACATACCTCTGTATTTTGGCATTTGACTTGGAATATGGTCTATTTAAGGGAGTTTCCTTGACATATATGCAGAGGTATTGGACAGCTTTGTTTTATTATTGTTCTCTATTTTTCTTTGTTGTTTTTCATTTCCTTATTTGTTAAGAATGACTGCTTAACCTCCAAATCTCCGGTAGTGTTGTCCTCTTCATCTTAATGAACTTCTTTTATGCAAAAAAGTTATAGGTTAAATCTTTAGGACGCATGAAGCTTAAATAAGATGTGATTGATTTTAGCTGTCAATCTACTATGTTCAATCTCCTTTGTGGGATTTGGACTTACTGCATCAAAGGGTAGATGCTAACAAGGGTTTGTACTTTTTACAATGATGCCTGAACTTTGTTATCTTTTATTCTTTTTTCATTATTTGTTAGTGTTGGAAGTTCTCTCAAGCTGTTCTAAATGTTGGATTTGGAGCGGTTTTCTTACTGGTATCTGAAACACAATTCTTATCTTACCAAAATAATTTTTTAATGCAGCACCCTTGGAGTAAAACTGTTCGTATGGCTATTGATCTAGAGGCCATGGGCATTGGAGGGAAGTCTAGTATTTTTCAGGTGTGTAAACTTGAGTTGTGCCAACATTTAGTCATTTTCACTTGATTTTACCAATAAAATTTGCATCCTTCCATTGATAAGTCATCTAGTTGTTAATGGCAGTTAATCATGTATTACTTTCAATCTTGATTGCTTTGCCCTCCAAAAGGAGGGTAAAAAAGTATATTTCACATTAAAAAATTCGGACATTTTGCCCAACTGGGAACTTGGCTCTCAATTTTGATGACGTGGAGCTGACGTGAATCTGATGTGGTGTTCATTAATCTAAGTGACAACTGACTAGGATACACAAGTGGTGGTCAAGTCATTAAATGAGTGTCAAGTCAGCTGCCATGTCACAAATTCGTTTTAATTAAAAAACATAACAATTAAAAACTAAAAATACAAACTAATTTCTGCAAAATTAGTTTATGCAAAATTCGTTCTAATTTCCGCAAAATTAGAAATGCAGAAAGGAAAGATGTAGAAGTAGCAGAAGAAGAGGAGAAACCCGCCACCACCATCGACATTCTCCCTTCCTTCTCCCACTACCAGCCACCACCACTCCTCACCCTGTCCCCTCCCTCCCTCAACCCAACCGTCACCACCCTATCCTCTACCCTCCCCATCCAAAAACAAATCCTTCTTCTAGCAAAACATTCAACAAAAACGGGGGAAAAAAAATAGAAGGGAGAAGAAAGCAGTAGCAACAGTAAAGGAACCCCAAGCTCCGGCCACGTTACCGTCACAATCTCAGCCACAACAACCACCATCTTCTCTCGCTCCATCTACCTCATCAACCCCTCCCGTCCAAGCACCACCCCATCCTTCCCCAAACCCAAACCCTAACCCAATCCAAAACGCAATCCCCAACTCCTTGTTACAGATCTATCCATCTCAGACAGTTCCCTTCACAGCAACCAACAGATCTGAGCAGAGGCCCTAAACACTAGTTGTCACTAAAAAAAAAAAACAGAAATTTACTCATTTTCTTCTCACTCTCTCAGACTCTCATATTTGTCACTCTCACACAGAAACCCTAAACACTGGTTGCTTCGTTTCTGCTTTGTCCTCCTTCGTTTCTTCATCATTTTGCTTCGTTCTACTTTGTTCGTTCCTCGTTTGCTTCGTTTCTTCCTCGTTTTGCTTCGTTCTGCTTCGTTATCTTCTCTTCTCTGTGCTTCGTCCCTACCGCTTTTCTTCGCACGATTCGGGTTTGAATGATGATCCATGAACGAAACAACTTCAACCAAAAGAAGGCAACACTAGAAAGAGGGCGAAATCGATTCAAGGGTTCAGTTGGAGAAAGAGGGCGAAATCGATTGAGAGAGTGAGATCGTCAGAGATTGAGAGAGCGAGAGGGAAATTATGTTTTCTTTTAATTCTGTTTTTTGGGATTTATGTTTTTATAAAATTTTAATTTTCTGAGAACATAATTTTTTTTTAATTTGCTTTTATGTTTTTGTTTTTTTAAAAATAGGTTTTAATGCTGTCTTGGTTGCTTATTAGGATGTGTCATATGCTACATAAGCTTAAGGGATGCCACGTCACATACTCTGGTTGGTCAATTTAACATTTAGACAAAATGTCTGAATTTTTGAAAATTGGGGGACTAAATGTCTGAATTTTGAAATGGGGGGACCAAAATCGTAAATTGGTCAAAATAGGGGGATCAAAACTATAATTAAGCCTAAAAATTATTGTTCAATCTTCATTCACTGACTTGGAAAATAGAAGTTCTTTAGTTATTTGACATCCAAACCTTATTCTTTCTGAATTTTGTTAAATCTGATAATAAGTTCGTGCCACTTGCTGATGGCTCTGCATTTATTAGGCTGGTCCTGATCCATGGGCTATTGAGAACTTTGCTTTAGTAGCAAAATACCCATCTGGTCAAAGTGTTGCACAGGTTTGTAGGTTTCCTTCATTATGCTTTTGTTCTGTAGCAATATTTTATCAATGCTTTTTATTGTCAATATTTTTCTAACACTCACTCAAATAACAAAGATTTATGCTGCAGGATCTTTTTACTTCAGGGGCCATAAAATCTGCAACAGATTTCCAAGTGTACAAAGAGGTTGCTGGCCTTTCTGGGCTTGACTTTGCATATGTAGATAATACTGCTGTATATCATACCAAGGTTTCCTTCTGTCCTTACTGTTTTATGAAATACTTGGTTTGCCTTTTGTTCTGTACTTTATTGCTATTCATGAAATTCATATCATGTTGGCTGAAAAAAATGAGATTTAACAAAGCAATTCTAAAGAGAGCTCTCCATGCAATAATAGTTTCGTACATTCGAAGTAATAATGCCTAGTTATCATTTCCCTTTAGTTTAGTTTCAGACCTTAATTTTTCTTATTTTCTGGACTTGAGATGGTTTAGATTACATAGCAAGAACATACTATAGAAAATAGTGCAATAGTAATTTGCTCAGGTTGTTGTAGTACTGAAGTGTGGGCTACAACTGTGCTTTGGTGCATTGGAAGGTGGAAGCAGAATGGGAATCCATTTTTGGCTTGTGGCTTGGCAGAATTGATTTGAATGATTGCAAAGGGCTTTTCTGATAAGGTAATATATTGGAGGTCATGTGTTTAGCAGGTGATTTTCATGTGTAGGCTTTGTCAACCTTTTGTTGCCCTACTTGAAAGTCCTCTTTGTGAATGAGAGAAGAAAGATGAAGAAACAAAGTCAAATATCTCACATAGATTGACCCTTTGCTGCAACTCAATCACGTTAAATACTCTTTGTATTCTTAATATTGATATGACAGTGTATTTGCAGATATATAGCTCTATAGATCGCTGAAGGGTTAAAAGTGTGTTTTTGCATAGTCGGTATCTATGGTTGGGAATGGTAGGTTATAAATGCATGTTTCAGGATCATGTTGCAATAGAGAGAATACTGGGCCAGTGGGCCTTCAAGTGAAGATAATGCATTTATTTGTGACCTGTATTGCACATTTATTGTTCATAACATATACTTTGCACTGAAATGTGAATAGTATTCATTCTATATAATAAAAATCATTATGTTGGAAATTGGATGTTATTTACTTGCATGTTCTTTTAATAGATATCTTTAATCTAAGGAGAACTTGTTTATTGTTCAGTGCTACTTCTTACTACAGTCGTATACAACATTTATTTGAAGTTTGTAAGTAGCTTCGTGGCTGCATCTGCAATTTTTCATATCAATTTTTTGGAAAATATGCGTAAATAGATGAGCTTACCATATTTTGATATGTCCTTTTGTCCTTTAGTGGATTTGCTTAGAATCCCTCCCCCCCCCCCCCCGAATTTCTTTGGTGTGAATAGTGAAGGTATATTATGTCTTGTTGATTAAGCTATTACAAATAATAATGGGTACAAAAATAGTTCGAGTCAATATGATTTTTTAGCTTGGTACATTTCAGAATTGGCAACTATACCATTGCCTACAATGTAATGAAAAGTTGTCTTGGGAGAAAGAAAGACTTAATTTCATTCAAATACTTTCATATCTAATGACAATAATATAATGTTATGTTTTTCCTAGTGTAGAATGACAAATTAGAGCTTTTAAAGAAAGGATCTCTTCAACATCTGGGGGAAAATATGCTTGCTTTCCTGCTTCATATTGGTGCATCTTCTCATTTTCCAGAAGGCAACTCAACAGAATCAGAGGAAGATAAGAGCAATAACAATGCCATATATTTTGACATTTTGGTAATTTGTAGCTGTAAAAACTTTGTTGATCTTCTTGGTTATGCCGACAATATTCCATTTCTGTGCTTTATTATGTATGCCATGTATTTTATTTATTTATTTATTTATTTATTTTTTCCATATGACAATTTTGGTTGTTTGCTATGCTGCCTTCATATCATGAGGCTCTGATACATGTTAACTGTCTGATCTTTTCAGGGGACATATATGGTTGTATACCGTCAAAAATTTGCTAATATGCTCCACAATTCAGTGATAATGCAGTCACTTCTAATATGGACTACATCATTGGCTATGGGCCGTATACCAGCTGCAGCTTCATTGACCCTGTCATGTTTGGGTGTTCTCCTCATGTGGCTCTTTGCCATAGGTTTCTCATTCCTTGTTGCCTTTCTTCTACCTTTGATATCTTCATCACCAGTGCCATATGTTTCAAGCCCATGGTTGGTGGTTGGATTATTTGGTGCACCAGCTTTTCTGGGAGCATTGACTGGTCAACATTTGGGTTATCTTCTACTTCAAAAATATCTCTTGAATGTACATTCTAAGAGAAGGCAATTTCCCCCCATTATTCAAGCTGATGTTGTCAAGCTGGAGGCTGAAAGATGGCTCTATAAAGCTGGATCCTTTCAGTGGCTTATTCTCCTCATTTTGGGCAACTATTTTAAAATTGGGTCTTCTTACTTGGCTCTTGTTTGGTTAGTTTCTCCGGCATTTGCATGTAACTATCACTGCCTCATCTTTTGTCCTTGTTAGAACAACTTTTTTGTTTCCTGCTACTAAATTTTGGTTGAAATAACCAGATGGATTTTTTGAAGCAACACTAACCCCAGCCAGGTTACCAAAGCCACTCAAACTGGCAACCCTACTTCTTGGGTTAGCCACGCCAATTTTAATTTCTGCTGGCATTTTTATTCGGCTGGCTGCTACAATCATAGGGGGCATGGTTCGACTTGATAGGTAAATCTCTCTCTCTCTCTCTCTCTCTCTGTTTGTGTGTTACTGCCTATTTTAATTTTACATATTTGTATTCTTCAATAGTCTGCCTGCTGCAGCCAATTTCAGGATAAGGTAGTACATCAAAAGCAAATTCTGGAAATGGTTAATGGGCTACATGTTACATACCAAAGCCAAAATTTAGAATGAAATTTCTGTACTCATATCTTAGTAGTCATTTGTAATTGTTCTGGAGGCCATTCCAGTGTAATCCATATAGCATTTGTTGTAAAATATAATTCATTGATAAGTTTCCCCTCCCTGCGCGCCCGCGCTTGAAGAAGAAGAAGAAAATAAAGAATATGGATGTATTTGTGAACTAATCAAGACAAATAAATAAATTGGACAAACTTCCATGAATGCTACATGAAGTGCAATGAAAATTGTTAGAATATTAGTAAATTAGTATCATAGTTGTGTTAGGAGTCATCTTATATTAGGAGTGTTATCAGGAAACTGGTTCTAGAGTTTGACTAGACTTGCACTTAAATTATTGGCTAAATAGCACTTTTGGTCTCGTAACTTTATTTTAGTTTTCGTTTTTGTCCCTTAACTATTATATTTTTCATTTTGATCCCTTAAGTTACAAAAATACGACACTTTAGTCCCCTAACTATTTTTTTCTCATTTATGTCCCTTAACTTTATTTTAGTTTTCGTTTTGGTCCCTTAAGTTATGAAAATTATGCCAAATTCGTCCCTTCCGTCTGTAATCTTTTTAAACAATAAAGTCAAAATCATGCTCCTATCAGAGTTCTTATTAATGAAGTAACATGATAAAAAATAATGGAGCAAAAAAATGTGTTTCAATGACCTATACACACAAAATAAAGGGATTACAGATAGAAGGGACGAAAGCGTCGTATTTTTGTAACTTAAGGGACCAAAATGAAAAATATAATAGTTAAGGGACCAAAACGAAAACTAAAATAAAGTTAAGGGACCAAAAGTGCTATTTAGCCATTATTATTAGTATAAATAGGGGCATAAGGTCAATGTTATGTGTTACATCACAGATCACAGTCGTACCATCTATCATGACCTGTGTCTGCCTGCCATTGTTTTGTTAGTACCTTAACCTGACCACAATTAGTTGGTTACCAAATTAGTTAGTTACTTGGGAGTTGTTAGGACAGGCAGTTATAGAGGTCAGTTAGACCCTCTGCAAGTTTATAGTTGTATACAGGGGAGCTTTTCTGCCTATAAACTTTCTCACTTACGAATCTTCTTTCTATTGCATCATTCTCTGTTTTCACTTTGCTTTGGCTTCTGCATTCTGGTGGCTATGTTCATTTTTCCAGACATCATTCATAGTTGTATGTATCCCTTTGTGTTTTTTTTTTTTTTTTTTTTTTTTTTTTTGTGCCCTCCTGGGTACCTTTGCCTTTATTTTCCTCTTGTTCTTCATCCCCCTATCCCCACTTCCTTCCTGAGCTTGCCTTTTCACCATCCATTTTGTAACATAAAGGTCGATTTTCACTTTAACTATAGTCGGAATCTAATTTACTTTTCTTTACTGTGCAGGAATCCTGGTGGTACTCCTGAGTGGCTGGGAAATTTTGTGATTGCTGCATATATTGCTGCTCTCTTGTCTTTGACCTTGGTGTATCTTCTTTCATATGTCCATATTTCAGGTTTGTTTACTGTATAGCTCCTTTGCAAGTAACATTAAAATATTATTATTGTGAAAATGGGATGCTAATTGCTTCGTTTTTCAAGGAAACTCTCCTGTCACAGAGCATGCTGTTTGAACTTAATAGCATACAATATTTAGTATTCTATGTTGTTGCTTTTGTTCAGTTGGTAACTTTGGTTCCAGGTGCAAAAGGGACAATCACCCTAGCTACTTTGGTGCTGTTTAGTTTATCACTTGCAGCTGTATTATCAGGTGTTGTTCCACCATTTTCTGAAGACACTGCTAGAGCTGTGAATGTAAGTTTCAATTTTTGTGTGTATTCTATTACCTTTTTTTACTGCTGAACCGATACTCATTTATTGCACTTAATAATTAATATAATAATAGTACACACAGAACGCCCCTGGTTTGTAATATAATAATATAAAACATAACTAGTTTTCTCTCATGTAACCAATTGTGGATGTCTAAAGAAATTCCTTATGTGTATGAACAGATTTTCAAACGTAAAATCAGATAAGTAGTTTTCATTTGACAAATTTAGTTAAATTGAGCATGACATTTGCATGTGAAAATCCATAGTTTCTCAAGGTACACCCATTAAATCGTTGCCATTTTGTGGTCATCTAGTCTCTTTAGGCCAGATCTAGCAAAGATCCTCACATACCCCATTGTAATATCCATGCCACTTCTACTTCCTTTGCTCGTCTTCAGAACCAAAATTACTCTCTCTATGTTTATTATAATCTCCTGTCATTGTTAGTTCATCTCTCCTGTTGTTGAAACCTGTTACTTGATGCATTTGTCATTATTTCTACTGCCCTTGGAACAACAACATCTGGCACTTCATTACAATTTGAAAGTCACATGCTTATCTGAGAATTCTATCACTTTTTTTTCTTTCTAAGTGTTGATGCGGAGAAATATTAGCCGATGGTTCGACTAATTTACCAACAAAATGATTCCCTTTTGAATCAGTCGATTACGCTGAGGAAGGAACTCTGTCTCCCAGCTATGAGTTCTTTAACCAAAGGGTAAAAGACATGAATAAGCCCCACTAGCGATAAAGGCAATAATAGATTAGTGTAAAAATTGGTGTTTTTGATTGATTGTCTTATATAGTTTGTACAATTAGTATTTATAGATTAAGCTAGACACTACCCCTATTTGTCATGTTCTCACGTAAAAACACTAACTACAAGTGGCTAACATTTGCATTGCCTCGGCTAACAGTTATTCGCCTAGTGGATAAGCCCTACTAACCATGTCCCTAAATTTTAGGCGTACATATCTCCTTTCCTCTTAGTGCACTTAATCATGCGTCGTCCAACAACTCTTATCTCCATTTTGCTCTTATCTTAACCGCTGGCTCCTAAAAACAAGGCATACAAGATTGTCCTTCATTTTACCTATAATTAATTCAAAATTTATGAAGAATTCCTTCTCCCTGGGCGCCTCATTTTACCTTTCATTATGTTTCTTGGTTTATTTTCTTATTTAATTTGAGTTAGTAGTCTTACTGTGCTAGTGGGACGGGCTTGTACTAGTGATCACACTGCACTACCTAATTATTAGTATAAATAGTGCAATTGGGTCTGTATTTTGCAAAAAATTGTTACCCTCCATATAGTTTCAACTTTCAACAGTTACCTAAAAGAAACAAGTGTAATAAATTAAAATACTGTTCTGTACTTTCAGGTCGTACATGTTGTGGATGCAACAGGAAGACTTGATGAAAGACATAATCCTGTTTCATATGTATCTTTATTTTCTACTACTCCTGGAAATTTGAATAAGGAGGTAGAACAGATTAATGAAAGTTTTGTATGTGGTAAAGACAAAACTGTTGATTTTGTAACTTTCTCGGTCAAATATGGTTGTTGGACATATAATGACACTAGTAGCGGCTGGAGTGAGAGTGATATTCCTACAATGGATGTCGATAGCGATGCTAAGGAGAATGGAAGGATTACACAAGTTTCAATCAACACAAAGGATTCTGTTCGTTGGGTTCTTGCAATCAATACAGAAGAAATAGAGGATTTCGAGCTTAAAGGTACCGAGTTTTTTTTTTTTTTTTCAGCAAGCATATTTGTAGTTTGTCTATATGTATACCTCCTCATTATAAACTGTTAATTTTTTGTGTTTCTAAATGAAACTATTATGACAAATAGTTTGAATATAGGAGTGTCAAAAAATTGGCTGAAAGCTTAGTTGGAATGTTACACACACACTTTCATAAACCAATTGTCCTAGTAGGTTCAGCTATCAGGTGAAAGCTCATGGTTTTATATTAACATTTTTGATAAAACATCATCGTCCTCATCATCGGTAAAAGTCTTGCTTTGGCGGACATACCGACATAGCAAATGCTCTGTTGATTAATTATGCTTTTAGTTTTTAATGGTTCACAAGATGAATTAATGCAAGAGGGCTAAAGTACTAAAAATTCTTTAGAATTCCCCTTGACTTTTATTGTTTGTCAAGTTGCGTTAGGTCATGCACATAAGTTAATGTGCATTGGCGCCACGAGGTAAAATATTATATACCACAAAAGTTTCAAATGGAAATGGATGTATGCATTGATTAGAATGATCGTTCTTGTTACTTTCTTCTAGTGTTGCTATTTATTATGATATTTTCAAATCTGAAGTAATGTTCTTCACTCAACCTTAGATGCAAGGAATTCTGAAGAATTAATTCCAGTTGACAAAAAGAGCAGTGTGGATGGTTGGCACATTGTTCAGTTCTCCGGAGGAAGAAATGCACCAACATTGTTTGATCTGACTCTTTTCTGGAGGTCAGATTCAACACAAAGCACTGATGGTTCTCTCCTGAAACTTAGGACTGATGTGGACAGATTAACACCGATAACTGAACGAATTCTTAGGAAGCTTCCTCGTTGGTGTTCGTTGTTCGGAAAGTCTACCTCTCCCCATACCTTTGCTTTCCTGAGAAATCTTCCAGTTAATTTTTAAGTGAGTCCTTGATTTCTAGGTGTTATGGCCGAAACAAAAACATGTTAACTTAAAATGTTGATATTTGCTGTCAATGATATCGTAGGGGTTCTAATTCTTTATAGTATACCATTTTTGTCTTGCTTCTTGTAAAAGGCCATTATATTTTGATACGAATAATGACGTGTTTGATGCCTTTAATTATGGGGTTAAATGGAATGGGGAGTTAGAGCAATTGAATTTTATTGTTGCTTAGCTTGCTTCACTGTCTGCCCATTTATTTCATTTTGCCGTCCTGGAACTTAGAGGAAATTCACCGGGGAACAGGAACTAGTGACAGAAAAGTGAGAATATTTTTTTTTATTTTTTTATTTAGGCCGTTTTATTTGATGATGAAAAGGAAATAGGGATCTGCTTTTAACACCTCCATTTTACTTATGCACCCCGAATCCTCCTTTTTTTTTCCAAAAATACCCTCTTCTCCCATTTATTTTTGGAATAGTCCGAAAATTTGATTTCAGAATACATAAATTTGTTCTGTAAATTAAATTTTGGAATTCGTTTTTTATTCAAAATGCATATGCTTGAGTTCCAAAAATTAAGTTCGAGAATTTATTTTTGATTTTTTTTTTTAACTTTTCGGATCTTAATTTTTGAAATACATTTATTCCATAACTTAATTTTTGGAACTTAACTTTTTGGAATGCATTCATTTTTTTGTTAAATTTAATAATTTAGTTTTCGGAATGTGTTTCCAATATACCAATTTGTATCAGACGTGAATCAATATGAAGAAGGCACTTTGTCAGCACTAGCGAGGCCCTCCACACAACAACCAACCAGCTCTGCCCTACACTACCAACCTGTATCGAATTCTAGCCATTAGTCCCCACCGTTGCCAAAGAGAGGGGGAGAGAGAGAGGGAGAGAGAGACCAGAACAAAGGAGAGATAGGGGAACATATATAAGAGGGTAGAGAGGAAGATGGAGGTGGGATAAGAGGAGACACCACCTCTTCGATGGAGAAGAAGGCTGTCAGGTACTCTAGTGCATCTGTGCAACGAAGGCGCAAGAAAGGAGGCTGTGAGAGAGACAAGGTGGAGAAAGAGAATGAGATATGAAAGGGAGAGTGGGGGGAGGGAGAAAAAGGAATGGTATTTTGAAAAAACAACTTAAAAAAATGGGGAGGGGTGAGAAGACATTAATGTTAAAGATTTAATTTTGGGCAATATTATCCCCATCACCCTTTTTTTCTTTTCTCATCCCTCCTCGTTGAATTAAATGAAATCCCCAAATTATCTCTACCCTCCTCTTTCCTTCGAGGGTTTACAAATATCCAAAAACTAATCTCTAGACTCACATTTTGATGCGTCTGAAAATTAGTTTTTGCATGTGTTTTTTCGTTCGGAAACTAATTTTTTGACACAAAAAAATTTGCATTCCAGAAACATGTTTTCAGCAATGGTTTAAAAACCGGATCGGACCGAACCGGACGGTCTGACTGTCAACCGGTAGTCTAAGCGATCGGTTCAACCTCAATTGGATCGGAATCTGGTTGAATCGCCTAGAACCGGGTTGGACCGTTTTAACTTTTTTTTTGTTATTTTGACATACTTTTTCCTCAAAATTAGTACTTATTTATTTATTTATTAGTCACCTGGTTCAATCGACGGTTCAACCGGTTGAACCAATTAAACCATGACCCGGAGATCTCTCCAGTTCGATTTCCGGTCCGGTATTTAAAACATTGGTTTTCAGAATAGAAAAATCGGTTTCCGAATTGAAAACTAGTTTTTGACAAGTAAAAAAGATGTCGTTAAAGAACCCATGATTTTCCAGGGAAAAAACTAGAAATTGGGAGCACCCTTGCTGCGTTGGGGAGGGGGTAGGGGTGGCAAAACGGGTTTGGCCCGTTGGGCCGGCCTACCGGGCGCATAAAATGGGTCGGGTTGGGTAGGGGTTCATCAACCCACTAGCCCATTTAGGCCAACCCATCGGACCAGTATATATATAATTTTTTTTCCTATTTTTAAACAATTTTTTCTTTCTTTTTTTACATTTTCAGGCGGCTAGCCAGCCAACCCGCTATTGTGGCCCTTTTTGGGCGGACTCTTGAGGGTCAGCCCGACAGGTTGGCCGGTTTTGGCCCGTTTTAGTTTAAATTTTAGATTTTTATTTATTTATTAATTATTTTATTTTTGTTATTTTTATTTTTTGACGGGCCAGTAGCCCGCCCAACCCGTCATAGATCGAACCGGGCTCAACATCTCAACCCATAATCCCTTGGTGGGTCAGGTTGGGTTAGCCCGTTTTTATGTGGACTCACAACGGGCCGGGTTGAGCCGGGCTAGCCCATTTTACCATCCCTAGGAGGGGGAGACAGTTGTTTTTTTGGGGGGGTTGGTGCATGGGAGAGGGGGCGGTGAGGAGTAGTACATAGTACAGTAGCACCAAGTGCAATGTTCAAAGTAGAGCTTTAGAATCAAGTCAAATCCTAATCATAATGATATCAAACAACGTTAAAAAAACATTATGGTAGGTTTTTTTTAACGTCCCAGTATAAATAAATAAATAAATAAATGCAACCAAGTTTTGTATCCCAAGCACGACTTGCTATATTTTACCTCTTTTTTGAAAATCCCTAAAATATTTTTTCCCCTGATTCGGCTGACCCTAAAAAAATCCCTCATTAGTCACTAACCTCACAAACCCTAAAAAAGAAACCCATCGCGATTCTGGGAGTGCTGGGTCTTCTCCTCTCTGGATCCGCCGCTGCTGCTGCGTCTTCTCCTCTCTGTTTTCGCTGTCGCTGCTGCTGAGGCTGCGTCTTCTCCTCATTATATCTGCCACCGCTGCTGCTGTCTTCTTCTCCTCCCAGTCGCCGTTCTCGCTGCTAGGCTCCTCTGTTCTCGCGATTTTGCTTCTTTCTACGCCTCCACATCTGTTAGGTTCGATTTTTGCTTCTTCCTCTGTCAGATTTTTTGTTCTTGCTTCAAGTTGCCTCTTTTTGCTTTCTTTGTTGTTGTTCGTGTACCTTTAAAATTGTTGTTGTTTTCAGTTCGCCTCTGTTGTTGTTGTTACTTTCTTTGTACCTTTAAAATTGTTGTTGTTGTTCTTTTTTTCTATTAAAGTTCATGTCAGTTCGCCCCTTTTTTTGTCAAAGTTCATGCAGGGAAAAGAAACGAAAGTTCACTTTTATATTTTCTTTCAATTTTATTGAGTTTCAGTTTTTTTTTTAAAATTTTTGGGGTCCCCGTGGGTCCCCACGGGGATCTGTGGGGACGGGGATGGGGGAGGAAAACTCCCCAGAGCGGGGATCGGGGACGGGGACGTGGGGAAATCTGGGGGGTGGGGCGGGGCGGGGAGCGGGGGAGCACTCCCCGATACTGCCCCGCCCCGTTGCCATCCCTATGTGTTTGCTACCTCGCCTTGTATGAGGAATTTGCGAAAAAAAATTCTCCAGAAAATAAGTGTATATTTAATAATTTAATTTGAAATGACATTTTACTTTTACTACTTATTTTACTTTAAATATAAAATTCTTCTTTGCTTTTAATTTATTTTCCATTTTCAAAATTTGTATAAAAATAACGAAAATAAATCTATATTATTTTTACTGTTTTTCATACAAAATTTTAAAGTTATTTTATTGTTTTACATTATATAAATTTTAAAAATATAAAATAAGGTTAAAATAATATAGTCTCAAAATAATAGTCTTGAGATTATTATTTTTTGATAATTAATAGTCTAGAGATTTAAAAAAAAAATTGAGGATATTTGCATTTTACATACGACTTTTTTAGGTCATTATCTTAACAAATAACAAGATATGAGTCGTATATCATACATACGGCTCCCTTTTAAATTTAAAAAAAATATATAACAAGTCTCACTTGGGATACACAACTTTCTTACATTTAAAGTATTTTTTGAGAATCAGTAAAATAGTAAATTATAGTTGCGAGATACGTTACAAGTAATGTATGGTATTTGTGATTTACAACTTACACTACTTCATTAATTTTTTCAAAAAGAATACTACTTCATTAATTTCAGAACAAAATTACAACGAGAAGGTAAAAAGGCCCATATGCTATGATGTAGCTACTTGTCCTCTATCGTTTTACCTATGTTGCTTTTCAATATGTATCGACTCTCCGGTAAACCGCCAATTTCTTCTTTAAAATTACATCATTTTTCCTATTCTGTCTGTAAAGTAAATGTGAATAATAAGTAATTTCTAATATTTTTTATATCCATCATGTTAGTTCCTAATGTTTTTTCACATCCATCATATTAGTCTCTTACATGTTGTCAATATATAACAACATGGACTAACAGGACGAGTATGACAAAACATTAGTGAATGCTTATAAAACAATAAGGACTAAGTAAGAGAGAGAATGCTAGTTCAAGAACGAAATAAGAGAGAGATTGCTAGTTCAAGAATGAAATTGGTGGTTTATTCATTAACTCTCTTAATGGGTATTGTTGAATAAGTAATTTGGTAATTTTTCTTTTTCCATAATATATAAACTTATTTTTATATTAATATATTTTGGAGTACAAGATAAGCAAACTCTAGTAAAATATGTGGCCTTTGTTTTTTCACAACACCTCTTTTTCGATTTTCTAGATACTTCATCAAGACATCTCTTTATTAAATATCCAGCTAAACTTAGGGTTTATTTTTCGCACTCGCTCATCAGCACGCTCTTGTAGCCTCCTAATCTTGATTGGAAGCCCACACACTATCTCTTGTGCACGTTTTCCCTCGCTCGTCAAACCTTCTAACTTCTCCAATCTCCACCGCCCAATCAAAAACTCTATGATGTCAATGTAATCACTAACTGTGTACACGCCGATACGTTGTGCCACTGCAGAGAAATGACTGAAGAGGCATGAGTCTTGTCCATCGTGCATCAAGTGTGAGGGCATCGTGATGTTGCGGTGCAACAATTTTGATATGGCTGTCATCGTCTCTGTGGGGTCCACTTCTAGAAGCTTCTCCACAATCCTCTCGTATGCAATCTCATGGCGCTTCTCATCAGCAGCAATGGTGCCGCATATGCGTGCAAGCACTGGATCACCTCCCTTTTTAGCCAACCTAGCTAGGCTGCCATGTGACACAAAAGTGGCTCGCTCTTGGAAGGATGTATATACATAGCCCATGTACGGGTTTTTTTGTGTTCCAACATCCTACACCCCAAACAATCAATTAATTTAATATAGACCATACACAATAAATTTAATTTACTTTAATACTTTATTAATATTTTTTATTAATTTGTAGCGTATATATAAAAAAAGGGGCGATTTGCAATAATGGTTGATCATGTCGAGTCAGATCAACATATATCTAGAATCAAAGCAAAATTTTAAGATGGAAATTTTTTAAAACTAGTTTATTTATTTATTTTTTATTTCTCTAACAAGTACTCTAAAATCATTCATTAGCATTTGCTTTTCCATTATATTCTTTTTTAAAACCACTATTATATTATATAAAATTCACGTGACTTTCATTAAATAAAGAATAAATCCTATCAAATAGAAAACCCAAAAGATTTTGTGAATTCTACGTACCCAATAATAAAAAGTTATTAAAAAAGATATGTTCTTGTTAAAACAAAAAGTGAGTGTTTGTAAGTGTGCATACATGCACGTGTGAATATGTAAATGTATATGTATATATTCCCCTCTGTCTGAAATATAAGAAAAAAGTCTATGTATTTAATCTAAATTTAGATTAAATACAAAAGGTTTTTTTTTTTTTGCCTTATATTTCAGACTGATGGAGTATGTGTGTAGAATAATGGATTACCATGCCAGCTCCAATCAAATATTGGATAGTCTTCTCGATCATGAGCATGTCAACCCGACCTGAGAGATAGAGATAAGTTTTGAGCAAATCTCCATGCCTATTCTCCTCAGCAGTCCAAGAGCGTGTCCATACAGCCCATGGGGTGTTGCATGCACCCGTCTCGTCTCCAACCCCATCATGCATGTTTATCCATGACTGGTACGAGGGCAATGCTTCCTCAGTGATCATGCTACCGACCAAAACCACCAGGTAATCATTTGGAAGCCTTGTCGTTCGATCCCTTAAGGCCTTCACTTGATCAATGAACTCCTCTGACGACTGTGATGAGTCTGGTAAAAAGTCATGCGGTTGCCAGCTTTTCTCCACGGGTTTGGCTAGTGGCAACACATTTTGTGACGCCCAACTCTCTAATGATTTGAAAACTTCTATCTTCTCTTGAGGCAGTGAATGTGTTTTTCGGGCTCTTATGGCGGTTTTGGATGGGGCCTTCACATGGCTACGCGTTGGAGTACTCCACGCAAGTACCGCCCCTTGGGTGCAAATTGAGATCACCATTGTTTGTTATATTCCCTTGCTTAGAGACACTCGAGTTTAGAGAGAGGGAGAGAGAAACTTGACTTTGATAAAAAACCCGAGAACCAAGCCACCGTTTATATTTAGTAACAAATATGCGTAACATTAAAGACCAAGACTCCTGCTGCTAAAACTTTATTAAAGTGACATCCTTGGTGCATCTACCTTCATATAATAATATCGTGATATAATTAAAATTTAATGTAACATTAATAATGTCTTTTTAATATAATATACTTTTCGTTATCAAAATAAATTTTGTTTCGCCAACGAAAGAAGGTTAGTTCAGTTGGTAAAGATTCAGCTCATATCCTACGAGGATGTGGGTTCGAATCTCGCTGCCGATGTGAGGACTCGTTAATGGGTAATATGTAAATACCTCTGTAAGCGTTTATAGAGTCTTGAGGATTTCTCTGACCCTGATGAGCCACCGGATCCAACTCGCATAAACTTTTTCTTCGTAAAAAAAAAAGTAAATAAATTTTGTTTGAATCTTATTAAATAATTTTAACTAATTTTTATTTATAATATTTTCATGAAATTTATCTAATACTTCTTTTTCATATTTTGAGTATCGATGGTTTTTAAAATTTTACTTTTCTTTATATATTATTATAGAAATTTAACTTATCGTTAATTATTACTTTTACCTAAATAATTAAAAAGACTAATAAATAACAAGTTAAACAAATAAAGAAAATAATAAAAAATAATTTAATTTATATCTTTCAATCGGATCTCTAAGCTTAATCATGTCATTTCATGGTTTTGACACATGGCTATGCCACATACAAACACGTAAAGACTTATTAAAGGACAAATAATGTAAAGCGTAATATGCATTAAATATATGTTGTTCATGTGTGTTTAAAATTTAAAGGTAAATACATCTTAATAAATAATTCATGATTTATGAAGAGTTATTTTGCTACGGCAGATAGGCTATTTTTTTATTGGGTGCAAAATAGAGGCGATAGGCTGGGATATTCAACAATATTTCGTGCGAAAGATTTGTTAAAAATATGGGTATGAAATAAAATTCATAATTACATATTATGCATTTCATTATCATATTTTGAGAGTGACTATGTATTCCTATTTATTTTTAGGGGCACTCCGATACCCGATGAAAATATTGGGTATAGTACCCATTTGAGCTTGTATCCACTTATCATGTCATTAAATTTACTTTAATTACTTTGAATTACTCATTTGACTTTTTTAAATTGTAGATACACATTTTTTAAACTAAATAATAATTTTTTATCAAAAATTTCTCTATGGTGTCTCTTTGTATTATCTTTTTTTCATCTTTATACCCACTTCATGGTTCTTCTAATTATTACTTTTACCTAAATAATTAAAAAGACTAATAAATAACAAGTTAAACAAATAAAGAAAATAATAAAAAATAGTTTAATTTATAACTTTCAATCGGATCTCTTAGCTTAATCATGTCATTTCATGGTTTTGACACATGGCTATGCCACATACAAACACGTAAAGACTTATTTAAAGGACAAATAATGGAAAGCGTAATATGCATTAAATATATGTTGTTCATGTGTGTTTAAAATTTAAAGGTAAATACATCTTAATAAATAATTCATGATTTATGAAGAGTTATTTTGCTACGGCAGATAGGCTATTTTTTTTGGGTGCAAAATAGGGGAGATAGGCTGGGATATTCAACAATATTTCGTGCGAAAGATTTGTTAAAAATATGGGCATGAAATAAAATTCATAATTACATATATTGTGCATTTCATTATCATATTTTGAGAGTGACTATGTACTCCTATTTATTTTTAGGGGCACTCCGGTACTCGGTGGAAATATTGGGTACAGTACCCATTTGAGCTTGTATCCGTTTATCATGTCATTAAATCCACTTTAATTATTTTGAATTACTCATTTGACTTTTTTAAATTGTAGATGCACATTTTTTAAACTAAATAATGATTTTTTATCAAAAACTTCTCTATGGTATCTCTTTGTATTATCTCTTCTTCAACTTTATATCCACTTCACAATTCTTCTTCTCTCAACATAGATTTGAATTCTTCTCGTCTTCTTCTTCTTCTGATGGAGCCTAGATATCGAAAATAAGTTGGTATCGGTATATGTTTAGTGCTATTTGATTATTCAATTTTTTCTAATATAATGGCTATACTAAACGTCCAAAAGAAAAGAGGAATAACAACATATTAGCAAATTTATAAAATATTTTCTAGGGCATCGAAATAATTATTCATAACTTACTGCTTACTTTTTAAAATAATAAAAAGTGTATGTCGTAATGGGTTATATGAAAAATATTGAATAAGTGGACTATTTTTATTAGAACAGTTAATATGGGTACAATACCCTACTAATTTAAAGGGTACCTAAGAATTTACCTTATTTTTATCTGACCAATCACAGTTTTTTAGGGAAATAAAAAATTACAAGGTAAACTCAAATAATAAAAATTATATATTTAGTAGTTACATGAGATAAATACAAATTTATCGAATAGTATAAATTGAAAGATAGAAAACATTTGTGAAGATAGATGTAATATGAGTAATGTAATATGAGTATTGATAACACTATACTTTGATAGGATATTATTTACTTAAAAATGCGTTTTTTTTGTCAGCTAGTAAAAATGGTAAACAACAAACACACACACACGCAAATGACAACACCCGGGTTCAAACCCCGGTTCCGACATCCCCATGTCGTTGAAATTGCCAAAACAACCAGCAGTGGGGGACACTTAAAAATGCGTTTGATAACACTACTATAATATTACGTGCAAACTTTTCAAATATTGTAATATGAAGTGTTTTGACGAATCATGATTGACTGTAGTCACTGCTTCGTGTCTTTATACAGTCACAACAATAATAACCCTCAGAGTTGTCTATTAAAAGATATTGGCTGTTAGATTTACTTTACCCAAGAAGAGAAAAAAATGCAAATGGAAAGAGAAAGAAATAAATGAATGTAGGGAATTCGAATCTGTGTTAATTTTGATATATAAATTTGTTAAATTAAATTATTATTTGAATAGATTTATAGGATATTTATACACCATTCTTTAAAAAATCACGAGTTTTGATGAAAACGTGTTTCACTTTATCTCTTTATACGTATCTTTTCTTTTTTTAATTAATATAGTATTATCTTTATATATAATCATTAGGAAATTTTTTCTCAGGGAAATTCACAATTATAAACATGCATTGAATCACAAACCTAAACCAAAGATGTTCTCGACTTGTTTTCACGTAATGCTTAATTAAATGTTTGTACGGTCATATGTTTTTTGGGTACCCATATAATAGGTATGAAATATCAATTATCATTTAACGGTGATTAATCTCTGCTGGGGAGCATAAAGACACATCAGGTGAGTGTAGTCTCCTCCCAACTCTAGATTTTTTTTTTTTTCAAATATTCACAAGAGCCAAAATTTGAACCCTTAACAACTTGGTTAAGAGGTCTGATTCTGAACCTTTTCCGGTCGAACCAACCTAAGTTGGTTTTTGTATGGTTAGATGATGTGACGATTATTGTTTGTTTCATGGATCACAATGAAATGATTGTACTACCACATGCAAACAAGTAGTCTAAGCAAAACGTATAATCTAGAATTTTTAACTTTTCGAAGTTTACATATGCTCAAATTATGTAACTGTCTTTATATGATTGAAGTCCGTATGTATTTGGATTAATTAATTTTTGAAAATATTTTTTAGAGATAATTTTCTAAAAAAAAGTACTTTTGCTTTTAATGGTTTTCCAACATGTCAATTCAACTTTAAATATATTTTAATTATCATTATCAAACTCCAAAAAGTATGATTACATTGTGACAATTTTCCTTAGAGTATGATAGAGAGCATGCACCGAACCTATTTTCGTACTAAGCTTATATAGCTAATTTCAACGCTTTTATAATTACAATATATTTTCTTATAAATTGTAAGTTTTGTTTTTTGAAAAAAAATAAAATACTGCTTTTACATATGTAAGTTAAAGGTGTAAAAAGCTATGCTAGAATAAAAATTCTCAATAATAAAAAATAAACAGAATGACAAAAATTCAAAAATACATGTAAAAAATTATGATTTGTATTTCGTATTTTGGAAGTTTTGAGACACAGGGTAAATTGACAATTATCTTGTTTCCAGGTGAATCAGACTTTTATTATCTTGTTTAAAGTCTAGCTAATTACATAAATAACATTATATATATTATTAATATATGCCCCCTTCCCCCCTCCCAACCCGGCGCATAATTGTTTTCAACCAATATATTTATGCAATCTGATCACAGTCGTAGCTATCACATAGTAATTGTTTTCAACCAATCTAGTTATGGGACTCTAATTAGAATCGTAGCTCCACATATGTAATTGTTCTCAACCAACATAGTTATGCGATTTGATTACAATGGTAGCCTCTGCTATTTGTTTTCAGCCAATCTAGCTATGAGATTGATTACAATCATAGCCCCTCACATTATTATTTTCAACCAATCGTTTTACTATTATTCAGTAACTGTATGCCTAGCTTTATGAATATTGGATTCGGACCTGCCTAGCGGGATGGACCGGTACACCTGTAACCCCGAAGATGCATTACATTTTTCGGAAGTAAAATGCTAATTTTACGAAAATGCAAGAATGTTGGTGATTGGTGATTTAAAATTCTTTTTATTTCCGTCAAAGGTGCCGGTAACACTCTATTAAACATACATGTAAGCATTCATGCTATTCGATAGTGTGTGGATCTTTTGGCTAATAAGGGACATTCCTCCAATCTTGATAGAATCATGCTTGATCATAGTTTTCCTATGTTTTCTTTGTTATTATCTAACGATTGTAGAGGTGTTTTTATACCTCGAGTTATTAAGTAATTGAATTCCTTTTTCTCATAAAAAAAAATTAAATAAATAAAACTTTCGTAATATTTAGCACTACTCTTTTTGGAATAACTAAAGACACATGCATATACTCACTATTTCACTATTCTGGTACACCAAAAGTCTCATATTATTTGAAAATTAAGGTTAAAGGCAGTTCATAAATACCCACATCTCAACCCCAAGGCGCTTATTCTTTGATGCACATGCAGGGCCGTCTTAAACATTTTGGGGGCCCTGTTCTAATCTAAAAAATTGGGCCCCTAATAAAAAAAATAATTTTAATAATTAAATATTATTTCAAAATATTATTTCAAAAAAAAGGACAATCTTAAATATTATTTCAAAAAGGGTAATTGTTCTAATAAATGCAAAGAAGATTATTAAAATCCTACCAATACAACTTGAAGCTAATATCAACCTTTAAGCTATTTAAAAAGAGCCATCCTTCTAACACTTTTTGAAGCAAATTCATCAACCAAGTCTTCATATTGTATTGTCTCCAAAAGATCATTCCCAACTGCTATCAATGCTAATCCATTAAGCCTTTCTTGTAACATGGTAGACCGCAAGTAAGACTTCAACAACTTCAATTTTGAAAAACTTCTTTCTGCAGAAGCAACTGTCACCGGAATAGTCAATAAAATTCTATATGCAATAATTGTATTAGGAAAACAATCTAAACCTTTTAAAAATCTTAATATATCAATAGGTCCTATTTTTTCTGAAGGAAAGATTTCTCTTAGTAACTTTAACTCCACAAATAATTCATTCCCATCAATATCAGATTGCTCATTATGTTTCAATGCCTGTTCAAAATGACTACAACAAGACATCAAAGTTGCATTGTCCAATAATTGTAACTTGTGAGAAGTAAACAAGAAACCAAAAATATTTTCATACTCTTGGTATTGCTCAAATCTCTTATTAAGAGAAACAACAGCTTGATCAACAAGGTAAAGAAAATAATTAACCCTAAAAGATTCCTCTCGGATAGTTCACTTGATGGGGTATTCAAATTCTCATCAAATTGTCTTTTTCTTCTAATTATACGCTTTTGGGGAAATACTGGGTCGATATTCAATTCAATAGCAATTTCTTTAGCATTATCCAAGGCATTATAAAAACCAGTTTCTCTATATCCCTCAAAAAATGAAATCAACCCCTTTATTTTTTCCATAGCAACATCAATAAGCATATCCTTTGATTGTAAAAGCTTGCTAACCAAATTAATTGTGGATAATATTTCAAACCAGATAATTATAGCCATTAAAAACTCAAAATCACTAAGCTCATTTGTTGCTAAGGATTTAGCTTCACTTCTTATTTTAGAATCGAGATCCTTTTCCGACACTTCAAGTAAAGCTTCTCTAAAATCTGACATTTGAGCTCTCAACGAGTGGATGACAATGATTTTGGAGTCAACCCTTTTACGTTATCTTTCAAAATTTGCCATCTCTTAGTAGAATTGGCAAAAATTGTATAAATGCGTTGAACAACTCCAAAAAAATCTTGTGCTTTAATACAAGAGTTAGCCATATCACACAATACCAAATTAAGACTATGACAACCACAAGGAGTATAAAAGGCTCTCGGATTTATGTCTAAAAATTTCTTTTGTACACCTTGATGTTTTCCTTTCATATTTGACCCATTATCATAACCCTGTCCCCGCACATCAAATAAGTCAAGATCAAGATTTTTCAATTCATTTTGTAAAACATCAAAAAGCCCTTGGTCAGTTGTATCATTCACATTCAAAAATCCTAAAAAAGATTCCTCAATGCTAACAGAATTTGAAGAAACATCCACATATCTTATTATCAAAGACATTTGCTCTTGGTGACTAACATCAGGAGTACAATCAAGTATCACTGAGAAATACTTTGCTTGTTTGATTTTTCTAATGATTTCAGTTTTAATTGCAGAAGCAAGCAAAAGTATTAACTCATTTTGAATGTTATGCCCAAGATAATGAATGTGAATATTATCATTTGTAATACGTCTAATATGTTCTTGGACAATTGGGTCAAATTCTGCTAACATTTCAATTAAGCCCAAAAAATTGCCATTGCTATTTTGGTACAATCTCTCATTAGAACCACGAAAGGCCAAACTATGTTTAGCGAGGAATTTCATTATTGAAATAATTCTTTTTAAAATATTTTTCCAGTGATCTTTTTCTTTCTCAATTAGCATTTGATTCATTTTATCAATAGTCTCATTCTTTTGCAGCCTTTGACGCAACTCATACCAAGTAGTCATATTCTTAACATGTTCCATGCCTGTCTCATGCTTTCTAAGTCTTTCACCAATATGTGCCCAATCACTAAAACCCTCATTTGTTAATTGGCCTCTACCAATCCCTATTTTAAAAACTTTACAACAAAAACAAAATACTCTATCAAGCTCTTTCGAATAAACAAGCCAATCTCTATCACACTTCTCTCCATTTGATAAAACTCTAGTATACAAATTAGCCGTAAAGCGTTTAGAAAATTTATCTTTAGGACCATTCACAACGGACAAATCTCTTTTAGGACCTTTTGTAACTAATAAATCAATCATTTTAGAATCAAGAGCATCCCAATTTCTTAGATCAAATATATCAAAAGAATGTTCAAATGGATTTGCTTGCTCTAATGGATTATTATCTTCATTATCAGGTGAATTATTCAAATTAACACCATCACCATTTTCAGCATCAACATTTTGATTATTCAAATTATCATTTTCAATGGGCACTTCACCTCTATTTTCCGGATCAACACTTTCATTCTCCATATTATTATTCTCAGTAGTAACTACAGTTTCAATAATTTCAACATCAACATTATCAACATTCTGATTTTCAACAGGAATTTGTGGTTCTTTTCTAAAAAAATTATCAAGAGCTCCTCTTTGAGATTGAGTTAACTCTTCAAGTCTTTTCTTTTTTTTACGTTTCTCATATCCAGATTCATACTTTCTAGGAGGCATAGTAAAAAAGACTAAGGTAAAGAAAGAAACAACCTGGATTTAAAAGAGGCGGTGCTTGTGCCACCGTACCCGATAATGGTTTTCTTCCACGGTTCCACCTTGCTGTTTTGGTTAAAAGTGATCAAAATATGCAGATAGCCAGATAATGTGAGTCAAAGATAATACAGATGCCATATGGTCATATTTAAGAAAGTCAAAAAATAATAAAATAATGTGAATCTTAAAATAGTCATTTTTTCAACACAGTATTCCAATTATTTTAATCAATTTTATCTCTTCAGACTACACACTTTGCTGACTAAAAAAACTAAGACATGACACAAACTGACAAATCCCTTCGCTTCATTCATCTATATTTCTTTTTTTTCTTATTGTGCGTTGTGCCAATGTGCCATACTGCCATTTCTTTATTGTTTTTTTTTTCATTTTGTATTATCTTTTCCTTTTCATTTTATTTTCCCTATGTTCACGCTTCAGTTTCACGCTTCACTCACTCACGCTTCACTCTGTCCAATAAAAATAACTCGAGTCTCGAATCTTCCACACAGTTCCACGGCCAAGCTTTTCATTTCAATTTCTGCTTCTAGCCTTCTAAGTCTAACATTTGCTCAGCGTTAGCGCGAGTCTAGATTCTATCTAGAACCATCCCATCTTCCACCGCGTAATGCTTTGTTCCTTCATCCTTCTCCTTCAGTCCTTCTTTCCTCAATTCCTCACTTCACTCGAATCGAATCACTCATTCACTCCCTCTTCTTCTCTCAGTCTCACTGTCTCAGGCTCTCAGCCACCACAGCCACATGAACTTTCAGTCTTTCACACAAAAAAGAAGATAATGAAAGAAAAAAAAATGTTGAAACAAAGAGTTTGCACTTTCAGTCTTACCACTCGCTGGCTCGCGCTGAAGACTTGGAGCTGGAAACCAGAGGAATCGGCGCTGCTGCTGCTTTAGCCTGGAGAAAGAAGGTCAAACCTGAAACGCAGAGTAGGTCGAAGACTCGAAATGGAGAGTGGAGACGAAGGTAGCGCACGGCACAGCGGAATCAACAGAAGAAGAAGAAGAGGAATCAAGAGAAAGATAATTTCAGAGGGAGAGGATTCGGTTAGGGTTAGGGTTACAGACATTTAAACGTTGCAATTCGAATTGAATCCCTAATTTTTCGAGCTCCTCAATTAATTCAGTTCAAGCGATCTGTGCGGCGATTCTTCTGATCTGTTTTTTTTGGTCGATCAATTCTTTCTTCTGCTCCAACTTCCAAGCGCCAGCGGGTGAAACACTGAAAGGGAAACTGAATCCCTATCCCCCATTTTTTGTCATAATAAATTTTGGGCCCCAAATTTTGGGCCAAATTTGAGGCCCTGTGCTATAGCACTGTTTGCACAGCCACAGGGCCGGCCCTGATACAGACATACTCCCTCTATTTTCGTTTATAAGCAAAAGTCACTTTTTATATTCATTGAAAAATATATGTATCTGGTCCAAAACTTTTTATATTCATTGAAAAATGTATATATCTAGTCCAAATTTTGGACCAATTTTTTAATGAATATAAAAAGTGACTTTTGCTTATAAACGAAAACGGAGGGAGTACTTTTGAACAAAATTATTACTACAAAATTAAGTTGACACAAAATTTGATATTTATCTAATCATCACAATTAGCAGCATGAATAGGGGGGAAAAATCAGAAGGCATGAATTGAGATTCAAGGAACTTGACTCCTATCTCTGAGGCTGTCAATGTCAGGTGACCCCACAGGTTTGAATACTTGTAACTTAACCAACCCTTTGAGTGAGTAGTTCAATTTGTAAGTGTAGCTTAGCTAACCCAAGTTCTAACCCTTCTCGGTGTTATGACTCTTCCCTATTGTAAGCCGTAGACAAGAGAATCTTAGGATTCTTCAGTGAGCAGAGAGACCAAACTCCACGAAATGCGGTCAATTCCTCTGGGAACCTCAGTATCTCCAACTCTTATAAACACCTCAAAAATCTCACCTTTCAATATTAATTTTAAGAAATCAAGCACTTTCCCATCTTGGGTTTCACCTTCCTATCATGAATTCTCTGTTCTTTCTCTCTCCCAATCAGGTAACCTTTTTTATTTTTTAGCATAATTGGTTATTCTGTTGGCTTCAAAACTTAATCACTCTGCTGCGTTATAACTTAGACATATTTAACCTTTTTCTTTGTCTCTTGTTAGATATTTTCTTTTCAAGGAATTCAGTAGATGGGTTTGTTGAATATGAATTTGTTGTCAACTCTTCAATTGTTATTGGATGAAGTGGAGTATTGGTTTTGCCATGTGAAATTTATCTAATTCTTGGAAGCTGATGATGTCTGAGAAATTTGAAAGTGGTGGTGTCAACTTGTCTTCTTAGGAGGACTAGCAAGAGAAATTTGGGGAAAATGAATTAATGAGTGTTCCAGGGAGGTATGATTGAAAAAAAAAAAAATTGAAATATTGAAACTATAGTAATGCTATTCCCCAAATTATTTAGAAACACACATAATTCTACCTCTTCTAAATTTTACCCTAGTCATCAATAAGGACTGAGGAGCATCATATATAATAAGTGAGGACTTTTTAGGTTGAGGAGTGAAATGGATATATGGGGCGGTGGAATATATCCTACTTGTTATACTTTGTGATGTTAACTTTGCTAGGAACTCAAGGCTATGGTGTTTGGATGTAGGATTATGTAGAGCAAGTCAATTTGTTGATTTGTTCCCCCCAACTGTGTCTCCTGAAATTATTGTCCGAGAGGCGAGGTTAGAGGACTGTTGGGAAGTGGCAGAGACCCACTGCAGCTCCTTCTTCCCTGAATATTCCTTTCCATTAGATTTTGTGTTGAGGATGGACAGATTGGTGGCTATGTTAGCAGGATTCTCTTTACCAAATGGTTGCAAAAGAACCTGTTTGGTTGCTGTTATTGGCAACTCACTTGATGAAACTTCCTTATTTGGAAGTGAAGATTTCAAGATTGGGAGTTTTGATGGGAAATTTAGCCTCAATAAGGGATATGTGGCTGGCATAGTAACAGTCGATACCGTTGCAGACTTTCTGCCTAGAAAGGGGCCATTGCGACAGAGAAGGTGAGTTAAAGCTTGTTTCTGGAACTTGGATTAGTGAGGATTTATGTGTCTTTAGGATTGATGACTTGAATCTGACCTATATAATGTTGTCAACTTGTTTGAATTGTGTGTGTCTTCATGCTTCACCATCTTCCTTAAGATTGTGGCTTCTAAATGATTTTTATTCTTATTTTTTTCACTTTGGCAACTTTGTCTGTACCCTCCTCTTATGTAGCTGGTCTCTGGATAAAAGAGGAGGATTGTGTGAAAAAATGTGCATGTCTATATTGACTGTTATACCAAACATAAGAAATGTTAACTAGAAAAGGTTTTTTGCACCAAGCAGATGGAAATGTGTTCTGAAAAGCATTTTCAAATGGTTATGTTATGTTAATCATACAGACCCTAAATGCATCCAGCTTGCACAGTTTTAAGTAGCATTATGATATCTGCGTTGATAAATAGCATTTCATTTGTGTTATGTTGTAAAAGTGATTACAATCTATAAAAAAAACTGATTATATATTCTCTCATTGCAAGTCTACGATTTCTTCTTGGTTAATTTGTGGCCTTTTTACCTGCTTAAAATTGCAGTTCAGATCTCTTCAGACTGATAATAATGGGCTTGCTGTTTTTTTTTTTGATAAGCAAAAGAGTCTATTAAGAAAGGAGTACAAGGGGTACTCCAAGCCCATATATACAAAAGTTTAGGGAAGGAAGTGCCTCATTAAAACCCCTCAAAGCCAAAACCCATTGGGAAAAAGACCAAGAGGGGAAAAAGAGTACATCAACCAACCCCTCACAATAAAATAATCAAACACCAAAATGTTCCCTAATGGGCTTGCTGTTAAACGAAACAGTTGTGTTATTTGCACATCTGAAATTCGCAACATTTGGTTAACGCAGTTCAAACTCGTGGTTAATGTAGTTCAGTAGGTAGTTAATATGTATATAATTCATTAACCATCAACTGAATTAAACATGTTTATAATGGTTTAGATATAGTTAATGAGTATAACTTGTATTAGAATAAATCCATTAACCACCAATTGAAATGCATTAACAACGATTTTGAACTGCATTAACCATGTATCGCATGTGTCAAATTTCTAATATACAAATAACAATTTCATTATAAAAAAAAAAAAACATAACAGTTCTCTGAACGAAATTTGCCAAAAATCTTATTTGGTGCTTCATATTACCTAGAATCTTATCTTTTTTATGAAAACATGGATTCCTCCGCTACCCTTCAAAATGGTTAACTTCTTATGTTTCTAATTTTGTAATGGCCACGTTAGATTATATATTTATATTCTTGGTTTACATTTCATTTTACTTAAAATTTTTTAAATAATATTGTAGGACTGGAATTGCATACATATCAAATGTGGCAGTCAGGGAAAAATTTAGGCAAAAGGGAATAGCTAAACAGTTGGTGGCTAAGGCAGAATCACATGCCAGAAGTTGGGGGTGTCGTGCCATTGCATTACACTGTGATTTAAAAAATCCCGTGGCAACTAAGTTATACCAAGGCCAAGGTTTCAAATGTATCAAGGTTCCAGATGGAGCTAATTGGCCTCAACCAAAGACCTCACCAGATATTAAGTTCAACTTCATGATGAAGCTTCTCAACAAATCATCTGCTTCTAAACCTAAGTAGATACTTCATAGAGAGATTATTTATGTTGTAATATGTAATGTATTTAAGAAGGAAAAAAATGTACTAAGATGAAATCTATTATTGAAATGTGTATATAAGTAAACCAAGGAATTAGAAGGAACAATCATTTTAAAACCCTTTAGAGAAGTTAAAAACCAAGAGGTGATTCTTTCCGCAAATAGGAAGGCCACATCTGTCAGCTGAGCCTGAGTGCAAACACATATCAGAAGAAAGGCATTAATATTCAATGCAAAGCACAACAAAATTACACCACAGATACTGATTACATTGCCCTCAAAATGGGATATGTCACTAAAATTCTGTCTTAGAAATCTCTGATATTTCTAATCCTGGACAACTGACCACACTCTTGACACCCATATGGCAGTAATTCTGTTTTATATAACTGTGATAAAAAATTACTCAGGATTCTAAACCTTCAATTCACCCCAAACTTGCTGCTGATGCGCGTAAAAAAGCCTCTTTGTATAATGCAGAAATGGAACCAAAAGCATTCCAAGCACCCAGAAGCATCAAATTATGATCCAACAAATTTGTTCAAGGCTGATGTGTCTAATCCTGCAAATTCCTTTACAGCTGCAAGCACAGCCAGTCCAAGCTTCACAGCCTCATCATTACTAGGCGCCTACAGTAAAAAGTATGTTCATTTTGAGTTAGTTGCAATGTTTTAATATTGCATATAAAAACTCCAGCACAAGCTGTGAGGACATTTTATTTTACCTCAATGTTAAGGGGAAGTACAGGATCATGGAGTGATAATCTAAGAAGGAACCATCCACCATAGCCAGAAACTCGGACCTGATTGAAGATTAAATAAGACAAGCTATAAATAAATTATAATACAAATACAAACTCAGAAAAACCAATAATTGCAGGTTAGAAATTTGCACAAATCATATTGTATGCTATTTTCAACTCAGGAACATGTGTTAGCCATAGTTGTTTCTATAATTTCCCACTGAGAAATTTATGGTCAATGCCAATTAAGCATACCCCTTCATAGTTTACAGGAGCCTTTTGCAGGCTTGGATCAGAGCCAATAGAGTTCTCCAAGTGTTTCAGCACAGCTTCTCCATATTCCCGAAAAGATCTGAAAGTTTTGGCATGTCAGTGAATTCAAAACATATGGATGCATGCAAACAGAGAACCTTTATGCACTGACTTACCCTCCTTTAAGATCTGGATGGTTTTGGTTTATCTTTAATCTCAGTTCTACAGCAAAAGCTGGTTCCTGGAGTCCTTCTATCAGATCAGTCAAAGCCTTGCTTCCACCACCCACTCCTGAAGCTCTTGCAGAAGCAAGTTTATTTAAGATCTTGACCTGCACAATGTGTGGTAGTTGTAATTATTACAACAAGTCTTGGGTCCCTGCTTAGCTTATGCTTTTAGCTTGAGCAAAATTCTTTAGCATAACACCAGAACCTCTTTGACTCGATGATCATCATCATGTTCTACAGCCAGTGCAGAGTATCATCATCATGTTCTAATACAAGGTAGTGTCCAGTTAAGGACCATTTGGTGCAAAGTGGAGGTGTATATATGCTTTGTCCATGTTCAAAACATGCTACTTCCTCAAAGAAGGACAAGCTAGAGTGAAAAAAATCATTCAGGGCTCTTTCTTAACAGCTTAAACTTATAGTGGAGTGATTCTTTAACAGTTCCTGAATAAGTATCTTAATGTCATTTGAATTGATCAACGGAGAGATTAATATGGTGATTATTAATTTTACCCAATATGACTAAAATAAAAGCCTACCATTAGGTATGCACCATCATCAAGCCAATGATTCTCCTTAAGAGCTCCATGTCCACTGGTTTCAATTGCCAGATGTGACTCCTCACCAATAGAGTTCTGTCAGCGTATTGCCTCCATAGTCAAATATTTAACTTATATAGTGAATATAAGAAATTCAAAAGTAAAAAAATTATCAAAAGAAACCGGACGAAAAATACAAGATAGAAGCTAAGTTTTAGACCTTTTTGGTTTGAGAAAAACAATTTTTGTTTTCATGTCCTATTTTTACTTTTAATTACGAAAGTGCTACATTGTTTGAACTTTGTTTACTATATTCAAACAGTTGTACAAGAATTGGAGAAAACAAGGTTTTATTGTTTTTTGTACAAATTTTTGAAAACAGAAAATAAAGTAAAAATAAGGTGGCAATCTTATAACCAAAAGTAAAAATAGAAAACGAAAATAGAAAAAAAAAAACAAAAAAAATTCTGAAACCAAACAAGCCCCGTGTATCTTAGCATGCATAGTTTCTGTCAGATTGCTGCTGTTTTGCAATTCATCTGAGGTCTACTACCAGGGCCCATTTACAATATATTTAGCCAAAACGTACAAGGTTCAAATTTGAAATAATGGTACAGTCAAGCACTCAGATAAAATGTTTTTCTTTAAACTCTTGTATAATTTACTGAATTTTAGGCAAACAATCATCATACCAAACGAATAGCTTCATCAATCACATTTTTGTAGCCTCTTTTGAACCGATGGTGTTTGCCACCTGAGAAAAAATAGCATTAACAAGTTATTAACAATATTTCTGAATTCAAAGGAAAATGCAATTCCAAATTTCACATTGAATTAAAGAAAGAGATTATAGCTTATGATTAAACTCTTTAAGGGAGGTGAGAGAGAGAGAGAAAAAAATCATGCTGATTTAGATTCGTCCATACCAAGTTTCTTTTCAATAAATGTGGTAAGGCCATCAGAAGTCACACTGTCTGTGACAATAGTTGTTCCAGGATGCTAGGAAAAATCATAGAAGAAAAAGAATTAAGAAAAAGTATACAGAGAAGTGTAAGGTTAAACAAATAGGCCTGATAGTAAGAGCCTTACCTCCTCAAGAACAATAGCTGCCATTAAGGCAATCAAACGATTCCGGTTGAATTCACGGCCAGTGGAATCCACAGCAGCAGATCTAGATGAAAGTGAGAGGTGTTTAACAAATTCAAAGGCGGAAAAACCGATTAATAAGAAGATCCTTACCTGTCCACATCAGTATCAAAGATAATTCCAAGATCAGCTTTGTTATCAAGGACTGCCTGGGTTATAGCTTTCATTGCCGTCTTGTCCTCAGGATTGGGGATATGGTTTGGAAACAAGCCTGAATACAGAAGCCATTGTTACTCAAAGTCCAAGTACTATACCCCACTGAAATTATTCCACCAAGTAAAAGAGATTACCATCAGGCTCCAAAAATTGACTACCAGAAGTTATTGCCCCCAGAGGTTCCAACACCTTTGCCTATTATTCACCAAAATGTAACATTGAATATCAAGCTCAATGCAAGAGCCAAAAACCTTAACTAGAAAAAACATGTTCTAAAATTCTGTGTAATTTCAAATTACAGACAAAACATAAATATTTGACTGAGGGCGAAGTAAAGCAGCATGGGAAAGGAAGCCACATAGCAGTTCAAAATGAATCTTAGTTAATATTCTTAAGTATGTTACCTTTGTGCAATTTGACTAGGACAACAAAGTTACTGTTGGTCTAGTGTTGAAATACTTTTAAAATTAAGTCATTAGTTCAGAGTTATTAGTCTTTCCAAACGTAAACAGATTTCATAAAATATTGAAGAGCCACCATCGATTTCATTTCTAAGATTCCTATCCAAAATGAGCCCTTGTTCCAGATCTCAGTAGTAGAAAATATCGAAGTTTATTCAAAAAACAATTAATGCTAAAGAGATTATAAAGGAAGCTTACTGCAAAAAAACCACCGGCTCCATTGCCTGCATCAACAACTATATGGAAACCCTCCAATGGTTTCTCTGTGGGCAGATAATGCAATAAAAAATAGCAAACAAGATCAAAACATTCAGAAAATCGACGGCAAATTAAGTATAAATTATACAATAACAAACAGAATCATAAAGACATAATGTTTCTCAATTAAGAGCTTCACTATTCCTCCACATCATTTAAAGAACAACTCAGTAATTATATCTCAAAACATAATGATTACTACAAAAATTCTACAGCGAATGGGTCCGACCCACAACATTACACAAGGCAACACTATAAAATATGTACATATTGAAGTGCAATAGAAAATGCGAATAGACGGGCATGGTAGTGCCCGTCTTTCCTCTAGTAGAACCACAATGGGTCTGACCCTTTTCTAGACCCCACCATAGCAGAAGCTTTATAGCACCAAGTTACAGTTTTACTTCAGCAAAGTCATACCTATGTTTCCAGCTGCTTTGCGAACTGCTTTCACTAGATCAGATGTATACACATCCATGTAATCGACTCTCTTAATAGATAATAAAGCCTTTTTCTCAGAGTTCGACAAACTTTCTGCAGTAAATTGATTGTATATGTTTGCAGCTCGCTCTAAGATATCTTTGATGTCAGCCTTCCCAAGACCACCAGCATTTGTAAAAAATTTGAATCCATTCCTGTTGAAAGGCAGATGACTTGCTGTTCACAAACAGGGACAATAAAAAATTAATACATGAATTAAAATCCAAAATTACTTATCCATCGAAAAAAAATTACTGGAATTAAATTGAAACTCACTTGAAATTGTCATTCACAACCCATGGATGTTAACAAACAAGATATAATATATATATATATATATATATATATATATATATATATATATATTTTTTTTTTTTTTAAAAAGGGGAGTGGGGGAGGGGATTTTTTATTAATAGGGGGAAGAGGCACTTAGGCCATACAAACTATCTCCAAGGGGATTTGAATACAGTCCCTTAGGATTACATGAACAACGTACAATAAAATGGCTAAAAGAGAAAACCATTCAAGCTAACAGCCTAAGCTTTTGGTATAAAAGAGTTCCTTTACATAGTATCTCGGATTTCATGCGCAAGTGGTTGTGTGTGATCCCTGCTGGAAAAGTTCTCCATGATTTATTACAGTTTCAGTAAAGAGTTGGCTGTGCTATGTCCACAATCTCCACATCTATTTACTATATAGAAAATTTAAGTCCTCCCACCACAAACACCTCTCCTTATAACAAGTGGCACTTTCTTTAATTGACACATGGCATTATTCCCGCTCACTTGAATTTTGAATCTCAAAATCTTTCCACCACTTCACTTCCCTTTTTCCACACTGCATTTCTCTCCCTCTCTCTTTTCCACGCGTTGTTCTCTTCTCTCTCTCCTGGTCTCATCGTCATTCTTTTCTCCCTCACCCACACCCATTTTCCCATGCTTCGACATCTCCTTCTCCCTCCTTCCATCATAATCTTCTTTTTCCCTACCTCTCACACAGTGATAGCAGCACCCCTATCTCTCTCCCCCCTTTCCATCTTCTATTACCTCCATAACCGCACCTGAGTTCTTCTCTCCGTCTACATCTCTCCACCTCTTGCTCCACCAACCAACTGCCTTCGCTCGCGGCTCCATCAAATTGTGTATCCTTTTCCCTATTTTTTTACCTTAATTATTCATTGGCAACTTTGTTTGACCCGTGTAAAATTCTGGTTTTATGGGTTGGTTCATGAGCAGGTTAGGGCAGCCTCCAAATTTGAAGAGGTAAGCATTATTCTGTTTTTCTTTTGCCTTTGCCTTTGCCTTTTTCTTTTTTTTTTAAAAAAAATTGGGATGTGGCATTGACAAGTACATGGACAAGAAGCTTAAGAGGGAGTTTGATTTATTCTTCTCTCTGCGGTTTCTTTATCACTCTCTCCCGTTATTCTGCATGTTGAGTCAGAGGGTGTGTTACTGTTATTTTGTGTAGGTCTGTGACATGTTTGTTTTTATTCCCCACTCAAGGCAAAGGCTAATAGAGTAAAACTAGAATGCATTCACTGTATTTACTGTTCAAAACTTTTTCATAGTGTTATCTTGCTATGTTTACCCACTGATCCATATAATTTAGAATATTTCTAAAGCATGAAAGAAGAGTATTTCTAATACGCTCTTAAACTAATAATTTTAAATTAGATTGACAATTAAAAAGTGGCAATGCCAAGTACATTTCTATTTCTAGATGGCTGATACGATGGAATATTGAATTTGTTCAATTGGGCTGTGGAGGTAGCAGCAAATATATGGAGCTAGCATAAGCATCATTTGGTAAGATTGTTGGCCTAAGAACAATATTGATGTTCTAATTTTTTCATCATTCTTCATAAACTGTTCTAATTTGTTCATCAGTCAATGTTGTTTTGATTTAAAAGTGATCTGATTTGTGTGCAAACTACAAATGTATTTTGTTTGTAGCAAGATGTTGGAACTAAGCCAAGTATTATAAAATAATGCATTGCATAAATTTATAAGTGGATTAGTAAGCAATATTTTGGGACAAATATTTTTTTTTTCTTGATTTAGATATATGTTATAAACCATGAATTGCATATAAGCACCTTAGATTGACGCAACTGGATACAAAATGACTATGCAAAATGGCACAAGAATGTAAAGCACCCTTGGATATGTAAAGCAAATTGCCTTCTGATTACTGTTAATAAAACAATGTTCTGCTATGCCACTGCAGGAGGTTGGAGTTCTTGTGAAAGAAAATAATGGGTTATGTAAGTTGAAGGTCAAACAGCCCCTGATGATTAAGCTTGGGAAGTTGAAGTTGTTCAAGGTGAGATTTGTCTTTCTAAGTCAGTAGGGAAGAAGGCAATTGTGAAAACGTTTGAATACAAGTAAAAGAAAACTTCTGAATACAAATAGGATTGTGACTACTAGCTATTTTTACCATTCAGTATTTAGCTTCAGCTTTAAAAAAAAGTTACAATGTAGCTTCAGTTCATGGATTGATAGATGTTTCAAGTTTTTTTGTTTCTTTGCAATTGATTGATATAAGCATGGTTCTGCCCATTTAAAGTACTTCCTCTGGTCCTATATATAAGAGACACTTTTGTGAGAAAAAAGTGTCTCGTATATATAGGACCGGAGGGAGTATATTTGTAAACCAAATCCCACCTCACAACTCACAAGATGCTTCTGCTGTGAAATATGCTACAACTTGACCACACTATAAGACTTCCTTTGAATATTACATTTTATATTTCACAATTCCTTTAGTGGTAAACGCTGTAAAAGTAAACATGTGTACATGCTGTAAAAGTAAAATTTCCTGCTATTTACAAGGCTAAGTTATGTACAACATATTCTATCTTTGACAGTCCCTTTAATTCTCCATGCATGCATTACTTTCACTAATCTTACACTTTATAGGAACATGGGATAATATGGAAACAGAATTTACTAATCCAAGCAACTTTTACAAAGCGAGCAGTCTAAATGAATGGTATCAATGATTTTGTAATTGCTGCTATAAATAGATATAATTGGAGTCTAATATTATGAAACTACTTTTTGTAGTGACTAGAGGGTAGGATGAAGTGATAAGTAGGTATCAGATACTTGCAGCAGGATACAAAAGAACTTTGAATATTTAAGATAACCTGAATATGAGACTGTTGTTTACGAAGTCCAGTTTGTTATCCATTACAGCCCATGCCCTCCTCTATTGGCAGGAGTAGGATCTAAACACTAGCGGAATTGGACTACTTCAGATTTTCTACAGTCAAATTACCATAGCAGAATTGAACATGCTCTCTAGATTAACCAAATATCAACTTATTTGTTTTGCATTTATTTTAATGCCAGGGATTTTTTGGGCAGGGGGATTCTTTCTAATTAATTCACATTAATGCAAAAAAAAAAGGTTGCTCTCTAAACCTTATTTTAAAATAACCAGTTGGATATTTAAGTTTTCTCATTAAGCAATATATAAATGTCTTATGCGGTTTCTGCTATAGGATCCACATGTAATATGTTGTCATTTTGTGTTTTCAGGTCATGATCCCTATGTTGTTATGACAGAACATAAATGTAGTTTTCATTGTTGTTGTACTCATATATATATATATATATATATATATATATTGTTGTTAGCAGTTAGCACATAATAAATTTGAGAAAAATTAGTGAAAATATGCCAAACTGTTTGATACATTATCTTCAAATCAATATTATTTTGCAGATTATCTGTAGCAAAGGAAAGAAATCATCAAGCAAGAGATTTTGCACATTTTGTAACTGTAATTAGTAATTTTGGTTGTAGTTGTTTTTTGCTATATGATTGCAGTCCACTCTACGTAAGCCGGAAATGAACTGAAGAACACGAGGAAGGCATTGCACTTGCAATATACAGCGAGAATCATGTTCTATTATGCTGTTACAATAGTGGGATATTGGGCTCAAGTGTCAACAGTATCTATATGCGTTCTTGAAAACTTAAGTGGTCCCAACATACTTTGCTGATGTTGTATGATGGTCAAGCATTCTTCTTATTAAATGTAAATGGTTGTTTTTCTTTTGAGTCCTGTCGGGAAAACATGTAATAACTTTGATTAAGTTTGTCAGTATAATTTTATTGTCTTTGAGCACATATCAATTGTATGCACGTGTTTATTATTTACATATATCTCTATTCACAATCCTGAGCCTCGACGAATAAACATATAATGGTTTGGATTGAGTTTGTTGGGGTAGTTTCATTGTCTTTGAGCAAATATCAATTTTATGCATGTATTTATTATTTATAAATGATTATTTTGCTTTTCAGTCCCGACGAGAAAACATGTAACGACTTTGATTAAGTTTATCGGTATAATTCCATGTCTTTTAACGTGTCAATTTTATGCACGCGTTTATTATTTACATATATTAACAATCCTAAGTCCCAACAGGGAAGCATGTAATGGATTAATATAAACAAACTTATTTACATATAACATAACAAACCGTTTAGGAATAGGACATTTGCACAGATGCGTAAAACTAACATAGGGAGCCAAATAGGGTTGTGCATGGCGTACTCTTCTAAACCTGCATCTTTCGGTTCATCCTCCTTGGGAATTTAAGGATCCAACAAGGCTAACACATAAAAAAAAGCTAAAACTTAAAGAAGATTAATTTATATGGGTAATATTTCAACAGAGATATTGTATCTATTTATCATAACTACACTCTTGCCACGTGTCACACTGCCGTCAATCCACTTTCCCTTTCAAAAACACCAACAACAATCTCACTTTCATAAATCTTAATTCTCTTTCTTTTCTCATTTGTCAACCATCCACTTTTCTCTCTCATCCAATTATTTTATTAATCTATATAAGGAAATCAACTACACTCTTGCCACATGTCACATTCTCATCAATCCATTTTTCCTCTAAAAAACATCAACATCAATCTATTTTTCATAAATCTTAATTTTCTTTCCTCACTCATCCCGCAACAATCTACTTTCCTCTCTCATCCAATAATTTTATCAATTTTTTATTTTTTATTTTCTTAAATTTTTTTATATTATTTTTGTTTTTTGAATTTTTCTATTTTAATAAAATTTTAAATTATTTAATTTTTTTATTTCTTTATCAGTTTTGTTTTATTTTAACTTTTCAAATTATTTTTTATATCTTTATTTTTTTTGCTTTTTTAATGTTACTTTTATATTTTATCTTTATAGATGTCTTTATTTTTTATAAATGATTATTTAGTTTTTTTGGTCCCTAGAAGAAAACATTATAGGTTGTCGGTATAATTTCATTATATTTAAGCTCATCAATTTTTATAAATGTTTTTATATTTAAAAATGACTATTTTACGTTTGAGTCCCGACAAGGAAATATTACTTGTTGTCAGTATAATTTTATTGTCTTTGATCACAAATCATTTTTTATAAATGTTTTTATTATTTATTAATGATTATTTTACTTTTAAGTCCAACGGGAAAACATTACATGTTATCGGTATAATTTCATCGTTTTTAAACATATATCTATGGGAAGCAATAATTTGAGTAGCTTAACAAGTTGAGATTTTGTTTAATTATTTTCTCTTCTTGAATACTCTCACTCTTTATATATTTTTGGAAAACTAAAACAACTAACTATGTTTGTTACAATACAAAACTTTAATTTTCTAAACAAGTGTATTTAAAAAATACGCGAAAACGGAGTGACCCGTGCATATCTCGCTAGTACAATCCAAAAGGGCTCTTGCATATAAGGACATGAAAATAAGATTTCCAACAACAATAGAACAATGCCAATTGAGTACAACTTCATAATGTACCTGTTATCATAATAGACCCATCTGCAGGACACAAAAATGCTTCATCCTTTGTGAGTGTGCTATTGAACATGGCCGGTGTTGATGCTAATCTACAAAGAAGACAATAGTATTAATTCATTAGGCCATCAAAATAGTCAGGATAAGAATATCAATGGTGAAAATCTTCAAATGAAAGTCTCGTTTATCAAAACTGAAACACAAGGAAGTGGTATCATGTGTCTGACCCTATGAACTAATCGAATTGTTATGCATTGAAAGATCCTAATAGATTTAGATAATGCCGAGAAAGTAAGGGAAAGAGAGAGAAAGTGAAAGAAAGCATGAGAAGAGAGATTTTCCGAGAGAGAAAATATTAGTGTTATATTGTGACCTTTTCAGAATGAAAAATATATCCTGCACCTCTGTATTTATAGAGGGCAAACACTGTCTACTACAGTTCAAAACTAACTGCAACTGTAAACAGACACCAACAGAGATTAACAGAAAATAGATTCAGTGAAACCAGCACAATAGTACACAGCAAACAAACAAATAATGGAAAATATAAGCTATTGTAACAGATCCAACCAAGACACAGCTAAACCTTGGCATTATCAATGATACTATTGTATGAAAATATGATAGAAACCAACTGGTATAGAAGAAGAAAAGAATGAATTCTCTACTGAAATGAATGAATGATACACTTTCAGGTTATTCAAGAGAACCTGATCTCTCCCTACTCCCAATCCGATTCACCAAATGAGTACCTTTCCTCTCAACCCTTCTCCTATTTATAGGCAACATGCCTTATAAGCAAGAAACCTAAAACCCATTTAATTGTTATTTTGAAATTTGAAAACAAGACCCGCTACGTGTACCTAACATAGGGAGTTTTGACAGTACCTAATTTACTGTTCATTTCATTTTTTGCCATTAATTTTGTTTTTAAATTGTAGAAGATAATAAATAGATTTTGAATAGGAGATTATCATCAAATGAGCAACAATCTAGTGAAATCAAGTTCCCAACAACATTGAAATTAATTTAGAAGAATTGTTATCAGATCTAGGAAAACAAATTAAAATATTGATATATTATCCTTATGATCGAGATAAGATACAAAGAACATATTTACAAAACGGAATATAATAATTATTAATTAAAGTTAAATGGTTTGACCCCGCTGATCCAAGGTCCTGGATATGCCACTGATCATGATTCATGAATCATGTCTATAGTGAAACCATTGGCCGCTAAGTCATTCTGAATAGTTTCGCCTATAGTTTTGCTTGGTCTTCCTCTGCTTCTAGCTATTGGGCTGCCCTCCATCAGATCTACTCTTCTCACTACAGAATTTATCGGTCTCCTCCATACATGCCCAAACCACCTAAGCCGAGATTCATCCATGCTTTCTGTTTTAGTTTTGCAAGATATTATCTATCTTGCAGATCAGATAATCTCTTGCAAAACTAAAACAGAAAAAAATCCCAAGCCTAAATCAAAGCAGTTTTCTTTTCCAATTTAGATTTCCAGTTTCTCACTTCTCCCAAATATAGTAGACTGTTTCCAGTATTTTATTCAGACTCAAATCTTCTGTCACCACACTAAAGTTTTTCCAACTAAGAAAAAATAACAACTCATCTAATTTCCAACAATAACAAACTGTATTAGGACTCAATTTTAATCTGTCCCTTTCATAGCAAAACTGGGAGAGGAAAAAAGATCACAGCTTCCACAACAGCAGAGAATTTCCAGAGTCCATCATTTCTTGCCACCGTAGCAATAGAGAAACAAGATCACTACAAGATCCTCCTCACATTTGGATGCATGAACACTTCAATTGAATTTGTTTGAGATCTACACAACAGCAATTAGACAACGAGGATCTGGTGGAACGCATATAAGCTGTTTGCAACAACCTCCCTCTGTAACTCACTATGCTAAAGGATTGTGATTCCTATCTAGTTAAGGTATATATGCATCATAATATTTTCATCCGTAGATCTTAATTTTGTAAGGAAATTCTTGTTGGTATTATTCATCCTTCAGAAGGGGAGCCTTGGCATAACAATTGAAGTTGCCTCTGTGCAACTAGGAGAACACAGGTTCGAGTCATAGAATCAGCCTCTTGCGAATACAATGTAAAAATACTCGTGCAAATACAGTTTAAAACTGCCCACAATAAATCCACAATGAATCTGACCCTTCCCTGGATCTCACCATGCAAGAGCTTTCAGCACCATGTTGCCCTTTTGTTAATTATTCATCCGCCAATATGGGGAAAATGACTCGTGAATAATCTTAATGTTTTATTATAATAATTATCATTGAAATCTAGTATTCATGATTGAATGCTATGTTTAAGGAGCTATTTTCCTTCAAGATATATGTTAATGACTCTTACTGCTTGTAGTCTTTTGTGGAACTTACACTAAAGCAACTACTAACTTTTATTATTGCCAAATAACCAAATCTTGTTTGAGCATGAGAATTTTAAACATTAAAATCTTGTCTATCTTCCCTAAGACCTTCACATAAACAACAAAATATTCTATTATCTTACCATCAATGCCTGTTGTCCTTTACGAATCCTCACACTAAAATTTACTCTATAAATATAAGAATTATAAAAGGCATACGTTGTATCTCTTTTTTCAAATTTCATTCGAAATTTTGGCACGAGCACACTATAAAGCGTAGCCTGTATCTCACCAATTTTAGTTTTTCTCAACAATTTAAGTAAACCCATCACAATTTCCATCTTCAAATTCTAATATGTTTGAGTACTTGTTGTTCACCTTCTTCCGTAGTTTCTCTCTTGTCCACAACCTTCAACTTGAAAAAAGTTACATAATTTACAATCATAAATATTATGTTTTAATAAAAAATTATGACACTAAAACATAATTAAAAAATATCAACAAGTCTTTCTCCCAATTCAATTATGAATAACCCAAGCCATTTTTTTTACATAACCATACCAGAAAAATACCTTAACTAAATGAAATTGAAGGCTGCATTTCAAGCTAAAATTGTTTCAAACATCTTAAGTGCATACCACATTATCCTTTTTATCCACAATATAAAACCTATAGGGATTTTGCTTCTCTTTTGTTACATCATCAAGGAAAAGAGGAGATTTTGGTCTCTTTTTCGGTTTGGCAACTATAATGAATACATTTATTTAAATAATATATAAGGATGATGCTATAGTTTCCAGCTTTAAACCAAAACTTTATGCAACTTTGATTACATTAGAGAACCCGTGCTAACCAGAATACATACTATATCCTAAAAATCAATGTCACTGTCAATGTAAACGAATCAGCTTGGTCAGGTGACCGCAGTTATTAGAGTTCAAATTCAAAATCACTGACATTACCATTTACCAGTACTTGTGAAAATAAAAAAATATAAATAATTGATGCAAACAAATAAATATCACCCACCCATATTGGACAACTTCTAGGCCAGCACCAGCAAGACCTCGAGAAATTGCATTCTGAAATTGGATAAGTTGATAACCATATAGTCAGTTTTAAAGCATAAAATATCAAGCTATTCAATGCTCTCAAACTAGGAAGATTGTGAACAAAGATAATTTTTTGTAACAACACTATCCATTCACTTCAAAGTAAAAGTTAAAATGAAGTGTTGAACCTCTTTTGACCCAAAAGACTAGTAAATTACAGCAACAATATAAAAGAAATAGATTTTCAAATTATTATTGTTCATTCCAACCTTCATGTATAAGAAAATATGCATGTAACTGAGACATTGGATCCTGTTTAAAACCGTTTATAAAATTTAACACAATCAGTAAATGTTAAAGGTTGTTAAAACTTAATGATATGAGGAACAATCAAGACCTGTAGTAATTTGGCTGATATCCGGGAGTCATGGCCAATAGAAACTCTCAAATGCTGAGAAGCATCCGCTTTCTTTTTCTCCACTAACCATGCAGCAAAAGCAGCTCCTATTGCTTCAGCAACGGGTTCAGTGATGTTAACTGACTCTCCCTCAACACCATCAACAGCCACACCGCGTATGTCACTATTTAAATTAATATCATTTAAAAGTTGCACCCAAGTTAGCGTGCAAGAAGTAATAAAAAGGAAGAAAAAATGGGCCTCTGCAGCTGGAAGCTTTCCCAAAAATACTCTCTGCTAGATGCAGTCATCATTACAGTGAAAGCAAAAGATTATATTGGCATTATCAGTGAATCGTCCATGAAAAGGTTAATCTTTTAATATTTTTGTGTAATTGGGAAGGTATATTCTTAAAATTAGAAAGAATACAATGAGTTTTACTTTTTCTTCTCGTTTATCTAAATGCTATCATACACCATGTAAATTGAGTCCTGCAATTAACAATGGGAAGGAAAGGAGCAGAAAGGTTTCTATTTTATGTCATATACAGCTTGTTTCCACTTTATAGTTACCATTCGGAACTTCTACAGAGTATATTTGGTCCCTTATTCATCTCTTCTATTTCACTCTGTCTGTTTCTCTCTTCACATATATGACAGAGACGCACCATCCTTTGACCAAAATAAGTCGCGGAAAACCACAAGGCACTAGCATATTTCTATTAAGACGAAAGTTATCAATCATGGCAGTATAAGATAAAGATTGCGGGAGATGAAAAAATATGCCACTGGAGAAGTAAAATTCTTAGCAATGCAAACTTGTTAGCTTGCTTGTAGTCAAGTGTTACTGACCTGCCATTTTGAAGCCTTAGAAAGTCGGTCTTGTCTAGAAATGGCACTGCAGCAGCAGATACAGAAGCTGCAACAAAGGTCCAAATGGAAGAAACAAACATCCATTAGAAAACAAAGAAGTTAAAAACTGCCAAAAGGTAAAGAATAAAACCAATTCTGCCAAAGTACAAATGAAATGTATGCCCTTATACAGTACATGTTCATATAAAAAGCTTGGGAAGGAAGGCGGAAGAGAGCAATATTTTAAATTTGTTTAATATATATAGGGGTTTTTCATTTCACGACAACCTGTATGACAATTAAGAGTCTAGAACAGACCATTGCAGTGAATATTTCTCCGGATGCTAAAATCATTCTGGGGTTTCAATAATGTGCGCAATTGCATGGAAGAGGCGCCAGTCCATGCCAACTTCCCTGATGGAGAGGGAAGCAAGTTGCGCATATAAGGGGCAAAATAGTCCCTTCGACTCTGTGAACTGAACTGTCTATTCTGTTGGCAGCACTGTGACACAAAAACATTTTGGACAATCTTCCCTGATGTTTCTGCATATAAACATTTACGCCTTTTATCAGATTTCAGATTTCCAGGCTCATAAAATTTCTCTCTCTCTCATAGCCTATTTAACAATTTTCAATCATTGATATCAAGTGAACTGGATGAAACATCATGTCAAGTTGTTACTATTGCTGTTAACCCTGTTAAAACAGAGAGGCCAAGAATCTCATGAAGCTTCTAGCAACACCTAAAACTTCCAATTTCAAGCAAAATGATTTTTACGACACCTTTAACAAGATTTTTATTTTATTTTATTTTTGTTTTGACAATAACACCTTTAACAAGATTAGTCTTTCAAACTCTTCTTAAATTAAAAACAAAAATTCAAATATTAAAGCCTGGTGCTTCAAAAGTAGGAAACTACAGTGAAGAGCCTACCCCCAATTCAGTAGGGGGAAAATTACACAAATGCTGTGTGCGCGACACATGGGGGCAAAAAGACATGTGTTTTTTAACGACCAAAGTATGTAATTGAAGCTAATAAAAAAAAGTATGTAACTGAAGCCACAATTACATTAAAAGAAAGAAGGAAAAACTCAGTCGAAGGGTTGAATTTGATGAAGAATCAGAAGATGGCAAGTAAACAAAGGAAGAAGGGAATGAAATGGGAAAATGAACTAAAAATTGACCTGCCATGTGATCCAAGTTGCAGAGTGCTTCAATTGCCACAACGGAGAAACTGAGGTAGTGCGGATGGATGTTCCAAACTTTTTTTGTTTTTCTTTAACCTTCCACACCAACCCAACCATACAACAACCCCTTGCACGTGTACGATAAAGGACAAGGACGATGTGTCCTACGCTATGTAATTTAACGATGAGAAAAAAGGTAACTATTTTTCAAAATCAGCTGTAGCTCTATACTATTATATAAAAAAAACAGGAATGGTAACTATTTTTTTAGTGTACTACTTTTGTTTTCACTTTTATCTTTTAATAAATTATTTTATAAATTTAAAAAATAAATTTTTTTTAAACTGTTACACCTTTATTTCAAAAAAAATCAACACCAACAAATATAACTATCTCTCTCTCTTCCCCTCTCACGACAAATGTGTTGTGGACAAGAAAAAATAATAATATAAAATACTATAACGCAATAAAAATGCGGTAAGACGGGCACGGCACGGGAGTGCCCGTCTTGCCGCTAATTTATATAGAAAAACTGCGAAAATAATTCATATTTCATTTTGCAAATATTTGTAAAAAAATAAAATGTTATTTTTATTATTAAAAATACAATTTTTACATTCCACTAACATTAAAAAAAGGGGACATCAAAATTCGAAAACAATTTTCATAGTTAATACAGTTTAAATGTAAGGTCTAGGATGAACCATTAAACATATAGTTCATCGGTATTCTATTTGTTATAAGTCATTAGATATAATATAAAATAAACAAACACCTTAGATTAATTACCAATAGAACAGGTAACTCATTATTAGAAATCGAAATTTAGTCTATAAAACTTTTGTAAATTATATTTTTTTTTGGGATCATTCTCCTTGTAGATCTCCACTCCCTTCCTCATTTTTCTATTTCTCCGCTTCTTCTCTCCTCACCTTCACCGTTTCTCTTCCCCACCCCTTCCCGACGTGAATCACGAGATGGTTAGACAAACTCTCTTTAGACACGAGCAATCATAAAATTACAGTAAATTAAACAAAAATAAAAAAAATCAACTTGTAAAATAAAATAAAAATATTGTGCTTCCAGGATCTACATTCTTGTTTCTTCTCATTTTTTATCCTTGTCTTCCTCCTTGCAATTGTTGACAGCTCTGAGACGTTGAACAACCGGAAGCTAAAAAGCTGGTGGTTGCTGTCGGAATCCAGCGAGCTAAGAAGCTGTCGTCAAGGATACTGTCGAAAGAAATGAAACTTGCGGTTGCCGTTGGAATCCAGCGAGCCCAAGAAGCTGACTTCAGTGAAATGCAGTCAGATGCAATGAAGGTGGTTGCTACCGTCGAATCCGGGGATTCTAAGAAGCCATCATGAACCGAAGGCCTTTATCTTTCGCTCTATAAATTTCTGCGGCAAATACCGACCCACTGGGTCCATGAGTTTGTTTGGGTTTCTAGTTTAAATTTGGAATTCTTCCATCTAACTCTCACCATCTAAAGTCTTTTTCTTTATTCGAACGAAAATTGAACTGTGAATTCTGAATGACACTGTTTTTTAAATTAGAAAACTAGTTCCTATTGATGGATTGCACCATTCCTTCTAGAATCTATACCCATACAAAACCCATCAAATGCAATGCCAAAATAAACAAAGGGGGACAAAAGAAATCAAAACTTCAACAACTTCACCGTACACAAAAAAACCAGATTTGGAAAATAAAAAATTTAAGAGATAAAATAAGGGAATATTTGAGCTGTTGGAGAATGGTGTTATCTCTTATCAGATAAACTCAAAATGGTTTTATCTTTTATCAAATAAACTCAAAAGCAGAGGAAATGTAGCGGAGATCAACTTCAACACTACGCTCAATGGAATGCAATGAAGTTCATCAAATAAACCCAATAGCAGAGAGAGAAAATTCCCTCCTTTCCATCAGTTTCCAATGGAATAACTTCGAGGTTTGTGCTGAATCTGGAAACTCCAAATGGTGGGTATCCACTGCTTCAAGGTCATTACGCTGTATCAATGAGTTAGGACGGGCGGCGGCAGTGAGACACGCTCAAGAGTCTTCAAAGCTCGAAACAACTTGGAGATATTGTCTTTTTGTTTGCTTGACCCCCTGACCCAACAACATATTTTGCAATTTAATAAATTTATAATTTTATCCTTATAAAAATAGCATATTGCAGTGTTGACACAGAGTTTACCTACTATTCCCAATTATTTCAATGGTTTACCGGTGAACCATATGTCATCGATCTCCACCGTAGAAGCCAAACGTGGTTAATGAATGAATATATAAAAATATCTCAACTCATTAACTATCAACTGAATTTTGTTAACCATGATTTCGAACATCATTAGCCACGATGAATGAATGAATGAATGGATATATCAAGATATGACAACCCATCAACCATCAACTGAATTTTCATTAACGATGATTTTGAACCTGAAAATCGTGGTGTAAACACGTTTTTTGAACTATATTAATCATGAAAATTGTTGCTAAATTTTAATATCTCATGTTCATGTTGAAATAACATTTCTCACTTTTTTGACACCTCATTTTGTGAAACCTTTTTTTGACCATGAGCTGTTCTTTTCATTTAATAGCATTTATTTGTCTTTTGTTTGCAGGTGAAAATCTTTATACTATACACAAAGAAAGAACTTTCAGGACATATTTGTACACGTGTTGATAGGTTACCAGTTGTAATGACAGCATCATCAGATGCACCATCCTTATCCAACAATCCCTCCGCTAGTTGTCATCTTGCAATCATGAATTACGACAACAATAGAATAATGCTAAAAATGATAAATAAACTTGGGCATCTACCAAAAGGACAAATATGGGAATACACCAGTAAATGTACCTGAAAATGTAGAATCAACCTTTGTACCTGAAAATGTTGAATCAACCTTTGTAGCAACGATCACTTGTGCTTTCACAAACTGAAATGTATTTCCTTTGAACCCAATCCATTCAAAAACAAAGGAGGAAAAGATGGTTGAGACCTGGAAGAACATCAAAAGAAGAGTAATATAAAAAGGCCTAAGAAGCCAAATAGAGAGAAACTTTGGTGTGGATCAAGATGTGTTAGGGTAAAACAAAAGGGTGAAAAACAATTTGTTGGATCTGAGAAAGTCGTGGCAGAAAAGAAAGAAAAAATAGGTGATATGAAACACCCCATGAATAATAAATAAGCAGTAAAAAAAAAGTAAGATTTTGATGAAAGCAAAAAAAAAAAACCGAAGAAGGGAGAGTTAAAACAAAACCTTTGAAAAAAGGACTCCAACCTTCGCTTTGTCCCGCTGGTACATCACGACGAACCCTCCAAGCGGATCAACTCTTTGTTGTGCACCTTCCCACCATTCCCTCCTCCATCCATTCTTTGATGTTTCTCCATATTGATAATGGTTCTCAAAACTTCGATGCAAAGAGTTTGGGTTGTCGGGAGCAAGGATGTAGAGAGCGATTCGTGGTGGCTAGGAAGCTATCACAGGCAATATGAAAAAATTGAAATAGAAGTAGATAGGGTGAGAAGGGAACAGAGAAGACAAAAATAGTAGATAGGGTGTTCTCCTTCTTTTGTAAAGAAAAGGATGGGTAGCACCTTCTCCTCACGGTTGACGGTGGTTCGATTTTGGGGGAGAAAGTACAGAGAGAAGGGAGAGAGAGTTCTGCAAACGATTTGAAAAGGAGGGAGAAATACACTGTCTTTGAATGTGAACGAAAAAGGAGAGTACGATATTTTGAATTCAAATTTTGAAAGAAGAGTATGAGAGACGTGTGATACAGCTGGCATAAATTTGCTTTTCTGTGACCGAAAAAATGTTGGACCGTGTGTGAACTTTTTTTTTTTGGGCGTGACGTGCTCTTCTTTTATTTCTATTGTTTTTAGCTAGTTGCATCAAATTGGATATAAAAAAACTATTTTAAAATACGCATGACATGTGTTGTGTAACACCTGATGAAGAGATCGACCAAGGCACGTGCCGAGGTCGCTGCATCGAGCCGAGGAGGAGACCGCATGCACTAGTCACTGAGCCGTGAGGAGACCACGCGGCATTAGGCCGAGGTCGCTGCATCGAAATGAGGAGACCGAGTGCACGAGCTCGTGATAGAGCCTTGTGCGCTTGCACAAGCACCCTGGTCGACCTCGTGCCGAGACTGCAACACGTATTTTTACGAACGTTATTCTGTGTTAATTAGTATTTATATGTCACTTATTTGTGGTTTTATAAATGGTTTTCTTTTAATTAATTATTGTTGAGTGTTAATTAAGGGAGAAAGGACCATAATGCCCCTTCCCTCACCAGCTAAATATCACGATCAGTCCCCTCAAACCCTCACTTTCTCTTTTCTTCTTTCTTCTTCCTTCTTCTCTAAGTTTCCTTTTCCTCTCCAAACTTCCATTGAAAAGAAAACCTTGGGTTCCATTGAGTTTTTGCACAAACCTTCTTCATCAATCTTGCTTCTCATCATCTCCTCTACCTATACCATCATCTCGATCATCATTTGAGGTATGAAAAACAGAATTTTCTCTCCCTTCATGCTACTGTTTAGCGCCACTTCCTCCTTCCATTTTAGCTAGTTCTATGCTTCCAAATCATGTCATATCGATAGGTTTTCTTCTTCATAACATTACCTACCTTTCTAACCATTTATTTGAGCTTGAAAAACAAATTGTTTCCTCTGTTTTCTACAGTAGGTAGCGCCCAAAACCCTAACCACTTGGCTTGCTTTGATTTCTTGTTCTATGTTGTTGTATGTTGCTTCTTCTTGTTGTTTGTTGTTGATTTATTTGTTATAGCATCATATAACCTCTTTCATGAGCATTTGATCAAAAACCTAACCTTGAGTAAGAGGGAAAATATGTTTAATCTTGCTTGAATCATGCATGAGATATGTTATTGTGTTATAGTAATTATTTAGGTGCTAATAGCATGGCTAGTTTAATTTAATCAAGTGCAACAGGTTGGTTTTGGATCTTTCCTATTCTTGAGTCTTGAGAAACTTGCTATTTAATTGTCTAATTAGGTGTGAAGTATGTGATTATGTGTTTAATATGATTTTAGGACTAATTAGGATTAAGTTGCATGATTAGTTAGTGTTAGATAAGTTTTTGTGCAAAAATGGATTTTTGAGGGACCAAAATGGCATGTAGGGAAATTGATCTCTTTTTATGATTTAAATTTTAACACAATTGGTTATGGTCTTATTTTAATTGTTGGACCCTGAGGAAAATATTTTTTTTAAGAAAACATAAACTTAGATTTTGATTAATTTGTGCTTAATATGCTATTTGATTTTAAGCTTGAATTAGTACTTAGGAAAAATGGCCTTGTATGGTGATATGTATGAAAGAAGTTTTTAATAAAATTTTAGAGAAAAGGAATTAATTTGTAATGCTGGAATTCTTGTTGTATTTGTTTAAGTTCTTGAGTTTTAATGCTTGCTTGGATTGTAGTTAAGATTGGGATATGAGAGCTAAGTGCTATTAGAAACCCGTAGATAGTACTAAGTTGTGCTGGTATTAGGAATTGTGATTCCCGAGATCGTGCGGCACGGAATCGAGGTGTACGGGAGAGCGAACCCGAGGACGTGGGAGCAGTAGGATTCAGATTGAGGACGGTACGTGTCGAGGTCGATTGAGAACCGTACGTGTCGAGGTCGTTGTCGAGCTCGATTGAGGACAGCACGTAGACGCCGAGCTTGGAGTTCGGTAAGGGCAACTTTTAGATATATTGAGATTTGATTTTTAGTATTTAAATGCTTCATTTAAATACGGAGAAGTCTGAGAACTCTACGAGTTCGAAGTTAGGGTCTTCGAACCCCTTCGTTTTGTTGTCGTGATGTCGAACATTTATCCGAGTCTTCGTGGCGGCGTAAGTCATTGCGGTTGGTCTCTGAACCCAACCCCCACACTTGTATGTTCCTCTGTTAATTCCATTGAGTTGCAGAGGATGGATTCCTTGATTTGCTTGTCGAGCATGTAATGTTGTGATATGATTGAGTTATGCATTATTTGATATGAGATTAAATATATGTCATGAATTGCGTGTTGCTGTTGAATTGCGTTTCTTCATGCAGGGTGTTTTTATTGCTTAAAATGTCGAATTGCGTTTTCTTCATATTAAGCATGTTCTCTTATTTGATATGCGGGTAAGTAATCTTATGCGTCACTCTTTGAATATTGTAGCGGAGAGTCGTTTCATCGAGTGAGCGAGCTAGGCGAGTCGTTATGACGTTTTGAGCCGTGACCGGATAATCGAGGGTGCTAGGTCCCTTTGTTTACGAGATTGACTAGACGTCGCGGCGTAGGAACAGGTCTTGCATATCTAGGAGAAGCGAAAGATCCCAAGGCTACGGCTGGTATGTCGATTGATGGATCTGCGTCGCTTCCTAATAATGGTCGAGTCGAGAGAAAATGGATCGCGAGTTGAGTCGAGTCTAGAGTGAGAGGGTCGAGTCACGTTTGGTGAATGATATACATTGTTGTTTGCTTATTTCTTTACGCCTTGATTATCTTGATTTGTCGAGAAGTTGACCCTTTTCCCGTGGTGCCTTCAATCCATGATGGTTACCCAGGCGATAGCGAGGACGCAGGGAACCCGACAGCAGGTGATGGCGAGGAGGACCTCGTCGAGGATCCGGACGACGATCTCTATTTGTCGTGATTGATTATGTCTGTTAGATGTTTTTTTGGGATGACTGTAGTATGTCTTTTGTGTACAGTGGTCGTGACCAGTTGGGCCGGGTGATGTTTTGTTATTACAGGGTAGACTGGTGGTTCCACTTTTGGAGCAGCCCCCTGCGTGGGTGTCTGCCGGAAGTACCCCCAGGGTATGATTGCTCTCTTGAGGTCGTCATACCATAGGTGTATTTCTTTGTGCATTCACTACTCTGTATTTTGCATACACTATTATTCCGACTTGTATATATATATATTATCTATGTATGTTTTATTTAGGATTTAAGTCTTGTGTATTAGTTGCATCATGTTTCGAAAAGCTGTAATTACTCTGATGTGCACTAGCTGGATTTTAAAAAAAGAAAAAAAAGAAAAAAAGGTAAGTACCGTTTTAAAACGCATCGCATACAGTTTTAGTGTAGCTCGGTAGCGGTCCGGAAACGGGTCGTTACATGTTGAAGTGTAATGGTCTAATAAAGTACTTGAGGTACGATGTGTTAGGCAGTGAGTTGCTCTAAGATCATTAAAGATTATATGTTAGAGACCCTTGCAAAATTTGTACCATAGCAAGTAGGAACTATGTTATTGAGTCAAGTATTTATGTCAAGATCCTGTTTTGAATTAAAGGTTCATTTCAAAATGGTAGTGTTTCCCATGTTTCTATAATTATGTATACAAACTCAGATAATGAAATTTCTGAATCCTAATCCATCTTCAATCTGTGCCAATAATGCATAATACATATTTTAAATTTGAGAGTAATGTTTTTATGGAAGGTTGTGAACATGAATTAGCTAGGTAATGTGTTAAGACTTAAGCAACGAATGAATTTAGCGTCTGTTATGGAACTGGTTGATAATTTATACTCCCTCTGTTATTTAATATATGCAAAAAAAAAATCCATGTTGGTCCAAATTTAGACCCAAATACATGGAGTTTTTTGCTTATATTAAATAATGGAGAGAGTATTAGATTTGGAGTGGATTTGTGTGAGAGCTTTTGAAGTGGGGTCAATTAAAGATTTTGGTTTATAGCTAAATTGAATCTTTTAACAGTTGTCTGAGGTGGAATGAGCATTTTGGTTCATTGCTTTTCAGTTCATCCTTTATGCCATCTCTCCCTGCCTTATACCTTCTTTCAATACAAATTACATCAACAAAGGCAGTGATGATGATACTCAGCATAGTATATAATGATATTAGTTCTATTTATCAGGAACAAATAGTTCAACTGTGTCATCTTACCTCCATTAATCTATTATGGTGACCAAAACATATATTCTCATCCTCATAGTACAAGAAATAGAAGATTGAACATTATGGTTGTTATTTGGGTTTATTGTATTTTATTTGGTTGGCACTTTTTTCTGCTGTAATGGGAGAAGATAATTCATGAAGTGCTTCAAGTGGATAACATTTCATTTCCTTTGTAAAGAATTATTCTAATATCGTCAATTATTATTGGAAAGAAATTGTGGTTTTGTTAAGGCTTTGGGTTATGTTGAGCAACACACAAGATATGTAATAAGTACCGGCCTTCATAGAATTTCAAGCAGACCTATTTTATTAATTTTTAAAAAAAATATTCCATTTAAAGAAACATTAGTTACTTTTGTGGCTTCACATTGTTAACCTTTTTTTTCCCTGGTACTTCAGCTTGAGAATTTAGCAGAAAGTATTAGGAAATGGTTAAACGATTTTGGATATATATTCTTCGGTAAGGGGATATATTATTTGTGCTCATTTTGAGAAGAGGATACTTATTTTCACTCATGGCATCATCACTGCTCTCTTTAATATAGTTAGTCTTTATTACTTGGGTTTTTCAGAGGTTTTTTTTTTTTTTTGGTCAAGAGGTCTTTCAGAGTTTGCGTAGCTTCAAGTTGCAATCCCTTTTATTCAGAGTTCTTGCACAACAGTCAAATTCTTATGTCATTGACATGTTACATAACAAAATGGAGATAAGTAATTCTTGATTTGTAACTAAGGTGTATCACAAGTTTAAATAGGAAGATATTGAGATTTAAAGATTAATACTTACACCAAATTTATCGTTAAAATCTAAATTACTGTTAAATAATATTTTAATAGATTTGAAGTCCGGTAGCTAAATATTATGAGCTTTATGTTTGGTCATTGAAATCTGATTGATTTTATTGTGACAAGAGATCACGAAGCATAGAGGAGCTAAGCTTGCATTTGTATTAGATGGGTAAGGTTCGTTTGAAGCTGAGCATGGAATAACTGAGGGGTTAATACAGAAACAAACACCAATAATGGGATGAGAAAGTTATCAGAATTCGTGGCACTGGCGGCTGTTGAATGCAGTCGGGTTGACTTAGATGTAGTTGTAGTATTCCTTTTATTGGAATTCATGGCATTAATATTTTAGTGCTTCTGAAGCTTTTTATAATATAATATGATCATGAAATTTTTAAACTTCAGTCCTACGACATATATCAGATTAAACTTATGATCTCTAATATAGAAGTACTCAAGTACATTTTATCTTTCTCCCTTCCCCCACCCACACACTTTGCTTTTTATCCAGAATGAAGGTGCTGACTTCTATAGTTATGTATTCTTTGGGACCAAGATTGCGTGAGATCTTTAACAAAATTTCATATTTAGCTTTTCTTATTTTTTGCCAATGCTTTAATTTTGTACTTGCAGACATCATTAGAGTATGGGATTGTTAGGTTTTATACTTGGCTCATTTAATTTGCTTACATAATTAGTTATCACTATTATTTTGCGGAATTTGACATAATACTTATGCTATTTTACATTTTTCAGGGAAGTTTAGATTGTGGTAAATGCGGATCGTGATATAACTCATGCTGGAATAACAAGGATTGAATCTTTGTATAACATTTATAAATTTTGACCTCAAACCTAAATGGTTGTTGGGGAAAGAGATCAATTTTACATATTGCTTTTAAACAATATATGTTAACTTTAGATGTTACCATGTAAGATCTTTATATTTAAGGTTTCATTTTTTTGAGCAGCTCAATATTTAAAACTACACACGAAACATGTGTGTTGCCTATTGTCATTCAACTTCCGTAATTTCATAACCCGTTAATTATTTCTTTATTGTTTGATGCCTTTTCAAGTGAATATGATAAATCTATTTATTCCTTTATACCATATTCTTTGGTTGTCATTTATTTTGTCAATCTATTTAGCACTTTTTTTTACCATTTTACAGAACTTGCCTGCCAACTTGCCAAGACTGCTCATCGTGTGCTACAATTAGATAATGTAGCTATCAAAGTTAGTAGATCATTTGGCTTTGAAGTAGTATGATACATTCTTGCAAATAATGAGAAGAAAACATAGCAAAATTTAATTTTGGACAGAAAATTTTCTGTAATGTTATAGTTATTGGTACATCATAGTCAAGAAGAGGATTTTGAAATTTTATATTGTAACTATTGTTATTGGTACATGAGTAGTATCATGCAGTTTCATATTGTTTTGTCATTTCTTGCATTGCCAAACTTTATTTTTTGAAAACAGAGACATATTGTTGCTTTTCACTTCATCAGTTTTGTAAATGATTCTATTAATAAGATCGAAAAGTTTACCCGAAAGTGCATTTAATTATACGATTTTAATCAATATAACTAATGTTGATTCTTTCGACGAATTTCTCCCTGTGCGTTGCACGGGTACTCAATACTAGTATTTACACATGCAAGCCTTTTTTCCAGTGGACAGTGATCTTTTTTTCATGGAAAATAGAGATACTATTATTTAATCAAACGAGGTAAAACAATACCCCTTACATAACAAAATATTAAGAGTAGCACTATCTACGTCTATAACCCCTCCATCAAAGGAAAATTAAGAGTAACCTCTCCATCGTCTAACAATAGAAGCATGGCCTAGATTAGCTAAATGATGGGCACATTTATTTGCCTCTCTATACACATGAATCAAAGAAGTCTTCCAATCTGGTTGCTGGAAAATAGAAATAACCTCTTGGAGAAGAGGTTGAATGAAAGCATTACCGGTTGTACAATTTTTAACCATATATATGAACAGTGAATTAAGAGTCCATCTCAAATTCCACCTACTTAAGCTCAAGACTGCGTGCTAAATTTATTCCTATCCCGAGGGCCCACAATTCCACCCAAATGGCATTACTAGATCCCACCTTCTTATAAAATCCTTTCACAAATCGACCATTGGAGCTCTCCAAAGATTTGAAGTGTTAGATTTATGCTTAAACAAAGGAATAGTATGCAAACCATGAGAATATTTGGCTTTAATTATCTTCACCCAAAGTTTATTCTGATTCGATAACAATTGCCAAACTAACTTCATCATGTGGGCTACATTTAACATTCTCAAATTCATGAATCCCAAGCCACCATCCTCTTTAGGACAACATAATTTCTCTCAAGCTAACCCCATATGAAGTTTCTACAAATTTGTTTAGCCACCTGACAAACAAAAAGAGGAATAGAGCATGACTGAATTACATAACTGTTAGAATTCAGGCATCCGAATGGTCCCCTCAAAACCGGCTTGTGAGGGGGTGGTCTACCCAACTATATAAGTAACAGTCAGGCTCGTTAACCACCCGATGTGGGACTCGCAACACGCCTCCTCGAGCCTGGGCTCATCACCACAAGCGAGGGCTAGCGGCACTATCCACACCACCGGGCAGAACGTGGCTCTGATACCATGTTAGAATTCAGGCATTTGAATGGTTCCCTCAAAATCGGCTTGTGAGAGGGTGGTCTACCTAACTATATAAGCAACAGCCAGACTCGTTAACCACCCGATGGGGGACTCGCAATAATAACCTTGTTTAGTCCCCTGTCTTAGACCTCCGATCCATTAAAAGCATGTGTCATACCTCCATTCCAATTATGGAAGCTGAAGATATACAATGATGGATAAGATCCTGCATCTCACTATGAATACCAAGATAACTTAGAGAATTCATAACAAAATTTCATTCAATTCTGTCATAAGCTTTCTCTAGATCAAGTTTAATAAGCATGTAGCCTTTTTTTACTCCTTCAATTGATTCAGAGAATGTGTAGTCTCCTGCAAAACAATTATGTTATCAATAATTTATCTTCCAGGGATAAAGTTGGGTTGATTTTCAGAGACTATATAAGGAAGGATAGTCCTCAATCTATTAGAGGTTATTTTAGTAACCACCTTATAAACCACACTGCATAAAGCAATTGGTCGAAATTGAGTTATCTTTGAAGGGTCATCGCTCTTTGGGATCATGGTAAGAAGATTGCGATTGATATCACGGATCAATTCTGGCCTGCAGAAACATTGAATATTATCGACGTTGAATATTATCGACAGCATAGCGAGCCTACATAGTGAGAATTAGTTGGATATTGAGAAAAAATGGAAGAGAAAACCAATATTCAGAAAATGGTGGAGGAGAGAAAGCTTGAGAGAGATGAAGCTAGTTCATAACCGTATAATTTGCTTTAAATATCTATATACTTAAGAAGGGTGGGCCCTTATTTTTAGTGTAGCACAGTGGTAAATGATAAGGATTTAGTTCTTCTAAAGTGGGTAGATAGTAAAGTAAATAATCCGATTTACTTTACTATCCTTGATTGTTAATTTTTACCGTTTTACTTTACTATCCCTTATTTTTACCTTTTATGATAAAATCAATAGTGAATTGTTATACATATGTAGTTAATTTCAATCATTGATTTTTTCATCAATGATTGAGATTGATTATTTTACTCTCAAAAGTGAATTGTGTAACGACCCATATTTTCAGTGTTTAAGTTTTATATTTTTTTGTGCACGTTATTGTGTATTTTTGAACTACAAGGGTATTTTGGTCTTTTAAAAAAATAAATATATATATATATATATCTATGAATAGTACCGTATTTATGAACAGTAATCTATGTCGACGAAAACGCACATGAACTGTAACCGTGGATAGCAAAACACGTGTGCATGTGCATAGTAACCGTGCATAGTAAATTTCATTTCCTATAAATAGAAGGCTTGACCTTCATAAAAAAAATTGCTAAATCCTTGACGCATTTCCAATGTTATTCTCTTCTCTCATTTTCATCTCAAATCTTTTCTTTTAATTTTTTTTTATATGTTGTAGTTTTATTATAAATATTTTGAATGAGTTATTTTAATAATTATTAGACGATTGATCCCGATTGGCTCTGCCTTGGTTTCGATCTCTAATGTTAAATTCTGAAATAGCACCTCATAGTGGACGATTGATCCCTGTTTGTTGAAATCAATCCATCTCATTAGTTTTCGAACCTGTAAGTATCCAAAATTGCTAATGATATTCAAGTCAGCTGGTGTTTGAAAGTAGGTAAACCTTTGACTAAACTTCCAACTTTTATCATGACGAAAAATTAGAACCAGAGAAACACGTACACACACAGAGATGGAAAGAGAAGCTCATCTTACACTAAAAAGTTCTCATTGCACTGAAAAGGCTTTCTTTTTCCTTTTATTTTTTTTAGTGGCCAACTTTTGTATTGTACAATTAAACTATGTAGGGAATTAACTATAATGGTTATAACTCATAATGGACATTAGCTGATATGGCTATTTGACTATATATCTTTGACAATGGACTACTCTTTTTAACACAACATGAACACCTGTGATTGTTAACAAGCTATGCTTGCGTGAATTTAGAGATGATAAATTAGTATCGATAAAATTATGTGGATAAGTAAAATCTATATCAGTCATTTCTCCTATTGTTACATTAACTTTAGCTACTTATTGGGTATGTAAGTAATGTGGTAGTATAATTTATTTTCTCCCTGAAATAGCACCTTTGATTATATTATCACCAATAATCCCTGCATGACCACTGCCCTTCCTTAAAGCAATGAAACGTGTGAGCATCTTTAATTTAACGGTGTTTTACTTACCAGAAATGGAGGAAATAAGTTTGATAGCATTGTGGCAATCACTACAAATTCTTAGATTCTTCACAAAGACATGCATCTTCTTATCTATCTCAATCCAACTACAACTTGGTTTCTTCTTCATTCCTCTCTGCGGCATCGGCTTCCCATCTGCCAGCACTAGCATACATATCTAAAGCATTGCATATGGAGCATCGTTGTAAGGTTCCAGCTGGTGGAATTTATTGGATGCTTTTATTGCCAGCTCTGCATTTCCTTACTTCCTACATGCACCAAGCAAAGCAGCCCATTCTCGAGGTCCAGTATGATATGTTGGATCTTTAGAGGGCCGATGTGATGTTTTTATGAATATAGGGCAATTTGATGTTATGTTGCATATATCTTTCATGGACCAAAGTGGATATGTACTAATAGGATTTGAATGGCTTAATCATGTTTTGAGCTGCTTCTTTTAAGATTTTTTATGTTATACTTGTGTTGAGTAGACTGAATTTGGTAATCCGCTTTGAAGTTCTGTTTTATTGCAGAATGTGCTTTTAAATTTCATTTTTGTTGGTTGATGATGGTTTTTGCAGAGTTTTTCTTTATCAATGGCTGGAGGACAACTTAATCAGGGAATATGTATGTACCGAAGTTGAATCCTCAAGGTGAAGGTATAGATGTACTTGACAAGATTTACTGGTCAGTGTGCACAGATGAGCAGCTAACTAAATCAGCAGACTGAGGCTCAAAAAGGAACTATGAGTCAAAGTTACCGCATGAGTAGAAGGAACGAGCCAAGCTACTTTGTTTTTAAGTTTATTTTTCTTGCTCTTTTCATCTAACCATCGTGCATGCAAGCTTTAGAGGACCTAATTAACCTGAAAGCACGTCTAAACACATTTTGGAAAGAATTTTGTGTTGTATTGTGCTATTATAGTGAATTGTAGCTTACATAAATTTATTGGACTTGGGTGTGAGTGCTTTCTACCGTTTGTCATTATTAATTTTTGAAAAATAGCTCTACTGCGAAGTGGAGAAGATTTATCATCAGTAAAAATCCTTCATGCGGAGGAATATAGAACTTTCTCCATTGGGTTGGGTCAATGACAAAGTGAATAGGAATTGGGTTTGAATTACTTTACCAATTGCAGCAAGTGGTTGAACAAAATTATAATATCTAAATAGGCTAAATGCCCTTATCATTTTTTTGCTCCTTCATAATTCCTGCGTGACAGGGCTGTTTAGTAATATGTCTGCTTGTGAGTTGACTGTTGTGTGCGGATGCCCATTTTGGATGAACAAGTTTGGTTAATAGTTGCATCCCTTTAAAATCCCTCAGCATCCATTCGTTTAAACTGGAACCTCGCATAAGTCCTTTTTGTGATGGCAAATTTGTTTGGATAGGTTCTATTGGTGAGAATAAAATTGGCAGCTATGTGAGTACTATTTCTTCTGCACAATGTTTAAAGATATTTTTTACAGGACTTACTGGAGTTCTGTTTCATTGAAAACATCAAACTGCTATGTGCCACATGGCTTTGTTGAATGGTTTTGTCATCGGTATTAATAATGTCTCACATTATTATTATTATTATTATTATTATTATTATTATTATTATTATTATTATTATTATTTGTCTGTTATAAAGATGGATACTCATGCGTTTCACACGGGTTAAAAACACTAGTTTACAATATTTGTGCATCCCAGCAAATTTATAATTCCATCATAAATATTTTATTATAGGTAATTCTCTTCGTAAATCTTTGACCAAATGAGATAAAACCATATAATTTTTGAATAGGGTCTTAATTAATTATGTCAGTCTTAATTAATTATGTTTCATTTAAAGTGATTTCATGTACAAGAATAACCATGTAAATCTTATAATTTTGTCAAGACTAATTTAAATTTTGAATTTTGAATTGCATTTAAGACAACCGATATAAATAGAAACCGTAACAGTTGATGCCAAATTCATGAAATCGTGACACACAGGATATTTTTAGAGAGAATGCTTTAGAGATTGACACATGGGAAGTAAATTAACGAGAAGTTGATACTTGTAAGTTTCTTCTTTGAAATTATTTTCATTTTCTATATGGAGTAGTATAAGTGGGTAGATGAGAGGACAAGAATGTCTCCATAAACACTACAACCCACCTGCAAAACCTTATGAATCCACCCTAACTCGATCCTTCAGGGAATCCAATCCTTTTAATTACATCCTCAACTCTTTTGCCACAAATTCCAGGCTCAAAGATAGCAATTAAATAACATTATAAATCCTGGCATAATCTCTAGCATGAGTTGGAAACTCCTTACCTTCGACCCCTCTACAATTCCAGAAGATACAATTCATGATGACATATAGACAAAGATTTGTAGGATTCAATCCCAATCTGCTTCATCTGAATATCAGTTTGAACAAGGCTTTCCACATCCATCTTATTAGCTGTAACACTTGACACATTATCCTTACACATGTCATCTGGGACAGATTCCTTAGGAGAGCTGCACATCACTTCCTTGTCTTTCACCTTCCTCAATTTATCAACAAAAGCTGATGTTTCTTCATCCACGTTAACTTATGCATTAAATAGAGGATTATTCGAATTGGTGAAATGCTACAAGATATCATTTTGCTTCCTCTGAATAATTCAGATAGAAAACTACAAACTCATCTCTGTGAGTTAGAACAGAGAAGAACAATGTAAACTGAAAATATAAATTGTGAATATTCTTTCATTGATGATCCAGAGAATACAAGAGAGCTTTTATACAAGAGGAAGTGCTTCAGCACCGAGAGATAAAACTAACTGACAGTTGGACAATTAGTAACTGCCAATTGTTGCTAACTGTCTCTTTACAATTCAGTTACAGAGGAAATATATCCTAGGTGCTAGATTACAGAATCTTACAATGAAGGTATTCTCTAATACTCCTCTGCAAGCTCAACTGGGTGTAGAGGCAGCAGAATCACACATAGTTAGCTTGGATCTACAAGCATCAAATCGAGTGGAGGCAATGCCTTTGTCATGATATCTGCACACTGTGAATGCCAGACACAGAGGAAACATTCAGCTGCTTTTGAAGCACTTTCTCTCTTAGAAAGAAAAGATCAAGCTCCATATGTTTGGTTCTAGAATGTAAAACAGGATTATGTGCTAAAGCTATTGTGCTCATGTTATCACAATAGACAGTGGGTGTAGAGAATGGAACATTCAACTCAGTCAATAAAGTTTGGATCCAGATCAGCTCTGAAGTTGCAAGGGCCATGCTCTGGTATTCAGCTTCAGTGATGGATCTTAAGACAACTGGTTGTTTCTTTGCCCACCATGAGATTAGATTACTTCTAAAAAACACACATGCTCCAGAAGTGGACCTTCGATCAACTGGGTCAGAGCCCCAATCTGCATCACAAAATGCGGTAACAGAAACAGAACCGAGCAGCAAAGGTTTTAGGTGAAGACCCCAAGAAATCGTTCCCTTTAAGTAACGCAATATTCTTTTCATTGCAGCCCAATGTTCCTCCAATGGTTGAGCCATGAATTGACACACCTTGTTCACAGAGAAACTAATATCAGGTCTGGTAATGGTTGCATATTGTAGTGCACCAACAATTGACCTATAATAGGTAGGATCTGCAATAGGGGATGAGCCATTTTTTAACAACTTGCAGCCAGCTGTCATAGGGAAAGACAATGGTTTTGCTTCATGCAAATTTGTTTTAGCCAACAAATCTCTCAAATACTTAGCTTGAGTTAAAATTAGGGAACCATCAGTTTGTGCTTTAACCTCAATGCCCAAAAAATAGTCAAGATTGCCTAGTTCCTTTAAATTAGAGAACACTGAATTCAGCTTAGACACAAGTTGTTGGATGAAGGAATTGTTGTTCCAAGTGACAATGATGTCATCCACATAGATTAGCATGTAAACAAGTATTGAGTTCTTAGAGTAGACAAAGAGGGAGGGGTCACCCTTGCTTGCCATAAACCCGAATTGAAACAAAGTTCCTTTCAACCTATCAAACGAAGCTCTAGGCGCTTGTTTAAGGCCACAAAGAGCTTTATTTAGTTTACAAACTAAAGACTTGTCACTTGCCTCAAAGCCAGGAGGTTGGACCATATAGACCTCTTCTTCAAGAAAACCATTCAAGAAGGCATTATTGACGTCTAGTTGTTGAAGTTGTCAGCCTTTAGAAATAGCTAATGAGAGAATGGTTCTGACTGAAATTTTGACTTGATAACAGGGGAAAAAGTCTCTGTATAATCAGCCCCAAATTGTTGGTGAAAACCTTTTGCCACTAATAGTGCTTTGTACTTGTTTATTGATCCATCAAGATTTTCTGTCACTCTAAATACCCATTTGCAACTAATGGGATTTCTTTGAGGAGGGGGGAAACAAGTGTCCATATGTTGTTTTTAATCAATGCATCATATTCACATTTCATGGCAGCAAGCCAAGTGGGACTAGCCAATGCTTGTTTAGTGGTCTTTGGTTCCATATAAGCCAGAAATAGAGTAGGTCTTAGTTTGGGACAAATAATGCCAGATTTTGATCTAGTTTGTATTTGATGTGTGTTTGTGGGAATAGTCACAGGAGAAGGCAGAGTAGAAGCAGGAATATTGGTACTGTTATGGGAACCTGAACCTGAGATCCTAGGTGTAGAATTCTGAGTAGCAGAAGCAGAACCAGCACTAGCGGAAACAGAACCAGCACTAGCAGACACAGAATCAACATTAGCAGTAGCTGAATAATGATTAACAACAGCTGAGGTAGTGTTGTAGGTTATAGGAGGAGTTGAATTTAGAGGTGCAGTGGCTATAATAGGCTGTGAATGAGGGACAAATTGGAGTGACACTAGTGGTATAGAAGCTGGAATGGATGCATTAAGTGGTTTTGAAGAAGTCTTAGATTGAAACAATTCAGTGTATGGAAACTTGTACTCATTAAAAAGTACATCTTTTGAGATATACAACCTACCACTAGGTGCTAGACATTTATAGCCTTTATGAGATGTAGAGTAACCAAGAAACAAACACTCTTGAGACCTATATTGAAGCTTATGATTGTTATAGGGTCTCAAGCATGGAAAACAAGCACAACCAAATATTCTTAGAAATGAGTAATCCGGTTCAGTTTTGAAGAGTTTAGTGTAGGGAACACCAAATTATAAGGCTGAAGTGGGTAATCTGTTTATGAGGTAGACATTAGTTAGAAAAGCATGGTCCCAAAATTTAAAGGGGGTGGAAGCTTGAGCCAACAAGGTTAGCCCCACTTCTACAATTTGTTTATGCTTTCTCTCCACTAAACCATTTTGATGATGAGTGTGAGGAGAAATTAAGCGATGAACAATCCCATATTGGTTAAGAACATTGGTGAATGGTCTAAATTCCTCTCCCCAATCTATTTGGACATATTTAATTTTGAAAGGAAATTGGTTTTCTACTAAAGATTTAAATTGTTGAAATACAGAGAGAGCTTCTAACTTTTGTTTCTAGTAAGTAGATCCAAGTAAACCTTGTGAAGGCATCTACAAAGGTTATATAATATGTATAACCTGAAGAAGAAGTGATTGGGGCAGGACCCCACAAATCACTGAAAATGAGTTCTAGAGGACTAGTATAAACAGAAGTAGATGCATATGAAGGTAGCCTATGAGATTTACCAAGACAACATGATGAACAAAAATTAATTGTACTCTTATTAACACATGGAATATTACAATGTTTGAGTATAAGTCTTTGCACCTTAGTACTTGGGTGACCAAGCCTTGAATGCCAAAGATTAAAAGAGTAAGAAACAGCAGAGGATGCAGTATTAACAGAAGGAAAACTAGCAGAATTGAAAGAACACAAATCTGATTTTGCAGAAGCAGAAACCGATTATGCAGAAGCAGAAACTGGAACAGTATGATTCAGCAGGCCTTGAAACTTGTAAAGGCCATCCTTGCCAAGGAATCCTTTGATAAGTATCTCATTGGAGCCTTGGGATTTGACAAAACATTCATTAGGATGAAATTCAAAATAGACTAAATTGTCTTCAGCAAATTGACTCACACTCAAGAGATTTTTGGAAATTGTAGGAACATGTAGTAATTTATTAAGGACTAAGATATTTTCTGGTTTCAAAGAGGAATAAAATTTGGTAGAACCAATAGAATTAATGGACAAACCTTGGCCATTGCAAATGACAATCTGATCCGGGCCCTCAAAAGGTGAGATTTGTTGAATATTTTGAGAACTAGGGGTGACATGGTGGGATGCACCAGAATCTGGGTACCAGTTTGCCATTGCAGGAGTATTAGCACCAAGATTGGTCATCAAGGCTTGAGGTCGAGGCTGCACAAATCCTGAATTAGGCATTGGCATTGGCACATGCATTGAAGGCATGACTGATATAGGAAAAGCCTGTGGAGCATTAAACTGTGGAGCAACTTTAGGCATATGAGGAAATGGCCACTGAGAATATGGAGCTACAAGTTTCCCAGTACCATACATTTGCCAGGTTGAATAAGGCTAAGGCATTGGGAAAGACATAGCCGAGAAGGCTAGAGATGGTTGTGCCAAGCCCTGAGAAAATGAATTCGATTGCTATGACCATGGAGCAGTGAATGCAGGACATTGAGCTGAAGTAGCCAAGGGAGTAGAAGGCACAAAATCTTTCTTGAATCTATGGAAGTAAACAGAGGCATCATGCAAATACATATGACAAACTTGACATTGTAAAGAGCTGCAGCCACGACCACGGTCACCTCTTTTGCCACTCCGGCCACCAAATCTTCCTACATGATCATGAGATGATTGAAAGTTAGAGTCTGTGCCTTGGGTGAGATTGGCTTATGAATGAACAATTTGATCAGGTTTAGAGTTATTTGCAGCATTGGAAACAGAAGAAGATGCAGCAAGATTCACCGAAGCAACCTCTTGTTTGCGAAATCTTGTTAAGCGAGCCTCATGACCTAATAACAAAGTTTCAACTTCTGTAATAGAGACCGGACCAAATCGACCACAGGTAGGAGAGATAGTCGATTTGTATTCTTGTGGTACACCCTCAAGAATGATGTCCAAATGTTCGTGCACCGAAATAGGATCGTCAATTGCATTCAATGAACCAATTAGGGTTTGGATCTTCGAAAGAAATTCTGAAACTGACCGATTTTCCAGTTTTGTGCTGCAAAGTTCCGAACATAATTGGTGAGATTTGGCGTTCGTGTGTGTCTGGAAATAGGTGTGAATGCGATCCCAAAGTTGCCATGAACGCTTCGATCCGATTACTCGCGTAAGCATTTCCTTCAAAATTGTTGATTGGAGCCAAGAAAGTAACAGTTGATCTTGTTGTTCCCCAACCTCATAGGCAGAGGGAATTTTGTTTGCATCACAATCGGCGGTGGTTGCAAACTTAGGAGGAATTTAAGGATTGATCAGAAAGTGATGAAGTTTGTGCGCCTTGATGACATGTTCAACTTGTTGACACCAAAGCAAGTAGTTCCCAGAATCAAGTTTTTCCGAAATCGCAGAGAACGCATAAGCCTTTGCATTCATAAGACTAAGCGGAGACGTCAAACCACCTCAACCGGAGATTGAACCGCGGTGGTGACAGGCGAATCAATGTGAACAGGTGAAGCGAAAGCTGAACACAGTGCAGTAACCTCTCTAGAACCGTCGTGACTCGAAGATACAATGATAGAAAACTACAAACTCATCTCTGTGAGTTAGAACAGAGAAGAACAATGTAAAATAAAAATGTAAATTGTGAATATTCTTTTATTGATGATCCAGAGAATATAAGAGAGCTTTTATACAAGAGGAAGTGCTTTAGCACCGAGAGATGAAACTAATTGACAGTTGGACAGTTAGTAACTACCAACTGTTGCCAACTGTCTCTTTACAATTCAGTTATGGGGGAAATATATCCTAGGTGCTAGAGTATAGAATCTTACAGTGAAGGTATTCTCTAATTAATTCTAATGTGATCTCTATTCAAAATCTCATTCTTATCATTCTTCATTCTTCACATTGTTATTGGCAACAATTTTTCCATTCTTAGCTTTCCTTGGATCAGGGGTGACCAGTTTCTTTTTTGCACTAGTTGTACATTTCAATCCTTTAGTCATGTTGCTAGATTGGGAAATTTTCCCACCAAGATGATTCCTCACACATGTAGAAGGGTCATGCCGAGTTAGTAATTCATAATCTTTTTATCTGAATTTATAATAATTTTTTTACTATAAAACAATAATCTTGATGGTTAAGATCATCATCTGCAGTTTCCTTACTACAAACAACCCAAATCTTTTTATCTGGTTAAGATGATTCCTCGCATGCTAGGTAGAGTTCCGCGAAAGACCATGTATTGAATCAGAGTTTCATGAATAAATTGCTCGTGTCACAAGTTAAGGGGGGCAGGGACGGAGCTAGGAGTTCATGATAAGAGGGGCCAACTATAAAATAAAAAAAGACGGTTTTTTTATAGAATAAAAAAAACTATAAAAAATATAAAGACTAAATTTTAGTACATAGATGAGATCATGTTAGATATTTTGATTGATTAGTTAGTTGTAGTAATTAACATTACTGTAATGTGGGGCATTGTATAGGTTCTTTGGATATTTCGATTGTAAAGGTTCTTGCGATATACTCTCTGTGTCTCATTTTACTTGTCTTTTTAGCTTATGTACACTTCATAAGAAACTAACTGAGTTTACTAATTTCTATGATAAAATGACACTCATTGACTAAAATAATTCTTATTAATTGGAACGGTTTTAGTAGTGGAGTAGTTAGGTAAAAAAATTCGTTAATATTGGTTAGTTGAGATAAAAGGGTATTTTTGGAAAACATGTAATTAATATTTTTTAATTCTTTAAAAGGACAAATAATTTAAGACAATAAAATATTTCAAACAAGAAAAATAAAATGAGACGGAGGGAGTAACAAATTATCAAACCACTGCACCAAAGCACATTAGTGTTTAAAATATAGTAATACTTGCTTGTATTTGAAAAAGGAAATCAGGGGCCAAGGCCCTGGGAAAGCATCGGGATTAAAAGCATCGTGATTTCATTTTGGTTTGGGTACAAGGGTCCTGTCCCTTTATTCTTCTCATTAATTATGTTTTCATTCTTGTTATTTCGTTAATAATGGCGTAGCAGATAATATCACTCCTGGAACAACTAATAGGGTGTAAAATAATGTCACTCATATGCATTACAATTAGGGGTGTGCAAATTTTGTGGTTAACCTCGCCTTCTGCTCCGCAATTAACTCCACTGTTTTTGCCCCTATTACGCATTTACGTTGCCATATGGGAAGATAGGGAGGCTTTTCTGGCAGCTTGTCCTAAACACAACCTTGAGGACAATGTTGTCCTTGAAGGGTAGAGTAATGATACGTGGTTGAGAGGAGCATTTAACTCAGCATTAGTTGTTATACTCGTGACATTTCTATTCACACCCCATAAGATGCAGCACAGGCTTTAATACAAGTGTTATGGACCGGCCCAAAAGACTTAGGGTCCATTTGGTTGAGGGTTTTGGATGGGAGAGATTTATTTAAATTATGTTTATTTAGTTCAATCTTTTTAAGAGGAGGGGAGGAGAGGGGAGCAAAATCTCTCATAACTCAATTTTTGCTTCTATCCCAAAATGGGGGGTTTTAGAGGAGAGAAAAAGTGGACAATTAAAATTTTAAATGTATTCACTAAATTATTCCTACTTATATATTAAAATCCAAATTTATCCTAATTACAAATCCCTCCTAATTACATTCCAGGTTTTTTTTTTATCGTTGTTTTTATATTCTTTGCTTTTTGCTTTTGATTACAACGCTCTGCCTTTGTTTTTTTTTATTATTATTACGTTTGCTTTTTTTTTCCTTCCTGGTGAACGTGAACACAAGAAGGGGGGTTGAATTGTGTTGAAAACTTTTCGCAAACTTTAAGTTAAAAACACTTAGAATAAAAGTTTCTCAAAACTGTTTATTTACCGGATGCTGAAAATAATCGGACGCTGAAAAGCAGTTTGTGAAAACTTGTTTTTAACACACCAAGATAAAGAGAAATGGAAAGCTATAAAGCAAGAGACACAGAGATTTATACTAGTTCACTACCAAACTGGTAGCTACGTCTAGTCCCTTCGTTCCTGAAGGATTTCCCACTATAATCAACCTGATTACAATTTCCTCAAGAGTATTCTACTGTCACAACTTGACAATACTCTCGACTTCTCAAAACGACTCAGTACAGTCGAGCCTTTGAGGATACAGCCTTAACTAGGCCAAAACAACTTTTACAAGTGAGTTGAAATACAGTTAAAAAATAACTCTCACAGAGAGGATAAAAGATTAAGCTCTACAATAGAAAAGCTTTCTAAAAGAAAGGATCAGACGCTGAGTTCAGTTCTTGTAGTCCAGAGACTTAGCACGAGACTTGATTGTTCACAGAAGCAGTGCTTGTTCTCAGTAAATGAGGTAATATTTCAGCAGAATTTCAGCAAGCTTTTTCACAGTATGTCTCTTCTTTCTTCAATGGATATCATGAGGTATTTATAGAAGTTTCAAGGATATTACCATTACGGTAAAAATGACTCCTTTCCATTGAGTGAGGTAAATTCAAAAAAGCTGTCTCTTTCTTCCTTTCCAGAGAATATCCCAGTAGTACATATTACCGTTTTCGTACTACCTTGCTTTTCACAATTGCTTGTACGATTTTTGTCTTGTAGCTAAAGGTGTCACCTTTGATACCTCGTACAACAATTTTAGCGCTCAGAATCAATTTTGAAATCTGTTCCAGAAACTTCTGAGAGGAAGAGCAGCAACGTGACTAACACGTGATTTTAAATGAAGTTCAAACGCTCGCTCAGAATCGGAAGTTCGGACGCTCGTAGCAATTGCATAAGCCTAGTGTCAGAAGTCCCAGACGCTCACAAGGATGAGCCGGATGCTGACGCATGGAATGTATCCTTCTCTTGAGAATTACTTTCTTCTTGCTTGAGTGGCTTAGAATATATGTATTATTAGTAGAATATATGTATTATTAGTATCTGCACACTTCAAGAAATGTTAGACCATAAATTGTTCTCTTATGAATACTTTGTTATCATCAAAATTAATGAGGGTCTAAACTTCTCAATCGTTTAGGTTCCAACAATCTCCCCCTTTTGATGATAACAAACATCTAAGGTTGATGAACAATTTAGTTTCAAAAAGACGTCAAGGGTCTCCCCCTGAATTTGACAGTTTAGATATATATGAGCAATTCAGGTATTAAGGCAAATGTTGGTGAACAAATTCCCTTAAGTGATTGCGAAAAAAAAAATCCGTAAATGTATCAGAGCAGATATTTAATACAGTGAGATCGGATGCTGATTATATACCAAATAGATTGATTTGAACAAATTTATTTTATTGTACCAAAATTTATTAGACATTATAAGAGCACTAGATCAAAGTATATTAGCGCACACAAATGCTATGTATGAAATGCTATGCATGATACTTTTAGTTCTAGTGTATCTATCGGATGGTGAAAATCGGAAGGTGAATTATCAGATTTTCACATGTTCATTATACCTTTCTTTTAATTTCTTTTGTGTTCATCATACCTTTCTTTTACTCCCCCTTTTGTCATCAGACAAAAAGAGTGTAAAAACACATCATAGTCAAAATAAGACTTAGAAAAATTTGAATAGAAGGCAGATAATTAGATCAAAAATAAATATATATATATATATAAGCAAAGTGAACAGATTTTGTAGCACACATAAGAAAAAAATCAAAGGTTTTGAGGAGGTGGAGGTGGGATATTGAGACGTTCATAGAGTAGTTTCAGTGTAGTCTCCAGCTGAGTGACCTTCAAGTTTGTGGCCTTCATTTCTTCAAATTCTGCTTTGGGAATGGTGACCATCTCAACTGCAGAAGTAGAAGTAGAAGGTCCAGCTTCTGGTACTGGTGCAGGCTTCATCTTCTGATGCTCTGCTAGTACCCAGTTGGATATCTTCCGTCTCAAGTCCTTCTTCCTTTGAGCTCTTAAAAAGAATGCATCATTTGGTATAAACCATTTGATGAAATTTCTAAGTTTTCTGAGCTCTGATTCTGTCTGAATCTCCCACTGATGCTTTACATCTTCTGAATACAGCAACCTCATGAAGATGGTTTCTCTGTGTAGAACAACATCAGCAGTGTAAGAGTCAAACTTATTCCCAGCGTCTTCTCCCCATAGATTTCTGATAAAGACACTCAAAGCTTCACAGGTGAAGGAGAGTGCTTCATTTTCTGCCAGGTAAATTCTTCTCAGATTTTCCCTGTCATCTTCTTCTAGCACAAGGGGGTCGAGGCGTGGTAATAAGGCTTTGTCTTTCCAAGACTCAGACCATTGACTCCAAGAAAACCCAATGTTGAAGTGCTTGGACACAGCAACCCATTGGTCATAAATCCTCATGCAGTCCAAGGGTCTGATTACTGAGCATCTGAACATGTCATCGAAGTACACTGTTCTGAGATTGATGTCAGTAACTCTGCCGATTGTCCCAACAGTTGGAATAGTAGCCTTTTTCAAAGATTGCGCAGCACTGAGGAGCCAGTTCTCCATTCATCTTTCTTCAGAGAAGTCAGGTAATACCTTCTGGCATGATCCTCAGAGATCTTGGCAATCGGAAGCTGTGAGAAATCCTTAATATTGTACTTTGTAGGTGCTTTCTCATACTCCTTTAGCCCGATCTTGCTGAATGGCTGCTTGCCCGGAGCAGGTTCCTTCCTTTTCCCAGGAATAGACCAAGGTAGCCACCTTTGTCTATCTGGTACTATCTTAACAGAAACAGATGATGGGTCTCGATATTGCCTTATAACTTCAAGCCTTTTCTGCTCAAGACAGTCTGCCATGAAGGCAGCTTCTTCATCTGTGATCCACCTTCCACATTCTTCCAACGTGAGTGGTTCAGACTGAGGTAGGGATCTAGGAAGATCAACAGAAAAGGGAATTGCTCTGCTTCCGGATGCTGGTCTCAACCTTCCTTTAAATGACATTTCGAAGTGATCTTCTCCATCTTTGAAGGATGCACTTGTTGGAGCGGCAATCTCCAATCTGGCAGCTCCAGAGGTGAAGGTCTTCAGATGCCATGTGGAGGGACGGTTGTAGATGCTGTTATATATCTCATACTTGACAAACCTTGGTTTGTATGAGATATTTTTCTTTCCACCAGCGTCTGTAGGTTTAATGGCAAGGGTAAGTAAGGTGGGAGTGGTTTTGGTGACTTTGTAGGTTTTAGGTGTATAGGGTTTGAAGGGATTGATGGGAGGTATTTTGAAAAGGAAGTTAAACGGATGAGAGTGAAGCTTGGAAATGTATGAAGTGAGGGAGTTATATGTGGAGGTTTGAGGTGATGGGATGGTAAGTGTATTGGTTTGTGTTTGGGTAAGGTGTTTGGGAGTTGTGGAGGTTTTCTGTACACAGGTTTGAGTGTGTGGTGGTTGTGCAACAGATATTGGTGGAGCAGGAATGGTATTATCGGACGCAAAAACAGATACAGACTCATCAGAAGAAATCAGTACCTTTGGTTCAGGTTCAGAATGCCTGACCAATCTCTTGAGCTTCTGTCTAGGAGCAGTTGCTGGAGGCGGATGCTGAATCTTCTTCTGTAAGCCGGATGTTGAGACTGGCTTCTCAGCTTCTGGCTTGCTCCTCTTTCTCAGAACCTGACTGATGGGAACTCGGTCCTCATCTTCCGGTTCTACAACAGTAGGTGCAGGAGTCACCTTCTGTTTTGTCCTTCTGGTCTCTCTCGAAGGTGACTCAGCAGGTCTTTTCACACCAGGCTTTGAGCTTCTGGTGGTTTTCTTTTCAGCTTCCTCTTCTTGTTGCTCAACCTTCACCTTCTTGATCATGGACCCCGTGATCAGTTTCATTCTGACCAGACTGTTGATTCCAAAGGTGTCAGGGATCACAATGTTCTCAGCACCAAAATACTTGGCCTTTTCTTGATCTGGTAAAGCGGTCAGCTTGTTTATGACCAGACTCTTGATCATCATTTTGGTGAGCAGGACACCATAAGGAATGAACTTGTAGGTGTTCTTCTTGTCAGCAACACCTTTTCTTGAGTTGACAAGTGCATTAAGCAGGTTGTTGTAGATTAACCTTGGCAGGTTTACCTTGTTACCAGCCATGAAGTGTCTCATGATGAACTTCTGCTCGTAGTTGACAATGTCACTAGAGCCAGCTTTCAACAGGACGCTCTTGGTGATTATCTTGTGAAGAACTCTGAGATGACTCTTCAGATTCTTTACAGTAGGAGTTTCACCAGATTCTTTCAACTGTTTGTAGTTCTCAAACAGATCATCATTGACCTTCTCAATGCCATGAAATGCGTCAGCCCAATCTGAGTAGAAGACAACACCTTCACATGGACAACCAGTGACTTCAGAAATGTTTTTGATAGAAAAAACAAACTTGAATCCTTTCACTGTTCCTTCAAAGATACCACCTTTGTGTAACCGAACATTCCCCCAAAATTCTTTGATGGCAGTTACTAGAACCTCAACCGGGTTCCAGAAGAAATACTGTTCCCAGCCCATTGCCTTGAAACCGCTGAAGAAGTCGAAGCCATAGAGTTTGAAGTTTTCCAGATCAACTCGATTTTCCAACAGGACTTTTCCTTCAGCCATGGTGTCGTAGATAGCAGTATACTCAGAGGTTGTTACTCCAGACATGATTGCAGTTGAGAGATGGAGGTGATGGAGGTTTTAGGGTTCAAACGCACACACAGAGAGATAGAAAAAAAAGAGAACGAGTACGGTTTTTGCAGAAAACAGAGAGTGGAGCAAAAGATGTGGAGTAGTGGGAAAGTTATAGAGAATAGTACAGTTCTTTTTCAAAAATCGCTACGTATTTCCTCATAAAAATTAAATCAAAAAGAAAAGAAAATAACGATTCGCTTTTTATTAAATGCAGACGCCAAAATAAAAGTAAAAGATTTTATTGAAAACGTAAATAATCATGACTTAGTAGATATGATGAGACGCTTGAGTCCTTAACACGTGTGACACGTGTGAATGTGCTTGGACGCACGCAACCGATTCACCGGATGATGAGTTATGATGCATATGACAAATAAGATGCTTATGCACAAGTATGCTTATGTCATATCAGATGCTGAAATTTGTTTATTATCATATGCTGAGATTAATCATTCTTCTATAAGATGAAAGTTTAAGTTTCTTCTTATAAAATTGAATCTATCTTCAGCAAGGGGTTTTGTAAATATATCAGCCCACTGATGATCAGTGTCCACAAATTTTATTTCTAGAATACCCTTCTGAACATAGTCTCTTATAAAATGATGCTTAATCTCAATATACTTTGCTCTAGAATGCAATATAGGATTTTTAGTAAGACATATGGCAGATGTATTATCACAGAAGATAGGAATGTTACTCTCTTTTATCAAGTAGTCTTCAAGTTGATACTTCATCCACAGAAGTTGAGAACTGCAACTAACTTTGAGATGTACTAAACCTGTAGTTGAGAGTGCAATTGTGCTTTGCCTTTTGCTTGACCAAGACACAAGATTAGCTCCAAGGAACTGGCAGCCTCCACTTGTGCTTTTTCTTTCAGTTCGATCTCCAGCAAAGTCAGCATCACAGAAACCTGCTAATTTGTAATCTTTTGATTTCTTATAAAGCAAACCAATATTAGTAGTTCCTTGCAAATATCTAAATATTCTTTTAACAGCACTTAAATGTGATTCTCTAGGATATGATTGAAACCTAGCACATAGGCAGACGCTGAACATAATATCAGGTCTTGAAGCCGTAAGATAAAGTAGAGATCCAATCATACCTCTGTACATTTTCTGATCTACCTTCTTACCAATTTCATCTTTACTTAGAGTGCAGGTAGGATGCATAGGTGTGCACATAGGCTTGCAATCCAGCATCTTGAATTTCTTTAATAATTCTTTGATATATTTGCTTTGATGAATATAAATACCATCACTACATTGCTTGATTTGAATTCCAAGGAAGAATTTTAATTCTCCCATTATGCTCATCTCAAATTCAGCTTGCATAAGCTTAGAAAATTCTTTGCAAAGGCTTTCATTAGTATCTCCAAAAATTATATCATCAACATATATTTGTACAAGTATGAAATGCTTGTTTGAGGTTTTTCTGAAAAGAGTAGTGTCAACCAAACCTCTTGTAAATCCATTTTCCATTAAAAAGGAACTTAGTCTGTCATACCAAGCTCTGGGAGCTTGTTTAAGACCATATAGTGCCTTTTTAAGTTTAAAAACATGTTCTGGAAATTCAATATCTTCAAAATTAGGAGGTTGTTTAACATAAACTTCCTCAGTTATAAAACCATTTAGGAAAGCACTTTTCACATCCATTTGATATAATGTTATCCCATGATGTGCTGCAAATGAAAGTAAAATGCGAATAGCTTCTAGTCTTGCAACCGGTGCAAAAGTTTCAGTGAAATCAATACCTTCTTCTTGTGAGTAGCCTTGAGCAACTAACCTTGCTTTATTTCTCACAACTTTACCATCTTCATCAAGCTTATTTCGAAATACCCATTTAGTACCAATAGCTTGCTTATCTTCTAGTAGAGTGACTAGCTTCCATACATCATTTCTTTGGAACTGATTTAGCTCATCTTGCATTGCTAGAATCCACCCTTCATCTTCCAAAGCTTGATCAATCGTCTTAGGTTCCATCTCAGAGAGAAGTGCAAAATCAGCATGCTCCTTGAAAGAGGATCTGGTTCGTACTTTGTCACTAGGTTCTCCTATGATTTGATCTTTTGGATGATTGGTTTTGTACTTTCAGCTTTTTCTTGCTTCAGCTTCCGCTTGAGTGGAATTCTTCGTCTTGTCACCACCGGATGATGAAGATGCATGTTCACCGTCTGGCTTGTCACTGAGGTTTAATTCTGAAAATAACTCATCTAGCTCTGACGTTACAGTGTCAGGCTTCTTATCATCAAACTTGACATGAATGGACTCTTCAACTGTCAAAGTTTCTTTGTTGTATATTCTAAAAGCTTTAGATCTTTCAGAATATCCCAAAAAGATTCCTTTGTCAGCCTTGGAATCAAACTTACCAAGCTGATCTTTAGTATTCAAGATATAACAAATACAACCAAAGGGATGAAAGTAAGAAATGTTTGGTTTTCTACCTTTCCACAATTCATAGGGAGTCTTATTCAGAATAGGTCTTATAAGAATTCTATTTTGAATATAACAGGCTGTGTTTACTGCTTCTGCCCAGAAATGTTTCGCAATATCAACTTCATTGATCATGGTCCTGGCCATTTCCTGGAGGGACCTATTTTTCCTTTCTACAACACCATTTTGTTGTGGTGTTCTAGGAGAGGAGAAATTGTGGGAGATGCCATTTTCTTCACAAAATTTTTGAAAGTTCTCATTTTCAAATTCTCCTCCATGATCACTTCTAATAGAAGAAATACAAATGCCTTTTTTATTTTGAACTGATTTGCAGAATACAGTAAATACCTTAAAAGACTCATCTTTGTGGGCAAGGAATTTAACCCATGTCCATCTAGTAAAATCATCAACAATGACTAAACCATATTTCTTTCCAGCTAAAGAGGATGTTCTTGTGGGACCAAAAAGATCAAGATGTAAAAGTTCAAGTGGTCTAGAAGTTGAAACAATATTTTTTAAATGAAAGGAAGTTTTAACTTGTTTTCCTTTTTGACAAGCCTCACAAAGGGCATCAGATTGGTACTTAAGATTTGGTAAGCCTTTAACAAGATTGTGCTTGTTTAATTTTGAGATTAACCTCAAGTTGGCATGACCTAATCTTTTGTGCCAAATCCTTTGCTCATCTTCAACAGACATAAGACACTTGACATCTTGTTTTTCAAGTTCAGAAAGATTAACTTTATAAACATTTTGTTTCCTCTTTGCTGTAAAGAATATAGATCCATCGTTTTTGCTTTTTACTAAACATCCAGTGTCTGTAAAGATGACTTCATAATCATTGTCACATAATTGACTTATGCTCAATAGATTATGTTTCAGTCCTTCAACATATAAAACATTATCAATAGAAGGAAGAGAGCCTTTACCTATGCGACCAATTCCAACTATTTTACCTTTCTGGTTTCCTCCGAAACCAACGAATCCAGCTTCTCTAGGTCTTAGTTCTTGGAACATATGCTTTTCTCCCGTCATGTGACGCGAGCATCCACTGTCTAAGTACCAGGACTGGTGTGTTGACTTTGTTGCTAAGCATGTCTGCAACATAGACTATTTTATCTTTAGGTACCCATATCTTTTTGGGTCCTTTCTTGTTAGTTCTTGAAGGAGGCCTATCCTTCACAGTTTTAAAAACATTACATGCACTTTTCAAATGACCAGATTTATTGCAGTAAGTGCAGTGTAAGCATTTACTATGACTATGGGATTTATCAGATGCTAAATCATTTTCCAAAAGGGGTTCATCTGATGTATAGCCAAGACCATGAGTTGTCGTTTTACTGACACCCCAGATCATTGAAGCTTGCTTGCTACGAGTTACACTCTCTGCAAGAAACTTTTGAAATGCTTGTTCATAGTCATTTGATTTGCAGTTAGAATTGCCTGTAACTACAGAACTCTTAGCTTGAGAGCTCTCAGCTTCTGGTTGCTTGCTAGCTTCCAGACGCTGGTTATCCACCAGACGCTGATTTTTAGTTTTCAGCTTCTGGTTCTCTTCATTGAGTACAGAGTTTTCATTGCGTAAAGAATGAAACTTTTGTGATAGTTTTAAAAATTTCTTTTTCAAATTCTTATACTCAGTGGAGAGAGTGGCAGAGTCCTTAAGGAGATCATCAAAAGCAAGTTGAAGTTCAGAGTAGGAATCATATACTATTACCTCTTCAACATCTTCTTCTGACTCAATGTCGATTATGCGCCATGAGAGCAATGTGAGCTTCTTCTTTATCTTCCTCAGAGGAGGATAAGTCAAGATCTTCCCATGTTGCCATGAGACCTTTCTTCTTTTTCTTGAAGGAGCTTCTTGTGGAATTTTCTTTAAGATTAGGACACTCGGATTTGAAATGTCCAGGCTTCTTACATTCATAGCAAATGACTTGGGCTTTGTCCTTGTCTTTGCTCTCCTTCTTGTCCTTTGAATCTTTCTTCTGAAACCTCCTTCTGAAGTTTCTTTTCTTCCACATTCTCTGGATCTTCTTAGATATGAATGCTAGCTCATCATCTGATCCATCAGAGTCTCCTTCTGAAGCTTCATCGTCTGATTCTTCTTTTTTAGCCTGAAAAGCTTTAGAAGTACTAGGTTTATGTTGATTGACTTTTAAAGCAATAGACTTACTCTTCTTGGTAGGTTCTTCTTCATTTAGCTCAAGTTCATGAGCTTTCAAAGAGCTCATAAGATCTTCAAGCCGAAGAACATTTAGATCTTTTGCTTCTTGAATAGCAGTGACTTTGGGTCTCCACTGCTTAATCAAGCTTCTCAAGATCTTTCTCACATGATCAGGTGTAGTATAGCTTTTTCCAAGGGCCTGCAACCCATGAACAAGTGTTTGGAACCTTCCAAACATAGTTTCAATGTTTTCTCCATCTTCCATTTTGAATAGTTCATACTGGCGAACCATCATACTAGCCTTTGTTTCTCTTACTTGGGCAGAACCCTCATAAGACAACACAAGAGAATCCCTGATTTTTTTGGCAGCATCAAACTTACCACATTTATCATATTCTCTTTCTGTCATAACACAGATGAGAATAAATCTAGCCTTTTGATTGGTTTGATATCTCTTTTTCTGATCATCAGACCAGTTTTCCCTAGGTATTGCAACGCCAAGGGCATTAGCGGGAGAAATGTATCCGCTTTCAACTATATCCCACAAATCAAGATTTTGTGCCTCGAGGAATGCTTTCATCTTGTCTTTCCAGTAATCAAATTTTTCTCCATTGAATAGAGGAGGACGGTTCATATGACCACCTTCAGTAGATATGTTCACAATATAGGATATTTTCTCTTGACACTGTTAAGTGCTCAACCAAGAGGTCGAGCTCAGGTACCGTCTGAACGTGAACACAAGAAGGGGGGTTGAATTGTGTTGAAAACTTTTCGCAAACTTTAAGTTAAAAACACTTAGAATAAAAGTTTCTCAAAACTGTTTATTTACCGGATGCTGAAAATAATCGGACGCTGAAAAACAGTTTGTGAAAACTTGTTTTTAACACACCAAGATAAAGAGAAATGGAAAGCTATAAAGCAAGAGACACAGAGATTTATACTAGTTCACTACCAAACTGGTAGCTACGTCTAGTCCCTTCGTTCCTGAAGGATTTTCCACTATAATCAACCTGATTACAATTTCCTCAAGAGTATTCTACTGTCACAACTTGACAATACTCTCGACTTCTCAAAACGACTCAGTACAGTCGAGCCTTTGAGGATACAGCCTTAACTAGGCCAAAACAACTTTTACAAGTGAGTTGAAATACAGTTAAAAAATAACTCTCACAGAGAGGATAAAAGATTAAGCTCTACAATAGAAAAGCTTTCTAAAAGAAAGGATCAGACGCTGAGTTCAGTTCTTGTAGTCCAGAGACTTAGCACGAGACTTGATTGCTCACAGAAACAGTGCTTGTTCTCAGTAAATGAGGTAATATTTCAGCAGAATTTCAGCAAGCTTTTTCACAGTATGTCTCTTCTTTCTTCAATGGATATCATGAGGTATTTATAGAAGTTTCAAGGATATTACCGTTACGGTAAAAATGACTCTTTTCCATTGAGTGAGGTAAATTCAAAAAAGCTGTCTCTTTCTTCCTTTTCAGAGAATATCCCAGTAGTACATATTATCGTTTTCGTACTACCTTGCTTTTCACAATTGCTTGTACGATTTTTGTCTTGTAGCTAAAGGTGTCACCTTTGATACCTCGTACAACAATTTTAGCGCTCAGAATCAATTTTGAAATTTGTTCCAGAAACTTCTGAGAGGAAGAGCATCAACGTGACTAACACGTGATTTTAAATGAAGTTCAGACGCTCGCTCAGAATCGGAAGTTCGGATGCTCGTAGCAATTGCATAAGCCTAGTGTCAGAAGTCCCAGACGCTCACAAGGATGAGCCGGATGCTGACGCATGGAATGTATCCTTCTCTTGAGAATTACTTTCTTCTTGCTTGAGTGGCTTAGAATATATGTATTATTAGTATCTGCACACTTCAAGAAATGTTAGACCATAAATTGTTCTCTTATGAATACTTTGTTATCATCAAAATTAATGAGGGTCTAAACTTCTCAATCGTTTAGGTTCCAACACCTGGTACATTTTTTTATCCCGGCGTTTGCTTTTAATTGATTTCAATTACATGTTATTTTTTTTTGAACCATTCAAAAATTCTACAGTATTTTAATTTTATAATTTTTTTATTGTCTTAGATGGATAATTAAGATTGGAAAATTATCGTTAATAGATGGTTTGACTTTTGTCGAAGAGCTATAGCTCAACTCATGTGTGCTATTGTTTATAATAAAATTTGATGTTTGTTTTAATTTTATTTTTAATACGACGTATTATGTAGAGCTTTTAATTTTAGTTTTATTCTTTGTTTAATTCAACGTTAATAGAAGCCTATATTGTTTTAATTTTATTTATAAAAAGTTACAAGGATAAAATAGTAAATTGGTTTTAAAATCTCTCTCATTCCCTCCTGAACCAAACATATATTTAATTAAAAACCCTTCAATCCCCTCATTTGAACCAAACATATATTTAATACAAGTGTTACGGACTCGCCCAAAAGACTTAGGGTTCGTTTGGTTGGGGGTTTTAGAGGGAATAGATTTATTTAAATTATGTTTGTTTGGTTCAATCTTTTTAAGAAGAGGGGAGAAGAGGGAAGCAAAATCCCTCGTAACTCAATTTTTGCTTCTCTCCCAAAATATGGGGGTTTGGAGGAGAGAAAAAAGTGGACAATTAAAAGTTTAAATATATTGACTAAATTATCCCTACTTATACATTAAAATTCAAATTTGTCCTAATTACAAATCCCTTCAAATTACATTCCAGGTATGTTTTTTTTTTATCTTTGTTTTTTTATTCTTTGCTTTTTGTTTTTGATTACAACGCTTTGCCTTTGCTTTTTTTTTATTACGTTTGCTTTTTTTTTTCTTCCTGGTACATTTTTTTTTATCCCTAAGTTTGCTTTTGCTTTCAATTGATTTCAATTACATGTTATTTTTTTTTTTTGAACCATTAAAAAATTCTACAGTATTTTAATTTTATAATTTTTTTATTGTCTTAGATGGATAATTAAGATTGAAAAATTATCGTCAACAGATGGTTTGACTTGCGCCGAAGAGTTATAGCTCAACTCATGTGTGTTATTGTTTATAATGAAATTTGACGTTCGTTTTAATTTTATTTTTAATACGACATATTATGTAGAACTTTTAATTTTAATTTTATTCTTTGTTTAATTCAACGTTAATAGAAGCCTATATTGTTTTAATTTTATTTATAAAAGGTTGCAAGGATAAAATAGTAAATTGATTTTAAAATCTCTCTCTGTCCCTCCTGAACTAAACATATATCTAATTAAAAACCCTCCCCTCCCTTTTTTTGAACCAAACATATATTTAATTAAAATTCCTTCCATCCCCTTCCCTCCCCTCCCCTTCCCTCCATTAAAATCTCTTCCCTCTCCTCCCCTCCGTTAAACCAAACAAACCCTTAGGAGAAGCCTAAAGTGGTTGAGTAACTATCAGTGACCCTCATGACTCACCATGTATGAGTCAACACTTAGGATCCTTTCTTTACGCATTCATTTTTTCTTTTCTTTCATTCGGTTGCGATATTCTCTCACAATTTTTTTTTACAAAGACAAAGTTAAGAGTTAAGACATTTCATTAATAAGCAAGAACACAATACATATGGTAATTTCATCACAATCTTGGAGAATAGTAATATATGTAGCTATTCCTAACATAATGTGAGCAACTACGTGTATTCATTTCCATTCAGTTGTAATATTCTCTAACCCGTTATTAGGATTATAACTTGTAATTGTAAGCAGGGTCGTGGCTACAGCTAGGCCATTAAGTCCATTGCCTTAGGCCCCAAGTGGTCATAAATACCAATAGTAAGCATATTTTAGTGGAAAAAAGAATACATATTTACATGACCATAATTGTTCATTAGTGGATAAAACAATGCTAACTATGTGGTCAGTAGCTCTCCCCATGTGATTCTTTACAATGGGCTTAATTAAAACATTTTTAACAAAACTTACTTAACACTTTTTGGGAAAGAAATGCGCATTACATGCAGATCACAATATACAAAATGAAAAATATTGTTGCAACAAATAAAATTGGGATAGGTTACTTTCGATCATTAATTTTGCTATCTATTTATTTTAGACAATTTTAATGCTTAATAAACATTTTGATATTGATCGATCATGACTTATTTTAAGAACTGAAAGTATTAAGGGAATTTTTAACAAAAGAAATTAATACTCCAACAAAAATACTAAATCATATTAAAATATTATATTCTTTTCCAAACATATGCATTGCTTATAAAATATTATTGACAATATTTGTAAGAATTGTTGCTATCTAAAGATTTTCAAAATTAAAGTTCATTTTATCTTCGATCGACAATATTGCATGATAAATTAAATGGATTAGCCATACATAATTTCTACTAAGGGTGAATCTTAGATTTACTTGATTATAAAACTTTGGTAAATGGTTTCGCAGATCAAAATGCTAGAAGAGTAATATGAGGATTGTCAATATATTTTATATTAGGGTCAAATGCCCTTTATCCCCTAATTTATAGGGTGAGTTGCACTTTCCACCCTAATCTATCAAAATAAACACTTTACACCTTGATTTAACATTAATTATTGCAACTTACCCCTTTGATGTAATTTAAAATTTAAAAATAATAGAAAAAGGTGTGAAAAGACTAAATTATCCTAACCTACATAGGTCTTAGAGTTTTGTAAAAATTGACATGCAGTTTCCAGTTTTCACACATTTATGCTCAATAAAAAATAATAGGAATTATATCCGATCTCCGGTACCACAGCTTATCTATGCTTCAACATGCTATGCAGGTAATCTATTTTGCTTCTAATAAATATATCATGCATTTGTGTCCACTGCTGGGTCGACGTATATGTGTTCTTGTCCATTGCCTTCTTACTTTACATTAATTGCTTAGTTCTGTTTCAGTGTGGTTTTCTGATAAGTCATATTCTCTATGTAGCCAATTATAGAAACGAAACAATGGGTACTTCTGCCAGTGGCAAATGAAATAATGGTAGCCATGAGTGTTTATTTGCAGATATTAAGATGGAAAATCAAGATCGTCATATTCCTACTTGATGAATAAGGAATAAAATGAAAAGAGTGATTATCGGAACTTTGTACTGTACTTCATCACTGGAAACTTGCTTTTATCCCTGATTTAAATAACATACTGTAACAAAAAATTAAAGTAAATTTTATTCGTCCTTTTTCTTTATTGAGCATAAATGTGTTAATACTAAAAACTGCACGTTAATCCTTACAATTTTCTTCTTGAACCAATAAAGTGAGGATATTGTTCTTAAAATTGTAAGTTGGATAATTTAGTCTTTTCACACTTTTTCTGTTATTTTTTATTTTAAAATTACATTAAAGGGGTAAGTTATAGTAACTAAGGTTAAATCAATGTGGAACGTGTTTATTTTGATAGATTAGGGTGAAAAGTGCAAATCACGCCATAAATTAGGAGGATAAAATGTATTTGACCCTTTATTTATATTAAATCTCTCTAATTATTTTGACTAAGGACCCAAAATTCCTAGACATGACCCTGTTTGTAAGGATCTTTGGCCACCTGGCTCATGATCCGAAGATGTAAGACATTGTTGTGGCTGTCTATATCTATCTATACTATATACAATGTAAAATGATCTCATTGATTACTATTCCAAGTGACATCCTCTCATGAAAACAACATTTAATACATACCTAGGTGCCTTTATATATATATATATATATATATATATATATATATATATATATATAGTAATTTAATCTATGTGTAAAAAAACATGAGGTGTCCGTGAGGACATAAAAAAAGTGATGACATGTAATTAAATACATAAATTCGAAATTAATTAAAAAAATATTAATTTCAAATTTAATTGATAAGTTATAAAATAGGAAACTTATTTCAGTAAATAGACAACTTAATAAATTATTTTTAATCACAACTGTTTAAATGGAGAAATAAATCGGTATATATTATTTGTTACTAATTTGAAACCAATATTTTAGCACATTATAATTATTAACAACATCAATTATATCAATTAAACATTATTGCAAATACCAAATAGGAACGTTATATATCTATCATATCTAAAAATTAAACTAAAAATAAATAAATAAAAAATCACATGAATTAATAACGTGAAGAATTGTATCTACAATTACCATATTGAGAGTCATTTTCGTTGAACACAAATAAAAAATGGTCAAAGATATGCCGATATTACTATCTTATTAATGCATAATCGGCCCACCAATATAATTAATGCGTACCCCTAAAAATATACTCCCTCTGGTCCCATATATAAGAGACAAATACACTTTCTAGGTTTATTGAATAACTGATGTATCTGATCTATATTATACACCAGATACATCAGTTATTCAATGAACCTAGAAAGTACATTTGTCTCTTATATATGAGACCGAAGGGAGTATATGCGGTATTTTATGTTGTCATCATTAGCACCATTTCAGGTCATCAATTGTTACGTAAAATGTGTGGCGTTGCAGAGATGTTTGATGAATATTTGTTTATTAATCATAATCTCACTATTGACGAGCTTAGCTGATGCACAAATGCTATTTTTTTTGTTTTTTCCTCTACCAAATTATAACCAACTACATCTTCATACAAATAATGATTCTAATCAATTATATTCCTATTTTTTATGTAGACCTCCTCCTTTATTGTGCTAGCATGAGTGACAGGCATGATTGACGGCTAGCAGTAGTGATACGTCACTTGCCACTATAACCATAAGGTTGTTGCTACCTCTGAAATATACTTTTGTAATATTTGCAACCATCCTGTCCAAGATGTCACACCAAGTTATTGGTTTATATTTATTTGCGGTAGTTGTTTTTTATCAATATCTTATACGGGTGGCTTCTAGGGTGAAGAAGTATCATATGTGGTTCACCCATGAACCATTAAAATGATTGGGTATAATAGGTAATTCGGTGCCATTTATGTAATATGTAAGTTTTACAATGCTATAGTTTAAAATTTATACAATTGCAAAAGAGTCTCCATTGCAAACCCTAATTACTATTCCCAAAGCGCTTCTGGGTGGCTTACTCTGTTACTATCACCTCTGCAACAGACTCGTGAAAGAAATATGGTTGTAGGAGCATGAAGGTGAGAGGATAAGAGATGGTGATATGGAAATGAAGGAAGCAGTGAGAGAGAGAGAGAGAGAGGGGTGAGAGAGAAGTGGCGCCTAGGTACGACCGTGGAGTGTTGGCGGCGATATGTGGCAGCACTATGGTGCCATGGGGAGCCGACGAGGGGGTCAATTCGGGAAGCCAGTGTCAGACTCAGATCCGATCGAGGAGAAAAAACGACACAAAGCTTCCAATGACCCAAATCCAAATTATCTTACTTGAGTTGTTAACATGAGCAATTTCATGGGTTATCGTCAACTTAGATCCCCCTCTCACTGCCTAAAACTTTGCAATTCACACTCCCTCACCAACCCCCCAAAAACCATTGTTTTCATTGTCACACAACACCCCAAATGTTTTCTTCACTCAGGACGACACAGAGGTAGAAATCAATCTCAGATGATAATAATTTAATTTATAATATATTTGCTTGGATTTTATTTTGTGATTTCTGATGTGAAAGAATGCTTGGATTTATTGTTATATGAATGTGTCTTCTGCAACAAAAAAGGTGCTATGAAGACAATGTTTCTGGTGATTATGGTGTTTGAGTCCTTGGGTAGTAGTGCCATGCTTATCTTGACAGGGCATGTTTTTTGCGTCACTTGGGTCATGCCAATGAAGTTGGCGGCTTTTGATTCTTTTCCAAGCAAGGCACTTGTTATCTTGACCTTTAATGGGGATTCGAAATGGATGTGGGGTAATTGGAAAGGGGAAGAAAAGCTTTAGTTTGGAAAAATAAGGCAGGACTAAATTGCAATTTCATTTTTGAGTATAATATGCATGCTACCTAAATAGATAGTAATTGATCTGGACTCTCTATTATTTTATATTAAATCTAACGGTTAATTAATCATGGTTCACCGGTAAACCATATAATTAATGGTTCACTTTAGATGTGACCAGATAATATTGTATTATGTAAAAAAAGTAAAAAAACTACCAGAGAGTGTATCAATGTAAAAAATACTACTTTATTTCTCATAAGTTTAGAAACAGAAAATATTATGAGTAAACAGGTGATGGTTGATATTGCTTCCAAAAAATCACACTTAAGCAATTATGCAATTATTAATTTAAATCAGTCAACTTTCTAAATAAAAAAAATTGATATTTTTAAGTGCACATATATGTTTAAAAAAAATATTATATTACACATCATATCTGATATTGATACAACCTTTTGTAATTTGGTTATAATCGATACACATATAGAACTTGATTTAATGTTTTCGAAAATAAATTAGACAATTTTTTAATATTGTATCATTCCAAATCGAATACTTAAATTATTTTTGTACCATTATCATATGTACAAATCAATCAATTATATTATTATCTATCAATAAATAAATCAATAAATGGTTGATTTAATGGGCATAGACTCATTAAATAACTACCCAATTAAGAAAAATATTTGGTCAGATTTCGTATATGGCAATGTTTTATACAAAACTCATATTCTCAAAACGCCCACTTAAATTATTTATTATCATGACCAACAATATTAAAAATCGATTGATTAATATCAATCAATAAATGGCTGATTATTTTGGGCAAAATCCCATAAAATAATTACGCAACTAAAAAATATATTCATTCAAATTTCCTATATGAAAACGTTTTATACATTGCAAATATTGTCAAATTGTCTACTTAAATTATATATTATCATTATTAACACATCAAACAATCAATTATAATAATATCAATCAATAAACGATTGATATTATGAGGTAAATCTCATTAATTAAATAATTAGACCGGAATAAATATTTGGACTCGGTCAAATTTTCATTAAAGAAAAACTTAAATACCATTTTAGTCCTTTATCTTATTTTTTTATGTTCAACTTGGTTCTTTAACTATTTTTTTGGCTAAATAAGTCCTTTAAGTTTTTAAGTTGGTCCAAATAGGTTCTTTTTGACATTTAAGTTTTAAGTTGGGTCAAATAGGTCATTTAAATTTTTAAGTTGGGCCAAATAGATCCTTTAAGTTTTTAAGTTAGGCCAAATAGGTCCTACGTAGCAATGACTCATTTGACTTACTTAAAAACTTAAAAGACCTATTTGACCTAACTTAAAAACTTAAAAGACTTATTTGGCCCAACTTAAAATTAAAGGCCAAAAAGAACCTATTTGGCCCAATTTAAAAACTTAAAGGACTTATTTGGCCCAAAAAATAGTTTTTTTTTTGAAGACAACCAACTTACTTCATTTCATTTAATAAAACTGCAGAAATACACGAGGGAATTGAATTAAAAACGCGGGAGCTAGCATAAAGCCTAGATGCTCTAGCAAGACTATGAGCAACCAAGTTTGCTTGCCTCCTAATAAAACTAACCTCATAGTTATGTAGACTATTCAGAAGCTCTCTACAAGAGTCTAAAATGGTACCGAGTTCATTATTGAAAGTCTGTTCAGTGTTAATATCATCCACTACCCCCTTACAATCCAACTCAAACGTGATATTTGCAAGACCAGCCTCTTTGACTAACTTGATGCTTTCGAGAAGAGCTATAGCCTCTGCTTCTTTTGGAGAGGGGTTCCCAGGGAACCATTGAGATTTAGCTAGCATAAAAGCACCTTGGTCATCCCGGATGCAAATGCCCACTCCAAAAATGCCGTCTGTGTAGAATAAGGCTGCATCTGAATTGCATTTTAGTCTACCAACTTCCGGTTTCTTCCATATTAGATCCACACTACTATCAATATGCCAACCCAGAATAGTATCACGAGCTCTTACCTTTCTCCAGCTGTTGGTGTAGGTCCTCGCCATCTCCACCACTATGTTGGCCGGAACCTCCATCTCCTTCCACACCTTTTCATTACGTCGACGCCATATGCACCAAAAAAGCATAAAGAAATCTTGTAGCTTCTCAGTGTGTAACGTCGTAAGGAGCGCAAAGGTGGTTTCTTTAAAGCCCTCATCCGGTTGCACTGCGAATTGCATCGAAGTCCATAGGCTTCCAGCCATACAAACTTCCACTGCCTTCGGACAGTCATAGAATGCGTGCCAAGTGTTCTCCTCTGCGGTTTCACAATGCGGGCAAATGATTGGGCAGCCCACCCCCTTCCTTCCCAAATTCTTCCTCGTTGGCAGAACATCTCGAAGCGCTCGCCACAGTAACAGTTTGTTCTTCTGGGGCACCTTTGCCTGCCAAAGTTTCTTCCACTCGCCATTTGCTCGAAGAGATGAATTATCTATAACAACTTCCATTAATTGATGATAGCCAGATCTAACCGTATATTGACCCGTTTTGCTTGGCGACCACACCAATTTATCCTCTCGGCCAGCATGACTCAGCGAGGTACCCAAAATCCGCGAAGCTTCTGTTGGATGAAAGTAGGCCGCGACCAAGTCCGATCTCCATTCTCTACTTTGTTGGTTGATAAGATCATAAACTCTCAAGTGCTCAATACCAGGGGTCATGGGTGATTTTATGTAAGGATCAGCACAATTCTTGAGCCACGGATCAGTCCAAACCATGATGCGGTCTCCGTTTCCAATTTGCCACCGAGTGCCCGATTTAACTACTACCCGTGAAGTGTAGATACCACGCCAAAAAATAGTTAAAGGACCAAATTGAACCCCAAAAATAAGTTAAATGACTAAATTGGTATTTAAGCCTTAAAGAAACGTTTAATAAGAAAGAAATACAGTCATAAATCGATTAAGACTATATTATATCAAACATCAAATGTAATTTGATATGAATAGTATGAAACTTTGAAACATATAGACAATACCCAACCGTATGAATGATCTAAATCAGTTTAGGTATTGATCGAGATTAGTATATCTTCAATGAGGAAACAATTTTATGCCCAGTAAATCTTTAGTCAACGTGTAAACCACTTTTTAGAGGGAAATATGAAAATTAAAAATTCGTATGAGCATCTATTTAGTAGAAAATACTAGCACCTATGGATAAATATAAACATAGGCATTATATTATTCATCATCGTCAGAATACACTGCACGAAAACAAATTACTACACACCAAGCGTAAACAGAAAAATGCTTCCCAAATATTACCTTACTGCTGACATTCATGCAAAGCATGGAAATTGGATTATCCTTGTGGGTGTCATCAGGAAGTGGCATGTTACAAACTCGAGCAACAACAAACTCCCATTTTCTGTTGAGTTGGTGCTCATTGACACCGCGGTTGAGAAAGAAGTGAGGTATGCATAAAGAGGCCACACTCACTCTTGAATTCTCATCAGCAATGATAAGAACAAACTCAGTATGGCAGTCAATGGATGCCAATTTGAGCTTGACCACTCTCGCTACAATTATAGTTTCTAGGCTTTTTTGTTAAAAATTTTTGAGTAAATTTTTTACTTGCAATTGTTATTTCCTTTGGTGATTTATAATTACCGCAAGTTGTAAATATATATTCCTTCAATGGATAAATTATTGACCCAGATGCCTTTCCAATTTGCTTAGCTTAGCTTAGCTCAATATCTTTAACTTCTTTTCCAAGTCCAAGAAAGGAGGCACACAGCCGTAAACCATAATAAACATAAAGCATCCCTTAAAGTCATTCCAGAGTTCCTATATTACCTCTTTTTTTTTTTTTTTTTTTATCCATCGCGTGCAAAAATCAATATACTCACTCGGACAAAATTGCGGGCTTCCGTTGACAAAGCCGCAATCGTGTAGGACGAAGTAAAATCCGAAAACGAGCGAAAACAGGGTTCGTGAGAGTAGTGCGCAAGAGGGAGAAAACAGGTTGAAAGTTAGTCACGTGCAGTTTTTTTTAAAACTAAAATTTAATCGTAACCGTGTTTTTAATCTAATAATGGGTATTAATTTTTCCTCTCGCCTCTCACAATAAGACACACACACACACACATATATATATATATACTACTCCGAAACTATTTATAAGGTAAAAAGTCATTTCCAGATTCGTTAAAAAATATATGTATCTGGTCCAATTTTTAGACCAGATACATACATTTTTTAACGAATCTGGGAATGACTTTTTGCCTTATAAATGATTCCGGAGGGAGTGTGTATATATATAATATGTGTGTGTATATATATAATATGTGTGTGCGTATGTACTAAAAAAAAATGTGTGTGTGTGTGTTACAAAACAAATTTGTGGCTTATCAAGTGGGAAAATTATGAATTCATAACATTATTTACTATTTTGATAAAATAGACATGAACATTATTAGTAGAAGCTCCAAAAATTAAAAGGAACTTATTTTACTTGAAGAGAAACATAAAAAAAGTAGCTTTAAAATAAGCCACCAAGAACAACTTTTATATAGCTTTAGCGGATCTTTTTACCGGTAACATCCTTCAATCCCGCACAACATCATTTTTAATTCAACTGTGTTACGTGGACACCAAAAATCGATAATAAATCGACACTTGGTTAATGACGTGCAAAAGTTTGGTTAATTCAGTTGAGCAGTTGGTTAATAGTTAATGGTTAATGACGTGTAAATATTTGGTTAATGACGTGCAAAAATTTGGTTAATTCAATTGAGTAGTTGGTTAATGGTTAATGGTTAATGACGGGAAAACGTTTGATTAATGTATACGATTCACCATTAACCAACTACTAAACTGAATTAACCAAACTTTTACACGTCATTAACCAGTTGTCAATTTGTTGTCAAATTTTGGTGTCAACCAATCATTTCTCTTTTTAATTATCCATTTTTTACTTTTTTTTCTTTGCTCACCCAAGTCTGTCTGTCTTCCCACGTTGTGATTTGTCTTCATCCCCCATTCCTTTTTTGTTCCCCTTTATATTTTTCAGAGGCAATCGTACGGGTCATTGGCTCTTTCAATTGCAAATTCATTTTTGGATTATATTGAATATACCTTTTTTTTGACGGAAATTATATTGAATATACCTAATTGATAGTTTATTTTTAAAAATCCATTTTTTACAGGATTTTTTAAAAATCCTTAGCAACCATATTCTCTGTATATTTTTTGCATTGAATATTTAATGAATGGTTTAGTATATTTTATTTTGAACAAATACAAAAATAAGAATTTTATAATAAATCAAAAAAAGAAAAATAAGAACTTTTATAAAATACTTTATCACCTTGTTTAATATCATTATATGTGAATTTTTTTGTACAGTAATTTTTTTAATATAAGCTTGCAATTAAATATTTTTATAGTGATTTTAAATAAAATTTATAACTCTTCTAAAAATATTTTATCAAACAGCTTTAAGCTTAAAAGCAATTTTAAGAAAACAACAAGTAAAAAATACCAAATAGCTTTAGCTTAACTTTTAAAACTTTTTTTTTATAACTTTAGTTTAAAAGCAACTTTTAAGCCCCAAAAAAGTCAAGCCAAATGCACTCTTAAGGGTATGTTTGACTCAGCTTTTTTTAAACTTCTTTTCTCCTTATAAGGAGAAATCGGACCAAACATCTTTTATTAAAATGTCTTAAAAATTTAAGTAGCTTATTTTTTGTGAAGAAAAAACTAAAAGGAGCTTTTTAAAAATAACAATTAGTAGGAGCTTGTTTCAAGCTTTTTGGGAACTTATTAACACGGCTATATCTTGGAATCCCACTCCGACGTGAAATCTCATATTTTTTTGACTTTTTTTCTTTTCAATTGTGGTGACTGCATGCGTCAACCTAATCGTTTACGTTGTGTTTGACTCCTGCGAATGTGAGGAGAGAGAATGTGGGGGAAGAGATTGCACACATTTTAATAATTGTTCCATCGTTTGAAACCAGCGTGAAAAAGGAAGGAGAGAAGAATCTCACCGTGGGACCCATAAAAAATTTTTTTCCTCATAATTGGCGAGAAAGCTCGCGAATTGAGGAACAGTTGCAGATCTTCCAACGCTGCCCCTGCCTTACATAATACACAATATATATAAATAAATATCTCATTTTTTTTATAAGTGTGTTTATGTAATTTGTTAAATATATCTCTTTCTTTCCTCTCATTTTCTACTCAACTTTCACTCAAACTATACAACAAAAAAATCATCTCACTTTCTACTCGCTTTCTACTCACTATCATTTCTTCAACATTCTTTCCTTCCACTATCCAAACACAGTGTTAATATCACGCGAGGTGAAAGACTCTGTATGCACATTTTTTATTGGGTTATTTTTTTAAAAAAATTGAAAAACCTTATTATAGTACTCCATAACTTATAATATTAATTTATTAAACTATCTCTAAAATTTGTCGTTTACTTATTTTGAAAAAATATTCATTAGCAATATAAAAGTTTATAATTAAGCATCCTTTAAGGTCATGAAATATTTTACCACTTTTTAAATATAGATGTTTGTCAAACTTTTATTTATAAATTAAAATAATTATTAGTCTTTTCTTGATAGATTTTTTAAACATTTGTTTTTTAGGTGACTTTTACGGTGAATATGTGTGTCAAATGGTTCATTGGTGAACCATGATTAAGAACCATCGGATTAAGTAGGCTCATAGATCTTATCATGCATTATCCACATTGGATCATGCTCCACCGTCTCCCAGGTCTCTCCTCCATCCCATCAGTGGTTGGGTCGTTCGCCATGGTTACTTGCACAACCATCAATTCACACTCTCTCATATTTTTCCTTTCTCTCTCTCTCTCTCTCTCCTGAAAATATTCTTCAAATTTTCGTATTTTATTTAACTTTTTTCTTAGGGTGTGCTTGCTTCTCCACAGAGACGACCAACCAATTGACTTCATCATGCATCATATTTGAAACTTCTCGATGCTTCCAAGAAGCTTCGAAGGAAGATAGTGGATGGGAATACGAGATATTATATGATCAGAGAGACCGAGGTTCTTGAAAGTAAAGAAAAATCGTGACCCAAGAGTTGCCGCAGACTGTTTTTTAGATTTTTGGAACTGAGTACAAATTATAATAGCGAAACAATATTCAAGGCTCACGTATCTAGTTTGTACTTTGAAAGAAATAATTAATGCAATTTCTATCTGACTTTTGAAATTAGTCCTAAAGATCTAGCATTAATCATATTATGGAAGAAGCAATGAGTTTGGGTACACATTCTTTAAGGCAGTGCAATAGGAAACCAAAACAAATTGTTTAGACTGGGAAATCACATGACTCAATATATATTATTTTTGGATTTCTGGATATGGAGAACTCGTGGCAACAGCTTAGCTAGTGATTTGCAGTGCCGGATGGAGAAAGATGGAGGGAGGGGGAAGGGAGAGGAGGAAGGAGGAGGAAATATTCCCTGTGAATGGTGCATTATAAGGTTTGGTAGATTTGTTCGATCTAACGGCTCTTAATCATGTTTTATTAAGAACCACTTAATTGCTAGTTCACATTAGATGCCACCTGTTTTTTAATGTTTTAAACAAATTGATCCTTTTTTTAAAAATTCACTCGCATTCTTTTTTTATTTAGGTTGCAGTAGTTTTTATGATTATATATTCCTTTTTATGAAAAGATTAATTTTTTTATAGTAAAAGTTTATTAGCATATATATATATATATATATATATGTTTATTAGCAAAAAAAGGCACACTAATTAAGGCACACTAATATTAGTAAGCTCATTCTAAAATTGCCCCTAATCATGTCATTGCATATCACAAAAAATTGAAGACTGATGTCGGCGCTGCTTGGCACTGTCCAAAGCTGCTTGTCTTCCTCGTGCAAATCCCCTTCATCAGAGAGTCGATTTCTCTTCAACTTCCCTACATGAAACATTTTTTTCAATCAAAAAAAGGTCCACCGCTCATAGTCGAAAATGCTTCATTCATGTCTTAAATTAAATTTTAAAATTTCGCTTAAATTTTTTGGCGCGACAGAAATATAAACATGTTCGTTTAAATTGGAGCCTCTAACTTGGAAGACATGGAAACAGTTGAACGTTTGAGTGTTTCTCTTTTTTTCCTTCATTGCTTTTGAAATTCTTTAACACGCCTCTGCATATTGATTTAAATGCTCCTTGCAATGATTCTGATACTATTGACAATGGAGCATCAGCAGTGGACTTGAACAGAGCACCTCCAGTTACTGATTTTAATAGATGTGAAAACAGAGCACTTTTCACCCACTTGAATTATCCTTCTTCAAGCATCAATGGTTCGTTCCCTATCGACTTAAATGTGCGTCCGACATATGAAGAAGAAGAAGAAGTCTATGAAAATGAGCCTGAAGCTACCCTTTCTAATGGTGATGTGGACAACAACATTGATGATTTCAATCTGGATAAAGACCAGGACATGTTTCTTGGTATGCAAGTTTAAAGTGTCTTGAAGAACTCATATAATAAAGACGAGATTGACACCTAATTTAATTTAATTTTTTTTTTAAATTTCAGGAACCCAACATGATTCAAACGATGGAGGTGATGAAGATTGCAATGACCCATTGACTGAAGGTGCTGCAATCTATAAGAAGAAGATGAAATGTGAAAGAGATAAACATATGCGTTTTCCGATGACTGTTCAAGCTGCTTTTAATTTTTTCGAGAACTGTTGCTTCACGGTACTAAATGTTCATCAAAACTAAAGTGTGATTTTAATAGGGGTATTTTAGGAATATTAGTATAAAATTAGTTAAATTTGCTTATATTTGAGACTAAAAAATATGAGATTTTTATTGCTTATAAGTTATAATTGAGACCGGAAAGAGTATATATATATAACCGTAAATGTGTATGATGAACCGTAAATAAGACTAAATGGACCGTAAATATCAATAAGGAACCGTAAATATACACAAAATCTCCGTAAAAAGGTGCTTGTAAATTGTACTTATCATAGTCACAAGCTTAGTAAACGACAAAAAATCATTGCCCTGTCTATATCAAAGTTCATCGTTGTCAAGGCATCTGTGAAAACTGAAATCTATGAAATTGTAAATATATGCAAGGCAAGATGATAACTTTATCAGAATAAAGGCAGACAAATAGCAGGGACTTGGCCAATCAAAACACACTAAAATAACAATGAATCATTTTAGAGTATTATAAAAAAGTATCTCCTTTTATCTTTTTTTTTTGGGGGCATTATCTCCTTTTTTTTTTTTTTAAATTTAAGAGAATGAATCACTAGAAAAACTTCAAAATACATATTCTTAAAAAGCTGTAGTCATCAATTTTGAGAATAAGTTAGTCACATTGAATACAATCATTTACTACTTTTTCATCAGGGAAATCACCGAGTCTTACTAGTTTCATCTAGTCTCTTTGACCATTAAATCCCATCAATCCATAACTAATAATCAGTTTTACTCAATGATTTAAAAACCGGAGCGGACTGGACGGTCCAACCAGTCTGATCATCACCCGGTAGTATTAGTGATTGGTTTCACCTCAATTATACTGTAGTCTGGTTGAATCACTAGAATCGGGTTGGACCGTTTGAACTTATTTTATTATTATTTTTATTTACTTTTTTTTCAAAATTAGTATTTATTTATCACTCGGTTTAACTGACGGTTCAACCAAATGAACCAATTGAACTATGATCCGGATGTCACGCCAGTTCGATCTCCGGTTCGATTTTTAAAACATTGTTTTTACTTCTTTGACCATTAAATCCCATCAACCCGTAACTCCTTATATGATAAACTATACGTTATTCTTGGCTGACACACTTGGAAAAAACAAGCAACTGAGACAGAGGCGCGAGGAATTGCGGGAATATCAAAATAGCGAGAAACAAAAAATAGAAGAAGAAAAACGTAAAAACTTGTTGCTTGGATTCGAAGAGTTGGCCACCGAAAGAAAAACCCACGTCGGCTTTTCAAAAGCCCCATTTTGTAGCTTATTTAGAAGCTCCTTTTTTGTAAGTTTTTCTTTGTCTAAAATAAGCTCCTTCTTTATTTTTAGAGCTTTTTTCAAACATATTTGGCCCGACTTCTCCTTAAAATGAGAAGAGAAGCTAAAATAAAGTTGGGCCAAACATGACCTATCAAAAGCTTTTAGCTTAAAAGTAACTTTTAAGCTAGAAAAATAATAATACTACAAAACGTTTTTAACTTTATTTTTAAAGCTCTTACCTTTTACTTTAGCTTAAAAAAAGCTTTTAAGCCAAATAAAGCTGGTCAAACGCTACCTAAGTATACAAACCCAAATGCTTCCATGATCAAATATACGTGCTATAATCAACAGAAGAAGGCTTTTTCCCCTACAGATATTAATTGGTTCGCAACATTGTAATCAGCAGTGGCGAAGCTAGACTAAATTTTTTGAAGGACTAAATTGTTAAAAAATATATTTATTAATATTTAACCATTGTTAAAATACTTGATGATGACACAGTTGTTTTCTCTGCTTGTTTTATGCATAAGCATGTGGTTCGAATCATACATTAGTCTTATTTTTGTGATAATTTTTGCGCATAGCTATAAAATAGATATGCAAAAAACTAAAAAATGCTAATACAAGATTCAATCTTGGGTTCTAGCACTTTTAAAAACTAGCATTACCAATACACCAGGCCAATACTAACAATTGAAGGATATGTGACAATTTATGTATATATCAATATTTGATTGTGTTTTGGTTTTTTAGTTTTTAAAAACTATTTTTATAAATCAATTTTAAAAACTATTTTTAAGAAGAAATTATTTTAAAAAAAAATCTATTTGGTAATTCTATTTTTGGAAATTGTTATAGAGATGAGAAAATGAAAAAACTTGTTTAGTAATTTTTTTTTTCAGAATATGTTTTAAAAATTAAAAAGCAAAAAAAACTTGGTTGATACATATTTTTAAAACAAGTGTAATTGCAAGTAAATGCTTACGGAAGTAATTTTTTTTCCAAAGTAATGCTTAAGGAAATGTTAATGTGTTGAATTAATAACTTGATAAAAAAGATATATTTTTTAAATTGATATATAATTAACCCTCCAAATTAACATATATTATAACAAGTTAATTAATAAAGACAAAAAACTGAAAGTTCATTTGACATGTAATTTTTTTTCCATAAGTTTCTTGAATCAAATAAAATAACTTACTTGACAAATCATAATAAATCAATTATATTTAACAAATATTTTGCAACTAACCTTAAAGTGTTAATAAAAAAGATTAATGCTATTTGTTTATATAATGATCTTCACTTTGGTAAAAAAAAAAAATCACAATCCAATTTCCCACTTTTTCTTTCTACACACACCAATCACCATCTTATGGAAATTTTGGGAATAGTACGTAACTTCTTAATGGAGAAACAAAAATATCCGGTTGCAAAAAGCTAGTATAAAATAAATACAATAAAGTTGATGACAAATAAATATTCGACAACTTAATTATAAATCAGCATTATGGACCTGGAGATAATGTCCCTTTGTAAGGCACTGGGATTACTTTAAGAGCAACAGCTTTTCTCAAAGATATTCCCATGGCCTCCCTCATGTCCATATTTTCTGGTTTGTTGCCATGAGGCAAAATCCAGTCAAAATGGTATAACAAAGAGCCCAGTGCTAAGGGAAGCACCCTAGACATGAGTGGGACTGCAGGACACATCCTCCTGCCCGATCCAAATGGTATATATTTAAAATGGCGACCCTTGTAATCAGGCATGTTAGGTTCTAAAAACCTCTCTGGCCAGAATACCAAGGGGGCATCCCACACTTGTGGGTCTCTCCCAATGGCCCATACATTAACTAATACCTGCGAACCTTTCGGAACGCAGTAATCAGAAATGTCACATGACTCCAACGCCATGTGTGGAACTAAAAAAGGCACAGGAGGATGAAGCCTTAGCGTCTCGTTCACCACCGCCTTGAGGTAAAAAAGGTTTTCAATGTTACCTTCATCAACTTTCCCATTTGGACCAACACGGGTCCGGATTTCCTTCTGGACCTTTTCTAGTGTCTCTGGCCTATGCAGAAGTTCTGCGAGTGCCCACTCTATGGTCCCAGTTGTAGTATCGGTGGATCCAGCAGTGAACATTTCCTACAACCAAACATTCTTATCAGTGCTCCTACAGTATATATATATTTTCATATATTTAGATATGTTTCTTCTCTGTATTAATCCTACAATATATCAATGTCCTAATACAAATATTATAGCTAAAGAGCAAATAATATTCTTCATTGTTATTTTTTTTTTTGTTTTTTTTTTGGAAGGGAAAGGAATTTATTAAAAAGGTGTAGCAATGACAAGACATATACTAGGGGCCAATTCTGCAGCATTGGCACAAGAGATGCCAAAGTTGCATCAGCCGAAGGTGCTTAAGAGCCAATAGCATGGCAATCAATAGCATGGCAATTATAAAAACTTTGTGTTCCGCACCAGAGTGATACATTGGCATAATAAATGGTACATTAGCAAATTAACAGCCCCACTTCACAGTTTAAATCAGGGATACCGAAGCTAATTAGCAATACACTACAGATTTCTGCATAATTTAGTCATTCTTTAGTCATTTTTTTTTTTGGAAGGGAAAGGAATTTATTAAAAAGGTGTAGCAATGACAAGACATATACTTAGGGGCCAATTCTGCAGCAATGGCACAAGAGATGCCAAAGTTGCATCAACCGAAGGTGCTTAAGAGCCAATAGCATGGCAATTATAAAAATTTTGTGTCCTACACCAGAGCGATACATCGGCATAATAAATGGTACCAGGGACGGATCAAGAATTTTGGTCCATCAGGGGCCAAGTAGTTGATGGGAATTAATGCCTATTAGACTTGACAAAAAAAATGCTTATTAGATATCTCTTCCATTGATTTTTTAAAAACGGAGAGGTAAGTAGTGTGTGTGATTAATTATATAATACTCACATGTTTATCATTTTAATTTTTATCAACTACACAACAAAAATAAAGTTTTTTATATAGAAAATGCCAAAAATGTCCACAGAATATTCTCTAATTAATATAGTCACCAAAAAGATTAATACATTATTATGTCTTCTATTTTTACAATATTTGTATTTTTGTTATGCAACAATATTTGTATATCATCGCATGTTACCTTCACAACTCTTTTTATCCTCTCTCACCTACTAGGTAGCTGCACAGTATTTTTTTTTATTTTTATGCAACAATATTTATATGGGCATGGTTTCAAATCAACTGCTCTTTCGGTGGGATTAATGTTCTCATAAATAGATGGAATATTGTTCCGTAAAAAGATGGGTGAATGTATGGAAAAAAAAATGGTAAAAACAACAATTAACAACTTTGGGGGGCTTGGAGATGAATATATTGTTTTTCATCTCAATCAACAAAGACACGATGATAGCTTCCTACAACTTTATGTGACATTATTTCATTATGTTGCTAAAGGAAGTCCATGTATGTAAAATGTAACTTAGCACTGATACCTACAGTGAGTCAGTGGCATGCTATAGAGTGCTAGGCAGATTACTACTATATAGTAGATAGCTGATTAGGCTGAGGCTTGACATCTGACGGAGGAATAAAGCCATGATGAAGTGAAGGAACTAGAGGGGCCTTGACTAAATGAACTAGTATCAACATTTTTAAGGAATCAATCAGCCCAGGCCCTTGATGCATTCAACTTGCATCCGTCCCTGAATGGTACATTAGCAAATTAACAGCCCCACTTCACAGTTTAAAATCAGAGATACCGAAGCTAATTAGCAATACACTAAAGATTTCTGCATAATTTAGACATTCTTCATCATTGTTATTGTTACGTAATTAAATACTTATGAAGAAGCAAAAAATTAAAGTGAAGAATGAAGAAACTTACAACGATAACTGTGTTAATAGCACGGAAAGAAAATTGGTAGGCGCCGCTCCCCCTATCTCCACGAAACTGCAACAGCACATCAAGGAAGTCTTTTCTCTCCTCTTCTCCATGGCTGTCAGCATTGTCCATCCTTTCCTTGATGAACAGTCCCGCTATTGCAATGGCTTGCTCAACATGATACTGCATGTTTTTCCTTATGCTTTGAGGGTCAAACGGCTTCAAAATGGGGAAAAAATCGGCAATATTCGGCTTCCCGGCATATTCAATAATCTTCACAGCGTGCATGTGAAATTTTTCCCCCATCTCCACGTTAGGATTGTCTAGCAAGTCTTTGGAAAAAATGAGGTTACCTATGAGGTTGAAAGCCATCATGAAAATAAACTTCTCAACCTCAATGGCAGAAGTGTCGTCAAACTGACTTGCTTGGGGTATCAACTCCAGCATCCGATCAACACACCTCGCACGCACACCTCTCATTGCGTCTAAGCGACTGGTCACAAATAACTCACTAGTCCATAGGCGTCTCAGCATGCGCCAATGCGGGCCGAACTGAGAAATCACCAAGGAGCCCTCAGTACCGTGCGGCCCTTCCATGGCCTGATAAAGTTTTCTCCCGGCCAGCACGGCGTCCCTCTTTCTGTACATTTCCTCGGCCACGTCGCTAGAAGATATGACCACTGTGCACACTGAACCGAGCCACAGTGTCATAATGGGGCCGTGTTGTCGCGCCAAGTCTGCAAAGGATTGTGTCGACCAATCCAACTGAAGCATGTTACCAATCACCGGCCAACATCTTGGTCCTGGTGGAAGTTTCTTCTTACCTCTTTGTTGCGTGATCAGTAACAATGCTGCCAAACCGAGCGTGACCAAAGTGCCGAGGAGCAACTCCAGAATTCCGAAATCCATACCAACTAACCGGCCGAGACTTGAACTGTAGCGCGCAGACTTGAATTTTGTTTCAGAGATTTTGCTGAGAGAGAACATGAGGTGAGAAGATAGAGATGATCCGTGCTTAAATAGAGATCAGCTGATACACAAAAACAAAAAAGTGGGGCCCATGACTTTTTATTTTACTCTATTATTTCATTTTGGAGTCTATCACCTTTTTAGATCATTTATTTATTGCGTCAAAAAAAAAGATTATTTATTTATTCATTTTGATCACCAACAAAAGTAGTAATGCATTGGTTTTAATCTCCAGCGCCGTCTTACGCGCAAACGCGCACCACCGGGACCCATCTTGTGTACATGTTCTCCGTCAAGTGTCAAAGACTCTCCTTGTCACCTATAGCTACAGGTTAGGACAAATGAGATTGTGTATGATGATAAGTATTGCCCAAAAGATGGAATGTGGTGACAAGTAGTACCTTTCTTCACACATTTGCTTTAGATCAACAACAAACGAGACCGAATAAGAAAAAGCTGGGACCTACTGTTTCTTTCTTCCAATTTGTCCCCGTTTACATTTTTTTTTTATTCTCCAATATTATCGTTTTCATTATTCTGATCTGATAGTTAGAAAAAGACACCCATGGGCACATGTTCACTGCGAAGCAGGCTAAGAGCAGTAAATGACGAAAGCTCTTTGATGTATCGTATCGTATTTCTTGAACTATAAAAGCATCCCTTTGACCCTACAAATTGAACCCATGCTATATACTCCTATGAGGAGGAAAAGTACAAGTCTAAGATGTGACTAGCATCCACTATTAAAGATGCAATTAATTAATCTTATCAAGAAGAAAAAACAAAAAAAGATGCAATTAAAATGGGAGAGTGAATTGGACAATCCGTTGGTTTCTTCAATTCTGACATTCCGTGAAAGGAATGTTTCTTGTACAATGTTTAAGAATACAAAAGGGGTGAACTTTACCTTTTTAAATTGTTAGTAAAAGTTAACTAGTCCTTTGAAGTGATCTCGCGCGTATACTACATTTAAAATAATTACTATTCCCTCGTCCCATTATAAGTACTATTACACTATGTATAAAAAAAATAGTCTTATGTTATGTTAAGATTTTAACGTAATATTAATTACTTTTCTTTAGGTTTATCCTTAAGTTAATAACAAGTACATCACTTTCAAATCATTATATTTTATTATATATTTATGACAATTATTAATACCTAATGGTTAATAAGAATAATTTTGTAAAATTATTACACTCGTAATTTCTCCTTAATATGTATGAAACTTCCTAATATAAAACTTATAATGGGACGGAGGGAGTACTATAATTGACAATTTTTTTTTTGGTATACTCCTATAATTGCTAATTTAATATTGAGGGTCAAAAGCATTTCACACCCGTAACTTATAGGTGTAGTTTTACTTTCCATCCCAAATTATCAAATTAATTATTTTATCCTATTTTATTTTATTTTATTTTGTAATTTTCTCTTTTAATATGATTTAATTATTAAAAAAATGGATAAAATGTATGTACAAAAAAAAAATGGAGAAAATGCAACAACTTATCTAGTATAAGGAAAAGGACAAAATTACTTACTGATTCGACATTTCACTCACATACGCCGCGTGACTGGTTCAATTCAGCACAGACGTGGCGACACGTGAAATTCCACCGTAGAATCCTAAATTTCAAGTTATGGTTCTTCTCTGCTCGCACGGTGAGCCTCCCCCATTCTAAACTTTTTTATATAAAAAAAAAAGGACAAAATTACCCAAATTTTTTTAAAGTTTCATTTTTGTTGGTTTTTTATTTTTAATATTTTAAAAAAAATATAAAGTGGTCCTGATGTTTCTCACCCACTATCTCTTGACTAAGTCAAATTCTGGTGGTTTTAAGTGATAATAACGGCTAAGTTTGTTGAGGTGACACTGACAATGGGTTATCTATTTTCCTTCGAATGAGGGATCAGTTTATTATGATGGATGGAATCATCTCTGTAAATAAATAGCATGAAGTCCCTAGTCAAAACACATCAAGAAAACTCAACACGAAACCATCACAGTGAGAAAGTTTTATAGGTTGGCTGCTTGATTATTAATTTTAAAAAAATAATCTTCATTTGGTACGTATTAATTTCTCTGTGTAGCTATTTTTGTCGTATTTGCATCCTTTAGTTGCTAGGACCATCTATTTCCTTTGGTTGCATGTGAGGTGGTTGAAATATAACTGATTATATGCATGAGTCATTAATGTTGTAATATATGCAATTACTAGCTAGTTCCGAGGAGTACTATGTTTGATTGTGTATCAGACTGAGAACTGCAATTAGTATTTCCTATTAGTTTGATATTGCCCGTGAATCTGGATGTATTATTTGCGCGGCTATATTTGCTTAGGATCCAAACGCGTTCGGTGTGCGAAGGTTACAAAAGAACCCATCATAATCACCATCAACGCGGTTGATTTTTTTATTTAAATGTGATATAATACCTGTTTTTTTAATTTAATATTATGGTATCGAATTTTTTGGAATAAAAGGGAAATAAATGAGATGATTTTTTTTTTTACTATATGTGGGAGAAACAATGATAGGTAATAGAAGACATGTTCTTTTTATTTTTATTTTTTATCAAAAAACAAATATAGAAGACTTGTTCTGAATTGCAACGAATTAAAATAAGTGAATTACGTATTTAAAAATGTACGTCATCCAATTATGCTTGTTGCATATTTTCTCTTGGTCATACTAAAGTTGCTTCTATCTTGTGTTTATTTTGCTCTTCTCTTTAAGCTTTCTACGAGGATTGGTTTCTTCATCAGAGGTTTCTTCGCGCATTCCTTTTGTTGATTTTTTACTTGCCTTGCACTTGATTATTAGCTGTTTATCTGACCATGTTATATGGGCTCTTTGATTGGTTGGTTGTCTCTTCGGGTTTCCTGAAAAACTGTTAAATGAGGCTTTATCTTAGTGTCGATGTTTTAATGTATGAATAAGATACTTTCTATAAACTTAGTTATCTTTAGTGGGGGTGTGGAGTGGACTTTAGCTAAGCACAACTTTGGTTGGACTGGGTGGATTTTATGGCACAAAGTATACCACCAATATTGAATTTAATTAATCATTCAAAAAAACACAAGTCTCACGTAAACCAGAGGTAAGGCCTCAAAAGACTTTATAAGTAAAGGACACCCCCATCTTACAAGCCGGTTTTGTAAGGATGAGTTAGACACAAAATACTAATATAGTATCAAAACCTATCCTAGTTCTATTGGGCCACCCACCGCATTATACACGCACCAAGCCTATCCTATAGTTCAATTGGGCGCGAGGGGTGTATTGAGAAAAACCCAAGTCTCACATAGACTAGAGGTAAGGCCTCAAAAGTCAAAAGGGTTTATAAGTAAATGACACTCCTCATCTTATAAACCGGTTTTATAAGGATGAACTAAACCTAAAATCCTAATAGGGTGTAATTAATGTTAAGGGGTGTTTTGAGTGACTGTTACTTTGGTTTATTGCCCGAGTGGTAGTCCTAATTGTGGGAACTTATTTATATGTTGGGTTGGCGTATTCCTTGTACCCCTTATATTAATATATATATATACACAATTTTTACTGCTCAAAAAAAAATAATGCAATTTTTTTTCAACCAAATGGATTTTGTGCTTGCCAAACACCCAGTACTTATACCGCACCCTTCAAAGTTTCTGAGAAGACCTTTTTTAAGCGTCAGTTTGGTACGCGTGATTTCGCAAAGAAATGGAATGAAGCGAGAGAGGTAGGTGAGAAAGGGTGAAATCACCGTATTTGGTTACCAGTGAAATGTAGAAGAGAGAAATAAAAAGTGTCACTTCTATGTCTTTTTTCAATCTTCGCTGTTCTGCAAAGAAACGAGGAGAGAGAATAATTTTTTTTTCTTTTTACATTTTTACCCCTTATTCTCTCCTAATATCTCAAATTATTTAAATTTTTAGTCAAGGATATTAATGTCTTTTCAAACATAATCAACACTTCTCTCTTCTCTTTTTCTCTTCTCTTTCTCATAAACCAAATAATACCCCAAATCTACTCTATTTCTCACTTATTTCTCTCTTCATACACTCTCTTTTACATATTTCTCTCTTCACAACTTCTCTCCGAAACCAAACATAGCCTAAGAGATTTGTGAATTACTTTGAGGAGGAAGCTTCTTAACCGTCGAAGATGCATGAAGAGAAAAGAAGTCTTCCAATATAGCACATATATGCGGGTGGCGTCTGTGCCCATTATTTGGTTTGAAATTGCGAATTTTAATTGGCGTCTGGTATATGTATTAAATGGTGATGGTGACTAGTAAATTCAGACAAATCAGAATAACAGTAAAGGCATTATTAAGAACATAAACCTTTAGGTTGAGATCTTGTTCTTGGAATCCGGAATAAGTTAGAAGACGAAATATCTTACGATGAACCTGAATGAATAGCTACTAATGAAGCATAAACCCCATCAGTAATCTTCATCAACACATCATGTCTTCCCTTTTCAGCTACCGCCCCATTTTTAATTACTGCAATTGTGTCAGCCCCTCGAATTGTTGTAAGACGGTGAGCTACCACCACAGTAGTTCTGTCCACACTGACATTGTCTAGAGCCTCTTGAACTATATGCTCTGACTCAGCATCAAGAGCACTTGTTGCCTCATCAAGCAAAAGGATTTTGGGGTCTTTCAACATGGCTCTTGCAATAGCAATACGCTGCTTTTGCCCTCCTGACAGTTGTGTGCCTCTCTCCCCAACAGAGGTGTCATAACCATTTGGAAGAGAACTTATAAACGTGTGTGCATTGGCTGCTTGAGCTGCTGCAATTATCTCATCCTCTGTGGCACCTCCCTCTTTGCCATAAGCTATGTTGGCGCGAATACTTTCGTTGAAAAGAATAGGCTCTTGACCAACCAAACCCATTTGCTGCCTCAACCAGCCTAGTTTGAACATTTTAATGTCCGTTCCATCTAGTAATACACGTCCAGAATCAGGGTTGTAAAATCTCTCTAAGAGGCTGATAACCGTTGATTTTCCACTGCCACTTTCTCCAACCAAGGCAACAGTCTGCAGAGACATATATATCAGCAATGTAAATGCATTACATGTTCTCAATAAATTGATTCGTACAACCACAAGATTACCTTTCCAGATGGGATGTTTAAACTCAAATCTTTGAAAATTTGAATATGAGGCCTTGTTGGATAATTAAACCTCACATGTTGAAGTTCAATATCGCCTGTGACTATTTCTAGTGTTATGCCCTCATTGCTGCCGGAGTCAATAATAGGGTTGCTGTCCAGAATTTCAAATATTGAAGCTGTGGAATCTTTGGCCTTGTTAGTGTCCGGTGCCAGGGCACTAGACTGAGAAATGCCGACTGCTGTTATTGTTAAGCAAAAGAAAACCTGCATATATTCTTTCGTGAGAAGATCAAAAGAAGCATCAAATAAATGTAGAGCATACGAAGTTGATTGAGTGATTGTACCCACCTTGAAAACCTCTGCAAAACTTGCTTTCCCGTGTTGCACTAGAACAGATCCTATGTAGAAACAGAATGCACCTGTGCAATATAAAGCTACAAAGGAGAAACCAAATCCTACACCACTCACAATCCCCAACCGAACACCTTGTTTTTCTGGCCCTGAACATGTCTTTTCGTACATATCCATCGCCTTCGATTCTGCACAAAATGATGCAACAGTTCTGATGTTACTAACAGCATCATTTGCCACCTGACTTGCTTCTTCATAGCTCACCTGTATAGAAGACAAAAGATTCTCATGATTCCCACAATGTATAATTCCCTTGATGTAATGGACAAATCCAAAAGTAAGGCTAACCTTGGCATCTGCACTGAATCCTTCAAGAAACTTCACTTGAAGGAGCCCTTGAATAAAGACCAAGGGTGACACAGCCAGAACTATAAAAGCGAGAATCCAATTAGCAGTGAATGCTATGATTAGACCTACTGTGATTGTTGATATGTTTTGCACAATGAGGGCCAATGTGTCCCCAACAAGACTTTTCACTGCTGAAGCATCAGTAGATAACCTTGCACCAACTGCACCACTGTAAAGTGATTCACTTCTTTTAGTTTGATGAGTAACAGGAACTAGGAATTAACACATGATAACTAAGTATTGCTTTTTTTATTTGTCTTGAAGTGAAATAATTTTTTAACATACCTTGAATTTGCAGGGTCATCAAACCAACTAATTTCTTGGTGGATGACCTTTTCAAATGTCAGCGAACGAATTCGTTGTACAAGTTTTCCACCCGCAATTCCAAACAAGTAATTTTGCAGTGGTATAATTACCAGAGTAATCAAACCCAAGCCCACATATAGTAGTGACCAAAACCTAGCATCTCTCCGCTGTTGTTCAGGAGGTTTATAAAACATACTGATGGCAGATGAAAACACTAGGCCAAAGATAGGGTACACGGCACCGTTTACTATTGCAGCAATTGATCCAAGTAGTAAGACAGGAAACTCAGGCCTGTTCAAGTAGGCCAAACGCCTCATAGAAACCTTCTTGGCTTCCTTTTTGTTATCAACTTGACCTTGTTCAGTATCCACTTCTTTTATTTCTCCAGAAATTTGCACACTACTTTGACGAGGAAGAGCGGACCTAAGTGGCTCAGTGTCCACTTCTTCTATTTCTGTAGACATATCCACACTACTTTGATTTGGAAGAGCGAAGCTAAGTGACTGGGAGTGACGACGACTCCCTGATGAACTGGACTTATTTACTTCGAGCTTTTGGCTACCTCCAGCTTCTTTTTCTCCTTCTTGCAGACGAATAAGCTGAGAATAAGCACCATCAGCATCCTTGATTAACTCATCATGAGCTCCTATATAAAAAGGAAAGGTGCAAAAGTGAATACATTGTTCCAAAATGTTATAAAATTCAATATATTGTTGTATTGAATCAACATCATTTGGGAAATATATCAAAAACTGCATGTGATATATAGATAAATGAAACTGAAAAGTTTGTTCATGTATAACCCTTCTCCACAATTTTGCCCCGATGAACCACTGCTATGGTGTCAGCAGTTCTAATTGTTGTCAACCGATGGGCAACAACAACAGTGGTTCTTTTTTGCATCACTTTCTCCAATGCTTCTTGAACAACCCGTTCTGATTCGGCATCCAATGCACTTGTTGCCTCGTCAAGAAGAAGGATTTTTGGGTTCTTCAGAATTGCCCTTGCAATTGCAATTCTTTGCTTCTGCCCACCAGAAAGTTGAGTCCCATTTTGCCCTGCCATCGTGTCAAGACCCTAAAAACAGAATGGTACACTTTTAGTAAATTCAATCAAATTTGATTAAAGAAGCAAACATAGAACATGAATCACGTGTTAATTGCAATGTTATGTACACCTGAGGCAGTTTGTCAATGAAATTTTTAGCATTGGCAAGTGTTATTGCTGTTGTTATCTCCTCATCAGTTGCACCTTTTTTCCCATATGCTATGTTCTCTCTGATACTGGTAGTAAACAGGATGGGTTCTTGACTAACCAGCCCAATATGTTCTCTTATCCATCTAAGTTGCATGTTCATCAAATTCATGCCATCTATGAGTACTTCTCCAGCATCTGGATCATAGAACCTTTCTAATAGACTTATTACAGTGGACTTCCCGCTTCCACTTTGACCCACCAAAGCAGTAGTAGTGCCGCTGGGAACAAACAAAGAGAGTCCGGAAATAATCTGCACATTTAGCCTTGCAGGGTAACTGAAGTAAACATCTTTGAGTTCAATATCTCCTTTTATGTCTTCCAAGACAACACCACTGGTGTCATTGGCATCAATTTTGGGCTTTCTTTTAATTGTCTCAAACATTTTATACACTGCTGCTTGGCCTGCAGCAAATGCATCTAGGCATGGGGATGTCTGACCCAGTGACCTGTGAATGAATGAATGAATGAATAAATGAAAATTTATCATCAGGTTGTGATGTAATACCCATCAAAGGTCTACAAAGTGCAAGCTAAAACAAATTCTTATGCCTAAACAATGTCATGTCAAGCATCAATGTCTCACTTACGTTCCACCAGTCTCAAGAGCTATGATTACAGTCATGACGATTCCTCCATTATATCCTTTCTCAATGATAAGTTTGGAACCATACCACATGGCAAGTCCATAGGTGCTAAAGATAATCAACGATAGTATCCCCATTCCTAACCCCGAGACAATCCCTTGTTGAACCATTGTAGCATATGCAACTTTTAACTTAAAATTGTAATTTTCTATTGCTTTTTTTTCCCCAGTAAAAGATGCAACCTGATCAATTATAAAAAAGAAGTCAGAGACAATGGTTAAATACAAATACAAATTAATCATTTGATGTTTCTATAGTTGATATCAGTGTCTTACTGTTCTGATTGCTCCTATTGTTTGGTCAACAACAGTTCCTGCTTCTGCATAAGCAGCTTGCCCACGACTTGACATTTTAGCCATCAACATGGACATGAATCCACCAACAATGACGACACAAGGTATGCATGCGAGCAAAACCACCGCTAGCCGCCATCCCTTTATAAAGGCAACCACAAAGCCACCAAAAAATGTTGAAACAAGTTGAATGAACTTCCCAACCTGTTATTATAAGTAATCATTTATCGATATACTCACTGCCACAATATAAACTTACAAGATCATGACACTTCTTGTGGTGATTGTATACAAAAAGGAGCATACCTTTTCTCCCATGGCATCCTGAATGAGAATTGTGTCACCAGACATTCTCCCAATTACTTCTCCAGTGGTTGTTTCAGTGTCAAAGAAGGCAATGTCTTGATTTAATATGATTTTCAAGTACAAGCCACGGATCCGTGCGGCTTGTCTTTCTCCTGTCACCATCCAACATGATACCTCTGCAACATTAAACAAAATACCCTCGCATCAGAATGAGGCAACTATTTCGAGAAAAAAACAAGAGGGGGGAGTGTCGTCTTACGTAGAAATGATGCTATTCCAGACCCAACTGCCAAATAAACAAATAATAATGCAACCTGAAATTTGAAGTGCATTAGTTTTTGCAATCACAATTTGTACTAATGAAATAGTAAATAACATGCATAAGGTGGATGATACATTGGAAATCAAGAAAAGTTGTCAAACGGCGGTGGATTGAAGGTCTATAGCATGTATAATGATTAGACCATAACATCGGCCTAAGAATTGCATAATGTGCATACTGCCATAACTTTAATGAAAAGTTGTTCCAAAGCATAAGGACACACCAAATGCAGTGCAGCGGTGGTCATCAAGTTCCAAAAGATCGTTCCATAAGAAAGTATCATTATCATATATACAAATGAGGAAACATTGGGAATGGATTAATTAATTAATAGCTACTAAAATGCTCCCCCAAAATGTGTCTAACAAAGACAAACAAGCCAGGCAAAAGGGATAACCTAATAAGTAAGTTTCTTTTGTGAATGGACTCTTCCACAAAATGGCGCTTGGTGAAGTAACTAAGTAATGTACCCGTGACACTGATAACCCCACAATAAAAAGGCCTCATAAACGAAAGCTTAAAGTAGTTTTTATAATTGCTCGGTTTTACTTAAAGCAGTTACCCATCAAAAGATGACAACGAGCTCAAAGAGTCATTTTTGTTATCCTATTAATCACCCAACAAGCATGGATGTCATGTCATTCCTTGCAGTCTTACACCTGCCCAGCTCTATGAGGACAGGAACGCAATTGCTTTGATGTCGACATAGTTCACCTAATCGTACAAATACAGACTTTCAAAATAACTTCAATGCTAGAAAGCGTGGCAATTGTTGAAGAATTGCCATTGAAAAAAAAAAGATTCAATAGTCATCCAAAGAATGATCCTTGATTGCTTAAATGCATGGCATAACTTCAGTCATGACAAAAGAGTGCTCCTTGATTACCTAAGAGCATAAAAAAGTTGATTTTAAACTGAACCACTGACCCATATGATTCATATCAATTTTTTCCGGGCAAAAGACCAGAAAAGCCAACCAGTTAGTGTGTGTTTGGTTCTGCGGTGACAAAAATTGATTTTGTAAAATTAATTTTGCTTAAAAGTGAGTTGAACGTAACGTGATTTATGTTTGGATACATTCAGAAAAAAGTGATTTTTATCAATTTATATTGTTTGGATAGCTTGGATCAAAATTACTTTTGGGTCTAAAATAATCAGAATAGGTCCCAAGATGTGTGCATCAAACTAAATTTCTTTTCCATTTTAGATAATTATTTAATTTTTTGTTTAATTTTTAAATTTAATATAATTTTATAATATTTAACTTCATGTTAACAGAATTTATTTAAAGAAACTCTTTAAATTTTTAATATAATATATTTTTTTAATTTTAAATATTTTTAATTAACAAATTCAAACATCTGTAAAAAAAGATTAACATACAATTTCTTTTTGAATATAGCAAATACAAAAAAATTCTAACATAACAACATTAGTGCATTGACATAAGCAAAAACATAACATTAAAAAGAATCGGTGAAAATAAATTAAAAAAAGTAACAAGGATAAATATAATAAGAGTAAACCCTTAATTTACTCTCTAAACTTATACTCTCTCTATTATTTAGTCCCTAAAATATGTGAAAATAATAAGTAATCCAAAGAGTTTCTGAAATCCGTTAAATTAGTCTCTGAAATATAGTGAAATCTGTCTCATTAGTCCTTGTGAGAGACTACTTATAAAACATTAGAGACTAATTTTACGGATTTTATAAACTTTAGGGACTACATATTATTTTGATATATTTATGAACTAAATAGGAGAGAGTGTGTAAATTAAGAGATTAAATTAAGGGTTTACTCATATATTAAAGGATAATTGAGGAAAAATGTCAACATGCAACAGGTAAAATCAATTTGCATCGCCGTGGAAGCTACCATTTGTGGCTTCAGGTGGAATCAATTTTAAACCAGTAAAATTGATTTTTGGTGGAAAACCCAAACATCTATATAGCATATTCGAATCACGTTTGGTCTGGGCAAAGTGGGTCCATTATTTGCAAACGCCATAGGCTTAATATGCAACTTCTATAAAGTATAAACCTTTTTAAGTCTTGAAAAAGACGTTCGTTTTCTTACTTAAAAAGTCTAGGAGTATAGAAACCTTTTAAGTCTCTAATTCATACTATGATATAACCTGATTTAAAAAATTTTAAATATTGATGGGATGATGTTATTTCATTTGCATTAAAATCAATTGAATATTTGCATGACGACAAGGACAGAATTTACAGAAACATACACAAGAATGGAAGTTGCATTGGACATTGGTCACGGAGATAGAAGGGGAAAAGAAAGACCGAAATACATACCTTAGAAACTTCCTTGACAATGTGGGATGGAGCTGAGCCAAAGATGTTGATGATCTTCCCAAGAACGAGTGTCATGAGAGGCTGTGACAACCCATTAGCCACGGCTGAGATCGTGCCGATGATCATCAACATCACATCAAGTCTATCCGCAAAAGTGAACAGCATGTAGAAGGGAACTTTTTGGTTGCCTTTGTTGTCTTTTTCATCATGTTGTGCAGCCGATGCAAGAGGCACCTCACTCTCACTGTTGTGTGCCATCACGGCCTGGCCAACGAGACCTAGTGAAAGAGAAGCGGCACGTTGAATGAGAAATTATATATATATATAATTATTATATAGTATAATAAAGTAATTTAAAAACAAGACAATCTTTTAACATTAACATATTTCCAAAGATATTCTATCTAGAAGAAATTGTTTTTGAAAATCTAAAATATTTTTTCTCTGTATCTTTTGTTATTCACGTCCCCTCATGTTAAGGCAAGTAACAGGATATAAATAATAATAATAATACTTTATATATATATATATAATAAACAAAAAGTATGCCACTGTACCAAGACATCACGTAGGGCACGTAGCTTACGGGTTTGAGAAGATAGAAAATAAGAAAAAAAATTAGAAAAACATGAAACCCGAGATCCGAGGAAGGGTTAACTATAAAAGCTTCCGCATAAGCCTTCTAAAAGCTCCCCCCCGGCGGCTATTGTAAAAGTTCCTTTCTTTTGGATTTTCTATTGTAAAAAAAGCTACTTTTATTTGTAAGAGCTTTTTTAAAATTCTGGTTGCCAAGTGTAACAAATTTGAAGCCGTATCTCAACAATCAAAAAGTAAAATGAGAAAGGACAAGATCACAACACTTGAGTGAGCCAGAACCGCACCAGAAAGAACCTGCGCCGCCAATGGAGAGAACCAGAGCCAGAAAATCGCCGCCGATGGTGAGATCAAAACCGCGCCGGAAGAAGGAAGCTTTAACAGTGTTCGCAGAGAGAACTGTGCCGCCGAAATAACAGACCCCCGCTGCCGGAATAACAGATCCACGCCGCAGGAACCAGGAAGAAGAAAGAGACCCACGCACCAGGAGAGTGCTTCTTTTTTATTTGTTGACAAAACTAGGAGAGGGCTTGTACTATTTCTAACAAAAAAAAATGATATTTGAACATCATTTTTACGACACTTACGGAGTACACCGTATTTTCTTACGGTCCGTGCAGTGCGGATATACGCACGAATGCAGACGTTTTTATAAATGCATTTTTTAACCTGGTTAACGGTTAAGTGAGTGGTTAACGCAGCTCTTAACCTGCGGTTAATAGACACAAATTTTTTTAACTGGTTAACACAATTTAAGTAAGTGGTTAACGCAGTTCATGTAAGTGGTTAATACAGTCCACTAACTGTTTAATAAACAGCTTTTTTTAACTGGTTAACACAGTTCATGTAAGTGGTTAATGCAGTTCACTAACTGGTTAATAAACAGCTTTTTTTAACTGGTTAACACAGTTCATATAAGTGGTTAATACAGTCTACTAACTAGTTAATAGACACAGAATAATCGTTAACCAGCTAGTGAACTGAATTAACCATTTATATGTACTGCGTTAACCACTTTTATAATAATTTTTTTTTGGAAAAAAAGTATTTTTTTGAAAAAATTTTATTTAAAAAAAAATTAAAAAGAAAAAATTTGTCCACACATATACGGATATACGATCCGTACATGTACAGAGTACGGTGTTGTCCAAATGCGTGTCCTTTTAGCGCGACCGATTTCTTATTATTAGAGTTACGAAATTTTAAGAAAGGGGCTCTTTCGAGATGCGTTCCCCAGTTTGAAAAAGCATTGACAAGTAAGGAAAGAACCATCTTGGTGGGCCCGGCGTTGAACCTCCTTTCCCCACGATTCGGGAAAGCGCAACAGAGCGTCGCTGTTTGTGTAAAAAACCAGCTGTACCCTTGCTTTTGTTTTTTCTGTGATAGTGATGATTTCCGCATCCTAGTGTTGTTATCTCATCTCTCCATTATACCACTACTACACTAGTTATGATACCCGTGCAAAGCTCATGTGTATGTATATGTATATGTAGTATTAATTGGTAGAATACATATTTTATTTATTTGAATTTTAGATATAATATTTTTTATACGTTAAATTGAGCAACATCAAATTTAATCAACAAATTAGTCAATTGAAAGAAGCAGGATTTATAAAATATTATTGGGCTTGAATTCGCCTAGCTGTCCTAAAAGGGATATCAGGAGAATACAGATGTTTAAAGGGATGTGCATTGGTGTAGACCCCCTGGGGAGTGATAAAAGTTAATGTAGATGGCTCTGTGCGGAGTAATGGCAGCGCTTCTAGTGGGGGGCTGTTTCGCAATTCGAGTGGTACCTGGATGGGTGGTTTTGCATGAAACTGAATCATGGATCAGTGATAGTGTCGGAATTACTTGGTATTGCTTAGGCCTTGCTTTTAGCTCGGGCCAGGGTTACAAGAAGATAATCATTGAGTCGGATTCCCGTGATGCTGTGTCTATGATTAGGGAGGGCATTGCTACGGTTCACCCCAATTATGACATTGTTAATTTTATTAGGAATTTTTGCTCCTTGGATTGGCAGTTGTCTTTCGTTCATATTCCTAGGGAGTGTAATAGTGTGGCTGATTGTTTAGCCAACTTAGCTCATTCTTTATAAGTGGGGAGCCATGTTTTTACGGTTCCGCCACCTGTTTGTATCCCTTTTATGTTCCAGGATGCTCTTTTAAGTTGTGTTCTAAGAGCCTCCGTTTTGTAGTTGGCCTTTGGGTCTCTTGTATAACCAAAAAAAAAAAAAAAAAAAAAATTTAAAATTTGAAATTTGAAACCATGTATTAACCATATTGCTATATATATATTTTTTTCACGATTGTATATTAACCACATCGTTCTATCTTCAATGTTTCATTTCTCTTCTGTCAAGAAAAATGGTCAGTGCTAGACATGCAAACAAAATTATAAAAAATAAAAAGTACCTTCAAGGGACATGAAACAAAATAACATGGAGAAATGCAAGTTTTGTATTTTAACGATTCAGTAAATAGAGAAGGAAAAAAAAAGAATAATAAGAAAAGTCTAACTCAGTGTTGTGAGGTAGGATGGTTACTTGGACTTGCTCTAAGGTTGGGGGATACTTGTCAACGTACTGACAAATAATACCTTGTTGATGTTGTTATTGTCAACCACTTGTTAAGTTGGTTGGTGTTGTTGATGTGTTGTTGATAGACACCATGTTTACTTTTGTGCTCATGCATCATGAGTTGTCGCATTGTTGTTGTTGGCGGTGAGTAATATGTATACGTAATAGTGGCGGCCATGATGGAAACGGTATCTGGCCTTGCGAGTCGATCGGGTAGGGAGTCTTACGTAAAAAGATGGGGCACCGCTGGGGCGTCCTAGTTATAAACCGGATCACAATGACTAGACACTATTCTAATCAAGAGTGATGGGGGCACCGTCACTCGCTTGCCTGAGTTAGTTGCATCCACATGCATTCCAAAGTAGGTGTCAGTCTTAGGAGTTGCATATATACTCATATGGTCATGCATCTTTGGTTGCATACGATGTTTGCGGTTGATACATATATTGTTGTATGGTTATGCGTATTGCTTACATTATTTCCTATATCGTTAAGTACTATTATTGTATGTGATTTATAATACTTTTGTTGTGCTTACTCATACACTACCATGTATGTTTAGTTGATGAGCTTGCAGGTGATGAGGATCTCATTGGCGATGAGTGAATCTTGGATGCGATCACCACGTAATTTAAGATTTCCCTTCCTCGTTGTTATGGATTTGTTTTAGTTAGTTGTTGTTTTCGATGTAATTATTTAGGGGGTCAGCAATGAATAGTTATGACATTGGGGTACTTGTTATTATTTGATTTAGACCATCTTCGTAATGACTTATGATTTATTTTCGCAATGTTATGTGTTGAGCGTGATGACTCTACCTTTGGTTTAAAAGAAATTTTTTCGACTGAAATTTTACTGCATGTCATTTTTATGTATTTTATTCTTTAATACTTACATGCAGGATAGAGGGTGTCATAAAATCCACCATACATTATTTTTCTCACATGCTTATGTTGTACGGCTACCTCGCTCTCGCTCTCTCGGGTGCTCTCTACATTTTGCACCACCCCTGGTACCTCTTGCGTCACCTTTTTCTCTTGTATGTTATACCCATTTATAGAAGATGAAAAACAAATACTGACAATATATTTTGATCTGATCTGTTGAGATATGACACTGATTTATTTTATATTTATTGAGTTATATTTTCTCTTTTTTCCTCTTTGTAAATATTCTCTATTTCTTCTTTTTATTAGAAAAACATATTTACACCATATCTTTCACATATCTGATAAACAAACAAAACAACACCGTGTGTTGTTAGTCCCAGTTAAGAGAGAACCCACCCAAGAAGATGCTCTATACCCCTTTAATTCCATATGATTTATCCATCTATTAGTTAATAGATTAGTATGCAGAAGTCACTATTTATCAGAAGGAATTATCTCAAAAGACTAAGTGAAAGTGTGCATTTTACTCTCAGTTTCATGAATCTGAGTCTGGCATTGATCCTCTGAAAGTTGCCGACGTCATCGTCTGATAGCCTCACTCTGTCTTGGCCAACGCTCAGTTATCAGTCAACGCTCTGGTAGACCATACTCTGGTGGAACCATGCTCTGTCTTGGTCAACACTATGTTATTAGTCAATGCTTTGGTAGACCATACTCTAGTGAGACCATGATCTGTCTTGGTCAACCCTCTATTTTTTGTCAACGCTCAACAGACTATGATTAGACTACTCAGTGGAAGCCTTCGTCCGTTTCTACATGACTCTCTTTTATGAAAGGCCAACAAATTTTGTACTAAGAACTTGCCTCTGCTTTAAGCTCACTCTGGTGAACAGAGTATCTTAATAACAAGCATTGTCTGTTTGACAGATGCTCTGATTGGAAATTAGACTTAGTGTTCATTTAAGGCTACTTCATGTATTTAACAGACCTCATTGATGAGTATTTTAATGTACGAGGAATCAAAAGCCAAATGGAATGTTAACGAATATAATCATCAGAAAACTTGCTCTTGAAGTGTCTAATATTCAAAAAGCTCACAAGGGACAAGATCCTGATTTTGTCTGCTGTGTCAGTATGCAAGAGCAGAATGAAAAACGATGTAACTTGCTAAAAGCCACAAAAAGGGGATCTGAAGTTTTGTCCATTGGTGAAAAGAGCTGTTAGGTCACAACGACACTGTTCACAACCCTAGCTATATATACCTTACTTCATTCACTGAAGTAGGTTAACGAAGCAACAACAAAACAGAAACGCTGTGAATCAAAGTGAGCAACCAAGAATCATTCCAAGTATCTGAGATCACATTGAACAAGCATTTAATCGTTTTACTCTTTCAAGTTTAAAAGTTATTCTTTGTGCTTAAGTTTTTTATTGTATATCCTCTCTATGAGAGTTATTTGATATTGTTTCAAACCATTTTTCAACACTGTACGTAGCCCATTAGTGATTGTATTCTTTAGAGGTTTAACTGCACTAAGTCGTTCTAAGAAGTTGTGAGTATAGCCTGTTTGGCTGTATTATATTCTCAAGTGTAATCAGGTTGATTATAGTGGAGAAATCCTTCAAGTGTGTGAAGGGACTAGACGTAGCTATCAGGTGATAGTAAACTAGTATAAATCACTGTGTCATTCTCTTATCTTCTCTTTACTTATTTACTTTGCTATTTTATAAAAGAGTTGTTTCGAAAAGATTTTCATAAACACACTAGCTTTGCGAAAAGATTTATAAAACCCAATTCAAACCCCCCTTTCTTGTGTTTTTGCCACGTTCACACAACTCTAACCTCAAATTTCGAGGGTCCATTGCAAACTCTGGATGGTTTTCATCAAAATGCTTCCAAGCCTCTCCATCCGATGGATGAGGTAAATAGCCAAATTCTCTCACATTCTCACGATGCCATCTCATTTGACTGGCAGTTTGCATTGAGGAATAAAATCTTTGAAGACTTGGGATAAGGGAAAAATACCACATCTTTTTCAAAGGAACTTCTCTAACCTTGCAATTTTTAACAAAACTTTTATAAAGATCTTCCCTACATATTTTACAGTTACGAAGATTCTTATCATAAGGATATAATAAATTGTGCATCCATTTGGACAACAATGAATCTTTTTGCAACCTAATCCAAGCTTTTCCACTCATTTCTTTGCACGATAAAAGTTTTTAGGCATTTTGTTGTCATTTAGCAATGTCTTTCCCATGAAATCTACCCATCAATTAAAGCAAGTCTCAGAGTTATTGAGGTCAGACTTGATACCTAAAGCTTCTAGGGCTGCCGACAGTTCATAGTAACTTTCACATAGGGATGACAAAGTGGGCCTAACCTATCAGGTCAGTCTACTTAAAATGGGTGGGCTGGGTTAAGGTACATTAACACACTAAGCCATATAACACAATCCACCTAGCTCGCCGATCGTTGGGTTGGTAGCGGGTCGGGCCAACCCGACATGTTGCATTAAAAAATAATTTAAATAAAATATGACAAAAGTAGATGAACAGTAAAAAGTTTAGTTCAGGAAAAAAAAAGACTATTGTAAAAAATTAGAGTTTTTTTCATCAACCCTCTTATAGTTAGACTAACTCAACTCTCAGCCGTCATACTCATCTCTCTGACTCACTCAAATTGTATTGATGACAGATGATTGATGGATTAATTTGTGTTTATAGTTAATAGATTAGTAGGTATTTACTATGTTTTACGGTTGATAGATTAATATGTGTTTATGATTTATGGTCATGCTTAGTGACTCAATTGCTTAATTGAATTTTTGTAGTATTTTAATTGTTCAAATAAATTTATTTTATTTTTACCATCAGTCTTCCTCCCTCACTCTCCTCTCTATCTCTATCTCTCGTCCTGTTTTCCCATGTGTCTCGCGTCCCCTACTGAGAGATTGGGTCCTTTTATTTGTCTCGGTACCCTTGAGGCCAATATCAAAACCCCAGAACACATTATTTCTTCTTGGTACCTGGCGTTGCTTATAAAAAAATTGTCGTTGTATTCCGGAGTAACAGATTGCTTGTTAGGATTGGTCTTGTCTCTGTCGCTTTATCTACTGTGCTTAGGTAGTTCGACCATAAAACGATAAAAGAGGGATGGACCAACTTGCAAATTTTTGAACATCTCAAACACCAGTTATAACCGGCAATTTCACCTAGTGCATCAGTGGACTACGTTCAAAGTAGTACACCCTATAAGCCCCTCAAGCTTTCCTACGTACTTTTTACCTTTTTCATTCAAATCCTGCGCTGGAAATAAAAATGTCAAATCTGTAAACATAAACGACTCCTTGTTTCAGCTTCCTCGTACTGATAATCTAGGCCAACTTCCCTCTCTTCAGGCATCAGCTTGGTCTTGATGTCATTTGGTCTTTGTGTCAGTGTGTTAATCTGCCTCTGGGTCCCATCTTGCTGGATTTGCAGCTTTGCATTTATTGCCTCTTCAAGGTTGGTAAACTGCAGTAAATAATTAACTCAATTAAATTAACATACTGTCTTCACTCGTTGAATGCATCCAGAACCATGTAGTTGGCCTATTAGTACTCTCTATCAATAACTTTCTTTGCCCTCGTTTCTGATCAAAACCTCATCATAAATCTAATGTTTATACATGGCTAACCCATTAAAATTAACTAACTCCTACGGTTCTACTAACATAATAGAGCTCATTAAGGTTCATATCTAACGGTTTGTAGCTACAGTAACCTAGAAACTCTGCCTAAACCCATACTCACTTTCTAGAAACAGAGTTTCAGTCTTTTAATCCTGGCTACAAATTTTGAAAAGCACACTCCAAACCTTATGCAGAAGCAATAAGAAAGCTGAATAATGCAGAAGCCTTGCCTTTAATTTTTGGTGACTAGCAAGCACAAGCTACTCAAATAGTTCTATCCTTTGTTTGAAACACTAGAATAATAATAAGGCAAAGAATACGTAAACAAACACAATGAATCTGTGACTTTATTGCCCAAAAGATTTGCGTTAAATTCATCGCATACCGATTGCAAAGTCACATACACAAAGGTGGAAATGAGAGAATAAACATAAACAGAGTTTCTACATGGAAGAGAATCAGAAAATCAGATCTAAGAGGGAAAAAAAATTGAAGACAAAAAACCATAAAGCCTGCTCACCAAAGTGGAAATCAAAGAAGTAGAACAGGCATGGGATGTCTGAGAAAATTGAGAGAGAGAGAGAGAGAGATGTGTTTGCAAAATGAGCAAAACGAGAACGGTTGAAAGTCTCACTTCAACTAAAGATAAAGATATGACATAAATAGTGCATATAAAGCTTGGATAATCGTCATATTATTAGATGATTTTGTGGTGCATATTTATATTTACTGGAAAAAAAAATGAATAGCCAACATATCTGCAGAAAAAATGTTACAATACCATCTCTACCATAACTTTTTGGTAACACTTTCATAAACGTAAATAATTAAATGATAAAATTTAGATACTTTTTCATATATCCAATTCTTAGACATAAAAGGACAGTTTTTTATTTATTAAAAAGACAGTTACACATGCATTTTTTTGAGACAGTTAGTAATGGTTGACCTGCATACTTAGTTAAGAATAGTAAAAATAGACCATTGTAACTGGGACGAGTATCGTCTGTCCCAATCTCTCTGTCTCAAACCCTATTTCACCAATAAAATGTTGCCAAATTATTTAAAAATTCACATCACACTTAACTCTTTTTAGCAAACTTAATTTTAACCGTGAAAAAAAAAGAAAGAGTGGGCCGGCACTATTTTTATAGATAAATACCCAAATTAGTCATTAAAAAAATTACAGAGACCAATTTAGTCTCTCAGAAATAAAAATATCATTTTAGTCTTTAAGAATATTAAATGTGGGTCAAATTAATTCCTGATAGAGACTAAAATAATCCTAAAAATTATCCTTAAAATGACTAATTTGACCCACCTTCGAGATTCTTAAGGACCAAAATAATATTTTTAATTTCTTAAGAACTAAATTAGTCTCCATAATTTTTCTCAGGGACCAATTTAAGTATTTATTCATTTTTTTTATCTAACCATGATTTTTCTCATTTTTCTATTTATTCATTTCTCAGTGAGACTAATTCACGATTAGATAAAAAATAAATAAATATCAAAATTGGTCCCTCGTAAAATTCACAAAAACTATTTATTAGTCTCGAAAAATATCATTTTCGTCCTTAAAAACCTTAAAAACCTCGAATGTGGGGGAAATTTTCTTTGACCAAACTTGGAGGAACTTCCGATTTGGCTTGAGTGAGTGGTTTTGGGAGGAATTTGGAAACCTCCCCCACAGTGAGCAGAACTGCACAACCTTCGTGGCTCCTCTGTCGGGGTCATCGATGCAGGCCCTACTTCTGTCGTTCACTCCCTGATCCGTTGAGTGTCTCGTTTGTTGCAGTCCTCCTGTGGAGTTCACGAACAACCTCAGCTGTGGAAGAACGACGATTCGATTGTTAGTGGCACCTGAAGCGGTGGAGGAAATCCGCAAATACACCCAAAAGCTCTTCAACTGTTTTTTTGGTTTCAATTTTGAGTCTTCAACTCTTTATATTTGCCCTTTAGTTTCCGTGTTTCTATTCTACTTCAAATTTAGATTGATCCATTCAACTCTTCAGCTCATACAACCAAAAAAATAAATGGAAAAGGGAAAAAAATGTTGTCGATTATTTATGTTTTAGTTTGAGACATTCCTCGTTTTGATTCCAAGTTGTAGTTCCTTGTTTTTATGCTCATAAAACTCGAAAAATCAAACCGACAAAAACTAAAACAAAAAACAAAAACAAAAAAAAAAGAAAGAAAAAGAAGAAAACCTTGTGTAAGGGGTGGGATTTGGTGCTGAATTAAAATAAGAGAAACTCAACAAACAAGCAGGAGAATGGAGGATTTCTCTGTTAAAGATCCAATGTAACAGTACACAAAGAATTGGAAAACACAAGCATTAAATGATGGAATTACTATTTGTTCGTATTGAAAATTCAATTTTATGTACTCTGTCGAAGTTGGCTTCTTGTTGGTTTATGAGTGTCGAACCAAGAATTGTGATGGTGGAAACAAAGTAGCATTTGACAAGTGTCAATATTAGAATATTAGAATAGAGAAGTTACTAAATAAGACACGTGTCAATATCTGTGTCATTAGGAAGTTATTTTATTTTGCCTATATATACTTGTAAGCACAATGTAATCAATGTTGGAACTTGTAAGCACCCTACATATCCCAAGTCCCTGTCGACATTCATGGATTGACGGGTCGCTGCAATGTTCCCAACCATTTCTTTCAATTTCTAGTATTTTATTTTATTATCTTTACTCTTCAGCAATTTACATTTGCTGTCATTTATCTTCATGCATTTACAAGTCTTCTTTAAATTCATGTTATTTAAATGCTTTTCTTTGCATTCTCCTCTTCTTCTCTCAATCAAGAGGTCTTTCAATCATTTGAGTTCTTTTATTGCTCTAAATCCGTGATCAGAGTTACCTATTTACCAGAGAGTCTCATTTTCGTCTGATCTTAATTATTTGTTGTCGAAGTGAATTTTTTACCAAAAATCACCGTTAACAAATTGGCACGCCCGGTGGGACCTGGTAAGGGTAATGTGTATCACAAATTCGGTGAGTTCAATCTTCAATGGATTGTTCATACACCGAAGATTAAAACTGGAAACAGTTTTCAATTTGGCGACTATGAAGGCTGCCTTTAAATCGGAAATAGTTTTCAAATTGGTGATTATATGAAGGTGTGCCTTTGAAGTTAATTTTTGTCTTCCATTGTTGGCCAACATTATAAATGATTGGCTCGAACTGGTTCTACAAAAAGGCATATAAAATAATATATATTATATTGGCCTTTGAAACCAAGAGAAAGAAAGAAATCGACAATTGTAAGATTTTTCTCTCACCGTAACAACATTGATTTGAAGAGAAAGAGAGAAAATATGTTGCAATTTAAAAATGGCAAAGGCCCCACGATGCAGTACATATGTTGGTGTATATCCTGATAAAAGAACAAATGGCTTTTGATCTTGGGAATAATTTGAAAGATTAAAATAGCCAGTGTTTTGAATTTGGTGAACAAGATGCTAATTCCGCTGAACATTACCGCCAGTGGTTGATGCCTCTTAAGCGGAAAAGTATTTGGTGAAATTGAGTACCCAGAAACCCACGGTGCAATGGCCTGTGAGGCCATATAAGAGTATGCAAATGAATTGGCATTTGGTCACAAGAAATGATGGCTTTGAAGCCAACATGAAGAAGAAAAATTGAGTACAGACGGAAGATCGTGTGTTAAAAAAAATGAAGAATTCATATGAAGAATTTGGCCTTTACGGACAAAGGATTTGAATGGCTTTGAGATTTTGAGGCCAATAAAAAAAAATGAAAAGGATGTTTTGGAAAAAAAATGTCCAAAAGAAACGGGAATGAACATAGCCATTACTGATTATGACTAATTGGCATGTAATTAATTAATTGTTGATTACAGCAATTCATTGCTTGATGCTAATAAATTACTTGTGCTAGACTAGAGTTGGAGTTCGACAAAAGATTCTACAAAACGAGAAGATCATTTTTTAAGTTGTCGACAGTTAGTCCTCCATCCTTTAACACTAGAGTATTGGCAACAATTTTTCAATCCATCGCACCAGAGAAGCAAAGGATCTGCCAAAGGTTAAGAGAAATTCTGCTTCGCTTGATGCTTCAATAACTTGTCGAGTTAATGATATCAGTGTTGTTCACTGGGGGGCTCTGAATTGTTAAGAATATTAGCAAACGCCATGATCAACAAAGGTGTGAAGATGTTGGTCCTCAAAGACATTAGGAACAATATTAACTGGCGTTGACTTGCCTCTGTTCAATGAGGAGTACAAGGTGATGTCGAATATAAAAAAAATGATGATTCGACAATTGAAAAGAAAACTTCGACTTGGAAGGATGTCATGCTTCACTTCAAGGTTGAAACCTCTATTTGAGAAGAGAAATTTACAACAATTAGTTGAAGCTTAAAAGACATTAAGAGTTGTCAAGGAATATCCAAGATGTAATAGATTGTTGGCATTGAGGGTTACTGGCTTTCAGTGCATGAGAAAGTTACGTATCATTTGTCGATGTTTTGTTTCCCTGGTTGGCAAATGAAAAGTGGCCAGGTTGTTGGAAATTCTCAAGTTAGTTTTCTGATGACTATTAAGTAGAACGCATCGTCGAAGTGAAAGGAGCAAATGGTGAAAGGCCTAATCATTTGTTGGCTAAATATATGGCCTATTGAAGTCTAACATGACACACGTAAAAAAAATAGTGTGGCTTGAAATAAAAAAAAAAAAAGCAAAGCCAATGTGTCGAGGCAAATATGCCCAACATCTTTGCACTTCTGCTTTGATAATTCATGATTTAATTAATAAGCAGCAAAAGCATCGTACAATAAGGTGTAAGGTGCATTCCAAAAGGCCAATAATCTATTTGGCCAATTGGTATATCTTATGCAAAGATTGTTAGAGGCTTCAATATAAATAGGCAAACGTGTCGGAAAAAAAAACATTCGACAATATGGAGGTTAGATAGCCAATTTAAAAAAAAATCGTGTCGAATAAATACCATCAGTTGAATTCGACAACCACCACTGAGAGTGTCAAAAAAAAAACACTCAATTGTCGAGAAGGCCAATTTGTTGGAAACTGAATGGCTGAATGCATGTTTCTGCACTGAAGGGTAAATACTTAGTATTTATCATTTTCCTATTCAGTCAAAAGATAAATACTGGGGGGCCTCTGTTCGTATTGAAAATTCAATTTTATGTACTCTGTCGAAGTTGGCTTCTTGTTGGTTTATGAGTGTCGAACCAAGAATTGTGATGGTGGAAACAAAGTAGCATTTGACAAGTGTCAATATTAGAATAGAGAAGTTACTAAATAAGACACGTGTCAACATCTGTGTCATTAGGAAGTTATTTTATTTTGCCTATATATACTTGTAAGCACAATGTAATCAAGGTTGGAACTTGTAAGCACCCTACATATCCCAAGTCCCTGTCGACATTCATGGATTGACGGGTCGCTGCAATGTTCCCAACCATTTCTTTCAATTTCTAGTATTTTATTTTATTATCTTTACTCTTCAGCAATTTACATTTGTTGTCATTTATCTTCATGCATTTACAAGCCTTTTTTAAATTCATGTTATTTAAATGCTTTTCTTTGCATTCTCCTCTTCTTCTCTCAATCAAGTGGTCTTTCAACCATTTGAGTTCTTTTATTGCTCTAAATCCGTGATCAGAGTTACCTATTTACCAGAGAGTCCCATTTTCGTCTGATCTTAATTATTTGTTGTCGAAGTGAATTTTTTACCAAAAATCACCGTTAACACTATTCCAATTGATTGAACCAGAAAAGTTAAGTACAAAAGAAAGTACTGGAAAGGAATAACATAGAAAAGGGAATCGAATCACAGTCAGAGAGAGAAAGAAAGATTTATCCAAATTTAGCATGCCCATCATTGAGCCTTCCACCCTTTTTTATATCATAAATTTTGTTATTCTTTCTCTCTCCGCACCTCCTTATTTCCTGAACATTAGGATCCGCAGCCACCTATCCATTTTCCTTAACCGAATCTGCTATGCCAAGTGTATTACCCTATGTGCTATTTTGGATCATAACACCTTGCCCATTGTTTGCCTTGTGGTTGTGGTCTAGTCTGAGTTGTATTTTTCTTAGGGGTGGACAAAATATCGACACCGACCAGAACCCGCATAATCCGATAAAAAAACAAGCTTTTGGGTGGTTTTATTCGGGTTAACGGGCCATCGATTTTGTGAAACAGTTATATACGGACTGCGTCGGGCGGGTTCGAATCTCTTAAAAAAATTTGTTTACGACCGAAACCAACCGATACACATGGGAAAGACAGCCTTACACTAGCTACTGCAGTTTGCAGTTATAGGCACAGAGCTTTTTGGTTTTCTCGATGCTGCTTTTTGGTTTTTGGTTTTCACAAAATTAAATAAAATGAATTAAAAACCATCAATTGTGAAATTTAAAGCCAATTCTTCAGCTGGTTGTGAAGTTTCGTCTACTATTCATGCCAAAAAGTGGTATGCTTTTATGTTTAATTTAATTTAATTAATGACTTTTTTATGCCAATAGTACTATTCTTTAGTTGGCTTAAAACTCATGCATGTTTTTTGGAAAATATTAATCAATTCTATAATAAGGATTAAATTTATTTTTGTCTCTTTGAACCTCTCATTTCATCTTTCTTCCTGATTCTTCTTCATTCTTCTTCTCCCTAAAGTCATTAGAGACAGAATTTTACGGTGCTTCTCCTGGTTCTCCTCCTCCGTGATTCTCCCCCTCTAAGTTGTTGTTTTGTTGTGCTCTACTCGAAGAGAGAGGAAGCTCTAGCAAGAGAGTAAAAATGTGTTGTTCAACCCTCCTTCTCTATCACGTTTAACTGTTATTCTCTGTCAAAGCACCATGAGTGCTTCTTTGAAGTCACCTTCTCTACAACGTTCAACTGTGTTCTCCGCCAAAGCACCGTGTCAACCGAACCAAACCACCCGTCCAACCCGCAGCCCGCCCAAACCGCCATCCGCCCAAACCGGTGACTCAAACGGACGGAAATGGTTGCGAGTTTACCTTTCTCGGTTTTTTTTGGATGAGCAATTTTGGAATCGAAACCGACTGTGACCGACTGCTGTCCAGCCCTAATTTTTCTTTCTGAGTTTTGTTATTTTCCGGTTCATGCGGCACAAAAAAACCAAAAAACAAAAAGTGAAGGATAGTTGCAGTAATGCCAAATGAATAACTCTCTACTGGCCAACTGGGCACGTGGGTTGCTTGTCTCTTCCTAAATTGATTATTATTGATATAATTTAAAAGAAGGATATGTAAGGCATGGGCATGGGTATGAACTATGAACCGGAAAAGTGTTGTAGAGTTGAATTATTTACGGTATGTTATTGTTAATCTATGTTGTGAACAATCAGCAGTTTGACTTCCTTGACAGTATATGGCAACAATTCCAACATGATAGTATATGACATAAGGAGTAAAGGAAAAACCAACAATTATTCAATTCAGTTCTCTATACATACTAAACATTTTTTAGAACAACTAATATATATTACTAAGTCAAATGCTAATGCAAAGTTTAGTTTTGCATTTATTGAGTTGTTTGACTTTTGATTACAGGTTCAATTGAAGACACAGAAACTATAGTTTAGCTTGGTTCAATTGAAGAGGCAAAAGCAAAAATTAGCCCCACTTCATTCAAAAAAAAATGTCTATGAACCTTTTATATGAATTACAATTTTTACCAACAATTTGTAATTTGATATTTCTTCAAAACCTCTCACGTAAATATATTTTTTACCCGTTAAAAGTTAACTTAAATGTTGCCCACCTATTATCGCCACCCTTGAATTATTTAGTATTGTATCATCGGTGAAATTGTCATAGGTTCATGATGGACCCATCTAAGCATGGGTTCATGTCATAGGTTGCATGATTGTCACTATTTGTATTCATTTTCCGGACCAAGTGATTGCATGAATTGCTCAAGAAATTTCCCTTGGTGAATGTGGTTTTTCCTATTTTAGAGTGGTGTGGTTACAATTGGAATAAGCCTTTTTTATTTGATGGGGTGTGCATTCAATCAAAGGATACTTTGAGGTCATTTGGAATGTCTGTGTGTGTTTTGATCTTAGAAAATGTTCATGTCTATAAAAGCAAAAGCAAGGCAGCATGAAATCAAACAGTAATTCTATATTTGACGAACGTATATTTCTGCCAATTTTATAGGTTATGACATACATTATTAATTTTCTTTTAAGGGTTCGCTTTCCTTCTTCAATTTTTTTAACATTTTTTGTAATTCTTTTTTCTTCAGATAATTTCAAAGCACCCGCAAAATTTGTGGGCTATTGAAGGAGTTAAGAAGAAAGAAATTGTCGATAAAATTGTCGCATAAGTGATTGTTGTTTCACTTATACCATTTGACTTTGATCTAGAGCTCGTATTACATCCGCCGACTCATATTGCTGATTACATTTTTCTTCAAGTGATTTTATTTGATGTTTTTTTCGTTATGATGGTTTTATATATGGATGACAATCTGATTGTGTTGTGGAATGGCTTTAAATTTTGATGACTTGTTTGTTTCCTTTCTTAAACCTTTGGAGCATAATCAATTGCGAATTGGTTTTATAGAAAAAAAATGAAGCAAAGGTGCAAAGCTTGGTTGCTACTAATTAGCTATTCACTCAAGAGAAACTTAAAACTTCCGTGACATATTATTCTTCCAAAATGAGTACATGAGCAGATACATGTTACACTATCAAAAGGTGGTTGCTCTTTGCACCCCCTTTTTCCTTATACACCCATTCCTCTTTTTTCTGTCTTCTCCTAAAAATACTCTTTTCCGAAAATTAATTTCTAGAATGATGTTTTGGGATATAAACAACATATCAAAAATCAATTTTTGAAAGTAACAATGACAATTCTAGAATTCTGCTTTCAGAAGCACAAAAAAATCAATATGTGTGTTTTCACAACAGAAATCAATTGTTATCACTATTTTGAACAAGAATCAGCCATAGAAGTAGGAATGTAGAAATCAAATTAGAAAAGAGATGAATTTAAAAGTATAAGAGAGAGAAAAGTGAGAGTGAGAGAGGGAGAGGGAGAATAAATTGGGGTGGAGCCCCTATAGCCAGAGGCAAGCCCATCTTGCTTCGCCCGACGAGGCCTTGCCTTAGGTAGCCTCACATCACCACCATGAAAATCACGCCCCCTCATCCTACCTCCATTTTTGCTGAACACCAGTGCTTCCACCCTATGAAGAACGGACACCTCTAGTTTTAGGCGTGTCCCGTGTCTGACACGTATCGGACATCGACGCCCGTACGACACTCGTACGACACGTCTCCGACACCTCATTTAGGTGTCCAATTAAAAAAGTTCTATTTTTTCGAAGTGACATCTCTCCGACACAGATGAGACACCCTTTTGGTGGGAAGGGACACTTACATAAGCAAGTTTTCTCACATACGCAAGTCATAATGCATGTTCAGCTTCTCTGGTCTTCTTTGATCTCTTGCTTTCCCGGTTTCCCTTTTCTCATCAATGTCTCTGTTCCCTTCGCAATTGACGTCCTCTCTTGGTCCTTTGCTTCAGTCTCTGCTTCAGCTATATATATATATATATATATATATATATATATATATATATATATATATATATATATATATATATATATATATATATATCGGTGTCGGTGTCCTATATTCTGGACATTAGCGGTGTCTAAGTGTCCGCGTCTGTGTCCTGTCCGGTGTCTGTGTTCGAGTCCGTGCTTCATAGCTCCCACCTCTACTGCTCTGCGGCTCAACGAAGTCCCCCTAGCCATTTCCTTTCTCCTCTTTCCTTCTCTCCATCTTTTTGATCTGAAAATGGAATCCTCATAACTTTGAGGCACAACTCTCGCTGACACCAAAATAGAGGAAGAGAATCACCAAGTGTGTAACACCCCGTCGAGATAGGGCGACACTTTATCCTGACCTCAGCAATAACACATTTTCAATCCAATATCGGAGTACGCAACAGGACACACTGGCTGTGATGCAACACTGCTTCCCGGGCTTTAAGTACTTAAACTTCTTATTCCTCTGCTATTTGTCATCATATAATATAGAAAACGAAGGGGTAAGACACCCATCAATCACCATTAAGCAGGAAAACAACATAGTAAAGAGAGATTGCTATCATGCTTAGCTCAACACATAATAGCATAAACATCAAGACATCACAATCGTCATCATGATTGTTACCACTGATATCACACACTCAGACTCTTGAGTACACGGTCACAGATCAAACCATACTGATACGTCATACTGACAAACCTGACCACATCATACTCTGACTTCACGGACTGACACGTGTCATGGGTCCATCAACTGGTCACCGGCTCTACAGACCCAGACCACTGGACATTCAGCTGATCGTCGGCCCTACAGACTCAGATCACAGTTTACTTAATATTGCGGGCCATTAACGCCCTACTCCCTAGACCGATCACCAGTCTCAAGGCACAGAAACAAAACTTATGTTGGTTGTCCCGGGAACATATCCTGATACGCTACCATCTCTGATTACCGGTTACGGCATCCCATACCACCATATCTGATTGCCAGAGTAAGGCATCGTCCCGTGCACAAGGACAGCATTCCCTATATAGGAATGGCCAATATTGTACACCTGTCAGACGTGGAGTCCTGGAGACTCGTTCGGATGACCGAGTACACATACCCTCGAGGTCATCGACTATCCCCAAACCACTCCGTACCTTGGGTACCACGGACATGGAGAGCCTCGTTGGAAAGACCGAGTTTACATACCTACAAGGTCTTGGCCGAGTACACATACCATCAAGGCCACCGACTGATCTCATTACCATCCCGTCGATACCTCAGGTACACCAACCTCGGGTACACCAACCCGGCTATCATCACTGACAGAGTATCGACAGTAATACTTGCTATTACCGTCTAGGGATTCGCAAAAACTCTACCTAGAGGGCGTCACCCTTGAATCATACCTCAAACTCACATATATCATACACAACCAGTACATAAATATCAGCATGTTAATCAAATTATCAACCATCTTTAACCAACATAAGGATCAACCCTAGTGTCGCTCAGGCGACCTACTACTGACATGTTATCAATCAACACATCAACAGTCACACAATCATAAAGCATTCATATCAATCAGCATCCATCCATAGAATTCAATAGATCATTTCTATGGTTGACAGACCTCTGACAACTGCCCTCAGCTATCACAGGTCATAGCCCCTCTCCTGAGGTGCTGCTGTTATCAACCCCTAGTATGGTTAAGGTCCTTTACACATGCTAACAGTACCACTCTACTACCTATTTTCCCTAGTGATTAAATCTTCCCCCTTACTTGACTTAGAAGACCGTTTTTGCTTGCGTCGCGCCCTTGGAGCTCCTCCACGCCCTCCACGCTCTCCCAAAGACCTTTGGAAGAAGTTGGAGTGAATGGAGGGGGTTAAGGCCTATTTATAGGCGAGATGGAGAACTCCCCTTCTCACCACCGCCTTGCATCGCATCGCGATGAGCAGTATCCAGAACCCTTTGTTTCTCTTTTCCACCGCCTTACCATCGACTATACATCGCAACGCGATCTTCTTTATACTGGCCTCATCGCGTCGCGATGGACCACTTCCGGAAATGTTTAGTTTCTTCCGTTCTAGAAGATTCTAGGTATTCTTTACTCCTCTAGGGCTTCTAGACTATTCTTAATGATTTTTATATCCTTTATAGGGTTTTTGGGTCTCATTTAAGCCAATTTCGTCCCTAATTAATGTTTTTAACACTCGTTTATCACCTAATTACTGATTTAATTATTCTTCTAGTATTGTTTAAAAACCAGGATATCACAAAGTGCATGAAAACAATGTTGTTATGTTTCTGATTGTACTATGCTAACAATGTGTAAAACACAAAGCGTTATGGAAACGAAGTTTCAGAAATAAATATTGTGTATTTCGGAATTTAATTTCTGAACCATTTCTAGAATCAAATTTCCATAATTCATATCTTGAATTCTAAAAATTAAATTTTTAAACAAAAAAAATGTATGAATTCTAGAAATTGAATTTTTGGGAACCATTGTAACTGGTTCTAGAATAAAGGGTATGGAGGGAAGGAAGGGAGGGTGTATAAGAATAAATTGGGGTGCAAAAAGTAATCCCCTATCAAAAATGAAAATTTGCACCCGGTCCAAATTGACTTTTTGGGTCCTGATTACATATAAAGCCCATTCTGCGTTAAGGAAAAAACAATCCCACAAAAAGGGGAAAAAAACAGATTCAAAACGAGCTATACATGTCCATCTGTGAGACTATAGACAAAGATTTAAAAGTGAACCTTTAGTTTTGTTATTGGCAATTTGCAAGCCTCCGTAAACTATAAAGGGCTAAGCCCATAGTCCAATAAGAATTAGGGTCATAGACTCACAGATTTAAGGATACTTAATTATTTGATTTAAATATAGGAATTGGTTTTATCATTACTGAGATAGATTCACACATTGTTTTAATCATTATATTATGTCATTTTATTAAAATTTTATATTTGACATAATTTCATGGTAAGTGAAATTCTAAAGTATTGCAATAATTCTATTGGTGATTTATTGATGGTGTAACTTATAGAAGATAAATTTAAACTCTGGATCTTACTTTGAATTTCTCGGGTCTGTGTGGAAGAGCCATTGCATTTGCATGAAACCAGTTTTGCAATTATTGAAGTTCTTAATATGAATCATATTCACGTTCCTATCACTGAAATAATTTCTTAGAGACAGTCAACTTCATAGACAGATGACAACCCAAATCAAATTCACATTCATGTTTGAAAATGATGCTTTTGACTTTATTTTTGGGTACCAACTTTGACTCAACCAATATGAACAGGCTTGTTCATTTCGATGTTATCTTCTTTTTTTACTATTAAAAAGTAATACTTTAAGCAAATATGGAACCAACTGAACTTGAAAATTGACAATCCTCAATCCCCATGTGGGAAATCTAATACATTTTAGTTGATTTATGAAGATATCATGTCCTTGAAACCTCTTGGGATCTGTGATTGATCCTAAAAAATAACATAGGAGAGTTAGCCAACTAATTCCAACTCTTGTAATAAACCAGCATTAACATTTCACGTGCAACCCTTATAGCTTTAGATTAAAGTATTAAACAAGTGTACATAATCTTTGTCCAACACTAAAACACAACTTGTGCCGATGTTGTGGGGCATGAATTAGTTGAATCGAGCTGTGTTTCTTGACATGTGTATATCTTTGTTTGCTTGGCAAAAATTACAGTATTATAGTAATAACGTCACACACACATATAATATTCAATTACACCCCCTCACACACTCTGATTAAGTCAAAATCCGAACTTCATGTAACGGGAAAAATGATATAACTAAGATCCCAAGGGATGATTTACTTTTATTTTCTTATAACTACGGCATACTTGGGGATCGAAACGTGGATTACAAAATTACTTTGTTTTTGCCATTTCTTAGGCGGAAAAGTAGCATTCAGTCGCATTAGCATTTATTTGCATTGTCATCTATATGCCATTTCCACCCCCCACAACTCTTCTTCATTTTTCATTTTTTTATTACATTCATTTCCAGTTTTTCAGAGACAGCTTTCTTATAAAATAATAATAAAATGTGGCAAGTTTGCTGTATGATTGGTCAATGTCATTGCTACCTATTTACCAATTTTAATCTGCACATTAAAAACAGCTATTTATTACTTATTTAGCAACAAAAAATAGCTATTTATTATAACTTTATTTGATCTTTTACTAATTTTTCATCTAAAACTGTGCTAATAAAAATTAAAGCAGATTTTATGATACAAAAATATAATTTAATTGATTTTCAATTTCGTCAACCAAAATACCCCAAACCAACTTTAACATCTATTAATTTGCTTTAAAGTTTTTTTTTAAATATAGTCAGGTAATGTCTCCACAGTTACAATCATATATAAAAACAGGCCATACATATATGTCGAGATTAATAAGTTAATACTCCTTATGAAGTTATGATGCCAAGTAATGAATTAATATCGGTAGAATTTGAATACAGATATAGTACTAAGGTACGTGATTTATAATATGATAAAAGCGCGTAAGAAAAATTTGCGATTACTAGTGATTTATTCTAAATAAAAACGATGTACACGCTATATTAGTTTTTTATTTCATTATCAAAAAAATATATTAGTTTTTTATAAGCTACTACTAGTAGCTAGACTAAAAAATTTAGGTCTTTTTTTTCTAATATTTAGCAGTCAATATATTAATGTTACTCAAAATGTCATGTATATATGTCGTTTGTAAATATTAAACTTGCGATTGATTAATGGTAGACATTCAATTATAAGGGATGCCCTACCTTTACAATTAAACAACTTTCTTTCCAACTAAACTTTTTGTTTATTTTGCTTGTCAAATGAAAAGTCACGTGCATATGTTTTTCTCCAAATGCCATCGAGATATTCTAGGTGGACTTAGACTATCAAGTTAGATGAAGCTTTTTTTTAATTTTTATTTTTTTTTGACGTGAAGTTAGATGAAGCTTTGAGTTCACATATATATGCTGAACAAACTGGATTTAATTATTAACGAATTTCTCCCTTTATTCAACGAGTTCATCCTTGTCTAATAGAAACAATAAAGGAAAAATTACGAAAGAAAGGAAAAAAGTGTGAGATAACTTTTCAAGTTTTTTTTTTTTGAAAGGCAAACATATATTAGTATATTAATAAGGAGTACAAGGGGTACTCCAACCCACAATACACTACCAAGTGACGACCCTAAATATAGTTACACGACAGAAAACTATGCAAACCATTTCAAAAGGGTAAAAATAAGCTACAAGTTATCTCATAACTGATAAGCTAGCTGATAGCTGAAAATTAGCTGATTGAAACTAAAGAGTTTGGAAAAATTAATTGTTGAACAAACTCATAAATATAAAATTACATAAAAAGACACGAGTGTAATTTGATCCCTCCCCTATATAAATTATCAATTTAATATTTTAATTTATTTCAAAATTATGTTTTTCAAAAAATTAGAACTTTTGTTTTGACTTTAAAAATATGTATCGTTAAATTTAAAATATAAGCAGTGGTTATTAACATAAGAGAAAACTAGACGTTCTCGTATATATGAGAGTGTACACTACTTTTGAAATGATTTGCAATATTCATGCACAGTAACCGACTGATGTAGAACAAGGGGCGAATGTGTAGGGAGCGGTTAGTTTTTTTAAATAATTATGGAAGGGTAAAACTGAGAGAAAATATAAAAAGCTATAAACTATAAGATCAGATTCTACTTCAAGTAGCATATCAAAAAAATCTTTAAACTAGTGTGATAAACTTGTTTACCAAACATCTCTCATTTGTTTAAAACAAGCTTATAAGCTATAAGCTAGCTTATTAATTGGCCTCACCAAATAGAGTCGTACATGTGACTCGATATAACCTTTATGAGATAATACATATAAAATTTGTGCAATTATTATTATTACCATTTAATACTTTTTTAGATTACATTTTACCTTTAGATTAATCTATCATGTTAAATATTTATAGCACAAAAGAAGATAATTAAGAATTTAAACTCCCTTAACCATGTTATTAAAATGATACCGCCATGGTGTTGGGAGAGTTAATAATGTGACTCTCCCCATGAAAAAGAATGTGAGTACTCTTCCAGGAGTCACCCAGTTGAGAGACAACCCAATTCCGTGTAAAAAAACCAGACATTTTTCTGTCGACCCAATAATTAGTCTCATAGCAGATTCAAATGGCCTAAGCCGTGGTAGGAATACCCTATGTCACCCGGGGTCAAAACCCTAATTACCATGGGTTAGCAAAAATAAAATATAATGATGATATAAAAAATTTCTTACCAAATAGCAATTTCAAACTCTTAAGCTTTTTCTTTTTTATTTAGCATCCTCTTTTTTACCTTGTTAAGATCCAATCAACTGAATAAAATTCATTATAAGACAAACCGTCTTGCTTTTCCATCGTACCTAACATTGTTCATGTTGGCAATATTAGGTTGTTGTTAGTATTATATAACATCATACTATTATTATTATTATTATTATTATTATTATTATTATTATTATTATTTTCTTTTATGAGACAAAGGTTTATGGAGATTCTTAAACCAGATACTCTTCCCACTAAGGCACACGGTTTGTTGTCCAATTGTGGGGGTAAAACGGAAAACGGCCAACGGAGTCTACAACAAGCTGTACTACTTCAAGTCGTACGTGCTGGTTGCTAAAATCCTTAATATAAATTAGTTGATGTTGCCTGCATTGTGATTTTCAACTTTAACCTAATAGGATATTTCAGATTATTCACCCAATCTCTGTTTGCCTTTTTAGAATGAGAAAATTGTGATATTATTATTATTATTATATATGTGATATTATTATTATTATATATCCTTGTCTTAATGCTCCAATGTCCCAGAAAACTCCGTGTTCAGTGGATGCCCCCGACCCTGTGAGATCACCAATGCGTGGGCCATGCCTATGTTAAATTCAAACAAAACAAAAAAGAAAGAGTGGTATTTGTTTTATTTGGGACTGCAGTTGCTGATTTGTTGACTGTCTCCTAAAGTAACTACAAAACAAGGAAAGTAATTAATTGACCAATTCACGTTACATTCTTGCGGTAGTAAAAAAAAACCACTATACACTATTTGGTCTCAATTATAAACAAAAACAAAAAAATTATGTATTTAATCTAAAATATAAATAATTTTAAAAATTAAAATTATCTATATATATATATATATATATATATATATATTTTGCTTATAATCACATCGGTGAGAGTGTTTTGAAAGTAATACTGGTAAAAATTTAAAACCAACAAGTAATTGTTTTCGTAGGAAAAAATAATGAAAAAGACAAGTGGTTTCAATTTCTGTTTTGATAAGTGTCTATGTTTGATTGCATCTTACTCTCTTTATATAAGACATTTTTGTAAAAGAAAATTGTCCCTTAATATAAAACTATTTTCAAAAGGTCAATATGTATTAATTATTTTTTTTACAAAATTACCCCTTTTACCAAGGTACATTAACTTTCTCTCTTAATAGTCTTAGAAGATGAGAAGGGTAACTTGAAAAAATAGCACACATTTTGTACAAATTTAATGTTAACAACTAACAAAACTCACTTTCTTAAGGGGCGTAAAATAGTCAAAGAGATCCTATATTAAGTGACAGTATTAAGTGACAGTGAGAGTATTTCTTTCTCGATGAAGATCCTCTACAGACTACAGTTAACTTTTGAACTGCATGACACTAAACCTTTCAAAATTAATAAAAAAATACTAATGATTAATGTGCTACAAAATCTTTTGAGTAAACTACTTTGTTTGAGAACCTTTCATCTTTGGACATGGTGAAGGAGTCGGCAAGTAGAGGGATATATAAAAGGTTTGGTAAACATCACCTCAAAGAGTTAAAGAAACTTGAATATTAATATAATCAAGAAAACAAATTAAAGACAATCTCTAGGATAACAATCCTTGACAGAAATTCATTGTTACATCATCTCATAATCGGAAGAGGAATTCTCCCTCCCTCATTACTAATGAAATCTACCAGGAGAGAAAACTTCAGCTAAGTGCAAGTTAACAAAAATATTACCCCTTTAATTCATCAAACCGTTTTTCTCAGTTGTAAAACATAATATATTTCTCCAAACCAAATAAGGAATATTTTTGTTAACTTGCACCTAAATTGAATTATGCCAAAGGAAAAAACAGCAATTACACAACAAAGGAAATATGTTAAGAATAGTTATTCTTCAAGATGACTGCCACTGCAACTGAATCAATCAAATGACTTGTTACAAAGCCATACATAATGAGCTAGCATTTTCAGTGCCAAGATCAGACTTGTGTTGATCCTTGTACCAGGGAGAGTGAGACACTCCATCAGAAGAGTTCTCAACTGGACTACTTTGATGCAAAGCAAAACCCAAACCAATATCAGAAGAAGAAGCATTTGATGTTTTCAAGGAATTAGTCCCTTCAGATACACTATTACCAGTAGTACTAACAGAGCCACTGTTTGAACTCTTCGGCTCAGTGTGAATAATTTTTCCAAATAACAAAATGTGGGGTGCTTTTGCTTCATTGGATTCCTTTTGGCCAGGATTTCCCACACTCAACAAGCAAGATATGTCAACATTGGTCTTAGTGTTAGTGCTGCTCTTGTAGTTTCCAAAAGGAGGCCTAATAGGTTGTTGAGCTGCATGGTGTTGGAGCCTTGAAAGAAACATGTCTTGTTGTAACTTGTTGAAGGGAAAATCAGATGGAGTTGGTCCAAATTGAGCATGCCTGGCTCCCTGTATGCCTCCACAACTATTACTATTATTATTATTATCTTGAATGTTACAGAGAGAGTTGGTGGTGTAACTGAGAAGATTGCTGGAGAGTGATGATGACACTGGTAATTGGTTGATGAGGTGAAAATAAGGATCCGGAATAAACCTTTGTTTCTTTCTTGGAGGTGAGAATGGAGAGAGATTGAAGGTTGGCATATTTGAGACTAATTCAACCAACCAAGGGTTCACACACTTGACATTTTGAAGTAAATCTGGTTCATCCCACACCACCTGACACATGACATCACAAAGAAGAAATTTAGATCAATCTTAGATTATTTTAAGCTAAATAGGTACCAACTTAAAATATAAATAAATTAATTAAAAGTGCCACTCAATAACTTCCTGTCAAGAGAGGTACCCAATTGAAGCAACTTTGGTACTTAGTAGGAAGTATTGTCAGCACTGAACAGACTCACAGTTAACATGATTTGCTACTTTACTGTAGTTCACCAGTTAATTAAATACTACTATTAACTGTTATTCTTTTCTTCAATAGTAGAACCCAAATCATTAAAAAGTCTATTTATAGCAACAAATCAATATCCTTTTTAAAGTTAACTGTTGCTTAACAGCTCATACACCTGACACAACAAGTCAATTTTCATGCGGTAACTATTCAATAGGTAAACTGTTCCATCTTTCTTCTGAAGCATTGAACAATAAAAAAAAGTCTAACAGATCAAATTGCAATTTCCCTTTCACTATTAGTAAAAATCAGTACTCTGCAGAGAATATTAACCTTATCATCAGAGCAAACAGAGAAACTGAGGAAACAGTAGAACAGAGAAATTGAATCAATATGAAAATGTATAATAATGGTGTTGTTAGTTACCTGGAGAAGACGCCAAGGAGAATCAGGCCAATGAATAGGATCTTGAACCTGAACAGAAGAAATGGTTCCCATGAACCAGCTAATCCTAGAAGAGTCCTCAGTTTCAAATGGCATTTTGAATCTCATACCAGAACACCACTGTATTTGCATTGAGGCCTTCACAACAGAAGCCTTAACACAAAACTCAGGAGTACTAGCCCTTGGATAGTACACAACCTCAAAAGGCCTACCATTAACAGCACAAGTTACAGCCTCAGCAACAGATTCAGCTCCAACTCTTCCCATAAACTCATCACCACCACTTTTTCTACACAACAAACCAGAACCACCACCACCACCAAACAAAGGGTTCCAACCAGAAGAGAATATTTCAGTCCCATTTCCACCACCACCAATTCCTTTCTTAGCCCTCCTTATCCCAACACAAAGATCCCCATTTTCTGCCCTAAGAAACACAATTGAATCCCCAGCAACAAGTTTCTTTTGGTTCACAAAATTGCTCCAACCAGTTGTCAAAAGATGCCTCCTTGGTGTCCCTCTATAAATATGCCTAAACTTCCAACACTGTCCATGCATATCTTTTGCAATGATGGTCTGAACAGGAGGTTCTGCAGAGTAATCCAATCTAGGAAAAATAGTTTCTGCACAATAACGAGGCACTGAAAACCCTCCACCATTGTTTGCATCAGATTGTGTTAAAGTCTTTGCAAAAGAGGCTGGTTTTTCTTGACTCTCTAATGAGGATCCATTGTTGTCTCCAAAATCCAATTCATGTTGTTCTCTTAAAGGGGTTAGCTTCATTTTGACATAGACTTCATCTGTGTCAGGGTCTGCCATGTATTTCATGGAAGAAACCCTGCAAGGGATGAGTGGTGGAACACGGGTTTTGCCGAAATCTACTTTCCCGTGGGCGTGTTCTGCGTGACCCTGAGGAAAGTAGAAGACTTTTGTGTTGAGTGGTGGCATTTGAACCATGGCACCAGCACATGCGTGCCATAGTTGAGAATCTAAACACCTTTCTGAGCTCCTCTCCATCGAATCCATAACCACAAACATCCCTCTGATTTTTCTGGTTTTTCAATTGATGAATTTTGAGAAAACCCGGGACAGATTTGAAGGAAATGAGGTATTTTATTTGGAGGTTAGATAGCCAAGAAGAAGAAGAAGGGATAAAGGAGTGGAATTGGTGTTGAAACAAAATTGAAGACGCTCAACAATTGCAAAGGGTGTGAAGAGAAGAAGATGAGAAAAAGGGTAAGATTGTTGTGAAGAGGAAAAGTGAATGTGTCGTCGATTGGTGGACGAGAAAAAGGGAAGAGAGAGAGAGAGAGTGATGTGGAAGAGAGACGAAGAGTGGTGAGTGAGAAAGAGTTCCAACTTTTAAGTACATAAAGACACAAACTGCTCTCTCTATCTCTCTCTGACGCGTCTAAGCTTCACTGAGTTGCCGACCAAAATGTGAATTTGACAGACATGATCAGACATGAAAATCGATATGACGGTATTTGGGGCGAAAACGCTTAGACTAATCTTTTGAGCCAGGTATAATCATATGGACAGGTAAAATTATCTCTCGAAAATTTTAGGGCGTGTTTGGTATATGAAAGAAAGATAAAGAAAAAAAAGAGAAAGGAAAAGAAGGGAGGAAAAGAGAAAATGAGTAAAAAATGAGAATATTGTTTAGTGGTTTGGTTTGAGGAAAAATGGAGAGGAAAGAAAGAAGTATATTTATAAAATGACATAAATATCCCTAAACAAAATGAAATATGATAAAAAGAATAAAAATATAAAAATAAATATAAATATTTTGTTAAAATCAAAGAGAAATTAAAAATTATAATAATAACAAAGAGAATAAAAATATATAAAAACCATATTTTTATTTATTTACAAACTAATAATAATAATAATAATATAATAATAATAATAATAATAATAATAATAATAAATATGTTAACGTTCTAGTTAATGGGCATCATTGTCATTTCGATAATTGTACACTTGATTCCGTCGCTTTCTTCTCAAAATGAGAGGAAAAGATTTTGTTGTAGGGCCCACATTTATTTTTCCTTTCCTTCGTAAATCTTTTGGAACCAAACTGTTGAAAGATTCTTAGAAAATGTGTTTTCATTCTCACCATTTCTTTTCCACCAGTTTTCGTGCGTACCAAACTGACGCTTAATGTTACTGCGTTTCTGGAGCTGGATTTGAACCCCAAAACACTTGATATTACAATTTACAAGTGACATAATTATAAAAGAAGTAAATGAAAATTTTAAGATTACCAAATTATTTATTGTCTTATTAATTAAATAAAAATTAACTTTCTTGGATTACAACAACAATCAAAACTTTTTTTTATAATAACAATCAAACCAAAACTTATTTTATTGATTAAATAAAAATTAACTTTCATGGATTATACAACAACAATCAACACTTTTTTGTATTGATTTAAATATGTGTTTAGTTCATGCAAATATAGAGGTTTCTATTTTTAATCCTGCAAAAAAAAATTATTTATTGATCCTTGACATTTGCAAAATGTCTCGTCTCTTCCCCTCTCTATCTTGTCTCTCTGCCCCCATAACAAAAAAGTGGTGGTTAGGGCTTCAAGCAAATTTGGGAACAAATTGGAAAGAGGAAGAAGAAGATATGCACTGACTTACCAAGATGAAGAGGAAGAAGGTGGGTGGCGGTCCAGTTCCAACGCGACAACAAGCCTCTCGGATGACAGCGGCGGTGGGTTTTCGGGCGGAACAAAAGGGTTTCACAATTCTCTTGCCAAGAAAAGAGAAAGGGACTGAGATCGACTACCGTTGTTTCGAGTTAAGTGGAATACGGACTGAGACCGAGCTTCAATTATGAAACCAAATGGGTTTAGGTTTTGGGAATGGAAGATTTGGGTTTGATGTTGAAGGAAAGAAAACGAGAACTAAGACAGGGAAGCTCATCAGTTTTCTTTTTTATTTCCTTGTTGCTTGACTTTACCGACGACTAAACCGTCGGTAAATTTAAAAACTAAATTAGAATTGAAATAATATTTTACCGACGGCTAAAGTAGCAAAAAAATAATTTCGTACGCTGATTTTTTCTGGAGAATTACCGACGGCCTGGTCATCAAGATACCCTAATGAGCTTATTTTAAGGCTCATATCAATTAAAATAGGATTCTAATGAGCTTATTTTATTTCAATATAATGTTGATCACTTAAATATAGCTCATTTATGATAAATAGTTAATATAATTATTAAATGTTATTAGCCCACATTAAATCATTGGACTAAAAATTCAAACAATCCTCCTCACTTGAGTCATATCATAATAATCATATGAGATTTCCTTAGCGCGATATACGAATGCTATTTATTTTTAGATTTTCTCCTTACAATCTGGTCTGCCTTATGTATCAACAATGGAACTACTGCAACTTTCGTCACTGCCGTGAATTGTGACTGAACCTTGACAATCACCACATCAACACATTTGATGACATAGATCTATACAGACGAGTAGCATGAAAATTACATGTAATGTGATTTCAATCATGCCAATTTTCAACTGATCCAACACAATTTTGTAGTGGGATCAATTTTGCAAATCAAAGTTCTTAATGTGCAAATCAACTTTGCACACAACAAGATACAAACATGTTTATAATGAACTCATAAACATAATCTTTATTTATGCAGAAAATTCGAAATAACATAAGGTTTGTATCTCAAACATAGAACACATATAAAAACTCCACTAAACTAAGGCAACCTCAATGGCAACACCCATATGAGCAACATGTTGGTGAAAAACCTTAGGTGCTAAGCCCTTAGTTAGTGGAACATCTATCATAAAATTCGTCCCTCTATGTTCTATAGAAATCCCTATATCCTGAATTCACTACTAGAAAAATTGATTTTAGAGAGGAAAATTTGAGAGGGACGCATATCCCTCACTAATAGTGACGGATTTAGTGACGAAAAACAAGATATCAGGTGAACTTAAGTTGTATCTAGTTTGTGTGAGTTAGTGACGGAAAAAATCATCGCTAATTTATCCGTCACAAAATGGCTAAAATACATTTAGTGAGGGATTTTTGAGACGAAAAGATACTCTCTCTAAATTTTCCGTCACTAAATTCGTCACAAATTTGTAAGATGTAGTTCAGTGACGGAATCCGTCACAAAATCCGTCACAAATAGTGAGAGATATTTTCTCTCCCTAATAGCGACAGATTTTGTGAGAGATTTTAAAACTCAATGATTAGCGAGGGATATTTTTCCTCACTAATAGAGACGGATATGTTCTCTCACTAACAGTGACAGATTTTGTGAGGGATTTTAAAACTCAATGTTTAGCGAGGGATATTTTCCCTCACTAATAGCGACAGATATTTTTTCTCACTAATTTTAGTGCTGTTAGTTGTTATAAAACTGAGCCCATATTTTTTTTCATAAGGATCAGTGACATGGATGATTATTCACCGTTAGATGTTATATCACGAGTATTATATTTGGAAGGCTGAGATGTTTTGATTTTGTGTTTCTTTCCAGGAACTAGAAGGACGTGACTTTTTTTAAATAGGTTTTAGAATAATATCATTATTAATTAATATTTTAAAACTTGACCATTTAATTTGTTTTCTTCTCTCGATATTCCACTTCTCTCTCATCATCATCCCTGAATCTTAATCTCTCCTTGTTCATTCTGCTGGCTCCAATCATCTCTCTTCTCAATCTCGCCTCTCATAGTCCTCAGTAACCTCCCTCATTTCCGTTTCAAGTTCTTTGCTCCATCCATTATTTCTGTTCTCCATTACTTTTGTTTTTGCTTGGTGAATTTTACCTTTTCATAGTCGAAGAACTTGAGGCAGGAGAGTGTGTCGTTTTGCTCGCTACCGTGACGAAGGACGAGGGGGTCAAGGGTTTGGTGGCGGGTGCCGAACCAGATTTTGAAGGTGTCGAACCAGGTTTTGGGTGATGATGAAGGATGGTGAAGGTCCAAATGTGGATGAAGAAGATTGGGTAGCGTTTCATTGTTCCTCAACGAGTTGGGAGGGTTGAATCTTGTTCAGATCTTGTTCTGTATTTGGGTTTTGTGACCATATCTGTATTTGAGTTAGAAATCTTCCAATTGGATGTGGAAGAGAGAGAGAGAGAGTGATGTGGAAGAGAGACGAAGAGTGGTGAGTGAGAAAGAGTTCCAACTTTTAAGTACATAAAGACACAAACTGCTCTCTCTCTCTCTCTCTCTGACGCGTCTAAGCTTCACTGAGTTGCCGACCAAAATGTGAATTTGACAGACATGGACAGACATGAAAATCGATATGACGGTATTTGGGGCGAAAACGCTTAGACTAATCTTTTGAGCTAGATATAATCATATGGACAGGTAAAATTATCTCTCGAAAATTTTAGGGCGTGATTGGTATATGAAAGAAAGATAAAAAAAAAGAAGAGAAAGGAAAAGAAGAGAGAAAAAGAGAAAATGAGTAAAAAATGAGAATATTGTTTAGTGGTTTGGTTTGAGAAAAAATGAAAGGAAAAATAGAGAGGAAAGAAAGAAGTATATTTATAAAATGACGTAAATATCCCTAAACAAAATGAAATATGATAAAAAGAATAAAAATATAAAAATAAATATAAATATTTTGTTAAAATCAAAGAGAAATTAAAAATTATAATAATAACAAAGAGAATAAAAATATATAAAAATCATATTTTTATTTATTTACAAACTAATAATAATAATAATAATAATAATAATAATAATAATAAATATGTTAATGTTCTAGTTAATGGGCATCATTGTCATTTTGATAATTGTACACTTGATTCCGTCGCTTTCTTCTCAAAATGGGAGGAAAAGATTTTGTTATAGGGCCCACATTTATTTTTCCTTTCCTTCGTAAATCTTTTGGAACCAAACTGTTGAAAGATTCTTAGAAAATGTGTTTTCATTCTCACCATTTCTTTTCCACCAGTTTTCCTGCGTACCAAACTGACGCTTAATGTTACTGCGTTTCTGGAGCTGGATTTGAACCCCAAAACACTTGATATTACAATTTACAAGTGACATAATTATAAAAGAAGTAAATGAAAATTTTAAGATTACCAAATTATTTATTGTCTTATTAATTAAATAAAAATTAACTTTCTTGGATTACAACAACAATCAGAACTTTTTTTTTATAATAACAATCAAACCAAAACTTATTTTATTGATTAAATAAAAATTAACTTTCATGGATTATACAACAACAATCAACACTTTTTTGTATTGATTTAAATATGTGTTTAGTTCATGCAAATATAGAGGTTTCTATTTTTAATCCTGCAAAAAAAATTATTTATTGATCCTTGACATTTGCAAAATGTCTCGTCTCTTCCCCTCTCTATCTTGTCTCTCTGCCCCCATAACAAAAAAGTGGTGGTTAGGGCTTCAAGCAAATTTGGGAACAAATTGGAAAGAGGAAGAAGAAGATATTCACTGACTTACCAAGATGAAGAGGAAGAAGGTGGGTGGCGGTCCAGTTCCAACGCGACAACAAGCCTCTCGGATGACAATGGTGGGTTTTCGGCGGAACAAAAGGGTTTCACAATTCTCTTGCCAAGAAAAGAGAAAGGGACTGAGATCGACTACCGTTGTTTCGAGTTAAGTGGAATATGGACTGAGACCGAGCTTCAATTATGAAACCAAATGGGTTTAGGTTTTGGGAATGGAAGATTTGGGTTTGATGTTGAAGGAAAGAAAACGAGAACTAAGACAGGGAAGCTCATCAGTTTTCTTTTTTATTTCCTTGTTGCTTGACTTTACCGACGACTAAACCGTCGGTAAATTTAAAAACTAAATTAGAATTGAAATAATATTTTACCGACGACTAAAGTAGCAAAAAAATAATTTCGTACGCTGATTTTTTCTGGAGAATTACCGACGGCCTGGTCATCAGTATTACCCTAATGAGCTTATTTTAAGGCTCATATCAATTAAAATAGGATTCTAATGAGCTTATTTTATTTCAATATAATGTTGATCACTTAAATATAGCTCATTTATGATAAATAGTTAATATAATTATTAAATGTTATTAGCCCACATTAAATCATTGGACTAAAAATTCAAACAATCCTCCTCACTTGAGTCATATCATAATAATCATATGAGATTTCCTTAGCGCGATATACGAATGCTATTTATTTTTAGATTTTCTCCTTACAATCTGGTCTGCCTTATGTATCAACAATGGAACTACTGCAACTTTCGTCACTGCCGTGAATTGTGACTGAACCTTGACAATCACCACATCAAGACATTTGATGACATAGATCAATACAGACGAGTAGCATGAAAATTACATGTAATGTGATTTCAATCATGTCAATTTTCAACTGATCCAACACAATTTTGTAGTGGGATCAATTTTGCAAATCAAAGTTCTTAATGTGCAAATCAACTTTGCACACAACAAGATACAAACATGTTTATAATGAACTCATAAACATAATCTTTATTTATGCAGAAAATTCGAAATAACATAAGGTTTGTATCTCAAACATAGAACACATATAAAAACTCCACTAAACTAAGGCAACCTCAATGGCAACACCCATATGAGCAACATGTTGGTGAAAAACCTTAGGTGCTAAGCCCTTAGTTAGTGGAACATCTATCATAAAATTCGTCCCTATATGTTCTATAGAAATCCCTATATCCTGAATTCACTACTAGAAAAATTGATTTTAGAGAGGAAAATTTGAGAGGGACGCATATCCCTCACTAATAGTGACGGATTTAGTGACGAAAAACAAGATATCAGGTGAACTTAAGTTGTATCTAGTTTGTGACAGAGTTAGTGACGGAAAAAATCTGTCGCTAATTTATCCGTCACATAATGGCTAAAATACATTTAGTGAGGGATTTTTGAGACGAAAAGATACTCTCTCTAAATTTTTCGTCACTAAATTCGTCACAAATTTGTAAGATGTAGTTCAGTGACGGAATCCGTCACAAAATCCGTCACAAATAGTGAAGGATATTTTCCCTCCCTAATAGCGATGGATTTTGTGAGAGATTTTAAAACTCAATGATTAGCGAGGGATATTTTTTCTCACTAATAGAGACATATATGTTCTCTCACTAACAGTGACGGATTTTGTGAGGGATTTTAAAACTCAATGTTTAGCGAGAGATATTTTCCCTCACTAATAGCGACATATATTTTTTCTCACTAATTTTAGTGCTGTTAATTGTTATAAAACTGAGCCCATATTTTTTTTTTTCACAAGGATCAGTGACATGGATGATTATTCACCGTTAGATGTTATATCACGAGTATTATATTTGGAAGGCTGAGATGTTTTGATTTTGTGTTTCTTTCCAGGAACTAGAAGGACGTGACTTTTTTTAAATAGGTTTTAGAATAATATCATTATTAATTAATATTTTAAAACTTGACCATTTAATTTGTTTTCTTCTCTCGATATTCCACTTCTCTCTCATCATCATCCCTGAATCTTAATCTCTCCTTGTTCATTCTGCTGGCTCCAATCATCTCTCTTCTCAATCTCGCCTCTCATAGTCCTCAGTAACCTCCCTCATTTCCGTTTCAAGTTCTTTGCTCCATCCATTATTTCTGTTCTCCATTACTTTTGTTTTTGCTTGGTGAATTTTACCTTTTCATAGTCGAAGAACTTGAGGCAGGAGAGTGTGTCGTTTTGCTCGCTACCGTGACGAAGGACGAGGGGGTCAAGGGTTTGGTGGCGGGTGCCGAACCAGATTTTGAAGGTGTCGAACCAGGTTTTGGGTGATGATGAAGGATGGTGAAGGTCCAAATGTGGATGAAGAAGATTGGGTAGCGTTTCATTGTTCCTCAACGAGTTGGGAGGGTTGAATCTTGTTCAGATCTTGTTCTGTATTTGGGTTTTGTGACCATATCTGTATTTGAGTTAGAAATCTTCCAATTGGATGAAGAAGATTGGGTAGCGTTGCTGTTTGACCTGATCTTGTCCTTTATTTAGTTTTGTGACCAGATCTGGCGATGGTGGGAGTAAGGTTCTGTGATGGTGGATCTGAGATGGTGCGACGCGGAGGAGGCTGAGAGAGGAAGGAGACCGCGGTGGCAGAAAAAGTGGAAACAGAATGATATTCAATTATTATTTTTTTATAATAAAATGTAAATTAGCGAGGGAAAAAATCCGTCACTAATAGAGAGGGATTAAATCCCTCACTATTAGTGACGGAAAATGTGATTTTTTGTTTGGTTTATGTCTATTTTTTAGTGACGGATTTCATGGATTTGTGAGGGATATTTTCCGTCACAAATTGCAACGGATCCAGATTTGCCTTGCTAAAATTTTTATTCGTGTCCATCACAAAATCTGTCACTAATGTGATTTGTGACGGATTTTTATATGTTTAGTGAGGGATTTTGTCCCTCTCTAAAATCGATTTTTCTAGTAGTGATTATTTATTTAAACAACGAAGACCTTTATGTCAATAGAGGTTGTAAAATTCTTTATTGTTGTTGAAGTATGATAAAACTAACTTATCAGTCACAATGTATCTTGAGTGGTATTTTGATACTTTTACCATATGCAACCAAATGACATAAATATTTCAGTTATATCCCATAATATGATGTCCACAATATTGACATCGTGAATATCAGAGTCAGAGTTCCCGATGATCTCTAAATTGTCAGACCTCCGACACGAGAGCATATACACTGTTGTTTTACTTAATGATTCTTATGGTTGTTTTCTTTAATACCCCTCCGGACTCAAATATAAGCAAAAAAAAAGGTTCAAGTTTGATGGACCAAAATATAAGCAAATTTTAACTAATTCAACCCTATTTAATGTCGTCATTCCAAAAATACCTTTAAATTAATTCAACTTTTATTTTCCAAGAGAATGACGTGCTTCTCATGATTAAGGATAGTTTATGAAGTGTAGTTTATTTTTTTTATCATTTTTTATATGAAATCAAGAAAATTAAATGAACTTAACTAACATTTTTAATCAGTGTAAAATTATGTATTTTTGCTTTGAGTCCCATGGAGTAATTCATAAATTAGCTGGACTAGCCACCACATTAGCTAGCCCATGTTTTCACAAGTATTCCAACTTGTTGAAGACACCATTTCTATTGAAACGATGTACTCCCTCCGGAACCATTTATAAAGAAAAAAGTCATTTCTAAATTCGTTAAAAAATGTATGTATCTGGTCTATTTTTAGACCAGATACATATATTTTTTAATGAATCTGGAAATGACTTTTTTCCTTATAAATGGTTTCGGAGAGAGTATGTTTGTTTCCATCAAAAGTTCAATAAATAAATGGCACGCTCCTACCACGAAAAGAAACCACATGCAACTAATTTTAAATTGCAAATATTGATACTGTTACCATTTAATGCCAGCACTAATCAAATCCATGAAACTTCAAATGTTACAGATCAAACAATATGGAAATTAAAGGGTCCGTAAAAAAACAATAGGGAAAAGGAAACTTTCAATAAGTATTATGGGGGTCAAAAGGGAAGCAGCTCATCTCACGAACACGGTAGTCGGTACGCCGAAAAACGAGATTAAATTAAATATTCCAACAATCAGAGAACAGAAGCATCCAGGAATGTGTGTAACCTTTTATATTAGCATGATCAGTGATTGCATTCATTACTGACATATTACTACTCTCTCTATTCTTTTTTAAACGTTGTTTTAAAAGTCTGTCGTTTTTAAAATTCAAGTAATGTCGTTTTTTATTTTTTTATCTAATTGATTAATATGAGAAGAAATTATAAACAAATACCACATTAAAGAGTCAAAGAAAAATTCAAAAATAAATAATAAATTTAATATAAGGGAGTATATTACTTTTATTTCTTAATTTATATGTTTTTGTACTTTAAATGAGCAAACTTCAAGTTGCTAAATTTAAGTTGTCGTCATTTGTCCTACATGGAAGGTTTATCGTCTTTTTATTTTTGCAGTGGGGGCTCGCAGAATTTACGGTTGCTAAAGAGAAAAGTGAAAAAAATTGGGCCCACTATGTGAGAGAGAGAGAGAGAGAAGAAAATTGAGTGGCAGGATTTATCAGTAAAGCAACGCAATAAAGAAGTCTGCGTTGTGGGTGCTCTAAGTAATTTATTAAAAAATCAATTAAGAAAATATATGCAGTCAATGTCTTGATGATATAAAAAATTATTAAACATTTTATTAACTCAACAATTAGTAATTTATTAAAAATAGTTTCAAATAATTTAAAATTATTCAGCCGTAAAAAATACCCCTTATTTTATTTTATTAGTCATTTGAATTTTTTAGTTTATCCACTTTACAAAATTGGTATATAATCAATTAATATTTTTGACATATAAAAAGTTAGTAGATAATTATTTTTTAATTGTTTTAATCCAGTCAAATAAATTATTATCTTCTTATAAAAATATTTAAATTCAACGCGTTTAGATTTTTATAATTAAAATTATTCGGTATTTATGAAATTCTTGCTGAGGAATATTAAATTTCTAATGACAAATTATAAAAAGGGATGAAATATCTAGAGATTTTAGAAAATAATTAAGTGAATCCTCTTGTATATTTTCGTAATAATCTTCCCAATTCCTGAATAGGAAAACATAATCATGATTTTATATTTTTCAGATGTTAAATAAATTTATTATTGTATTTTATTTCTTTATAAAATTTTAAGGGAACATATAATCCTGAATGGGAACACATTTTTTGATTCTTGAATTGAACCGTAAACAAGTGGTAGATAATGTGCACAAAGTTAAATCTGATATATCTGAGTACGGCTATCTCATAGCACTATAGCAGAGTGTCATATGATTCTAGCCCTAAACAATAACTTGCAGGTTGTGTTCACGAAGCGACAATCAAATAGTAGTGCTTATACTCATGTAAGAGTGTCTACTTGTCATGCTCCTCACACTATTTTTCAGAGTATTTCTCCTTGTATTGGCCACATTATTTTGAATGAAATGAAGTGATTTAGTTTGTGTCAATTTTTTTAAAGGAATTACTAAAAAGCCACTACTTCAACTGTACTGTCGTTTAAGATTACTAGTACAAAAGATAATTAATATCCTTATTTATACCAAAAAATTTGTGCAATTTCCTAATATGTCCTTCATTTATTCAGACAGCTACTGTTCTAATTCAAAAATACTAACTTTTTTACAAAAATGAATCACTTAATATTACTATTACATACACCAATGGGGTGTTGATCGAACCTAGGGAACCCGATTTCAAATATTTGAGGAGCCACTCTATTAATTGGATAAGAACTAAGGGGTAAAACTCTACTAAATCAGCTGAACTATGATCTATTCATCTTGAATACACGTGCAATCCACCGTTGTTTTGATGATGCAGTGTTGAAATTAAGGCAAACCAAAAGTGAAGCATTAACAATAGTCAACTTCATGGTGCCCAAGGCTCTAACTCTTCGGCCCTACCCGAAACATGGTTTGGTTCCCCAAACCCATACGACGAGGAGCGGGACATGACCACTGCTACTGCTAGGTTGTTATTGCCCTTGCGGTTAACCCCTGTTCACATTTTTTTTTTTTACTTCTGTAGTAGTTAGTAGGAGTACAGGACAAGATCAGACCATAATAATGGGCGTAGCTAGGAATAAGAAGATGACAATAGAAATAAACAAACGATTATATTTGGGTTCACTTCGAGGGAAGTTTTGGGAAAGTGAATTGTTTACACGTAAAATATTGATTTTCTTTTTGGTGGCCTAAAATAATGATCTTATAGTACATTACAGTAATTATTTATAGCAAACGTATGTGTATGTACATACATGTGAATAATAAATCTAACAATTTAAGTTTTCTATTGTATCAATAAATAGAACTTCTGCATAATTTTATATTTTCATTTGAAAAATTAATAAAATATATTAATAAAGCACATAAAGTTATAAGTATCATTAAATAATCTAAACAATAAATATTTCTTACTAATTTTTTTTACCACTTTTTATATTGTTCTTATTTCATTAATTTTTTATTTTCTAATTTTTTTAATTTATAGACGCATCTATCGTGTCTGTTACTCCCTCCGGCCTCATTTATAAGCAAAAAAAGTCCTTTCAACATTCGTTAAAAAATGTATGTATCTGGTCTTGGACCAGATACATACATTTTTTAACGAATGTTGAAAGGACTTTTTTTGCTTATAAATGAGGCCGGAGGGAGTACTTCTTATTAATAATGGATGAATAAGTTTTAGGATCGGCTCTTCTCAAAAATCGACAACTCACTTTAGATATATTTACTATTGATAAAAAATTAATGGCAACAAATCATAAATGTGTTGAAAATAATAATATTTAATTTTTTATTAACAAGTAAGATTATTTATTTTATTTTCTATTCACTTTAGAGGAGCTAAACCCTGATTATTAATGGCAGTATAAAATATCACTTTTGAAAATTTATAAAATGAAAATGGGATCAATTAGTAGTACTACATGACCAACAAAAATCTAAAAATTCAGGTCACTATCCATGATTGCAGACATTGATTATAATAATGTTGATGTTTTCGGTCTATATTATAAGAAACAAAACTATAATTTACACAGAGTAAGAAAATATTTTAAAATTAGTTAATTCTAATTAATACTCCTAAAAATTTAACTTTTTTTCTAAATATATCTCTTTTATAATTAGTGGCTGATAATTAATGACACTTAATTCACACAAATTCTACTAACTTAAATAAGGGCATAATTAAAAATTAATATTTAATGTATGTAAAAATTGGAGCTTATTTCTTATATTTTGGACCAAAAAATTGGATTCATTTATCTCTTATAATATGGATTGGAAGGAGTATTTTTGTATATAGATTTTTTTAAACATTGACGAGTACTGAAGACACGGCTCTATATTGAAAGCGGAAAGACACGGCTCGTAAGACACCGACTACAGTTGCATCGAAAAGCCAAAATATACGGTGAGTTACACAGGTAGTTCTGGTTTAAAGACAACGATGCTGGTTTGTTTACCAAACAAATTGACAGCATTTCATTTATAATTTGTGCGACTTGTTTAAATATCACATGCAGTACATAAAAGGTGGACGCTATGCTTACTTTCTACAAGGGCCATGCCATTGCTATGTTTACCAAAGTATGTACTGGACTATGTCCCTATAATCATACCAAATATCAATGCATGCATGTACTAGTGATTTGCCATAACTTATGCAACGAAGTATTACATTGCATTTGATCATGATCCATAAATAAAAAGTAATACAGATGTACTGCAAAAAAAGGGTATACACTGATGCTTTGTTTGATTTAGGAAAGATAATGAAAAAAAAAACGGTAAATGAAAAGAAAGAAAATATAGAAAGTGAGATTTTTTTGTTATCCGATGGGAGAGAAAGTAGAAGAAAAGAGAGACCAAAATTTTCTTTTCACTTGTTTGATTAATAGAAAGTGAGAAGGAAAAAAAAAAGACGTACTTGTAAAATAACAAAAACAAACTTAAATAAAATTTGAATATAGAGAATAAAAATGTAAAATATACTCTCGATAATGCAAAAACAATTAAAATAAATACTCAATGTAAACATAATATCAATTTTTAAAAATATTTATTCTATTCCTTAAATTATATAATTAATAAATAAATAAGATATTTATTTGTATTGTTTTGTAACTCATGAGTTTGCCTTACATTATTTTATTTTGTTTGGTTAATAAAAGAAATTAAAATTAAAAAAATTGCATGAGAATACTAAAATTAAAAGGGTATCATTGTAATTCTCTGTCTTTTGCACTCTATTTCCATCCAAATTAGGGGGGATTGCATATATATGGCCCAACGTCCCCTTTTCTTTCCTCTCCACGTTTTTTATCCACCAAATAGGGGCACATTTTTTGCAGGGGCAGAGGGAGGGTGACCCGAAGGGATCGTGGCCACTCCCAAATTTTTATCTCCCTTTACATGGTTATATAAAATCATTTTGTGCCCCACCCCTTTTAAGGAAATCAGAATCATTCTTGCCTTTGTTGTTATTTGAATAGGTGTTATTTCAATTTTACGTCTCACTACACCAGAAAAGGGATCTCATAACACTTATTTTCAAGAGTAGTTAGCGTTTCAAAACGATATATATATATATATATATATATATATATATATATATATATATATATATATATATGAGATCAAATTACAAGATATATACTTGGTAATATTCTGTGTTTAATAAACTTTGTATCTTATATTCTAATAAATTAATTGGATTTAAAGATACTATCACATAGATCATATCTACCAAAAATTACATTAATATAAAATTATTTTATAAGTCATTGAGATATATCAAGATTAACGTTGTTTAATAAAAGTGCATAAGACGTTAATCTTGATGCATTTCAATGACTTATCAAATGATTTTTGATTACTATAATTTTGGTAGATATGATCTATGTGATAGTTTTTTAAATCCAACGGTTAGTTTTGTAATATAAGTATTAGTTACAAAGTTATTGAACGGTGTAACATTACCCAAGTATTACACCGGTGTAATTTGATCCCTCCCTTATATATATATATATATAAGCAACAAAAATCTAAATTTGGTGATTCTAAATATAAGCAAATTTTAACTAACTTCACCCTATTTAATAATGTCATACCCAATATACCCTTCAATTAATTCAAATTTTACTCCCTTCGTCCCAAATTATAAGAGTCTTTTGGCAAAATCTTTCCTACCAAGGAATTTAATTAACGTAGTTAAAAATAATAAATTTGTCTACAATTTTTATTATTTTACCTAAACTACCCTTGAGTTTATTGGGAAGGTAAATTGTATTATACTTCATTTAACTTATTGATTAAAACAAAGGTGAATTAAATAAGGGTAATCGAGAAAAAAATAATTAATGCTACAGACAAACTTCAAAATGACCTTATAAAATGAGATAAATAAAAAAAACTAAAAGACTCTTATAATTTGGGATGGAGGGAGTATTTTCTAATAACTCTTTTATTCTCATGGAACAATTTCCCATGAAGGGCAATTTGGGAGATACAATTTCTTTTTTGATTTCTTTAAAAAAATTAAATGAGAATAACTACTTTTTTAAGGGGGTGTGAAGTATTTTTTTTCCACTTATATTCGCTAACAGAGGGAGTATATATATCACTTATTTAAGTATTATCCAAACGTAATTGTAGATAGTGCCCCCCCCATGTGCTATCTAATTTGAATCATATTCACCTTACAGAGGGAGTATATATAGCACATTTTCAAACAACCTTATTTAATACTTAGATTTTGTCAACAAGAAAAAATAATTAACGTAGGTAGATAGCGCATCCTCAAGAAAACGCTATCTAAAATGTTTTTTAAACACAATAAGTCATCTATCCTAGGGTTATCAATCATTCTTAAAGTTTAACAGATCACTCCTATGGGTAATATCCCTACGGCTCTTAAACCTTAATCAGGATGGACTACTCCGATGTAGCCACCAATGCGGTTTAAGGGTTGTAGGTTATTACCCACTAGTAGCGTTTAGGTTGCCCTACGCATATTCATACACATATTGTAGCCTAACAATCTGGTGAGTGGGGTTTCTTTCTCCCACTTGGTCTCGGTCGCTCACACGACCAACTTTGCCCACGAAATTTACTACCCAAACCCCCAAGAATTATTACTGCCACCTCTTGGTAAAAATACCAAAATGCATCTAGAAATCCAACCGAGCACACCGACGAGTCCCAGAATTGTACCAGCAACACAAATATGACGACACAATCGACATAAGGACCAAAAGCAAATTACAATAAAAACAATTCACAATGGAAACAAATCTGAACCAATGGTTATACCAACTATCCAGAGGGACTGAAAACAAATATCGATTCTAGGATAAAACACTATCACGTGCGGGTATTGTAACCACTCACAGAGATCTAAGATACTGAGAAAAAAAGGTTAACAACGAAATCAATGGAAGATAACTCAAGATAAGAATTGAGAAGGTGAGTTTTTACCGCTAATAGCTTACTAAAATAATGACGATATGAACGAACTACTGAGAAGCCGTCAGGATGAGAAACAAAATAGTAGTGTCAAAATTAGGAAGTTGGTTCGGATATGGTGTTTAAGAGCTTAATGGCACCATCAATGGTGTTCTGGTGTTTCAGGGTCGAGTTTAAAGGAAGAAGAAGTGAGAAAGAAGGATTAAAAGTGAGTGGGATTAGGTTTAAATAAATTTAGGGTTTCCGGGCGCACACTAAAGCTCTTGCTAGAAGCAAGCTTTAACGTGACTCTTCCCTAGGCTTCAGCGTGGAGGTCAACACATGCCACACGTTTCAGTTTTCGCCGCCACACGTATGCCAAGTGTCACACAAATCTCATGCAAACTGCCACACACTCAGACACGTAGCCCATGCAATGCTCAAACATCCAAGTTAGCATGCTCTTATGTGTACAACACTTTTAAGCGTGCACCAGTCCATGCAAAAGCGTGGGGACCAAAATCAAAGATTTTGGTTTTGGCCCCTCTCCATCTTAAATGAAGTTCTAATTAACCCTATTCCAAAGTCCTATACAAGCAAACATACAAACATACATTGGCACACAATAGCATGAAGAAATTAGAGTTTGGGAAAGCGGGGATGTGACAAACTTCATATACAAACTTGCAAAAATATTTCAATAGCAATGAAAATAATTTAAATATACAAATATTAAAATATTTATTATTTTAATAATTAATTATAATTATCTTATGGCAAATGCTAATGAGTGTCCTAAGGGCATTGTTTAAGAAGTCTAAAAAGGAAAATTTTTATGAAAAGTTGTGTATTTAATACGCTGAAAAGAGATATAGTTAGCTTTTCAATGAACAATTACCTTGTTTAGAATTTTTAAATAATGTCCTTAGGGCACTTATTAGCAAGACCCTTATCTTATTACATTCAATATTTAATTGATGAAATCTAAAATATTGATTAAAGAAATTTAAAAAACATAAAAAAAGTTTCAATGAAATAGTTCATGAAGAAAAATTAATATTGATTTTATTTAATTTAATATGAAAACTTTGAATATGGAATAACATAAAATTTACACACGATTTCATGTCATTTCATAAGATTTAAAGATTGAAAAATCGTATTTATTATATAAAAATGAATTACCGCATATTTTCTTTCTTATGTTTCTTCTACGTTTGCTTTGAGAGAAATACTGAAATGTTGATGTTGACAGATAATCAAGACAAATTAAAACCTCACAATGTAATTAAATGTTAAGTTGTTTAATAGATTTAGGGGGCGTTTGACAGCTTTATCAAGCGTTTATTACGTTTATAGTATAAGTACTGATGTATAAGTTGTTTCCACTATCAATCGAATAGAGATAAACTTTGTACAAACTGAAAACAACTTATAACAATATACCATCTGGAAGAGCTTAAAAAAATAAGCTGAAAATAGTTTATAGATATATCTTAACATATTTTTATAAGCTCTTCCAAACACTTACGTAAGTGTTTATATCATAAGGTAAACTCAAATATGTTATTCCAAATACTCCTGAATTTGATTTAATATATTTTGATACGTCGTTCAAGTACATTTTTTTCAATGATTTAAAAATCGGACTGGACCGGACGGTCCGACCGTCACCCGGTAGTGTTAGCGGTCGGTTCAACTTCAATTGAACCGCAGTCTGGTTGAACCGCCAAGAACTAGGTTGAACCGTGATTGAACCGGACAAAAGAATCGGGTTGGACCGTTTTAACTTTTTTTTTGTTATTTTTACTTACTTTTTCCTCAAAATTAGTACTATTTATTTATTTATTTATTTATTTATTTATTAGTCACCCGGTTCAACCGACGGTTCAACCGATTGAACTAATTGAACCATGACCCGGAGGTCTCACCGGTTCGATCTCCGGTCGATCCGATTTTTAAAACATTGATTTTTTTAAATAAGAAATTTTGATACGTCGCTTGTATAAAATAGATTTATGTTGGAACCTAAACGATTGAAAAGTTTAGACCTTCATTAATTTTGATAACAACAAAATATCTATGTGAGAACAATTTAACTTCTGATAAGTCTTGAAGTGTGTAGGTATTAAAATCATTCATATTTTATAACTCACTCAAGCAAGAAGAAGAAAGTTACAAGAATACTTTCGTTTGTGTCTGCATCCGGTTCACTCCAGCGTCTTGCACTTACAATACTAGCGAGCGTCCGATATTGCTTTGTTAAGACATGTGGAATACTCATTTGCAGCGAGCGTCCTATGGATTCTGAGCGAGCATCTGGTCTTATTAATGAAGCACGTGTTGGTCACGTTTGTGCTCCTTTACCTCAGCTTTCCTGGAACAGAATTCGAATTTGATTTTGTGCACTCAAATTGATGTACGAGGAATCAAAGGTGACACCTTTGGGATAAGACAAAATTCGTACAAAGCAAATGATTAAAACGTAGATAATACATAACGGAAAAGTATACTATTCTGAAATTCTCTGAAAAAGAAGATAAGGATGTATATTTTTCAAATTACCTCAGTCAATGATTTGAAGCTGTTATTCCCTGCAACGGTATTATTCTCAATAACATCTATAAATATCTCAAGCTCTCCATTGAAGAAGGTTGCTAGAAACTACATACTGCTAAAGTTATTACTCAGTGAGCCACCAAGTTTTTGTGCCAAGTTTCTGAAAACCAGAACTGAACTTCAGCGTCTTATTCTTTCTTTTAGAAAGCTATTGTTTTGAGCCTAAATTTTTCATCCTCTCTTGTTGAGAGTTATTTGATTGTATTCAAAACTTCTTTGTGTAACTTGTATTGCCTCGTAACACGCTTGGTTCCTCAAATGCTCGAACGTACTGAGTCGTTTTGAGAAATTAAGAGTATTGTCAAGTTTGTGACAGTAGAATACTCTTAAAGAATTTGTAATCAGGTTGATTATAGTGAAAATCATTCAGGAACGAAGAGACTAGACGTAGCTATCAGTTTGGTGGTGAACTAGTATAAATCTCTATGTCTCTTTCCTTACTGCTTTATATTTATCTTTGTCTTGTGAAGAAAAACAAGTTTTCATAAACTTTGTTTCTGCGTCCGGTTCATTCCAAGCTTCCGGTAACAACAGTTTTTCAAAGCAAACTGTTTTAAAGTGTTTTTAACTTAAAGTTTGCGAAAAGTTTTCAACACAATTCAACCCCCTTGTTGTGTTCACGTACGATTTACACTATCATTTAAGGCTTAAATGCACTTTTGGTCTCAAAGTATTGCAATCGTGCAACTTTGGTCCCCAAAGTTCTAATGGAGCGAATTGGGTCTTTTAGGTATCGTAATTGTGAGATTTTGGTCCCTTCGGGTTCTAATTGAGCGAACTGGGTCCTCTAGGTATCGTATTTATGCAATTTTGGTTCATAAATTCAATTGTCATTCAATCTATAACTGAAAATGTTGTAATTTTTTTTAATTTTTAAGCCAACTAGCATGCCATCTAGACCAAATTATGTGCTAGGTCATACCCACATATGATACATCAATATTTTTTATTAGAAATTTATCGGCAAGATGGACAAAAATCGCAGAATTGTAATAACTAGAGGATCCAATTCGCACAGTTGAAACCTGAGGGACTAAAGTTGCACAATCATAATAACTAGAGGACTCAATTCACACAATTCAAACTAGGGGACCAAAATCACACAATCGTGATACCTGAGTGACCAAAATTACAATTAAGTCATCATTTAATTATGTAATTTTTAATTGATAAAAAAAACTTGGTTTTCATCTATAAACTATAATATATAACTTTTTTAATGATATGAAACATAGTTAAAGTTACACTAAAAATACATCAAATTTAAGCTCTATAACGTGTCTATGCGGCACTCAGATCCTCATTATCCATTCATTGGACTATATACATGTATTTTTTTTTTATATTTCATTCCAGAGAGAGTACCTGCTACTCCAGAATTGCCCCCCGAAAAGAACTTGAACGTGAAGTGAAGGACAATTAGAACAAAAGGCTAAATTATAAAAATGGTATTCTAAATTTATTTTAGGTTTCAATTTGGTCCTCTACGTTTTATTTGTTTCGTTTTGGTCCTCTACGTTTTATTTTAGTTTTCAATTTGGTCCTTTCCGTCACTAAAAGTCAATTGTCCGTAGCTAGAATTTGTCTTTTAGCTACGGACAATTGGCTTTTAGTGACGGAAAGGACCAACCTGTTGTAACTTTTAAAACGTAATGGACCAAAACGAAACAAATAAAACATAGATAACCAAATTAAAACCTAAAATAAATATAGAGGACCAATTTTATAATTTAGCCAGAAAAAAAACATCATAGGAAACAAAACATGGAACAATTTTATACGGTCAGGTCAGGCGTTTGAGTTCCAGAATTGCCTCCTGAAAAGAACTTCTCATCATTGACAGTATGTTTACCTTATGCCGCAGAATCTCACGTCAGAAGGTTGGGAGGCTTGAAAAGTGGTTGCAGTTCAAGACAGCATTTATAGCTAATGTTAATAAGTTTGTTTGGTAAGAAGTTAAAGCATAGTTTGTCCTGTAACAATCTTAAATGTTTATAACATGCCTTCAAGACTATGTAGTCTTAATAAGAAGCCTTAATTTCCTTATTAAAGAACTTCGAGGTATTATGTCATCTTCATGGGTTTATTGTGTTGGTTTACAAGTCCTACATGAAGTGTAGAATTAAATAAACTTTACTTTCATTTTGCAAAATTAAGATTAGGTGTTATGTAGATTTCTGATGTTGGGTCGTCTAGATGCAACAAAAAATAACAACTGACAAACTAAAAGCAAAAAACTAGCATGGCCTAACTCCTTCAACCAAAGTTACCAACAAAGGTCAGCATCAACTACCAGTATACTCTCATGGATTGAGATCATCTATTAATTCCATTTATGAGAAATAGAAAATCAGAAAAGAAAAAAAAATCTCTCATGAGTGATGGTGTTCCTTTTCTTATTTATTATTTTTTTTAATTTTGTAATTGAGAAAACAGAAAATGAGACATACAACAGGGACAGAGACAGGTGATTTGAAAACACTGCCCACATATATATATGTAAAGTCCTCATTTTTCTATGCAGCAAAAAAAAAATCCTCATTTTTCTTGAAAGATTGTTCTGTTTTAAATTCCGATATACTACTTCCATTCCAAAATATTTGATGTTTTGACCTTTCAGTTTTGTGTCAAAACTATTGATGTTTTATATATCCAAGACTAAATTAATTTTTTTCTTCCAACTATATCCTTGATATTTTAAGAGACTATTTCGGTTGAGTTATTATGCACTAGTACCTAAGCCAATAGTCAACTACTCATCAATGAGAATATCCATATTACATAGGGGTATTTTAGACTATATATATATATCAATTAATGATTTCTTAATCCATGTACCAAAGGCCAAAACATCAAATATTTTGGAATGGAGGAAGTAGCGGAAGTGATCATCATTGAACAAACAACCAACCAACGGTTTTATTTCCTACCAGTAATTGATTTTCGGAGTCAAGTAAAAATCTTAACTAACGAGTGTCCTTAGGGCACTGGTTAAGAAAACAAATATAAAAATATTGTGTTGGGAAGTAGTGCATTCAATTATTTGAAAGTTTAAAAATTGTTCTTTCCAATACAAAACTTTTATTTTTTGCTTTCTTAACTAGTGTCCTTAGCACACTTATTAACAAGACCCTATAATCAAATTGGAAATGTTATATTCCCTTCATGTACCAACCCACTACGTTAGGAACGTGACATAAAATTTGACAACATTTAAGTATACTATTGAAGCACAGCAACGAACAATTGACTCTAGGTTTTGATTTTTCAATTGTGGTTCACCAATTTGAGTGTGAACAAGTTGATTTAGTACAACTCACCCTTAGTTGTGTTTTAAAATTAAGTATCTTTAGAGTGACAAACAAGGGTCTCAGCCATGGCAAGCATGATGCAGGGATCAATAATAAAATAAATTGGTGTGAATGTGTGGGAGGGAGTGGCCAATAGTAATATTATTGAATGAAATCTTGATGCTATGAATGGTTGACTAATGCTGTGCACGTGGTTATACGACGCCGGAGGCTCCTCCAGTGCCGATCCGTTGGCCGTGGCCGTCGCACTCGCTTCTCTGTTTTTAAAATCGGGAAATGTGACCACTTATTATACTCTGCCGGGGATCATATCCTTTGCTTCATATTAGGCCCCCTCCAGCTTGTCAAGATACTATATGTCTTCAAATTTCCGCCTAATTTTTTTTTTCTCATCTAGTTTGTAGAAGTTTTTTTTTTTATAATTCAAATACGATATTTACTTCTTTTTTTTGTTGATAATAATATTTACTTCTTAAGTCTTATAAGTTTATGAACATGTATCACAGATAAATTAGCTGAGAAAACTTCTAAAAAAAATTGAAGTGTGTAAAACTGGTTTTTTTGATAAAACAGATTTCAGTTTATGCAAAAACTATCCTTTAAAAAAAATTATAAGCAAAAAGAAATTTATTCAAAGGGAGTACAAGTGGTACTCCCAGGGGCGGACCTAAGACAATCACATCCTTAAAATTTTAAAATTTCACTTACTCCTTTATAATATTTTTTTTGACCTCTCCGAGTGTTCTATTTTGCACACCTTGACCCTGCCCCATATCTCTCAACTCTTTTAACTCAATACTCTATCAAAAGAGCGGTTACAAACTATGAGGGATAATGGATGAGAGTGTTTATTGTAAGAGGTAATTATTTTATTTTGCAATAAACATGACATTAACATTCCTAACATGGAAGATATATTTTCTAACGGGAGATCACGACGCAGAGGCAAAACTCAAGCTATCACAATAGAGCATCACTATTGTGTTGAATTATTTTATACTGCTATAGACATGCAACTTCAGGATTTTGGTTGAAACTAGAATGCATATAGCTTATCCATTAATTTATCTTCTTTTGAAGTTAGCAATGATTTTGTTCGTAGCCACAACAATCGTTGAAAGAGTCTTTTCTGCTATGAAGATTGTGACAAATGCGTAATCGAATGGGGTAAATGGATGAATCACTGTCTAGTGACTTATATTGAGAAAAAAGTGTTCATGAACATTGACAATGAGTTGATTATTCAACGATTTCAAAACATGAAGTCGTGTAGAGGACAATTTTAAGTATGTATGTAATTTGTTTGATTCGATGTATTAAAATTTTATGATTTTAACATTTATGTCTTTATTTTTATATATTATGATTTTAAATTTTTATAAAGTTAAATAGTTTGAACCCCTAACATAGGGTCTTGAATACGCCACTGGACTGGGTACTTCAACCATTTACGTCATAATTTGCATTATAAAGCTTGGAAACAACCAAAAGGACTAGAGTACCAATCAGAGAAATATTTGTGTTTCTTCCTTTCCTACGGATAAACCATCTCTATGATATAATCTTAATTTGTGCAATAATTTCGTCACAATTGCTGCTACCCCGCTCTAAATATGATTTTATTTCTCATCCACCATAGTGACCAAGTAATCGCTAGCCAAACAATGTGCCGTACTCTATTTAGCTTCTTCCCTCTAATGACCTCTTGTGATGCAAAAAATGTAAAAAAATGTATGACACCATCGCAATGATAAACTCCCTGGAAGCCAAGCCTAGCATACACTAGTGACCAAACCAAGCATATCCTTTAAAAAATTATTTGTCATTACTCCTATAAATGTCTTTACTTTATCTAAACTGACTCTTTGTATTTAATTACAATTTTGTAAAGAATACTTTTATATTTTTATTATGGTTGTATAAACACCAAGTATTATAATATTTATTTCGTCCGGTGTGAGTTAAACTATATTTTTTCCTATTTTTAATTGGTGAACTAATCTATCTCGATTTTATGCTAATCGCAGTGATTTTCACTGTATTTCTAGTTATATTGTTGGTATTATTTACAATGAAATGGGTTGATTTGGTTTGAGACAAAAAAAAATTTGGTGAAGTAGCTCATTTTCCTATATAAGTCCTCCATTTTTATCTTTTATTTAGTGTAGTATGAAGATGTGTTCCGGCCTTTGTTTGTGTTTTTCGATTTCGTTTTTCTTTTGGACGGATTCTTTTTCCGTTTCTAATAATTTTTCCTTTTTTTAATTGGTGAACTATTCTATCTCGATTTTATGCTAATCACGGTGATTTTTTTCTGGTTATATCGTTGGTATTATTTACAATGAAATGGGTTGATTTGGTTTGAGACAAAAAAAAATTGTGAAGTAGCTCATTTTCCTATATAAGTCCTCCATTTTTATCTTTTATTTATTGTAGGCCTTTTTTTCCTTTTTCTCCATTTCTTTTTTCTTTTGGACGGATTCTTTTTCCGTTTCTAAAGTTTTACATCCGGAACAATATATAACCTATATGGAGAGAGAGAGGGAGAGAGGGAGAGAGAATAGCTTGATCTTTAAGGTTGAGACCAGTGTCATGTGAGCTATTAGTTGATAATTGACGTCATACACACCGTGTCTTTGAATAATTTTATAAAATTATTTATTCTTAATGATCAATATAAATTTTTTTTGTAAGGAATTCTGATAATGTTGGAAACGAGAGAGAGAATTGTGTAATGCATTTTCTGTATTGATAGAATGAATTTTTCTATGTTTACAAGAGACTACAAGTATGTTATATACATCTCATCAATAGCTAACTAACTAACCGAAACAGAAAAGCAAACTAACTAAAGCTAACTAACTAACTGTAGTTAATTTATATAACTAATACCCCCCCTCAAGTGGGACGTTAGGGACTATGAACATCAACAAGTCCCAACTTGGTCAAGATAGAATTAAATGAAGTGGAATGAAGGGGCTTGGTGAAGATGTCGGCAAGCTGAGAAGTGGAAGGAACTGGAATCTTTTTTCTCACAACATGACAATCCAACTCAATGTGTTTACTGCATTCGTGGAATGTGTGGTTGTGAGCAAGGTAGATAGTGGACTTATTGTCACAGTAGACCGAGGCAGGATGAGAGAATTTTACTTGACTATCATCAAAGAGATACTTCAACCATTGAATTTCACAAGTTAAATATGCGAGAGCCCTATATTCGGCTTTAGTTGATGATCGTGAAACAATGCCTTGCTTCTTAGATTTCCAAGATATTAGAGATGAGCCAAGTAAAACATAACAACCAGAAACAGAACTTCTGGTATCAGGTAAGTAAGCCCAATTGGAATAAGGAAATCCATGTATCTTGAAAGGGCTGGAGGCAGAGAAGAAAATACCCTTAGCTGGAGTCTTAGCTGGAGTAGCTTTGAGGTACTTCAAAATTCGTTGGGCAGCTTGATAATGAGGCAGCAGAGGCTTGGACAGGAATTGACTCAAGTGATGTACCGAAAATGAGATATCAGGCCAGGTATTAGTAAGATATAGCAGCCATTCTATCAATCTCCTATATGAGGAAGCATCCGAGAAAGGAGAACCTTCAGTGGCTGACAGTTTTGTTGTGGGATTGAAAGGAGTAGCAGCATGTTTTGAAGCCAAGGAACCAGCATCTTGCAAGAGTTCCAGGGTGTATTTTCTTTGGTTGAGCAGAATAGCAGACTTAGATCTAGCAATTTCAAGACATAAGAAATATCTCAGCTGTCCGAAATCCTTGATGCAGAATTTGTTGTCCAGAAACTTTTTGACAAACAGAATTTCAGGAAAAGAATTACCAGTAAGCAAAATGTCATCAACATACACCAATAATACTGTCAAGTTAGAACCAGAGGACTTCACAAAAAGAGAGTGGTCAGCTTGAGATTGCACATAACCAATGGAAATAAGAGCAGAAGGCAGCATAGAATACCATTGCCTGTTGGCTTGCTTTAAGCCATAAAGAGATTTATTGAGCTTACATACTTGAGAAGGATTAGAAGCATGAAATCCAGGAGGAAGAGACATGTACACTTCTTCATGTAGATCTCCATGTAAGAAGGCATTGTTGACATCTAATTATTCAAGATGCTATCCTATAATGGCTGCCAAGGAAAGCAAAACTCTAACAGTTGTGAGTTTGGCAACAGGCGAAAAAGTGTCAAAATAATCTATCCCTCCCATTTGAGTATAACCTTTGGCTACTATCCTAGCCTTATACCTTTCAATAGTGCCATTAGCATGATATTTGACTTTATAGACCCACTTGCAACCAATATGAACCTTACCAGGTGGTAAGTCAACAGTAGACCAAGTATGGTTTCTATCAAGAGCTTGTATCTCAGCCTCCATTGCTTCGTTCCAACAATCAAATTTAGAAGCTTGACTAAAGGTTTTGGGTTCAGTAATAGTAGAAATAGAGCAACAAAAATGTTTGTAATTTTGTGAACAATTATCATAAGAAAGATGAGAAGAAATAGGATAAGTGGGACTACCTGAGGAAGCATTGGCACAACTGCTTGAAGTAAGATAACAGTGATAATCATTGAGATAACTAGGTTGTGTCTTTACTCTAGCAAACTACCGAGTGGGAGCAAGAAGTGGATGAGAAATTTCTGTAGTAGGTGGCTGAGAAATTTCTACAGTAGAAGAACTAGGAGCAGAAGAAACAGTATTTGGAGAATCAGAAACAGAAGAAACAGAATTAGGGGAATTCTGAATCTGAGAAGACTGATCAAAAGGAACAGAAGCAGGACTAGAAGACACAGGCTGAGACACAAGTGTGGAAGCAGAACCAGTATCAGAAACAGAACCAGATTGGAGCAGGATCATCAAATGAAATAGGAGTAGTATTGGTTGGAACAGAATCAGAATTGGTGACAGTGGAAGAACAAAGAGGAAAATGTGTTTCATAGAAAATCACATTTCTAGAAATAAAGAGTTCATTGCAGTTGAGATCATAGAGTATAAACCCTTTAGTACCTTCTTTGAAGCCAAGGAAAACAGCCTTCCTTGCTCTAGGACTAAATTTTGTTCTATGAGCTTGCAAAGTAGATGCATAGCTTAAACAACCAAAGACTCTAACATGAACTAAAGATGGTGGTTTCTATTACAACAACTCAAAAGGACATTTGTATTTTTAACTGGGAGTAGGTAGCCTATTAATGAGGTGAACAACATGTTGTATGCTGATTGTAAGGGGAATGTGAGACTGAAAAGATAAGGCTCGGGCAACATTTAATATGTGTTGATGTTTTCTCTCAACCACCCCAATTTGTTGGGGTGTTTCAACAGAAGTTTTGTGATGAATGATGCCTTTCAATGAAAGAAAATCAGTCATGGCAATAAACTCAGTGCCATTATTAGTTCTTAGGCATTTTAAAGAAGTATGAAATTGTGTTTCTATAAAAGCACGAAACCTTCGAAGATGTGTTTTGGATTCAGCTTTTGATTTTAGAAAAATAACCCATGTGAACCTTGAAAAAGCATCCACAAGAGTAAGAAAGTACTTGTGACCAAGAAATGAAGGAGTGGAGTATGGTCCCCACAAATCAGCATGCAGTAAATCAAAAGGTGCAGCAGATTTAGTCAAACTTTGAGTAAAAGGCAATTTCTTTTGTTTAGCATAGTGGCATGCATCACAAGGTGTTACAATGTGTGTAGATCGAATAAAGGGCAATTGTCTAGAAACTGTTTGTAAGCTAGAATTAGACAAGTGGCCTAATCTTAAATGCCAAAGTTGAGAAGAATCATTAGTAACCGAGTTGCAAGAAATCTGTGCAGAAAAATTCTGTGCAGAAGAATTCATGACAGCTTGATGAGGAATCTCTCTTATCACATATAATCCTCCATGAAGTTTAGTTGTACCAATCATCCTCTTGGAATGGTTCTGCAAAATGTGACACAAATCATTAGTAAAATGAAGATAACAATTGTTGGTTTTGGATAATTTGGCAACTGAGATAAGGTTCACACTAAAATTAGGAATGTATAAAACATCATGTAAGATTAGTGTGGGTGAGAGTTGAACAATGCCAGAAACTGAGGCAAGTAGTTTAGTGCCATTTGGAAATGACACAGGGATGGGATTAATGGCTTTAAAATTGAGAAAAGACTGAAAATTAAATGAAATGTGATTAGTGGCACATGTATCTATGATCTAGGTGGAAGAATTCTTACCTTGTCCTGAAGTAGAAACAGAATTAAAGGCAAAAGGATTTATGGTTACTTAATTGGACATATGGACAGAAGGCTTTGGTTCTAAGTTCACATTTGATTGTTGAATTAAAGCAAGAAGACCTTGATACTGCTCCAGTGTAAAACCAAAAGTCTGAGTAGGCTGAGGAGTAGCTTGTGTATTATCAGCAAAAGAATCAATGGAGGCAAGGTTTGCTTAACCTCTGCCCTTTGATTTATAACCTGGAGGAAAGCCATGGAGTATGTAACATATGTCAATAGTGTGGTTGAATCTACCACAATGAGTGCACACTCAAGAATAACCTCCTCTGCCTTGGCCTCCTCTGCCTCTTCCTGCATAGCCACCTCTATTAGCAGAATTGGAGCCTATCCCAGTACCATTGTCGTGACCATGGCCATTAGCTGGAGTTCCTTTACCAGTAGTGTTAGGTTGTGAAGTGTGTCATAAGAGCCAAAGATTGATCTGCAGATTCATGAGCAACATGACTATTTAATTCCCTTTCTTGTTGAATGTCTAGGGAGAAAGCCTTATCAATATCAGGTAGAGGATCCATGGCCATAATTTGTGACTTGGTGTGAGAAAACCGATCATTCAATCCTTTCATAAACCGGATCACATAATCTTGTTCACGAAACAATTTCATTGAAGTGTAACCACCACAAGAACATGCAATGGAACATTTGCAATAAGGAATAGGTCTGTAATTTTTCAATTCATCCCAAAACACTTTCAATTGGGTGAAATAATCAGAAAGATCAAGATTCCCTTGCCTAAATTGATATAAATCCTCTTGAAGATCAGAAATATGAAAAATGTCACCTTGTGAAAATCGATTTCACAGATTTTTCAAACACCAGCAGTGGTGGAAATTGAGAGAATAGACCTAGCAATTGACTCAGAAGTAGAACGCTGAATCCAGGAGATAACCATGGTGTTGCAACGTATCCATGGAGCAAACATAGGATCTGTAGGTGCTAGTTTCGAAAGATTACCGTCAATGAATTTGTCCTTGTTCTTTGAAATCAAAGCAATCATCATCAATCGAGCCCAAGTGTGATAGTTCTTGTTGTCAAGCAAAGGCGTAACAAGAACCACAGAAAGATTTTCATTTGGATGTAGGTAAAAAGTATTTGAAGAATTCAAGGTGTAATGAGAGTAATTCTGAACTGCCATGATCAAACAAGAAATGATCAAGAAACCCTAGAAATCGATTCAGAAAAACGCAAAAGAAAGCAAGATCTTAATGCGATCTGAGAAGAAGGACGACGCGCGATGCAGAAGATCGCAACAATGGCAAAAGATCACAACAATGGCGAAAAAGAAACGAATCAGAGATGCGCGATGAAAGATGAATCAAAGCGGAAGTGATTTGCGAATGATACCATGATAATGCTGGAAACGAGAGAGAGAATTGTGTAATGCATTTTCTATATTGATAGAATGAATTGTTCTATGTTTACAAGAGACTACAAGTATGTTATATACAGCTCATCAACAGCTAACTAACTAACCGAAACAGTAAAGCAAACTAACTAAAGCTAACTAACTAACTATAGTTAATGCTAACATAATTAACTAACTGTAGTTAGTTTATATAACTAATAAATTCCTTTACATTAATACTTACTCAATCTCAAAGTCTTGAGATTGTTTTTCCTTATTTATTTTTTCACTTACAAAATTTAAACTTGTTTACGATTTAAATTTCCCTTTGTGGATTAAAAAATGTTAAGCAAACTGAAATTAATTAATTTGACTAAGAAATAAATAGGTCAAAATAATTTTTATAATAATATTATCAATATAAGTTAATATAATCAAGTGTAAGTATTCACATTCCAAATTAGTGTGGTTTAAGTGATAAGCAGCACAGATTCTTTAAGTATGTAGTCATTAAAGGATACTCTCAGGAAAACAAAGTGTAAGTTTTGAACATATTTATATTTTTTTAAATATTTTTATACATGATTAATTTTATCAATTCAACTTTTGGATTAAGATTTCTTATCAAGTAATTTCAGTTTATAAAATTTATAAACTGAAATTATGAATTATGAACCAGCAAGCATGCGTCATGTATGTTTTTTTATCAAGTACGAATTTTATTTTTTTTTTGGTTACAATCTAGTACGAATTCAATCCATTACATATGGCAGTTTATTATTAACCAAGTGTAAGGGGATGCATGTTAATGTTATTCACATATTACTTCATAAGAATAGAAGATGAGCACGATTTTCCATGGGGATCCACTATCCACACCCCTTTTCCTATTTCTTCGCTGTGAGGGTGACAAAACAAAGTTGAAAGAGATAAAAATGAGGGTTGATTATGTTTTTAGTCCCTATAAATATAATATATTTTTATTTTAGTCTTTGTAAAAAATTTTTTTTTTTTGTCACTATAAAATATTTTATTTTGATTTTGGTCTTTTTAATCAAAATTCTCAAGAAAATCGACAGGACAATGAAGTGTTTTATGCAGATTTTGCGATGATCTTTAGTCGAAATAATAGTTTTTAATTATTCAAATCAAATTTCCCAAGAAATTTAGCATGACAATGAAGTGATTTTTGCTATGAATTTTGGTCAGAATGACCAAAATCAAAATAAAATATTTTGTATAGACAAAAAAACAAACAAAATCTTTTATAGGGACTAAAATCAAAACATTCTGTATTTACAGGGACTAAAAATATATTTAATCCTCAAAATTATTTTCAATATTTTTTCGTCAAGCAAAATTATGTCGATATAAATAATATGTATCAAAATAATAATAATGTCAAACTTGGACAGTGTACTCAAATTGTATTTGACTAATTACGTTGGACGTTATAACGGTGCAGGTTTCTATGTTGTTTTGGGCTACTAAAGCCCGGCGGTAAATCAATTCTTTCTTTGACACATTTGGGCCTCTGAGTTTATCAGTTTATGGGATTGCAAATTCCACTTTAAAACAGGGGGCTTGATTTCTGCACCTCCCCTCATTAATTTTCCCACCACCCATATTTTTAAAAATCTAATTTTGCCCTTGCTTAAAATAATTACACTCGTTCTTTCTCACCTCCCTCGCTGGCTTTCTTTCTCTACTTTTTTTCTGGGTGCTTCGGCAGATTACCCATCTCCTCCATCACCATTAAAGAGCACCATTCTGAGATAACAAAAAGGTAAGAAAAAAAAAGAAAGAGGTGAAAAGGGAGGTGAAGCAACGAGAGTTTGCGAGAAAAATAGATCCAAGGATGAAGACAATCTCCAGCACCACTAAACCAGTACCAAATGACGTAACCTGGCATAAAAATTAAATGGAATGCAAGTCTAGGTGGCAGCTGGCAGGGTGAAGCAATTTGTGACTAAAAATCATGCAACTCTTGGTCCTGAGCACCAAAAAGACGAACAGGAAAAAAACAAAAAATCATCAACTCCCGGATTCTTATTTCTGGGATATTCCAGAATTTAGAATCCGAAAACTTCAAATCTAGCAAAAACAAAGAGGTGAAACACTCCCAGATTTTTATTTCTGGAACATTCTGGAATTTAGAATCTGGAAACTTCAAATCTAGCAAAAAAAAAGAGAGGTGAAACACTCCCGAATTTTTATTGCCGGGACATTCCGGAATTTAGAATTCGAAAAATTCAAATTTAGCAAAAAAGGGAGGTGAAACAGCGTTAAGTTGTACAAAACACTTCTGAATTCTTATTGCCGGGACATTCCAGAAACAAGAATCCAGAAGTGTTAATTTTTTAGAAAAAAAATAACATCAACGCTGTTACACAGAAACACAAACATCGCTGCATTTTTTTTTTGATGAGCGCAACCTGCAGAAGAAGAGAGTTGAGGTTTTCTTATTCTCTCTAGATGAGCGCAACACAGAGATGAGCGCAGAAGCAGGGACCTTCCCCCTTTTCTTATTCTCTCTAAGTTAAATGTTTTTTTTTCATTCTTTTTCACTGTGTTGAGGAAGAAGAGTTGAGGAAGAAGAAGAATTAACTCGTGCCTAAGCAGGGACCTTCCCCTTTTTCATTCCCCGTTTATGCAGCGAGAGAGAGAGAGAGTGAGGCGAGAGGAAGAAGAAGAGAGTTGAGGAAGAAGAAATAGGGGTAAAATGGGAATTTTTGAGGGAGGGGAGGTGAGAAAATTAAATGAGGGAGGTGTTAAAATCATGGGCCTTAAAACAGCAGAACTAAATTTTATAATGAGAATTACTATTAACACCGCCTATTTTTCTAGCATGCACCCCGTATCCCTTTTTTTTTTTTTCCTTTTTTTTCCTTCTGTTTTTACCCTCCTCTGGAGATATATTTCTGGATGGAACTTTTACCGGAACTATATTTCCAGAAAATCCCTAAATCTAGTCTTTCAAAACACCCCACGCGCCTTTCACTCTCCCTCTTCCTCTTCACTTTCCCCATCTTTTTTCCTCTCCTCTCTTCTCCTATCCCTCTCCAAACTCTTCAAATCCCACATTCCCAACCCCCCATCACATCAAAACCACAATACTCCATCATTCCTCTGTGAAATCTGCATCAGGTATGCCTTTTTCTCATTCCCTTTCGTGTTTCTTTTTTTTCCTGCATTTTGGTGGTGTTCAGAAATGTATTTTTGGGCCGGTTTTGTAAGGTTCTTAAAAAGTATATTCGGATTTGCAAAACTCGTGTTCGAAATACATTTTTGAAAATTCAAATTTTCTTAAAACTGCTTTCCGAAAATATGTTTTCGGAGTCTGAAAACCTACATTCGGAAATATATCTCCGAAGTTGATCAAATACCAACATCCAAAAGTATATTTCCGGAAATTGTACTTGCTTTGAAAAATAAGTCTAACTGTGTTGTACCATGTGCAAGTATGACAAATGCCGGTGAGGAAGGTTCGCGATGAGATGCATGGGAAGTGCCTAAGGCTCCTGCCCGCAAACAAAAACTGGGGCACGTTCAGCTTGTCCCCACGGTTGAGGAGGTACCGCACATGCTGGGGAGATGTCGCCAGGCCAAGGGGTTACCAGCACTATTTCCCAAGGGCCCAAAGGATATTTCTCTCCTCTGCTCGTTTTCAAACCATTAGGTCTGAGAATGTCACGCACCCGTGGAACACCCTATCGAGATATCTTCACTGGTTTGTGCAGATTTTTCATTTGTACCTTCTACTAGCACCTGAAGGCAAGCCACCAAGGGCCGCCACCACAGAGGATGATGTTGATGCAGACGCAACAAACACAGCAGCAGCCATTGCAGAGGATTCTGCCTCCAGTTCTGCTCATCCTTATCTGGTAAGTCAATATTAAGTTATATAATTTTGCACACTAAATAACTTTCTTTTTAATATTTATTTAATATGTTAAGTTATTGTTTTGTAGGCGAGGATCGTGATGTTGCGGGACGACATGCAGGGTTTAATAGCCAGATGGGAGGTACAAGAAAGGACCCCTGCCTTGTCGGCACTTCAGCACGTGATAGTGGAGGCAAAGAAGTCCTTCATTTATCAAAGGAGGAGGAGGAAGAGTACATGACTGTCACAAACGCAGTGACCTCTTTTTTTCCATTTTAATTATTTCTGGTTTTGTTTTGTAATTATTTTTTGTTTAATGTACGCACACTATATTAATGTATTTACTATGTTTATATTTTAATATATTTAGTTTTCATAACCTAAAATATTATTCAGTTAGATAGAAATTGTTCAAAGTGTTGGTATGATCTCAACCATTAATCTACTTATACACTAACGTGTGACCAATATAATTCATTTAATGGTTGTGATGTCATCAATTCATTTACTGACACACGGGCTGGCACTGACACGTCAAAGGGTGTATTAGCAAATCCAACTGATTTTTAAGGGATTTATCACGTCCGGAAATATATTTCCAAACTAAAATTATCACGTCCGAAAATATACTTATGGACAACTTTCGAATGATATCAGTAAGTATATTTCTAGAAATCCTTACAATTTGTCCAAAAATGAAACGCCAGTAGACTAATTTACACTTGACTTGGATCTACCTCGTCTGGAAGTATATTTCCGGACGGGGACATTTTGGGCAATGAAAAACTGACTGGGGGCACGTTTAGCAAAAATGCGGTGTCTTTGATGATTTCCTTTTGTAATCTACTTGAGTTTGCATCTGTCTAGCAGAACTCCACTTCTTTTTGTTTTAGACACGTTAAAAACTGATCTTTTTTCGACCAAAAAAAAAAAAGATACTGATCTTTTAAATAAGTGATTAATAAGATTGTAAAAAAAAAAAGTGATTAATAAGATTGCCCAATTATCATCAAGCGATTCTCCTAATCTTTGACATTAATATATGCATTGCATAAAGCCAATCAACTCGTTAGTGCAATGACAATCTGAGTCAGTCACAAGGCCATTTGCATTTGCAGCTCTTCTCCATAATTTACTACACTTCTAGTATAGCTTCAGTTGCAAAAGAACTCCACTGCTTCTAGAGCATGATTAATCACCTTCTCAATATTATTTTATCTCCAAATTATCAATTATTCTGAAGTCATCAATCAGCCTTTATAAGAGATTTAGATTTATCACTGACTTTGAACTTCTAATGTCATGAATTGGAGATTTAAATTTACTATTCGAAGAGTTGGAAGAAGTTGCTCTCACTCTTCTCAGACCTACCCCAGTCTGATAGAGAACTTGAAACAAATTTTCATTAGAATAGGTTGGTTAGACTTAAGAGTTTGGTGATGAAATTGACCCAATTTTCGCATATATATTAAGATGGCATGTTCAGTAGCCCAGAGCACTCATGGGATACACACATGGCGATTAAATTACACATAAAAAGTAAACATGATGGAGTGGTAGCTTGTCCTTTTATTGATTTTATCAAAGCAGTTATGCTCAGGCATAACTTAAAATATGGGAGATGTGTATGTCTGAGAGAATATCATATCAGCTGGTGAAGTTCAAGCAACTGAAATTCATTTGAGCAATCAATTGAGTTTACCAGCAAAATATCATTTAATTTATTGTTAGTTGTAAAGTTCTGGGAGATCATGACATGTTGCCAAATCCTTTAGTAACAACTTCAAAACCATAATTAGATTTATATATAAGCATTATTCTTACCTTACAAGGCATGAATGAGTCTTACCAATAATAATCATCATTTCTTTCCCTCAACTTTTTTTCTTTTTGGTTTGGTAGATGTCTACCAATACAAGTAATTTATTTACATTATAATTTATAAATGATAACTAACATGTCTTTTTCTTCTCTGTACTCCCCAATCACTAGTTAAGAAGTCAAATCTTAAATCCATGTAATCACCATAAAACAAATTGCTACTGAACTCAAAAACTTGTTCCACATCACTATTTTTCACATTCTGTTTAGTTGAAATAGCATTTATCCTTTATGGGCAGTTTGCACTCAGAACCAACTGGCACAGCAGAAAGGGCTGGTATTGATGCTTGTTTTTATGGTACATTGTTTTAGCTCAGCACAGAATATAAGCAATATGGCAAGAATCTGATACTGTCAAATTGTCATTCATCAAAATACTCTCAATTTCCAACACTCTTCATGTTTTGCTCAAAAATACATTCCCATATATGTTTAGATGTTAGCATAGGATGTGTGCAGAACAACAGTGATCGGAAAAATGCAAATGGGACAACACAAATCTTAAAAGTTTCTTACTCAACTCAGAATTTTTGCTACAAATTAACTGCAAAAAGAATTCCCATGGATAGGGATATATATAAAAACAGGAAAAAATGAAAAGAATGCCAAGAAAGAAAATAAGAGACAAAGAGACACCAACTCCTAATGACCTTAACTGACCTACAATTACTATACCTAAGACCCTACCCTCTTTGACTTCGATAATTCTACCCCTTTTCTTCCATTCTCATTACAATCTTCCTCTAACAGCTAAAATATGATCATCATCTATGCTCCTATTCCGCCAGCCCAACCCTGTACAAAACCCAATGAACAAAAGAAATGAAAAATCAATAAGAAATAACATAAGACATGACACTAGAGGAGGCAATGAGAGAGAAATCTCCAACTAGGATCATTCCCCCTTCACATATATTCCAATGCAAGGATGCTGTTAGTGTTTGGAATGAGTTCAGGTGAGGCAGCTGAATGTGATCCAAGACCAGAATTCTCAATACCCTTGACTCTCATTTCCAGGACCTTCTTATGGGAATTGGAGTGCAAGGATGGGCAAAAAGTTGGACTGGCAGCAGGCCGGTATTCAGGGAAGAGCCGACCGGACTTGTAGCGAACACCACAAGCATTGCAGAGTGTTTTTGGCCCCATAGGCCCTGCTCTCCACTGTGGTGTCTTGGTTATCTCACAATGCATGCATTTCCTAACTGGTTGTGAAGCATTCTGATTGGTGTCAGCTGGACCTGCAGGAAGTGGCAACTTGATTTTCTTTTTCTTCTTATGCTCTCCAGAAGGCAGCTTTGGTATCTTGCTCACACCTTGAGACTCGGCAAAATTTTCAGAATCTGAAAAGGCTTTGGTGGAGATGACATTAGGCTGCATGTTCTCCCCCACAAAAGAGGAAGCAGGGGAAATCAACTGCATGGCAGGACGAGGGTTGAAGGTTGCAGGACGTGGACGCTTGCTGCGTGCACGTCCACAAGGTACAGGGATGTAAATCTCTGCAGTCTTCCCACCAGAGCAGGAACTGCTGCTCTCAAGGACAGAAACTGGACTTGATGTCTGGAATTGATTATGCACTGAGTCCTCTTTGGTGGCACATGGTGATGGTTGCTGCTCCACTTTCTTCATGGGGAGACTCCCTCCACAAAAGGAGTCCTCCACAAAGTTGGACAGCCATTCCAATTGGACAATGTCTTCATACTGCAATATCAAGACATTGATCAAAATCATACTTTTGCCTTTCGATTTTAAAATGCCATTCACACTTTAGACAATTCAAGCAAAGTAAACACCCTAGTGGAGCATACCACAAAACAAGGCAAACATAGTTAACATAATACTGTTATTAAAATTGAAGGAAGAATACGAATTTGTGATCTTGTATTAAAAAAATAAAAGAAAAGAAAAAACATTAAACATGGGTTTTGTTACTGGCTAGATTGACTACCATTTCAAGGCTTATCATTTATGTGGGTGCTCACATCACGTGATCATCACATGCAAAATCACATGACATTCAATAATGATGATCCAAATAATTGAGACAGCGCATCCCCAAATTGGAGAGTGGGGGGAAGTGATGTGCCACATGGCACCGACACAATAGAGTGTCCTTTTAAAATGACCAAAATGCCCATCTCTAGAAATACTTTAATAATAATAATAATAATGTCTTCGGATTCAAGTTAAGAAATTTTCAACCTTTTGGACCACCTTTAGTTAAAAAATAAAAAAATAAATCATCAAGTAAAGCAACACTCAGCAATGTTCCCCAAATTTTCATGCTTCCGGCTACGCGTAGTGACAGGCTGGAAATAAGTAAACTTTCAAAACGGACAATCAGGTCCGTACACGGAACTATGATGTCATAATCAAGCAATCAGATGGTCACAAAGGAAGCCGCTGAAACCGGGGGCGTTGATAATTACAAAGCACTTCATGTAATTTACGTGAACCCGCCAAAAAAATTTTGAAAATAAAAATAAATTACACAGGTGGAAATAATAAATAAAAAATTAATTACGCAGTGGAAATAATGAAAATAATAAAAATAAATTACACAGGTGGATAAAACAAACGTTTGGAAAACTCACCGGAACGGAGAGTTCCGCCGAGAGGTCCGAAGCACTATTGCCGGAAAACACCGAGTCAGAGCCGGGAAATGACTCGGACTCCGGAGGCCAGATGCTCGCCAGCGAGTTGCAGTTTCCGGCGGAGGCGACGGACGGCAGTGAGGCGGCGGCGCCATCAACGTCCTCGACAGGGAAATCGAGGAGGTCGTCGATGTGGTCAAAGAAGCTGCCGCAGTCTATATCGTCCATGAAGTTTGGTCCAACCATTTTCTCTGCAAGTGAAATTTTCCTGAGAAAATTCAAAACGGAAGAGAAAAATCAAGAGATGTCCACAGTGAGAAAGACAAATTATGGCCGCTTTTATTGAATGGGAGCAACTGGCGCATGTTAGCATTGCGCGTGAATCAATTATGCAAATTTTTGGAAATTAATGTTTTTATTGGTAAATTATTGCAAAATAGAAGGAAAATCAAAAAAGTTCAAAATGGTAAAGCTGGTTTTCATTTTTAATTACTCATCTTCCTCCTTTGTGAAATGAAAATCCATAATTGAAGATTTTTTTGGATATGTATGAATTCAATGAATGCAGCGAACATGTTAACGACAGCTGGTCCCAATTTACCAGCTCCAATTTTGTTCAATTTCCGCTTTCTCCTTTTATTTTTTTGAAGTGATTAATTTTCTTTTGGGGTAAAGTAATTAAATTGAAGATACAGAATCTCCTCTTTCCTCCAAAGAAAAAATTGAATGGAATGCGAACATTTGAAAATTGAGGTAAAGTTCAATTAAGGCCAGCTAACCTTGTTCAATTTGAGTAAATTTTTGAGCAGAGTGTGTAACTTCTCAATTCAAATCCTGCATAATTAAATTTAAATTAAAATACTAAAAAAGGGAAGAAAATAAACGATGGAAAACACTCATAAATTATTTATGTTTTGAAGGAAATGGCTCAAAATTTGTTTCTTAAAAAAAAAGAAAGGAAAAATGGTGACACTTCATTCTCCACCAAACTCAAAACTGAACTTCAGCCGACACTAGTGTTTCTCATCCTTAGAAGAAAACGAGGACTCGTGAACCAAATGAAGAAGAAAAAAATGCAGAGAGGCAAACCTGAAACTAAAGATTCTTAGTTTGTTTGAGCTGAAACTCAAAGGAAGGAAAGATGAAATGTTTTGAAAGAGTGACAATGGTAGAAAAGCTTCACAATAACCTACAGAGAGTGAGTGAGATGGAGGGTTGAGTTGAGAGAGAAAGAGGGTTTTTGAAAGGGGAGAGAGGAGAGTGAGGAAGGTTTAAATGGTAAAGGGGGGGTTATGAAGGGAGAAGAAGAAGAGGAAAAGAGAATGTGATGGGCACTGGTAGGTGAGGCTCCTCCTTCATTGCTAGCTGTCTTTTACTATCCCCTCACTGTCGTGATGTTGAAGTCTTCTTTCTTCCCTTTCTTCATTTTTTTTTCTCTCTCTTCAGATTACCCACAGGTCCCGCACGTCCCACCCCTCTCTGTCCCCATCTTCTCACACCCAACACCCCCCCTTTCCTTTCCTTTCCTTTCCTCCATTCACGGATTTTATTTTACCTTCATTTTCATTCAATTCAAATTCAATCTATATACCCTACTATTATTAAAAAAAATAAAACAAAAAGAAAAGAATTTCCACAATATTATCAAAAAAAAAACACAAATGGGTTTTGAATGACAAAACTGGAAAAATTTGGGTTGAGAAATTGAGGAAAAAAGTGGTCACTTTTTTTGCTCTTTACCTTTCTTCTTTGAGGTGTTAGTAGTTTGTGTGAAGTGCAACCACTGATTTTAAGAGGGAAAAAAGGGGGAAGTGAGAAATGAAGAAGACACATATGGTTGCATAAATAGAAGAACCGGTGCAATTGGACTTGTCAGGCTTTAACCGCCGTTGTTTCAGTTTCAGACAGAGAAACTGTTTGTTTTCTTGAATAAAAACAAATAAATTTACTGCCATTGGGTTGCAATAAAGTGCTACTCTACCATAAAATGTTCAAAAAGTCAGAGTTTCTGAGTTTCCTCGAAGCGCGTGACATACACGGAATATAAAATTACGCTACCTTGGATAGGGTAATTTTTTTTTTAAATATTTACGCGTCTGCAACATTAAAATAAAATTATACTGGAAAAGTTAATTAATTATTTTCCCTTGATTAAACACAGATTGCGTGTTACTATTACCAAGTTTGGGATTTTACCTAACCGCCTGCCATTATATGTTTGGCAAATTCTGTTCTTTTTTATTTCGACCATTTTAATTACTGGCTGCTACCGTGGAATTTTTTTTTTCTTTTCCATTTTATCGTTACGAAAACAGAAAGAGACGATCATGAAAATTAGTCATTGCTCAAATGCGAATACAACAACAATACGAGTTTCAGAAAACCCATCTATGAATAAAAACCAAAAATTCTTTGTTGTCAGCACAAAACCAACCAAAAACAGTCCAGATATTACTATTTTTCTGTATTTTTATTCAGAGTAAAGGGACATTTTTGTCTTTGAGGTTTTTTTACCTGACCCATTTTGGTCTCTCAGGAAAATAAAGTCATTAAATAGTCTCTTACATTTACAAACGTTTGACACATTAGTCCATTCATTCATTTCCATCCAAAAATGTCAGTAATGGTGCTGACGTGACCAGTTAAAAGCACACATGTTCTGCCACTTGTCTAATGTCCAAAACATGGTACAGTTTAAGCGCATTTTAGTCGCTGATCTAAAGCATATTCAAAATAGGGACATTTTAGTCCCTCTAGTCCCTCCTACATAACACCTATTTTATCCCTCATATTTTTCATTCATCTTCAACCTCCAGGTCCAGCCTAAACCTATATTAACGTTTTTGGAGAATCACGAGAAACTCCAGTCATCCTCAAACCAACCTCAAAACAGGGACCACGACAACTTTCACAAAACAACCTCAAAACTCAAACCCAAATAGCAAAATTACGTCAAAACCTAAACCTAACATCGTAAACAGGGACCAGAAAACAACAAAATCGCAAACAGAAACTAAAATAGAAACCCTAACACAAAATAATCACAAAATAATTGCAAGAGAGACTCACCTTGGATTGATTCCACTCCGTCACAATGCGTTTCACTTGTTGCAATCACCAATTCCATATCTTCATCAATGCGGTTCACAAAATCGTCTTTTTCTCCGTCACGATTAGGTTAGTGACATTGGAAAGTTGGAAGACAATGAAACTGGGTTGGTTGGGTTGCATTTACAGGGGGTGAATGAACATAGACTAATTTGGGTCTAAGTGGTATAGGGACTAAAATGTTCTTATTTTGAATCTGTTTTTAACCAGGGACTAAAATGGGCATAAATTGTGCCACATTTTGGACATTAGACAAGTGGCACAACAGATGTGTATTTAACTGGCCACATTAGCACTGTTACTGACGTTTTTGGATAAAAATGGATGGAGGGACTAACGTATCCAACATTTGTAAATGTAAGGGACTATTTAAGGACTTTATTTTTCTCATGGACTAAAATGGGTCGGATAAAAAATCTCAATGACCAAAATGTCCCTTGCAACGAAGCCATGTTTTCTTTGCTGTTCCAGTAGCCTGGTTTTTATTTAAAAAAAATAAAGTCATTTTTTATTGAATTTTAATTTTAATTTACTTGCAGTTAATTTTTAACTAGTCTGTCCATATAAACAGTCATTACTGACTAAATTCTCTAGACATTCTTAGCTGACTTTGAAATTCGTCCCACATTTCAAAAATATGTGGGTTGCACTTTTTTTAGTTTTACAAAATTCATTATTGGGTGTAAATATTGATACCTTTTTGGCAATACTATTGATAAAAAAAAAATCGATACTTACAGAAAAGCAAATTTTTTTTGTCTCGTTGGTGAAGTGGCAAGTGCCACGCTTCAAATACGCACACTAAAAATAGTCTTCCGAGTTTGAACTCGGGGTACACCGGATGTCTCTATGTTACTGAAATTTGTTAGAATTTACCACTCGGACAAGAAGTGAATGAATTATAGAAAAACAAATTTGATTTGACATTTTATGGATTGAGAAAAAAAAACGAGAAATGCATTTTGTTTTTAATTTTTAAATAAAAAATTATCTATATTTGTTTTTTTTTTTGGATAACAAAAACTATCTATATTTGTTGACACCTGCATGAAGAAACGAGAAAAATGAGTTTGAACAATGTCATGGACGGGGTTAAAGAGTGTTTTTTATATAAAAATGGCATTTTTCAAAAAAAGTTTATTTTTTACAAGGATTAAAGTTAGAGACATCTTGTATTCAAATTTCAAAGAATATTCATGTAGGCACTCTCAACTAAGATCCACCACACTTTCACTAGATCAACCCCTTGAGTTGGTTAATTAGTCTATCAGACTCATTTTTTTCACTGTATTTTTGCTCATGATACAAAAAGAGATAAATTATTTCAAACTTCGGCTAATTGACTACGATTTTAAAATTGAGCTTTGAATTACAAAATGTACAAATTCAGTAAATACTGCCATTTAATTCTTGTTTGTTAATTATTTAATTATTTCTACAATAAAATATGTTTAAAATATAAAAATTATAACAAAGAACAATGGTTCAACTTTTGTTTTTATTGTTCTATAACTGTATCTAATCCAATATTAACTTAGTAATTAAGTTCTTGGACCGTTATATGAAGGTCGCCCCTCAAGACCCCACTTAATCATTTCTCCCTTATCAGACCTCGTGCTCGAGGGGCTGTAGACCGTCGTATGACGGTCGCCCCTCAGGACCTCACTTAATAACTTCACCCTTATCACGCCTCGTGCTCGAGGGGCTGTGGACCGTCATATGAAGGTCGCCCCTCAGGACCTCACTTAATCACTTTGCCCTTATCAGACCTCGTGCTCGAGGGGTTGTGGACTGTCAAATGAAGATACACTTAGCCCACAAAACTTGGTTTTCTGGCTCATAAAGTCGGCCCAAAGCGCGTAATGGACGATCTCTTGTGCCTGACGGTTAAGATCTCCCAGGCGAGGAAGTTCATGACAGTTACAGAACGACCCACGAGGTGGTAACTGCTTGAGGTGAACAAGACTAAAAGGGAGAGGGGGACTCCCAATTGGGGTAGCTAACTCATTCACAAAAGACAACCTGAGAACTCGACCATAACCGACTTCATCAGAGAACTCCTTAGCAAGAATATTTCTTATATTTAGTTTAGAAGGAAGATTATTGATAATGAAAACAAGATAAAACTCTCAAATTTGTTTTTTTCTTATATAATTTTAGATTTGCTTTTCTGTTTATCTTTATACTAGTAAGTAGTAATATTTCTATACAATCAGTTTTCACTAAGGAGCGCACTCTTATTATCCCAGTCATGGTAAATTACAAACCACACGGTCATGATAAGAAAAGTAACCAACTCAATTTTATTGAATGAGTTAACAATGCTTATATAAAATTGTTGATCAATTCGACTCGGCTATTAATAGAAATAAAAAAAATGGAAAGGTGCTATGAAAGTAATGGTTTGGTATGAATGCCAGCCAACTGGGTCGAGGAAGGAACAAACAATAGGTGAATAATGTCAGGTTGAACCTTGTCATGAATTCCATGGAGATCTATTTCAATGTCTTTGGTCCTTTCTAAAAAGTAGGATTTTGTGCAATTTGAATGGTTGATTTGTTATCACAGTATAAGGAAATAGAGCGATCAACTAGACAATGGAGATCCTGTAAGAGGTATACAATCCAATGAATATCACATGTTGTGGCATCCAAGGCCTGATATTTAGCCTCATTTGAGGATCCAGAACTAGTTTCTTGCTTATAAGACTTCACAGAGATGAGCGTTGATCCAAAGAATATAGAAAAGTTTGTGATAGATTTGTGGGAATCAAGGTAAGAAGATTAGACAGAGTCACTAAATGTTTGAGTTTTAAATCATATTTGGTATGAAACAATAAGCCTTTGCTAAAGGACCCTTTCAAGTACTAAAGAACTTGGATAGCAAAATCCTGGTGAGCCTGCATATATAGGGTTTGGCACATACTGACTTAGGTTGTTAATAGCAAAACCAAGGTCAGGTTAAGTAAGTCAACTACAGTACTCTTCTAATTAATCTTCTATAAGAGGGTGGATCAGAATATGGCTTGCCATCATTTTGTAAGAGTTTCAGATTAGGCATCATATGTGTGGACACTGGCTTGCAACAAAGGAGGCATGCATTATCCAATAACTCCAAGGAACAAACCATTCCCGTCGTGACCCATCACACTAGCTTCTCCAATTCGAGGGATTACAAACATTTGGCATCACATTGAAGCTAACCTCTCTTGGGTAATTCATATGGGTGCATGAGCATGGTTGTCTTAAAGACCATGTTATTTCTTCTATTCCTACTGGAGATTTGAGTTTCCAGTTATGTCTTACGCCATAAAATCGAGCTGGGATTGGAATAAGTTAAAGACCATTTTCCTTGCACCCATCTACATGCACTAATATAGCAAGCCTCGAGTTGCCTACTCTTGGAGAAAATGATTATCCTTGTTGGACCCTCACAGGCGATGGTGAATTCACAATCAAGTCATCTTACGAGTACCTAACAAGAAACTCTTCATCCAACGTCCCACAAGACCCTATTTTCTAGCTTGTTTGGTAATGGCATGGCCCCCATCATATCCGTGTATTTCTTTGGAAGTTTTGTCGTGGTAAATTGTTGACCAAAACAGAAAGAAATTAAGTGCATGCAAATAACCCCTGATCCGACCTACTCTTGATGTGGCCTAAATGACGAATCCATCATGCACACTTCGTGACCGTGATGACTTTAAGGCTTACTGGGATTAATTTGTTTATCACCAAGAACCAGTGGGCAAAATGTTTCAGCTTAGGTCTATATGATTGGTTTCATTGGAACCTCTCAATAGATGACATTGGCATAGGCACTCATACATATATATATATATATATATATATATATATATATATATATATATATATATTTGAAGGCAAGTTGGATCTGGGAGCTAATCTTGAATGCTTTGTTCTTAGTCACTTTCACCTTATTGGCCAAGACAAGACCAAACCAAATGCTTGACCATCTATGGGACTTTTAAGAAAGAACTTTGTATTGCTTGCACATCCGCCTCCCGAGAGTTCTTTTAAGCTCAACGTCGATGGCTCACGCAACACTAAAGATCAGTCTCCGACTTGTGGTGGCCTTATCAGATATTCAAGAGGCAAATTCATCAAACTGTAACGTTGGAACCTATATCGTCATCTCAGCTGAGCTTTGGGGCTTGTTCTTTGGCTTAAAGCTCGCTCATCAACTAGTGTTATCTTAAGTTCTTGTGGAAATTGACTCTCAAGCTGTGGCTTGTCTTGTCCACATTGGTATCTCTCACTCCCCATTGCTTCAACTTTACAGCTTGTAGAGATCCTCCGGCTCCTTCGGGCGCCAAATTGGCATGTCTCAATGGCTCACGTGTTTCGTGAAGCAAATAGTTGCGCTGAGCTTTTAGCGAATATGGGTCATGCTAGAGATTTTACGTGGTCAATCGTGAATACGCCTCCCTCCAGTTGAGGCTTCGTCTTCGCTTTGACGTTAAGGGGTGTAGTACCTCTCGCATAGTTGCATCTAAGAAAAATAAAGAACTCGACCCACTTGATAACAAAATTATATTTATGTTCAATATGCTATTTTGGCCTGACACAACACAGTGTAATATTATTTCAAGGTACAAGATTAGGGATGGCAACGGACGGGCGGCACTGCAAGTAGCCCCCACTACCCGCCTGCTGGATAATTTGCCCTCGCACTCGCCCCATACCACACGGTACCGCGTGACGGGTTTTTAACGGATTTTTGAGAATCCGCGGGTACCCACGGGTATCCATTGATACTTAATAAATTCTTAAAAAACACACTTATTTTCAAAAAAATATATTTTTTACCTAGATTTCTAGACAAAGTTTCAAATGAGAATTTACAAAATATCACCTCATGCTCCTAAATTAAAAATTTTATGGAAATTACAACCAAATATCCATAAAATATCCAATTAAACAACATCAGGGTCATACCAAAGTGTTAGTACTAACAGTTACACTAATAAAGAATCATCACAAACACAATGTAATTGCAGTTCAATTAATTCTCAACTGCTATCCAAAATGGATCATACTATCAGTGAATCCACCATGAAATTAAAAAGAGAGGGAAAACAACTATTAGGGTTGTCATTTTATATAGGTGAGGGTATTTAAGTAATTACATATATATGGGTACCCACGGGCACGGGTAGTATGATACCCGCCCCCGCCCCGTTTATACACGGGTAATAAATACCCGCCTCGTTACACCAATGGCACTGCTTAATCGCTCGCTTAAAATCTGATTTAGTTTTACCTACGGATACCCACGGGTATGGGTTTTTTTGTCATCCCTATACAAGATGAAGATAAATTTATATTTCATGATTATATCTCATTCCAATTATGTACGGGGTACTGAAGTCAACCAATGTATGTAAAACCATGTTGGTGTAAAATAATAATAATAATAATAGTAATCTTTTTTTCGTTTTGACACTACCACTTATTTTTATAGTAAAAAATAACGCTCGAGTTTAAAACTTCAACTCTGCGAAGTTATAATGCGGTTCGTGAACCTATGACTAAGCATCTCCATCGGTGAATCCAAAATTAATTGTTTAAATAATTCTTATCATGCCACATCATTTTTAATCAACTCACTTTTTTTTATTCTATTAGTGAACTCTCAAGAACTCAAAATAAGTCCCACAATTTATCTCATTTTTATCTCAAAATGATTCAAATGATAATAAAATAGCCATATTAAAAAGTTCCGAACGGTTGCGCTACAGAGAATTCGTTCTACACACTGTCGAACTCCAACGGCGAACTGCTGAAAAACGAGATCGCAAACCATGACACGCTATCGAACTCACTTTGTGAACTACCGCCAGAGTTGCTCTTAGTTTGTATCGGGAGGGAAGTGTTCGATTATCCAATTGATCTCTTTTTTTTTTTTATCTCTTGAGACTTCCAAATATAGTTTTTAAAGAATTCTAATATTTTTCACGGATGAAAATATCTTGTCTCATTTTTCTGTCACATTTCATGTCCCTCACTAATAACAATTTGCCACATAATAAAATAAAATTATAACTTGTTAATACATATGTATATCTTTAAATATTATTAACACATTTCCTGATAACTTTCGTTTGGGGACACAATTTTTGGAAACAACATATGTTTGTTCATTTTTCACATATTAATTTTTACTTTCACTTCATATTTCTTGTCTCTGTCTTTTTTCTCATTACATCATTCATTATATGTTTCACTCTCTGTTTTTCTTTTCTATCACTTCCTTCTATGATCCCTTGGCATATATACATCTCAAGAGGTTTGTGAATTTTATTTTTAATTAAATCACATCTTAAATTAAGACCTCCCATAAATTTCGTAAAACTTAGTAAATATTGTATAAAATTTTGATTGGTAAAAATCTAATTTTTAGCTCAAGCGAGACTAAGTTTTATTTCAGGATTGTCTGGAATAAATTCAGGGTAATCCCTTTAATTTGCACTTTGACCAGGATTTAACAATCAACGCATGTTGCAACTTTTACCATTTGAGAGATATGAATGAAAAAGAATAATTTAAAGAAAATAAAAGAAAAAGGTTCACAAAAGTGACTGCACAACTGAAGTGTGTTTTGGCTTTGGGGCAAATATAAATAATGACGTACACGCTGTTATTTAAATCCTTTTATATTATATATATATAAACTACCTTGAGTTACACTCTTTGAATCAATCCCTTAAAAAATACTCTCCCCTTCTCTCTCTAAAAAAATCTGTTAAAAGGGGACAGAGTGAGACAGTGTGTGTGTGGTAGTGCAGTGGTGCTGCTTCCACTGATCCTTTACTTCTTTAACTAACTTGGGTTGCACTCTTTGAATCCCTTTCTTCTAAAAGACTTATCCTTCGTCTTCAAACGAAAGGAAAAGGATAATCATAATTGGTTCAAAACCCAACTAAAATCTCTAAGAGTCAAGTGTGTGTTAGGCTTAATAGCAACCAATCCCAAAATATAAATCGCAGCCTTCAAAGTTTGTTGAAAAAACAACTTATGAACACTTGCACATACAACTGGTATACATACACTCAAATATATTTATGTTACTATTTGGGTAGTATAAATGACTACAATTCAACGAATTTATCAATACAAAAATCAATTCCGAAATAGCCTAACACACCATGTATATTCGACGATTTTGACATTGAATCTTTAACAATTTTTTTTGTAATAACCAATGGCTGGCATCTTCTTTGGATCCGATGACTATTATTAATTCCATTAAATGGAAAAATAAAAATAAAATAGTTGAAGCCAGATAGAGAGAGAGGGTTGTTTTATTTTGTTTCTTCTGATATATTTCAACACGCTTATACGCACCAATTAATACAACTACTATTTTGTACTTTTAGACTTCACATGGCAAATATACAGTTCATTCATCACAAGCAACTTTCTCGTTTCTTTTCTTTCTTTTTCTTTATTTTTAAACTATCGTTTTCGTTCTTTTGTTTTTGTATATACCCTGTAATTTTATGTCATTTAGTTTATTTTTGAATTAATAGGTAACCTCTGGGAAAGGTAAATACATAAATAAAATCGTTGACTGCAGGAAGAGCCCGAATGTGGAGTGGCACCGACTATCTTCTCACTCAGTCACAACTCATAACGTCACTAGTTATTATTAATTGAAGTTACCTTTGTAACTAAATAGCTCAGAAAATCCGTGTTCAACATAGATCGCGAAGAAAAAACGAAATCTATAGTTTAGTTAAATTTTTTTGTGGAAAAATAGTTTTTGAAAAAATAGATAAATGAGCTTTTGACACGTGTTATTAACATAATTAAGTTAAACAGATAATAGATAGACCGATTGCGAGCGTAACGAAATTGAGTAAACGACGTGCTTGGTGATTAATTGAAGGTGGAGTCGCATGATCTGCTGGTGTCATCGAGAGGGTTGAATTATGAATAGCTAGGTTTTTACAATTATATAAAACAAAGTAATCAAGTTGCTAGCTAAATAAATTAATTCTGTGTGTCGGTAAGCAAAATGCTCTGGTACCTGTACGAATTGAAAATGGCACATGGGTTTGTATCCTAATTGTGTGAGCATGATATATAAGCAGATATTCAATGTCAAAATATCCCTAAAAATAAATTATATATATTGCTTAACTGCTTATATTACCACATATTATTGTGCATAATTACGACAAGTAAATCACCAAAAATATTAATAATTTGTCAGCACGTTAAACTCTCAGAATTATATATACAATCACTATTGGGTTTTAGATTTCAATATTAATTTACTACGCTGAACTTCTACAATCATTACTGGGTTTTAGATTTCAATTATAACAAAATTAAGTTGTACATAAATATTTTATTGCTGAAGTCTATCTCAAACATTGGAGTCCTTTTGCATTGCTTGGTACCTCTTGCATGCATTAGTCTATTTTATTCTAAAAGTATTATTTCCAGCTAAAGTGCTTGTTGCTTAGCTCTTGTACAAGGGGAAAAGGATACTTGTTCAATGAATCACATTTTTTCCTAGTGGATAGTTTTGAATATTAAGCACACTCTGCTATGGAGGGGGATACAGTTCTGAGTTTAAAACATGTAAATTTTTATATTCACAAAAATCAACAGAAATACTATGGAAATGAACCATACTATCTTCGGATTGAGATTCGATGCAGTACTCAGTGATGTTTATCTCTCTCCGACTCTATTTTTTTCCAATTCTTTTAAACAAAACAAATGAAGAGTGGGAAGTGAGGATTGTAGCAAAAGCACATCAAATGGCTCAAATAGATGTGAATACAGTGACCGTAATCAATCTTGAATGCAGTGACTCTTCACTCATCGATATATGGCCAAAAAAACCCATCAATAATTTTAAAATGATTGTTGTACCGACAAGTACAACAGATACATTTTTACAGTACATAAATTTATAATTATATTTAGTAATGAAATAACTAAATATTTTATGCTTACAATAATCAACATTAATTTATGAAATACATGTTTATGTTCTTTTCAAAAGTTTTTTACATTATAATCAATCATATTAAATCTTATTATGACTTATAATTTTTAAATGAGTAAAGACCCATTTTGGTCCCTCACAAGCTTAAATCCAAAAATAATCTCTCACATTTTTTAAAAAGGTTATTTTAATCCCTCATATTTTTAAAACAGGGTCACATTAATCCCTCTATCATTGTCTGTCAAAGACTAATGTGACCCCGTTTTAAAAATGTGAGAGATTAAAGTAATCTTTTTAAAAAATATGATAAATTATTTTTAGATTTAAGTCTGTAGTGGACCAAAAAAAGTCGTGAATATTTTGTGAGAGATCAAAATTGTTTTTTACTCTTTTTAAAATATACCTCGAAGGAAACTGGACAGGGCATGCGAGCAAGTAACACACAAGCGTAAGCTTACCGTTGTTTTAATCAAGTTGATTGATTGATCTTAGTAGTTTCTTAGCCCACATGTTCCAGTGGGTCCCGCGTTGCATGTTCTAAGAGTCGGTCCACACGTTGATCAACGTGGCGAATATGGACTAACCCAGTTACTGTGGAGCCCACCCAGGGAATCACCCCCCACTCAGTTCCAGGTTGTTCAGCAGAAGCACGCGACGTGGGGGCGTGCTCACGTGACCCTGCCATCGACATTTTGATCAATCGCTTCCGATTCGTCACTCTGCTTCACTATAGCGCATCAGATCCTGCCACGTGTCTATGCTGACTTTTGCATCAAAGCGAGTAGTAGTGCTAACTGCTAACCCGATCCCTTATTATTTTTATTATTTTTACATTTTGATTTTTTAAGGAAAGTGAGTGCTAAGATATTTTCCTTCCTTTTTTTTTATTGTATTAAAAAATACTACCTTTAGTCGTATGACCAAATAACATGAGCTATTCAATAAAACAAAAAAAATATTTTATCTCTTATAAATAAGACGAGAGGTAATATTTGGATACATCATGTGGTGGTGGGGCCCAGGGTGCTAGTGCCATACCTAAACTGGGTCCTCGACAAAATGTTATCTCAAGGGACTTTTGTGGGTCATGCCGTGTACAATGCCTGCCCCACAAATCAGTGCTTAATTTAGGACAACAATTATGGCTTAAATAAAATTGAACACTGAATTATTATTGTCTTTTTTTATTCCTTGGACATAAATCACAATCAGTCGTTGGTAGTTTTAATTAATTAGCACAAGTATACTATACCTGATGTTATGTATGTGTGCTTTTAAATTCAAATAAAATTATATGAGAACATAAATTTTAAGAATAAGATAAATTTAAGTAAATAAATAATTTATGCAAAATTCAAAGCATTACCTAATTAATTTATTTAGATATAACCTTTTAAAGAAAAATGACACGTCCTTTTTTTATGAGATTGTATATTGAGAGATTTAACTACTTGTAAGATAGTGAATTTTAATTTCATATTTGGAAATAAATAATCTGACCTAAAGTGACTCATAATGGATTTCATTTTAAATTTTAAATTATTATAATTATAAAGCTTTTCACATTAACGGATGGTACCGTATTGTGTTGACAGCAAATTGCTCTGTAGCTTGACTAACTGGTACTTCATTTGTTTTGATTGATTAACTGGTACTTCATTTATGATAATTAAGTGATTTTGTTTTATTTTTTATCAATATTTTCTATGAAACTTTGTTTCAATTTTATAAGAATAAGTTCACTTCTTGAACTACAACAGAATAAATTATGGGTGACACAGTGACAATATGAGTTTATTAATGTAAAACAGAATAAATTTAAAATGACATAAGATTTCCCATTTCGTCAATAATTAATATAATTAAGTCTACAAAAATAAATAAAGATTTTGGAAGCTGCTTGGTTACAAGAAAAAGATACGATGAGGAGAATGTATGATTCATTCAGGGTTGTACAGCTCAGGAACAGAATGCAGTGAGCTGAAAACCTAAACCAAACACGACGGAGCAACAAGTTGAGAAAGAATGATGTTGAGAGTACTTTGTTTGACAAATGATGTTATTATTTTTAACTACGGTAAACAAAATTTGTCATATTACTTTTCTGTATTTTTTCGTTCAAAGAATATATTTTGTAACTTTTGTAATACAATAAGTCACCTTAACAAAAAATCTCAGATTAAAAAAATGAAAAACAAATCAAATTTGGTTTATAACACGAAAACAATTATGTTCTTTCAAACTGAAAAAATAATGTCATAATTTTCTTAAATATAATTATGAACATATAAAATGGTATGTCCCGTTTAAGTACCCCAAAAAAATATATAAATTAATAAATAATAATTATATTTTTTTCACAAAGGTAAATAATAATTATCTAAAGATAAGCATAAGGCAGCATATATAATATTATAAAAAATAACTTTATTTGCTATGTCAAGTTAACATGCAGACTATCAAAAATTTATTGGCACGTTCGGCAAGTAGAACACCTAACCATTAAAATTCCTAAAATACTTTGAAATAATTCAAGATTATATTCTTGATAAATTGGCTAAATTAGTTACTGTTATATTTGTAAATATCTTAATTAATTTGTCTATTGAATAGCTTTCCTCGAATCCTCACCTATTATATTAATTGTTTGACTAATTATGGAAATAAATTGATTGACGTAAAGTATTAATTATTAAATAAATAAATAAATAAATGGACCGTGAATGTGCCCTTACATAATATATATAAGAATGTGTCCTAGAAACAAATTAATATAATTTGAAAATAAAATTGAACTGAATATATGAGGAAAATATTATGCTCTTAAAATAATTTTTTTGGCAATTTCTCCTAATGATAAAAATGAATAAAAACTGAATTGAATAAACGGTATTCTATAATTACTATAATTATAGAAATTTATTTGAAATCTTTTCAAATTCGAAATAGTGTTTATGTTGATATTATAAATATTTTTTTATGCATATGTTTTTTTTTGAAAGACGTATGATTTGTTATTACAACATAAATAAATTTCTTAAATAAGAATGTACATTTTATAAAATGGAAATTTGTCCATAAAAAAAGAAACACTTTTAATTCGCTAAATTAGATTCTTAAAGACAGCTAATTAGGAAAATAATGACGGAGAGAGAAGATTATCATATAAAATTTGAAATCAATATTGTTTAAAGAAATTTTTTTGGTAAATTCATAATTCATAATTTTTTGTCAATTCATAATTGAAATCAATAGGTTTTTATATATTTTGGTAAGTACCTATTTTGCAAAAATGCATTTCACTTGTCATTGATTTGTTAATTAAGGGGATTGTAATTGATTTAATACTGAATCAAAATCATTTCCTTGTCTAGATCGTGAGTGTGCCCTTCCATAAATCACGCAAAGAGCCATATCTAGTTCATGTATTAGAAACTATATTTTGACTAAATAAAAGAGTATGGACAACTCAGTCAGCCTTTACATTCTTTGCAAATTTGAGAAATAAAAAAGAAAGAGGCTAGATTGGAGAAACCCAATCATAGAGTCGACTTATACAAAATGTTTTGAAATTATCCTTATCCCAAAAATATTCAAAATGAGACCACGTATACACACTATACTTCTCCCTTACCTGAAAACTAATCACCCTAAATGACAGCAGTAATCATGTTTTGATCATACATAGTTACCCCAAATCTAATAAGACTATACCCTCCTATAAATTTTTATCCCTTGCAAATTTTTTCCACCCATAGGTTAAATAGCACTCGTGCTTAGCCCGTTTTGCCCATCTCAGATGGCATGGTCATCTCCTCCCTACTTCGTCCTCCAAAGTGCACTTTGTGTTCCTCTTATCCGGGAATGCGACTGAGCAGAATGCAGCTTTCAATAGCTGTAAAATAAGATAAGTAAACTCTTGTTAAGCAAATTCCAAACGCAACATTTGTTAACCATTAAAACATAAATACCTCTTTGACTGGTTGATAGTGAATCACTAAATCCCTGCAAAGTATATGTGCACGGACTCGCAAATTCCCTTCAAACATAAAGATAAAGATAAAGATCTGTTTTCATAACTAAAAAGGTTAAAGAGACATACGAAAAATATGAAACATTAGAGTAGAAGTGTCTAATTGAATTCGGATTTGGAAGGGACTCTGCATTCCCGAAATCAAAAAGGGAGAATAAGGAAAGACGAAAGAGATATGCAGGAGTAAATTACCTCTATTGCCATAAACGGAATCGCTGCAAAAAACACTAAGGAGAGAAGAAGCAATGGCACACAGGAGAAGAAGAAGGATCGCGCCGCAAGAGGAAAACCTGTTTTAGGTTACATCTGTTTTTTCTTTCTCTTTTGTATATGTTTAAAATTATGTTTCCTATCTCCTTCATTTTAAAATAATTCATTTTAATTATTAAATGCTAAAATATCTTTCATTTAAAAATAAATCTTTTTAAATTTAAAATAAATCTTTAAGATTATTAAATGCTAAAATACTGTTATTAGAGATTATTAGAGACTATTTTAGTGGTTTGACAAATTTATCCTCAAATTAATGCTGCTAAACACTATTACTTTTATAATTATAAAGATGTTAAATGATTGGACTTGGAACACGTTTACCGTATATATACGTAGTAATTGGGAGTTGGTTCTTAGGATCCAAATCATAAGTTTTCTTTAGTTACCTTCTTTTAATTTATTTATTCTTTATTTACCGGAGCATGGACACGAGCTGGTTCTAAACAACAATGGTTTCTTTATTTATTGGAACGTGGATATGAGCCGGTAGATACCCAAAAAGTATTTACTCCTACCATATGAGAACTAGCCAACCAACAATTTATGGTCTCTTCAATTTGAGTGAGGTCGCTATCTCCGGGTAATTAGACATCCCGTAGTATATCCGACACTTTGTTGATATGCTTTTCATTCTCAATGGTCAGCAAACATATTGGTGTAAGACATTTCATAATCTCGTATATTATCTATTATCTATCTATCATATATTATAAAGCAAGATTGCTTCCACGTAGATAATTTCATGTGTTAACATCAGAGTTATTCAAGTTTTCGCCTAAATCAACTTCTGTTTTTATTTTATTTCTTAATCATTCTTTTATCATTCATTATTACACCATATCAATCAATAATCGTACGTAATACAAATTATAAATATATTCTCTTAAATGACATGTCTATTTTGAATTATTACATCAGTCACTATCAATTTTCAAATTTCAAATTCCTCTCTATTAATGCATGAAATGGTGCAAGGTCGTACATTTGCTCTTCTGCCTGGTAGTTGGGCTATGAGCTCCGTGGTGAGTACTCCTCCTCCGGGCGTGATGTCCTTCCTTCTTCAGACCGGCGGGTGGGGTACCTGCAAAAGGCACTCTGATGTCTAAGTTAGATAGGGGTTTTTAGGGTGAGCATAGAGCTCGCATCCTAGAGATGAGTTTAGGGTTTAGAGAGAGTGTAGAGAGTCCAAACCTGGGGGGTCCAGCCCCCTTTATATAATGGAGTCACGCAGAAGGAGGATAACCACCGATCCGGACCGCGGCGGTGACTCCTCCTCACGCCTCAAGGATCATTTCGTCCGCTACGATATCTACTTTGCCAAGTCAGTCACGTCTTGTTTGCGTGATGATCCTCATTCTGGGTGACAACGGCCCCAAGACCTCGTCTCCGGGTGTATCCCTTTCTAGAAGGTCAGGGTCATGAGTCGGCTCGCCCATACGCTTTCGGCGTTATCATTTGGGGTGATCGTTCAGGAGGACCGGTTTGGCGCCTGGGGATCGGATGTAGCTCGAGCTCGAAGAGGTCGAGCAAGCCGGCCGGCTTAGTTTGGCGGACATCTTTGGAACTCGCCTCGGGGCCGGTCGTAACACATTGGTTGGGCTCGGCTTTCGGTGGTCGATTATGAGCCCGGCTTCGGAGCCGACCCATAACACAGCCCGCAGACCGCTTTGCACGAAAGGTGCAGTGGTCTAATTATTTTTCGTTAGGTCGGGTCGAAATTTGGGTGGGAGGCCAAGAAAGAGAAAGTCGCCCAAGTTCTCGGGTCGATCCCTCCCAACATGTTGACCGTCTCCTCTCCTACAAAGATCGCCAAGAAGTGATCACAAGGTTCTTCTCGTCCTATCCCTGTCCACCCCTAGACTTGCTTGCCGATCAGTTGAGCATGTTTAGAGTGCAAGTATTTGGTTTTCTCCAAATTTCCTGTAAGAGTTGATCCCATCATAGAACTGCTCTTGCTGAGCTAGAAATAGTATAATTACTTCTTGAGAGTAGTAGGTCAAATGATCTGATATGCGATGTATGATATCAAAAAACCTGAGATGACCTATAAGGTATGAGCTGGTATCTGATGCACGACATGAGGTCATCCAATCATCTGCATAGTTTGAGATCATCCAGATCGCTACGGTCTTCTAATTATCTATCCAGTGGTCTCTTGAACACGGGGAGCTTAAATGCAGATCGAGATTTAAACTGGTTGAGTCGAGCTCAGATGAGGATGAGCTCTGAGCAGGTCGAGCTCCAATAAGTACTCGTGTTGAAGTACAAAGAGAGCTTGTAAATAGGTTTGAACTATGGATAGAGCTTCGACCCCTAAACTTGACCTTTGACTTGAAGACCAAGATAGGTAGAACTCCAAACAGGTTTGAACTGTAGGTCTCTACATTGGTCGAGCTCTGACCTATGGTGGTCTACTCCTACCTAAAATTTGTACTTGAATTTGAAGAATTGAAGTGCATGTTGAGATATAGGCCTCTACATTTGAAGTGCTGATGGGGAGCTGGTCTTTGTTGGTGAGCTCACAGAGAGCTGCTTCTTGTTCGAGCTCGTTTAGAGCTGGTCTTTGTTGGTGAGCTCACGGAGAGCTCCACCCTTTTCGAGCTCGTGGAGAGCTGGACTTCATCTCGAAGGGTGTAGCGACCGAAAAATCCGGAGGGATTTATTCGAGTTTAATGGAGCCGCCACCAATAATTTATTTTCGAAGGAAAAATATTGGAAAAAACCTTTTTTTGAATAAAAGTGGTCCTTAAGACCGGATTTGGGTTCGGGAGTCGATTATGCGTAGGGAAGGTATTAGCACCCCACGACATCCTTTCGAAAAAGGTTACCTCTAACTAATTGTGCAAAATTTATTAACTTCTAAAAATATTTATTTCCCTAAAAAAAAATTAACCAAGATAAAAAGGACTTAATAAAAATCGTTTATTATTGCGCTGAGTGGGCTCCTGCTCCCACGTATCTCGGTGCGTGGAGAAATCAAAGGCTACGTAGTTCTTGGGTAGAAAATGGTTGTGTGTTGATTGATTTTAATTGTATATTTTTTGATGGAAAAAAGGTAGGTTTTGTAGGGACTAAACAAGAAGCAATCAAGAGTGGTCCTCATTAATAACCTTTTTTGTTTATAAAATATACAATTAAAATCAATCAACACACAACCATTTTCTACCCAAGAACTACGTAGCCTTTGATTTCTCCACTGCACCCGGAGATACGTAGGAGCAGGAGCCCACTCCTGTCAAGCGCAATAATAAACGATTTTTATTAAGTCCTTTTTATCTTGGTTAATTTTTTTTAGGGAAATAAATATTTTTAGAAGTTAATAAATTTTGCACAATTAGTTAGAGGTAACCTTTTTCGAAAGGATGTCGTGGGGTGCTAATACCTTCCCTACGCATAATCGACTCCCGAACCCAAATCCGGTCTTAAGGACCACTTTTATTCAAAAAAGGTTTTTTTCCAATATTTTTCCTTCGAAAATAAATTATTGGTGGCGGCTCTATTAAACTCGAATAAATCCTCTCCGATTTTTCTGGTCAAGCATGACGACTCCACCTGGGACATTTTTAGAGAGTCAAGCCTAAATAACTGATTGTGCTAAATAGTTAACTATTATGTTTTAATTTCTCTTGTTTTTATTTTTTTTATTTACTTATTCATTTGTTTATTTACTTATTTATTTATTCATTTATTTATTTATTTATTGTTCTTTTGTGAATATTTGTTGTGAATATTATGCATATATTGAACCTTAGGTTAGAAGACCATATTTTGTATATTTCATTTGTTTTGCAGCTTGGGTAGTGTTAGGGTGTTGCCCCTCTCACACACCGCACCTACACATTCGCACACACATGTGAGTAAGGCCCTATACCCGGGTCAGAGCAAAGCTTAAGTTGAGTGGAGGTTCGGTGATGGTCAATTGGAATTTTCTTTCCTTCTGGCTATTGCGAGAACTTCATCTAGAGTGTGCTCCCTCTGAGTATTCCGCACCGGATAGTTGTCTATCGTTGTGGTTAATATTCAGGAGGAGACTTTAGCTCTAGAGGCCTTTGGTGAGAATGTGAGTAGAGCCACCATGAGATCTATCACTCAATACAAGACTATAGACCCCTTAGGCTAGAAAATATCTAATTTTAGGTTTAACCCATTTAAGACACAAGGGGCATCATATCATTTTTATTCTTCCACCAAAATCTGTTATATCACATCCATGCATAATAAAAAAGGGTCTACCAAATCACATATTTTTTGTGCACGCTACATGAATAGTCATCATCATCACTCAACATTATATCTTCATGCATTCATACTTCCAAAAAAACATGTTGAAATTTTTTTAAAAAAAAAAAAAGAATGTCATTCATTCTCATTTCATTTTAGGTGCTAGGGAAGCATAGGAACTCAAAGTTTGGCTGCAAGTATTTTGTGAGATAATATGGGATCAAGCGGCGAAACTGTCCCTTTGAAGAAGCACATACATCCGAGAATAAAAAAGTCTGAAATAGAAAGCCTGAAGAAGTGTGCCAATTTAATGACGACAAGTATTCAGCATGTAACCTTCATTGGAAAATATGGGAATATTCTCAAGTTGCTAGAGGTGGATGTGCAAGTAAATGCCATTTCTGCACTTATCCAATTCTATGATTCTCCCATGAGGTGCTTCACTTTTAAGAATTTCCAAATGGCTCTACACTGGAAGAATTTTGGATTTTAGGATACTCAACCGAAAACATGAAACCTTACCAACGCACCCGAGATTTTAATCTCCTACAAGAGGTTGCTATAATTCTGAAAGACAAGGAGGATGAATTAAAGAAAAGAAAGTTAAACCGAAATGGCGTCGAGGGGTTTCCGCTAGAGTATTTTGAAGAAAAGATGAGGCATTTGGCTAGTGTTCAGGATTGGGCGTCTTTCATGGAAGTGTTGGCTCTTACAATTTTTGGCATTATGTTATTTCCACGCATTGATGGCTATATAGACTTGGCCTCGATTGATGTGTTCCTAGCCTTTAAAAAAGGGAAAGAGAGCCCAGTGTCAGCCATTCTTGCGGATACTTATTGTGCCCTCACTCACTGTCATGAAAAAAAAGGGAAGAAGCTATCATGCTGCTTATCCACTCTCTATGTGTGGCTTGTCACCCACGTATTCGAAAATAGGAAAATGTCATGTCCTTTTGCAGACTTCAACACATGTGATGTAGGGGTCAGAGATGGAGATCGGTGGGCTGTGACTCTGGCAGATCTTGATGAAAAGACGGTCCGATGGTACCCAGGGTGGTTGGATATACATGAAGTGATCTATCAGTGCGGGAATTTCCCTAATGTTCCACTTATAGGAACAAGAGGATGTATTAACTATAATCCTTTTCTATTGCTAAGACAACTTGGTTATTCTATGATGAATCCACCGTCAGATCAGATGACGACCCCATTTGTGGTATATGAGTTCGATCAAGGAAATAGCGTAATGCTTAGAAAGGTTCAACATGCTTGGGACCAAGTCACTCGGAAAGGGAAAGTTCTCGGAAAAAGAAGCATTGGTGCTACGGATAGTTACCACCAATGGATCGAAAGTAGGGTTCGAGAAATCAAATTGCCGTTCCATGGTACACCCCCACCGGAACCAGAAGTACCAAAATCTATCCCTATTACGAATAAAGAGATGGAAGAGCTTAAAATAGCTTTGTCAAAAGCTAATGAGGAAAAGGAAGAATTACAAGCAAGGTTAGAAAAGGCACTTCAAGAGAACAAGTACTTGCAAATAAAAATATCCTAAAAGAGAATTTCATTGAGAGAAGCAACAAAAGTGGCAAAAGTAGAGGAAAAGAGTAAGCATGATGTGCAACTTTGTCTCGAGAGGAGCAAATGAAGAGCTAGAGTCACAGAATCAAGAAAGGAACAAGGCTATAGAAAATGCCTATATATGGAAAGGATTGTGGAAAAATTCTCGATCGAAAAGAACTTGCAAGAGGAGCTTGAAGGTTTAAAGCGACATCTTGAGAAGGTAGTAGCTGGGTATGAGAACCGAGCCCAAAAGGAGCAGCAATACAAGGAAGAAATAGAAGAAATGCTTGTGAAATAACAAGATGCTTGTTTGAAAAAAGAACAAGAGGATGCAAATGAGTTACGGGACTATATTGAATATCAAGAGAAGATCTATGATGACCTAAAAAATGAAAGCACGTATTGGGAGAATCGTTTTACAAAACTGGTCAGTCAGATAGAAAATCAAGCACTATTTAATGAACTGAGGAACGAAGGCATGCATTGGAGGGACTGTTTTTCGAAGTTGGCAAGTTTGGCCAATCAAGCAATCATAGATATCCCAAGGCGTCTAGAGGAGGCTGATGCGGCGATGCACCCACTGAATACTCCAGTCAATGTTTACAAGTTTATTGAATTTTGTAAAAGTTTGATAGAAGAATTGAGAGAAAAGGCTGGTTGTCCTATTAAGGAGAAAAAAGGGACAGCTAATTGCTGAGGCTTTAGTTTGAGTGAATTGTACTATTTGTGTTTCTCATCAACAAAGGATTTGTCATTTTGCTTATTGATCCCATTTTATTCTCCAAATTACTTAACGCTTTTAAAAAAAATAAAATAAATAAATGGATGAGACCTACGGTTCCCTGGTACAAAATGAATAGACTCATACATCCACATCCATTCATTCATTTTTTTTTCTTTTTCTTTCTTACATACTCATATCATTTTTTTTAATCACTCAGAAAATAATCAAACAAACTGGTTCCTCGACACCCTTATCGAACTCGCTCTCAATCAAAGATCATGGATGACCAAGAGGTGAAAGAGGACGTCAACCACCAAGGAATGATGAGCAAAGTTTTGGAGCTTGCAATCCCTAAACAAAGACAAGCAGATGGGGCTTCTCCGGTAGTGAATGATGAAAGTCAAGCTACACCTTCCCACCCACCTGGCTTTGGTCCTATGCGCTGCAATATGGTCTCAATACTCAAGGGATGATGGTACCTTTTGCAATTTACCCGCAGGTCCTACACACTCACCGCTTAGCAACCCTCAAAATCAAGTACCACAGCTTCCCACTTTACGGACTCACCGGTTACACGCCACCTATGGCCAATGATGATACCGCAAACCATAACCCCCAAGGCCCACTGTGCACAACAGCTTCCCACTATTTGGTCTCCCGCCTGCTACACACCGCCAAAGCTAACAATAACTCAGAATCGATTCCCAAGCACTTATTGTGCAAGATGTAGCTCAAGGATCTGGCTCCGGTACTGAAACCATACCAGTTCAAAGCTGAACTCCTGGCTTCATGACATACACCTTTCCACCTGGTTATGCACCATCCCATCTCGGGAATACTCAAGGAGTCAGTACGCCCATAGTGACCCCCGTGGTGAATCACCGACCATTTGGTTACCCCTATTATATTCAAGGAAATCCATTGAATCCCCAGACTAACCGCATTGCCTGGTCTCCAGCTATGGGAGGACCCAATCTAAGCATCCTAGTTGGGAATCAGTCGTCTGATACGAAGTTGCAAATCCTCGAAGATAGGCTAAGAGCTGTAGAAGGAGTAAGCTATCTCGGTTCAAGTATTGCTTCAGATCTTTGTCTCGTATCGGATGTGGTTGTACCACCGAAGTTCAAGGTGCCAGACTTTGACAAGTATAAAGGGACAACTTGCCCGAAAAGTCACTTGACCATGTACTGTAGGAAGATGGCGTCCTATGCACATGATGACAAACTTCTGATTCATTTCTTCCAGGATAGTTTAACAGGGGCAGCGTCGAGTTGGTATACACACCTTGGCGATCTCATATTATTGTTGGAAAGATTTGGCGGATGCCTTCTTGAAGCAGTATAAGTATAACATTGATATGGCTCCTGATAGAATGCAGTTGCAAAACATGACAAAAAGAGACAATGAGACCTTCAAGGAATATGCCTAACGATGGAGAGGACTGGCAGCCCAAGTGGAACCGCCTCTGATTGAAAAAGAAATGGTGGTCATGTTCATGGATACTCTTCAATCACCCTTCTATGACAAAATGATCGGAAGTGTATCCTCAAACTTTTCAGATATGGTCATCGTAGGGGAAAGAGTTGAAGGAGGAATGAGAAATGGAAAGATTGCCCAAAGTTTTGCTGGAACTAGTAATATCAAAAGACCCCCAACAAACTTCGTAAAGAAGAAAGAAGGGGAAACCAATGCTGTGATGACGAGCCCGGGAGGACAAGCACAAGGAAAACCACCCCAATTCTTTACCAATTTCCCACATCCTTTTCCATACCCCTACTTCCCACCTCCATACATTGCCGCCGCCTCTCATAATCCTACCCCCCGGCCAAACCAACCAATGATGCCATTTCGACCACCTTCTCCCATTCAAACACAAGCACAGCCAGTTGCTCCCACCCAACCGAACCAAAACCAGAAACAACCAAATGACCAAGAAAAGAAAGCAGTCCAATTTGATCCTATTCCCATGACCTATACGGATTTGTTCCAGCGCCTAATCAGTAACTCCTTGATCTCTCCACGCTCAATGAAACCACTCCAACCTCCCTTCCCAAGAGGATATGACCCAAATGCCAAGTGTGAGTTTCATGCAGGGGCAGTAGGTCACACAACTGAAAATTACAAAGCTTTGAAGTACGTGGTTCAAGATCTGATCAATGCCAAATGGTTGAGTTTTAAGGAGGATGGACCTAATGTGGGTAATATTCCCTTCCAAGTCATGGAGGTTCAGCAGTCAATGCCATTATTGAAGAGTTTAGGACTCACCCCCTGACAATGAAAGTGGAGGATATTCGTACTCCTTTAAGGGTCATTTATGCTAAACTCTGCAAGTTCGGTATAATTGGGATGAAATACAATGAGAAGGACTTGTGTAGCTTGCATCCTGATGACAATCATTGCATAGAGGAATGCAAGGAATTCAGGCAAATTCTCCAAGAATTGTTGATGTGACACTTGATCTGGTAGGTTGTGTGAAAAAGATGAAAACATATTGACCCTTCACCAAGTGAAGATAAACACACCCCCTTCCGAAAACCATTGGAGATTTGTTACAATAAGCCAGTCCGAGGTGTGCCTAAACCGATAACTATTCATGTACCAACTCCTTTCCCTTTCAAGAACGCTAATGCAGTGCCATGGGATTACAGTATGAAGGTCTTTGTGGACAATTTAGGGGATGACCAGTTAAAGGTGGCATCTAGATCTGGCAATCCTGCTATCACTAACATCTCGGGAATCAGTGGGATGACCCGAAGTGGACGAATTTATACCCCTATCAGACCCATGGACAAAGCTTGCAAGGGAAAAGATAAAGAAGAAGAATCCATTGATAAAGATATGGGTAATAAGGCAAAGAAAGCAGTATCTGAAGAAGAGGTTTGTGAATTCCTGAAATTTATGAAGCAGAGTGAATACAAGGTGGTGGATCAATTGAATCATACTCCTGCAAAAATATCTGTATTATCACTGCTGCTGAATTCTGAGCGCCATAGGGAATCATTGATGAAAGTGCTAAATGAAGCTCATGTCACCCACGACATCACGGTGAACCAATTCGACGGGATTGTGGGTAATATTGTTGCTAGTAATTACCTTACCTTCACTGATGAAGAAATTCCAGTTGAAGGAATGGGGCATAACAAAGCATTGCACATCTCTGTGAAGTGTGGAGACTATATCCTTGCTAGGGTACTCGTCGATAATGGGTCATCTCTAAATGTTATGCCAAAATCTACCTTGGCAAAGTTGTCTGTTGACGGATCATATATGAAGCCCGATGCCATGGTGGTAAAGAGCCTTTGATGGGTCTAGAAGAGAGGTTATTGGAGAAATCGAGCTACCTATACAAGTCGGCCCTCGCACATTCGAGGTAGTCTTTCAGGTGATGGAAATCGCATCAAAGATATTGCCTCCTCGAAGACCATGGATCCATTCACCGAGTTGTGCCTTCAACCTTACACAAAAAGCTGAAATTTTCAATGGATAATAAGTTGGTGACTGCCTCTGGTGAAGAAGAGATGCTAGTAAGTAAGCCATCCTCCACGCGCTATATTGAGGCTACAGAAGAAGCTCTTGAGACGTCTTTTCAAACGTTGGAGATTGCGAATGCCACTTTCGCAGAGAAGGAGTCCTAATAAAGAAACCAAAATTATGCGAAACCTCCACGATGATCGCTAAAGTTATGATGAAAGGAGGGTATCAGTAGGATGTGGATCGGGAAGATATGAACAAGGGATCGTGATGTTAGAACTTCCAAATAACGAAAGCAGATATGGGTTGGGATACTGAACCTAACAGATTTGACAAAAAGAGAATTGCCAAAGAAAGAAAAGAAAAGAGGATAGCTAGATGGAAGGCAGGGAGCCAAAAGATGAGAGTATTCCCATCTGCGTGACATCGTGCAAAGCTTTGAGTGCAGGAATATTGGATCCGAATCAAATAGCGACTATCAAGGATGATCGCTGATCTGTAAAACGACAATGTCAACCTTGTCCGCCCTTGCTCTTGAATGAAGAACTTGGAAATTGGGAGATCGTTGAGTTTCTCGTGATCTTTGATTCAAAGTAATTATGTAATGCAAATTCTATTGCTCGCCTAAGGCCTTAGAATAATTTATTGTCAAAAGTGCGCACATGTTTCATTTCAGTACCATTATCAATAAAATGCACTTTGAATTTTCCAATCATTTCTCTTTTCTTTCCTTTTCCATCTTTTCCATCTCTCTTCATCTTTTTCCGCTTTTTCATTTCGTTATTTTTAACTAATGAGATCCAAAAACATTGTCTTTGAAAATAATGATGCCAGTAACTCATACTATAATTTTGAATACCCCATTAATCATACTGAGGAAGATAATGAGGACAATTGGGATACCCTCCCGAATTAATGAAGTTGGTGGAACAAGAAGCTAAAGTGATTCAACCCCACGAGGAAGAAATGAAACAATCAATGGGCAGCGAAACGACAAGAAGTTAAGATTGGAACCACAATGAAAAGCGTTGGCGAGAAAAATTGGTTAAACTCCTATTTGAATATGCGGATGTTTTCGCGTGGACATACCGAGACATGCCTGGATTAGATAATAGCATAGTCGAGCACAAATTGCCATTAAAACCCGAGTGCCCACCGATCAAGCGTGAGAAGGATGAAGTCGGAGATGTCACTCAAGATTAGAGATGAGGTAAAAAAACAGTTCGACGCCAGTTTTCTGGCTGTAGCAAAATACCCTCAATGGGTGGCTAATATTGTTCCAGTCCCAAAGAAAGACGGAAAGGTCCGAATGTGTGTTGACTATAGAGATCTAAACAGGGCCAGCCCTAAGGATGACTTCCCTTTGCCACATATTGATGTCTTGGTAGATAGCACAGCTCAACACTCTGTCTTCTCTTTCATGGATGGATATTCTTGCTATAATCAAATCAAGATGGCTCCCAAAGATATGGAGAAAACCACCATTTATCACTTTATGGGAACTTTGCATTACAAAGTAATGCCAGTTTGGATTAAGAAATCTTTGGGGCAACATACCAAAGAGGAATGGTGGCTTTGTTCCATGCCATGATGCACAAAGAGATAGAGGTCTATGTGGATGACATGATTGTAAAATCCAAAACAGAGGAAGGTCATGCCATTAACCTACAAAAACTTTTGGCGATCGAGGAAGTATAAACTCAGGTTAAACCCACTAAGTGTAGTTTTGGTGTAAGGTCGTGCAAGTCGCTAGGGTTTATAGTTAGCCGAGAAGGGAATAGAAGTTGATCAGGCCAAAGTAAAAGCAATCCTCGAAATGCCGACTCGCAGAGAAAAGAAGTTCGTGGATTCTTGGGAAGGCGAACTACATCGCCAGGTTTATATCCCACTAATCGCTACTTGTGAGCCAATTTTCAAGGCTGGCGTGTAAGAATCGAGAAACCAAATGGAACGACAATTGCCGTAAAGCTTTTGAGAAAATCAAACAAGATTTACAAGATCCACGGTTTTGGTACCCTGTGCCAGGGAGACCCTCATCATGTACTTACAAAGATTTGGGCGAATCAATGGGTTGTGTGCTAGGACAACATGATGAATCGTAAGAAGGAGCATGCCATTTACTACTTGAGCAAGAAATTCACTAGCTGCGAGACGAGGTATTCATTGTTAGAACGAACATGTTGTGCGTTAACCTGGGCCGCACATCGTTTGAGACAATATATGCCATCCCATACAACCTGGTTGGGGTCCAAAATGGATCCGATCAAGTATATTTTTGAAAAGCCCGCTCTCACAGAAGAATTGCTCGTTGGCAAATGTTGTTATCCGAGTATGATATTGTGTATGTCACCCAAAAGGCAATTAAAGGCGACCTTAGTGAATACTTGGCTCATCAACCTGTGGAAGACTATCACCAATGCGATGTGATTTCAGACGAAGACATAATGGCTCTATTTGAAGGAAAAGAAACCACGATGGTGAAAAATGGATCTTGTTGTTTGGCGGTGCCTCTAATGCATTGGGACATGGGATTGAGCTGTCTTTGATTTCCCGGAAAATCATTTCATTCCATTTATCGCAAGATTGTGTTTTGATTGTACAAACAATATGGCAGAGTATGAGGCATGTGCCATGGGCATTCAGTGACCATTGAATCAAAGGTCAAGATTCTCAAGTATATGGAGACTTCGGCTTTGGTTATCCATCGATTAAAAGGCGAATGGGAAACGAGGGATTCCAAATTAGTTCCTTACCACGATTACATCAAAGAATTGATGGAGCAGGTTTGATGAAGTCACCTTCCATCACATTCCGCGTGAAGATAATCGGCTAGCGGACGCCTTAGCTACTCTATCATCAATGTTCAAAATCGATCAGGAGAGCCTACCGCTCATAAAAATACAGAATCACGGCCAAGACACTGCTTGTCTAGCAATAGAAGGAGAGCCTGATGGCAAACCCTGGTATTACGACATCAAACGATACATCACGAATAGAGAATATCCTCCTAATGTCTCAGAGAATGATAAAAGAGCATTAAGGCGTTTGGCAATGGGATTCTTTCTAAACGGCGAAGTGCTCTACAAGAGAAACCATGACATGGTACTTCTTAGGTGTGTTGATAAGACCGAGGCGGAAAAGATTATGCGAGAGGTTCATGAAGGTTCCTTTGGGACTCACGCAAACGGGCACGCAATGGCAAGAAAAATCTTGAGGGCTGGCTATTATTGGTTATCTATAGAGACTGATTGTTTCGGTTATGTGAAGAAATGCCATAAATGTCAGATTTACGCCGATAATATTCATGTGCCACCAGTCTCTTTGAACATCTTGACAGCACCATGGCCTTTCTCAATGTGGGGATTGGATGTCATTAGACCCATTGAACCTAAGGCATCCAATGGACACCGTTTCATTCTTGTCGCAATTGACTATTTCACTAAATGGGTTGAAGCGGCTTCATATGTGAGTGTGACAAAAAATGTGGTTGTCAAATTCATCAAGAGAGATTTGATCTGTCGCTATGGTTTGCCAAATAAGATTATCACTGATAATGGGACTAATTTGAACAACAAGATGATGAAGGAGCTGTGTAATGACTTCAAGATCCAACATCATAATTCCTCACCATACCGCCCAAAGATGAATGGGGCGATTGAAGCCGCAAATAAGAACATCAAGAAGATTGTCCAAAAGATGGTGGTAACATTTAGAGACCGCACGAAATGCTTCCTTTTTCCTTGCACGGTTATCGAACTTTGTCGCACCTCAACAGGGCAACCCTTTCTCATTGGTGTATGGAATGGTAGCCGTGCTCCCCATGAAAGTCGAGATCCTTCGTTAAGGGTATTGATGGAGCCAAAACTAGAAGAAGCAGAATGGGTTCAGGATCGGATGGATCAATTGAACCTCATTGAAGAAAAGAGGGTGATGGCCTTATGTCATGGATGACTATATCAAAGACAAGATGAAGAGGCTTACTTAAAAGAAAGTTCGCCTCGGGAATTTCAAGAAGGGACCTAGTACTCAAGAAGATTTTGCCCATCCAAAAGGATTCTCGCGGAAAATGGACTCAATTATGAAGGCCCGTATGTTGTGAAAAAGCTTTTCCGGAGGAGCCTTAATCCTCACAAGGATGGATCGGTGAAGATCTCCCGCCTCAAGAAACTCGATGCGCCAAAAAATATTATGCCTAAAAAAAAAACATATAAAAACCAAGCAAAAGTGAGCTCGCTAGGTTGAAAACCTGAAAGGGCAACCTAGGCAAAAATTAGAGCGACCCGTTGGATTGAAAACTTGAAAGAGCAATCCAAGCAAAAGTTAGGGTCTGAAATCGGACATTGAAGAAGGCTGACGCATTAAGGGGCTTACCCAACTGTGGCAGTTCTATATATTTTCAGAAGTAGAGTAATGAGTAATCAAAGTTATGGATATGGGAAGCTGGCATTTGTTCCTACAAAGACACAAACTATAAAATATCTGCTTAGTTATTGTCTTTCTTTGTTTTTTCTTCTTCCTGCATTTTTCTTGATGTATTTTCAAGTCTGTGTAACTTCAGTCCTTGTACACATAACTCTTCTTTTGAATACCAAACACCTCCGTTCTTGTATTTCAAAATGTTGTTTTATGATAATAGCCACTGAATTGTGAAGCATGTGATGATATGGGAAAGCATTACATTATTATATACATCTTAAGAATCACGAGGAAACGCCAAATCTCAACAAATAAGTTTCAAAAAGGGCAAAGGGATTACCTTTAAAAAATAATTAGCGCTGCATCGATAACTCGCTCCTCCCGATCGAAGACATAGCATGACTAAATCAGATGAATCTCGATCATCCCATATCTTTAAGCACTAGAGATCATACGGGACGAGGAATCAGTAAAAATAATAATCGCATTGCATACATGCATCATATACCATATATTCGTGCATCATCTTCATATCACCACCTTTTAGCCATTTTGTTACACGTGGTCCGTGCGCCAAATTTTGATCCTTCATTTTGCTACAAACAATGCGCCTAGCATTGGTCCTTTATTTTGCTTTCTAAGCGACACGCCAAGTATCGCTCACTCTTTATTGCTTTCCGATCACCGCAAGACTCGACCGGCGAGATCCTTCTTTATAGTTTTCGATAAATGCGCCGAGCATCACCCCTTTATTGCTTTAAGATTACCGGCGTCGATGCTGACCTGGCGGTAGTCCCTCATTATTGCTTTTTGACCAACATATCGATTCGGACCTGATGTTGATCCTTCTTTATTGCTTCCATCGACGCCACAATACCCTACTTGGCGTCGAACCTTCCGATCACCGTGTCGATGCGACCTGGCGGCGATCCTTCTTTATTGCTTCCCATCGACGCGTCAATACCCTACTTGGCGTCGAACCTTCCGATCACCGTGTCAGTACCCGACCTGGCGGTGATCCTTCTTTATTGCTTCCCATCGACGCGTCAATACCCTACTTGGCGTCGAACCTTCCGATCACCGTATCAGTACCCGACCTGGCGGTGATCTTTCTTTATTGCTTCCCATCGACGCGTCAATACCTTATTTGGCGTCGAACCCTCATTATTGCTTTACGATCACCGCATCAGTACCCGACCTGGCGGTGACCCTTCTTTATTGCTTTCCAATAAACGCGCCAAGCGTTAATCCCTCATTTTTGCTTTCCTACCACCGCGTCAGTACCCGACCTGGCGGTGACCCTTCTTTATAGTTTTCTGATAAACGCGCCAAGCGTTAATCACTCATTACCGCTTTTTCGATCATTGCGTCAGTACCCGACCTGGCCGTAATCCTTCCTTATCACTTTCTGATTAAACGCATCAAGCGTTGATCCCTCATTGTCATTCCTCACGTCAAGTTCAAGACAAAATTAGTGTATTTATCTTTAGCTCTATTTTATGACAAAAATATAACAACCATTGTTGTTTACATTTTCTAATAAAATATAACTAAAGAGGGGCAGCTGTTATACCCAAATTTTGTCCTTTCTCCTCTTTTAAGTTATTTTTATTTTTATTTTTATTGTGTTTTTATTTTAAAAATGAAGCAGGCTAAATTGGATAATTATTGGGCTTGTATTTTGTGTTAGTTCATTTGGACTAACTTCAACCCAATTGCAATGAAAAATAAATGAAAGGCCCAAGCAAAAAAAAAAAAGACTAATAACATTAAAATAAAATAAAAAGGAAAGGAGCACTGCTCAGCCAAAGTCGTTGTTTTCTGCACATTTTTTTTCAAACTAGCTGCAATTTTTTTTTCAAAAAGCTATTACGGCTAATTGCAATTTTTTTCAAACCACTGCAATATTTTTTCAAACCATTAATGCTATTTCAAACTCTGCAGCAAGTAACCATCATTTCAGCCCCAATTTGTAGTTGCAAGTGGACAAACTGAGCCCTCTGTTTTTTCTATAAATAGCAGTAGAGAATAGGGGGAAAGAGGAAGAGATTTTTAGAGGAAAAAATTTGGGCATTTTTACTACAAATCAAAGAATTAGAGGCTCCGCACTGGAACCCTAATTCACCAAGTCAGAAAAAAAAGAGGAGAAGAAATAGAACCAAGAAAAAACGTGAAACAGAAGCATAAAAAAGAGAAACAGAAAAATAAAATAAAGAAGAAGCAGGGAAGAAACAAGAAGAAGAAGGGAGAAGACAAGGAGGTAAAACCTCCCTCACCCTCTCAGCCTCCCTCTTCCCCCTTCTTCTTCCTCACCATCTCACCATCTCTCTCTCTTTCCCTCTCTCCCCCTCACCTTCTGTTTTTCTCTGCGGCGCTTGCATCTGCTTCTTTCTTCATTTGATGTATTAATGTGTGTGTGTGTTTTACTTTTAGGTTAGCATCCCCCTTTTTTCCCTCGTGGCCCCCTGCTTTTTATTATTTTTATTCATTTTTTATCTTTTGTTTTGTGTTTCAGTCCCATGCTTTCCCGTTTTTTTTGTGTTCTTTTTTTTATTTTTTTTATTTTTTGTTTTGTTTTGGCGTTCAGCCCACTTCTAATTTTTTTTTTTCTTTTTTCCTTTGTTTTTTTTTAGTGGGCTCAGCCCATTTCTTTTACTCTTTGGGCTTTAGCCCACTTAGCTCCTCTCCTTTTTTTTATTTGCCAAACCTTTATTTTTTTTATCATTTATTTATTAAACGTGAACATTTTTTTTACTAGTCAAACTAGTGCAATTTCATTCAACTAAATTTCACATACAAGTTCTGAAACCCTGTTTTTCTTGAAAATCACATAATAAAAATCATGAAAATTAATTTACTAATAATGATTACTCGAGATTGCTTCCCGTTTAGTCATTACTAGCATCTTAATGTTCTAAATAAAAATGGGTTATTAGTGATGACCACTCTTGATTGCTTCTTGTTTGGTCCCCATGAAAACCTATCTTCTTCATAAAAATAAAATTAAGTTTTTTTACTAGTAATGATCACTTGAGATTGCTTCCCGTTTGATCATTAAGAACACCGTTAATTTTATAAACAAAAAAGGTTATTAATGAGGACCACTCTTGATTGCTTCTTGTTTGGTCCCTACAAAACCTACCTTTTTTCCATCAAAAAATATACAATTAAAATCAATCAACACACAACCATTTTCTACCCAAGAACTACGTAGCCTTTGATTTCTCCACTGCACCCGGAGATACGTAGGAGCAGGAGCCCACTCCTGTCAAGCGCAATAATAAACGATTTTTATTAAGTCCTTTTTATCTTGGTTAATTTTTTTTTAGGGAAATAAATATTTTTAGAAGTTAATAAATTTTGCACAATTAGTTAGAGGTAACCTTTTTCGAAAGGATGTCGTGGGGTGCTAATACCTTCCCTACGCATAATCGACTCCCGAACCCAAATCCGGTCTTAAGGACCACTTTTATTCAAAAAAAGGTTTTTTCCAATATTTTTCCTTCGAAAATAAATTATTGGTAGCGGCTCCATTAAACTCGAATAAATCCCTCCGGATTTTTCGGTCGCTACAAAGGGTAAAAAGGCTTCAGTGCTCCCCAATTTTAAGGAGCGTTTTGATGGTGCCTGGCCCGAGTGAAGGTGATCGCTCCCGATCTCGTTATTGAAAACCAAGGGAATGCCCTAGTGTAACTTGTGCTTTTTTGCTTTTTGTTTTTCTTTAGTTCCGATCTTGTAATTGCTCATCCGAGAACCACCTCTTGCAATTCCTTTTTCTATGAATGAAATTTGACTAAGTGATGATGATGACTTACTTTACCTTCTTTTCACGCTTTCCTGTAGTCCTTGGGTAGTATAAGGTAGTGTAGTCCTCGGTTGGCTTCCCCCCGAAAGATTTGTTTCAAATTGAAAGTTTGGAACATTAGTCCCTCGTAACAACATTAGACGAGTGCTTGTCTATTCCGAGCATCATTTTGAGATGTCAAGTCTCTATGATGATTGGAGCCGGTTAGGCTTTTCTTCAGGTCGAGTTATCATCTTCCGAGCTGCTTTAGAGCTCGCCAGGCCTCTATGCTGACCTGAAATCTTTGGAACCGTAGGGGTTAGTCTTTGTCGCGCTGTGTTTGAGCTCAGACGCCTTTATCTTTGACGTGGTGTCTTTGAAACCACAACGGTCTTGTTTAGCTCGACAGGCGACCTTAGCCGAGGTGCTTTTGAGCTTGCCAGGCCTCTATGCTGACCTGGGTTTAGGACCACAGGGGTCGAGTTGCGAATGAGCTTACCAAGCCTTTATGCTGACTTGGGTTTAGGACCACAGGGGTCGAGCTGCGAATGAGCTCACCAAGCCTTTATGCTGACTTGGGTTTAGGACCACAGGGGTCGAGCTTCTTCCGACAATGGGTGCCGAGCTGTGTTTGAAGCTTGCCAGGCCTCTATGCTGACCTGGAATCTTTGAAACCACAGGGGTTGATTTAACGAGCTGGTTGTCGAGCTCAGTGGCGGGCTCGACCTTCGATTTTGAGGCGTTGTTTCTGTCAAAGTATAGACAATTTGCAACAACTTGATGTAATAAAGTTAGCATTAATTTTTATGCTATGAGTAAAGTGCTCGTAGTCGAGTTTTATACTTCCCTGTGAGAGTAGTTGATTTGGCTGTCCAAGCGGCAAGGTTGGGGTCGTCAAATAATCAAGGTTAACGACGTAGCCGAGTTTAAAGCCGTCTGAATATTGAAATTGTTGAGGTGGGCCTGGTAGGTCGCCCGAGCACTGGACTGGGTATCCACCTGTTGGTTTTCTATATACTGATCTGTTGAGGTTAGCCATCAACAATGTGAAAGTACATCATCCATTTAAATGACAAATTATACCTTGCTCGAAAGTTTGGGCAAACATAAAATGTCATGCGAGAAGACCTTATACAATGCTCCAGGTAATAAAGAATAAAGTGACACGAATCGTTGATGGTTCATAGTTAAGGATGAGATGCTGAAAGAAACATGGAAAAATAGCACCTGGTTTTGAGGGACGTATCTGTGGTCGTCCGAGTTGTCGAGGTCAGCAATGTGGTTGACTTGATCTCCTCCAAATAACCGAGGTCATCTGACTATCTGAGTTGAGGTCGGTCGAATATCTGAATAGTTGAGGTCAGCGCGATAGTTGGGATGAGGTTGACCAAGTTGATTGGTTGGGCTTTGCCAAGCATATCTTGATCTCTTCCAAGATTTGTGTGGCTGACCTGCATTCCTGATTCTTTGGATACCAAAAGATTTGATTTTTATCTTGACCTCTCCAAAAAAGTAGTCAGCAAAAAATATGATAGGATATTTCCAATTTGAATATTAGGAGAGCAGATATGATTTGCCACTAGCATTAGATAAACGGTATGATACTTCCGGATAAGATTAAACAGCATCACCGCCATATCGATTAGATCGACTTATCCAATGGTAAAAATGATAAGTTAAATTAAATAATATAGGAGATAGAATGTGCCGATTTAAAAGGTTAGTGATAATTTGTGCCAAATCGGTTTGCAGCGAATAAAGGCTGAATTATATCCAAAAAAGCAAGTAAAGGCTGAAGAAATCATTTGGATTTCCTCAAAGGCGAGCCGAAGTAAGTCGTTAAAATATTTTTAGCAAAACCAAACTTAAGGGAAAGATTGAGTCTTGCCATGCTAAAGCTAAGCTCGTTTCACTTTAAGTGTTCACCGACTTTGATGAATAAAGACCAAATAAATCACAGTTAATATATAACGTGTCCCTTAAAAGATTTGAGAATGATAGCACCTGGCTTATGAGTAGCACCATGGGTGAACATCCAGGTGATAAGCCGTAATCGGTCCGATTTTATTCGTGTCGATATCTTTTGATTTGTTGTAAATCTGCTCTCTTTAAGGATGGTATGGGGTCTTCACCTGATGAATGTGCTCGTCATGGGGAGGCCCCACGTTTGATGTATTCTTATTTTCCCAAGTCGCTCAATAATGACCGATCTACTTATGATCGCTTTTTCAAGGATTTCGTTGTGTTCTGGCAAGCGTATGCTACACCTCGTGATGAGATGCATAATGAAACTTGAGGCCCGGGAAAAGTTTTATCGGGACTTAAGGTGCTTCAAGATCGGATCTTTAGGTGGCCGTTGGCTCTGGTTGACAGAGTTCTGGCTTGATTCCTCCGGTGGCGATCATCAGTTCACCGTGCTCTTGGTTCTCATCGTCTTGCTCGCGTGGTATCCTTGAGGCCCAGGCTAGTTTTACCGGGGCCCACGGTGGGCGCCAGTGTTAATGCATGAAATGGTGCAAGGTCGTACCTTTGCTCTTCTGCCTGGTAGTTGGGCTATGAGCTCCGTGGTGAGTACTCCTCCTCCGGGCGTGATATCCTTCCTTCTTCAGACCGGCGGGTGGGGTACCTGCAAAAGGCACTCCGATGCCTAAGTTAGATAGGGCTTTTTAGGGTGAGCATAGAGCTCGCATCCTAGAGATGAGTTTAGGGTTTAGAGAGAGTGTAGAGAGTCCAAACCTGGGGGGTCCAGCCCCCTTTATATAGTGGAGTCACGCAGAAGGAGGATAACCACCGATCCGGAATCTGCGCGCGGTGACTCCTCCCTCACGCCTCAAGGATCAGCTCATCCCTTCCTGATATCTCGCACCTGCCAAGTCCGTCACGTACTGGCTGCGTGATCCTCATTCTACGGAGTGACAACGGCCCCAAGCCTCGTCTCCAGGTGTATCCCTTTCTAGAAGGTCCGAGGGTCATGAGTCGGCTCGCCCCCGCCCTGCTCGGCGTTATCGCTGGGGTGATCGTACCGGAGGACCGGTTTGGCGCCTTGGGGATCGGATGTAGCTCGCCGAGCTCGAAGAGGTCGGAACCGAGCCGGGCCGGCTTGGTTTGGTGGACATGCTGGAACTCGCCTCGGGACCGGTCCGTAACACATTGGTTGGGCTCAGCTCGGTGGTCCAGTTAGGAGCCCAGCTCGGAGGCCGGCCCATAACACTCTCAAATTATATATTACTATTAATATTATGCACTGAACTTAGCATTTGAATTTGAATAACTAACTATATTCATTTGATGTTTCTGACGCGTGCAACTTTGAACAAGCTAAGAGTCATTAATTAAATACTCAATTTTTTAATTAATGTTGTACAGCTAATCAATTATGATTCATTGAAAAATATAATTATCTCTCTCGTATTTATTTTACGAATTTACCTCTCATACAATCTCTCTCTTTCCACCAAAACAGTAATAAACATTTGTCTCCGTCCTATATTTTATTTTTATTTTTATGATTTTTTTATATTTAAAAAACAATAATTTATTATTTTTTACAAACGTTTATTATTCATAGTTGGTTGTTAGTTTCTCATAACTGTATGGATTGTAAATATATCTAACGTGCAAGAATAAATTTGAAGTTTTTTTTTTAAATTATTAGCAGATATAAATTTTTTAAAAACTATTATATTGATAATTCATTATGAAGTACAAATATATGTATTTAAGATTGTCAAATTCGAGAGTCTACATAAACTCGTGGAGCTTCTGTAGACTCGACTCGTAAACTCGTAAGAGTTTATCTAATATTAAATAAACCAATAAATAGCATATATATACATAATATAAAACAATTCAACACAACTATAATTCAACATTCCAACTCCATAATAAAGCAAAGTAACAAACCACAATAATAAAGTGTGCTAGCACATTAGTACTAAATAAGATCATACTACATTAAAGTGAAAATGTTTCAAAAAACAAGAGCTGATTTGACATAACACTCATATTTTTTAGTCAAACACTTTATTTCATAGCTGAATAAAACAAAACAAAATAACACTGAAAATATAAAATTAATTTTATAAATCCAATATATATTGCAGCACATAGGTAACTCAACCAAAGCCAACAATATTGACCGATAATTTACATTTTAAGACCAAGTCAATATAAAATTATAGATTCACAAACTCGCTAGAAAAATCGAGAGTTTACCGATTTTGTCAGAGTTTACTTAAATTCGTACGAGTTTGCGAAAAAGATATTTACATACGAGTTAAACCGTTTTTGTGATCTAGGATCTTAAACTCATAAGAGTTTATGAGTTAACTCGAGAGTTTAACAATTTAAGATTGTCAAATTCGAGAGTCTACATAAACTCGTGGAGCTTCTGTAGACTCGATTTGTAAACTAGTAAGAGTTTATCTAATATTAAATAAACCATAAATGACGTATATACATAATATAAAACAGTTCAAACAACAATAATTCAACATTCCAGCTTGATAATAAAGCAAAGCAACAAACCACAATAATAAAGTGTGATAGTACATTAATCTAAAAAAAAGTGTGATAGTACATTAGTACTAGATAAGATCATATCATACTACATTAATGACGAAATCATACACAAATTAATAAAAACATAAACTTAACACTCATATAATTTTTAGTCAAACACTTTATTTGGTAGCTAAATAAAACAAAACAAAATAACACTGAAAATATAAAATTAACTTTATAAATCCAATATATATTGCAGCACATAGTTAATTCAATCCAAGTACCCAACAATATTGACCGATAATTTATATTTTAAGGCCAAGTCAATATAAAATTATAGACCCGTAAACTCGCTAGTAAAATCGAGAGTTTACTAGTTTTATCATAATTTACTTAAACTCGTACGAGTTTACGAAAAAGAGAGTTTACATGCGATTTAACTCGTTTTTATGACCTAGGATCGTAAACCTGTAAGAGTTCAAGAGTTAACTCGAGAGTTTAACAACCATGACTTCAAATTTTTTTATGATCTAGGATTGTTTTGTCTTATCAATCAATTATCTTATAAAAGGATCGGTCACACTTCTTATAACAAGATCAACACTATTCTCTAATCTTTATGCTTCTCGGTGATGTCTTTTATCTTTGCAGACTCCCATTAATCCATCTCTCCCAAACTTGCACTGTTGTACACAACCTTTTGCCCATCCGTGTCGGATAAAAATGTGTGTCTCGCACTATTTTGCAATATCAGGAAAATAGAATGTAGTGAATTATTTGATTTGGCGGTGCTGCATTTTGCAAGTATTTTAATGAGTTTTGAATTAAGGTTTTGAATTATGCTTTTACCACTATCATTTGTTTATTAATTAGTAGTTCTGCATTTGTCCAAATTGAAATTGTTAAAATCTTATTTACGATATACTATGTCACAAGATAGATTAAATAATCTTGCTTTAATTTCTATTAACTTTTTTTTAAATCTTGATTATGAATGTATTATTGATGATTTTACAATAAAAAATGCAAGGAGAATGATACTTAAATAATTATGAGGACACCATTTTTTGGTTCGCCTAGGGCACCCCAAAACTAAGGATCGGCCCTTATTATTATTATTATTATTATTATTAGTTTTTGGCAATAACTTCATATGTAAATTCCTGTCAAAAAACTTCATATGTAAGTTTACGGACACACACATTTTTTATCTTTGCATAAAATTATTTTGTTACAAATAAATAAAACACTTTTAAAGTACCCATGGAACAAATATACCTTTTAGTTTTTAAATTTTTTTGGAGTGGCAGGCGTTTTGGCAAATATTGGTTGTAAGTCTCTATAAAAAAAAAAAAATATTTGTTGTAAGTCACGTGCTATCATGATCCCGGTTCTAGTCTTCCACGGAAATGGAGATGCAACACTGGGACCCACATAATTATATGAGGTTTCCCTCCACAACGCACTATTTTGCGCCTCACCGCAGACTATTACCCCCCCCGGGACTCCCCCAACTTCAAGCCACGTGCCACGTCAGATGATATTAAATTTGGAAGGCAGAAAAAAAAACCCAGTGATAGTGAGAGCACGTAGAAAGGAACGAGGGGCACCGTGCACCGCTCCGGATATTATTATTATTATTGATCCATTTTTTGTTACCTTAAAATTGTTAATCATATAAAAAAATGAAAATGACCGGGAATAATTCTGGCGTGTCGGTGCCGACAGTTATGGCGCCGACAGTTTACCGGATCTAAGAGGTTGATCACCGGTTAAGGAAGGGAAACGGAGCCTGATTGGCGTCGGTGCGTAATATTTTGACTCAACGGTTTTCCGTTATTTTGCAGATGGTCTGAAAAAATTAATAAAGAAATAAAGTACATATGGTCAACGAGAATGTCTAATAAAGCCCAAGTATTTGTTAATTTAAATAGATTTGTGAGAATATTATTCCTAATTTCCCAAACCTTTTTTTTACGATAATTTGGAATATTTTTTTTTTTTGGTAACGATAATTTGGAATATTATTCCTAATTTCCCTAAAGACAAAACTTAAGTGCTTTTTCTTGTGTATAGTTCTTACTGTTCTACTCACAAAAAAACATAAAAAACGGTAAAAAAAACTATTCAAAGAATGCATTTTAAAAGGGTCATATTGTACCTTGTTATAAAATAACTGTTTTTTTGTGAGTGGAACAGTAAGAACCATACACAAGGAAAAACACCTAAGTTTTGCCCTTTCCCTAACCTAGTAGTATGTGTTTTTTCTCTTTCGAGCAAATCATTTTAACCGGTGGATCCAGAAAGTTTCTATGGTGGAGGCAAGATTTTGTCGCTTATAATTTTATATGCTTGTTTTTAAAAAAGAGTAAAGACCCAAATTAGTGTAAAAAACACGGAGATCTATTTGTTCTCTGAGATATAAAAAGTACCAATTTGGTCTTCAAAAATCTTAAATATGAGACAAATTAGTTCTTTTAAAAAAAATTTAGGGATATCTTAGTCTCCGTTAAGGACTAATTTAACCAACATTTGAAATTTTTGATGACATAATTGATAATTTTCAGTTTTGAAGGACCACATAAGTCTTTGTATTTTTTGTTAAGTAATATTTTAGGCCTTTACTTTACGAAAATTTGACTTATGGGCCAACTTATATTTTTTTATGGAGACAAAAATTAAAATTAACAAGTATTTTCAAGTTAAAAAAATTTCCCCATGGGAGCAATTGCCCCCAACTCAATACGTATGGATCCACCATTTTAACTTCTCTTTTTTTAAACATAATTCTCTTTATTTATGAACATTATATTTAAGCCTTCAACAGTTATATGTATATGAAAGTGATAAAAATAGTCTTTTGTAGAATTTAAGTCATCGCACAACCCCTCAATAAAAATTGATCACAAAAAAATTTATCTATTTTGTCCGTCTTTTAATATAAGACATTTTTTTATAAAATTTTCTTGTCCCTTAATATAAGACTATTTTTAAAGACTAAGGTGTATTAATTTTTTTTTACAAAATTACCCCTATATTAAGATACATTAATTCTCTCTCTCTTAATAGTCTTGAAAGATGAGAATGGTAACTTGGGAAAAATAACACACATTTTATACAAATTTAATGCTAATAACTAACAAAACTCACTTTCTTAATAGGCATAAAATGACCAAAGAGGGTCCTATATTAAGGGACGGAGGAGTATTTGTTAAATGTTTTTTTTGTTGATAATATGTATTTGTTAAATGTTACACAAAATCTATTTATTTTTCAAACATTATATAAACCCCATTATATTTTATAAATGCATTTTAATTAAATTTTCTCTACTACAGCTAAAATTTGAAATTACTGAATACATAGAGAATAAAAACTAATACTATAATAACATAAAAACACAATAAAATAAATCATATATTTTTTTATATGTTCACAATAATAAGAACTATATATTTTTAAATTATTACAATAATAAAATAATAAAGATGTGTGTGTATGTGTGAATTACTAATAAGATGAAATAAAAGTAAAGTATTAAGGTTAATTCCTTACAAATTAAATAAGGAAAGGACACAATTTAAATTTCTTAAAACATGGATATGGTGCCACAAAATCATTTTCATATTTTTTAAGATTCAAATGAAACACCTGCGTGCTGTGTATTGTAAAATATCAAATAAATAAATTATTATTATTATTATTATTATTATTATTATTATTATTATTGTAAAATCATATATTTTTATGATTTATATAAAGATCTATGCTTTCAGAGATACATAAATTATTATTTTCATCATGTTTTTGACCAAACATCATTTTATTTTTAAGCAATTGATTTTAAGAAAATAATTTTGACTCATCCTATTAGTATTTTTATGCTTAATCTTTTATTAATTTTTTTTTGTAATAATTTACAATGGTTCTCTTCTTTATTATATAAAATTATAATTTATTTTATTATTTACTCTCTAGTTTCACTCTAATATTATTTTAAAATTTTTATCGTTGACTATTTCAGTTTTTGTTTGTAACAAATAAGATTTAATTGTGATGTGCATATATAAAACAAAACTGCTACATGTGATATCCAAGATTGATGAGAGTAGGGAGTGATCATCAGTGCAATAAATGAGACACATATAATGAGAGACTTCTAGTAGGTTTTTGGACGAAGAGGCAAATGAATGAATTGAATTCACACAATAATGAAAGAGATTGTGAAACTGTACGAGCATGAGACTAAACATTTGAAGATGAACTACAAAAACTTAATTGGTACTATTTACCAACAAGATACATCTTTTTTCAGTAGTCCATTGTAGGGAAATCGCGCAACAAATACAGATTAAACGCAGCGGAAAATAAAATTTCCCTTCCAAGGATCCTTGCGAATGATCATGATTCAGGGATTGTGTGATTTACCTCTTGTAGCGCAGACCTTTGATGACAAAAGCTAGAGTTGAACACGAACGTTGTGCGGCTGACAACGCCTCTACGTAGTCCAGATGAACAGGCTTCGAATGGGAGCGACCACCGTCCACAGTGCTAGCTAACGAACTGAACCGGCAGTCTCGATGCACACACAAGTTGTACGGCTAAAGTATAAAATTCCGTATCAGGACTTCAGCTTAAGTGTTCTATTTATAGAACCACCTATGACTGACCTAGCGCACCGTACCTTACCGTGTGCTGCATTTTTTACTTATGCTTGTGCGTTATAAGAGCGTACCACTGAATAAAATGAGTCTTACTCATCCATCTTTAATCTCCCATTAATCTGTTCTCACGTATGTGACCCTGTAGGTTCCCGAAACGGTGTCAATAATATTAAATCACTATTTAATATTATAAACAGAGAGCGGTGTCTAGCAACACATCACTGCTACCCAAGTAACAAGAATTTCAGTGATTTGACGTAACCTTTTCGTGTTAATGATCATGTGTATAATTACCCTTTTGCCCATATATCTATATTGAACACAAGGCATAGTATGTGTCACACTTGTATAGTTCAACATTATATTCCTTGATACCCAAGCAGACTTAGTAACAACAAATAAGATCAATATCTCATATTGACTCATTTCAGCATGGCCATGCATTTTATAATCATACTCTATCAAGGGGCCCACAGATATTACTCTTGCTATGTAGGAGGGGCAAATCCCATCTAGGTCATTCATGTCCCTCTACATGACTCGTGAAGTGCCCAGCAACCGACTTTATAATTGTCCTGTTACAGACAATGTTTGACGGCAATAAAACACTCCTCATGTAGGGACCATAGTGGTTTCAGTCGAAGGGTGGCATACACCATTATCACTATGAGAATAACTTATGAGACTGACATAACGCACTATGTAGTATTCTCATGGTGAGTCAATCCAGTACACAATTACCCTAATGTGTACCTATGCGGTGACTTGATATCTCATATCTATAACCTGTGAGATGAGGTTATCAGTCCACACACATAATAGTCTTGATGTATTATTATTGCCCTTAATAATAATAATAATAATACTCGACCACGGATGTTTAAGAGTAAGGTTCTATAGTATCTACAACCGAGTCGTCCACTCGATGTTCTATTAAAATCGAATTTTTACTCAAGAGCTTTATTACGTTAAAACAAACATAATAACTAAAATGTCTCATATGATAGATAAATAGCATGATACAAATTCTAATTTCAAAGGAAAACATTGGCCTCTAGGGCTTACACCAATAATCTCCCACTAGCACTAGAGCCAATCAGGCATGTACCTAATACCCATAGATCTAGTATGACCATCATGCTTCTGTTGAGTAAGAGGCTTTGTAAGTGGGTCAGTAACATTGTCAAGTGTTCGTACTCAGCATATCTTCACATCTCCTCTATCGATAATCTCTCGAATGAGATGGAAGCGCCTAAGTATGTGTTTGGATAACTGGTGAGATCTAGGTTCCTTAGCTTGTGCAATGACACCATTGTTATCACAATAGAAATCAATGGGGTCCATAATGCTAGGAACTGTACCAAGTTCAGTAATGAACTTCTTGATCCAAACAACCTCCTTTGCTGCATTGGAAACATCAATATACTCGACCTCTGTAGTAGAATCGACGGCTGTTTTCTGCTTTGAACTCTTCCAGCTCACAGCGCCACCATTTAGGGAAAACACATAACTAGATTGCGATCTAGAATCATCTTTATCTGTCTGGAAGCTAGCATCGGTGTAACCTATTACAGCGAGCTTTCCTGACCTCCATATACCAAGAATGAATCATTAGTTCTTCTCAAGTACTTAAGGATATTCTTCACAGCAACCCAATGACCATCATCGAGATTAGACTGGTACCTACTCGTTGTGCTCAAGGCATACGAGACATCTGGTTGAGTACACAACATGGCATACATGATAGATCCAATTGCAGATGCATATGGAACCTTATTCATGCGATCCCTTTCTTCCTGAGTCGAAGGGGATTGTGTCTTTGATAGGCATATGCCTGCGTCATAGGCAGGAATCCTTTCTTGGAATCATGCATATTAAAGCGTCTCAGGACTTTGTCTATGTATGTACTCTGACTCAGGCCAAGCAATCTTTGCGATCTATCTCTATAGATCCTGATTCCTAATATGTAGGTAGCTTCACGCAAATCTTTCATAGAAAAGCAATTCCCTAACCAAGTCTTAACTTGTTGCAAAGTAGGGATGTCGTTTTCGATGAGTAATATGTCATCCACATATAACACCAGGAATAAAACTATGCTCCCACTAACCTTCTTGTAAACACAAGGTTCATCTTCATTTTTTATGAACCCAAACTGTCTTACAGTTTCATCGAAACGAAGATTCCAACTTCTGGAAGCATGCTTTAATCCATAGATTGATCGCTGTAACTTGCATACTTTCTTGGCATCATCTGAAGTGTCAAAGCCTTCAGGTTGTGTCATGTTCACATCCTCAAGGAGATTTCCATTAAGGAAAGCAGTCTTGACATCCATTTGCCATATTTTATAGTCATGGTATGCAGCGATGGCAAGTAAAATCTGAATAGATTTAAGCATCGCAACTGGCGAAAAGGTTTCATCATAGTCTACACCATGAATTTGCTTGAAACCCTTAGCAACCAGTCGTACCTTATAGGTATGAACCTTACCATCCATATCAGTTTTCTTTTTGAAGACCCACTTGCACCCTATGGGAGTAACCCCTTCAAGTGGCTCTACCAAGGTCCATACCTGGTTGATGTACATGGAATCCATATCAGATTTCATGGCCTCAAGCCACTTCTTAGACTCAGGGCCAGTAATGGCCTCCTGGTAAGTTACAGGCTCATCTTGATCCATGAGAAATACATCACCATGCTGAGTCATGAGAAATCCATATCTCTCAGGTTGGTGACGTATCCTGCTTGACCTACGATGGTCTTGTGTTACTTGAGCAGGCTGTTCTACCACAACATCTTGTGTAGGTTGCTCTTGTTCCTCCATAGGTTTGTCGCTACTCTGTGATGCTTGAATTTATTCAAGTTCTAATTTCCTCCCACTGATTCCTTTGGAAACGAATTCCTTTTCTAGGAATACACCAGTTCGTGCGACAAACACTTTGCCCTCAGAAGGATTGTAGAAGTCGTATCCCTTGGTTTCTTTAGGATACCCCACAAAGAAGTATTTATCAGATTTGGGCTCAAGCTTAGTGGAAACTTGTCGTTTCACATATGCTTCACAACCCCAAATCTTCATGAAAGACATACTGGGTTTCTTGCCAGTCCATATCTCATATGGTGTCTTTTCCACTGTTTTGGATGGAACCCAGTTAAATATGAAAGTTGCAGTTAATAGAGCATGTCCCCAGAAGGAATTTGGAAGATCCGCATGACTCATCATAGACCGGACCATGTCCAACAAGGTTCGGTTCCTCCTTTCAGAAACACCATTCCATTGCGCTGTTCTAGGAGGAGTGAGTTAGGATAGAATCCCACACTCTTTCAGATGAGTATTAAATTCTAGGCTCAAATATTCACCACCTCGATCTGATCGAAGGGTCTTAAAATTCTTACCTAGTTGGTTTTGTACTTCATTCTTGAATTCTTTGAACTTTTCAAAGGATTTCGATTTGTGTTTCATGAGATACACGAATCCATATCTACTATAATCATCAGTAAATGTGATGAAGCATTGAAAACCTTCTCTGGCTGATGTGTTTAGTGGTCCACATACATCAGTATGTTTGAGGCCCAAAAGATCACTAGCCCTTTCACCTTTTCCTGTGAATGGAGTTTTTGTCATCTTTCCTAATAAACAAGATTCACATATCTCAAATAATTCATAATCAAAAGAGTCCAAGAATTCATCTTTATGGAGTTTGGAAATACGCTTCTCATTTATGTGGCCTAAACGACAATGCCAAAGATAAGTCGGATTCAACTCGTTTGGTTTTATCCTTTTAGTATCAATGTTATAAATGGGCATTTCAAGATCAAGGACATAAAGTCCATTACTCATTTGTGCACTAGCATAGAAAATATCATTTAAATAAATAGAACAACATTTGTTCTTTATTATAAATGAAAAACCAAACTTGTCCAAACAAGAAACGGAAATAATATTCCTGCTGATTGCAGGCACAAAATAACAGTTCTCTAACTAAATATTAAGCCCAGTGGGCAAAGTCAACATATAAGTTCCCACAGCTAAATCAGCAAATTTTGCTCCATTGCCAACTCGTAGATCAAACTTCGCCCTTTGCCAATGGTCTACTCCTTTTGAGTTCTTGCACATTAGTACAATTGTGAGACCCACACCCAGTATTTAATACCCATGATGCAGAAATAGATAAATTGACTTCTATAACAAAAATACCTGAGGTGGAAGTCTCGCTTCCCTTCTTCTTTTCTTCTAGGTACTTTGGGCAGTTCCTCTTCTAATGTCCAGTGTTACCATAGTGGAAGCAATTTCCGTCTTTAGCCACACCGCCCTTAGGCTTCAAAGCTTAGTGGCAGGTTTGAACTTGTTATTGTCCTTGCCCTTGCTCTTATACTTGTTCAAGGGCTTCTTGAACTGCTTCTTGCCTTTTTCACCATGGACCATCAAAATGGCCTTCCCCTTCCCTTTGTTTATGTTATGTTCAGCAGTTCTCAACATGCTCAACAGTTCTGGCAGAGTTTATCCATGTCATTCATGGTGAAATTCATGACAAATTGATTGAAACTCTCCGGAAATGATTGCAGGATCAAATCCATCACAAGCTCTCGCCTTAAAGAAAAACCCAATCGATTAAGGTTCTCAACATACCCAATCATTTTGAGTACATAAGGACCTACAGGGCTTCCTTCTGCCAATTTGCTTTAGAAAAGGGCTTTGGAAACTTCAAACCGCTCATGCCTTGCTTGCTCTTGATAGAGCATCTTGAGGTGTTCGATCATATCGAATGCTTCCATGCTCTCATGTTGCTTCTGAAGCTCAAAGTTCATGGTAGTCAGCATGAGGCAGCCAACTTCCAGGGCATCATCTTGATGCTTCTTATAAGCATCCCTTTCAGCCCTAGGGGCAGTAGCAGCAGGTGGCTCTTGGGAAAGGGCCCCTTCGAGAACATACATCTTTTTCTCTTGTTTGAGGACAATCCTCAAGTTTATGTGCTAGTCCAGAAAGTTTGTTCCAGATAACTTATCCTTCTCAAGGATTAATCGCAGTAAGTTATTGTGAGTTTTTGTTGCCATGGTGATCTACATTAAAAAAAAATGCAGAATATAAGTATTATGCAATAAGCATATTTAATTAGGTCTTTAATTAAATACGCCTCCCACTATTTTACTCAAACCAATGACCCTCAACATTGATTCGGAAAATCCCATTAGAAGATTTTCTAGTGGGCCGAGATCCATATTTCACTTTATTTTAAGCCAGCTTTGACTGATCACTTAAAACTCAGTTATTTAGGTAGGAACTCCTTCCAATTGTGTCTCATACAATTCTCGGATAGTTGGGTGAATAACTATTATTCTGATCCATCACATGGATAGTTCCCAACTCACTTGCCTCTAAACCTTTCAATCCTATTATACTCGGTTTAGTTAAGTTAGACCAAAAGATAGCAGTTGGATATTACATTTATCCCATCGCATCTTACTAGTATAGAAAATGCACTCTGCTTTGGCGAACCCACATTTTCGATATTAGTCTTAACGAGTGCTAACTATTGGAAGACATTTAGATTTAACTTAACATTTCCTTTTGAGGGATTTTTATTAAAATTAGATCGCATCATTTGTTAAACTATTTAACATACTATATTCTTACATGCATCACATTACATTTTTTAAACTATTTAACATACTATATTCATACATGCATCTCATACATATATAGAAAATAAATGTGATGTGGTTATGGCCCCTAACACATTAATTCTCACAAGCCAATGAGAGAATCTAAGCTAAACCTAGGAACGTTCAAGCTTCTCCAAGCGTGACCTTCAATGTTAGCCCTCTTATGATATTGCCTTCTTGTCTCCTCTGTTACATTACATTAATGAGAATACTCGTTTTTCATACTGTTGGGTGCCAAATTTCAGATTTGGGTTTCTCGACGGAACTTCAAGAATTCGACAAGTGAAGGTGCAAGGAGCCAGAATAAATGGTCAAAAATAAACTAAGTTTGAAAGGTCGAGTGACTTGGCGGTTGTTCAACGAAGTCAATGAAGCGTTAAAGATGCCAGCGTGGACGAGGTCGAGTTAGACTTAGGCTTTAGGAAATACATGTACAACTCGACAGGAAGTGTTACTGTCGAGATTAACTAGTTTTAGTAAAATCAACTTCCGACCTTTTGTCCGTACACGTGTCAAGTCAGATGATAGGTAGTTTTTTACATTTCTTGTCTATAAATAGCAGTTCTGACGATGTAAAAAAGGTTGGATACATGATCTAAGTTCTTAACTTCTCGACGGCGAAGCAGATTAAAGGAAAACGATCACTGTATGTCTTCCACCCTTTTCTTTCAAGCAATTGCAATACAATTCAATTTCATTTCAATTTATTGTTTTGTTTTTTTCATTTAACTTATCTGCAAATTTATCTTCAGTTTGTGCATTTCATTTAAACTTTACTACATTTGAACTTTATTTCGAACTTCTATTTATTTGTGCATTTCTTGCATCATTTCTTCCAAAGTCAATTTTCTTATTGCATTTCTTTTAATTCCAGTAATCTATTTCATGCTCTTTACTTTTCTGTCATTTACATTTCGTGTTGTTAATTCATGTCCTTTACATTTTCCAGCACTTTTACTTTCAAAGTCATTTATAAGCTTTCTTTTAATTTATGTTCTTTGAGTTCATGCTCTTTTAAAGCTTTCTTTGATTTCCAGTCATTTAAACGCTTTTCATTACATTTGTGCATTCATTTTATCTTGCATGTTTAAATTCATATACGCATGTTCATAGTACTGCACTATATGTGTCATAGTAATTAATTTTACATTTGATTGTCTGTTGATCAAGTTATTAGCCCTCGACAGCCAATCTTGCTTACTTTAAGTGTTAGTGCCATTTCAACAACAATTCACTTGTTAGTTGGAATTATTCTTACAAAAAATTGGCAAAAGATTACAATGATTAATGGCTTAATAGCTAAGAAAGTTGAAAACTAAAAACGTGTCGATTATTTAACCGTTAAACAATTAAAACTGTTGTTTTCAAAAGGAGATTACCACGTAACTCGTCGATCACATAATCGCTCGAAAACTAATTATTTGTTTGTTTCACAAATTTGGTAGAAATACTCTACAAAACCAAATTTCCCAGTAAATAAATTGGCACGCTCAGTGAGACGAGTTTAGAGTAACTCATTTTAAACGATGGTTTTATGCGTCTAAGAAGTGAAAAAATTACTGCTTCTAACGTGTCAAGACAACGAAATATGAGTGGCAGTGCAAGTAACAGTGCCACAATTCCAAGTTTTACTAATGTGAATGCGTCGACAAGCAATACGAATGCTTTGCCCACCAGTATGTACGCTGAGGTAGTTAATATCCCAAGGATGAATAATGCTACCATTGGTGCGGGTACTGGGGTGATAATGGTTAACACAGAAGGATAAATGATTCCAGGCGCTATAGTATATGAGCCCCCAGTGGTTCAGAATGCTTCAAAAGTTCAAGCATCACCTGGAAGCACCAGAAATTCAAGTGTTAGTCCAACAACACATGTAACACAACCTTTGTTTGGGATGCCTTATGGTTATTTACATAACTCGACAGTTCCTGCTATTGGTTCGACTATATTTAACAATATGCTAACCAGCCTTTTGTACCGTTTGGAAATTCTTCCAACACTCAAGGGATAGTAGGTATGACTACTACTACTACAACCAATCGACAAGGGTCAGGACCAGGGGACATGTCGGGGCAAATACCCCACAATAATGGAGGTTTGACTCAGAACTCATTGGCGAGTATTCGACAATAAGTTGATGATAGTAATCATGAGAAGATGAACATGTTCACTCAGCAGATGGGTGCAGTGATTACACCTCTTACATAAACTACTAACCAGGCATGTAATGCATTGGCTTTACAAATGGAAAGGCTAAATCAAGCATTAGGTTTGGCAGCACCAGTGAACGAGAATGGTCAACAAGGCCCAGGGGTTATACCTCAAGGTCAAGGCATGGGGGGCATTCAACAAGATGCGGGTAACCCCATAATGGTGCAGAATGAAATAAATCAACCAAACCAGAACCTTGGGTAGAACGTGAATAATTTGGCTTATGGCCAAGTGCAAATATTGCAAAGGAATTAAGATCAATGGCCCCAAGTGCATCAAGGTTTAGCCAACCTCAGGCACAATATCATGGGAAACCATGTAGAACAAAATGTGAATCAAGCTGTCGAGCAAATGCTGAATAGACTTGGCTTTAACATTGGTCAAGCTACTAGACCATATTTCATATCTTCGTTTCCTGAATGGGTATAGCAAGCTTAAGTGCCAAGAGGAATGAAGATCCCCAAGTTTTCTAGAGATAGTGGAGAATCTACTGTTGAGCATGTTGCCAGATACACAATACAAAATGAGTTTTTCCCATGTTCTTTGACAAAGAACGCGTTTTCTTGGTTTTCGACGTTAAGGGCTAATTCAGTCCATTCTTGGGCACAATTAGAAGGATTGTTTCATGATCAATTATTCAGGGGCGATTTGAGGGTTAACTTGACTGATTTATTCAATGTCAAGCGTATGTACAATCAGTCTATAGATGATTACATCTCCAGGTTCAAATAGATGAAAAGTAGGTGTTTTACACCTGTTCCTGAAGCGGAGATTATTAAAATGGCCGCTAGTGGTTTGGATTACCACATTAGAAAGAAATTGGTAAACCAGCACATTGTTGATCTTGCCCAGTTAGGAAAGAAAGTTCAACAAATTGAACAACTCAGGTCTGAGAAGAATCAGAAAAATAACAAAAAAAATTATTAGACGTGAGAAGATCAATTGTGTCGAACAAGATCAAACAGATAGTGAAGATGAGGCTATAGTTGAACAAGAAATAAACATTACTGAATTAAAAGAAGGATCACCTTATGCTTGTCAAGCTTTAGTACCTTCCAAGGGAAATGAAAAAATGAGCTATATGAATAAGAAAACATATACATTTGATATAACTAAAGCTGATAAAATATTTGATATTTTATTAAAAGATAAGCAACTTAAGTTGTCAGATGATCATAAAGTGAAGGGGTCTGAGGACTCCAATGGTCAAAATTGTTGTAAATACTATGGAGCTCTAGGCTATCCTACTAATGAATGTTTTCGTTTCAAGGATTTGATTCAAAAAGCTCTCAAAGAAGGTAGGCTCAGGTTTGCTAATAAGCAAAAGCCTAGCATGAAGGTGGATACCGATCCATTTGGCCATGGCATATCAAATGTCGAGGGCCAAAATGCGAGAAGCTGCAACATGGTGAATATTAGCGCCAAACAGAAGTATGTGGTGAATGTGGAAGACTCTTTTGATATTTACCCCAGGCCTCATGAAACTGTCAAAGATTTTCTGAGGAGAAAGAACAATAGAGGGCAGTTGAAACTATGCCCACATTGTGACAAGTATTTTGACGAGAAAGCTGCTCAGAAAGAGAAGAAAAATGAAAAGGTAAGAGTTCACCAGCATATGCAGACTGGTTACATGAATAGAAATGTTAAGCCTGTTCCGGTGAACCAAGTGCAAAGGCCTGTTGCTAATAGGCCTAATAGAGCAGTTGGTGGTTGGTTAATTGAGTCCTCAAGGGAATCAATAGGAAGCAACCATGGAGCATTTCCTGGTCAAGTTACAAACAGGACTAGGAAACCTGATGCTAATGTGATGGTGAACAAATGGGTTGAGAATTCTGCTAAGGCCTGTTGCCCTGAATTGAGGAATAAGGTGAGGGCTAGAAAGAGTAATCTTCGACAAGTGCCATTTTGGGATGAAGATTACCAATATGGGAGAGTACCTTATCCTGGTGGTGACCAAGTGAAGAAAACTCCATTGTCGAAAAGCCAGAAGCGTCGTCGACAGAGGATAAGAAAAGCGCAGAAATAGTAAATAAAAGCTGCTGAGTTAGGAAAGTCTCAACATGAGAACTGTTTCATAGTTGGGACACAAAAGGTGCCATTGCCCAAGGAGCCTGGTCCGAAGCTGAAAAGTGTGGTAGTTGATGTCAAATGTAGCAATTATGAGAAGGGTCAGACTTTCAAAGCACGAGGACAAGCACCTCAAGCAGGTTTCAAACATAATAGCAACGCTGCCAAGGTTCCTTCTGCTAGCGAGGAAAGAAAGCCTTGGCCAATGGGTTTGATTGAAGCCGAGAAATTGGCCTTAGAACGAGAAAAATTTGGTGTTCGAGCAGCTCCAATTAAGGACACTAACAGTGATGTGTCAATGGAGGAATTAAGAATCATAGTTAATGATTCTGATTTGCTAGATGAACCAATGGAGCCTGTGGAACAAAATGTTGTCAAGACAGATTTGTCCATGGAAGAGGTCATTGAAGCATGGAATGATCCAGATGACCCAATTGGTTTTAATGATAAAGAAGAGTTCGACCCTGACACTAGTTTGGATAAAGACTTGGATGAACTGGTAATGACAATGGGAACAACTCTGCCAGATTTGAAGTCTGAGGATTGCCTTTTTGACAAGGAAAACATGAGGTTAGGAAGTCATCTGGAAAATAAAGAGACAACTACTGAAGAAGAGTTTATCAAGCTCAATGTAAACTTGGTTTCAGTGTTGCCAGCAGAGTATGAAGCTCATTATGAGTTAGTTATTGAAGTTCCTAATGAAGGGGAATTTGAGGATTTTCCCATTGGTTGGAAATTTGTCGACCAAGACATGGTGACCATGTTTGATAACTTTGCTTGGCTTGACAAGCCAACTAATGAGGAAAGAAACCATCTTTGACCATTGCACATTAAGGAAATGATTGAAGGCAAGCCTGCTTATAGGGTATTGGTGGATGGAGGAGCCTCTGTGAACTTGATTCCAAGAGCTATGTTCAAAAAGCTGGGAAAAGATGAAACAGATTTACTGCCAACCAATATAGTAGTCACTAATTTTGGAGGAAGATCTGCACTAACAGATGGGGTAGTGATGCTTGATGTGCAAGTAGGATCAGTGGAAAGGTCCACTCTATTTATGGTGATTTCTTCAAGGTCTAGCTACAATGTCCTGTTGGGTAGAGATTTGATCCATTCTGTTCGAGCAGTTCCTTCGACAGTACACCAGAAAATAATCCTTTAGAATGCTCTTGATGAGATTGAAATCATTGAAGCTGATGATAGCCCATGCTACTTGCAACAAATGCATGTGGATTTCAAGGTGTATGATCCAAACGTGAAACCCATTTCTGTGCAAGGTGGTGTGATTGACAAATAGGCTCTAAATACTTTCTTGATGGAGCAGTTTGGTGTCAAGTTGCTGGATGAGGCTGACGAAGAGTCGGCCAGTCAACAATGATGGATCTTGAACCTCACCAAACACAACTGTTGGCTTGGGAAGCCGACCAACAGCCAAACACAGAAGGAGATGTATTGGCTGATTGTATATTCGACGATGGCCCTTTAGGATTTGAAAAGGGGCTTGAGGATAAAAATAGTTTTGAGTTGGAAAATCCTTTGGAGGAGATAGATTTGGGCGATGCTGATAGGAAAAGGCCAATATATGTTAGTGCTTTACTGACAGATCAGTTCAAGAGGCAGATTGTGGAGCTAGTTTCTAAGTACAAGGATTGCTTTGCTTGAGATTACCATGAGATGCCAGGCCTGAGTAGAGATCTTGTGGAATATAGGTTGTCTTTGAAACCTGATTGTAAGCCTGTCAAACAAGCTAATAGAAGATTTGCTCCTGAAGTAGTGTTGAAAATCAAGGAGGAAGTTGAACGCTTGTTGAAAGCTAAATTCATTCGCAAAACTAGATATGTTGAATGGTTGTCGAATGTGGTACCTGTCATAAAGAAGAATGGCAAGACGAAGGTATGCATTGATTTTAGGAATCTTAATGCTACTACTCCTAAGGATGAATACCCTATGCCCATAGCAGATATGCTAGTGGATGCAGCATCTGGTCATGAGCTTCTAAGTTTCATGGATGGATATGCTGGATACAACCAGATCTTCATTGCTGAGGAAGATGTGCCTAAAACTGCTTTTAGGTGTCCAGGTTCAATTGGAACTTATGAGTGGATAGTGATGCCTTTTGGTTTGAAGAATGTTGGTGCAACTTATCAAAGGGCAATGAATACTATTTTTCATGAAATGATAGGTAAGTTTATGGAAGTCTACATCGACGATGTTATTGTCAAGTCAAAAAGTCAAGAGGAGCATTTGAGTCATCTGAGAAGAGCTTTTCAAGAAATGAGAAAGCACAGATTGAAAATGAATCCTGAGAAGTGTGGTTTTGTGATTTCTGCTGCCAAGTTCTTGGGTTTTTTAGTGCATAAAAGGGTATTGAAGTGGACAAGAATAAGGCTAAGGTCGTGTTGGAAGCTAAACCACTAACTACCAAAAAGGAACTTCAGTCCTTTCTAGGAAAGGTAAATTTTCTCAGGAGGTTTATATCAAATCTCTCAAGAAGAACAAGAGTCTTTGCTCCTTTAGTAAAACTCAAGGCAGAGGAAGCTTTTATATGGACTCAACAGCACCAAGAGGCTTACAACCAAATCAAGCAATATTTGATAAGCCCACCGGTCATGATGCCTGCAAAGCCACATCGACCAGTGAAGTTGTACATTTCTGCATTAGAAGAAACCATAGGTTGTTTACTGGCTCAAGATGATGAGAACAATGTTGAGAGAGCTGTTTACTACCTTAGTCGAGTACTCAATGATGCAAAAACAAGATATAGTGCTATAGAAAAGTTGTGTCTAGCATTATATTTTTCTTGTACAAAACTTAAGTATTACTTGATGCCTTGTAATGTCTTAGTGATGTCAAAGACAAATGTAATTAAGTACATGTTGTCCTAGCCAATTTTGAATAGTCGAATTGGAAAATAGACACTTGTATTGTCTGAATTTTCTTTGCAATATGTACCTATGAAGGCTGTTAAAGGTCAAGCAATTGCTGACTTTTTAACGGATTATCCATGTTTAGAAATAAAGGAACTGACAGGGCTAGTTGATTTGAAGCCCTGACATTTGTATTTTGATGGCTCAAGACATAAGAATGGTGTTGGTGTTGGTATTCTGATAATATCACCCTTAGGGGTACCAACTAAATTAATGTTTGAATTGAAATATGTTTGTTCTAACAATGAGGCTGAGTATGAAGCCTTGGTTGTGAGTTTGGAAATTTTGATAGAAATGCAGGCACGCACTATCAAAGTTTTTGGGGATTCACAATTGGTGATTAGGCAGCCAACTCAAGCATATAAATGTGTTAGCCATAATCTTGTCAAATACTATCAGGTGGCTAGCAAGTTGATGAAGCAGTTCGATAGTGTCGAAATGGAGCATATTCCTAGAGAGCTAAATCAAGAGGCTAATGAATTGACCCAATTAGCTTCAAGATACAAATTATCTTCAAAGGTGATGACAGAACTCATAGAAATTCGTGAGTTACTGTATCCTTTAGATGAAATGGATATTCTTGTCTCTAATGTGTCAAACACAATTGATTGGCGTAAGCCAATTATAGAGTATTTGGAAAATCCAAGTGCTGACGCCGACAGGAAGATTAAGTACAAAGCAACTAAGTTTATTGTACTTGCAAGAGCTTTGTATAGAAAATCCGTCGATGGCAATTTGGAAACTTGCCTAAGTGAAGAAGATGCTTATTTGGCTTTAGCAGAGGTTCATGAAGGAATATGTGGTGCCCACCAAGCAGGTGAAAAAATGAAATGGGTATTAAGAAGACAGAGAGTATACTGGCATACATTGGTTAAGGATTGCATTATGTTTGCAAATTCCTGTGAAGAATGTCAAAAACATGGCCACATACAAAGTGTGTCTGCTAGTGAGTTACATTCTATTATTAAGCCATGGCCTTTCAGAGGTTGGGCATTGGATCTCATAGGCCAAATTTATCCTACTTCTTCTAAAGGTCACAAATACATTTTAGTTGGGGTTGACTATTTTACCAAATGGGTGGAGGCAGTAGCCCTGAAAGAACTAACACAGCAAGACATTGTGGATTTTATTGAAAATCACATTGTTTGTCGATTTGGTATACCACAAACAATAACAACGGACCAAGGATCAGTGTTTGTTGGGAAGAAGGTTGTTGAGTATGCTGAATCAAGGAAGATTAAGATGGTAATCTCGACACCATAATATGCACAAGCAAATGGCTAGGTCGAAGCCATGAATAAAATTATCATTGGTTTGATAGAGAAACACATTGACAGATATCCAAAGAGTTGGCATTCAACTTTGGAACAAGTTCTTTGGGCATGTAGAAATTCTCCTAAGGAATTGACAGGTACCACTCCTTACAAATTGGTTTATGGACATGATGTTGTTTTGCCTATAGAAATAAACCTTGGTTCAATGAGAATTCAAAAACAAGATGAGTCACCAGTAGACCAATATTGGGACTTAATGTTTGATGAATTAAATGAAGTCCACGATGAGAGGGTTGTTGCTTTAGAACACTTGATTCGATAGAAAGAGAGAATAGCTAAATTCTATGATAATCGAGTTAAGTATAAACGTTTTAAAGTTGGTGACTTAGTGTGAAAAGTCATTTGGCCAATGGATAAGAAATGTCGAGAATTTGGAAAGTGGTCCCCAAAGTGGGAAGGACCATTTAAGGTTGTTCAATATTATCAGGAAATGTCTATGCACTTGTCGAAGTTAATTTTGGTTTTAGAATTAAGTCTATTAATGGCAAATATTTAAAGTCATATAGACCAACAATGTGCGAGGTAAAAATACAACCATAAAATATAAACGGGATTGCTTTCTTAACGGGCCATTTGGCAGTATACAATACATTGTCGAATAGGCTTGTAGCCTGGGAATACAAATAAAGTAAAGTCCTTTAAAACTTAGGCTATTACAAAATGAGTCCAGTAGTAGAAGCTTCGCCATGTTCAGGTTCAACCCACGCCGAGGAAGAGTTTAGGAAGTTGAGGGAAACATGGGAAGCAGAAGCAGTCTTCGTGACAAGACAATTAAGTCTGAGCCGCTTCAAATGTAAGACACCCAAATCGACTGGGATGTGATGTTGAGGTTTGGAAGCGTCGATGAGGGGTGTCGAGCTCTATGAGAGCACCGGAAAAACTGGAGTCAGGAGAGAAGCAGTCGTCGATGCCACAATGCGCTTGACAATGGGCCTAGACGTGCCATACTCTCTCTTGTTTCTTGTAGTTTGGCAAACCTTCACATTGGAATAAGTTGTGAAGGAGCAAAAAACTACAGAAAGAAAGAATGGCCCCGCCATTCCCTTGCTCACATAGTTCAATGGGTTTGGTAAGCCACATTAGGCAACTTACCAAAACTCATTGCTAGATATTAGGCAAATTACCAAAACCCAGTGGTTGTTTCACCATTGAAACAAAGACCTTCAAAGAAACTCCAAAAAGTGGGGTCTCCTGGTTCCCAAATGAAATGAGCAGAACCAAGCAAGAAAGGGTAGAAGGAGGTGAAGGTGACTTCCATTTTAACTTGTCTCCATAAGTTGAGTTGGCTTAAGGCAAATGGGAGTTTGATTTGGGTTTGGAATTTGTGAAAAGAAGTAAAAGTTTCTCAAGAATTCTGGAAACAGAAGTGAGCAGAGTTCTAAGAATGGTTGTGCATAAGGGAAAGCAAATGTTCTGTTGTGAGGATGGAAACCAAGATTGCAAACCCCTATTTATAGCACACATTTAAGTTAATTTTTAAGTTTCACAGTCAAATTGACTGGTCAATGGCTTTAATTGTGATTTATGGCCAGAAACTGAAATTAAAACGTTAAAAGAAAACATGCAAGCTGGATGGTGAAGTGATTGATGGATAAAGTGTCAAATCAAGTTCAGTTTGGCTGCAAGGTACAAGTTATGGTCGAACAAATGTTCTCGATATACAGTAATCAAAGAAACAAAAGAAATTACAGAGGAGTCTTTTTGATGTCCTCCCAAGTTGTAGCAAATTCAAGTTTAGCAGCTTCAGCATTCTCATAGTTGACTTCAAGGTCCGCAACCTTCGACAAGATGGCCTGCGCTTCGACAGTGATGTTGGACATTTGTTGGTCGAGTGCCTTAATCTCTTCTGAACAAGATGCCTTGGTTGCTTCCTGAAATTGAGCCTTAGCAGTGGCCAACTCTGTTTCCAAACGAGCAACAACCTGTTCTAGTTCAGGTATTTTGGCTTGATAGGGAGCACCTTTTTCGACTAGTGTATCTTTGTCTTAGCGAAAAGCCATTAGTTTATCTCGAAGCTCATGTTTTGCCTTGAGAGCTTGTTGATATGGCATAATGCTTTTGTCGAGTCCAGGCAGCTTGGGAGTCAAATCTTCAATAAATTCATATATTGCATTGAAGTGGCCTCGACAAATCGGAGGCAGCCGTTTGCGAAAATTGTGAATTTCTTTGATGGTGCGAATCAAATTGTTTCTAATTTCCTGGTTAAGGTAGAGCCCATCAAAGGAGTATTTGAAGAAACCCCTCAGTTCTTCAAGCAATCCATCAAGTTTCTCAGTAAAATTGTTTTCAGGAAGTGTAGAAGAACGAGCTGATAAAGGAGAAGTTCTGCTACTAGATCCTGAAAGCAAGTTAATCCACTCATCTACTCCGACATTGCCCTTTTTAGTATTGGTGCCTTGTGGCACATGGATGGTCGATGAAGTAGGCTGAGTAGATGGAAAAGTTAGTTCATCAAAAAAAAGGTCCATGTCAACACTCTCTGCCCCAATCACTATGGGAGGTACCTTCTCAGTGACTTGGGGGGTAGAAGTTGTTTCCTCAGAAGGTATGGGATCAGCTTGATGAGGGAAAGTCTGAATTGGATTTTCTGTCGAGAGGGTTGGCACAACCACATCGACGTCCATGGCAGAAGGTTCTTCAACCTCTTGTTCAGGTTGAGTTTTTGTGACCTCCTATGGAAAAGACAATCAAAGTAACACATTATAAACTATTGTTCTAACACCAACAAAGTGACAAAGGAGTGCCATACCTCAATGGTTGGATGAACAATATTTGGGAAGATCATTTGCAAGGGCTGAGAAGTATCCACGCATGGTTGCTCAGTGAGCCATGTTGAGTTAATATGATGAGACAATGTTCACAAATCACAAAGTACGAATGCTTTATGAAATAAGAACATACCTTATCAGTGCTCGACGAATCAACCTCTTCGACAGAAGGGGTCCTTTGAAGTGCATTCTTCAGAAATACCTTTCTTTGAAGATACAACCCTTGTTTCCTGCAATATGGAAATATGTGGATAACAAAATTGTGTAATGCGAAGTTGACCATCAATTAAACAATGGTGAAGTTTGACATACCATTACAAACTCTGCTGTTGGAGTGCCATCAGAACTTTCAGAAATGGACTTCTCTACAAGAGATTCCTGAGAAATGAGAGTTTTGAGAATTAATGTTTGATGGGTCATGTGAAAAAATGCATTATACAAGTCAAAGATAGGAAATACCGTTTGAGGTGTAGAACGTGAAGGAGAATCAACCAGAATCATTTTGTGCCTTTTTGATTGAGCTTCAGGGGCAGCTGTTTTCACTTTTTTCTTGGTTGACTCTTGCTGAATAGAGCTGTGTGAACGCTTCGACTTTGCAGGTTGTTTCTTCGACGCCACTGGTTTCTTGCCAGTATTAGCTTTTTTGACAGAAGACCTGGCAGATTTCTTTTTGGGTGCTTTCGATTGAAATAGGGATTCATCATCTTCATCATCCTCTTCTTCCTCATCAGCCTCTTGAGCTTTACCACTTGCTTGCTTGTATTTTAGAGACTCTTTGAGAGGCAACACTAAAAAAAATGAAGAAATAAGCATAAAGCAGGTAGGCTTCCAGATAATAAAGCAAATTGAACTAATTACCTTGTGGAAACTAGGAAATGACCTCGACAGCCTCATCATATTGTTCAAAACGCAAAGCAAACCGACCAGTGGAAGTAACTTCTTTGTTTTCATACTTGTCAATATTAGAATGATATTGAAATCGTTCTAATGCAAGGAAGTTACCAGCTCTTGTCGGTTTACCTGGAAATGGATCAGCCAAACCAAAATTTGCACAAGGTAAAGGCACTGGTTCAGGATAAGGGGGTTTCACAAGTGATTGCCCTGTTGTTTGCTGATGTTTTAAAGCCTTAATGCCCCTATTGTTATCGTGCTTTTCTTTTGATTTGACAGTCATTTTATTTACCTGTCGAACAATATAAAAAGGATATCTAGGATCCCATTTCACCTTATAAAATTTTTCAAAGCTACGTATATCCTCCAAGTGCTCACCTTTGGTCTTGGTTGAAGGGCCCTGTTCCTGCAGAGTGGGATCAACAAATCTTTTCACACAATCTTCAAAATATGGGTGGAATTTTTTGTAATATTCATCCCACCAAGCCAAAAAATCTTGAGATATACCTAGGGTGGTGGTAAAAGGGACAAGATTGACAACTACGTTGCGAAGGTCATTCTTTTTCTTTATACAGTCGATGGTCTCTTGCTTGAGGTCAATGGAATCCAAGAGAATGTCTTATTTCTTGTGAGGGAACGGACCAAGAATGGATTGCATAAAGCCAATGTTGTTGGCAGAACCATTGGGTAGACAAGCAAAGGCATAATTATCCGTCAAGCCAGGTAATCTAGTAGGAAACACTTGATGAGCAAGGAAATGAGTCCAAATGATTTTGCACCTCTTGTCATTTGGGTTGAAGGGGGATGTGAACCATTTAAGTCTATATTTTCTGCCAACAAAGGGTTGAAAGCGAATGCCTTGGGTGCTGGGGGAAAGAGAATGGAAGAGGTTGAGATAGTACTTGAAACTATCAAACTCATTGTCGAATGGCTTGGGAGCATGATACATGGCCATGGTGCCATAGGTATCAATTTCAAGTTTTGCTGAAGCTTGTCGATAGTGTGACCTGGAAGTGTGGCATTAATCCACAATTGTAATAGCCATATTGGGCCTCCAGCTCCAATTTTTCTTCCTCCTCCTTTCACCATAGTGTACAGGCTCGACATACTCGAATAGAGGTTTGACAAAAGAAAAGAGCCAAGGGCCCACCTTTTACCTTTATGAAGAAGGTTTGCCAAGTCGAGTAACGGTTTCGAAATTTGGACGTTTTTGTTACAAAGAACAAAAGCAGAAAGCCAATGGAACAGGAAAGCTACATATTCTTCGTCAGAAACCTCTTCAGTGTTTCTCATTTGGCTAGAAATGTATTTTAAAAATGACAGAGGTTCCTCGCTAAAAACATCAATGATGTTTTCTGGTGTGCTTAAAGGGTGAATCATATGGCCATCTGGTGGGAGGCCAATGAGAGCAGCAACGTCGAAGAGGGTTGGACCCATCATTCCACAGGAGAAATGAAAATTGTTGGTGGTTTTGTTCCAAAAGAAAATGGAAACTCCTAACATAGAAGGGTCTAACCTAAACGTATGCTGGGATAGTTTAATGAGGTGATAAATGCCTAATTTTTCCTAAGTCTCAGCTTTCTTAGCTTCAACCCTAGTAAGATAAAACGAGTATCCATTGATACTTATCCATTGATACTAAGCGGAGGAGTTCTGAAGAGCCTAGAGCTCTTAGAAAAGCAATGGATATGCAAATTGGGGGTAGAAGCTAAAATATCAGTTTGACCTTCTTTATTTGGGAAAGAATCCCTAAAATCCTCAGAAAAACCAGATAAGGTCATCACTGGTCCCAAGTAAGCAGTAGAAGGGTCCAAAAGGTAAGAAGGATCATTCAAGTAAGGTATCATTACCTTGGATTTTTCCATGGAATGGACGCGTCGACGTCAAGATTACACCATGTTTTCCTTAGAGGTGCTTTGGTACCTTGAGCTGGATTCGATGTAGACACCATTGAAGACTTGCGAAGTTTTCTCCAGAAGTTCTGAAAGAGCAAAAGTGTTTCAAGTTTGGGAAGCAAACCTGCGAACGGGATGTAACCGTCTACTACCAAAGTAATGATGGCCCTATTTTTTAGGGAAGTGGGAAACGCAGACATGTGATGGGACAATGTGAAACGTAACTGTCGCGCGTGGAGAGCTAAAAATTCTGGTTCTCTTCACATGTGGTGTCGAAAACTCAGAATTTGGGGGGCATCTATTGGGTGCTAAATTTCAGATTTGGGTTTCTCGACGGAACTTCAAGAATTCAACAAGTGAAGGTGCAAGGAGCCAGAATAAATGTTCAAAAATAAACTAAGTTTGAAAGGCCAAGTGACTTAGCGGTTGTTCAACGAAGTCAATGAAGCGTTGAAGATGTCAGCGTGGACGAGGTCGAGTTAGACTTAGGCTTTAGGCAATACATGTACAACTCGACAAGAAGTGTTACTGTCGAGATTAAGTAGTTTTAGTAAAATCAACTACCGACATTTTGTCTGTACACGTGTCAGGTCGGATGATAGGTAGTTTTTTACATTTCTTGTCTATAAATAGTAGTTCTAACGATGTAAAAAAGGTTGGATACATGATCTAAGTTCCTAACATCTCGACGGCGAAGCAGATTAAAGGAAAACGATCACTGTATGCCTTCCACCCTTTTCTTTCAAGCAATTGCAATACAATTCAATTTCATTTCAATTTATTGTTTTATTTTTTTCATTTAACTTATCTGCAAATTTATCTTCAGTTTGTGCATTTTATTTAAACTTTACTACATTTTGAACTTTATTTCGAACTTCTATTTATTTGTGCACTTCTTGCATCATTTCTTCCAAAGTCAATTTTCTTATTGCATTTCTTTGAATTCCAGTAATCTATTTCATGCTCTTTACTTTTCTGTCATTTACATTTCGTGTTGTTAATTCATGTCCTTTACATTTTCCAACACTTTTACTTTCAAAGTCATTTATAAGCTTTCTTTTAATTCATGTTCTTTGAATTCATACTCTTTTAAAGCTTTCTTTGATTTCCAGTCATTTAAACGCTTTTCATTACATTTCCGCATTCATTTTATCTTGCATGTTTAAATTCATAAATGCATGTTCATAGTACTGCACTATATATGTCATAGTAATTAATTTTACATTTGATTGCATGTTGATCAAGTTATTGGCCCTTGACGGCCAATCTTGCTTACTTTAAGTGTTAGTGCCATTTCAACAATAATTCACTTGTTAGTTGGAATTATTCTTATAAAAAATTGGCAAAAGATTACATTGATTAATGGTTTAACAGCTAAGAAAGTTGAAAACTAAAAACGTGCCGAGTATTTGACCATTAAACAATTAAAACCGTTGTTTTCAAAATGAGATTATCACGTAACTTGTTGATCACATAATTGCTCGAAAACTAATTATTTGTTTGTTTGACAAATTTGGTAGAAATACTCTACAAAACCAAATTTGCCAGTAAACACATACGAGAGAGTGAGATGAGAAGAGAATGTACATATAGAATTAAGAGAGAGGCACGGCACGCAGGTCGTATTTTTAAAAACTCCATAGTAAAATAAAATAAAAGGACTAAGGCCATAACCATTCACCATGCATCACAAAATAGTAACGGCAATCAATAATAATAATAATAATAATAATAATAATAATAATACACATTTGTTATTACTAATATTATCATTAATAACGTGATCATGGGTAATTAATGAAAAATTGAATTTCAAAATAACTCGTTTCACGTTGTTACCAAGGCGGCACTGGGTACCAACGCTTGGATACAACAACGCCAACCCTAAGACTCGCAGTAGCAACACTTGACACTATCATAGAACCGAATCGTTATTCAAATAAACATGCAAAGTCACTGTACATATCTCATACATATAGATCATACACAGCAACGTATATATCACATATATACCTAATCGGATTTTCGCAATCATCATACAAAATTTTATTTTAAAACGAATAGATTCATAATCTAACTTCAGCATACAAGAACGCATATCATACATACATGTAATCACAGAAAATCGAATCATGGTTTCGCAAGTGGCTCTGATACCACTGTAGGGAAATCGCGCAACAAACACAGATTAAACACAGCGAACAATAAAATTTCCCTTCCAAGGATCATTGCGAATGAACATGATTCGGAGATTGTGTGATTTACCTATTGTAGCGCAGACATTTGAAGACGAAAGCTAGAGTTGAACACGAACGTTGTGCAGCCGAGAACGCCTCTACGTGGTCCACACGAACAGACTTCGAATGGGAGCGACCATCCACGATGTTAGGCGACGAGCGGGCCGGCGGTCTTGATGCACACGGGGTTATGCGGGAATGTCGGGACTTCAGCTTAAGTGTTCTATTTATAGAACCACCTATGACTGACCTAGCGCACCGTACCTTACCGTGTGCTGCGTTTTTGACTTACGCTGGTGCGTTATAAGAGCGTACCACTGAATAAAATGAGTCTTACTCATTTATCTTTAATCTCCCATTAATCTTTTCTCACGTGTGTGACCCTATAGGCTTCCGCAATGTTGGCAATAATATTAAATCACTATTTAATATTATAAACAGAGAGCAGTGTCTAGCAATACATCATTGCTACCCAAGTAAAGAGAATGTCAGTGATTTGACGTAACCTTTCCGTGATAATGATAATGTGTATAATTACCCTTTGCCCATATATCTATATTGAACACAAGGCATAGTATGTGTCACTCTTGTATAGTTCAACATTATATTCCTTGATACCCAAGCAAACTTAGTAACAACAAATAAAATCAATATCTCATACTGACTCATTTCAGCATGGCCATGCATTTAACAGTCATACTTTATCAAGGGGCCCACAGATATTACTCCTGCTATGTAGGAGGGGCAAATCTCATCTAGGTCACTCATGTCCCTCTGCATGACTCGTGGAGTGCCCAGTAACCGACTTTATAATTGTCCTGTTATAGACAATGTTTGACGGCAAGAAAACACTCAACTCCTCATGTAGGGACCATAGTGGTTTCAGGTCGAAGGGTGACATACACCATTATCACTATGAGAATAGCTTATGAGACTTACATAACGCACTATGTAGTATTCTCATGGTGGGTCAATCCAGTACACAATTACCCTAATGTGTACCTATGCGGTGACTTGATATCTCATATCTATAACCTGTGAGATGAGGTTATCAGTCCACACACATAATAGTCTTGATGTATTATTATTGTCCTTAATAATAATAATACTCGACCACAAATGTTTAAGAGTAAATTTCTATAGTATCTACAACCCAGTCGTCCACTCGATGTTCTATTAAAATCGAACTTTTACTTAAGGGTTTTATTACGTTAAAACAAACATAATAACCGAAATGTCTCATATGATAGATAAATAGCATGATACAAATTCTAAGTTCAAAGGAAAACACTGACCTCTAGGGCTTACACCAACAATCTCCCACTAACATTAGAGCGAATCAGGCATGTACCTAATACCCATAGATCTAGTATGACCATCATGCTTCTATTGAGTAAGATGCTTTGTAAGTGGGTCAGCAACATTGTCAAGTGTTGGTACTCTGCATATCTTCACATCTCCTCTATTGATAATCTCTCGAATGAGATGGAAACGCCTAAGTATGTGTTAGGATCGCTGGTGAGATCTAGGTTTCTTAGCTTGTGCAATGGCACCATTGTTATCACAATAGAGATCAATGGGGTCCATAATGTTAGGAACTATACCAAGTTCAGTAATGAACTTCTTGATCCAAACAGCCTCCTTTGCTGCATTGGAAGCAGCAATATACTCGGCCTCTGTAGTAGAATCAGCGACCGTTTCCTGCTTTGAACTCTTCCAGCTCACAACGCCACCATTTAGGCAAAACACATAACCGGATTGCGATCTAGAATAATCTTTATCTGTCTGGAAGCTAGCATCGGTGTAACCTATTACGGCGAGCTCTTCCTGACCTCCATATACCAAGAATGAATCCTTAGTTCTTCTCAAGTACTTAAGGATATTCTTCACATTAACCCAATGACCATCACCGGGGTCAGACTGGTACCTTCTCGTTGAGCTCAAGGCATACAGGACATCTGGTCAAGTACACAATTAGTTTCAAGAATGAATCCTTAGTTTTTTGGTCTAACCCTACTTTTCTCAAACACTTGTTAAAGTTGACCTATTCTATTTAAGATATTTTGAATCATGGTTGGATATTCCACTAATCTTTTTAAGTGAATCTTATATCCGCTAATTATTTTCATCAAGCTTATGTACATTGCACATAAAAGTCTTTAGCTTTAAATACATTTAGTTAATGACTAAATTTTAATAGGGTAGAGGACCAAACTTGAGAATATGAAACCAGATTTGTTCTAGTATTCAACCGAAACAGTCTAATTATCATATAGTTTTTTTAGGGTATGTATCATTTATTCCTTTCTTAGATGTTATACACTCTTTATTTTTATTTTTAGTTTTTAATAATGATTAATGTTACACGTCTTCGACTAATGGGGTGTTGGCCGAGTTGAAACAGATTGTCTCCATAAGAAGAACTTATATATGGTGTGTTTGGATGGAGAGTTTGGAGGAGATGGGATGGGATCGATGACTTATTTTTCTTTTATAAATTAAGAAATTTATAAAAAGTTTCTAAAAATAAATGAAGCGTGATTGAAATGTCATATGGTCATCCATCATATATGTTATTCCTTCAAATTTTTTTACAATCCCAAATATATATCAATATATAGACCTAACTCTCCAAAACCTTCATCCAAACATATCCGTAGGGAATCCGGATTCGAATACTTGTGGAGTCACCTCCATTGGGAAGTTGAGAACCAATGAGCCGAACCGAGGATTAGTCCCATAACGAGTCCGAAGGGCTTAAGCCGTGAGAATACCTCGATAAATCCACTCGGTCCAAATGACTAATTAGAGTGGGTTCCGAATAAAAAAAATGTTACACGACTTCGAGACTACTTTTGACGGAGTATAATGTGGTGGCCCCTAATATGGACCATGTTTTAAGGGTCCAAAAGTGGTCCTATGTTAAAATTGAATATATCAAATTTTATTTTATTTTTTTAAAATTTTCTTTGGACAAACCAGTAAAAGTCTAGTATTTTTTTTATTTTGTACTTTTGCAAAAAAAAGGATGAGGAGCATTGTTAAAACCTTCTGATGCAAAACTTTCCTTAAAGTAAAAAGCACCTAGAAGAAAAAATAGTACTCCCCCTTTAATTTTAACAAATTACCATTAAAATTTTGGTAAAATAGAGAGGTCCACCATTAGACCGGGTCCATATTAGGTGCCACCGTATAAGGTATAATGTCACACAACTTTATTTTTTTTGACAAAATATTACACAACGTTTGAGACTTGGAGTTTTCAGTTTAGTACTCCTTACGTATAAAATGTAATATGAATTTTGTGTTATGCAGCATAGAAAATCACTAGCATTTGAATGATTATTTTCGAGATTCATCAGCTATTTTAAAATGAGGAGGGATTAAATGACTCAAGGAGTATCTCTTGTCTGAGTTACTCCACTTAATAACTCTCTATATATATTGAATTTCACCAATCCAACTGTTGAATATCATCATATTATATTAACGATCATGCATACCAAACTTTAGATAAATTGGACATTCGTAGCTATGTAATTATATGGTTTATATTTTACTCGTATTTTGAAAAGTATATTATACGTTGAATTAAAGTTATTTGATTAAGTATCAAATATTTTTAAAATTTTATGAAATTTTATGGAATTGATCTACTCAATAAGAACTTTTAATTTGATGGTTCGATTGTTGAAATTCAATATATATAAAGAGTTATTAAGCGGGATAACTCAGACAAAAGTTTCTCCTGGAGTCATTTGATCCCTCCTCTTTTAAAATTGATGTTTTCAAAATCCAAAATAATTTTGATTTTTGAACATATTTTGTTAAAATTTAACAGTATTTAATTATTTATGTTGTAAATAGAAAATAAAGTAGAGAGACAAGACAGTAGAAATATAGACTCAAAGACCGGTTCTTTAGGAACCAGGATTTAAATGCTAGTTCTTCGGGAACTAGCTACAATATTTGTATTGATAATATGATCAAGTGTTTACAAGGACAAACCTAATAGTCCTATTTATAGAGATAATTGGCTGCTAGTTATGGACAAAATCAAGGGATATGGTAAAGATATAATGGGATAACAAATTGATATAGTCATCCACCAAATCTATATATTTATAACACTTCCCCTTGGATGACTATACACTATGAACATGCATCGTTAAAACCTTGCTAAGAAAAACCCAGTGGGATAAAAACTTAACGAAGGAAAAAGAGTACAATATTCATAGTGACACACTTATCTTATAAATGCATCATTTATGAAATGTCCTTTAATTTGCGTATCAACGAGCTTCTTGAAAATTGAAGTTGGCGATGCTTTTGTGAATAAATCTGTTAAGTTGTCATTTGATCGAATGTTTTCATGATGTATTATCTTCTTCAAATATTGTTGGCTTGTCATCTTCTTTCATCAATCTGCATGCTCCTCTAATATACTGAGTCATGATTCTTAGTCATATGCATTCACAACTTGCTTAATGAAGAGTCAATATATTTGAATGATTTGATGAGATAGTTGTGATTGTTTGCTTCACGAAATGTCAAGATATAATCGTTTCTCCACATGTGTAAACATCACCTGATTGCGATTAGGCTTTTTGAGGATCAGAAAGAACGAAGAACTTGTTTGACTTCATTCCAATGTCTTCGGGTTGGTGCTGAACAAAATCTTCCTAACAAGTTCACTACAAAAACTATATTCAATCTTGTGCTATTTGCAACATAAAAGAAAATATTTCAATGACAACATGATATGGTACTTCAGGACCAAAGTTATTTGTTGCAAATGCTCGAGCTATAGGCCGAGACAACACCTTATCTTTCAAAACATTTTATTTGAAGATATTTATTTATAGCACCTATAGGTTGGAACAACTTCAAGTAATTTCAAGAATATTAATAATCAAAATTCATAGCAATCATATTGAATAATGTGAGAAAAAGGAAATAAATAAAGTTATCTATAATTTCATCATGTATGTAACTCAAACATTTCTTACCAATATGAAATGTTTAATATGATAAACAAGAGAATATAAATAACCAGTATATGTAAATTCAAATAGATGCTATCAATAGTTTCAATCCTTCTGGGATTTTCAATATAGACACCATTCTCTAGTTAACCATAATGTGTAATAACACATATTTGTGTCATGAGAGCTCGGACTTCGGGTCCATTAAAAACATCCTTTGAGTCTCGAACTATAGGTTCAAAGTCCTCATTTTTCCAAATTAAACTGATTACATCGGTCGAAACATTTCAGATATTTTAGATCCTTCAGGGTTATGCTTCATGCATATATCTATAATTCTTCAAGATTACGCTTTAGTTATCTTCAATCTTTCAGGGATGTGCTTCATGCATTTTCAATTTTTCAAAAGTATGCTTCAGGCATCTTAAATCCTTCAAGGATATGCTTCATGCATTTTGAATTTTTCAGGGATATGCTTCAGGCATCTTAAATCCTTCAGGGATTTTCATATATCTATCATTATCCAATGACCTATATAAGCAAGCCGTCACTACACTCATTTGATGTATGTCAAGTCTTTCAAAGACTGCCAAACTAATAAAAAATTCTATAAGTAATTGCACTCATAACAAAGGTTGACAACTTCAGCTGTCTGGACTACTGATCCAAATGCTTTATGTTTGGCAAATAACTCTTGCTCGGCTTGCATTATTTTAATTCACTTTGGCTAATCAATTTAATGTCGACAATCTTATATGATTCGAGCTTCATGCTCATCATGATTAATAATTTCATAATCAATTGATATTGCATATGCAAAAACATATCAACAACATCTTCCCGTCATATTTCTAGTGTTAAATTAGATCTCGTAATTTACTGGTACCGGAGTCACTTCTGGGGTTACTTATCTGGAAATATTGAGTTGTTGATTTATATTGCTTTTGACCTCTTTTAGAGTGTCAATGATATCTTCTGGATCATCACTTTGAATTCCCTCCTTTTTAGGAATAATATCCTTTGCACCAATAGGTCTAGCGTACTTTAGATTCATAGGTTACCTTACTCGCTAGTTGTCCTACTGGAACAATTAACCATGCGATAATATTTACAACTAACACATGTGATTTAGTGACCTTTTGGGTGTTTGTAAAAATATCTGGTAATTAGTTTGCAAAATTTTGCAAATGGCTTATTCTTTGAACTTCAAGTTCACAATAATTTGTGCGTATATCCAACATGGATAATGTTTGTGTCTTCCAACAAACTTCTTGAGCTTTTATTATTTTATCTTTTTCTTCCTTTGATGAGGAAAACCGATTCATCAAATATATAATAATAAAATATATGTCAAGATATCACAATATCTAAATATACATGAAACAATACACAATTCAAAAGTACCGAGCCATATAACTATCCAATAAATTATATAATATATAGTTGTACATTTGTTATCCAATTATATAAAATATAATTGACATTTGAAAATATTAGAGTAAGTAAACTAATATTTTGCACTCACATCATGCTTTCAAATAAAATATATTCAAATATTTCAACTCTTGTATATATTTGAATAATATGTATTATTATAACTACTAGTTAAAAAATATTCAAATAATTTGAATTAACAACAGTAAATGACACTAAATTTTCAAGTGATAATCGAGATTAGCTTTAAAAGATCTGTTTTGTGATACTTTAAAATTTCAACTCGCTTATATCTCATATGATAGTGCAGCTAAATAGTGACACCTTTTAATTCCCAGTTAATTATTTTTATATAATAATCCAAATATTTCCTTTCAAAGAATTAACACATAAGGGAAAATATATCACCCAAAAAGTAATAATAACATGCAAATCAATCATATCTGAGCATTAAAAGAAAAGAGTAATTATCTTGAGCACAAGAAGGACAAAAATAATTATCAGGTAAACTAGGATCCTTTAGTAAGTGTCCATGTGTATTTTCAATAATACATCGCATCATAGTTGAACTGGGATGACCAAGACGATTATGTCAAAGCATAAAAAGTTGTAAAATCTGAGCACTTCTAGTGCATATGATTTGACCATGTCATCCTTATTTATGTCAAATCTCCCTCATTTTTTGTTCCAAATGTTACTTATTGCGATGTATATATTTGAAACTTAGTAGATTTCTTCGAGATCTACTAGAATACAACGCATCATCAATGGATAATTTTGTTAAACTTAGGAATATATCACATGCTCTTCTGGAGCCTTCGATCATATTTGCAATACCAGATACAATATCAATATTAATTTCAGCTAATGTTAATTGCATAAAATATTTCTTAATACAAATAATTGTGTAGGTTGTGTCACTGTTCACTAAATCTTGGTACTTTTGGACCAAAAAGATTACTATTCTAGTTCATGCATCTACCGTTTTAAACAATTACGCGTGGATCCAATATTGGTACTTTAAGACCAATTTCACAATCACTTGAAATCTTAAATTGGTACTTCAAGACCAATTTCGCAATTACTTGAAATTTTGTACTGGTATTTCAAGACCAATTTACGATCAATTCATATTTCAAATTACAAGAAATCGTGTATTGGTACTTCAGGACCAATAAAAGGCAAAGCTTTTTGCTATTCATTTGCTTTGGTACTTCAGGACCAACTGTGAGATAAAACTTGCAAACACTGAAAAATAGTGTCTATTTAATCTTGGCGTAAAAAAAAATAGATATACATAAATTCTTACCTTAAAAAGAAGCATACATAAAGATTGCTACACCGTTGAAGACTTGATCGTGCTTGATAGCAATTGGCGTGAATACTACTTGGTTGATGCTACACTTGAATATACTCTTCATCTTTCATTTAGTGCCGAGAAAGATTATCTCATCGTTTCTTCTGGGGACATAAGATTTCTTGCACTTATACGTATGTCTTTATGAATTTCAAGCAAACAATTCAACTTTTCATTTCATGAATCAACTAATAAAAAATGTTCTCCATTTTTTAAATCAAAAATAGACATAACCAAATACATATTATTTGTAAGAACATGATCAAATGTATAATTTTCATAATCAAAATTTGAACACCAGCATAAATTTAAAAATATGCATTTCAAATTTAACATACATAATTGTCATATTAAACGTCATATCTTGATAGCTACAAATTTTGAATGATTAATTAAAGATTATATCAGAAAAATAATATCTTTATATAGCAACAAAATTTTCAAAATATAATTAAAGAACACATCTTTATATAAAATAAGGATAAGGATTCTAAAAATATATGAATCACAATAACAAGAATTACAATATATCACATACACAAAGATCCAAATTTATATGAAAACATGTAAACAAATCAATGATAATATCTTTTGCAAAGAACACATGTTTTTGCAAATGGTTAGACTAGGATTCAAAGGTTAAATCTTCGGGAATTAAAGATCTCATCTTTAATATGAAAATAGGCAATGAGATTCAAATGTTAGTTCTTCAGGAACTATAATATGTAAAGATACAATCAATAATTTTTTTTAACTTTTCTTTTGTTTCAAACTGTATTAAGATCAAATCTAGTTCTTCTGAAACTTACGTAGCGCTAAAATAATTGTGATGTGCTTCAGAAACTATACGCAACATTAAAAAAAATATGAGGTTCTTCAGGAACTATACGTAGTGATAAAAAAAATTATAAGGTTCTTCAGGAACTTTTCGTAACGCTAAAAAAATTATAAAGTTCTTTATGAACAAATCTCGTGTTATAAAGTTCTTCAGGAACTTTTCTCTCCAATACAAAATTTTATTCATGGTCTAAAAGTCTAGTTCTTCAGGAACTATTTCACAAATTTTCATTTAATGATGACAAAAAAAACTTATAGTGTTGTGCAATCCTACAGAGATGCTTGAATATGAAATTCTTCCAGAATTCTATTAAGATTATTATACACAATATGATTAATCATATAGTCAGACAATTTGAGAATAAAATTTCCATAAAAAAACCCAAATAACATGAAAAACAAAAATATTAGAAAAACATGATCTTCTAAAAAGTGTGAGAAAGAAAACGAGTTCTTTCAATAAAACCTCTTTAAGCAATCACTCGTATAGTAGAGTTTCGTGCTGATAATGTGTTGTAAATAGAAAAGAAAGTAGAGAGACAAGACAATAGAAATATAGACTCAAAGACCGGTTCTTCAGGAACCAAGATTCAAAGGCTAGTTCTTCGTGAACTAACTATAATCTTTGTATTGATAATATGATCAAATGTTTACCAAGACAAGCCTAATAGTCCTAAAGAAAGTAGAGAGACAAGACAATAGAAATATAGACTCAAAGGCCGGTTCTTCAGGAACCAAGATTCAAAGACTAGTTCTTCGAGAACTAGCTATAATCTTTGTATTGATAATATGATCAAATGTTTACCAGGACAAGCCTAATAGTCCTATTTATAGAGATAATAGGTTGCTAGTTATGGACCAAATCAAGGGATATGGTAAAGATATAATGGGATAACAAATTGATATAGTCATCCAACAATTTATATAATTTTCTATTATTAACTAAAACTAGTAGATGAGATTCATGGTGAACTCAGCACGGAAGCGAGAAAATCAGCGAGATTTTTTCTTATATTCTATATAAACGATAGAGACATTGTTACGTGATGCAACGGGAATAACTAATTAAATTAGTGTAATTAATTTTCTTAAATAGATATAATAAATGAGTGATTGAAGCAGAAAAATATATTGTGAACTGCAAAAAATGTAGGATTTTTTTTTATCTTTGAATGAGCTTTTGTCACAAGTGTAGTTAAGTTTCTTTTTTTTTTTCGACGCAATGTCGTTAATTTTCTTAAATATATAAATAAACGTTTAAGAAATTATAAATTTGGGCTTTGCCCCATTTTTTCACCAAAATAAAAATATATGAATCGAGTTATACTATTTACACAAAATGACATGATATACAAAATTGTGTTTATATAAACAAACAAAAGCTTGAACCTAATGCTTGTATACTTTATTCTACAAAAAGAAATCCACTGTGGTATTTTCTTTAAGCTATATTCAATTTTGATAAAATGAATCAAACCATGTGATAAGTAGAAGTGGAGAACAGTACAAATAAGAACACCAATAACTATAATATGTGAAAATCAAACACTTGTCTATATTCTTGCTTCTATAATACCCAAAGCAGAAGACAGTACAGCAACGGTCGGATTTGTATGTAACTAATTATTAGTTTCTTTTAGACGAGTATGAAAGTGTCTCTTTGCGTAAAAAAAAAGTATGAAAGTGTCTATTATTATTATTATTATTATTATTATCCTATTTTAGACATAAATTTTCTTCGTTCTCCATACTCTCGACATAAGCGTGCTGGACCGCAAAGGAAAATTAAATGAAGCACGTGATGGTGTCACGTGGGTTCATTTTTTATTTGTGAAGAAGATATTATTTGTAAAAAAACAGTTTAAAAATAAGAATTTCAATCACCGAATTAAACGCCGAGAATAGGGAAATGAAAGCGATGGTTGCGCGCATGTGAGCTGAGGACTAATAAGGTCTTTTAAACAATTTTTATATTGTAAGCAAAAATTTCAATTTTCGTAAAAAAAGCCAAAATTTCAATTATTTTTCTACATTTCAAAAAAGATGTTTGATAAAAAAAATATATTGCAAGATGTAACATCTTTGAATGCGAACATGTGCCACATGGGTACTATAATCATGACACAACGTAGCAACAACGCCACAAATTTTAAATTTTTATTTGTTTTAAATATGTTGATTTGATGAATAAATATATATCAATTTGTTATCCCGTTATATATTTACCATATCCGTCAATTTAGTCCATAACTAGCCCATCATCTCTATAAATAGGGTTATTAGGTTTATCCTTATACATACTTGATCAGATTATCGATACAAAGATTATAGCTAGTTTGTGAAGAGCTAGTCTTTGAATCCTAGTTCCTGAAGAACCGGTCTTTCAGTCTATATTTCTATTGTCTTGTCTTTTTACTTTATTTTCTATTTATAACACATTATCAGCACGAGACTCTACCATATGAGTGATTGCTTAAAGAGGTTTTATTGTAAGAACTTGTTTTCGTTCTCACACTGTTTAGACGATCATGTTTTTTTAATATTTTTGTTTTTGACGTTATTTGGGTTTTTTTATGAAAATTTTATTCTCATATTGTCTGACTATATGATTATCATATTGTGTGTAATAATCTTGATAGAATTCTAGAAGAATTTCATATTCAAGCATCCATGTAAGATTGCACAAAACTATAAGTTTTCTTGATCATCATTATATGAAAATTTGTGGAATAGTTACCGAAGAACTAGACTTTTAGATCATGAATGAAATTTTGTATTGGATAGAAAAGTTCCTAAAAAACTTTATAGCACACGATTTGTTCATGAAAAACTTTATAATTTTTTAGCGTTACGAAATGTTCATGAATAACCTTACAATTTTTTTAGCACTACGTATAGTTCCTGAAGAACCTCATAATTTTTTTAGCGCTGCGTATAGTTCCCGAAGAACATCACGATTATTTTAGCGCTACATAAGCTCCAAAAGAACTAGATTTGATCTTAATACAGTTTGAAACAAAACAAAACTGAAAAAAAAATATTTCTTAATACAAATAATTGTGTATGATGGGCCATGCAGCTGAAGAATTTAAGATGCCTAAATTATCTGAAATGTTTTGACATATGTAAGCAAATTAATTTGGAAATATAAGGACTTTGAACCTATAGTTCGAAACTTAAAAGATGTTTTTAATGGATCTGAAGTCCGAACACTAGAAAATATAAACTCTCATGACACAAATATATGTTATTACACCTTTTCGTTAAATAGAGAGTGATCTCTATATTGAAAATCCCTGAACGATTAAAACTATTGAAAACTTCTATTTCAATTTACAAATACTGATAATTTATATTCTCATGTTTATCATATTAAACATTTCATATTAGTAAGAAATGTTTGAGTTACATACATGATGTAGTTATGAGTAAATTTATTTACTTCCTCTTTCTCATATTTGTTCAATATGACGTCTATGAATTTTGATTATTAATATTCCTGAAATTGCTTGAAGTTGTTCCAAACTATAGATGGTATGAATTTATATCTTCAGGTTCTTTCGGCCTAGAGCTCGAGCATTTGCACCAAAGAACTTTTTTGGTCCTGAAGTACCATATCGTGTTGTCATTGAAACACTCTTGTATGTTGCAAATAGCACAAAACATGATATAGTTTTTGCAGTGAACTTGTTAGCAAGATTTTGTTCAGCACCAACTAGAAGACATTGGAATGGAGTCAAACAAGTGCTTCGTTATCTCTGTGGTACATCTGATATGAGTTTGTTTTACCCAAGTGTAGTAAAGTTAAAGTTGGTAGGATATGCTGATGCTGGACATCTCTCTGATCCTCATAAATCTTGATCACAAACATGTTATGTCTTCACATGTGGTGAAATTGTCATCTCTTCACAGTCCGTGAAGCAAACAATCGCGACTACATCAATCATCAATTCATTCAAAAATATCGGCTCTTCGTTAAGCAAATTGTTAGTGCATATGATTAAGAACCATGACTCAGTATATTAGAGAAGCATGCAGATTGGTGAAAGAAGATGACAAACCAACAACATTGCATGAAGATAATGTAGCATGTATTGCACAAATTAAAGGATTCGCTCAAGTGACAACTGATGTAGATCACAAAAGCATTGTCAACTTCAATTATCGAGAAGCTCGTCAATACGCAATTTAAATGACGTTCATAAATAATGTATTTTCGAGGGGAAATATATCATTATGAATATTATACTCTTTTTCCTTTGCTAAGTTTTTATCCCACTGGGTTTTTCTTAACAAGGTTTTAACGAGACATGTTCATAGTGTATAGTCATTCAATGAGAAGTGTTATAAATATGTTGGTTTGATGGATGACTATATCAATTTGTTATCCCATTATATCTTTACCATATCCGTTAATTTGGTCTATAACTAGCTCATTATCTCTATAAATAGGGTTATTAGGTTTGTCCTTGTACACACTTGATCATATTATCGATACAAAGATTATAGCTAGTTCTTGAAGAACTAGCCTTTGAATCCTGGTTCCTGACGAACCGGTATTTGAGTTTATATTTCCATTGTCTTGTCTCTCTACTTTCTTTTCTATTTATAACATTATTCTAATTATGTGTGGTAGAATTATTTTGAGATCCTTTGCATACAACTGTTTAGTATGCACTAAAGAGCAATAATTTTATGGTCAGGAAAGGATATACACCTATTACTTCTTTTAAACCTCTCCCTGAAGGGCTACTGTTAGTATTATTAGTAGGAATGTTAATGCGTGTGCTGATATGTTAACACATAGAGGTCATTCTAATATGTTTACTTGGACTATTTTGGATGTCTATTTTCTTTTGTTAGATGCTCTGATGGATTGTGATGCTAGGGGAGCATGTTCTCCTATGTCAGTTACTGATAGTTAAGTGTATGACTTTCCTTTTACATAAAAAAGAGCTCTAATTTTATAAATCGTAGAGGATCCGTTGAATTTGTCTATTCGATCCATTTTAATTTCAAAATGGGACAAAACCGATTGAACAAACTTAGGATATGTTTAGATTACAGTTTGCAAATTTACATTTGATTAATTCTCATTTTACAAACTTAAGTTTGGTTAATTTGCCATTATTACTAAAAAAAAATGAATTTGCCACAACATGATTTATATTTTGGTACTTTTTTTTCCTCAATTGTATGTTTGACAAAATGAAATAAAAAGTACTTTTGAATGTGTAATTATCGAAAATGGTATGAGTTTTATAATGTACTATAGACTATAGTAGATACAGGGCAAAATGGTAAATGAAACCTCCCCAGCGACAAACGAAAAAAACAAAAGTAACAGAGACATGCTTCATTGCCAATTGAATTTTGGAGCCAAGCTTAGTTTTTCCAACAAACTCAAATGAGAAATCAAACGAAGGCTAATTTTACGGTGGACCACTTTAATGGGTGGTTCACGGTGGATTTGTATTTGAAAATTGCTCAAAATTTGAACTACGACCGACGCTGTCTGTAGGAAGTAGAAACCCACGATCCTCGTCGTCTTCACGGTTGGCACTGTGACCTAATCGATGTCAGTTCGACAAAAATAAAGGAAAAAGAAAATGAGTGCCTCAAAACTCAATTCATATTCGTTTTGCCTTGTTTTTTGTCGATCCGACACCAATCAACCCATTTCTCAGCCATGAGAATGAGGAGGGGTGTGAGCTTCAAATTCCAGGAAGCGACGTCGGTCGTTGTTCAAATTTTAGACGATTTTTAAGTATCGATAGGTGGTCCACCATATAACCCGCCATCAAACGAAATATAAATTTATGTCATTGGTGCAAATGACCGTTCATAGGCGTTATTTGGCTAACCAAATAGGCATTTAAAACTATGTGGGAAATAAGGCACTATTGCTTCTTTTTTTTCTCAATTAGAGTTGATCAATATGAGTTGAGTACTGTTGAGATTAAATTTGTTTGTTAGTATTTTGTTAATAAGTCATTAAGTTTGTAAACCACCAATTAGTTAGTTAGTTGGTTGTGACCGGTTAGTTAGTTTTTCCTGTTTTTTCCTATTTCTTTCCTTTGTATTCGACTCCAACAGTTTGCTCTATAAGAGCCTATTGTTTCATCAATGAGATGCCTTTTTAAATCATTTCCTATTCTAACATTTTGGCATCAGAGCTCCATTGGGGCCTGAGAAAGAAAATCGGAAAAGAATTGCAATTTTTGTTTCAGTAATGGCGAATGCGAATGAAGGAGTTTTTGTTCAACCAGCGATTCCTCGCTTTGATGGTCACTATGATCATTGGAGTATGCTGATGGAAAATTACCTTAGATCTAAGGAATATTGGAATCTGGTTGAGACGGGATTCACTAATCCAAAAGAAGGTGAAGTGTTCACAGAGGCACAACAAAAGCGACTCGATGAATTGAAACTCAAGGATATGAAGGTGAAGAATTATCTCTTCCAAGCGATTGATAGAACGATCTTGGAGACAATCTTGCTGAAAGACACATCGAAGGATATATGGGAATCTATGAAAAGAAAATATGAAGGGAATGCAAGGGTGAAGCGATCCATTCTTCAAGCCTTGAGGAAGGATTTCGAAACCTAGAAATGAAGACAGGTGAAATGATCGCTGAGTATTTTTCTTGGGTTATGGGTGTTGCAAATAAGATGAGAGTCCATGGAGAAAGTATGAAAGATGTGGTGATTGTTGAAAAGATCCTTAGATCCTTGACTGAGAAATTCAATTACATTGTTTGCTCAATTGAGGAGTCCAAGGATACCGATACACTTTCAATTGATGAACTTCAGAGTTCATTGGTGGTACATGAGCAGAAATTTCACAAGAAACGTGGAGAGGAGCAGGCTTTGAAAGTTGTCGCAGAAGAAAGAATGGAGGCAAGTGGCAGAGGAAGAGGTAGTTCCCGAGGAAGAGGAAGGGGAAGACAGAATCGTGCCACTGTGGAGTGTTTCAAGTGTCACAAACTTGGACACTACATGAATGAATGTCCTAACTGGGAAAAGGAGGCAAATTATGCAGAATTTAATGAAGAAGAAATGATGTTGTTAATGGCTCATGAAGAAACTCAGTCCAAAGAAAAGCAAGATGCTTGGTTCTTGGACTTGGGTTGTTCAAATCACATGTGTGGGAGTAGACTCTGGTTTTGTGAATTGGATGAAGATTTTAAACAGAATGTGAAGCTCGACAATAATTCGAAGATGGAGGTTGCTGGAAAAGGGAGTGTCAAGCTTAGGATGAATGGGATAGTTCACTTGATTCCTGATGTGTATTTTGTACCAGAACTCAAGAACAATCTCTTGAGTGTTGGACAATTACAAGAAAGGGGATTAACAGTGATGTTCCAATCTGAGAAGTGCAAAATTTATCATCCAGAAAAAGGGTTGATATTTGAGATCAACATGACTGCAAACAGGATGTTCATGATGTTTGCAAAGCCTCCAGGTCAAAAAGAAGCATGTTTTCACACAACTGATGAAGATTTGGCATATCTATGGCATTGTAGGTATGGTCACTTGAGTCAAAAGGGTTTGAAAGTTCTTGAAAGCAAAGAAATGGTTAAGGGACTGCCGCATTTATCTACAACCAGCAAAGTATGCACAGATTGCATGAGGGGAAAACAACACATTGGAGGCCATTCCTAAGAAGAGTCAATGGAGGGCAACAAAGAAGCTGGAATTGGTGCATGCTGACATATGTAGACCAATCTCACCAGCATCAAACAGCAACAAGAGGTATTTTTTATGCTTTATAGATGATTTTTCTAGAAAAGCATGGATTTACTTCTTAGCCGAAAAATCAGAAGCATTTCATGTCTTTAAGTGCTTTTAGAATCTAGTTGAGAAGGAGAGTGATATGAAAATTAAATGCCTTCGCACTGATAGAGGAGGAGAGTTCACCTCAGCTAAGTTTAATCAATTATGTCAAGAAAATGGAGTTAAGATGCTGCTTGCCACAGCCTATACCTCTCAGCAAAATGGGGTGGCTGAGAGAAAGAAACGGACTGTCATGAATATGGCTAGATCCTTGCTATGTGGAAAAGGGATTCCAAAGAGTTTTTGGCCAGAAGCTGTGAATTGGACAGCATATGTGCTAAACAGGTCACCCACTTAAGTTGTCAAAAATAAGACTCCAGAGGAAGCTTGGAGTGGCTGCAAACCTTCAATGGCTCATTTCAAGGTATTTGGCTGCATTGCTCATGTTCACATACCTGATGCCAAGAGAACTAAACTTGAAAATAAAAGTTGCAAGTGTATTCTTCTTGGTATAAGTGATGAATCCAAAGGTTATAAACTGTATGATCCTATTGGGAAGAAGATTATTGTGAGTAGGGATGTGGTTTTTGAAGAAGAGGCACACTGGGATTGGAGTAAAACTCACAAGGAGGAGCTGGCAGTTGATTTGGAATGGGGAGAAAATGAAAACTCTGTTGAAGAAGAAGTCAGTGAAGGTAGTGGCAGTGATAATTCAAGCAATGAGGAGGAAATTGAACATGCAGATCAAAATGTAGACTACAACTCTGCAAGGGTTGCTGGCACTCAAGTCAGAAATGAAGAAGGTCAGAGTAATAGCAGACAGAATGCAGATGCAAGAGCTGGAACATGTGTAGTTGAAGGCAGGAATAGAAAACCATCAGTTTGGTTGAGTGATTATGACACTGGTGAAGGTTTCTCTGATGATGATGAGTTTGCTAACATGGCCAGAATTGACAGATCAGATCCAGAATTCTTTGAAGATGCAGTAAAGAGTGCTAAGTGGAGACAAGCTATGGATGCTGAAATTGTATCTATTGTGAAGAATAAAACATGGGAATTGACTAAATTACCTACAGGGACAAAGAAGATAGGGGTGAAATGGATCTACAAGACCAAACTCAATGAACTAGGTCAAGTGGATAAGTATAAAGCTAGATTAGTGGCAAGAGGCTACTCACAACAACATGGTGTTGATTACACAAAGGTATTTGCTCCTGTGAGTAGACTTGACACTATGAGGATGGTGATAGCTCTAGCAGCTCAAAAGGGTCGAAAGTTATTCCAACTAGATGTTAAATCTGCATTCCTCTATAGAGCTTTGAATGAGGAAATGTTTGTGGAGCAGCCTAAAGGATATGTGAAGAAAGGGAGTGAAGACAAGGTCTACAAATTGCACAAGGCTCTTTATGGTTTAAAACAAGCCCCTAGAGCATGGTTTAGCCGCATTGATTCTTACTTTATACAGGAAGGTTTTCAAAGGAGTAAGGATGAGCAGACTTTATTCTGGAAGCACAGTAAGAATGAAGGAATATTAATTGTTAGTATATATGTAGATGATCTAATATATACTGGCAATAATGTTGACTTGTTGAAAGAATTTAGAAGCTCTATGAAGAAAGAATTTGACATGACCGATTTGCGGAAGATGATATACTTCATAGGGATTGAAGTAATACAAGAAGATCATGGTATTTACATCAGTCAAAGGAAGTATGCTATGGAGGTTCTAGACAGATTTGGAATGACAAGCTGTAATCCAGTGACTGTCCCTATGGTGCCAAGCTGCAAACTGAACAAAGATGAACAGGGTGAGAAAGTGAATGAGACAAGCTACAAACAATTGGTGGGGAGCCTCATTTACATCACTGCAGCAAGACCTGATATGATGTTTGCTGTGAGCAAGATTAGTAGATATATGAGTAACCTAACTCAAATGCATCTGTTGGCAGCAAAATGAGTTCTAAGATACATGCAGGGAACTCTAAATCTTGGAATTTTATATGGCAAGGGAGGGAATTCTGAGTTGATTGGCTACACTGATAGTGACTATGCAGGCGACCTTGAAGATAAAAAAAGTACTTCAGGTTATGTGTTTCTACTAAATAAAGGAGCCGTGGCTTGGTCCTCTAAAAAGCAACCAATAACGACTATCTCAACTACAGAGGCAGAATTTGTGGCAGCTGGGACAACAGCTTGTCAAGCTGTGTGGATGAAAAAGATACTGAAGGAACTTGGCCAATTGAAGGAAGATTGCATAACCATCATGTGTGATAACAGCTCAGCTATAAAACTATCAAAGAACCAAATTATGCATGGTAGAAGCAAGCACATAGATGTGCGTTTTCACTATCTCAGAGACTTGGTCAAAGAAGGAAGTATTGAGATGATTCATTGTGGCACAAAGGAGCAAATTGCAGATTTGATGACTAAACCTCTGAAGCTGGTGGACTTTGTGAAGTTTCCCAGTCAGTTAGGAGTTTGTGAGGTTCCAAAATTAAACTAATTGTGTGCAATTTGTTGATTGATATGCAATTAGTTTAAGGGAGGGAATGTTGAGATTAAATATGTTTGTTAGTAGTTTGTTAATAAGTCATTAACTTTGTAAACCACCAATTAGTTAGTTAGTTGGTTGTGACCGGTTGGTTAGTTTTTCCTGTTTTTTACTGTTTCTTTCCTTTGTATTCGATTCCAACAGTTTGCTCTATAAGAGCCTGTTGTTTCATCAATGAGATGACTTTTTCATTCATTTCCTATTCTAACAAGTACAAATAAAAGAGTTATTTTGATCACCAGAATGAATTGTTATTTTAAATTTTAAAAAAGTTAAGTAACAATAAAAAAAGTATACAAAATGTGGGTTGCTTAGTGGTTGCTAAAATGGATACCATTTTGAGTAAAAGTATGATGTATTGGCTAAATATGATGTCGCATAATGGAGCTCACATGATGGGAGATAAACAACCCAAAATGAGTTAGCTTAAATATTACTCATTAGAGATATGCTCTCTGTATTATAGTTAAATTTTATATGAGGAGATAGTACGATAGTTATTCTTTATTTTACTTTTTTTCTTTTACAAAATTATTCAGAAAAAGTTAATTATTCATGAATGTGTCTGCATTTTGATGGATTGAGGACGTGTTTATGTAAGACTGAAAATTTTTAAACCTAAAATGCGACTTCAGTTTTATATTTGATTTATTATTAGATAAAACTATATCTATAAAAAAATGTACTTTTTAAATTATATTAAAAGAATGAAACAAAAAGTTTATTTCGTTTTTTTTCTATCCGTATATCAAACGTTTATTAAACATTAGGATGTACCTTCACATTCAAGGAATCAAGGGAGCACGTAATACACCGTGGGGAAAATGGTGTTATGGAAAGTGGGACACCGGGGACACATCTCTAGATTGCTCAAAAGAGTGTATTATTTTTTATAATTACTTTTTTTAATAACTCTTTGGGAATATTAATTCAACTATAGAGTATTGTTATATTGTCTTAACGATCACACATCAAGTTTTAGGTAAATTGATCACTATTAGGAAAATCTGAAATACCGACAGAATTTAGAGACGAAATTATTTCCGTCTCTAATAGAGACGGAAAACATAAGTTAGAGACGGAAAACAAATTTTGCATTTTAGAGAAGGAATTTAGAGATAGAATTTTCTGTCGCAAGCAACATCTGTCGCTAAATCCGTCTCTAATTGGTCAAATTGTAATTTAAATAAGTCAAACTTTATTTAGAGACGGAAATTAGAGACGGATATTTCCGTGTCAAAGCGATTTCGTTTCTATTTCCGTCTTTAACTTGTTAATTTGATAAAAATCAATTCCTTTTTAGCGACGGAAATAATCCGTCTCTAAAAAATTTCGTCTCTAAAAGATTCTGTCTAATCCGTCTCTAAATCATTTTTGAAAATTAATTAATCCAATTGAAAATTTTATTTGAGACATAATTTTCTCTTTATATTTTATATATTTTTAAATGTAACATAGATTTTAAATTTTAATTCATTAATAATATTTTTCTCCTTTTAAAATCCTTTTTGCTAATTATTTATTCTATTTTAATTTATATTTTATATATTTTACAAAAGTTAAAAGTTAAAAGGTCTACAATACTTAATATACTTGTTAATTTATTTAATTTAAATTAAATTTGTTCTTCTTCTTCTTATTATTATTACTACCAAAAACACTTTTGTTTTCTTTCCTCTATTCTTTCCCGGCAAGACCATTTTTCCAAATTCCAAATTTTCACTTAAAGTATGAAAACCCTAGAGGCTCTAAGAGCATCTATAGAACTTCTCACTCACTCATCACTCATCAGAGCTAACTGTTCTCCCTCAACCTCACAATCACCCTCTCCTCCGCCTTCTCTCTCCCTCACTCACCCTCAGCCTCTGCCGCCGCTTTCTCCCTTATCCCTCATCCTCCGCCTCGTTCTCCCTCATTCATCCATATCCGTTCTCCCTTCTCCCTCATTCAGCCTCCACCTCGTTCTCCCTCACTCATCTAGATTCGTCCCCCTTACTCAATGCCTCGATCTCCCTCCCTCGCGGCGTCGTTCCTACGCCCCCAAATTCTGTGGCAAACAAACGTCGTCTCTAATACCGTCTCTAACTTATCAATTAAATATAAAATATTCCAAAACAAAGTTAGAGACGGATACAATCCGTTTCAAACAAATCCGTCACTAAAATCTGTCTCTAATTAATTTTAATTTTAATTATAATTATAATTTGCTTTTGAATTATAAAAATATTGTATTATTTATGCCAAATATTTATTACTATAACATTAAAGTTTAAAATACATAATATTTTTTAAACTTTTTTTATCAATATATATTAATTTTAATCACATATCCTTTAGCTTTTTTTTGATAAAAAGTATTTTTGCAATATTTATTAAGTAGTTATATAATTTAAATACTGAAAAAATAAAACAAAATTAAGTCCCTCCTTTTTTGTTCATTTCCCTCCCGCTCCCTTTCCCCAAATCAGCGAAACCAAATTAAGCGCTCTCGTTCCCTCTCGTTTCATTTCCCTCTCATACCTGGAGGCAGAAGCTCCATCTCATGCCCTAATCTCTCTCGGGAGCTCCCTTTCATTGCCCTAATATTTCCCTTCCCTCAAAGGTACGTGCGAAACCTCTGGTACCAGGAGCTCCCTCTCGTTCCCTCTCATGCCCTAATCTCTCTCAGCCCCGCTTTCCCGTTTCCTCTTTTTGTTTGTTGTGAGTAATTTGGTTCATTTTTGTTAAGCCAGTGAAGAAGGGTTCATTTGCTGAGATCTGGTGTGCAAGGGTTTCAGTTCGTTACTTCTTTATGATCAGTGGAACTTCTTGTTGCTCTTCCAAGGCAAGTGTTTCATTGATTTTCTCTGTTTTATGATTTTTGTTTGATTCTATGTTTGCTCTTTTTTTATGTGTATTTCATTTTGACTTCTGAGAGAGAGAGGGAGAGAGAGGTTAATGATAAAAATATGCCCCTATTGTGGCTGAGTTTTGAGAGGCTACAAATACATAATTGTTAAATAAAGTTCTTTAAATCTTACATTCTAAAGATTTTCCTCTAATTAAAGATCTCCAACTAATTTGGTTTTTTCTTTGAATTTTTGAAGTTATCTTTCTTGGGGGCATTGTTCTCTGATACTTGAAGTGCTTCATATGGAAATTACATGCTTATTGCTTTTATTGTGAATAAATTCGTATATATGGGATTGGAATGTCTTTTGGAGGCATATGCAGATTTGCAATACATTAATTTCATATCTAGTTTGGAAATGAATTCATGTTTGTTGTTTACAGATGATAAGGGTTGGTGACCTCTCACGATGGTTTGGAGTTGTCTATGAAAGCTTTTATTTGATTTACATTGATTGTCCAGAATAGAAATTTAGTGCAAAAAAATATTGCAGAAGGTGCCCCACTTTTTTTATGAAGATCCAATTAGATTGTAAAAAGAATCCATTTCTTTTGTTTAAACTACACAAAATATTTTCTGCCAAATATTAATCTAAGTCAACACATATCAGCTTCAATTTTCTAGAGTGCTAACAGGTGCTGTATTTGATTTATATTAAAAATTATTTTAAAGATCATTTGGGTTTCATTACTTGGCATGTCTCTTACATTGATGCTAATAACACTAGTGATTCTCTTTCTGGTATTTGGTAATGATAATGATGGTGAGAAACCAAGTTTGCTTATGAACCTCCTTAACAAAAGTGGAATAGCTTGTACCAAGTTTAGTTTGTGTTCTTCAAGTTTTTGTTATTATTACTATTGCAAGTGCATGCAGATATATGATGTATGGTAAGGAAGTATTGGTCATTTGGTTGTTAAAGATAATGTTAACTGGGCTGGAGTTTGTTAACTTAGTGTTACTGTTAGAAGTTATCAATTCAAAAGCCATGCATCTGAACTTGTGTGCTAATACCATTTGTGCTTTAACAAGTAGTTTACTATATGCTATCCTTGATTATGTCAAATTATGATCTTTCTACTAGTTTTTTCTTTTGATAAGCATAAATCCTTAGTTAATTTTTAAATTTGAATAACTTGGTGGACTTGTGTTTCAAAATACTTTTTTTATTCAATAAATATGGCTGTGAAATGAAGAGCCTAACCCATATTGACTATTCTCTGTAAATAAGAAATGCATTATGTCTTTATTTTTCAATTAACATGGTTATTTGTGTTGTCAGGGTCATCAATCAAAGAGAGCACCACTTATTCCAAAGCCTTTATTGCGAAGGAGGAGGTCATTTAAGAGATATCTAAGTAAGTTTGCTAGAAGCGATCAACCAAGCGTGTTGAAAGATAAGTTTATAATTTATGTCATTGTCAATATCGAATGAGGAGTGCTTTTATTGAATGTTGTTAATTTGAGTACATGAAAACTTCACTATCGTCATCTTCTTGTGATTAGTAACTCTATCTGTACACTAATCGATCATCTTTTTCTCTATTCTAAGAGTTTTTTAGTAGGAAAATTGATTTGCACACACCCATTAGTTGATTAGTTGATAGTAACAATTTTGATTTCATATATATATATATATATATATATATATATATATATATATATCACTTGAGCTTGATGTTATTACTTTATACATATAAGGTTTCTTAAAGGAGCCTAACCCTATATTATGAAGTTAGTTACAAACCCATCCTTGCATATACCATCTTCCCAAACTAGACATGTGCACACCCCATCTCCACATTCTGAAACTAGACCAACACCCATTATTTCTCAACCTTCACATACTTCCCAAACATCAGCCCCATCTCGTTCTCATTCCCAAATCAGGCCTACACCAATTACATCACCACCTTCACATACTTTCCCTACATCAGCCCCATCTCGTTCTCGTTGCCAAATCAGGCATACACCAATTACATCACCACCTTTACAGACTGCCCCTACATCTACCCCATCTCCTCATTCCCAAACTGGGACATCTGCAGACCCATCACATGATCCTTCCCTCAACTCGCACGCAAATCCACACATTGAGACATCATCCTTAGCACCAGAAAACATTAGGTGGGGGTCAAAGGATGTGGATGGAAGAATTTGGATCAAATCAGCACCCGGGAATAAGTAATTTTGATTTTATAATGCAATTCATACTGTATATATTTGAAATTGCATCTTACATAATTATTTTCTTTGTACTTTTAGCTTTCACCCAGAATTCATAGTGAGGGATGCTATCACAAGAATCTTCAAGGAAAAGTTTGAAGGGGCCTGGACATCTTGGAGTAATGTGCATGGCATCTTTGATTCATGTTGTCAATTCAACAAGGCTTTGGAACATGTTAGATTAAAACTATTTAGGTGAGAGATGAAGGGATCAACTGGTTTATTATAACAGGCAGATTATAAAGAACCAGAATTTTTTATATGCCTTCGACTTCTTTGTTATCTTCAGTTGTTGCTTGTTGATTTTTCATCTCTGCTTGTGAAAGTATAAGTTTATTACTGTTTTAAAGGGAGATAACATATCCCTACTGATATTATTTGGAATTAAAAATGCTTGTTTGGCAACCCATTTTGAGTATTATGGCAATCCAAACTGTTGTAAATGGTGTTGAAAGAATTTCCAAGTGGTTGGGGGAAGGTTTGGAGCTGAGCAGAGAGGCCATTCTCTCTTGGTTATTTTTTTTTCCTGTTGTTCATCTTTTCATTATCAATTTTCAAGGAGCTAGGCTCCCACATAGCATAAACTATACAGCTCATGTACAAATGACTCTTACGTTTGTAGGCAATATACAAATGGCTTGAAAAGGATGAAGACAATATCAAAAAGAGCTTTCATAGCAGGGGATCTCTTGCGCTTAAAAATGCTTTGTTCAAGGTGCGTAGTGGTAAGGATCAAGGTACTTGGATTGGTGAAGACAATTTAGAACAATTAAAGATTGAATGGCAAGCGGAGGGTTGGCAAAAAGTTTCAATGACTAATAAGCAAAATAGACAATCTCAAGATGGAGCCAATGTGCACAGTGGAGGATCTATATCTGCAAGAGAACATGTCAAGAAAATGGTTAGTAATTCTTATTTAGAGCATCACTAGTTAATTAAATTTTTTACTAACTTAATGTTTGTTTGATATTCTTTTAGAAGGTGGAATTAAATAGGGAACCAACAAATTATGAGCTTTACTAGCGACTTCATAGGCCAAACGGGAAACCAAATGAGTGGTTCAATGAAAAACAAGCAAAAATAGCTGTATGTATACACCAGTCTTAAAGTAATATATCTTTTAACTATAAATATATACTAATGACTCTTTTCCAGGAAATGTACAAAACACAAATGGCCGAGAAACAACTTCAGAGTGGTGAAGGTAGTAGTCAGCAATCTACCCAAGAGTCTGCTAATAGTATATTCTTAGAAGTTGTTGGAGGAATCAACAAAAAGGGACGCATATTTGGATTAGGATCTCAAGCTGCAACTGTTAAAGCATCTTCAAAATCTTTTCCCTCCATCTCTACTGATTTAATATCAGCAGAGCAAGTTACTTTAATGGAAGCTAAAATTCAAGCATTAATAACTGAACTTCAAGAGAAGATTCATGAACAAGAAGCGCTAAAACAAAAGATGGACCAACGGGAGCAGATGTTTGTGAGAGTTAATTGGAAGACTTTACTTGAGCCTGAAAGAGAGGATGATAATGGCAACGACGAGATGGGTGATGATGATATGCATGATGATCCTTTGTTTTGATTAGTTTCATTTACATCTTATTGGTAAGTCATATATTATCTTTCATTTTGTGTTATGGACAAGTTTATAGTATGACTTGTCATAAACAAATTCCATATTTCTTTTTGTAATGTACTTATTACTTTTTGTGATGTTAATATACTTTTATATTAGAGTTTCAAAATTTGTCTAAAAAATCTGTACAATAAATTAAACCCAAAAAAAAGGGGTTAGAGACGGAAAACCCATCTGTCTCAATTAGAGACGAAATTTAGAGACCACTTTATTAAGGAAAAATCTGTTCGATTTTGCGACGAAACTGGCTATCCGTCTCCGTAGAGACGGATTTGTTTAATTCAGAGATGGTTGTGAGAGACAGATCATTTTCAAATTAGCGACGGTCCAATTTCTGTCTCTGTTAGAGACGAAATTGTGATTAACCTGAACTGATGTTAGTGACGAATAATTTATCGCAGCGACGGAATAATTTCGTCTCTAAGTAGAGACGGATATATATTGTCTGTCGCTAATACTTCTGCGACGCCAAAAACTGCCACGGATTCAGTTCTGTCTCTAATTCCGTCGCTAATTCGGTTAGAGATAGAAAATAACCAATTTAGCGACAGATTTCGTTCGTCTCTATTTTCGATTTTTCTAGTAGTGGATAATTTATAGTTATGTAATTTTATAATCAACATACTTATATTTTGAAATGTATACTATAAGTTAAATTGAAGTTATTTGATAAAGTATCAAATAGTTTTACAATTTTATAAAAATTTGTACACTTGATTTACTTAATAAGAACTGACGGTTGGATTAGTGAAGTTTAGTGTCTATAAAGAGTTATTAAATAGAATAAATATGACAAGAGTCATTATTAGAGTAAATGGATCCCTACCCTGACTTTTATAAGATCACTACTTAATAACTTTTTTTTTTACTAAAAAATGATATTCATTCATTCAAATTGGTAAAATACATCGAAATCAATACAAATTCAACATCGCTAAAAACCAAAAAGGATGAATCTGCGAACAAACTCACAACACCCATGCTAATAGCATAAAACGGCAAAATGCCTATAAATATAACAAAATCAAAGTGACTGGAATACCCATGCCTCCGGATCTGTAACGTTGACGCCCAAGTCTTGATTGAATCTATAATGGATCGAAGCTGATATGCCAATCTGAACCAAACGAACACCGCAACAAGACAGAAAACCAAACAACGCCGCACCAAGACGACGGACAAAACAACGCCGCACTCAAACGAAGAAATCACGAAAAAACACGAAAGAAAAACCAGATCTTTGTGGAAAAACCACTTATTTAGATAAAAAGAGAGGAAAAACGATATAGAGAGGGTGATTCCAGGCCAAAAAATGGTCAAAAACCATCCCCTCAAGTGGATGAGAAAGAAGGAAGAGAGAAGTAAAGAGAAGGTTTAGGTTTAAGTTTAGGCTGTATGTATTCTGATTACTTAATAACATTTTGTAAATTGTGAAATTAGCTAATATAACCATTGAATCATGTGATATCATCTTTAATGATCATGTGTATCAAATTTCAAATAGTTTAAAGATTCGTAAGTATGCTATTTAATAATATTTAAGTTTATATTTTAAATAACTTATTATTCATTAAAAAAAAGTATGGCGACAAAGTATCAAATAGTTTTGATTTGTCTGAAATTTTGTAAACTTGACATATCTTATAAGAACTTTCAATCTAATTATACAAAATAATAAGCAATGTATTACATGTAAAAGTTTGACATGTAATATTAGAGTTGTGTTATTTCGACAACACAATTCTCGACACCGTATTCGACATCGTAGTCGAAACAGACACAAAGCAGTCGTCGGGAGCAGTGTCGGAGAGAGAGAAAAATATTAAAAAAAAGCAAAAAACCGTATTTTATTCGGTGTTCGACAACTTTTTGTTATCGAACAAACATTTCTCTAATATTATTTTATCTTTATACATGTGCGTGCACGCTTGCACACACACTTATGCATCTATATGTGTGTACGGTCGCGCTATTTGAACAACTGAAATTGGACAACTTTTACGATAACTTTTTAAGTGGTTAATGCAGTTCAAATACGTATTTAATTATGTTCAGTGAATGGTTAATGGATATACTAAGTATCGAAACTAATTAACCATCAACGTAACTTCAATAGCCACGATTTTTAGGTGTTCAAATCTACATGTAGTTGAACACTTAGAAATCGTGGTTCATCACTCTCAAATTCGTGATTAATGAAGTTACATTGATGATTAATGAGTTTCGATACCTGGTATATCCATTAACCATTCACTGAACGTAATTAACCACGTATTTGAACTGTGTTAACCACTTAGAAAGTTGTAGTGAAAGTTGTCTAAATTTGGTCGTACAAAAATCATTTCTCATGTACGTAGGAGTGAGTTCGCTTGACACTTTCTATATATTGTATTAAAAAGGGACAAATGGTAGGAGATTACGTTAGTTTCCAACTTATAAAAACTTATTACTTAAAATAAGTGTCTGGTTCTTCACTAACGGAAAAAGTCATTATAAGCTTGTAGTTGTCATTAGAGAAGTAAAAATGAGAGTGTTTCTAAAAACACTGAGAGACAAAAGCCAATTTCAACTTATACAATAATCTATTGTCTAAAAAACCCATAGTTATTACAAGATTCTTTTAATATATTTTTCATATTACATATTGAAATATTTATCCAAATATATTTGTGAATTGCGTGACTTGTTTTCATTTTTTTTGTCAGATGACTTATTTTAGTTGAGAAGGTTACGTATTAACTTTTGTGGGCCAACCCAAGCACAGGCCTGTCTCAAAACCCAAACCATGTTTGGGGTTTTTGTAGAAAATTAATTAAGAACTAACTGGGTCCACAAAAATTGTGATGCGCAAATCAACATCAATGGACTACTGACTCCTACGACCGACATCTTTCATTCATTTTTTTAGTTTTTATTTTAAATTCAAATTTCCATCGCAAATTATTTGAGACCAATGCGTTTCAACTTTCAATTACTATACGCATAGACAATGCTTGACATTTCCTTGTATATCTAAAATCTCACGTATTATTACCACACAAAAAAAAAAAAAATCTCACGTGTAACATAAACACCACCTATTCATCAAAGTGGCGATGAGTTTGACTTATTTTAAGCAAGATATTGGGATTAATTGCTTCTTGTGAATGAAAAAAATAAGTGCTAGGAGAGTTTTGTCCCATTATATGGATATATCTGACTTGACTTGAATTAGTCAGAATCCAATATGACTTCTAAATACCGATAATGTAAAAAAAAAAAAAAAGTGTAACATTACTTAGTTGATAATGACAAACAGACAAAGTTACGATTACAAATGCAGTTGTAGGAATTAAATTTGTTGAATTATTAATATTCAATCAAAGAAACGTGAAAAAGAAAATATTAAAATTAATTCAATGAATCAGGAAAGGGACCATTAAATTTGAATATCATGGAAGGAAACAAACAAGTTGAATGTGCAAAATAAACGTTTTGAGGTGTCACTGTTGATGGATTGGTTAACAATAAGGTATGCACTATCAGAGACATCTATTGCTGGTCATCATCCATGGCTAGCTGTTCGTAATAATGGCTCAGATAATGTTGAGCGGTGAGGTCACCGTATCATGTGACTTTGTCATGAGAGTATTGGTGATCAAAAGCTTGGCCCGGTCACTAACGTTGTCCAAGCCCATAACTCACTTCCAATTTTTTCAATTATATTTAATGTTTCAAATTTTGAGAAAATCATTTATTTTGATAGAAAGTTTGTGTGAAGTATGAGATGAGAAATTTCTTCTATTCATTGGATTTTTCAATCATATTCATAGTTTGTAACTAAGTAAATAAATTATTATGCTATTAGAATTGAATCAACATAAATAACTATTATTTAATACCCGGGTCAGGACAAGACAGCCCAATTTCAACAAAAAATACAAAGCCCGGCCCTTGTAATTGTAGGGCTAATTTAAATTGGGCTGATATATATGCAGCTTCTTTCTTTTCTTCGTTTTTGCTATTTCTATTTTGCATATTATATCAATGTGTGGTATCAACCAAAGAATAAGATTTTGTGCATCATATCATTAGAGAGAGGAAAAAAATATATATATTAAGGAACGGCTGCTTTGCAAAGTGATTAGCCCAACTAAAAATCCATAGGAAAACTCCTACCACCAAAATATGAAGCATGCAGGGCAGCAAGTTCTATAACATGCAGCATTTCTCATCCTTGAATTTGGTTTTTGCTTCTTTTGTTGGTCTAGGAGTAAGTATCAGCTTCTGCTCCTTGAAGATATGAAGAAACTCCCAGTTAGTTATAAGTTAAGGGTTCACCACAAATGCTTTGGATGCATCCATATGATTGAGTCGACATGTTCCAATGAGGACTTCCGGGAGCTCATCTTGTGTGTTACCCTGCACATGTTGTCATGCATAAGCTACTGACGTCACCAAAGAGAAATGTTATTTATACATCACAAATTTCTTACATCTAACGCGGTTCAAAATCGTGGTTAATGCAGTTCTGACACCCACATTAACCACGATTTTGAACTTCGTTAACCAAGTGTCGCAAGCGGCCGCAAATTTCAGATGTACAAATAACACAACTCTCACCAAATACTCTTCCTCTTACTAAAATTGTTAGCAATTTTATGTCAATGACATTGGTCTTGGTTTAGTATATGTTCACAAGACATTTTATTTTATACTCTTACAAAACCATATTGATCAATTGTTTTTACCTGTATCAAAAATGCCATTTCTACCACCAAATTGTTCAGGTAACCAAGAACTAAGCTGGCCACCCCTCTTGCAACCGTTGAAGATCCAACATCAATGTCAAGCTAATAGGATAGACACAATTTGAATGTTAGCATATAAAACAATGGAAACTAACTGTAAAATAATAATGGAAATTTGAATGAAACTTTCAACTATAAGTTTGAGTGGCAATGTTACCTCTAAATAGTTCTTCCCACGAATGTAAAGTATTTCTAGCGCTTGGCCCACCAAACATGCTTTCTTTCCAACACTTTGCTTGACTATCCATGATCCCTGAAACAAGCAAATCAATCACAAGGTAATGCAAACCATTAGATAGATACTTATGTGTTGATCCTGCATTTTTTTTGTTTCAATTTATGCTTGTCATTAACTTTGGAAATGTAGCTGAAATCTAAGACATGTTATTAACCTTAGAAATATATGGTATGAGCTTAAATCTTGAGTTTCTGTAAGTATCATCTCCTTCAACAAAGCTTTGCAGTAAGGGATTGTCTTCCAAAGGAGTTGTCATCATGTAATAGAGTGCAATGGAATACATGGGACTTCCTGGCATCTGATCCATGACAATAGTATATAGTAAACAATCTGATACTCAAAGATGATGAATATAGTAATCAAGATGAGGTCATACTCATACTCACTTGTATGTTGATAACAAAAAAGAATTCTGGACCACCTTTTGCTGCATATTGCTGAATAAATCCAAAGCATATATGATAAGATATTTCTAGCGGTAATATTTTGACAGTAATAAGGACCCTCTTTAACTCGAGTAACAAACAAAGGAAAAAGAATATACTTGAACTATGGAACCGGGGCGACCACTCAAATCATCTTCTCTTGTGTCACAACAAAGCCAATCTGCACCAACCATTTGCATCAAGCTGCCTTTTGCCTTGACCTGAAAAAGAGAAAATTTGAAGTGTTATGTGCAAGCAAGTGTTCTAAAACCACTTTCACAAGTCATATTTCGGCAATTGCAGCAACATCAAGGGTTTTGATGTCTCCACAACCGCAATACAACTGCGATTGAAACCGCATCAGCAGCGTTTGACTGCAATTCTCCGCAATATCAAGCATCACGACACAACCGCGACAGGGATTTAAAACCTTGCTTATATATAGGGGTTTGAATATTGGTAAAATACCTTTTGATGGTCTTGTAAATAACTTTCTCCTCGAACCAAAAACAAAGATGGATCAGAAGCAGCCCAGCTGCAAGGTGAAGTACAACTAGGATCTTTTTGAAGAGTGGATCCATAAGAGCATGATGCGCTTTCATCCCTGCCTACCTCTTGCAAGTCCATGTACCCCTTCTTTTGAACTGTAACACGTTTAAATTTCGGAATCATTTTCTCATAATATCATTTAAAAAAAGAAGTTTGATGCACATATTAATTCCATCCCAAAAGTCATTTTGGTGTCTAAATATGTGAGACGATGTCACTATAGTCCCTGAATGTGTTGAAATTTCAAAAACATCCCAAGTGTGTCTTCTGTTAGTAACTTCAGGTACCAAAATGACTAACGAAAGACATATTCGTGGATGCTTTTGTAATTATGATATTCAGGGATATAGTGACAACGCCTCACACATTCAAGGTCCAAAATGGCTGTTTACCCCAAAATATTCATTCTCATTGAGAAACTTAAATTATAAATAGCAAAACTAACCTGCAAGGTCGTGCAATTTTTTGACCAAACCAGCTGCTGATGATATTCTAGGGTGCGACACGGGCTGTACATTCCATTAGTACCAATTCCATCAACAATTGGTATCATTAGGATATATCAATCATAAACAGATCCTTCAGATAATCAATAACAACACACACATATGACAAATTTTGGAATCATAGAAGGTTTATACAATTTTATGTTAATGTGTACTAAGATTGCTTGTACGAGAAGGCACTTAACTTTATACTCATCTAATTATTGGAATAGGTTTTATAAAGTCATATACTCATATTTCACAATATTGCAATTTGCAACAGTGTAAACAAGTTTTAAGAAGTAACATTATAACTGAACGTCAGTGTAATGTAAGCAAAAGTACCAGCTGTTCTGAAGTCAAGTCGGAGTGCCAATCATTCTCAAAGCGATCATAGTCCGTTGATTCAGGAACATCAAAGAACTCATCAGAATCATTCAATCCCATTAAACTCGTGCGACCAGCAATTTCTTTGTCCACCTGATCATCTTTCACTACAAGAAGATCCTCAATCTTGCTATTCTCTATAGGAACTTCAGTCTTAATATCCTCCTTTACACCAAGAGGCAAAGGCAACCCAATATCTTTTGTCATTATAATAGGTTCAGAGGAGTAATTCCCTGCTTTGGTTCTAAACAACTCTCTTAATGCTGCAAAAAAGATGATCATATGTACAAGAATATGTGAGAAAACTGCATAGAATTAGAAGTGCAAAGTCTTCCATGTAACTTAATTTATTATTATGAAGTAAAGATACCTGCGACTCTCTCAAGCATACGAATGGTTATGGATCTTGCAGATGAGGGACGCAAATATAATTTCCAAAACTTCCAGTCAACAGCAAGCATGTGTCTTACAACAGATCGTGTTCCTTTGTTAACAGGAGTCACCACAAATCCTCCACCTGCCAAACGTTATGACATTCAAAACCTACTCACTCATGTCTAAAAACGCTAATTAAGAATATTAATTATCTTCATTTAATTTTCTTGATGTAATCAAAAAAAATAATTGCATTTCCTAAACTGCGTTTGTCAATAGAAATACAATTTTATGAAAACTTGTTTAACGAGAATAAAAGGGGTTATTGAATAAATTGAAGAATATTTTGGGAATGATATCATTAAATTGGCTAAATTAGTTCGGATTTACTTATATTTTGCATTGCCAAATTTGGATTTATCTTTTTTACCTATATTCGAGTTCGGAGGAAGTACTTACCTATTTATGTTTTTTTGGTATTTTACCTAATTTTAGGAAACTAATAATAAAAATTGATTTTAGGAAACTAGAAAGTTATTGATTTTAGGGAAGTGTTGATTTGATTAAGATTTGACTAAGGTTTTGACCACCCCTCGTGTTATAAGAATCTTAATTTTTGGGGGAACCCAAGGTATTTCAATCGGAAGCCGGGGACTAACATGCTTAAGGGACCCGGTTGCTATTAAGATTTGAATAGGTTCCGTTCTGGGATAATACCCAATTTAATCCCTGAATTTTGTCACTCGTATTAACTTGATCCCCAACTTTATCAAAATTACTAAGTAGTCCCTGGAATTTGAAAACGTTAATCAGTTACGTCTTTTCGTCAGTTTTGTCTGTTAACAGATTTTAAAATAGTCATTCAATTTAGTCACTTATTAACAAACATGTCCCTGTGATTTATAACTTATTGTCAATTTGGTCCCTGTGATTTATAACTTAATGTCAATTTGGTCTCTGCTAAATTGACGGAGAGATGTAACTGATACACGTTTTCAAAATACAGGGACTAATTTAGAATATTGATAAAGTAAGAGACCAAACTAATTTTTTTTTCAATTCCAGAGACCAAATTGGGTATTATTCCGTTTTGTTCTTGTTGTTTAAAATTAACAGAAGCTAATAATATGATAATATTATTATGACATGCATCTCCTATATATATCCTGCTGCTATTGGAATGAGTTATTTAGTAGCATTTAAGTATTAAACAATAATCTAAAATTTAAAGCATACATTACTTTTAAGGCAGGCTCGGACGTAGCCTCTCTTGGGTGGACACTTAGAATGATACACGGAATGATATAACAACACTGTTACAGAATCAAAGAAAAAAAGAGGTTAACTGGTACTAGATAACAATGAACCACATCCATATAATATGGGAGTAACAAATAACTAATAAACTAAACACACCCCCATTTTTACTAACATGCACCCTCCTTCCGCAAGTAAATTTCCGGATGTGTATTATTTTACCGTTCGGAAGTTTATTTCCAGATAAATTATACTATCTGGAAATAAACTTCCAAAAAAAAAAAGTACAGGTTAGCAAAGACGGAGGTATCTTTAATTATTCCCTTATAATATAGTTTTTGCAGTACCATATGTGCCATCATCCTCTCTCCTCCAATATCTACGTAACAGTAAATCTCGTGGTTTCATTCCCCTGCACATTATGAGATGAATAATGATATGTGTGAGCATGTTTGGTGTCTGAATTATATATATATATATATATATATATATATATATATATATATATATATATATATATATGCGAAAATTTTGCATATAAGTTACCATGGTAGCCAATCATTGTAGAGCTGCAAGTGAATGATATCTGTATGACCATCAAGGTGATCAACCACGCTGCCTCTATATATACAAAAGTCCCATCTGCAACACACTTGCTAATTTAATTTGTATCTTTATGATCATAGGGGAAATATTACAGCGATTCAGTGTGAATCTGTTTATTTATTTTTTACAAATTCATGCAAAATCCTTTGATTAAGATGTATATGTGCTTGTTTAATTACTTCTCACGGTAAACACTCGTCACTTAGAATATCATTTATGACAGAATTTGTCTACATTATAGTGACAGGTTTTTAATCTCTTTGATCTTGGTAAAAGTCAATTTGACTTTCTAAGAAGGGAGAAAAAATGGAATTCAAAAGAGGTTTCTAACTTTAAACGGTAGTATAAATTTAGAAGTCTGATATTTAGTATGAGACTATGTATGGCAATAGAGAAAAATTAAAAAAAAGAGAAAAGATAAAAAATTACATTACCACTAAAAATATGTACAAAAGTAGCAAATCCTTTCTGAACAATTTTTTTTTTTTTTGTAATGAAATTGTACAAGGAAATTTCGTTCTATCATATCTGGTGTGGTATCCACTCTTTCTAATCTGTTTTTTCATGAGTTAAACAAAGTATAATAGCAAAATAAGTTATACTCACTCTTTCAGCATTTGCATCGCATGCAATTTAATGGTAATAAATAGAAGCATAACCTGATGATTAATTACAAGGTTCTAAATGAAGACTTACTCCGATCTTGTGGGATCAAGAGACATAAGAGTATGGAAAATAGCCTCCGAAGTTCCATCAACCACACCAACTGCCATTATTGCAGGGTGATCACCCCAATGCTGAATAATACAGAAAGACAATTTTCACTTTTCAGACAAGATGACCACATAGAAAATTAAATTAAAACCTTAACCGAATTAGAAGCAACTTACCCTTCCACGGGAATCCCAATCTTTGCCTTCTTTGAACATCCTTAGTCCTGCACAAGAAATCAACTATCACATTCAGATTAAGCCACTAGCTATGTATGTATATATGTGTGTACTATCTAGGAGTCTATAGGAGCTAAAAAAGCTTTACCATTCTGACAACCAAAAATCTTCCATGGGGAAGGTGCAATAACATCCGCGGTCATTGCTTCAGTGTATACACATGATTGAAAATTCAAATTAGAGTATTTCCAATCTGTGCTTTTTGACCCTCCATATCTGTTTCAACAACACTTTAGACATTAATTAAGCAGGCATATATTTTGTGTAATACTAGTATAATCAGTATAATTTTAAAATTTGAAAATACGAGAAATTCAAGATGATTAGTTCAAAATAATACAGAGAAAAAAGTAGGTAGTACATAAGCATTCATCACTCCTTCAAAAAGGAGTGTGATTGCCTCTTCATTTCAAAGCATTTTAAGAAAAGCAGTTGATGTACCTCAAAGTTGAACGCCTTTTCTTGGAACAAGCCACAAAATTCTTAGCTGGATTTGGGTTATCCTGAAGAAAAAATTATACAAAAGAATAAGTTTCTTATCATGAGACAACCCCTTCTACTCATTTAAGGCACAGAGTAAGTATAACCTTCAATGCAGCTTCCTGAAAAGAACGTATCCATTTTGCAGCTTCTTCTGAACTACTTGCTCCCAACTATTATATAATGGAATTTAAACCATGAATCAATCTAGTGGGAAAATTTGTCACAAACATATTTGTTTGGATTTTTAGTTTTAACAAACCTTAAGCTTGTCCCTTTGATTTGAAGCATTATATACAGTGAAAATAAAGAACACCTGTGCAATGCAAACAAATTTCTAAATTCAATTAAGTGTGCTCAAAGAAACAAATGCAACTCTGTCACATCACTGAAAATTGATGTATCCAATATTATCCAATGCATGTTTCTTACTTTTCTGTTGATACTTTCCCTTCCATTGTCAGTAACCCGAATGCAGGAATCTATCATTGCACTTCTAATTGGCTCCTGAAAATATAAATGCTTTCATTCATTTAGCACAATTAACAATTTAATCATTTGCAAAAATGGATTTCTTTTTTTGAAATTTTGCTGTCATTGACATCTCTTTTTTATTATACAATGCTGTCATTTACATCTAAGAACAGCATATCACACGTGTGACATATTACGGCATTCAATATGAAACCAATTTAAGAAATTTGTCTAACAATTTTGTGGCCTACAATCAGTGCGGGAGATAGTGTAGGCATTAACCTATAGGCCCATGACTAGAGGGGCTTAGAGTTAATAAATATTTTGGCTAGACCCCTTTACCGTCACGGGATATTCACAATTCTCACTCTTCGGCTTGTCCTATTGATAGCATGTGAACGGGCAAAAAAAGGCTCAACCTCTCGTTCTCGGGTGTAGGCGGCGTAAAGGTTATTGACAATAACTGTAATTATGTCTTCAACAAGAAAGTAGAATGTGTATTATAAATTCATATAATAGATCCAATTTTTGCTTGCAACCAATGCATCATGTTGCTTGCCTAGCAATAGTTGTTAAATAAAGGAAGGAACCTTTTCTATGTGACAGGCATGACAATGTATTTTGCAACTTGAAAACAATAGAAAAATATAATAGCCAAAGCACGACCCAAAATCATCACCAAAAGCCAATGAATACATAAATAAACAAAACATTCTTAAAATTGTTTTGCATAACACATTATATATGGTAAAAGCAGAAAACCATTAACTATAGAAATTAAGGAAACATTATTATTCATTCATTTTTTAAAATTTTTATTTTTGCGTGCATCTAGCATCAAAACAAAAGGCAAAACATGAAAATAACATTTTTGAATCAGAAACAATGCCCCAGACTAAACAGTACTAATCCTTGTTCATTCAATCTGATCAAAGGAGCAAAATTAGATAATTGTTGACAAAAAACCAAAAAAAAGGAAACTTTTTATATAAATGAAAGAATTGATACGAGAATTTACCTCCATTTGTGAAGCGGGTTTAATCTTGAAGCTTCTGAGGACATTTTCCTTGAGGATGAAGTACCTTTTACGTGAATAATGCTGACCAAACCGATTGGAACGAATGAGATAGAGCCACCCTTCCATTTTTCCCTCACTCTGCGGAATACCCATTTCGAGAAATCGTCGAAAAGAATCCACTGATTCCTCAAAATTGCATTTTGCAATTTGAGACGCCAAAGGGTAAAATTTCAGAGCCTCTGTTCAATGCAAAATGCAAAAGGAGACTCACACAGAGAAGAGAAAGGAAGGATTTTTTTTTCCGAGGGTTGTAGGAAGAAGAAGAAGATGATGGTGGTGGTGGTGGTGATCCTCTGATCCCGAAAAAGGGAATCAGAGAATCAAAATTGTGATGGCAGTGGCAATGATCTTTGTTGTTGTTCTTCTTCTGTTTCCTATGTTTCCGGTTCAAGAATAACTATTTTGCGCCTGTTTTGTTGTACATGAGATGAGAATACATGAGTTTACAATATTGCCCTTAGCCTATTGGCTCCAAAATTAAAATCTATGCCACTCTGTAATCCCAAATTACCTTTTTTGTATTTTTTATTAATTTAGACAATGAGTTTTCTATTTAAAAAACATTACTTTATTTACTCTTCAATGTTTTTTAATTTTAAATGCTTTTGTTGTGCCATTATATATGCACTAATTTTGACTGTTACAAGAAGACCCTTGTCAACATTAACAAATTAAATTTCCTTTTTTTTTTACACAAACAAATTAATTTTCTAAGGGCGATATAAAAAACATTCAAGGGAAACTAAAAGCTTAGACATACATGTAACATACTTAATATAATATTATATTAAATAAATTTTTAGCAGAAACAAAAAAATTAATGGTTAACTAAAAGCTTAGACATACATGTAACATACTTAATATAATATTATATTAAATAAATTTTTAGCAGAAACAAAAAAATTAATGGTTAAAAATTCTATTCATGTTTATTACCTGAAAAAGAAAATTAATTTGGATCTATCCTTCTTACTTTACGATATACAACAAAGCCGAGTTTAGGGGTGTCTTTGATTCGCTAAAAAATAAGGGACTGGACATGACAAAAATATTTATCTGAACATTTGATTTAAAAAATGACAGTGGGATAAATAAAAATTAGAAACCATCGTTGCAAATGACACTTTTGGATTAAAGTTTACAAATTCAAGTTTGGACCAACTTTATTTTGCAAACTGTTCTGAACAGAACTTCAGAGGATGACCGGAGGAAAGCAGTGCGGTTGTGCTCGCGACGAATGACGACGGCGTGTTGGGTGGTGTACCTGCAAACACTCCGACGCTCAAGTCAGTGTGTGTCGAGGTGAGTTAGAGGTGGTAGAAAAATCATTACCTCGACCGTTCGACGCGGTCTTCTTTAAATATGAGTTGAGGGCCAGTTCTTGTCGATGTATCCGTGAAACCCGGAAGTCGGCATTAAATTCCTTTAATCCGAACCGATGGTCGGCCGCGTTGAGGAAAGCGGAGGCGAGTGGAAACGTGGCATCGATGGAAGGTGGATCGACGAGCGGAAATGGGCCGAGAAGCGGCGGATCTCGGATTGGGCCTCGGCCCGATCAGCTGATTGCCCAGTCGCTAGCTCGAATGTCGAGGTGGTGACTTGTTGTTGAAGTTCATTGATGTCGGCGTCAAGACGTCTTTGTTCGAAAGGCGGCAAGCGCGTCGTCGGGTCGTGCTTTGTTTATCGATTCGTTCGGGACCTTCGTGTTCCACCTCTGTGGCGATTCGACACGAGGCTTGGCGTACTTGTGCTAGATGCGAGGCTTTATCACGAGCTCGTGCACGCGGTCTCGGCATGAGGTCGACAAGGCTTTATCGCGAGCTCGTGCACGCGGTCTCGGCACGAGGTCGATCTCTTCATCAGGTGCTTGTGCCAGCGCACAAGGCTTTATCACGAGCTCGTGCACGCGGTCTCGGCACGAGGTCGATCTCTTCATCAGGTGCTTGTGCCAACGCACAAGGCTTTATCACGAGCTCGTGCACGCGGTCTCGGCACGAGGTCGATCTCCTCATCAGGTGCTTGTGCCAACGCACAAGGCTTTATCACGAGCTCGTGCACGTGATCTCGACGAGGTCGATCTCTTCATCATCGGTGCTCGGAAATTCCGTTCGGCGTTGCCACGGATCGACAAGCGGAGAAGATCGTGTTTCGTTCTCTCGAGAGATCGAAGGAATCCAGAAAATCTCGGTCCGTTTCATCACCACCACCGAGGCACGACTCAACACCGCTCTGGGCATAGAGCAAACCGCCGTAACAATTCAGTAGATCGTACTCCACCTCGTCGTCACAGATCTGAGGTCCGTTTGCCTCAAAACGGAAGACATGAGCAAACACACCGCAGAAGAGTTTCTTCCAGAAGTCTTTCTCCTGAATCCGATATGCCACACTCTCCACCGCGCCATCGCCGCTTCTCGACGCGCGCGTCTCATCGCAAAGGTACCACCGAGTGTTTGCAGGTACACCACCCAACACGCCGTCGTCATCCGTCGCGAGCACAACCGCACTGCTTCCCTCCGGTCATCCTCTGAAGTTCTGTTCAGAACATTGACGCCGTCTGTGGGAATCGAACCCACGACCACATTCCACCGGAGCTCGGAGCACCACTATAACTGTCTAATTCTTCCACCGTGAAGCGATACTTTCTCAGGTATCTCTTATGTTCGTCCAGAACACAAACTGAGATTGCAAAAACAACTCATCCTTTGCTTTTATTTCAAACTGAGTTTGAAGGTAAAAATTGGATTTATAAATCTCCTAAACTGAAAATCAAATAAGAGTCATTTTTCGTTTTGCTGTGCAGACCTAAGTTGGGGGTCCCAACAGAAATCCAAACTTGGACTAATTAAGCCACGTTCTTACCATGCCCTTTTCTTTCTCTATTGTAGTTTTTTTTCCGGATGCATTATAGTTTTGTCAATTTATTTCAAACGGTTTAAATAATGTTTTAAACTTAAAAAAAAAAAACAAAGTTATTTTGTAGCATAGAAGAGGGCAGCATGGTAAATGAACAAATGTCATGGCTCGTCCTGGTTCAAATACTTAAATAGGAAGGAGACGGCTGGCAGCTACCTTGTCCCGACCATGATTTGGTAGTTAGGATCTAAAACACAATCAACAAACATGACTTGCGGGAGATGATTGTCTTTCATTAAATTTCATCATTCATGGGGTGTGAAAAAGTTTCGAAAACTGAAGTATATATTCAATCAATCATAAGTGGCCACTAGGGTGATCTAACTATTAAGTGGTTCGCATGAGTTAAGAACCAATGACTTAATATTAAAATAATGGATGGATAAGATAAATTACCTATTATTTTTTCAGTTGCTTGTAATGTATAGCGAAATCACAAATTGCGTATTAGTCCGGTAACCTTACATTACATCACCCACTCCAAAATACCCAATACCCCGACAACAACTCCATTGTTTCTTTACAGCTTAACCAGTTCAAATAAGAAAGTTTCCTTTAATTTTTGAATGGTGACATTCCCGTTTAGACATTCTCAGAGGAAACAAAAAATAAAAAAGACCCAAAAATATGTAATCCCAAATCTTCCTTCTCTTTCCCCAATTTCTGTTCTCCAAAAGCTGTAAATACAAAACCATCTAAATCTTCCTTCTCTCCTTAGTGGATGTTAGCGTCGGGTAGCTTTGAGGAAACAAGATGAAATTTAACTTAGACATAACACATGGCACTAAGAAAACAAAATATGTCTGATAAATTCATTCAAATTCAACAATACAGTGAGCTCAACATCCACAACTCATCTCTACCAGAAAAACCATGTAACCGCCATCTCCTTCAAGTTTCGCCGGGCCAATACCTCCTTTTCCAACATCTACAACCAGCAGTGTATCTGTGACCATAGTGCCTCCGCTTCATGTGGAACTTTGTTTTTTTGCTCACTTCTTGGTGGTTCAGAAGATATTCATTGTAGGTGGCGTCCGATTTGGAAACGAGAAGCGGAGCTGTGCCTTAGTGGGCGATTTGAGTTTGTAGCAGCTAGGGTTGGGATTGGGATTCCTTTGCAATTATGTAAATTTAAATCCAAACCTTGCAAACATTGTATGTTACAAAAATTACCCAGTGTCCACCTCTTACTTCCAGTCATTTCCTACTCACCGGTGAACCATTTGCCATGCTTTTTCACCCTAGAAGCCACCTCAATCTTAGTAGTTTTTAGTCAAAAAAAAAAAACTTTAGTAGGTTAAGATTGTAATACAGTTTACATTAAATTAAATTAATAATAAGTATATCTTTATTTGGTTATTTTAAGAGATCATTTTGGAAGTATTTTGACAATGAATGTGGAGATATGCAGATCTATGTTTGAAAGCGAGATCATTAATAATAATGATTGATGAGTGAATATTTTGTGATATTTTAAGCATATTCCCGCATATCTCTAACCCATTTTATTTGAGAAATCCTCATATTTGCTCATATTGTGCAGGAAAGGGTAAAAGAACTCACATGGAGCAAAAGTACGCGATTCTGGGCAAAAACGGGTCAAAAGGAGCGAAATTATCAGCTTCTGGACAAGAGGTACGGCCGCACATATTCTATGTATGTCCGTACACCCGTTTGGTGGGCACTAAGGGCGTACAGAGCAGTCAATACAGGCCAACGCCGAAGTTTTTTAGGTGTACGGTCGTACACAGTGACAAATTCAACTTTTATGCTGCTGCGGTATTTTGACCATAACTAGAGCTAGGAATGTCCGATTGAGGTGATCTTTGTGGAGTTGAAAAGCTCTCGAAAAGATCTACAAGTGTGCGTAGGTTGGGATAGGTATGTACGGCCGTACATAGTGTGTAGTATGACCATACATATTGATGTAGTATGACCAAGTGCCGAGGAATTTCGAAGTACGGGCATACATATTGATGTAGTACGACTCAGCGCCAAGGAATTTCGAAGTACGGCCGTACATGTATGCAGTAAGGCCATAATACGACAGAAATTGACCTATTTGAAGGGTTCTTGACCTAATATTGCCATATCTATAAATAGGGACTCAAGGCCTCTCATTCTGAACGCTTCTGGAGAGAGAAAAAGGTCAAATCTTGATTTTGAACCTGTGGAGCCGTCAAGAGAACTTTGAAGCGTAAGCCAGGATTCGTTAGAGACTAGAAATAATTCCTTCCCGGTTTCTTTTACTATTCTTGAATATGTTTCCTGTTGGTATTGCTTTTTCATTTTGTGACATGAGTAGCTAAGCTCTCTTCTAGGGTCTTTAGTGTAGTTTACCTTAGTAGTTCCTTAGCTATGTCTTAGTGACTATTTTATTCTATTTCTATTCCGAATTTATTATCCATGTTAAAGTCCCTTAGTATTATGATTGCTTGTGGTTTATTTATCTATGTATGAGTCGTTGCATTATCTGCGGAGGATCCGGGGTTTTACAACGGGGCTATAAAGGAACCTTAGGTAAATAAATTGCATGTGTTAGTTAATTAATCTGTCGGAGGATCCGACGTTATCTAATGGATCTACAAGGGAATTGGGGACTTATAACGGAATCGAAAACGGGAGATATAGGACATTTTGACTAATTCAAACTCATAGACTATCATAAGACTTAATGCTTTCAACCAATGTTAATTCCAGAAATTAGTCTTAGGGAGAAAAGATTATTGGCTGTCTGAGGATCAGGGCATAGATAGAAGGGGGGGTCAATAACATGGAGTAAAGCAGGAATATGATAGAATAGGATTAAGAAATGAACGAACATGATAAACGAGAGCAAGGCCCTAGGCTCTAACTTGCTCTTCACGCTTTCTTTCTTCATTGCACATTCAAACCAACTATTCGACGCTTGAATAATTGAGACGCCTAAAGTAGATTAATATTTATCTTTATTCTCTGTGGGTTTCGACAACCGGGACTTAAAATCTCAATTTATTACTATAGCTGACCAGGTGCACTTGTCTGAGATGCAACAATGATGGGACGCGCTTACAGGTCCTTTCATCACCTATCGACAAGCCTCTGCAGGGCCTTGTTCTCTTATGAACTTCATGGCCCTTTGATTCGATCCATGTCCTTTCAACTCATGACCATCATGCTTCAATATATTTTGTGTTCTCTTTGTTACAATTAGGTGGTTAGGGAGTTTGGTGAAGGGGACAAAGGGTTTGTGAGTGTGGTGTTGTGGTGGAGCATTGAGGTGATCAAGCGGGTAGGAGGGAGGGAGCAGAGGTTCGACCATGAGAGGAATTGGAGGAGGACATGGTAGCAACGGAAGTCCGGGGGCAGAGAGGGAGAGTTGGTAGCAAAAGAGGTGGTCGTCGGTGAAAAGGAAAGAGCTGGAGATTGGGAGGGGCTGGGGTGGGAAAGGGAGGCTAAGGTGGTGGCAATGGAGGTAGGGAAGGAGAGAGGAGAGAAAGAGAATGACAAAACTTACTTTAAGTTCTTTATATCTTTTTTTTATGAATTAAAAGTTCATGTGAGTTTGGTCCTGAGGGCTCACTAGGGTCACGGAAAACTTTAAGGTTCTTTGAGCACTTACAGAGGTACACACCAACGAGATCTTCACATCAGCAACCCACATCCTTGTGAAATATGAGTCGAATCCTTACCAACTGGACTAACCTTCATTGGTTTAGTTCTTTATATCTAGTTTGTCCTCTTCTTCACTAAACATATGCAAAATTGCTGATGAAATGGTTTATGGAATGCACTCTTTGAAAATAGGCGAAAAGCAGTTGGTGACAATTTTTCTACATTTTCAATAGACAAGAGGACAATCTGGATGGATATAAAGAATGGGTGTAAATTTTGTCCGAAAGAAAATCGTCGATAATATCTCTCACATATACCCTTCACAATCTGGATCGTTCATTTAAAAAATTAAATCCAAGAGCTATAAGTGGCTTGTGTATCTACACTCTTTTTTTCCTTGTATTTCTTATAATGAGTCCGATTCAATATGGTCTTTTCATATTTCAGAAAAATGAATTCATATGTACGAATTTTGGAAAGTCCAACCCTCTAAGTCTATATCATTCCTGAGGGTTCCATTTAAATTTTTTATTTTTTATTTTTTTCCTTCTATTTTGCTAAAAATTGAATTAACAAGCATTTTTAAATATGATAAAATATATAAAAATACTAAATTAAATACAAATATTTAAAATATAAAAATTGCTAATAATTTGAGTAAAATTTATTAAGTATTAATGAAAATAAAATTGAATAAAAAACTTTTGGAAAATGTACATAATTGCTTAAAAAATTTTGCTTCAGTTTCTAGAAAATTACAAATACTGTAATTTTCATGAATATAAAAATAAGAAAAATTATTTTAAAACATTTTGGTTTAATATAATATGCAAAAATAAATTAAATAATATATCTTACAAATGCGCACTCACACCCAAATTAACCCAGGCTCTCTTGCTCTATTGATCTTTCTCTCTCTCATGTTTATCCGGAAGCATTTTTGTAGAATAATGACGGTCATTACTCTTTACACTCATTTACATCCGTCGGAAATGGGAGGGAAAAAACCACAATGGTAGTTGGTACATAACTAATTTTAAAAAATAACGAAAAACTTTTTAAATAAAATGAATTTGAATCTTTTGAGAAAAATATAAATATATGTATCACTTTAGGGAGGTCAAGTCTTACTAATAAATGTCTTCAAAATAATATTACAATGACATTTATTGGCACATTAAAATAATTATATAATTTTAATCTATTCATTTCCTTTGAATTAATAAAAAAACCCTCACGAGTTGAACAGTGTCAGTGTGGTCTCCAGTGATTAGGGGTGACAAAATGTCCAACTATATTATAAAATTTACAAAATTTAAGCCACGAAGCGAAAACTATTTTAATAAATTCCTGAAGTATCTTCCTAACAGCTACATCTCTGTTCGAGAATAGCAGAACCTCTCTTTAAGGGATTCAGTTTTCAGAAGGAATTGAACCTATAACCTCCCACTAAAAATTAATTATGCACACAATCTTCCTATTTAAGAATGAAGAAATTTAATTACTCTATTAAAACAACTAATAATAATGAAGGAAATTCAATTGAAACAAATTAATTTCCTAGAATTTTGAATTTCCTTATCCAAACCCTCTTAAAGTTTCACTCACCAAAAAGGTTTTGGTTTTAGTGGGGATAACTTAATTAGCCAAATGACACCATAATTAAACTCAAAATACATAGTTAACTATTGAATATGCCTTTTTTTTTTTCAATTTTAGTTCCTATATTGATTACTAAGTATAAAATTGAAATACTCCTAATACCTGGAAAGGAAGATCTTTTATTACCATTACATGGCCTTAGAATGATGTCCCTAACTAACATCCTATGTTTCTTAAATGGAAGTAATGGTTGAATGCTAGTTTGGATGGATGAAATAAGATCAAATTGCCAGGGGAAAATCATACAAACAAGCAAAACTATAATTGCTCAACTCCATACAATATTGCCAAAATCCTCTATGACCTGAATGAAGGAGCCTTTGTATCTGCTCAGTCACTGCAGCACTGCCTGTTAAGCAAGCAAAAATATTTAGATTGGAAGCATGGCCAAGAGGGAATGTTTTAATCATATAAAAATAAAAATAAAAATAAAAATAAATCCTAAAGGAGGGATTTAAGTTAACACATACCTTTCAGAAAACTAGCTAGATGTTCATCACTTGCGTATGGAAAGATCAATATGTAAATATGCCACAGAAGCCACAAAAAGCAAGAAAAACACAGATGACAGCATCAATGGCTCAGCAAGCATGAATATGGGATTAAAATTGTAGTACACCTACCCAAAAACAAAAACATGGTTAGATCATGGCATAGAGCAAAAAATTATTTATTATAGACTGAAAACAAAAGAAAAAATATGGACCTACACCAGACATGAAGATGTAATGTTAGGTGCAAACTCCAACCAAGGTTTGACAAGTTATGTGCAAATTATCTTGGTAAAAAAAATCAATGATTTCATAACATAAAATAGTATATTGTGGCTTCCATACAGTAGTTGCGGAAAGCAAAGTCTGGATTTGGATCCTATAAAGTGAGCAAAGTGTAAAGTGGGTAATCTTAACCATTAATAAGAAAATCAAGGGTTGATTTGCTATTCATGTACATGTAATATCAACCCTTGATTTTCTCATCAATGGTTGGAATTACTTATTTTATACTCTCAAGTGAATTGCTCCCTTTAGATGATCCAAATCCGCAAAGTCTTGGCTTAGTGTTTTTTTTTCTTTCTTTCAAGCTTCAATGAATGTTAAAAGAAAATGAAGTTCTAATTAAATTTCTATCCAAACCTTGTTCCAGAGGCAAGAACTAAAAATACATTGATCGAACTTGATCAAACATGTATATCATTAAGCAACTACTTCACAATTTTCTATGCCTGTCACACAACAAGGGAGGGGGGTGGCAAGTTGAATAATTAACAGTGAGGGCCATCATCATAATGATAGTAGAATAAATATCAGAATGTGACATGACAATTGGAATTACTGTAGGTTTGAAGGCATGAAAATAAACAATAACAAAAGGTCAAGGGGTGAATGAGACAGGTGGTTGGGAGGTAACAGATTGCAATCTAAATAGTGAGTGGAAGTATGAAAATGCTGTTACAATCTATTTGAGAGTACTCGAGTCGAGAACTCTTGAAAAGCTTTATCAGTTCTCTGGGTTTCAACAACCAAAGATTCAAAAAGTTTAATCCAGGTAGATAATTTACCAAACATAATTTGTAAAGCTTCATGTTCACAATCACGAGCAAACAAAGCCAAAATATTGCCAAACAGCATAAATAAACAAATTCATGCCCAGCCAAAATTTTCATCTGCAATTAGACCTCCATCCATTTGCATATACCTGACATTGCTTAAAGATGTCATTTATTAACTGTTATTGTTAAGAGTTAATTCTTCAAAATATAGGATAAAAAATGGTATCTTAAGCACCTTAGAATTCAGGTCTTTTGTCATTAACAAGGAGTCAATAATTTCCATTGCATCATTACATGCAAATATAGGCATTAATCCCTAGACAAATTTCTTGCTCTTATATCTTTCATAAAACACCCACATTCCAAACCAGTTTTAGAAAGTTATCTTAGAATTGGGTTTTGTGATACCTGGAAAGGAGTGTTATGCTCAGGAACGACATTTCTCTTTTCTAGAACCACCACAGTCCTACCAACAACGTCAAGGTATGAATACTTGGTCTGCAAAAGTTCAAATGTAAAACTGTTTTAGCTGCAGGAATCAAATGCTTTTATTATGCTATAAAGGCATCAAGTTAAATTCAATAGTGGCAGAAGCAAACTATACCCAGAGAAGAAAAATAAAATATCGGGGAAATCAAAGTTAAGTTGTGCATATAATTTACACATTAAACTGATAAGAACAGATATTTTCTTCCCAATCAAAAATTACAAATTAACTACTTTTTTTCTCAGTAAATTGTAAGTATCATAGTGCTTATCTGTTAATCTAATGTATGAAAATTCCTATCAAAATCATATGGTTGGATGGGAAAGGAGAGAAGGGACTCTTAAATAATTTATATTAGACATGTTGTGTTATAATACAAAGCACCAACACATTGATATAGCTAATCGGAGTTGAGTACTAGTGTAGTACAACAAGTATAAGCTCAACCGAATAAGATTATGACATGGTAGGACTCCTAATATTCCAGCACACCCCCCCCCCCCCAAAAAAAACTTGCTACATAAACACTGAACACATGCAAACAGATAAGAGGCCTGTTTGTGTTGAAAATCCCACATCGACAAGAGATATGGCCTGAGTGGTGTTTATAAGGCTTAGACAATCCTCACCTTACAAGCCGGGGATGAGGTAGGCCTAAAACCCAAATTTAAGACGGTATCGGAGTCTATCCTAGACCTGTTATTGGGCCATGATCTTTGTTATTCCACCCGTATTTGTCCACGCTACAGATGTCCGGTCCTGGGCGTGATGCGGTGTGTTGAGATCCCTATTATTCCACCCACATTAGTCCACGCTTCAGATTTCCAGTCCTGACCGTGAGGGGGTGTGTTGAAAATCCCACATCGACTAGAGATATGGCCTGAGTTGTGTTTATAAGAGTTAACCAATCCTCACCTTACAAACCGGTTTTGTCGGGATGAGTTAGGCCTAACACCCAAATTTAAGAGTTTGTTCAAACTTTAAAAAAAGTGATTTTAAGGTTGTGTAAAAAGTGCTTTATCTTTTAGACATTTTGCATAAAACAAAAACTGTTTTTTGTTTAATTATGATTATATAAACCACTTTATAGTTTTAAAAAGTAGATGCGATTGCAGCTTTTCTTGTTAAGGTACTCCTCAAAATAATCAGAATTTTTTTTTCAGATTTTGATCTTTTTCAAAAGCTTAAACAACACATTCTAAAAAATTTTAAAGGTGATTTGTTTTCCAAAAAGTAAATGATTTCTCAAGAAAAAAGCTTAAACAAATGCACTCAAGACTGAATTACTAAAGAGGATGCTCAAAGCCAAGAACCACTTGGGCATGTTCTTGGAGATTTTCACAATATATACAAATACAATACAGAGGTCCGAGGAAGGCCAAATCACCATGTAATTGTTCATATTGGCTATTTCACCACAAACTCAAACCCTAAACACACTGCAAAGGCCAAATCCCATATACTCATACATTATATTATATCCTCAAATCACTATGACATTACAATCACTTAACTGAAATGAGCTCATAAACATGCTCCTTAGGACCCATTTAGGTCAAGCTGAATACCTCTGAGCTATCAAGATTCAGGATCAGTCTTACCATTATCAGGATGGCTATAATGATTTGTCAAAGTCATAATTAAGATCAAAGCAACCGGATAGGAATTCATTTTTATGAGGAATAATCTTAGGTGGAGCCCTTTTACAACTGTATAGCAATAGTGATTTGATGCATAATTGCAGACTCAATGTAAGACTTAATTGCATAAATTCGCACACAATTGACTGTGTTGACCCCAGGTGCTTTCACTAACAAATGGTTTCATCTACCATCAAATATTAACCATAAAACACAGCAAGGCCAACTTTCAAGGGGGGAAAACAGTGGCAGTGAATTCCCAATAAGCCAAAAAAATTGTCATATCTTGAATATTTTACAATTAATATGAACTAAATTGTTTCTGTGGCATCTCCTTCAGGAATATAAAATGTGACTGAAACCCCTATTATGAATAAGGTTACTTCTTTCTTTTTGTTTTGATAGTATTCTTCATTCTATGAGCAGTGTTCTTCATGTTTCTTTCACTATTAGGAGGAAAAAAATGAAAGAAACGTTGACCACTTTGCAAATGTTTCGATACACAGAGAACTTGAGCTTATAATAAAACGTGATCCCTCATTGTAAGACAAAGAGAAATGCACTGACACGGATGAAGCTGTATATGCAGTTGAAATAAAGCTAGTGTTGCTTAAGCAGTATTATCCCAAGAGAACATTACCTCCAGAAGTTGCTCGACTTGAAAAGGAATCACAGCTGCAGGATCTTTGGATCCCTCTGGAAGCACGACCTAAATTTAATGGTTCAAAAAGGGGAAATTTAACCTACATTATTGCATACAGATGTAAATGAAACCAAAGGGCACAAATTTTAGTTGATAGTAACAATAACAATGCAAAATTACACCCACTTTTATAATCAATTTGTCAACCACTGTCTCAGCGAGAGGGCAACCAAAAGTAAAATTGAGGTATCTTCTGCCATCCGAAGACTCAAAAAGGAAGTCTTGCAATGGTAGCCCATAACCAATGATAAAGGTGGATTTCCAGCCTCCAAATAGAGGATACCGAGGTTCAATTTCAAGTTCTGACTGCAATTAAGAAATGTAAAGTATGAGATCAAAAAGCATGACATTGTAGAATATAGATTATGTAAAATAGATTTATCTTTTTGTTGTTCAAGGCTATTGTCCTTGGTGATTTCTAACATCCACAAAACTGATATAATCTTTGTCCTCAAAACACTTAATTAAATCATCACTTCCATACATCTGTTTTTATCTACTCATTATGGTGTCAATGCTATCCAATAATACATGGCCATATATCAAATAACGAATAACGCTCTCCATGTTAATAAGAATGGCATAAATATTTAGAGCGAAAAGCACCATGCCTCACTTATGATGAATACGCAACGATGTGGTTACCTATCGAAACAAAAGTAGACTTGCTTTCTGGTTCATCCTTCAACCCAAGTGTTATTGCTCCCAAAAGAAAAGGAGAGAAAAAGAAAAGAAATGGTGCACGTGATATTAAAAAGAGAAAGAGATGCAAGTGAACTTCAACGACTACCCCAAGTCAAGTGAGTGGTGTGAGAAAGGGCATGTTATTTTACAACCCGAATGATATATCTCACCTTTAGAAAATCTGTACGTAAACGTGAAGAGGAAATATTCCCTATTTCATCCCGGTAGTATACTGAGTGAACCCTAGGGGGTAGTTTTGCAAGAAGATGTTTAAATGAAGAAACACCACTACCACCTGGTCTAGTTTGATATTCAACCCTGTCAACAGAAAAACCCAGTTATAGATAATAAAAAAAAAACTATATATGAAAGGAGAAAATGTTAGAATATATTCAGAAGAATTTCAAGATTATATACATCAACCAAAAGATACTATAAGTTAATGTTTTATTAACTTCAATTCAACTGATCAATTGGAAAAGCATAAGTTAAAACTGAGGCCTCTTTCCAAATCTTGGCAGTCCTAAAAACACAAGATTAATAACTACAACTGGAGACTGTATAATCGACAGAATATAGGACAATTAATATAGGGTGCTGATGCCTGATGGAGTATGCGGGAAATCTGTGTGCTCTTGCCTGGGTGTGATGAAAACCATAGAATGGTCCTTTTCTTCTATTAATCTATTAACTACTTTAAAAGAATTATTAATCTATTTTGCCGCCAAATGTTGCAGTAAAACAAGTAGGGTAAAGATAAATTTCAATGTCGCCGAACCAAAGAATCATGCAAAATTGTGAAAAACAGTACAAATTCAAAGATTCATCTATTGATGAATTACAATACACAAGAACAACATCCGTACAATTAATAAACAAATATATTAAAAAGTGGGTCATGCCACCAAATATCTAAAATTACAACTACTCCAAGATGTTGAAGAGAGCATTTTGAAATGTAGGTAATTTTTCTGTTTAAAACAGTTACACATATTGTTCCTCAAAGAACAAAATGAAGATCTGGAGCATTAAGAAGAATGAGCAAGAGATAGCAAATATACCTTGAAAAAACACCTTTGTGTCGAGCGCCAGCATGAGCCAGCCTATATCGCTCTGTGACCTGGACACTTCCCCAGTGAGATATTTCAATTTCACGTTCTAGCTCCTCAACAACAGCAAATGGATTGTTATTTTCAAAATGAACTAGTACAGGAGAATATGAATACGGTGGATGGTTGTCGTATGGCCCGTATTTCAGCTCTGTACCAGCACGTTTGGTGGGCTCCACCACTGTGAATGATTCTACCCGAGTGCTTGGTGTCTTAATGAAAGTTGTTTGTTGCTTGACATTATAAGGAGACAATAATATTGCACTATCACGGAAATAGACCAACTGTGACTCTGATTGACTTATTTCTACTGGGAAAGGTTCCAGCGAATGTGTCAATATGTAAAGCACCTCAAGTGTTATGGTTCCACCTTTACTTAGTGGAGTTAACAAGGTTATACAGAAAAATTTAGTTCCATTTGGTCCATCGGGTAGCTCAGCAGATTTAACATCAAGAGGAACATAAGTTTTCTTCTTCCTCTTCCCAGCAGTTGCAGCAGCTTTGACTATTGCTAGATGTTCGGCTGCGGTAGGTGAAAAAGCAAGATGTACTTCTGAAGCAGGAGATGTGCCCGAGTTTTCAACCTGAAAGGAAAGCTCTATGAAATACAAGATCTCCAAATTTGTAATAAATGCTTTAATAGTTAATTCATTGAAAAGAAATCGAAAACAAAAATAATTTCAAGGGAAAAAAACAAGTTACAAACTTCAATAAACTGGAGCACACATGGAATGGTCAGTGGCAGAGCCGATGGCATCAGGGCAAGGGGATGAGGGTGCCATGGTCCCCCCAACCCCAAGTTTGTGCTTTTCTCATGTACCCATTCATATTTTTAGTTGATGGCCCTAGTAAAGTGAATTAAATCGGCACATAGCCCTTTCATGTCATATATGTTCAGTTTGACCCCCTCACTAAATTTCTGGCTCGGCCCCTAGGAACAGTCATTCCATTCCAGCTCTATCGGATAAGGAAATAAAGCATAGAAAAATGATTCCACTCCAGCTCTTCGTCCCATATAGACAAGAATCTCCACTTGAAGGTTGAAATGAATGGCTATTTGTGTTGTTTCCATATCTAACTTCATTAATTATAATTATGATTCCATCCTATGTTGGTTCCCTGTGCAGCATAATTTCATTCCTAAACAAGCCAAATACTGTAATAGAAATGGTCATTCCATTCCAAACCATTTTGATTCTACAAAATCAGTTATGTGAACTAAACATGACCAAAGTGTTTGTAAAAGGTACCTCTATTCAAATTGGATAAAAATCAGAAAAATCTCAGAATATTACTATTATGCACAGTTATATGATGAGCTAATGCCATCACATTGTTTTGCATAAGTTTTAGTCAAACTGTTAGAATACCATGTATGTCCAAGAGTATTCAAAAGTTAATCTAAAGTTTCTACAGAGTTTGTATTTAGTTAGCAACTGAAGTATGCTATGTCTATGATATGATTCATTATGTTAGTTAGATCTCAGGTAAAGCTTGATGAGCAACCACTGTAACTATCAAATCTCTCTCCCTCCCTCCCTCCCTCCCTCCCTCCATCCCCCCCCCCCTCTCTCTCTCTCACAAACCACTTTTCACAGAAATTGAATTAAAATTCATCTGATCGATACTGATAATGAAACATGATTTTATATGCCGGTAATTTAATCAAATAAATGTGAGTATATTCACTAAATTTATGCATAAAAAAAATAATATTTACTAAAAGCTGAATTTGGAACAAAATTTACAGATATGCAAAGCAGCAACCATGACAGACACAAGAATTATTATTCTCGAAAGAGTAATAGTGTGGAGGGTCTACCTTCAATGTCAAGTACACCTTAACAATGTGAGAAGTCAGGTCAATCTGCAGGGATCATTGGCATATTAGTCATACAATATATAAAACAAAGGATTTGAATGATGCCCAAAATACGGTTGAAGATACACAATATTTCCTCAAAAATAAAATAATAAAATTATCACACGCGAATATCAACATGAGCCAATGTTATGAAAATAATACCGCAGTCACCCCAACCTAATTCAGCAACAATCATATTACACCATCATTGAGAGGAAAATGCACACAAAAAGAGCACAAATTAGTTCAGTTAGATAGCAAAACCTCTTGTCTCTCCCAAAAGAGAAATGAGACACAAAACACTAAGGTCATATTTGAATAGTGTTTTTTAAAATCTGTCTTTTGTTTCTGAAAATTAGAAAAGTAAAAATCTTGTTCGATTAGATAATATTGTAAAATTGAATCCAAAAACTGTTTGCCATTTTATTGTTTTTAATTAAAACTAAAAAACCAAAACTGTTCCGCGTAGCTTTTGTTTTCTGTTCTCAAAAACAGTTTCTTAAAATTGTTTTACAGAATTACTTTTAAGAATCGAATCAAACAGACCCTAAATTTTCGTGTCATCCTTTTGCACGAATCTACCATCTTTATGGTCCCCATTTCGCAAGTTCAAATTTTGTAGACAGTGGGCGTCATCCTAAAAAAAAGCGTTTCATTTTTTTCCACAGATCTAGAGCGAAACAAAAACAGATGCAAATTCCAGTGGAAATGGGTGTGTGGGGTGACAAACAAATTCCCAATTTTCAAAGAAGAGGAATAACAAAGCTTACTCTGCGTTCGGCATTGAGGATCTGAAGGTGTTCGGAAGGGGAGGAGTTTACGAGAAGGGATAGATGAAGGAAGATGAAGATAAAGGGTACTGCAACTCTGAGCACAGCTTCCATTGTTGCAGTTGACGAAGCAGAAGAGGGAAGACTCCCAATTCTATATACACTTAAGACATGACAGGGGGTGTAACTAGGTTTATGGCGGGGTGTAACTAGCGCGAGCCTTCCATTCCTCCAAACAAATTACACATTACACCAATGGACTCAAACTCTCGATTTGGGTTTGCACTAAACAATTGGGTCTTCGCTCTTTTTCTTGGGGGTTTCTTTTTGCACCCCCGTTATTTCTTATACGCCCCTCCATTTATTAATTTATGCCATCCATATTTTTTTTTTCACTTTCTGAAAAAAAATATCAGAGACCCCCAAATATCATCTTCACTGTAACTAAAGAATTTGAAAAGCAAGTCACTTTACGACACTTGCAATTCTAACTTATCCTTAAACCATGTAAGATCGCCATAATCTCAGCATGGGTGATATGATATTAAAGACCCCCACACTCCCATGGAAACCTCTAACAAAGGTATTCCTATGATCCCGAATAAGACCACCAAAACTTGCTTCCCTGTATAGGTGTAAATGAGACGAACTACTCGTGAACTATTTGAGTTTGGCTAGTTAAATATTCGGTCAAACTCGTTTGTTTAATTAAATAAACAAACCCAAGCTTGAGATTGAGCTCGATTATTTAAATGAGCCAAGCTCAAGCCTTACAGGCTCGGCGTTAATGGTTCGTGAATAGCTCGCATGTGTATATTATACATCGTTTAAGAATCCTTATGTCACCATGATTTAAAGAAATTTCGTTATCTCTCCCCCCATTCCTAAATCTCAAGCAGTGTTTGCATATTTGTTTTCTCAATGTTTCGCTCTCCCAACCCAATTCGTAAGTCACTTCCACTCGACCAACACCACATTGGTAAGGAAATATAATTTTTAGAAAAATTTTAAACATGTTCAATTAAAATGCAGTGTTTGAGTGTTTACTAAAAATAATTTCAATATTCTCTAGTAATAAAACACTATTTTAGGGAATTAAATACTTTTTATATTTTATTCCTTTTGGTTGAGAGGTGATTAATATTTTTGAATTTCACATACCACATGTTAAACACATTTTTATTTATAGATTGTCACATAATAATAAAATCTTTATTAACTAAATAAACTTTAAAAATAATTTAAGATTTTTTCATAAATACAAAATAATAAAGTTATAAATGAGTTTAACAAGCCAAGCCAAGCTCTATTTTTTTTATAACAAGCCAAGCTCAAACTTTTAGTTTGACTCGATTAAATAAATGAGTCAAGCCCACGCTTTACATTTTCTCCACTAGTCAAGCTCAAGTTTTAAGTACTCGGCTCGACTTGACTCGTTTACACCCCTACTTCCCTGAATCGGAGAGAGCACTATCATCGATGTTAAGCACAGACCCGCCAATGCCCGATCGCTCCCAAGAGACCTCGCGCACTTCACTGAGAGATTGAGCCACCCTTGACTTGAAAGCATTCTTGAAGATGATATCATCTTTAGTTAGAGTGACTTGCTTCTTAGATATTCATGACACTCATCTCGCGGTGAGGGATATTTGGAGTGATGATGGTTGGAACTTGTGGGTGTTGTACACAACGATTCCAACTGAGATTGCTCAGTCAATTTCTCAAATGAGTCCATGTTGGGTTGATAAGTGGATATGGAAGGATAGTGTTTCCAGTGAGTATACAGCGAGGAATGGTTATCATTGGCTTCTTAGTGGTGGTGATCACATACAGGTCGAGGTCAGTTGGTCTTGGCTATGGAAATTGAAGCTTCCAGCGAATGTTCAACATTTTTTTCAGGGGTATCTGAGAGAAATATTTGCCTTGCCTTTCATTGATATGATAAGTAAATATATATACAATCACTTTAAAATCGTAACTGAATCCTATGATTTTGTTGCCATGATTCCTAAATAAATGTATACTAAATATAAAAGATATTTACATGATTTCCTATGATTGTGTTACCAAATATAAAAGATATTGACAGATTCTAATACACCCCCGTAGTCGAAACTGGAGGTTGACGAATGTTGAGACTATCTCGAAAATCATCAAAGAGTTGCAGCGGAAGACCCTTAGTGAAGATGTCAGCAATTTGGTAACGTGAAGGAACATGTAAAACCCGTACCTGACCACGAGCAACCTTTTCACGCACAAAATGTATATCCATCTCAATGTGTTTAGTGTGTTAATGTTGAATAGGATTGCCGAAAAGATAGACTGCGCTTACATTATCACAATAGACTAATGTAGCCTTCGTGATAGGACAATGAAGCTCCAAAAGTAAGTTTCTAAGCCAACAGGACTCAGAAACTACATTAGCAACTCCACGGTGCCAAAGACCTTTGGATCGAGACAAGGTAGGTTGTCGTTTCGCAGACCAAGATATTAAATTGTCCCCGAGATATACACAGTATCCAGACGTAGACCTTCTGGTGTCTGGACATCCACCCCAGTCAGCATCAGTATATGTGGTGAGCTTATCAATGGAGGAGGGGGAGAGATGTAGACCGAAAGTAAGAGTACCTTTAACATAGCGAATGATTCGCTTCAAGGCAGTCATATGCTGGGTCCTTGGGTCATGCATAAACAAACACACTTGTTGAACGACATAGGAGATATCTGGTCTTGTAAATGTCAAATATTGTAAGGCGCCGGCAAGACTCCGATATTCGGTTGGATCATGATATGGATTTCCTGAAGATCCACTGAGTTTGGCTTTGGTGTCCACTGGTGTAGAGGATGGTTTGCAGGAAGACATGCCTGCTCGCTTAATAATTTATTCGGCATATTTGTTTTGTGAAAGAAAAAGACCTCCTGAATGTCTTGTAACAAATATGCCCAAAAAATAACTTAGGGGACCCAAATCCTTCATAGCAAATTCAGAGCCAAGTTTAGACATGATGGATTGACGGAGAGTATCTGAAGATGCAGCAATAATGATGTCATCCACATAGAGAAGAATATAAGCTGTGTCGTCACCTCGGTGATAAATGAATAAAGAATGATCTGAGACACTGTGAGAGAAACCCAACGTAGCTACAAAATCAGTGAATCGTTGGTACCAAGCCCGAGGTGCTTGTTTGAGGCCATAAAGTGACTTCTTTAGCAGGCAGACATAATCCGGGTGTTAGGCATTGCGAAAACCAGGAGGTTGGTGCATGTACACGGTTTCATCAAGATTTCCATGTAAAAATGCGTTTTTGACATTTAATTGGTGAAGACACCATGATTTAGATAAAGCAACGCTTAATACCGTCCTGATAGTAGCCGGTTTGACAACTGGACTAAAAGTCTCACCACAATCGACACCAGCTTGTTGACCTGCACCATCACCTACTAGCCGAGCTTTATATCGCTCAAAGGAGCCATCAGATTTCTTCTTATGCCTGAAAATCCACAAGCTACGAATAATGTTAGCATTAGACGGACGGGGCACTAAGTCCCACGTCTTATTTTCAATAAGAGCATCATACTCGTCTTTCATGGCCATTTTTCAATTATGATCATTTAATGCATTAAGGGAATTAGTAGGCAAAGGAGAGATGGAAGGTTGGGCTGAGGTGTGAAGATTAAAAAGTTGGCGAGGCTTGAAAATGCCATGTTGTGCTCGGGTGGTCATTTGGGGAGAGTGTGGTGGGTTGGCTAGAGAAGTTGGTTGGATAGTTTGGATAAGTGTAGAGTGATTTGGAGGATGGGGCTGGTGTAAGGGAGTTGAGGAAGTGGTTTGTGGAGAAGTTGCCGGCTCGGGTTGGGCTTGGAGAGGAGTTGTGTTTTGGGCGGTGTGGTGGTAGGGTGGGAGGGTGCGGTGTTAGGCAGCGGTGGTACGGTGAAATTTGGGGAGGATAGGGTTGGTGTAGTTGTGTGTTGGGTGGGGAGGATTGTTCAGTAGTGTTGGTATTTAGAGGTGGAGAGGTTTGGTCATCATGAGTGGTGAAAGAGGGTTGGTGAGATGAGTGAAGGAAAGGTGTAGTGCTTGTATCCAAAAATCATAACTTGATGAGGAGGGAGCAATTGAATTAGAAAAGGGAAAAATATTTTCATCAAAAACAACATGCCTAGAAATAACTATTTTTCGACTCGACAACTCATAACATTTGTATCCTCTATGGTTAGATGGATACCCCAAAAACACACATGGTGTTGATCGAGCTTGTAATTTATTTCTAGAGGTAGATGGAATAAGAGGATAACAGAGACATCCGAAAACTCGAAGATGAGAGTAGGACAGATCTTTTTGGTAGAGAATTTTGGTGGGTGTTTGGAGGGCAAGCTTTTTGTTTGGGAGAATATTGAGAAGGTAAGTGACCATTGGTAGTGCATGGTGCCAAAAGGAAGGTGGTAGAGAGGCATGAGCAAGAAGAGTTCGGATGATGTTATTTATTGTACGAATTTTTCTTTTGGCTTTTCCATTTTGAGAAGATGTATGAGGACAAGAAAATCTAAAAGCCATTCCATTGAGTTCACAAAACTTATGAAAAAGCGCATTGTTGTACTCTTTTCCGTTGTCACATTGAAAACATTTAATTTCTCTTTCAAATTGGGTTTTAATGTGATTACGAAATTGGAGAAAAATGGAATAGACTTGAGATTTGTTTGCGAGAGGAAAAGTCCATAAAAAATTCGTGAAATCATCAAGAAATAAAGCATAATAACGATGTCCACCTGAACTAAGAATAGGTGATGTCCAAAGATCACTATGCACTATATCAAAAGGAAATAAAGCAGCAATAAAATTATTCCGAAGAGGACAAGAATGCCAAAAGAAATTATTCCGAGACTTATCACAGACAATAAAATTGTTTCGGTGAAGAGAATGTAAAACAGGAGCTCCCGGATGTCCTAAACGATTGTGCCATAATTCTCTGGATAAAGCAGCAAAGGTGGATGGTGTTGCTGTGATCGACCGCCACGACCACCTCCTCGGCCTCTACCACGGCCGTCGCGGTTGCTTCCTGCACCACCACGACCACCGCGGCTGTTGTTGCCATGGTTGTTGTTGCGGTTGTGATGTTGAGATCGATTTCCAGCAGAGTTGTCATCCTGAGAAATTAGAAAAGCAGAGTTATCTGTGGGGATTGTCGCCCTTTTTGCCCGTGTCGTTTCCTCCAAAACGAGCATAGAACGGGCCTTGTAAAAAGGAGGAAGAGAGTCTCCATGACGAATTTGGGAGCCCACAGTGGCATAAGCATCTGTTAAGCCGGAAACGAGTTGAAGGATCAACCGTTCATTTGAAATAGGAGCACCAACATTAGTTAGCTGATCCGAGAGCGATTTGAGGTGCTGACAGTAAGAGGAAGCATCAGGAAACTGCTCCATGGTCACTCTCGAAAACTCTTGTTCTAGGTATAGAGCCCGAGAGTTTTTGTTGTCATAGAAAATATCAAATAAGCGGTTCCAAGCAAGCTCAGCGGTTGAATCACGCTCAATGATTGTGTTGAGAAGATCATTAGAGATGGTGCCATAAATCCATTGGAGGACAACGGTGTCAAGACGCGACTATAGATTAGGATCGGTTTGTTTGAGAGAAGGAGTGGTCTGCGGATCAGTTGGTGATGGGGGAATGATATGATCAAGGACTTGATATACCCTGGCATGAATTTTGAAAAGTTCAGACCAGGTATTGTATTGACCTTTTTCAATATCGAGCGTGACTTTGATGAAGTTGGTGATGTTGGGGACGGTGAGAGCAGGATGAATGGTGAGAAATTAGAAAAGCAGAGTTATCTGTGGGAAATATTTGCCTTGCCTTTCATTGATATGATAAGTAAATATATATACAATCACTTTGGCTACAAAATCGTAACTGAATCCTATGATTTTGTTGCTATGATTCCTAAATAAATGTACACTAAATATAAAAGATATTGACAGATTCTAATAGTATCGCTCCTGATAATGTATGCCTGGTGTGTAATAGTGAACAAGAGACCATTATGCATTGCCTCTTCACCCGCGGGCGAGCGGCTTTTCTTTGGGTAGGTGGTCTCGGCCATCTTATGCCTCTAGGGACTGATGCAAGTTTGCATGATTGGTTTAAGCATCACGTAACTGGCTCTTTTGTTGTTCCTTTTGTGGCGTGGGTGTTGTGGCTAGCTCGCAACAGGAAGGTTTTTTGTGATGCCAGTCTGCAAGTGTTCGCTATGCATGTCCAGGTGATGGATCTGGCGCAGTATTCTGCAAATGCTTTTAAGTCAAGTGTGGCTCAATTTCTCAGTGAAGTGCGTGAGGTATCTTGGGAGCGGCCGGGCGTGGGCGGGTTTGTGCTTAACGTCGACGCTAGTGCTCTCTCCGGTCCGGGGAAGACTGGTTTTGGTTGTCTTATTCGGGATCATAAGGTACCTTTGTCAGAGGCTTCCATGGGAGTGTGGGGGTCTCTAATATCACCCATGCTGAGATTATGGCGATCTTACATGGTTTGAGGATAAGTTGGAATTGCGAGTGCCGTAGAGTGACTTGCTTCTCAGATTCTTTAGCTACAGTGAAGATGATCAATGATGAGATAAGTCCCTTTCACCAGTATGCCAATGAGGTTGCTGTCATTAGAAATTTCTTCAAGAAGGATTGGTCTTTGCGCATTCTTTACGCTCTCATGGAAGGGAACCAATGTGCGGATTTCTTGGCAAAGATTGGAGCCAGAAATGGAGATCCTATTATTTTTCTCGATAGTGCACCCAATGGCCTTAGCCCTTTGTTGTTGGCTCATTCCATGGGGATAGTTTTTAGGAGATTGTAGTTCAAGTTTTTTTTTCTTTATTCCCTGATATAACAAAAAAAAATTGCTAAGTATACTTTTTATTGTTTTGTTTTTATTTTTGTTTTAAAAAATATTTTTAGAATATTTTTTCCAAAGTTAAAAAACAACAATATAATCAAGCATGTATCAAATTATATGTTTAGTTGACTATGAAGTCTATATGCATTTAGTTTGTAAAAAAAAAAAGTTTATATGCATTTAGTAGATAGTGAGTGCTCCTCCAGGAATATAATAATGATATAACATGCGTGGAAGTATATGACACACGTTCATGAGAGATTATGGGCTTGTTTGGATTGACTTATGTAGAGCTTGTTTGAGTTTATTTACTGGCATAAGTGCTTATAAAAGTGTTTGTGTGAGCATGTGATAAGAGCTTATAACTGTCTATAAGCTGTTTTTCATAAGCTCCTTATACAAGCTTATAAATTAGCTTATCGGAGCTTATGCGGCCACTAATAGTTCTGTGTATTATTACCGGTGTTCGACTTCGCAACACCATTTCTTCCCCTTAATATTTTATTTTTACGTTTTATGCGCATTCCATTGCATTCCAAGCAAATTGTTTGAACCTTCCACCGTGGCTTCCTCTCGTCTTCTGCAACTCGGGAATTCATCTCTTGTCCATGCTTTCTGTGCGTTTCTCTTCCGTTCGTTACTACATATATGTGATTTCATCTCTGTTCGCCTGTTCTTGTGCATTTCTCTATACTTTTCCTGTGTCCCTGGGTCAAGTGAAATTGGGTCGATTTGTATCTCGGTTTGCTATTCCTTGAAAACTCTCATGAACTGTAAAATGTTCATGTGCTTCCTGTGCATTTTACTTCTCACCCACTTTGAATACTGCTCTGTTAATTGTAAATCAAGGAGGAACTAGCGGAATAGAGAACTAATATTAACTTGTTATTTTGTGTGCAGAGTTAACTTTATGATGCTCTTCAAGTATATTGTTGGCATGTATAAAATTTTATATGGTCTTCATACACATGATGGTTTGCTTCATATAGTCTTCTTGTGATGTTGTTTGATTCCTTTGCTTTATTGCTTGCATGCTTGCTCATTTTTAATTTACTAATAGGTGAACATTTTAATTTACTAACAGTGTTGAATGGTGAATTCTTTTATTTTAATCATAATTTTACAATATATGTGACACTATTTTTTTTTCAATTTTTTAAATAATAATTAATAACTATGTTACGGTGATTGGTGAATTTTTAATGACTATTTTGTGATATATCATGATATTTTTATAAATCTTTAATATATTTTTAATTAAGGTTTGATTCTTAAAATTTTTTAATTTTAAAAATTATAACATTTTATAAGTACTTATGTAATTATGCATCCAAATAGTTTTAGTTTTTATGTAAGCAGTTTTCAATGTACATATCCAAAAGCGCTAAGCTCTCATGTGATAAGCTCTTATACCAAAAGCGCTTAATTAAGCTGTTTATCCAAACAAGCCCTATATAGGTTTTCATATAGGTATGTTGATTAATTTTTTATTTTTCATTTGCTAAGATTTTTATATTATATAGCAAAGAAAGAAAGATACATATTGAATATTTAAAAGGGCATAATATGTTCAATATCATTTAGCATGTTTAAAATAATTTTCCTCTAGTAAGACATATAGTTAATGTTTTATAATACATAGAGCTATTCAATTATTTTTAAAGTACTATTATTTAAAAATATTAACAATTAGTATTGCCATTAGCTACTTTTAATGCTTACAATTAGTCATTTAGTTTTTTTAAGTATCTTTCTCAAGTTATTATAATTAATTAAAATTGTCATGAAGTAATTTTAATGTTTAAAATTTTAGTTATGTATAAGTAGGTTTATATCTAATAATTAATATCTTTAATAACATAAAATATCATTAAATACGTTTAAATGTTTTCATTAACTCAAATAATAATATTGTCATCAATGATTCCTCAAGGGAAATTTACTAATAAAAAGTAGATTTTAATACTTGATATTTTAATTATACATATCAAGTTTTATATTTAAAAGTTAACATACTCCTACTTAATAATACAAAATATCATCAAATGCATTTAATTTTTTTACAAGACAGGACTAGAAGCCCAAAAGAAAACAATAACTCAAGAAGGACAAAAAGGGGATATGGACATGCTAGTATCACCTAAAATCAATCTAGTCAAGTCTGGAGGGGGACTAACAATATCATTAACACCATTACACCAACAGAAATGCTAAATGTCAAGAGATGGTCACATCACGAACGATCACGAATACGCTGGACACATAGCGCATGAAGCAATTTCGCAAAATTCAACGCATAAAGCGATTTCATTTTCTCTTTCAGCGTTATTTTCACAAATATACATTAATAACATAAAATAATACTCCTTCTGATCTAATAAGAGACAAATGAGTCTAATTTTTTTATCCAAAATATAAGAAATAAACATCAATTTTTACATACATTGAAAGCTAATTTCTAATTATGCCATTATTTAAGTTAGTGTCATTAATTATCAGCCACAATTTATAAAAGGGGTATATTTGGAAAAAAATAAATTTTAAGATTATTAATTATAATTAACTAATTTCAAAGTACTTTCTTAGTCTGTGTGTATTACAGTTTTGTCTCTTATAATATGGACCGAATGGAGTAATTAGTATCACAGGTTCAATTAAAGAACAACCATAGACATAGTAAATAAATAGAGTAAATACCCAAATTAGTCCCCAACAAAAATCACGAAAACTAATTTACTTTTAGAACTGAAAAATATCAATTTGGTCCTTAAGAATTTCAAATGTGAGTCAAATTAGTCCCTAATAGGAACTAAAATGTCCCTAAAAATTATCCTAAAAAAACTAATTTAACCTGTATTTAAAATTTTTAAGGACTAAATTGATATTTTTTATTTCTGAGAAACTAAATTCATCTCTGTAATTTTTATCGTGGAACAATTTGGATATTTGCTCAAATAAATATGTAAGTCCCATCCATATTTTCCACGCTCATTCATTTTATCAGATCAAAGAGAGACAATTAATTAGAGCAATGAATGTTTTACCCAACCTGATTTCCGGTTGTTGTTGCTGCTTTTAAAATAAAAAAAACATGTCTCGTGAATTTCGTGAAGAAAAGAACTCGTGATGTATATTACAAGTTAGGCTTAATTAACTTCTGTTAAGTTTAACAGTTTCTGTTTCACCTGTTATGTAAGTTAGTTCTACAGGTTAGTTAGGCGTTAGTTTCTAAACTCTGTTAGTCAATTCAGTTTTAGCTCCTTGTATATAAAGGAAGCAAATGTAATTATCAATGGACATATTACTCATTTCTGTTAATCAAAAACAGTTCGATACAGTTTTCTCTCTTCTTCATTTCTGTTTTCACTGCTCCACATTCATGGAGATTCATCAGTTCAACATGGTATCAGAAGAATTTTTTCATCACTGTTTGAAGATCGATTCCTCTTCACAGTGATTCTTTCTTTGCCTTCCGATTTTTCTTCTTCTTCGATTCGAAGATCGTTCTTCCGCATTTCTTCGTTTTTTTTCTGATTCGCTTGTGCTTCGCTAATCATGGAAGATTTGCAATCGAATCCCTTCTACTTGCATCATTCGGATAATCCTGGATCCAATCTCGTTTCTCAAACCTTAACCGGTGATAACTATGGATCGTGGCGCCGTTCAATGTTGATCGCACTTGGTGCGAAAAACAAGTTAGGGTTCATAGATGGAACAATTCCATCTCCTGATGCACTTGATCCTCTGTTTCCTCTCTGGCGCAGAAACGATAACATCATCGCGTCCTGGCTTCTCAATTCCGTCTCAAAGGAAATTTCTGCGAGTGTGATCTACTCGACGAATGCTGCTGCGATTTGGCGTGATCTGGAGCGCCGTTACCTTCAGAACAACGGTCCTCGCAGGTATCAGCTTCGCAAAGATCTCATGACCTGCACGCAGGGTTCTATGTCTGTACAGAACTTTTTCACCAAGATTAAAGGCCTATGGGAAGAACTTGCTGAGTTTCGACCTAATCATGGCTGTGTGTGTGGTGGAGTTCATGTTCTCACCACTCATCTTCAACAAGAACATGTTCTTAATTTTCTGATGGGCTTGAACGATAGCTTTAGTGCTATTCGTGGTCAGATCCTTCTTATGGATCCACTGCCTGACATTGATCGAGTCTTCTCTTTGGTGATTCAAGAAGAGAAGCAGAGACAGATTACTGGACTTCCTGAAGTACCTGCTGCGTTTGCTGTGCAACAGGCTGCTGTTTCCAAGCCAAAGAGTGGCAAGAAGGATCGCCCTATGTGTACTCACTGCGGCATTCTTGGCCATACCAAGGATAGCAGATGCTACAAAATTCACGGTTATCCCCCTGGTTACAAGAAAGGGAAGACACCTGCAGCTGCTGTGAATCATGTTTCTGATCAAGAAGATTCTGCTGCTCCTATGAGTACTCAAGACTATCAGAAGCTTATTGCTTACATTCAGTCTCAGATGGCTCAAAATCCCCTTGCTGATCCGAATCAAGGAGACACAGGTTTGATTGGTATGAGCTATTCTGTTTTCTCTCCTTCTGTTGATATATCTTTTTCTGTTCTTTCTTCATCTGGTGATAAGTCTTTATCTAGTTCCTGGATATTAGATTCAGGAGCTACGTCACACATATCACATTCTTTAAGTCTGTTTGATTCCTATAAGCTTCTGTCGAATAGGTTTGTTCTTCTTCCTACAAATACCAAAGTGTTTGTTAAAGCAATAGGCACAGTTATTTTGACACCGCATATCACTCTTCATAATGTGTTGTACATTCCTGATTTCAAAATTAACTTGATATCTGTTAGCTCCCTGTTGAAAACCTATGGTTCATCTTGCACTTTGTTGTTTGCTGACCATGGCTGTTTGATACAGGACAAGGCCAAACAGGTGATTGGTAAAGGTGATCTTGCTCAAGGATTATACCATTACACAATCACAAACCCATTGCATGTTACTGGCACTAAAAGTTCTGGTTTGTTTTCTGTTTCAGTTTTAAATCCTGAGTTCACTGTAAAAAATCATTCTACAAATTTAGAAGCTGTTTCTAATGTTTCCATCGTCCAATGTCATTCTGTTAGAAATGCTACTATAGATAAATGGCATGCTAGGCTTGGTCATCTATCTGATGTAGTTTTCAAAATTTTAAAGAATAAAGTGCCAGATTTGTTTCCTTCTTGTGTTAATTCACATTCTTGCAAAATTTGTCCAATGTCAAAATTCCATAGACCTCCCTTTATAGCTCATAATAATCATACTGAATTTCCTTTTGATTTGATTCATTGTGACACTTGGGGGCCTTTCAAACATCCCACTTATGATGGTAAGTGTTATTTTTTGACATTGGTTGATGATTGCACAAGATATACCTGGGTTCAACTCATGACCCATAAATCTGAAGCTACACAATTAATTCAGTCATTCTTTACTTATGTAAAGACTCAATTCAACAAGTCAATCAAAGGAATTCGGTCAGACAATGCAAAGGAACTGCAGCTCACTTCTTTTCTGCAGAGTGTAGGTGCTGTCCATCAATTTTCATGTCCTTATAGACCTGAACAGAATTCCGTGGTGGAAAGAAAACACCAGCACTTGCTTAATGTGGCTAGAGCTCTCCTTTTTCAGTCTAAAGTACCAATTTGGTTCTGGGGAGAGTGCATTACAACCTCAGCATATCTGATAAATATAACACCCTCGGCTGGTTTACAAAACTGCTCACCTTTTGAGTTGCTATATGGGAAGATGCCAGACTATTCCTTGCTAAAGGTTTTTGGATGTCTTGGTTTTGTCTCAACCATTCCTGCACAGAGAAATAAATTTTCTCCTAGAACCATCCCTTGTATTTTCCTTGGCTATCCTCATGGAGTGAAAGGATACAAGATGTATGACATTCAAAGTAAAAAGTTCACTGTTTCCAGAGATGTGGTGTTTCATGAAGACACTTTTCCTTATCATGATGTTCCCACACCTGATAATACATCAATGCCAGATTTTTTTGCTGATTTGGTTTTGCCAAAACCTGCATCTGCTATTAAACCATCCACGGATCCAGTGTTGGTTTCCAGTTCTGCTAATTCTCCTGAGCACAGTCCTGCTTCTACTGATTCTGAATCTTCTGCTAGCTCTACTGATTCTGTTGATTCTGCAGCACCGAATGTAGCTTCTAATGATTCTGAAACTGGTGTTGGTTCTAATTGTTGGAATCAAGTGGATTCAGAAACAATAACCCTTAATTGTTTTGATGATAACAAAAGATTAAGAGAACAATTTATTCTCTAAACATGGTTATAAGTGTGCAGAAAGTATTTATATTCGGAAAAATTCTGCTTCAGAAGACTTAGTGAAATCTTGAATTTCACTGAAAGCCCGACTCGCTCTGGTTCTGGCACATACACTCGCTTGGTCAACGCCTGGTGTAAGTCAACGCCTGGTAGATCAGTCTAAGAGACTACACTGCTTGGTCAACGCCCGGTGTAAGTCAACGCCTGGTAGATCACCAAGAGACTACACTCGATTAGTCAACGCTTTGGTCTTGATCCAACACTCAACAGATTGTGTTATATGTGCTCTATGATAGACTTAGTGCGTTCCTACACGATTCTGTCATTTGATAGCCCATTAAATTCTACACACAAGAATCTGGTGATCTGTGAAGCTCAGTTATACGAGGTATCTTTAGACAAGAAGAATGTCAAAGGATAAAATCATCAAGGAAACTTGTGCTTGAAGTGTCTATATTTTTGAAAAGCACACTAAGGACAAAGTTACTGACATTACGTATAATACTCAGAATGCTTTTCGTCTTGAAAGCGACGTATCCTGCAAAAGCCGAAATTCCAGGATCTGATCTTTGACTTTGGACAAAAAGAAACGTTGTGCGGACAAAAAGAGACGTTGTGTCACAACGACACTTTTTTTCAACCCTAGCTATATATCCTACCTCATACACTGAAGTAAGACATGAATTGAGATTTCAACAAACGATTTTCAACACAGTTGTACGCAATCTAGCAACTTGAATATTTTCCTGAGTAGTGAGAGCATCAACATCTATCTTCTTAAACACTACCCAATCAAGAGACAGTGAGCAATCAAGAATTCATCCAAGTCTCTGAGATCGTTGAACAAGGCACTTACTGTTTTATTCTTTCTTTTAAGAAAGTCATTTTGTGCTAAAAGTATTCTCATTGTAAATTCTCTCTTAAGAGAGTTATCTCTATATTGTTTAAAAAAACTCTTATTTGAATCTGTACTTAGCCCAAGAAGGGCTGTATACCTTAGAGGCTCAATCAGATCGAGTCGTTCTAAGAAGTTGTGAGTATAGCCAGCGTAAATATACTCTCAAGTGTAATCGGTTGATTATAGTGGAGAAATCCTTCAAGTGAGTGAAGGGACTAGACGTAGCTATCAGGTGATAGTGAACTAGTATAAATCTCTGTGTCTCTTTCTTCTCTCTACTCTTTATTCCTTGCACAGTTTATTCAATAGTTATTTTTCATAAACATTTGTATTTGCGAAAAAGTTTTTAAAAACCCAATTCAAACCCCCCCTTTCTTGTGTTTTGCCACGTTCACTACTGCTTCTGCTTCTAATGCATTACAGAATAACTCTATTTTGCACACTGCACAGAGTAATTCTGCAGCACAGAATGTTTCTGTTTTGCCTTCGAATCCATCTCAAATTAGGAAATCATCCAGAATCAGTAAAACACCACAGTATCTTCAAGATTATCTGTGCAGTGTCACTTATCCAATTCAGAATCACTTGTCTTACTCTCAGCTTCAATCAGCATACACAGATTATGTGCTTCAGGTGTCATCCATTTATGAACTAACCTTTTATCATCAAGCAGTCTCTTATCCAGAATGGAGACTTGCTATGGCTGAGGAATTAGCAGCTCTTGAGGCTAATAATACTTGGACTGTGCAGCCCCTTCCTCCTGGAAAAAAGTCAATAGGATGTAAGTGGGTGTACAAAGCTAAGTGTAAAGCAGATGGGACATTAGATCGGTATAAAGCTCGGTTAGTGGCTCAAGGCTTTACTCAACAAGCGGGTGTAGATTTTTTAGACACTTTTTCACCGGTAGCCAAGCTCACTACTTTGCGCATTTTGCTTTCCATTTCAGCTCAACAAGGGTGGAAATTCTTACAGCTGGATATAAACAATGCGTTCCTCAATGGAGATCTAGAAGAAGAAGCATATATGCAGATGCCCAAAGGTTACCCCATTCAGGGAAACAAAGAAGGTCTTGTATGCAAATTGAATAAGTCTTTGTATGGCTTAAGGCAAGCCTCACGGCAATGGTATAATAAATTCAATGCAACAATTACCAAGTTTGGTTTTGTTCAATCTAGTGCAGACCATTCACTGTTTTCTTCTGGTTCGGGAACATCCTTGGTTATTTTACTGGTTTATGTGGACGACATAATATTGGCGGGACCAAATAAGGCTAGACTTGAGCAAGTTCAGAAATTGTTGGCACAACAATTCAAGTTGAAAATCATTGGTGACTTACACTATTTCTTAGGCCTAGAAATAGCTCACTCTACCAAAGGAATTTATCTAAATCAAAGAAAATATGCTCTTCAATTGCTTGGTGATACTGGTTTCAGTTCCTGTAAGCCTTCTCAAATTCCTATGGATCCCAATGTTTCTTTCAACAATTCAGATGGAGATTTACTCAAAGATGCTTCAGCCTATAGAAGAATTATTGGGAGACTAATGTATTTGACTCTCTCTCGCCCTGACCTTACTTATGCAGTAAACAGGTTGAGTCAATTCATGACACACCCGAGAACACCTCATCTACAAGCTGTCCACCAAGTCCTTCAATACATCAAGTCCACACCTGGTCAAGGGCTGTTTTTCCTGCAAATTCCACACTGCGGGTGACAGCCTTTGCTGATTCTGACTGGGGTAGTTGCGTTGTTTCCCGAAAATCAACTACTGGTTATTGTGTGTTTCTAGGAGACTCCTTGGTGTCTTGGAAGTCGAAGAAGCAACCTACAGTTGCTAGATCTTCTGCAGAGGCAGAATATCGCGCACTAGCTTCTGTTACTTCGGAATTGTTATGGATTCGACAATTACTAAGAACCTTTGAAGTATCTATGCCTGCTGTAATGACTTTCTGTGATAGCAAATCTGCTATTCAGCTTGCCACAAATCCTTTGAGCCATGAAAGATCTAAACACGTGAATATCGATTGTCATTTTATTCGGGAATATGTAAAATCTGGCTTTCTAAAGCTTGTTCATGTAAGATCTGAACAGCAACTTGCAGATCCACTGACCAAGGCGCTTCCAAAGATGCAGTTTCATAATCTGATTTCCAAGTTGGGTATAAAAAACATTTATCTTCCAACTTGAGGGGGAGTATTACAAGTTAGGCTTAATTAACTTCTGTTAAGTTTAACAGTTTCTGTTTCACCTGTTATGTAAGTTAGTTCTACAGGTTAGTTAGGCGTTAGTTTCTAAACTCTGTTAGTCAATTCAGTTTTAGCTCCTTGTATATAAAGGAAGCAAATGTAATTATCAATGGACATATTACTCATTTCTGTTAATCAAAAACAGTTCGATACAGTTTTCTCTCTTCTTCATTTCTGTTTTCACTGCTCCACATTCATGGAGATTCATCAGTTCAACAATGTATAGCATCACTCTTACACCAATTTATTTATCCAAGCTCCAATTAGCAAGCCAATCAACACATATTGATATTGTCTTCGACTCTTCGCCAATGGAATTCACTCTTTTTATCTATTTATACACACATACACACACACACACACACACACACACACACACACACACACATATATATATAACACACACACACACACACACATACACATATATATATATGTGTGTGTGTGTGTGTGTGTGTGTGTGTGTGTGTGTATACATATATGTATACATATACATATATGTATATATATATATGTATATGTGTGTGTGTATGTGTGTGTGTATACATATACATATATGTATATATGCATGTATATGTATATACATAAATATATACATGTACATGTATATATACATATACACATGTATGTAGGTGGGTGGGTGTGTGTGTGTGCACGTGTGTGTGTATATATATGTGTGTATATAAATGTGTGTGTCGATATATATATATATATATATATATATATATATATATATATATATATATATATATGTATGTATATATATATATGTATGTATGTATGTACACACCTCTCAGCCCTACATGAAGTATATGAAAGGAAATTGTCGTAACCGCTTGAATATGGAGAATCGGTCTAGACAAGTGCCTCCTCGTGTCATAATAACAGCTGCAACCTATTCTTCTTCCTAGATTTCCATTTCCCCCCTTTAGACTCGGCATATATACTATTCAGTCACGTGTCCATTTTCTTTTCTTCATTCACACAACTGAAGAGAGTTTGATTGAGACAAACGTGGAGAAAATCTCACCCAAAACAGAATCAAAGAAAGAAAAACAATTAATAACTAGCCATCCATTTTGCAGTGCAGTGCAGTTAATTACTACTCTTTTTTAACTTTCAAGTTAAGTAGTAATTGACAGACATGGCGTGCATGAAGCTGGGATCCAAGTCTGAAATATTTTACCTCTATGGCCAAAGTTGGTCAGTTATTTCTTTCTCACTTTTTCTTTTTTTGGTTACACTTACACCACTATGATCCATTTATTATCTGCATGTTCGTCAATCTATTCACAATCTAAGAATCACATCCTGCTGGTTCTATATATCCTACCTACACTCAATTCCCCATTTCTTCTTATGAGTGAAATCTTGTTATTGTGTCTCATTAACCTTGTTATTGACTGTCAAATCCCCATCTCTAGGCTCTGCTCAACTGGACTTCCAAGTGATGTCATTATTGAAATTGGCGATACATCCTTCCATCTCCACAAGGTATGGTTGTCAATTTAGATAATGGAACGATGGAATACATACATACATACATACATACATACATATGTGAGTGATTTTTCAAGGCATTAAATTAAAGAATTCTAGCTTGTCCAACTTCATTTAGCAAAGTAAACTTTGTTACAGTGACAAAATTTATGCTACTAATTTATAGTTGGGAGAGTTTTGATTCCTCTTGATGGAGAAGAAAAGTGTTTCATGATTTTAAGATTTAATTTAATACATAACATAGATTTTGGTTGTTGTTGTTGTTACTTGTCAATGTCATGTTGCATGTTTGTTAATCCCTTTCTTTCTGTATTTCCAGTTTCCACTGATATCAAGAAGTAAAGAACTAGAACGTTTCATGAAAGATTTATCAAGCGAAAATGAAAAGTCTGTTTTGGAACTTCATGACCTACCAGGAGGAGCCAAGGCGTTTTTGCTAATAGCTAGGTTCTGTTATGGTGTTAAAATGGAGCTGACTCCATCAAATGTAGTTCCTCTAAGATGTGCAGCTGAGTACCTACAAATGAGTGAGGACTATGGAGAGGGAAACCTCATCATACAAACAGAAAATTTCCTCAACCACATATTTGGTTACTGGACAGACACACTTAAGGCTCTTAAAACATGTGAGGAGGTTTTGCCTTTAGCTGAAGAGCTTCACATCACTTCAAGATGCATTCATTCTTTGGTGTTGAAGGCTGCAGATTCAAGTTTGGCTAGTTTGCCTATCTCTGGTCCTAGTATTGCTCAGAGTCCAGAGGAGGCAGACATGTGGAATGGAATAAGCCTAACATCAAAGGAATCTGGTGAGGATTGGTGGTTTGAGGATGTCTCTTCCCTTAGTTTGCCATTGTATAAAAGATTTATGCAAGGTGCTATTGTAAGACACGTGAAACCAAGGAGAGTTTCTGGATCCCTTGTTTACTATGCAAAAAAGCACATCCCCTCTTTGGGAAGTCAACCAACTTTTCATAATGGAAACTCATCTGCTTTTAAGTCAACTCTTTCTGAAGCAGATCAAAGGAATATGATTGAAGAGATAGTTGAGTTGCTTCCAAATGAAAAGGGCATAACACCAACTAAGTTTTTGCTTAGGAGTCTGAGAACAGCAATGGCTTTATATGCTAGTTCCTCTTGCTGTGCAAGCTTAGAGAAAAGGATTGGTGCTCAATTAGATGAAGCAGACCTGGAAGATCTTTTGATTCCAAACATTGGCTACTCAATGGAGACTCTCCATGATACTGATTGTGTCCAGAGAATGCTTGATCATTTCATGATTGTAGACCATGATGATATTGATTCTTCATCTAATGATATCGAGGAAGAGAGGCGCATAGTTGGCGGTTCTCAACGTCCTAGTCCAATGACAAAAGTGGCTGATCTGATGGATGGTTATTTAGCTGAAGTAGCACCTGATGTAAACTTGAAGCTACCGAAATTTCAGTCCCTTGCTGCTGTAATTCCTGAGTGTGCCAGGACCTTGGATGATGGTATTTACCGTGCAATTGATATATACCTCAAGGTACAAAAGAAATCTTTTATTTCCTTTTTGTATGTGCCTAATATTTTGTCTTGTAAATGCTAACATGATCTTGGTCTTGAATCTGTGTGTTCCTAATAATTAGTGATAAGTAATAACGTCCTTGGAAATGTATCTTGTGGCGGGGATATCTTAGGACCGGATTCCCTGCAATCGGAATTTCCTATTGTCGTTGCAGCCGGTCTATCCAAGTCATTGGATAGCTTGCATCATGATTTTGGCAAATCAAGAACTCCGGATCTTATTGATCAATGGTTGATATCAGTGATTGCTGACCGCAAGGAATCCATTTGTAATAACTTATGTGTTTGACGTAATTTACAAGAAATGCAATTTTTCATTTGCAAGACTAAAGACTAAAGAGCAGTGTTGTTTCATTAAGTATATGAGTTTCAGACACTAATGGGTTCTCAATTTCAGGCTCATGCTTGGATGACAGACTCTGAGAAGGAACAAATCTGCAGGCTGATGAATTGCCAGAAGCTGTCATTGGAAGCAAGCACACATGCAGCACAAAATGAGAGGTTGCCTCTTCGTGTCGTCGTCCAAGTTTTGTTCTTTGAACAACTGAAGCTCCGCACATCTGTTGCTGGTTGGTTCTTTGCTTCTGATAGTCTTGACAACTCAACAAACTTGAGTGGAAGCCTTGCTCTGATGAGAAATGATGGGAATACAACAACACATAACCCGGTAGTAGCTTTCGGTAACATGAAAGAGCGAGTGTCTGAGCTTGAGAAGGAGTGCTTGAGCATGAAGCAAAATTTGGAAAAAATGAAGTCCAAGGGAAGTTGGAGCGTGATCTTCAAGAAATTGGGTTGCAGGTTAATGCCTAAACCCTCCTCTAATGTCAAGGTCTCCAAGCCATGTAGGAAGAGCAAAATATCACCAGCATCCGCAAAGCAGATTGAAGAAAATGCCATGGTAGTGAATTGAAAGACTTGAAGTTGGAATCTTTGAATTGTTTTTTCTTTTTAAGTTTTAATCGGCTCTTTTCTTTAAGTAATAACGTAACTAAATAATGAAAAGTTGCTTGCCTTATGTTACTTTGGACATTAGAATTTTGATGTAGTTCCACTTTTGGCTAGGCCATTTTGCTCAGCATAAATGCATGTTCTTATACTTTTTAATGTTTATCTAATGACAATCTAAAGCATTTCTATAACTTGTGTTCCTCCAGTAATGAAGTTCTAGTCCATTGGAGGTCCAGATCGCTCTCCTTGCGGAAAATTCAAAAGGGGATCCGTGTAAGGGTGATGGAAGGGATAGAGGAAGGGGTGTGGGTAGGGCCAAATATGGGGAAAGAATAAGGGATGAAAAGTGAAGCTACAAATTTTGGGTTGTGTATTGTGTACCACCAATCTTTGGTGGGGTCGGATAGCATTAGCCCCAAATCATATACATATTATCATATATGAAAATTTGATGATTGTTAATTTGTTTTGACTTTTTATGCTTTTATTATATTCCATTCAGTTCATGGTACACCATGGCCTAGGACGTGTCTAGAAATTTTGGTTCTTAAGAATAATTTATATGTGAAATTTAGTCCAATAAATTTTAAATTCCTATTTTATATTTCTAAATTTTTTAGTTATAAAGAAATTTATAGGTATAAATCATCAAAAAAAAAGTTATAAAATTATTGATCAAAGTTTTATAATCAAATAATTCCAACTATGACTAATTTATTCTATCTATCTTGTAACAACTGATTTCAAATATGAATTAAGCAAATTCAAATACGTGAAATTTGGAAATAAAGACAATAAAAATTTTGGCAAATCAAGAACACGTGATCTTATTGATCAACGGTTGATATCAGTGATTGCTGACTGCAAGGAATTCATTTGTAATAACTTATGTGTTTGACGTACAAGAAATGCTATATTTCATTTGCAAGACTAAAGACTAGAGAGCAGTGTTGTTTCATTAAGTATATGAGTTTCAGACACTAATGGATTCTCAATTTCAGCCTCATGCTTGGATGACAGACTCTGTGAGAAGGAACAAATCTACAGGCTGATGAATTGCCAGAAGTTGTCATTGGAAGCAAGCACACGGGAGTGGATTCTCTCCGGTTGAAAAAAAAATTGAGAGAGTTATGTTCTCTCATCCTCACCCTTAAATACACTCTCTCTCCCTTTTTCTCCTTTTTTATGTTAAACACCCACACCCTCTCTCTTTCCTAATCGATGGCCTAGATTGAACTGCACAAAAATTAATGGGAGAGGTTCCATCCCTCAAGCACACATGCAGCACAAAAATGAGAGGTTGCGGAGGCACGTTGATTGTCTCCCCAATGCAGCTCCAAACGAGTGCTTAGTAAAATTCGTTTGAATTTCAATCAATAAGAGAGGTAAAGTCACTGGCCACCATTTATTCGCAAAGATTGGGCCAATAAAATTTTGAGCTGGACCGGATTGGGCCAAATTTATGATGGGCTGCTAAGTTGCTAGCCTAGCCCAGCCCAATGCGGGCTGCGGGCCAAACGAACTGGCCCATGGGCTCTTGTTTCAAAAAAATACTTTTTAATAATACAAACTCTACATATAATAAATATAATATTTGTGAATTATTTCTTATTGAAGCACTCGCTGTGAGCAAACTAAACTCCTTTTTTTCCCTTTTCTTGCATGCTTATGCTACGGCACTCCCACATCCCAAAATTAGTACTGTTTCATTTCCTGATTCTTCTTTTATTTGCTTTTGGACTTTTATACAGGGGCCTTAATTTATGTATCGTTTTTGTCTAGTTACGTCTAAAAAAAATGTAGATTAGAGGGAGTGTGTGAACGAATTATATCAACCTTGCGTTTCATGCCTTATTTGATATGAGTATTAAACCTTTTAATTGGTTTACAAAAAGGCATTTGATTGTTGAATTATAAAATCTTCAGTTTCATGTCGTATTTATATAATACTAGTAATTTTAACCCGTGCAAAACGTACATGTATCCATCGTTATAACTAACCAATAATAGTAATAATAATAGTAATAATAATAATAATGTGAGACATTATTATTACCGATGACAGAACCATTCAACAAAACCATGTGGCAGATAGCAGTTTGATGGTTTTTCATAAGCGAAAACACAAGTAGGTTGAAAACATATCTTTAAACATTGTGAGAAAGTAAATAGTACTCACATAGTCGCTAATTTTATTCTCACCAATAGAACTTATCCAAACAAATTTGCTATCACAAAAAGGGTTTATGCCATGTTCCAATTTAAATGCATGGATGCTGAGGAATTTTAAAGGGATGTCACGCAGGAATTATGAAGGAGCAAAAAAATGGTAAGGGCATTTAGCCTATTTAGATGTTTGGTCCAACTCGGATCAATAGCTTGCAAGATGTTTGATCACCTGAAAATCTTATTAGCAGCAGACTTTCATAAGTTGTATTCTGGCGGGTGTACCAAAGTGTTGTAGTAGATCCACGTAAATAGGGCAATGGGTTGGTGTTAACGGTGAAGCATGACATCGTTTCAAGTCGAAGTTTTCTTCCCAATTGTCGAATCATCTTTTTTTTATATTCGACGTCACCTTGTATTCCTCATTGAACAGAGGCAAGTCAACGCCAGTTAATATTGTTCCTAATGTCTTTGAGGACCAACATTTTCACACATTTGTCGAATCTTTGTCGAACTCCAACTCTAGTGTTAAAGGATGGAGGACTAATCATCGACAACTTACAAAATGATCTTCTCGCTTTTGTAGAATCTTTTCTTTGAACTTCGAAATAAAATTACTCGTTAAATAAATGAATCCCGAACTTGAGCTAGCATATGGCTCGACTCGCTTTAGTTCATGAGCTAGCTTCGTTGGTTCCAAGTCAAGTTTTCTTCCAATTGTGCCGAATCATCTTTTTTTGATATTCGACGTCACCTTGTATTCCTCATTGAACAGAGGCAAGTCAACGCCAGTTAATATTGTTCCTAATGTCTTTGAGGACCAACATTTTCACACATTTGTCGAATCTTTTGTCGAACTCCAACTCTAGTGTTAAAGGATGGAGGACTAACTGCCGACAACTTACAAAAAGCTAAGCATAGCTCGACTCGTTTGGTTAATGAGCTAGCTCGTTTGGTTCCAAGTCGAAGTTTTCTTCCCAATTGTCGAATCATCTTTTTTTTTATATTCGACGTCACCTTGTATTCCTCATTGAACAGAGGCAAGTCAACGCCAGTTAATATTGTTCCTAATGTCTTTGAGGACCAACATTTTCACACATTTGTCGAATCTTTTGTCGAACTCCAACTCTAGTGTTAAAGGATGGAGGACTAACTGCCGACAACTTACAAAATGATCTTCTCGCTTTTGTAGAATCTTTCTTTGAATCCTTGAGCTAAAATTAAGCTCGTTAAATAAATGAACGAACTAACTGAGCTAGCATAGCTCGACTAAGCTAGTTCATGAGCTAGCTCGTTTGGTTCCAAGTCGAAGTTTTCTTCGATTGTCGAATCATCTTTTTTTATATTCGACGTCACCTTGTATTCCTCATTGAGCAGAGGCAAGTCAATGCCGCTAATATTGTTCCTAATGTCTTTGAGGACCAACATTTTCACACATTTGTAATCTTTTGTCGAACTCCAACTCTAGTGTTAAAGGATGGAGGACTAATCGACAACTTACAAAATGATCTTCTCGCTTTTGTAGAATCTTTTCAACTCGAGCTGAAAATTAAGCTCGTTAAATAAATGAATCAACTTGAGGCTAAGCATAGCTCGACTCGTTTGGTTCATGAGCTAGCTCGTTTGGTTCCAAGTCAAGTTTTCTTCCCAATTGTCGAATCATCTTTTTGATATTCGACGCTACCTGTATTCTCATTGAGCAGCAGGCAAGTCAACGCCAGTTAATATTGTTCCTAATGTCTTTGAGGACCAACATTTTCACACATTTGTCGAATCTTTTGTCGAACTCCAACTCTAGTGTTAAAGGATGGAGGACTAACTGTCGAACAGCGGCAAGTCACACATTTTCACACATTTGTCGAATCTATGCTTGATATTAGTTGCCATTAAGTTAATGAAATTTAGGTAAAAGTCACAAAACAAAACATGGGATATACAAACCATGACTTCAATTCTTATCTCTAATTTACATGTTTGTCTAAGAACACTGGCTCTGCATCAATTCTTTTGTTTGTAGTGTGCATTCTCTATTTAACCATACCATACAGTTCAAACAGAATCAACATCAAAATAAAGTGACAAAAGATAGTGACAAAGAACACTTGATTAAACATTGGCTGTTCACAACAACATTTCCATTGAGATTCCAAGATTACATACACCATTCCCCAAAAAAAAAAGGACTATGAAATAAAGTGCTTAAACATGCACATATAACCCACACTAACAACCTAAGCTTGTCTTTAATATGTTTGATTTTGGAAGCTTGACCACGATAAAGATCCAAAACCAAACATACTGTAACCCCACAAAAACATAACATAGCCCACGACCCATGACTTCAAAATACTAAAGCTAAATACTCTATACAACAAAACCACACACTAAACAAATCTTGCAATGGATAATTAACAAAAAGAGACCACTATACATATAACCCTAACTTCATCGCTTTTCAATCTTGACAGAACCAATGTACAAACCGGATCCACATCATCTTCAATTTCAACAATAGCACCTAACTTCGCTACTTGAACAATTTACTCGCAGAAGCAAACTCAAGACATCTAGTTTCCTCTTTGCAGGGTGCATTTGACTTGAGAATGAAAATCATCATCTCCCAAATTTATGGGAGCAACAATAAGTTCAAAACAATGTCCTACATAAAATTAAACTCAAAGCCATGAGAAAACCCCACTAATTAGTGTACAAAAACAAAGCAGACAAAATTTGATATGGATAGAATACTGATTACTCACATGAAAAAGGTTCTTCAAGGTCATCATTTGAAACCTTTGGAAAGGTGCAAAAATTGCCTTCCAACACAACACAAAATACAATTTTAAAAAAAGTTCTCACTACAGTGAAAGACACATGATTCAACATATTAAAATACCAAACTAATCATACACAAGTAAATACAGTTAAATTCAATAACCAAATCGAAGTTGATACCTTTGTTGGAGTGAAATCCACTCTGGCGGTTCAAACATGTCTATGATGTCCTCATCAACACAAACCCTTCTCACAAGATAGCCCCTCAAACCGATTTGCCATTCAACCTTGGTCTCCACCTTAAAAGAATTTTTCTACAATCAAAGAATCAAGCAGTTGAGGGATAACCATTCCCGAAACATCCTGCATAAAAGCAACAATACCCACAAACTAAATGAATAATCTATTAAATAGATAGATAAGAACACAATCCACACTATAATTTCTACCGAATTGAATTTGAGCAAGCAACTCTTCACAGTCTTATTAATCGATTAATGTCACGGTCAAATAAAACAAATACTGGGCTTGTATCTTTACCATCTATAACCTCAACCATCACCTTTAAACCTACAAAAAGCAGGTGACTTACTTATTTAACAACAAATACAAATATAGATCAAAATAGGAAAATATATAAATGTGAAATCTATACAATAAGCCTCATGGTGACCAAAACAAAGAACACAAAACTAAAACATACCTTGGAGAAACTTGAAGAACAGGAACTCGACAACTCTCACAAAAGTACACATTTGATTGAAAAATGCTTGACACGTTGCACTTGCATGCAAGATAGAACCATGACCCATCACTAATTATATCAACAATGTTTGCCAAAATAACAAACATCCCATCTGAAAAAAATTTGTCGATTAATAACCTTTGAAAAGTCCAAAGTATTTGTCATTTAGAAGCAAACAATACAAACTATTTTGTTGTTAGGAGTAAAATTTTATGTAAGGACACAACCTATTGTATATCTTCCAGTTGAGAGATTGTCTTCTTTGGGTGCGGCTTCATGAAGTCAACTTCCAACCCTCCCTTGAATTATCATGAGGACCACGCAGAAGAGCTCCACATCAAGCACCCCATGTTCAAGAACACTACATGAGAAACCACAAATAAATATGATTCACCATGAAAAAGACATAATATAAAAGGAAATAAAATAAAACAACAATAAAATAAATAAATTCGCCACAACCTATTCCTAAATGAAATAGCTTCACTATGTCCTGGTTAAAACAACTTGGTTGCATTCATACTGTTTTGGATGACAGTCTTACCTTACTCATGAAACCAACTGAGCCAAAGAAAAAATTAGCAATACCAATAAAAGAACATATCACAAGATATCTTTATAAAATGACCCAAAAATAAAGCCAATAAAAAAAAGATAAATACAAACCCCTAAAAGTCTTCACCCTAGCAAGCTGAACCACCACCACTACTTGAATATTACCTCCCTGGTGTAGAAAGTTCCTAAGCTCATCCACATACTCCCAAAAAGAGCACATTCCAACTTCCCACTACAAATACAAGTAAACAACAAAACAAATAATGGTAACACTAAAGGCCTATATTTGAAATCAACAAAAAAAGGAAACAATGACTCGAGCATCACCAACTCCATCACAACCATGGTGGTTACTTTTCCATCTTTCCTCATATTGTCTTTACGGAAACACAGCTGATTAACACACCCATCACATTTGCCACAAAGCAAAAGAACTCATAAAAAATCAGCATTAAAAGTTGCTAACAAATCACAACTAAAGATGAATTACATCGCTTCTCACCAATCAAATGTTCAAAACTATCATATTTCAAAACATCATTAAAAGGAACAAAACTAAATCCAAACATGGGGATTGAGCTGCTCCTTCTTGACAATGTGATTGTTTTGAAAAGGAAGACAAGCTTGAACTCATGAAAAATGGCTCTATAATGACCACCATTGGGAATCACATTAAAGTAGACCATCTTGTAAACACAACCCTCTTCCAAAATAGGAGTGAACCTATGCAACAATGCTTTCTGATGAGCTTGAATCTTGCCACCCTTGTAAACAAAATTTAAACACAAACCAATATTCACTACCACAATAACAAAAATAGACAAAGACATACCAACATAAAAGTTAAAGAGAACAAAACTAATCGACCAAGAATAGCATACATATTCATCCAATGAATCAATTCCAAGGAGCTTGCGGTTAGGATTGTTATACATAAACCGACCACATCCTCACAACCCTCACCAATAACCTAATGGACTCCCTATTCAACACAATGTTATTGATCTTATCATAAGAGATAGCCATTGCAACTCGGAAAGCCAAACTACACTCAAACAAAGAGAAGGTGGAAACGTGAAAAACCTAAAACAACATTTTATTTATGACTCCAACACAACAAAATTTGAAATTTTAAAGCCGAAAATAAGAGGGAAATAATAGCCAAAAACTCAAGTACTAGGTTGGTAAGACCCATCCCTGTGCAACTACTAAGCAATGAAATCGAGACATAAAAGAAACAAAAAATATAAAAATCACAAGTCACGATAGATCAATAACACAAACCTCTAATGTAATCTAATTGAAGGTTGAAATGATGGAAGAACAGGCGTACCAATAAGTACCAGTTGGTAAGACCCATCACTTGTGCAAATCTTGAGCAATCAAATCACGAAGCCCAAAAAAAATCACAAAAATATCGTAACACCATCCTCTTATGGCAATTGAACAAATCAAGTTTCCTTTCAAAATTTTACCCAAAATTTCACGCCACCTGCCATACACCCTGCTAATAGAAGAAAGAAGACGATATAATCCCATCAAAACCATGCTTTCCGTATCAACCATACAAGAAATCACCCACTTATAAGCATGCTTACCTACCACATGACCTATCCTAATGACACACAATCACTCCCTAAACGGGACACGACCCAACTTAATACAGTCCAAAAATAAAAAAATAGGGTCAATCGACGATACAGGTCTGATTCGCACAAGCAAATCCGAGTTTGTCATCTTCTCGCCGCAGATGTTTGCTACCGCCTTGACGTCTTCTCTGTTCATCTTTCATCTTCGTTCGTCAACGCCCCGCCATTGCGCGCGCGCCTGCGTTTACGAACTCAGGTGCCCATATCCCACTGGGACTGGATTTGCCGCAGAGATTCCACCTTGATTTCCACGGCTGTAAGCGATCTCGGCCGTCAAATCGGATCGGACGGACGAGACTAAAACTTCACCAAATCAGCTAAAATCGATCTCGACCGTCGAGATCGACGGACAGTTAATGATTTCAAGCGATTACACGATAGAATCGCAGAAATCCAATTCCCATATCCTGGCTTTCTAAGTTTTTTCTTTGTGGTTACGTGTTAAGAAAGAAAAGGTATGCCGTGTCCCCCCTCCGCCGAACGCGTCTTACCGGGAACACGCAAGGGGCGGGAACACGTTTCATTATTTTTTTTTCAATTGGTGACAGTTGTGCATATACCATTCTAAATTTGTATTTTATTGAAAAGGAAGAAAAAAGAGGAGCAGTGGAGCTACATATTTTTTAATATAAAACGGTGCTGAAATTAGCTACTGTAATTTTTAATATAATATAATGGTTGAAGTGATATGTCCACATTCATCTATTTTTTGCCTAGTCTATTTTTTGCTTAGTTTAATAAAAAGGGATAATAATATTAATAGATTATATAGATAGAAATGAGAATGCTTGTTACTGTTGTGCTACAGTAATAAAGGGGTTCACCCTTTTTATGTTAATAGATTTTTTAGGAAACAGATTGTTCCGGTGTTTTATTAGCTTTGCATATATTTTATGTTTTGCTTGGTGTTCAGAAACGAGAAACCTAAAGCCGAAAAAAAAGAACCTGTTACTGGTTGCCATTCTGTGAAGTCAGTATTTGATGTTTATTCAGCGTTTTTAATTTTTATATTCAATTTAATAGTATGAATTTAATTATTTAAAAAACTATTCGGGCCAACAGGTTGGCCCAGCCCATGACGGGCCAATAAATATTCAGGCCGGGCCAAAATATGTTCGGGCTCGTATTTTGTCAGCCCAACCCATCTTTTATATCGGGCTAAACGGGTCAAGCCCATTTTGCCAGCTCTAGGAGATGGTGTATTAAAAATATAGTGTTAAAAAGTGCGTTGATAGTCATGTTTTTTGTAAAAGTATAAATAACTTTTATTTTTTTTGTTTAGCCCAAAATAACTTCTATTCATACATAGTAATATTTTTAAAAAAAAATATTTATCCTTTTCCTTCACTGAAGAAATGAAGAAAAAAAAAACAGTTAGTAATTTTCAGTTGCAAATTGTTAAAAAGAAACATATTATTTATTTATTTATTTATTTATTCCCAAAATTAGGTCCCTATTGGGTGATCGGGCATATTCCCACCCCTAATCGTAAACGACTAGTTTAAGGTAGTTAGAATATACATCACGATGCAAATTTTAGGTGCCTGATTAACAAGAATCTTTGCAACTTTGTGCTTGAAACATGCTGCATATGGGGTGGATGAAGCATAGCGTGCATGCATGCTGTCTCCCTTTTGCTTTTACAGTGGTTCTAATTTGTGAGTTTGGGGGCATCAAGTGGCGATACTTCGATCAAGTCTTGGGTAGCATCTCATGTGCTCATATGTGTCCATCATCTCCACGCCATTTAGCACAGGACAAGTGGTATTTGGTGAGCATAACACACAAGTTTTCTGATGAAATATTCTGTGTAGTGACTACCGTAAACATGGTATACAATTTTTAAAAATATGTATACCGTAAAAATCATCTTTACGGCATATAGTTTTAAAAATTTACTACCGTAAAAACCATCTTTACGATAGGACATTTTTTAAAATTGTATACTGTAAATACTATTTACAATATGAGTAATGCTAAAAATATTACGAAGGATTTTTTGTACGAATCCAACAAATATACACGCATTAGTATTTTAAGAAAACAAGAAATGGAATTCTGTTGAAGTTTGACGAAAATCACAGACATAGTGGCAATAAAACACGTTCGTCTGTCTTCGTACGATACTTTCTCGTAAAATCAAGCATTTCCGTTACAATATTCAAATCAGGGATATTTTTATCTAGAATCAATTTTATGGGGTGCCATTAATGAACGTAACACCCCTATTGTTTTTGACTGAGTTGGGTTGGATCCATTTAGTTGTGGCCCATATCATTGGATCCAACTTAGTCCTTCATTTGTTACGGGCCAAACGGCTGATTCAATTCTATGCTTTTTATCAACAAATTAATAAAATTTCATTTAAGATTTAACTCATAACAAGTATCTTAAAAAAATCATGTAACAAGCTAATAAAATGCCTTTGAATCACAATAAACCATGTATAGTTAAATTATAGATGCAATATATTTTATTTTATTTTATATTGTTCTATAATTCTAATAATAATACCAATTATAAGTTTTAATGCTGCAATATAAAATAACAAAAAGGTGAAAAATTTAGTGCACCAATGATAACAACCAACAAGTAATAATGAAAGTAAAATGAGCCTAATGTACTAAAATGCAAATTAACAACACATAGAGTTAGCGATAGCAAAAGGGACCTACCTGCCCCACTTTGACTCGCCTTGTTTTAACCCGTTTAGAAACAAGACGGGTCAACTCGTCCCGCTTTTGAATATTGGCTAAATGTTCAACCCCACCCCATTTTATAGTGGATTAGCCCGCCAAATAAAAAAAAACTTGATTTGCCTGAAGTTCAAGCATATTATTGAAAGACAAATAAAAATAAAAATTAAACGTCATAATTTTAGACATTTCAAGTTGGACGCACGTTGATTGTCTCCCCACTGCAGCTCCAAAAGAGTGCTTAGTAGAATTCGTTTGAATTTCAATAAATAAAAAAGGGTATACTAAGAATATAGTGTTAAAAAGTGCGTTAATAGTCATTTTTTTTGTAAAAATATAAATAATTTATATTCTTCTTGTTTAATCAAAAATAACTTCTATTCATACTTAGTAATATTTTTTTGTCAAGAATATTTATCCTTTCTTTCACTAAAGAAATGAAAAAAAAAAGCAGAACCTTTCCTATTAGTAATTTTCAGCTGCAAATTGTTAAAAAGAAACATATTATTTATTTATTTATTCCCAAAATTAAATGGCCAATCTTGTGAAGAAAGAATAATTCTTCGTCCCGCCGGCAAATCCTATCCGTCTCCGACTACCCGCTCTCTCTCTCTCTCTCTGCGTGAGTTGGTGGGTGCTCTGAATTTCTTTCTTTCATTTTTTTCCTTTTTGGTTTTTGCAGAAAAGTAAGTGTGTTGATAATCTAGAATTTTGTTTTGCTGATCAGTAATCACAGGGGGAATGAGCTGGAGTGACAATACCTAATCTCATATCGTGTCTGTACTGTGATTGAGCTTTGTTTTGTTTGACGTATTTCAGAGTTATAGATAGAATCCCTATTACTATGTCTTTGTGCCTTGAACGTTACGTGTTTGACAGAATGTGTGTGAAATGGTGATAGTTTCTTGAATTTCACGCTCTCACTCCATCAGGTACCTTCCCTAATTCCGAGTTAAACAGTTGTTGAAACCACTCTTTTGTGACCAATGACTACACTTCAGAGTCAGGCAGCAAAGGGAACTGCCACAGTTGAAAAATCATCTTCCTCATTCAAAAGATGGGGCAGAAAAGGCCCTTTTCTCAGATATGGCCTTCCCATGATCTCTCTTACTGTCCTTGGGGCTCTTGGCCTTGGCCATCTCTTGCAAGGCAGGTTGGTCCATGCTCTTGCCTTTACTATCTTGTCACTGAACTGAATTGCTACTTCAATTTTGCTAATTAGTTTTAAATCTGTTTATGGTAGGAGATTATGTTTGAGAATTATACACAAGTTACATACAGGAGCAGAACAATAAAATTGAGTTAATGAATGAAAAATTTATAAATATCTTTATAGTTACTGAAATTCCCTGGCTAGTTAATTTTTTGCTAGTTACTTTGGGATTTGAATAATGGGGAGAGGAGATAAAAATGGAATGACTTAAAATAAGAGGGCCAAAACTCAGTCCAAACATCAGGGTGTTTTGTTTTTATCTTGTTCTTGGACATGCAAGTTTGTTTTACTGTACATTCAGTTTGGTATTGAGTTGCATAGTTGATCTGAGCTAATATGGCTGCATTAGGAGACATAGTTTGACTTGGCTTGTGAATGACCTCTTACTTGTGTTTAGGGAGTTATGTAGTAAGTTTTATGTTTTACCAAATCCTTCATTTTCATCTTGTTTTACTCCAACATCATTCTAAAATATAATGCAACTGTGTCTGCCCAGCAAGGATATTGCAAAGGTAAAAGATGATCAGGAATGGGAAATAATTGAAGCAAGAAAAGCACTGTCTAGAACAGGACCAGTAAATGCATACAAGCCAAAAAATATTTCATTGGAGGAGGAGCTAAAGGTTTGTTTTCCCTTTCATTAGCAATTTAATGTAATCAAGAAGATCCATAGTTTGATTTTTATTTGTTGACGCTTGCTTAGGCTTTGCAACAAAAGGTGGACATTAACGACTATGAGTACAAGAAAATTCCTAAGCCAAATGAGGGAAACCGAGTCTAGATTAGAGCTGTGGACTTGATAAAAAAAACTCATGTCAGAATTTCTCATGTACCGAGCTCAAATCAATTTTTAAGGAGTTATGAGCCAGTTCTCATTTTGCAGGTGAAGTTGTTATTGACTTATTGCCGTGCGTCTTTAGTGTTTTGACTTTTGACCATGTGTGACATGACATTATGGGAGAGGAAGTTGAGATAACTTCTCTCCGAGTCTCTGTAATTTTTGGGTATCAAGGACTTTTAAGTACAGTAAGGTGAACAGCAAAAGGTACATGTTTGGTTCTTCTACTTTAATAATGGTGAACAAAGTGTAAATGTTTCTTGTCATGTTTTAGTTTGTCTTTTTACCTTTCTTGCAGTGATTCATATTGACTGTCATGACAATAGAGTAATGCTAAAATGGAGCCACTTTTGCTGTCACAACTACACGCATGGTTCATTTCAGTGTTAACAAGAAAAAATTGCTCGTGGCATTATTCGAAATGGTAATAGAAATTATGGTTTTGGTGGTGATGGTGCAAGTGAGTAGTTAAAAATTAATCTACTCGATGGAAAGTTAGTCTACTCGATGGGTATTAGTCCATTAGAGTGATTCTAGCCTGAATCATTTCATCACTTTATATAGTTCATAGTAAATCATGAAAATTTGTAGCTAGTTAGCTATGGACTGTTTGCTTACAGATTATAATCTACAGTTAATTAACTACACAATTTTATAGTCAGACAGATCTCTAGTGCATCGTCTAAATACCAAAGATGGTAGACAAAGGAGCAATCGTTTACCATGCTGCAAGAGAAGGAGAACCCACAAATGACTGAAATGAGTTGAACAGAATGGACCACACACCCCAGCACGGAGGGGTTCCCTGGATTGGTCGTCTGTGACTTGTTCACGTGTGACTTACATGAGTGCATTGTGCAGAAGATCAATCACATGTGACTTGCATAATTTCCCTCCCTATAAACAACCTACAGTGTTGCGTTAAGAAACAACGAATCTTAGGACCACTCAACACCTGCCATACAATAAAGTTTGTCTTTATTCGTCCTTAAATATTGCGAAGTTAAAATTGTGATCTATTTTACTGTAATTATAACTCAATTTTTTTTTAACAGCAAAAAAGAATATAGTATTACTAGAATATGAGTAATTAAGGGGTACTCCAACACATTACAAAGAGTGCAAAAGGGGCACTCGAACCCACCAAACTGGGTATAAAAGGGTACTCCAACTCAATACCTCCTGAGCAAAGCCCACTATAACTACCCACCCAACACATGCCAATACCTCCATCACCTAGATAAGCAGGCTACGGGGTCGGTGAACCACTCATAGTAGAGGCAGAGATTTGGTTTCCCCCTTGCTAGTAGCCACCTCCAGGATAGCACCTGTATGTTCGCAACGAGATCAGAAGGCTCTGCCACCTTATCAGTGAAAATACACTGGTTTCGCGCCTCCCAGATAACCCAAACCACAAAATGCCAGATCAAGGCTAGTCGGGCGCCTATGTCTACCACCCCCCTGAGAGCACATAAGGAGATAAGTCTGAAACAAATCTCGTGGTAATACTAGGACCAACCCCAGCCACCTGAATACAGCATACCAAATTATAACTCAATTTAAATTAAGAGTTTAATTAAACTCTTAAATTAAACCAAGAATTAACACACTTTTACTTATTCGTCTCAGAAACGAATTTACACTCTATAAAATCCATCCTTATGTGCTCCTTCCACAAGCCAAGTATTTGCTTTCACCACAGACCACCATCAACAATCCAAATAAGCATATTAAATCACTGTTTTTTAGGAAAAAGTGAGCAAATATCAACATTAAACAAAAAACCAACATTAAAAAAATAATGACTTTTTGTCCACAAAAAAATAAGGACTTAATTCAAGCTATTGTTGTTTGTCGTTTTAATTTTATTTTCCCTTTTGCCAGTACTAATGTTTGTTAAGAAATCAATTACAAAATGGTCGTTGAGTAAGTAAGTGTAATGTGGCCATGGGGTGCCAACTTAGGAGCTTGGCTTTGTAACCTCAAGGGACATAGTTCAAATCTCCTCGGGGACACTAGTAATATGGTCATTAGTACTACTGAAATAATAATATATCTCCTTTCTCCATCCTCTTTTAAAAAATAAAATAAAAAAGTAAATGTAATTTTTATCATAAAACCGTCATAATTCACGAGAATAAAATACATTCAGAAAAATAGTGGATAACTTTTGTACATATTTTAATTCATGAGTAATTTCTATAGTTTGTGCACGGTACATCACTCTGAAGATGATTACAAAGTAATCCACATACTTTATTGACTTTTCCTTTCCCTTCCATCCTCGCAGACACCCTCATTTTTTTGTTGTAAAAGTAGGGGAAAATACCAATGATAAAAATAAAAATAGAAATAAAAAACACAACAGGAAGCACTAAGAAAATAGAACATTTTCTACTCTTTTAGTCCACACATCAATTTCTTTTCTTTCACACACCCACCCCGACGCTACCCCTAAACCACTTTCATAGTCGCCATCATTCGGAACCACCATAAATCCATGAGAACCTCCCACATAAACCACTTTGGGACCATAAACATGAATTAGTCCCTTGCCAACTTCCTCTCACACAACCCTTCCATCAGCCTTCCCTTTTCCACCAGTGGCGCCATTGCGTCGTGTTCTCACTGTGGTCTTTCCCCACTGCCTTCATCCCGAAACCTCATCTGCTTCTCATTCCTTCACCCACACAGATAACCTTTGCAAGTCAAGGACCTCAAACACACTCTGACCACCCTTGCCAATCACCCCACCGCGAGCCATACACAATGGAAAAAGGGGAAACCATTTCCAATAAGCAAAGGAAAAAAAGATTACTAGTGGTTTTTGCCTTATAAAAGCAACCAATGAAGAGATGTTGTGTGAGCAAGACTCAATTTATATGGTAACATTTGGTGCCCAAAGGATGAGAGAAATATGGGCCTTGAATTGGATTTATATCTCGCTATTGTATATTTGTTTGTAACCAACTCATTTGAGATAATGATCGGACTGTCAAGAACCCTACACTCTATTGACGACTTCCTTGAGAGAGGATGCAACAACGAGGTGAAGCTTGAGCCTATATTCAAGCTTGCTCTTGGTAATACCAATTTACTTATGGACAACATAGATGAGAAGGATCTGTTAATTGCTTGCAAGCCAAGAGATAATGACTTTGTTGTGGCGAATTCGTGCCCCTTGCCGATAAACTCTTATGAAGCCTTACCTCGAGTCAATGTGGGACTTGTGTTTTTCTCAATACACCCCTCACGCTAACAATATTAGGCGTGGTGCATGTATAATATGGTGAGTGGCCCAACAAGGATTTAGGTTAAACTCTGATACCATGTTAACCAAATGATTAATTGGAAAATGAAACTCTCAACTTCATTGATTGATCAATAATGTATTATGTACTGAGTATTTGGGTCAACTATTAACAATTAGGCAAAAACATAATCTAACTAACTTGATAACTAACTATCTAAACTATCTAACTAATCTGCTGACTCGGTTATGCTATTGAAATATTAATTACAATAAATTGACTAGTTTAACACCAGCCACAAATGAATTCATAAAACTTCTAGAAGCTACCAATACTAGATTTTTTTTTTAGTTTATAGTTGTTGGTCACTTTCAGCCTAGAAAGAATGAATAGAAGGTGATAAAAGTTTGGAACTGAAGTCTTGACCGAAAGATAACCAAGAGGACCATCATTAGCCATCGGTTTGACCCTGTGGTTGAAGTGCACGAACATCAACGTGGAGGAATGCTGTTGGAGTTTATGGTTCGACTTCGTCACTTGAATTTCCCACCTATCTTAATGGAGCTTTTCACTTTTATCCTTAGGTATAAATATTCGCTTATAAAGTTAATACTAAGTTTCAACCTTGAAACTAAGAGATTCAAATCATTTCCTTCTCCTCATCCCAACGTACTTGAAAATCAGGATTTATTTGAGTCCAACATAATTATGGGAGAAGTAAGGGGTTCGCCAATTATGGTAGTGAAGAGTCCTGGACCAAGCTTTTCAGCGTTGATACTTTTCCCACTTGACTACATCAACCTTGCGTTATATTGACCAGTGAAATACTATGAGAAGGATGATATGTTTTTTTTATATATAATTACTCCAAGAGCTTTTTATACTATGAACCTAGAAAAAATGGGCTAAAAAAATTTCAGAAGCGGCACTCAATCAGTGTACATTGAAGTAATTCCTCACATTCCAAGTCTCATATCACTGAATGATGACTAATTGTATTTAATGCTTCCTTAAAAATCCTAATTATATGATAGTATAAATCATAAGTTCGTAAAAAAAAAAAAATAGAATCATAACACAAGTATTCAATGGCTCTTGATGAGTTTCCTATGTTGTTAACTTCATTTTTTGACATTCTATTTTGGAAGTTTAGGGAAGGGTAGTTTGTTGTTACAATTCCTGTTTAGTGTCTCTTATTACATATTTCATTTTGTATTACATTTAATGCTTAATGTGAGATTGACTTAAGATTCCATGAGTAAAGGTCAATTGCTTGGCCTCCACTTGCTGATTTTGCGATAAACTCCTTTGATATTTGTTGACATGGAATGAAATCTTGCTGGTGTTGGTCTATGCTATTTAATTCATTTTTCTATTTCAAATTGAGTTAAGATATTCTATTTCTTGTAGTGGGTGCTTTAGGGCTTTGATGTTTTGGATCCGATTCCCTCAAAGAGACAACTTTGGTGCTTTGGGAGAAATTTAGGCGTTTGTACAAACGGAACAAAATTCTTGTTACTAGCTTTGGTGTTTTGGGAGAAATTTGGGCACCACTCATATTGAGTAGGAAATTTGAGAAGTATAAAACCGTTGGCGACCAAAAATCTAGGGAGGGGATGAATGTTAAGGGTGGAGGAAGGGGTAGAAGAAGGTTTGGCGGTAGGGGCGGAGAATGAGAGAAAGAATAAGGGATGAAAATTAGAGTTACAAAATCTAGGATAGATTTGTAATTAAATTCTTGGTTGTGTATTATGCACCACCATTCAATTCGTGCTACTTGTGGCCTAGGGCAGTGTCTAGAAATTTTTTTTTACACAAGTCTAAATATGATGGGCTCTTTAGAAAAAATGATATATGAAATTTAATCTAATAACTTTTAAATGTTTATTTTATTTTTCTAATTTTTTAGTTATAATTTTTAAAAAAAATTATAATCAAATAATTCTATCTAACATTTCACTCTTTAAGCAAAATTGAATAGGAGTAATAGTTATACCTAATTTAGTAATATGAAATTAGGAAATAAAGTGAATAATAATTTAGTAATATATAACATAAACTTAAAAAGATATAAAATATCAATAAGAAGAGGGAAATGTAAAAGAAAGAACAAAATATTACATATCTTAAAAATTAAAAATAAAAAATAATTATTGTGGTGATAAAAACTTTATTTCAAAGTGACATTAAAAAATGCAAAAGAATTAATAAAAATATCACAAGATTTGATCTTTTAAATTAATAATAGAATTTTTTTAGTCCTTGTTAAAAATGTTGGGGCCTAAAACGACTGCCTTTATTGCATTGGACTCCCACTCTCACTCCCTCATATGTTACTTTACTTGATATTTTTGCACATTTTAAGTGTAGCAATCACAGTTTATGAGAGTTGTGTTATCTCAGAGCTGCTTATATAAGTTTCATAATATGTAGTAGAGATGTAGGAACTTGAAAAACTTGACAGGTGGTTGCATGAGTTGTGAAACAAATTTTAAGTACGATTCATTCAAACTCATACAGACTACCCATAGAATCATGCAAAGTTTGCGTATCTAACCATAGCATTACTCTGGCATGCCAGAGATTGGTAGAAAGCCTTAAAATTCACAGGCATTTGCTGAATCAAAAGCATCAAAATGACATAACTGCCCTCCAACTTGGCAATTTCATGCCCAGAGATGGAGACATGTAAAAGACAAAGTACTCCACAACAACTTCTTAAAGAATCGAAAACATATATATTAAACTGATATGAGATCATCCCAACCATTTGCACAGTTACAAACTTTATACCCAGGTGTCCCAGAGTTTAAAAAAGAAAGGCATTCTTCTTTATGTACACCACCCCCCAAAAACAACATAATAATTAGAGAAAAGGGAAGTGAAGACAAAAAGAAAAACCTTAAACCCCCCCAAAATAGAAACATAATGTAGTAAATTCCTATCCATTGGTTTGTAACCCTCAAACCTTTCCTCCCTCACCTTTTATTCATTTATACATCATATATTAAACAACAAAATCACAGCTCAAAGAAATCTTCCTTTATCTCTTCCATTTACCACCCTCCCCCCAGATATTTTATAAGCAAAAAAGAGAAAATCACTGCAAAGGTTAATTTGAAGATGACTTTCACAAAATCCCCATTGAATCGATTACCTTGGGCTTGGTTGTGATCTGTATGACAACAGTGGCTGTAGAAGCCTCTGACCTGATGGACTACCTAGTAACATGGCCTGAGATCGAGTAAGCATCTCCGCCATTGATGGGGTTTGATATGCTCGAACAAGACTTGAACTATCAGTGGAATCACCTCTTGCAGTTGCTCTTTGCCACGAGTGTGAACTCAAACCGGAGAGAATATATGCTCTCCCGGATGCTTCGTACACATGCCTACTCGCCATCCGCTCTTGCATTTCCTTGAGTTCAGCATCCAAGGCAACACAAAGGCGGTCGTGAGATTTGGCTGATACAGTCTCTGAAAGCATCTTCCTACAGTTTTCTAGGATTGATACTGCTCCAGTTAGGTCTCCTTGTTCAGCAGCAACACGCGCCTGGGCCATTGCCTCGGCTGCTTGGAGCCTGTTGTGCTGTCTGTTCACTTCAAGTGACATTACAACCTGCCCAGCTATTTCAGGCCTCTCAATCTTTACTTCTTCACTGTCCAACATTGCTGTCTCCTGAGTCAAGGGATCCTTGTAAACGCATTTGACCTTTATCAATGATGTCTCATTGCCAGAAGTAGCTGGGACATTAACTGAAACTAGAAAATCTCTTTCTTCATCGGCATACAAGTCCCCTACGTCGATAAATCCTTTGCGTCCACCAGCCATCAAACGGCTTGGGTAACTTCCTGCTTTAAGTGAAACAAGACTGAGATCCGAGTGAATACACTCAATTGCCACTTGCAGCTCCTGAATAACAACACTCAAGAGTCCTCCAATGCATTGTGCAAATGCATCCTGTAACACAGCCTCAGTTTCAATGAATGAAAATGTGCCACCAGAAATCTCTGAAATTGAGTGCATTGATGAAGCGTCATGGTCTGCACCAAATCCAAAAGCATGCACAGGAATTTGAAATCCTGAATTATCGCGACCACTTATGGATGTAGGCAGAAGCAAATGGTAATTTGATTGAGGTTGGCCAGTTCCGGAGCCACCGACAGTGTAATTATCTTGCCCATCTGACAATAGAATAATACTGGCAACTGGATTCTTTTCTTTTCGGTCTTCCATTATCTTAGCACCTTTTCTAAGCCCCTCAGCAATATTAGTACCCCCATTTGCGACCAAAGAATTAACAGCTTGCAATGCCAGCTGCCGCCCAGAATCAGTCATCCTACAAAGTGGAAAGAGGCGGCGAGCTGTAGAAGAGAAAGCAATAACAGAGAGCCGGTCATTAGAGCCTAGGTTCTGTATAACAAATCCCATAGCTCTTTTTAGTAGTGCAAGCTTAGTTCCCGCCATGCTACCACTGACATCAAGCACCGTGACCAAGTCAACTGGGGCACGTGGAGTCTGTGAAATCTGTGACACACTAGCCTGGTTTCTGCTAAAGTTTTGTCTTTTGGCGGCGGCGACAGCTGCAGCAGCAGCAGTAGCTTTGAGATGAACCAAAACTGTGAAGTTAGAATAAGTATTGGACCTTGGAGCAGCAGACACTTCTGGGTACATTTTAATCTCCATTGCTCGAACAGTATCAGTCCCGTCGGTACTCTTACTGCAAGTGCTTTTCTCAGAAATTGCAGCCGCTTGGTGATTTAAGGATTCATCGTCGTCAAATATGCCTGGCTCGGAAGCCTGATAAAGTGGCACGATATGCCGCCTATTCAAATCCCGACGAGGATGAGGTAAAGGTAGACGGTGGACCACAGCCATCAAAGCATCATTTTGGGGCCAATTTACTGGACTTGGTGTAACTCTGCCTGGGATGGGATCCAAGCTGGCACCCGACAAAGGTATTTCCTTCCACTTTGCTCTGCACACTGGACACACTTGGTTCCCATGTTTCACGTTTGAAGCAATGCAGTGGAAATGGAAGGAATGCGAACATTCTGCAGTGAATATAGCGTGGCCAGATCCTTGCTTCATTTTGGTTAAGCATATTGCGCAAGTTTGCTGAAATGTTGAAAAATAAAAGCTTGTAAGAACATAGATATTTTAGTGTAAATTATTTTACAGTTGTTCTGCTTCATGCAAATAAAGAAAATTCATGATCATATTACATATGGTAAACAAATAAAAATGTTAAACATACATGAATATTTGAATCAGTGCTTATATTTACTGTCAAATAATAGATATAAATAAAACCTACTCTTGTCACAATTCACAGCTGTTACATTACATGGCTAAATTATAAATTTCAAAATTTTGGACCGATTGTATGTGTTGAACTTCCCACATGAAATAGGTTTTAGCACCACTAATATAAAGCAGCAATCAAATTTGCAATACAAAACCAAAACAAATTAGATTTCACTCTTTTGACTGCAAAAGGTTATATTCCAAAGAAAATACATCTCAAATCTTGGAATAAAAGGTAGCAGAAATTCTTTCAGATCTTATATTGTTATGGTTTTTTCCCCCTCTCCCAATACAAGTGCAAATTCAGTCATCCACCCTAGCCAACAGCAGTTAGGAGAATGTATAAGATGATGAGAGTACGATGCTAACTGCTAAGTGATAACAGATCATCTAGATAAACTCAATAGAATGCCAACCTTGAGTACGTCAACCTCCTTCAGTATTTTAGCTATTCAATTTGAATATTGAACAAAACAGTTCTACCACCTTAGTCCTCAAAAACGGTTGATATGACTTGACTAAATGAACAAGCCAATTAATGTATCATATCCATATCAATATCAATATTATGATTTTTTTTTAAAATAAATAAACACATAAGCATTGCTTAACCAATTAGAAAGTAAAAGAAGAAAAAAAAAATCTTATCCACGAGATGCAGCATTGAAGCAGGCCGGAAACAATAATATCAGCTTAAGGCATATTAAAATCACAATTGACGACTCAAAACTTCAAAAATTGTGACCTATGTATACAGTGTTGGAAAAAGTCAAGAAAGCACAGCTCTATCAACTACCCATGTCATAGCAAAGTCGAAAGGGACAAAGGAAACAAAATAATCAATAGAAGAAATTATACAAGTAAAAATGTAAAATACTAGTGTTTTGGTCCCTGATTTAAATACGACGCGTACAATTTAGTCCTTGAATATTCAAAATCACTTCGCATTACCTCCCAAACGAATTCAAACAATTTAACAACTAAATCACAAATTAATTACAAATCAGAAATTAAATTGCAGATGAGGTACATTTTCAAGCACCAAAATGCCACTTTAGTCTCAATTAAACTCTTGTAAGGGAAGAAAATAAAGAACATAAGAAGGCTCAAATCAAAAGCCTAAATAGCGTAGTACCAAAAATAAAATTCCCATTTAAACAATTAATAATAATATTTAAACAACTAAGAAGAAAATTCTTTTTATGGTGACAAAATTTAGCCAGCAATCTTTGCTTGAACATGTAAATTTTCCCATTTTGCACATTAATACAACTTGAAGATTCTTACAAACAAACAAAACAAAGCTTATCCAAATATTTTGACCAAAAAAAAAGTATCATAACAGTAAAAACTAACCAACAAGTGGATAATGAAAGAAAGACACAAACCTTAGAAGATTTGCTGCTACTTTTGGAGAGCCTCAAACCGTGGAAGGAGGGGACCGGCGTGGTTGGCCGGGAAGAAGCCATGTCCCAGTTCGCCGACGAGAGAAGAGCAGCATCGGACAACCTCTCGGAAACCACCGTAGACGGCGGCGAATCGTCGTCTAAAGTTCTGGGAACGAACATGCAGAGATTGAGACCAAGAGCCACTTTGGCTTTCTTCCATTTGCTTCCCATTATGCTTGTTTTTTCTTTCCTTTCCCGGATCTCAAAACAAAGCTCCTCCAACAAAACCCAGATCTCAAATGGTGAAAAGCTTCGACCTTTGACAAGTAATAGAGAGAGAGAGAGAGAGAAGAAATGGGGTTTTATGAAAAGTAGAAACGGAGCAGCACGAAAACCGAGGTAGAGGGATTCTTCAGTTCAAGAAAATGGTTGTTGAGAAGAGTAGAGGGGGGAGAGTTTATGAATGTAAATGCATGCATGTATTAATTGTTACTTCAGATGTTGATGTTTTTGTTACTGTGGATGTTGAGGGTGTTGTTGTTGACGTTGTTGTGGTGTTTTGTTGGCTTGGCGGCCATGGACTTGGACAATGGTTGTGTTTGTCTGTCTTGTGTGTGCTGAGTGAGGATTTTGACCTCTTTTTTTGGGGCTCCTTTTTTTAAAAGAGAGAGTAAAAGCCATAAAATGAATGATTTCAAAAAATGAAAATATAAAAAAAAAAAAAGCACGTTTTGGTTGAATGGGGAAAAGCAGGATGCTTTATTATCATCTTTACTTGTATCATATCATCATGTCTGCGTTCCTTTATTATCCATCATCCATCTTTCTTACTTTCTCTGCATTCCAATTCAGCTGGTAGATGTAGAATATTTGTTGCCTACGCCGAGTTTACCGTAAACACTGTACGTAATGGACGACTCTTTGAATCGAATCCGAGTTTTGTTTTGTTTTTTTTCACCTTTCTGAAAAAGAGTCACATTACTAACTCTTTCAACACCATATTAGTATATTAGTATAGATCTTGTTTATTATTATTATTATTATTAGATAAACAAATATAATTAACGAGATTCCTAAAAAAATATAATTAACGAGAAGAGATTTATTAAAAAATAATTAATAAGAAGAGGGAATGATTATATCCGTTGACGTGATGCATAAAAAAATTCTATTATTGTTTATACTTTTTTTGGTTTTTAAATCTTATGGTACCTCTTCGCATCAACTTGAGTTTCTTTTTCGCGTCTCTACACGAATAAGTAGCAGCATAATACCAAAAAATAAATAAATATAATTAGCAGCAGCTGGCTCTAATGTAAGGCCACCCCAACTTATTCAAGCACCGTAATTACGATGCTGTTAATTGAACACAGTAATGGACACAATTTATATATCTGCATGGGTATATATTTTTTTGAAAAAAAAAAGGACACAATTTATATACCCGTGAGGGTATATTTTAAAAAAAAAATGTGTCCGTATTATGCAGTATGTTAAATCTGAATATAAATATACTGATCTGCATCTGATCTGGGATATTATATGTATTGTGTCTGTGTCATTTTTTATGTTCAAAAAATATTATTGTTTTATTAAATTTAATACTTCCATTCCTGTATCGAAGATCGTTTTTAAAATATTCTTCTGTCTTTTTACAAGACGTTTTTCAAATTACAAGATATATTAATAATTTCTTTACAAAGATATTCCTAATTAAATAAAGAGAATTAAAAAATACACATTATTGATAAATTTAATATAAAAACTAGTTTTCTTAATTCTTGTGCATTGGTCAAAAGAGTCTTGTATATAGGGATAGAGGTAATATATATTAATTATATATTATATATTTGTAACATACTAATGTTATTTTTAAGTAAGTAAATATAAGTCACGGAACTATACACTTCAATTTTATTGAATCATATAATAATTAATACATCTTATCATCTAGTACAATACTTTTCTTCCTCTAATTTTTATTAGTCAACTTTTATTTAATAGTCGCTTCTCGTGTTATTTTTTCTATCATTTTTCACCTCTCTACTATTTATTGTGATCTTCTCAAATTTTCTTTTATTTAAGATGTGTTTGGGAGTTTCGAGGGTGAGAAAAAGGAATGAGGATTTTTGACTAATAATTTAACAGTAATACGAAAAAAAATTATCCTCCAAAATCCCTCCAAAAGTCTTTTTATAGTACATTTTTTTCAAGTTCTTTCAAATTTGTAAGGTTTTTGGAGAACTCATGAAATGAACTAGCAAATGACTTTAAAGGGTTTCGAAAGGTAAATTATTTTTTTTCAAATTACTATTAAATTATTAGTCATCTCATCTTTTTTTTCCTTACTTCCAAACCCTCAAATTCATCCTTAACGGTAAATGATCTTCTCTACTTGTGAACACATAATTGTGCCAACTATTTATCATTTTTTCATACCATAAATTCATTGAAATAGTTTCATAGACGTCAAGCATACACATTTCTACGGTAACAGGAATGGGTGAACTTTCGGTTAAGACATACAAAATAGATCAAAATACTTGGTTAATACAGTTAAAAAACGTGGTTAATAAAGTGGAGTTAAGATCCTCTCTCTTAAATAGACCCTCGAGGATCTCAACTCAATACAGTGTTGGGTTTGGTTACTGAATATATCAATGTGTCGTAACTCATTAACTATCAACTAAATTTCAATAACCACAATTTTTAGGTGTTCATATATACATATAGTAAATCATATTTGAACACCTAAAAATTGTGGTTAATAAAATTCGGTTGATGGTTAATGAGTTGCAACATCTAGACGTATTCATTAACCAAGTTCAACATTTCATTAACCATATGTGTGAACTGTATTAACTAGTAAAATTATTATCGATTTTGGTGTCTCAACTGTTTAAATAACATTTCTCGTGACCTTTTTTTGTAATGTGTAAATCGAGTAAATATTTTTAGGCACATATTTGAATGCGTGTGGTTTCTATATATGAAAATTATATTTGTATTATTAACGGGGATCGAGTCTAGCAGAAGAATCCTCACAACACGGTGAATCAGAATTTGAATCTCTATTAGGAGAGCTGTCCACATTTTCCAATCTACCTAAAATAGGATTGACACTTGGGAAGGGTAGACGTGGAAAACAAAGGAATATTTGTGGTACCATTACCCGCAATCAAATAAGTTTAAGCCACCTTAATATCAGCTATCAAATCTAATGGAATGTAGTGATATTACTTTTTAAACCGGGCAGAATTAAACTTCATCGATGAAAATTTTGTCGCAAAAAAAATATATATATCTTCAATTATTGCAATCTTTGGTCTGAAGTCAATTTTCCTTTAAGCCCTTTCCCTTTTTGTGAAAAGGGTAAATGGGTAATATAAGTGGTACATTTTTTTTATGTCTCTCTCTTCCTTTTCACTAATTAGTGCTGAAATGGAATGATCAAGTTGCTTAGTTGAAGAAGTGGCAGCATGCCATAATCAATTTTTAGAAGCCCTGATTATATAAAATGGTAAAAGGGTTTAGCCCTTATCGGGTTCCATGAACTGGCATGGCCCCCTTATGCATCATGGTGGATGATTGTGTAGCATGAGTCAAAATAGAGGGATTTTCTTAATGATGAAAAAATGTTATTATTTTTTAAATTTATACATAAATTTTTTCACCTTTCACATGAGATGATGATAAGGATGCCACACGTGCGCATCATCACAGAGCAGTCGTTTTGTGGTACCCATGTCAACCCTGTTGACATTAGTGCCTGCCAGTGGATCTCATCACATGCATTGGATTTTACTTTTAATTATTTTTATCTTTCTCTTGTACTACTCTTTTTATTATTATATTATATTTATTTATTTACGTTAATGAAATTATTTTGTTGCTTTTAATCACCGAGTTGGTTCAATCAATGGTAAAAATTGATTTATGAGGTTGACTATAATATCTATGATTGTAATGCAGCCAAATGTTAGGCGTGCAAACTCTATAATTACCTAAATAGCACTGTTTATAGTTACTAGTATACAGCATCATCAAAAGTGCCCAAATCAAGTTGCGCGTTAGGAAGAGAAATGATATGTCAAAATGGTTAGGTCAAAAACAAATTAGGGGAAGGTCCACTTCTTTTCCTTGAAGAGTGTGTCAGCCCATTTTAAGATGCATGGTTTCCTTCAATTACGTTTTGATAGATACATTAAACTTTACTATTTCATTTTCTCATCACAGTTTTACTACTATTTCATTAATAATAATAATAATAATAATAATATTAACATGGGTCCCATATAGGTGACTCAGTAGTTGGGTCAATGGACATTAATGAATTACAAGCAGGAAGTGCAGGGCTCAGATCCTTGCCACTAACAAAATCTCTCTCCCCTCTAATAAACTAACCACTAATATTTGCCTATAAAAAAAAAATAATAATAATATTAACATTAATATTAATAATTTGGTCAAATAATAATAATAATAATGCTTCACGCACATTTACTATAAATAAGCTCATATCACCCCAATTCACCTAAACTTTTAATTTACATATAAAAAAAAGCTCATATAAATAGCAGAGTTAAAATTAATGGCAATGTATAAAAATAATGTGAAGCGATTGTAATTTCACAGCAACTGTGACTCTGAGATAACAGGGTCAAAATGTAGGTGTACAAAAATAAAGTGAAACAACTGTAATAGCATAGCTTCCGTCAAAAAAAAAACCGTAATACCATAACAATTGTATAAAATATGAAATAACGTACACGTAAGTACGTATTGCTAATATCGAATCCCATTCTACCTCAAAAAAAAAAAAATATCGATTCCCATTGGTTTTTGAACAAATTTTAGGGGTCCATTGGTTTTATTTAAAGTTATATACAAATTATAAAGTATTTTTTTTGAAAAAAATCGTAGTTGATTAAGAAGTAGCCTTTTCATGAGTAAAAAAAAAAAAGTAGTCTTTTCAAAGGCTTAAAATTCTCTCAGTATTTTTTTCCCTTCAATATGGGACTTAAATTCAAAACCTTACTTAAAAAATTAAACAGATGCATTAGAGTGTTATCAATTAACTATTGTCTTAAAAGATGCTTATTAAAAAGTATTTAATCCTTTTTACTATATATAAAATCCTCCTAAGTATTTAAATATTGCCTTATTATAGTCAACTTCCCCAATGGGAATTTAAATACTCCTAATTATCTCATTAATGTGTAATGGGTAATTACCTGCACAATATGTATGAGCATGTGTATGGGTAATTCCCCGCAAAATTCAATGGATATGATTGCGAGTACGAGTACCTTAGTACTGAACCAACTATATACTCGCGCTATACACACAAACACACACACATGGGATGATATTCTCTCCCGTGAAATCCTCTCATGTTTTTTACATTGTTCAAATCACAACCCTTAAAACACTTATCTCTCTTGTTTTTTATATTTTAAACATTCTCTCTCTTGTTTACAATGAATGGCTCAGATCTCATTGGACCCTCGTGTCACATGAGAGGATCCAGTCCCCCCCACACACACACAAACGTATACATACACATATGTATGTATGTGTGTGTGTATATACATAATTACAATTTTAAATTACAAAGTAAAGTTAATCTAAATACGATATTAATCAAGATTTCAAGTTTACGTGAATTTGTTATTTTAGAAATTTATTGTAACATTTACTCGATGTTCAAAGATACTATTATGAGTTGTATTTTATAAACTTATTATATTGTATTTTGATTTTGTTAAATAATTTTATTTCTAATGTTTTATATACGACTAGGTTGGCAAAAAATTTGAGTAGTTTTTTAATTGAGTTGTGACTGTATTTTTAATTAATTAGGCATTAATTGCGTCAAAAAAATTAATTATTAATTTATTTTATGTCATTTTACATTTATCAAATAGTTTAACCGTTAATTTTACCAAACATTTCAAATTCAATCTGCTAGCTTATCCGCTATTTTTTTAAGCTCATCCGGTAGCGTATTTGTTATCCGCTATTTTTTTCTAAATAGACCCTCTGACGAATGTTAATGAGTATTTTAAAGATATTAATCTAAAAATGAAAAACTATTGAAGAATATAATATTTAATGTTATTAATATATTAAATATTATCATACAATTTAATAAAAAATTATTTCTTAATTTCTTTACACTCGTTAACTTAGCTGGATCCAAATATTATATATATATATATATATATATATATATATATATATATATATTTCAATAATTTCCTAACACATGATTAAATGATATTCGATGATGAAATTCGAAAATTTGGAAACTCAGATTTGGACTAAAATGTTTTTTTTAATCTCTTAAAATAACGAAGTCTCCCTGCAAAGTTTTTCCCTTGAACAATGTAAACTATTTGTCCTGCTGTATATTTTTATAAGATTATGAAAATCAAAATATTCGGTCGATGCACCTCAGTGGCCTCAGAATTGGCATTGAATGGTCAAAATCTAGAGCCTTGAAAATTGAAATTTCAGCATAAAAAAATTACGATTTATTATAAGAATTTTATATACAAATCTTACAAGTTGGAATAGCAATATACTACTCTGATTTTCTAGGAAAAAACACACTATTGGAAAAATTCACAATGATGTTTGGGAGTATATATATTCATCACCGATCTTCCAGACCATTTGACTTGACTACTCCGTCATTTTGCACTAATGATCTGCTTGCTTTAATAATATTTATTTTACAGCACATTATAAGACCACTACCAACCAGATGCATATAATTCGAGTAAGTCAAATATTAACAAGTGTCGTTAGGGTACTAGTTAAAGAATTAAATATAAAAATATTGTGTTGGAAGTTGAGTATTTATTTTTTTTAAAGTTAAAAAATTGTTTTTTTCAATACAAAACTTAGATTCTTTAATTAGTGCCCTTAGAGCACTTGTTAACAAGACCCTTCGAGTAATAACATAGGGATGTAAAATTTAAGCTATCTTTAAAAAATGTGACAAACAAGAAGACGTAAAAGTGTTTGATTATAAAAGTACATATATCCTTGCTGGCAAACAAGAAGAGATTGACTTTAATTAAGGCAAAAGGGTTCCAATTCCAAACATGAAGCATCTGTGATGCAATGAGTTAATAGCAAAACCTGATTTCATATAAGTGGAAATTTCCACAGAATATATCCTTTGGTGGATTATTACAATGGATATGTGGCCACCATTAGAAAATGAGGATCCCTTTGAAATTCGATGTGTTATGCCTATAAAGCATATTTATGGAATATTGCATAGCATCCATGCCTAGTGGCCTTGTTTGAAATACCAATTGGATTGCTTTTGCAAAACATGGAACAATTCTGGTTCCAATTTGACATATTCGTAGTTGGTCTATTGGGGGAATCAAAATTCAAAAGGATTTTGCTTGCTTGCACTACTCTCTGTATGGCCATGATAACTTTTAATGCACTAAGCCAAATTAAAGAGAGCATCAAGGAAGACCAAAATGATACTTAGCTATAGCTTTTGAGTGGTGTTGCCCTATTCCCACTTACTTTACTCCCTCAAAAGACTACCTTTTAAAAATAAAAAAGAAAAAACGCCCAATCTTTCTAGTACTCCAAAAAGTTATTCCTCTCCCCCACAAAAAACATCAATAAGGAACAAAGACAGTGACTACTTTTCAATTCACTCCCTCCTTTTGAGGGCACACATGCCTCACTCACACACCTTGAGGAATTTAAGAGCGTATATATGTTTAGTTTTTGTGTGTGTGTGTGCGCGCAAGAGAGAGTGTGTGTTTGTGCCATGAATATAGAGCTTCTTCCTTGCAATGAGTGGAGAACCATTAACAAGAGAATCCTCATGAAAAAAAAACAACTTTGTGGGGGAGGGGATAGGATTCCCTTTAGCTACCTCCAAATTTGCCAGACTTTATGGGCAAGTCAACGAGAAAGCTGAACCTTTTTTAGTGTATTAGGGAACCTCTCCTCTCATGGTGCCTCCCACTTTTGTAATTATTCAAGACAGTAAGATACTATATTCATATCTTCTAGCTAATTCAATCACTTAAATAAAATTATATTAATTAAGAGTACGAAGACTATACATTGAGAACGTAAAACTTTTTTTGCAGTCATCCAATCACATCTCGCTATGAGATCTCTTTGTTACGATACTTTCTAAAATATCTCAACAAAAATTATACTGTTATTGTATAGTCCTTAAACTCTTATAGTTAATTAATTAAACGAACTAAACCAACAAAGCATATTCCATGCCTTAAACTATTTTTAGGAGGAGTTTCCCACGGCTCATTGCTTATCAGGGCGGGGCCTCTTGTAACAATGGGGTAGTCATTGCTACCTCAAAAAAAAAATTACTAAAGACCAGTATAGTAATATGGAATTTTGATACCCAAAAAAAAAATTTATATAAAACACATTTATCAAATAAAGCACTTACATTAAAAAAAATACTCAAGTTGCTTATATTTTAGACACTTTTTTTGCTTATATTTCAGACCGGAGTAGTAGTTTGTTATCAAAAAAAATTAGTAGTTCATTTTGTCTATAAAAAAAATTACTCTTTATATTTGGCCCCCTCGTCAAAAACAGACTAGCTCCGCCACCGTTGCTTATCCTTCATTAATAGAAGCATGTTTAGGATAATTTAACTTAACCATGTATATGTTCAAAGAATAACAATTTTCCTGTCACTGGTTAATTAGAGATGATGATCATGAAAGAATATATGCATATATATAAAGCTCAAGCACTAAATTTTTTTTTCGTCATTTTGTCCATAAAGTTAGGATATTATTATTTAAAAGTTATTATATATTATTATTATTTGTATGCAAATCTGCAAAGATATTAATAGATATTAAAAGGACTTACAAGTTACAACCAGGCAGATCTACCAAAGAGAACAGCCAACCAACAGTTGTTTTTGTTAATTATGATGTCACATGTATTCAAAATCAAACAAGTCAAACCTAATCCATACATTCTGTGGGTCCATATGTTCAAAATCATTATCCGAGATTGAGCAAATGCTAGTCTTTTTCACACCTTCCTTTTCTTCCTTTATTTAATTTTTTTTCATACTTTAATTTGTGCTAGCTAGCTTGCTTGTTTCTCTGTATAACTGCATCCAAACATATCAAATGCCTGACAAACATGCGAAGAAGGTTCATGCAAATCTTTGGCAGAGAAGTCCCATTGGGCTCTCTAGAATTTCATGTTGGCATTCACCTAGAGTTTATTTTCATGTAGTACACATGCATTTCTTGTGTTCCCTACTCTGCCATATGGTTAATGTTGAGAAGACTTATAATTGATTGGCACTCCCTCGGAAAAAAAATTGGGAAGAAAATGAAGATGAGTTGGTATAACTGGGCAACAAAAAAAGACCCTTTTCAATCATAAAAGGTGGAATTATGATAGAGAGAGTTTGTATCTTCTATTGTTTGTAAAACTTTTCAACAAATGTAGCTTAAATAAATTAAAACTTTTCACAAGGAACTATTTTTTCAATTATATAAATCATATAAATAAATAAATTGGCCCCCTTTTGTTTTTTTTCCCTTTTTCCTTACGGTTTTTACGGGGGGATTATATGTGAGGGGGCAAGACGGAGGGAGTTAATTGTTTTGTTTTTTTAGTTGTCAATTTGTATTGCCATCTCAATTTTAGGGTCATTGGTCAGCCCAAACAAAAGGGAAATATCTCTTAGCCTAACTCTTATCATCATTTATTGCTTTAGCCCAAACAACACCAAGAGGTGCATTAACTTCAGGCCCATGTTATCGCCACCTCCCATTTTAATTTAATTTTATTCCCATTTTAAAAGACCTAATTACTCCTAACCCTAAAATTTGACTAAATTTTTTGAGTCATGAAAAAATTTATAGTTATAAATCATCAAAAAAAATTAGCTATAAGATTATTGATCAAAGTTTTATAATCAAATAATTTCAGCTAACATTTCACTCTCATTAGATATTATGACTAACTCACTTTATCTATCTTGTAACAATTGATTTCAAATATGATTTAAGAAAATTCAACAGAAGTAGTAGTTATACCTAATTTAGTAAGGTGAAATTTGGAAATAAAGAAAATAATAATTTAGTAATATATTAAAAAGTTAAAAAGATATAAGATGTCAATGAGAAGAGGAAAATGAATAAGAAAGAATAAAATATTATATATTTAAAAAAACCTATAAATCAATAATAATTAGTGGTGATAAAAAAATTGATTTTAGAGTGACATGAAAAATGCAAAATAATAATAATAATAATAACAATAATGATGATGATGATAATAATATCACAATAAATATTATTTGATAATTTAAATTAATAATAAATGTAATTTTTTAAAGTATGAATTTTTTTTTAAAATCCTTATAAAAATGTTGGGGCTGAAGCAACTACCTTGGGTACCTTGGGGCTCCACTCCAAGTCTTGCTTATGAACATTCAATGGCATAGTAAACAACATCTCTTGTTTACAAATAAATATAACTTGACTAGCATCCTTCGTACTCTTACTTCATACTCCAAGTATATATAGCAATCACAGTTTAATGGTGAGAGTGTGGGTATCCAATAAAATCTCTAGCTTTGTGTTATACCCTAATTTTGTCCACCTACCTCCTGTAATTTATTTTTATTTATTCTTAGCAACACATTTTGGGTTCATTTTTGTTAAATCCTTTAGGCTAATTTCAGCCCAATTGCAATAAAAAAGAGGAGGTACAAGTTGCTAGCCCTTTTGTTACAAATTATAATCACAAGCATAAGTCCAATAATAATAACCAAGTCCATTACAGTCCAAACCAAGCAGTCCAATACAGTCTATCACAGTCCAAACCAAGCCCAAAACAATCACAAAATAAAAAAAACACAAAAAAAGGCAAAGCAAAAAAAACAAAAAAAAAAGCAAAAAAAACAAAACAAAGCAGGGGTGTTGCGTCCCTGGCTGCCACCCCAACAACAACCAACGGCAGCAGCAACAATTCTAGCAATAGGTCCAAGGTGCTTTCTTCTTGTTCCTTTGTTTTTTTCCATTTTTTCTCCAACCAAGCAGCTTTGCAGGCACTACCCAGAACCACCAGCCCTCCTCTGCACCACCAACCATACCTGCAGTAAATAGCCAATACAAGGGTCAGCAACCATTGTCCTATTGAAGCCCCTTTGCTCTATAAATGCAACAACAGAACAACAAAGAAGAGAGGGAATTTCTGGGCATTTTGATCACCAACCAAAGAATTAGAGGCTCTACACTGAAGCCCTAATTCACCAAATCAGAAAAGAAAAAAAACAAAAAAGAGCAGAAGAAACAGAAGCAAAAAAAACGCAGAAGCAGAGCAAAAAAAAGAAGAACAAAAGAAGAAGAAGGGGGAAGAAAAGGAGAAGGTTTGCATCTCCCTCTCAGCATTTGCATCTCCTTCTCCACCTCCCTATCGTGGCCGCGTCTCCCCCTCCCCCTTTCTCGTCCCCTCGGTCTCTCCCTCACCCTCTCTTCCCCCTTAGCCTCCTTCTCCCTCCTTCTTCCTCCCTCTCCTACCACTCTCTCTCACTTTCTCTTTTTTTCCCTCCTCCTTCACGATCTCCCCCCCTTTTCCTTCTCCCTCTCTCGTGCGCCCCCCCTTCTTCTGCTTTCCTTGACATGTGTCAAGGGGTGGCTTGGCGCCCCCTCTTCCCCTCCTTCCTCTCGCCATCCTTCTATCTCTTTCTCTCTCCATTTTTTTTTGGTCCCAGCGGCGCTAGCTCTGCTTCATCTTGCTCTGATTTAGTGTGTGTTAATGTGTGTGTGTCAGGTTTTAGGTTTGGTGTGTGTGGGTGTGTTTAAGTGTTGTTAGTGTGTTGAGTTTGTTTTTTTATTGGGCTTTCAGCCCAACCTCCCCTTTTTCTTTATGCCCCCATTTTTTTATTAATCCCCCAATCCCCTCCCTTTCTTTTAGTTCATACGCTCTGCTTCTTTCACTTTTTATTTTTTTATTTTTTTTATTATTTATTTGTTTTTTTTTGTGTTCTTTTCTTCTTTCTTGTTTGGGCTCAGCCCATTCCTCTTTCTTTTTACACCCTTTTTTTATTTATTTCTGACCCATCTTATTTTATTTTGGGCTTTAGCCCACTGGTTTTGACCCAATCTAGAGTTCCTAAAAAATACGTGAATGTTCCCCCATCCTTTTCATTTATTAACCATACTTTTTTTTATTGAAAAATTCTTCAATCTTCCTGAATAAATATTAGTAGTGACAACGCCGAATCCGCTTTTAGTTTGGTTACTATGCAAACTCTTTTTAAAAAAAACATAAAATCAAAGACCACTCCAAATCCTCTTTTGGTTTGGTCATTGCAACAATCTAAATAAAATATTTAAAAATATTAGTAGTGATTACGCCAAATCTACTTTTGGTTTGATCGTTACGCAAACCATAAAATTAAGTCACAAACCGATTAATAAAAATCAACAAACACACAACCATTTTTTATCCGAGAACTACGTAGCCTTTGATTTCTTCACTGCACCCGGAGATACGTAGGAGCAGGAGCACACTCCTGTCAAGCGCAAAAATAAACAACTTTTATTAAGCTTCTTTTTATTTATTTCATCATTGTAAATCCTTGTCCCTTTTTTAGGGAAACAAATATTTTTAGAAGTTAATAATTTTTGCACAATTAATTAGAGGTAACCTTTTTCGAAAGGATGTTGTAAGGTGCTAATACCTTCCCTACACATAATCGACTCCCGAACCCAAATCTGGTCTCAAGGACCATTTTCTTCAACAAAGGTTTTTTCCAATATTTTTCCCTTCAAAATAAATTATTGGTGGCGGCTCCATTAACCTACGAATAAATCCCTCAGGATTTTTCGGTCGCTACAGCTAGCGACTCCACTGGGGACATTTTTTTAGAGAGTCAAGCCTAAATAATTGATTGTGCTAAATAGTTAACTCTTATGTTTAGTTTCTCTTGTTTTTATTTATTTATTTATTTATTTATTTTATTTGTTTATTTATTTATTTATTTATTTATTGTTCTTTTGTGAATATTTGTTGTGAATATTATGCATATATTGAACCTTAGGTTAGAAGACCATATTTTGTATATTTCATTTGTTTTGCAGCTTGGGTAATTTTAGGTTGCCTCCATCACACACCTCACTTACACACTTTTTACACACACTTATGAGTGGGACCCTATACCCGGGCCCGAGTGCAGCTTAGGGAGTGAGAGGTTGTTAGTGATAGTCACTTCGGATCTACTTTCGATTTGGGTATCACGAGAACCTCGTCTAGAGTGCGACCGTTTCGTGGATGCCCAAACGTAGGATCCTCTTCCTATTGGTAGTCGCATCCCGAAATGGTACTTGGCTCTAGAGACCTTTGGCGAGGAAGTGTTAGTACCACCTATGAAAGTGTTCACAAGTCGAATGACCTATAGATCATCAGAAATAGAAATCCTCTAATTTAGAGTGACCTTGTTTAGGACACAAAGAGGCAGTCTTACTTTTGGTTAACCTTTTTAAATGCTTCTTTTCAAAGTAGTATAGGCATTCCATCATTTACAAACATTTCAAAATATGCCCCTTTCATTAGTAGTCGCATCGCTCGTCATGTTCATGCATTTTTTTCAATCAAACATGATAAAAGCCCGAACATATGGCATTCATCCTCATTTCATTTTATTTTGAATAGGTTTACCAGGGAATCGTAAGGAAGAGCTAGCTTGTAAGTATCTGCAGCAAAGTAATATGGGATCAAATAAGGAAACAGTTTCAAAAAAGCTCATACATGCAAAGCAAAGATGCCGGAAATACAAGGTTTAAAAGAATTTGGGAAGTTGCTAACCGGGAAAAACCGCATAGCCTTCAATGATAAATATGGGAAGATTCTTGCATTGATGGAAGTAGATGTACAAGTAGAGGTTGTTACTGCACTAGCTCAATTTTATGATCCCCCGATGAGGTGCTTCACATTTCAAGATTTCCAAATGGCGCCCACTTTAGAAGAGTATGAGCAAATTTTAGGGTACCCTTTGGAAAATGCTAAGCCTTACCATTATATAGGGCATTATCCCTCCTACCCAACAGTTGCTTCAATTTTAAAAGTTGAGGAACGTAAGTTGAAAGCCAACATGAAAAATCCAAATGGTGTTGATGGCTTCCCACTAGCATACCTAGAGGAGAGATTAAAGTCATTATCTGAAGGTGGGGAATGGGTTGCTTTCATGGATGTATTAGCCCTTGCCATTTTTGGAATAGTTCTGTTCCCACAGATAGAAGACCATGTTGATTTTGCAAAGAATTGATGTTTTCATGGCAAGAAAAACAAGGGCGAGAACCTGCACCGTTGTGCTCGCCGATACATATTACATCCTTAATACTGTCATGAGAAGAAAAAGAAGAGGATATCTTGTTGCCTACCAGCTCTATGTATGGCTTGTCACCCATGTATTTCATGAGGGCGAAGAGCACTATGCCCTATTGTTGATTCCAATTGGTGCTCTGAAAACTAAGAGCAAACCAGAGTGGGCTCGATATCACGTGGCCTTGATGAGAAGACTATTCATTGGTATCCCAAATGGCAAGAAGTGAATGAGGTAATCTACCAGTGTGGCAGTTTCCCAAATGTGCCGCTCTTAGGAACGAAGGGTTGCATAAATTATAACCCCTCTATATCACTAAGACAATTGTGTTATCCCATCATGCATCCCCCAGCCGAAGAGTTGATAACCCCTTTCATTGTGTATGGGATAGATAAGAAAGATACAGAGGAGCACAAAAGGATCAGGCAGGCATGGAACCAAGTCATCCGAAAGGGGAAAATACTTGGGAAAAGAAGCACCGACGCCAAAGAAAGCTACCGTCAGTGGGTTAAGGATAGAGTTCAGGAAATCAAGCTGTCTTTCAATGGGACACCTCCTCCCAAGCAAGAGACACCTGAACCTATCCCTATTACAAATGAAGAGGTAGAAGAACTTAAGGCATCACTGCTGAAGTCTGAAGAGGAAAAAGAAGGTTTACAAGCAAAATTAGAAAAAGCACTTCAGGAGAATAGGAACTTACGTTCAGAAAACACTCTTAAAGGGCAATTCATCGAAAGAAGCAACAAAAGAGCTGCAATAGAGAAAAAAAACAAGCATGATATACAACTTTGTCTAAGAGGTGCAAATGAACAGTTGAGCTTGCGTAATCAAGAGAGGGATAAAGCTATAGATAACGCCTATATATGGAAAGGATTGTGGAAAAAATCCTCGGTTACCGAAAAGAATTTGCAAGAGGAGCTTAAAGGTTTAAAGCAACATCTTGAGAAGGTGGTAGCTGGGTATGAGAACCGAGCCCAAAAGGAGAAGCAATGCAAGGAAGAAATGGAAGAGATGCTTGTGAAGTATCAAGAGGCGCTGAAAAAAGAACAAGAAGATGCAAATGAGTTGCGGAATTATATTGAATACCAATAGAAGATCTATGACGACCTAAAAAATGAAAGCATGTATTGGGAGAATCGTTTTACAAAATTGGTCAGTCAGATAGAAAATCAAGCGCTCTTTAATGAATTGAGGAACGAAGGCATGCATTGGAGGGACTGTTTTTCAAAGTTGGCAAGTTTGGCCAATCAAGCAATCATAGATATCCCAAGGCGTCTAGAGGAGGCTGATGCGGCGATGCACCCACTGAATGCTCCAGTCAATGTTTACAAGTTTATTGAATTTTGTAAAAGTTTGATAGAAGAATTGAGAGAAAAGGTCGGTTGTCCTATGAAGAAGAAAAAAAGGGTAGCTAATTGATGAGGCTTTAGTTTGAGTGAATTGTACTATTTGTCTTTCTCATCAACAAAGGATTTATCACGTTACTTATTGATCCCATTTTATTCTCCAAATTACTTAACGCTTTTAAAAAAAATAAATGGATAATTACAACAAAGCAATGAGGCCTACGGTTCCCTGGTACAAAATGAATAGACTCATACATCCACATCCATTCATTCATTTTTTTTCTTTCTTACATACTCATATCATTTTTTTTAATCACCAGAAAATAATCAAACAAACTGGTTCCTCGACACCCTTATCGAACTCGCTCTCAATCAAAGATCATGGATGACCAAGAAATGAAAGAGGACGTCAACCAGCTGAAAGAACAGATGAGCAAAGTTTTGGAGCTTCTGCAGTCCCTAAACAAAGACAAGGCTGCAGATGGGGTATCTCCAGCAGTGAATGATGAAAGTCAAGCTACACCTTCCCACCCACCTGGCTTTGATCCTATGCAGTTGCAATATGGTCTCAATACTCAAGGGATGATGATACCTTTTGCAATTTACCCGCATGGTCCTACACATTCACCAGTTAGCAACCCTCAGAATCAAGTACCACAGTTCCCACTTTACGGACTCCCACCTGGTTACACGCCACCTATGGCCAATGATGATACTGCGAACCATAACCCTCAAGGCCCTCAGAATCAAGTACCACAGTTCCCACTATTTGGTCTCCCCCCCGGTTACACACCGCCAGATGCTAATAATAACTCTGCAGAAACTGATTCCCAAGCACTTGTGGTGCAAGATGTAGCTCAAGGATCCGGCTCAGGTACTGAAACCATACAAGTTCAAAGCTCAACTCCTGGCTTCATGACATACACCTTTCCACCTGGATATGCACCATCCCATGTCGGGAATACTCAAGGAGTCAGTACGCCCGTAGTGAATCCCCGACCATTTGGTTACCCCTATATATTCAAGGAAATCCATTGAATCCCCAGACTAACCGCATTTCCTGGTCTCCAGCTATGGGGACCTAACTGAAAGGCCCCTGGGAATCGGTGGTCCGACACGGTTGCAAATCCTCGAAGATAGACTAAGAGCTGTAGAAGAAGTGAGTTATCTCGGGTCAAGTATCGCTTCAGATCTTTGTCTCGTACCGGATGTGGTTGTACCGCCGAAGTTCAAGGTGCCAGACTTTGACAAGTATAAAGGGACAACTTGCCCGAAAAGCCACTTGACCATGTATTGTAGGAAGATGGCGTCCTATGCACATGATGACAAACTTCTGATTCACTTCTTCCAGGATAGTTTAACAGGGGCAGCGTCGAGTTGGTATACACACCTTGAGCGATCTCATATTCGCTGTTGGAAAGATTTGGCAGATGCCTTTTTGAAGCAGTATAAGTATAATATCGATATGGCTCCTGATAGAATGCAGTTGAAAAACATGGCAAAAAGAGACAATGAGACTTTCAAGGAATATGCCCAACGATGGAGAGGATTGGCAGCCCAAGTGGAACCACCTCTGATTGAAAAAGAAATGGTGGCCATGTTCATGGATACTCTTCAATCACCCTTTTATGACAAAATGATCGGAAGTGTATCATCAAACTTTTCAGATATGGTCATCGTAGGGGAAAGAGTTGAAGAAGGAATGAGGAATGGAAAGATTGCCCAAAGTTTTGCTGGAACTAATAATATCAAGAGACCCCCGACTAACTTCGTAAAGAAGAAAGAAGGGGAAACCAATGCTGTGATAACGAGCCCGGGAGGACAAACACAAGGAAAATCACCCCAATTCTTTACCAATTTCCCACATCCTTTTCCATACCCCTACTTTCCACCTCCATACATGGCCGCCGCCTCTCATAATCCAACCCCCCGGCCAAACCAACCAATGATGCCCTTTCGACCACCTTCCCCCATCCAAACACAAGCACATCCAGTTGCTCCCGCCCAACCAAATCAAAACCAGAAACAACCAAATGACCAAGAAAAGAAAGCAGTTCAATTTGATCCTATTCCCATGACCTATACGGATTTGTTCCAGCACCTAATCAGCAACTCCTTGGTCTCTCCACGCTCAATGAAATCACTTCAACCTCCCTTCCCAAGAGGGTATGACCCAAATGCCAAGTGTGAGTTTCATGCAGGGGCAGTAGGTCACACAACTGAAAATTGCAAAGCTTTAAAGTACGTGGTTCAAGATCTGATCAATGCCAAATGGTTGAGTTTTAAGGAGGATGGGCCTAATGTGGGTAATAATCCCCTTCCAGGTCATGGAGGTTCAGCAGTCAACGCCATTATTGAAGAGTTTAGGAATCAGCCCCTGATAATGAAAGTGGAGGATATTCGTACTCCCTTAAGGGTCATTTATGCCAAACTCTGCAAGTTCGGTATAATTGGGATGAAATACGATGAGAGAGACTTGTGTAGCTTGCATCCTGATGACAATCATTGCATAAAGGAATGCGAGGAATTCAGGCAAATTCTCCAAGAATTGTTAGACAGACACTTGATACAGGTGGGTTGTGTGAAGAAAGATGAAAACATATTGACCCTTCAGTCAAGCGAAGATAAAAACACGACCTTCCCAAAACCATTGGAGATTTGCTACAACAGGCCAGTCCGAGGCGTGCCTAAACCAATAACTATTCATGTACCAACTCCTTTCCCTTTCAAGAACGTTAATGCAGTGCCATGGGATTACAATATGAAGGTCTTTGTGGACAATTTAGGGGATGACCAGTTAAAAGCGGCGTCTGGATCTGGCAATCCTGCTATCACTAACATCTCGGGAATCGGTGGGATGACCCGAAGTGGACGAATTTATACCCCTATCGGACCTATGGACAAAGCTCGCAAGGGAAAAGATAAAGAAGAAGAATCCATTGATAAAGATATGGGTAATAAGGCAACGAAAGAAGAAGAAAACAAGAAAGTAGTGTCTGAAGAAGAGGTTTGTGAATTCCTGAAATTGATGAAGCAGAGTGAATACAAGGTGGTGGATCAGTTGAATCATACTCCTGCAAAAATATCTGTGTTATCACCGCCGCCGACTCGAAGGCGTCATAGGGAATCATTGATGAAAGTGCTAAATGAAGCCCATGTCACCCATGACATCACGGTGAATCAATTCGATGGGATTGTGGGTAATATTGTTGCTAGTAATTACCTTACCTTCACCGATGAAGAAATTGCAGTTGAGGGAATGGGGCATAACAAAGCATTGCACATCTCTGTGAAGTGTGGGGACTATATCCTTGCTAGGGTACTCGTCGATAATGGGTCATCTCTAAATGTTATGCCAAAATCTACCTTGGCAAAGTTGTCTGTTGATGGATCGTATATGAAGCCTAGTACCATGGTGGTAAGAGCCTTCGATGGGTCTAGAAGGGAGGTTATTGGAGAAATCGAGCTACCTATACATGTCGGCCCTCGCACATTCGAGGTAGTCTTTCAGGTGATGGAAATCGTACCAGCATACAGCTGCCTCCTTGGAAGACCATGGATCCATTCAGCTGGAGTTGTGCCTTCAACTTTACACCAAAAGCTGAAATTTTTAATAGATAATAAGTTGGTGACTGTCTCTGGTGAAGAAGAGATGCTAGTAAGCAAGCCATCCTCCACGCGCTATATCGAGGCTACAGAAGAAGCTCTTGAGACGTCTTTTCAAACGTTGGAGATTGCGAATGCCACCTTCGCGGGAGAAGGAGTCCTAATGAAGAAACCAAAGCTGTCTGAAACCTCCATGATGATCGCTAAAGTTATGATGAAAGGAGGGTATCAGGCCGGATGTGGATTGGGAAGATATGAACAAGGGATCGTGATGCTGGTAGAACTTCCAGATAACAGAAACATATATGGGTTGGGATATGAACCTAACAGGTTTGACAAAAAAAGAATTGCCAAAGAAAGAAAAGAAAAGAGGATAGCTAGATTGGAAGGCAGGGAGCCAAGAGACGAGAATATCCTTATCTGCGACATCAGGCAAAGCTTTCGGAGTGCAGGAATATTGAATCCGAATCAGATAGCAGCTATCAAGGACGATCACAGTGCATAAAACGACAATGTCAACCTTGTCCACCCTTGCTCGCCGAATGAAGAACTTGGAAATTGGGAGATCGTTGAGTTTCCCGTGATCTTTGATTCAAAGTAATTATGTAATGCAAATTTTATTGCTATACCCAAGGCTTTAGAATAATTTATTGTCAAAAGGGCGCACATGCTTTATTTCTGTACCATTATCAATAAAATGCACTTTGAATTTTCCAATCATTTATTTTTCTTTCCTTTTCCATCTTTTCCATCTCTCTTCATCTTTTTCCGCTTTTCATCTCGTCATTTTTTTTAACTAATGCAGATCCAAAAATATTGTCTTTGAAAATAACGATGCCAATAACTCATACTATAATTTTGAATACCCCATTAATCATACTGAGGAAGATAATAAGGACAATTGGGATACCCCTCCTGAATTAATGAGGTTGGTGGAACAAGAAGCTAAAGTGATTCAACCCCACGAGGAAGAAACTGAAACAATCAATCTGGGCACTGAAAACGACAAGAAAGAAGTTAAGATCGACACCACAATGAAAAGCAGTGAGCGAGAAAAATTGGTTAAACTCTTATTTGAATATGTTGATGTTTTCGCGTGGTCGTACCGAGATATGCCTGGATTAGATAATAGCATAGTCGAGCACAAATTGCCATTGAAACCTGAGTGCCCACCGGTCAAGCAGAAGTTGAGAAGAATGAAACCAGAGATGTCGCTCAAGATTAGAGATGAGGTAAAAAAATAGTTCGACGCCGGCTTTCTGGCTATAGCAAAATACCCTCAATGGGTGGCTAACATTGTCCCAGTCCCAAAGAAAGATGGAAAGGTCCGAATGTGTGTTGACTATCGAGATCTAAACAGGGCCAGCCCTAAGGATGACTTCCCTTTGCCACATATTGATGTCCTGGTAGATAGCACTGCTCAACACTCTGTCTTCTCTTTCATGGATGGATATTCTGGCTATAATCAAATCAAGATGGCTCCCGAAGATATGGAGAAAACCACATTTATCACTTTATGGGGAACTTTCTGTTACAAAGTAATGCCATTTGGATTAAGAAATGCTGGGGCAACATACCAAAGAGCAATGGTGGCTTTGTTCCATGACATGATGCACAAAGAGATAGAGGTCTATGTGGATGACATGATTGTAAAGTCCAAAACAGAGGAAGATCATGTCACTAACCTACAAAAGCTTTTTGAGCGACTGAGGAAGTATAAACTCCGGTTAAACCCGGCTAAGTGTAGCTTTGGTGTAAGGTCAGGCAAGCTCCTAGGGTTTATAGTCACCGTAAAGGAATAGAAGTTGATCCGGCCAAAGTAAAAGCAATCCTGGAAATGCCGACTCCTCGCACCGAAAAAGAAGTTCGTGGATTCCTGGGAAGATTGAACTACATCGCCAGGTTTATATCTCAGCCAACTGCTACTTGTGAGCCAATTTTCAAGCTGCTGTGTAAGAATCAGGAAACCAAATGGAACGACAATTGCCAGAAAGCTTTTGAGAAAATCAAACAGTACTTACAAGATCCATCGGTTTTGGTGCCCCCTGTGCCAGGGAGGCCCCTCATCATGTACTTAACAGTATTGGACGAATCAATGGGTTGTATGCTAGGACAACATGATGAATCTGGTAAGAAGGAGCATGCCATTTACTACTTGAGCAAGAAATTCACTAGCTGCGAGACGAGGTATTCATTGTTAGAACGAACATGTTGCGCGTTAGCCTGGGCCGCACATCGTTTGAGACAATATATGCTATCCCATACAACTTGTTTGGTGTCCAAAATGGATCCGATCAAGTATATTTTTGAAAAGCCTGCTCTCACAGGAAGAATTGCTCATTGGCAAATGTTGTTATCTGAGTATGATATTGTGTATGTCACCCAAAAGGCAATTAAAGGCGACTTTAGTGAATACTTGGCTCATCAACCTGTGGAAGACTATCAGTCAATGCAGTGTGATTTCCCAGACGAAGACATAATGGCTCTATTTGAAGGAAAAGAAACCCCTAACGATGAAAAATGGATCTTGTTGTTTGACGGTGCTTCTAATGCATTGGGACATGGGATTGGAGCTGTGCTGATTTCCCCAGAAAGTCATTTCATCCCATTTACAGCGAGATTGTGTTTCGATTGTACAAACAATATGGCAGAGTATGAGGCATGTGCCATGGGCATTCAGGCAGCCATTGAATCGAAGATCAAAATTCTTGAAGTATATGGAGACTCGGCTTTGGTCATCCATCAGTTAAAAGGCGAATGGGAAACGAGGGATTCCAAATTAGTTCCTTACCATGCTCAAATCAAAGAATTAACGGAGCAGTTTAATGAAGTCACCTTCCATCACATTCCCCGTGAAGATAATCAGCTAGCTGACGCCTTAGCTACTCTATCATCAATGTTCAAAATCAGTAACAGGGAGAACCTACCGCTCATAAAAATACAGAATCATGATCGGCCAGCACACTGCCTAGCAATAGAAGGAGAGCCTGATGGCAAACCCTGGTATTACGACATCAAACGATACATCACAAGTAGAGAATATCCTCCTAATGTCTCAGAGAATGATACAAGAGCATTAAGGCGGTTGGCAGCAGGATTCTTTCTAAATGGCGAAGTGCTTTATAAGAGAAACCATGACATGGTACTTCTCAGGTGTGTTGATAAGACTGAGGCGGAAAAGATTATGCGAGAGGTTCATGAAGGTTCCTTTGGGACTCATGCAAATGGACATGCAATGGCAAGAAAAATCTTGAGGGTTGGCTACTATTGGTTATCTATGGAGACTGATTGTTTCGGTTATGTGAAGAAATGCCACAAATGTCAGATTTACGCCGATAACATCCATGAGTCTCTTTGAACATCTTAACAACACCATGGCCATTCTCAATGTGGGGATTGGATGTCATTGGACCCATTGAACCTAAGGCATCAAATGGACATCGCTTCATTCTTGTCGCAATCGACTATTTCACTAAATGGGTTGAAGCGGCTTCATATGTGAGTGTGACAAAAAATGTGGTTGTCAAATTCATCAAGAGGGATTTGATCTGCCGCTATGGTTTGCCAAATAAGATCATCACTGATAATGGGACTAATTTGAACAACAAAATGATGAAGGAGCTGTGTAATGACTTCAAGATCCAACATCATAATTCCTCACCGTACCGCCCAAGGATGAATGGGGCAATTGAAGCTGCAAATAAGAACATCAAGAAGATTGTCCAGAAGATGGTTGTAACATTTAGAGACTGGCATGAAATGCTCCCTTTTGCCTTGCACGGTTATCGAACTTCGGTTCGCACCTCAACAGGGGCAACCCCTTTCTCGCTGGTGTATGGAATGGAAGCAGTGCTTCCCATTGAAGTTGAGATCCCCTCGTTAAGGGTATTGATGGAGACAAAACTAGAAGAGGCAGAATGGGTTCAGGCTCGGCTGGATCAATTGAATCTCATTGAAGAAAAGAGAGTGATGGCCCTATGTCATGGACAGCTATATCAGCACAGGATGAAGAGGGCTTACGAAAGGAAAGTTCGCCCTCGGGAAGTCCAAGGAGGAGACCTAGTGCTCAAGAAGATTTTGCCCATCCAAAATGATTCTCGTGGAAAATGGACTCCGAATTATGAAGGCCCGTATGTTGTGAAAAAAGCTTTTTCTGGAGGAGCCTTAATCCTCACAAGGATGGACGGTGAAGATCTCCCACTCCCAGTAAACTCTGATGCAGTCAAAAAATATTATGCCTAAAAAATATATAAAGGGCCAAGCAAAATGAGCTCGCTAGGTTGAAAACCTGAAAGGGCGACCCAGGCAAAAATTAAAGCGCCCCGTTGGATTGAAAACTTGAAAAGGCAATCTAAGCAAAAGTTAGGGTCTGAAATTGGACATTAAAATCAGCTGATGCATCAAAAGACATCTTACCCAACTGGGGCAGTTCTATATATTTTCAGAAGTAGAGTGATGAGTATTCAAAGTTATGGATATGGGAAACTGGCATTTGTTCCTACAAAGACACAAATTATAAAATATCTGCTTAGTTATTGTCCTTCTTTGTTCTTTTCTTCTTCCCGCATTTTTCTTGATGTATTTTCAAGTCTGTGTAACTTCAGTCCTTGTACACATGACTCTTTTTGAATACCAAACACCTCGGGTCTCGTATTTCAAAATGTTGTTTTATGATAACAGGCACTGAATTGTGAAATATGTGATGATACTGAAAAGTATTACAGTTATTATATACATTTTAAAAAAATCACGGGGAAACACCAAATCTTAGCAAATAAGTTTCAAAAAGGGCAAAGGGATTACCTTTAAAAAAAGTAACTAGCGTTGCATCGATAATTCGCACTCCCTCCCAGTCGGAAGCATAGTATGAATAAACCTGATGAACCTCAGTTGTTCCCATATCTTTAAGCACTAGAGATCACGGGACGAGGAATCAGTAAAAATAATAATCGCATTGCATACATGCATCACGCATCGAGCGTCAATCCCTCGTTGTCATCCTTTGCCTATCCTGGTTCGGGACAAAATTAGTGTCTTTATCTTTACTTCTATTTTATGACGAAAATATGAAAACCTTTGTTATTCACGTTTTCTAATAAAATATAACTAAAGAGGGGCAGCTGTTATACCCTAATTTTGTCCACCTACCTCCTGTAATTTATTTTTATTTATTCTTAGCAACACATTTTGGGTTCATTTTTGTTAAATCCTTTTGGCTAATTTCAGCCCAATTGCAATAAAAAAGGGGAGGTACAAGTTGCTGGCCCTTTTGTTACAAATTATAATCACAAGCATAAGTCCAATAATAATAACCAAGTCCATTACAGTCCAAACCAAGCAGTCCAATACAATCCATTACAGTCCAAACCAAGCAGTCCAATACAGTCCATCACAGTCCAAACCAAGCCCAAAACAATCACAAAATCAAAAAAAAAACACAAAAAAAGGCAAAGCAAAAAAAAAACAAAAAAAAAGCAAAAAAAAAAGCAAAACAAAGCAGGGGTGTTGCGTCCCTGCCTGCCACCCCAACAACAACCAACGGCAGCAGCAACAATTCTAGCAATAGGTCCAAGGTGCTTTCTTCTTGTTCCTTTGTTTTTTTCCATTTTTTCTCCAACCAAGCAGCTTTGCAGACACTACCCAGAACCACCAGCCCTCCTCTGCACCACCAACCATACCTGCAGCAAACAGCCAATACAAGGGTCAGCAACCATTGTCCTATTGAAGCCCCTTTGCTCTATAAATGCAACAACAGAACAACACAGAATAGAGGAAAATTCTGGGCGTTTTGATCACCAACCAAAGAATTAAAGGCTCCACACTGAAGGCCTAATTCACCAAATCAGAAAAGAAAAAAAAAACAAAAAAGAGCAGAAGAAACAGAAGCAAAAAAAACGCAGAAGCAGAGCAAAAAAAAGAAGAACAAAAGAAGAAGAAGGGGGAAGAAAAGGAGAAGGTTTGCATCTCCCTCTCCCTCTCAGCATTTGCATCTCCTTCTCCACCTCCCTATCGTGGCCGCGTCTCCCCCTCCCCCTTTCTCGTCCCCTCGGTCTCTCCCTCACCCTCTCTTCCCCCTTAGCCTCCTTCTCCCTCCTTCTTCCTCCCTTTCCTACCACTCTCTCTCACTTTCTCTTTTTTTTTCCTCCTCCTTCACGATCTCCCCCCCTTTTCCTTCTCCCTCTCTCGTGCGCCCCCCCTTCTTCTCGCTCATGACACCAAGGACCTGATGCGGTCAGCGCCTCTCTTCCCTCCTTCCTCTCGCCATCCTTCTCTCTCTCTCTCTCTCTCTCTCTATCTCTATCTTTCCATTTTTTTTTGGTCCCAGCGGCGCTAGCTCTGCTTCATCTTGCTCTGATTTAGTGTATGTTAATGTGTGTGTGTTAGGTTTTAGGTTTGGTGTGTGTGGGTGTGTTTAAGTGCTGTTAGTGTTTTGTTAGTGTGTTGAGTTCTTTTTTATTGGGCTTTCAGCCCAACCTCCCCTTTTTCTTTACGCCCCCATTTTTTTTTAATCCCCCAATCCCCTCCCTTTCTTTTAGTTCATACGCTCTGCTTCTTTCACTTTTTATTTTTTTATTATTTATTTGTTTTTTTTTGTGTTCTTTTCTTCTTTCATGTTTGGGCTCAGCCCATTCCTCTTTCTTTTTACACCCCTTTTTTTATTTATTTCTGACCCATCTTATTTTATTTTGGGCTTTAGCCCACTGGTTTTGACCCAATCTAGGGTTCCTAAAAAATACGTGAATGTTCCCTTCATCCTTTTCATTTATTAACCATACTTTTTTTTTATTGAAAAATTCTTCAATCTTCCTGAATAAATATTAGTAGTGACAACGCCAAATCCGCTTTTGGTTTTGTTACTATGCAAACTCTTTAAAAAAAAAAACATAAAATCAAGGACCACTCCAAATCCTCTTTTGGTTTGGTCATTGCAACAATCTAAATAAAATATTTAAAAATATTAGTAGTGATTACGCCAAATCTACTTTTGGTTTGATTACTACGCAAACCATAAAATTAAGTCACAAACCGATTAATAAAAATCAACAAACACACAACCATTTTTTATCCGAGAACTACGTAACCTTTGATTTCTCCACTGCACCCGGAGATACGTAGGAGCAGGAGCACACTCCTGTCAAGCGCAAAAATAAATAACTTTTATTAAGCTTCTTTTTATTTATTTCATCATTGTAAATCCTTGTCCCTTTTTTAGGGAAACAAATATTTTTTAGAAGTTAATAATTTTTGCACAATTAATTAGAGGTAACCTTTTTCGAAAGGATGTTGTAGGGTGCTAATACCTTCCCTACACATAATCGACTCCCGAACCCAAATCTAGTCTCAAGGACCATTTTCTTCAACAAAGGTTTTTTCCAATATTTTTCCCTTCAAAATAAATTATTGGTGGCGGCTCCATTAACCTACGAATAAATCCCTCCGAATTTTTCGGTCGCTACACTTTGTTTTTCGTTTCTTTTTCTTTTTGAAAAAAGTCTCAACTTCTTGTTTCTTTTTCAAGAATAGGTTGTTTTATCAAGAAAGACATCCATAACCTCTACTTTTTTAATAACCTCATTTGACTCTATCTCTCTCGCAAGTTGAGAAAAAATATGAAAGTCTGTGCTACATGTCGATATATGCATCGAGTGCACAAAGAACTGTCCATTTGCTCAATATTTTCATGTGGACGACGGGCCATGACGATTCAAGTGTGTGAATAAGAAGTTTGGAGTGGCCAATGTGGAAAAATGCTTAATTCGACGAGCGTGGGGAATGAATAAGGGATTAAAATTGGAGTTGCAAAATATGGGTCAAATTTGAAATTAAATTCTTGTTTGTGTATTGTGTATCTTGGTGGTGCCCGATAGCATTAGCCTAAATCATGTACATATTATCATATATGAAATTTTAATTATTTTTTTATGCGGTTGTTATATTCCATTCAATTCATGGTACACTATAGCCTAGGGCGTGTCCAGAAATGTTGGGTCTTAAGAAAAATTTATATGTGAAATTTAGTCTAGTAACTTTTAAATGCTTATTTTATATTTCTAATTTTTTTAGTTATAAGTTTTTTATAATTATAAATCATGAAAAAAAAATTAGTTATAAGATTATTGATTAAAGTTTTATAATCAAATAATTTCAACTAATATTTCACTCTCATCGGATAACATGACTAATTCACTCTATCTATCTTGTAACCAAGGTTATCAAAACCAGACCGATCCTTGAACCGATGAAGACATGGGTTCGGGGTTTAAAGGTTAGACCGGAATTAAACCGGGATCGAACATGAAATAATTAAATAATAACTTTTATATTTTTATATAATATATAATGTATAATATGATACATAAATTTGATCCAATTTTCTAGATATAGTTATAGTAGTATTCATTTTTATTAGGTAGTTATAATATTTTAATTAATTCTATTCACTTTATTACATTACATACAGTATATATATAACCATTGATTACCTTTCTTGTTTCACAATCACGAGGCCACGTTCACACTGACAACAAGTTTTTGAAATTTAACTCACGCAGTTCCAACACCATGTTTTACACGCGTTGCATGATGGCCATTGATGGATCATTTAATAAAATAATGAACGGTCAATGATAAAATCGACCCTACAAGAAAACGCGGGGTTTACGGTAAAGCTAAAAAGCCGTCAGTAACGCGCATTTACCGATAGATTACCGACGGTTAACAACCCGTCGGTAAAATAGACGTCGCAAATGATTACCGACGAGTTTTTTTAACCGTCGGTACTACCGACGAGTTAGCCCATCGGTTAAAAAACCGTCGGTAATTTCCGACGGACATAACCGTTGGTATAGTCATGTTTTTTTCGACGGAAAAGGCCGTCGGTAAATGCGGCATAGTTTTTTTTTTATGAATTTAGTTGGATAATTAATTAAATTAATTGATTACTTTTATATATTTAATTTAATTTAATTAATTACTTGGTTTATTTATTTAATCAAACTCTATATCTTCAATTAATAATTATTATCATAATATAAAAATATACAAATCATAAAATCATAATCTTATCACCTGAATTACATACATACTTATATTTAAAAAAATGAAGAATTGCGTCTATTATTAAATAGTGTTGTCACCGCAATTTAAACATCATTCAAAATGTACTGATATTTGATAGCTAAAACAAAATACTAAAGATTCATATTGTTTGCGACACATAGCAACTCATTGCTCACCTAATGAGCAGTGACAGACTACTTCCAAACCATCAAAATACGTTAATACTTAAAGTTTTAAAATCAAACAATCATCATACTTCAGTATTTTAGTGTCCTCAAGACACACAGTTCTACCCTTCCATGGTCAACACACCGACATGTATAAAATCTTCATTCTTCTTCTTAAAGAATTTAAGCTTCTGACCCACAGGAAGATTAGTTTTCTTGACAAATTCATACCATCCAGGTCCGAAATGACATTGGTTCGGTCTTGGTCTTTTGTTAGCAGTAGCCTCATACCATATAACACTCCATTTAGCCAGTACTCCAGAAGGCAGCATAACATCAACCGCGATAGGTTTCTCGATGAACCATTGTTGTACAACATTGGTTGGTATATACTGTGAATCAAGATATATTTAGGATCACATTGTGTCAACATCAAGTAATTAACACATATATGTTAATTAAAGTAAATGCAATTAACAAAAAATAAAACAAATTTAAGATAAGATATAATTAAGTAAATTGTCATACCAATGGTTGGTTTCCACTAATAGTTGATTTGGTGATCTTAGAGGTCCAAAGTGTCAACTCATCCACTGCCATATGAACAACAGCAATATTTGTGCTCTTACGTGTAATAATTATTTGTTGCCCCTCTCCTCTGGCTATTTTCATGTGTATTTCAGAATTCAGTCTAAATTCAAAAAGCATAAAACCCCTCATCCTAAGCCCATCGTGGGCTACCACATCTTCCCATCCCCGAACAAACCAAATATGAGATCCTTCATCATTCCATTTCACCCTCCATGATGTCTCCCTATCAAGATATATTCCAATAGGGTTAGTCATTGCTTCTCCAAACACATTTTTGAATTTTTAGGCAATCTCTGACAACATCATATTCGAGACAAATTAAAATTAATATCAGTTATATGTATAATCATTTTGACAGAACATTAATTGAATATAATATCATATATTAGTCTGATTTACAAATTAAAAAATATACATATACAAGAATGTGTTATTTCAGATTTACTTACAAGCCTATGGCAGAATTCTTCATCCATGAACACTTTGAAGAAATGAACAGGTAGTTCTCCAAGAGGACGCATACAGTGAGACTTTTCCACAGCAGAACTGTTATAGAAGGTCACAACAAACTTAGAATGGCCAATATACTTGAACAGAATGGCATCCTCATGACGTACATTGTAGTCAGTTGGAAATGCATCCCATCCTCTTCCAAGCCATAATTTCCCATTTTCTGTGTTAAACTCAACATTCTATTCAACTTCATTTGATGACCTCATTGATAGTGGATTTTTCAGAGCCGTACCCCAGTTCCTTACAAATTTCGTAGGTAGTTGCTACAAAACCATTTTATAAATAGAGTAATTAAAAAATACAGTGTGGTATAGTGAATAATTCAGGTATTAATAATCAAATTAATCATATCAGTTACTCATAGTACTTACAATACGGTTTGCACCAAAATCCTTATACAGAACAACAAAATAATCCATTTCCTGCTGGTTTCTAAGTTCCTGTCAACATGCCATATAATTGTAAAAGAATGAGGAGGGTTAGATTCACTGCCTAATTTCAAAAGCTAACATTGGAAGTATGTGGACATCAACACATACTCAAGAATTCAGTTATGGTTATATATATTGCAATATTACATTTTCAATTTCATCGTATGAAATGTTCAAATCTGACTCAGATTAAACTCAAAAGACCAGAAAGGCTATGCAAGCAAGGAGCATGAAGTTGATAAGGATGATAACAGTATTGACTTGAAAACAGTCAAAACACCAATTAACTTGCTTCCTACATCTCCTAAGTTCTAAATTTAACTTCAATTCAACACTAAAAACACCAATATCAAGCACTGATTTCAGCAAGCAATATCAAGTTAAAAAGCACCAAATTGCATTCCTTTCAAGAACAAACTTAGCCATTTTATACAGAATTTTTCAGCAAGCAATATCAAGTTAAATAACTCTAAATTGCATTCCTTTCAACACAAACAAGTTGTAAATCTATAACTTAAACGCACAATACACTGTTAACATTTCTCAGCCATAACTTATTCTAATTCATACATGTAATATATTTACACTTTGTCATAAAAAAAATCACAAACATTCACTAGCATATATATCTATCCTTTCTCAAAAAATAGTGAATAAAACATGGCAATAGAGATAAACAACCATCAACATGGCGCAATTAGGTTTCTCAATGATAAACAAAACATGGCATTAGGGATAAACAACCATCAACTTTTCTATTAGATATGAAACTTTGGGAACACATCCATATAGCTAAATTTATTATCTAATCACAAACACGAACCACCGAATCAGTAATATAGGAGACAGATGTCAATCTCATTTTCAGTCCCAAATACACACAGCTAATATGAACCAAAACGTGTCTCATCTAACAACAGCTAATAACAATAACAATAACAATAACAATAACAATAATAGTAATAATTACCTAATAGTAGTACATTACACAACCACATATACCCAAAAACAAAACGTGCCTCATCCAACAACAGTAACAAATTTCATAGCAAAAAAAATGAGAAGACTAGTTCAATCAGTTCTGGTTGTCACTCTTAGAATACACAATCCCACACACAGTAATGCTAAAAAAAATGAGTTAGGCAGTAACTACTATGTGTTCAAGGGATGGACTTATATAATATATAATTCTATACTTATTTTTTCTCTTCCCAACTGGTTTCTATGTCAAAATGCCACTTTCACTCCACAAATTAAATAACAATTTTTCCTTCGACCTGATTAATCTCAATTGCCTTCAAATTGAAAAGTGAATGTTCATTGGGATATAGAAATCTTATAAAAAGCACAACATGAAAGATAGGAAGAATAAAAATACATCATGAATTAAAAACCTATATCTCATAAAAAATTGCAATTCAAAAATCTGAATCTTGTCCCCTAAGAATCAAAACGCCATTCAGAAATGACAACACAAAAAGAAATCCAATTCTCAATTTACCATATCGAAAACGCCACTCAGAATGCATTTAAACTCATAAAATCAGCATAGAGTGGAGCCCAAATTCCCTCAAAATAAGCAGGGCCACAGCAGAATATGTAAACAAAGGGGAAAAAATTAAAATAGGTTTTTTCACTTCAAACTCACTAGTTTCAAATATGTAAACACTGACCAATTCGTGATCATAACCCCTTCAAAATTCAAAAGTACATACATCAAAAAGAATACATCACTTCAAAATTCCCTTTGTGGAGAGAACTCTGAAGGAAATCAAATAAATATGTCGGTGTGGGGGTCAACAGACAACCTTTTTCCACCCAGTGAGTCAACCGACATTTCGTTAGAGTACATACCTCGATCGCAGAGTAGTGGTAGAGGCATGAACAGTGGTGGCGCCACGGAGAACGAGACTGAGGCGGCAACCACTTTAGTTCTCGGTCTCCCTGGTGTTTTCCTCTTTGCAGATTTCGTAGTGGTTGCCCTGGCTAATGATTTCGGTCATTGGCCGTCGGTAACTGTGACATCCTGATTTGTAATATAAGCTTTAAATAATTTTAGAATATGAATAAATAACAAATGGATATTTAAAGTTGTTAGTTAGAGTTAAATTGGACTTAAAAATGATTGATAAGGGGCCTAGAATGCCCTAGGAAAGGTTAGAAAACCCTAGAATCGTGTAGAGGGGCAAAAATGGAATTTCAACAGGCGGCGTTCATCGCGACGCGATGGAGACCAGTACAAACTGGATTGCGACGCGATGGTAGGTCGGAGGAGTAAGTCGGTGGATCAGCGCGTGCAGATGCTGACACATGTCCTGCATCGCGACACGATGGGATTCACGTGTAAATGTGTCGCAACGCGACAGGCCAATTTTAGCCTATAAATAGGCCTTAACCCCCTCTGTTCATTCCAAGAGTTTCCAAAGGCTGTTGGAGAGTGCAGAGGGGTGGAAGAGCTTAGGAAAAGGAAGAGCGAGAGGAACGAGGGCGACAACGACCTTCTAGACCAGGTAAGGGGAAGATACCTTAATCTCTAGGAAAAATAGGTAGTAGAGTAGGCCTGTTAACATGTGTAGGGTTCCTTAGCCCTACTAGGGGTTGGTAGTAGCAACACCTTAGGAGAGGGGTTACAGTGTGCAGTGGCTTAGGAGAGTCACTGTAGACCTACCAACCAACATAGGTTTTATTCATGAGATTATGTAGATAGTCGCTTGTGCGACGTAGGAAATAATTAATATGCTGTTAATTATGGCCAATGATGATTTATAATATTCTGTTTATGCCTGATATTTATATGCTGGTTGCATATAATATCTATGCATGTGATGACTGTATATGAGTCTGGTGTACAAGTCAAGGGTGACACCCTCTAGTTGAGGTATGTGAATCCCTAGACGGTAATAGCAATTATTACCGTCGAAATCCTGTTTGACAGTGGTGATAGTCGGGTCGGTGTACCCAAGGTTGGTAGTACCTGAGATGCACATGATCGATGGTACGAAATAGTATGGAGTAGGTTGGGTACCGGAGATGGATATGATCGATGGTATGGCCGAGCTCCAGGACTCCATGTCTGTCGGGTGGACAGTCTTGGTCATTCTCGATATGGGAATGTTGTCCTAGTGCATGAGACAGTGCCTTACTCTGGCGATTGGATGCGTTAGTATGGGATGTTGTATACAATAATCGGAGAGAGTAGCATAATAAGATATGTTCTCGGGACAAACCAACTTATCCTACTCGGTGCCCTGAGACCGGTAATGGGTCTAGGGAGAAGGGCAGTAATGGCCCGCAGTATTCAGCGATTGTGTTGACTGACATGTCCATAGGGCTGGTAATTGAGCCTGACATGTGCAGTGTTCTGGATCTGTAGGGCTGGTAATTGAGCCTGAAAGATCAGTGATAAGTGTCAGTCTTAATGGTGTGATTGTGGACCGTATGGTCGGATTTGTCAGTATAATGTGACAGTATGGTCAAGTTTGTAACCGTATGTTCAGGAATCTATTAGTGACATTTTGATATGTATGCTATGCGGTACACAGTAAAAGGTCATCTACTATGTTGTTTTCCTATTTATTGGAGATTAACGGATATCTTACCCCTGAGTTTTCTGTGTTTTTGTATGAACTACGGTGATTGACAGATGGATAAGAACAGATAGAATTGGGACCTTGGGGATTATACAAGAAGACTGATTAGAGACAATACTATACAGTTCTCACGGCCAGTGGGAGTTTTGTGTTTGTCACCCTTATGGGTGTTGGTTTTTATTTTGTATTTGAATAACAAGACTATGTAAACTCTCTTTTAATAAATAAATAAATAAAGTGTGTTGTTTTAAATATGAGCCAAGAACACTGTTAGAAATTAGGACGTTACAGTAATCGCGGTTTTTCTTGTAGTGAGATGGAGAGGTAGTAGAAACATTAAAACTGACAGAGTAAATTATGGATGCAAAACTTGATACGCAACGTACACAAGGTGGGTGACTGAAACGAGTTGCACAGACTTTTCTTTATATTTTCCCCAATTTTTTATTTTTACTGCACTACTTGTTTTCATTTTACCTCTCTCTCATCTTTCCTTTCTTTTCTTTCTCATACTCATATATGTAATCCTTCTTCTTCCCTCTCCTTAATCTCTCTTTTACTCTTCCCCTCCCTCTCGCTGTTTCACATCACACAAAGATCTCGTCATCTTCAATCGAAAGCAGCAACAACTTGCTGAGGCAAAGACCTAAACGCCGAAAGTTGATGCAGAAGGGAAACAAGTAGTTGAACTTGAAAGTGGTAACAGTCTTTGGTGATGAAGGCACAAACTCTGGAGGTCGCCGGCGACCACTAAAGTCACAAAGAACAGAGAACGAAACTTTTTTTTAGAACCGCCTAAACCCGGTGTACCACCAGTTTTTTCCGGTTTTCCCGGTTTTTGACCGGTTTAGCGGTTATTTGTGCGGTTCTTCTACACAGCGGTTCTAGGGGTCAGTCAAACCGGATAGCACCCTGGTTCACGGTCCAACCGGTCGGACCGGCCGGTCCGGTCCGGTTTTGACAACATAGCTTGTAACAATTGATTTCAAATATGATTTAAGCAAATTCAATAGAAATAATAGTTATACCTAATTTAGTAATGTAAAATTTGTAAATAAAAATAATAATAATTTAATAATATATAAAAAGTTAAAAAGATATAAGATGTCAATGAGAAGAGGAAAATGTAAAAGAAAGAACAAAAAATTATATATTTAAAAAATTAGAAATCAATAATAATTAGTGGTGATAAAAAATTATTATAAAGTGACATGAAAAATGCAAAAAAAATAATAATAAAAATATCACAATAAATATTATTTGATAATTTAAATTAATAATAAATATAATTTTTTTAAGTATGAAAAGCTTTAATTCCTTAGAAAAAAGTTAGACATAGACTAACCTTCTTTTTCTCTTGCATTGCCGGTGCCCCCACTAACCCTCTTACATCGTAAGCATATACTGTTGGGGAGTACAGCAACAACGGGCTAAGGACCAGGACTACTAAGAGACCCGGACACCATATCTCCACCCAAAACCTTAAGACATTGGGTATATGGATCACCTCTCTTATATATCATTCACTTAGCCTAAACCTAGCCAATGTGGGACTAACCACTCACACTTGAATTCTAACATATACTGCTATAGCCATTCTTCATCAGTGATCATGAAATTTGTTCCCTGGTTTCCATTTCACCATTTTGGAGGGTGGATTTGTTGATATGTGGATCTGGGGCACTTTAGGTTTCGTTTGGTTGCTCATGAGTCATGAACCAATGGTTAAGGTAAAATTTTCAAGCGTTGTAATGGGGAAGAAGAAGGGTAACTTCTAAGCTTTATTGTATTACTTTACTTCTCTTAGCGAATTCACGAAAATTGTGTTAAAAAAAATAGAAAATAAAAATTGGATAGGATGCTGATAACTGGTTGTAAGGACCATAATAGTATTATAAGGACCCAAACATAACTATGTATTAAAAATAAATAGTATTATAATTATACATAAAAAAATTGGACACGATTTCTATATTCTTTATTTAATATATTATATTAAAAAATTAAAATATTATTTAATACTTACCGATCCAACCACATTCAAACCCTTAAACAAGTGCCTATATCGGTTTAATATCTGGTCCGGTTTTGATTACCTTAGATCCAGTGATTAAAAGTCCTCTCGTCACAAGGGTCGAAGATGGACGATTCTACTTCTATCCATCGAAGCTACCATTGAAATTTTTTTGGGGTGGAGGGGGAGGCTGGAGGGGAGACGGGGAAGAGGCAGGACGGGAAATGGGAGGGGACACGAAACGGGGTGGGGGAGAGGTATTTTTGGCAAAAAAATAAAAAAGGAGGGGGTTTAAATAGCATTTGGGGGGTGTAGGTAGCATCTCCGTAGACTTTATAATCTAGGCCCACATCCTTTTGCCGGCTACGATCTGTTTGCCCATTATTTATAGTTCTAAGTCTTGTTGGTAAAAAAGTGGATGAAAATGCTTATAATTGAAATCTTTTTTTTTTCTTTTGCATTCTAATAAATTACTTTTTCACTAAAATCAACTTTGTATGCTTAAAGAGAAAAAGGAAAGAGTTCAATTCAGTGGAGAGAAAATAAAAATATATCATTTTTGTCATTTATCTAAAGAGAAAAAAAAAACTGGTGTTAAACTGAAGTTAAATTTTTCTCTCCTTTGAGTAGAGGAAAAAAAAAACATTAATTTCAAATAGATAATTTCACTCCTTTCAATTTTATTCATCTATTTATCTCTCAACTAATATGAAATTCACTTGATTCTTCTCATCTTATCAATGATAAAAAAAAATATTGTGTCAATTTATTTTAATCTTTTCACTTTTCCATCCTAACAAATATGCAGACAGAATATTGTTATTTTTTTCTCTATTATCTCTCAATTCAAACTATAAACAAAATTTACCCATTTTCTCTTTATTATCATCTACCATGGTCTCTTGATAGATGATAGCCATAAAGACCAAAACGAACATTTATTCTTACTTTTTTTTAGAACAAAATGATGGCGAGTGAGCTACCACCTCCGGGGCCTGGACCGACATAAGTACGATCCCTCTCCAAAGATTCGAGTCAGAGACCTCCGACATTTCGAGAATACCTATACACACTCTTCTACCTGATGAACCTAACACGCTTTCATTAGGCCAACCCCATAGAGATATTCTTATTTATATAAACTAGCTACTGACTTGTCGCAATAAACATTTCATTATTATTTTTTATTATTTTTTGACAATTAATGCCGTTACCGTCTATATATATTTTTTTGTGGTAGATTTTCAGAAACAAAATCATTGCACGACAAAGTTTCTGTGACAACACTTTATGTGATTATATAAATACTTATCTAAATGATGTGGTTTGTCACCTGTATTTAGATTTAGATACACAAAAAAACTAAAAACCTTGTCAGCTAGGTACAGCAAGTAAAGCAAAAGGTAAACAAGAAAGAATACTGAGTTTAATAGACTTATGACCCATCTACTGAAAAAGAGTACTTATAACACACTGGTTTAGTTTGTCAAACCACCTTCCATCGGATCTCAATATGTATTACTCCATTCCTTGAATTTATTAGATGGTATTTATCATTAATGCGACCATTATGCACCACATCACTGAGGTTAATCTCCACGTGCCCCAGGGATTCCTGCATTATATCATAGAGAATCTAATATGAATATTGATATTCAAAAAACTAACAGCAACTAACAGAAGATCACTTGTATATCATCAACAACACAATTACAACCACCATAACCTAAGCATTATGCTGTTAGTTGAGATCAATTACATGGAGGATCAAACCAATTTTTCTGAACAATGAAATCATCAATCAATAAATCTATTTATATAGGAGATGAATTTTTATGTTGTGATGAAGAGAAAAATGAAATGGCACCTTTGACAGAAAACTGAAGTTTTTCCTCTTGCTCATGACCTCAATGTGTATCTTCTCATGTAGAGGAGGCTCCTCTAGCATGAATTGGAATTCTTCATTCCAACGGGGTTGGCGGGTTTTCTTGACCATCTGCAAAAATTTAATTTAAATTCTGGAATAAATTCTTTCAAGCATATAATACTAAACTAACTTGGTTGAATCAGTGGTGCATACAAATGATAACATTGTAAGCATTTTTTAGGACAAAAATAACTTTATTCACCGTGTAGAACGTAGGTACGCATTCAACAATTCGCAAGCACATCTAGGCCTAGAAGCAATTGTGATAAACTCATGTCTGAGTAACATTTATGCAACATAATGTGCATGATAGACAGCTAAAAACTGAAGGGGAAAGTTTACCTTTGTTCTTTTCTTTTCACCTCTAAAGGTGAGCACTGCAAATGGGTTGTTGTGATGTTCCCCCTCAACCTCCTCAGCCTCTTGTATCACAACTGAAAGCAAACCTGCTCCTTCTTCAACCTCATCATCAGATACAACATCAATTCCACTTTCCTTCCTGCCATATTTGATACTATCTTCTTTGAATGGAACAAAAGTCAAATCCACCACAATTTGCCCTCTAGGCTTCTTACTTGGAGTTTCATTGATATTTGTGTCCTTAAGTAAATCAAGTGTAAATTCTTTATTCTCGTAGGGCTTAAGCAGTTTTAGAGGGACTAACTGCATTCCAAGCCTGTCATGCCCACCAACCTGCCAAAAAATTATTAAAAAGAACAGCTAAACACATGTAAATGAATCTCATAACAATCATATACCGTTATCTTGCAACTGAACGGAAATGATCGGCTTCTTCCGTGCGTAATTGCATATCATCAATGAATCAAATGGAGAGAGATGAAAAAAAAAAAAAAAGATTGCGGAAAGATAGAATGTGGTTGTATCATACTAATCTGAATTTTAAGAATAGATTTCTAACCAAAGCCAACATAATATGAAAATATTTTTTAAACACACAGCTGCACACACAAAGAAAACACAATCATTCCTTGAAAGTTAAAAGTAAATAAGGGCCTCTAGTGAAAAATTTAAATTCACTCCTCGAGATTGGCTTCCAAAGTTCAGTTTGGAAAGATTTTATGGTTACCGTCCATCTCAGATGTGGGTGCCAGCGTGCCGCTAATTACTTATATTCGCTTTATACGGAAAAAAAATTGAGTTTTCAATTTTCTTGATGAAACTTGAAAATAAATGAACATTTAGGTTTCATTTGGTTGCCATAAAAGTTCAAAGGCAAAATGAAGACCATCTATTCAAACATGACAATCCTAGGGGCTGCCACTAGGTGTTTTCAAGGTAGTGTGTTAAGCCAATTGGTGACTACTAGGCTAAGATTTTCATGTAAAGTGTTTTATACCAAAATTTGAACAAGTAACAAGAAGAAGATAAGGAAAACCTTGTCCCAGTCATAAACTTGTAATTGGAGAACTTGAGATTGAGGGTCCTTCACAACAAGCTTGAACTTCTCATTCCACTCGGGGTTCAAGTTCTTCCTCTTGATAGTGGTTTTCTTCGCCGGGAGTTTGTCCCCAGTCAGGCTCAGTTTGACATAAGGATCAGAAGTTCCCAACAAATCCATCTTCAAAAGCTTAATTGCCCTAACCACATTCACATGTAATATTCCCACGGGCTTCTTTATTGCCACCCTATAGAGACGTGAAGAAAATATTAGGAACCAATTGCAAAAACTCATGTTTAATATAGAGCGAATAGAGAGCTATTGTGAACTTGAACTATGATGATACTAAATTGCAGTATTTTTTTAATATCAAATGCTGCTATTTCAGATCATGTGTTAAATAGTAACACAATTCTAGTAAGATGTCTAGTTGCAGCTTTGTGCAATTCCAGAAATTGTTAACCACTGAAAAATTATTACACGCAAAACCATTATTAGGGTCTCAGACTCAACTATGTCATCGTCTTTAGATAAGAAGCAGGTAGCATTATTTGCTTATATATATTTGTAAAAAATGCAAGACAAAAATTTACAAAGCTTATAGACCATAAAAAATAACTTATTGAGAACATAGAACTCTATCATTTTAATATTTTATACAAACTTACGTTGATTCATCAAGAATAGGAATTTCCAGGGTTTGAGGCCAAAGATAGAGGCTCGCAACTTGTTTTTTTATTGTTTCCTGTGAGCAACTGAAGTAGTTAGTCCTAGAAGTCTAATTAAATAATGAAATGCCATGGCAATTGAAAGTGCATGGGAAAAAATATGACAGCGAGTAAGTATACAACAAAAATAACACTTTATATAATTGTGTAGGGGACCTAAATAAGTAAAAAAGTCCATCAAAGAATTGAAGATTCAATGTGCATAGGAGTGATAATATATGCACAAACTACATCCACCAATTCCTAAAACTACCCTGCATATGTAATGATTAATCCAATTTCATGATGTTAAAGGAAAAATACAAATAGGAAGTTTTAATTTGCAAGAAAGTTTACTACTACAAAAATTCTAATCTAGAAAAAAAAAAAATCAGAACACAAAAAAGTGTAAGTTTGCCATTGTTTATTCAATTTGGTAGACAGTTTAACAAAGTATGAACCACCATGAGAAAAAAAAAATGGCAGCACCTGAACGAATCTATAAAGACCAGGTATTGACATGATGTCCCCTCCTGATATTGCCATCCCAAAATCCACATGAGGCTGGACATTGAACATAAGTAATTATTAGATAAGAAGGGATTTGTTTTGACTTCTTATATTATAAAAGCCAAGAAAGAAAATTAGATTTGAATACAATATTTCCTTTACCTTCTCCATCAAAGAAACCACAATCTTGGCAAAACATGGAAGTGTCGGCACTAGAGGTCTTAAAGTAATCCGTGGTGTCGCAAATATTTGCAAGTCTACCAACTGAGAAGAATCAAAATGAATTCCTGGAAGGAATGCATCAATCTTGGAGGAACTGAAAAAACAATTATCATTTTATATTGTGCCTCAAGGCTTATCTGACCTGAACTTTGATCTTCAAAGACGACACATGCAAAGCCAACACTATGTTTGTGTTGCCAGCCCATTTGATAACTTGCTCCATGACCAATTCCTTTTCATTTGTTTCCAAAACTTTCATACCTGCAGAATTACACCATAGACAATGAAACACAAATCAGATAAAAGACTAGACCTTAATTTCTCATAAGATCATAAAGGCTTCAAAAAGTGTTAAATGAACTTTATAAAGTAAATCAATATTTGATGAGGATTGATAAGAAAAACAACGCCTGTAAAATGCTTGTTTCCTCATGAGCAACCATTCACGTTCTTTAAACTTTCAAGGATTCATATTTGACATATATATGATATATCCTTAAACATTAAACTTTTGTGTAAATGTGGTGAGTTTTGGATCTGCTAGGAAGAAGAATACTTATGGCAGATGTCAGCAGGATTACATTGCAGAGCCAGAGCTCAAGTAACTATGTTTCTGCTTATTCGAGCCAAGAGTATAGTGTTACTTTGCCTTTCCATTAGTATTATCACCCAGTAATTTCATTTAACTCATATGTTCATTTTAACACCCAAAATCGAAAACAATAATCAGCAATGAGATCTCCAAGACTCTTAACTCATTTGGGAAAAGACTTACCACAGATAATAGGAGGAAGATTACCAAGGCTTAACTCATCAAATTCAATTGATTTGATCTGATACTTTCCAATGTACTCAGCAAATATTGGTTTTGCTGTGCTTCTGATTATCCCACAAATTGCCTGCGCATCATAAGAAAATACCATTGAACAATCGTCTAATCTAATTAAAAAGAAGACAAACTTACCCATATATATATATATATATATATCGATCATTGAAGTACCTACCTTCTCTAAGAAAGGCCACATATCCAATAAAAATTTGTTCAGCCAATCAACCTGAAGAAGCATGCAAATATCAGTAACAGAACAGTATCATGAAGCTCAGAATATGTGAACAAACAAAATCTTTGAAGATTGATTGTTTCAGAGATGAGAAAACTAACTCGTTCGTAATCAGGTGTCTTCACCCACAGAGGAATCTCAGGTAGTAGTTCTTGCAAAGCATTAGGGCCTAATTCACTAATTGGTCTAACAACATGGTCCTGCAAAAATTAAAATATAAAAATAAAAAAAAATAAAAAAATCAGATTTTGATGCATACCCAGAATTCAAAATGAAAATGGGTATCTCTTAACCCCAAGTTCAGTTCCCAGAACGGTGATCACAACAAATGCATGAGCATTGGGTTGTATCGTATCGAATCCAAGGGAATGATGATCATGCAAGAAGAAGAGTACAAGAATTAAATTTAACCTTGAGTTGCTTGGGTTCTGAATAAACAAAGAGAAAGAACCCCACCAAGAGACCAAGAGGAATTCCAATAGTGAAACCAAGAATTCCCAAGAAACTGCCCAACAAACCCATTTTGGGGAAGAATGGGTGAAGTTGAAAGACGTTTGAAGAAAGAAAATGGTTTGGCAGTTTTCGACGACGGAGGAAACTTAACCAGTGAGGGTGGCGACTGGCGAGGAAAACCATAAAAAGAAAAATAAATTAATCAATGAGGTGAACAAAACAAGCAAAGAAATGAGGTTGGGTTCTGACGTGAGTCGTAACGAAAGCGCCAAAACAGAGACACCTGCATCCTCCGTTACTCTTTTCACTTCAAATTAAATCAAATCAATTTGCCCTCTAAACTTCATTTCCACTTACAATGTGTCCTTTTCTTCTCTTTCCTTGCCTTGCCTTGCCTATCTGTTTTAAATTCAAAAAACGAGAGAACCCGTCGCGAATAAAAATGGAACTTATTATTATTATTATTATTATTATTATTATTATTATTATTATTATTATTATTATTATTATTATATAGTTTTTAGTGATATTTATTGCTATAAATTTATTATTAGTATTGTTGATTTTGAAAGATGGATGTTATTTATCACCGAGAGAGAGATACATAAAAATAACTGTACACGGAAAATGAATGTTGCTTTTTTTTTTTTGTCAAAAAAAAATGAATGTTATTTTTTCATATGTATTCAGTATAAAATTTATTTTTTTCCGAAAGGAGTATAAAAGTTATTTTTTTTAAAAATAAATCAAATAACGTATTATTATACCATTTAATACATTTGACCCTTTACATAATTAGTAACATAAATTAAATAATATTTTAAAAATATTTTTAACTGATAAAACACTTTTCTCTATTATCCATTTACAGTTGTTTTTTTTTGTTGACAAAACCGATTTAAAGATTTGAACATTAAAAAAAGGGAAAATTATAAACAGATAAAATGAATAGTAATACTAATAAATGATATATCACTTTAGATACTCTGTGTCGTTATTTATTTTCATTAATAAAAAAATAAAAGTATAAAAAGGATTGTTGTTTTTGTAATAATAATATTTTTAATAATTATATCAAACAATTTATTTTTAATAATTTCTTCGATTGTAGTATTTTGCAAATTGTTTTGAAAATGATTCTCCCCCGGTTTTGCTCCATTCGTTTCCAAGTTTGTAGTTATTCACAACGTCCACGTAAACCTCCCGGCGCCCCTCCTCTTTAATAAAATAAATGAAATATATGTGGTCCAACTAGGTGTTTCTTTTCTGCTTTTTGCCTTTTTCCTTGATAATTGTGAGCTAGCTAACTAGAAGAAGACGTTTTCGTCCAAAAAACAAAAAATAGAAGAACAAGAAATTGAATATTTTAATGTGCTTTAAGAAATCCACTTTTTTATGTGCTTTGAGTTGGCTTTTGATGCTCATTCGTGATAAAAATGGCACCTCTTTTTTTTTTTTTTTGAAACAATGGCACCTCTTTTATTTCGATCACAATATATAATGTTTTATTATATAGTTTTCTTCCACAAAGTTTTATAATATCTTATATGATACAATATTTGATACATGCATGTATTAATAACTTTTGCCTCGTCAAAAAAAAAATTGCTATGAAGGAATTAGAAGATGATAATTAGACGGGTAATAAGAATAACCAAATTACCAAGCATTAGGACATAACTCGTCCTTTGCGATTAATCTAATATTTTATATAGGTAAGTTATTTGGCAAGATATTATCACGTTTTTTGTTAACAAATCAGATACAAGCAAACTATTTTCTTCTGGTGTATAGTATAATAAAAATAAAAAAACTACTATTTCCTTCCGTCCTTCTGGTGAGATATCAGCAATATCTCCAGTCGGGCGTCACTTTCCAATCACAATACACCGTACGTGGGGGAAATGCAACTGTCTGGTTGGTCAACAAGAGAGATCGAACACACTTTTGTTCTTTCTTCTTAATAAGTGTAAAGAATACGGAAATCATCATAAGAATAAATTAAAGCTATAAAATTTTACAATTAGCTGTAAAGAATTTGTCAAATAAGAATAATATTTAATGATTTAAAATTAATATATGTCACTTAAAAATATGTAGCTGACTGGTTTGAAAGAATATGCCCTATAAACCAACTTTAGGATGAAAGAAACAGATTTGAGAATTTCGGATATATTATATACAACGAATATTAATCAGCAGTGATAATTATCACGAGAGATTTCTCGTAAAACTATCATGAATTTCACATCAGCATAAAAATATTTTGAGTAAATACTTAAATTGGTCTAAAAAAAAATTACAGAAACCAATTTAGTCCTTGAGAAATAAAAAATATCAATTTACTCCTTAAAAATCTTAAATGTGGGTCAAATTAGTCATTTTTATGATAATTTTAGGGATATTTTAATCCCTATCAAGGATTAATTTAACTCACATTTAAAATTTATAAGGAATAAATTGATATTTTTTATTTTTAAGAGACTAAATTGGTCTATATAATTTTTGCTTGAAACTAATTTGGGTATTTACTCGTTTTTAACCTTACACAGTGTAAGTGACAAAATTCACAAACACGCCTCTATTATTACCACCTAAGCATTCGTGAGTGTCGCGGTGAATATCCCTCGCGATATTCAGCATTTACGTAAACAATTAAGGTGGGCCTAGCAGCTTTGAGCAAGAAAGTTTTTTTTTTTGGAAAGCAAGAAACTTCTTAAAATGTACAATTTTCGTTACTTTCGTAGACAAATAATTGTCTTTAAGCTCAATCAAAATAGAAAGTATTCGGTTCACGTTCAATTAATTTTTTTTGGAAAATGCTGAATCTCACGACAATAACCATTGCGAAAACATCACGAGTGACGTGGTATCTACCTTTTCGGTTGATTGAATTAGATACAGAATTGTTTAGCCTCCCCAGTGACCAACAACTCCTAAAGCAAACGAACCTTGTCCTTTGTCTTCAACGTCCAGAATACTTCACCGCAATGAACCCATGGTTGTCATCGTCGCCGGAAATGGTGGGCCCACCTCCAGGAATAGAGAAACCCACCTTCGACTCCACTCATATGCAGGGCCCATCAAGGCGACATGATTTGTTTTCACATCCGGAGAATCGGTCACAGCAGCAGAGTTGCCATCACCACCGCATCAAATGAATTACGGCCACAACAAGTGAACCATCTTTCTCAGCTTGCCATGCCAGTTCTTTCACCAATGCAATCTTTCCTACCCCAACCATTCCATACATCCCAGTCATGGACAGGGACAGATGTATATGTAGTAAATTGAGAGTATTTGACCCCACTAACTTATTAATTTTTTTAGTAATTATTGAATAATTTTATTTATGCCCCTACTAAAAATTAAATGTTGACCCCACTAAAGAGCAAAAAGATACAAATTGAGATATCCTATTTTAAGTGTTGTCCCACATCTACTCTCTTTTTAAGAAAAAGTAGAAATCTTTTTTTACTCCCCTTTATTTTTATCTCTATATTTCTGCTTCTCAAAATACTCTCTGCTCTCTATTCTATTTCATTCTCAAAATCCATCAACCCTAATATTCTGCAAGAGCTCTAACTCAACCCTTTTTACTTCCTTCTCTCATTGTCTCTTGATTTCTGTCTTTTCTCTCCTTATTCAACATTCTCTCTCCATACTCAATTTCATATTTTGTTATTGGTACATTTCCTTTCATATGTTCTTCATTTCATTTTTAACCTTTTATTTCTGTTTACACCTAAAAAATGTCCTTTAGAATTAGCCGAAGATAATCACAGCCGAGTGGATCAAATATAGATTGGGCGTTAGCAATGACTTGCACAGAATTTGCAATTTAATAAAGCCAAAAGCAGGAAACCAAGAGCTAGGCAAGGGCCTTAGGCTTATTGGATTAATATGAAGATATTGGGCCTATTGGGCTAGCGTAAAGTCATTCATTGGGTCAGATTCTTGAATTGCTCCATGAGTCGAAAGTTATGGAGATTAATTTTGAATCAATTTAAATTCAAAATTAATCAAATTCAGAATTATCTCCAGGTTTTTAGGAGTTAAGCAAGGGACGGAAGGATAAGATCCACGCCAAACAGATTTGGTTGAGACGTGGCCATGATGTGAAGTGACGCCTAGATTTTAGGATCGTGGTTAGTGGAATATGGCACTACTCAGCCGAATAACTGTCAACTAGGAGTTTATCAATGTTAGCCAGTTGAACGTGGCATATAGGGGTAGTTCTTAGTTGTTACTATAAATACCCAAGTTGTAAATAATTTAAGGAATCAATCAATCAATCAAACAACTTATAATTTTCCTTCAAGCTTTTATTCGCATTTATGTTTACCTTTATGTCCCAGTTTTTATCTTAGTTCATCGACTTAAACCTTTCTGGAGTGAGTTAAGGGACCCGTAGCTAAGGAACAGAGTTCCTTCCTTGGCGTAATCGCTTGAAGAAAAGGGAATCACAGTTTTGAAAGTTAGCCGATCTGCGGCTAATTGATATTCAAGACAACAAAATTGGCACGCCCGGTGGGACCAAAGGTGAACGAATCAAAGACGCTCGAATCCCCAGTCGGGATTACCATTGGCGTATGCACTTGCGTTCGGGCAAAAGTTTGAACAATATGACCGCAAAAGCAATCCCAGGAAACCGATTGAAGGAAGCCCATCCCGTGGAAGCAATGTTCCACCACAGAGCAAATACAAGCGGAGATAGGGTGAAACTCAACCCAACGAGCCCAATGAGACCGGTGGTGATGACCACTTCGTTTATACGCCAACAACTCGATTTGGGAATCAATGATATCATGTACCAAGTGTCACAACAATTGGCGATATTGTGAAACCCATGGTACATAACGAAGTCGCGAAGCCAGGAGATAGAGGCCAAGAGGCTCATGCAAGTGAAGGCTCTATCAATTACGCTATCCCAACGCAGTGGGGTACCCTACCCAGCAGGGCTCGTCATCCCGGTAGAGTGCGGCTCGGCGGGACCAATTCAGGTTCAGCCGAACATGACTCAGGCAGGTGCACAGCAAGTTCAACCTACCTACATTCAGGCCGGACCTACTCAGGTTCAGCCGAATATAGGACAGGTACCTTCTAATCCAATTAATTCCCAGCATGGTGCTTTTGCCACGTTGAACACTGGAGGGCAATATGTGGCGAATGACGCGAACAACCAGGCTAATCTTCATTTTGGACAGGTGCAGATGGCTAGGAGGCCACCAGATGCAGTGGGACCAATTGGTATGCCGCAAGCTATGCCATGTGCTCAGCCTTATGGTTCTGCTGTGCAGGCGACTAACCCACAACACACTGGGGGGCAAACTCTTGGCCCAGGAATGGGTGGTGCAAGACCAACTGGGGGACATGCAGGTCAACAGTCATGGAACAATGTTCCACCTGTATCGGCTAACCTTCCATTCTATCCATCCTACCCTGAAGGATCTGCAGGCATTCAAATGGGGTCAACTCCTCCCACCTCTACCATTTAACACAAGTGTTCCTGGAACTCAATACAGGGCACCTGGTGAGGCGAACATGGAGCAGCCATGGGGACTTTACCCACCTCCATCGTTTAATTAACCAGGCTACCCCAATCCTCCAGAACAAGTTTCCCAGGCACATCCCCCAACTTGGAGACAGCAACCACAAACGGCTGCTCCTAACTTGGGAGAAGTAAGGCCAGGGGGTTCACAGCTGCTAGACCCAGCCATCATTGCAGATACCATCAAGAAATACTTTGGTGTGCAGCTGAAGCCTTTGGATCGTCCGATCTATAGGAAGCCTTACCCTGAGTGGGTGGATAGATTGGTACCTCTGCCCAGAGGGTATAAGACTCCAGATTTCGCCACTTTCTCCGGAGAGGATGGCAAATCGACTATGGAGCATGTAGGCAGGTTTACTGCCCAATGTGGTGAAGGAAACCAGAATGAGTATCACAAGTTGCAGTTGTTCCCCTTGTCACTCACCGGAACAGCTTTTACATGGTATTCCTCTTTACCACCTAATTCTATACAAACATGGTCAGATATGGAGAGGTGCTTTCATGATAGATTCTACTGGCCCCAACCCGAAGTCACTGCGGCTGATCTCATGAACCTGAGACAACAGGTAGATGAATCGGCTGCTGATTTTGTGGAAAGGTTAGGAGAATGGTGAAATGTTGATGCAATTCCACGAGGCGAATATGCAGCCATGGCTATTAGCAGTATGCATCCTCAACTCAAGGAAAAACTAGTAGGCCAAGCTTGCACTGACCTAAACCAGTTGGTCTCAAGGGCTATACGCATTGAGCAGTTTATCCAGGAGAAGGAAAAGAAGCGAGCCAGTAGAGGAAGAGGCCCTCAGTTGGTGTCCATTGTAGAAGCCGAAGACTCCGATGATGATTCAGCCGATTCCACGACAGGCATCATGGCAGCTGAGATAGTGAAGGGTAAAGGTTATACCTGCCCTGCCCTAAGAGCTGCCAAGGGAAATGAACTAAGTTCGGGAGACGGCAAGACAGAATACTCCTTTGATATCTCCAAGGCAGACCAGATCTTTGACTATTTGCTTAAGGATAGGCAGATTCGGCTGCTGGATGGGCACAAGATCCCACCTGCTGAAGAGTTAAAAGATAAGAAATACTGCAAATGGCACAATTCTTATAATCACGCGACTCTAAATTGCGTGGTTTCCAGGAAGGCCATTCAGAAGGGGATAAAAGAGGGGAGGTTCAAGCTTGCAGACAAAGGAATCGCTGAAATGACAGTAAACACTGATCCATTCCCTGCCCTTGGGATAAGCATGGTCTCATTCTCAGGATTCGATGACGAAGGACCCAGCCAGAAGCACATGATATATGTACAACAAGTCTGGAGGCCAAAAAAGGGATCAGCCGAGTTAACCCAGACTGATCGACTGAAACCTCAGGCTGCCAGGATTTCTGTCTTTGACAGGTTAGGAAAACCCCAACCAGAGGTAGGACACAGGCAGGGGGGCAAGCCACCCAAACCAGGTAGGCTCACCCAGGAATTAGTGAAACAATACATTGCACATGGCCAGGCCCTAACTGGGAAGCCTGACAAGGAGAAGGGTGAGGCACCCATTGCTAAAACTGGGGGGCAAAATCGGCTAACCCTCAGAGAAAGTGGTAGGCTATCCTTGCCCAAGGTGGATGAGGAACCTGTTCCCAAGGATAAAAGAAGGATAGTCGAATTCACTGTAGAAGGGGGAATGTCTTCCTTAAGGATAACAGTAAGGAATGACGAGAAGTTGAGGACCCACAGAATGCTGAAACCCCCGGCTAACGTCGAAGAAGGACACTGGTTTTTGAATAAGTATGCCAAAGACAAAAAGGCGGTGCCAGACGTGTTGACGAGAACCCAAAAGAGGAGGATGCAGAGAATAAGGTCTGTTCAGAAGATGAAACAAACTTTGCAGATGATAGCCGGGGTAAAGAACAGTGAAGAGAGCAGGATCCCCTTAGAAACTGTGAATGAAGCACTGGATAAGGCTTTCCCAAAGCTGGAGGCTGAGAAAGCTGGAAAAGAGAAAGGGCCTGAAAATATAGAGCCGATTATTGACCAGGAACCTGTTCCTGAAGCAAAGGGTCTCATCGCCTCGATCGGAGGCGAAGAGGCAGTCACTATAGAGGGTTCAGCGATCCCAGAGAAGTATTGGGAGCAGGACGATATCATGGAAGATTCTTTGTTGGATCTCCTGTTCAATGAAGAGGCTGATGGCCTAATGGCTGAGATAGAGGCTATTAGCTTATTCCCAGAAGAGTTTTGGGCAAACAACTCACAACCAAGAGGTTTGGAGGGAGACGTGTTTGCTGAGGAGACAGAATGGGCCGCGTTAGCCGATACACCGGCTGATGAGGTTACCAAGGTAGTGTTTGAGAAACCTACAGAGGAGATGGTGAAGCATCTGAAACCCCTTTATATCAAGGCTTATATCAACGGGAAGATCTTTGGAAGAGTCTTCGTGGGCCGGAGGTGTCTTGAATGTCATGCCTGTGACGACCATGAGGAAACTTGGGAAAAGTCTTGAGGACCTAGTCCCTACCAACATGAAAATGTCCAATTTCCTGGGGGAACCTTCCAGAGCACTTGGAGTCTTGATAGCCGAAGTTCTGATGAGCCCCAAAACCATCAAGGCAGCTTTCTTTGTGGTTGATGGCAAACCTTCCTATAGCGTAATCCTGGGAAGGGATTGGATTCACACAAGTCAGTGTGTACCTTCCACACTTCATCAGAAGCTTATGTTTTGGGTTGGAGACAATGTTGAGACAGTCGAGGCGGACAAGAATCCTTTTTCAGCTGAAGTAAGGATGCTAGAAGCCTTGTTCTATTCCCCACACCTAGGTCCTATTGCCATCCCAGAAGATTATGAAAGGGGCGCCTGGAAAGCATGCAACCTTACTAATGAGGGATTCAAGCTAAGATCTCAGGCCGAACCACGGCCCAATGCGCAGGTAACTAATGAGTAGGGCATCTCAGGTACTTGAAGACCTTTTGGGTCGGCTAGAAATCTTTAAGGCCGAGTCCAAAGCGATGGATGCCATGATGGAAGATTATGACACTGCAGAGGAATAGGAGGTACTACTCTCCAGGGAAGAAGGTGCGGCAACTAAGCTTGATGAGGTGTGTGCAGCCGAGCCTATGGAATTGGACTCCCCTCTTCACAAGACGGCTCCTGCGTTTGAGGCAGAGGATCCTTTAATCGAGATCAATTTGGATACGCCAGAACAACCCAGAATCGTGAAGGTGAGTGGGTTGCTTGAGGAAGACAAACGGGGTAAGATAGTCGAATTAATTCAGCGGTACAAAGATTGATTTGCCTGGAATTACTTCGAAATGCCGGGTTTGGCGAGAAGGTTAGTGGAACACAGGTTGCCTATCAAAGCAGGATACAAACCTTTCAAGCAGGCGCCTCGCAGGTTCAATCCCCAACTGATGCCTCAAATTAAAGCTGAAATTAAAAGACTACTGAATGCAGGCTTTATAAGAACGGCCAGGTATGTTGAATGGCTATCTAATATAGTCCCTGTCGTCAAGAAGAATGGCCAGATAAGAGTATGTATAGACTACAGAAACTTGAACTTGGCCACTCCAAAGGATGAGTATGCTATGCCTGTGGCTGACATGTTAGTCGATGTGGCAGCCACACATGGTATTCTCACATTTATGGATGGATATTCAGGGTATAACCAGATCTTTCTAGCGAAAGAAGATACTCACAAGATAGCCTTCAGGTGCCCAGGAGCATCAGGGATCTATGAATGGGTGGTCATGCCTTTCGGGCTCAAGAACGCAGGAGCCACTTATCAAAGGGCCATGAACTCCATTTTTCATGACTTGATCGGCAAAACCATGGAAGTGTACATAGATGACGTGGTTGTCAAGTCTGAGGGTTTTGAAAGCCACCTAGTCGATCTAGAGCAGGCCCTAAAGAGGATGCGAGCCCATGGGCTGAAAATGAATCCGGCCAAATGTGCTTTTGGAGTGGCAGCTGGCAATTTCCTAGGATTTTTGGTCCACCATCAAGGAATAGAAGTAGACAAGAACAAGGTGAAAGCTATCTTGGAAGCCAGACCTCCTAGGAACAAGAAGGAATTGCAAAGTTTGATTGGCAAGATCAATTTCCTAAGGAGGTTCATAGCTAATTCGGCTGGGAAAATGAAGGCTTTTTCCCCCTTGCTGAAATTAAAGGATACGGAGGATATGGTATGGGGGAGAGAGCAACAACAGGCCTTTGATCAAATTAAGCAAGGGTTGGCCAGACCTCCTGTGCTAACACCTCCGGTGTCAGGAAGGCCACTCAAATTGTATATAGCTGCAGAAGAAGAATCAATCGGCTGCCTGCTCGCGCAGGATGCCGAGGATGGGACTGAAAGAGCTGTATACTATCTCAGCCGCATCTTGAATGATGCCGAAACCAGATATACCCCTATTGAGAAATTATGTTTATCATTGTTCTATGCTTGTACAAAACTTGAATATTATTTGTTGCCTAAGGAAGTATTAGTTTTGTGCAAAATTGATATCATTAGATATTTACTTAATAGGCCTGTTCTACAGGGTCGACTAATGAAATGGGCCATTAAGTTAAATGCTTTTGCGTTGAAATACGTTCCATTAAGAGCGATGAAAGGTCAGGCAGTAGCCGATTTCTTGGCTCAACACCCTTGTGTTGAAGTCAATGACCCGTTAGCCGAACACGTTGCATGTATTAACTTGAAACCTTGGGTGCTGACGTTTGACGGGTCAAGAACGCAAAAGGGGGTAGGTGCTGGCATCACCATTACGGACCCAGCAGGAAAAAATTGGAAATTCATGTGTCAGCTGGATCTTGGGAATTCTAATAATCAGGCAGAATACGAAGCCTTGATTTTGGGGCTTAAGATCTTGGCAGCCATGAAAGCAAATTATGTTCAAGTTAGAGGAGATTCACAGTTGGTGATAAAACAGCTAACTGGGGAATATAGATGTAATAACCCTAACTTGAAAGAGTGCTATGAAACGACTAGCAGGCTATTGCGCTTGCTCGATGCAAAGAGTACAAAGACATCCCTAGGGAAGAAAATGAAGAGTCTAATGATTTGGCTCAACAAGCCTCAGGGTACAAAGATATAATAGTCGAAGTAAAACAGGAAGAATACCCAACCTGGGAGTGTGCAACTATGGGAACGATCGACTCCTGGAAGCGGGAGTTAATCGACTATCTTAAAGATCCTTCAAGCAGTACTGATTTCAAGCTCAAGCAGAAGGCACTTAAATATGTATTGGTAGACAATGAAGTCTACAGAAGAACCATCAACGGGGTATTACTCAAGTGTATTGAGAAGGAGGAATCCATGAAGGTCATGGGAGAAGTACATAAAGGAATCTGTGGATCTCACAGGGCTGGACCCACCATGAAATGGCTAATATACAGACATGGATATTACTGGCCTACCATGACAGCTGATTGTTATCAATATGCCAAGGGATGTGAGGCGTGTCAGCTGCATGGTCCAATTCAAAGGGTTCTAGCTGAAAACCTCCACCCAGTGATAAAGCCTTGGCCATTCAGGGGATGGGCCATGGATTTAATAGGCAAGATCTATCCACCTTCGTCCAAGAGGCATGTGTTTATCATAGTTGCGACTGACTACTTTACCAAATGGGTAGAGGCCCAACCAATGGTGAATGTGACTCAGGATGAGGTGATTAGGTTTATACAATGCCAAATCATCTATAGATTTGGAATACTGGAAACCATCACCACAGATCAAGGTACTATGTTCACTGGGGAGAGAGTGGTGGCCTTCGCGCAACAATTTGAGATTAAGTTAATCCACTCATCCCCTTATTATGCTCAAGCCAATGGGCAGGCGGAGGCAACCAACAAAGTTCTTATTGATATAATCAAGAAGAACATTGAGGACAAGCCAAGGAAATGGCATGAGACACTGAATGAAGCATTGTGGGCCGTGAGGAATTCCAAGTGCAGTGCAACTGGTTTTACCCCGTATCGGCTGACATATGGTCAAGATGCAGTATTACCCTTAGAGATAAATGTGACTTCGTTAAGGGTAGCAAAGCAAAACCTGCTAAGTCTAGATGAATATCAACAGGCCATGTTAATAGAGTTAGATTCGGTTAACGAAGATCGACTCATGGCTTTAGACCAAATTGAGCATAGCAAACAGAAAATGGCTAGGGCTTATAACAAACATGTGAAGCCAAAATCGTTCGCTGAAGGAGACCTCGTTTGGAAAACCATACTTCCTATTGGGATCAAGGATCCCAAATTTGGGAAATGGTCACCGAATTGGGAAGGACCATTTGTTGTTAGCAAATTGTGCTTATCGGCTAGTTGACATGCAGGGCGAAGAACTAAATAGAAGCATAAATGGAAAACATCTTAAGAGATACTATCCCACTATATGGGAAGGCATATTGGAGAATTAAAAGCAACTGCATTAGCATAAAGAGGCAATTGTTTTTGGTGACCACAGGAGGGCCACCTAGCCAAAAAATTATAAGAATTTAGCACAAGATACTAAAGCTAGGAAGCTGCAGCCTCAGGATCATCACTTGAGTTGTCTCCAATTGGGGCAGGACCTGGATCGGCTGACGACGCAGGAGCATCAGTCGTAGCCAAAGCTGCGGCTACATCCAGAATGGGCTCAGCTGCTGGTGCGTCAACCTCAGAATCACCTTGTTGGGTGGCTGGAGGATCGGCTGCCACAACAGTTTCCTGTCTCCTAGCCTCATCCAGCTGATGCTTAAAGGAGCTCCAGGCTTGAGTGGCCTCAGCTAACCCAGCGTTGCTAGTCTCAAGATCTTTTTCTAGACACGTCCTTTGAGCACTTAATACTACCAAGTCACGATCTAGAGAGGAAGATTGTTTGAAGAGGTCATTACGTTGCTGAGAATAGGAACGGAACTTCTCATTTAGAGCAGCCGATTGAGGGGTCAACTCCGCTATCTCCTTCTTAATCCTCTCTAATTCAGCCGACAGAATGGATAACCGTTGATCCGTATCCGTAAGCTGGGTCTGAGTTTCCTGGCGATCCTTCTCCAAGGTCATGAAGGAGTTCTGGAAATGGGTTTTCTGAGCTTGGAGATCCCTCAATCGTTGGAGGTCATGAGACGTCATGTCATGAACTTCCCGAGAGCGCCCGTATTGTTGAGATAAACTGCTCAGTTGGAGGGCCAGAGTATTGTATACCTCCTGGCTAGCTGCAGGGATATCAGCCGAATTGGCTAGTTTGAACAAAGAAGTTCTCAAATTAGCGACCTGTTCCCTGTTGGTTGGTATCTCCCCCATCAATGCGGCATTAACTCTCTCCAAGTGGTTGGAGATGGGAGAGGAAGCCATTGAATAGGGGTCAGCAGAGGTAAAATATTTTGTCAACTCCTCCTCTGATATAGCCATTACAGGAGCTATGGAAGGCGAAGGCACCCGGGGAGCCTCATAGACGACCTCTTCAGGTTGTGGGTGGGGATCCTATGAACAGACGATGGTTAGCCGATTGAATAAGCAAATAATATATGTTGAAAGGAAAGGAATCGGCTGTACCATTGGAGGAAATTGAGAGCTAGCGCCCTCAGCAAAATCTTGGACGTACGGAAAGGGAATTTCCACACGTGGTTTCTGAAAATAAGATGGTGTGGTTAGGTTCAGGCTAACAGAGAATAATAAGGAAAAGGGGATAAGGATAATATATTTACCTTCACCTTCGGCCGTTTCCCTTTACTAGCCGAATGCGATTTTTCTTTGGGCTTGGCCTGAACCTGAGCAGGTTCTTCTATTACAATGCCAGGGGCCCTTGTTCTTTTCTTGGAAGGAGGACTAACAGGGTCGTCTTCAACGACAATGACTTGCGGAGTAGTGGTGGTAGCTACCATAAGACAAGAAAAGTAAGGGATTATGTTGAATCAAAAGCAAGAACCGCAAAGAGCCGAATGGAAAGGTACTTACTTGGTTGGTATGCCGGGGTTCTCATCCGGGAGGAAGTCCGTTTTTGGGTTTGAGCCTGTCCCTGAGGCTTGGTTTTAACGAGAGTATGTTTTGGTTGGCTCGATGGCCTCATTGCATCGGCTACATCAGTGAGGATTAATCGGGTTGCATATCATCCGGCCGATCGGAAACGATCGTCCTTCACTGATGGCCACCAATTGGCAAAAGCAGAAGTTTCACCCGATACTGGAGTGAAAGGGATGAAACGAAAAGCCTTAACTTTTTTGAAGTTGGTAGAAACCACCTCCATTACATCATTGGCGCCAAAGGGCAGTCGACCCAGACTCCCTACCATAGAGTCGTATGGCAGAGGAATATGCTGTAACAACCCAAACTGCCTCGCTACGCAGTTTGGAAAGTAGAACTCAGCCGAAGACTTGTTGTTTCGTGAGGTGGGTTTGAGACCACAAAGCAAGTCACGAGAAGTCAAGACTGAGCTCCAGTTGAGCTCCAATTGGTTTTGCTGATCGACTGGGAGAGGATCATTGGTAGAGAAAATCCAGAAAGGCCCAATACCTTTCTCGAAGACAGGGCACAAGTCGGCGGCTATCCGAGTCAAACCAAAGAGCTTGGTGGCCATGGTGAAAGCACAAGAGGGCTCACAGGGAGTGAGCACCAGATGGGTACCCAAAACACCTGCATCCCGAGGAAGAATGCTAGGGTTGAAGCGTGAGTCGATGAACTTTGGAAAATAGAGCATTATCCAGAGTTGCAAGAACCAGAGTGGGCCCTGAACGTTCCTAATATCTTCACCTCTTTGCAGTCGATCCATAATGGTGAACAGGCAGCGATAGAGGTATGAGAGGAAAAGGGTTCCCCAAGAAAAGTTGCCATCAGAGTTAACAAGGGCCACATAAAGTTGTAACTCTTGAACCACAGCAATAGAACTAGAACAGAGAAAGTACTTGCTGAACCAGTACAGAAGAAATGCGTTGTGTTCAGCATCTGACACAGATCCTCTGGACTTGGCATTATTAGCAAGGAAATTGGAATATCCGGAAGTGTTTTTCGAAAAGTGAAATCCCAGTTCTGGAATGTGGAAGGAATAATGTGAGAGGACATCATCGCCTGTGATCGGAAGTCCCAGAATAGCCGCCACATCCAGGAGAGTGGGGGAAACCATACCCCATGGGAAGGTAAAGGTGTTGGTGGCAATACTCCAGTAGCCGAAGAAGCCATAAAGCAACTCCAGGTTAAGGGGAATATCCTGAGTCGACAGCATGATCATATCATAGAGACCCCACTGTTTCCATTTATCAGATTTAGCAGCCTTCAGTCGATCTACCCAATCAAGGTAGGGTTGAGATGAACGAGGCCATGAACGAAGGTCAGTAGGTTTGGACTTAGTGGTGAACCAATCACAGGAAATTGACAATGCGTAGAGAGAGGGGGCCATGTACTCCGTCAGGAAGACCGCTCCTTCACCCATATCTGAAGTAGAAGGCGCCAAAGAAAGAGAGTCTTGAATCTCGAACAAGGGAGATTGGAGGCCAGAATTAGGAGCCTCAGGAGGGCTAAGGGAGCGGTCAAGGTTCATGGAGGAGGAAGAAGACTGTTCGCCATCGTACGCGTAGGATTGGTTTTGAGAATCAGAAGCAGAAGATATGGTGGGCCTGGTTTGTAGGTGAAAGACGAAGGTTGGAGGACGGTGAAAGCTACAGGATTTAGGGCTGGTAGTAAGCGTGAGAGGTAATTCGGCTAGTGAGTATTTAAAGAGATGGAAGGATCACTGATAGTGGGATTTGAAGGCGCTTAAATCGGATGGATAAGGCGGACCGTTGCACTGTTCAAAAGTTTGTTGCAAATGGATTACCTTGCATTTATGATAAAAGGAGTGATTTGACCTGAATCATTACGCCACCTCAGCCTAAATTTAAAGTTACCGGCCAAAGACAGCGTAGGGGGCATGTGTTTACACCTAAAAAATGTCCTTTAGAATTAGCCGAAGATAATCACAGCCGAGTGGATCACATAGCCGATTGGGCGTTAGCCGACTTGCACACAGCCGAATTTGCAGCTAATAAAGCCAAAAGCAGGAAACCAAGAGCTAGGCAAGGGCCTTAGGCTTATTGGATTAATATGAAGATATTGGGCCTATTGGGCTAGCGTAAAGTCATTCACTGGGTCAGATTCTTGAATTGCTCCATGAGTCGAAAGTTATGGAGATTAATTTTGAATCAATTTAAATTCAAAATTAATCAAATTCAGAATTATCTCCAGGTTTTTAGGAGTTGAGCAAGGGGACAGAAGGATAAGATCCACGCTGAAACAGACGCTGGTTGAGACGTGACCATGATGTGAAGTGGCGCCTAGATTTTAGGATCGTGGTTAGTGGAATATGGCACTACTCAGCCGAATAACTGTCAACTAGGAGTTTATTAATGTTAGCCAGTTGAACGTGACATATAGGGGTAGTTCTTAGTTGTTACTATAAATACCCAAGTTGTAAATAATTTAAGGAATCAATCAATCAATCAATCAAACAAACAACTTATAATTTTCGTTCAAGCTTTTATTCGCATTTATGTTTACCTTTATGTCCAAGTTTTTATCTTAGTTCATCGACTTAAACCTTTCTGGAGTGAGTTAAGGGACCCATAGCTAAGGAACAGAGTTCCTTCCTTGGCGTAATCGCTTGAAGAAAAGGGAATCACCGTTTTGAAAGTTAGCCGATCTGCGGCTAATTGATATTCAAGACAACAATTTCTTTTGGTTCTATTTATGACACCTTTGTTGCTTGAGTAAGTTTCTTTTGTACCATGTTTCATATATATGCACCATGTGTTTGGTCATTTTCCCAAGTGAGTTAATGGAGGGTTACTAGCTGAAGTTAGTTTTGATTTTGCCTGTGACAACTACAATGGGTGAAATGAATTTCTCTGCAATGAATTTTGTGAAGAATCAAATGTGCAACCTTATGGGAAATGAATTGTTGAATAATTATTTTATCACATACATAGATAAAGATGTTTTTGATAGTGTTGAAAATGAAAAAAATCATATAACAATTTCAAAATATGGAGACACATAAAAAATAATTATAATTCATAGATGTTGAGGTGTCTTCAATTATTTGAGTATATAATGTTATAGTTTTTGTAATCCCCAATTTTTTGTTTAATAATAATGGTGTTATTATTTTTTCGCTTATGCATTAATGTATTTTTTATATAAATATTTATAGTATATAATTTTGTCCCCACTTGTTAAATTTTCTGGATCCGTCCCTCGTCATGGATGAAAAATCTTGTCCCAACTTCACATGGACATGGTTAAGTGTTAGAATTTTTTTGGGAGCAAGTGTTTCTTATTATGTTATGCATTATCAGCATCTGTTCCTTTTGCTTTGAGTATTTCCTCTTGCAATTATAACCAATCCTTCTCTTTTCCAAGTTTTGATAATTAAAACCTTTTAATATTACTATTTTGTTCTGGGCCTTAAATTTTGATTGAGCTAAATTGCTAATATATTTCAAGTGATTGAGCTAATTTATTGTATGGTTTTGGCTTGATTCATTCATTAATCAGTTATCCGCAAAGAAATTCAATTCGTTAGATGAGGATAGTTGCATTTGATAGTTGGACCGAAGATAAGTGTTGCTCTCAGAATATTATCAATGCGAGCATTGAAATGATAGAAAAAGATAATACAGGCACTTATAGTTATGATGCATTTTTGTCCTCTGTTTCTTAGACATTTTTGTTCCCAACTGGAATTTCAGTCTGATCAGTTATTTAAAAGATGTACATGGCATATAGGATAACAGTAAACTTCAAGTAACAACTTAGAAGTTACTGGGCAGTCAAATGCAAAAGAAATGATTGGGCTCCTAGGCATCCAAGAGCTGAAATTTCCCCAGGAAATAAACTGACGCCAACAGTACTGAGGTTCACTTTTTTTTAAAATGAAAAATTCATGTAAATGCAGGTGAGAATTGCAGCAGGACTTCATACTTGTGCATTCATTACCTGGAAAAAAAACTGCTTATTTGACCTGACAACAAAACTCTATACTTGGATTTGCTAAATTTTTAGACAAAATAGCTTTTCAGTCAAGAGTTCTCCCGAACAACTTTGTGCTCTGTAACTGTGGGTCTCTGTTATAGGTTTGGGTGGGAGTGTTGCTGCTTTAGGTTTTGTGGGCAGAAAGTAAGAGGTTATGCGGTAAAACGATTAGAGGATTTTATTTCTTATTTTTCTTTTTTTAATAGTTTTTTTCTTCAATAGAGATCTACTTCATTCGTTACATTTGCGAGCAAAGTGAGTTGTGAGATATAGCAGCGCTATTTTTTTTATACTACTCTTATTTCTCATATTTTATAAAAAAATAAAATAAAATATAGATATAGATGAAGTGTAGAATAGTGCAAAGTGTGGAGTATGTAAAAATGTTTTTTTTTGAAAAACCCCATTAAAATATAAAAAACCTTTAAAATAACGGTGAATCGGTAACGTACCTAAATCCATGTGTTTTTAGGAGTGATAAAGTGGGTCGGACCCATTGGGCAACCCATATAACTCGCTTTTTTGACGGGTTAAGGTTTCTAACTCACAAACTAGCTTTGCATGACCAGCCAAGCAATAGGGTGAGCTGGTTCATCGGACCACTTTTCTTTTTTGAATTATATCATGTATTTTAATATTTTTGTTTAAAAAAATTGGGGGGTCAACCCACCCATGCATTCATCAACATTTTCTTTGTTATTTTTGTTGTTGGCAGGGCAACGCGGGTCTTGATGTTCAATCTACATACCAAATTCATCCTGCTTCGATTTAGGTAGGTTGATTACAAGAATGAGTACTATAGTATCTTACCCATTGACATCCCTAATTGTAACTCAATTAAAAAATTATTCAAAGATCATTCAAACCTAATCATAAAATATTACAAACAAGACAACTTAAGTAAGATAAATATTAAATACAACACATAATATTATATTAGATTATTGGGTACATATTGCGATAAAAGTTCATAATTTCAGGGACAAATCCAAAAGTGTACCAAATGGGGGCCAAAAAGACTAATAATAAATAGATTTTTTTTAAAATAATCTATGTCATTCATTATATTATTGTTTACATTTTTTTTTATAAATATAAGTTTATGTGAATTGGGTCCTAGAGGCTTACTAGGGTCGGGAAAAGCCTTATGGCTCATTTGGTGGACAGGATAGGATAAAGACATGATATAATAGAGAACTGGATAAGGAAATGATAGGATATAGACATGATAAGCTCTTATCATATCATGTGTTTGGTGCGCACTGGATAACAAATTAGATATCATTATATCATGACTTTAGCTTTTTAAAAATAATATCAAATGACAAAATTATCCTCGTGACATAATTACATATAATTTTTAAAAATTGTACAATTTTTAATATTAATAATAATTTTCTATTTTTAGTTTTTATTTTAAATATTTTTATATTTCTTGGATTTTAAATTATTCTTTTACAATTTACTTTTTGTATTATGTAAAATGACATAGTTATTCTTGTTAAAAAATTACATATAAATTTTAAAATTAATTATATTGTTTATATTTTTTTTTTTTTCTATAACTTTTACTATTACTTATTCAATTTCACTTTTTATTTATAATATTTTTATATTTTCTTAGATTTTAAATTATTTTTCATAAGAATGAATACGAAAACAAATTTCTTATCATATCTTGTTGTTTCTAACCCAGCCCTCCCATCAGGATAAAAATTTAACTAGATGGACACGATATGATAGGTGGCAGGATTGAGTTATCATATCCTGCTAGTTTAACAAACACTGAATTAAGACAGGATATGATTGCTCTCTCTTATCCTGGCCACCAAACGGGTCTTATAAGGTTTAAAAAGTGCTTACAGAGATATTCACATATTACCCACCAACGAGGTCCTCACATCGACAGTAGAATTCAAACTCGAGTCCTTATGTAATATGAGTTGTATCCTTACCAACTGGACCAACCTTAATTCGTTGTCACTTATTTATTTATTTATTTATTTATTTATTTATTTATTTATTTTTCTTTCCCTTTTAAATTTAAAAATTAAATTAACATATATTTGATGTATATACCAATCAATTATTTACAAAAGAACATATACCAATCAATTATTTACAAAAATCATGAGAGTGGGAAGGGCTACAGCCCTAGCTGCCCCTCCCTCCATCCAATATTGCATTAATTATAATTATAATTATAGTTATATATAAATAAATACATTTATAAGGTAATGTGGGTACTGGGTACTGCAGTACCCACACCCAAACTCAATTTCATTAAATTTTGTGGATAATTACTCATAGTACTTATTTTGAGTAGTTTTTAGGATTACAATTATCAATCCTATACTAGACGTTTGACCCATACGATGCACGGGTAAATTAGGTGGGTAGTATATTTTATATTATTTTGTAGCTATATTTTTATATTTATAAGTAAAAAATAACAGAAAGGCTAATAATTATATATTAATATTGTAAGTGAAGCATAAAATCAGTAAAAAATTAATACTTTTCCAAATATTTAAAAATGTAAATTTACAGTTCAATTGTTGTTTATTTTTATTTTATAAGATATATTTACATAAAACAAATAATATTTGATAAAGTGGATAATGATTATTACATACACTAAAAAATTAATAATGGTTGTCACATACATGTTAATTTATCTAAAAAAATTTATAAAAAAATCAATATGAAATATTGATGACCCGTACTCAGCACGGTATACAATGAATACATAAAATTATATATTACAATATTTAAAATTTTCAGAAAAATATTACACAGTAATAATAATAATAATAATAATAATAATAATAATAATAATAATAATAATAATAATATTGTTGGATATGTAGGCTACTAATCACAATGAACTGTAATGAAAAACATATTTTTTTTCTATAACAATTTCATAAATATTGAAAAAAATACATTGTATTATTTTGTAATATACAACATTTTTTTAATATAAATTAAAATAATTGAATAACTCATAATATGAAAATAAAGAATATCATGTGACTCTCTTATTTTCAAATAGTATGTATAATAAAAACAAAGTTGTTGCTTATTTTATTTTTATGAGATATTTTTATACAAAATAACATTTGACAAAGTGGGTAATGATTGTTACATATATATACACTAAAAAGTAGATATTGGTTGCCACATACATGTAATTATTTTCTAAAAACATTGTAGAAAATTAATTATGAAATATTGATGCCCCGTGCTCCGCGCGATTTACAATAAAAGCATAAAAATCGTATATTAAGATATTAGAAATTTTCAACAAAAAAATAAATAATAATAATAATAATAATCTATACTTAATTGTATAAGTGATTTTAACATGTTTAAACAAAACAATGCTCACTTTATTCGCAATTTACACCAGACACCCACCTTCGTGGCTTAATATAATTTACCTTATAGGAACCAACCCTTGTAATAAAAGCAACTAAATGATAAAACCCAACGATGCCACCCCTGAATGCTATCTGCATAATCCTCTTAGGTCTTAGTACATTGAAAATCAGAGTAAATTGAATTAACAAAAGATTTAGGAGTAAATTAAATCAACAGCCCAAATAGGTGAAGCTAAAAGTAAAATTTCATAACGGCCTCTGCACAAAAAAAAAAAATCAAGAAAGTTGATCTAATTCTTGAGTCAACAAATGTAATATTCAACAGTAGAATTCAAAATGTTCCACATCCTCAAGATGGGACGTTGCAGAAGTTCATAGCACTGCTCGTAAGCTAAAACAATTTAGAGACTTTGATGTGTAAATCTCAGTGAAATGACATGTCAGGAAAGTGAGCAGACCAATAGCTAGCAAAACCTGTATAGAGCAAAACAATGGCTTAGTCAAACAAATTGGGGTTTTGCTTATCTACAAAGGGTCTAATCTTTCAATAACTGGTTCTCTTTTAGTATTGAACTATTGTGGAATACCTATGTACACATGAACCATATTGTAACATCTGCTAACACTAAATTAGAGACCAAAATTCTAATCATCCGCAACTCATTCTTTCCATTTTCGATAAATTATATTCTTCTCTTGCAAGCTTCCAAACACACCAAAGCAAGATTCAGTAACATTGAAGGATAATTAGGTTATCCAATCTTTTTATACTCATACCAGATTGGTAGACAGAACTACATATAATCAGAGGCATTTCTTTCTTCAGCTATTTAAAATCAAAGATCGTAATTAGCCGAATACTATTACCTTTAGTAGAGCTTCATTTCTTTCTTTCATTTCACATTTGTGCTTGTGCTCTTGAGCTTCCTCCTGTTCCTTGACTATCAATTCTTCCATACCAAAAAATGACAATAAATCAACCCGCAATTGCCTTGCCCAAATCCAATATAGAAGTGTTGAAGCACAGTATCTACAAAGCAGCAAAGATTGAATCGGTGCTCTCCCATAAAAAAATGGAAAACAATCAAGAAAAGCAAAGGCAAGCCCCAAAAAAAAAATGTGGTTTATCTGAAACCACATCTCTTACCTGTAATGGATGTTCTATTACGGCCTGAGCAAATACTTGTGACTTTGTCTTTGAGTAAAATAAAGACATCCAACTCAATAAATGAACCTGTTAATACCAATTAAAACCAAGTTCAGTATAAGAGTTAAGTGCATATTTGGTGCATTCTTCAAATTTTTAAAAGTGGTTAACCTATTATGTAGGCATACTTTCTATCTAGCACGTAGCATTAACAATGACACATGCTTCAACTCCTTTATTCAAAAAGAGTAGCGCAGAAAAACACTTGTGTCTGCAGACGAAGTTCAAAGGACAAAATTATTTTGCATGAAATTCTATGCTTCTCCAAACTTCGAAGTCGTTACCACTCCTTAATTAAACTGGTATCATTTATATATGCTACCAATGCAAAAAATATAATTAAAATAGGACACTAACCTCCATCCAAACAGAAACTTTTTATAATAAACGATAACCAATTTTGATTTTGATTAGATGCACTAAAGATCCAAAAGATATTGAGACAACTGTTTGATCTATTTTTTGGCACAATCTATTAGCTAGCAAACTCAGCAACAGTGGCTGCATAAAACAAACATCTTGGAAGCAATATTTCCATCAATAATATTTAAAAAAAAAAATAACAATTAGATAGATACTAAACTAAATTTCCCAGATTCCGTATTAATAATTCGATAAAAAAACAAATACATCAAGTCAAAGGAAATAACTAAGTCAATTCATGCTATTTTCCAAGTAAGACCAAGTTTGATAAATTTACTTAAAACCATAATATGAAACTGCAGAAGGAAAAAGAATCAGTAAACTTCAAACAGAAAAAGCAAAAGCCACACCAAAATATACAAATTCAGTCCCCCACAATACTAACCTTGCAGAGAATTCCAAAAATTCAAAAGAGCCCAGAATAGCAAAACCCCAAAAATCGAAAAGGTGTGAAATCCCTAATTCGTTGCTGTTGGTGGCGATGAGAATTTCAGTCTTCTGGAAGGACCCGACGTCTCTTCTTTCTCCACGGATAAGAGTATCCACTCGTGAGAAGATGAAACCCACCTAGCTGAGCAGTTGCTGGAGTTGCGTGGCAGAAGCGAATAGGCCTGAGATGAAAGAAAAAATAAATAGAGATTGCTTCCCTCCATGCTCTTTCTAAACGGGAGAAATAAAGCAATCGGAACACTGAAGAGCTAAAATGAAATGATTGGGAACAAGGTTTACATTACATTAAACCATTCCATCCTTTAATGTTTGTCAGTTCATGTTGAGAAATGAAAACAACTACCCATAACCCATTACCATAAATGAAGCTATTCCCAAGCAAATGTTTATGAGAGCAATCTAAAACCCATCAACAGAACCTGATCAACAACCCAATACAACAAATAATATTTGAAATTTGAAATGGCAATTATAATGACAAATTTAACCCTAATTAGGAGGAAAATTTGGGTTTGTAGACATTATAAAAATATATAGATATATAGATATAGATATAGATATAGATGTGCTAAATTACTCAAAGTACTGGTTTGTTTTCTTCATAATACAAAAAATACATGTTATTTATTTTAAAGTAGGGGAATGAATTTCTCATGTGGAAATTTCACATTACAATATCATGTCAACATTTTATGTTTATTTCTCCTTTAGTAATTTTTTAGAGGTTTTATTAAAATTTAACTCGCTTGATATTTCTTATAGAAAAAGATAAATACAAAAATCTAACATATGAAATTATCATATAACATTGACCAAGTCTCCGTGGTAGTGGGCGTTGCCAAATGCATGGTAAGCTATGTTATCATGCTAATAATCCTATGAAAAAGACAGCCTGGAGATGAATGAGTGCCACATGGAAGAACAAGAATTTGAAACTGATGTTGAGTTTGTATAAAGTTGTGTTTGTACGCAGATTTTAATAAGGTTATCATGCTAATCCTATGAAAAAGACAGCCTGGAGATGAATGAGTGCCACATGGAAGAACAAGAATTTGAAACTGATGTTGAGTTTGTATAAAGTTGTGTTTGTACGCAGATTTTAATAAGGTTATCATGCTAATCCTATGAAAAAGACAGCCTGGAGATGAATGAGTGCCACATGGAAGAACAATAATTTGAAACTGATGTTGAGTTTGTATAAAGTTGTGTTTGTACGCAGATTTTAATAAGGTAATATAATTTTAGAGTGTTTGGATAATAAAGTGGAGAATTTTCAAAATGAAGGAATTTTATAAGGTATTTTGTTACAATTAAATTTGAGAAATTTGAAATACCACCTCGAAAGGGCCTGTTTGATATACTTTTTAAAAACAGTTTTTCTGTTTTTAAAAATAGATAAAGAACAAATTTTGTTCTTGTTAAATTTTAAAAAAATGTAATCAAACATGCTCTAAGAATTTGAAATTCCTTCTTTACCTTATTAAACAATTGTCCGACAAAACTTTTTTTTTCTAAAAAAAAATTTTAAAACAAATTTTTTTGGGGTAAATTTTTCCAAAAAACATTTTTGCGGAAAAAATCCCAAAGAGTTTTTTCCCCTTTTGTTTGGGAAAAAATTTGGAAAAAGAATATTTTTGTGAATTTTGTAAAAAATTGAAAAATATTCAGATTTTTTTTGGAAAAAATACTTTTGGATTTTTTTAGTATTTAGGAAAATAGTGACTGGGCCCGACCATTAACAAGTCCGACGGCCCCGCCAGTCAAATAAAAAATATGATATTTTTTATGTTTAAAGATTATCTTTATTTAATTATTCTACCCAAATAAATAATTTTAATAATGAAAAAAATTTAATTATTCTATCCAAACAACAAATTTTAAAAATTAAAGGATTTTAATTGAAGCAATTAAATTCCTTAGAATTTTGAATTTCTTCATCCAAAGGCACCAAAGTATTTCCAATAGTGCAGTCTACTCTAAATTGTAATCTCACTATTAGGTAGACCCCACTCTAGGACATCATTTTTAAGCAATCTGCTCATTTTTTATTTCATTTTCGCAAACCTTGTAAACTTAAAATAGGTCTCATAAATTACCTGACAACATATCTATCTAGTTGACTGAGAGTTGATAACTTAAATTTATTTTTATTGTTTTTTTACTAAATTTATTTTTATTTATAAGCAACGGTTCTTTATATAATTATTTTTTTAGTGGGATATAAGTGATTATTTTTTTTAATATAAAAAAGTTTAGGCGAATTGAGTCCTAAGGTTCATCAAGGCAGTGAAAGTTCTCAAGACTAAAAGAAAGACAGAGGTATTTTTACGACATTACAAGAAGGCTCACTTTAGCAAATGAGATTCGAACTCACATCCTTGTAGGATATAAACTGAATCCTTATCGACTGAATCAATCTAAGGTTGGCTATAAGTGATTATTATTAAACTTAAGCAATCATAACTGCATCATAGACATACTCCAATAGTAATAATTGTTTAATAATAAATTTAATAAGTAATGATTATTAAACTTAATAAGTAATCATAACTGCAACATAGAAGTCTGCCAAAAAAATAACTGCAACATCGAAATGTTCCAATTGCATGTAACGCCAAATAAGAAACGATTACTTGGGCTTAAAGAACTCAATATGCAATTTTTAGTGCTTAAATCACCCGAGGTTGGTGAACCGCTCTCTAAAAAAGCTGTTGATGACTTCGTGTTATGCAATTCGATATTATTAATTAAGTCCAAATTTAATGTTAGTTTGATTTTAAATCAAATCCAGTTTTTCCTTTCCAAATTTAATATAAATGGATCATCTATCTTACGTGATGTCTTTATATAGTTGTTAATAGAACATATCACCTACAAAAACACAAAACAATTTTTTTCTGATAACAATATGAATTGACCAACCCATCATAGAAAATACTTTCAATATTTACAAATCAAACATATAACTCACATGTATATCTAAATGCTTATAAAAGCCTAGTAACAAAAATAATCGCGTGTGGACACACTCTATATATTTGATACTTAATTAATTTGAATTTTATTAAATAAGTGAGTAGGTAAGTTTAAAAAGATTAAAAATCCAACAATATGAGGATACGTGCAAGTTTTGTATTATGATGTTTATTTTTTTTAAGATGCAGAGGCAACTGAATTTTCTTCTCTCTGAATCTTCAAAGCATAGACGCACGTTATATATATTTTGACTTATTTTAGGTTTTGAATGTTAGTCGACAGTGCAACAAACCATGGTGGATCAACTGATATAGATAAGGAAGTAAATAACTAAAAAAGATCACATTTTTAGTTTTTTTTTCCTTTCAAAACTCGTCATAGCTATTTTCGGTGTTATAGTTAAACAAATCTCGCCAATTTTCTTTTTTAGTCAAGACTCTTTGAGTGCTTATAGAATTTCCTACATATTATTCACCAACGATATCCTCATATCGGTAGCAGAATTCAAACTAACGTTCGTGTGAGATATGAGCTGAATTCTTATCAACTATACCAACATTTGTTGCCATCTTGTTAGTTTTCTAATTGGGTTTAATCTATCCATGAATAATAACAATCGTGACCGTACATCAACCTAATATTAATACCTCCATCCCCCACCCCAAAATATCACACGATAAATAATAAGGTGTAGGTGATTGTTTTTGACAAAAATGTAGGTGATTATTTTTTGTGACTAACGAATATGTTATGTGGTTGGTAACATACGAAAAAGAATTCGATGCAGCTGGGCTTAAACTACACGAGTTGTTGGTCCGAAATCCAAAACAAGGATGGTAGACATTTAATTTGGACGGAAAGTTAAAGACCCCTCCCCAATTTAATTTCAGCATCTCCCCTCCCACTTAATTAAAATACCTTTGTCCTGTAAAAAAACTCAAACTAATCTCGTTCTCCTTCCCACCGCCATCTCCATCATTTCCCACCCCACCACTCCTTTCCCATCCCACCATTCCGCACCACCTCCATCATCTCCCCCTCCAACCACACCTTCTCCATCTCTCATCTTCGTCGCCACTATCTCCCCTCACCCCCAACCTTCTTGCAAGTCGCAAACCAGCGAGCCCAATTTTTTTCATGTGTTTTCAAGCTATCCGGAAGCAAGATTCTGGAGACTCCCTGAAACAAGATTCTCGAAGAAGAAGAAAAAAAGGTGTCGCCCAAGAAGCTGATAACAACTTGTACCCCCTAAAACAAGATTCTAGAAGAAGAAAAAAGAACGAAATAAGCAGCACCTCCCCGAGAAACTGATAACAATTTGTACATTTGGAAACAAAATTCTCGAAATGTTTGAAAACAAGATTCTGGAAGAAGAAAAAGAAAAAGAAAAGTTCTAAAAGAAGTTAATTAATAACATTTTGCACGTTCAGAAACAAGATTCCGAACAGGTAAAAACGCAGAAAAAAATTGGATGTCGGGAGTGTGACAGGAAGGTCGGAGATGGAGGAGAGGACGGTGACAGAGGTGGGAGAAGGTGGGGGTGGGTCGGGGGTGTTGGTGTTGGGACTTTTAGTCCCACATCGGGTAAAATAGTAAAGAGGAGTGAACCTCTTTGTTATAAAAGGAGGCTTGGGCCTTGGTTTTATGTACACCATTCAAAAGTTTGTCTAGCAACTTTTGTCTCTAGATAAATTCCTCTCTTTGTTTTAGAATTTAATAGAATTCTTAGTATGCTCTGTGGTTATGACTTGAAATTTGAACCTCCACATCGAAAAAGAATTTATTAGGAATATTTCTTGTAAAAGGAGAGGCGTGAGGAATAAGTTTTGCTAGTGGGGAAGCTTTGTGGGTGTGCGGGGGTGCAGAGAGAAAATTGTGTAATTGTAATAATTTTCTACATAGTGGATTTTCTCTGGTCTTTGGTGGTTTTTCTCCTGGTTTGGGAGTTTTCCACGTTAAATTCTTGTGTTGTTATTATTTCTCTATTTTGTTTTCCAATTTTCCACACAAGTGCGATTATACGGGAAGAGAATTTGAAGAGTCAAATTCCCAACAAGTGGTATCAGAAAGCAGGAGTTACGCAAAGAGGATGTCGGAAGCGAGTTTCAAATGCAATGATTTGATGTAGAAATTTGGCGGAACGATCAACTTTGGCATGGGCAAATACAAGTCAAGGATGTGTTGATCGATCTGGTTTACACAAGGCTTTGAAGGCGAGGTTACTCACGAAAGTAAGCGGTGATCTTTATTAAGCGCTAGTAAAGCAGACAAAGGCGATGATGATTGGGAGGATCTGGATTTGAGAGCGTGATTACAGTGCACCGTCTGTGCACGACCAAAAATGTTCTTGCAAGCGTGAAGGAGCATCCACGGCAAAGGGACTGCAGGAAAAACTCGAGGAGTTATGTCGGACAAAGGCGTCTCAAATCGGTTTGTATCTGAAGAGAAGTTTCATACGATTGCAAATGGATGGAAGGTACTACTATTTCCGGATCATTTAAGCTATTCTCGATGGCATTGTTTCGAGCTTGAATCTATTGGAGTTAAAATTGATGATGAGATCGGGCCTTAAGCGATCGTGTCTCTTCCACGGTCCCCATGAGCACATGAAGCCGCTATTAATTCATGGGCATGGTAAGGAAAAATAATTTTCGGAGGTTACTAGTAAGCTTCTTTTCAAGAGAGGAGACTTGGTGGGAGTAACAATCCACATGAAAGTTACTGCATTGGTAGCTCATGACTGGAAGAAGAAGAACTCCATAAAGAATGCGATGTGGGATGTGGCGCGATCTGGCCACATCAAGAAAAATTGTAAAGGTAGCGAGTTAAGCCAAAAAGCTGCGCCCGGCCAAGTGGAGATGCGATAATAGAGGCTAACATTATCTCAGTCTTGATGTCTTTTGAAAAGAAGGACATGTATATCCTTATGGCATGGGTCCCAAGTTGCCATGATAAAGGATATTAAATGTTAAGCGGGACCACATTTGCGCACGTCGGTTGGCGTTGATCACGGGGTGTGGTGAAATTTATGTCGATGGTGATTAACTTCCATGAGAGTCAAATATGGGAGTTGCACCATAGTTTTTCAAGAATGTTATATTCGACGTATGTGGGTTTAAATGCTTGGGATAGGCTAGTTCTGAGTGATTATGCTTTTATGGTGGGCTGATTGCGTTGCTGTGATAGCAAAGCTATGGGGAATCTTCATCAAGGTGGAAGCGTTGTGGGACCCTGAAAGTCCTGGTGGAGATTGTTGGTGTTGGGACTTTTAGTCCCCACATCGGAGTAAATAGTAAGAAGAGTGAACCTCTTTGTTATAAAAAGGAGGCTTGGGCCTTGGTTTTATGTACACCATTCAAAGTTTGTCTAGCAACTTTTGTCTCTAGATAAATTCCTCTCTTTGTTTTAGAATTTAATAGAATTCTTAGTATGCTCTGTGGTTGCGGCAATTTGAACCTCCACATCAGAAAAGAATTTATTAGGAATATTTCTTGTAAAAGGAGAGGTGTGAGGAATAAGTTTTGCTAGTGGGAAGCTTTGTGGGTGTGCGAGTGCGAGAGAGAAAATTGTGTAGTTGTAATAATTTTCTACATAGTGGATTTTTCTAGTGCTGGTGGTTTTCTCCTGGTTTGGGAGTTTTCCACGTTAAATTCTTGTGTTGTTATTATTTCTCTATTTTTGTTTTTTAAATTTTACTTGAAGTCGATTAATCTGGGGAAGAGAATTTGAAGAGTCAAATTCCCAACAGGGGGTACATGCACGAAGATATGAGGGGTGGTGGAGGGTGGTCATGGGATTGGAGGTGGTGGTGCTGGTGGTTGGGAAGGGGAAGGGTTGGAGGTTGGGGAGGTAAGGGAGAGTGAATGGAAGGGGATAGGTATTTTTAACATTTTACAAGAGAAGGGGAGGTGGTTTTAACAAAACCCCTTTGCAAAAAGGCCACCGCACTTTGTTGGATTTCATTCCAATTCCATTCTATAACAGTCTGACACATTTATAGGGTTTCGTTAGAGTTTCCCTCAAGACTAAGTCCATAATAACTAGGCTTTCATTAGAGTCTCCAATTCTTAATTCAGTCTTCCCCTTCGCTACTTTATTAGTACCTCCCCCCAATTCATTTTGCTACCGCCCATTTAATTGTAAAAAAATGAGAATACCCCTACCTCTAAAAAGCCAAACTAATACTCTTTCCCTTCTCACCACCACCATCTCCCCCATGACCACCCTCCCCACAACCTCTCACCTTCATTTTCTGCCCAAAACCCCAACCCCATCCTCTTCGACGCACTCGCGACCATTTGTTTTTTTTGCGTTTCCAGATTTCCTAGAAAAAAATTTCCAGATTCGTCCGGAATTGAAGTTACGTACATGTAAAATCTGTAGGTGTGATTTTTTTAACACGTTCAGAATCAAACTTCTGGAAGAAGAAATATTTTTACAAAAAAAATGGGTTTCCGAAAATTTGTTTATGGAAGGCAAAAAAATTGTCATCCCAAAAACCCTATTTTTGATACCAAAAAAACATAGTGAAAAGGAGAGTGTTGCAATGCAGGGGGAGTGGGAAACGAAAGGGGGGAATGGAGTATGTTGGATTGCGATTTGGGGTTTTAGGGTGGAGAAGATTTTGAGGGGGAGGGATTTACAATTTTGGGGAAGGGGAGTGGAAGACGGTTGCACGAGAAGTCGTAGTGGGGGAGGGGATGGGGTTGAGGTTGCAGTGGAGTGGGTGGGTGGAGGGAGTGGGGTTGCAGGTGGTATGGGGTGAAGGTAGTTTAGGAAAAAATTGAGGAGGTGGGAAACTAATTTGGGGAGGTGACATTAACATTGCCTTGCAAGTTTTACTTCCTCTAAAAATGTTAATATGCTTGATTTTATGTTTTTCATTTAATTTTTTGGATCAAAATCAGGATCATAATTTATACACACATTGTCACGAGCTGAGGAGTTTACATCCAAACAAAAACCGAAAACTGATCCTAAAAAATCAAAAACCGAAGAAAACCGATTTTTATTGGATATTTTTGAAACTTTTTTTTTGTGCCGATTGGATTGAATTTCAGTTTCTTTTTTTATATCAAACCAAACTGCATCTATTATTTGTTGATTTTTTTTTCTAAAAATATTTATTAGTTTAATGTGATGTAGTTTTCTACTATTTTTTATGTTCGAAACATAAAATTGATGTTAGTTACTTCATAATCAGGGACACCTCTTTCAAAGCACTAACATATATAAATATTACTTTTAATGACAGGGTAAAAGTCTTGTATATAGACCATCTACTCGGGGTATTCAATACAGAATATACGATCGTAGGTAAAAGTTGTACCAATCGTTGCTTGAAGTTCCAACACTTATACTTACGGTTTTTAACCATTGAGTGGTGTAAGAAGTGGTTGTATCACTAAAAACTGTAACTATTTATAAAATTAAAGTTATATATTTTTATTATATTTTTTACAAAAATTTATTTCATTATTAGTATTGATTTTAATAAATAATTTGTTAATAATATTTTTTACTTTAATTGAAATTTATTTATATATTTTATGATATGAAAGAATGATGTGTGGATGATATGTTAAATTTGTTCGCCCCCATTTAACATTTTTTTGGATCCGTTCCTATTCGTTAATTTTTACTATATTATATGTTATATATGTTGATATTATTTAGATTATTTTTTAGTTATTGTGTTGTAAAAACCAAATCATCTAATCCAATTCAGACCGCTTTTAATCAGATTGGATTTGTTTCAATTTAGTATTGAAATTGATCCAATCCAGATCGAACCGTAGCATGTTTTTATTTTTGGATCAAAACCGAACACCCTAATCAACAGATAAACGTTAGAAGTAGACTTCCACCGCAAGCTATTAATTGATATAATTCGATTAAAAACTCCTACTAATTATTACATGCAATCTCCAGGGAGTTCGTAACCTGATAAATGTATGGAGTTTGATCTTATACATATGTTTCTAGTACAATTCAATGCTAATTAATAACATGTCCCTATAACAGTTTTACTAAACATCTTTCACAAAACCAATCAATTTAAAGGGACATTGATATCTGAAAACAAACTTGTTAACAAAAGTAGTTGGTTATGGAAATCACAATTACATCAAAAGAAACAATCAAACCATTATTTCCCACACCAGATGAACACAAATTCTTCCAACTCTGTCTGTTTGATCAACTTCAGCTAGTCACCTATTTGCCAATGGTTTTGTTTTACCCCAAGAAAAATGGCCTACCAGAAACCTCCCATTTTTGTGCTCAATTGAAAAAATCATTGTCTGAGACACTAACCATTTTCTATCCAATAGCAGGGAGAAGAAAAGACCACACCTTCATCACATGCAATGATGAAGGTGCTATTTACTTGGAAGCCAAGGTAAACCATAGCATGGTTGAGTTCCTCACACCACCTAAGCTAGAAATTCTAAATAAATTGCTTCCTTGTGAGCCTAATAAGATGCATCAAAATAAAGAAGAGTTACCACAGGTACTTGTACAGGTGAACATATTTAATTGTGGTGGAATAGCTATAGGTACATGCAATCTCCACACTCTCCTTGATGGTTGCTCTGGCAGCCTCTTCCAAACCACTTGGGCCGCCATATGTCGCGGCACTAGAGAGAAAGTACTGCGTCCCGATTTCTCTTCTGCTTCTTCTTTCTTTCCACCAATAAATCATTTGAGTTTGCATGATCATGTTGCTAAGAGTAATGATGACTCAGATATACAAGATATACAAAAAAAATGTACCACAAGAAGATTTGTGTTTGGTTCAGAATCCATGAAAATTCTAAGAGATGAAGCAAAAGATGGTGATGATGGAAGATCTAAGTTCCCTACAAGATATGAAGCACTGGCTGCTTTCATTTGGAAACACATGACACTTGCATGCAATATGGAGCAAATTGGAGATAGCACAAGACCAGCATTGGCTATCCATATTGTGGACATGAGGAGGAGGATGGGTGAGCCTTTCTCTAAATGCACAATAGGCAACATTTTGTGGCCAGTGATGGTGTTTTGTGAAACAATCCATGCAGACACTGATGTTAGATATTTGGTTAGCATTGCTAGAGAGAAATTTGGAAAGATCTCAAGGGAATTGTTTCTAAGAGTGAAGAGTGATCCAAGTATCTTAGGGAGCAATCAGTGTGTGGATTTGCCTCAAGGTATAGAAACAAGAAGTCCAATTCCAGTTGTGTTGACAAGTTGGTGTGGTTTGAATTTCAGTGAGCTTGATTTTGGTTGGGGGAAGCCTTTGTGGGTTGGTGTTAAAGGAGGTGATCAGGAAACTCTTGCCAATGTAGCTGTTATCATGGAAACAGATGTAGGCATGGAAGCTTGGCTCACAATGGAAATGCAACATGTAGCTAACTTGGAAAAAGATATGGAATTTCTTAGATTAGCTTTGCCTAATCCTTGTGTTTCAAACATTTAATTATTAAGGTTGTTCTCCATGGGTTAGCCCAAAGAATTGATAAAATGTTATTACTGTGGATCTTGAGAAACATTTTACTATCATAGTAATCATTTGTCAAGCCAATGTTAAATACAAAGCAAGATTTTTACATTTTTATTTGGCGAAAACTAATCAATAGGTATTCAATTAGATAAATATAAATACAAGTTTGCTAGATAAACAAGCTAAGAAACAGCTTACATAAAAACCAACTAGGTGCAGGGCTAATAAGTTCAATGGAATTTTGACATGAACTAGGAACTAATATTCCTCTGCTACAAGCATTGGATATTACAAAATATTCTTCTTGGCTGTTAGTTTTTTAAGGTAGTCATTGCTCATGTGTAATATTTAATTGTTTTGTATTTGAGTGTGTTAAAATTTATCTGTGATTTTCAACATACTACTGAAATCCTGTGTAATGATTAGCTCTGTAATTTAACATATAATAAATTGAATCTGTAATTTTAAACTTTGTATTTTGTATTTTTCATAATCATCTATAACTACAGACGTGTACATACCTACTGATACTGATAAATACTACAGCCATTAATTAATTAGTTCTGTTCATGCTTTTCTTAGAGGCTTCATATTTGTTTATCTCCCAATATAAGTAAGTATTGTGTAAGTAATATTAGTTCTATCCAAAAAGATAGTGCATTAAGTAATATTAGTATTATCCAAGTTTTACAGCGTTGACCTTACAGCCAATTATATCAATGCAACTTTGACTATAATACCCTATATTTGTCATGAAAATCAACGTAATAGCTAGCTAGCTAGCATGATCAACGGAGATTCTTCCATTTAGATTGGAGTAGCTAGCATGTTGGCATGACAATGAACTCTTTGTATAAAGGGAGCATATAGTAGGTGATTCACAGAAACAGATCATGAAAATTTCGCAGGCTCAATTGTGTTTTCTATTCCTAAATTTTTGTTTGCATAAATTATGAATCGATTTCGAAAAACCAAAATATATTATTACATATTGAACTGGCTGTAAGTTAAAATTCTTCTCATTAATAAAAGCGTTGGCTTCGTATATTATGGGGTGAGGATTCTCCCCCCACTTATAACCACTATTGAGGCCATATCACTGTTCAACGTGAGACTTCAACAAATCTCGAAAGAGACCTCTACAAGCAGAAGATCAGTGGGAGCCATCCACGTTAAGCTTCATGGATGGACTATAAGGGGGACCAAGCTATGTGAAGCTCAGTTTTATGCTTGCCAAAATAGATCGGAATAGACTTGTTTATATCCTGTTGGATGACATGAGACTCAGTTTTCTCGCATTGCTCATGATGTATTTCCTAACTAATTAATCGGTGTATTTTGAAGCCAAGCGTAAGTCCTTGTCTGAACAGAATTTTAGTAGGTGGGACATGACAAGCTAAACCAATTTGGAGGTGGTGAGCGAACTAATTACATCCACTATCATATCAATTCAAGTACAATAATAATATTTTGTATACAAATTTTATATTATTCTTAAACAATTTTTAAAATAAATAAAATTTTAAAAATTAACACATTTTTCTCAATATATTTTACCTAAATTGTCTAAAATTAACGTGGAGATTTGACATATAAATAACTTTATGGGAATTGGTAAAGTCACCCTCCTTTTTTTTTCAAAAATGATATTCAAACACCACTTTTGTGGCCACCGATTGCATGCGGTCAGATTGGACTGCATTTTAACTGACGGTTTTTTTTTTTTTTTTTTTTTACAGAAACAAATTTTTTTAAGTGGTTAACAGTAGTTATGTAAGTGGTTAACACGAGTTGTGTAAGTGGTTAACGCAGTCCACTAATATTAATAGATACAGATTTTTTTAAGCGGTTAACAGAAGTTATGCAAGTGGTTAATACGAGTTGTGTAAGTGGTTAACACGAGTTTGAAGTGAGATACAATATATTTTGAAGTGGTTAACTGGCTTTCTGTAAGTGGTTAACACAAGTTATGCAAGTGGTTAATACGAGTTGTGTAAGTGATTAACACGAGTTTGAAGTGAGATACAATATATTTTGAAGTGGTTAACAGGCTTTTAGTAAGTGGTTAACACAAGTTATGTAAGTGGTTAACACGCGTTGTGTAAGTGGTTAACACTACTTTGAAGTGAGATGCAGTGTTAACCACTCTAAACTCGTGTTAACCACTTACACAACTCGTGTTAACCACTTACATAACTACTATTAACCACTTAAAAAATTTTGTTTCTGTAAAAAAACAAAAATCAGACGGATTCCGCATTTAAAATGACGAATCCGCACTGCACGACCGTGACGGAATACGGTGGCCACATACGGTGGCCACAAATATGATGTTTGAATATCATTACTGTTTTTTTTTCTTTTCTTTTCCCACCACTTCCTTGCTAACTTATTTAAATGAAAACTCTAAATTACTTCTATCCCTTCTCTTTTCCTTTCCCACCCTGCTTAGGGGTTTTAAGACTACCTAAAAACCAATTTTATGGACTCGCGTCTGAAAATTAGTTTCCAAACGTGTAAAAACATATCACTTTATCGTTCGGAAGCGAATTTTCAAAAGCAAACAATTTTGCATTTCGGAAATAAGTTTCCAGAGGTAAAAAACAAAAAACAAAAAACAAAAAGTTTTCGAGGCAAATTTTTTGCTTATCGAAAACTTGTTTCTAGAAAGTTTGTAGGCAAAAAAATGTGTCGTTCCAAAACTATTTTTTTCATAGGAAAAAAAACGACAAAACCCATAAGTGGGGGGTGAGGGTGTTGCGCAGGGAAAGGGGGACAGTTGGAGGGTTGTATGCGGGGGAGGGGCTGTAACGCCATACATTTACACAACATTCACAAGACGAGTAATGAAATTAGATCATAGACCCTATTACACAATATGTGTTCTCATTACAACTCATCTACAAAATACAAGATATCCAAAACTTTTACGACTGAGTACAAGTGTCTACCCTCCATACAAATGCAAAAATGACTAAGAGAGAACTTAAAACTCCTTGCAAACTTTCTCAAGCAAAACCCTCATACCTACTTTTCAGAAAAAAATGGAAAATGGTGAGATATAAATCTCAGTGAGTCTTTTCAATGGACTTGAAGCACAAGGCACACTTCTTAAATTCAGACATCCGAATGGTCCCCTTAAAATCGGCTTGTGAGGGGGTGGTCTACCCAGCTATATAAGCAACGGCCAGACCCGTTAACCACCCGATGTGGGACTCGCAACACGCCCCCTCGAGCCTGGGCTCGTCACCACAAGCGAGGGCTAGCGGCACTATCCACACCATCAGGCAGAACGTGGTTCTGATACCATGTGAGAATTCAGGCATCCGAATGGTCCCCTCATAAGCCGGTTTTGAGGGGACCATTCGGATGCCTAAATTCTCACAGATTCTGCCCTAACTAGAGAAAAGAGGGTTCAACAACTGCGTGAATTTGATGAGATGCATATTCACGCTTATGAGAGCATGGTGATATATAAGGATAATATGAAGATTTATCATGACAAGCACATCTCATAGAAAAGTTTTCAAATGGGACAATAAGTGCTACTATTTAATTCAAGACTAAAGTCGTTTTTGAGAAAATTAAAGTTCAAATGATCATGACCATTCATTGTGAAGGAAGTAACACCATATGTGGTAATAGAAGTGGAAGATCCAACTTCAACCGTAACTTTTTAAAGTAAATGGGCAAAGATTGAATAAGTTGTATCTTGGTGGAGAGATTAAAGGAGCAAGAGTTGCTCTTCTTATCCTACATGAACCTTAAATTCCATCAACTGTCGAGCTAACGACATGAAACAATCACTTCTTGGGATAGCCAACCCAAGTCATTTTCACTAAAAGTTTACTTGATTCCCAGTTTTGTTAGGTAGGTAGGTTGCTCATACTGAAAATGTTGATTTGTGGTCTCATGGTGCAGGGAAGAAACAAAAGGACTGTAGAAACATCAGGGAAAAAACAGCAGGAATTTAGCAGGAAAAAGACAACTGCACATGGCATGGCAGAATGTTTTTTTGTCACCGTGAAAAACGGACCCATGGAGGTTCGCATGCCTGTAATGTGAAAATTTCACCTATTTTATTTTGTCAATCTTCGCCATGGGAAAAGTTGGATTCTCTTATTTCTGTGAGAGAGAGTGTTGTTGTTCTCTCCTTAGGGAGAGGTATTGTAATTTTCTTCCACTTTAGTGAAAATTATCTGATCTTACCCCATGTTTTTTCCTTATCCGTTGAGCGTAAATTTTGTGTGTGTTTAATTCCTCTTTTCTCATCTTTATTTTACTTGTGTGACACACATTCCTTCACTCTGATACCCCATAGATAAGGAGTTACCGTAAATCCATCTGAATTCCTGTGAAACTTGCCGCATCTTTCGGTCAACACTTTAATCCAAAATAGCCCCATTATCAACCAAGCCTCTACTTTAATTTTTTAGCGAGGAGGCTTAAATTAAATAAATTCAAATGTTTCACACCCAACTCCATGACTCTTTAGGTAGACGAACTTAATTTACTTCAACTATAACCCAAGTTTTGGTTGTTTCTCTCTCTCTTGTTTTTTGTTTTTTGTTTTTTTGATAGGAAAGTTTTGGACGTCTCTTAGAAATTAAAATTCAAAGATCACTTAACTCCATACAATTAATCCTTACTTTGTTGACTGCAACTTAGTTTGCTTTAACTCAAATATCTAGTATTTCGTCACAAAAAAAAAAAACTCAAATATCTAGTAATAAAGAAAATTATATCCAGCAGCAATGGATGAAGTAATCTGAGACGAAATATTAAAACATGAGGAGATAGCTAGCTTGAAAGTACTCTTTCAAATTTTGAAGAGGGTGACTAGCTAGGGAAAATAATTTACAATTTGGAGCGTGCAATGTTGTGATTTTTTTAACAAATTAGATGTTAATTTGTTCTTTCCTCAATCATGGTCACTGTACCAATGAGACATTTTCTTGCTTATAAACTCATGTTTTTCTCATTGTTTATCCTATGTGAGACATTGTTTGCACCTCAACAATCCTCCTCTCAAACAAAGGACCATGGTTCATCCTCCCCTCCTCCCCTCCAGTGGAAGCCTCCGAGTATTTAGCCTGTTTATATACTTGTATATAAAAGGATCTTTGACTCAGATCCCAACAGCTATTCCAATATTGTCCACTTTGGGCTTTAAGCCCTCATGATTTTGTTTTTGGACATTCCCCAAAAGGCCTCATACTAATGGGACATTTTCTTGCTTATAAACTCATATTCTTCTCCTTATTTATCTCATATGGGACTTTGTTTACACCTCAACAGTCTCAGATAATGTTTCACGAACACATTGCTCTTTTTTATATGCAATTGTTTGTCCACGTAATTTTCAGATAGAATTATAATCAGAAAAAGTAAATCTTAAAATGACATATTAGAATTAAAATTTCTAACACTAAAAATAAAATTCGTACAGAATTATAATAATGAACTTTTAATGCACGTATATGTGTGAATGGTGATGCAGATGCATGAATGAGAACAAAAACAATGCTTGATCTGGCGTGTTATTGGAGGGGTCTAGTTGGTTACCAACCAGACCACTTTCTCTCTAGGTAAAGCCAATGAGAAAATTTCGTATTCCTTGTCGTTAGGTTAAACGTTTGTCCATTACATCATATTTTATCGATTAATAAGTTGAGCTTTCAAATGATGGTTGAAGAATCAAATGAGTCAATTGTATCCAATCAAGGATTAAGCATACTTAATATTTATAACCTACCGTCAATCCTTTGATTCAGATTTTATTTTACAGTTTTGTTTGTTAATGTTAATTTATTTAACATTGGATAGTCTCTAGTTTGGACTATCTATAAAAACGCAAGCATTCTTTTAAAATGTGTGTTCTGTCAAACCAAACAAAATATCTTATATCTAAATCCTAAATCCTGATAAGTGTGTACTCCACAAAATCCCGCCCAAATTACTTCTGTTTCTTATTTCCTTCCCAATTAATGCGTATTAAAGGTTTACCTACCAGCCAACCTATTGCATTTAACACATCTGCACATAGCCAATAACCAATCCCCTTCCTTCCCCGTCGCCTCATCCCCTTCTCAAATTCAAAAAATTTTGAATACTTTTCTCTCTTCCTCACTCATCTGAAACAGAGGCGGAAGAGGCAAGAAGAAGGCAGAAAAAGAAGAGGAGAAGAAGAAGGGGATGAGGCGTTGCGACCAAAAAAAGGTGTTGTCGTTATGCCGTCATCGTCATCTCCTTGCCTCTCTGCAAACGACGACAGCAACGATGAGCTGCGGGACCGGTTGATTGACCACCTCTCTGTAAACGAACGGACGCATCAGTGAGGAAATAACCCAGCAGAATGCTCCAAAGGTCATTTACATTCCGGCTACTGACACCGCTTTATTTCTACACCTTTGTCTAAGAAACAAACCATTCAGAGGAGCTAAAACGCGGCGGCTGTTCGCTTAGCAACATTGGAGCACTGCTCTTCGTATTTCTGCAAAGCAAGCACTGCTTGACTCTTCATATCTTTGCAAAGGAACTAACGCATCACTTATGAAAAAACGTAGGTTTCTTTTCCTTTTCATTTGGCCTTTCAGGGGGGACTATTATTTTCTTCAACCATATTTTTTCATATTTCTGTTCTGCCAGATCTGTGTAGTGAGTGTATATGAAGAAAGAGCTCATATTCGGTGGTGGAATGCGAGGATTACGGCTGCGAATCTGGGGATAGACTGGAGTAGTTGCTCCTGTGCGACAAATGGGATAAAGGCTTCCACATGAAATGCATGAGGGCCATCGTGGTGAGTGTTTGGGAGGGAAGAGAGTTAGCAGTAAGGGATTATCTTCGTTTTCAAAAAATAATTTTTTCTTCTTCTTTTGATCGATCTGTTTTCTCATATGCGATGATGAATGTGGCATTGTTTCCGTGTTCGTTTTAATGTGTTTTAGATTTCTCCCAGAAGAAGATAATTGATTTCTTTGTGATTTAGAAGGATGATTTCAAAGATAAAGGTATTTCTTCTCAAACATGTTTAAAATCAATAGTTATATATCTTTCTAACTCTTTGTCATTTTTTAATCCCTTTGCTAATTATTTTGTTAAACCACAGTTTGGTTTTGTCATTTTCAATCGAGCTTCAATCAAATGTTTGGCTTTGTGAAAGTAATGTGGATTGAATGTGGTTCCGGGGCCTCATATGCCCTTGCTGCACAAAATTATATTTTGAGGCACTAGAAAACGAATCGAGAGAGAACAAAACTGGATGATTTAAATTTTCGTAAAAATGTCTTTTTTGTGTTTTATTGTTGTTTCTTTGTTTTCCCTCTTTTCTTTCATCAAATTTTTTCTCTAATGCTACCTTTCAAATGGTGGAAGTGCTCAAAGATACAGATTGGGCATTAGGGATTTGTATTAGGGATTGGTACAGGTTCTCTGGGTTGTAATTTTTTATTTTTTTGTGGCTTCCAGAATTATTGTATTTGTTACTGACTTTGCTATCCTTTTGTGTATTTTTTCATCTTCCAGACTTCCCCCTTTTTGGTTTGCAACTGGACTGGAGTTTAGACGTCTATGCTTGGAACAAGGCATGAATTCTTTATTAGTTTTGGTCTAAGTATTCTTGGTTGTTTATTAATTTGGACATCTCATCTCATGTATGTTTTGTTCAACGGTTTTTATTTCCTTTTTTTTATTTGCCTCCATTTGATAAATTATATTTGCATAATTAATCTGGTATTTGATTTGTATATTTTAGTAAGCTGGTATATGTCTAATTATAATATAATATGCAGAAGCGGGATCTCTTCCTATATGTCAAGCTAGGTTAATAATATGATATAAAAGCTTACATGAAGAAGGTTCCTAGATTAATCAAATATAAAAATTGACATAAAAGAAGACACTATAGGAGCATTATTCATTTGTTTAAATTAATTGCCTGCAAATTAAGACGACACCCCACTGATAAAGGCACCAATCGGAATAATCAGTAACAGTCAGGGTATTAGGAGTGATTTAAGCCACAGGCACAACCACAACTACTTGATAGATCAGTGGTGGAAGGTGCAGTGCCCCATTGAATGCTAGAACCATGTTCACAGTTCTTGCAATGTTAATGATGGTTGGAGAGCCTGTTAAGATTATTCCAGAGAGCCTGATTGCTGGAATAATTTTTCAAATCCTGCCATGAAATTACATGTAATTTTAATAGGTATATTAATGTCATTTGTGTGCATATTTTAGTGTATATGTCAGTGTGGTATATCACATGTGTTTTTGGTTTTTCTCAACAATATGCTATAAGTGAATACAAAGGTTGGCTTCATTACTGCTTTACATTAAATTTGGGAATAATCCAATGGAGTACTTTGTTAAAGATGATGTTGTGAATGCCTTTTCATGTTTTTACATCCCTTAGTGTAAATATATGTTCTGATATGGTGAACTGGTGCTAAACAAAGGCAATAAAATTAGTTTATACGAAGTTTATACAAAGGCTTAGGCATTATACCTATTGGTATTCATAAGACTCTGAATTGATATAGTGCTTCCTAATGATTATATGGTACACAAGCAGTTCCTTTTTTTGACAGGAAAAAAGGAACTGCAGAATGGTTCATACTTTTTCAATATATGTATTTCCCTGTTGGTACATGCAGTTGATTTTGCTCTTTACATGCATTATACCTATTGGTACATGTACGTGGCACAATATCTTCATCAAATGAACGTTAACCAAATAAAACAATTGCTGATAGATATAAAACAAGCTAAATCACAAATAAGGGTTAGTAAAACTGTTTTTTTTGGGTACATTTTAAACTATTTATTTATGTATGTAGATGATGGTCATTCATTCATATCTAGCATACTCATGCATTTCTACTTAAGTCTTATATATATATATATTGTTATTGGCTTTGGGTTGTTTTGCTGAATTTTATGGCTCTTCCATGGCCTTTCATGCGGAGTTATTGGCTGCTATGAAAGCCATTGAGATTGCTTTTGAGAAGGGTTGGTCTAAGCTGTGGCTGGAGTGTGACTCTCAGCTAGTTGTCCAAGCCTTTTCTTCTATTTCTCTTGTTCCTTGGCATCTGAGAACCAGGTGGAGTAATTGTCTTCTGCTGACGAAGCAGATGTTTTTCTCTGTCTCTCACATTTACAGAGAAGGGAATGCCTGTGCTGACAAGTTGGCTGCCTTTGGTATTAGAACTCAGTACTTCTCCTGGTGGGATGTTCTTCCAAACTTCATTTCTGGCGAGTTTTTCCGCAACAGATATGCCTTGCCCTCCTATAGATTTCGTTGATGTTTTTCCTTTTTGGTTGTTATTTTTTGTCCTTTGGATTAGGATTGTTTCCTCGGTCATTGTCTCTTTCATGGGTTTTGGCCTAGTCTCCCCATGCTCTCTCTGTTCTCCTATTTTCTCCTTTTTTAATAATATTGATCTGGAGGGGTACTCTTTTTCCTTCTAGATGTTTTTTCCCTAAGGAGGGTTTTGCATCAGAAGGTTTTAACGAGGCCTCTGTCCTATTTCTTTGTCTAAAATATATATATATATATATATATATATATATTGTTATTTTTAGTTTGAACTATTATTTGACAGCACATTAGATGTACAGGTAAATTCACATGGAATTAGGTTCATGCTGTGATGGAGTGTTGGAGTATTTGCCTATGCCTGAGCTAAGCATATTTAATTTAAGAGAGTAACAATCTTTGATTCACCACCTCTTTGCAAATGAACCCGCCATGTTGTCAGGAAACAACTTTTTTTCAGATTCATGGTGGGTTATCAACTGTTGATTATATATGCTTCTGGCGGTGGCTACCGAAGGCACAACTATTTAAATGCTTAAGGTATATTTTTCAGAAGGAAACCTCTGTTTAAGTATCATTTTTGTTGTTTTACGAGCAACATTTGACTTGCAAAAAGGAAAGTATTGTATTTATACCTCTTTTGAGCCAGTCACCTGCTCTTTAGCACTTTCTGTTTAAACTAAAAAAAATGTAACAAAGACTCCCGAAATCATGTCAAAATCTCATTTCAATGGTATGTTATTAACTGATTCTTTGGTTCTTCCTTTATGGATGTAATAGATGTATTGAATATAATTGAATCATCAATATACTGATTCTAATTTCTAAAAATTTTTGGCAGCTGAATATGGGATCCAAGAATACTGATTGTGTGTAATGTATGATTCAATGATGTCATTTCTAGGTAATTTTTTTTACTTTTATTGGGATAGATTTTTCAGGTTATTTTGTCTGATCTTAAATGACCATAGATTGTTAAGTTGCATCACAATATCAATGTTTGCCTATAAATGTGTTTCCCAGTTGTATGTTTCTCTCAAATCACAGGGCGATTCAGTTACATTGTTTGTAGTGATGGCATAAACACAACATTCAGTAGCATGAAACAACATGATTCAGTTAGAGAGACATGGATGCCTCAAGGTAACTGCTGCTTCTTATGAGAATTGTTTTAATGTAATCTAAATAATTAATAGTAGTGGCTCCTCTTTTTATCAGAGGAAGAACTTTTTCAATTCGAACGTGAGAAGGGAATTGTCATCATATTCACAAATATAGTTGTGAGATTCTTATTGCAGGTGTTGCATAGTCCATTAGCGGTGCCTGGTTTATTTTTTCTTATTTTGTTTCTTCCAAATCAAACTACAACATTAACTTGGAGTTTAAGTGGAGAAGTAGTTGTGAATGGTTTCTTAAAACTGGATATCCCACTTAAGATATTGAAGAATGATTGGGTTTTGTTAGGTTATGTTTGGATTTTCTGAAAAAGATTGGATTTTTCGAGAGAATTTGGATTCAATAGTTGGAAGTTGATTTTTGTTAGGTTATGTTTTGTAGACAGTGTATATGTTTTTTAGACAACCTTTTTTGGCTTAAGTTTTAGTCAATGTTTATGTTTCTCTGTTCTGAGGCTTATGTTTATGTTTATGTTCTGAGGAGATACGTATGCTTGCTAGAAAAGTATACTAAAAGTATCTATTGTCGGTGTGCACAATGTTACTCTTTTTGCATTTGATGCTATAACATCAATCAGATTGTTTGGAGGAGCAGTTGAAATATGATTTTGCAAACCGATGAAGAAAAGGCGGGCAGTTAGAAGAAATATCAACTTTGGATAGGATAACTACATCTTCCATTGCTTAAAAATGTTTTCTGAGTTTACGATTACTTCTAAAATCATTATGTTGTATTCAGTAATCCTCTTATTTTAATATAAATCAGAAGTAATGTAAATTGTAAGGCTTAGAGTACAAGTTGTTCTTCTTTTAATTTGTGGGGATCTAAATCTTGAGCACCATGATCTTTTTTCTGATAGGTAATTTTGGCTGGACTTAGCTTAATGCAGATCAAACCCAAATCTTGGTTTTGTTTAGTATTGGTCTTCTGATTTTGGATAAAATTTTCAATATAACTTACCAATTTGTGTCTGATAGATTTTAGTGTGATATGATGCAGCCATGCAGGCACTGAAGCAAAAGGCTTTATATTTGGCCCTCCCATAGCATTGAGCATTGGAGCAAAATTTGTTCCCAAGAGGAAATTCAATAAATTGTGATGTATATGTTTAGCAGTTTTTTTTCAGGTAGATGCTTATAACATTACCAGAAATTATGGATGGCCTATGTTTTATGTGTTTATTAGTTCTATCATTCTCAAAAACATATTTTCTAATATATGTAACTTCTATCTATTACTTACGCTTATGTTGGATTTGAGAAAAATGGTAAAACATTTACCATGAGTTATGGAAATTGCATTTTACTAACCTCAGATTGATTGACTTGGAGATGGTATTCTAACTCTAAAGTTTTGTACTCCATGATAGTTGTTGAAAGCTTTTGAAGTTTCTTTAATGGAAAGATCTTTGATTTGTGTCGTTCCAAATGCTACTTGCACTTGGTGTTCTATTGTGACATCCTCTAAATCGTGCTATCCTGTAAACCACTATGATTATATATGTTCATTTCATTTGCTATCATGTAAACCTCTTTGTCAATGTTGTTGGTTGCTGAGATTATAAATTCTATGCAACTCTTCCTTCTTAGTTAACTTAGTGTTAACACCTCTTCCTCTATTCTCTTATTTTACCTGGTCCGGTAGGAGCATAAAACCATTATATAACAAATATTTTTTTTTATTGTTTATCAAGTGTTGTCAACAGGTTTATTTTATCTCTAATATATCAATACTTAACTGTTTTAGTACTTTGGTTAAAAAAGTATGCATTTTGAGATTGTTCACATAATAATATACTCAGAATTTAAATAGTAATTCCAATTTTCTGACAAGATCAATTTGGTTTTTTAGCCCCTATATAATTCAAGTCAGTGGTAAACTCCTTAGTTTGTAGTATTTAACATGTACTTTTTTTTTGTTTTGTTTTCTGATTCCACATTCTACTTCTTCAAATAAATTTTGCAAACATGCACACAAGCTTTTGTGTCAGTTATGAGCTTGTTCTTATCATATGAAGGTTTCTGATAAAGATTTTGCCGCTAGGTGCTATATGAAGCAACTGATGAAGGTTTTGCATTATAGAATCTGCTTTCTTCCAATGTTTGTGCAACTATATTGATTTTCATTAAAGATTTTGAATGGACCTGTGTTAGAACTTGCATCAGTCGACATATTTTTATTCCCTGATATCTCAGGTTTCCTATTGAACAAAGGAAATAGAAAAATACTTGAATAAGTTTTTTTTTATGTGACAAAAGATACTTGAATAAGTTGTCATCTGTCAAAATATTGTTGTTAATATTTACTTTGCGAACTTTAATGGGTTAATATGATTTTGTAACTGTACATATTTGGTGCAAATATCATATAAAGCTGCGCCACTTAACTTCAGTTATTGCTGCACTCTTTCATATAAAGCTTATAATGTACAGTTACAATATTATACTATTGGTTGATATTTATCACAACTTATTGTGTTTTGGTGAGATTTTATTTAAAAAATGTGATTATTGTATCCTTGAGTAAGGAAAGCTTGGACCTCTGTTTGTGATACAGTTAATAAAAGGTTTAACCTCCAATTTTTTAACTTGCAGTATGCAAATATTTTGCTATTGGATGGTTCCCGTTGATATTACTCACGATGAACAAAGTACATGGATTCTTATTTTGTCAAATTTATCAATTTAAAATGTTATACAAAGTACATGAATGTACATGACTAGAAGCTGAAAGAATACATGTTGCAGGATACATGTTGCAGCCCTTTACTCTCAATTGTAATTTTTCACATGTTTCAATGGGAATTTGTATGACATATTTGTTAGATTTTTGTGTCTTATTTGACATATATCCAACAACTATACAGAACTCTTTGTTTAATTCACAGCTTTTCATCAATGCAACAAATAGGACTATTGTGTAGTTTGTTTGAGGTTTATGTGGCATAATAATTAATTTGTTAAGTTAATATGTCATACAGTGCGAAATTTATATGAGTAGTATAATAATTAATTTGTTAAGTTAATATGTCGTACAGTGCAAAATTTATATGAGTAGTTTAGGGGATTGTTCGCAAGGAAACAACAATATCAAACACATTTTTGTTACAATGGCTTTCATTAAAATATGGTGATTTGGACATGCCGAGTAAGTTCTTTAATTATTTTGAAGTTGTTGTATGTATTTGTACCAAACAAAGAATTGGCAATGTTTTTTTCCCCTTGTATATGTACAGAGGAGTCAACCACTTTCAGTTTCAGAGTTTGTAGAGAAACAATTTACTTAGGTTTTAAATTTTCCTGTAAATTACATATATATCTTTGGACTTTGGTACTGAGAGCTTTTCACCAACCCACTAGCTACCTTCAAGGATTGCGTGATAGTGGAATTAACTTGTTCTGTTTCTTTATACCCCAAAAAAAACTTGTTCTTTTTTTTTTGTCTATTCAGTTTTTATGGGATTTAAGTTTCAGGTATAAATCATACTCTTAAGAAATTTAGGATTCCTGTAAACAAAAAGGAATTTAGGTTAAGATAAGATAAAAGAAAATTAAAAAGAGAAAAAAAAATATATATAAGAAGGTACTCGGTCATTTTGTTTTTCCTAAACTTCCCATTATTGATTCTTTTTTAAAATACCATTTCATTTCAAATTGTTGGTAACATTGACAACGAAGTGCAGTTCAGCTGAGATGCTTCACCTATACCTAAAGGGATGTGGGTTCGAGTCATATAGGAGAAAAGTGGGGAACCGCTATTGATCCCTTTTAAAAAAAAATTGATAACATCTAAATAGTTACGTACATAATGTTTTACAAAAAGATTAATCTTCATACGAGACATGTTACCTATGAAATTGTTACTGATCATTTCATAAAATATCTTTAAAGCCTGTATTTTTGGTAAAAAATGACAATTTTTGGCAAAATTTTACATTTAGTATTGCATCTGATAATAATTCATTATTACAGTTTAACTAGATATTAAATCTTTATTCCGTTTTATTTCTAACTAATCAGGTAATTTTAGGTATTTTATTTTTAGTTTACTACAAATATATAGTGTCTTTTATACAAAAATACATACGAATATATAGTGTTTTGAAGTTTTTTTTTTTACACAAATCAAATTATTGCATTTCATTACTAATAACGTTCCAAATACATTGCGGGATAGAACTAAAAATAATGCGAGGAGCATAACAAGTAGACGCTTTTGCTAGAGCATGAGCGCTACTATTTACTTGTCGTTTCACGAAAACAACTTGCATAGAATTGTTTAAATCAAGGATAGTTTTGCACTCATGTATAAGACAACCATATTTTGAAACATTTTATGGTCCATTTCCAATATAACCATTTGAGAGCTTGTAGCAGTACCCAAGTCTCTGCCTCTATCACAGACATGATGTGTGCATCCAATCAGTTCTGGCCTGTAGGAACACCCCCAATTCATCTAGTATGAAGTTTGAACTATAAGGAACATTATTTTATGATCATTTGGCTATTTGAAGTCACCAAGAGGCTTACTCCACGACTTCCTACCAACTACAAAGCAACTTTTATAAAAATGGGGGTTGGTGGGGGATTGTGCTACTGTTGACATCATTCCAAAGGTAATTAAGTGCTAAAAGAAAACGCAACATTGCTATTTCTTTTTTGACAGAACCATATATTATGTCATCACAAAAAAGGATGGGAAGAGAGAGAATATGATTAAAAAAAGAGATGATGATAAAGAGATATAACAAATTAAGAAAGAGATAGAGGAGATGGAGAATTACGAGAATGGAGAGGATTTACGTCCAACTTCCAGTAACTTCAATCATGCGAAACAATATCCCAAAATTATGTATCAATTCAAACACAAGGAGAGGGAGTAAACTATCAGCATACAACTATTCGCATGATTGAAGTTATTGGATATTGATATGGATATTCGCATGATTGAAGTTTCGCATAATTTTTTTTTTCCTATTAGCATACAATTTTTTTTTGATTAAATATAAATTGTACAATCACACAGTATAAAATCTAAATGAATGAATTGTAATAAGTTGTTTAAACGCAAATCATACAATTATAAGGCATATATATAAGTGGAGGAAATAGTTCAGAAGAATTTGGTAAACATGAGTAATATGCCTCTATTTCGTATCTAAAAACTCTCTCTAAGTCTTGCAGGTTTGAGACGTCAGATGAGTCTTCAAAGAGATAGTTTAAGTAATACTACAAGAAAATATAGAATTTGCTACAAATTTTAGCTACAAATTTGATTAATAGCTAATTCCAAGTTAATTAAGCACTAATTGACTACCAACTAACAACATACAGGTTTTTGACTCAATGTTATTAAGTTATTTTTTATTTTTTATCTGTTTATCTTTTCTTCTTTTCTTTTTTTTTTGATAAGAAAAAAGTAATCTCTCCATTTCGGATCTCTCGCTCTCGACCTCACCCCACCACCGCACCTCTCGATTTCGGACCTCTCGCCCTCGCAACATTCTTACGATCGCATCAACAGAACCAATCTCGCAACATTCTTACGAACGCAGCACCATGCGACGCGATCGGTGAGCGTGGGAACAATAATATGCCTCTATTTCGTATCTAAAAACTCTCTCTAAGTCTTGCAGGTTTGAGACGTTGGATGAGTCTTCAAAGAGATAGTTTAAGGAACACTACAAGAAAATATAGAATTTGCTACAAATTTTAGCTACAAATTTGATTAATAGCTAATTCCAAGTTAATTAAGCACTAATTGACTACCAACTAACAACATACAGGTTTTTGACTCAATGTTATTAAGTTATTTTTAATTTTTTATCTGTTTATCTTTTCTTCTTTTCTTTTTTTTTGATAAGAAAAAAGTAATCTCTCCATTTCGGATCTCTCGCTCTCGACCTCACCCCACCACCGCACCTCTCGATTTCGGACCTCTCGCCCTCGCAACATTCTTACGATCGCAGCAACAGAACCAATCTCGCAACATTCTTACGATAGCAGCACCATGCGACGCGATCGGTGAGCGTGGGAACAATACCCCTAAGACCGCATTCGATTTGGTCCATACGCACGGTTAGGGTTTCGGAAGGGTTACGCCACGCCATGCCGACTTGCCAGGGACGATCGAGGGAGGAAACGTCATCGTTTTGGGAGGAGGAGAGAGTTTCGGTGTCGCTGTCAGAGTCGGGGTCGTCAAGGAAGGAACGAGCAAGGTTAGTGAAGAGGAATGGGTGGAGGTCAGAGAGCCTGAGGAGGGGTTTTTCGAGGGAGTTGCGCCAGTCTTGGTGGAGGAGTTAGGAGGGATTAGAGGTGGCGGCGGAGTGGACCATCTCAACGTGGGTTGAGAGGATTGTTATGGATTCGCCGGCGATTGAACGACGGAGTAATGGGATTAGTATTCCTTGAATGGACGCGAGTGCTTCTGCCTGCTAAACGTCCTGGATCTGCCGCAGATCTGACTAGGTGGGAGGGGGTCGGGGAAGCAAAATGGTTTTGTGTACGGTACCTCCTCTCTCTATTATTTGCTCATCATGCATTTTTCCCTTTTCTCCTTTTGAATGTCTTTGATCTTCATCTTTTGACACGGTGCTTGCCGAGGAGTTTCTCGGTGAAGAGAGAGCATGGAAGCGCCAAATAGTTTGTGTTGCGTTACATGGAAACATCCAAGGTTATGCCTGTTGGTGTTATTATAGGACTCACGTAATTCAAAGGGATTGAATTGGAAATACCCTAGTTCATATTCTGATTTCTGAGCATAGTTTTATTTGTATGAATTAAATCTTAACTTATTTAAGATTTAATTATTGGATAAGTTGTTGGTTTGTAGATTATAAATCCATAAACCTATCTTTTATCAAAAGTAAACACATCCGTCAATACAAAGTTGTTCTTAATTTTCATTTCATTTCTACCTTTCATGTGAAATCTGAAATAAATTACATTGTAAACATTTGGATTAGGTTCTGACGTGGGCCTACTCTTGTTGCTATTAGGCCTAGTGAGGTTTCAGCTGCTACCACTATGAAGAAGGAGGGATCTGATTTGTCTTGGGTTTCTACGACGTTTGAGGAGCCTTATAGGACTGCTGCTACAATGCTTGTTAAAGAGGAGGACTTATTGTCTTGAGATGAATTCCTTCTGATGACTTTTTTGCTCGGATCTAGGGTACTTTTTTTGCAATTATTTTTCTCTAAAAAATGGGGCTGCATTCATGTTGTTTTTGCTAAACAAGTTGTTAAGGATGATTTTGTGATTGGTTAATGGATTGCCACTTGATATGATACAACTAAAATGTATAAACTTTACCTTAGTGTGTGTGTGTGTTTGCCTAACTAAGTTTGCATGTGTTTCATTTTCATAACGTGTCTGCTCCATGGAATTCTCTTATTACAAACAAAGAGTAACCTTTTGCTTTGTTGTCTTCTATAACTTACAATGCCACTGATCAACCATCGATGATAATTGCGTACTTTCGTGGTAATGATTCTGTTCTTCCACATCCAAGTGGCCTTGGTCAACATGTACCTCTTCAAGAATACATTGAAAATATGAAGAAGATTGCCATCCATCTGAAGGTAAAATTTCACATTAGAGTAGCACATTATGTCTTAGTTATCAACATATGAAAGAAATCATTCATCCTTCAACTTCAAGTATTAATTTCTTATGCACTGCTTACATAATCATCTTTTTAGCTCTTATATTTATTACTACGAAGTTTGACACATATCCTATTGATTGCCAGAGCTTGTCAAAGAAGACGCGCCTAATATTTCTCAGTGCTCCTCCTTTCAATGAGGCATAAATTTATGGAAATAGGTTTCGACTGAATTGTATTGCTATTTGATTATTATAATTTCGAGTCTTATTGGTACATTTAAGCTACAACTTAAATGTATGCAAAATGCTGGGAATTTAGTTGAAATGAGACTCTGAGTGGACAAAAGCGAAGTCCACCATGCCATGGGGGAATATGTGCTATTTGCTTGGATAAGATAGTGTTGTAGGAAACATCTAATTTAAGTTATGGCCAACATAATTTATTAATAGCTAATTCCAAGTTAATTAAGTGCCTATTTCTTTCTTCCTTATAAGTTGCAACTAAATTGTTTCTTCGTTGCTCCCCCTTATCGAAATAAGGTGTGGGCTATTGCAAATTCAAAGTGAGAAGGATATCTTGGTTTCAAAGAATTTGTCATTGCTATGCAGGTAATATTTTTTCATCATAAAGTAAAAATATTTGCTTTATCAAAGCTTAATGCTAACCAATTTCTGGAACCTAACACGTTTGAATTATAGCTAGTTTCTTTGGGACAATCAAGTCACCCAATGACACATGATTTTATAACTGTTGAAGGCAGGTTCTATAAATTTAGGGTTGTCTTCTATTGTATGGTTGGATAACTTTGCATGTCTGCATCAGTTAAAGATTTTACAATGCTTATTTATGTTACCTAATAGAAGCTTAACTTCTATTGCAGTTTTGAAAAATATAAAACTTGTTAAAACAGAATCTGCAGCAGCATGCTTTATGCAGACTACCAGATGCAGATTACCAGACGATGAACAAAGAAGAATAAGAGAAAATAGGATTGTGTAAATCTGATTTTATTGAAGAGATAAAACTTGATTACACATTGATGCTTATGTCTATTTATAGAATCACACTTACAACAAACAGAATGGTAACTAACTACTCAACTAACAGATTTACAATTCTATGAAACAGTAACTGAATAACTGTCACACAACCAACTAACTAATTCTGAATTACAATTTATTTAACACTCTCCCTTAATTCAGAATCTTCAGTGACATCACACCTAACCAGCTCCTCAATTGCTTGAACTTCTCAACCTTCAAGGACTTGGTAAACACATCAGCAACTTGATCACTTGTTTTGCAAAACACCAATTCCAGCTTCCTTTTGTTCACCTGATCTCTAAGAAAGTGGAACCTTGTATCTATGTGCTTGCTCCTGCCATGAGCTACAGGATTCTTAGCTAGATTAATTGCTGATTTATTGTCTACATGGAGCTGAACAGGTTTGCACACTTCCACCTGCAACTCAGCCAGCAGTGTCTCGAGCCATAGCACTTGACAGGCAGCATATGCAGCTGCAATGTATTCTGCTTCACAGGAGGATAAAGCAACCACGGGTTGCTTCTTTGAACACCAAGAAATTGGTGCATCAAAGAGCTTGAACAGGTAGCCTGTTGTGCTTCTTCTATCAGTTTGGTCTCCACACCAATCTGAATCTGAAAATCCTACCAAACCAGCTGCAGCATTGTTTTTCTTCTTAGGGAACAACACACCAAAATCACTTGTGCCCTTGAGATACCTCAGTATCCTCTTTGCAGCAACTAGGTGAGAATGCTTAGGATCATCCATGAATCTACTCACTATCCCAACAGCAAAAGAGATGTCAGTGCAGTGTTACAAATGTACCTTAGGCAGCCAACAATTTGTTTAAAACCTGTTGCATCTACAGATTTTTCTTCACTGTTTCTGATCAGCTTCAGACTTGCTTCTGCAGGAGTGGCTGCTTCATTGCAATCGGTCATCTTAAATCTTTTCAATACATCAGCTATGTATTTCCTTTGATGCATCATGATTCCTAGCTTTGAGTGAACAAATTCAAAGCCAAGGAAATAAGACAGCATGCCTAAGTCTGTCATATCAAATTCAGACTTCATGTTCACCTTGAAATCTTCAATTTCAGGAATGTCATTTCCTGTAACCAGCAAGTCATCTACATACAAGCATATCAGCAGCACTTTAGCACCCTTTGTGACTCTCATATATACACCATGCTCAGTAGAACATTTCACAAAGCCTTGCTGCACTAGGAATGAATCAATCCTTCGATTCCAAGCTCTAAGAGCTTGTTTTAGCCCATACAAGGCTTTCCTTAGCTTGTACACTTTGTCTTCTCTCCCTTTAATTTCAAATCCTGGTGGCTGATTGACATACACTTCCTCTTCAAGAGGACCATTCAGAAATGCTGATTTAACATCAAGTTGGAATAGTGGCCATTCCTCATGACTTGCAAGTGCTAAGACAAGTCTCACAGTTTCCATTCGAGCTACAGGTGCAAACACCTCTGAGTAATCAATTCCAGGCTTTTGGAGGAAGCCTTTGGCAACTAATCTTGCCTTGTGTTTGGCCACAGAACCATCGGGCTTCAATTTCACTTTGTAAATCCATTTTACAGCAATTGGTTGCTTGTTTAAGGGTAAGTCAACAAGCTTCCAAGTGTTGTTTTTTTCTATTGCCATCAATTCTTCTTTCATTGCTTGCCTCCACACTTCTTCTTTCACAGCCTCTTTAAATTCTATTGGTTCCATATCAACCAATAAAGCAAAAAATTCTGGTTCTTCTTCAAAGGAGATCAGGTCGCCCAAATGACACCTCAAAGCCTTCAAATCTGGCAGGGAGATGTCTATCTCGAGGAGGCTGCTGTCTAGTACCTTAAACACCTTGGCTTGATGATGGATCTTCAATAGGATTCACTGTTGCAGTGCTGCCATCATCAATGTCAGCATCCAGCAGAATTGAAGTGGTATTGGCCTTGGATTTACCTTTCCAATCCCATGACTCAGCTTCCTTTACCACCACATCTCTGCTCACAATTATTTTCCTGGCTGCAGGGTCATAAACTCTGTATGCACCAGTGGGATGATACCCCACCAATATCATTGGCACACTCTTGTCTTCTAGCTTCTTCCTTTCTCGGTCGGTACATGAACAAAGCACACCGATCCAAAGACCTTCAAATGCTTCACAATTGGCTTCCTTCCTGACCACACAGCTTCAGGAACCTGTGATTGCAATCTTTTTGTTGGACACCTATTTAGAATATAAATTTCTTTGTGGTAGCTGCTTCCCCCCAGAATGTAGGCAGATTTTTCTCTTTTAGCATACTCCTCACCATGTCAAGTATTGTCCTGTTTTTCCTTTCAGCTAAGCCATTGTGTTGAGGAGTGTAGGGGGCTGTTTTTTCATGTTGAATGCCATGCTTTATGCAGAAATTTTCAAAATCATTTGATGTGTATTCACCTCCACCATCTGTTCTTAGCACTTTAATCATTTTTCCACTCTATTTTTCACTCATTGTTTTGAATCTTTGAAAAATTTCATACACATCACTCTTTGCTTTAATCAAATACAACCATAGCATTCTACTAAATTCATCAACAAATGTTACAAAATACTTGTTACCTCCAAGAGAAGACACTTCAAGAGGTCCACACACATCTGAATGAATGACTTCCAACAAGTCTTTGGCTCTCATTGGAAGATAGGAGTTGAAGGAATGCCTCGGATGCTTGCTCATTAAACAGCCTTCACAGCACTTGTCAGGAATTTTTATTGCTGGCAGCCCCACCACCATGTTTTTCACTCCAAGATCACTCAAACTTCTGAAGTTCAAGTGGCCAAATCTTGAGTGCCATAGCCAGCTTTCATCATCAACTGATGCTACCATACATTGAATCTCAGCAGCCTTGATGTTAACTTGAAAAGTTCTATTCTTTGAGAGAGGTGCTCTGAGAATTAATTGATTCTTTGAATCAAACAATTTCAAAGAATTATCCCTCATCATAACTGAGAAACCTCTTTCAATTAGCTTCCCCACACTTAATAGATTGCACCTCATTCCAGGTACATAGAGAACATCCTGGATCACAGCCATCTTGCCATCTTTTCTTTTAATAGCAACCTTGCCCATTCCTTCAGTAGTGACAGTGCTGAAGTCAGCAAGTTTCACATTTTTTCTTCTCTTGGTGTCAAGATCAATCAGCCATTCCTTCCTACAGGTCATATGGTTGGAACAACCTGTATCAAGGTACCAAGAATCTGCATTGATTGTAGGTTTTTCACCTGCTGCAGCCATCAATACTACAGTATCAGAATCAGAATCCTCCTGGGCAAGGTTTGCTGCAGCCTCATTCTTCTTGTCACTGCCCTTCTTTCCAGTTCTACACTCATTAGCAAAATGCCCGAGTTTTTGACATTTGTAACATTGGATCTTCTTCTTATCAAAATTCCTTTTGTCACCCTTATTCTGTGATGATCCAGCCTGCCCTTTCTTCAAGTTCTCAGCATGTTCTTGATCAGGATCAGTTTGATCTTGATAATTGGAGGAGCTGCTACCCTTCCATTGCTTGCCTTTGCCTTTTCCCTTCTAGGCCTTTTGCTTGTCATTGCCCTTCTGCTTCATTGCTTGAGCCAGCAGGGCTTGATTCACTGACTTGTTGTTACTCCTCTCATTGAGCCTTTGCTCATGTGCTTCTAATGTTCCCTGTAATTCTTCAGGATCCATTGTTTCCAAATCCTTTGATTCTTCAATTGCCACAACAATATGATCAAATCTTGGAGTTAAAGTTCACATTACCTTCTCCACTATGAATTGATTAGTGATAGTCTCACCACACCCTTTCATTAAGTTGGTAAGACTTTGAATTCTTGAGAAGTAATCGGCAATCTTCTCACTGTCCTCCATTTGCATCAACTCCATTTGCCTCTTCAAGGTTTGGAGTTTCACTTTCTTCAACTTGTCTCCCCTAGTATAGCACTTCACCAATCGATCCCATGCATCCTTTGCGGAAGTAGCAGATGCAATCTTCTCAAAGTGAGCAGAATCAACACTTTGATGGATCAAAAACCTTGCTTTCCCATCTTTCTTCTTGTTCTCTTTAAAGGCAGCACGCTGTGTTTCATCTGGGTCTGCACCCAGCTCTGCATATTCATTCTTCACAATGTCATGCACTTCTTGGAAGTCAAAGACAACCTCCATTTGAATATGCCAATGGTCCCAGTTCTTTCCATCAAGAACTGGTAGATGACCAAGAAAGTTGCTTCCATTCGACCCAGCCATCAAGCACTGCAGTAAGCAATACTTCACAGAGAAATTGCACTCACCAACACCCAATTGATCTTCACTCGATCGCTGTGATCTTTACTCGATCACTCACTCAGTGTTTCACTCACAAGTGTTTCCCTTTGGCCCCTATGGATCTCACACGCTCTGGATACCAGTTTGTTAAAACAGAATCTGCAGCAGCATGCTTTATGCAGACTACCAGATGCAGATTACCAGACGATGAACAAAGAAGAAGAAGAGAAAATAGGATTGTGTAAATCTGATTTTATTGAAGAGATAAAACTTGATTACACATTGATGCTTATGTCTATTTATAGACTCACACTTGCAACAAACAGAATGGTAACTAACTACTCAACTAACAGATTTACAATTCTATGAAACAGTAACTGAATAACTGTCACACAACCAACTAACTAATTCTGAATTACAATTTATTTAACAAAACTACCCACAATGGAGGGATTGGACTCGTTAATTGCAGTAAGTAATTTTTTTTTATGTTAATACTTTACTATCATTTAATCAAAGTAGTTATCAGTGTGTAATTGGCTTTGTTTGTTCAGAAGAATAAAGCGCAAACAAAAAGAAAAAGATGTGAATGGTAATATATTTCTCATTTTATTGACTAAGGTCCTTCACATTGCTTTTGGCTTTTCTATAACTTTCTTCCTAAAATTCCAGTTCACTTAATTGGCAATGATGCAGGTAGTTCTCTGCCATCACCCTCAAGTAATTGATTTTCTGCAAAGTTAGCTAAAAAGGTAAATATTTTGTTAGTGTTACTCGAATTTGACTTTTTCTGCATGTGCTATTTCCTTGTTTAAGTTCCAGTCACCTAATGACAGACTTGATCTGCATTTTTTGCCTGCTTTATTTAAGTTCTAGTCATGACTTTGAAAAGTATTAAGGAATTTGATGTTTGATTAAAATTTCTCTATATTTGTCAAGTGCCAGTTCAGGATTTATTAAGGAACCGAAGCCAACATTGTCATTTTACTTGTATGCTTGTAAGTAACAAAAGCTAGTATTAGTAATTTGCTTGACACTGGATAGGTGAGATTTGATGTGTCAGCTTTGAGTTGTTATTATTGTCTTGTTTTGGACTAACAAATTATGTTTTTTTTCTCATATCCCTCTAATTTGGTTTCTGAAATTACTGTAGATATGTTCTTGTGGATAGAGGAGTTTCTTTCACATTCTTAATTTGGTACTTCTTTGCTATTGTTAATTTATAAAATCTGTCAACTCAAATGCATTCATAAAGAATTTTCACTTATGCATTTTGTGCATATGTCCATAGGTGCCTGCTTCAGAGGTCATTGGTCCCTCCTGCACTATAGCCCCGACACAAGAAGATATTAAGGAAGCCATAAATACAGCGATGACGTCTTTTGTCCAATCACAATTGATGCCTATATTGGAGTCCATCCTACTTCATCTTCAGAGTATGCATGATGATGATTTTGAGTGTCGAGGTAACCACTCTCCTTTTTCTCCTCTACTTCTTTGGAAACCTATTGTCAAATCTTCATGGGAATTAGATTATAGAGATTAACATCTGCATTGGAGGGATAATTCAATAGATGCATTTGGAGAGTGTTAGTTATAATCAAGAGAAATGTTTTGTTTAAAGAAATTGAAAAAAATTGTGACCCACGTACCACTTGTAACAATACTTGGATCTGTACTTTGTGATGTCTAGTAATAAATATCAAGGATGGAATAATTATACACCTCAAAGTAGAAAGACCTATGTCATGTAAAATGGAGAATGAGCATATGTTGTACTCCATTCACCTGCTTCTCTGCCTATATATGTTAGCAACTAAGCATGCATATATTTGATGTACTGATTCACTTCTTTCAATCATCAAATGAGTATAATATCCCAAGGTTTATAGAGGATATTGAGGGAATAAAGGTATGCCGTGGAAATTGAATTAAATGCCCTTTTGTTCCTAGTTTGACGTAGATCAATTAGCTTTAAATTTTTAAGTTTTAACTATGCTGTTTTGGCATCATTTGGTGTATGATTCAATTAAATATGTAGCTGCTTAGTTGCTAGAATTGGCATGGACTGATTGTACTCTAATTTATTTATATTTTCTTTCTACTTCTCTGCTCATCCCTTGGTTGTACTCTTCAGTGAGAATTCATTTGTGGTTTGTGTTCTTGATTTTCATGTAAATGCTGCAGAAAGTGGTACAGTACAGTAATTCTTATTGTTGAACCTTGGAACAAGTAAGGAGCTATATTGAGAAAGGATGGGTTGTCACATTTGATGGGATTGGTGCTGACAATATCTACCACAGATGCAGTTGTAGTTGTTACAGCTCATGATCACGTAACTTTGGATTCTGCAGCTTTTTTAGTTTTCCTTCTTGGTTTAGCATAAGATGGTTTATAACATTGTAAATTTTAATGAGGATTATTGCTTCTGTATGTATCAACACTTTCTTGTGCGTACTCACTATTTTCTATAATAATATTCTCTCCAAATTCAATTCATGAATGGAAGGTACACGTTAATGCGTTATTCAATTTAATAAATTCTATCACGTTTGTTTTGTATGATTTATTAAATTAGCTATAATATACCTACAATTAGCTATGTATTAGCTACAATTTACCTACTTTACATCTTCATAATACAATATTTAGATTAAACTTTAACTATGAATTAGCTAGGAAATAACTATAAAATTGCTATAGATATTTAATAATTTTAGCTATGGATTTGCTACCAAATTTCTACACTAATATCCTAGCTATGTAGCTAGAAAACATCAATTTTGAACAAGTTTTTGCATTGGATTAACTATAAAATAGCCAGGATTTTCTTTAGATTAGCTACAAATTTGTTAGGAAATTTTTTCCTAGCTAATTAGCCACTCATTTTATGCTACGACAAAATTCGCAGTTAATTCGTAGCTAAATGGTTTTGCTAGTGATTAGCCATGAATTAGCTACTAATTTTGTCGTAGCTAATCACATATTTTCTTGTAGTGGAACTCCAACAATAGGTGGTGATGTTGGATTACATTTTGATAAAAAAATGTTTTGGAAACCCTAGAAGTATCGTTCTTCATTTTCAAATTATGTAATCCTAACAAAAAATAAAAAATAGTTAAAGTTCCACAAAAACCAAAACAGGAACCAAGTTAAGGTTTGAGAGAAATGGAGAACTTAACATAAATACAAACCTGAAAACAGATCAAGTTTAGACGTGTTATAAACGATAGTAAAGGCGCATACGGTACATTATGATGGGTGAAAACTCTGATACAAAGATGCATGAGCCATATTATGAGGTTCATAAAGAGATCGACCCAGAGAGAGTGAGGGTAAGAGAGGGAGAGGGCAGACTATAGAGAGCATAAGAGAACGTGAGTAATATCTAAACCAATAAAGAATATGAAGAACATTTGAAAACTTAATGTGTCCCTTTAGACGTGTTATAAACGATAGTAAAGACGCATACGGTACATTATGATGGATGAAAACTCTGATACAAAGATGCATGAGCCATATTATGAGGTTCATAGAGAGATCGACCCAGAGAGAGTGAGGGTAAGAGAGGGAGAGAGCAGACTATAGAGAGCATAAGAGAACGTGAGTAATATCTAAACCAATAAAGAATATGAAGAACATTTGAAAACTTAATATGTCCCTTGCGACTTGTAATGCACCCCTTGGGAATATATGATCACTTTAAATTTCAAAAGAATAAACCCTCTAAAAACTATGTGTTGACAAATGCACATAGATAATGGTTCCATTGATCTATTCGCTACAATATTACATAACAAAGGTAACAGTTTCATCTATGAATCGCTACCCAAGGTTATATAGTATACTCAAATAGCGGTTACACACAAAATAACTACCAAATCATACAATGATCTCTTATCGAAAATTAATTGATTGTACCAGTCATAGTTCAGTAAAGATTTTAAGTGGGTCCGCTTGCGCGTTGTATTATTGTGAATTCTCTGTTCCGAACATTTCCTGAAAGTAGACAAGTTTTAAATTGCATATCTCGTCGTCGTTGAATCAGTCTGATTCGCCACATAAAGGGAATTCATCATGGTCCATTCAAACAAAAGCCCAATACAGATTCATCAATTAGTTAGGTGTTATAATAACAATTGTACATAATTAATATATAAATAATAATTCCTAATAATTGATTAATGTCAATCCATATAATTGGTTAATTAAATAATTAACATAACATTATCCCATTTGGATATCATTAGACAACTATTAAAAAATAAGAATTTTAAAACCAGAGCATCAATTGCAGTCAAAACACACATCAACCAAAAGTAAAAGGAAATATACATCCCTAACACTGCAGAAATATTATTGATATGAACAAATGCTAAGAAACTCATATTTCTCATAAAGAATATGATGGATTGAGAAAAACATAACATACTTAAATTAAGAGAAATATGCAATCCCAATAACGATCAAATCATCTAAATACTACAAGAGATACGATAGTAAAACGATGTCATATCATATATCTCATAATAAACTCCTACTAACTCAAAACACCATACTAATTAAGGTTGGTCTCGTTGGTAAGGATGCAACGCATATCTCACAAGGACGTTGTTTGAATCCTGTTGTCGATATGATGATGTCGTTGGTGACCTTGTAAGCTCTCTTAGAGCCTTGAGATTTTCTTTGACTCTGGTGAGCCATCGGGACCCAACTCTCCTAAACTTTCCATAAAAAACATCAAAAGACTTAACCAAACCACATGTAAGGAATTACATGTGGACTAAATAAAAAATGTTCTATAATATTTAACATTTAATTAATCCGAGTTTTTATAAATATGTTACTATGAAATTCCATATAGAATTTGAAAATCCAAAAATCTCCTATTGAAACGACATAAATACCGAGCTCAAATAGGGAATAATTCTTTGAATTAATGTGACCATAAAATATAAAAATTGAGCAAGCACAATAACTATAAGATGTACAAGAGCCTCAATTATAATCGATAGGAGCACTGACATCACACGTATAAGGTACTTAGATATTTATAACATAACAAAATGTGAAAGTTTGGTTAACAGAGAAACATAGCGTGATTGCATGTCGAAAGATTATTGTGCATACTTTATTAATATATTAGATTGATACTTTATTGATTTCGTATTTTATTATTGATGTATTAATAATATATATTAATAAATATCTTAGTAAATACACCCAATATATTAATAAAATTTAGGAGTAACTTTTATGATATTTTAATACTGTGTATTATTATAATATTTATTATTTAATACTTTATGTATTATTTTATCAATATATTATGGGTATATTAATAAATTCATATTAACAATATATATTTATAAATAAAAATAGTAAAATCTAATAGAAAATGTAATATTATTTCAATATTAAATTTACCATCACAAATATATTATTATACACATTATGATTTACATTTTTAGAAATATTATTATTTTATTATTGTTTTCATATTATATGATTGATGTATTAATAATGTATATATTAGTAAATATCTTACAAAATAGACCTAGTATATTAATAAAATGTAGGACTAGACTTTATTTAAAATTTTAATACTACGTATTAATCTAAAATTTACAGTTTAACACTTTATATATTATGTTATCTTATATTATGGGTACATAATTATATTCAATTAACAATATATATTAATAAATATATTAACAAATAACATTTAAAAAATAGTAAAATCTTGTAGAAAATGTAATATTATTTTAATAAAAAATTTAGTATCACAAATATAGTATACACATTATGATTATTTACATATGTAATTAAATATATGTATAACATTACAACAAAATAGTAAAATTTAGGAGAAAATGTAGTAATTATTTAATAATAAATTCGGTATCATAAATATATTATAATATGCATTATGATTTCTATTGCTTGAAATTTTATTATTATTATTATTATTATGTCTATTTATGAATATATTTATTAATATAACTTATATATATATATATATATATATATATTCATATACACTAGCATATATGAATTTATTCATACATATTCATATACATTTACATATAGTCCAGCCCCTTTCCCTGGACACCGGGGCGGGGTCAAAGACCTCCGGATAAAAATATATTGTTAATATATGAAATTATTAATATGTCAATAAATTATTGATAAAATAATATATAAAACAAGTAAATACCAAAATTTATAATAATATGTAGTATTAAAATATTAAATGAAATCTTTAGCTAAATTTTACAATATATTGTGTTTATTTACTGAGATATTTATGAATAATATAATATTAGTAAATTAATAACAAATTACAAAAAAAAATATATCAAGTATTAAAATAATAAGTTAATAGAATTATAATTTTGTATTATAATAAATACTAATATGTGACTCGTGTAATGCCCAATTGTTTTGTGTTTTTTTTTTTTGGAGATGTAGGTGCTGTTTTATAGAATATAAATTTAACTATTAAATCATATTGTATTATCTTGGTAATTATGTATATAAAATTTTGAATAATATATTTTATTATTAGACATTTATTTATATTTTAAAAATATAATATACAATAAATTAAAGTGATGTGATGAAGTATTAAATAATTTTTGAATTTTAAGAAATTTTATTAACTTTATCTACTTAATACAAACTTTTAATTAATTGATAATTAACATTATATATGATATCAATAAATTTCGCCCACTCTGACCCCATTAACTACAGGAAGACAAAATTTTGTTTGAAATGGACTCCAAGATGCTATCATGTTTTATTGCAAACAATTGTTATCTTCCTATTTTAGCAATTTTGTGGCAGAGTTCATCAGGAGGGAGATCATGTAGTTGCCCATACTCTAGTAAGGGTGGTCGCATATAATGCTAGCCCTCAAGACTATATAATGTTATTCCATCTTTTTTTGACAGACAGGGGCAGGCCTACTCACGTGCACACCCTGGAATTTTAAAAATTTCATTTACAACTCTATATAATTTTTTTTGACCCCACTCAATTTAAATTTTTGCACTCCTTGACCCATACACTTTCATTTCTCAACCCTCTCACTCAGATAGTATTTGGTTGGAGGTGAACGGAGGGAAGGGGAGGAGTCATTTTAAATTTGTTATGTTTGGTTCAATTTTTAAGAGGGAGGAAAAGGGGGCAAAATCTCTCCTAACTCAATTTTTGCTTCCATCCAATGTTGGGGTTTTTTGGAGGGGAGAAGAGCTTAAATCATTTAAAATAAAATGATTTAAATAACCTTATGTAATATGTAATATAGTGATTATAAGGATATATAAATGATGTATTTGTTTTTCAATACACGCAACACAAAGTTGTAATTTAATGCAATTCTACATAGCTTAATCGTTTAAGAATGTTCATATAGTTTTCCTTTTCGTTATCGCAGCTAGTAGTCCCTTAATTTTTTAGCAATAATTTGTTATTAGAATTTTTTTAGCAATAGTGACGTATAATTTTAAATTTTTTTGCACCCCTGGCCCTGGGTCCTAGATCCGCCACTGTTGACAGAGATACTATTCCACCTCGTATTGCAGATTTTATAGCTAATGACATGAGTTAACTTCTACGAAAAAAATTGCCCTCTCTGTGTGTGTGTAATGTAAGTTTAACTGTCAATTTTGGCCCAACCCGGTTGACCCGTGTTTTAGGCTGGGCCAGACTCCATAAATATAGACCTAAAAAATTGGGTTATTTTGGCCTAACCCAGTGGGCTTGACGGACTAGATCGCATTTTAGTCCAATATTTTTTTTTTGGGAGAAAAGAGGGCCAAAGACCAAAACACAAGAACTATAAAACAACTAAACAAGGATTACACACTCCCATAGTATCGGCAAGAAGCAACAGACCAACTCGCACAGGAGGGTGCACATGGCGAACTAACTCCACATCCTGCTCACAACCAAGATTAGCTAAGGCATCAGCACACTGATTCGCTTCACGATAAACGTGACTAACTGTCACCTCCCAGTCCAGTTGAAGGAGGCTCTGAATTCTCTGAACCAAGCTCCAACCAACTGGGCTCACTCTATGCGATCCTAGCACGTGATCCACAACAATTTTGGAATCAACATTTGCCTTAACTTTATGCACTACAATTACCCCAAAATTTCACTACAACAATAAAGAGAATAATTAGCGCTTTTGCCTTAAATAGCGCTCAAGTGCGCTGCTTATTCAGCCGCTGCTGAATGTGTTTAAAAAAAACAGCGCTTTTGCAGCACTACTGAAAACTGAGAATAAATAGCGCTTCCTTAAGGAAGTGCTATTTATTCCCACCTTTAGGCAGCGCTTTCTACCAGGAAGCGTTGTTTAAGGGTTGGAATAAGTAGCACTTCCTCAAGAAGCGCTATTTATTCCCCTTTTTTTCATATTCACATTATAGACATGTTCCCTGCATATTGTGATAACAACAAAACCACCAAAAATTGTCATCAACACCCAAATTTGTATCAACACCAAACTCACCAAAACCAAAAAGAGAAAACATCTTAGAAAATGAAAATGACAACAATTTATATAGGGAAGACATCAATGCTATCATACGTTGCAATAAGAGAAATAACTTTTCAATGTATAGAAACCATCCAAGATTCACCATTGTGATATAACATAATCCCAACCTTGTTTGCAAACCCACATCAACTAAATATTAGAGTAAAAACAACTTTGAATTTCCAGTAAAGCATACATGTTAGCTCCAATTTCTTCACTTCCGTAACATGAAAAATTAAACTCAGCCAAATTAAATTGATTCAGAAGAAAACAGAGAAGGGGTGCGACAAACTTCCAGTACAAAGGTAATATTATACATACCTTTTAGGAGAGCTCAGAATTTCATAATAGAAGACAGAGAAGTTCAAATCGTTCCATTTCGCTTCCTCCTTCAGATCATTCCCTTTCACTTCCTCCTTCCGCTCGATCGACGACAGAATCTTCCACGAGGCCCTGCGAGCGCCAACCACATTCTTGTATGCAATAGACAGAAGGTTTCGCTCTTCAACCATCAATTCAATATTCAGGTTGGCCACGTTTTTCATCACATCCACCATTTCTAAACAGAACAATAAATAAATAAACAAAATAAATAGGTAGATATATACAAATCAAAACACTATTTCCTCTAACTTGACGGAAAACGAAAGGGAATGAAAAATGCAAATTACGAAAGTGATTTGGGGAGAGGAAAACCTAAAATTCGTAGCGCTCGGCTTGTTCGGCGAGCTTGGCGACATAGACGAAGTTTTCAAGTTCTAGATGAAGTAGTTGCGAGTGTCAGAGACAATGCGGATGGCGGAGGCTGCTGACGACGAAGTGTCCACGTCGAAAGACTGCTTAAGCCTGACGAAGGAGCAAATGACTAGGGCTCTGATCTCTAAGAATGGGGGATCTGATCTCCTTCAAAACACATGGGGTTTATGGTTTCATACTTTTTGACAAAATTGATGCCGAGAACAAGAGTGAGAAGCAGGTTTTTTCGGCCTTTTGACTTCTACACGAGGGTTTTATGATTTCAAGGGGAGAGGGAATGAAAATTAGGGGGGAAATAGGGAGGGAGAAATGAAATATACGATGAAGGGCAAGGAGGGCTCACGGTGGACGGAGGAGAAAAAGGAATAATGGAAACAGTGGTGAACGAGATATGAGAGAGTAGGAGCGAGGGAGTGGCAGCCGGAGAGTGGGGGAGTCGCGCTGGTGTGAGAGAGAGAAAGAAAGAGGAGATGCGGCGAATGTATAATGGGAGGGAATCGCGCTGAATAAAATTATTAGTTATTGAGAATAAATAGCGCTTCATAGAGAAAGCGCTGCTTTAGGTTACCAATAAATAACGCTTCAAACCAGAAGCGCTATTTTTTGTTAAGACCTACAGTAGCGCTTTCTATATTAAACACTATTTATTCTTTGCGTACAACTTTAGACAGTGCTTCTCAATCCAAGTGATGGTTATTCCTCTATCACCTAATCACCTAAAATAGCATTTTTTCTAAGCACTGTTTTTTCTTTAGCCTTCAGCAGCACTTCTTCAATAAAGCGCTAGTAAAAGTTTTCTCCCTAATTTTAAGTAGCACTTCAATAGTTAAGCGTTATTTAAAGTGGCGCCATCTTTTAAAGAATTTGGTGTAGTGTTTAGAGAAACCGTCAATCCAATTTCCATCTTCACCCCTTAACAGACCACCACAACCAGCACTAGCACAATCGCACATGAAAACACGATCAATGTTGAGTTTAACCCAACCAGACGGAGGCGGCCACCACCGAATATCCCTTATCATTCTAGGCAAAGGCTTGACAACATGCTGCAACAATTTAACACTATGATAGTGCTTGGCCAATTGAAGCATTGAATTCCAAGGATGCCTCGGTCTAGGTTCCGATGCGTTTTAGGATGGGTTGGACAACAAAATTCATTGTCTAATATAAACTCGAATTGACCCAACCCATATCTGCATTCTAGCCCATGTCAGGCCAGGCTGGACGATCGAACTTGAAAGCTGTAAATGTGAGAAGAGTAAATATTAAGTGCATAACCATGCGTTGGTCAAATTCACATTAGGACACTAACTTTGATTTTTACTTTATTGTTTTCTATTTAGAGTAGAAAAATATTAAAAAGGTACTAGTATAACATTATTATTAGGATTTTGGATATAAATAATTTTTGTAAACAAAACCTTTTATGTCATTTAGTTCTCCAACAATATTCAATACCAATTATTGTGTTCATCACCTCTAGTTCTTTAATTACGACATGCGTGCATCTGTTCTTCCTGAAATTAAAATCATGAACCAAGACTTCCTACCATTCCCGGAATTATTAATGAGTTGATCTGACCAACTTTTTTTAATTTTATAACAAATTTAGTCACTAAAAAACATAAGTGGATCGTCTGCAGTCCTTTTTCTTAAAAAAATGAAAAATTGGTTTATCTGAATCTTTCAAAAACTCGTTCATCACCAAACGCATTTTATTTACTAATACTAGCGACAAGACAGACACTTTCGTATTTCTATTGCGCTACAGTGTGCATTATTTTATCGCATTTTATTGTTTAATGTTCCGAACAAATGAGAGAAAAAGAGAGAATTTGTATATAATACCCCTTCTGCTCCTTTTTACTTGTCATTTAAGGTTAATTTACAATAACCAGTATTAAGAAAAGAAAATGGAGAAAACTAAATATTTCTCATTAAGTCAGAATCTGCAGTGTTTATAAATGTTATATGCAATATTGAGACAGATACAGCTCAGTAGAAACAGAAAATATAACTCCCTAATATTCATAATATAGCTGTCAACTAAAACTGAGATTAACCAACTAAACTAATCAAACTTAAGCTAATTACACCTCCAATACCCCTCTCAAGCTTGTGGTTGAAAGATGTTGATCAAACCAAGCTTGGAAATAAAAGGGTTGAACACTTTGGGCAGCAGTCCTTTGGTCAGAATGTCAGCCAGCTGAGCATGGGTGGAAATGGGAAGAAGCTTCATGACGCCAGCAAGTGATTTCTCTCTAACAATGTGGTAATCAATGTCCAAATGTTTAGTTCTTTCATGAAATACAGGGTTGGTAGCAATGTGGAGAGCACTCTGATTATCACAAAATAAGGTAGGCATACGGGTACAATTGATATGCAAGTCCTGAAGAGGTAAATAAGCCATTGCATCTCACATGTAGCTGATGCTAAGGCCCTATATTCAGCCTCAAAAGAAGACCTTGCAACAGTTACTTGCTTCTTAGATCTCCAGCTAATCAATGATGAACCAAGAAAGAAGCAATATCCAGTAATTGACCTCCTTGTGTCTAAGCATGTTCCCCAATCTGCATCACTAAAACCTTGCAGATGTAAATTAGAATTTCTAGGAAAAAATAACCCACAACCAGGACAAGATTTGAGGTATCTCAAGACCCGAGTAGCAGCCTTATAATGATTCTCAGTAGGCTTAGCCATAAATTGGCTAAGTTGCTGCACAGAAAATGTGATATCTGGCCTAGAATTAGTCAAATAGATCAATCTTCCTACCAACCTCCCATAAGCAGCCGAATCTGAATAATCAGGACCATTATCCTGATGCAATCTGCAAGAGAAATCTAAAGGTGTAGAGGCAGGTTTGCATCCAATAAAACCATTGTCAGTTAAAAGATCTAGGCAATATTTTATTTGGCAAAGAGATATCCCTTTGGAAGAATGGGCTATCTTAAAACCAAAAAAATATTTGAGAAGACTAAATCTTTAATCCCAAAAGCATGGTCCAAAGCTGTCTTGATGGAATCAAACTCAAGGTGAGAATTTCCAACTAAAAGAACATCATCTACATAAACAGCTAACGCAGTAAAATCTGAAGTAGTAGACTTGACAAATAAAGAGTGATCAGCAAAAGATTGCTTCTAAACATGAGATAAAAGCAAGGAAATAAGCTTTTCATGCCATTGTCTACTAGCTTGTTTAAAACCATAAAGGGATTTAATCAATTTACACACTTGGTTGGGTTTAGAATTAGGAACACCAGGATGTAAGACCATATAGACATCTTCCTTGAGATCACCATGTAGAGAGGCATTATTGATGTCTAATTGGTGAACAACCCAATGCTTAACAGATGCTAAAGCAAGTAAGACCTGAATTGTAGTCAATTTTGCAACAGGGGAGAAGGTGTCTAAATAGTCTAAACCCTTAATTTGATTGTAACCCTTAGCAACTAGCCTAGCTTTGTAACGATCTATGGAACCATCTTCCTTTCTTTTAATCTTATAGACCCATTTATTACTAATTGGAGTAACCCCAGCAGGCAAATCAACTAACTTCCATGTACAATTCTTCTCAAGAGCTATAATTTCAGCCTCCATGGCTTTATTCCAACAATCAAACTTACTAGCTTCTCCAAAACTCTTAGGTTCAGTTGTAACAGATAATGTCAATGAAAAATTGCAATATGCAGGAGAAAGAGAAGAATAAGAAAGAAAATCAGAAATGGTATAAGGTTTACCTGATTTGGGAGGCTTGTTGAGAGAAGAAATATTGCACACATAGTCGGCTAGATGAGAGGGAGCATGAGATGTTCTCTTAGACTTCCTTGTGGATGGAAGCTGGACTGGTACAGGGGCAATAATAGGTGAAGAAACAGGGGCTGATTCTGCTGAACCAGAATCAGAAATAGGGGTTGTTTTTGTTGTAGAAACAGGGGCTGGTTCTGGTGCAGAAAAATTAGTGGGTGATGGAATAGGTGAATGCAATTCAATATAAGACCAAGTTACATGAGAAGATTGATATGGGAAAACAGTTTCCTCAAAAACAACATGTCTTGTAACAAAAAATTGTTTAGAATCAAGATCAAAAACACAAAAACCTTTAAAACCAGATTTAAAACCAACAAAAACACATTTTTTGGCCCTTGGATCAAATTTGGACCTATTTACTAAAGAGGTGGATACATAGCAAAGGCAACCAAATACCTTGAGTTGACTAAGATCAGGATTTTGTCCATAAAGACATTGAAAAGGGGATTTATTTTGTAAAATAAGTGTTGGAATCCTATTTATTAGAAAAACAGCATGGGCAACAGCCCTTGGCCAAAAATTCTTAGGCAACTTAGATTGAAACAATAAAGCTCTTGCCACATTAAGGATATGTTGATGCTTGCGTTCAACCCTCCCATTTTGTTGGGGGGTTTCCACACAAGATCGTTGATGTAAAATGCCTTTTGATGCAAAGAAATGTGGCATGGAAAATTCAGTTCCATTATCACTTCGGAATGTTTTAATTGAAGCATGAAATTGAGTATGGACCATTTTTACCAAATTTTCAATATGAGATGGAGTTTCAGATTTATTTTTCAGAAAAATAATCCAAATAAAGCCACTATAGTCATCCACAATTGTGAGAAAGTATTTGTATTGTTCAATAGATGGTATAGAAAAAGGACCTCATGCATCCAAATGAACCAAATCAAATGGGCAAGAAGCCCTACTAGAACTAACAGGAAAAGAAAGCTTCTTTTGTTTGGAAACATGACAAATGTGACAAACATGTGATTTATTACAAGAAACATATGGAAATTGAGAACTAAGAGCATTCAGCCTTTTATTAGACAAATGACCTAATCGAAAGTGCCATAAACTAGAAGAAGGGATAGTATGGACTGTGTTTACCACTGAAACCGAATTGGAAGATACAGCAGCTCCTTTCTTAGCAGCATGCCATATGCAATATAACCCCTCAGCATGTCTAGCCAAACCAATCGTCTCCGAGGTAGTCAAATCCTGAATAATGCAAGAATTAGCATCAAAAGTGAGGTGACAGTTAAGAGAAATAGAAAGTTTAGAAACAGAAATCAAATTAAGGTTAAAATCAGGAATGAAAAGGACATTAGTAAGGAACAAAGTGGGAGAGAATTCAACTTTCCCAACAAAAGGAGCTGTGACACTTGAACCATTAGGTAGAGTCACGGGTTTAGGTGGAAATAAAGGAGAATATGAACTAAAAAATGATAGGGAACAAGATATATGATCTGTAGCCCCAGAATCTAATATCCAATAAGATATAGGATGCTTAGATGAGCATAAAGAAACCTTACCACCATGATTATTCTCAGTTGGTATATGACCAATGTGAGAAGAAACATGGTTTGTAGACGGCTTTGAAGAAGCTGAAGATTGTAAGCTTGACTGTTGCAGTAGAGCCATAAGACCTTTGTACTGTTCTTGAATGAAAGACATAGCAGCTGGTGAATCACTTGAAGGAGTTGATATGTGCTCTTCATGATCATGCACAATGTTGGGAGTAGATGTCTCACCAATCGCATTATTAGCAGAACTGCCTTCTTTACCCTTCAAGGGAGTGGGAAACCCATGCTTCTTGTAACACACTTCCACAGTGTGACCAACTCTCCCACAGAAGGTACAGATTTTACCCTTTCCTCGACCAAAACTTTTCTTGCCATCAACAGTATTTACAAAGGATTGAGAGTCAGCAGAGGGAGTAGAGTCATCAACAGAATTTCCATATCCTTGTTTCCTTTCTTGTTGCAAAACCATGGAGTATACACGGTTGATATCAGACAGGGGATCCATGAGTAAAACTTGAGTACTAACAACCTCAAAATTTTCATTCAGACCAGTCAGAAATCTAATGACATTATCTTGTTGTCTATACATCGCAGAAGCACAATTGCAATTAGGAATAGGTCTGTAGTTGTCCAATTCATCCCAAAGCACCATTAGATCGTTGAAAAAGTCAGAAACAGATCGGTTACCTTGCTTGAGAGAGTAGATTTGTTGTTGTAACTTTGAAATGCGAATCAGATCACCCTGAGAGTACCGGTTTTTGAGGTGGATCCAGGCTTCCCGTGCTGTATCCTTGACAATTAGGGTTTGAGCGATGGAAGGGAAGACTGAATTGATGATCCAGGAAGTAACCAAGATGTTGCATCGAATCCAATATTTGTGTGCAGGATCAAAATCGCTAGGCATGGGCAGCGATCCATCAACAAACTCGAGTTTGTTCTTCCCGGTTAAAGCATGTCGCATCGATTGTTCCCAAAGATGATAATTGCTGTTGGTGAGCAACATGGAGATCGCACCGCTTGTAGGTCCTTCGCTTGGATGAAGAAAGTAGGGACTACCTTGATTCTGAATGGGATCGAGATTTCCATGGTTAGGGTTTGTCACATTTGAGGTTTGCACGTTTTGCACCATGATTGAACGAACGAAACAGAAAGACGAACGAAAATTGCGATCTCAGAAAGACGAACAAAAATCGCAAACGGACGAAACAGAGAAATAGAGGAAGATCATAGATCTCAGAAAGAAGAACGAAGGAGTTCTCCATGATTGAAGTAGAAGCGCAAATCGCGATTGATACCATATTAAGAAAGGAAAATGGAGAAAACTGAATATTTCTCATTAAGTCAGATTCTGCAGTGTTTACAAATGTTATATGCAGTATTGAGACAGATACAGCTAAGCAGAAACAGAAAATATAACTCCCTAATATTCATAATACAGCTGTCAACTAAAACTGAGATTAACCAACTAAACTAATTAAACTTAAGCTAATTACACCTCCAATAACCAGAGAAATTAATAAATTTTGTTGCTTTTAATGAAATTATTAGTCTTTGTTCTATGATACCCTTGGCCATTCATTACTCCATAAAACCTATTTCTCTCTTTGCAATAAATAGTTAAGGGTATAATTGACAGATAAATAATTAATGTAACATTAAACAAACAAAATTTCTCTAAAAATCTGAAATGTAAAAAAGAACGGAGGGAGTAAAAACCTAGAATGACAATTTCAATTACCAATTTGGAGTCAAATAAGTGGGAGTTAAAAGGTAAAATTGAAAAAGAAAATAATACATGAAAAAAATATAGTTACCTGAGGTATAAATACTTGAATTGTGGGATAAATCGTGAAATAAAGAGTAAAATTGGAAAAAAAAATTGAAACCCAAAAAGGGCGATTACATGGTGTCTTCCCTTGTATGTATTGCTATAGATAGATAACACGTACTCCATACCATCTAATCCATGTAGCACATGTGCGCTAAGCACAGTGTCATATGCAAAGGACATTTTGGTACTTGAACATCATAGTTGCTAATAATTAATAAATTTCATTAAACACAATTCTATTTCTTTAGAATCCCCTGACCATCACCAAACCCCTCCTCTCCATGCCCGTGCCCCCCTACCCTCACCTCACTTAGCTATCGCTTTCTTTATTGATGACTTAATAAAAATGATAATGGTTTTCTCACATTTCATAAAAGATGTAAGAAAAAGTTCAATCAAAAAAAAAAGAGAGAATGTAAAAAATGTGACGAATAATATAATAAAATATTTTTTTAAATAAAAAAATGTAAATATAATATGAGGAAAAAAGATGATGCGAAAAAAATAAGAATATAACAAATTAAAATAAAACCTCCTCAATAATTTGGAGGCACTGCCACCACCACCACCTCCCCTATAGGGTCACCAAAGCTACCCACAAAACTCAACAACCCACGTGTCACCATCTGTACCCTCCAATCCCATGACGATCGAACGGCCACGTTGCGTTCTCAACTAACACATCGGCTAGCCCACCTACACTCAATGTTAGCAACCCATCTATATATACCCCCCATTTTTGGCTCTTATTTTTCAGGAAAATTTTCCTTCCCACACCCCAAAAAACTCCCCAAAAGAAATTTTTTTCCAAAATCTATATCATCAATTTTATGCAATCAAAACCAAGAATCCCACATTTGTCCGTTTGTTCCCTTTCCATTTTGGCCACCATTCCTAACTGCCATTCACCTATTCCCCCACCCTATACCATATAACCTACGTAACGTAACCCCCCACAAATTAAGAGATCTATCTATCTATCTATCTATCTCTTTAACACAATTACAATTACAATTAACCTTTGGTTTGATCAATTCAAGATCATGGAGTTTTCCAATGGCAATAGCAATGGTTCTAACTCTAATTCCTTGAACCTTTGCAAGGGTAGCACCACCACCAGCATTATTAGCAATAATAATGACCCTTTGAACTGGGGTATGGCTGCGGATGCTTTAAGAGGTAGCCATCTTGATGAGGTGAAGCGCATGGTGGAAGATTACCGGAAACCGGTTGTGCCGTTAGGTGGGAAGAGCCTGACAATATCTCAAGTAGCGGCGGTTGCAACCCACAGCACCGGTGTGGCGGTGGAGCTGGCTAATGAGACACGCGCTGCCGTTAAGGCTAGTAGTGACTGGGTTGTTGATAGCATGAACAAAGGGACTGATAGTTATGGAGTCACTACGGGGTTTGGTGCAACCTCACATAGGAGAACCAAACATGGTGGTGCCCTCCAAAATGAACTCATAAGGTAATTAATTCATTTTTGTTGAACATTTCGATTTTTTAATTGTTATTAAATACTGATAATTACTATGCTAAAATATGTTGCTGCTATACTCCCTCTGAACCATTTATAAGGCAAAAAGTCATTTTTAGATTCGTTAAAAAATATATGTATTTGGTCTAATTTTTGGACCAGATATATACATTTTTTAACGAATCTAGAAATTACTTTTTGCCTTATAAATGGTTCCGGAGTAGTATTTAATAACTTGTGTCTTGGTTTTGGTTAGTTTATTAGTATTAATTGATTGGTTAAAACTGAATATTTATATTTTGCCCAAAACTTGGGGGTAGGTGAGTTGCCAGTGATTTGCTAGATGCAATTAGGTAGGGGTCATATCATGATTTAAAACTTGTTTTCGTATTTTTTTTTTTCGTAGATTGGACACAGACACAGGTGTGTAATTTATTTTTTCATTTTTTTTTGTTTCATTTGTTGTTAATAAAAAACGTAAAAAATGGCTGTGTTGTAACTTGTGAGCAAGGGATATATAATATAATAATAACAACTTATATAAGCGGTTATAATTCCATTTGTGAACCGAAAGTAATAAATGATGGGCTAGCTGGGACAAGTACACACAATAATTAAGAGGCCAAGAAATATGGGGAGGAATTCTCGTGTGATGCCATGAAGCTTACACGTTTGAAAAACCCATTGGAAAAAAAAAGATATAACTGTTAATTTTTTTTTTGACGAAAACTGTTAAATTTTTTAAATATATACAAACACAAAAAAGTCAATAAAAACTTTAAGCTTCCAAATTTTGAGCATTATGTGGCTTTTCTCTTGCTCTTAAGTTTAAAGTGGTAGAAAAAAAGTGGCATGGGGAATTGTTTAAGTTAGTTAGTAGTTTCCAAATTGGCTCCAGAGGGATTTATCTAAATAGTAAAATTTTCGCACTATTTATAAAATCATTTTTCAAATTATTTATTGAGATAACTATATTTTCTTTTTTATGGAAGTGTTGTTTTTTTATCACGTGAAACAATTGTTATTATATATGAAAATTAGCTAGTTTGAGACAGTTTACTTGATTTACCTTAATTGGGCCAACATATATTCACAATTTATATAAACATATTTTTTCTAAAAATATTAAATTTTGCACAAATAAATGACAATTTTAATAATTAATTTAATTAGCTTTGTAATATATTTTGATATAATTATTTTGATTACATTGTAATTAATTTAATCAGCTTTACCGATGAAAATTAAAAACAAAAAATAAAATAAAATTGTTCTCTAATTTTAGATTTTTTTAACAATTAACAATTAAATTAAAGATAAATTTTACTTTTTTTAGTCTCTAATTTTTATGGTAATTCAATAATAGTGATTTTACTAAATATTTCCGTTTCTAATCGAGAATCCCACATATTTCAACCTTGATATTGCATATTTACATTTCACTTCCTATTAAATCAATCACTATTGAATATTTTTTTAATATTAAACACAAGGTAAATGTTGACCGATGTCCACATCCTTATAACACTAGTTAAAAATCCAAGAAGTGGAAACATGCACCCAATACATTAAATACTGCATTTTCTAATGGAGAATTCATTTTTCAATTCTTAACAAGTGTTATCAGATCATTAGTTATCGACCAATAGAGGTTGGTATAGTTGTTAAGGGTTTGACTCATTCTCTCGTAAGGATATACTACTTTCGGAATCATTTATAAGACAAAAAGTCATTTCCAGATTTGTTAAAAAATGTATGTATCTGGTCTAAAAATTAGACCAGATACATACATTTTTTAACGAATCTGGAAATGACTTTTTGCCTTATAAATGGTTCCGGAGGGAGTATGAGTTGGAATCCTGCTCTTTGAGTCTTGAAGTTTTTCTTGACTTTGATGAGTTATTGAGACTCAATTCATCTAAACTTTTCATTAAAAAAAGTCATTAGTTAAAAGGACCCTATATATTTATTTTTTAAAATATTTTTATGTTTAAATTAATATTTTAATATTACCCGTTAGCTCTTATAAAATAAAATAAAAAGATCACACGTTTGCTTATCTTTTATCAAAGCCTTTAAGATTTTATCATCTATTAGACTCCTTGTATTTTTTTTAAAGAGTTTAATTTATATGCACTGACAGTATAAATAAATTTTACACCGCCATCCAATCATACGTCACTATTGTGCCACTTTGTTATATCATTTCTTAAAATATCTCAACAAACATCTACATAGTGAGATATAACTAAATGACAGTGTAAAACTTATTTATACTGCCGTACATATACATTAAACTCATTTTTAAATTACAACACCGTTTTATGCGGTAATTATAGAACAAAATGTTTCTTTTTTGACAAAGTATAGAACAAAATGTTACCCAATGTTTTTTTTTTTTCGACGAGAAAATGTTACCCAAAGTTAGGTAAGGTATTTATTTAATACTATTTATTGACGGAACAATATCCTACAAAATTTATTACTTTGTCATAATAATAATAATAAATACTGCTTACTTTGCAAAAAAGGAAATGTTTCTTTAACTTGTACTAAGAATTTAGCATCTACTCCCTCCGGAATGAATTATAAGCAAAAAGTACATGTATCTGGTTCATAAGCAAAGAGTACTATTTGTTAGAAGTCCTACATAGAAGAATGAGATGGTCTGATTAATAGTTATAAGTAGGGGCAACCCTCACCCTATGAGCTAGCTTTTGGGATTGAGTTAGTCCCAAACCCAAATTCTAAGATGGTATCAAAGTCTATCATAGATCCATTTGTTGGGCCACCCGTTATCGGGCCACTCGGGTCACGCTCCAGTTGTTTAGTCCTGGGCGTGAGGGGGGTGTGTTAGAAGTCCCACATGAAAGAATGAGATGACCTGATTAATGGTTATAAGTGGGGGGCAACTTTCACCCTATGAGCTAGCTTTTGGGGTTGAGTTAAACCCAAAATCAAATTCTAAGATTTACGACTTACGAGTGGGACTCGTGGGATTGAACCATTGCAGTTCTCTTGGTTTTTCATTTTTACCGTCAATGACTCGAGTAGTGAACTTTCTTTTTCCGAACTGGATCACCTGCATTATGGAATTGTATGTGATAAACTCCATAATCCAAGGGCTAAATGTTTATAAACAACATTCAGAAGTATATTATTTTATAATTAAAATAATTAAATTTCAAGGGCTGAATTTTTTTACAATTTATTTATGAGCAATGCTAAATCACGCGATGAAATTGCTCACGAGTGGATCACGAAATAGAACAATGACCAAGTGAAGCCATGATTAACCATACATGGTGATTATAAAATAGAGTAAATACTCAAATTAGTTCCCAAAAAAATTATGGAGACTAATTTAATCTCTAAAAAATAAAAAATATCAATTTGGTTTTTAAAAATCTCAAATGTGGGTCTAATTAGTCATTTTAAGGATAATTTTTAGGGATATATTAGTCTCTATTAAGGACTAATTTAACCCATATTTGAGATTCTTAAAGACTAGATTAATATTTTTAATTTTTTAGGGACTAAATTGATTTCCACAATTTTTTTAAGATCAATTTGGGTATTTTACTCTTTAAAATAAAGAAGATTTGGCTTATATTGAGTTCGTGATTCGGTCGCGACTTTGCTTGTCGCCAGGTTAAGCATTTCCTGTTTATTTATTTATAATCTTCCACATATAGTCGGTGTGTGGGTCCATTTCATTTTAGAGGGACTGAGAGGTGAGACAAGAGGAGATTCAACTGCATGAAATGAATTTTATTTATAATTATTACCTGTAGTTTATGGAAGAAATGCAAAAATAAAATAAAGTACAAAAGAAAAATTGATCATAAGAGTCCACTCGTCTAATAATTGTGGAGGAAAAACAAAATGGCCTACTCATAGTACTAAGCGACGACCTGTCATTTTTTGTTTTTTACTTATGTTTTGTTTAATTTTCAGCTGATGTCATCCCAATTATTATCCAGACAAATTTGATTTTTATTTAGAGGAGACTGAAAAGATAGTAAATTGCTATTTTAATGTACACGCTTATTTTTGTTGTCTTCGTTGTGTCTTTTGGTGTTAGGTCACATATTTTAAAAAATTTAATATTTACAATTTTAAAACCAAATTATCTGTATGGATAACACTCACTAGTCAGGCTTTCAAATTAAATGATCAAATAAGCTGTATATAATTTCAAAATATGTTTATTTGAAAATGTGGTACCACTCATCTACATATGCCCCAGCCAACCATAATAAAATTACTTCGTAGCCAGGAAAAATAATATTACTAGCTTTTAATTGAGGAAAATGCTGTTTTTGGTACATTGAGACGAAAATGCTACCTGGATAAATTATAAACGGAAAAAAAAAAAGCAGCATGACAGTAGAAGTGTCAGATTGCATGTGAAATTATGTCAAAAGTTCATACTATAAACTGTTTAGTTACAAAAAAAATATGTTACTATTCATGATGAGTGTGGCAGTGGGCCAAAAATTTCACAATATAATGGCTCGACTGACAGACCATTAATTCGTACCGATATTATGGTTACTCCTTTCGGTCCGTCTACATGGAGACACCGTAGCCACTGATTGCACACCTTTATTTGGCCCATATTTATTTGGTCCACAATGGATGGATAATGGATCGGTACTTAAAAATTCATTCGGAACACAAATAATGACTGATGCTACCTTTTGGAAGGAAAAACTCACATTCTTCTTTATCCTCATAGTTGAGACGGTGACTTAATCGGTGTTGGTTCGACAAAAATAAGAGAAAACAAATATTAATGCCTTAAAACTCAACTAATATTTGTTTTCCCTTGTTTTTGTCAAACTAACACCGATCAAGTCATTGTCTCAGCAGTGAGGATGAAGATGACTGTGAGCTTCTACTTTCGGGAGACGACATCAATCATCATTAGAGTTTCGAGTGTTTTTTAAGTATCAGTCAACCGTAGACCACCTATCAAGATAGCCCACCGTAGAAGCCACCTATGTTATATTGTTTTTCACTAAAGAAATGTTATATTGCTTTAACCTTTGAAAGGATAATGTTTGGTAATTTTAGAGTCTCACATTGGATAGTGATATGACCTCAATATAGTAGTTATAAGTGGGGGACAACTCGCACTTCATGAGTTAGCTTTTAGGGTTGAATTACGTCCAAACCCAAATTCCAAGAGGTACCAACCATGCTTGGTTGAGATGGTACCGTCTCTTTCGGTTTGACCAATGAGGTTTGAATTCAAGCCCTAAGAATGCAACAACATTAAAAAAGTTTTGTCACCTATGTGCTTTGCCCAGTTCGAGGGATTAGTCCTAGTAGTTGCATAGGGATATCTGGTATATAAAAAAATAAAGTTGGTTGCGTGTATATTTAAATTTATTTTTGGAAAAGAATTTAAAAACTCTATATTTTTGGCCCATAAATTCCTTTCTTCCTATATTTTTCATAAAAGGGGAGTAGAAATGAGAAGGGTGACAACGTCAAGAGAAGTTCATAACGAGTTGTTAAAATAAATGGCTATTATTAAATTGCACACTCATTTTGCAGGCTTGGTTTTTGGTTCTACATAATTGAGCTATTAATTTAATTAATGTACTTGGACAGCTGGACTTTTATTGAACACAATTGTTTGACTTAGCATGAGCAATTTGAAAGATCATCCTTGTTGTTTGTGTCTCAGTCAACATGTTTCTTACTAGTAGTTTTTTAGAATTTTATTCATCATGTGTGACTCTTTTCATTTTATTATTTTAATTGAGTAGTTGTTGACAGTGACACAATTTGACAGAATTGTTTTGTTGCAACAGATTTTTGAATGCTGGCATTTTTGGCAGTGGCACAGAAACATGCCAAACATTGCCTCACTCTGCCACAAGGGCAGCCATGCTGGTCAGAATCAACACCTTGCTTCAAGGATTTTCAGGAATCAGATTTGAAATCATGGAGGCCATTGCCAAATTTCTGAACCATAACATAACTCCATGTCTCCCTCTAAGGGGCACAATCACTGCATCAGGTGACTTGGTCCCTTTGTCATATGTTGCTGGCCTTTTGATTGGAAGGCCAAATTCCAAGTCTATTGGACCTAATGGACAAGTTCTAAATGCTAAAGAAGCCTTTCAACTAGCGGAAATTGAAGGTGGTTTCTTTGAGTTGCAACCTAAAGAGGGTTTGGCACTAGTGAATGGCACTGCAGTGGGGTCTGGCTTGGCTTCCTTGGTTCTTTTTGAGGCAAATTTGCTTGCTGTTCTCTCAGAAGTGTTGTCTGCAGTTTTTGCTGAGGTCATGCAAGGAAAACCAGAATTCACAGACCATTTGACTCATAAATTGAAGCACCATCCTGGTCAAATTGAGGCTGCAGCTATAATGGAACATATTTTAGATGGAAGCTATTATGTTAAATCTGCCCAGAAGTTACATGAAATTGATCCACTTCAGAAGCCTAAACAAGATAGGTATGCTCTGAGAACATCACCTCAGTGGCTCGGACCACAGATTGAAGTAATCAGGCATGCAACAAAGATGATTGAGAGGGAGATAAACTCAGTAAATGACAATCCACTTATTGATGTTTCAAGAAACAAGGCACTTCATGGAGGGAATTTCCAGGGTACCCCAATTGGTGTTTCAATGGATAACACACGTTTAGCCATTGCTTCAATTGGGAAACTCATGTTTGCTCAATTCTCTGAGCTTGTGAATGACTTCTATAACAATGGTTTGCCTTCAAATCTAACGGCTAGCCACAATCCAAGCTTGGATTATGGCTTCAAAGGGGCAGAAATTGCAATGGCATCTTACTGCTCAGAACTTCAATACCTTGCAAATCCTGTCACCAATCATGTCCAAAGTGCTGAGCAACATAACCAAGATGTGAACTCTTTAGGCTTGATTTCCTCAAGAAAAACTGCTGAAGCAATAGAGATATTGAAACTCATGTCCTCAACTTTCCTAGTTGCATTGTGCCAAGCCATTGACCTGAGGCATATGGAGGAAAACTTGAAAAGCACTGTTAAGAACACTGTGAGTCAAGTGGCAAAGAGAGTTCTAACAGTTGGTGTCAATGGTGAGTTGCATCCATCAAGGTTTTGTGAGAAGGACTTGCTCAAAGTTGTTGACAGGGAGTATGTGTTTGCTTACATTGATGACCCTTGTAGTGCAACCTACCCTTTAATGCAGAAACTGAGACATGTCCTAGTTGATCATGCATTGCAAAATGGTGATAAGGAGGCAAATTCAAGCACCTCAATTTTCCAAAAGATAGGAGCCTTTGAGGAAGAGCTCAAGACCCTTTTGCCTAAAGAGGTGGAAAGTGCAAGGGTTGAAGTTGAGAATGGAAACCCTGCTGTTCCTAACAGGATCAAGGAATGCAGGTCTTACCCATTATACAAGTTTGTGAGAGAAAATTTGGAAACAAGTGTGCTGACAGGTGAGAAAATAAAGTCACCTGGTGAGGAATGTGATAAGGTTTTCTCAGCATTGTGTGATGGAAGGTTTATTGACCCCTTGTTGGACTGTCTAAAGGAGTGGAATGGTGCTCCTTTACCTATATGCTAGAATGGTGCTACCCTGTGTAAGTTTTTATTTTTTTATAAAAAAAAAAATATATCTTTTTTTTCTTTTTCCTGTAATGTTTATTTTATAAAGCTGCTGGACATGTATTTGAAACTGTGATAGAAAACTGTATGTCTCAATTTTATATACGTTCTTTATCTGCAACCTCCAAGTTCTTCAGAGCCACTCCAACCTCCCAGTATATAGATGCTTGCATCATGGGGTTCTATAGTTTGAGTGTCACATTTTTTGTATCATAAAATAATACTAATTTACAATACATTACAAATGAGATTTTTATTTTTTTGGGTATAACAAATGAAAAGTTAAGGATAAAAAAAAATGATTTGCAAAAAAAAAAAAATTTGATTAGTTAACTTGTCCACCTAAACAACTATTAATTGATTGTTTTTCGGTAGTTCTATTGTTCGCGAGTGTGAATACAAGAATATCGCCACCACTAGTATCTAGATGACCTAATGGAAGCAATGTGTTTAGGGTATAAGTGAAAGTCCGCTCTCCTAACCTAGTTCCTTTCCTTATATAGTAGTAGTCTTATCCATACGATACTCTGCGTTGTATGTTGTCCTTCCCTTTGCCAAACCGTTACGGTAAATCAGAGAATATCCTTACCAATCATTGTACTATTTGTCTTGTCCAGTACTGTGGCGATACGTTACCCTATAGTCTGGCTTAGGCTAGACCGTTAGGGCGATAGGGGACACGTGTTGAAGATGTATGACTTGTACTATTCCTAGTAGTCGGTCGGTGAAGGTGTGTCCTTTGCGCTTCTCACGTTCATTGTTTGACCAACCGATAAGTAATGGACTATTGACCCTACCCTATCATCAGGTGGCTATGTCGAGTCCTCCTATCTGCGTTCGGCCGGTCTGGTCCGGTACAACTGTAATTGATAAATTGGTTGAAACAACATGATTAGAAATTTTTGTAAGAATACTTATGTTAAAATCTCTTCATTTTGTTCATTACTAGGCGATGTGAGACTTACTTATTTTACCCCTCACACTTGGATACCAAACATTTCATAATAGCAAGTTTAGGCTTTTTATGGAGCAATAACAATTTATATTATGTTTAATTATTGCATGAGTTTACATGTTGTGTTTATTTATTGGGGACAGTTCTCTTGGATGTGAACTGAATTCATTTGGTATTGATGTTTAGACTTTAGATATGTATTAATTCTAAAGGGATGATGCATTTGAAATAAAATATTCTTGTTGACTTACACATTGAAGGACTTCTTTTTTATTGGCCAGCTAGTAGAAATGGTAAACAACAAACACACACACACACGTCTAAACGGTAACACCCGGGTTCGAACCCCGGTCCTGACGTCCCTATGTCGTTAAAATTGCCAAAGCAACCACCAGTATATCATCACCTAGAGAATAGTTGAGGTTTATTAGATTTAGTTAGAGGTAGTTAGCACAATTACCCGTTATAAATTCTCAATTGTACCATCATTTGAAGAAAAGGATCAGTAATAGCCATGGTAGTTCAACAATGGTGCTCGTTCTATTTTGAACGCCTCATCTCAGATTTTGATGGATCCATCACAAATCCCAAATAGCCCCTGCTATGTATATCGTTGTGAGAATTTCGCGACAGTTCTTGTTTCTTGGCAGTTGGCACTCTAAGAAGCAAAATACGGTCTCACGTTCTTCCTCGGAGGCTGAGTATCGTGCACTTGCTTTAACAACTTGTGAGGTTTAATGGCTCACCTATTTGCTTCAGGATCTTCACATTCCATTTGTTCAGCTTGCCTTGCTTTATCTTGACAACTAATCCACGTGTCACATTGCCTCAGATCCTAGTTTTCACGAAAGGGCCAAGCACATTGACATTGATTGTCACATTGTGCGGTAGCAACTTCAAGCAGGTCTATTTCTTCTTCTTCCAGTTGCCTTTTCAAATTAGTTAGCCGAATTTTTTTTACTAAAGCAATTGAGCCTACTCCATTTTGTAAACTTCACTCCAAGCTTGGAGTGATGAACATACACTCTCCAGCTTGAGGGGGTATTAGGAGTACATTTTGTTAGTTAAAAAAGTTAGTTAGAGAGGTTAGAATAGTTAATAATAGAGGCATTTATGTTAATCTGTTTCCAGGCTGGCAAGTCTTGTATATATAAACACTGTACTACTGTTCATTAATGCAAGTAAGAATCATTTGTGCAAAACTCTCTAATAGTGTGTAAAGTAGGAATGTAAATTGCCCAATTGAGAAACTATTCAACGACATTTAGATTAATGCGAGAGGATGTTAAGGGTGTTATTGCCAGTGTCTTGGATGTAGCTGGTAATAGTATATTTAGCACCAAGCATCATCATGCATCATTGTCCATTGTATTACCCACATTAACAGAAACAGAGCAAGCAGAGCATCAACAGCCCAATAACTCGGCCCAATCCACTTCATATAACAGAGGCAGAGCTTCAGCCCAATAACTCTGTTAATGTTATTCCCTCTTAGTTTTAGTTTGTTATTATTGTTGTAATTAACAGTTAATTTACTGCTAACTGTCTTTGTTTTCTGTTTTACTTAGTTACAGATCAGTATAGTTTAGTTGATCAGTGGTTAGTTCTCTTTGGTTCTCTTCTTGTAATCTCTTTTCTATATAAGGAGTATTTTCCCTGCTTGTATCTAAGTTTTGATACTTCAATAAAAATTTACTAGATGTTATCCAGAACTATGTGCCTCTGATTCTATTATGGTATCAGATTGAAAACCTTCTTCTTTCGCGTTCTTCTTCATCTTATTTTCGCGTTTCTTCGCATTTCTCCTTTCTTGTCAACAATGGCAGAAGACGAATCTTCCAACAACGAGTCTTCCAGCAACAAGACCCATTCACCGCACCAATCTTCCATCGTTCACACCACCACCGTGATCGATCCCTTACAAAACCCGAGCAATTCCTATTATATACATCCCGGCGAGAACCCCGGTGCTCTTCTTGTTTCGCTGCCGCTCAACGGCGATATCTGCCATGCTTGGAGCCGAGCCATGCGACGGGCCCTCCTCACCAAAAACAAACACAAGTTTGTCGACGGAACGCTCACTGCACCATCCAAAGACGACCCCATTTTTTATCCCTGGGAGCGCTGTAACAACATTGTCATCTCCTGGATTACACGAACCCTAACGGCGCAGATTGCTCAAAGCATCGTCTACATCGACAATGCAACGGATCTGTGGAACGATCTCCGCGACCGTTTCAGTAAAGGTAATCATTTTAGAATCTCCGACATACTTCAAGAAATACACTCAATCAAGCAAGGGGATCGTACTGTTTCTACCTTCTTTACTGAATTAAAGACTCTCTGGGATGAATTGGAAACCCTTCGCCCTACTCCTTCTTGTTCCTGCAATAACCCCTGCATTTGTAACCTTACCCAATCTATGAAACAACACAAAGACAATGAATATGTTTTGTGTTTTCTAAAAGGGTTGAATGACAGTTTTCATACTGTCCGCACCCAAATCTTGCTCCTTGAGCCACTCCCTTCCATGAACAAGGTTTTCTCACTTTTTCTTGTCAACAATGGCAGAAGACGAATCTTCCATCAACGAGTCTTCCAGCAACAAGACCCATTCACTGCACCAATCTTCCATCGTTCACACCACCACCATGATCGATCCCTTATAAAACCCTAGCAATCCCTATTATATACATCCCGACGAGAACCCCAGTGCTCTTCTTGTTTCGCCGCCGCTCAACGGCGATAACTACCATGCTTGGAGCTGAGCCATGCAACGGGCCCTCCTCACAAAAAACAATAAGAGTCCTTTTGAGATGTTGCATGGTCAGCCACCTACTTACCTTGACTTGAAAGGTTTTGGCTGTCTTGCTTATGCCACTACTCTTATGCAAAATAGACATGAACTTGACAGCAGAACCATAAAATCTGTGTTTTTAGGTTACAAACCAAGAACAAAAGGATATATTTTACTTGATTTACTTTCTAAATCTGTGTTTATTAGTAGACATGTTATTTTTCATGAAAATATTTTCCCTTTTTCTGTTTTTGCTCACACAGATGATGTTACGGCTTCCAAAAACTCCATGGAATGTATGCCTACTGTTTTAGAAAGTGAACCTTTACTGGTTGATCACCCTATTTCACATCCTATACAAAATTCTGCCACCCCACTACCGAATACTCCTGCAAATACTACTTCACCTTTAGATGCTTCTATTTTAGATGATTCTTCTGATAATGATAATTCTTTTCAACCAAGGAAGTCCACCAGAATCCGAAAAGCACCTTCTTACCTCCATGATTATCATTGTAACCTTGCCACTTCCTCTAACAGTAACATATTACCTATTAAAACACCTTATCCTCTATCCTCCTTTCTGGATTATTCCAGGTTATCTAATGCTCATAGACATTTCTCTTTGACCATCTCTACCATGACTGAACCCAAATCATACAAGCAAGCCATAAAATCCGAAGCATGGTAGCAAGCCATGCAATCTGAATTGGATGCTTTACATAATAATAATACATGGGACATTGTTCAACTTCCCCCTGGCAAGCAAAATATAGGTAGTAAATGGGTTTATAAACTCAAATTTAAGGCTGATGGTTCTTTAGAAAGACATAAAGGCAGATTAGTAGCTAAAGGTTTTGATCAAACCGAGGGAATCGATTATTTCGATACTTTCTCTCCCATTGCCAAGGTCACTACCATACGTTTAATTTTGGCCATGGCAGCTGTTCATAATTGGTTTTTAGAACAATTAGATGTTCATAACGCTTTCTTACATGGCCAACTTGATGAGGAAGTCTATATGGACCTCCCTAAAGGCCTTACTCCTACTGCTCCTAATCAGGTTTGCAAGCTGAAAAAGTCTATCTACGGTCTCAGGCAATCCAACCGGCAATGGTTTGCTAAGATGTCCTCCTCTCTTCTTTCACAAGGATACCTCCAATCTCCTTTTGACCATTCTTTTTTTATTAAAAATAATCACAAATCTTTCACTGCATTATTGATTTATGTTGATGACCTTATCCTTGCAGATAATGATGTCCATGAAATAATTGCTGTCAAACAGCACCTAAACACTCAATTCAAGATCAAGAACTTAGGAAATCTGAAGTATTTCCTAAGACTTGAAATTGCCCGGTCAAAGAAAGGCATTCACATTTGCCAACATAAATATGCATTAAACATCCTTTCAGACACGGGTTTTGTAACACCCCAAATTTCTAAGCTAAGTTGAGAATAAGTTATGAGAAGAATTGTGTGATTGTATTCAAGCTTAATTTGATTTTAAAGTGAGTGGATATAATTACACAAAGTTTTGATAAGAAAGTTAATGGGTTTGAGTTGAGGAATAAGTTGGATTTAATCCTAAGATGGTTAAAGGTGTTGTTTTGTAGTTATGGAAGTTAATTTGAGAAGAAAGTCTCAAGGTTTGGTGTTAGAACTAAGTTTTCTTGGTTTTTCTGCAGTGTGAATCGATTCTTATAGCCCAGGAATCGATTCACAGCATTAAAAATCCATAGGCATCGAATTTTAGCAGTGGGAATCGATTCACAGAAGCCAGGAATCGATTCACATAAGACAGGCCACTGGGACTCGCATGCAGGAATCGATTCACTCATTAAAACTGCAATTCAGGCACTTTTTACACTGTGTGAATCGATTCACAGCTGCAGAAATGTTTAAAAATGTTGTTTCAACGAGCAGAACGCGAAAATAAAGAAAAAGGGAAGGAAAAGAAGAGAAAGGGAAAGGAGAAAGAGGAAAGGAGAGCTAGGGTTTCACTCTTTGAGAGGGATTGAAGAGATTCATGTTAGATTTCTTCAATCACTTGCCTAAATGGAGAGTTTGAGAGTTGAGATTTGGGTATTTTGAAGATTTGGGTTTGAACCCTAGAGAGAAGAAGAAGAAGCACGAATTGGAGAAGAATAAGGGGGAGAAGACCAAGCTCCAGCAAGGATGGCTCAAGTTCTTGGATTGAGAAGGAAGATTGAAGGTTGAAGATCAAGATTTGAGAAGTATTTGGAGAAGCCCCAAGTTGAGCAAAGAGGGAAAAGCTTGAAGAGGAGCAAAGAGTCCAAAGTTCAACCTTCCTAGCTCAATGTCTTGAAGAATAGAGGTGAGTTCTTCAACCCTTAGGTGATGGGCACCCATAAGTCCCACATATAGGAATTTCTCTTCCTTTAGTAACATGTGAACCTTAGGTTCAAGTTAAGTTTTAAATACCTATAAGAGGTTGAGTTGTTATTGTTATCATTGTTATGATTGTATAGTGGGCTTGGTTAAAAGAGGTTGGCAACTACCCCCAACCCCCCACTTGAATGTATGTTTGATGTTTTCTCTCTTGAGAACTCCATAGAGTTTCAAGGGATGAGTTAATGTATGTGTTGTCCATTAATTTGGTGAATTGTGAGGCTTGTCAATGAGCCATAAGCTTAAGTCAAAGAGGTCAAAGAAAGGACCCTAGGAAAAGTATGTGATAGGAAGAATGTGTGAATTAGTGTTCATGATTTGGTGTAATTCATATTATGAATAAAGTATGTGAATGTCTAAAGTAGATAATTATGATTGACATAAGTCTTATTATGAGCATATCATGTTTTAACCTCTAAGTGAGTAATTAGATAAAAAGGAATGCTATTAATGTAAGCTTGATTCATTGAAATAATTGTAATTTCCTTGAATAGTTAAGTAATGAGGATGATGTTAATAAATCCTAGTTAGCCAAGTTGCATTTCTATGAACATGCATAAAAGCATAAGCATAAGCTAAAGTCCATGGCAAGACTCCTCTATTTAAAGGAGTAGATCGGTTTGGTTAGCCAAGTGGGACGCCCTTGGATGGTTATGACGTCTAACCACCATACCGAAAGCGTGTAATTGGGGTCTAGGGACCAAAGCCTACGACACTACCCAATAACACAAAGCAAAGGAGAATAAAAATTAATATTCTCAGCAAAAAGATGCATTACATTGCATAGCCTCATATTATATATCTCCTTATGAATGGTATAATATGTGAAGTGATGTTAAGTTTATGAATGTTAATGAATTCCTTGCATATATATATATATATATATATATATATATATATATATATATATATATATATATATTCGGAATTAGCTTAATTAATTGTATGAAATCTTGGATAGCACATCCGTAGTCTCTTAATTATTATATAGTAATGGTGCCTAGAAGTAGAAAGAGATGTGATAAGATCAATTTCAATACTATAAAGAAAAGCAAAGAAGTGCTAAGTATAAAGTAAGTAAGTAAAGAAGAACTAAATGTTCTTAGTTAAGAAAGTTTGCACTTACGTAGCATTGGGTTAGTTGTGCTAGATATAGCTAAAGAAGTAATGTTTGAATTAGTCTTTTCAGGCTAGTAAGGATGGACGAGAGAACGATGAGGAGTCAGGGAAGGGCTCACTGAGATTTATAATCTCACCCTATTCCTTTTATTTGTTTTCAGATAAGCAGGTACCGAAGACGATGAGGCGAAGCTCCAAGCTTGGGACTCATAGGCTAGTTTTATATTGTAATGGAAATTTTATATTCCAAGTTATGTATAATATGTAATCTATTTATTAGATTAATGAATTAAGTATAATTTATGACTTGGATTACTGTAATCAAGTTTGTAAATTATTAGTAATTCCTGTGCTTTAATGTAATTTGTCGTACTTTCAATTATGTTGAGGTGCGGGTGTTACATTATGGTATCAGAGCAGTTCGATCTTATCGGACTGTGAGTCACTAGTTTAGTAAAAACTTAGTTTAGGAAGTGTCAGTTTAGTCCTTGTTGGACTGTAATCAGTTAGCAGGAATTTTTCCTTTGTCCGAGAACTTCTTTACATATTCTTATGCTTAGTATGGAATATTAAGCCTGATCAACTTAATACCCCATACCGTGTACGAAGAATGTAGTAAATGGAGCTGGCGGATGAGGGAGGAGACCGAATAGGAGCGTGAACTCTGAGGAAGTTTGATGGATAAGGATGATGCAGTCAAGGAAGGAGCGGATGCAAGAGCTCTCATTAAGTGAGAACCTTCGGAATACGGAAAAAGGGAAACAAGTTCCCACCTTTCCGGAACCAAGAGTTAAGGAATGTTTCAAGAGTGGTCGGAACCATAGTGGTGAGGGTTCGGCTAGACAAAGCGTGTAATTCATGTACCGTCAACCGAGACGCTCTGGAAGTGATTAGAAATGACGAGCAAGTAAGGGGTCTTAATTGTGAGGTTTTAATCAACTTAGGATGGGCATTTGTAATCGGTTAGGGTTACAACACTGGTTATGCTATCAAGTTGTTTCGCCTAATCCATTATGAATGGATCCTAGAATGATTGAGATCTTATGATGATTCCCAAGTTAATTCAAGTGCCCTTCGTGGTTAACAGTAAATGCTCTTAATTGTAGGATTTCAATCGAGTAGGATGGTCGGTTATAATCGGTTAGGGTCTCAACACTTGTTGTTTCAGCAGGATTGGTTAACCTAGCCGATTATAGGTGGATCCTAGGTCGATAGAAATCCTATGATAATCCCTGAGAGAACCTTAGCGTTCAGAGTGGTAGTGGTAAGGGTAAGGAACAAGATGGAGTTAGGCGATATGCTACAACGCCCAAATGGTAGTATGGGTCCTCAAGGGTGATCATGCCCTAGTGAAGCAGAAAGAAAACTTTAAGTCTTCAAGGAACGGTGTCCTTAGTGGAACAACAAACTTCAGAGGATCGGATGAGATGTAGTCTTCAAACTATAGAAGTTTCAAGAAAAGCTGAGTCAGCGGAAACCTAAAGTTATTGATGTCTACGTTCGATCTAATTGTTCAGTGCGTAAAGTGAATTCAATTGACCAATTATAGACTTTGCCTTAGCCAAGTAAGAATATTAGTTAGAATAAGACTTAGTCTGTGACTGGGTAATGAGATCACTTAATTTCCTGAGCAATTAGTTCCTCTATAGAGATTAATCCCTTCCAGGGTTTCTAATGATTCAGATTGGGTAAGGATGATAAGACAGGATCAATAAGGTAGATTGTTCCCAAGAATATCAAGGATTTATTTTCTGGATACTTGTTGGTCCATTGGTTATTAAACGCGTCGATCTACACCGCTATCGGATAGAGCGTGTGGGTTACGGTTTAATTCCAGAGCATCAAGAAAGGAGTTAATCCATCAAGCGAAGGAGAAGCGATAGTAAAGTTCATTTAAGAGTGAATATGGTGGACATCTGAGACTATAAGTTACTGCGAGTCAAGTCGTTAGGTTGGGTCTGATGTGATTCTAACTAGCCACTTGCAAGTTAAGTCTCCAACCAAGTGAGGCTTAGACCTCGTGTGAGACAAAGTTTGTAATCAACTAATGAAAATCAAGTCAGTTTAACCAACGGATACCTCCCAAGAGTTGAACAACCCTAGAGTTTCAAGTTTCCTAGGCCAAGTCGGTTGCAAGACCAAGTATAGTGAGCTAAATATGAGTATCAACTCCGTAAGTTGTGGAAGAGGTCTCTAAGAAAGGATTTACATTGGTAACATAAGAGTGAACGTCACGAACGGAAAAAAAAAATTGTTCAAGGTATGTATTAGTTACCTCTAGGTGACAATTCTATTTTGATAAGATAGTTGCCCAACGAAGGGTTACGAAACCACCAACGATAGTATTGGATGCTGTTTTGGGTGAACTTCCAACGAGTATTCGAAGGAGAGTACCTTCCAAGGAGTCTAAAGAGATAGAAGGAGCAAAGATTCACTCGCTTGACACCAAAAGGCATGTCTGCAGGGAATTGTGTAGACAAATTCAAAGAATTCTCCACATACTTAACCTACCTTCAAAATGTATAGGATGATGAGTAAGCGACTCATCAGTTGGGTTGAAAACCCGAACCGAGTTAAGAAATGTCGTGTGGCAATTTCATGAGGATGGCTATGCAAGACTGTGGGTTACTACAGAATTACAGAGGAAGCACAGGTTATCTTATGGCAGAATGTCTAGGTGAGTAGCAGACGATGAAAAGCAAGCGTAACAATTTCCAACAGTCAAGAGCAATCGAAAGATAGAACAGCACCAGAGTTAAACTCTCAGACTGCAAGTAAAGTATTCCATCTGATGGAAATAAGACGAAAGGAGTTCATTCATTTGAAAAGACGTAAGATCAGAGTTCACAGCGGAAGCACCAAAAGCCAATTTATTATACAGAAGGATGAGGTAAGAAAGAAAGGCGTGGTTTGGGGATGAGATTCCATGGAGGTAAATCTCTGTTCGCATCCCATGCTGTCAACGCTAAGAAGTTCCTACACCCTTAACTCCACATAGGGAGTCTGGAAGTGAGAACCTATCTCATGGGGGAAAGATTTGGAGTTGGTAAGGATGTGAGTTACCACCAAATCGGAGGATACCTAGAGTCATTCACGATTGCAAGTATTCTATCGATTAGTGCTTAGAGTGATTTCACTTAACCAGTTACACATACACCGTTCCAACCGATTAAATTATATTCATCAGTTAGAGCTTAGTCTGTGACCGGTTAACACTATCGCAACTAATCTAATCGATTAATGCTTTGTGAGAGTTAATCATTTCTAGGTTTTCCAATGGATGGAATGGGCTATGACAGGAAGTTGTAGTTGAAGTTCCAATGAAAGATGCAGTAATTTTCGAGGACGAAATTTTTTAAAAGGTGGGTAGTAGTGTAACACCCCAAATTTCTAAGCTAAGTTGAGAATAAGTTATGAGAATAATTGTGTGATTGTATTCAAGCTTAATTTGATTTTAAAGGAAGTGGATATAATTACACAAAGTTTTAATAAGAAAGTTAATGGGTTTGAGTTGAGGAATAAGTTGGATTTAATCCTAAGATGGTTAAAGGTGTTGTTTTGTAGTTATGGAAGTTAATTTGAGAAGAAAGTCTCAAGGTTTGGTGTTAGAACTAAGTTTTCTTGGTTTTTCTGCAGTGTGAATCGATTCTTATAGCCCAGGAATCGATTCACAGCATTAAAAATCCATAGGCATCGAATTTTAGCAGTGGGAATCGATTCACAGAAGCCAGGAATCGATTCACATAAGACAAACCTTTGGGACTCGCATGCAGAATTGATTCACTCATTAAAACTGCAATTCAGGCACTTTTTACACTGTGTGAATCGATTCACACTATGCTGTGAATCTATTCACAGCTTCAAAAATGTTTAAAAATGTTGTTTCAACGAGCAGAACGCGAAAATAAAGAAAAAGGGAAGGAAAAGAAGAGAAAGGGAAAGGAGAAAGAGGAAAGGAGAGCTAGGGTTTCACTCTTTGAGAGGGATTGAAGAGATTCATGTTAGATTTCTTCAATCACTTGTCTAAATGGAGAGTTTGAGAGTTGAGATTTGGGTATTTTGAAGATTTGGGTTTGAACTCTAGAGAGAAGAAGAAGAAGAAGCACGAATTGGAGAAGAATAAGGGGGAGAATACCAAGCTCCAGCAAGGATGGCTCAAGTTCTTGGATTGAGAAGGAAGATTGAAGGTTGAAGATCAAGATTTGAGAAGTATTTGGAGAAGCCCCAAGTTGAGCAAAGAGGGAAAAGCTTGAAGAGGAGCAAAGAGTCCAAAGTTCAACCTTCCTAGCTCAATGTCTTGAAGAATAGAGGTGAGTTCTTCAACCCTTAGGTGATGGGCACCCATAAGTCCCACATATAGGAATTTCTCTTCCTTTAGTAACATGTGAACCTTAGGTTCAAGTTAGGTTTTAAATACCTATAAGAGGTTGAGTTGTTATTGTTATCATTGTTATGATTGTATAGTGGGCTTGGTTAAAAGAGGTTGGCAACTACCCCCAACCCCCCACTTGAATGTATGTTTGATGTTTTCTCTCTTGAGAACTCCATAGAGTTTCAAGGGATGAGTTAATGTATGTGTTGTCCATTAATTTGGTGAATTGTGAGGCTTGTCAATGAGCCATAAGCTTAAGTCAAAGAGGTCAAAGAAAGGACCCTAGGAAAAGTATGTGATAGGAAGAATGTGTGAATTAGTGTTCATGATTTGGTGTAATTCATATTATGAATAAAGTATGTGAATGTCTAAAGTAGATAATTATGATTGACATAAGTCTTATTATGAGCATATCATGTTTTAACCTCTAAGTGAGTAATTAGATAAAAAGGAATGCTATTAATGTAAGCTTGATTCATTGAAATAATTGTAATTTCCTTGAATAGTTAAGTAATGAGGATGATGTTAATAAATCCTAGTTAGCCAAGTTGCATTTCTATGAACATGCATAAAAGCATAAGCATAAGCTAAAGTCCATGGCAAGACTCCTCTATTTAAAGGAGTAGATCGGTTTGGTTAGCCAAGTGGGACGCCCTTGGATGGTTATGACGTCTAACCACCATACCGAAAGCGTGTAATTGGGGTCTAGGGACCAAAGCCTACAACACTACCCAATAACACAAATCAAAGGAGAATAAAAATTAATATTCTCAGCAAAAAGATGCATTACATTGCATAGCCTCATATTATATATCTCCTTATGAATGGTATAATATGTGAAATGATGTTAAGTTTATGAATGTTAATGAATTCCTTGCATATATATATATATATATATATATATATATATATATATATATATGTATTCGGAATTAGCTTAATTAATTGTATGAAATCTTGGATAGCACATCCGTAGTCGCTTAATTATTATATAGTAATGGTGCCTAGAAGTAGAAAGAGATGTGATAAGATCAATTTCAATACTATAAAGAAAAGCAAAGAAGTGCTAAGTATAAAGTAAGTAAGTAAAGAAGAACTAAATGTTCTTAGTTAAGAAAGTTTGCACTTACGTAGCATTGGGTTAGTTGTGCTAGATATAGCTAAAGAAGTAATGTTTGAATTAGTCTTTTCAGGCTAGTAAGGATGGACGAGAGAACGATGAGGAGTCAGGAAAGGGCTCACTGAGATTTATAATCTCACCCTATTCCTTTTATTTGTTTTCAGATAAGCAGGTACCGAAAACGATGAGGCAAAGCTCCAAGCTTGGGACTCATAGGCTAGTTTTATATTGTAATGGAAATTTTATATTCCAAGTTATGTATAATATGTAATCTATTTATTAGATTAATGAATTAAGTATAATTTATGACTTGGATTACTGTAATCAAGTTTGTAAATTATTAGTAATTCCTGTGCTTTAATGTAATTTGTCGTACTTTCAATTATGTTGAGTTGCGGGTGTTACAGGTTTGCTTGGTTCCAAACCTACTTCTACTCCTATGTCCAAAGATCACAAATTACAAATACAACAAGGCAAACCTCTCTCGGATCCATCCTCTTACAGAAGACTTGTTGGATGGCTCTTGTATCTCACAACAACCAGACCGGATCTCTCCTACTCAGTTCAGCAGCTTAGCCAATTTGTAAATTTCCCCATTGATATTCACCATCAAGCTGCCCTTCGTGTCCTCCGATACATCAAATCAAATCCTAAACAAGGCATTTTCTATTCTGCAACTTCCCAGATGCAACTCAAGGCATTTTTTGACTCTGATTGGGCTAGTTGCCTTGATACCAGAAGGTCTATCACCGGTTTTTGCATCTTTCTAGGTGACTCTTTGATTTCTTGGAAATCCAAGAAACAAACCACGGTTTCTCGCTCGTCCTCTGATGCCGAGTACCGTGCCTTAGCCATCACTATTTCTGAATTGCAGTGGATTACTTATCTCCTTCAAGAAACTGGTTTACCTTTCACCCAACCAGCCATCCTTTATTGTGATAATCAAGCTGCACAATACATCACAACAAATCTTATCTACCATGAACGAACCAAACATATGGAGATAGATTGCCATATAGTCCGAGAGAAACTCCAAACCAAACTCTTTCATTTATTACCTATCTCTACTACCCACCAATTGGCCGACATCTTCACCAAACCTCTTTGCAAAACTCCGTTTCAGTCTGTTCTTCCCAAGCTTGGTGTTCATTCTATTCACTCTTCCGTTTGTGGGGGGTATTACCCACATTAACAGAAACAAAGCAAGCAGAGCATCAACAGCCCAATAACTCGGCCCAATCCACTTCATATAACATAGGCAGAGCTTCAGCCCAATAACTCTGTTAATGTTATTCCCTCTTAGTTTTAGTTTGTTATTATTGTTGTAATTGACATTTAATTTACTGCTAACTGTCTTTGTTTTCTGTTTTACTTAGTTACAGATTAGTTTAGTTTAGTTGATCAGTGGTTAGTTCTCTTTGGTTCTCTTCTTGTAATCTCCTTTCTATATAAGGAGTATGTTGAGTTGCTAACAAGAATAATGAACAAATATCAAAGGCAACCAATACTAAATTTAATAGCAATCACAACAGTGCAATAAAGTTAATCAAACACGAGTAGAGAGTAGGAAGAATCACACCGCTATTTGGTTACGCTTGATTCGCCCAAAAAAAGATGACCTACGTCTGCGGGAGAGAGCAGCCCTCCGTTTCACTATCAAAGAGTCTTTACAAGAGATTACAATTGCTTTGAACCCCTTTACAATGTCCAAGAAGAACAAACCCAAGAGTTCCCAATCCCTCTCTCTTTTCCTCTATGAAAAACTCTTAAGAACAACAATAGAGAAAGCCTTCAATCCTCCCTCTATTCTCTCCTAAGATCCCAAGGTGTTTAACAGTGTTTCCCAGCCCCTAAAACCTCACAAAGACGCTCAAAGACGGCTGCACACAACCCTAGAAAAGACTGCACATTCGTCCCACACGTTTCTGCAGCGTCAGGTTTATAAAACCTGACTGTGAATCGATTCACAGACATAGGTGAATCGATTCACCTAGTTGAAAAAGTCTCCCCTGCACGAATTAATGAAATGAATCGATTCCTGCAAGCTTTCCATGCGATTCACAGAGGCGTGCTTCGATTCACAGAGAACCAAACATGCTTGAATCGATTCACATAGCTAGGGAATCGATTCCCAGTGTTCGAGAAACACTTTCAAGCAATTCCATGATCCTCCAAACTGATTTTAAGGCACTCTAAACTCCACAATTCTCCACCTTGACTTCAAATCAGTGGTGATGCTCAACTTTATCCATCAACCACTAGCTGCTCTCTCCATTATTGGAATTACGCCTCGAGAAATTCATCAAGTCCAAGCAATGCTTGAACTTTGATCTAGGCAATGACTTGGTGAATACATCCACGGGGTTGTCCTCCTGACGCAACCTTCTCAACCACAATTTCCTTAGATTCTACGACGTCTCTAATGAAATGTAGGCGGATGTCAATGTGCTTTGTCCTTTCATGATACACTTGGTGATTTGCCAAGTGGATAGCACTTTGACTATCACAATGTACCTTCACACATCCTTGTGTAATTCCTAGCTCTCCAATCATACCTTTCAACCATATGGCCTCCTTCACCCCTTCAACTAGGGCGATATACTCCGCCTGAGTAGTAGATAGCGCCACAACGGACTGTTGATTAGCCTTCCAACTTATTGTCGTTCCAAACAATGTAAATACAAATCCAGATAAGGATTTCCTTGTATCCACATTTCCTGCATAATCTTCATCTACATAACCCTCCAAAGCGTCTTCTCCTTGAGTTGCTCTTGTGTACCTCAAACCACCTTTGAGTGACCCATTCAAATACCTCAGAACCCACTTCAGTGCTTCCCAATGAGCTTGGCCCGGATTTGCCATAAACCGACTCACTATGCTAACTGCATATGCTAAGTCTGGTCTACTACAAACCATGCCGTACATGATGCTTCCTACCCCACTAGCATATGGAGTAGTATCCATCTTCCTCCTCTCCTCTTCGGACTCAGGAGCTTGTGTCACCGAGAGCTTTGTGTGGTGACCCAAAGGAGTGCTAACCGGCTTAGCTTCATGCATCCTAAACCGCTCCACCACTTTCTTCAAGTACCCATGCTGAGATAAGAATAATTCACCCTTCTTCCGGTCCCTCACGATATCCATCCCAAGTATCCTCTTAGCGGCCCCAAGGTCCTTCATCTCAAATTCTGAATTTAGCTTCTCCTTGAGAATGTTAATCTCCTCTTTGCTAGAGCTTGCCATCAGGATGTCATCAACATAGAGAAGTAGGTAGAGAACCACTTTCTCATCCCTCTTCAAAATGTACACACAATTGTCGTACCCACTTCTCACAAATCCCGTCTTCAGAAGAAAATCGTCAAAACGAAGATACCATTGCCTAGGGCTTTGTTTCAACCCATACAAGGATTTCTTCAAAAGACATACCTTAGACTTGTCCTCTACAAAACCTTCTGGTTGTTGCATGTAGATTGTCTCTTCTAGGTCTCCATGTAAGAATGCGGTCTTCACGTCCATTTGTTCCAACTCAAGATCGTATTGATTCACGATTGCCATAAGAACCCTTATGGAACAATGTTTCACCACGGGTGAGAAAATCTCGTTGTAATCAATTCCCTCAACCTGTGTAAAACCCTTGGCCACAAGTCTTGCTTTATATCTTGGTTCTTCAATTCCCGAAATGCCTTCCTTCTTCTTGAAGATCCACTTGCATCCAACCACCCTTTGTTTCTTAGGTAGTTTCACAAGTTTCCAGGTCTGGTTCTTCTCCAATGAATTCATTTCTTCATTCACTGCCTCTAACCACTTACGACCTCTTTGCTCTCAACTGCTTCCCTGAATGTCTTCGGTTCTGAGTCTCTCCCATCTTCAGCCGCATTTAGAGCATAACAAATTAAATATGCATAGCCATATCTCTTAGGTGCCATAGTTTCCCTCCTTTCCTATCTCTTGCCAACCGATAGCAGGATCCATTGTTGGTTGTCTTCCTCTAGAACCCGATGGTGGAGAACTATTCTCCTCTTCATCATTCCCTGCCTCACTAGTGGAAGGCTCCACCTCAAACCGAGTCTTCTACCTCTGCTTTACGAGTTACTATTCTCCGTGTTCTTGCACTTCATCCCCATACGAGTCTCGTCAAAAGTCACATCCTCGCTTATTATGAATCTTGATCCCCTGTGCTCCATCTTCCACGGCTTGTACCCTTCACACCTGGGATAGCCAATGAAGACACATTTCACACTCGGCTTCAAGTTTGTCTTGTCTGACATGAGCAAATGCCAAAGCCCCGAAAACCTTCAACTTAGAATATTCTGCCGGTTTTCCACTCCAAACTTCCATAGGTGTCTTGAAGTTTAAAGCCGTTGATGGGCATCTATTGATCAAGTAAGCTGTTGTACTCACAGCTTCACCCCAGAAACTTTTAGGTAGCCCAGCTCCCAAAAGCATACATCCGACTCCGCTCCAAAATAGTCATGTTCATGCTCGCTCGCCAGACCATTTTGTTGCGGTGTGTCCCCGCCACTGATCCTATGTCTCTTAATTCCTGTTTCTGCAAAACTCATTAAACTACTCAAACAAACTCCAGGCCATTGTCAGTCCTTAAAACTTTCGCTTTAGTTCCTATTTGATTTCCTATGAGAGTATGTCATTCTTTGAATTTTTCAAATGTGTCACTTTTATTTTTCAAAATGTGAACCCATACTCTCCTAGAGAAATCATCAATCATGGTGAGAAAATAGGAACCCCCTCCATGAGTTGTCACTCTTGAGGGACCCCAAAGGTCCGAGTGAATATACTCAAAGGGCTTGCTAAAATGATGCATGCCACTTCCAAACTTAACCCTATGTTGTTTTCCTAGTATGCAATTATCACAAAATTCTAGCTTATCCAATTTATCACTACCTAGCAAACCTTGTTTAGCTAGTTCAACTAAACCTCTTTCACTAACATGCCCTAACCTTAAATGCCATAGTTTAGTTTTATCATGCGGAGCTTGACTAGCTAATGATGCATGCCCTATAGCAGTACAACCATCTAATATGTATAAGCCACACATTTTAGATCCTTTAGCTATTACTAATGCACCATTCGAAATTTTAATCATGCCATGTTCAATCCTAGTACTATAGCCTAATCCATCAAACATGTTTATAGATAAAAGATTTCGTTTGAGTTCAGGAACATACCTCACATCTTGTAAAAGAAATTCACGGTTGTCAAACATCTTGAGACGAATCGAACCCATACCTTGCACCTTACAAGCTCGGTTGTCACCCAGGCGAACGACTCCACCTTCTTTAAGCTTTAAAGTCTCAAAGTATTCCTTCCTAGGACACATGTGATAAGAACATCCCGAGTCCATGACCCAGTTCTTTTCAGATTCCAAACTCGACACCACTAAAGCCCCCACACTCTCATAACCATCCTCCATAGCAATTGCAACATCCACAGAATCACCCCTGCCCCCTTTCTCTCAGATGATCCTTCTTAAAGTGACCGGTCTTGTGACAATTGAAGCACTTATACTTCTTATTGTTCCCCTTTGACTTGGATTTCGACCTAGAATTCTTCCCTTTGTGGTTGTTTCCTCTACTCTCACTTCTTCCCCTTGACACACTTAAGCCTTCACCACTATCATCCACTTTCAAGTCTTGGAGCTTGGTTAGCTCCTTGGTCTTTATAGATTTTTGGACCTCCTCCAAAGTAATAGTGGACTCCTTGCCATAGAGGAGTGCATCCTTAAAGTGTTCAAATGATCTAGGCAACGAATTCAATAAGAGCAGAGCCTTATCCTCGTCATCGAGCTTCACATCAATGTTCTGCAGGTCATCAATAATTTTGTTGAATTCTGCTAGTTGCTCCACAATAGGTTTGGTCTCTACCATCTTGAATGAGTAGAGATGTTGTTTCAGACATAACCTGTGGGCCAATGACTTTGTCATATACAACGATTCTAACTTTGCCCACATCTCCGCCGCAGTCTTCTCTCTTGCAACTTCCCTCAATGCCTTATCGCCAAGGCACAAGATAATGGCACTTTTTGCCTTATCTATCATCTCCTTCTTCTCCGTTTGAGACAGGGTGGCCGGCATTCTTGCCTCACCCTTCAAGGCTTCAAAGCACTTCTGTTGAATAAGTATTGCTTCCATCTTCACCTTCCATAGACCGAAGTCATTATTACCGGAAAACTTCTCGATGTCCCATTTAGTACCCATGGTGCATAATTGAATTATTTGTTCTCCCCACAGACGGCCCCACTTGTTGAGTTACTAACAAGAATAATGAACAAATATCAAAGGCAACCAATACTAAATTTAATAGCAATCACAACAGTGCAATAAAGTTAATCAAACACGAGTAGAGAGTAGGAAGAATCACACCGCTATTTGGTTACGCAGCTCGCCCCAAAAGATGACCTACGTCTGCGGAGAGAGCAGCCCTCTGCTTTCACTATCAAAGAGTCTTTACAAGAGATTACAATTGCTTTGAACCCCTTTACAATGTCCAAGAAGAACAAACCCAAGAGTTCCCAATCCCTCTCTCTTTTCCTCTATGAAAAACTCTTAAGAACAACAATAGAGAAAGCCTTCAATCCTCCCTCTATTCTCTCCTAAGATCCCAAGGTGTTTAACAGTGTTTCCCAGCCCCTAAAACCTCACAAAGACGCTCAAAGACGGCTGCACACAACCCTAGAAAAGACTGCACATTCCTCTCACACGTTTCTGCAGCGTCAGGTTTATAAAACCCGACTGTGAATCGATTCACAGACATAGGTGAATCGATTCACCTAGTTGAAAAAGTCTCCCCTGCACGAATTAATGAAATGAATCGATTCCTGCAAGCTTCCCATGCGATTCACAGAGGCGTGCTTCGATTCACAGAGAACCAAACATGCTTGAATCGATTCACATAGCTAGGGAATCGATTCCCAGTGTTCAAGAAACACTTTCAAGCAATTCCATGATCCTCCAAACTGATTTTAAGGCACTCTAAACTCCACAGAGTATTTTCCCTGCTTGTATCTAAGTTTTGATACTTCAATAAAAATTTACTAGATGTTATCCAGAATTATGTGCCTCTGATTCTATTACGTTGTGTCAGAATTTTCCTGTTGTTCTGACTTATCATACCTTTGCTTGAGCTAGACTTGTTAGATTTGAATGTTGGTTGTTTGTTTTGTTGGAAAGCTTTCCTCACGCTACATGAATAACATTCATTGTTATTGCTATTGTTATGGATTTGTTTCCACTTTTGGCTTCTTAGTTCATTTCATGTCATTCTTTCATAATCTAAATAAACTCCTACTTGATTGGAATTATTACTGCTTATTATTTTGATTGAATTCTCTTCCAATTCTTGGTGATTCATCATCCATGACATGTGACTTTTTATTAGGTGTTCAATCTGTTTAACTCAAAAATTTGCTAATTTCTTATTTTATATTAACATTAAAATAATTTTTATCGGTTCAACTTCGATTAAATCATTGAATTGTAAACGAGAACCTTTTTTTTTGTGACATGTAAACGAGTATCTTTACTGGTTTAATAACTGATCCAGTTTTTATAACACTGCACATGAGACACTCACACTCCATCCATTTCAAAATATTTGTCACTTCAGAATGTTCATATTGTTTCAAATTTACTCACAAGTCACAGCTTTTGTATATTAAAAAAAAAAAAAAAGACATCTTACAATGGCTATCATAATTTGACCATATGATCCAGAATGGAATATTGCTAACATGCTAGAAACAGTTAAAGAGCCTCTGATCTTGGACAGCATTATGAAGAATGTTAAGGAAAATGTTCTCCTTGCAAGGAATGAGGAGTTTAGAACCATTGGTGAATCCAAACACATCCTCTGCATGATCCAGCAAGGCCTTGAAGGGTGGATGATTGAGGATACCAACCTTGATAACAAATCTCTTGCAATCCTCACCCACATAGACAACTAGGTGTCCTTTTGGGACATCTTTGGGTACGTGTGAGTGCGACTTCTCTTGCGAGGAACAGAAAGTAACCCGCATTCGAATATGTTCCCGAATTGCGCATTTGAGAAAATTAGCTCTTACCTTTCTGAATTTGGAAAATTCCCTTAGGCAACTTCTTAGAAATTTGACCTTCATGATATATAGTTGAGAGAGACACAAAACTTTGAGAAGTGAGGTTTATGTAAATGTTGGCAAGTAGGAGCAGAGGGAGTTGTTCTTATATATATAAAGGTTAAAACAGTGAGTGTAGCTAAGTGTACAAGGCCAAAACCTTTTAATATTTTAGCCAAAAAGAATCATAATAGGTATGGTTTGGTTCATGGCTTGAGTATTATATATTTAGTACGAATGGAGTTTTGCATGCATTAATTGTACGAAATAGGACCTTGTCCTGTTTTATAGTATGGTTGATATTATATACAAGTGGTTTAAATAGAGAATACCCCACACGTTGGGAGTGAAGGGAAAAGGGCACACAAGAGGGATTAAAGGGTGTTGGTTGGAACAAGCACATGCAGCGGGAAGAATATAATTAATATGAAAGTACAAGTTGTGATTCCTCTTCTGGAGAGATATGGGAAAAGAGAATAAATTGCTAAAGTTCTTCCTTCCCTTCATAAATCGGTATTTTAAAAACCGGACCGAGCCGAACAGTTCAACTGGTTGAATCGGGAATCAGACCTGTCTACGATTTAGTTATTTGGGCGATTCGGCCTCTGGTTCGAATGATTTAAGGCAATTGAACAATTAATGACCCAGAGGTCTGATCGGCTCGATGTCCGGTTTAGTTTTTAACACATTGGACAAATCAATTAGTCGCACAAATTTAGGTACAGTACCATAGGTATTGTTTCTACTGTTTTTCACTAAACAGATGCAAAAATACTCGAGAAAGCAGTTGGTGACAGTTTTGATATATTTTTAGTGGAGAACAAGAGATAAAGAATTGGATGTAAGTTTTATGCTACTAAATATTCTCCTTTTTAGAGATATTCATACTATATTTTTTAGGATCATTGTAGTTTTGATAACATAGCTAGATGTAGTATATGAGTACATATATGTGATATTTTTAAGATTAATTGTCACACATGCATACATGATGGATCGAGTTCAATGCATGACTGAATGGACCCATTGGTGGACATAAATCCAAGTAAAACAGCCAACAGATTTATGTTTCCTAATTAACTATAATTAATTATAATGAAACAAGAAATCCCCAATGTGACACACTATATATTCTTTAAGAGCCAACAGATTTGCAAAGTATTGATGGGTTTATATCAATCATCGTAGCTAGCTACCAATTCGACACTCAAATAAGTACCAAAGCATATGGTTGGAGGTTGGCAGGTCTCTTTCACATGGTGTGTATATATATATGTGCTATGATAAGATGCTGGCAGTTTTGGAAGGGTCTTCTAAGTCACGGCCTGATATTCTTTTATATTATCTTTTGGCAATATGAGAATATATGTTGAAGATTTGATTACCATTTGGTTTGAAGCAAATGCAAATAACGTCAATAAATAAATGGAGCTTTGTACTTGTTTTAGCCTTTTATTCTAGTGAGTATTGAATTTTGTTTGAGATTTCTTTCAGCTAACCCACCGTAATTAGGGTCACCCCAGCAGGCATCCAAGGGTATCTCCACGGCTTAGCTCTACTATGAGACTAATCCTGAGTTGGCAGCGGGACACCTGGTTTTTACATATGGGGTTGAACTGCCTCCTGACTGGGTGACTTCCTAGGAGAGAGTCATATCATCAACTCTCCCGATACCAAGTTGGTAATTTTGTTTGAGATTTGTTCGATGATAATATGAGTTTACATCCAATCATATATAGTATGCTGACACTTTATTATATTACTTCCTAAAATATAAATATCTCAATAAGTATTTATATATAATGAAATATGACTGGATGATTGTGTAATTTTTTTACATCGTAAGTGCATGGTAATTAAACTCTAATAATTCGTTCAAAAAATATCAAGCAAAGAAAAGTATCATAACTAAAGCATCTGTCAAAAACGACCAACCATGGTATAATTGATTTGAGTAGATATGCTCGAGCTCAAAACAACTCACCAACCTGATATATCTAATCCAAAATTCTGGTTTACTTGGGTTGGATTGAGTATATTTTTTTAAGGGAAATGATACTTATATAGATAACATATCATGATTTTGAAGCTTTTTTTGTAATAAAAGATTTTTTAATAATTCAAAGAAAAGATAATATATAATCATTTAATTTTTTCTCTTTTGTAAATCAATATTATTAATTTAATTATTTTATTTTATTTTTATTAACTACGTGTTAAAAATCATCTATGCCCTTTCCTTTGCGTGGTTGATACAAGTTCGTAAGGGAATGTAATTATTGAATTTAGAGTTAAATATGTTTTCGGTTTTATAAATTATGTCACTTTTGGTCTTAGTTTCTTTAAAAAATTTCACCTAAATTTTGTCCCCTATTTGTTTTCCATGAGGAGAAATGGTCCCTAGTGTTAAATTTTCTCTATTAAATGATGATGTACTTATTTGATGTGGTTGCCTTGTGTTGCATGTGTCATTTTAAAATATTTTTAATCTCTATAAATTTGTAATTTTAGTCTAAGTCTCCACACAAAAAATTAATTTTAATTTTATTCCTCGATTAGTTTTTAGATTTAGTCCTTTTTGACGATACGCCGCCTAGTAACCTCACTTTACCTGCTTCATAGTGACGCAAACATCATCTTGAAGTCGCCACATCCACAAAGTACTACAAAAAAAGTACCCACAACCACATTATAATGATTATGATGGCACTAGTGCAAAAATTACATTTAATCGCAGTTTTTTTGAATTTTTAATGTCGGTTTTCAATCCGACGTCTTTTCTTCCGACGTTGTAAGTGTAAATATTTAACGTTGGTTTATAAACTGCGGTTAAAAGTCAGTTTTAATCGCGGTTTTTAATAAAAACTATTAAAAACCGGCGTTAGATCATGAAGTAAAGGACAAAAAATTTTGAAAAAAAAAAGTTTTAACCGCGGTTTATAATAAAACCAGCGTTAGATCCTGCAGTAAAGGGGCAAAAAATTTTGAGAAAAAAAGTTTTAACCGCGGTTTTGTAAAAAATCGGCGTTAAAAGTTACGCTTTAATTTCAAAAATGCCACCGCGTTATATTTTACGCCGGTTATCTCCAAAACCGGCATTATAAGTCTATTTTTTAGGTGTATTTCGCACTAGTATGCACTCTTACCCATTCATAAGTGTCATCATCAAATCCTGAATGCATCAATTCAATATCGCTAGGCCCTCCTTCACATAAGAAATTTGTTCTCCATTATCTCTAGATTTAGCTCCTCTAAAATAAGTAGAGGGTAAAATGAAAAAATTAAGGGTTATTATTTTAATAAACTCATAATTTATAATGATGTACCTGCAATATCAACTATTATTTTTTTCATCAAGGGTTGATATTATTTACTTTAGACTCTAAGATAAATTACTCACTTTAGAGAAATCAGATCTATTATCTCTACTCGTACCTCTTGTAAAAACTTTCACTTATCACCCACCTCATGGACCAATGTTGCAACCATAAATCCCTCAAATTGCACCCACCGCCACGCATCGCCGCAACTTCATGTTAGAGCCATCCACAACCTGCATATGCATTCATGTGCGACCACCAGGGCCGTCTTAAACATTTTGGGGCCCTGTTCTAATCTAAAAAATTGGGCCCCTAATAAAAAAAATTAATAATTAAATATTATTTCAAAATATTATTTCAAAAAAAAAGGACAATCTTAAATATTATTTCAGAAAGGGTAATTGTTCTAATAAATGCAAAGAAGATTATTAAAATCCTACCAATACAACTTGAAGCTAATATCAACCTTGTAGCTATTTAAAAAGAGCCATCCTTCTAACACTTTTTGAAGCAAATTCATCAACCAAGTCTTCATATTGTATTGTCTCCAAAAGATCATTCTCAACTGCTATCAATGCTAATCCATTAAGTCTTTCTTGTAACATGGTAGACCGCAAGTAAGACTTCAACAACTTCAATTTTGAAAAACTTCTTTCTGCAGAAGCAACTATCACCGGAATAGTTAATAAAATTCTATATGCAATAATTGTATTAGGAAAACAATCTAAGCCTTTTAAAAATCTTAATATATCAATAGGTCCTATTTTTTCTGAAGGAAATATTTCTCTTAGTAACTTTAACTCCACAAATAATTTATTCCCATCAATATCAGATTGTTGATTATGTTTCAATGCCTGTTCAAAATAACTACAACAAGACATCAAAGTTGCATTGTCCAATGATTGTAACTTGTGAGAAGTAAACAAGAAACCAAAAATACTTTCATACTCTTGGTATTGCTCAAATCTCTTAGTAAGAGAAACACAGCTTGATCAACAAGGTAAAGAAAATAATTAACCCTAAAAGATTCCTCTCCAGATAGCTCAACTGATGGGGTATTCAAATTCTCATCAAATTGTCTTTTTCTTCTAATTATACGCTTTTGGGGAAATACTAGGTCGATATTCAATTCAATAGCAATTTCCTTAGCATTATCCAAGGCATTATAAAAACCAGTTTCTCTATATCCCTCAAAAAATGAAATCAACCCCTTTATTTTTTCCATAGCAACATCAATAAGCATATCCTTTAATTGTAAAAGCTTGCTAACCAAATTAATTGCGGATAATATTTCAAACCAGATAATTATAGCCATTAAAAACTCAAAATCACTAAGCTTATTTGTTGCTAAGGATTTAGCTTCACTTCTTATTTTAGAATCGAGATCCTTTTCCGACACTTCAAGTAAAGCTTCTATAAAATCTGACATTTGAGCTCTTATAGCTTTGACACTATCTACACGACTCTCCCAACGAGTGGATGACAATGATTTTGGAGTCAACCCTTTTACGTTATCTTTCAAAATTTGCCATCTCTTAGTAGAATTGGCAAAAATTGTATAAATGCGTTGAACAACTCCAAAAAAATCTTGTGCTTTAATACAAGAGTTAGCCATATCACACAATACCAAATTAAGACTATGACAACCACAAGGAGTATAAAAGGTTCTCGGATTTATGTCTAAAAATTTCTTTTGTACACCTTGATGTTTTCCTTTCATATTTGATCCATTATCATAACCCTGTCCTCGCACATCAAATAAGTCAAGATCAAGATTTTTCAATTCATTTTGTAAAACATCAAAAAGCCCTTGGCCAGTTGTATCATTCACATTCAAAAATCCTAAAAAAGATTCCTCAATGCTAACAGAATTTGAAGAAACATCCACATATCTTATTATCAAAGACATTTGCTCTTGGTGACTAACATCAGGAGTACAATCAAGTATCACTGAGAAATACTTTGCTTGTTTGATTTTTCTAATGATTTCAGTTTTAATTGCAGAAGCAAGCAAAAGTATTAACTCATTTTGGATGTTATGCCCAAGATAATGAATGTGAATATTATCATTTGTAATACGTCTAATATGTTCTTGGACAATTAGGTCAAATTCTGCTAACATTTCAATTAAGCCCAAAAAATTGCCATTGCTATTTTGGTACAATCTCTCATTAGTACCACGAAAGGCCAAACTATGTTTAGCAAGGAATTTCACTATTGAAATAATTCTTTTTAAAACATTTTTCCAGTGATCTTTTTCTTTCTCAATTAGTCTTTGATTCATTTTATCAATAGTCTGATTCTTTTGCAGCCTTTGACGCAACTCATACCAAGTAGCTAGTCATATTCTTAACATGTTCCATGCCTGTCTCATGTTCTCTAAGTCTTTCACCAATATGTGCCCAATCACTAAAACCCTCATTTGTTAATTGGCCTCTACCAATCCCTATTTTAAAAACTTTACAACAAAAACAAAATACTCTATCAAGCTCTTTCGAACAAACAAGCCAATCTCTATCACACTTCTCTCCATTTGATAAAACTCTAGTATACAAATTAGCTGTAAAGCGTCTAGAAAATTTATCTTTAGGACCATTCACAACGGACAAATCTCTTTTAGGACCTTTTGTAACTAATAAATCAATCATTTTAGAATCAAGAGCATCCCAATTTCTTAGATCAAATATATCAAAAGAATGTTCAAATGGATTTGCTTGCTCTAATGGATTATTATCTTCATTATCAAGTGAATTATTCAAATTAACACCATCACCATTTTCAGCATCAACATTTTGATTATTCAAATTATCATTTTCAATGGGCACTTCACCTATATTTTTCGGATCAACACTTTCATTCTCCATATTATTATTCTCAGTAGTAACCACAGTTTCAAGAATTTCAACATCAACATTATCAACATTCTAATTTTCAACAGGAATTTGTGGTTCTTTTCTAAAAAAATTATCAAGAGCTCCTCTTTGAGATTGAGTTAACTCTTCAAGTCTTTTCTTTTTTTTACGCTTCTCATATCCAGATTCATACTTTCTAGGAGGCATAGTAAAAAAGACTAAGATAAAGAAAGAAACAACCTGAATTTAAAAGAGGTGCCTGTGGATCATTTGTGCGGTCAGGTGCCACATCGCCACCGCCACCTTCACCTTGCGTCCTTGACTCCTTGCCCTGTTGTGTTGCCCACGGCCCACAGGCGGACAGCCTACAGGCCCACACGGCCACACCTCAGTCCTTAGCCTGCAATGCAAATATGCAATTGCAATCCACAACAACAGTCAACCAAAAGTCAAAAACGTGTAAAGGTTAATTAATTAATAATAAAAAAAACCAGTCTATGTCTACCTACCTTTTGTCAGTAAGACAGTAAGTAAGTGTGCCTTGTACGCTTGTAACACACTAACACTTCCTGACTTCCAGTCCTCCTGCAGTCCACTAAGCGACTAAGCCCAGAAATAGAAAACTCAAAGCGTGCCTACGGTGCCTTATTGCCTTCTCTTCTTCTTGCTTTCTCAACGTTTTCCTTTCCTTTTCCTTTTCCAAATCAAAGCCCAGAAAAAGTTGCAGAACCACGTCCACACCCAGATCAAAAGAACACCATGAAAAGATGCAGAACCCCACCGGAGTCACGGTCGCAGAGAAGAAAACAGGGGACGAGGAATCAAGAGAAGAAGAGGAAACAAGAGAAAGAGATTTTCAGAGGGAGAGGATTCGGAGGTTAGGGTTACAAACAATGGAATTTAAACGTTGATTTTCGTTCGAATCCCTTAATTTTCGAGCTCTCAATTAATTTTCGTTCGAGCTCTCCCTCTGAAAACTGAAATGCGACGATTCTTCTGCCTGATAATTCTCCAATGCGGCCGCGAATTCAGAATCACCACCCCCCTTTTTTTTGTTCGTAGACGTAAATTTTGGGGCCCTAAATTTTGGGTCAAAATTGGGCCAAATTTGAGGCCCTGTGCTGTAGCACTGTTTGCACAGCCACAGGGCCGACCCTGGCGACCACCCCAATGGCTTCACGAATGAAATGGTTTTCCATAGATAGGATGAAGTAAGGTTTTATCTTTTGAGAATAAGGATAATAGACGTGGTATTATAAAAAAGGGTTAAAAGCACTTGACCCCTAATATATAAGTGTAGTTGCACTTTGCACCCTAATTTTTAAAATTAATTATTTTACCCCCTAATTTAATATTACTTAAAGCACTTTACCCCTAATTTAATTTTACTATTAAACTTAACTGTAAAGATTTAAAATATAACTAAAAGGACAAATTTATCCTTCAATTTCATTAAAACATTTTAATAACGTGGACAAGTCTTTCCTAAAATTGGAACTCAAGAGTATGGGACCTAGACATTCAAGTTCTGCATTTCCAGCTTAATTTGAATTGCTTGAAAATCTTTTTAGATAATATTTGTCATTTTAGATAAATTTTAATCTTAACAGCTAATTTTAATAGTAAAATTAAATTAGTGTTCTTTTTGTTTAAATATTGACGGTTCTTTTTGTTTAAATTAGTGTTTTTGTTTTGTTATTTGAATTGCTTAACTTGCTTGGTACAACAATGAAAATGATCGAAAATGGGGTCTATGTTCTTTTTTGTTTCTCACCATATATATCGTAACGACAATGAAACATAAATCATTTCAATTTTTAGTCTTTATTTTTCCACCTTACCATTCAGCACACTCTTGAACTTCTTTGGTATTTAAGCTCCTGTCTTGACATACGTGATAAGTGAAAGGATGCACATCAGAGGCACATTTTATCATATTTCACATCCCTACCAGCTTGACTAGTCTCAACGATGACGTGTACTAGTATGTTGCAAGCTGCATCAAAGAAAGGCAAACTTACTTGCAGCAAGACTTCTTTTTCTAGAGATATAGATATAGATAGTCTAAAAGTGATTACCAGAGCATTATTGTGACCAAGATTTCAACTCATTATGGGGTTCAAATTTCAGTGGAAGATTATTATGAGCGATGGGCAAATTGTCAAAACTTTATAGGGATAAATTTGTCATTTTAAATAATGTTTTAAATTTTTACAGTTAATTTTAATAGCAAAATTAAATTCGGGGTAAAGTGATTTAAGTAATATTAAATTAAGGTGTAAAATGCTTAATTTTAAAAATTAGGATGGGAAGTGCAATTACACTTATATATTAGGGGGGTAAAGTGTTTTTAACCCTATAAAAAAACACAAATATTAGGTAAAAAAAGAATTAATGACTAAAACTATAAAATTTGATAATTTTATGGGTATCAAAACTGAAATTTGCAATTTTTTTATCAACAAAAAATGTTGTGATTTGGCTCAGTCAACAATCCATTATTAGTCAACTACTAGTTGTTATTTCAGTTAGGCTTGTAACTGATTGTATAACCGATTCTGTCGCTTGATGTATTCGGTTAGTTAGTATCAAGCGACAGAATCGGTTATACAATCAGTTACAAGCCTAACTGAAATAACAACTGCTATGTCAACTACTAACTAACCGAATACATCAAGCGACAGAATCGGTTATACAATCAGTTACAAGCCTAACTGAAATAACAACTAGTAGTTGACTAATAATGGATTGTTGACTGAGCCAAATCACAACAATTCTCCACCTTGGATCAGGAACACATCCAACCAGTGATTGCAAACAGCCCCGAGGGGCTTAATCTCCCTTCAGCTGAATTAAAACCAAGCAGTGGAAGAATTTACTGCTTGGAAGCACCTTAGTGATTATATCAGAAGGATTATGATTAGTTGAAATCTTCTTCACCACAATTGATCCTTGAGCTATCACCTCCCTTACAAAATGCAACTTCACATCAACATGCTTTGTCCTTTCATGATAGACATGGTTTTTAGACAAATAAGGAGCACTTTGATTGTCACAGTGAACTGTGATTTCATGATCCTGAAGCCTTAATTCTCTAGCAATGCCTCTGAGCCATATTGCCTCTTTAACTGCTTCGGTCTAGGCAATATATTCAGCTTCAGTTGTTGACAAAGCTACAACCTTTTGCAAACTAGCTTTCGAACTGATAGCTATCCTAAATGTAGTAAAGACATAACCAGTAAGTGATTTCCTTGTGTTTAAATAACCTGCAAAGTCAGAATCCACAAATCCCTCAATGACAGCAGCTCTGTTTTCAGTTCTAGCTCCACCATAAACTAACACTCTGCCCAAAGATCCCTTGATATACCTCATGATCCATTTAAGAGCTTGCCAATGTGTTCTCCCAGGATTAGACATGAATCGGCTAACCAGGCTTATTGCATGAGCAATATCAGGCCAGGTACAAACCATATAATACATTAATGATCCTACAACATTAGCATAGGGAATGCTTGCCATATAGGATTTGTCTTCATCAGATTTTGGTACTTGGCTAACACTCAACTTATACTGTTGAGACTTGGGAGTAGTAATAGCCTTTGTGTTTGCCATACCAAATTTATCAAAGACTTTCTTGAGATAATTCTCATGAGACAGATACAACAACCCTTTTTCTCTATCTCTACTGATTTCAATTCCCAGAATTTTGCTTGTAGCCCCCAAGTCTTTCATTTCAAATTCTCCTTTCAGTTCTGCCTTGCCCCTTTTCACTTCACACTTGCTATTAAGATGTCATCAACATACAATAACAAAATAACAAACACATTTTCTGAAAGGAATTTGAAGTAAACACAATTGTCATACTAACTTCTTTGAAACTCAACCATGGACAAAAGAATTCTTATAGATCTGTGTTTAACAACTGGAGAGAACACATCATTGTAATCAATTACTTCCCTTTGAGTAAAGCCTCTGGCAACCAACCTTGCCTTGAATCTTCCTTGATCAATACCTGGAATACCCTCCTTTCTTTTGAATATCCACTTGCAACTGACTACCTTTGAACCAACAGGTCTTCTAATCAAATCCCAAGTATGATTATCATGAAGAGACTCGATTTCTTCATTCATTGCTTCTAGCCATTTGTTCTTATCTTTGCTAGCTAAGGCAGCTTTAAAACTTTTAGGTTCCTCCACTAAAACCTCACTAACAAAGAATAAAGAGTCAAGTTTCGGCCGTAACTCAGAGGATGACCGAGGAAGCAATACTTGCCAGGCCATGACGGATGATGACGGCGCAAGGTGGTGGTGGTACCGCAAACACCCGACGCCTCAAGTCAAGGTGTGTAAAAGGTGAGTGAAGAGGTGGAAAATAATGAATACCGATCGCTTCGACGTGGTCTCTTTTAATACGAGCCGGTGACTGCCATCGATGAGTAACCGTTCCGCGGAAACCCGAGCTCTGGCAAGAAATTCCTTTTAATGCCGAGAATCATTGGCCTGGCCACACGATGTGGTCTCGAGGGAAGCGCGGAGCGACCGACGCAGCATATAGGGCCTGGAAGGTGGATCTTCTGATCGGGCCTCGCCAACCCGAATAATGCCCCAAGTCGCTAATAATGTCGAGGTGGTGACTTGTTGTCGGTTCGCTGATGTCGACGCTCGACGCCCCCTTGTCAGAAGGAACCGGAAGCCGCCATGTCGCGGCTTGTTCATTGGGCCGTTCGACCTTCGTGGTTCCACGCCTCACGAGGCGCTTCTCGACACGAGGCTGATGTGCTCGTGCAAGCGCACAAGGCTTTGTCACGAGCTCGTGCACGCTGGCCTCGCAGACGCAGGTCGATCTCCTTTCATTAGGTGCTTGTGTAAGGCACAAGGCTTTGCCGCTCGCAAGACGAGGTTCCTCGCTCGCAAAGTATAGACAATTTGCAACAACTTGATGTAATAAAGTTAGCATTAATTTTATGCGCCGAGTAAAGTGCTCGTGAGTCGAGTTTTATACTTCCCTGGTGAGAGTAGTTGACCTGGCCGCCAAGCCGGCAAGGTTGAGGTTATCAAATAATCAAGGTCAACGACGAGCCGAAGCCAGCCGCTCGAATTTTGAAATTGCGAGCGGGCCTGGTAGGTCGCCGAGTAATCGGATCCGCGATCCACTCGCTGCAGAGGTGTCGTGCAAGCGCACAAGGCTTTATCACGCAGCTCGCACGCCGGCCTCGCGACGCAGGCTCGATCTCTTCATCGGTGCTCAGCTAACGCACAAGGCTTTATCACGAGCCTGCACGCGCCTCAGACGAGGCTCGATCTCTTCATCGTGCTCGTGATAACGCACAAGGCTTTATCACGAAGCCTGCACGCGCCTCCGACGCGGTCGATCTCTTCATCGGTGCTTCAGTGCTAACGCACAAGGCTTTATCACGAAGCTCGCACGCGGTCTCAGACGAGGCCGATCTCTTCATCAAAGTGCCAGGGTAACACACACGAGCTGCATGCGCCCTCGACGAGGTCGATCACAGTGTGTGTCAGCTAACGCACGCGTTTTACACGAAGCCTGGCACGCTGCCTAAGACGAGGTCGATCTCTTCATCAGTAAGCCAGGCTAACGCACAAGGCTTTATCACGAGCCTGCGGCACGCCGGCCTCCAGACGAGGTCGATCTCTTCATCGGTGCCAGGCTAACGCGACAAGGCTTTGACACGAGCCTGCACGCTCCCGGCAGACGAGGCCTGACCTCTTCATCAGGTAATTTCAGTGCCAACACACAAGGCTTTATCACGAAGCTTGTGCATGCGCGGCTCGTGACGCGGTCGATCTCTTCATCGTGTGCTTGCGCTAACGCGACAAGGCTTTTATCACGAGCCTCGTGCACGCGCTCTGCAGACGAGGTCGATCTCTTCATCAAAGTGCTTGCGGCTAACGCACAAGGTTTTGATCACTGAAGCTCTGCACGCTTGGTCTCTGTGACGAGGTCGATCACAGTGCTCAGGGCTAACGCGACAAGGCTTTATCACGAGCTCGCCTGCACGCTGGCCTGACGAGGTCGATCTCTTCATCGTGCTGCCAGGCTAACGCGACAAGGCTTTTGTCACGGCTCGCAGACTCTGGCCTGCAGACGAGGCTCGATCTCAGGGTTTCATCTGCTGCTCCAAGTTCTTGAATTTGTCACGTCCTCAGAAGTGTCTCGAGGGTGTAGCGCTGCACTGCCTTTACGATTTATCTCAGACGGCCTTCCTGGGCGCAAGTTTCCTCAGGCGCTCTTCAGGCTTAACATCACCACGGAGCTATCTACGGATTCGGTGGTTCAAGATCTGGCGCTTGCATGAGTTGGAATCATGAGTCGCGATCCGGGACGCTCGATCCGCCATCGCTGAGCCGGTTAAGGAAAACTTCGACAAGGAAAATGAAATCGTAAACGATTCCCAGACGGCGCCAATGTTCAACGTAACTTCGAGGATGACCGAGGGAAGCAATACTGAAGCGCCGCGACTGATGATGACGGCGCGGTGGTGGTGTGTACCGCAAACACCCGATCGCCAAGTCCGGTGTGTAAAAGGTGAGTGAAGAGGTGGAAAATAATGAATACCTCGATCGCTTCGACGTGGTCTCTTTAATACGAGCCGAGGACTGCCATCGATGAGTAACCGCCCGCTGAAACCCGGAGCCTCAGTGAAATTCTTTTAATGCCGAGACCGCTGGGCTCGCCGTGATCGATGTGGTCTCGAGGGAAGGCGGAGCGACCTGACGCGGACATGGGCCTGGAAGGTGGATCTTCGGATTGGGCCTCGGCCCAGTCCGAAACAAGAGCAAATGCTATTAAATCAGTATATCCATACCTTTCTGGTGGTTTGATCTCCTTTCTAACTCTGTCACGGGCAAGCATGTAGCTTTCATTATTAGGTTGGTCTTCATTGGTTTCTTGCTCATCAACTGACCAATTATCATCTTGATCTTCCACTGTTTTCTCATTAAGCTCCACCTCAAAATTGAATCTTCCAACTCTGCCATCTTTATCCTTATCAGAATCAGCAACCACAACCTTTGGTTTAAGTGCCATTTCAATCTCATTGAACACCACATCACGGCTGATTATACACTTCTTGTAACGAGGCTCAAGACACCACAACTTGTAAGCCTTGACTCCATCTGGATAACCTATGAACATGCATTTGATTGCTCTAGGTTCCAACTTGTCTTGCCTAATGTGTGCATAGGCAATACAACCAAACACTTTCAACTTTCCAAGATTTGGAGGATGGACAGACCAAATCTCTTCAGGAGTTTTCATCTCAGGTGCTGTTGAGGGGCATCTATTTATCAAATATACTGCTGTCATGGCTGCTTCTGCCCAGAATATCTTAGGCAAGCCTGCACTCATGAACATGCACCTAATTCTTTCAAGAATGGTCCTATTGAACCTCTCAGCAAGACCATTCTGCTGTAGCAGTGGTTTTGTGCCTTGCTATGCCATGAGTTTTGCAGAATTCATTGAAGGAATCTGAACAAAACTCAAGGCCATTGTCTGTGCGAAACCTCTTCACTTTCTTCCCTGTTTGATTCTTAGTGAGAGTTTTCCGTGATTTGAAATTTTCAAGAGTCTCATCCTTAGTTTTCTGGATGTAAATCCAAAGTTTCCTTGAGAAATCATTCACTATGGTCATGAAATATCTAGCACCCGAGTGAGATGGAGTCCTTAAAGGTCCCCACAGATCAGCATGAATGTAATCAAAGATGGTTTTGGTTCTTTGTTGACCAGCACTAAACTTAACTCTGCAGGATTTGCCATATACACAAGCTCACATAAATTCAGTTTTTCCAGCTTGTCTCCACACAACAAATTTTGTTTTCCCAACTCAATTAACCCTTTTTCACTCACATGACCTAGCCTCATGTGCCACAATTAAGTCTTTGACACCCCTTTCTCTGATGCTGCGGCAATTGAACCAATAACAGTCTCTCCATCCAGTGAATACAGACCATTTTTCTTGATTCCCCTCATGACCACTACTGAACCCTTCACAACTTCCAGCATACCATGCTCCCCTTTGAAAACATAACCTTTCTTGTCAAATTGGCCAAAAGAAATCAAGTTTCTCTTTATCTAAGGAACATACCTGACATTTTTCACAAGTCTTTCCATACCATCATGCAACTTGAATCTGATTGAGCCAATTCCTGTTATTTTGCAGGACTTGTTATCCCCAAGAAGAACTAAACCTCTTGTTTCTTCACTGAAATTCTTAAACCAAGACCTGTTTGGAGTCATGTGGAAAGAGCAACCTGAGTCCATAATCCATTCAGATTCTGATCTGCCACTGGTTACAACCAAAGCCTCAGAGGATTCATAACCTTCTTCAACAATCACAGCCTTCCCAGATTCCTTTGATTCATCATTGCCAGAAGAGTTTTTCTTTCTGTTAGGGCAATACTTTCTAGTATGACCCTCCTTCTTGCAATGATAGCATTTAATATTGGTTGTATTTGATCCATCTTTCTGATGTGACTTATTCTTCTTCTTTTTCATGCTTGAATTCTTTCTTTTGAGTCTTTTCTCTTACTGTCAAACCTTCACTAATAATCAAGGACTTAGGCTCCTTTCTTTCATTCAGTTCCTTTGCATTCAAGGCAGCCTGTGCCTCATCAAGAGACAGAGAATCTCTTCCATATAACATGGTTTCCTTGAAATGGTTGTTTCTTTGGCAAAGAACATAGCAACAACAAGGCTTGATCCTCATCGGTTATTGATACATCAATATTTTTCAGATCAATAATCAATTTGTTAAAGACATCTAATTGATCAGAAACAAATTTTTCTTCATTCATCTTGAAAGTATACAAAGCTTGTTTCAAGTAAAGGCGATTTATCAAGGATTTGGTCATGTAGAGCCCTTCAAGCTTTGTCCAAACTGCAGTAGTAGTTGTTTCTTTGGAGACTTGTCGCAACACCTTGTCTCCAAGACTTAAGATGATCGCGTTATGTGCCTTTTCCAACAACGCCTTCTTTTCTTTATCAGGCATCGACTTTTCCATCTTTGCCGCTCCTGCCAAGGCTTCAACCAAACCCTGCTGAACCAAGAGTGCCTGCATCTTCATGCGCCACAGGCCAAAATCATTTTGACCTGTGAATTTCTTCACTTCAAATTTGGTTGATGACATGATGAATGAGGATCCACGCTCACCACACCAGTTTGTTAAGAAAGAATGATCACAAACAAGAATCTTCAAAGCCTAGAATCGAATTAACAAGCAGAAATCGATTGCTTGTGACACAAGCTATGAATGCAGAAATGAAAACAATGTTGTAGCAGGTGCTGCAGCACTAGCAAGAAAAGTAAAAGAACACCAAAACGTTTAACGTGGTTCACCTTGCAGCAATGTGCTACAAGACTACATCCATGGCAGCCACTCTTATTGATTGTTTACACTCTTACAAATGATCTAAGCACCTTCACTCTTCATCTCCAAGTTACAGAGATTAGATGCTCAGAATTTACAAGTGAATGAATGAGTTGAATGTGTCACTCAGCTACATATATAGCTATGTAAATGTTTTGGTGTTCTTTTACATTTCTTGCTAGTGTTGCAGCACCTGCTACAACATTGTTTTCATTTCTGCATTCATAGCTTGTGTCACAAGCAATCAGTTTCTGCTTGTTAATTCGATTCTAGGCTTTGAAGATTCTTGTTTGTGATCATTCTTTCTTAACAAAAAAATATTTAAAATGACACATACAACACTTGATAACAACATGGCATCCCCATTACAACCATGTGACAATCACATCGCAGACATGTTAACATCGAAAAATATTTCAAGAAAAATAAATAGAGGCTAAAATTTATGTGAAACCTTTTGAGTTAATATCCAATTTGGTTCCTGAAATTGTAGGGTTATATCAACTTAGTCCCCACAATATCAATATTTCAAAATAATCCCTAAAACTGAAAAACATTAATCATGTTCATCACACTCTTACATCCATAAGGAGGAAGAGTAAAGTTGAAAATACGAAAGAAACTAAATAAGTAAATTAGGCAAGTAAGATGGAAGAAAACGTCACACTCTTACACCTATTTATAAAAGGTGCAAAATGACTCATAAGAAGGAATGGCTAGGTCCACAAAAAAAATAATGAGTTTATAATATAATTTCTTTTATGAAAAGTCTATCTTTTACTTTAATTTTACGAAATTGATTACTTAGACTAAAAAATTTATGATAATTGATTATTCAGACTATTAAACATGTCACTTTCACACTTGTACCTAAACTTTTAATAAAAAAATTACAAGAGCAGTACTATCATTCACATTATCACTAGTATACACCAAAAAAAAAAAAAATCACATTATCACTAGTGGGGAGGGAGGGGCTAGAACCCATGTCTACCCCTTCCTAGATCTGTCCATCTAAAGTCCTCTTAAATTATTTTCTACACATTTCTTCAATTATTTTAAATAGAAAATACTAAATAAAAATACAGGTATTTAATATATTAAAAAAATAAATAATGTTAATTTATTTTTAAATAACAAGAAGGATTGTTACATTTCACTGTTGAAAGAAGTCTGGATTTTTTCTATTATCATTGATATTACTTCTATAATTATTTTTTCTTTATTTGTAAAACTTTCTAAAGAGTGTTTTAAAGATATTAATAAAAAATATTTAATATATTTTATTAGACTTTTTTAAAATCATCTATAAAATAAATATGTTTTCTACAAATTAAAAATTGATATACTATTTATTATTTTTTGATACAATTTTATTTTTTAATGGTCTGATGACACGTTAAAATTTTGTGAGAGGTACTTGTTATTGTGATCACCCTACATAAATATCCTTTCATTTTATTTTTTGACTAATATTTTTTACGGGGATAATTTTTTTGACGGAAGTATATCCTTTCATTTTTACGAAAACAAAAATTGAAATTAAATAATAGGCATGTACTGAGTTCCTACAGTGCAAGTTAGCCGAGTAAACCAAGATAAAACTAACATGAACGTGGTGAAAATTTCACTAGTAGCATGGACAAAAGCCACAGCTCCCTCTTTCTCTCTCTAAAAATTCCGCCGTGTTTGAACTTTGGAGGCCAAATCATGCTCAGTGCCTTGCGGTTACAGCTTCTGCAACTCAATTTTCACTTTGCATTTCGCAATTTTGCTTAACCTATGACCTCAGAGAATTCCCAATTGTTTCAAAGGTAAGCAAAATTTCACCAAATCCCTTCCCCATTCTAGGGTTTTTGAGAATTTCAACGGACAGTAGTTTCTGCGCATGATTGAGTGGAATTAGCCTCCTGGTCCAACTTGCATTGTTGTTTTGAATCTTCAATTTTCCCATTTTATTTCTTTTTCATGTTATGGGTAATGTTGAAATCCCCAATTGGCTCGAAGAGTTGCCGCTGGCACCCGAATTTCGCCCTACCGATACTGAATTTGCCGACCCAATTGCTTATATTTCTAAGATTGAGAAGGAAGCTAACAACTTTGGGATATGCAAGATTATCCCGCCATTGCCCAAACCCTCAAAAAAATATGTCTTTTCTAATTTGAATAGGTCCCTTTTGAAGTGCCCTGAATTGGGTCCAGATAACAGTTCCTTTGGTGTTGGTAATTCTCCGAAAACGGGTGCACGAGATAGTGGTAGTGATGGGGTGTTGAGGGCTGTGTTTACCACAAGGCACCAAGAACTGGGGCAGAATGTGAAAAAACCCAAAGGGACAGTTCAGAATCCACTTTCAGGTGTTCATAAGCAAGTATGGCAAAGTGGAGAGGTTTATACACTAGAACAGTTTGAGTCTAAATCGAAGTCTTTTGCGAGAAGCGTACTGGGTATGGTGAAGGATGTATCTCCACTGGTTATAGAGGCTATGTTTTGGAAGGCATCTTCAGAGAAGCCTATATATATTGAGTATGCCAATGACGTGCCTGGGTCTGCTTTTGGAGAATCCAAGGATCAATTTTATTATAGTCATAGAAGGCAAAGAAAAAGGACTTATTATAAGAGTAGACTAGATAGCTCTGTTTGTAAACAAACTGAAATGGTTGGCATAAGAGATACCCAAAATGATGAGTCTAATGGTGCTTCTACCCCAAATGCAGATACACGTTTAGAGATGTCGAAATCAGCCATGACTGGATTAACATCTACATCAAATGAGGTGTCACAGTCTTCTAAGGAAAAGAGTTCAGATGCCAATGAAGATATGCAAGGCACTGCTGGTTGGAAGCTTTCAAATAGTCCTTGGAATTTGCAAGTTATTGCACGTGCTTCTGGCTCACTAACACGTTTCATGCCGGATGATATTCCCGGTGTTACTTCACCCATGGTATACATTGGTATGCTGTTCAGTTGGTTTGCCTGGCATGTAGAGGATCATGAGCTTCACAGCTTGAATTTTCTCCACACTGGCTCATCAAAGACTTGGTATTCTGTTCCTGGAAGTTATGCCTTTGCTTTTGAGGAAGTAATCCGCAAAGAGGGTTATGGTGCTGATATTGATCACTTAGGTATGTGAATACTTTGTCTATTATCTGTTTAGGGAAATTTTGGCACCTATAGTTGAAGATATAATATATTAAATAGTTTCATAATTCTTTTTACGAAAATGCTCTCGTAAGTTCTTTCATGCATATAGAAGGAAAAAACTTTAACAAGGCTTGATCTATATATTTGGCATGTCAAGAAAAGTGTGTTGTGGTTCTAGAATCTAGTGTGTCATTTTTTCTTATATTTGCTAGCAAATGGGTCTTCTGTTTGGATACATGCCTGCCTGCCTAATATCCATCACTATGAATATTTATGTCTATAAGGATGATAAAGTAAGTAGTTAACTTAGGTAGGCTCTCCCCGTCTCTCTTGATGTAGCTAATTTTCTTGTTGTATTCTGTTCTTCTCTAAAAATGTGCTAATTCTTGGTGGTTTTTGGGACTATACTTATTGGAAATGCTATTGAAACATGCAATTCTGTAAATTTTTTAAAGTTTTTTCTCTATTAGTTCTTCAAGTTTTCAAAGTTCATGTGGGAGAAAAAGGCCTTGATGCCACTGTCATGGTACTATAGAAAATATAAAATGGAAGGTTAATACCAAAAGGTATACAAATATGTAAGCTAAAATATGTTCAGAAAGTCGCTAACAACTGTAAGTTTTTTTTTTTTTTTCCTGCTTCTAACATTACTATATATATAAGTGTTGAAGTGCCAAGACTTGTGTCAAGAGTGTAATCGTGTGTCAAACATGGATGTAGGTTTGTTTTCAGGGCAGAAGAAAATTTATAATTGATACTGCCTATTTAATTCCCAGACTTCCAAAACCTCAAAAGGTTTTTAATAAAGTCTTCCCAAAAAAAAAACAAAGAATTTTATGTTTGAATTCAAAGCCTGTTCATCTTGGTAGATCCATTATATTCTTAAGGTAGTTGAGCGCTACAAGCCTACAACTACTTCAGTGCTTTTGTAACTCAAGCACAGTTTCTTTTCTTGCCAGCTGCTTTGAAACTTTTGGGTGAGAAAACGACTCTTTTATCACCTGAGGTAGTTGTTGCATCTGGGATTCCTTGTTGCAGGTCAGTTGCTCGACATATTTGATATGTTTTTATGTCATGAATGAGTCACGATGTTAAACTATATGCTTACAAATTATTGTTTAAGATCCAAATTCTATAGTTGGTGTTTATTCTGAATCTCCTATTCTCTTTGTTGAATTCATACTAATCTCTTTGCTGGCTTTGTTTGCTAGGTTAGTACAGAATCCTGGTGAATTTGTCGTGACTTTTCCAAGAGCTTATCATGTAGGATTCAGCCATGGTAATTGCTTTGAAGTTTATGTACATTCCTGATATTTTGCAGAATACTGGTGTTATAGGTTTTTACTCAGTAAATGATGGATTGATCACACAGGCCTTTCTATAATGTGTGCTATATAGAGCTATTTGGCATATGGTACATGAAGAAATTGCATGCATATTGAAGACCACAATTAAAATGCCCGTGGTTCATAAAATGTTTCTGGTTTTGTTTTAGAATATCAGTATATTCTCTGTGATGTGTGAAGTGTGAGAAGTAGAATAACAAGTCAATTTTTTTTTTCAGTGGGAGAAAGTTTTTGGCCCAGTTGGTGATTATAAAATTAATTAAAGCTGGTGCAAACCCAATATTTCTTTATAACAATATCAATATATCCTCCAGGCGGGTGAAATGCCAAAATGCTTTAGGCATAGCTTGTGATTACAAAGTGCCTATCAAACTTGGAAAAATTCTGTCTGATATATACAAGACCAGTGATGCCAACAAGAGCAAAAAGTAAGTGTAGCAGAGATGAGTATGCTGAGGTGGATGAGTGGATATACAATTAAAGATAAGATAAGACCAATATATTTGGGAGAATGTTCGGGTAGCAACTACTGCAAAGAAGATGATAGAAACTCATAGGGTGGTTTTGTCATGTGAGAAGAAGACCAACAGAGGATCTAGTGAAAAAAATGAATCAAATGGGTGATAGTTCAATTAAAAAGGGTGTAAAAAGACATAAGGAACCATCAGGAGAAACCAATAGAAAAGAACTTGCTCTAAATGGTTATACTGAAAATTTGGTTTCTGATAGAGCAAAACGGTGTTGACTAATTAATTTAGCCAAATCTAACTAGTGGGATAAGGCTTGGTTGCTACTGTTATAGTATGATGGTGATGGCATGGGCACGGAGTTTCAAATCTCAGACCTTCAAACTACTCAAATTCCCCTCCACTATCCCGCTCTTATTGTGGTTGTTTTTAATCTTAATCATGATATTGATAATAGAAAAGCCTCTCATTTGCCCTTGGTATCTTTAGAAGCTCGCCATTTTTATTTTATTTGTGTTATACTATCTTTTGAGGTATATCTCTCTTCAAACATTAACATAATTATTTTCTGTATACAATATGGTGAAATCAAGGTTTTAACTGTGGGGAAGCTGCTAACTTTGGGACTCCACAATGGCTTAGAGTAGCTAAGGAAGCTGCAGTGCGTAGAGCTGCAATGAATTATCTTCCCATGCTTTCCCATCAGCAGCTGCTTTACTTGCTGACCATGACTTTTATTTCAAGGTGAGCTAATCTTCCAACACTGCCTGTTTGCATAGATACTACTCTATGGATGTAATGTTATCATTCCAATGAATGATTGCCTCTATTTACCTTTCAACTTTTTGGTGATAGTCAATTTTAACTCTTTTTGATGCATCAATTATGTTTAATGACATGGATGGAGTAGTAGGGTAAGTAGGGAAGAATATTTATGAAATCAGCTTTTTAAGTTGTCATTTAAGCTGGATTAGTTATGTGATGTAAATTCTTTGCTATTACCCTATATGTATTCAAGAGTGTTGTTTGGGGCTTTATCAGCTTTTACTTAACATTAATGCAAGTCAGAGTTCTGAGAGATATTTTAGATCAAAAGTAAGATATATATTTGGTTCGATATGATCTTGGAGTGAAATCTATCAGTTGGCTTTCTGATTTTATCGATCTGTCTACATTTCCTGATTTTCTATCACGAATATTGTTCTCATATTCAGAGGTATCATTTCAACTTGCATTTTGCTTTTATCTAAAAAGTATCAAGTGGGTAACTAATTATGTTTTATTCCTCCTGGTCATCTGTTTGATTTGATAGTCTGCCAAGAACACTATTACCTGGGGTGCGCAGTTCTCGTCTGAGAGACCGTCAGAAAGAAGAAAGAGAGTTTCTAGTAAAACATGCTTTTATAGAAGATATGCTGCAGGAAAATAAGCTGCTATCCATTCTTCTTGGAAAAGAAGCAACTAAACAAGCTGTTTTATGGAATGCTGATTTACTGCCAGATTCCAGCAAAGATTGTCAGTTGCCTGATTTACCTTCTACTACTAGAACCTGTATGACGGACATGTCAAATAATAATATTGGTTCTGCAAATAAGAGTAGTCATCATCTGCTTGATGAGATGAGTTTGTACATGGAGAATCTTACTGATTTATATTTTGGTTGTGATGATCTTCCATGTCACCTCCAAACTGATTCAGGAGCATTACCTTGTGTGGGTTGTGGAATACTTGGTTTTCCATTTATGACTGTGATACAGCCAACTGAGAAATTGATAATGGAACTTCCTGATAGTCATCATCTAGTTGAAGATTCCTCGTTGAACTCCATTGTCTCCATTCATAGCGTTGTCTCAAGTAATGCCTTTATACTTTGCCCTGTAATCTGCCTTTATAAGTTTCCGGATCCAATAGAATATAATATAATATTTTAGGGGAAATCAATTGTGTTATGGATCTCTTTCAACTTGCTAAACACCTTATTAGTTATTACTGTCCTTCATGCACTGATTTTTTAATATATTTGATTTGTAAAGTGGCTATGATTGATATATTGAACTGGTTCTTCTATGTAATATTGAGCCAAAATGCCAAATTACTTTAATGAAGATATCACTTGGTGTATGCAGTTACTCTGTTCTTGCTAATTTGATCCCTTAGCCATATATCTTGCCATCCTCTGTTGTGTTCATTGGAAATTCTGTACACCCCTTATCTCATGATTAGGTTAAAAGTAATGGAAAGTAATTTTATCAAATATGTACAATTTCTTATTTGCATTTTTCTGTGCTATTATGGAAGTTGACATGGTGACCTAAATTTTCCAAAAAGAAACATGTCACGTTTGATAAAAATGTATGCTAGGAAGTGCTAAAATGAGTTGCTAATTGCTATGTGATCTGTTCTTCAGGGGATCTTTCTGTTTCTGAACTTTCTTCGTCAAAGGATTCACCCAATCAATCATTAAACAAGTGCAATAAATGCTGGAATACCTCCAGTAAATTTTTGAGGCCACGGATTTTCTGCCTGGAGCATGCTGTTCAGATAGTAGAGATGTTGCAGTGTAAAGGTGGAGCCAATGTGCTTATAATTTGCCATTCAGGTCTGTTTGCAGAGTATATCTGTTTGCATTATCATTCTGTTGAAGTTAGATAAAATCAAATATCAAATTACTTGAGATGTAGGACTTTTTTTTTTTCCCCTGCACCTTTCAACTTCAATTTAGCTTGGAAAGCATGTGGCTCTTTCTTTTATATGACAATCTGACCAAAGTTTCAGCTAAATAAGGTTTATTAAAATATCTGGAGATATCTTATAATATCTTTATTGAAAATTACAATAGCCTGAAGTATCTAGATATCTTATAATATCTTTATTGAAAATTACAATAGCTTGAAGTATCTTAGAAGATCTCTTAGGAGTTACCATATATCATAAATCTAGTATTAATATAAATAAGGGTTAGTGCTTTGTTTTATGTATCACATCATAACACATTGAATCGATATTGATTCCAGATTATTCCTTCTCAGTTTTCTCACATACTTCTTTCCCTATCTAAACCCTATTATTTCTACAGGGTTTAATTGAATGGAATTCATCTACACGCCATCTATTGATCAATGTATAATTTGTTATAATCCAGTTTTCATTAATTTGGGGTCAGTTATGGACATGCAAATTGTATGCTTTAACTCGGGGGAAAATGGCAATTGAAGATATATATTTGAAATATTTATTATAAAATTCTTTTTTCTTACTTTTACTTTTCTGCTTGTTTTGTAGACTATCAAAAAATAAAGGCACATGCCAGGGCAGTTGCAGAAGAGATACATAGTGCTTTTGATTATAACGAGGTTCCATTGGATGTTGCATCCCCAGAAAATTTGGCTCTGATAGATCTGGCAATTGATGGTGAAGAACTTAATGAATGTGAAGACTGGACTTCTAAACTAGGCATTAACCTACGGTTTTGTGTCGATGCAAGAAATAACTCTCCATCTAAACAAGTTCCTTTGACTCTAGCGTTAGGGATGCAATTATATGATAAATGTCCTAGTTCAGGATTTTTATCTTTAAATTGGCAGTCACGGAGAACTCGGTCTAAACGGTCAAGTCGTTTAGCTCAGACTAAACCTTCTTCTGACAGCATTCAGAGAAAGAAGGATGATCAATTGGAGGGAAGAATAGATGGCTCCACTGGTAAAAAGAAGCTAATTCAGTATTCAAGAAGGAAGTTCAAGTCAAAGCAAAGCTGTTTCTCTGTAGCAAGCACAGTTCATGATATATGTGAAAAGTCCAAAAATGTGTCAGCTGTTTTGAGTGGGGGTCATGATAAATGTGTTTCTAAAGATGAGCTTGACGCAGACAATTTGAGGAGTGATTGCGCATTGTCTCGTGTCTCTGCTTCTACTGCAATGTCTCCAACGCATCATGAAATCCAGATTGCTGAAGTTCCCACTAGTATGAGCTTGAACACTGCAACTTCACAATTTTCAAATTCCTTTCCTGATTGTATTTCAATGGTTGAAAAAGTTGGGTCAGAGATTGAGGATAAGACCATGCAGGAACTAGATATAGATGGAAAAATAGATTTAACACTCGGTCATTCTAATGTGCATTACAATACCAGTGTCTCAGAAATATGTGGCAAGGAGAGCCAGGATTGTCGGGACAATAAATATTCTAGTTCACTTACAGACAGAAATATCGATGTGTTTGGAAAGAATCAAATTACAGAAGCAATTATCATTGATAGCAAGTGTAATAGCTTAGATTTGAATGGTGAAGGGCATCAAGAAGATCAGTCTACATGCAAAAGCAACAAGAAGGAAGCTGTTTTATCTACTGCTTTGTTGGTAAACGAACCTACTCTTGCCACTGCGTATGGAAATTTTGGAAGTCCAAATAATAATTACACTGAAGAAAGAGTTAGCAATTCTATGTCAATAAAAGTGACAGCTGAGGGAGAGATTAAGTCTTTAAATGGAAGGCACAAGGAACCTCTATGTGGTGATAAACAAATAAGTGAACATACTCCAAATGCAGAAGTTTGTGAAGTTCCAGGAGAGCTTTATGCTACTGCAGACTTGCACAATACAGTGAGCTTGGATGCTAAGATGAATCAAGAAAGACAGTTTGGAAATAGTGACAAAAAGGAAATAAATCAGTGCACTCGTATTTCAGCAAAACAATTGTCTGAATTTACAGGAGGGGAATATGCTGAAGCGTTGAATGATGAAGTAATTTCCGAGTCTGCAAAGCAGTGTCAAATCCAAAATAATAGTAGAATTGATGAGGAACCTGCTTCTAGTTATGTTGCAGAGGGTGACAACAAAAGTGGAACTATATCAGAATTAGGATGTTCTGAGGTTTCAGTGGAAACCTGTCCTAGAGAAAACTCATGTATTCAATTCATTTCAGATACAGAAAAGGAAATGGAAATCCAACCAATTAGTGGAATTGATGAAGAACTTTGCTCTGGTACTGAGGCATCGTTAAAGGATTCTTCTGTATCAATCGAGGAATGTTCTCAAACTGAGAAAAAGACGTGTGGTGGAGAAAGCATAAATGGAAGTGAAGTTCATTTGTCACAAGATAACAGAGAGCTGGAAAGCTGCGAATTGACTACAGCAGTTCCCAGGTCAAATGGTGGGAAGAAAAAAAAGAGGAAAGTGGAAGAGACAACAAAGAACCAATTCGATTGCTCCGACTTTATTAGAAGTCCATGTGAGGGGCTGAGGCCAAGAACTGGGAAGATCGCCAGAGGCAAAAGTGGAGGGGACGCCAGCCAAAATGATGAGGAGAAACCGGTTGCCAAAAGGGCACGGAGACCTTCTGAAGTTTCAGTTCCTCGCAAGGATAAAAAAGATGTTAAAAAGCCCCACAAGTGTGACCTTGATGGCTGCCGTATGGGTTTCGCGACCAAGGCTGAGTTACTTTTGCACAAACGTAACCTTTGCCCACATAAAGGGTGCGGTAAGAAGTTCAGTTCCCACAAATATGCTATGCTTCACCAGCGCGTTCACGAGGATGATAGGCCCCTTAAATGTCCATGGAAAGGTTGTTCCATGTCATTCAAGTGGGCATGGGCAAGGACAGAGCATCTACGGGTGCATACCGGGGAGAAGCCTTATCAATGCAAGGTCGAGGGATGCGGCCTTTCTTTCAGGTTTGTATCAGATTTTAGCAGGCACAGGCGGAAAACAGGACACTATGTGAAATCTCCTGCTTGAAAATGTTCATTTTGGATTTTTTTTTTCTCTTCCTGTAACATGTGCACATATGCAGTTAGATTTGGAAGAAGTGAGGCAATAGATGTCTGACCATAAGCATTTTGGTTAGCTGTAAAGGTAGGGATAGAATGGTTGTATTGTAGGTTCTCAATATCCAATTTATTTGGAGGCAGTTAGAGTTGGTAACTTCAGAGAGTTTTGATCTTTTGAGATTATTCGACAGAAGCTTCATCTAGCGAAAAAAGCCTCTAAAGAAAGGAAATTTCTCCATTAGAGGGTGCTACATCATGTTGGTTGATCATATCTCTACTGGCTTAGTTTTTATTGATTGTCTGTAATTAACGGTTCTTTTGAAGCAGTTGATAGGTCCTTAATCTTTCTTGATAGCTGTTCATTGTGAATGTATATTAACTTCATTTGTTATTAAGGGGGATGAGAAAGCTGAGTGTAAGAAACAAGGCATGTGCTCTCAATTTACTTTCTTTGACTCCCTCTTGGCTAGTAAATTCAGTGGTTAAACATTCTTAACAGTTGGGTTTACTGCATTTTATAACTGGTTGTCTATCCTTTTCCGGTTTTTCACAATGCGGTTTGAAAATTTCTTTCTACTTTATTGTGCAGTTTTCACCCATCAATCAACGTAAGTTGCATGTGTAAAATGCTTTACAACTATAGTTTTTTTGTCTGATTTTTTAACAACTCAAGTTAGAATAACTAATTGATTTTTGGATGGATGAGTGATTTCTACCATTTTATCCTATTCAACCCTTAAATATAGCTATTAATTTTGTCAAAATTCTGATTGTCATTTCTGGCTGCACATGGTAGCATTCACAAAATATCAAAATTCTTGTGTTGCAGAATCATTCTAAGTTTTTTTTTGTTTTTTTTTTTTTCCACTATGCCGAGTCGTCTAGAGAGTTAAACGCATGTATAAGAAAGTAGTAATTTATTTCTACTTTTAAATCAGTGTATTTTTTAATTATCAGAATTCTTATTTAATTTTATTTGTAATTTGACCGAAGATAATAAATTTAGTTAAAAGTATCAAACTTGTTGATACAAAGAATACCCGAGAAATTGACACAGATGGTTTGAGAAAAACTTCTCGATTTTTATTAATAATTCAAAACTGACTACCAAAGTATTTGGGAAATAAATATATAAGAAAATAAAAGGATAAAACCTAATGCAAAACAAACTCTAACAAGATAAATCCTAATACAAAGCAAATCCTAACAAACTGATAGTTCTTAAAAAAAAAGGAAAGGGTAATAATAAAAGAGAAACAAATTAAACGATAAGATTTATCTAAAAATAAAAACAAAAAAGTTATTATCGATTGGCTTGGTTTAGTCACTTTGCACTGCATCATTCTCCCAGGGATGGAGAAGATTCGCCCTCGAATCAAACGTCTTGCTTCATCCATGCTCTTTTGTACTCATCCAATAATATGACTTATGTAGGAAGACATTTTTAGGAAATAAGTCCATGGCATGTTGGATGTCCAGTATTGGTGATTTGAACAACCAAACAAAAATCATAACGTGGGCTTCGTCGGTTGTCACCTTTAACTTTTTGTTTGCAACTTAAAAAACTAGTGACATGGTTTCCTTTATAGGTTCTTCCACGGGCCAAGATTGTCTTTTAATATTCTGTATGCTTTCTTCCTCAAATCGATGCTCTTCCAATATCACTAACTTTTTGAGCTCAACATTCTGGTTTGCATCATAATCTAGTTCTTGGTCAAAAATGGGCCATTCATCAAAATTGACTTTTTTGTCAAACATCGACTATTCACCTTCTTCATGCTCTTCAGCAAATAGTGGTTTTCCATAAAAAATGAGTTCTTTAGCAAATATTGGTTCATTTTCATCATCGTATTCCGACACTTCATCATATATTGGCTCTTCATCATACAACGGGTTCTCATCAAACACATGTTGATGTGTCAGTGGCTGAAGAGCAGCCAATTGTTCCGTCAAATGGTCCACCTGCCGTTGCAAACATGCGATCTTGTCCCGCTGAATCTCATCTCTGTGAAGCATGTGCTCCAGGTTAGTATTGATATCACGTCTCCATGGCGACATTATGCAGGAACGTACTGACTACTGATACCAATCTGATGCAGCGTACGTGATGGAGAGAACGATAAAAGTATCAAACTCGTTGATTCAAAAAATACCCGAAGAATTGACACAGCGGGTTTGAGAAAAATTTATCGATTTTTATTAATAATTCAAAACTGACTACCAACATATTTGGGAAATAAATATATAAAGGAAATAAAAGGATAAAACATAACGTAAAACAAATCCTAACAAGATAAATCCTAATGCAAAGCAAATCCTAACAAACTGATAGTTCCTAAAAAAGGAAAGGATAATAATAAAAGGGAAACAAATCAAACGATAAGATTTATCTAAAAATAAAAACAAAAAAAGATATTATCGATTGGCTTGGTTTAGTCACTTTGCACTGCATCACTTACCCAATAATGTGATGGTAATCTTCCATCATGTTACAGGCAGTTTCTAGGGTGAGATATTACATCACTTGGTCTACGATGGATTGATACTTAAAACTAGTTTGAAAATCTAACGACGACCGATGTTACCCTCAACAAGTAGAAGTTTACGATCCTTCACGTCCACACTACTGAGACGGTGACTTAATTGGTGCTAGTTTGACAAAAAACAAGGAAAAAAATATGAGTGTCTTAAAACTCAACATATTTTTTTTTTTTGTTAAACTAACACCGATTAAGTCACCTTCTCAGTCATTTAGACATGCCATCCCACCCTAGCCATCTCCGATTTATGTTACATTTGTAAATTACTATTGCGAAATCAAAAGCTGGGTAAGTGATGGAGACCTTAAGTGGAATTTGGATGGTCTAGCTTCCGTTAGTCAATTTTCTAAATCCCCTGAGATAACGGCAACGAGAGAACACAAAAACATGGAACGGGAGAGAAATGTTACATAACCAGAGCATATTGAAAAAATCTGAGTATTTGTGATTTATCAAAACAAAAAAGTTTTTTTTTTTTTTTGACTAATCAAAACAAAAAAGCTGAGTATGTGTGAGACCCGAAAAAATAAATAAATTAGATTGAAGATAATAAAAATAATATATATTTAATGCTATTTATTACCACATAATAATCACATTTATACTTGAATGATAGGGACTAAATGCTGTGAAAAAACGAGGGATTTAAACAAAAACAAAACCAGAAGAACTAGAACGAAATTTCGTTATTATATTTAGGAAAATATGCTTAACAGTACGAAAAATTATCATACCTAGAAATACGAAAGCGTTTTACTACTATTGTGCATTTGTTTTCACAGGAAATGGCAACAATGCGAAAGAAACGTTTTGAAGAAGAAATGCTTGGTGGCACTGGCTTGGGAATGAAAAATGTTTAGTAGTTTTCAAAAAAAATAAAATGTTGAATAAGACGCCACGTGTGAGCCACCGTCACTCGTACCATTATTTTTTTCCCGACTAAGACGCAACTGAAAACGTCGTCGAACGACACGACATTGAAGAAGACAGAACTGTGAGAACAGAAGAGAAGAATAGACCAATATACTTGCTCTTCCCATGATCCCATGAAGATTCCTGTTGAAATAAATAACTACTGTAAATGATGCGCTACTGCTCTCACATCGATGTGCAAATCCAAACGGAGCACCAGCGTGATGCAACCCAGAAACAGAAACAAGAACAAGAACCCCAACAACAACCCTCAACCAACACGAACCTTAACATCTTCCTCCTCGAATTTCCCATCCTCCGCAAGCGATGTCCCCATAACAGAATCAAGAAGCTACGTATACGGCGAAAAAGAAAAAGAATGGTCCAAAACATCTTCTTCCGTCTCCAGCCACAGTCACGCCTCTCTTTCAAGCCTCAAACACACTCTCCCCGAAAACCCTCACATCTACCCTTTCTCAGAAATCTCCGCCGCCACCGCTAACTTCTCCGGCAACCGCCTTTCCCCCTCCTCCTGGCGCTGCTCCCTTCGCGACCGCCACGTCGTCGTTTTCCAGCGCAAGTTCCGCCGTCACATGGAACTTCCGGAGCTCCGTGACCGCCTCGCCTTCATCTGCCGGAGCCACCACAGCAGCCTCGTCAAACTCCTCGGAGCTTCCGTCTCCGGCAACTACATTTACCTCGTCTACGAGTTCGTCCCCGGAGCCAGCCTCGCCGATTGCCTTCGCAATCGCCGGAACCCTAGCTTCACCGATCTCTCTACGTGGACCTCACGGATGCAGATCGCCTCCGATCTCGCTCACGGCCTTGATTACATCCACAATTCCTCCGGTTCTGGTTCGGGTTTCGTCCACAACCACATCAAGAGCTCCAGCATCCTCGTCGCCGAGGAGAATCTCGGTGCCAGGATATGCCACTTCGGCACGTCGGAGCTCTGCGGCGAAGCTGTTTCCGGCGATCCGTCCGGATCGGAATCCGGTGGAAGGTTGAGGAAGTCCGGTAGCCGGACTGCAAGGTTTGAGGGGACACGGGGGTACATGGCGCCGGAATTTCAGGTCACCGGCATAGCGACGCAGAAGACGGACGTGTACGCGTTCGGCGTGGTGGTTCTGGAGCTGCTGAGTGGGGAAGAAGCATTGAAGTTTGAATTTGACGGCGATGACGGCGGTTACAGGAGGGTGAGTGTGGTGGAGACGGCGAGGGAAGCGTTGAAGGAACACGGTGGCGTGAGGAAGTGGGTGGATAGGAGGCTGAGGGATTCGTTTCCGGTGGAGGTGGCTGAGAAAATGATTCGGGTCGGATTGGAGTGCGTGGTGGATGGTCCGAATGAGAGGCCAGATATGGGTCGGGTATCGATGGAGGTGTCCAAGTTGTATTTGGAGTCGAAGGAGTGGGAGGAAAAAATGGGAACTAACATTGACTTCTCTGTCTCGTTGGCCCCACGCTGACGTTTTTACGTTTTGCCGGGTCATTTTTTTCCACCTCCCTTTAAATATACTCTCTTTTTAGTTTTTAATCTGCATTATTTTTTTTAAAATTTTTGTTGGTTTTTTTTTAAAAGCTAACCGTAGCATTTGTCAAAAGAAAGAAATTAACTGTATACTTGATTGTAGCACTGAGAGATTTATAATTGACTGTATACTTCTTCTTTTTTTTTCCCCTAAGGAAACTAGGTTCATTGCAGGGCAAAGTCCCAACTAAAATGATATCTACGGGTATGTTTAGATTAAAATTTGCAAGCAGATGTTTGATTTACACTCATTTTGCAAACGAACATTTAGTTAAAAATGTGTTTACTAATTTTTGTTTGAAAACTTTTTCACAAACATCAGTTTGATAAATGAAATTTGTTTGAATAATATTGATCAAAAATATTTTTGAATGTGTAACTACCAAAAAAGATATGAGTATCATAATATAGTATTAATATTATTTTTTTATATCTTGCTTTTTTGAAAAAATAATACTGGAGTATGTGAAAAAAGTAAGTTCAACTAATAGGTATATTTTTGTCAATGTGTAATGAGGCCAAGTGATGAAAGAGCCACGTGGGCAGCTGAATCAGCAAATACGGGAGCAATTGGACAGCTAGGAGCACAGAAGGATCTAGAATTGGATGTAGACGCGGGAATCATGGAAAGGAGAAGGAGCACTAGGCCCAAAATAACCAATTCAAGGCTCACGGGATACGTGTGAGTTAGTTATAAGAGAGAGAAAGTGGGAAAATGGGAATCGTGTGGAATGTGTGATGTATTCTCTCCGCATTTGATTCTTTTTCGTCTTTTTTCCCTTTCTGTAATTGCTACTCTGATATTTTGTGATTTCATCTTATTGTACTATTCCTTCTACTACTTATAAGTAGAGGTTGACCATAGTTGAGAAAGCAATAAAACAATACAAATTATCTTCATTCTATTTCTTAAGAGAATTAAGTACACTCCATTAATGCTTTCATTGAGAGCATGTCAGACAATACACGTTTGAAGGATTTATAGAATGACGTTAAACGCCTCACTAAAGCTCTGGAGAAGTCCAATCAGGAGACGACTTCTCGCTTTGCGCAGCTGGAATCCAACAGTACCACCCAATTTCTTCAGATGGCCGTCGACCACAACGATCACATGGATCGTCTCGAAGCTGCGATGGAATCTTTTTTTCAGCGGCAATCCTTCAACCAAGCGTCTTCCCATGGTAGTGCGCACTCATTTAAAGATCCTGCGAAGCTTCCTGTTCAGGTGCGTAACATAAAACTTGAGTTTCCACGCTTTACCGACAAGAATGTGATGGATTGGATATTTAAGGCTGAACAATTTTTTGATTATTATGGCACCTTTGACATGGACCGCCTGACAATTGATGTGGTACACCTTGATGGGGATGTGATCCCTTGGTTTCAAATGATGCAACAGTCACAACCTTTTTCATCTTGGCCCGTGTTCACCAGAGCACTAGAGGTTGAATTTGGCCCTTTGGCCTATGACAGTCCCCATGCCACCCTCTTTAAATTGGTCCAATCAGGTACCATTGCAGATTATTATATGGAGTTCACCGCTTTGTCCAATTGGGTCTATGGTGTTAGTACTGATGCATTACTAGACTGTTTTGTTAGTGGCTTGCAATCTGACATTTTAATACAAGCACCAGATTCCCTTTGCTCTCGTTAAGCTTTATGAGAAAAAATACAAAAACCCTCTCTCACCCAACCCTGCGCCACCTCAGTCCAAACCTGCTTTTGGCCATGGCAGTAACCCTACCAAGAGCGCTGCCAACCCTACTTTCACATCCCTTAAACCAACCTTACATCCTCTATTACCCACACCAGCTACCAAACCCTTACAAACCAACCACAAATACCCCAATATCGAACGCCTAAGCCCTGCAGAGATGCAGCTCAGAAGAGCCAAAGGCCTTTGTTATACCTGCAATGAAAAGTTTTCTTACTCCCACAAGTGTCCAAACAAGCATTTAATGATTCTTCAAATTGATTATGAGGCCACCGAGGATGAACCTAACCCTGCCCCACCCGATTCAAATACTCCCCAATCTGAAACCATACCTAAAGAATCACACCTCTCCTTCAATGCATTGATAGGAGCCAATGGTCTTGGGACCATCCAATTCATTGGACAAATGGGTGCTATTAACGTTCACATTTTGGTAGATGGAGGCAGTTCAGATAATTTTTTACAACTCAGGATTGCTCATTTTCTGAATTTGTCAATTGAACCGGGTCCTTCACTTAAGGAGTTAGTGGGCAATGGACAGACAATGGTGCCTGAAGGGGTAGTGCAGCAAGTTGCGGTCAATGTTCAAGGGCATGACTTGCATTTTCCTGCATACATCTTGCCTATTTTCGGTGCAGATCTTATCTTAGGCGCTACTTGGTTGGCAACATTGGGGCCCCATGTGGCAGGTTATGCTGCTTTGTGTTTGAAATTTTACCAGGATGGTCAGTTCATTACCTTGTAGGCTGAGAAGCCTACACTGCCTATTCAGGCTAGCCTGCATCACTTTTGCCTCTTTTACAGACAGACTCCATTGCCGACTTATTTGCCCTGCAATTGCAGCCTATAGAGTCAATTCAGGAGTCTTCGCTTGAGCTACCACCTAACTTAGCACCTGAATTGGTCACTCTTTCACACAAGTATCGCGTTGTGTTTTCAACAGCCTTCTGGCTTGCCCCCACCACGCCTCCAGAATCACATGTGATAGTCCGACCGTATCATTACCCCCACAGCTAGAAGGAACAGATTGAATAAATAGTGCAAGAAATGTTGGAGCAAGGCATTATATAACCAAGTAATAGTCCCTTTTCTTCTACTATTATTTTGGTCAAAAAGAAAGATGACACCTGGAGGTTTTGCACAAATTATCGCGCCCTGAATGCACTCACTATTAAAGATAGTTTTCCTATGCCCACCGTCGATGAATTGCTTGATGAGTGGTATGGCGCCAAATATTTTTCCAAATTGGACTTACATTCTGGTTATCACCAAATTTTGGTGAACCCGCAAGATCGTCACAAGACTACTTTTCGCACTCATCATGGCCACTATGAATGACTCGTTATGCCCTTCGGCCTTACTAAAGCTCCTGCCACCTTCCAACGTCTTATAAATCAAATCTTTCAGAAGGTGTTGCACAAATATGTACTAGTTTTCTTTGATGACATTCTCATTTACAATCCCACTTGGCTTGAGCATCTGGCACATCTAGAGGTTGTTCTTTAGACTCTTCAGCAGCATGTGTTATTTATTAAGCTCTCCAAATGCTCCTTTGGATGCCTTGAGGTAGAATATATAGGCCACACAGTTTCCAGGGCTGGTGTTACAATGGATAAATCTAAAGTTCAAGCTGTCTTATCTTGGCCCACTCATACTAATGTGAAACAATTGCACAGATTCCTAGGTTTATCGAACTATTATCGCCGATTCATTAAGGGTTACGCTTCCTTAGCTTCTCCTCTTATAATTTATTGCAGAAAGAAGCTTTTGCTTGGAGTGAAGCTGCTGAGTCGGCCTTTCAGGCTTTAAAATTGGCAATCACTTCAGCTCATGTTCTTACATTGCCTGACTTTACTCAACCCTTTATTTTGGAGACGGATGAATCGGGTACGGGCATAGGGGATGTCCTCAGTCAACGTGGTCACCCTATTGCTTATTTCTCAAAAAAATTAGCACCTCGAATGCAACATCAGTCAACTTATAATCGAGAGTTTCTGGCCATCACCGCAGCTTTGGCTAAATTTTGTCATTACTTATTGGGCAACCGGTTCATTATCTGCACTGATCAAAAGAGTTTGAAAACTCTTTTAGACCAATCCCTGCACACCCCGGAGCAACAACAATGGCTTCATAAGTTCATTGGGTTCGATTTTACCATCGAATACAAGTCGGGCAAAGACAACGTCGTTGCAGATGCATTATTCCGAGTGCTTATGATGGCTTGGTCCGAGCCACACCATCAATTTTTGATCGAATTGAAAGAAGCAGTGACAGCTGATGGTTCTTTTAGTCCCATTTTAGATGTGAGCAGGATCCACAACCAGACTCTCTCTTTACAGCACGAGCTGGGTTGCTTTACTAGAAGAATTGCTTGGTGATACCTGCCATGTGCTCTCTCATTCCACAAATTTTGGTTGAGTACCATAGTTCCCCTTTGGGTGGACATGCAGGGGTCACCCATACACTGGCCCAAGTGTCAGCTCAATTTTTTTGGCCTCATATAAAATCTGATATTAGAACTTTTGTCCAACAATGTATTACTTGTCAGCAAGCCAAAACATTGCACACATTACCAACAGGCCTTCTCCAACCTCTACCTATTCCACAACAAGTTTGGGAAGACATCGCGATAGACTTTATCACCGGCCTTCCCCTTTCATTTGGGTACACGGTTATCATGGTTGTGATTGATAGGTTGTCTAAATATGCTCACTTCTTGGCTCTCAAAATTGACTATACCGGTAAGACCATGGCAGAGGCTTTTATGGCCAACATTGTAATGTTGCATGGCATGCCGAAGTCCATTGTCTCCGATCGCGATAAAGTCTTTACTAGCCCGTTTTGGCAACACTTATTTCAGCTTCAAGGGACGACCATAGCTATGAGTTCTGCCTATCACCCTCGGTCGGATGGTCAAGCTGAGGCTTTGAATAAATGCTTGGAGCTGTATTTGCGGTTCTTTACTGCTCATTCACCGAAACTGTGGTTTAAAACGTCACCTTGGGCCGAGTTTTGGTACAATACTTCCCTCCATACAAGTATTGGTATGACCCCTTTTAAGGCTCTTTATGGGAGGGACCCTCCTGCCTTGTCTCGATATGTTGTTAATTCACAGGATCCTCCGGATTTACAACAACAACTATTAAACAGAGATGCTATTTTACAGCAACTGAAGGCCCACTTGCAAAAAAACTCAACAAGTCATGAAGTCTCAAGCTGATAAGAAGCGAACTGATGTGCAGTTCGATATTGATGATTTGGTATTGGTCAAATTGCAACATGATCGACAACATTCCGTGGCATTGCGACAGAATCAGAAACTCGGCAAGCGTTACTTTGGTCCTTTTCCAATTGTTGCCAAAATAGGCACAGTTGCTTACAAGCTTAAATTGTTGGACTCCGGTAAAATCCATCCCGTGTTCCATGTGTCACAGTTGAAGCCATTTAAGGGCCTTGCTACGGTTCCATATGTGCCTTTACCCTTGTCTACTACTGACTTGGGCCCTGTGCTGCAACCACTTGCTGTAGTGGATAGCAGGACTGTTCTGCGCGGGTTTAGGACTGTTCCATAAGTCTTGGTTCAATGGGAGGGCTCTGTTGACCCAACGACTACATGGGAAGATGTTGCTGAGTTTCAAGAACAGTTCCCCAACTTCAACCTTGAGGACAAGTTGTTTTAAAGGGAATGGATTGTAATGAGGCCAAGTGATGAAAGAGCCACGTGGGCAGCTGAATCAGCAAATACGGGAGCAATTGGACAGCTAGGAGCACAGAAGGATCTCGAATTGGATGTAGACCCGGGAATCATGGAAACAAGAAGGAGCAGTAGGCCCAAAATAACCAATTCAAGGCTTAAGGGATACAATTCTCTCCTCATCTGATTCTTCTTCGTCCTCTTTCCCTTTCTGTAATTGCTACTCTGATATTCTGTGATTTCATCTTATTGTACTATCCCTTCTACTACTTATAAGTAGAGGTTGCCCATAGTTAAGAAAGCAATAAAACAGTACAATTTATCTTCATTCCGTTTCTTAAGAGAATTAAGTACACTCCAGACTAATAAAGCTGCATATGCTCAATAAATTGACCTATACTGATTTCCAAACAAACTCCATCTCTCTTAAAAAGGCTACATTTATATTCAAATGTATGTTTGATAAACAAAATTTGTTTAAAAGTATTTTTGAATATGTAAATTACTAAAAGTATGCATTTTATAATATAATATTAATATTAATATTACTTTTTTATATCACTATTAAAATAAATAAATAAATAATAGTATCCAACGAATATATAAATTCCAATGACAAAACTATAATAATAAAAGCAAATAAAAATGAAAAAAATAAAAGGGATAAAAACAAATAGTGCAGCATCGTGATGTCTCAACGTTGCAATTAGGGGTGTTCGCGGTGCGGTTTGGTTCGGTTTTAGCGTAAAAAATCATCCGATCCGAAAACTAAAACACCATGCGGTTTGGTTTGGTTTGGGTGACTCTTTTAAAAAAATCCGAACCAATCCGATCCGATTAAATGCGGTTTGGATTGGATCGGTTAATTCGGTTTTTGTGAAAATATATAAAATAAAAAACTCATGTAACTTGCTAGTTGCTACAATCAGTAGCTTGCTGTAATAAAAAAAAACTGGCGTTCCATTTTGCAGCCACATGGAAAGAACCAATCAGAAATTGTATTTGCCATATAATCACCAACAAGCACCTCCCTTTCAAGCATAAAACCAGAAATTAGATTGCAGACTAAATTTTTAAGGGTTACCCAAATCATGAATTATCCTTTTACATTGTCGGGAACAAAATGCAATTAAAAAGGAAGGGAAAAAAAAAGACACAGCTCCAAAAGCAAGCAAAATTGAAATCGACGATTGTGTAATTTCAAATAAAACGAACCATTGAGGCAGATAATTAGTTAGATTCAGAAGCCTAGTTGACATATATACCAAAAAAATAAAGAAGCCTATTTGATATGTCAGATAAGAGAATAAAGAAAAGAAAAAAAACCTGAAATTGATGGGGGAAATCTGCAGCAGGGATTGTGGGGTGACGACCAAGAATTGCACAAAGCTTGAATATGTGAGACGGTGAGCTTGCAAATGCAAAGCTCGTATTATTACGACAAAAGAAAAGCGAAAATTCTCGTTTTGTCTTCTATTGCTACATTACGGCTCGATGATCGAAATCCAGAGGATAGGGTCACCAAACGCACCGTATTAGCAAATACTGTATTAGGTATTCTGCGGTTTGGATCGGTTTGGTTCGGTTCTGGAAAAAAAAACCGCGGGCCGAACCGAACCGATCGGTTAGTATAAAAAATGGCCCAATCAAATCCAAAAAAATTCGGTTTTTTGCGGTTTTCGGTTTGGGTTGGATCGGCTTGCGGTTTTTTTTTGGATCGGTTTGGATTTGAACACCCCTAGTTGCAATGATGGCAAGTAGGAATAGTCTAATGCAATTGTTTGTAGCAGTACTCAAAGGAATAAAATAAAGCAAAACACTAGACATCTTCATCCAGGAATGGCTCACGGCCAAAAGTAGATCTCATACTTATTACTTGACAAAAAACCAAAAAGGAATGGCTCACCGCAGTGGTAAAATGGGAAGATAAAATATTGAACAACCAACTATAGAAGGAAAAGTGTTAGACACAAAATAGTTAGTATTCAGTTAGATACATTAATTAGTTTGTTGTCTAACAAAAAGCAACTCAATTGTTGCTTTCAAGCAAAACGTCTGTGTAGAATTTGTAACCAAACATAGCAGGATTCTACGGTGCACAGGCGAAATGAGTATACTCACCGTGTACAAGTATCTATAAATCGTTCAAAACTCTAACGACAACTAACGTCGTCCCTCAAAAGTAGAAGCTCACGGTCCTCCTTGTCCTCACGACCGAGATGATGACCTGATTGGTGCTAGTTTGACAAAAACAAATGAAGACGAGTATGGGTGCTTCAAAACTCATTTCTTACTCGTTTTTGCATTTTTTTTATCAAACCGACACAGACACTTATCAGGTCACCGTCTCGGTCGTGAAGATGAGGAAAACCGCGAACTTATACTTTTTAGGGACGACATCGGTTGTTGTTGGAATTTTAAGCGATTTGTAAGCACTTGTGCACGGTGAGTATACTCATTCCACTTGTGCACCGTAGAATCCACCACCAAACATATCGTCAAACTCAGTTTGGCCTCCAAACGGACATTGAAGGATTGCAAAATGCAATCCAAACAGGCACTACATCATACCATATCAATTAACTCTGACTTATCAAACAACGTGTGTTGTGTCTCAAACACATCCCACAATACAAACTAGGACACGTTATTGTTGCAAGAACGACAAACATTATTGAGACAAGATACCAAAAACTAACAAAGAGACTAGCAATTTGATCCCCCTACTTCCGATAGTGGGGTCACAACTTGTAGGTCTCTATTGCTCAGCACAACTTTAGATCAGATCCCATCAAGTGTATCTTCATTTCCTCCTTGTTCATGATATCTGCTTCTTGATCCTCGAGAAATTATGCTCATTCTTCTTCTTTTTGTATCAAGAAGGGAGGGGATGAGAGGAAGGGGCGCACTCGTAAACATGAAAAAAGAATAGATACTAAGTAGAAATCAAATAATGGAAAAATAGCTCAGAGAATAAAATCCACCTAAAACCCTAGAACAGAGCTTAGCTGCTCATGTCTAAATTAAAAGCAATAATAACATAAACAAGAATCATGGTTCAAAAATTGAGAAAAACCGGTGAAGAATGTCTCAACTCTCAATCCTGACTCTGATATTGGGCTTCAGTTCGAAAGCTCTCCAACAGGCACTAGGGTTCTTTCCAACCGTCCAAAGTTGTATTTTATGAGGTCAGGACGCCCATTTATAGGTTTTGCAAATTATGGATGTCATTTAACACATGCACGACCTATGCAAGGCCATGATGCACGACCTTGAATACTTATGTGAGGCTGTGCATATTTAAGCAGGGCCTAATCCGTAGCGTTGTTCCAACCTTGATGCACGACCTCTCATGCTTATGCACAGCCGTGCATATTGATGTAAGGCCCTTCGTAGTTCCTGCACAGCCGTGCATACTGTTGTACTTTAGGATTGCCTTCTAGGGGTATACATGCTCCCCTGCATAGTGTTAACACACCAATTTGTCTACTTTTATAGGGCATTTTTAGTATCTAAATATACCATTTTGCACTAATTAAAGCACAAAGGTACTCATTTATGTCCTATTATGCAGAAATATCATGAAGACACCACTCGAAGCAAAAGATGCGAAAAGGACAAAAAACTGGCTAGTTTTAGAGAGTTTTAGCACTACTGGATAAGCGGTACGGCCTGACCTATACCCGATACGACCATACCTAGAGCAGAACTTCAGTAAGGGCGTACCCCCTTAGTCTATACCACCTGGCGCTGATGAAATAGTCCAGTACGGCCGTGCCAAAAGGCAGTACAGCCTACACAAGTGATGTCAGGGCTGTAGCACGCATGGGTATGGTCCAGCGTCATCAAGGAAGCTCGGTACGGCCATGTATACATGCGGTACAACCATACCCCATCTCAGATAGTGCAGATTTGATAGCCAGATGACCTAGTTCGCAGCCTAATCTATAAATAGGGGCTCTTAACCTTTTCTAAAGAACTTTTGACGAATTCCCAAGTCAAGAGCCCCCTATTGAGAATTCACATCAATTCCTTGCCTCTTCTATTGATTTGTGTGTTTTCTTGGAGCTTGGTGTCACCCGAATTGCTACCGGAGCTCGTGAGGACGCGAAGAACGTGCATAAGGATTGTCGTCATACCGAAAGGGTGTCCCGGTTTAGATTTATTCTCTTGTTATGGATTATTCTGATTTTATATCTGAGTTTATGTTATTATCAATGAGTAGCTAAACCCATCACTAGGGGTGATGGGGGATCCTTTGCAATACTCTTGATGCTTTGTCTATTTAATTATATGAGTTTCTATTGAATGTTTGAGTGTTTTATTCCTGTTATGCTTAATCCTATAAGGCCTAATCAACATTTATTTAGTTGGCTTAATTATGGTAACAGGATCATGATTAGTTAATGGAATCATAGGATAAAAGAACTCGCTTTATACGTCGGATAGGTTATATCTTGTTTCTAATCAGTTATTAGATTAACAAACCCACCTGTGCTTAATGCTCTTTCCTTTAATTACCTTTTAAGACCAAATGGCGTAATTAGGAGGAATACTATTGCAAGCTAGGTAGCCCTTAGTAATTTAGAGTGGATGATTAGTTCTCTTTCATAATAGATAACTCATATCAATTGTTTAGTGAACTCAAGAGTGGAGTATTGGTGAACCCGGTTCCCCTAGGCTTCCCATAACATAGTTAAACCGTTCTCGCATTCAGTTTGTTTATCGCTTTGATATCGACAACTTTCACTACTTGCGTAATTACAACTTTTGTTCGCTTAATAGAATAGAATCATATTAAGTCATTGGTACTCGCTCATTCTCTGTGGGTTCGACATTCGGAGTCCTAATTATACTCCACTATTATTACGAATTACGATCAGGTGCACTTGCCTGAGTCGCAACACATAGGTCGTGCATCACTCCGAAACGTCCAGAATGACCATTCCAACTTCCAAATCTTATCTTTCTCCTCTTTTCTTCCATTTTCCATCTTCCTACACAAGCTAAAGCAAACAAAGTGATATTTGATGCAAAAGTTCATATTTGCTCTAAGAAATGTTCCTAAATTACCCCCAAAAATGTATTAATTATTGTTTTATCAACCTCCTCACACTTAACTTTTGATTGGCCTCAAGCAAACTCATGCCCCAAATGCTTTTCAGAAATAAAGACAACCATGTAAGGTACTCCAAAATTATAAGCACGATGACAGATAAATGCAACAAACAAAAGAGAATTCCAAAGAATGCCCAATTAGAGATTAGTTTTCTGAAATAATGTTTTTCAAAAGATAAGGGCGCTCGCTCACGTCTCTCAAAGTGTTCAAAGGATAAGGGCACTCGCTCACATACCATTGCTTCATTTTACCTCTTCCTGCATATTTTAATTTTAACTAATAGTGAACTATGCAATGAGATTGGAAAGAATAGAATATGCATGCATTGTGATCCCCACTTGCTAACTTTGCTCCTACAAGCTTGTGATTTAATTTTTTTTAGTTTACTTTCTCTTTTCAATGGGAGACACTGTCCTTATGAAATCATTCTATTTTTTTCCCTTACTATCCAGATGTACATCGTATGGGAAAGCTAGGAAGAAGTTGACAATATTAGAGGCACCAGATATTCTAGCATTTGCATCAAAATGATTTCAGGTACATGTCCAATCAAACCCAAAACACGAAATACTAAATACAAGATAAACTAAATGGCATCAAACAACAACACTAAAAAAACAATGACAATAACACTGAAAAACACTAATTAAACTAAATAGTAAAAGACTAAACAACAAAAACACTAAATAAAACTAATCAGTAAAAGACTAAACAACATTAAATAAAAGCATTCTTTTTTCCCTCAATCCATTTCTTGCAACACCAATGACATTAAGCCTTTGGCGGATTACTGGCGACCTGGCTTCCACTTTATCTTTTTTGCATGCAGAATATGTCCATTTCCCTTTCGAATGTATTTGATAGCCTTATAGCCTTATATATTCCGCCTCTTTTCTCTCTAAGTCCAATCTTGTGCTCAAAATTGAGCACAAGATTGTACTTGGAGAGAGAAGAGGCAAAATGTGGAAGGCTATCAAATATATTTGAAATGGAAAGGAGAATATTCTGCACGCAAAAGCGAAAAAGTGGAGACCATGGCGAAAGTAATCCGCCAAAAGCTTATTGGTTTTTTGAGTTGCAAGAAATAGACTGAGGCAAAAGAGGCATGTCTTATTTAGTCTTTTACTGTTTAGTTTATTTAGTGTTTTTATTGTTTAGTCTTTTACTGATTAGTTTATTTAGTGTTTTTCAGTGTTGTTGTTTTTTATGTCATTTAGTTTATTTAGTATCTAGTATTTCATGTTTAGGGTTTAGTTGGAGATGTTAGTTGGAGATGCACCCGAAATCGTTTTGATGCAATTGGAAGAATATTTGGTGTCTCTAATATCATCAACTTCTTCCTGGCTTTCCCATACGATTTACATCTAGATAATAATATGGAAAAAAATAGAATGATTTCATAAAGATAGCTTCTCCCAAGGAATATAAACTAAAAAAATTTAAAAATTGAATCACAAGTTCAAGGAGAAAAGTTAGCAAATGAGATTAAAGTGCATGCATATTCTATTGGTTAAAATAATGTTTTAGTCCCTATACGTGACATCAATTCTTAATTTAGTCTCTATACGAAAAAAGTTATTAAAACAGTCTATACACGTGCATAAATTTTTAATTTAGTCTCTGTCGTCTAACCACATTTTCTAACGGCGTTAACTGTTTAAAACAATTATTAGCAGTCCCTATACGTGACATAAATTCTTAATTTAGTCCCTATATGAAAAAAAATTATTAAAACAGTCCCTATAAGAAACAATGACTAAAAGCTTATTAATATAGTCCCTATAAGAAAAATAAACTATTAAAACAGTCCATATAAAAAAAAAATTAAACCAGTCCCTATACGAAAATAACTATTAAAATAGTCCATGTAACAAAAAAATGACTAAAACATGCCCATGTTGCAATCCAAATATGGTCCAAAATGTGACACTTGCCCTTGTGTTAGATACATATAAGACATATTTAATCTATAAATAAACATATAAGACATTTAATCCACAAATAAACATATTATGTTGTGGATTTATATGCACTTTTATGTGCCTAATCAAAATGGTTTTATATGTTTGTTTGTTGATTAAATATCTTATATGTTTGTTTGGGGAATGAGGATTAAATATGTCATATATGTACCTAACACATGGGCTAGTGTCACATTAGGGACCATATTTGGATTGCAACATGGGTAGGTTTTAGTCACTCTTTTGTTACAAAGACTGTTTTAATAGTTTTTTTTCATATAGGGACTGTTTTAATAGTTTATTTTTCGTATAGGGACCATATTAATAAGCTTTTAGTCATTGTTTCTTATAGAGATTGTTTTAATTTTTTTCCCTATAGGGACCAAATTAAGAATTTATGTCACGTATAGGAACCAAATGGGTAACAGTTAGAAAACGTGGTTGGACGATAGGGACTAAATGGGTAATAGTTGCACGTATAGGGACTGTTTAATAACTTTTTTGTATAGGGACCAAAATAAAAATTAATGTCACGTATAGAAACTAAAATATTATTTTAACATTTCCAATTGATAACACCAATATTGCATCATTTTTATAAGGATATTAGAATGTGATTTGAATAATTATTGAATATTATCAATTGAAATTCACTCTCTTTTAATCTAAATTATGCAGAAATGAAAAATTAGGCAATATGGTGGTCAAATACAAATTTGGCCTTGAAATAGGCCCAGAATGCTAAGTACGGCCTTCACATAATATAATGAAGCATGTCCATGCTTACCTGAAGCAGCAATTAGTCACGAGCGGGCCTCACGCGTGTCCACGCGCTCCCCAGATAGCTGGTTGGTATTTTAATCATATCTGGAGCTGTAGATATCAGATTAAGGCGTTCTTGGTGGCGTTGGAAAGCTAAGAGAATTTCCTACAACTTTGTCACAAATTGGATGGAGCACGGCCTCTTCATCATGGAGCACGGCCGTGATCAACTAAAAATATCAGAAAATCATGTCGGCAAGGTCGGTGACGCGTAAACAGGCTGTAAAGGGAGCACGGCCGTGCTAGTGCCGTGCTGAGCCCAAAATTTTGCCTATAAAAGGAACGCTCAGCAGAACATTTGAAAACCCCCCGGGATTGATTCTCTCCCAATTCTCTTCTTCTCTTGTTACCTTTTGTCTTATTTTGTTTGTTTTCTTATATTATGTTGTGTAACTAATCCCGTCACTGAGGTGATGGGGGATCTTTTACTTTATCTATGGTATCTTTATGATTTATAATATGAGTGTTTAAATCCTTCTGATTAAATTATTCCTGGTGATATTTCTTTAATATAAGGATTGGTCATTCTTTACATAGTTGATTAATTGTTCGGCGATCGTACCTTAAATTAATTAATAGAACTCTAGGATTAATTGAATCTGCATGCTCTACCGGATCAAGGATTGCGTGTTTATTTCCAGTCAGTCATTGAATTGGTAAATCTATTGATGCTTTATTCTCTTTCTATTTACTTGCTTTGAATGATCAAACAAAGTAATAAATTAGGAGGAAGACTGTTAACATTGCATGATCATTGGGTGTTAATAACTTTTGAATAGATGATTGGTAATAAGTAAGAATTGTTACTTATGTTATAAATTAATCAAATACACGGATATAAGTATTAGTGAACTCATTACCTTAGTGCTTTTATTATCTAATTCCTTTCTTAAATATTTTATAATTTCTTTTCTACTTATTTTTATGCATTCTTTGTTTAAGTTCACTCGAACCATTTGTCTAAATAACAAATTGATCTAAGTAGAGCAGTAATCATTTCAATTCCGTGTGGAGACGATAATCTTTTATACTATAACTTGACAAGATCGTATACTTGCGATTTTGACCGAACAAGTTTTTGGCGCCGTTGTCGGGGAATTGTTAATGATATTGTTCGAAATGATTAATTGTTAATTTAGACGCTTTTTTTAATTATTTTCCTTTTTCTTATTTTATTTTATTTTTATCTTTTATTTTTTTTCTTTCTTGTCATTTTAATTTTATTATCACCTCCTACATGGATGGTTTTACCTCCTACATGGACGGTTAGCTTTTATTTTTATATTTCGTCTCCTGGTTGGAAGACTATATTTTATTTTGTGTAGCGTCTCCTGGTTGGAAGACTAGATTTTATTTTGTCTAGCGTCTCCTGGTTGGAAGACTAGATTTTCTTACTATTTTATTACTTAAACTTATTATTTAGTGTCTCCTGGTTGGAAGACTAGATTTTTTTTTCTTCTTTCTTTTAATTTTTCTGTTCTTCTCTTTAAAAAAAACTCTAATTTTTCTTTTCTTCTCTTTAAAAAAAATAAAATAATATGGATTCTCTTTTCGTTTGTGAGTGTTGTGGTATTTTAACAAACACTACAGATGCAAGTCACAAATCCTTAGAGAATAAAATATCAGTTTTGGCTCAATTGATAAACCATAGAGAAAGAGAGACAACATTGCTTAATCAACGAAAGCCTAAAGATGAAATCATCATTTCTGAGGATGATGAGAAGTTAATTGAAGGTACTGAGTCCGACACTTGGTCTCAGACAGAGTCTGACATTCAGGTCATGCTTGACATTTGGCCTGAGAATGAGTCTGACACTTGGCCTAAGATTGAATCTGATACTTGGTTTGAGACTGAGTCTAATATTTGGCCTGACACCGAGTCTGACACTTGGCCTGAGACTCACTCTGAAACTTGGTCTAAGCTAGGGGTTGAACCTGAGCATGACTCACAATCATACTTAGAAAAGATCAAAGTTCTCGCAGAAGAGAATGATTCTAAGGAAAGCGAGAGAAACCTCTCAGTACTTAATGAAGAGCAAGAGATGGAAGCCCCAATTACTTTGGGACAGACTCTTGTAGTCAATTTTGGCGAGGCAGCCATTAAGGTTCACAAATGAAAGGTAACTATTAAATCTGGTAAGGAAGATGATATTTCACAATCTTTGAATTCTAACCCCTCTCCTTCAATTTCTAGTTATTATATTGACGATGTGGTTGCTGTTAACAATCCTCCTTTAATTTCTTTTGATTTTATTAATAATGTGGATGTTTTTGTTAACAAGTTTGCTGGTTTAAGAATGCAGGATCCTTTGAAATACATTACTAACTTACAAGATCCTAATATGTTGGTGGGGGACGTTAAAGTAAAAATTGCATCACTCCATGATAACCCTCCACCACCGCAAAGAAAGAGGTCAAGCAACTTGAACCACATGGTCAAGAAATGGCGAAGAGGGAATGCGCAAAATGCAAAATTCACTCTTGGAGAACCCGCTGGTTGACCACTTCTAAGCAATCCGTCAAGCTCACGACGTTAAATAAAGCGCTTCACAGGAGGCAACCTGTGTTTATATTATTTCAGTTTATTTATTGTGTTCACCATTTTATTTTATCGACAGTTCTATCTTCACTTACTTTATCTTGACAAACTGTCGTTTTGGGAAGAAATTTGCCTACTGAACCCCCTCCATCATATGCTCATGAAATTTTCTACAGGGTAGTCCCTTTTCACTCTTTACTTTTTAGCACTTGATTTTGTTGTTATATCTTTATGTGCTTATGCTGTGATTACTAGCATTGAGGACAATGTTAGAAATAAGTGTGAGGGGAGTTAACCACTTGATTTTTGGTTATTACTGTTTTGAAACAAATTGAAGCTACTAATTTTAACTTGAACTTTTTTCAGACAACTTTTGATGTTTATTGAGATAGTATAAATTTCTGAAAGATGAAAATTAGAGATGAGCCCTTGATTAAATTTTTTTTCCATGAAATAGCTTCTAAAAGTGAGGATTTGAGCTTGATTTGGGTTTGTGTATTGTTGCAAGATTATCATAACCCTATTCTTCATGAGAGTTGTTTTCATTGAACATTGTGTTCTAAAACTTGACATGTGACCATTCAAAGCAAAACTAATTTATAGAATTTTTGGAAAATGATTGGGGCATTTAGGATTTGTTTCTGGCTTGCTACACTTTGCGATTAAATTTCACTACTTAGTTGACCAATTTGTGCTTTAAAAAGAAGTTTTATTCTATACCCTCTGATTTGATTGGAAAAATTTGATTCGGGTACCATTTTTTATTAAAATGGAGCAACTTGGTTTTGGTGACAGATATATATTCAATGGAAATGTGATAAGGCAGAGACTTATTTCTAAAAAAAAAAAGAGATAGTTGTAATGAGGAACTCTGATAAAACAAGGAACATGTGAAAAAAGAAAAGTTTTGTGCTCTGTTTAAAAGTGAACATATATCTGAAGCTCCAATTTGATTCAAAAGGATAGTTGCTTGAAATTGATTATTTACTATAGCTCTTGAAATATCCTTTCTTTGAATTTTCATACCTTAAATTTTTACCCCTGGCCTCATTACAACCTTATAACAGTACCATTTATTTCAAAATTGTCTATAAATCGTTAGTCGAGTCTTGGTCTATCGTCAAGCTTATGGTAATGCTTTGTCTATGAAAAATTTGTCTGAATTCTCCTTATCCATTGATACACTTGAGAGGTTGAAAGGGAGTGACACATTCTTGGTTGGTTTGATTTCAAAGGTGCTTATTTTTCTAATTATTCAATCAAGTGAAAAATATTTCTCTCAAAGAGATTAAAAGCCGTCTTTTAAAAATATTTGTTTTGCCCCATTAATTGGTCAGCTATCATTGATAAAAAAAATTGGGAAATCAAAAACCAATTACTTTGCTTGAGGGCAAGCAAAGCTCAAGTGTGAGGGAGTTGATAACACCAATATTGCATCATTTTTATAAGGATATTAGAATGTGATTTGAATAATTATTGAATATTATCAATTGAAATTCACTCTCTTTTAATCTAAATTGTGCAGAAATGGAAAATTAGGCAATATGGTGATCAAATACAAATTTGGGCTTGAAATAGGCCCAGAATGCTAAGTATGACCTTCGCATAATATAATGAAGCATGTCCATGCTTACCTGAAGCAGCAATTAGCCACGAGCGGGTCTCACGCGCGTCCACACGCTCCCAGGATAGCTGGTTGATATTTTAATCATATCTATAGCTGTAGATATCGGATTAAGGCGTTCTTGGTGGCGTTGGAAAGCTAAGAGAATTTCCTACAACTTTGTCACAAATTAGATGGAGCACGGCCTCTTCATCATGGAGCACAGCCGTGCTCAACCAAAAATATCAGAAAATCATGTCGGCAAGGTCGGTGACGCGTAAACAGGCTGTAAAGCGAGCACGGCCGTGCTGAGCCCAAAATTTTGCCTATAAAAGGAACGCTCAGCAGAACATTTGAAACCCCCCGAGATTGATTCTCTCCCAATTCTCTTCTTCTCTTGTTACCTTCTAGTCTTATTTTGTTTGTTTTCTTATATTATGTTGTGTAACTAATCCCATCACTGAGGTAATGGGGGATCTTTTACTTTATCTTTGGTATCTTTATGATTTATAATATGAGTGTTTAAATCCTTCTGATTAAATTATTCCTGGTGATATTTCTTTAATATAAGGATTAGTCATTCTTTACATAGTTGATTAATTGTTCGGCGATCGTACCTTGAATTAATTAATAGAACTCTAGGATTAATTGAATCTCCATGCTCTGCCGGATCAAGGATTGCGTGTTTATTTCCAGTCAGTCATTGAATTGGTAAATCTATTGATGCTTTATGCTCTTTCTATTTACTTGCTTTGAATGATCAAACAAAGTAATAAATTAGGAGGAAGACTGTTAATATTGCATAATCATTGAGTGTTAATAACTTTTGAATAGATGATTGGTAATCAGTAAGAATTGTTACTTATGTTATAAATTAATCAAATACACGGATATAAGTATTAGTGAACCCATTACCTTAGTGCTTTTATTATCTAATTCTTTTCTTAAATATTTTATAATTTCTTTTCTACTTATTTTTATGCATTCTTTGTTTAAGTTCACTCGAACCATTTGTCTAAATAACAAATTGATCTAAGCAGAGCAGTAATCATTTCAATTCCGTGTGGAGACAATAATCTTTTATACTATGACTTGACAAGATCGTATACTTATAATTTTGATCGAACGCTAATCCTATTGCATAATTCAGTATTCATTCAAATTAAAATTTAAAATCTAAAAACTAAAATTTCGCAACCACCCGAACGTGCAATAGTTTTGTAAAAAAAATTAAGCGTAGTATTTTTATGGGTGACTGCAAGTCTGCAACTATCCTCCAACGAGCACTCGCGTGTAAGTGTATCGGGAAGCCAATGCGGCAGAAAAAGATCTTTAACAATAGTACGCATGTGTATCGCAACATTCAATTCGTTGAGAAGATGTTTAAGTTGTTGACCAAAATCTTTTTTGACTTTTGCTTTTTCTAGGATCCCATACCATTGCTAAGTGTAGCCGGTATTTTAAAAACCGAATCGAACCAGACGGTTCAACCGGTTGAACCTTGAACCGATCTTATTTATAGTCTGGTTATTTTGGCGGTTTAACTGCGGTTTCGTCCCGGTTCGAGCGGTTAAAAGCGGTTGAACCATGACCCGGAAGTCTCACCGGTTCGATGTCCGGTTCGGTTTTTAAAACATTGAGTGTAGCGGACTAAAGAATCCTGAGATTCTTTGTAAACAATGGAGATGACACTCAAGTTTATTTGTTTAGAAAAAATATTGAAAAAAATATTTTAAATAAATGGTCATTGAAATCAGATCTATGCATATAAAGGGTATTAGCACTTTGTATCATTTTTTTGAAAAAGATTATCTCTAATTAATTGTGCAAGATTTGTTTGCTTTAAAAATATTTATTTTTCGCTTTCTTATTAAAAATACAACTAAAATTCAATTTTAAATGAAAATATTTTCTTTGTTTGTTTATTGTTATTTTTTGTGACTTTTCTTAATAAGTGAAAAAATATTTTATGAAAAATATTTTATTTTTTAAATAATAGGAATATATGACAATTTGCTTTTTCCGCTTTATAGGGATGATCATATGCTCCTACGTATTTTTGAGTGCAATAAAGAAATCAAAGACTACGTAGTTCTTAGTAGAGAATGGTTGTATCTTGATTTGTTATAATTACTTAAAGAAAGTAGGATTTCGCATTGACCAAACAAGAAGCAGATCATCGGTGGTCATCATTAGCAACCTATTTTGGGTTTTGAAAAAATAAGGGTGCTTTTGCAAATGTCCAAACTAAGTCCAACATGAAGCAGATTTTGAGTGGTTATCATTAGCAATGCATTTTGTTTGAAAATTAAATGGTGCTCACAATGAACAAATGTGAAGCATATTTCAAGTGGTCATCACTGACAACATATTTTATGCTTGGAAATTTAAGAGTACTCGCAATGTCCAAACGAGAAGCAAATCCCGAGTAATCATTACTAACGACCTATTTTCATAATTAATTTGTCAATAATTTTTTTTAATTTGAGCTAAGATTAACAGAAGTATTAATGTAAAATTAGAATAAGCTCACTTAACATGCATGATTTATTTATACCTCTAAAAAGATTGACCAAATTCAATTATTTCATTAGCTTTTCGATCAAACGAAATTGTCACAAAAAATCCATTTTTATTTCCATGTTTCATAAAAGTTTTATTTTTACCATTTCAAAATATTAAACTCAATTACTGTTGCGTCGAAATCGCAAGTGTACGATCACGTCAAGTTATAGTATATAAGATTATCATCTCCATAGGGAATTGGAATGATTATTGCTCTACTAAATTAATTAGTTATTTAGACAAATTGTGTGATTGAAATTGCTTTTAAAACTTGAAAGAAAAGTTAGCATAAGATGCGAACAAATTTAAGATAAGAACAAGAAGATTATTATAAAGATACTAAGGTTATGGGTTCACTTTATACTAATACTTATTCACTTAACTAATTCATAAATAGAGCCGAGAAAATATTCTTATTTGATTACCAATCATCTATTCAAAAGCTATTAACACAGTTTGGTCATGCAGTGTTAACAATCTTCCTCATAATTTATCACTTTGTTTGGTTACTCAAAGCAAGTAAATAGAAAGAGCATAGAACATCAATAGATTTATCAATTCAATGACTGACTGAAAATGAACACACTTTGTTTGGTTATTCAAAGCGTACAGATTCAATTAATCCCAGAGTTCCATTACTAATTGAAGGTTCGGTCGACACACAATTAATAACCAAGTAAAGAATGATCAGTTCTTATAGATACCAGGAATAATTTAATCATAAGAATTAAAAACTCATATTTATAAATTAGATTAAGATTACAGGCATAGTAAGAGATTCTCCATCACCTTAGTAATAGAACTAGTTGCACATTATTTTTGAAGATAATAACACAACATTAATTATAGAATCCATAATAAAATTCAAGGAGTAAAGAAGTACAATTACAAAGGTTAAATTAACAAGATAACAGAAGAAAATAAAGCTAAGAGGGAGAGAAATGAGTCAGAAAATGCATCTGCACTCAGAAGGGGGCCCTTTGCAATGAAACTGCTCACTTCTATTTATAGACACTGGAAAATGATGCAGCATGGCCTAAGCACAGCCTTGCTGAGGCCGTGCTCCTCAAAAAAAGTCCAGATTCAATGAACCGCGTGGAAACCGCATCTGCCAACCTGGAGCACGGCCTTGCTGAGGCCGTGCTTGTTGGTCGTGCTCCCTCCAGCTGGATCCAGTCAATCACGCGTTGCCGACCTGAATTCCGTACATGAGCACGACCTTACTGGGGAGCCTGTGCTCCCATGCGCTGGGCTGAAGAAGGCCGTGCTACCTATTTTTTGCCCAATTTCAAGCCCAAAACTTGTTTTCATCCACCGAATTGCCTAATTTTTTAATTCTGCACAATTTACAATAAAAGAGAGTGAATTTCATGTGATAATATTCAATTTTAAACTAATTCACAGTCAATTATCTATATAAATATGATGAAAAATTGGTGTTTATCAATTCCCCTACACTTGAGTTTTGCTTGCCCTCAAGCAAAGAATTTGGTTTTATGAATCTCAAAAATTTTGATCAATAAGAGCTAACCAATTTTAAAGGGGTAGAGCAAGGTAATTTTGAAAAGACAACTTTTGAAGTTTTTGAGAGAGTAATATTTGATTGCATCATTTAGAAAAAATATCTTAATATCAAATCAACTAAAAACGGGTCACTCTCTTTCATACTCTCAAGTGTTTCAATAGATAAGAGAAATTTCTCACAAGTTTTTTATAGACAAAGCATTACCATAAGCTTGACGATAGACCAAGACTCGACTAACAATTTATAAAAAAATTTGAAATCAAGGGGACTTTTATAAGGTTGTAATGAGGTCAGAGGTGAAAATTTAAGGTATGAAAATTCAAAGAAAGGATATTTCAAGGGCTATAGTAAATAATCAAATTCAAGCAACTATTCTTTTGAATCAAATTGGTGCTTCAAATATATGTTCACTTTTAAACAGAGCACCAAACTTTTCTTTTTGTACATTTTCCTTGTTTTATCAGAGTTCCTCATTACAAATATCTTTTTTTTTTTAGGAATAAGTCTCTACCTTATCACATTTCCATTGAATATATATCTGTCACCAAAACCAAGTTGCTCCGTTTTAATAAAAAATGGTAACCGAATCTATTTTTTCCAATCAAATCAGAGGGTATAGAATAAAACTTTTTTTTAAAGCTCAAAGTGGTCAACTAAGTGGTGAAATTTAATCACAAAGTGTAGCAGGCTAGAAACAAATCATAAATTCCCCAATCATTTTCCAAAAATTCTATAAATTAGTTTCGCTTTGAATGGTCATATGTCAAGTTCTAGAACACAATGTTCAATAAAAACAACTCTCATGAAGAATAGGGTCATAATAACTTGCAACAATGCGCAAACTCAAATCAGGCTCAAATCCTCACTTTTAGAAGCTATTTCATGGGGGGGAAAATTTCAATCAAGAGCTCATTTCTAATTTTCAGCTTTCAGAAATTTATATCATCTCAATAAATATCAAAAGCTGTCTTTAAAAAAATTCAAGTTTTTCGCCCCAGATTTAGTAGCTTCAAGTTGTTCAAAACAGTGATAACAAAGAATCAAGTGGTTAACTCCCCCCCCACACTTATTTCTAGTATTGTCCTCAATGCTAGCAAATACAATACAAGCACATAAAGATATAACAACAAAATTAAGTGCTAAAAATAAAGAGTGAAAAAGGACTCCCCTGTGAAAAATTTCATGAGCATATTCTGGAGGGGGTGCAGTAGACAAATTTCTTCCCAAAACGATAGTTTGTCACAGATGAAGTAAGTGAAGAGAGAACTGTCTACAAAAAATAAAATAAAGTAAACTGAAATAATATAAACACAGGTTGCCTCCTGTAAAGCGCGTGTTTAACGTCACGAGCCTGACGGTACTAAGACAAATCAATTCTTGAGGAGAGTGACATGGCTCACTTGGAGCATCCCTTCCTCATAGTGTTTTGCTTGCTGTCCATTAATTTTAAAAGTGGTGCCATCTCCATTAGAAATCTCAAGTGCTCCATAAGGAAAAACTTGAGTTACCGTGTAGAGCCCATATCACCTTGAACGCAACTTTCCTGGAAAAAGACGCAAACATGAGTTATAAATTAAGACTTTCTCACCCACATGGAACTCACGATGCTGAATGCGCTTATCATGCCACTTTTTAGTCTGCTCTTTGTATAACTTGGCATTTTCATAAGCTTCAAGACGGAGCTCATCCAATTCATTCAATTGTAGCAATCTATTTTCACCTGTAAGCTGAGTATCAAAGTTTAAAAATTTTAAAGCCCAAAGTGCTTTATGCTCAAGTTCCACAGGCAAATGACATGCTTTTCCAAAAATAAGACGGTAAGGGGACATCCCAATGGGGGTTTTAAAAGCAGTTTTGTATGCTCATAATGCATCATCTAATTTTAAAGACCAATCTTTTTTAGATGCATTAACCGTCTTCTCTAAAATTCTTTTCAATTCCCTATTTGAAATTTCAACTTGTCCACTAGTTTGTGGGTGATAGGGAGTTGCTACCTTATGGGTGACACCATATTTGCTCAAAAGATTTTTAAATTATTTATTGCAAAAGTGGGTGCCACCATCACTAATAATGGCCCGGGGAGTGCCAAATCTAGTAAAAATATTTTTCTTTAAAAATTTCACTACAACTCGTGCATCGTTAGTGGGTAAGGCTACAACTTCCACCCATTTAGACACATAATCCACAACAACAAGAATATATTGATTTGAAAATGATTTAGGGAAGGGGCCCATAAAATCAATACACCAAACATCAAATATCTCACAAAACAAAATATTATTCAAAGACATCTCTTGACGCCCATAAATGTTGCCACTTCTTTGGCAATTATCACATGCTTTTGCAAAGTCATGAGCATCTTTAAAAATAGTAGGCCAATAAAAACCACATTGCAATACTTTATATGTTGTCCTAGTTGGCCCAAAGTTACCACCTGCCTCTCTAGAATGACAATGCTCAATGATAGAAGTTACCTCATTCATAGGCACACAACGCCTAATTACCTTGTCTCCACATATTTTATACAGGTAAGGGTCATCCCACAAGTAATGTCTAGCATCAGAAGTTAATTTCTTCTTCTGCTGATAGGAGAAATGAGCGGGGACAACCTTACTTGCCAAGTAGTTAACGATGTCTGCAAACCAAGGAGTAGTGAAAATGGATAAGAGTTTTTCATCAGGGAACACTTCCTTAATTTTCCCATCACTTGAGGGTTGCATCACACTATGGTCAAGCCTTGAGAGGTGGTCAGCCACAAAGTTCTCTGAGCCTTTCTTGTTTCTAATCTCCAAGTCAAACTCTTGCAGCAGCAGAATCCACCTAATCAACCTGGGCTTTGCATCCTGTTTTCTAAGCAAATATCTTATAGCAGCATGGTCAGTGAAAACAATTACTTTAGAAAGAATAAGGTAATGACGAAACTTGTCAAACGCAAATACTATAGCTAGCAACTCTTTCTTTGTGGTAGAGTAATTTCTTTGAGCATCATCAATAGTGCGACTAGTGTAGTAAATGGTATAGAATACCTTATTCTTCCTTTGCCCCAAAACTGCCTCCACAGCAGTATCACTAGCATCACACATAATTTCAAAAAGAAGTGACCAATCGGGGGCAACAACAACAGGGGCATTAATTAAATTTTCCTTTAAACAATTAAAAACTTTCAAACAAGTGTCGAAAAAATCAAAGGTGGCTTCCTTAATCAAGAGGTTAGTCATAGGTTTTGCAACTTTTGAGAAATCTTTAACAAACCTCCTGTAGAAGCCAGCATGGCCTAAGAAGCTACGTACCCCCTTCACAGAATTTGGAGGGGGTAATTTTGCAATGACCTCTACCTTGGCAGGATCCACCTCGATGCCTCTTGTGGACACCTTGTGTCCCAAAATAATGCAATCATGTACCATAAACTGACATTTTTCCCAATTAAGCACCAAATTAGTGTCTCTGCATCTCTGCAATACTAAATTCAGATTTAGTAAAAAATCCTCATAAGAAGATCCAAATACAATGAAATCATCCATGAATACTTCGATACATTTTTCAATTAAATCAGAGAAAATAGCAGTCATGCATCGTTGGAAAGTGGCAGGAGCATTACATAATCCAAAGGGCATCCTTTTATATGCAAAAGTACCATAAGGGCAAGTAAAAGTGGTTTTATCTTGATCTTGTAAAGCCACTGGTATTTGCAAATAACAGGAATACCCATCCAAACAACAATAATAGTCATGTCCTGCCACTCTCTCAAGCATTTGATCAATAAAAGGAAGTGGAAAATGATCTTTTCGGGTGGCATCATTTAATTTTCTATAATCAATGCACATACGCCACCCGGTAGTCTTTCTAACTGCAATTAATTCATTTTTTTCATTTTCCATCACAGTTGTTCCTCCCTTTTTAGGGACACATTGTACAGGACTTACCCATTTGCTATCTGAAATAGGATAGATAATACCTGCATCAAGAAGCTTAATTACTTCCTTTTTTGCCACCTCTTTCATGTTTGGATTGAGGCAGCGTTGAGGCAGTGCTCAAGGCTGGTAATCATCCTCCATGTAGATTCTGTGGGTGCAAATTGTGGGACTTATGCCTTTTATATCATGAATAGACCAACGAAAGGCCTCTTTGTTGTCCCTTAATACTCTCAAAAGTTGATCCTCCATAGTTGTTGTTAAATCTACAGAAACAATTACAGGCAAGGGAGAAAGAGGGCACAAGAAAGCATATTTCATATTTGCAGAAAGATGCTTTAATTCAAGCTCAGTAGCCTCTTCAATCGAGGGTTTAGTTTTTGGGATATCATCCCATTCTAACTCCTCAAATTTATGGTTATTCCAACTTTTTTGGGGGTGGTGTTCTTGTAAAAACATTAAAAGTTCTTCTTCTTCACAACCCTCCAACGTACCAAGTCCCTGCAAGGTTAGTATTTTTTCTAGAGGGTCTTGCGTCCTGAAGTCATCAAAACTGTCAGAGGTAACCACATCATTAATATCCATAGATTGAATAAAATTATAGGAAGCAAATAAGGAAGGAGTTTTCAATGAATTAAAAACTTGGAACACAACTTCCTTATCCCCAAATCTCAAAGTTAATTTCCCCTGTTGAACATCAATTAAGCTCTTGCCTGTGGCCAAGAAAGGTCGTCCCAAAAGAATCGGGACCTCCTTATCTTCTTCCATGTCTAAAACAATAAAATCAGCAGGAAAAATAAACTTATCAACTTTTACTAAAACATCCTCCACCACCCCTGAGGGTAGGCAATGGATCTGTCAGCTAGCTGCAAGGTGATGTTAGTAGGTTGCGGTTCCTACAAGCTAAGTTTTCTAAAAACAGAAAGAGGCATCAAATTTATACTTGCTCCTAAATCACATAATGCCTTTTCAAAATGAGAGTTACCAATAGTACAAGGGATAATAAAACTACCTGGATCCTTAAGCTTTGATGGTAACTTTTTCAAAACAATAGCAGAACATTTCTCATTAAGTTTAATCGTAGCAAAGTCCTCCAATTTCTTTTTATTGGATAATATATCCTTTAAGAACTTTGTATACTTTGGCATATTAGCAATGGCTTCCACAAAAGGAATGTTGACAGTTAATTGTTTAAGCATACTCAAAAATTTAGAAAACTGAGGATCTTGATTAGCTTTAAGCCTCTGTGGGAATGGGATGTATGGGTTAGGAAGGGTTGTAAGAGGTGTGTCAAACAACTTTTCCTTATTTTCCTCAGCCTCTTTTGGGGTTTCTTTAGAAGGTGGCTCTATTTTATCAGGTACTGGATTTTCAAGGGTTTTACCACTTCTAGTAGTGATAGCATTAGCCTGCTTTTTAGGATTTTTCTCAGTTTGACTAGGTAATGCTCCTTCTTCCCTTTTGGTCATAAGTTATACTAAAGTAGAAATTTGGCTTTCTAAACTCTTATGGTTGTTTTCCAAACTCTTATGGTTAGAATTAACAGTACCTACCAGGGTGTCAGTTTGCTCTTAAAGGGACGGTCTCCTTGGTACTTGGGTTTGGCCTTGCATGTGAGGTGGTCTATAGGGTGTATGTTGCTGTCCCTGATTCTGCTGTTGATCTTTCCATGAGAAGTTGGGGTGATCCTTCCATCCAGGATTGTAAGTCTTGGCATAAGGATTATGCTTGACTCCATTTCCAACGTAATTTACCTGCTCGGTGCACTCATGTGTATCATGACCCATTACTCCACAATAATTACACGAAGATGGTACATACCTTTTTTCCAGAGACTTAAATCTCTCATCAGCCTTCTCCATGTAACTTGCAAGTACACCCATGCAGGGGTGTCCATGTCTGTTCATATATTTTAGCATAGCCTCTTGCATCTCATCTTTGGGGTCAGAATCTTCTTTATTAAGGGTTTTTACTTCTTCAATAGGGTTATCGCGCCTGCTGGGCCATTTATCCTTCTCATGGGAAGTTGAGGGAACTATTTGAGAATTAGGTGCTAAGAGAGCTTCATATTTTTTACTCAGAGCCTCCATCTTAGCCTCCCACTTAGCCTCTACAGCGGTGGTGGCATCTACTTTATACATTCCTGATTGTTGAGGCTTTTTAGTGGCACATCTATCTCCTTGTGACCACTGAGCACTGTTCTGGGCTATCCTGCCCATGATCTCGTAACAATCAGTAGGCGTTTTGTAGCCTATTGATCCTCCACATGCTGCATCTACAGCTGCCTTATTCTAAAAAGAAAGTCCATTATAGAAAAATTGAACTAACAGAGATTTATTAAAACCATGATGGGGACAGCATAAAAGTATATCTTGGAATCATTTCCATGTCTCGTGCATAGTTTCACCTTCTTTTTGGGTAAATCCGAAAATCTCTGCTCTGAGTTTGGCAGGCTTCCCAGATGGGAAGTATTTGTTCAAAAATTTACCTTTCAGATCTGCCCAAGTTGTGATGGAATTGGATTCCAATGAATCCAACCAGTGTTGAGCTTTTCCCTGCAAAGAAAAAGTAAACAAGCGGAGTCTAATGGCTTCGGGAGTAACACCATTATATTTTACAGTCTTTGTAATCCGCTGGAATCTTTTTAGATGGGCATTTGGGTCTTCATGTGGTAAGCCTGAGAATTGCACATCTTTGACCATAGAAATTAGGCTTGGTTTAAGCTCAAAATTGTTGGCATCCACTGCTGGATATTGGATACTATCATGTTCTTCACAAGTCAGTGTGAAGTACTCATTCATAGTCAATTCTTGTTCTGTCATTGTTCTTCTTTGTTCTCTAACAGCTTTTCTTTGTCTTTTGAGAGCTCTTGCAATTCTTTCAATTTCAGGATCAAACTGAAGGATAGGATCCTGGGAGCGTGTTAGCATACACTGCAACAAAGCTGGATCAAGTGATCAAAAACTAAAATTTTTTAATTTATTATTTAAGGTTAGTCTAAAGAAAAGAAAAGAAAAATTAAAAGAAAGAAGAAATAATCTAGTCTTCCAACCAGGAGACGCTAAATAATAAGTTTTAAGTAATTAAATAGCAATAAAATCTAGTCTTCCAACCAGGAGACACTACTAAAAGTAAAAGAAATTAAAAATAAAAGGCAAAAATAAAGCCATCCATGTAGGAGGTAAAACCTTCCATGTAGGAGGCGATACTATAATTAAAATGACAAGAAAGAGAAAGAAAAAAAAAAGACACAAATAAAAATAAGAGAAAGTAAAATAATTACAAAAAGCGCCTAAATTAACAACCAATCGTTTCAAACAATATCATTAACAACTCCCCGGCAACGGCGCCAAAAACTTATTGTGTCGAAATCGTAAGTGTACGATCACGTCAAGTTATAGTATATAAGATCGTCGTCTCCACAGGGAATTGAAATGATTACTGCTCTACTAAATTAATTAGTTACTTAGACAAATGGTGCGATTGAAATTGGTTTTAAAACTTGAAAGAAAAGTTGGCATAAGATGCGAACAAATTTAAGATAAGAACAAGAAGATGATTATAGAGATACTAAGGTTCTTGGTTCACTTTATACTAATACTTATTCACTTAACCAATTCATAAATAGAGCCAAGAAAATATTCTTATTTGATTACCAATCATTTATTCAAAAGCTAATAACACAGTTTGGTCATGCAGTGTTAACAATCTTCCTCCTAATTTATCACTTTGTTTGGTCACTCAAAGCAAGTAAATAGAAAGAGCATAGAGCATCAATAGATTTATCAATTCAATGACTGACTGAAAATGAACACACTTTGTTTGGTCATTCAAAGCGTACATATTCAATTAATCCCAGAGTTCCATTACTAATTGAAGGTTCGGTCGCCACACAATTAATAACCAAGTAAAAAATGATCAGTTCTTATAGATACCAAGAATAATTTAATCATAAGAATTAAAAACTCATATTTATAAATTAGATTAAGATTACAGGCATAGTAAAAGATTCCCCATCACCTTAGTAATAGAATTAGTTGCACATTATTTTTGAAGATAATAACACAACACTAATTCTAGAATCCATAATAAAATTCAATGAGTAAAGAAGTACAATTACAAAGGTTAAATTAACAAGATAACAGAAGAAAATAAAGCTAAGAGGGAGAGAAATGAGTCAGGAAATGCATCTGCACTCAGAAGGAGACCCTTTGCAATGAAACTGCTCATTTCTATTTATAGGCGCTGGAAAAAAGGCCGTGCTCCTCAAAAAAAGTCTATATTCAATGAACCGCGTGGAAACCGCGTCTGCCGCTTGTTGGCCGTGCTCCCTCCAGCTGGATCCAGTCAATCACGCGTTGCCGACCTGAATTTCGTACATGAGCACGGCCTTGCTGGGGAGGCCGTGCTCCCGTGCGCTGGGCTGAAGAAGGTCGTGCTGCAGTATTTTTGACCTATTTTTGGCCCAATTTCAAGCTCAAAACTTGTTTTCATCCACCAAATTGCCTTTTTTTTTAATTTTGCACAATTTACAATAAAAGAGGGTGAATTTCATGTGATAATATTCAATTTTAAACTAATTCACAGTCAATTATCTATATAAGTATGATGAAAAATTGGTGTTTATCAATTACAGAAAGTAAGCATACCAAACACAAATTAAATCTAAACCCTTATTTTTCAAAGGGGTTTGCGTGCACCCAATATTTGGGCGAGTTGACAAAAATGCCTCTGGTAAATTTTACACTACTCGCAAATATGCTATTTGCGAGTGTACAAAAAAAATTTATACACTCGCAAATAATCAATTTGCAAGCAGAAAGTGCGTAAAGAAAAAAAAAGAATCCAGTAAGCAATTCGCTCGCAAATTTTACATGGGGAATGTGCAAAAAGTTGCAAAGTCTTATCATCACTGAGCCATGAGCAGACTGAGAAAAGTCAACTCATTGTTGTAAAGTCCCATTTTTACGCTGAGCACTGATGCATAATCATTTTTTTTGTTGAGGAAGACATGCATAATCAATTACTGATACTTGCGAGTAAATTTTTCTTACACTCGCAAATAGCTTATTTGCGAGTGTAAAAAAAAAATTCACTCGCAAATAGCTTATTATTTGCGAGTGAAAAAAAAATTACACTCACAAAAAGCTTTTTTGCGGGTTTTTTTTTTAAAAAATTTTGTACACTCGTGGACATAATTTTACCCGGGGCATAATAGTCAACTCGCCCAAATGTTGGGTTAGCAAACCCCTTTTTGAAAAGGCCCGTAACATGGAGGCCCATGTTTCTTATCTCATCACCTAAATCATTTTCAGCTAATTGACAACAAAATGAAAAGGAAGGAAATAGCAACCGTGAAGAAATGAAAAAAACCCTAAACTGGAAGAAAAAAACCTACCTGAAACAGAGGCACGATCGAGACCTTAGAGGAGGAGAGGGGAGTAACGGTGCAGCGCCCGGCAGTGGGAGGTTGCGGCTGGACCGACGGTGGGGGCCACAATTGGATGCGCACGCGCGACGGTGCACTGCGGGGTGGCGCTCGAACGACTTCGAGGGCGAGATCTACGGCGGGGGTAGCCGGTGCGGTGTTTCTGTGTGAACACGGGTGGTGGCGGAGGATGATTTCATTCCCGGTGGCTTGCAGCGGCAGCGCAACGTGCGGCTCGCGATGGTGCTTGGCGGAACAGAGTCGCGTCTCAATGGTGAATGTTATGTAGAACATTGAATCCTCTCCTCCATTGATTTTTTTCCTCTCTCCTATCTATTGTTTTCTTCTTTTTTTTCCTTTCTTGTGTTGCTTCCTTTTTATAAAGGCTTAAATATCATTTTGGTCCCTTAACTTATTTTTGAAGTTTAATTTAGTCTTTTAACTAATTTTTGGGTCAAATAAGTCCTTTAAGTTTTTAAAGTGGACCAAATAGGTCCTTTTCGGCTTTAAATTTTTAAGTTGAGTCAAATAGGTCCTTTAAGTTTTTAAGTTAGGTCAAATAGGTCCTTTAAGTTTTTTAAAATAGGTCAAATAGGTCCTTTAAACATGAGCAACAACACACTCTACGTGCAAAAGTTGTCAGACATGAGTCCCTTTGGTGTGTGTCATACCTAAAATAAATAAATTAAAACAAAACAATTTTCCACTAAAAATCAAGACTTTTATGCTTTTAGAAATTAGTTTATGAAATACAAAAAAACACGGTTCGGGAAACTAATTTTTGGACGTACAATTGCAAGAAGGGAGTAATGAACCCAACTTGGAGTCCCACATCGGGAGTCATGAACCTAGGTGTGGGGTTTATATAGGATTAGACAACATTTCCCTTACGACTATGATTTTGAGGCGGAGTTAGGCTCAATCTATATCAATTAGTTTGTGGAAGACATTGTAGCTATGTATTTCTCGTTTTGAAAAATAATTTTTGGACATCCAATTTGTAGCATTCCATAAATGAGTTTTCAGAATGGAAAAAGCAGTTGTGTTTCCTTCCATAAACAAATTTCCGAAACGCAACAAATTGTACGTCCAAAAATTAGTTTACAGAAACTTCTAAAACTGTGAAAAAAGGGTGCGACGACTTACCAAAGAAAAAGCATGAAACCACTGCAAGGGTTGCGCGACTCCTGGTTTTGATGGAGGGGGACTACCAGACATGAAAGAGGAGAAAGGGAGGAGGGGGTGTGATGTAGAGGCAGAGGGGATTCTGCCGAGAGCACTATGCAAGAGAAAATGAAATGGGGGTGGGGTGGTTTGGGGTGAAGGTATTAGAGTAATTTTATACGTAATAATGGGGGAGGGGTGAAATTAGAAAAAAAGGAGGTGTAGCTAGCACTCATCTTTATTTATTTCTGATCCCAATTGCACAAAACCCATATAAAACCATGGGTTGAAACAAGAGGGTTGACATATGCAACCTCTTGTTTTTCTAATACACAGTTCCTTCTTTTTTCTTTTTTCCCCTTTTCAGAATACCCTTACCGAAAATTAACTTCTGAAAGCCCTACACACCTTTCTCGAAAGTTAACTTCTGGAACCCCTCTCCACTCATCTTTCCTTTCCTCTGAATCATATGTGATTGCAAGCTTTGTCGTCTTTGATTCTCTCTCTCTCTCTCTCTCTCTCTCTCTCTCTCTCAAGATGCAACCAAGCTTGTGTTGGACTACGTCGCTCGTCGCTTCCACTCTGTCGCGTCATCTCTCTCAACCCTTCACTGTCGTATCTCCCCAAGCACGACACACCTCCGTCACAAACCGTGGCTCCCATGTAAATCATGTGTTGGGAACAACCACTAGAAATAACACAAAAAGGGGAGCAACCCCCACAAGAAGATATGAAAAACAAAATAAAAAAATAAACATACAATGGGTGCCTGATGCGAAAATGGGTGCCTTAAGTATGTGGAAGAAAACTTTCAAGGATACACTAAAAAATGCCTAAAGTTGACCAAAACATGGAATTATGCCATGACACTAATATCTTGGCTCCTCACGTGAAAGCATAGCCAGTACCTTCAATTTGCAAATTAAATCTTGCCTTGCTATCATTTCATTGGACCAGCTCAAAAGAACATGCGGCTAGATTCATTTTATGGAAAGTTTGCGTCATTTGGGTTTGATGATTAGCACAAGCAGAAGCACATTCCTTGCATTAATATTTTGTTCACCAAAAGTCTGAAATGTGTCTTTTGTGTTATCTTTTATTTATCATTTGTTAAGTTTTTTATTTTTTTTAAGAATTATTTGTGAGGCATAAATGCCAATTTAGTTGCCTTCTTTTAAATTAGGATTTGCTTAATTAGGAATTATTTTTCAGATTTGATTTAATATTTATTATTTCAAATCTGAAAATTAATTTTAGCTGTTATTTGAATTTATTAGGGTCCATTGAGTCAATTGAGACAACGATGTATATATTGTAATTCTCTATTCAGAAATAAGGGGATTGAATTTTGATTAAGTAAAATAGAGATGATTCTATTTTGGTTCTTGTGAGCCATTCTTAGAGCTTATCGGCTTGTCGTGGCGCTCAACCCCAACTTATCAACCGGAACATCTATAGCCAGTTGTGGCGTCTCGTGACTTATCAATCGGATTTCTCATCCCGATTGTGGTGTCTTCACCACCTTTACCTTCATGACTCCCGATTTAGTCATCGACGGCTCATAGGATCGCATCAGAAATGCAGTTTTAACATTCGAGAAATTAACTTTAGAGCCTGCCGGGAATTAAGTTACAAACTGTTAAAATTACATATTGGACATTAACTTTTAAAAGTAGAAAATAAAAAAATGTAATTCAAAAATTAGTTTTTGGAACACATATTTTTGCCTTTCAAAAGTTAACTTCTGGAAGGCTGACCAAAAGTTAACTTCTGAAAGGTAAAAATAATCATGAAGTTAGCTTTTAAAGGAAAGAAGGAGTTAAAAAAAAAAGACAATGGCTAGGGTGGTCCAACGCAACAAATTGTTTACGGTAGACCAATATTTAAAAATGTTCGAAACTCCAACAACAACTGACGCCTCCAGTAAGTAGAAGTTCATGGCGCTCCACGTCCTCACAGTTCTCAATGGTGACCTGATCGGTGCCAGTTTGGCAAAAAACACGAAAAACAAATATGAGTGCCTCAACGACAACTTGATCGATTTTTCCTTTTTTTGTCAAATAGACACCGATTAGGTCACCATCGAGGACGTAAAGGACCGTGAACTACTACTTACAAAGGGCGGCATCGATTGTTGTTGAAGTTTCGAGCAATTTTCAAGTATTAATCCACCGTAAACCATTTGTTGTGGTTGGACCACCCTAGCCATCGCTTCAAAAAAAAATATCTTCCCAAAATTTCTGAATAAGAGTATTTTGGAAAAAAAATAGGAATTAACTCGTATGGGTTGTATTAGAAAAATGGATTTGACTCTTATAAAGTAGGTAGAGAGTAAAGTAAATAATTCAACCGTTTAAGAGAAAATCAATAGTGATTTGTTATGCATATTTAAATAATACTAACCCTTGATTTTTTTTATTACTACTTTACTCTAAAAAGTGAATTGCTATTTAGAAAAATGGACGGTGCAAATAGTAACCCTCGAAACAAAACCTCCAGAACACGAAAGCCGCGTCTGAGCATTAGGATTTAGGACTTGAGAGTTAAGCAGTAACGGTATAGTATGGCGGCGCTGGCGAGGATGTTGCAGTTGCAGAGGCGATCAATCTCAACGCAATTTTTCCATTACGATCGCTACCCCACCATTCAAGGCATGTCCTCATTTTCTCAACAAAACCTTTTTATCCATCATTTCAACTATTTTTCTTTATGCCTTCATTCATGTTCAAAAGTCCCCAAACTGAATTGAAGTTTATCGTGGCTTCAATCTTTTCTTCTTTTGTTGATTTCTCTTTGCGTTTCTCTTATTTATGGAATTCATCGTCACCGCCTCTTGAAATTGCTGAGCTTATCAAGGATGATTCATTTTAGGGATTCAACATTCATGATAACTTTGAACTGATACTTTGATTGTTATGGTTTGCTTTGGCGTAGTTTAACATTTTTTGGGTGCATTAACTTACGTTTACTCTTGTCTTATTGAAGTTGTCCAGTATATTCTTTGTTTCTTTTGTTAAAGGCTTAAAGCAACTTATTGAAGCTTTTTAGAGCTCGAAATTTAATACAAAACCTATTAGCAATAATTAAGTGACTAGGATGGTTAGGAAAGTATCTCAATGGCAATGCTTAGAAAACATGAAAAACAATACAGGTGTTTTTATATTCTATGGCTTATTTACTCAATCCTAAAATGGGGTCAAAAGCAAAACTGTTATCGATGATAGAATGGTTTTGTCAAAAAGAGCTTATATTTTGAGTAATTGGCTGAAGTGGTTTTGGTACTTGTGCTCCGGCTCCTGGTTAATAATCATAAGTCTATTGAACCAATTACTAGTAAACAGCCAACAAACCATCTGGTCAACTTTTTAATCAGACATTGAACTCCGTGTTGAGCCACCATGAGGCATTCCAGAGGGAAGTGTCAATGCTGGAAACTGAAGCACCAGATGTTGGATAACAAGTAGCTGTGCCTTAGGCCAGCTTGTTCTGTTGTAGTAACTCTAGGTGTTTTTTTCTTTTTTTCTTTCATGCAGTTACTATCACAAAAAAGTAATGTTGGCTACATCCATTTTTTTTTTAATGAAAAAGTAGTTATTTTAGGGAGAAGATAGGAAAATTACAGCTGGGGTGGATAAAATATCCTCCAGAACAGAAGATAATTGAAAAAAAGAAAATGCAAAATCTCAACCGCGCATTAAAATTTTACACAGTCCCTGTTCACATTAGAAATAGTAAGTCTCTTGAAGTAACAATAAGATGAACGCTAAGAAGACATAAACATGATACAATCTTGTATCATGCTTCGGGGTAAAGAGACACCCTGAAAGATGAGAGCATTCATCCTACCAAAATCATCAAAGGAATGTAAATATTGCACCCTGCCACAATTTTGGCCTCCTTATTTTCCTAAACCTTTTATAATGAATTATCAAAATTTGCTTGAAGTAGACCCACCTAATGTTCAGGTAGAGCCCCATAAAAGAAGTTCTGTACAGTGTAACATTAGTGCAGGAATGAATTTGTGACAAATCATTTTTATTTCAATTTTGATCCCTCATTTAATTATCTGTTACATTTTCTGAAAAAACTTTTACGCAACATGCATCAACCATGGTTCAGACATTATTTGATACTAAACCTTGAATTAACTTAAGTTTATAAATAGATTTTAACACTTGCATCTCCTAAAATGGGAACCAAACGCTGTTTTCTGAATAACCGGAAAGAGTGGGTATTGTTAACCTGAGTTGAACCTGCTTTAAACAATCTGATGCCTTTCTCTTTTCCATATAGTGGCAAGGTAATTACATTTCTGCTCAACTAAATATTTATTTTAGTTTAAACCAATCTTGATCATTCGCCTAAGAACTTGAGCTTTTATGTATAAAAAAATGAAGGGGGTTTGTACTCTCTCTCGCTCTGCACTCCCATGTGTAAGTTTTTCTTAATAATATTTTAATGTTGTGTTTATTAGCAGCATCCTCTTGGCATTCTTCTATCAGTGCAATATTAAACAGATATGGATTTCATGAAAGGCGGGTAGCGACGCATACAAATCCAGATAAACATGTTTGTGAAGATGAAAATAATGAAGCTGACCCCTTAAAGTCTAGTGCAAACCCAGATAATGTTCCTACATCCATGAGCATTAATGGGAACTCTGCCATAAAGTTTTCTGCCAGTTCCAGTTTGAAAACACCCTCAAGGCATGATCTTGCCATGATTTTCACCTGCAAAGTCTGTGAAACGAGATCCATTAAGACAGTTTGTCGCGAATCTTACGAGAAAGGTGTAGTGGTAGCAAGATGTGGGGGATGTAATAATCTTCACCTGATTGCAGATCACCTCGGGTGGTTTGGTGAACCGGGAAGCATTGAGGACTACCTCGCTGCTCGTGGAGAAGAAGTGAAAAGAGGTTCAACTGATACACTGAATCTTACATTGGAAGATATAGCTGGAAGAAAATCTTGAGAAGTACAATTTGACCAAATATATAGGCTGCATTAGGTAGCACTGAGATTTTGGGAGGTTAAGAGAATGTAACAATTGTTTAGTGTTTTTATACTTAACTCTTCTGTCTCTTGATTTTGCCAATATTGAAAAGTGACACACTCAATGTACTGCTATCTTCATCAATTATTATTGGTGCGTATTGGAGGAATGTTTTTCCGTGCCTCAGAGAAATAATTGACTGGGGAGTGAGAAGCTGGAGGAAACAACTTAGGTAATAATTGTGTGGCATTTCTGTACTCAGATCATGAGTAAAACTAATATTACAATCTTTTCACTCTTACACACATTTTTTCAGATTGGTTTATTGTTTAAAAAGTTAATAAATGTTCTAAAAGTGATCATTTTACAAGGTAACTAAATTGACTTTTTTGAAAAAATAAACAAATCACACTGTTTTGTTAGTGTTTCTTGTTGGAATGAAAGCAATTTTTGTTGTCTTTTAAGTTAAATCTTGTCAAGGAGCTTTGGTCATTCTTCTGTTGAATTATGAGTCAAGAGAGCTGAGTGATTGATGAGCTCTTTTCGCTTCCCTTCGGTGTCTTTTTGGTCCATAGAAGGAACAGCCAACTGAAAATAAAATTTAACTAGATAGGCCAACATTCTCCGTGCCAAGTGAATTGAGCCATGGAGGCAACATCACCTTTTATTTATATAGGTCATGATACAAGTTCGTGTGCTAGAATTAGCTGAACAAGGAATCCATGAGAACCTGATACTATTTGCACTTTGCAACATCATTTTTCTTTCCTCAATCGAAGGATCACTTTCCCAGAAAATTGAAGTGTGCCTATTGATAATATAAGAATAATGCTTAGAACAAATCCTAAAAGCATATCACCGTTTCCAATACCACTGCAATCGAAGAGTGGTTCATGGTTTGGTAAAAAAATAGTTCATGGTTTAAACAAATTTTAAGATGAGGTATTTTAAATTTATTTAAAGAAATTTATTTAAACTATTATAACTTTATTTAAAATAGGGATGACAAAGCAGATTGTACCCACTGGATCAACACGTGTAACCTGCAAAGCGGGGTGGGCCAACCACCTCAACCCGCTACATTTTTTTTTGCTTTTTCAATAAATAATGTATTTTTTTTATCTTTTTCAGTTTTTCTTTTTATTTTTTTGGGCCAATCTGCAACTTTTTAACCCTTCTTTTTTTTTTTGTGCCGGTCAATCCGCCGGCCCGGTCCTTGGCCATCCCTAATTTAAAGTTTATTTTAAGAATTTTATGCAAAATATTTATGAAATTATCATAATTAACTTTGTTTAATATTTTTCTGATTAATAATTAAACTACTTCATTTAATTTTTTAATACATTATTGATCTTAAGTAAGATTTTATTATTTTTAATTTATAAAATTTTCTTTTTGCTAAAGCAACGGCTTGTTAACATTGTTTTTTAAGTAATATATGCATGGAAAATAATCAAGTTAAATGTTTATAATATTTTTTTTGACAAATGTTTATAACATTAAATAGCTAGTTAAAAGCCTCTGTATTAGGATCCTAATATAGAGAGAGATAACAAAAAAAAATATAGAGAGAGATGTCAAATTTTGTTGATTAAAATATTATTTTGTATGCACAAAATATTTACTGAATTAATTGATTTAACATAATAATTTATAAAAAAATCTAAAAATTTGTGATTGAATCAAAAATATGCTTTATGCATTACGGCAATTAAATTGTGAAAATAATAGAATAAATTTGCGCTAAAATTGATTTATCTTGATTTTGAAATAAGAGCCTCTTTTATTATCCTAATAATTTACACATAATATAATTTAAAATATCATATGATATAGTTTCACATTAATTCAAAATGTTCTATTGAAATGTCTCAAAATTTATATATAACATAATCAGTTTTTTTTTATTTTTAAAATTGAGTATTTGATTTTTTTTTTTTACACACAAATTGAATGTAGCAGTTCACTCACGTAGTTAATAAAATATTGAGTTTGGTTAATAGATATACAAAAGTGTTACAATTTATTAACAATCAACTGAACTTCATTAATTATAATTTTTAACATCGTTAATCACAATTTTCAGGGGTTCAAACTCTTAAAAATCATAGTTAATAATATTTAAAATTGTGGTTAATAAAATTTAATCGATAGTTGATGAATCGTAACACATTATATATCTATTTTTTTTTGGGTGGTCGCCTTATATATCTAATCTAATCTAATAATAAACAAGTTCAACAGTTCTCGATTTAACGTGTCATTTGTTTCTATCAATATCATCTTCATTTTCATTTCTCATATAAAGAAAACCTCGTGGCGGTGTCTAAGACAGAGAGTGAAAGAGTAAACCAAATCGAAAAGCAAAAAGTGGGTAGAGAGAGGATTAGGAGAATTGAGTTGAATTGAACAAGTAATGGCACCATGTCACTCTGCTTCTGCTATTTCATCTTCTCTTCGCATAACAAATTCCATGGCCATCAAGGGTGTCCTCTCCTTCCCTCTTTCCCCACCTCCTCTTCTTCGTTTCCACAAAACCTTCACCTTTGTTTCTTTTCGTGCTTCCACTAAGCCCCCCGCCAAGTCATTTCAAGGTTTTCTCATTTTTCTAATCAATATTTTTCTTTCAAGATAATTTCTTTTTTTTTCCTTGTGATTCTGTATCTTTTCTGGTTCATGTGTTTATATTGTTTGATTTTTCACTTGCTTCTGTTAGTGTGTTTGATTGAATGAGCCCAACCCAGTAACATCATTCTATTTTTTTTTTTTTCCCAAAAATTAATTTGCTGTCCCTTTAATTCATCTAGTTTAGGAGTGTGGATGTTGGATTGCTTGAAGGGACTGTAACAGTTAACACGTTATTGGAAATTGTGTAATAAGATAAGTAAAGGAAAGAAGGGTTGTGTTAGTGATTTTTCTTATCATCTTTTGTGCAGAAATCTCATTTCTCTTTCTCTTTTAATAAATGAGTAGCTTATTATGATTTTGTATAACAAGTTTAAATCCGACAATAATTTGGGTCTAATTATGTACCATATGAATGATGATGCAGCTTAGCTATCCCTTTGTTTCTGTGGAAATGTTAACTGTAGTTTTGCTTAAATTTGAATTTGCATGATGTGTTAGTGCTTTTTTTTAAGGTAGGATCCTCAAAAAGGGCTTTGCTTAGGCAATTTGTGCGTTTGATACACCTATTGAGTATTTGATAACATATTTTTTTTTATATGATTGTTGTCTTCATTTATTGCCAGTGAGATCAGTGGCTGCTCCTACGGAATCTGTAGCAGGGTTTGATGAGATGGTTTCTGGGACTGAGAGGAAGTATTACATGCTAGGTGGGAAAGGGGGAGTAGGGAAGACAAGTTGTGCTGCTTCACTTGCTGTTAAATTTGCCAATAATGGACACCCTACTCTTGTGGTTTCCACTGATCCAGCACATTCTTTGAGTGATTCTTTTGCTCAGGTTAATTACATCCCTTCTAGTTCTGATGTTGCTTATGTGCTAGCTGCTTCAAGGTCTCGTTGTATGTGTGCTCTGTGTAACACAGGTTTTGCCTATTTTACTCTAGGATTTGACAGGGGGAGCATTGGTGCCAGTGGAAGGACCGGATTATCCACTTTTTGCTCTTGAAGTAAGCCGGCATTTCTGTAAAATAGATCAGCTGATATTTAGTATCTAGTTTACTTAATGGCATGCTTGTTATTTTTGTGAACTATTGGTGTATCATTTAATGTGACACCACTCCCTTCTTATGTATTTGCTTAAGTTTGTAGTACCTTACTTCCTTTACAGATAAACCCTGAAAAGTCTAGGGAAGAATTTCGAAATGCATCTAAAAATAATGGTGGAAGTGGAGTCAAAGACTTCATGGATGGCATGGGTCTTGGAATGATTGCAGACCAGGTAAGGCTTACCAAGATGTCTGGTTATGTATTTCTTCCAAGGAGATATTTTATGCTATGAATTTTCACAGGTTGATGAGTTCTCTTAAAAACGGAAGTTTGCTTTCAGAATTGTAGTTCTATATGTTAGCAACTTGCCATCATATTGGCACATACATATCAGTAACAAGGAATCGGTTGCCTAGACATCTTTGAAATGCAACTCCTATTAGATGGCCATATTAACTCTGAAAAATTGGTTAAGTTAGATTCTAATCACAGCAGTATAGCATAAAAGGAAAAATGTGTCTCACATACTTGTTTTGAAGAATTGATTCAGTTAGGATCCATTAACAGCATTGTAAATCAAAATCAATCCAAAGTTCCAAACACCAATGATAACTTCTGTTAGAATGAGTATTAAACAAACTCCACCGTTGGATTGAAAGAATGTATTTACCATCCGACCATATACATTTAGCTGTTTAAATTTTATGGAATTTTTTTATACAAGATTAATATTATAACGAGGAAATACTGCAAGATAATTGGTTCTACTTCATTATAAGCTTTCTTCTCTAAGACAGTTGTTGCATTTTTTTGGTTGCAAAAGTTGGGAGAGCTAAAACTGGGAGAATTACTGGACTCGCCTCCTCCTGGATTGGATGAAGCTATTGCGATTTCCAAGGCATGCATTTTTTTATGTTATATGGTGATTAATTTCTTTGCTAATTATTCATACAATAAACCCTTTCTCGCTCTACTAACAATTAAAATCCTCTTGCCAGGTTATGCAATTTCTTGAATCACAGGAATATAACATGTTTACTCGAATAGTATTTGATACGGCACCTACGGTGAGCAAAAAGCTAGTAGTTATATTTTCATATCTGCTTTGTTTTTGGACATTATCTGATAGAATTTACGCATTTTCCTGAACAGGGTCATACGTTACGTTTATTGTCCCTGCCTGATTTCTTGGATGCATCCATCGGGAAGATACTGAAGGTAAGACTGCTAATTTTAATACAAGAAAACCACACACATACAGATACATATTCCTTACCTGAAATACAACTGACTCAACTGAGTCATTTCCGTTACAAGCCAATAGACTAAATACTGGACTTAATACCCAATGTGTTATGCAATGCCTGAGATCTTGTTTCCGATAAAATGATTATATTCCTGGTGCTATAAGCCTGAGATCTTGATAGTTCACCTGTGAAGATGTTTTTATCAAATTGTGTTGAATAGTGCTAGAATTCTATTTTTTCCTCTATCCTCATTTGTTTTTGCTAGAAATTAAAACCATGCATGTGCTTTCACCCAGCTGCTGAAGCTTTTGGGATAGTTGATTTGTTACATGATATCAAAGCTGCTAAGATCATGTGGTCTAGAGTTTGATCCTTCATGCTTGTTGTTCCTGTTCTTCAAAATATAAGTTAACTTTCAGAACAAGGCAGGGTGGGCCCATGAATTGTCCATGCTTCAAGCCCAAAAGACACTTGCGTGAGGGGATGTGTTAGAAATAAAAATCATTTATGTGCTTTCACCCAACAACTTAAGCTCTTGGGATAGTTGGTTCATGACAGTTTCCCCTCTTGTCTAACTTATATCTAGGCATCCCATTATTCAAAAGTGTAAATTTTTATGTGTTTTTTTTTTATTAATGACTTAAATCTGATATTTTATTATCATGTACTGAACATGACATCTGTCAAGAGGCAGAAAGAATAAAATGTTGACACTTGTCTATTGACAGTTCTGTCTATCCGCTCCCGTGTAAGCATTATGTAAAAATGATTGATTTATGGTGAGATTTCATCAATAGCGTACTGCTAGTTGACCAAGATTCAAAATATCCATTCTTGCAATGCTTCAAAATATTTGATCTTCCTTCTACTAAGTGAACAATGAGGACAGCATCAAAGAGCACATCTTGATTCTCTTCCCCCCACTCCATAATACTTTCTACTTCCATGTTCCATTTTCTGAGTGATTCTTATTGTCATTGATACCGATTATTTCATTGCAGCTAAGACAGAAGATAGCTTCTGCTACCTCAGCAATTAAATCTGTGTTTGGGCAAGAAGAAACTCGACAGGATGCTGTAAGATTCATATTGTGGGGCTAATATTGCATTTAGTTTCATCTTAATATGCTTACCAGTTGTTATATCTTGATCGTGCAGGCTGACAAATTGGAGAAACTTAGGGAGAGGATGATAAAAGTCCGTGAGCTTTTTCGTGATACTGATTCGACAGAATTTGTCATTGTCACAATCCCCACGGTATGACCTGTTCCACGGCTGACTAATCTTTGAGTACCTGATGCATATAATGGTTATTGACTTGTAATTTAGTGTCACCAACCCTACCAAGAATGACTGAAGGACTTCAGATTTCAGGTATAAAGGCAATCAGGTGAGGTGGAGGGCTGACAATGAGCTAAAAATGTTTGGTAGCTGGAATGAAAAGGGAATGGTCATTTCTTAGGGGATCCCAATTCTCTCATACTTGAGGGAACTACCCCATCCATTCCCCGAACGATCTATTCAGTTACCATTATATAATGTGTCTTTCTGTGAAATTATGAAGTTCTGCGCACACTGTCCATTGCCTTCCCCTCCCACCATCTGCATGTCCACCAATACTCCCATAGGGGACTAAGTTATTTAAGTATTTATTATTTAAAAAATTGAAATTTCAAAGGGGAAGGAATCTGTTAAATCAGTTTGGTTTTTGACAGAGCACAATGTCATTGTTTGACTTTTGTTGCCAGCCCACATAGTGAGATAAGGCTCTTGTCATTGTTGTAGTTTACCAACCGAATGATAGATAACATAATCATGTAGTTTTTAAACTTCATAATTATATAGTTCTTAAACCTCATATTCATTGTGTTGGAAAGATGGAACTGTCTAATTAATCATCATTTAAATTTGTCTTTAATCTCTAAGGTGATGGCAGTTAGTGAGTCATCTAGACTGAGTGCCTCCTTGAAGAAGGAAAATGTTCCTGTGAAGAGACTTATTGTCAATCAGATTCTTCCACCATCTGCATCTGATTGCAAGTTTTGTGCTATGAAAAGAAAGGTAATTCAACTGTCTGCTCTTTTATTTTTGCACAGGTTTAAGCTAATTGTGAAATATAATGTAATTCAATTAACAGAACAATGTTACTATAAGTGAGCCAACCGATAGATAAGCATATCATCAAACAAGAATGTGCCCTTTCATTTTTATTTGAAGAGTGAAAACTTACTGTAAACAAACTTTTCAGGATCAAATGCGTGCTCTTGATATGATTCAGAATGATCTAGAACTCTCCAGCTTATTGATGATCCAAGCACCGCTTGTTGATGTCGAGATAAGAGGCGTTCCCGCTCTCAAATTTCTGGGTGACATTATTTGGAAATGACTAATCACAGAGTTATTATTCAAGTAATGATTAGGTAATATGTTGTTCTTTTAAGTTTACTATAGTCCTATTTAAGTCATTGGAAGATAATTTATAGCCAAATCATATCATATCTTAGTTATTGCTAAAATTTGAATTTTTGCTTTTCTTTAATGTCATTAGGTTAAATTTAGTAATTTACTGAAGTTGGCAGTTTTGTGAAGAACCGTAACTTGAGCGCATGACATCAAGGCTTATCAGATTTATACAGTGAAGTTGTGGCAGCTGAGATGTTCAAGTTTTAGTGCTTGCAGTCCTCAAGAGACACCAGCTTCCAATTTTTACAAGCTATAGTTTCAAAATCCTGAACACTTTTTGGTTTTTCATATTTGGAAAAAGAAAAGGGAAATAAAGGAAACATGTTATTGTATATTCCCTGATCCACTAACTTGTGTCTGAACTATTTTTTTTTAGCTCTTATATTTTTCCCCTTATCAAATGTAAGTTTTCACTGTATATATGTGCCTGAGCTAGAGCTTAGTATTATACATCTTTGAAGCTGAATTGAGAAGCCGTCCTTGGAGAAAAAGTTGACAAAGTTTTTTTTTTTTTCAAAAAAATATTTTTTTATTTTTTTATTTTAAGATTTTTTTAATTGGTTAACACAGATTTCGACATTAACCAGATAATAAATAGCATTAACTAGATATTTGAACTTGATTAACCAGATAAGAAAAAATTTCAGGATTTGACATTAACCAGATAATGAATAGTATTAACCAGATATTTGAACTTGATTAATCAGATAAGAAAATGGGATATCCAAAGTTTCAGGATTTTGCATTAACCAAATGATGAATAGTATTAACCAAATAATGAATAATATTAACCAGATATGTGAACGTGATTAACCAAATAAAAAAATCTATAATATTTTTAAAAAAATATTTTTTAAAAAAAAAATAAAAATAAAAATTGTCCGTTCATGTACGGACTGTATGTCCGTACAGTACGGACTTAATATCCCGTATTTGTGTCCACAAAATGTTTTCAAATAACGGGACCGAACTAATAAACATTCATTGTTGGATCAGATCCTACGGTTAATTCAAAACTACTGAGGATCTCGATATGATATTTAGATATGTAAACGGCAAAGATGATAAATAATAAAATATAAAATGTTAATTATTTTTGTCTTTGATATCTAAAATTGCAATTTTTTTAGTTCGAGCAAAGAATTAAATAATGCATAAACTAATTATTTTTATTATTGCATAAAATTATATTAAGAATTAGAAATCCAACAAATATGGGTGACTGCATAAAATTATTTTTACTGTATACAACAAATATACTGCAATTAAAAGGTTCGAGTGTATGTATGGTGAGCGTTTACCTGATTTTAAGTGAATTTAATTTTGTAAAATTGAATTGGTTAAAATTGAGTTTAAAATCTATAGATTGATTAGTTGATGTATACATTTCCATTTCATAAAAAATAGTTTGAAATGAAAGTGATTTATGTTTTAATATTTTTATTTTAAAATCAAGTTAGATATAAAACTTAGTGCTAAATTTTCAATATTGCGTAAAAGTTACTATTTCTTATCTTTTCTATTCAAGGCATTTTCAATCTTGAGTAAAAGTTATTTCTTATCTTTTCTATACAAGGCAGTAGTAGTAAAGAGATTAATTTCTATGCAATTGGTGTAAAAGTAGTTTATAGGTGCATCTAATAATGTGTTACCACATTAATTATTTAATGAGTATCACAACTCATATATTTTTTAACTTATTAAATGATTTGGCAGCAAATCGTTGAATGCACGTACTGACAGTGTATATAAATTAAATCTATATATTATCTATTTAAGAAAGCTAACTACACTAAAAACGTGTGTCAAAAGCTCATTTATCTATTTTTTCGCTAAAAACTTTTTTCCTACTAAAAATTTAATTACACTGTAGGTTTCGTTTTTCTTCGCCACCTGTGCTGAACACGAGTTCTATCAAGTAGTTTATACTCCATCTGTTACCTAATATATACAAAAATACATAAATTCACGCTTATTAAGAAAGTTAGTTAACTGTAATTAATTTTCTAAATCTCATAAAAAAAGTATATTCTCTAAACTACCCTTAATGATGATTACTTATTGGGAATAAATTAGGGCCATTGGAAAACAAATTTTGAATTAATTAAGGACAGTTGCGGAAACTAACCATTAAATAGGATGACATTAATTAATTTTTGCTTATATTAGGTAACAAAAATTTAGCTTTTTTTTTTAATATTAGGTCACGGAGGGAGTATTTAAAAGTAAAACCAATTTTAATTTTAATACAAAATAACCAAACAAAACATATCAAAGTGACATTTGCCAGCAGAGAAATCATTTTTTACATCTCATTCAAAAGTAGTGAGGTTTTTCTATCGCCACCCTCCTTTTTTCCTTTCTCACCCCCCTGGCGCATCTTCATCTGATCTGCAGGCGCGTCTTCATCTGATCTGCGAGTCCATCTTTCTGTTCTGTGATCTCTGCAACGGTCTAAATATTTCTCCGCACTCTAATCCCCAAATTAACCCACACTCTGGCGTCTCTCGCTTTCTCCTAACACTTTCACCGGCGGTGCTCGTGGTTCCCTTCACAGGTTTGTTTCCTTTCTACTTTTCTTCATTTTTTATTCTGTTACCTGCATGCCGATAGGGATTGTCAGGATACGAATCAGTACGTGCAAGCGTATCAGTAATTGATGAGTGTTATACTGAGATTTACGTGTTTAACTGATTGGAATGAAAATTATAACATAGTAAATCTCAAGTCTGATTTTCAATCTTGTAACTAAAAACCAGTGAGCTTTTGAATCGGAATAGTTAAAGCTTCGTAAAGGTGTTTGTTGTTAATAAATATCTGGAGACTTGCTGAAGATATAGTTTTGATGTCGCATTAATTTTTTCATTCTATTATTTCTCTTTTATCATACTTTTCTTTGGTTTGTTTTCTTGTTCATTTTGTGTTCCTTTTTTTGCTTAATTTTCCCTACTGTTAAGCTTCCATTTTGATTAAATGATCAAGCATATTTCTATTCTATAAGCATGTCTTGATTAAGTTTTATTATGTTCTATAAAACAGGATCACAATTATTACGGGCGAAAGGAATGAATTTGGTGGAGATAATTAGTTATTAAAATAATTAATAACCTTGGTTGTTCAAAAGGACTTTTATTTTACATAAAAATTAAACTTGAATGCTTGTAGTCACGGGGAGGAGGGGTTTTCTCTGCATATTTTGACACATGGCTCAAAATCCTTGGTATTGTACTAGTTTAGAATGTGGCATAAATATTCTTACTGCTGAACAAGTCCCGAGCTTTGCAGGACTCTTCAGCGATTGTTCAGGTTTTGGTGATACCGCTAACTGCTTAGTTGCATATATATGACCAATGTTAATTCTGCTAATATTTGCTTGAGCTTCCAAAGCGAGATATGCCATAATGTTCAATGTGAATTCTGGTTTTTCAAGACTGAATTTGGTTGCCAGAAACATAGGAATCGAACAGATGTTAGATGATTGGTATATGCCACTTTATGTTCAGCTTCTGAAGTTTATTTTGTACAATTTTATTACAAATAAAATAGATTGGCATTCATGTCCTAAACTATTCATGTGGCTTCACCTATCAGTTTAAGCTCTTAAGGTTTCTGGTTTAGGACATGGTATTGGAGTGTATATGACCAAGTTATCTTGGCTCTTGTTTGAAGGGGTGTATTGGTGATATAATATAAAACCATTAGGATAGTTGAAATTGTCATTGCAATTGCGTTTGTGGACTGCAAAACCCGGATCGTGTTATTTGTTCAAGAAATGTCCTTGTAAAAAGTGTTAATTTTGTAGCAGGGATGGAATTTTACTATTCTTCATAGTGTGCTTGGGATACTGAATAATTCACTGGCTTTGGTCTAAATATCCAATATATATATATATATAGTAACATTGTTCTATTTATTATGTTTGTGTATAATATAATTATGTGCTGCCACATGTGAAAGAGATTAGATCTGTTTCAACTTTCAAAATTATTGAGCAGATCCTCTTTTCCAGATGTCAAGGGTCTGTGAAACTTTTATATATGAGTCTGTTCTTTATGTGCATCTCTCTACTTCAATTAACAGTGGCTTCATTGATTGTAGAGACTCATATCTTTATACCTGGCTGAATTATTTTGCATAAAGTAACTATGCCTTTATATTTGAAGCTTTTTCTCAGGAAATGGGTACCTTTACAAATTTGTGTTCTTGCACTGCCTTACTCATGCCGTTATCTCAAGAGTCCAAAACAATGATCCCATTTTGTAGTTAAAAGAACAGGACACATAATAAACACTAGCTTCTTGGACCCAGTGATATGATTTTCTCTTGTGCATTATTCCCACCGATCAAAAAGAATGAAAATATTGTATCATGATTTTTGTTTTTTTGATGTCACATACCAATACAAAAGGCACCGTGGATGTGGAAGAACCCATCAATAAAAAGCTGATTAACCCCTCAGCTCGCACAAGCATAAAAGTAATATCAATAGAGGCAGTTTTTAGGTCGTTTAATTTTTGTCTGTGTTGCCATTTTGATTTCGACACTTATACAAACTTATTTGCTATTTTAGTTCTCCCCTCTTCTCGTTTCACGCCACACCTTCCTCGATGTTCCACAACAACAATCATAGCGTATTGATCTCTGTCTCGGATGACGAATGCGACGAACTGGGTCGGATGCGAGTGCGTGCGCGACGGAAGCGGAAGAAACTCGGCCACAAGCGACTGCTCAGGAAGCTTCTAGTCAAATACTGGATGCTACTCATCATTATTCCAGCTGCAGGTTTGCTCCTATACGAGGCCATGAGAATTGGTCGAAGGCCTAGTTTGAAGATGAACTCCGACATGGTAACACGCAATCAAGTCAATCGATCTAGTCCCTCATTGGGGGAAGAGCCCCACACCAACTTGAATCGCCTTGATCCTACTACCCGTGTTGTTGGTGGTGTTAGAGAACGTAAGTCCAAATCAAAACTTTTATTTTTGGCCCCTATTTCTTTTGTAAGGATGACTATGAGTGAGGTTTTGTAATTTCTTTTTTGGTTTTCTTAATTGTTGAAACTTAAGGAGACTCGTGTTATGTATGACATGTGATTTAATTCTATCAGGTTGCTTGAAGCTCCTACCACTTGAAAAACTTGAGCAACTGGATATTCCTGTGGAAGAAGAATCTAGCTTTCCTGTTGGTGAAGTTCTGTACATGTCGGAGAGCGATCCATCTTTTATAGGAGGGAATGCTACATTGTCTCAATTGCGTGCAGAGGGTACAACATTTAATTTATTTACTGGAAATCAAACATTTGAACAGAGAGATAGAAGTTTTGAGGTGATGATAGCTGCTTATATTATTTACTCCCAAAGTAGTAGCAAATGTTTGATTCGTGTTTTTAGCTACTTGCTTTCACTACTTGATATGCTTGGTTGTGGTTATATATTATATATCATTTTTTCTTCATCTTATAGGTGAAAGAAACTATGATGGTACATTGTGGGTTCTACAGTGTGAATGGAGGGTTTCGGATATCTAATGAAGATAAAATATTCATGCAAGGTTGCAAAGTCGTGGTATCTACTTGTGCATTTGGTGGCGGAGATAATCTCTATCAACCGATTGGATTGTCAGAGGCTTCGTCGAAGAAGGTTATTTAACTAGTACAAGTGTTTGTTATTATGTATCTTAGAAGTCACTAATCTTATTTGCCAAATTTATTTAGTGGTGTGCAGGTTTGCTATGTAGCATTCTGGGATGAAATCACCCTAAAAACGCAAGAGTTAGTGGGGCGCAGAATTGGGGAAAATGGATTTATAGGAAAATGGCGAGTTGTTGTTGTTCAGGATCTTCCTTTTGCTGATCAAAGGTTGAATGGTAAAATTCCCAAGGTATTAAGTCTTTGAAGTCCCCCTCCTCCCTTTTTTTCTTCCTGTATGTCATTTGCTATATCTTGATAATGTTTCAAGTGCATAGTCGATGTGTAGCTGACTAGCTGCACTTGCCATCTCCTACCCAGTCGTTCTCCTGAGATTCTTATTTTTTTCATTCACTGCTATGTGAATACTTGTGCAGAATGGTGGTTGTTGTCCATGAATTGTGCATATTGAGACATTTTTTTTTTCAAGGATAAATAAGATATATGCCCAGAATGATCTTTTATACTTCTGTTTTTTTGGGGGGGTGGGGTATTATCCTCGTATAAAGCTTTTCTTTATTTGTTTGTTTACTTTTCAACCATGTGTGGGCTTGAATATCTTTCAGATGTTAAGCCATCGTCTTTTTCCTCAAGCAAAATACTCTATTTGGGTAGACTCCAAGTCCCAATTTAGGAGGGACCCACTAGGTGTGTTGGAAGCACTCCTTTGGCGCACAAATTCTGTACTTGCCATATCAGAACATGGAGCTCGCAGTAGTGTCTATGATGAGGCTAAGGCTGTTGTCAAGAAAAACAAAGCCAAGCCGGAGGAAGTTGAAGTGCAACTGAATCAATACAGAAGAGATGGCTTGCCTGAAGAAAAGAGATTTAATGGAAAGAAAGGTATGCATTAATTATATTTTCATTAGCTAACAGTAATTTTAACATTTTAGTTCTTTCCTTCATAACAGAAAGATTGCTGTTCTGTTTCATCCAAGATTTTGCTGTCATCTTTTGTTACTAAAATGTCTCTATAGCTGTATGTATGCCAACAGATGCCAATCCTCTCATTGAGTCTGTTACCAAACTTTGACTTACACTGAATGGATTGTTTCCTGACCATTGAACCAATATTTTGTGATGTTCGATCAAACTTGTTCTGTGCAGCTCTATGTGAAGCCTCTGTTATCGTGAGGAAGAATACGCCACTAACTAATCTATTGATGTGCGTCTGGTTTAATGAGGTGGTTCGCTTCACTTCTAGGGATCAGCTCAGCTTCCCATATGTTCTGTGGCGGTTGAAAGCCTTCAAAAACATCAATATGTTCCCTGTCTGCACCCGCAAGGATCTTGTCAATAGCATGGGCCACATCCGCAAGGCCAAACCGTTGCAAAACTGATTTAGTAATATTGGTCGAAGTGATGCCTACCTGCAATTATTTAACTCATTCCTTATTTCATTTGTAGCCAATCCGAATCAGGTATATGTGTTGTTTTTCTAACCCCACCCTCTATTCTCTCATAATTGGTATACGGTTATAATTTGTATTTATTGTTTACTGTGAGCTCTCTGATTAGGGTTATTCCAGAAAAGATCTAGTTGACAAAAAGGCAAATCATACAAACAAGAGATTTTGCTTTGGACCTGTTTCCCAACACATAAATTTCTATGATAACACCAATATTTTCATAAATTGTCAGATTGTTGTGGCCATTATATTTATTGAAAATAGATAAGTGCAGTAATATGTAGTTGTTGAATAAATCTCGCCCTGCCAGACATAGCAATTTCTCCAGTGGCAGCTGCTTTACCAATTATTTTTGAAGCAGGATCTGATGGCAAGGATAATGGTCAAGTCAAACAGACAATGAAACAGACAAACAGTTGACCCTAGCAAAACCACAAACCACTGATAGAAAAGCTACATAAGTCATAATGAGGGGGAATCCTTCCAAGGTTGGGTAATTTTTTGAGGAAATGGCTTAGGTTTAAGTTGTACCTGGATATTTATTCTATTGGTCATTTGGCTTTGTGTTAGGATATAGGTAAAGGGAAAAGTAGTTAAAGTTAGTTAATTAGTTAGAGGGTTAGTTAGGGGTGGCCTCTTTGTATAAATAGGGGGTTGTAGGTTTAGAGGAGGGATTATTCAGCATTGTATCATTTGTTAACCTTGAGCAGTGACTCAATGGTGTGAAGGGGTAATCCTTGGGGAGATTATTCTCCTAGTTTGAATAAAAAAAATTCCCCATTTCTTTCTCATTCTTTCTTTTTTTCCTTCTATTTTCTGATATCAATTTTTGGGTTCCTAACAAATTGGTCCGACCTGTCGGATCCGTGGGTGCTGCGATGGAGAAATTGGCCAGTGATTGTGGAAAGAGGTTTACAGAATTGAAAGCAGACCTGGGCCAAATCAAAGAATTGCTTCAGGAACTGATCCAAGAGGAACACTCGGTGGAAAAGAGGAAACAAGAAAAAGAATTATAGGGGTCCGAAACAGAGGACATGTGAGCCAAGAAGGTGGAGCTACCGGATTTTACGGGAACAGACCTGGTTGGGTGGATCGCAGGAGCTGGAAGATTCTTTGAGAATCACGACATTCACCCCTTGGAAAGGTTGCAATGGGCGTTCATGAGCATGGAGGGAGAAGCCATGTGTTGGTTCAGTTTTTGGTGCCAAGAAGACTCTGATCTAGACTGGGAGTCAGTTTCCATGGCTGTGATTAAAAATTTTGGAGCACTAACTGAGCAATCGATGGAGAAATTGACGCAAGAAAATCAAGAAACAGAACCAGATTTATGCAGAGTGACAAAATTAAGAGATGAACCAATGGTAGGGATGATTGTCGAGGTAGAGAAGCTTTAGGCGGTGCATGTGGAGGATATCGAGGAGAGAAATCTCATATCTTCCGAAGATGATGGCAGAGAAGAAGGAAGAACGCCATGAGGGTGAGTGTGAACCGCCTCCGCCGAAACCGCCGGATATAGTTCCACTTGCGGCGACCCTTCCACGGCTAGTACCACCACCCAAGCCACCGGATCGGGTCGCTTCTAACCCACGTGTGGCTGATAGTGGGTTATCAACATGGGAACCATCGAAACCGTGGATGTTTGCAACGGTCCTGCCGCATCTAGAGCAACTGGACTCGGGTTCACTGGTGACGACCTTTCCCGAGCCTAAGCCTCCAGATCTGGGCGTTTCAGCGGGCGACGATGGGTCATGCCGCCCACATTAAAGCGTTCGGATCCGCCTCAAGGACCCGACCCAAGTCTCGGCCCGATGTCGCTACCACCATTAGACAAGCCGCCACCACCGTGGGAGCCGCCACCATGAGCGACGATGCGTATACACCCGAAGCCGCCTGCCGTCGTTTCCCGTGCGAGAGCCATGCAGTTGAAGAAATCACCATGGGCGTTCACCTTCAAAGAACTGACGCAGACGAGGGAGAAAGATAGCGGAGCGAAGTGGGTTTTCTGTGAGCTGGATCCAGCTCTAAACCTAATGGACCGAGCCCAACTTTTTTCTGTCTCTGGGTTTGGGTTTTCTTATGCAAATGGAGGCAGTGTTGGAGTTAATGGGCTAAGCCCAATTTTTCTAGCAGCTTTTGGTAAAGGGTCGAGCTCAATTTTTTTGTTTTGGGCAATCAGCTTCTTATTTTTATGAACCCAATGCACGAATAAATTATGTGTGATGAATTATATTTTTTATTATTTAAAAAAATACAAAGAAAACTACAAGTTTTCGTTATAATTTTAGTACTTGTAAATGAAAAAGTATTCAAATTTTCAAAATTATATATAAAACGAATTTTAAGTATTATACATGCAATCATTACATTATGCAAATAATTTATGATAAGTTGTTAAAAAATTACGGAAATAAATATTAATTACCGTCTCTGATATAAATAAACATTTTAATATCATTTGCGCAAATAATTTTTCTCTTCCGGTTTGCTATGAATCGGTAAAATTTTATGATTCAGAACGAAACGATTTCACCATTTTGGGTTGGTTTGAGTAGTAAGGGTTTGGGTTCCTTAAACAACAAGTGGTTAGGGATTCGAATCCTGGTTTTGTGAATGAAAAAAAATCTAATTGGGAGGGATTTACCCTCCTTGTGTGCCTTTGGGTTTTCTAACAGAGATTAGTAACTATTAACGGCGGTGGATAATTCGCACCAATCGCATGGGTATTCAAAAAATGATTGAAATGATTCCTACAATTTATTAAAAATCATATTTTTTATAGATAAAAAACATTTTTTAATCACAAGCATGTACCATAAAAATTGGAAAATCTGCATGAGGTTAGGCTAACAATTACAAACTTATTACATTGAAAGTACAATTTTACAATAAAGAAATTATTTGCAATATGATATATTCAACAATATAAGTAACCTGATAGATCATCATATACTTTCCATTGATCAATTACCCCTTAAGTGGTACTCTACTTCGAAGAATCAGTCCTACAACTATTGGCCATGGGGATACCTTGGATCCGTTTCCGGATAAAAAAAAATTACATAACATTAAATACACGATATAACACACAATGCACCCCATAATCTACAATAAGAGATCTTCTTTCTGCAACAAATTTATCCTACAACAAGAATAGTGTCCGCTCTAAGATATAACGTTCCTCCTGCCTATTACTTCCCATCTATAAAATGCTACATTGAATCATTTCGCTTGTGGATATTTAACTTTTGTATAAGCTTCATGGTTATGGCCCAAATATATTATAGTAATGTCCAAATATTAGGCCCAAGTAACATGAGCTACCTTGAGTGAGATGAAGTATCTAGAGTAAATTGTTAGTGTGATGAGTCGTTACTTTCTAGAAGAATGTTGTTAGCTGAGTCAATAGTTCCCTTTAGGGTTTGTTAGGAAGAATCTAAGAATATGCTTAGCATAGCACCATTTGGTGAATCTATAAACGTATTTGCTTATTGAGCAAAGGAGAACAACAAGAAGAAAATGAATGAAAAGGCTAAGTTTTAGCAATTTAGTATTCTCTTTCTTTCTTTTAGTTAGCTGTTACAATTTCTAGATCCTTTCATTGGTGCTTTTATTGGCTTACTCAACCCCAATGTAATGTATCCAAAATAGATATAGTAACTAAGAAAGGAAAATACTAATTTGTTAAATTGCTAAAACTAAGCATGTTCATTCATATTCTTCTTGTTGTTCTCCTTTGCTCAATAAGCAAATACATTTATAGAGTCACCAAATGATGTTATGCTAAGCATATTCTTAGATTCTTCCTAACAAACCCTAAAGGGAAATATTGACTTAGCTAACAACATTCTTTTAGAAAGTAATGACTCATAACACTAACAATTTACTCTAGATACTTCTTCTCACTCAAGGTAGCTCATGTTACTCGGGCCTAATATTTTTTTTTTGGTCAAAGTGTAATAGGTTTCAATTGGGAAAAGTCTCAAACCAGCTACACATAGTAGAACAAACAGGCCCAACAATGGCCCGGTAGAAGACAAAAACACAAAAACACTACACGCTCACAGGAACTAGTAAAAAAAACAGCGACACCGACAACAGCAGTAGCAAACTGATATCTCCATAACCAAGCTTCCAACCCTACTGATGGTCGTGTCCCGAGGTGGCACAGGAGGAGATAATCGAGGCTGTTAGAGACAACGTTGGACCGAATTTGAAACGGGTGAAAGCTGAAACTTCTAATCTTGGAAACTGCGGTCAAAATCCGGCAACAGAATGGAAGAAGATTGAGAACCACCGGTTAAAAACTCAAATCCGCCTTAGCTATTACCTGCACCGACTCGCTCCATCAATGATCACTGCCATCGCTTGCCTTCACCGACTTGCCTTCTCCATCAGTAAGAACACCGCCATGGAAAGCTGCTTCACTGCCACTGTGTCGCGTCGCTGTACCACAACGGCTCCACCGCGCTGCACCAAACCCTAACTCGAGTGTAACAGAGGCGGTCCAAACCACGTCGCAACAAAAACCCTAAATCGAGGGTACCAGCAGAGAGAGTTTTCTCTCTCTAATTCCCTATAGGTAGAGAGACCTATAATATATTTGGGCCATAACATTCATATTGTTCCGAAAGCTCACAGCAATAGAAAGAACATTTCTTTACACAAATAAAATGCTGGATGAAGCTTTCATATGCCGAATCCATTTTAAGTTCGAGTTGAGTTTAAACAATCTACATAACTGAATACCGTGAATAAATGTACAAAACTATGCAAATAATACCAAAACGTAAGACATTAATGTCTCATCCAACTATTATACGAACTCTATATTCAATTCATGCCTGATATAAGGCTGCAACTTACATTGGTTTAGGCATACAATCATTATGATGTACGGCATTATATGAATTCATTCTCGATCACTAGAATGAATCATCTCGTGTAAAATTTTCACATGATAAAGTCCGTGTAAAAAATTTATGCCCATCTTTCTTTAAAAATAACCATATAATTATAAAAGGCCATACCTATTTAATGTTCAAGAAGAGAGAGAGAGAGAGATAATTTTCACTTGATCTTGTCATGTAAAAATCTCACATGAGAAAAAACACTCAGCTATGACATGACTTGTGGATCACAGCTAACAATAATATGATGGCGTCAACTGCAACTTGCATATTCAATTTCAACCCAATAACAGCCCCCAAAAGGTAATCAGACATTCTTGAGATCATGAAAATCCTAATGCAAATCCTATCAAGTTTTGGTGATACTACCCTCTCCAGTTTGCACAACTCAAATTCCTGAAATTTTGGTAGATTGAAGTTTGGCCTTCACTTCTTTTGGAAGGTGACCATACAGAAAAATGCTATTGCCCGGCCAATTACACCCATAAGAACGAGGATGGATATGCACAGGCTCCAATCATGAAGATTATAGCCACTTTTTAAAAGTGAACCGCAACGAGTTATGAGCCACACTCCCTGATACCTGCAGTGTAGAAGTAAATAAGAGCATCTTCAGTATTCAGATTCAAATATGTGACTGAGAAAAATTAATCAATACTATAAATTATCTATTATAGTCTTTCCTCTTGTTCCTTTGCTTTTTGTATATATTACATAAAGATTATCTATTTATTACATAAGTGATTAAAGGTTAGGAGCCTAAATGCTTAGTTCTGCTTTGAAGTCGGAAATACTAGAAGTTGAGGCATAATCTATCCAGCATGAATACCTTTTACAACCCAAAAAGAAAAAATGAAAACTTTTTCCCTGCTTTATGCAGTCAATGTCAATAATAGCATCAATTCCGATAAACCCAAACATATCAACATAGTTTTTCTTCTCATAATTAAAGCAGAGGTACAAATTTTTTAATTTATTAAATCAATAATAGTCTTTGATATATTACCTTTCAGCATTTGCAACAACTAATGCTTGTAAAGCCCACTTAGAGTAGCATAAATTAGCTATATACTTCAAAAATTTACTATCTTTTGGTTGTGTTGCAATGAGAGTCAAAACAACAGGAAGAAGTACTGACCACTGCAAGAAACAGAAACGTGTTAGAGAAATGAAAAGTGAAAACATAACTATGAACGAGAATTTCTGTTGTGGAGTTGGTAAAAGTTTTTTTGTACGCTTCTAGTACTCACCAGCTGGGCTGCGCCAGGTTCAAAAAATATGGACAATGCATATGCTATGCCAGTCACACAGTATACAAGACAAAGCAGCACAACATAATTGTCTGCAAAAGAAGATCTTGGATTGGTGAAGAAATAGTACATAGAGAGGTACACCACAGGCTTGATAGCTGTATTAAAATGATCAATTGTGTCTTTGGAGAGAAAATAAGCCAAGTTGCTCATGCCAGAATCACTCTCCCTCCAGTAGTGTAATTTGTCCAGAGAAAATGATCTCAGGGCCGCTATTTTGCATAGAAGAGCTGAAATTAACAACAATAGATAAGAAAAAAGCGCTGCTTACACAAATGCTAGGTAGACTATTTGCAATGATACTTATGCAACTTACATACAGCAATCACCGTATAGGTGTAACCAGCTGCGCCAAACGTTTGATCACTTGTTTTGGTAAGTGATCCTAAGCAGGCTCCAGCAAGTAATAAAATAAGATAATCTACGGCCTGGATCCTAGCTTCTCTTAATCGCTGCTTCCCAACCCTGAAATAACATTGGCTTGGAGTAAGTACCAAAAACTAACAAAAGAAAATGCAGGCACCAAATAGAACAGACAAGTGCATTATTAAAAGTTATAAGCCACTCCTTGTCAAGGTCACAGCACTATATGGAGTTCAAGAAGAGAAACAGTGACTTTGAGCAAATATTCTGTGGCATAATTAGCAGAGGTAAGTTCTACTTTGGTCTCCCTTTATATTTATATGATTGCACAATATTTACAAGGAAGAGGAGGAGGCAGAAGGATGTGGCAAGGTAATGGACCATTGTATGATTAGAAGAAAAGGTTTTGTTGGTATTTTTCTTTCAGTTCTTCACACTTCTCTTATACCATAGAGAACCTTGGACCATGATAAAGTCATAGTAAGAAATGTAATCATTGAATCTCCAGCATGGACAAATCTACTTACATAATTCGTGCCACAATTTCAAAACAAGGATTACTTAAACAACCCAATTAATAATCCTCAGCAGTCTTCTGGAAAATGAAACTTCCAAGTTAGCAAAAATCCAAGGTCATTAGATGATTTACCTAATAAGAAAGTACTTATATTGCTTGAATACACCAGGAGTTTTCCGTTCAGATAAATCCTTGGATTTCAAAAAATTAAATTTTATCTTCTCCCCTTGCAGTTCCACATTGATCCTCACATCTTGCCATAATTCTCCAGCAAAGGTTTTTCCCACTTGACCAGAGCCATCAGAATCTATTTCATTACTTGAATTTGTATTCTGGGACATATCAAACTGTGCTGCATTCTGCCTCATATCAAGAGGTATTGGATATCCATTATGAAGCATCCATCTAACTGGCAGTTCTTTATAACTGAGTCCTGAGCTTTTACCAGGTACTGCTATGCCCTCCAAAATGTCAATGAAGTAATCTGGAGGATTAATCCGCTCTGGAACATTGATCCCCAGACCTGAAAAGTATTCTTCAACTTTCTTGGCAGATCCATGATAGACCATAAGACCACCTTTACCCAGAAGTATCAAGTCGTCAAACATCTTGAACAAAGCATAGCTGAAGCAGAAAGTTTAATCATTAATAAATGAAAGGGAAAATAATCTTATTGTTAGCAAATCCAAACTAAAACATGAAATACGATATCAATCTTCGAAATGGTTTCCCTGGCAGGGATCATTTGAAAAGGAATGCATACTGCAATAAGGTGCATTAGAGTTTACAACATGAAATAAAATAAAATAAAAACCTAAAACCAAAAGAGAAAACAAACTTGTCAATTTGTAATAGACTAATAGTAGTGTAATATGATCTATTCCCTGTATAAGATTTCAAGTAATATTCTCATAAGGTACAGTGCTGTACTGGATATCCAATTTCTTATAAGTAACTGGAAGCTGTTGGGTCAATTTAGTTTCTTTTTTTTATTTTTTATTTTCTTCCAGTTCATTTGACAGAATTTTCTTAGTCTTGCTTTGCACTAGTCAGATAGGTTTAGGTTTATGGATCTTACTGGGATTCATCACATTGAATCTTGTGTGTTCTTTGGTATGATTAGGAACAGTTCTGACAGAAATGGGACCAAAGCCTGAATCCTTGAAGGACAAGTAGGAGTATCTTTGCTTATATTAATATAATATTATATTATTGTTGAAAGTCCCACATCGACTAGAGATATGGCCTAAGTGGTGTTTATAAGGCTTAGGCAATCCTCACCTTACAAGCCGGTTTTGTGGGATGAGTTAGGCCTAAAGCCCAAATTTAAGAATTATTTATGCCAGCATTGCTAGCTCCTTGGTTGTGGTGATCCAATCAATGGAATCCAAGATGTGAAGTATGTGTTGTTGTGCCCCTCGTATTTGTGAGATGCTATTTTTCACTTTATCTGTGCAAACTACTCTGGACCTTTTTTCTTGGAAAATCTTAATTCAATGTTCATTAAAATATAGCCCTATATTTTCCAAATTCTCCATGTTAACCAAATATCACCTAATTTGTTCATTGATAAGTACTACATTATTCCTGACTCGTACTTGATGGGCCTTATCTATCCTAAAACCCCCTGGTATTGTAAGTGCTTTTATGTGATGGGTTACATTGGATAACACCTTCTAAGTTAACATCATAGTTAGGTCAGTTGCATGGAATTTATTACCTCAGAAAAGATGTTAAGAATAAAATAAATTTGTAGCACAGTAAATGGTAACTGGAAAGGAAAAAAGAGGTAAGCAGCATCCCAGTGATGTAGACATGGAATTAAAATTTACCTGGGTTGGTGAACCACCATACAAATGTTCACTCCCTCAAGAGCTTCACGTCTTAGTGCTCTTAGGAGGAGCTGAGATGATGCACTGTCCAAGCCGGACGTGGGTTCATCTAACATAAAAAGTGAAGGTTCCATAACCATTTCCAAGCCAACATTTACACGCTTCCTTTGGCCTCCAGAGATCCCTCGCTTTTCCACAGTTCCAACCAAGGAATTCCTCACAGATTGAAGCCCCAAGAATTCGATAACTCTTTCAACAACCAGAACTTTTTCTGCCTTTGACAAATCAGCTGATAGCCTTGAACCAAATTTTATTTCAATAAACAGAGATACAAACACATAAAAACTACCATAAACAGTAATATATGTAAAAGTATTAGAAGAAAACAGCAAAGCAAGCAAGGCCATGACCAAACAAAAATGATATAGTAGGTATACACAATAGGACATTATGGCTTCATTTGATTCATGTAGATCAACCCCACCTAATGGGAAAATACTTTTGTTGTTGTTCTATAGAAGGTATAAATCAAAGATTAAATATTCCATTTAAACAATGTCGACTCATTAAATTACGAACATGATGCTAACTGATGTTTGGAGTTGGCTGATTGATGGAAATTTGATCCAGGATGGATTTGGGAAAAAGATTGATGAATGAATATAAATCCCAGCCAAAGGTAAGTGCATAAACTTGAGTGAAGGCAACGAACACAATTTAGAAAATACAGCAGGTACAATGCCAAACAACATAATATACCTGCACTGTGCACTGAACCAGAGATTCTCTTCCACTGTCAGGTTTCCATGAACTACATCATCTTGTGGCACAAAGCCAATAATTTTCTTAAAGGAGTGAATTGAGTCATTCCTTCCATTTATAAGAATTGAACCAGTGACCAAGCATCCAAATGCCTTTCCAGCTAGAGCTGAAAGAAATGTTGTCTTGCCAGCCCCTGATGGACCCATGACAGCAGTGATACGGCCAGGTTTGATTTTCCCAGTAACATATCTCAATATATGTTTGTTTTGAGCTTTCAGTGTGAGAGTCAGATCTTTGAAAGAAATCTCAATATAAGGCCTCTTCCTTTTCTCAGTATTTGTAGCCATTTTAATTACTCCTGAGAAGGTAAGGTTCTTGTTTTCTTGTTGCTGAGCCTTCTCTTTTTCAAGTTGAGCATATGCATACTTAAAAATTTGGGTATGAGTATGTGGCTGTTTTTCCTTTGAGGCATTCCCTGTAGCACTTTTATATCTAGCATCTCTTTCTGTAGTATGGTTGTCATTAATATCTTCGTCAATTTCAATTTCATGTATTACCTGCATTAGTCCACTTGGTTTTTTCCCCTTTTCTGTTGGCACTTCAGATGAACTTGCAGCCATGCTTGAAGTGATAGGTTGTGAATGTGACAACAGTTCAACATCTGTTTCAGACGAGTCTTGATTCAAAATTTTAACTTTTTCCACATTTTCTGTATCCTTCTTACGAGAGAATGTGCGTGATAATTGAGCTCGCAGCCCAGTTGCACCCTTCTTAGCAGCATCTTTTGCAAAATTCCATCTTTGGCGTGCATTTGCAGTTTTCCTTGCACTTCTAGCTGCTGCTTCTCTTGATTTAGCCACTCTCCTTTCCCTAGTAGTGAGAACTTGGTCAGAACAGTTGTAAATAATGAGTAGCAAAGTACTCAAAGCAGCCTGCATAAGCAGTTAAAGAGGGTTAAATTTTACCAACTTGGTCTCCATATCTCTGTACATGTGTGTGCCTGCATGAATATGTATATCTATCTTTCTCTATGTGACATGGTACTAAGCATTGATCATTAATCGTAGATCATCTTTGCACATGAAGTAAAAGCTACTAAAAAATTGAAAAACAAGAACATGAAATATGATGAATTTTCATGTGTATAAATCTAGTATAGCTTTAATCATAAAATGTTTCCCCTGATAATCAATTACAAACACAATGCAATGAACTACAAAATTTAAATTCAACTTTTCAGTGATGTGGATCAGGTAAGAGAGAAGGGGAAGGAAAGAAGGAATTACCTAAAGAAAGACTGAAAGAGGGAGATACAGAGAACAGGTAAAAAGTGGAGTGAGAGTGAGGAAGGAGAAATAGAAGTTCAGGAAAGTTTTCAATTCTCAATTCAAGTATTTTAAGTCTCTAAAAATCAGTACTAAGATATCTTTTTTTTTTATGTAGTACTAAGATATCTTTAAATAGGCAAATCCAGCTTCATTACAAAGAAATCACAAATTACTAAAAGCCCAAATAACTCCCAAATTATTAATAATACCTGTTGCGATATGGACCGGATTTGGTCCATTCACAATTATTTCCCTAATTACTTTATTTCCTTTCTTTCCTCTATTGTCTTAATTATTAGGATTGTAATAAATCTGGTCAATATCAATTTGATATTTGACCAAATTCTAGGTCTTTTCTTTTCCTTTTGATTCAGCAGTTTGGTTCCTAGGTTTAGAACCAATTCTGCCTATATATTCAATCTTGTATCCATCGATTATTTTCATGAGAATAAACAGTACCTTCCTCTCTAAACTAATATGGTATCAGAAGCACAACGCCTCTGAACCTTGCCATCTCGAAACCCTCCAGCGCAGCGCCGTGCCATTTCGAAACTCTCCTGCTCACCCTCCAACAGCGCCGTGCATCTCGAACTCCTCCAATGCACCCTCCAACAGCGCCGATGGTGAAAACCGCGATGACAGGAGCCTCGAAACCCTCCAACAACGCCGACAATGATGTGCAGGAGGAGAAGGTCGAACAGGTGACTCAAGTCGAGTCCCAAACTGAGAACCTTTTGAAACTTCTCAACCTTCAACTCATGGTACACAAGCTCAATGGAAAAAACTATCTTGAGTGGGCACAGTCGGTGAAGCTGGCAATGGAAGGGAGAAGCCGATTGGGTTATTTGACAGGAGAAGTCAAGCAACCAGAAAAAGACGATCCTGCTTGGAAAAAATGGAAGGCCGAGAACTCTCTCATCATGTCATGGATGATCAATTCCATGGACCCAGCCATTGGTAAGCCCTACCTTTTTTTGAAGACTGCACAAGAGGTATGGGAGGCTGTGAAGGATTGCTACTCTGATTTAGAGAACTCTTCGCAGATCTATGATTTAAAGACTCGGCTATGGCAGTTCAAACAAGGAGACCGAGATGTTACTACTTATTATAACCTAATGCTAACTCTATGGCAAGAGTTAGATCAATGCTATGGAGAAGAATGGGAGAACCCCAAGGATGCTGCACGGTTCAAGAAGAGGGAAGAGAATAACCGCGTTTATATGTTTCTTGCTGGCTTGGATCGAAGTCTTGATGAGGTAAGGGGAAGAGTTCTTGCTCGAAAACCTTTACCCTCCATTCAAGAAGTATTTTCTGAGGTTTGACGTGAGGAGGCCAGAAGAAGGGTCATGTTACATGCCGCGGAATCATCTACCACACAGCAAATAGAGGGATCAGCCCTTGCCACAAAGGGGTTTGATTCTGACGGAGATAGAAGAAAGAAACCTTGGTGTGACCACTGCAAGAGGCCATGGCATACAAAGGAGACATGCTGGAAAATTCATGGGAAACCAGCAAATTTGAAGAAAAAATTCAGTAGAGAGGGCAGTGCTTTTCAAACCGGTATTGAGGAGACTAAGGAGCAATCATCTTCAACTGAAACATCCCTTTTCACTAAGGAACAATTGGAGCATCTGCATAAAATGTTTTCCCAAAAAATGACAGCTACTCCTTCTTGCTCTTTAGCCCAAAAAGGTACTCACCCCGTTGCTTCCCTCTGTCATACTGAAAATAATTTAAAACTCCTCTGGATCATAGATTCAGGGGCCACTGACCATATGATAGATTGTTCAAAACTTTTTTCTTCCTATAGTCCTTATGCAGGAAACAAAAAAATCAAGGTTGCAGATGGTTCTTTTTCTGCAATTGCTGGCATTGGATCCATCCCTCTGTCTTCTTCCTTAACTTAACATAATGTCCTTCATGTGCCAAATTTATCTTGCAATTTACTTTCTGTTAGCAAAATTACTCTTGATTTGAATTGTTGTGCCATATTTGACTCTTCTAGTTGTAAATTTCAGGATTTGATTTCGGGGAGGATGATTGGCAATGCTAGAGAAATTGATGGACTCTACTTGTTTGAAGATGACAAAGAATTGGGAAGACAAGTTCAGAATTTTTGTCTCTATTCTAGCCTTAGTTCTAAAGAAGATAAAGTTATGTTATGACACTATAGGTTAGGCCATCCTAGTTTCAATTATATGAAACATTTGTTTCCGGATTTTTTTAATAATAAAGTTATGTCTTCCTTACATCACCATTCTTCCTACTTATCTCAACCTTACAAATCATCCAGCCCCTTCACAATCATCCATAGTGATGTTTGGGGCCCTAGTAGGCATCCAACACCTTCGGGTAAACGGTGGTTTGTCACCTTTATTGATGACCATACTAGGACTACATGGGTGTATTTGATGAAGGAAAAATCTGAAGTTGAGTCTATTGTGAAAGCTTTTTTCAAAATGGTGACAACACAATTTCAAAAGCAAGTTCAAATTTTTCGAAGTGACAATAGAAAAGAATTTTTTAATAAAAGTCTAAACAATTTTCTGCTAGAAAATGGTGTTGTACATCAAAGTTCATGTGTAAACACACCCCAACAAAACGGGGTGGCTGAGAGAAAGAACAAGTTGTTAGAAGTTGCTCGGGCCTTACTTTTTCAAAATGGTGTGCCTAAATACCTTTGGGGAGAAGCTATTCTTACAGCTGCCTATTTGATTAACCGTATGCCGAGTAAAATTTTAAATTTCAAAACTCCTATGGAGGTGTTCTTGGATAATTTTCCTGCAAATAGGCTGTTGTCCACAATTCCCTTAAAGGTTGTCGAGTGCACTGCTTTTGTTCATAATCATGAGCCTAATCAAAGCAAATTAAGCCCACGAGCCAAGAAATGTGTTTTTATTGGTTACTCTCCCACACAAAAGGGTTACAAGTGTTTGGATCCTAACTCTCAGAAAACTTTTGTCACCATGGATGTAACCTTTTTTGAATCTCAACCCTTCTTTAAGACTCATCTTCAGGGGGGGAAAGTATGTGAAGATTCGTTACAAACTACTCAAGCTAATTCACCAATAGATTGCATTTTGATTGAAAATGATCCTGAATTTTTCTCTGAAAATTTGGTGGATTTTAGTAGAGTAGAAGGAGATGAGATCAGCAATGATTCTCCGAGTAACAGTGATGGAAATAGAAATCGTAATGGGCAGGACTTTGAAGACAGCATAGTTCAAAATGGAGGAAACAATGAACCTTTAGAAAAAGGCAGAATTGAGAAAGAAATTCACAAGGGCATAAAACCCTTTGATAATGTCTTCACAAGACGGAAAAAGAACAAGGAGAAAGAGTCCAAAGATCAATCTCAGCATTGCCACGAATCCGAGGAACCACAAGGTAAATCTCATCCTGAATCTCTCCCTGAACCTTTACAAAATGCCATTATTGATACTGCTAGTAAGTCACATATGTTAGATGATTCAGATCTTCCTATTGCTCTTAGAAAGGGTGTGAGGTCATGTACCAAACACCCTTTATCTAATTTTGTGTCTTATGAAAAACTCTCATCCTCCTTTCAAGCCTTTACTTCACAGCTGTCATGCAGGGAAATTCCAAATAATATACAAGATGCTTTGAAGGTTCCTGAGTGGAAGGGTGCTGTTTTAGAAGAAATGAGAGCTCTTGAAAAAAAATAAGACATGGGAGATTGTGAAGCTACCAAGGGGGAAGAAAACAGTAGGGTGCAAATGGGTATTCACCATCAAGTACAACTCTGATGGTACTCTTGAAAGATACAAGGCCCGGCTAGTTGCTAAGGGCTATACCCAAACCCATGGCATTGGTTACTCAGAAACTTTTGCACCAGTTGCAAAACTCAACACTATTAGAGTTCTCTTATCTCTGGCTGCAAATCTTGATTAGCCTTTACAGCAGCTGGATGTGAAAAATGCTTTCCTAAACGGAAACTTAGAGGAAGAAGTCTACATGGATGTACCACCAGGCTTCCAACAAGGACTCTATCCCAAAGTATGCAAATTAAAGAAGGCCCTTTATGGACTGAAACAGTCTCCCAGGGCTTGGTTTGAGAGGTTTGCTCAGTTTGTCAAGAAGCAAGGATACTCCCAAGGTCAAACAGATCATACAATGTTCGTGAAAAAATCAAATGAAGGAAAAATTGCCGTTCTCATTGTCTATGTGGATGACATCATCCTTACAGGTGATGATTTACAAGAAATGGGAAGGCTCAAACAAACTCTTTCCACTGAATTTGAAATCAAAGATTTGGGGCCCTTGAGATATTTTCTTGGAATGGAAGTAGCACGGTCAATGAAAGGAATTGTGCTCTCACAAAGGAAGTATATCCTTGATCTTCTAAAGGAAACCGGTATGAGTGGGTGTAGACCAGCCGAGACACCCATGGATCCAAACAAGAAACTTGGAGATGGCAAGGAAGGAGATCTTGTGGATACTACACGCTATCAAAGACTTGTTGGGAAACTTATTTATTTGGCTCATACAAGGCCAGGCATTGCATTCCCTATGAGTCTTGTAAGTCAATTTATGCACTCTCCTTATGAAGAACACCTTGAAGCAGTTTACAGAATTCTAAAGTACTTTTAAGAGTGCCCCGGGTAAAGGGCTGCTATTCAAAAAAACTACCCAACAATCTGTTGAGGCATACACTGATGCTGACTGGGCAGGGTCCATAATTGATAGGAGGTCAACCTCCGGGTACTGTACTTTTGTATGGGAGAATCTTGTGATTGGCGAAGTAAAAAACAAGGTGTTGTTGCAAGAAGTAGTGCTGAAGCTGAGTATAGATCAATGGCAGATGGTGCATGTGAGCTGATTTGGCTGAAAGGAGTCCTTGAAGAACTTGGAATGGCTACTAAACTCCCAATGGAGCTGTATTGTGATAACAAGGCAGCAATTAGCATTGCCCAGAATCCTGTCCAGCATGACCGTACCAAACATGTGGAGATTGATAGGCATTTCATCAAAGAGAAAATAGAGAACAAGACTATTTGCATGCCTTTTGTTCCAACCTCACAACAAGTAGCAAATATTCTCACTAAGGGACTGTTCAGAAACAATTTTGAATCACTTGTAAGCAAGTTGGGCATGATAGACATCTATGTACCAACTTGAGGGGGCGTGTTGCGATATGGACTGGATTTGGTCCATTCACAATTATTTCCCTAATTACTTTATTTCCTTACTTTCCTCTATTGTCTTAATTATTAGGATTGTAATAAATCTGGTCAATATCCATTTGATATTTGACCAGATTCTAGGTCTTTTCTTTTCCTTTTGATTCAGCAGTTTGGTTCCTAGGTTTAGAACCAATTCTGCCTATATATTCAATCTTGTATCCATCGATTATTTTCATGAGAGAATAAACAGCACCTTCCTCTCTAAACTAATACCAAATAATAATAAAATTCCATGCACGGCAAATATATCCCATTATTTCTGTTCCATACCCTAACATTCAAGTTCAGACATAACTTACAATGAGCATAACTCCATATGCATGCATGTTTTGGGTTGCTGTGTTTGAATTACATGAACTCAGCTTGAAGCATCCTACAAGAAATAATCAGTAAATGATCATATGTACTGTTCATATATAGAGTCAGAAATTGATTAGTAAATCTGAGACCTAAACACTGATATACTGCCACAAGTATTCATCATTCATGATATCTTACTTTTCTCAAATGTGGAACCCATCCTGCAGTAATGCCTGAAATTTCAGGAGAAAAAGTTAAGAATACACACACACACACACACACACACACACACATATATATATATATGTATGTATTATTGAATAGAGGCAGGATAATTGATTTTATAACCCTCAAAAGCAGGTAAAAGTATAACAAGTATACTCAGAAATTAACTGAAGTGATCAATTCTTTGTTGGATAGGTAAAAGGTCTAAGGGGTTCCACTATAACTATGCCTATAGTTGTATGCTATGAACAATGTGCATGCTATACCAGTAGTTCCTCAAAAAGCTTCAGACATTTTATATTACTTTTTGAATGTTTATAACTCCTCTTAATGATATTGCTAATTATTGAATGAATAAGTATAAAAAGCTTTTAATGTTCCCAAGATATTAAGTGCATCTACTTTTTCATTCAATATTTCCTTTATTAAGTATTATGAGGATGTTTTAGGAAGATGTGGCAAAACTCTTACTTCTAGGATCCAAGTCTGGTAGCTTATAAAGAGTAATCAAACATTGGAGCAAAATAATACCCACTACTGCAAGGAATTCTTTTGGTGGTTGTTGGACAATAGGATCCTGCTGAGCAAAATGTTTCACTACTGCTACTAACATCAGCCCAAATATTTGCTCCTCCACAGGTATGGTTTGGCTGCATCGGAGGTAGCTGATAAAGATATCTGCAGACATATATCCATATGATTAGTTCAATACACAGCATGCAAGCAACAACTTGAGGAAAAACAAAGCAAAACTTCAGGCCAGAATTAGAACTCACGGTTCACATACGCCAGTCGTTTTGTTGAGTGTAGCAAGGGGGCAATAGGAACCTAGAGGGCATGCTTCAAGAACAATATTTCCAATACCCAAAAGAGATAAAAGCGTCAGAGACAGTTTTTGGCATACATATCGATAAATGTTAGTGTTATTACATACAAATATACAGTGTTATTATGCTTCACTGCTATAGATATTTAATAACAGAAACTGCAATTAATAAAATTGTTTTGCTGAATAGCACAATATAAGACACAGTTCCAAAAGATATGAATTATCCAGAACATTCCGTCACTGAATCTCTAACAAACGATGATATTACACAGCTTGAAGAAGCTTAAAAGTTGAAGAATAAAAAAATAGCACATTATGTTATAGAAGCTACCTTTAGTCATCAATAACGAAGAAAGAAATCAAGAATTTTAAACATTCTCATTATACTTACGTATCATGCATGTGATACCATGAGGACAAAAGAAGCCTTCACAACATGCTTGACAGTTTGAAGTTCTTGCAGGCATCTCCTTTGAATTTTTAAGGTCAATCTTCTGGCTTGAGTGAACACTACATGCCCATCCTGGCTCACAACCAGACACCCATGAGGTTAAATTGCAGTTCTTGTTAGGCTTTAAATAATTGGCACTTGTAGATCTCTCCATTAAACTATTTAAGTAAAACTTCACTTCTGCGGCTGTACACAAACGGTTTGTAATATCTCCTGTCAAATCATCACAGCCACCAGAATCCAAAGCATAAGGAGAGTTGTGGGGGTGAAACATATTTCTGGTAGAGAACAGAAATTCAAATGTCGCTCATTTCTCTCATTTAGTCATCTCAGTTTTCGAAAAATACAAATTTGCCCTGGTCTCATTTTTGTTTTTACAAGATAAAATGGAAGATGAAGTGCACAATAGTAGCGTAAATAGGAGAATACAAATAACCAGCTAATAGGGACCTTATATGAACTGTGAACCATATAGACGCAACATGAACATATTCTTGAAGTCCGTGTTTGTGCCAACATCCCTACTTGAGAACAGAGAAAACTACAATACTTGTCCCTTACAAGTTACATCCATATTAGTTTTAATATCTCCATCATTTTCATCCTTATAGACCAATAAACATGTGTACAGCCACAGAACTCATTCAGATTTTCTAACCAAATAATGAACATGTCTAACTGGCTTCTGAGAAACAGGACAAAAGAAATTAAAGCAAAAAAAAGTGTCTTGTCTGTTCATGTTAGAAACAAAGAGGATGCATGATTTCTTTCTAAATGTCAGTGTTCATACCTTTAGTCTTCTTAATGCAAGAAGCCAAGAAGCCCAAATCAGATGAAAAATTAAAGGCTTGATTCCAATCAGAATCCCTGAAACAAAGAAAATTCTGTTTCACAATCAAATCAATATCTATACCAGTATTACAAGATGGAATGGCTTTACAAGAAATAAGTATTGGCCTATCATGTTCAAGTCACTAAATCACAAGGTTATCAGAAAACTGAAATGTACCACACAGCATAATCCAACTTCCTTCTTTTCTTTAACATTGTACATGAAACTAAATCTGGAGCTACAGCTCAGAGTTTCGTTTATAAATTACATCTAATTTCTCTCACTAATTTCCATTATCATTAAGTGACTTTTATTTTTAAGCTCATTTTAAAGAAAAGACCAAATTTGAAACACTGGAAGCATAAAAACTAGAAGAATAATTTCCTACTATTTTTCACTTCAAAAATCAGTTGCATTTCTCATTAATAATATGTCCCCTATAAACAAAATTGATGAAACTATTTTTGAGTTATGAGCTTTCCTCCTGTAAACTAATTTATTCAATGCATTAAAAAAACATTTTGGTTCGAAATCCAATTATCATGACAAGGACAAGGACCATCCTGCATCATCCAAATGCCAAAAATTACAATCACTAAACTTAACTCACTAGTAATAAAGTGGCCAAACAGATGAATGAAAAAGAAAGAAAGAAAAAAAAATAGAGAAAAAGGGACTCACGGATCTTTGACACAGAAATTGGAGTCTGTGCTTATTTGATGACTGAGAAGTGAAGTCAAATTGGAAATTCTGCTATACACAAGCTGAGTAATAAGGGGAAGAACAGCAGGGTTATCCAGTTGGTCATAGTCATTCATTTCTTGGCACTGCATCTTCCCAACAAACAAGCTCAAAGTCAAAACCAACCAAAGAAGCACCCGCGAATGCTTCGAGTTCATCCAATTGCTACACATGCTGGATGAGAGTGACCAGAAAAAAACGTGAATGGAAGGAACAACGGTTGAGGGTTTTTAGGGGTCTCAAGTTTGAACCTTTTTTGCTTTTCAGGGAAGACAGAAGGGAGGGACAATGAGAACTGAAGTACTAGTAGTAGTAAATGATGGGACCCACCAAGAGGAGGAGCATCGTGACACCACGTTCGAACGAGATTAGTTAGTGTATGTAATTGAATACTACACCAACAAACAAGAGAGAGATTCCGTTAATTAAGCCTCCGGATATATTATTATGGTCAACATCATGTTGGTTTTCAATTGCTGTCTTACATTACTGACTGCTTTGTTTGATTTGAGAGAGAGGATGAGAGGAAAGAGAGTAATGGGTAATAAAGGGCTACATACAGCATGGACCACACTTGTTAAGTGGTTCATCAGTACACTATTAAGCCTTGATTGGGAGAGGTGAAAATTCGAAGAAATTGAAGCGAGAGAGATATCCGAGAGAGAGAAAGAGCGAAAAAAGGTCACGTCAAAGTTGATTGGCATGCGTCAAAAATGGAATGAAAGAAAAAACGAGCGTGAGCCCCCTGCAGAATTATTTTCTCGCCTCTTGTGCGAAGAAAATGGTGGAGATGCGTATTTTTGCCTCTTTTATCAATTATACCCCTCAAAAATAATATAAAGTTGTGTCTAGTTTTTTTAATTCGATGATATTTTTGTCATTTCAAAAATTAAACACATTTTTCTCTCTTCTATTTATATCTTTTTTCTCATAAACCAATCAATATCTCAAATCTACTCTATTTCTCACATCTTTATCTTTTTTTACATTTTTGCTTCACAATTGATTTATATTTTAAACGAAGTGAAAGGTTAAGATGATTTTTAGTTATTAATATTTTAATTTGCAAACCAGTCCTTATTTAATGACTTCTCTGAGAAACCTATTCATCTCCCACCTCACTTCGAATGGGTTGTTGTTGCAATGAAGTTGACGGTGAGATTCACTAGCATCTCATAAATTATCCTTCCTCTTCTGAAACCCTACCCTAGTCTTCTTAATCTCCCTCTGTCAACTTGTAGTGAGTACAATGGACAAACTTGTAAAGGGAAGTCAGTATCAACGCACGTAGGAGCGAAAAAATAGGAGCTATTAGATTCGATCCATGCCTATCTTCCATTTAGCGCAGTGTTTTCTGTTTTTTTTTTTCTGTATGCATTTTTTAGTCATTTCTATTATAGTCTCAGTCTATACCTCTTTATGCATCGTTATATAATAAATCAGATTCAGATTCATTTTGATTCCCCACTTATTTTCTGAGAAAATTTTTGAAACCGCAACCACGATGATAGATTTGGTTCACCGACTCAGCTCCCTTGACTGCCACCATGAATCCTACCCTGCCTATAAGGACCTCCAAAGCTTCACTTTTTGGTAACGAAAGAGATCAGCAACTAGGTTTTTCTAATTTGATAATTTGTCGACTTTAAAGATATGTGAAACAAACCAATTTGAGTAGTGCAGAGGTTGGCGACGATTTGCGCTGCGATGGTGGTTCAGCAGTGAGATGGCAGAAGGAGAAATTTGTGCACGCTGCTACAGTCATTGCTAATTAGGGGAGAAAGAGGGATGATGGAGTATAAAGGGCATTTCAGCAATTATTCTTCTAAAGTGCACCAGTGGACCACTTTTGAAATAGTCTACCGTATATATAGCTGTAATTAAGACGGCAGAATATCACATACTTTTTCAGTTGTTCGAAAGAAAGGTCAAAACTTTTAAATTATACTTTTGTTCCATATATTCGGAGTAAAAAGATATTTTGGTCCTTGAGATTTTTTGTCCGACCCATTTTAGTCTCTGAGGAAAATAAAGTCCAACAATAGTACCTGATATTTACAAACATTTGATAAGTTAGTCCTTCCATCCATTTCTATCCAAAAACGTAATTAACAGTGCTGACGTGGCCAGCTAAATACACACATGGTCTACCACCTGTCTAATGTACAAAACGTGGCATGGATCTGAGTCATTTTAGTCCCTCATCAAAAACAGATTCAAAATAGGGACGTTTTAGTCCCTCTCGTCCCTTGTGTATAACATCCATTTTAGTCCCTCATATTTTTCATTCATCTTTAACCTCTAGCCCAAACCTCCATTAACGCTTCTCCTTCTGCTTGCTTTTGATTCTGCTTCTGCTTGCTTGTTGCTGCTTCTGCTGTTCTGGTGGAGGTTGCAACAAAAAAAAAATGAATTTGCAACAATCTAAAAGGGAAGCTACAAAAAATGAAATGCAACGAGCTCATCAGTGCCTTATTGCAAATCACAATGGAGACAGAAGGCACCACAAAAAGAGACAAGGCACCCACAGTCCCCAGCTGAAAACGTTCTCCCTCACCCATCTTTGTCCTTGCTTAAATACCTGAACAATTGAAAAAATACAAAATAAAAAAACACCAAATTTCAAAAAGTCAGAAAGCAGATCAAACAACAGACGAATTACAAGAACAATACAATGAACAGCAAAATCGGCAAAAATTCAGAAACGGAGGAGATATGAGGTTGGAGATGGGCGTTAATGGAGGTTTAGGCTGGAGGTTGAAGATAAATAAAAAATATGAGGGACTAAAATGGGTGTTATACATGAGGGACTAAAACGTCCCTATTTTGAATTTGTTTTTGATGAGGGACTAAAATGGCCCAGATTCATGCCACGTTTTGTACATTACAGGTGGCAGACTATGTGTGCATTTAACTGGCCACATCAGCATTGTTAATGACGTTTTTGGATAGAAATTGATAGAGGGACTAACTTGTCCAACGTTTGTAAATGTTAGGGACTATTGTTGAACTTTATTTTCCTCAGGGACCAAAATGGGTCGGGCAAAAAATCTCAGGGACCAAAATGTCTCTTTATACTTAAATTATTTTAGGTTTCAATTTAGTCCCTTATGTATTAAAAGTTCTGAATTGGTCCCTTATGTATTAATTGCAGTCCCTCTTTTTTTTTTGTTCTGAAATTGTCCCTTATGTTACAAAAATTATACCAATATGGTCCTTTTTTGTCCTTTATTTTGCAAAAAAATGGGTCACACTGGTATAATTTTTGTAACATAAGAGACCACTTTGAAACAGATAGACCACATTGGTGTAATCTTTTGACATAAGTGATCAATTCAGAACAAATAATACATAAGAGACCAAACTGAAACCTAAAATAAACATAAGGGACTAAAAGTATAATTTAGCCAAACTTTTTCTTTACCAGTTTGATTGGAGATAAAGTGAGATGGAAGAAAATAATGTATTTATAAAATGACAAAAATAACTTTAAGTAAAAATAGAATATGATTAAATTTAAATAAAATGACTAAAATATAATAGAAATTTTAAAAATATTTATTAATATATTTAAGGATTAAATATGTTTTTAATCCCTCAAAATGTGACAATGTTCGGTTTTAATCTTTCCTTTGAAAATAGAGTATTTTTGTCCCCTATTTTTTAAAATGTGTCACAACTAGTCCCTACTTTTAACTCCGTTAAGTCTGGACGACGTGATATTCCACATGTACTTCATTAATGACATGATATCCACATCATTGATAGCTCATTTAATCTATATTAAATATCATTTAATCCTTTAGTCGCTACATTAAAAATGGTTAAATATGTTTCTTTTTTTTAGAGGAAGCAAAATTATTTCATTTCTTCCTCAATTAATGTAACAAGGAATGATGGAATATCATGACAAATATGGGGCTAGCATTACATATGGAAGCTCTAGCTAAACTATGAGCTACCATATTGGCTTGCCTCCTGATATACTATATCTTGTAATTAGAGTTATTGGCTACGATGTTTTTATATAAATCAAGAATACCCCCCAATTCCGAGTCATAAGAATGACGACCAATAAAACCATCTACAACAAGCTTATTATTGATCTCAAAAGTGACATAATCCCGACCATTTTAACGCACCCACCTCATAGCGTGTAACAAGCCTAAAGCCTCACCCTCCATCAAAGGCATGTGTACGGACCATAATAAAGGAGCCCTTATGGTCCCTGATGCAAGCACATTCACCCTAGGAGCGAGAATCGTGAAAGAAAGCAAAATCGACGCTGCATTACAATGACTCGTACGGGGGTTTGGACCAGGTAACAGCACAATGGTTCTCAACCATAGATGGTGTTTCTGAGAGGGGGATTTATGCCTTGCCCAAGTTGATCACTCAATGTATCACGAGCCCACGAGATGATCCTCAAAGGTGTGACTGAATAATTCTCCCATGGCTTCTTATTACGAGCCTTCCATAAGCTCCAAAGCATCATTGCAAGAAGGTTGTGATTATCAACACTAAGAACCTCCAGGGCTTTGAATAGAAAGTCAGTGAAACCCTCCATATGGTCTTTTAGTTGCTCAATTTTGTTCCACCAACCAAGCTTCCTCCGGCTTGATTGAGCAAACGAACAAGTTAGAAAGATATGCCAGTTGTTCTCGAGGGTGACGTCACACACAACACACAAGCACGAGCAAGGGACACCTATATTGTTAAGCTGTGTACGATTAGGAAGGCAATCTCACCCAACTCTCTAAAGAACCTTGAATCCATGACCGCCATGATCTTTTCTTATTGTGAGCTTGCTCCAAGCCAACCAATTTATTACCCTAGCTCAATTCTTTTTCATGGCCCAATAGAAAGAAGCATTCTTTCAATTTCCTCGCCCAAAGAATAAAGGATAAGGAAAGCGCTCATACAATAAGAGGGAATGGCTTGAGCTACTGATTTTATTAAAACTTCTTTACCAGATCGAGATAAAGATCTAAAGCTCCATTGTTGCAGCTTGCGCCAAATACAATCCTTTGTATAACTAAAAATTGATTTCTTATTTCTGCCTATAAGCGAAGAAGTGAGACATTGGCGCACATTAGGAGCAACATTTTTGTTGAAAGATAACTCACCCTTACAGTAATTTATGGCTTGCCCTGAGGCCTCTTCATACGCATAAAGTATGCTTATCATAGAGTTAACTTCGGTCTCAAAGGCACGAAAGAACATAAAAACTATCATATGTAGAGAGAAGGTGGCTCACTACAAGAGCACCTTTGCATACCCTTGTACCATGGAGCTAATCACGAGCAATGAACTGATTAATAAAAGAGGTGAAGCATTGAGTGCACATGATATACAAATAAGGCAATAAGGGATCTCCCTGATGGAGTCCCCTCTCAGAGATAATTGGCCAAACCTTTGTGTTATTAATGAGGACTGAGTAGGTAACAGTGGACACACAGTTCATGATCCAAGAGATTCATTTGTCCATGAAGCCCAGCTTGCCTATGATCGCCTTTAGATAAGGCCATTCGACACTATCAAAAGCATTTGAGATGTCCAACTTTAGAGCAATGATTCTCTAGTTACCAGAGGATTTGCATTTAATGTGATGGGTGATTTTAAAAGTGGCAAGAGCATTATCTAAAATATATCTCCCAAGGATAAATGCGGCTTGTTCTTCACTAATGATACTGGGTAGCAAACATTTAAGACAATTGCAAGTACATTGGATAAGATCTTGTATAACACGTTGCATACAAAGATACGTCCCAAACCCCTCGTGGAGGAAGGATTATCACACTTGGCAGTGAGAACAATGTTAGTTTCATTCAGGCCCAAGGGGAACTATCACTATCCAACCAAAAGCAGTAAGCTTTGAAGACATTAGAGCTGCAGAAGGACCAGAAGCGACGATAGAAACCTAGGTTAAACCCGTCGGGGCAAGGAGCTTTATTCGGGTGCATCGAGAATATGGCATCTTTAAACTCTTCAAGGCTGAAAGGAGCAAGTAGTCTAGAAATTTCCTCGGGACTGACACACTTGGGTATAGCTTGGATGACCGGGTCTATCTTACCTTGATTACTCCTAAAGATGTGTTCAAAATAGTTCTCAACTAACTCGTAAAGACGACTTAATCATCTACCCACTCATTGCCATCTGTTTTGAGCCTGTGAGTAAGATCTTGTTTTCTTCGCGCTAATGCTGATTTGTGAAAAAATTGTTATTTCAATTTTCATCACGCTAAAAAACTTTTTCTCTTTGCTTGCAATAACTTTCTTCCATCAAGAGAGTATTGGTTAGTTTATCTTTTAAGGAGTTCATGGTTCTTACTGATTTCTCATCGTTTCTTTCACAAAGGGTGGTAAACAGGTTTCTACATTTTGTGATTTCTTCCTTGAAACAAGGGGATTTGCGCTTGCTCCATGCTTCCATTGCTCAAATGCAATGCTCCAGCTTTGAAAGGATATTTGTCGTGCCACAATTCACCTGACTAGACTTGACAACTTCTATAAGACTAGGCTCAAGCAACTAAGAATTACCGAATCTTAAAGATCTACAAAACCGATAGTTATCAAGGGCATCTAGACACAAGAGAAGTCAAGAGAAGTGTGATCTGATGTTGAAGCTACCAAATTGATAAGACGGGCTTTTGGGAAGAGGGAGGACCAAGATTGAGTAACTAGGGCACTATCAGTTCTTTCTTCTATTGATATCAGCGTGCCAAGGCTTTGAAACCAAGTGAATTGATAGCCTTCTAAGGGAATGTCCATAAGGTTGCAATCTTAGACAACATTTCTAAACCCTCTTAAATTACCCATTTATTCTCTAAGAATTTTTTTTGGATTGTTGTCATTGCAAGATGCTGTCAATGATTTGGGTTATTGTAGAAATTCTACATAGTGTTCTGTTTTACACTTTGCTTATGGAGGGAGCATCCTTTATTTATGTACAACATTAGCTATTTGGTTCATACAAGACTAAACTTCCTTATTTTTCAATCAATTAATTCAATTAGACTTTGCTTTTTGCTGTTTCATATTTAAGACAAATAGCCAGAAAGGTTGCCTTGGTTCCTTGGACAGATATGTTGAATCATATTCATAGTTGTGTTGTCATTGGAAGGTGTTGTCAATGATTCCTAGACGTTTTTGGATTACGATAAGATGAGCAGGTAAACATAAATTGATAAATTTGAATTTGTCAAATTAGATTAACATTTTTTTTGACAAAAACCAAATCAAAGCATTTAATTACTAATAACGTTCCAAATACACTGCGGGATAGAACTCAAAACAATGCGAGGAGCATAATAGGTAGATACTTTTGCAAGAGCATGCGTACCACCATTTTCTTGCCGCTTCACAAAAACAACTTGCATAGACTTGTTTAAAGAGATGATAGTTTTGCACTCACGCAGGAGGCAACCATATTCTGAAAAAATTGATTTGTCATTCACTATGTCATCCACTACCTGCTTGCAGTCCATTTCGAAAATAACATTACTATAACCTTCATTAGTCACCCATTGGAGAGCTTGTAACAGTCCCCAAACCACATGCATGGATGTGTGCATCCAATTTGTTCTTGCCTGCAGAAACCAGCCTCTTTCATCGTACAAGACAGCACCTACACCAACGCGTTGTTGCTCCTTCCATAAGGCCGCGTCTACATTGCATTTGGCCCAACCATGAGGTGGCGAGGTCCAGCCCAAATTTGAAGAATCCGCAAGTGCCAGATTTGGTTTAGACAAATTTTTTGGGGCCCAAGTCCAGGTCTTCAACACTTCATCAGCTCGGTTGCAAATGTGGGTCGTGGATTCATGAACATTCTCCCACAAAATAGAATTACGCCGTTTCCACAAGCTCCAAAGAAGCATTCCAAAGTGAGCCAAATTCTCCTTGTCAAGTTTTTTGCTAACCTGAAAAAATAATTCACAAAAATTATTAGCTTGAAGCATGGTTGCTTCCAGTATAGGCCATATAGTCGACTTCCTCCAACAAGGTTCACTAAGCGGGCAAGTAAGAAAAGTATGCCAATTATTCTCATCCCACTCAGTGCAACAAACACACAAGCTTGGGCAATCAACTCCCTTCTTCCTCACATTTGTTCTATTTGGCAAACAATCCCGACATGCATGCCAAAGGAAAGTACGAACCTTTGGGGGCACAGGCATTGACCAAATAAGATCCCAATCTCCCAGAACTTTTAAATATTCTATCTCCACCAACCTCTCCATACACACACGATATGCACTTCTAACTATATACATCTCACGCTTATCAAACCTCCAAATAATGGCATATGACTCAGTAATATTAAGAAGAGGGATTTTTAGAATTTCAGAGGCATCACGAGTCTCAAAGCATTCATTGATAAGGGGGTGATGGGATCACAGCAAGTGTACCAGATTGTTGCAAGTAATAAAATCGGTTAAGTACCGGATATCGTCCTCAAGGATTGCGTGTCAAATATCAACTTACTATTTTTATTACTATTTGAACAAGAAACAATATATTTTAGTGTTTTGAATTGATTAACAATGAAATTAAATAAAACAAGAAACAATATTTTTGGGTTTTCTTGTATTGACCAAATATCAAACACTTGGTATGCACAAATAATACGAATAAAAGTGGCTAGGATTTGAATCCCCTTTGTTTTCCTCTTCTCATGCAATCAAACTCAATCCCAATACAAGTCAAATTCATGCAATTGAAGTTCAAATTCACTTAGTTAGACTAGTCTCAATTCCTTGAGCAAAAGCCCCTTTGGATTAAACCAAGAACCCTAATTCCTTAGGCCTTCCTAATTCAACTAAGCACTAAGTGTAAGAATTCAAAGGAACACATAAGCATGAAGTCCTATCCCTAGGATCATCACAAATATGGCAATCAACTTCATATCTAGCATAACAACCAATTTTCCAATTGTGAAATCACACTTAGAATCAATTCGAAGTTGGCCAATCAATGAAAAGCATTAAGGATGGAAGAAATTGCTCAATCAACATAAATACAACAAGTATTAAGAATTATAAGTCATATTACACAAGAATCCAACAAAGGTTCATCATTCCTAACCAAATGGAAAAAACTAGAAATGCATAAAAGAGAGAGGAGAGATAGAACTAGATGGATGGAGAGGTGGTGGATGATCCATTGAAGCTCCAAGGTCTCTTCCAAGGCCTGAATCTTCAAGGGAGATGGAGATGAGATGGATTTAGGGTTGCCTCTTGGCTCCCCTAGGGTTTGGAAGTGAGAACATATGAAAGGGAATGACCAAAATGAGTTGAAAGTGTGTTTTAATAAGTGTCAGGCCGAGACTAGGCGCAGGGCACTGGGTTCTGGGGCGCAGGGTGCCTAAAATTGATCAAAACGATTCCCAGCAGGCGCAGGACGCCCTCCTGGGCGTAGGGCGCCCTTCTACACCCGTTCTTCCATGTTGTGCTGCCTTTTTCACCTCTTTAAAGTCTGAATTAGCTCAAGGTGTCTTCACGAAAGTTGAAGATATGGATATTAGCTTTCCAATGGCACTGGTTTCAGCTCATTTGGACAACTAAAACTCCAGATATGATTGAAACATCGAACAGTTGTCAGGTTAGGGCAACATCATCATGTCAACGTGTGGCACAAATTACCCCAACTTATAGATTGATTTAAGTCTCGAGTTCTTCATCAAAGTTGAAGATAATTCTTCTATCTTTCCAACAAGACCAAGATCATCTCATTTGGATTAGTGTGGCTCAAGATATAGCTTTTGAAATCTTCTTTGTCAGTGTTCGAAACCACATTCTTATCAAATTGTGCACCTTTCTTGTCTCTTTCAACACCTTCAATCAAAACATCACAAATGAGGTTATTATGCTCAAGATTTCCATTCAAATAAACCAAAACATCAAAATGAATTAACAATTGATGCATGCTTAATCAACATTAAATTGTGGTATAAACAAAGAATAAATTAGGAATACATGGGGATTTCCACTTCAAAGAGAATAGAAAAATTAGATAATCTAGAGGATTATCACTACCCCAAACTTAATCTTCTGTTTGTCCTCAAGCAAAATAAATCAAAAACTAAGGGTTGGAGTGGAAAACATGAAGTTATCCCCACTCTACACTCTCATCTGTAACTCAATCACCATCTCAAATTTTCTACAAGGCATATGCAATCACCATAAGACAAAGTCAGATCGTCAACAATCATGCATCACAATCAAGCAAGTTTAGTGACTCAAACCATTCTCAACCAAGAGCAACACGAAGCAATCATTCTCCTCACAAGATTATGCGTTTCTCTCATCTCTCAAGTGTTTAAGGAAGCACACTCATCATCATTCACATGCAATCCCTATCATAAGTTTGGCAAGCTTCTAGACACACAAATGCAAGATAAATGTCACACACTACAAGAGGACTTTATTGGTTGTAATGAGGCTTGGGTGAGGGTAGGATAAAATTTGGGAACTAGTGTGACAACCACACTAAATTTTTAAATGGAGCCGCCACTAATATTTTAATTTTAGAAAACATTGGAAAACCTATTTTTTGATTTTAATAAAGAAAAAGGTCTTTGAACCAAATTTGGGTTCGGGAGTTATTTACGCACGGGGAAGGTATTAGCACCCCGCGACGCCCGTAAAATGGTACCTTTAATTGTTTGAAAATAATTGTTTGCCCATAAATAATTTATTTCCTAAAAGTGAAATTTGTTTATTTTATTTCTATAAGTATACTTGCTGAAATGGAAATGAGACTCTATTTATGACTCTGACCTGAACATATCAATTACCGACCATTTCCACTAATTAATAACACTGCTAATATTATAAAAAAAGAGTCAAAAGAATTTCATTATTAATAGCTATTACTATTGATTGTTTAGCATAATTAAAGGAATCGATCCCCCTAAATAAATCTAATAGACCTAAAATTACCTTTTCTGTTATTTTAAATAAAAATAATAAAAGCAAAAGTTTAATTACTTAGTCATTAACAGGTAAAAAGGATAAAAAAAATCTATTTAAAAGAAAGAATATTTTTTACTTACAGAAGCAGATTAAAAGATAAAAATAAAAATAAATTAAACAAGTTAAAAAAATTAACTTATTTATTTAATTAAAAGAATGTGTAGATAAAGAAATAGAAATTTCCTATTTTGCTTTTATACCCTCCTTAATAGAAAATTTGCATATTGGTCCCTACTAAGGGTTTAGCCCCATTGGAAGGCCAAACCCTAACCCTAATCTGGTTCCAGAATCCAACAACAACAACAACAACAACAGCAACAACAACAACAACAACGGCAATAACAACAACAGCAACAACAACCAGACTACCACAAAAAAAATAAAAGAACAACACCAAAGAATTGATCACAATTTTTTATTCAAGCCTCTACTACATGGTCATATAGAGAACAGAAACATCAAATAATAAATAAATAAAAAAGAGAAAATGAAACATGGGTACAAGCTTTCCCAGAAAAATTATACAGAACGAGAATGGGGGAACAAAAAAAAACCTAGAACTAAAAGAAAGGGTCTGTTTTTGGTTCTGGGGAGCCTCACGGGTTCATGGCTACGGCTTCTTTCTTCTGCCTCTCCCTTTTTTCGTTCGTTTCCTCTGCTTCAATGTGCTACCGCCTCCCTCTCCTCTCTGGATTTTCTCTTTTTTAGGGTTCCCCCTCTCCTCCCTTTGCTCTCGGTCCTTGGCTTGACTTTTATAGCCTCAGTATCTGCGAAACAAACGGATCAAATTAGTTCAAAAATAAAAATAAAAAAATAAAAATAAAGAGATAAAGGGAAAGAAAGGAAACAGATACTCCCTTTTCGGCAAAAATCTTGTTTGGGTTTGATGGAGATGATGGTGAATGGGATTCGGCGTTGATGGGAGAGGATAAAGAGATGAGGTTGCGGGATTAGGGGAAAGAAAAGGGGACGGTTTAGGGTTAGGTTTTGGTTTAGAAGAGGAGATAAGGGAGAGAAAGAAAGAGGCGTTGCGACCGAATTTGGGATGAGGAAATTAGGGTTGAAGGGATGATGAGAGGGATGAGGGATCTGTGTGTGTATGGTGGCGTGAATGAGAGAGTATGAGTGAGGGTTAGAATGAAGGGTTGCGGCTGGTGAACGATTTAGGGTTTGAGCAAAAAGGGTGATGAATTTGGTTTTGGGGAGGATGAAGAAGGAATGATAGGAGAAGGGAAGGGAAGGAGAGGGAGAAAGGCCGAGAATGGTGGAGGAGAAAGATGGGTGGAGAAGATTGTGGGAGAAGAAGAGAGAATGAGGGAGAGGGAACAGTTGCGGCTTAGGGTTGGAAGGCTGGAATGAAGAAATGAAGCATTTTAGGGTTATGTATTTGGATTTGGGTTGGGCCGCGTGGGAAGCTGGGCTGCGTGGAGCTTGGGGGTGCGAGGATGAAGCGGGGTGCAGGAAGCAGCAAGGGGAGCAGGGGAGTGTATGGAGAAAAAGGGGTGCGCGAAGTAAGAAAGAAGTGGGCGCTGGCATCTGGGCTGGGCCACCAAACCTTTGACTGGTTGCTATTAGCACCCATTAATTTTACTTCATGCAACCCTTTTCCCCTTTTCTTTTTTTTTCTTTTCTCTCTTTTCTTCTATTTCTTTTCTTTTCTTTTCTTTTCTCTTATTCATTTTTGCCTTCCTTTTTTATTATTATAAGACCAAAAATATTATATATTATTATTACTACTACTAATTTAAAAAGTTAAAATAAATAATAAATAAAATAAAATAAAAAGGCCGGACAAAATTAGGGTACTACAGCTGCCCCTCTTTAATTATATTTTACTCGAAGGTCTTCGTGCATTCGTCTTAAAAGGTAATTAAGTATAAAGGACTCTAATTTTGTCTAGAATGAAATTGTTTGAGGATGCGAGATTGGCTCCCGAATTTGCTTTGGGATTCTAGGTTTGATTCCCAGTAAATTCTCGGTAAGGCATAGGTTTGGTTCCTAGCTCTTACAAAATTGGTGAGAGATTATAGGTTTGATTCCTAGTGAATTCTCGGTAAGGCATAGGTCTGATTCCTAGCCCTCACATCTTTGGTATTGATTACTTCCCTACTTAGGGTAAGCCTGGGGTGCGAGCTTCTTTGTCACTCGACACATGTTTGGGTCAGATTCCCAACAAAGGTAAGTCAGGTTCTTAACTCTTGCTAAAAGGTACGGATTGGCTACCTTACTTTAAGGAATGTCCGTGATATGAGTTTCTCTGTCACTCAATATAGGTTCTGGTCAGATTCCCGGCAAGATGTAGGTCAGAATCTAACTCTTGCTAAAGCATGGACTGGTTTCCCTATTGCAGGTGAACGTCCAGTGTACGAGCTTCTCTGTCGCTCGTAATAGTTCGGGTCAGATTCCCGACAAGGTATAGGTCAGATTCCTAACTCTTGTTAAAATGGTGTGGATCGATTTCCATAATTGAGGAAGCTCTGAGACGCGGGTCAGGTTCCCGACTAAAGGCTTGGGTCAGATTCCCAAGATGATGGGTCAGATTCCCAGCAAGGTGCAGGATGGTTCCTAACTCTTGCTAATAAGTGGATTGGGTAGGTTGAGTACTAGTTCTTACTGAGTAACAACAGACCAACTGTATGTAATTTTTGAGAGGGTGGGTCAATGGACCCAAAAAACTTTGATGATCATGCAAGATGCAATGAATGGTATGTCCTGCATGAGAAATTTTTATTTTTAAAGAATTTTTTTTTAAGGTGGGTCGTGGACCCAAAGGTTTTGATAATCATGCAGGATGCAATGAATGGTATGCCATACATGAATGTTGTTTTGTTTTTTTTAGAGAAATGATTTTGAAGGTGGGTCGGGGACCCAAAAGTATTAATGATTATGCAAGATGCAATGAATGGCATGTCATGCATGAGCATTATTATTGTTTCGAATTTTTTTGATTTCCCTAAATTCCTTTGAGGACTCTGCCCCTAGACTCGTGGGATGATAACATTCTGTCGGATTGCTTGTCCGAATGGTTGACTTTGTACTGCACCAGGTTTGCATATTTGCCCCTTGATAGATCATTTTATGGATCCTCAAATTTTCAGCTTCATGCTTTGAATGCCCTTGGGAGGTTTAGATTGACAACTTTGATCCATAGAGACCTTTCAGTGTCCCTTTGGCCTTCGTCCAACCGTGTGAGGAAGGATCTATGTAGAGACGCGGATCACTTTGTGTAGTTCTGAAACCGGAATGAATGTGAAGCTTGTGGATGATGGACCTAGCTTTTGCCCCCTAGCTTCTCGGTTTATGTTTAGGTCCAAGAAGTACAATTCGGGTTGACATGTTTATGAATTTGACCCTAACTTCTGCCTAGGCCTCTCTTTACGAGTTTTCAACCTAGCGGGTCGCTCTAACTTCTGCCTAGACCGCCCTTTTGGGTTTTCAGCCTAGCGAGCATTTTATTTTATATTCTTTTTTTTAGGTAAAGCAACTGCACTGAGGAGTTTATATGGATCTCCTCTTTCAAAAATCAAGATTTAGGAAAATATGAGCAATTTGACTTTGATCAGAATGGACTTTATTAGGGTTGTAACGTGGCCAGGGGTTAAGGGTTTTGAAAAAAAGGATATTTCAGGCCCAAAAAGTGTTTAAGGGTTTATGAAAACAATGATCTTTAGTGCCAAGATGCACTTTGATGGTTGCTAGCACAATTGTCTTGTTTTGCTTTTGCATTTTTTATTCATTTTTCTTTTGCAAGCGTCTTGATATGTTGCATTTGATATTTGCTTGCTTGCTTGCTTGCCTCTTTTTTTTATAGACAAAATTTAATGGACTATTGTGCTAGCCTTTAATGTATGGGTGATCCTTGTTTAGGGTACTTGAAAGAAAAAAAAAATTTAGGCTCAAAAGGGGTAGCAAGGGATAAATATTTTTTATATTTTTTAGATAGAGAAAAACGGCAAAACTTGATCTCAAAACCTTATTGCTCAGATTTTCACAAAAATTAATTTTTGATAATTTGTACATTTTCTTTACCATTATTCTATGAGCTAAATTGAAAAAATTCAAATTGCAGTTTTATTGATGAACTGAAAAGATGAGAACATAATGAGCCCTTTACAATATATGCCCTCGGGCTTGGAGCAAAGCATAAAAAGTAAACAGAGTTATCTTTCTTGAAGTCCAACCACTTGGCGTTGATCAGATCTTGCACTTTATATTTCAAAGTCTCAACAATTCTCAATTGAATGATCCACTGCCCCAACTTGGCATGTTGTGATGAGCAGCGTTTGTATCTTCTTCCATCTCTTGGCTCATACTGCGCGATGGTTTTTGAATGTCGAGGTTGGCAATCCTTTCGCTTATTATCCCCGCTTCCACTCTTTCCCCGACAATGATTAGGTCTGAAAAGCTTGAACAGATATTTCCCATCATCATATCATAGAAAGGTGACTGGAAAGTGTCAATAAATGTGGTAATCATCTCCTTATCTGACAGTGAAGGTTCCATTTGGGCTGCAACGCTTCTCCATCTTTGGGCATACTCTTTGAAGCTTTCATTGCCCCCTTTTACCATGGCTTGCAATTGGGAGCAGTCAGGAGCCATATCCAAGTTGTATCTATACTGTTTGATGAAAGCATTAGCCAAGTCCGTCCATGAGTTGATTTTGCTCCGCTCTAACTGCATATACCAGCGTAGGGATGCCCCGGTAAGACTCTCTTTGAAGAAATGGATTAGAAGCTTATCATTACTAGAGCAGGAGGCCATCTTCCGGCAGTACATGATGAGGTGGCTTTTTGGACAAGTTAAACCTTCATACTTGACGAACTCTGGAACTTTGAATTTTGAAGGAATTACCACGTCCAGGACCAAACATGCTTCTGAAGCTTTGAACCCAATATGATTTGCCCCTTCAATCGCTTTCAGCCTATCTTCCACAATTTGCAGTCTCTCCTGATCTAGGGGGTCTCCTAATGGGCCATTGGAAGCCTCTCGATACTCATTGGCGTCGATGGAATGGTTCTTATCAAGGGTCAATTTTGCATCTAAGTTTTGCAAGAGGTCAAATATCTCGTCCATCTTACCCTTGACTTGGTTGAGTTTTTCTCTCATTGCTTGCTGATTCTGTTCCAACAAATCCATGAGTCTAGATTGGGCTCGAGTCCGGTAAGGATGCAGGGAAAGCTTATTTGTATCTATTTTCTGTTGAGGAAAAAAAATTATGTTATGAGGATGTCATGGTTATGCATGCTACGAATTTTTTATGTATATTTTATGCAAAAGAATATGATGGAGAAAGGAGAAATATTTTTTTATTTATTTTTTTCTATAAAAATAAAATGAATGCAATGATAATGAGAAATGTCGTTAAAAAAAAAGAGAAAATGCATTTTTTGTTTTTTGAAAATTTATTTTTTAGAGGGAAAAAGAATGAGAAGGGAAAATATTTTTTGAAACTGTGTTTTTTTTTTTTGCAAAGAAGAATAACAAATAATATTTTTTAGAGAAAAATATCATTTATTATCTTTCACAATTTTTGAAATGTGAATGGAAAATAAATGGATGAAGAAAAAACGGGCAGAGTCTGCCCCTTGTGATGGTATTTCCTAAGATCTTAGGTCATATGACTTTTGTCACGTGGAAAATGGGATAAGGTATGCTCCTTTTGTGATATGGGCAGTAGCTCCTTAAAAAGGGTCTATGGTCCACATAAGTGTCTTTCTATTTGGTGGATTTAAGTTACTAATCTAAAAGGTCCCTAGAGCCAAGGGTCCCATTTGAAAATGTTACCACCAACAATAAGTATATTATTAAAGGATGATTTTTTCTCAAATGGAGCCAAACTCTAGGTGAGGCTTTCGTAGGAACCCACTGGCCGTACGTCCAGTAGAGCACCCACTACATAGCCTCTCCTAACTTAAGATTCACTCGGGCCTGGGTATAGGGCACCCACTCAAAGTGTGTGTAAATAAAGTGTATAAAGTGAAGTGTGTGAAGGAGCAAACTTAAAACTACCCACTGCAAAATAAATAAAACAATATATACATGGTAACTATCCTAATGTTCAATATACATATAATCACAATAAAAATAAATAAACTAAACAAAGATAAAAACAAATAAGATAAGATAAAAATAAAAAAATTGAAAAAATAAATAAATAATAGTAATAAATAAATAAATAAAAATAAAAGAAAATGAAACAATTCACATTGTAAGACAAACAAAAATTCAAACAATCAAAAGGCCTAACTCTCTAAAGTCCTCAGTGGAGTCGCCAGCTGTGACAACCACACTAAATTTTTAAATGGAGCCGCCACCAATATTTTAATTTTAGGAAACATTGAAAAACCTATTTTTTGATTTTAATAACGAAAAAGGTCTTTGAACCAAATTTGGGTTCAGGAGTTATTTACGCGCGGGGAAGGTATTAGCACCCTGCGATGCTCATAAAACGGTACCTTTAATTGTTTGAAAATAATTGTTTCCCATAAATAATTTATTTCCTAAAAGTGAAATTTGTTTATTTTATTTCTATAAGTATACTTGTTGAAATGGAAATGAGACTTTATTTATGACTCTGACCTGAACATATCAATTATCGACCATTTCCACTAATTAATAACACTGCTAATATTATAAAAAAAGAGTCAAAAGAATTTCATTACTAATAGCTATTACTATTGATTGTTTAGCATAATTAAAGGAATCGATCCCCCTAAATAAATCTAATAGACCTAAAATTACCTTTTCTGTTATTTTAAATAAAAATAATAAAAGCAAAATTTTAATTACTTAGTCATTAACAGGTAAAAATGATAAAAAAAATCTATTTAAAAGAAAGAATATTTTTTACTTACAGAAGCAGATTAAAAGATAAAAATAAAAATAAATTAAACAAGTTAAAAAAATTAACTTATTTATTTAATTAAAAGAATGTGTAGATAAAGAAATAGAAATTTCCTATCTTGCTTTATACCCTCCTTAATAGAAAATTTGCACATTGGTCCCTACTAAGGGTTTGGCCCCATTGGAAGGCCAAACCCTAACCCTAATCTGGTTCCAGAATCCAACAACAACAACAACAGCAACAACAACCAGACTACCACAAAAAAAATAAAAGAACAACCCCAAAGAATTGATCACAATTTTTGATTCAAGCCTCTACTACATGGTCATATAGAGAACAGAAACATCAAATAATAAATAAATAAAAAAGAGAAGACGAAACCTGGGTACAAGCTTTCCCAGAAAAATTATACAGAACGAGAATGGGGGAACAAAAAAAACCTAGAACTAAAAGAAAGGGTCTGTTTTTGGTTCTGGGGGGGCTCACGGGGTCATGGCTACGCTTCTTTCTTACGCCTCTCCCTTTTTCGTTCGTTTCCTCTGCCTTCAATGTGCTACGCCTCCTCTCCTCTCTCTGGATTTTCTCTTTTTAGGGTTCCCCCTCTCCTCCCTTTGCTCTCGGTCCTTGGCTTGACTTTTATAGCCTCGATTCTGAAACAAGCGGATCAAATTAGTTCAAAAATAAAAATAAAAAAATAAAAATAAAGAGATAAAGGGAAAGAAAGGAAACAGATACTCCCTTTTCGGCGAAAATCTTGTTTGGGTTTGATGGAGATGATGGTGAATGGGATTTGGCGTTGATGGGAGAGGATAAAGATATGAGGTTGCGGGATTAGGGGAAAGAAAAGGGGACGGTTTAGGGTTAGGTTTTGGTTTAGAAGAGGAGATAAGGGAGAGAAAGAAAGAGGCATTGCGGCCGAATTTGGGATGAGGAAATTAGGGTTGAAGGGATGATGAGAGGGATGAGGGATCTGTGTGTGTGTGGTGGCGTGAATGAGAGAGTATGAGTGAGGGTTAGAATGAAGGGGTGCGGCTGGGCAACGATTTAGGGTTTGAGCAAAAAGGGGGATGAATTAGGTTTTGGTGAGGATGAAGAAGGAATGATAGGAGAAGGAAAGGGAAGGAGAGGGAGAGAGGCCGAGAATGGTGGAGGAGAAAGATGGGTGGAGAAGATTGTGGGAGAAGAAGAGAGAATGAGGGAGAGGGAACGACTGCGGCTTAGGGTTGGAAGGCTGGAATGAAGAAATGAAGCATTTTAGGGTTATGTATTTGGATTTGGGTTGGGCCGCGTGGGAAGCTGGGCTGCGTGGAGCTTGGGGTGCGAGGATGAAGCGGGGTGCAGGAAGCATCAAGGGGAGCAGGGGAGTGTATGGAGAAAAAGGGGTGCGCGAAGTAAGAAAGAAGTGGGCGCTGGCATCTGGGCTGGGCCACCAAACCTTTGACTGGTTGCTATTAGCACCCATTAATTTTACTTCATGCAGCCCTTTTCCCCTTTTCTTTTTTTTTTCTTTTTCTCTCTTTTATTCTATTTCTTTTCTTTTCTTTTCTTTTCTCTTATTCATTTTTGCCTTCCTTTTTTATTATTATAAGACCAAAAATATTATATATTATTATTACTACTACTAATTTAAAAAGTTAAAATAAATAATAAATAAAATAAAATAAAAAAGTTGGACAAAATTTGGGTACTATAACTAGCTAACATAGTTGGAGTTAAGAGACACTTTTTCCTCACTAATGTTTCACGCTTTTTTTTTTTACAAATAAACCCCAAAAAGGAAAGAAAAATGGAAAATTACACACACTTTTTTTTGGATTTTTTTTTTTTTTTGGATTTCTTTTTCTTTTTCAGTACTTGACTTTTTTTTTTACTTTTTTTTTTAACAAAGAAAGTTAAAAAAAAAATACCAAATATATACGCACCCAAAACTTAGAATGTTGTTTGCCTTCAAACAACCCAAAACTTAAGATAAGACCAAACATCTCCCAACTCCAACCAGAAGGGACTCATTTTTTTTTTAGGGTATTGGCTTGTAGTGTGGCTCAAGTAACCAGAAAAGTGGATTACAGGCTCAAAGGGCTCACACAATGGATAACATGCATGGGTAGGCGTATTTGGCTCAATCTTTCTACAAAAAAATGGTGCCTCAAGTATAAGTGTGTGCAACAAAATTATGCAAAAGTGGAAAGAAACAAGTCAAGTTATGCTGAGAAATACATGGAATTACGCCCAAGAGAATGAAAAATCACTGTTTAGGCTCAAACACTCACAGGTTATGAAAATCATGCATCATGTGCCCTCAATCTCAAACAGTCTAGTCACATCAAACAAGCAAGAAAGATCCACAATTATGCATTGTTTTTAAAATTTAAGCCCTATGGATCATACAGAAGCTTGCATCCAATTGTTAACAGTTTTCGAGCATGGACAAGAAATGCAAGCAGAAATTTCTACAATGCAACCACTCAAAATTAGGTGACCGCCACCCCAAACTTAATATCATGCCATGTTTCTAACCCAAAGCATTAAAGCTCAAATAAAGAGATAGGGATCAGAAAACTTCTCCGCAAGAAGAATACTGCATGAAGCATAACAGAGCTGACAGTCAGGAGGGTGAAGTCACCGCTTCTACACACATGCCTCTTTCTCTTTCCCTTTCTGCGACCCTGAAAAAGGAATTTATGTCCAGCCTCTCCAATTATTTTTAGTTCAACCAAGAAGAAGACAAAATTAAAAGCTAAAACAAAATGAGCATAATAAAGCATGACATCAGAAAATTGCTTGGTCTGCCTCCCAAGAAGCGCTTATTTAACGTCATTAGCTTGACGCTTCAACACCCAAGTTAGGGTGGATAATATGACACAAAGAACACATCACCCTTCTTCTTTCTTTGCATAGGCAGGAACTCCATGAACTTGATATATAAATGATTTTTCTTCCATGCCCTCTCAAGGTGGAGGATGATGAATAAGGCATTGAGGGTATCTAAAAATTGATCAAACTTTTCATCCCTCTCTTCCTTGATGCTCAAATGATGAGAAAAAAATTGATTTGGTGGTGAATATCTTGTTGGACTTTCATGTCTTCCCAAATTTTGGGAATTTTTGTTTCTCTCCAAACTAAATATTCATCCAAACGCATCCTTTTTCCCTTCATCATCTTTCTTCTGTAATTCCTCTTCTCTTGGGCCATGTTCCTCTTTTGCAGATTTCTCTTCTAACTCAATGACTTTAGCTCCATTAGCCTTTGGGATAATGTCACTCAGTAGATAACCATGAGACCTTTCTTCTAATTGCTTGACCAGTTGCCCAACTTGAGCCTCTAGATTTCTGATGGAGGCCTCTTGATTTCTGGAGCGTGTCCTTGTCTCTTCCATAAAAGATGAAGATTGCAAAGCCAATTTTTCAATAGCAATTTTCCATGGTGGCTTTTCTTCATCGGATGGTGAAGTGGAAGAGCCTCCTTGTCCCATATTTGGCATAACATCATCCTCATAGTAGTCTTTTGGATGATCTCCTCCCCAATATTCACAAAAGTGAGGTTGAGCACGTTGCTCACATACAAAGTCCTCCATATAAAAGACCCCATATGGTTCCTCACAAATGTCATTTATATGATCTCCCCCACAAAAATCACAATTAAGTGGGAGGGGTTGGATGACCTTCACTTGCATAGCTTGGAGTTGGTTAGACAACAACTCTAATTGTTGAGACATACGCTTTTTCTGAACAAGAATAGTCAACAACTTTAATTGTTCAGACATAAACTTTTGCTGATGAAGAATAGTGTCTAAAACAGATTCCATGGCTTGAAGTGGATTTACCCGAGTTGCACAAAATCAAGAGAAGTGATAGCGATTTGGGAAAATGAGAGATTAAAAGAAAACAAAATATGCACAAGTAAGAAAAATAAAGGTTCAAAGTAGTAATCTCATAGGCTAGATGATACTTGAAATAGCAATCCCCGGCAACGGCGCCAAAAACTTGATGGGATCACGGCAAGTGTACCAAATCATTGCAAGTAATAAAATCGGTTAAGTACCGGATATCGTCCTCAAGGATTGCGTGTCAAATATCAACTTACTATTTTTATTACTATTTGAACAAGAAACAATATATTTTAGTGTTTTGAATTGATTAACAATGAAATTAAAGAAAGCAAGAAACAATATTTTTGGGTTTTCTTGTATTGACCAAATATCAAACACTTGGTGTGCACAAATAATACGGATAAAAGTGGCTAGGATTTGAATCCCCTTTGTTTTCCTCTTCTCATGCAATCAAACCCAATCCCAATACAAGTCAAATTCATGCAATTGAAGTTCAAATTCACTTAGTTAGACTAGTCTCAATTCCTTGAGCAAAAGCCCCTTTAGATTAAACCAAGAACCCTAATTCCTTAGGCCTTCCTAATTCAACCAAGCATTAAGTGTAAGAATTCAAAGGAACACATAAGCATGAAGTCCTATCCCTAGGATCATCACAAATATGGCAATCAACTTCATATCTAGCATAACAACCAATTTTCCAATTGTGAAATCACACTTAGAATCAATTCGAAGTTGGCCAATCAATGAAAAGCATTAAGGATGGAAGAAATTGCTCAATCAACACAAATACAACAAGTATTAAGCATTATAAGTCATATTACACAAGAATCCAACAAAGGTTCATCATTCCTAACCAAATGGAAAAAACTAGAAATGCATAAAAGAGAGAGGAGAGATAGACTAGATGGATGGAGAGGTGGTGGATGATACTTGAAGCTCCAAGGTCTCTTCCAAGGCTTGAATCTTCAAGGAAGATGGAGATGAGATGGATTTAGGGTTGCCTCTTGGCTCCCCTAGGGTTTGGAAGTGAGAACATATGAAAGGGAATGACCAAAATGAGTTGAAAGTGTGTTTTAATAAGTTCCAGGCTGAGACTAGGCGCAAGGCGCCCAAAATTGATCAAAACAATTCCCAGCAGGCGCAGGGCGTCCTCCTGGGCACAGGGCGCCCTTCTGCACCCGTTCTTCCATGTTGTACTGCATTTTTCACCTCTTTAAAGTCTGAATTAGCTCAAGGTGTCTTCACGAAAGTTGAAGATATGGATCTTAGCTTTCCAATGGCACTGGTTTCAGCTCATTTGGACAACAAAAACTCCAGATATGATTGAAACATCGAACAGTTGTCAGGTTAGGGCAACATCACCATGTAGCACAAATACCCCAACTTATAGATTGATTTAGGTCTCGAGTTCTTCATCAAAGTTGAAGATAATTCTTCTATCTTTCCAACAAGACCAAGATCATCTCATTTGGATTTGTGTAGCTCAAGATATAGCTTTTGAAATCTTCTCTGCCAGTGTTCGAAACCACATTCTTATCAAATTGTGCACCTTTCTTGCCTCTTTCAACACCTTCAATCAAAACATCACAAATGAGGTTATTATGCTTAAGATTTCCATTCAAATAAACCAAAACATCAAAATGAATTAACAATTGATGTATGCTTAATCAACATTAAATTGTGGTATAAATAAATCATAAATTAGGAATACGTGGTGATTTCCACTTCAAAGAGAATAGAAAAATTAGATAATCTAGAGGATTATCAGGGGGACATTCCATTCGTGCTGTTCTACAAGCATAAGATCCATCATAGTATTGACTCGCCCATAATGATGGGTAATAGTGCGAATACGAGGCTCATTATCACATCTAAGCCAAGGAGAAGTCCATACATCAATCATCCTCCCATCACCAATTCTCCACTGTATGACCCTCATCTATCAACCTTCGGGAAGACCAGATACTATGTCATATGTAACTTGGGTTATGGCCAATAGAAGCCCCCCAGAAAATCCCCCATTGGGAAATATTTGGCTTTGAACACACGGGTAATTTTAGCATCCGGTTTGGTTAAGAAATTCCAACCTTGTTTCCCCAACATTGCTAGATTAAAACCATACAAGTCACGAAACGCCATTCCTTCCTCATAGTCAACTTATCCCAACACATCCAATTTATACCCCTCCTATCTCCTTTATACGATCCCCACCAAAAAGAATTAATCATATGTTCAATCTCTTCCACTAGAGACATGGGTAAGATAAAAACGCTCATACAGTACGAGGGGATTGCTTGAGCCACAGATTTAATAAGAACCTCACGGCCTTCTTGGGAAAGCATTTTACTACTCCAACTAGAGATTTGCTTCCAAACTCTGTCCTTAATATAGTTAAAAATTGCTTTTTTACTCCTCCCAACCGTAAACGGCAAGCCCAAATACTTACTCGTCCCTAAACATGTAGTAACTCCCAAAATAGCTGCCAAAGACTGCCTCTCTTGCTCCCAAACACTTCTATTAAAGAAAATTTCTGATTTATGCAAATTTATAGTTTGACCAGAAGCATTTGCATAATCAGTAAAAACAACTTTAATTTTGAGAAATTCTCTTTCCTTAGCACGAAAGAAAAGAAAGCTATCATCTGCAAAGAGTAAATGGCTAACAACAGGGGATCTTTTATATACCTTAACACCGTAAATCTGACCTCTGCTCTCAGCATGCTTCAATAAAACTGATAGGCCCTCTGCATAAATGATAAAGAGGTAGGGTGATAGGGGGTCACCTTGTCTAAGACCTCTAGTAGGAATAATAGGCCCAACTCTATCCTCATTCACCAAGACTGAGTATTGCACTAATGTGACACACATTTTCATCCAGGTTATCCACTTCTGGTCAAAACCCCTTGTATCCAACATAATTAACAGGTAGCCCCAGTCAACCCGGTCATAGGCTTTACTAATGTCAATTTTCAACGCTGCCTCTCCTCTTTTGCCACGTGTCTTACACTTCAAATAATGGATGATTTCAGAAGCTACCATAATGTTATCCATAATAGATCTTCCAAAAATAAAGCCTGATTGCTCCTCTAAAATGCACTTCCCCAACACTTTCTGAGTTTGTTAGCAATAGTCTTAGCTAAGATTTTGTAAACAACATTACAGAGTGATATTGGCCTAAGATCTCGCATATTCTGAGGATTATCACATTTAGGCACCAAGACAATATTTGTTTCCCCCATAGAAGGGGGAAGGAGACCCTCCGAAAGCCATTTCTGACAAGCTTGAACAATTTCTGTGCCATAAAGAGACCAAAATCTTCAATAAAAAGCTGGATTTAGACCATCGGGCCCAGGAGCTTTATCTGGGTGCATTTGGAAAGTTGCATTCCTAAATTCCTCCTCCTCAAAGAGCGCATCTAGTAACATATTATCATGAGGATCAAGCTTGCGGCCCACAACTGCCTGCACAGGCCCATAGTTTGCATCACCCGCTTGAAACAATTCACAAAAATAGCTTTGGGCTACACTATATTGAAGGCAACACAGAGAGTCACAACAAGGGGGGTTGGATTGTGACCTTCTGAAAATTTCTGACCTTTAATCATTTTAGCCTGAAAACTTTTAGAACGTTCTCTCAAGTTGATACTTGGAGATGAGTTGATTAGTATAAAGCAATGTTTCAGAACGTTCTATTATATGCACATGTTTCATAGAACACTTTAAATGAATGTCCTTTTAGATGTGAAGATTCAATACAAAATGATTTGTGCAGTGAAGTGTCACATGAACCTCCTCCAATAAATATACTCATGTTGACATGAAATAGTTTTAAAACAGAACACAAGTTATATGAGCACAATACAATTTTATTGAACTTTCTCTTATTGAGAAAATGGCGTGTAAGAGAAAGTATTGTGCAGTTGTTAAAAAGTTCTGTTTTAAACATCAGACAGTTGATTGCTTATTATAGAAAGATGCAGTATGAACAGAAAGTAAAGCATGCAGAGATAAGAAAGAAGAATATTGCACAACATGTTTTTATAGTGGTTCACCCAGAAACCATGGGCTACATCCACTCCTCACCCACGGTGAGATTTTCCACTATCTCCACGAAATAGTACAAGCTGAGTATTCTTTCCACAGCTTCTCCAAGCTGCCTTCCCACTAGCGCTGCCGCAACAACTAAGTCAAGAAGCTAGTATTCTTTCTTCAAGCCTCTTCAGGCTCTACATGATAGTTTCTTATACAGCCCTATCAACTGTCTCACGATAGTTTCTTGTACAAATTTCTATCAACTGCCTCTTGATAGTTTCTTCTACAAATTTCTACCAACTGTCTCAACCCCTTGTTGAACCTTCTAACCAACACTCACCACCTTGGTAGCTTGGAAGAAGAAAGAACAAGGTACTTTTACAAAGGTTTGGTTTGTGGGATAAAGGTAACTTGAAAGGAAGATTACACAAAAATGTAAATACAAGTTACAACACTCTTAAAGATAATCCCTAGGTTGTATAGCACAAATACATAAGAGTGTGAAAGACGGGAAATAAGGAGAGCAAAGTGAATCTTGGTAAAGCTTGTGTTTATCTCTCTTCCTCTTTGATGATGATGCATTTCAGCTGAAGAACTCTTATGAAGTGGATGTGCTTTGAAGGAATTAAGCTGAAAATTGCTTCTGTAGTGATCTTTCTATTGTAGAACACTTGCAGTAAACTTCCTGCAAACTTCCTATTCGTGAATAAAAAGTTTGAGGCATGGTGGAGAAAAGGTGGGGATGATGCAAATCAGTTAAGGCTCAGTATAATCCCACTCTCACGCATTCAAATGATGTTTCTTGAAGGCTATTTAAAGGATTCCCTTCATTTATGACCGTTGGGAAAGGTTTTGTGACTGTTGGGAGCTTTATCTCTCTTCTGCAGAAAGTTCTGTGTTTGTGTCAGACAGTTCAGGTGTTGTCTTCATGTGTTAGCTTTTTCCAACAGTCTGATTTGAACTTTCGTAGCAGAACCTTGCAAACTTTCTTGCGAACCTCCTCTCGAATATCCTGATTAATTTTCCTGAACGTTCTTGAACTTTTTCTTGATTCGAATTCTGCTCTAATGAACTTTCCTGAATGTTCTTGAACTTTCTCTTTTCTGTTACAAGTCTTCTCTATTCTTCTCACTTGTGCAAATCACTTGTGACTTAGTAGTAACCTTATGATGTCTTCATGAAGCTTGTAATACTACTGTTGTAACCTTCTGATGCTACTCTGATTCTTCAGTTGTTGAGTAGATTATACACACTTGATGGTTTGAGTAACTTCTTGCTTTTAAACATTCTCAAGTGCGAACATCAGTAAATCACCATTCATAATACTTAAGATTTAGTTCATAAGGTTTGTTGTCATTAAAACCACATATCAAAAGGGATTTTGAACCCAACATATATAACTCTGCCTGAGACTCAGCCCAAGATCCATTATCCCTCTACAACTTCAGTATTCTGTTTCTCCTCTTTATCGTCGTCGCAGCAGCGTGAAAAAACCTAGAATTCATGTCACCATCATGCATCCAAAACGTTTTCACACGTTGCCTCCAACATGCTTCCTCTTGGCTTAACAACGTCGCCAATCGATTCTTGGTACTGATCAACTCCAAGTCAGCTACATCTGACTGGATGCCCCTCAAGTGCTCCATCTTCTTCTTACATCTCTCAATCTCATCAGTAAATCTCCTCCTCAGTGAGCGACTCCAGTAGTCTAGGTCTTTAGTACATGATTGCACCTTCATCAAGAGAGATTCCGCAGGTTCCTTATGCCAGCTAGCATGAACCGCCTGCTCTAATTCTAGCTCCACAAGCCAAGAAATCTCGAATTTAAATTGCCTTTTCTTGAACACATAATAGCGAATTTCTGTGGCTAACAAAAGAGGAGGATGATCTGACGTAGCAGCTACCTGATTTCTCAAGTTGTGATGAGGAAAAAGGTCTAACCACCTCCTTGTTGCCATTGATCTATCTAGCTGTTCCTCTATTGCATACTCTGTCCCCAAGCTTTTGCAAAGGAATATCAACAAGTCCACAATATTTGGTTGCTTCTCTAAAGCCATTTAATAGCCATTGAGGGTGATCCACTCTGCCTCTTTTCTCTGCATGATTGAGGATGTCGTTGAAGTCACCAACTACACACCAATGAATGTTTGATTGAGCAGGCAAGGTCCTAAGAATTTCCCAGGACTATCTTCTTCTACCTCTATTCGCAATCCCATAAAACCCAGTCAGGCCCACAAATTTTGTTCCTTTTCTTTTATCAGAATGTTAATAAACTGTGAAGAATAATTAATGACTTCACAAATGTTTTCTATAGAACAAAGCATTGCCAAACCTCCACTTCTTCCCTGATAATCAACAACAAAACAAGGCTCAAAGCCTAAAATCCTCCTAATTTCCTCCACTCTCCCACCATGACACAACGTCTCACATAAGGACACCACATCCGGCTTATGACTCAGGACAAGGTCACGCAGTGAGGGAACTGCACTCAGGTGACCTAAACCCCGACAGTTCCAACTAAGAACAATCATTGGTCCTGGTGGGCCTGAGAGCCAGGACCCACCTCTAAAAAATAATTTGCAGCAGCACTGCTTGTTGTGATGGACATATCAGTAACCATGGGCTGAGATTCATCTCTATTTCTTGCTACACCCCTCTTCCTTTTCTTTTCAACCCCCCATCATCCACATCCTCCTCATTTATCACCTGGTTAGGCCCTTCACGTGATGTAATTGCCAAGCTGTCACTAATTAAATTGCCAGCTGTACCACTAATAGTTGCACGAGATCGTTGACTCACCTGCACCGTTGGAGCAAATGGTAACAGAAATTTGTTACTACTATGTATTTGCTGAGAGTTTTCCTCCTCATTATTGTTTCCGGGAATTTCGCTACTTGATTGATTCTCGTGCGTCTAATCAGCTCCTGTTTCCTCTCGTAGCCAGCGGCACATACCTGAACTACCTTGCCGCCGCCGCTCAACCCTAATCTCTGGCCCCCAGTTCCTTGCACCGTCATCCTCCGGCAATAGGAATAGCTTCTCACATTGGTTGTCTGAATGACCAAGCAACCCACAATAGAAACAGAAGACACCAAGTCTTTCATATTTGAATGTCACCAGCTTAACATCACAATTAGCAACCCGTATCTTCTTGCCCCTCCTCAGTGGCTTACGAACGTCAACTTTCACTTTGAGTCGCATGTAGCTCTTCCAAAAACTGGAATTGTTCTTCACATCATAGTCAACAAATTCACCAATAAAGTTACCTAAACCACGCCCTACTTCAGTGGACATAAACCTTGCTGGCAAATCATGCACTTGCACCCAGAAATTCACATGAAATAAAGGGACCTGCTTTGGAACCTCCCCCGCGTTGATTAGGCTGAGTATTAGAAGATGGTTATTGAAACTCCATGGTCCTTCATTCACTACCCTTTTGCATGTCCATTTTATGAAAGAACTGAAACAAGAAGAGGCCTCTCTCCAAGTCTTTTATCGCCTTTCCACGAACTGGCTCCCACATAGTGGCCATTCTCTCATTCATAGCATGAATTCTGATCGTTTTGTGCGTGAGGAAGCGTCCCACAAGACACAAACTGAAGTCCACTAATTGCTCCTGAGGCTCCTGTCCGTTGAACGTTAAGATCTCCTGTTCATCATCACTGATACTCAGGTCCTCCAAGCCTGCCATAATCGTGATCAGATGTCGTGAAAGAATAAGGATTCCAGGGAAACAAATCGGTGCAACGCCGTTGGCACTCTCACACAAAGGGAGAGAAAAAACCCTAGGTTCTCACAGGGAGAGAAAAAAAAATCCCCAAATTTCAAATTAGATTAACATAGGATATATAAAACAATGTAAATGAAATGCAAATTCCTTGTGCCTTGCCAACGTGTAGATTATGTCTCTAAAGTTTGCAATATTAAAGATAAAATATTATTAATTGATTGGAATGGTGATACTCTTCACCAATTAGCTTCCTCATAATCATTTGATTTAAACCACATATTACAATTGATTTCATGTATCAAATTGCACAGGTGTTTATTTCATATGGAAAATTTAAAAAAAAACAAAAACAAATGAGGAGCTTTTATTTTCTTATGGATTTATTCGGAAACAATAGCCTCGCTTCGCTTGTCATTTGAAGAGAGGGGATCATTCAAATCTCATATAATGCACCAAGGATTGGGAGACAGTGACGTCAAAGTTCTCAAGATATCCCGAGATTTGCGCCTCCGGGTTATATTAATTAGGGTAGCCGTAAAAACCTGTGATGCGCCATATATGGACCATTCACCGCGTCGAACGTCCACGTCCAGGTCTATAAAGTGCTTAGTCACAGAGAGCTTTAATAAAGCTTTCCAAAAAACTGCAATGTTGCCATTCCTTCCTATGCAATCAACTGAGAATGAGGAATTAAAACCAAACAACACACCTAACTCTTCAATTTTGTTATTGTGAACCTAACTTTCAAGTCCCTAAAAAATATACTTCTCACTCAAGTTTAGTTCCTACTAAATTAATTTTACGAAGTTTAAGGTTTTACATAATACACATATTGGGCCATGAGCTTTTAACGAATAATGACGTAATTTTAATCCTTTGACCATACATATACAGTCCAATTTGCTTTTTGTGATACGTGATATTAATATTTTGAAATGTAGAAATAATAGAAATTACACGTGGAACTAATAAAAAACAATTTTAAAACTTGACATCAAATTAGTGAAAATAATCATGCCGTATATTACGATGATTAGAGAACGCAATTATAACTTAGCATGCTTGTAATGACTTGACATCAATTTTACGTTGCATGCTCGTATTTAAAAACTTCACGTCAAATTAAAACATTTTATGCTCGTGAATCGATTCGTGATTGCAATCTTACATCAGGCAATTTTTTTATGTCCCTTTTGAGTACATATTTTTTAACTTCATGAAATTAAAAGATATTTTTATTTTCAAAAAATAACATGTCAAGTTCATATTAATTATATCATGACATGTTTGTAAAGTTTTTAAATCAAACAATGTCAAATCATATTCATGTTGTTTGGGAAAAATATATTTTAAATTAGTAATAAAAAAGTATTTATAAAAAAAGTAATAAAACATTGTAAAAGATTAAAGTCAAAAAACTATTCGGTTCAAACTAGTTTTTAACTATTTTGAATCAGTTCGAATATTCTCACCATTTTTAAACTAGTCAAATTTTAAGTTAAATATACCAGACAATTAATCGATTGAATTTATGGGTGAACATGGGACGTGTTGAGTCTGGCCCTAACCCGACTTTAAATTTTGATTGGATCATTCTTTAAACTCTAATTCGTCCCTAGACTCGAACAAATCTGATGCTCTATAGGACACATTGAGATCGGGTCTATATATTAAAGACATACTGGGTTGGTCTGAAAGACAACTAAAATAAAATTAAAATGTGATTATTGAATTATGACTAAAAGTTAAAAGTAAAATATTGAATATTTTTAGTATTTTACTATGTATTTAAACCTAAACATGGCCTTTACAATTGTACTTTGCTACAAATTTACTAACTAAATTAACATAGATTCCAACTTCAATATTTTGTTTATAAAAGTCTCATCACAAATATAATAGAACTAACGATTAGGTCCTAACCCGTTTCTAGACCCAAACAAACCCGATGTTCTGTGGATCAAATGAGACAAGGACGTGACGAGTCATCGAGTTGGGTTGGATCCTGCTCACCCCTAATTGAATTGACTATGCTTATTGGTTTTGAGATCAACTAATTATCTAGGCAAAAGTCAATCTTTTTAAGACTAAAAGATATTTTCAGAGATTATTTTATTGTTTAAAAATATATTTATTTATTATATAGTTTTTTATGTAAAGCAAAAGTTGATTTGTGTTTGTTTACTGAAGTCACTTTATAAATAATTTTCCCATTACAACATTAATTAATCATATTGCTCGCTACTAAAAGTACCTTTACATTATAATCTAATTTTAGATTTTTTGCGGTCTGATAATTTAAAAAGTTTAAACAAATACGTTGAAAAATATATCGGGGTGATCACGGGTTAGGTCAACACGACGAACTAGATCAAAAAAATGTGTTGGATTGGTTACTTGTATTGCATTAGTTTATATATTTGTAAACCTGATTAAGGGTTGAATATCGACACTTTGATATTGTTTGCGTGGAAAAATCAGCCGAGGGATTCGGCTAACGTTCAGTCGACAAATTGATTCCTGTTTAAGCGATTACACCGAGAACGGAACTCTGATTCTCGATTATGGGTTCCCCAACTGCTCCAGAAAGCGTTGAGTGTGGCGAATCTACACTATGCTAAGGCTAAGACTAAGATACATGGAATCGGCTAAGATAAATGCTGTAAAAAGCTGATAAATTGCAAGAGAAATAGTTGTTTGATTGATTGGGCGTCCTTTTACATTTCTCAGCGAAGGTATATATATACAAAAAAAAAACAAAAATGTAACCGCCCCCTATTGGCCATTATGCGTTCCACACGTTCATGGCTGACAACAAGCGGTCGTGGGTGTCCCTCAACTGCTTCCTTATGCGTATCGTGGGTTAACCGCTTTCCCATCGGCTGGGCCAACGATTTATCACGTGTTAAATGCGTTGAGGGCCTTCAAGAGCTAGCTTTAATCATTTTGGCGCCAAAGTCCATGACTTTCACATATTTAACCCTTAGTCGAGCTTCAAAGCTCCATGTTAATCAACAATAGCTCAGCCAATGAGGCCATAATAATCGGATATTTCCTTTATCCACACCGGCTAAACTCTTTAGTAATCGGCTGGCCTCACGATGCTCCCTGAACTTCCAACCTTTTCCTTTCTAGCCTCGGTTCAATGGGACCGCTTTTACAAACCTGACGATCGGCTTATCTCACGCGCGCCGGCTATTCCCTTCATCGGCTATGGATGATATTTTCTGGTGATAACAATTGCCCCCTACATCATTTCAGCTGTAAATGCTGGATTGATGTATCGAATAAGATTCGAATATCTGAAAACGTCAATCGCTAGTCACTTTATGTGCATTTAATGTCACCCATTATGACCTGAACGGCTACTTTTCCCATACCCGATGACTGCGCTGCTATCCGATAATATCTCAACAACTTTTATCGTTGGCCGTGCGCATGACTCCTCTTTAAATAGCTGGCTCCATTCGTTCTTCTTATTACTCAGGCAGTTTGAACTCCTTTGAACCCTTAAACCCTAGCTTCCTTTCTGCACATTCTCTTCTTGCGACAATGTCTTCAGCGTCCGATTCTCAAAATCGTGAACATAACTACGGTGGCCATGACTCCCTGGACTAGTCTTCTCATTCAACCGACTCTCACTCCTCAACTCAGAGGCAGTAGGGTCGGTAGAAGGCATCATACCTCCTCTCTATCCGATTCAAGGTTCTCTCACCTTGCGGCCAGTCCACCAACTGCGGGGTGGCAAAATGTACCTTAGAGAATACCTCTCCCCGGACACATATGGTTTACCAATCGTTTGCGATTGGTTTACCATTAAAAGGTGCCCAGCCGACATAAGGCCCTGGCCCCGCACCACTGCCGATTACCTGAGTTGGCACTCTAGGATGGGTGAGGCAAAGGCGAGGAGTGGAAAGAATGGGTCTTTATGATGCCATCATGCCGCTCGGCTAAAGACCTTCCACTCAACATCGGTGCGATATTCGCTTTCGGCTATTGGTCCGTTACCACCAATACCTTTGTGTTCCGCCGGGAATGGCCACCCTACTCTTCTTGACATGGCGGCCATTACGGGTTTACCTCTGGCTGGTCAAGAAGCCAGAATCGTATGACATTTCAACCTCCAATATCAAGATTGTCCATGATCGAACAACTCCAGCTATTCTCGCTTCATTCTAGCCAATCAAAGGGAAGAGGCACCGCGGTTTCGATCTTGAGCACTTGTGCCTTCCTCTTGTATTGGTTTAGTAAGTACTTCGTTTGTACTGAGCTGGCCGCGATCGTCCCAAGAACTCCAAGTGTACGTGGCCCAAGCTATATCGGGTCAGCAGGTTGCTTGGGGATCACTCTTCCTCTGCTACCTTTATAGAACTTTTTTCAATATGCTGGATCGATTGCACCAAGGTGTCGACTTGAAGAACACTTCAGGTCCTTTATGGTTCCTGCAACTATGGATTACCCTTTATTTCCCAGAGTTTGTTGAACCTTCTTTCAGCATTCACTTTCTTCCCGCCGGGGCACAGACGTTAGCCGAGCATTTGCGGCCGACTCCACTTAAGCAAGTGACTCCCTTTGACGTGGTAGAGAAAGTACATGTCTTGATGAGAATTTCTCAAGATTGGCAGCCGATCTTTGAAAGACGAATCGGCCCGGACTGGATATTCACCACGGCTGATCAAAGCATTTCTCGGGAAGCGCATGGAACTATGGTTCTCAATTGGAGCCGTGTTTTGACCGCTAGAGACATTCTTGGTGGGCTAAAGCCCAATTCCAGAAATAACAAGACCACAGCCGAATTTTATCACCCTAACTGCGTGGCTCACCAGTTCGGGTTATTACAAAGACGCCCTTGGCCATACCTCAAAGAAAGTACCAAAGAATAGGAGAACTAGCCTATCGGCTGAAGAGGTGAAGACCTTGGCAGCCTTCAACTTGGAAAAACTGAACAGCTTCCAATGGGCCTCGTTTAACCCTTCGGCCGGGGAAACTTCTGCCTTTGCTAATTGGTGGCCTTCGGCTAAGGATAAGATGGTCCAAGGTTCTTTGTCTAATTATTTCTTTAGGCTCGCCGCCTCGGCAAGAAATCCAGATGACGAAAGTGATGAGGATGATGATGAAGATGAGGCGGTGACTGTTCCCCCTCTGAAGATGGTAAAGCCGGAGCCGACGCATAAGACTAGGGTTTCTGCTGCCATGAAGGGTGAGTATCCTTGTCTCATTTTGCTTATCCTTCCTTCTATTGTGCAAACGTATCGGCAAACTAACTGCATTTTGGCAGCCAATCCATCTCCTAGAGTTGTCATTATAGACGACTCTCCTCCTCAGAATAAGAAGAAAAGAACAAGATCTGGGGGAATTCGTTTTGATGAACCCTCTTCTGCAACTCCTATCTCCAGGAAAACCAAGACGGTATCCGCTGGCAAGGGTAAACAGATAAAGGTAAGTACCTCTGTTTTTTACTGTTTCTCCAAAGCTTTGTCATAATTTTGACCTCTACTGCTTTTGCCTTTAGAAACAACGTACTTCGGCTCCATGGTCGACTCCCCACAAGGTTACCCCCTCCCAATCTCCAAGGGCACGAGGGGTTTCCTCGGCTGGTCCTCAATCCGAGGCAGCCCATCGGCAAGCTCCTGCTTCTCCAATAGCCGAGGCTCACAGCCCAACACATGTATCTCCTTTTATCTCTTTCATTATGGTTGCTCATCTATGTTGGTTTGGCCCTAACTTCTTTGTGCTTTGCACTGCAGTCGGCTAGGGATGAATCTCATATTGCCCATAAGACTCCTCCTCTTCAGTCGACTTCGTCTATCCAGGTTTCAGAGGAAGAACTGCGGCAGATTTTGCTTGGTGACCCGGGTAAAAGGTCTCCTCACCCTCCTCTAGTCACCTGGAAAAGGTGGACGAGGCCTTGATGGGAGAGATCCCCACAGATAAAGGTAAGGTGGCCGATTTGAGGGCTTCCCTCTTCAAGCCATCCGACTCTCCTGATGTTCCCTCTACCAGTAGAAAGCAGATCGCCAAATGGCACTACAAGTGAATGACATCTATGCGGTATATCGGCTGTGCAAGGAGAATTATTATCACGCCACTCAAGACCTGCAACGCCTCCGGGATCTCCAAGCTCAAAGGTCCTCCTTTTTGTCCTCTTATCAGGCAGTCGACAGAGAGCAACATGCAGACCTAGCTAGGAAAGGTGAACTCAAAGACCGGTTATCTCAGCTGAATTCGGAGTTGACTCGGATCCAAAACGCAATCAAAGAGCTAACACCCCAACTTGAGCAACTTGACGCGAGACTGGAAACCCACACGGAGAGGCGTTTCAGTTTATATGTTCAGGCTTCCTCTCTGGACCCTGACATTTTACGACTCACCACCCAAAAAGATGGCTTGGAACAGGATATGCAGAGGGGCAGAGAAGGCATAGACTCGGCGAACCATCAGTGGGATGAACTGCGGCTCCTGCTGAATCAAGCGAAGGAACAACCTTCGACATCGTCACCAAGCGAATGCAGTTGCCGAGGAATCCGCTAGTGCTGCTTTGGAAAGCGCCCCTGCCAATGTGGTGGCCACTGAGGCACTGGCTACCAGTGGGCCTATTGCCATTCTTCCTTCTGGGCCGGAAGACATGGCTATGGATGCAGTTGAGATTGCTAGGGTAGTAGCTGCAGAAGTGCACACTGCACCAGTTGAAGCCTCCAACCAACAAGAGGTAGCCGATCCTATTGAAAAGGCTGATCCTCAAGAGGCGTGAGCCCACCGGCATTCTCGACCAGGTTGAAACAATGATCCTCGCTATGGTTGCCGATCCCGATTGCAGCCACTCTTGACCCAACAGACTAGTTCTTTAGGTTGTCTTTAAGTATTTTTGTTGGCTAGGTGGCCGGCCTGTGGTCACCAGAACAATTTCCTTTTTTGTCTATAAATAGATCTTTTATTGTTCTAGTATGCTTTGCCAAACCGTGGGGTAGTATTTCTTCAGATATTTGCCATTTATGCTTCTGTTCATTTCTTCGTCTTGCATGTTAACTAGCTGATACGCGTTTCCTGCGAACACTTGACTAACCGTGAATGGACCTTCCCAATTTTGTGACCACTTACCGAATTTAGGGTCCTTGACTCCTATTGGTAAAATAGTTTTCCAAACTAGGTCACCCTCAACAAACTTCTTCAACTTAACATGTTTGTTGTAGGCATTAGCCATTCTGCGTTTGATTGCCTCAATTCTTTCTAAGGCCATTAACCGATCTTCATCCAACTGATCCAGCTCCATAAGCATGGCTTACTGATACTCTTCTAGGCTTAAGGAATTCTGTCTCGCCACTCTTAGAGAAGTGACATTGATTTCCAAAGGCAAAACCGCATCTTGGCCGTAAGTCAGCCGATATGGAGTTGTGCCAAGGGTCGTTGACTTGGAATTCCTTATGGCCCATAAAGCCTCATCCAGAGTTAAATGCCATTTTCTGGACTTGTTTTCCAAATTCTTTTTGATCAGGTCCACAATAATCTTGTTGGTTGCCTCGGCTTGCCCATTGGCCTGTGCATAATATGGGGATGAATGTATCAATTTAATCCCAAACTGCTGAGCAAAGGCAACCACCTTATCTCCAGTGAACATAGTTCCCTGATCCATGGTAATGGTCTCTGGAATCCCAAACCTGTATATGATCTGGTGTTGAATGAATCGGATAACGTCATCTTGCTGTACCTTGACCATCGGCTGAGCCTCCACCCACTTAGTAAAGTAATCGGTTGCCACAATAATGAAATTGTGTCCTTTGGAAGATGGTGGATGGATTTTGCCGATCAAATCCATGGCCCAGCCTCTAAATGGCCAAGGTTTCACCACTGGATGCATCAATTCAGCTGGTACCCTTTGAATGGGACCATGCAGCTGGCATTCTTCGCATCCTTTGGCGTACTGAAAGCAATCGGCTGTGATGGTAGGCCAATAATACCCATGGCGATAAATCAACCATTTCATAATGTGCCCGACTTTATGCGAGCCGCATATGCCTTCGTGAACTTCACCCATAACCCTTAGGGCTTCATTTTTATCTATGCACTTTAGCAATACCCCATTCATGCTTCTCTTATACAATTCATCATCAAGAAGCACATACCTTAGAGCTCGCCTCTTAACTTTGGGGTAAGTGCACTTAGAAGGATCTGTAAGTACTCGATCAACTCGCTCCTCCATGAATCGATTTGATGCGTGACCATTACCGGTGGTAATTGTCAGTACTCCAAAGTCAACAGAGAGTTCCTATATCCGAGGCCTCTTGGGCCAGATCGTTGGCCTCCATATTAGCTCCTCTGGGATGTATGACACCTTTGCATCAATAAATTGGTGAATCAATCATCGGTAGTTGCATAACGTGCCAACAGATTTGGGTTGTTACACCCATATTCTTTGGTTACCGTCGACCACTAACCGAGTCGCCTTTACATGAATGTAATCGGCGCCCATCATGGCTAACACTTTAACCCTATGATCATGGCATCATATTCGGCTTGGTTATTAGTTAAACCTGGGTTTAGCCGACACGAAACCTCCATATTTTCCCATCCGGGTTGGTAATTGTCCTCGGCTCCAACTCCTTTCTAGGTTTTAGACCAGTCAAAAGTTAGGACCCAAGGCAATAGGTTTATGCAAGTAATTGGAGATACCCAAGGGTCCTCCACTTCCACGCAGGGTGTTACGCCAAGAAATCGGCTAGGGCTCGACCTCGACAAATTTCTTAATGGGACGTATTTCAACGCAAAGGCAGTGAGCTTAATGGCCCACTTCATCAAGCGACCTTGTAAGACAGGCCTATTAAGCAAGTACCTAACAATGTCAATTTTGCATAAAACTGATATTTCATGTGGCATTAAATAATACTCAAGTTTTGTACAAGCGTAGAACAAAGACAGACACAATTTCTCCAAGGGAGTATATCTGGTTTCAGCATCATTGAGGCTTCAGCTAAGGTAGTACACCGCTCTTTCAGTTCCATCTTCAAGATCTGTGCTAACAGCAAATGATAGACTCTTCAAGAATGCAATGTAAAGTTTCAAAGGCTTCCTGGTAATGGGGGCACCAAACCGTGGACTAGCTAAAGCCTTCTTTATTTGTCCAAAGGCCTCTCATTGCTCAGACCCCACACCATCTCCTCGGCGTTCTTGAGCTTCAAAGAAAGGGGAAAACCTTCATCTTACCAAATTAATTAGCTATGAACCTTCTCAAGAAGTTGATCTTGCCCAAAGAAGCTCTGTAATTCCTTTTTGTTCCTGGGTGGTCTAGCCTCCATCATCGCTTTGGCTTTGTTTTGGTCTATTTCAATGCCCTTTTGATGCACCAAGAAACCAAGGAAGTTGCCACCGATACACCAAACATGCACTTTGCGAGATTCATCTTCAAGTTATGGACCCCATCCTCTGCAAAGCCTGTTCCAAATCGGCCAAGTGGGCTTTGAAGTCTTTGGATTTTACCACCACATCGCCTATGTATACTTCCATAGTCTTGCCGATTAGATCATGGAAGATAGCATTCATTGCTCTGGTAGGTGGCCCCAAAGATTCTTCAAGCCGAATGGCATCACCAACCATTCATAAATTCCCGGTGCCTCCGGGCACTGAATCTGATCTTGTGAGTTGTCCTCTCGCCTACAAATATTTGATTATAGCCCGAGTACCCGGCCCATGAAGGTTAAAATACCATGTGTGGCGGTGCATCGACTAACATGTTCGCCACAGGCATCACATATTCATCCTTCGAGTGGCTAAATTCAAGTCTCTATAATCAATGCAAACTCGAATCTTGCCATTATTCTTCTTGACAGTACTATGTCACCTAACCACTCTACGCACTGGGTCGTTCGATGAACCCAAAGATTGAGCAAACACTCGATCGCTTTGATTTGTGGTATCGGTGAGGATGGTACCTTCTAGGTGGTCGCTTATGTGGCTTGAATCCTCCTTGATCGGTAGAGCCTTATGTTCCACCAATTCTCGTGCTAGCCAGGGCATCTCATGATAGTCCCATGCAAAGCGATCTTTATATTTTTCAGCCAGGCTACCACCTCTTTCTTATCCTCTTCCCCAAAGAATCGACGATTTGCGTTAGTCGAGGCTCTTCTCGAGTTCCCAAATTGAGGTCCTCCAAGGGGTCTTGAGATTCAAAGGTTGGCAAAGTCCTCAGAATAGGTGATTCAAACTCCATCGGCAACTCCGTGATCTCGTCGCCGATGTGAGGCCATCGCCTTGTTGTTTGTCTATCGCCAGGACTCAACTACGTGAGATTCAATCTCGAAAGCTTCTAGCCAGGTCCCATAAGTCCTGCACCACTTGGGTGTCTTTAAACATAACAAACCTCCGTGGCTAGCCGTGGTTCTGGCTTAATTGCTCGATCTTGAATCACTGGGTGTCAAGTTACAAGATTCCTAGGATCCTTCCTCGTATTCCTCAAGATATTGACTATGGGAGCCACAGAGGGAGAAGTAGAACAAAGCTTCTAGATTTTGTACCTCACCGGGAATGGATTGTCATCGGTGGGACTATTTCAATTTTATCCCTTCCCAAAAATGAGCTCGATGCATGGTGGAAGGTAAGCACCGGTGGTGTGAATCCAATCTCTCCTAGCAGATCGCATAAGATGGTTTGCCATCAATCACGAAGAAAGTCGACTTGATGCTCTTGGGCCAACAGTGATCTCATTATCGGGATTCCCAAGGCAGACGAAGCCTCTCCCATGAAGCTAGCCATTTTCATGTTTATTGGGATCAGGTCTTCTTCAGACTTGTTCAGACTCCTCAAGGTGGCCACCGACATCACGTTCAATACCGCCCCATTATCAACGAACACTAGGCTGAAGGCCTTGCCATTGATGTAGGCTCTCACATACAAGGGCTTCAAGTGCTTCATCATGTCTTCAGTTGGCCTACCAAATACAAAGACTAAAGCATCTTTTGCCGTGTCATCCGCCAAAGTTGCCCATTCTCGCTTCTTCCACGCATACGTCTCCTTCTAAGTGTTCAACTGGGATAACCAACCCAGGAACTCGCTTGGGATCAGGCTAACGACCTCAATGGCGGCCATCAATCCGACTTCACTCTCATCCGAGAGATAATCAGAAGTGAATCTTCTCAGAACGGACTCTAAGATCGGCTCGTCATTACCATTCAAGCAGCCAGTGTATGTGTGAATATGCCGCTTCCTCTTTATCGAGTTCCCCTTTTCCTTCTTCAGTCGCCCTATGTCCACCTCAAGAACCGTGATTGTCGTGGGGCCTCCTTGGCTTGATCGGTTTCAACTTTGTCGCTCCAAACCGCAAGGTCCAAAATCCTCACAACCGGCCGCCACTTTAGCTTCTGGGATCTCTTTCTTATCGACTGCCTTGGCATCGGCTATCATCTGCAGGGTTTGTTTCATTCTTTGCAAGGATCTAGCCATCTGCAGCCTTCTCTTCTGCGTTCTAGTCAGTGTGACTGGCTTAAACTCTTTCTTCTTCGGAGGTTGATTAACCACCCACTTCCCTTCTTTGACATTTGCAGCTGGCTTGATCATCCTCTGTGGTTTGAGTTCATCATCATTCCTTACTGTTATGCGAAGAGAGGACATTCCCCCTTCGACATTGAACTCCGCCACCCTTCTCTTAGACTTTGGGAGAGGGTCCTCAGTGATCCTGGGCATAGTCGGCTGGGCTTCAGCTGAGGTTCCCAATTGATTTTGCCCCCCAGTCTCCTGAGCATACTGCGTTCTCTTAGTCTTTGAGTGCATGTTGCGGTACTGGCTGATCAACTCGTTAGTCAAACGTCCGGGTCTGGGAGGTTTACCATGGAATCGGCTCGAAGATGGTTGGCCCACAGCGTTTTTCGGTGACACTGGTGGGTTTCCCAATCTGTCAAACACAGATCCCCTGGTGACCTCTTGGTCTCTTTTGGATTCTTCTTTGGGCATCCAAACACTCCTGATGGATTGTTCCCCTCTTATTGGCCTGGGCTGATCAGGCCTTGAGAAAGACACCATGGCCATGGTTACAACTGGGAATGGATTGGTGTCTACTGACATCTCGGCTATGCTCTTATCAGCTAGCTTGAACCTACCCTCCTTGATAACCTTTTGTATGGCCTTCACGAAAACTACGATTAGTAGAATGGTTATAAGAATTATGCCACTTACGGTATTTCTTGTTCATCAATTCTTCAGGAGGTGGAATCCGATGCCCTCTAGCACCGAATTTGCTTGTCCTTGAGCAAGTAATCGAAAATGCAGTCCGCCTTGGTTATGTCAAAGGAGTACCGCCTCTATCCTCTGTTGACTCAATTTCTTTGGCCTTGGCGGCCTTCAATGCTGGGCAGGAATAGCTCTTCCCTTTGACTATCTCGGCTACCATCATATCAGCAGTGAGGTCAACCGCTTCGGAGTCAGATTCTTCTGCCTCTATGATAGAGACTAAATGTGGACCCTTTCCTCGGCTAGCCCTTCGCTTTTCCTTTTCCTGGATATATTGCTCAACTCGGATAGCCCTTACGCGATTGATTCAAATGCATGCCAGGCTTGTCCTACTAACTTCTCCTTCAACTGCGGGTGCATGTTGTTAATCACCATGGAGGTATATTCTGTTTCAGGGAATTGCACAGAACATTTCCCTGCTTTCTTTCTGAACCTTTCAATGTAATCAGCAACCGACTCATCAACTTGCTGCCTGAGACTAGTTAGATCAATTACCGTAACTTGAGGTTGAGGCCAGTAAAATCTATCATGGAAGCACCTCTCCATGTCGGCCCAATTCTGTACTGAGTTTGGAGGCAGGGAGGAATACCAGGTGAACATTTGTCCCATGAGTGATAATGGGAAAAGTTGAAGCTTGTGATACTCATTCTCGCTTTCACCACATCGGGCCGTGGAAACGCCTCTATGTGCTCCATGGTAGACTTGCCATCTTCCACGAGAATATGGTGAAATCTGAGTTTTGAATCCCAGGGAGAGGAACCATCCGATCCACCCATTCAGTGGTACGGTTTCGTCAGAAATGTGACGGTCCAACGGCTTTAATTGTATCCGAAGTACTTCGATGGTACTTACAATCATTTCGGGTCTATCAATGGGAGGCTCCTGCCGATTATCTTGTGGATTCGGTGGCGCACTCGACCCACTGGTCTCCAGGGTGAAGCTTTGTTGAACGGATTACGAAGGTTGAAGGTATTTGGTGGAACATTGCCTAGAGGTGGATTAGTATTCCATTGCCGCTCTGGACCATATTCCCAAAACCTCCGACTGAGTCCTGGAGCATGATGCATTCGTGCAGGGTAAAGGTGGAACAGTGTTCCATGCCTGCTCTCCCCATAGTTGCCAACCGCTCGTAGTATATTTGAACTTCTTGGAGGGTATGGCATGGGGGTGGTTGCCGATTAGCGTAATGGTGGATTATTGAGGTTCCAATCACGGATAGCTTCCTGACCCATACCCAGGGGCCATGGGCTGCCAATTTGTCTGCCCATATGTGTTTGCCTGCATAGTAGGGCCATGCGTTGGAGCATACGACATTACTGGCGGCAGACCAATGTGGCCAACCGTGTTAATCGGCCTCCGGCCATGTTGATCTGCCCATACCGCAGATTCGCTGATCGTGGCATCACTTGCCCTCAAAGACGGGGTGGTACCCATGTATTTGCCGATCACCGCACGCCTGGGTTGGTGGCCCTACCGGTAGTGGGATTGGTTGTGCTGAAAAAGGCCCGGTCGACCCACATTTGGTGGGCCGATCTGGCGCCTTGTGCATCTGGGTTTGCCGTTCCCGCCAACGCAGAACTAGCCGAGTGTTCACCTTGCTTTGTCCTCGGTTCTCCATGTCTCTCGCTCTTGAACCTCGTTATGCATCATGGGCTCGACAATATCTCGCCAACCGCTTGACACTTGGTACATAATGTCATGAATCCCCATATCAATCTGCCGCTCGATGAAAGAAGTGGTCATGACCACCGGGCTTCGGTATTCTACGGGTTATTCATTTCGCAGAGGTGGTGCAGTAGATCGGAATGTCTTCAACCACTATGGGCATACCCAAGGTGTATCTTTGACTCGTTGTTCTTGCGTGGTGGGGTTCTTTTGGGATTTGAACTCGACTCCATGTTGTTGTTGAGTTTCTTCCGGGACCTCAGGTTCATACGCCAAGCGTAATCCCGCCTCGAGAATCAAACTCGCCCTTCAATTCACCTATGGTCCCATCGGGCGTGCAAACTTGTTTGGCGTGGAAAATCATCGTAGGATTCGCTAACGCCCACCGACAAATTGATTCCTCGTTTAGCGATTACACCGAGAACTAACTCGATTCTCGATTATGGGTTCCCAACCGCCCGTAAAGCGTTGAGTGTGGCGACCCACGCTATGCTAAGGCTAAGACTAAGATACATGGAATCACTAAGATAAATGTCAGAAAAGTCGATAAATTGCAAGAGAAATAGTTGTTTGATTGATTGGCGTCCTTTTACATTTCTCGTGAAGGTATATATATACAAAAAAAACAAAAATGTAGCAGCCCACATTGGCCATTATCGTTCCACACGCTCATGGTCGACAACAAGCGATCGTGGGTGTCCTCAACCGCTTCCTTATGCGATCGTGGGTTAACCGCTTCCCATGGCCGGGCTAACGATTTATCACGTGTTAAATGCGTTGAGGGCCTTCAAGAGCTAGCTTTAATCATTTTGGCGCCAAAGTCCATGACTTTCACATATTTAACCCTTGGTCGAGCTTCAAAGCTCCATGTTAATCAACAATAGCTCAGCCGATGAGGCCATAATAATTGGATATTTCCTTTATCCACACCGGCTAAACTCTTTAGTAATCGGCTGGCCTCACGATGCTCCGTGAACTTCCAACCTTTTCCTTTCTAGCCTCGGTTCAATGGACCAGTTTTCGGCTATAAACCTGATCGGCTTATCTCACGCATCGACTATTCCCTTCATCGGCTATGGCTAATATTTTCTGGTGATAACAGATATCTAAAATATTCAGCCAACCCGATGAATTTTATTTTTTTTACTAAAATAAATTCATTTCATTTCAAGAAAAGTATAGAGAATGATAATAAAGTTAATGACTCAAAATTATTGGAATTAGGCGCATACATAGCTATCCTCACAAGGGTATGAACAACGATATTTGATTGTTTCCTAAAAAACTTAACCAAAAAGCTTGATTCTAAAACTAAAATGCTCCTACACTAATAAATGACTGCTCACGAGTCTACTAACTTATTTATAAATTATTTTTAACAGTTTATTTCGTGCTTAGTTATTAAACTCATCATTAATATAAGAATTCAATTACTTCATGCTAAACACAATTTTAATTGGTTGGAGAATCGAGATTCTCTAGTTCTAGTTTTCCTCGTCATTCATTCAATTCAACACTCTTCTTCTTTTCATTTGCTAAGTTGATCCTTCTCATCCTTCTCATTATGATTATTGAAAAATTAATAATAACTATTATACAAAATAAAAAAATCATAAAAATAATATAATTAATTTTAAAAATTATATATAATTTTTGAACACGGGTAATTTTGTTATTTTATTTAATACAAAAAATTAAAAATTACCCAAAAACAATTTTAAAAAATAGAAAAATATTTATAATAAAAACTAAAACAGAAAAATAACATTAAAGATGTAAAAATTATAAATTCAAACTAATAAAAAAACTAAATATCTTAATAGTTAATTTTAAACAAATTATGTGCTTTTGTCATATTAAAAATATTTTAACAAGGGTTGGTCCGAGTGGTAACTGGGCTCGGATCTCATTCCAAAGTCTCGAGTTCGAGTCTTGGGTGTGACAAAAATTTCGTTGGGAGGGGAGAACTACACGGACCGGCAAAACCGAGTAAAAACACGTACAAAGATTTCCTAAGATAGATTACTACCTACAAGTTCTAGATACTGAACATCAATAACATGGTAACCAAAAAAAATATTAAAAATATTTGAAATTAATAAAAAATATTAAAAAATAATTATATATAATGTTGTCACTTAGGTAATTTCATCTTTTTGTATTTTTTATATCACATCATACTATTATTTAATTAATTTGCAAACACATAACACGATAATATAATATTATCTACTTTTTTTTTACTGTAATGTTATCTACTTTATTATTATGTGTGCATCAAACACAAGATATAATAAGAACTTATAATTTCATAAAAAAAAATAAGAGCTTATAATATTTATATTCTATCTTATCCTTATCAAACTCTCTTATCCTATCCATTTCTATCCTATCCAACTGTGGTATGAACAACTACATTCACTATTCTACTAACACTTTTTGGTTCTGAAACTAAATTAAATGATTGATCACGGGTCTATTAACTTTTATGGGGGAAAAAAAAAATCGCGAGTCTATTACTCTATTAACTTATTTGTAAATTATTTTTAAGATTTTATTTTTTTTGGTTTCTTTTTAAGGTTTTATCTAGTGTTTAGTTATTAAACTCGTCATTAGTATAAGAATTTAATTACTCCCTGATAAACTAAATTTTGATTGGCTGGAGAATCCAGATTCTCTAACTCTCGTTTTCTTCATCATTCATTCAACAACGCTCTTCCCCTTTTCATTCGGTAAGCTTATCCCTCCCATCCTTCTCTTTCTTCGCTTTTTCAGCAAGGTTCGTCCTTTTCTTTCTCTCTTCTTCCGTTTTCTTCTTCTTCGTCCCCGCTTGTTCTTCTTCCTTCTTTTTCCTTTTTTTTTTACAATGTTTTAATTGATTATATTGGATTTTTCTTTTTGGGGTTTCGGGGAATGTCGGTGTCAGGACATGGGTTTAGGGTTTCATTTATAATGATTAGTGGTTTGCATGTTGAAAGGTTCATGCTTTGTGAGTGACAATAAAGGGTTCTTTTTTCCTTTATATGTTCGTTTATGCAGTTTAACTTGTTAGCTTTTGAATTTGATGTCGAACTAGCATTGTTTGAATTTTCTTGTATTGGCATATCTTGTTTGAATTTTCTTGATCCGATGATTGATGCCTTGTGTTTTTCAATATTTCCATTGTGAAATGCGTTTTGTTAGCTAGACAAAAATAGGTAGTGTGACTATCAAGTTTTGTTCTTTTTCAGCAATTGAACTCTTTTGGGGGCATAACACTCAAATCAAAGCAAGTTAGTTTCTGGAGAGGTTATATGTGTTTTGCAGGCACATGATGAGAACACATGACATGGATCCTGATGTTGTTCGCTGGGGTCTTCATCTTCTAGATGTTTGCACCTTTTCCCATGGTGGTTCCCCTGGTGTCATAACTCGATATGATCCAGATTTATGTCAAGTTGAATATGTTAGGGAAGGCTTCTGCCAGCATTCATATGTGGAGAATGATGAGGCTGTCGCACGTGCATATCAAGAAGAATTGTCACGGTTGGATTGCATGGACGCTTCTGGGATGTTAAATTTTGAGAATGAGCAAGTGCAAGCATCCGTAAATGCGCAAGACTGGCTTTCTTCTTCAAATGGAAGCTGTAACTTTGGTAGTACAAACTTGGCAGTTGCAGTTCTTTATTAGTTATTCTCTTATGTAATAGATTTTTTTAATACTTGTCAATTGTCATGATAGATCATCAACGTGTATGCGATGAATCTTGCCAGAACTCTGAAGACGAGTCAAATGATATGAAAGGAGTGGAGAATTGTGGTCCAAGTGAAAGAGAAAATGATGTGCACGAAGTTGGAGTTTTTGGTTCGTCTTCTGGGTCAGGAGAGATACCTGTCACTAGTGATGACTTGTGGCATTCATTGGAAATATCGGATGAGTCTTGTCTTGATGGCGAAGTAGGCAAAAGATTAAACCAGATGTTTCCCATTCCTGTAAGTGTAGCTTTAGTGCTTCCGCTTGCTTCTTTTTTAAAGACATCATATTCCATCTTCTACTATAATTTCCTATTGTCTTATTTCTTGCCATTTGAAATTTTGAAATGCCTCTTCTTTGGATGATTTCGTATAAAATTCAAGCAGACAACTCTTATATGTGCAGATGTGAATGATGAGCTTTTAACCCATGACACCATGAGACTTGCAGGAACAAGTCTATTTTTATTTCTTGATAGAAATGTAGCAACTAGACTGATACTAATTACTTGCCTGAATCATGGGAAACAAAGTTCAATGTAGAAATAATTGTGTACCATACTATACCCAAATATAAAAACTGGAACTTTACAATTTTGATTTATATACGTTAGACTTGAGTGATATATCATTAAAATTATAGTTTAGATGCGGAATTCTAATTTAAGTAATAATTCATGCTCCTATTTCTCTTTTTTGTGTTTTCAGCACGTTCCTAAAACCAATGAAAAAATACCATCAGACGATGAAGAAATATCAGACCATCAAAGGCTGTTAGACAGGTCTTGGTTTATTTTATTTTGGATTTTTATATCTGTTAGTTTGACTAGTCTCCTAGATAGAAGTTAAATACTACAATTCTATACCACTATAAAAAGATGAACAACCTCCTCCCCCCCAAAAAAAAATCAGCCTGTATTTTGTTACTATAACCAAGAAGAGAGGACAAATTCTTCATTGCAGATTACTGCAAAGCTCACCTCTCATACTCACTCTTTTAAGAAAATGTTTTTTTTCTTTTCTTTTTTAATAGAATGAATAATTATCTCTAAGAGAAGTAAAAATGGGGCGAGCGAGGATAGTGTATACTCAAGAGATGGAAAATAAAAAAAGTAACAAAGAAAAGGAAAACTAGGAAAGCAACAATGCTGCCCAATCCCTTTGCATATTAGAGGTGATTGCTCTGCTAAAACATTGGGCCGAGCCTGAGTGGAGGAGCACACCTAGTGCTCATAGAAAAATCCTAGTATACCCCATCTAGTGCAGTTTTTGTTGTGTATCTGGAGAAGAGTAGGGGGAATCACCCTGTGCCCCTTAGTAGAGGGTCACACGCGGTGCACTTACCTTGCTGAGTTAGTTTCTGAATAACTTGATGCCTTAAAGAGTTAGTTTCTAAATAACTTGGTGTCTCAATGCTGTAGTTTCTGAGTAACTTGGTGTCTTCTTGACTTGGTTTCTAAAGAAAATTGCCATAGTAGCTGCCAAAACAAGATATATAGAAACCAAATTTCCCACTCTAAAACCCCCTTCATCTGAAAGTCTGCAGCACAAATCCCAACTAACAAGATGATCTCTTTTCAGATCTCTCAACCCTGACCATAGGAAGTGTAACGCCCGTACTCCAATAATGATTGAAATAAGACAATTTACATTAAAGTACAGGAATTACTCAAAAATTTAAACTTGAATTGTAAAATACAAGTCCAAACATAAACTATTTCATAAGTCTACCAGATAGAGTTTACAATTTCATCCAAGTCCAAAGCTTGGGACAATTACAAAATACAATGTCGATCTTTGTCATTAAAACAAAAGAGACAAGTACAATGTCAGTTTAACATAAACTAGAAATTAGAGTCTTCTAGAATCATAACTTCTTCTCTTCAGGTACCTGCTTATCTGAAATAAAAGAGGAAAGGGGTGAGATTATAAAAATCTCAGTTAGTCCTTCACGGACCCCTCACCAAAACTCGCCACATTCACAATAACAATTCATTAAGAACATTAAAGTAACATGACTATCTCATACAACAAGGATTGCTCGTGCCGGCAGGAATATATTTTTACCGTACTGGCTGCTCCCAATTGGCGAGTCTTATGCACAGTGGTATACCGCACAACACTTACAACCCTAAGAGTAACAGCCGGGACGTATTGTCACCGCACTGGCTGCTCCCTAATGGCGAGTCTTATGCTCAGTGGTACCCCGCTCTATGAGATTAGTTCATTAGAACCATTATAAGTTCAATAGTCTTGATACCGTATTATTAAGCTTTCAACCAAAATAAAGTTGAAATGACGTATCCAGGGAAGTCCTAGGGTATTCCTTTACTTCTTTAGGATTTAGAACACTAGAAACAAGTATTCATGGCCATAAAAGCACTTAAAACATGAAAATATGCATTTCTGCTTAAACTGGCGCGTCACGCCTTGTTGCTGCGTGCGTCGCGCACGTCTCAGTGCGCGTCACGCGCATTTCTGCATTTTGGTTTGGTCTCCTCATGGCGCGCGTCACGCGCGTCCTGTGTTGCAGGAACTGCTCCCGCGCGCGCCATGCACATTTCTCCATTTAGGCTCTGTAACGCCGCACGTCGCGCGCGCCTGTGAGGCGCGCCACGCGCATACCTGCAAAATTGTGCAGAAACCAGTTTTCTGTACGTCTCCAAACTATAACCATATTTTTACCTCAATCCAAACCAATTTCAAGCAAGATTGGAACTCAAAATCAAGCATTTAACAAATATACAAGACCAAGAGCAACTCATGACATATAAAACACAATCACTCATGCTTCAACATATCAGAGAACCATCAATGCATCAACTTAAGCATATACATCCTACCCAAACCCATTCATGTACTTCAACCATTCCAAACTTAGAAACCAAGAAAATACACAAATGAGAAGAAAGGAAAACCCTAAGTGGTGGGTTTTATGGTTGCCCAAATCTCTAAGTGAGAAGAACTCACCTAAATGCTCAAGGATTAGAGCTAGGAAGCTTGGAAACTTGAAAGTCCCTCTTCTTCTTTTCTTCCTATTCGCAGCATCCTCTTTCTTCCACTAGGGCAACTCCATTCTTCACCCAATCAAAACAATCTCAGCTCCAATGTGCTTCTCTAAGGAAGGAATGATGAAAACACAAGCTTTCCTCTTCTTGTTTCCCCACAACCATGAACCCTAGACCACCCCTTTTTCTCTTCTTTCTTTTCTGGAGCAGAGAAAAATCGAGAGAGAGGGAGTGAGAGAGTGAGCTGCAGCGTGAGAGGGAAAGAAAGAAAAGGGAAAGTGGATTTTCCACCCCTTGGACCATTATGCCCCTTCCATTTATTCAAATCTACACTTTACCATTGCTATGCATACCCCTCATTATAAAAATACCACCCAATTTAGTTACTCAACTATTAATCCAAAACATATAAATGCCTAAATTAATAAAGTTAAATAATTAAATTAAGTGGGGTGTTACAGGAAGTCCTTTGTAATCTTCTCTATCCTTTGACCCAATTCTTTTTGAATTAGAAAGAGTGAGAGTGGGATGTATTGGATGAGCAAGATTAAAGAAGATGAATACAAGAAAGATTCTTCTATGTAGTTCTTTCTCTTTTTTATTTTTTCTACACTGCTTTGCACTTAAATTAGAACAAAATTATGTCTTATCTTTGTCTTTATGTCTAATTTTGAGAATTTGGTCTTTGTTAGATTGCAGTTATATGATCTGATTGAGTCTAAGGTTCAAGGAGATGGTAACTGCCAGGTTGGTTCTTTATCTTTCTGAGTGGGTGTCTGAAATGCAATTCAATTCCCGTATTATAAGATTTATTCCATCCTCATAAATTTATAATGAGAAACATAGTTTGACTTTAGTGTTGTATCTTGCGAAAGTAGGCTTAATAGTGGGGCGAGTTTTTACTCTTCCAAACCCAGCCTCACACACGTCCTATATTTAGCTCCCTTGCCCCTACTCAGTACTCACACCTCACCCATGGTACTTGTGGACAAAAACACAAACCAGCGCTGCTTCTGTGAAATCTTCATACATATATTTATACCAATAGCATAGTCAATCCAATTTTTAGAAAGTATTTTTCCACCGTGCATCCATCCAAGAGTTAGTGACAATGTCAACTCGTTCCTTCAATTAAAATTTTAAATTTGATCCATATTTGATATACAACTCTTTATACTATCAGTACAGGATCAGAATTTAACCAATTTTTATACAGGAGGTGGACCACATGGTTCATTGATAGCACAAAACCCTCTACACCGAGTTTATCAGAAGTAAATGCTTTCACCTTTTTGGAGGTGTGGAAATGGAGGGGTGTGTGTGTGTGTGTGTGTAAAAAAAAAATCCTTTTTTCTATAAATGTATGATAAAGGTTATTTGCTTTAAACATTTATGTTGATTTTCATTTTGTTATCATTGAAGTTTAGTGAAATACTAGCTTAATTTTTTGATGTCTTCATTATTATTCACCGTAAATTTGACAAAGCAGTTATATGACTAAAGATTTTGAATTTTCTAATTTTTTAGCATTATTGATTTAGCCTGTGGATCACAATGCATATATTTTCACATACTATTTTTTGAATAAAAAAGAGTGCCTTATTGGTTTCATTTTATTTCAGTTTCGTGCTTTGTCAGATCAACTCTATCGCTCTTCAAACCACCACAAATTTGTGCGGGAACAAATTGTTCAACAGGTTCGTTGGTATTTGTGCAATAATGTATTTACCTACTGGGTGGGGCTCCTTATAGTCATTTTTATTGATAAGGTGACTTTTTCTGTTTGGCAGCTCAAGTCTTACCCAGACGTTTATGCCGGTTATGTTCCTATGGATTATAGTGATTATTTAAAGAAGATGAGCAAGTATGTTTATATATGCTGTTATGTTATGTTATTCATGTCTATATGAGTTTATTGAAGTCTTTATGTTTGCTAATAACTTTCTATATGTATGTATTAGGAGTGGAGAATGGGGTGATCATGTCACATTGCAGGCTGCTTCAGATTGGGTATGAGGAAATAAACAATTTTTGCTTTTTTCTTTTTCCTTCCCTATTATACTTTTCTTCTGTTTTGTTGGCTATGCATATATATTTATATATTTGAGCTTTCTAAGTTGAACTCTTTTATCTGAAGAGTATTTTGAATCTTCCGAGACTGTCTTGAAGTCACGTTAATTATTTGCCCTAATAGTAAATCGTCACCAAATAGTTCAAAATAATTTCAGTGGGTATTTTGGGCATGTTTTTATCTAAAAATTTAAATTGTTTAAACTCTTTAGTAATCACTGATTTATCATAGGTTTAAATGATTGGATTGTAATCTTTATTTGATAACAAAGGTTTTGTAGATTTAAACGACAACTGTTGTGTGCTGCTAGCTTAAAAAGGTTAGGAGCGGGAACATGATATTTTCTTACAGAATATTTTAATAGAAGTTTTTTTAATTATTGTTGTGAAGACATATTGTTTCCGGTGTGTAGGAATTATGGATAAATTATCTTGTGGGTGTAATATAAAGAGCATATCGTATGTTTGAAGTGGTGAATGATAACCATTGCATTTTTGTTGATGTAATGTTCCTCATTTAGTTTTATGACTGATATGGTCTTTTCTCATATCTTTTCAGTATGGCGTCAAAATTTTTGTTATTACATCTTTTAAGGACACATGTTACATTGAGATTCTTCCACAGATACAGAAGTCTGGAAGGGGTAAGATTTTATTAGTATTTGTTATTGTTAAGGCGATAGATAGATAAAATGATGACAATATTTTCTTGATGATTTGATTTGTATTAAAAAAGTTCTGCTTGATAATGTGGTGCATAATCTAATTGATGTGTACTTAATAGTATATTAAGTCCTGTTTCAGCAAAATGCTAAGTGTATGACCTTTACATGTGACTTCTGCAGTGATATTTCTGAGCTTTTGGGCAGAGGTGCATTACAACTCAATTTATCCAGAAGGAGGTAACATATTTATCCTTTATACAAACATGAAGCTCTTAAGCGATAGAAGTTTATGATTCACATATTTGCACAACCAGTTTAATTTTGATGACGCTCCATGAAATCTCCTACTATATTATTTGGAGTCCTATATATACCAAAATGCAGCTAATGGTCTTTTAGCAAAAAATTGAAATGCTAAATTTTACCCCTCTTGTGGATAATCTGATTTTCAAAGGTGGAGCGTGAAAGATGGGTCTAAATCTAACTGACTCCCGATTGACTGAGGAACCAATAGAGAAACTCTCGAGTTTTCTTCTATGGTCTTTTGATTATTCCAGTCTGTTTCATGCTCTTGAATTTATTTGGTTGTCATCATTGCAGTCTTAATAGGATTGTTTGCATCAAACTCATTATGATACTCCATAACATACCTTTTCAATATTTTATTATTGAGTTGGCTTCTTTGAACAATCCTCAATATTTGGAAAGATAAAAAATGGCCAGAAACATAATAGGAAAAAAGAAAAAAAGGGGGGGGGGGATTCCTTATGGTTATTTTTTCAGAGTCTGTACTCACAGTCACAGTTGTTTTTCATCAGCAATAAACATAAAATAACATTCTGAAAATAAAATAACGCTCATTTTTTTTTGGCTAAATTATAAAATTGGTCCTCTATGTTTATTTTAGGTTTTAATTTGGTCCTCTATGTTTTATTTGTTTCGTTTTGGTCCCTTACGTTTTAAAAGTTACAACAGGTTGGTCCTTTCTGTCACTAAAAGCCAATTGTCCGTAGCTAAAAGCCAAATAACATTTTGGAAAATAGACTTCTAGCTACGGACAATTGACTTTTAGTGACGGAAATGACCAAATTGAAAACTAAAATAAAACGTAGAGGACTAAAACGTAGAGGACTAAATTGAAACCTAAAATAAATTTAGAGGACTAATTTTGTAATTTAACATTTTTTTTAAAAATGATTTTCATTTGTTTGTTTTCTGTTATTTCATGTTCAGAAATGCCTTCATCCTATGACTATGCAAAGAAAAAGAAGAGATGGTGGAATTTCGGTTGATAAGATCAGTGCACAATGGATGCAACTATTTGACACATCCATTGCAGAGAATCGGTTCTTATTTTTGACTCTTCAAACGTTGGTTCCTCACTATGATCGGCTTCGAAATCATTTGAGCTTTTACTATAGCTGCATATGTATACCCTTGATGCTGCCAAAGTGCCTGAGAGCCTTAGTTGGTTCCTCCCTCTTCACCTCCTTTTAATATTAAGCGTTGTTGCCAACCCTCATTTCTCCTATTATTTTATGTATATAGCAAGTTAGCAACCTTTGTTTTTCTTCCTGTACAGTATTCATTTGTACATATTTAGTAAGCTGCCTCTCTCCGTTGATTTTTGTTTCTGTTTCTTCTGTAGCTTGTTTATTCATGTTTTTTTGTAACACATTCTTGTTGAAGTTTCTGTCTACTACTCACCAATAATTAACGACGAAGCAACAAAGAGACATGAAACTTAATGGCAAAGGGATATTATCCCTATACATACCTTCACGAATAATTTTATAGAGATTTGATAGAAATACATCCCTTCTACAAGCTCTTTTCAACATTCTAGTAAATAAAAAGTGAAGGCAAGTTATTTAATGGATGGAATTCAACCAATAGTAGTGTTTTTTGGGTAAATTACCGTACTTAGCACCTTCAGTGAATTTGAAATTTTCACAAATAAAAAAAGTTATAGTTTCTGTATCACTTATATTTTAATTAGTTTTTGTTGCAATTTAAATAAATTTTATCAATTAAATTAGGCATTAGAATTTTCTTTTTATTTTATTACTCCCTGTGGTTTCATATATAAGAGACAAATATACTTTCTAGGTTTATTGAATAACTGATGTATCTGGTCTATAATATAGATTAGATACATCAGTTATTCAATGAACCTAAAAAGTGCATATACATCAGTTATTCAATGAACCTAAAAAGTACATTTGTCTCTTATATATGGGACCGGAGGTAGTATTATATTACACAATAATGCCCGTGTAATATATTAGACACTTACTAGTTTAGTTTAAAAATTAAAAGAGAAAGAAAAAATAAAAATGAATACAAAAAGAGAAATAATGTGGTGCAAACTATTGATAATAATTTTTATTAATTAAATAAAATTTAAAAAATATATTTTAAAATTTAATTTCTTGTATTTCACCAAAATATCCTTAAAATTAATAAGATATTTGATAATTTAATTGTAAAATGTTCAAAAGGAAAAATAAAAGCTAATGTAAAAAAAAACTTTGCACAAATTATTTTTAAAATAATTTTATATTAGTTAAATTATTATTTTCAAAATTTATGAAAATAAAATTTGAAATATCTATTTATACTTTAAATTATTTTATCGCCCTCAAAATAATTTTTACCAAGTACATTAATTTTAGAAAATATTTTTAATTTTTTTATTATCAGGAATTTTTTTCTCATTTTTTTAAATCTTTATTAATTTAGTAACTATATTTCAAAAAATAGTTTAACTTCAAACATTACTGAATTACAAGAGGCCATAAAGTTAGACATTATTGCCGCCATGCTGCACAATTTTTTTTACTGAATTTAGTCGAAGTAATATAATGGCATAGTTTTATTTTAATTTTTGGAGTTCAGTTTGTGTTGTATTTCAATTACAAGTTAAAACAGTAGAAATTAGTCTTCACAAACAGGTATTTCTTGAGTAGGTATTCCCAATGGGTGAATTTGTTTGAAATATGTCCTATGAAGCGATTGTATATGAAGAGTTGCATATCAAAGTCTCAACCATAATGAACAGAAAAATACTACTAATACATTTTCTATCACTTTTTTTAGTACTCTACTTTTTAATCAAATTCATGTGAATATATTACCAGCATATCTCAAATAGGAGCAAACACAAACCACTTCTCTTTAGGTTAAGTGATTTAAATTGACTTCCCTTCAAATGGGAGCAATTCAATTCTAATATAAACGACAGAAATGTGCACTCAAGAAAGTTGTAGCATATTATTTACACACATGAAATAAGGGTTTAGAGTCTGATCTAGTGAATCTGGTTACTACAATTAATTATTTGCCATTATTTCCTTTACAGACAATGGACCTCATACATACACAATAAATACACATTGTCGTGACTCTAATCTTGACATCCTATGTTAACTCTCCCTATAGAGATTTTCTGTCAAGTAATAATAATGAAATCAAGCAAAGTGAGAAAAATAGTTATTCCAGTTGCCAGGCTGACTGTGATTATCTCCAATGCTTTACATAGATAAGGCTTGCAGAGGAAACTTGTTGATATAAACATTTATGTTAACTGTACAAAAGGAAGACCTTTATGTGGTGGCTGGAAGAGGACTAGTTATCCTCAAGACATCAATTAGGACGTGGGAAATTAGGCCAACAACCCTATGCGCCTTTCTGCAAATGAGGAGCTTATGAGAAATCTGAACAATTCACAGACAAGAAATGGAAATTTATACATGGAAGGAGTCTGAATTCTTTACCTCCTGCGGTTATCAGCTTCTCCACACGAGAAACTATGTGTTTGCCATAAGTATATCGCTTCAGGGCATTTAAGTGAACCTTGATGCGAGAAAGGATCAGCTCAAGACTTCGATCATCACAAGTCTCGAGAACCTTTTGCACAACATAATTTCCAAAAGGGTCTTTCATCATAGCCTGCATATTGCATGTTATATCATCATTCATTCGGCACCTATGATTTGATAAATGTACAAAACAACAATTATTTAAATTTTTTTTAATGATATACAGCATATACCATTCCATGGCAGAGAGCAATTTACAGAGTTCTCTAGGACTTTTCATTCGCAAAGAATGTTCATATTTCAAGGGTTATTTCACTTACACTTGTTATTAAATTAAATAGGATTGTCTTTATGGTTTCTCTCCCATGCTTTGCTTATAACGAGATCGGAAAGTTTCATTGTATTTTTGGGGCCATTTCAGGCTTGCTTCCCCCGGGGCCGTATTTAGGCTATGTTTGGTAAAACTAAAACAACAGTGCAACTTGATGCTATAAAGTTCCCAGATGGCAGAGACCATCCCAGGGAAGGGTCAGACCCATTGTGGCTATTGTTGGCAGTCTTATCTTGCATCAGTAAGAGGCTGATTTCACAAACTTGTGACCCCCTATTGACATGGCAGGAACTCCAACCATTGCAACAAGAGTTTCCTTCTTTTTAGGCTATGTTTGGTAACTTGCAAATTAAATTAAAAAAATATTATAGGAGTAAAATACATGAATAAATTTAAGGGGCTAAATATTTAGACCCCAACAAGTTAAGTGCATATGGCATAGGTATGGAGTACATATTGAAAGTACATAAGTTGCTAAATTTTCTATATTTATTGATTTTCATTTATCTGAAAAAATTTGGGAAGGGGGGGTAAACACACATGAACAGATTCTCCAACAATGATTGCACAATAATTCAAGTTACAAACTAATCTCCTCAGCTAATAATAAAATGACATGAATATAAGAGTAACAGATAATCCCAAGCCTCAGAAAAACTGAAATATTGAACAATAAGAGATGAAAAGGGGTCATACCTGTAAGGGCTCATTCTCGTCAGAGGTACCAAGCATTTCATTCACCAAAATCTGACGTTCTTCAGGAGAACCGAAAGCCAAGCACTTCTCGATAACATTAGAAGCAAATTTTTGCTGGCTCATCTTAACAATTTGTCCAAAGAAGCTTCTTGATAATAGCAAATCCGTTCATGTGGTTTCTGAGTGTTCCAGGATATGCTACAAAAGAAAAGTACGATGGAAGTAACAATAGGGTTAGCAAACAACAAACACAATACAGATAAAATATGATACAGTATTCATGATCAAATGGACATAGATCAATAAGCAAACAACATTTATTTATTTGTTTTTTAAAAAAAAAAAAGTAAAAAAGTTTAGGTATCACAAGTAATAACTAACAAAACAAAAAGCAAGCCATTTTAATTCTAAAAATCCAATCTGCTTGATTGCAGCTAAAAAATCAAGACAGCAAGATGAAATGAAACCCAAAACTTCAATCAAATTAGAATAGAAGTGTCAGCATGTCAACCATGATGGGCCATGACCATAATACTAGTTCTATATCACTTGATATTGATAATGAAACCTCTATATAATAACTCAGACAGAGAACATGAAATTGGACTAACAGTTGCAAGTGGCTGGAAATATCAGCAAAAGAAATGCCTAATTATTAGCTTACTTATTGTGTTTGGTTTCACAATGAAGAGTATCAGAATTGATTTTGCCTCTACCAAACATGATTTTAGTGAAAATAGAAGTGTTTGGTTACTGTCAGGCAAAATTTATTTTGCTTCCAAACCTCAGTTTGACTAAAGACAACAAATTAACAAAACTATAATGCATATTACAAGTGCAGAAGTGTCAAAGCATAAAAAATGCATCTGCAGTGCTTAGGTACATTGCCCATCATTCATGTAAAACTATTTCATATACCAAATGTTACATACCTGAATAACATAATTTCCATATTGATCCTGTGCTAAAGTGCAGACAGATTGCATGATTTCATCCATGATAATTTGTTGTGTTTTTAGATCATCACAATGTTCTAGAACCCTCTGATAGCATCCATGTAAACAGTTAATCGTTAAATAAAATGCTAAAAGAAATAAGCTTATACTGCCTCAATAGAAGGTGAATAAGATGTCCAATGGTCTAACCTGAATAACTCTGCACCCATAAGGATGAGTAGAAAGTGCAACAACTTGCCCGTAAAAAGATGAGACAATAAACTGAATTCTATCCTGAGGGACACACTCTATGCACTTCTGAATAACATGGTTTCCATTTTGATCACGCACACATTTCATTATTGCACCATTTAGCTCTGACACCATTTGACTCTGCTGATCAACACCAACCACCTCCAAAGCCTGCCAATAAATTTAGCAAAGATTTGAACTAATGCATTCATTTCTCTAGTCTCTACTTATCAATACTCACCGCAAACCAAATAAGAACCAAATCAATTAAATCCTAATGACCACAGACCTAAGGATGATTCAACCTTATAAGTTTGATGAGATACCACTAGATAATATGAAATCAAAACAAATCTCAGTACTGCAGAAAGTGGAAAGTAATACACAAGAATATTTCAAGTGTTCCATTATTTACTTAGTATTTAAGTAAGTATGCATCAGTTCAAAAAAGTACTGAGCAAAAAATTCATCTCTGATATACAAAAATGAGGCCAACTTTACCTATAAACAGAGCACTGAGGTCTACAAGGAAAAAAACAGGACCATCTTATGTAAAAATTGAAGATACAAGATTTTAAGAGTCAGGCATGAGTTAATCAATAGGGAATTATATGAGAATAAAAGGCTTGAAATGCACCTTCTGAATCACTCTGCAACCATACATTTGCAGACTAAGAGGTAAAACATGACCTGTAAGTTGGTCGGCTAATTCCTTTCTTTGACTTTCTGTACCATGCTCAAAAAACTGTAATATCGCAATGTCAAGCACAAAATTCTAAAATCAATAACCAAATAAAAAGAGCATATTTATTACATTACTCAGTATTCAATAGTAGAAGCTAATTATACTTTTTGTATGACATAATTGCCAAAGACATCAGTCATTAAGGCACGGGCATGAGGAATAATCTCAGGAAATATCTTGGTCTTCTCTTCTACCGAAGCTGTTTCTAACTTCTGTTGAATAAAGCGGCTACCATACTGATCAGTACTGCATTATAGCACAACATATCTGATACCATCAATTCATACTTCGAGAACCATGTTGCTAGAAATAACAGTGGAGGTGCAAGATTCATACCTGAATTGTACCACATGATCAATGATATCTGAAAGTTCAAAAGGTTTGGCTTTGTTGTTCTTGAATTCGTCCAGCAAGGATGAAGCAAATCTTGCCTCCATGTTATTGCCAATATCAGCATGCCATGAGCTACCAGAACCTCCCATTGAACTTCTCATCATAGAATTTAAGCGTGATATACGCTCATTCTCAAGCAGTGGATTTCCAGATCCAAGAGAAGGAAGTGAGGAATTTGCTATCTGTTTTCCTGAATATGGCATTCCAAGACCATATGGCTGACTCCCAAAGAACCCGTGATTAAGAAGCCCAGATTTGCTCAAAAGTGGGAGTTCATACTGTTGCTTTTGTTGACTAAGAAGTGTCTCAAGGTATGCTTTCCGAAGTCCCTCTAAGTCTCCATGTGAAGCATCAGAGAAATTTCTCATTTGCAAAGGATCACCAGAACTATTCATCCCATGCATGGAGTAATCAGAACTTTGCTGCAAGCATTGGATGAAGCGTGGATCCAGAGTTGCGGAATTGAATTCAGGACCAACTTGATTTCCCAGTGCATCTAAACTTTGTCCATCTCTGCGACCTCTCAAAGCTGGAATCCGAGAATTGAACTGTTAGATCTAACTAATAAGGCTAAACTTAACTGAGCTTAAATTCGTTCACACAAAAACACACTTACACACACACACACACACAGAGAGAGAGAGAGAGAGAGAGAGAGAGAGAGAGAGAGAGAGAGAGAGAGAGAGAGAGAGAGAGAGAGAGAGAGAGACCTGTCTCGAGATGATTATTGTACTCATTATTCAATGTTGAGTTTGCAAGATATGTACCAGGAACGTGACCAGTGAAGTCTATACTTGGCAAACTTGTTACATTTCCAGTAGAATGCACTTTTGAGCGAAGACTAGCAAAAGAAGCAGTTTTTTTCAGTAGATTGACTCGCTCATTCGAACTAAATGTGTTAAGGTCTGTTGCGATCTCATTATGTTTGGCCAAATTAACATTGCTTGGTGTGCTTAACAGAACATTACGATGATTATCAACTTCCATCTGTAGCTTAGCTTTCAAAAGACTATCTTGCTCTGCATGTCTAGTTGATAAATTTAACCCTGATAAAGAGGACACCATATCAGCAAGATCGGTCACATTGGAAGAATGGCCATTGTGGTTACCCAAGCCAATACCCATTTGAGGAACTGCAGATCCAACAGGTCTCCCAATAACCTGCTGTTCAGGGGTTGTGGCCCTTGACAGAGAAGAACCCACAGCAGATGCAAAACTGTAAGAAACATTTACACCTTGGTTCTGAAGTCCGACCAAACCTGGGGTAGAGGCAGATGAACGCAACCCTTCCAAGGACTCACGATCAACAATGCCAGTTGAATCCATGATATCACCAAATGCATTGTAACTCGCTGGACGTGACATATTGCTAGACAGGGAAGCAGGTTGATCATGTCCTTCCTGCTAAAACGCTAACTTCAGCTAAAATTGTAATAGAATGCCAATGATAGAACAGGATAAGTAATTAGCAGCACATGCTCTGTCAATTTATTTGCTTAAATTATGTAAATGAAAAAACTTTTTTCATCTTATTGGATGGTTATGGTTAACATTGGAGATTGAAGGATAATGATGAAATCAAGACGACAACAAATGCAATCAGGATAAATTAATTACCTGAAGAATGTCAGAAAAACATGTCCTCCTCACACCAAGACCAGTTCCGGACATTCTTGCCAAACCATCCATATGTCTGTCAAGTAACTGAGTTGAACTCTGTCTAGAGAGATTCCGTCCACTGGCTTTTCTCAGTTCCATCAATTCATTCTCTGCCTGTTGTACTGAAAATCCTGGTTGCATCGAAAATAGTGAAGAAGAACTATCACCATTTGGGGCCACATTCTTCCTCCAGTCCCCAAATCCCCCAATTGAAGAAGACCCACCAGCTTGAAACCTTTGTGCAACACGCCAATCTTCTTTTGACAACAACGGTGGCGGTAACCTAGGATTTATACTCTCATGCGAGTAATAATATGAAAGATAGGCAGGATGTGATCGAATCTCATCTTCAGTCAAAAATCCATCATTATTACTCCTCCCACTATTGATTGCTCCGAAATCAGAGTTCCTCAGACTACCAAAAGCACTTAACGATCCCTCCACTGTAGGAGGCGCACTGCCACTCCTATAAATATCAAAGCCCCGTTCTCGATTGATAAGCTGCCGATTGCGCTGCTCTTGCAGTATCCTTTCCAGCTCACTCTGCAAGGTGTCTTCAATAGTCCCATTTGGCAAAGGCCGTAAACCCTCGTTCAAATTTTGCACATCCACCTTACTCCCACTGGCCATCTCCAACTCCAAACTAGAAGTCACCAAGAAATGCCGCAAAAAATACCCCATTAAAACCAATTTTATTATTTTTTGGGAAAATAAAATAAAAGCCCCACACCTTAATCCACTTTCTCGTTGCCATTAAACCAGAAAAAACATAAGAAAACAATGATCAAGTTTCCTTCTTTTCACTATGTCATCTAAAAGTTAAAAATCAACATATAATAGACTTCAAATACAGGCACCACAACACAAGGTCCTGAGAATTACATCAAACACAACCTCCAGAATTCTATTTTTTTTTTCCTTTTACCCACACATAGAGTATAAATCAATAAAGAAATTCCAATTACAAGGAGAAAGCAATCATACCTTAGAGACTCCACAGCTCAAAAGGAACCTTCACATCAATACAAACAAAACCCGGAATCCGATCCTTTCTGAAACCGAGATAGAGAAACCCCGTTAACGAGAAAGGACATCACAACCACCTTCCAACAATTAACGCGCAAATCAACACACAAATTTTGCACATTTCACCATAATTAACGTAAAAAATATATATGAATAAATAAACCCAGATTTTATTCTGTAAGAAAAGAGCAAAATAAATAAGAAAAAGGAAACTTGCAGGCAGAGATTTCCAATAAACAAAAAGAGCAATAAAAATTACCGTTTTGAGGAAGCTGAAAATCGTTGGTTTTCTGTTCGAAAATCCGAAATAGAAGAATTTTGAGAAAAAGGGATTTTGCATAGAGAAGGCGTGGGTGGGCCTGAACATGGGCCTTGCCTTTTAATGGGCTTTCTTTCCTTTCTTTTCTTTGGGTCTCATCCGCTTGATATCTTAGGGACGCTTTTTGAACCCCTCATTTTTTTAATACACCACTCCCTCTATGCACAATATTTTTCCTCAAAATACCTTTTTATGGAATCTTATTTTCAGAAGTCGTATTTTTTTTGTTGTATTTTTCAATGACTTCCAAAACACAAAATGCATAATTAAGTGTTCCGAAATCAAATTTTCGAAAGTGTAATTGAGTTTGAAATTTAGTTTCCGATAGCCATATCAAAGGAGGAATTGGGAAAACAGGAATGTTAATTTGACACAAATTTGACACAAATACTGACACAGTATTTTACTGTAGACAAATACAAGTGACCCACACCAACTCACGTGCGTCTGCTTCTCTTTTGTTCGTTCCCTCCAACATTGCGTCTGCTTCTCTTTTGTTTGACTCCCTCCATCGTTTCTGAAACCAAAAAAATTTCCCTCCATCATTTCTGAAACCAAACCCACCCATTGATGGCTCACTGACGACGAGGGAGGACCGAAAATCACTCACGAACTCACTCCCTCGGTGGCTCCCTTGCTCCTTGCGTCTCCTACCGCGTCTCCCGTTGAAGCTCTCACTCCCTTATTCCCTGGTTGCACCCACAGTTCGGCACCCACATCACCCGCCGCCGCCACCACACCACCCATCGCCACCCACAGATCGACACCCACCCACACCCACACCACCCACCGCCACCAGATAAGCCAAAGCCACGACACCCATAGCTTTCATTTTCCCTCCTTCTCCCCTTTTCTTTCCCTCCCTGTTTCAGTCAGCAATTTCAGAAAACGTGAGAGCTCCATTCTCCCTCCTTCTCATCCTGTTGAAGCTCCATTTTCCCTCTCGTTGAAGCTCCATTTTCCTCTCGTTGAAGCTCCATTAACTGTTCAAGTGTTCTTCTTTCTTGTGTTCCTGATAGGATCTGTTAATTTGCCCCTTGCAGGTTTGAAAAGTTGTGGGAAAAGTTGTAGACTCATGTGCATGGCTTAATTATCTCAGACCCAACATTAAGCATGGCAAGTTTTCTGAAAATGAAGATAGAATAATTTGCAGTCTCTTTGCTAGCATTGGAAGCAGGTATTCTTCAATAAGTTCACTTAATATTTTCCACTTTTATTTTGATCAACCGTGGTTATATTTTAGAGACTCCCATAAATTATGAAGATCAAAGGGGACTTATGAAAGAGTTTGTTTTCACATTTCTCGAATTATATCATTGAAACAAATACCATATATGTACTTTTAGATGCTAATGCATGTGAAGATCAAAGGGGACTTCTCAACCTTGGTTATATCTTATCAAAGACTTCCATTTTTTTTTTGTGCATTTAGTTGGTTTCTTGGGTATTCTTCTAGCAAATGGATTTATGTGTATGGTTTAGGAAATATGATGAGTAAAGACAATTTGGGAAATTGATGTTCAGAGAGGAAATGTACATGTTATTGTGGTCCATCATGGGGTGCCCTCCTGAAATAAGCCCCAAATCATGATGTTATTATAGCTACCTTTAGAACTCTTTCTAAGCATATCCATTTTGCCTCTCCACACACTTTATTCACTAAGATGTTTAAATAAATTTCTAGTATCTCCTGAGAAAAACAATAAAAAATGCAGCAAGTTTAACAAGGGATGGTACATGAATTCAAGACACGTAGAATTTAGAAAGATAAAAAAACAAGGTCTGATTAAAGTTGTTTCTGGAAGGGTTACACTACATTTCTACTGGTATGCTTCCAGTGGAAGGCCTAATAGAGCCCTAGTAAGAAGGATATGGAGCAAGAGAACAAAAACAGGGCCAAAATTCAGTGTTGTTATTTATTGAGTTATTTTTGTCCTTGCCAGTCTCTGTCCATCTAATTTAGTAATTAGTATAAATGTAAACTATTTCAGTGTTTGGGGTTAACTGCAAAATTTGAAGCTTTTAAGTAGTATTTAACATTTGATATGTTTAATATGCTGTGCATTACTACATTAATGATTTAATCCAATTGTTATTTTTATGCATTCAAATTTAAGCAGTGATAACAAATAATTCAAAAGTAGAGGAGTCTCCATTAACATAAGTGCATATCCCAATTATAGTCATCAAAGAAACAAAATTCTCTAGCCTTATTGTGTATTTTCCTCCAAACACTTCGATTGAAAGAGTAACCAATAATTCCCATTCTCTCCGCAATTAAACTTCGATTGAAAGAGTAACCAACATTTCTGCTTTATAGTTATTTGTGGGTTTAGTTTGTCAATTGAATTTTGATACGATAAGCTTGTAAATCGATGGCTTAATTGTGACATAACTTATGAAAGATCTAATTTGTGCAGTTTTAGTGTGGCACCCACAGTTGGATATCGATGGATACTTCAAATAATTATCTGCACGGTGGTGGTGGTGATGATGGTGAAGCTGTTGGAGTTGACATTGTTAATGATGATCATGAAAAGTGGGAGCACATGTGAGGATGTGCTTTTCTTCCATAGAGGAGTTTAAATCATTTTATGGCAAGTATGCTTCAAAAAGGGTTTTGGTTGGAAGATTAGAACATCAAGAAAAGGAGAGGATGGGGAGATCTGCACGATGCTAGCATGCACAAGAGAGGGTCAGAGCATCGAAATTCCATGTACGTTGACAACACGTCCGACTAAGGTGAAAAATTGTCTGCAAGGATTGTTATAAAGTTGGAGGAAGATGGACTATTATGCGTTACAAAATTTGAACCCAACCATTCTCACGAGGTCGATACTACAAAGGCAAGGTTATTCAAGGCTAACAAGAAAATCAACCTCCACGTAAAGAGAACAATCCAAATCAATGATGAAGCGGGGTGAGGATCAATAAGACTTTCCAATCTCTCATTACAGATGCGAGGAGGGCATGAGCAAGTACCATTTGGTGAAAGAGGCGTGAGAAATTATGTCCACAAAGAAAGGCGTGCGATTGGGAAAGAAGGTGATGCCAAGGCCTTACTAAGCTATTTTTGTCGAATGCGGAGCAAAATAAAGATTTCTTCTATGACATAGATATGGATGATGATTTTCATGTAAGGAATGTGCTTTGGGTTGACGCAAAGAAGTAGAGCCGCTTATGCATCCTTTGGAGACGTCATCACTTTTGATACAACTTATTTGACCAATAAGTATGACATGCCTTTTCTTTGCATTTGTTGGTGTGAATCACCATGGTCAATCAACATTATTTGGGTGTGGTGCGGTTTTTGCGGAAGACAAAGAGTCATTTGTCCGGCTTTTCCAATCATGGCTTCGTTGTATCTTTGGGAAAAGCCCTGAGGTATTATCAGCGACCAATGCAAGGCTATGCAAAATGCCATTGAGGTAGTGTTCCCTCTGACTCGTCATAGGTGGTGCTTGTGGCATATAATGAAGAAAATTCTGAAAAGCTAAGTAGATATGGTGAATACAAGAGGATTAAGTCCGCAATGAAAGCGGTGGTTTATGATACAATCACATCGGTGATTTTGAAGACAAATGGTCTGCTTTATTGAAAAATTTGAGCTTAGACGGAATGGTGGTTGAGTCGGTTTGTACAACGAGCGTCACAGATGGGCACCAACCATCTTTGAAGAAATATTTTTGGGCGGTATGTATACTTACTCCTGTTGATTAATGGGTCATTACGATACTTCCTAAGTTTTACGGACATAATTTTTCATATATGGTGAATGGCTTGTAAATAAGTGGTTAATGGTGTGCATTATTTGGTTAATGGAAGAAAATCACGAAGTTTCACTTTCACTATAATATATGGTTAATGAAGTGCAATTATTTGGTTAATTCTGTTTCTTATATGGTTAATGGTTAATCCCTTGTATGTACTTTGGCGGTATGTCAACAACGCAATGGCGAGCATACATGCTTTCTTTGTGAGATATATCAATTCGACAACAAGTCTGAGTCAATTTGTGAAGCAGTACGATAATGCTCTCAAGAGTAGAGCTGAAAAGGAATTTCAAGCTGATTTTCAATGCATGGATACAACAATTCCCTGTGGGTCAACCTCTGCAATTGAAAAGCAATTCCAATGTGCGTATACTCATGCCAAGTTTAAAGAGGTTCAAGCTGAGTTTAGATCAAAGATGAATTGTCGTCCTCTTTGAAATTTGTGGATGGTTGCGTTGGCACTTATAATGTGTTGGAGGAGGTCTTAGTTGGAGATAGACCAAAAGAGTGTATATATATGGTTGTGTTTAATCGTGAAAACCATGATGTCTATTGTGAATGCTCATTGTTTGAGTTTAGAGGTATTTTGTGTCGCCATGTGCTCTGTGTGTGTACTCAAGAGAGGTTTAAAAGTGTGCCTGATAAGTATGTTTTAGCAAGATGGAAGAAAAATATTAAAAGGAAGCATTCATATATTAAGAGCGACTCTTGTGTGTGGAATTGAAGCCACAGATGGGCCAGATTTGATAAATTGTGCAAGCATTTCTACGAGGTCATTGAAGTAGGCTGCGAGTCTGAAGCGTAACTAATGCACTCCATGAAAGACTCCATGAATTTAGTTCTAATGTGCCCACCATGGATGCTACAACTCGGGATGTTAACAAAGTCCCATTCTTGAATCAAATCCAGGACAATGCTCTCGGCATTCGTAGTCCATTATGAGTCAAACGTAAAGGACGACCTCCTACAAATAGAAAAATGGGGATAGTCGAAAAAGTTGTAAGAAGAGCCAAGAAGCGGTCAAAGCATACCGAAGACAAAGAGACTACCAATGTATGTCTTTTTCACAAGCAAGAATGTATTAACCATATACAACACTTGATTAACCAATAATACAACACGCTATTAACCAAATATTTTGAAACAAATATGCAGGAGGCAAACACTGGAATGATGGGTAATCAGAGCCAAAGCAACATCCGTGTAGAGTCATCTGTTGAAGTTGTCACCGGTGGACATTTCTTGGATACAAGCACCGTGGTTTGTGTCCATCATAAGATTGTGGTTACTGTCTAGACTTTGTTTTATTAGGTGTTGTGGGTTAAATGTACGCAATTTGATAGATCATGTGCCGGGAATTTATTATGTGTTGTGGGTTATATGTACGCAATTTTATAGATCATTCTTAGGAAATTTATTATGTGTTTTGGGTTAAATGTACGTAATGTGTAGACGTTGTTTTATTATGTGTAGACGATGTTTTATTATGTGTTGTGGATGATGAGCTGGAATTTATGTTGATTGATTGATTGTTTTTCTATACAGTCATTTGGAGGTAATATATCATTCATGGACCTATTGACAACGTCCAATGTTGACTTCATGGGGTCCTCGCAGTTCACTACAAATTTGGATGATTAGACAGATTTTTGAACTTATTTGTCTTGACTAATGACATGTTTTGGGATATGGTTGTCACATATTTACATGGGTTGGAAGATTAGGGATACAATTATTACACCATGGTATGCTGTTCATGAGTCCTTTATTGTGCTTATTATGATCGTGGTACCTTTTTTAGTGTTTAACACTTTACTAACAAACACCATTGGTTGTGCAGGTTAGTCGGGGAACCCAACACCTTTGTCATTTTTTGATGTGCAGGTAGCAGCACTAAAGAAACCATTATTTTGTAAAGGAATTGAAGTCATTTTTTTGATGTGCATAATGCTTACCATGTATATGTAGTTCATGCAAGTTGGTGGGGTGCAACTCACTTTTGTCACTTTTTTGCATGACAAAACCACCACTTGTTGTGTATTTATTCAGACAATCCTATGTAAATGACCATGTGTAGATATCAAAGGAAGTTGCATGGTTAATTATCAGTGTCTGGTTTATTCCTTTTATTTATCTGCTTGAGTCATTTTGCACAACCCATCAATTATGTAGTCAATCAACTTTACCTATATGGTTAAGCCTATTCATTTTCATTTATATTCAACCAGTTTGCCTATTCACTAAGGAATAGAATAATTTCATTAAAAAATGGAATGGTATAATATGTGGTTAATAACATACTGCAGCAACGCTTACCATGTTGTTTATCTGGTTAATTGCGTTCATTTATGTGGTGAATGCTTCACAATATGTGGTGACTGCATAACTGACGTGTCTTCTATATATCTGGTTAATTGCGTTCATTTATGTGGTGAATCCTTCACAATATGTGGTGAATGCTTCACAATATGTGGTATTTGCATAAGCGGCGTGTCTTCTATATATCTGGTTAATTGCGTTCATTTATGTGGTGAATCCTTCACAATATGTGGTGAATGCTTCACAATATGTGGTGACTGCATAACTGACGTGTCTTCTATATATCTGGTTAATTGCGTTCATTTATGTGGTGAATCCTTCACAATATGTGGTGAATGCTTCACAATATGTGGTGACTGCATAACTGACGTGTCTTCTATATATCTGGTTAATTGCGTTCATTTATGTGGTGAATCCTTCACAATATGTGGTGAATGCTTGCCAATATCTGGTGAACCTGTGGATCATGGTGTAACACCCTGCCTAATTCAATTATTTAATTAAATTAATTTAGGCTTGGATTTCAAATTAATAGTTAAGTAATTGAAATAGGGGATAGTATTTAGAAATGTTGGGGGTGTGAGTAGCAAGGTGTAGTATAGTTAAGTGATTGAAGGAAGGGTAATTTGGTCAAGCCACAATTTCCTTCTCCCTTTTCTCCCCTCACCCACGACATCCAGCCCATTCTTTCTACTCTCTCCCTATTTTTCTGAACAAGGAAAGAAGAGGAAGGAGGTGGAGAGCTAGGGTTTTGGTTTGGGAAGGAGAAGAGGAGAGTTGGTGTTTCCTTCATCATTCCTTGCTTCTAAGCATTTTAAATGTTCTAGATCATTGGGAAAGAAGTTTGAACTTGGAGAAGAAGAGGAGGAGAGGGTCTCAAGTCTTCAAGCTCCCTAGCTCATTTATTTGAGCTTAATGTGAGTTCCTCCTACTTAGAGGTTGGGCAATCCATAAGTCCCACCATTTAGGACTTTCCATTTTACTTGTGTGGTTGTGTGTTTCTTAATGCAAGTTATGGATTTGGGAATGCATGATGAGGGAGATGAGTTTATGTTTATTTTGAAGATTCTAAGACATGTTAAAATATGTTTGATTGTGTAGTTGATAAGTTATACAATGCTCTTGATCTTGTATATTGATATGTTAAATGCTTGATTTAGAGCTTTGTGCTTGGTGATTGATGATTGGGATTGAGTATGGTTGGGATTGATTATGTTTGGTTTGGAAAGAAAATCTGAAATTTGGGCAGAGTCTGTCAAATTAAGCGAAAGCGGTGGCGGTAGCTACTGCTGCGCCAGGGGTGCATTCGCGACTTTCGGCAAGTGAAGCGGGGCGAGCTGGCTACGCGCCGGGGTGCATTCTGCGACGCCGGGGTGCATGCGCGACTTTCGCAAGCGAAGCGAGCGGGTGGCTACGCACGCCAGGGGTGTATTCGCGACTTCATTGGCGAAAATCTGGCCGAAAATGTGGCGACCGAATTCGCTTAAGCGAGTCTGGGGCAGATTTTCCCCTTGTTATTTTTAAATCCTTTCTCTTTTGGTTCAACCTTACTTAATGCTATGGTCTTAGGGAGATTTGTATCAATGGGTAGACTATTAAAATGCTTACGAGAATGGTTAAGTTGTTCATAGGATTGAACTTATTGATTGCGTAATAATTCATAATGAATTGTTTATTGAAGAATTCCATGGAAAGTCACTGCTATACTTTCTTGGATTCATAGTGTATTGTTTATTGAAGAGATCCATGGAAAGTCACTGCTATACTTTCTTGGATTCATTGTGTATCATTGATAGAAGAATTCCATTGAGGGTTAATTATATATCCCTCTTGGATTCATTGAGCATTTGTGAATGTTAATTGGGTCCTTGTACATTATGAATTGTCTTCACTGTGAGTTTGTAATATTGTGTTGGGGAATGAGTTGGTAAGGGGTCCGTGGGGGACTCACTAAGATTTTTATCTCACTCTTTCCATTGTTTTTCAGATAAGCAGGACCCGAAAGGCGGTCAAGCAAGTTAGAAGTTGAATCCTTTAGTTTAATTCTACATTTTGTGATGTAACAACTCATCTGTCCTTTGGATATTTGGAACCTCGTTATCGTATTTTGTAATTCAAATACTTAATACTTGGAAGTTGTAACCTAACTTTTAGACCATTGACTATATTTTAAATTTGGACTTAATACTTGGAAGTTGTAACCTAGGCTGCAAATAATAAGGCTACATATTTACAAAGACTTCTACTAGTGGAAGTCATGTATAAAACTGTATCTGGTGAATCAAGTGCATTTATCTGGTGAATTACTCGCAATATATGGTGAATCAAGTGCATTTATCTGGTGAATCACGTGCATTTATCTGGTGAATTTCTCGCAATATATGGTGAATGCAAAACTCAAGTTCCTTTTATTTATCTGGTGAATCAAGTGCATTTATCTGGTGAATCACGTGCATTTATCTGGTGAATTTCTCGCAATATATGGTGAATGCAAAACTCAAGTTCCTTTTATTTATCTGGTGAATCAAGTGCATTTATCTGGTGAATCAAGTGCATTTATCTGGTGAATTTCTCGCAATATATGGTGAATGCAAAACACAAGTTCCTTTTATTTATCTGGTGAATCAAGTGCATTTATCTGGTGAATCACGTGCATTTATCTAGTAAATTTCTCGCAATATATGGTGAATGCAAAACTCAAGTTCCTTTTATTTATCTGGTGAATCAAGTGCATTTATCTGGTGAATTTCTCGCAATATATCTGGTGAATGCAAAACTCAAATTTCTCGCATTTATCCTGAAGCTGCTTTTAGCAAAAAAGGAAGACGGTTTTGCAACAAAACCAGGGATGGTCATTGCTTATCATGTATCCTCAAGATTTTGTACGAACCATCAATGCCATATTCAAGTAACAAATATGCAGCTTGCTTTTGGATGAAAGCAACATGCTCTTAAAGATCTTTGGTGTTACAATTTTAACTATCACGTTGCAGTTCAGTTCAATAATTAAAAAAATCTACACTAGACATAATTGTTAAATAAATTGTCCATCGAAGATTGACAAGATTTGTCTCTGTTCCATCTTTTATCTCCATACTTTGTTCGTCTTCTTCATCAGATTCAGCAGATTCATCATCATATCCAAGACTAAAATCGATCTTTAGCATTATTTCCACATATACATGTGTCTTGCATTGGAATATTCCTGCAAGCATGCATGATTATGTAGAAGTAAGAACCAACATGATCCATGATCACAAGCCCAATCAAACACACACCCCAAATTCAACCTCTTCTCTCTTTCTTGCTAAATTACAAGCCACGCTACTAAATTAAACACATAAGTTACTAGGGGAAAAAATTGAAAATTGAAAATTGAAAATTGAAAATTGAAAATTGAAAATTGAAAATTGAGGAATAACCATAAATAAGGCGACCATACATAAACATAACTTACTCCAGACAAGCGTCCATACCTAAACCAAATAAACACCATAAACATACTTTTGTCCATACATGTACAATTTTTCTAAAACAGCCCTAAAAAGGCAATAAACATGCAATTGCATTATATTCATCCATATCCTAAAAAACATGATACACACTACCCACAAAAAGGTCTCCCCCACCCTGTCCCCTAAATCCAAGCCCAATGAACAATTATTTCTTTGTGGTCCTCTTGTTCTTTCTTGTATATGCCCTGGTGCAATATGGGGAGTCAAGTTTTACACTTTGGGTGCGCACCCTAGGGCCACCCTTTATTCTTGTTGCTATATTTGAACTGCGATTTGACGCACCATCCCCAATATCTTCACCTGGAAATAACAACCAAAATTGTACATGGTAAGTTGCCTATGTTTTTAATAAAATGGTATAGTGACCAATGTGCACTATGCATATAAATCTTCCAGCAAGCATTGCCCCCAAATAACAACAACTTTCACGTAAATTACAAATTAAACATATCCAATATTTTCAAAAGTTAACACAAAATATTTTATAATGCAACTTAAAACCAATATTTGTTCTTCAGCCACTTGAAAATAGTCGTATTCAACCAATAAAGAAATGGATACTGAATGGTACACTTACCGGTTCCTCCTTCAACAAGTGCCTCCTCCGGTCCACAGGGCATTGTTGTTGGAGGCTCAAAAGTTTGGGGATTAGCAACCATCCCAGTATAAGTTACCATTTCTAAACCTGCATATAAAAATGATCTCTCTGTTATTAAAGTACTTATAGAATTAGCATTTCTACAAACAAAAGCACACGATATGAGTCAAGAATAAAATTTCAACCCGCAACTAATGACATATATCTCAAACTTCAAAAATTAAAGCCTAAATATGCTCCATGTTTTCGTTATTCTATCTAGGATTCAATTCCAACAAAGTAGAGCTACAACTTTTTACAAATAAAAAAAGAGCGAAAAAAAAATACAACAAATGTGCACACAGTTCACATTGATTCAATCTATTGGGACACATACCAAATAAAAGTAAAAATAATGAAAATGCAGAGTCCCAAAAATGAAGTAACCACACACTGTTACAACACCGCAACTCCTATTCCACCCACGCCAAAGATGCGTATCGCCAAGGGATTCTTTGAAGAGGGGATGAATCATGATGCCTACCTGAGCTAGAGCATCCACCATACTCAGTCATTGGCGGCGTCTGTGATCGGCGACGAGAAGCAACCTCTTTCAAGCTTCTGACATCCGCCTCTAGAGCCTTTATCTTGTCTTCATGCTCCCTATGCTTCTCTTCATGCTCCCAAGCTTTGCCAACACTTTTTCATGTTCATCAACATGTACATATCCGTGATGTTGGCCCAACTGCATGCATCCCCTGACATGGGGGTTCTGAAGCTCAGCATCTGTTGCTGTTAAAGCAACAGTTACCTACAAAAACGCGAAGCACATAAAATACATATTGTATATATAAATTTCACCATATTATACAAACAATGGACAACCATAGTTACCCTAGCATTCTCGAATGCTTCCTTCATTTTCTTATTTCTCAACGCCAAGATTGGCCAATTTAGAATTCTTGGGAAAGAGTGCTCAGGAGAGGTTGCAGGTGTTTCCCCAGTGGACAAGTGGTTCATTGCCCAAATCTATACAACAAAGATTAATGACCAATTATAAGGTATAAAATTTTTTTTAACACAACAAAAGATGATGATATAACATATGCGAAAATAGATACCTGTAGGATTGCAGCACAGCCACACAGATGTATCTGGTGGTCAATTCTCCCACTATCTATGGCAGCAATAGCTTTCCTCAAGCTGTTAATCAGGTAATCGTACACCGCTCTTGCCCAATTGAAGGAGTTGGTTGCTTCTAGGTTATCAAGCAACCAAACATAATCAGTAAACAACAATCTCCCTGTTGTTGGAAAGTAAAACTCTCCAAACGCAAGGAGTATGTATGTCTCGCAAAATCCCCTCATCCTCAACCACACCAACTTGTTGACAATATCCTCAATGGTCACCTCACCCCGTCCGAACATTGACATCGTATAACATTGGTCATCCTTCGCCGCCCTACCACGGGATCACCTGTGGTCGGGAGTCCCAATGTTAAGCATACGTCTATAGGGGTAAAAGGGACCACCGTACCCTAACAACAAATCCTCGGCCAGCCTCATCCCACCTTTTAACAAGTTCCATGATAACACACTTGAAATCTTCATATTTTTGGACAATTCTTGACCCAATGGAATGGGGTGGTCTTCAAATATGCAAGCCGATTATTGGTAAGCCTCTCATTAACACCAAACAAGCTTGTAGGATCACAAGCATGCCTCAAACGGTCGCCAAGTATCATTAAATGTCAGTTGGATTGTAAATAAATCGCACACGGGGAAATATAAATAGTTACGAAGGTTGCTTACATTTTTACGATTTGCACCAGCCATGTTCTTAACTTAGAAACCCCTTCTGTGTAAAACAACAAAGGGTTCAGTATATTTTTAAGAAAACTCAAAATGCAAAGATGAATTATAAGGCTCGGAAAATTCAATGGAGCAATTTGAAACATGAAACAAAGGGGGAACAGTGGATTGCAGATCTAAACCCCAAATGATATCTATATCCTTTTTATTATTTTCTTTTAAAATTGAACCAAAAGCAATGAATAAGGAAACAAGAACCACGATCAAAACAAACAAGGTCTGACTTCAACCAATTACCAAAGAATACAGGACACCAATTGGCAGTGAGTCAACAATTACCACTTCTATATATGAAAATTCGTGATTAGAGGTGTCATGGTTCGTCCAACAAGATAAGATACAAAGCAAAACAAATACTTACAAGAACAGTTGAGTCAACGAGAGTCACAATTTCACACTAAAGATAGTCCTTCAAACAAAGAAGAAAACCCAACCAGAATTTGGCACTAGAGCTCCCTTTGCTCGAGCCATTCGATTCGATTGAACTCCAAACTTAACTACAATATCCATGTCATTGAACAAATTAAAACAAACCCGGATAAAAAAAAATAAACCACAAACACACTCGGATCACCAAAATTCGGAAGGAACACATGTATATAGGCGGTGAATACAATGTTAGCTTTTGAAATTAGGCAAGAACTGACCTCCTCATTGTTTTTCAATTATATGGCATGTAATTCATTTTGGATCAATTTTAACAACCAGTGAGTTGTTAAAATTGATATGCTTATACTCGTATAACGATTTAGAAGATTGAAATGCCTCGATGTCTAGAAATGAGGTTCTTTGGTTAATCAGTAGATATAATTACATGAAAGCTTGTTCTACACATGTCCATGAGAAGAATTGAATTCTAAGATTTTATTTGATGATGATATTATTATCAACTCTTGTCTGAGATGAGACTGACAAAAAAAAAAAAGGCATTGCCACTATATTACAATTTCTGTCAAGAGGCATAAGAATTCACAGATGTCATAGTTTTAGTGTCACATAAAATATAACGGATACTATATTCAAGCAGGAGAGCAAGAAACTTCAAAGCAACAGAACTTCTTGCAAATCCTAATTACCTGCATGTTACCGATTAAGTGAGCAAACAGAACTGCACCTAAGATAGCTATGAGTATTGCAAATGCGGTTTCCCAAACAAAAGTACTTATAGTCAAACCTTGGCCATAGGAACTGAAAATACAGAAAGAAAGGGATTATCAAATGTGAATAAATAAAGAATCAATGAAGGCTGCGGCGGTGTTGCGGCGGCGATTGCTACAATCTTTGAGATTGCTTTTTGGATCTTTTTGGATAATTCTACTTTTACGTAATTACATTATAAGTTGATTCATTAATGACTTCATTTGGCCTTTTCTTTTGGGTAGCATGTGTATCTCTGTTCCTACATCTTACTGGTTTTTAGTTTCATATGTTTCAATGATAACAGATGATTTTGTTCATTGATTGTTTCATATGCATGAGTTGGAAAATTCTGGTGCATTTTGGGGCTTCTTGATGTATTAATTCTTGGCATTACATAACTGTCTTTGTATACATATTATATCTGATGGTACTTGGCTGTCCTCTAGATGGACATTGGACAAACACATACGGACACTGAATTCCAACCAAAGCATCAACACAATCAATATTCACTAGTGACTCAAGCAGGGAAACAGAGCCTAATAAACCTATTATCCACTTCCAATGTATAACTAAGACAATTAAAAGTAGACAAATCACAAACAGAAAAAGTCTCGAATCATACAAGAGATGCAAGAAATCACAACTTTGAACAACCCCACCAACCGATTCAGGTCACTTTAAACATGAAAAGTTGTGTTAATGTGGAAAGGAAAGGGAACCTAAGTGCTAGGAATGAGAAAGGTGAAGAAAGCGAACCTTGGATTGAGGAAGCCGCAGATGAACGACGGTGCCAGTGACAGAGAAGGAGAATCACGACGGAGGGACCTTCGCTGCGGAGGGAGAGGGAGCTTCGCTTGGAAGGAGGGAGCTTCGCGACGGAGGGAGAAGCTCGCGGCAGAGGGACAAGCTCGCGACGGAGGGAGCTTCGCTGCGGAGGGAGGAGGGAGCTTCGCGACGGAGGGAGAAGCTCGCGGCGGAGGGACAAGCTCGCGACGGAGGGAGCTTCGCTGCGGAGGGAGGAGGGAGCTTCGCGACGGAGGGAGAAGCTCGTGGCGGAGGGAGAAGATCGGCGGAGGAGGTAGCTTCGTTTGGAACGAGGGAGGACGGTTGCGTCTCACACTAGGGTTCTGTTCATTTTTTCTTTTGATTTTGATTTCTCTGTTGCAAGAAAACGAGGCTGACGCAAAATGAAACGCACCAGCGCACGTGACTCGGGCGTGGGTCACTTGTATTCTGCTACAGTAGTATACCCAGTATGTGTGTCAAGTATTTGTGTTACAAAGTGTGTACATTTAACATTTCTGATTGGGAAAATTAGTTTCCGAATCAAATTTTATGTTTGGAACCTACTTTACACTCACAAGCGCAACACCCACAGTCATCAAGCATCTACTGTTTGACCACTACCCATCATCTCAAGCAATTCACTGTCTTTGCATTCCTCTTCAAATTTTATCTCTCTTATATTTGATATGCTCTCCCTCATTTCCATGAACCCGGGGCAGCTTAAGGTGAGGAGGTGTGAATAAAAGGTGGTTGGGTTCGACGTCATTGACGGTGCAACAAAGGTTCTCTAGGTTGCGGTGGTTGACATATAGAGATGATTCTACATAAATGTTTAGACGGAGGCGGTGAAGGATAACTCTGCATAATTTACGAAACATGTTTATGAAATTTATTTTATGTAATGTATTTGTACATTCCAAAAATTAAATTTTGGTAAGTAAAAAATTAAGAAAATATGTGTTTCAGGACTATATGCACTCAAATTAGATTCTGGAATGCATGTGCTTGTACTTTGGAAATGAAGTTCCAGAAGTAAACTTGATTCAAACACAATTACGCTTTGGAAAACTTAATTCCGAACACAATTACACGTTTGAAAATTTAATTCCGAAAGTATACAATATGTGCTCCAGAATTAAGTTTTCAGAAAGCGTGGTATGGGAAAATAAAATTATGGCACGCAGAGAAGGCCATAATTTTCATTAATATTTTACTCCAATATACAATAGATCTTTAAGTAAAGTTGTTTTTTAAATGAACCAGTATCAACTATAAGATATTGAAATAGCATATTTTCATTAATATTTTACTCCAAAGTTATGTTAGATAATTATATTTTATATTAAGAAAATCATATATGCTCAATACTCAAGTGGTACCAAGTTCATTTAGGGATTGTCTGACCTTGAACTTGATTTGCTACATTTTAATGTTAATCTACCATTCAAATTACACCAAAGAAGTACACGTATTTAAGCCCTATGTCATGAAGCAATTGTGACTTTAATTCCATCTTCTATTTATCCTATATAGTTTCTGAAGCTCAGCTTTTGAGCCTTTCTCAAATTTTTTGCCATAGTTGAATACTAATATAGGTAGGTATTGAATGATCAGGAGAAATGAGTTTCCATAATTAAGTAATTGTTTCAGTTTGAAGTCCAAATCTTCAGTGTAAAGGTTGCTTGTGGCAATTGATTCTGTTTGTCCCTTCGAGTTTTTTTTCCTTACCTTTTTTTTATCATTTTTATTGATATGAAAGGGCTAATCTTAATTGCACAAGTTGTGCCAAGGATTTGTTCGAAACAATTCACAAGACAAAATGATAAAGCTGCAACATTTTACAGCAAAAGGATGACTTGCAATAGGTCTTGCATAGACAAATTCCAACCTCTATACACACGAGTCAAAACCATGACCGCCCGATGACTTTCCATCGAAATCTATTAATTATTAAATTTCCCTTTGTAATTCATCCACCAAAACACCGAAGATGAGAGTCATCTTATCTTCAAGATTGCATGCACGGATTTAAAACAAGATTTCCACTTTCAACAAGCAATGACCAAAAAAACATCCTATCAAGAATATATAATTGAAATGCCTCTTCCAAGACATCAAAACAGGACCCTTCTCCCTTTTTCTTTGCTTTTGGCATAAGCACTAGTGTAATTCCTAGATATTTTTTTTTATAAGCAAAGAAATATATTAATAGAGAGTACAACAGTCAAACTTACGAGGACTTAACACAACCCAAAGGGTTACGCCACTAATCTGAATATGTCATCTCTGAATGCCTATCCTCCCTCCAGATATGTTGTTGATTGGATTTGGATGACTAATTAATATGTGTCATTATTATCTATTGTTGCATGGATAGATTATGTTTGTTATTATCCTATTACTCATGATATGTGCCGCCAGCCTAAAGGATTTCTATGGGTTGTGAAAGCACGTGACTAGGTATTGTTCGTCCATCCACTTGCCACCAGGATAGATGACATAAGATGGGAGAGGATCAACATTCAATATTCACGAGAAATGAAGTTTATAGACAACTCCAAATTCTTCATGATTCGAGTGAAGTTGACACAAGAAATTTTATATATGTAACGAAAACGATGTCTACATAATTTACTCAATCCCTTTTGGTAATGAGACATTAAAATTTTCTTCAAATATTATATATTTTGTCATTGAAAACATATACTAACATATATTTATATTTATATCTATTGTATTATATAAAATCAAAGCGTGACTTTTAGAATTGCTATTTCTGTTTTTTTAATATCTAAAACTTTGCCACAAAGGTAAATTTTAAGCAGTTGAGTGTCCTTTAAGCTTTTCGCCTCATTCGTGATGTTTCAGTTATTATTATTATTTTTTTTGTCGCAATTTCAGTTGTTAGTTTTGTTGTTGTTGTTGTTGTTATTATTATTATTATTATTATTATTATTATTATTATTATTATTATTATAAAATTCAACCTAAATAACAAAGCAGTTAATAATTATATGTTTATCAAATAATGGTGTGGAAAAAGGCCATAGATTTAAAAACAAAATCAAACGGTTCAAATTAGTTGAACCGAAAATTTATCTTTTTATTTATTTATTTATTTATTTATTTTTTATACCAGAACCAAAAATTTATCTTAAAAGTAGTAACAACCAATATAGAACTGATCAAACTGATCTAAACCGATAACCAGTAAAAATTTTAAACTTTTTTTTTTCAATTTTTTTTGTATATGTTTACTTTCTTACTTTTATATTTATTTTTTAGCCAAATAAAGATCCAATGACAAATTATTTTACAAGAAACTTATTATATAGTATGTCAAGATTATATAACCTAAAAAACATCTAAAATCAACATATTAAACAATAAAAAAATATTTTCCAATATATTTTTAAATAAAAAATTGAAATGTATTATTTATCTACCTGCGCGATGTGCGGGTCTATGTCTAGTTTAAGACAATTTTGACATGAACATGAATTACATCTTAACCTCTCTGTTTACTAGTTGATGTTTGGTATATTGGACTGCTTTAGTTATCATAAAACGGATGGATGCCGACATGTCCTCTCTGCCCCATTAAGATGAGGAACTGCCACAGCGGAGCAAGAAAAAAGTTATGATTCGACAAGACGGTGAAATGGAAGACTGGAAGGACTCGGATGACAACGAGGCGGACACGGATATGGAAGAAGCTCGCTCACCAAACTCGTTCAAGGAAGCCCTCATGAACTGTTTTGGTGAGGAAAGCACGGATGAGGAATGCTGGGGAGATGAATTGGATAAAGATCTTCCTGAGAATGGGGGGTATAAAGACACGGAGGATGATGCTTCCGGCGATTCGAAGCCCTTTATCCCTGGTCCAGAGGTCCCCCTCTCGGATGAGGAACTTAAGGAATTTTGACATGAACATGAATTACATCTTAACCTCTCTGTTTACTAGTTGATGTTTGGTATATTGGAGTGCTTTAGTTATCATAAAACGGATGGACGCCGACATGCCCTCTCTGCCCCATCAAGATGAGGAACTGCCACAGCGGAGCAAGAAAAAAGTTATGATTCGACAAGACGGTGAAATGGAAGACTGGAAGGACTCGGATGACAACGAGGCGGACACGGATATGGAAGAAGCTCGCTCACCAAACTCGTTCAAGGAAGCCCTCATGAACTGTTTTGGTGAGGAAAGCACGGATGAGGAATGCTGGGGAGATGAATTGGATAAAGATCTTCCTGAGAATGGGGGGTATAAAGACACGGAGGATGATGCTTCCGGCGATTCGAAGCCCTTTATCCCTGGTCCAGAGGTCCCCCTCTCGGATGAGGAACTTAAGGAATTTTGACATGAACATGAATTACATCTTAACCTCTCTGTTTATTAGTTGATGTTTGGTATATTGGAGTGCTTTAGTTATCATAAAACGGATGGATGCCGACATGCCCTCTCTGCCCCATCAAGATGAGGAACTGCTACAGCGGAGCAAGAAAAAAGTTAAGATTCGACAAGACGGCAAAATGGAAGACTGGAAGGACTCGGATGACAACGAGGCGGACAAGGATATGGAAGAAGCTCGCTCACCAAACTCGTTCAAGGAAGCCCTCATGAATTGTTTTGGTGAGGAATGCTGGGGAGATGCTTCCGGCGATTCGAAGCCCTTTATCCCTGGTCCAGAGGTCCCCCTCTCGGATGAGGAACTTAAGGAATGGTCAAAACTGTGGAGAAATACTCTTATTGTCAAGGTACTGGGTAAAAGAGTGAATTTCAAGACTTTGGAAAGCAAACTTCAGAGGAGTTGGGTTCGAAACAGAACGATGAAGATCACTGATCTAGCGGATGATTTCTATCTTGTGAGACTATCATCGAGGGATGACTACAGGCATGCCCTATTTAAAGGACCATGGAAGGTGGCAGATCACTACCTCATTGTGCAACGTTGGAGACCTCTATTCTCCATGACGGCTTCAATAACTCGAAAAGTTGTGGTGTGGATTAGGATCCCAAAACTCTCACCAGAGCTCTGCAATAACGTTTTTCTTAAAAGGATTGGATCTCTATTGGATAATATGCTAAAAATAGATAGGCTGACGTCAATCCATGATCGTGGAAAATACGTTCGGATATGTGTGGAACTTGTGACAAGCAGCTCTCCTCCCACATAGTCATCAGAGGCCAGAAGCTCTTCTTAGAATATGAGGGTCTTCACTCAATTTGTTTCAGATGTGGACGATATGGTCATAAGAAGGACCAATGCCGTGAATTTTTAGGGGTGGAAAATGCTCAAACGGAGATTTCAAATAAACCATTGGGCGCCGCGATGAAGACAATGGTGAACAAGGGGTCATTGTCGTCACCAAATGGACGTTAATGGAAAATCCCTGGCAGTTAATGTGATTGATGCGAGAAATAAAGATGAAGCGCCAGAATTGGGACTGGGTCCTTCGAATATTCCAAAAAGCTTTTCAAGGAAATATCCTGAAAAAGGTAACGATCATATGATTAGGGGACAGGTCAAATTACCGGTAGTTAATGAGCAGAGAAACGACAGGGGAATTTAATGGCACCGGATCGAGATTTGATGCTCTCACTGTTAAGGGAAATGATGTGGGCCCAGATGATGCGGCTGCAATGGATGAGCCAAGTCAAACATGGATTTCAGAAAAAGCACCTCCACCTACGCAGATTAGGATTCACAATCCCAAAGCTGGGAAAAATCCCCATGACAAGAATCGGGGTAAAGTCCTGGCTGTTGGTGTCAACGCTGGGCCGGGTTCCAAAGTTGTTAGGCCAAAAAATAAAAAGACCAATCCAAGAGTCAGCACAGCGCAACAAAAAAGAACGTGGTTTCTGGAAAAGAAAATAATGGGCTCATTATCTCCGAAGCAGGCCCATCTCGTGAGATAGCAAACTAAAGAAAGAAAGAAGAAGATCAAATCCTGAGCATCATGCGTAATTGGGACAAGAACAAATAGGCCCTCCTATTATCGCATATTACCACTCATGATCCTCTTCGAGAAGCTCTTGTACCGGTGGATGACAACACCTTAGCCTATGTGGAAGCTAAACAACGTATTAACAGTGCTCCAATTCATCAGAAGCACAGTGGGTCGAGTCCTGTATCAACCACTACGCTGGAAAACATGGACCAGCCTCCTGTGCAGGCAGATTCTGAGCCTATGGATGTCTTTGGGGGTGATAGTACCCCATTTAACATCTACTCCATCTCAATGAATTTTATTTGTTGGAATTGTAGAGGGACCGCCAATCCAGGCTTTGCAGGACTTGTGAAAGATTTAAAAAGAGAATTTGGAATCTCTTTTGTCATCTTGTTGGAAACTCATACTAGTGGTAATGTTGCCCGAAATATTATCCAGAAAATTGGTTTTAATAGCCATTATGTTAGTGAAGTTGTTGGTCAAGCCGGAGGTATCTGGTGTCTCTGGGATTCCTCGGTTTGGGCAGTGACAATTCTTTCTGCTTCCTCGCAATTTGTCCATATGGAAGTAAAATAGAGGAATGCAGAGTCTTGGACATCGACAGTTATTTATGGTTGCCCTTATTACACTCAAAGACAGGTCCTTTGGGATGCCATTCAAGAGTTACATTGCAATATTACTGGGTCGTGGGACATTATAGGGGATTTTAATGCTATCCTCCACTCGAGTGAGCATATTGGCTCTCCGCTTGCTACTCCCATGCGTTTGGAATCCGGTTTTCAACAGGTGACTGATCAGTGTGAACTTCTAGATGCGGATTTTAAAGGTGATGCTTTTACCTGGGAGAAGGGGGATACGAGAAAGAGGCTTGATAGGATGCTGGTGAATTTAGATTGGAGGCTTATGTTTAGCGACACAGATGTGATCCACTTACCCAAACTCAAATCAGACCATAAGCCTTTATTGGTTCAATTTGAGAAGGTGGTTAGGAGGAATCGACATCGCTGCCCATTTCGCTTCGAAGCCGCTTGGATCACTCATCTGGCTTTTGATCAGATTGTGAAAGACAACTGGAGGAATGAGGGTTCGAATTGGCCTCTTCAGATAAAGGAGTTACAGGGTATTCTCAGGGAGTGGAACAAATCAACTTTTGGTAATATCTTTGAGAGGAAGAAGATGCTTCTTCGCAAACTCTGTTCTCTAGAAGGGCAGCTGGCCCAAGGATGGAACAATCATCTTTTGGAGGCTCAGAGGCAGATATGGAAACAATATGAGGAAACTCTTGCCCAGGATGAGATTCTGTGGTATCAAAAATCTAGAGTTAAGTGGCTAGAGTTTAGCGATAGGTATACCCGCTATTTCCACGGGGTCACTACCGTTAGGCGACGGAAGAACCAAACTCGGGCTTTGCAAAATGATCATGGAGATTGGATTACTGACCCTAATGAGTTGGAGGCTCTGGCCACCAACTACTACAGGGACCTTTTTAGTACTAATGAAGCTTTCTCTCCTTTTTGTTTGCAGGGCCATTTTCCTAGATTAGATAATGATTCCCTCTCTCAGCTAGACATGGCGATTACTGATGATGAAATTTTCAGAACTGTTAAAAGTATTGGAGCCTTCAAAGCACAGGGGCCAGACGATTTTCAGGCAATTTTCTTTCACAGCTACTGGAAGACTATCAAAGGTTCCTTTTGTAGTTTGATTAAAGCAGTTTTCTCTGAACCTTGGAGAATTCGGGAGCTCAATGAGACGTTTGTAACTCTTATTCCTAAGCTTGACGAAGTTACTAATTTGAAGCAATTTCGTCCAATAGGCCTCTGTAATGTCTCCTATAAGACGGTCACAAAATTAGTGGCCAATCACATTAGAGGTTTCTTGGGAAAGCCGGTTGGTCCTGCCCAATGTTCTTTCATTCTGAGATGTCAAAGTCATGATAACATTATTGTTGCCCAGGAAATCTTCCACTCCATGAGAAAGAAAACAGGGTGAAAAGGTTGGCTAGCTATTAAAATAGACTTGGAGAAAGCCTATGATAGACTGAAGTTGGAATTTGTGCGGGAAACTTTGGAGGATATTGGTTTGCCAGATAAATTGGTCCAATTAATCTGGTATTGCATTTCAACTCCTACTATGAAAATCCTTTGGAATGGTGAAGCTCTTGATAACTTCCACCCTTCTAGAGGTATTCGGCGAGGTGACCCTATTTCCCCCTATCTTTTTGTTTGTTGCATTGAGCGCCTTTTTCATCTTATTGAAGTGGCAGTGGGGGGACGATCTATGGAAGCCAATCCAATTAAATAGAAGGCGTCCTTGTATATCTCACCTTGCGTTTACAGATAATCTAATTCTTTTTACGGAGGCTAGTGTTGATTAAGCTAGAATTATTCAGTAGGTCTTACAAGCTTATTGCTCCATCTCGGGGCAAAAAGTTAGTCAAGAGAAATCGAGAATCTTCTTTTCGAAAAATGTAGATGTGAAATTGAGAGGAGACATTTGTGAGGTGTTGGGCTTCCATATGACGGAAGACCTTGGCAAGTACCTAGGAGTTCCTATTTTCCACAAGCGAGTGACGAAAGTACTTTTAATTTTGTTATCGAGAAAGTAAGTCAAAAACTTAGTTCGTGGAAGGCTAGAACTCTATCCTTTGCTAGGCGTGTGACTTTAGCAAAATCTGTGATTCAAGCTTTGCCAACTTATGTTATGCAATCCAGTTTGCTTCCCAGAGGGGTGTGTGATGATATTGATAAATTGTGTCGTTCTTTTATTTGGGGTGATGACCAAATTCACAAGGGGACTCATTATCTTAAATGGGAGAGAGTGTGCATGCCTAAAAATCTTGGTGGTTTAGGTTTGAGATCATCAAGAGATGTGAATTCTTCCTTTATGTTGAAAGCTGCTTGGAATTTTTGCATTCTCCAGATTCTTTTTGGGTGTCTTTGATTAGAGGAAAGTATAATTGTGGGACTACGGGGTTCCCCAAAATTGATACTAGGAAAAATGGTCTAATTTTTGGAGTGGTTTATGCCATAATTGGAACAATTTCACTCAATGTCTTCAGTGGAAGCTTGGAAATGGAACCTCGATCCGTTTCTGGGCTGATTATTGGCAACCCCAATGCGGGCCTCTGACCCTCCAAGTCCCAAATTTGGACGCAAGCTACTTGAGTCAAAAAGTAAGCGACCTGGTTCTTGACAATGATAGGTGGAATTAGGCCGTGCTTGATCAACTTCTCCCGCCTCATTGGGCCTCTCATTTTAGGCTGATCCATCCCCCTCGCCTTTAGGACCAACAGGATACCTTCACTTGGGGGCCCTCTGCAGAGGGAATTTTCAATTTGAAGAGTGCTTATAATGCGATTACTCAAACCAGAAATATCGCTGCTCGTGGGATCTTCTCATCAATATGGAAGTGGAAAGGCCCTGAGAGGGTGTGTTTCTTCCTTTGGAAAGCGGCCCATAGATCCCTTATGACTAATGTGGAGCGTACCAGACGTCATATGGCAACAAATGATTCGTGCCCCGTTTGTGGTTCTAGTGCCGAATCTCTGTTTCATGCTTTTAGAGACTGTGTTAGAAGCCGACTGATTTGGGGTTGCTTTAGTATTCCTCAAGCTCCTCTGTTTTTCTCTGAGGATAATTGGTCGAAGTGGTTGGTGGCTAATTTGCATGCTACTAGTTTGGACCTAGACCAGAGACCGTGGAGACTGATTTTTGGCATTGTTTTAGATTCGATATGGCCAGCTAGGAACGAGCTGGTTTTCTCACAGAAGCAAACCTCGATTCAAGCTCTGCATCGCAAGGTCATCTGTCAGGTTGAGGCCATCCTCTCTCTTAATCTCAATAATGATAGACTCAAGCCTTTTAGGGTTGATACGGCGCAGCTTTCTGGTTCTCCTTGGTGTTTTCCACCGACGGGTTTTGTGAAACTTAACTGCGACGCCTCGATCTCAGAGGGTGGTGTAGAGGCTAGTTGTGGTGGTATTGTTAGAAATCATTTGGGTCAGTTTGTGCCGGGCTTTTCCTAAAAGTTAGATCCTTGTTCAGTTTTTGAGGCGGAGCTCTAGCCTATTTATCATGGGCTCAGTATTGCGTGGGGTAATGGTTTCAGAAACATTATTGTTGAATCTGGCTCCTCTAGCGCCATTGCTCTTCTTTCTGGTGGCCAGGACCATCTTCATGCCTTGTCTCATCTCATCTCTGGTATTCTCCATATGGTTGTGGGTGAAGCTAATATTCGATGGCAATATATTCCCAGGGAAGCAAACAGAGCTGCTGACATCCTTGCTAAGGAGAGATGTTATCCTGATCAAAATTTTGTTTTGTATAATGCGATTCCAGATTTTCTTTCTCCCATTCTGAAAAAGGAAAGCATGGTCTGCGAGGGCCCTAGTGGCCGCTAGCTTTGGTTGTTTGTTGGGCCTTGAGCCCTTTTTGTTCACCAAAAAAAATCTTAACCTTATAATTTTAGGCTGTTGCTTCCAGCACCCCCACCATGTTGCTGCCAGCACCCCCACCCCACTGAAATCCCGAAAATACTCCCCAAATTTATTTTTTTCCTCTCCCATGTCTTCTTCTTCTTCTTCTTCTTCTTCCGGTAATTCAATTACCGGAAGCTGTTCAAAATGTATTCCGGTAATTCAATTATCGGAACATAAATATGCTTCCCGTAATTGAATTACCGGAAGTTATTTAAAATGTATTCCGGTAATTCAATTACCGGAACATAAATATGCTTCCGGTAATTAAATTACTGGAATACATACACCTCCCAAGTAATGCAAATGTATTCCGGTAATTGGATTACCGGAAGCATATTTTTTCAAAATTATGATATGTTCCAGTAATTCAATTACCGGAATACATTTTAAACAGCTTCCAGTAATTGAATTACCGGAAGAAGAAGAAGAAGAAGACATGGGAGGGAAAAAAAAATCAAGTTTTGGGGGTATTTTCGAGATTTCAATGGGATAGGAGGTACTGACAGTAACATGGTGGGGTGCTGGAAGCAACAGCCATAATTTTAACATGATCCCCCCCATTCAGCAACGAGTCTTATACCCCGATCAATTGGCACTATTACGGGGAATTGAAAAACAATGCGAAAGATAAATTTGAAATTTCCATCTATATAAAATATTGGATTGGAGGAATTGAACAAAAAATTAGACAAATGTCTATGAACATGATTTTCCATCATCGTATTATTCATGATACAAACATTGTGATGGCAGTGAAGATCACTTAGAGCATTTTGATGGTTGTTAATATAAATAAATTATGGTTGTTCATAGAATAATAAAATCCAGAGTCTTGAAATATTATGATTATTAAGTGAGATGAAAGACCATTGGGAATAGTTCTTACATGAGCACATCGTCCAACAGTCAGTTAAAAACTCAAAATAATACAAAAATTACTTCAACATGAGTTTTTATTTTATTTTATTTTATTTTAATGCATCTTAATTTTTTTTATTGATTGTGCTTATAGAAACTATGCTAGACCATTGATTGTGCTTATTTTGACGTATCTTATTCTTAAATTTTACTAGACCATTGGTTAGTGAAATTTGGATTTGGGTTAGTTGCAGTCAAATACGCACTCATGCAGTTGACACATCTGTACCGTCCGATCAAGATCAGATGGTCTATATATCAACTACACTAACTCGCACTTTATAAAAAAAAACTTGAAATATAGGCTTAAATGCGCCGACGACAGTAACTGCATGCTCATATGACTGCATATAATTCAAATCTTTGAAATTGATGTGTTATAACTTAACTAGCTTTACAAGTGTAACCACACCTTGATGGATGAGAACGTAACTCATTCAACCATGCCTTTATTCTCCATAACTGAAAGGAAAAACAAGGAAACAAAATCAAGCAACTAGTATGAACTGTGCAGTTCACAAGCCTAGCGAATGAACCATGCTGTCTTGAATGAAAATACTACCAAAATGCCATTCTCATCCATTGTTATTGTGGCATATCATTTACCTTGGAGCACTTTTGGTGAGTACCATGTTGTTGCATTATATAGTCATAGAAATCCTTTATCATTTACCAATTGATGGTACTAGACATTTTCAACTAAAAAAAAAACAAATTCTCTTCAACAAATAATAGTAACCAATTTACCATTGTCAACACTTAAAACCTGAGCAAAACTTTATATGATAAGGTAACTAGGAACCGGAATGACAACAAATAATAGTAACAGAATGGGGAAGCCACACACAGCTAGCAAAAAAATGACTCAAAAATGGGATGGACAATCAAAATGGATAAAATAATTGAAAAGGGTAGATAATAGCAAACAAATCTCATCTTCCATGATTTACGCGACAAAACTTCAACCACTCAAACTCTTGACAATCTCGGCGAGGGCTGAGTACGTTCCGATAGAAGAACACACAACACCTACTGTAATAATTGTAATGCAAAGCGTAGCCTGTAGACATATGAAACAAAAGTGGAGTCACACTATAGTTCATCATAACTATACAAGTAGTTTTTGAAATGAATTAGTGCTGTGACAAAAGTATCTGATGACATTAGGTTGTATTATCATGACCATAGGATGTTTCTCTTCAAAATTCCTTTTCATTTTTGTTTTTTAAGTTGCTTTAATATCAAATTAGTTTGTCTATGAAGCCTTTGAGTAGTTCACTTAACTCGGATGGGAGATTATTAGTTTGTTACCATGTTCAATACTCATTTCACTTCAGTCTCATGATTTGTGTAAATAGATCCTACTTTGCTAAAGTTTATTTATAGATTTATGACATACATTGAGTAGTATTATTATCAAGGGTGAAATTGCCATACCTGTACTCGTGTGACTTTGCCCCGCAAGATTCTTAGGTAGCAAACACAGGGTAATATCAAAGTCTGTCAACAAGGTTGATTTTAATTAATAAAATATCTATGGTCAGTAATTCTAGGAGCAAGAAGAGAAAAACTGAAGGGAACTTACAACAAACATTGTAAGTAAAGATCCAATCAAGGACATCACCAAACCTGTAAAAAATAATTAGACATGTTATTGCTATAACATAGTGCAACTATGTCACAGTACAATGAATGTTCAAGAAAGAAAGTAATGCAATTGATAATCTTAATCATTTTTCCCTGTCTGCATAAAGTTTCCAAATTTATTAAAGAAATTTTATTGAAGATACAATTTCCTTGGAAGTGAATTTGATCAACAATCAAGCGCGTGAGGATAGGAAGTAGAAAGACTCACCAAAAAAGGGAACTGAGAGACCAATAATCAAGGTGGAAGCCACTAGGCCTGTTCTGATGAAGATGGCAAATAGGTAAGACTTGGCATGGTTTGATGGTATCAACTCCTCGAGACTCATTGCCACTGGAGATATAGTCAATGCATACGTGATGCTAATTAAGAAAAATCATCTTTCATCATATTCAGTGTAAGAACACTCTATGAAGAGAATGCAAAAGAAATGGCATGTCATAGAATTCCAGTTCAAACATTGTATTTTGAAGTGCTTGTTAGCATGTAAAATGACTGGAATATTCTCCTCTTTTATCCTTTTTTTAATTTGCTTCTTAGAGAGGAGATTTTAATCGTGGAAAAAAAATAAAGAAGCTGGGCAGAAAGTCTTATTATAATAAATAGTCTTCTCTTTGAATTTGGGTTAAGCACAACTCAAACACAAAAGCTAGCTCTAGTTGATGTTGGATCTCAACATCTTAAAATTGAGTTAGGTCTAACTCAATCCCAAAATCTAGTTCAACGGATGAAGATTGCCCAAGACTATTTTGACCATATCTCTAGTCAATGTGAAATATCAGCTCACTCCCTCGCGTCAAGCACGGTGAAGGTGCTGGAGGTTGCAATGAAGGTAGCCCAAGGTGGGCACAATGAAGGTGACAGTGACTAGGGTTTCCAACATCTTGCATAAATAATTGCAATCCAGGTAAACTAATGTTCTTTTTAGTGATAATTTCATTAATTACTTTGCATTTTTTCTCTCACCATCCCTATCCTTAAAGATACTTATGAACTAAAAATTCTATAAAGACATATTGGCTTAAATGTGTACATGAAAAGGAGTATGAGGCAAAAAGTCTATGTCTTTTACTGTGTTTTATAAATTATGCTACACTTTAAGTAAAGCACAATGCTAATTAGAAATATTCTTAATATTGCACCATTCTTTCCTGTGATGGTGCAAAATGTTTGAATTTCTTAGCTATATTTTGTTCGCAACATAATTCTCGTTCGCATTTCTCTCAAATATCATGACAAAAAAAGAAATGTAAAATTCATAAATTCTCGCAAAAATTAAAAAGTTAATAAATGCAGTGCAGAAACAAAACCATTCTTCATGATGAATAACTTTTTCCATCGTGTATATAGAGATATGTGTGCACATGTGCATTCATACGACACATATAAAGGATATTTGGTAAATGGATTAACCACCTGCAAAAATAAAAGTAGCAGACAATAATGTTAGCAATTTATATGGTTGATAGGACATCAATGATATTCTGATATTGAGTTAAACTAATTAAATATGAGAGTAATAATTGAGCAAAAAATAACTAAGCTCATCCTCCAACCCCAAACCAAAATACAGGGAGGAAAAAAAAAACAGAAAACTAGTCATTTTGAGAATCCCTTGGGGAGAGTAGTATATTGCAGTTTCCTCCTTCTGATCAACTAACTTGTTGTATGGTAAAAGCCCCACTTGTAACTAGATTGGCGCTTAACGTAATAAAATGTTACATCACATGTTCATCGGCTTTTCTTTTTTATAAAAATTGAAAAGTGGCAGCTTGAAGTGCCACCAGGTAACAATAGAACTATGAAATTCATTGTCATTAATAATATGGTCAACCTGATCCAATTGTACCAGTGTGAATATCTGTAACCAGGCTTAGGAAATGATATTTATCTGCAGCAACCTCTTCACACTAAAGCTCTTTTGGTTTGAAACATGTACAAACCACAATCTATGCTTAGATTAAATTTTTGTTATAAAATGGAGGCAGCGAAAATTGAACTCTTAACTACTTGGACAAAGGTCATAGAGGTTCAAATGTCATGTTTCAAGAACATTAATTACCTTAAACTATTAGGTTTAGAATCAAGATTGGTTCTTATCTCTAAACATCCACTTTCATGGACAAAAGGAAAAGTATGAAAGGCAAATCTAATGAAGCCTGATTTGTTATAGTAGAATCTTCTAAGAAAGTATCTGCAATAGAATGTAGAAGGGTATACCGTAGTCCAGACAGCAATCTTGGTTGCCACCAACTCTTGGGGTAGGTTAAGAGTGAACTGAGAGAGTGTAGCTTCTCCAAACATTTTGTATCCCATAACAGCACCTCCGGCATACAGTAAGGTACAAATTCCAAAACTACGAGGAAAAGAAAAATCACTCATTGTATTAGATAGATTCAGAAAGAGAATTTCCTCAGAAGAAAATAAAAAAAATCTTATGCAACATCATAGAGCTAACTACTAGATGATCTTCCTTGGCCTTCTGGTTGACCTAGAACTAATAATTATACTTTTTTACTTGTAAATTGCAATTTGTATAAGGCCTGAGGAGATCTAATATCCTTTGAAAGGATCCGCGACAGAAGAATTATATAGTATGGTTAAAAATTATCCTTGGTTTACCATGCTAAGAGCACTGCTGGGAATTGGTTTGGATTTGCCATGGATGTATAAATGTTTGGGAACACAGCATGTCCAGAATAGCAGTAACCATAAAGACCGATGGCAACAGGAAGAGTTGCAAGATTGAGTGGCGTCCCTGTGCGGTGAAAGCCAACATCTTCTACTCCAACCCAGAGCAAGCAGAGAATCACTAAAACTGATGCAATGACTCCACCAGCTATTACAAGCATGGTAAATGGTTATAATAAGCTCAAATAATAATAATAATAATAATAATAATAATAATACTGTAATATGTGAAAACATGACCCAATAATAGATATCTAGAGCGGGAAGTTTGCAGGACTGAACATCTGCAGGTGGCCCAACGAATCTTGATAGGCTCTGATACCATCTTAGAATTTGGGTTTGAGCCTAACTCAACCCAAAAAACTAGCTCATAGGGTGAGGGTTGCCCCCCACTTATAATCACTAATCAGACCATCTCATTCTTCCATGTGGAACTTCTAACACACCCCCCTCACGCCCAGGACTAAACAACTGGAGCGTGACCTGAGTGACCCGATAACGGGTGGCCCAACAAATGGATCTATGATAGGCTCTGACACCATAAAGGAAAACAGAAAACATGATAAAGAAAGCTAAACAGAAATTGATAATTCTTGATTTCATTGATTGAATGATTTTACACACTGTATCACTCTTATATAGAGTGTCTAAGAGAAGCTCGGTTACAACTGATTCAGTTAGCGCTCTGCTAGGTTGGCAGCCAGTTGTACACAATCAGTTAGAGCTCTGCCAGGTTGGCAACAGCACAAGACTCTTGAGTATTTCTCGGCCAGTGAATACTTGGATACTTGAATATCTCTTATACTTGAATATCTCTTACGCGGGACATATTTATGGGTAATAAGTAAATAAGTTTGAATGACAACAACTAGGTAAATGAAATTTGAAAAGATACATATACAAAGTTTATAACTTAATACATTATAACCAATTTAACCGATTATGATTTCCTTTTACAACAACAGCAGGCAAGTCTTATCCCAATTGGTGGGATTGGCTTTATGGATTTACTTTTGTGTGGCGTTTAACTAATGGCTTCTTCAAGAAGATTTCTTTTATGTGTATAGGGACCAAAGAAGAATTTTGATTTCAGGTTTCTCGTTTTTGTACCATTGCTACGTCTGTTAACTATTTTGGAAGATCTTATCCTCTGGTTTTGTGTTTTTCGCTTCTTTTAATAAAAATAAAAATCTCCTTTACAAAGAAAATTAATAGGAACCATGTATTATGATAAAACCTTTGTTTGAGCAGTGACCTTAGGGCCAAAGGTAAATGGGTTTAACTTCTATTCCCTTCGTTACCTAATATAAACAAAAAACAAGCAAAATTTTTGTTGCCTAATATAAGCAAAAAATAATTAATGTAATCCTATTTAATGCTTAGTTTCCACAATTGTCCTTAATTAATTTAACATTTGTTTTCCAATGACCCTATTCAACAAGTAATCATCATTAATAATAGTTTAGGGAATATACTTGTTTTTTTTTATGAGATTGAGAAAATTAATTATAGTTAACTAATTTTCTTAATAAGCGTGAGTTTAAGTATTTTTGCTTATATTAGGTAATGGAGGGAGTGTCACATAATGGAAAATTAATCATTACTTGTACAAAAATTAAGCTTTACCTGAGATGTAACTGAGGACACTTAGGTCACGGAGCCAAACCGTAGGAAGAACAGCCAAGGCGGCAATCACAGCAAACAGTGTTTGTGGACTCAATTCAATTCCACCCAAATTTATGTATGCATTTGGAAATAAGGAAGCCAAGTTGTCGCCCTCCAAAATTATATATTCAATACAACAGCCCTGCATGAAGGAATATTTAATAGGCAAAGTAATTGCTACAACATAAAAAAAACCTCAAAGAACTGACTGTAAGTATCAGCATAACAACATAGTTTTAATGAATGTACACAAACATATGGTAAAAGGTATCTGAAATATTCAATTCCAAATTTCGCAAGCTCAAAATCTAAGGGTGAAACATAGGCAAGCAAAGGTACCATGGATCACTATCTATCTCCTACTTGAATATGCCAGGCTACCAAATCATTCCATGTGAGCAACAAAGCATCTTGGTGCAGTAAAGACAATTTGTTATCAGAATATGTTGTTTAATTGCAGGACTGTAATATATCATGCAGGACTACTTGAACAAGTTAAACCACGCAATTGGGAACTGGGAAGCTTCCAAACATATGAGAAAGGCTAACAGCACACAATGACTTATCATATGACTGACGAAAGCCAAATTTGTGAAATAGGTAACTGTTGATGAGATCCAGACCCATGTCATAAGAGGAGGTTAGCCAATAAGATGCAACTGTGAAAATCCAAATAGGTATCCACTAGGCACTCAGAATTTCATCATTATATTATTATGTTATATTGCAAATTACAATGATTGAGATTCTAAATGGAATACTAATTGAGTGAAAACAGCTGTACTTACATATAATTCGACGTACAATACTATCTGCATCCACAAAAAAAAAGGAGAAATCATAAGAAAGAGATTAGAGACCACTGATTTTAATTAAGATGGGAAAAGAACTCAAGTAAGAGTATAGATCGGCATGAAGACTTACTGAAATGGCAATACGTCCAGTAGTACCAAAAGCAGCTTGGCCAATGTCAGGGTATGTCTCAAGCCCAGGTTCACTGTCCAAGCAGGAACGCAAGAGTAACCCGGTATAAAAGGAAATAATTCCAAAAATGAACAAGATGGAAAGCCCTATCCATCCACCTTCTTTAGCAGCATAAGGGGTAGAAAGGATTCCTACTCCACAAAGAACATTTATGCCTGCAAAATCCAAAATAAGAATAAGGCATCCATGATTAGTGATTTTGAGTGCATGGTTTATGGTTTCATGCATTGCATAGGTGCCACAGATGAGAGCAAGGTTTTAAAAAAAGGTCCGCAACCGCGATCTGCGCCACGACATCAAGGTTTTTGATGACCCTGTGACACCAACGCGGCCGCAATTGAGACCCCATTTGATCGCGATTCTCTACAATATTAAGGATCGCGACGTGACTATTACTGCGACCATGATTTAAAACCTTGGATGAGAGTATAGCAAGACAAGGTTCAGATACTTACCATTAAGCATGGCCTGTCCAAAAGAGCATTGGCGAGAAGAAATTCCGTGAGAAACCTTGGAATCCTTCTTAAGCAAAGAAGACCTCCTAGAAGGGGGAAGCAAGGCATAAGAGCTGCGCCTTTGTTGTTGCTCCTCTTCTGTTGGTTGTATCAGAGGTTTTGTCACTGAAGGAAGTGTTTCAGGAGTGTGCCTCTTTGTTAGAGATGTAGAAAGGAAGGAACTGCTTAATCTTGTCAATGAGGAAGTTCCCAGAAATCCAATATTTGGTGATGGTACACTACTGTATAGATCAATAGATTGCCTGAAAAATCAATAACAAGAGCATAACATAAGCGTTCAGTTGATGCACTTGACTGAGTAGACACTAAGCAAGGTTTCTAAAAAGGTTCCGCATCCGCGATTTAGGCCGCAACAGCAACGCAATTGTGACTGGGGCCGCATCAGTTGTATTTATCCGCGATTCTCCGCAATATCAATAATCGTGACCGTGATTTTGACACTAACCTTTGTTCAGTAAATCGATTGACGGTGAAAAAAGGGTAATTCAATAGCAAGGTTGGTGAGATTTTCAACTTCTAGGCTAAACTTTCTTGACCATGTCAAAACACAAAAAGGTATATTCTGTTCTCTTCATTAGCTGAAACTAATGAGAAAAGTTCATAAAGGAATAAAGAATTTCACACCCACCCAAAAAAGCAAAATAACTTTCAAAGGATTATAACAGAAAGTGAAGAAAAGAAAAAAGACAATTAAAGACACAAGAAATCAACAAATCTAGTGGAATTGAAAGTAGGGGTTTAGTTAACCTGTAACTCTGAGGCCATGAAGGGTTGTAAGAACTGGGTTTCCTCTGTGGAGGGTTTTCATTTGAGTAATTAGAAGAATCAGAATCGTTTGCATCACCATCTTCAGCTTTGTTCAAATCCTTCTCCTCATCTTCTTCATCACTCTCAATAATAAAACTGTTATCTGAAACAGAGTTATTCATCTTCCCTTCAATTCAAGCTTTATATTCCCCACACTATCTCTTCTTCAGCAATTCACCTTCACAAAATGACCCAGAAGAATTACAAAACACAACACAAGAACATCAAAGAACAGAAGAAAATCAATCTCAAGGAGAAATTCAAGCTAACTTTGCCACTGAAAATCCTAATGTTAACTCTCCATTCGAGGCAAAATGGAAACTAAATGGTTTGAATTTAAAAGCCACTCTAAACTTTGACAGATTTTTCTGTGTGGAAAGTTCCAGGTATCAATCACTTTTACTGCTGTGCATGCATTTTATTTTATTTTTTCACCATGCTGTTGTTACAAAAAACTTCCCAAGTGAAAAGAAAGGAAGAAAACCAAAAAGGGCTTTGTTAATTTAAAGAAACAGAAACTACATGACATGATGAACAGCACTTTTTAATTTTTGTTCTCTCTAGTAGTTTCCAAAACAAACAAAGTGAAAATCTAGGAAAAGTGGAAGAAACAGAAAAGAAAGAAGTCGATACGTACTTTGTTTTCTCACACACACACACATTTTCTCTCTACGGAAGACACCCACCGATGGTTCTTATACAGCTTTAAGCCTTTTTACACACACTCTCTCTGTGTGTCTGAGGTTAAAACGTGAACATTTACGACGACAGAACAGAACGAACATTTAAAATTTAGCAGTTTATCATGTTCCTGTTATGGGGACTTTGTCAGGCACCTAACATAATCTAAGCCGTACATTATGTTAATCATCGTCGTGTAATGTGAGATGGATAGATAGATGGCCAATTGGCCCCTGGCATTGCTTATGCTGGCATGGGCCCCCATTTTTGTTTCTAGGTGCAGATGTAAGTAGCAGTGCTGTTGACTTAAAAGATGTGCCTCCTTTGAACCATTTTTTGTTTATTTCAATTCAATTAGGCATCACTAAACAAGTAAATTTTATAAGATTTGTATTTTGCTGTGTTTGTGTGTGTATATTATATTATACTTATATTATATTATACACATAATACAAATTGCCAATTTTTTATTTATTTAATAATACAAATAGTAAATTACAACAACCTACCAATCAAACCTTGATATGAAAAGACATTTAAGTGTAAGTTACCACCATTCTGATGCAAATGCATACCATAATCAAATGAAAAATGATATTCAAACACCACAATTGTGGTCACCGTATATGGCCAGATTTCGCACGGTCATCACGGATTCGACTGCATTTTAATTGGATGGGTTTTTTTTTTTTTTTTACAGAAACAGATTTTTTTTAAATGGTTAACAGAAGTTATGTAAGTGGTTAACACGAGTTGTGTAAGTGGTTAACGCAGTCCACTAACATTAATAGACACATATTTTTTTAAGTGGTTAACAGAAGTTATGCAAGTGGTTAATACGAGTTGTGTAAGTGGTTTACACGAGTTTGAAGTGAGATACAGTATATTTTGAAGTGGTTAACTGGCTTTCTATAAGTGGTTAACACAAGTTATGCAAGTGGTTAATACGATACGAGTTGTGCAAGTGGTTAACACGAGTTTGAAGTGAGATACAATATATTTTGAAGTGGTTAACAGGCTTTTACTAAGTGGTTAACACGCGTTGTGTAAGTGGTTAACACTACTTTGAAGTGAGATGCAGTGTTAACCACTCCAAACTCGTATTAACCACTTACACAACTCGTGTTAACCACTTAAAAAAAATCTGTTCCTGTAAAATAAAAAAAAACCCATACGGATTAAAATGCGGATCCTGCAAATGCACGGACCGTCTGCGAAATCTGTGGCCACAATTGTGGTGTTTGAATATCATAACTCTAATCAAATTGAGTAAAGGCAGATTTTGAATCCAAATGATTAGAGAATCAACAAACAAATCAAGACAGTACTTGCACTAACACCGGGAAATCCCTTGTCTATAATGAGCTACTTCAAGACCAAAAAATACCTTAATTCTCCAAGGTTTTATGTCCAAAAAGTTGTATTTAGAATAGGAAGTCGGCTCAGTAGTGACAAACAACAATCAAGAATAACTGCAATAAGAAGGTAAAAATCAACTATATGAAATAATATAAAAAATATGATATGGTGTATCTGAATGTTAGTTAATAATTAATTGTTAGTAATATTAATAAAGGAGATTCAAATCCCTATGTTCTTCTTCCAAAACCGACAAACCACCTTATCACTCCAAGATAGGTTACTATTTATTGTACTAGTATGTAGACTCATGTCATGTATGGGGGTACATTTTAAATCATTACATAGGTTAATAATTTGATTAATTTGTATAGATAAGAGAATGTAATAAATATTATAGTATGTTTCTAAATATTAATAATAATTTAATATCTCTAATCGATGTTTTGTGTCAATATTTGGTGATTATAGTCCAGCACATTGTTTTAGTATCAATCACATAATTTAAATATTAGGTGTTACTTGCATGGTTTAGTCGTTGAACTGATTATTAGAAGATAAAAAAGGTATGCCTCAAACCTATAAATTACTTCGGTAACTGGCTATTATTTAAATAATTTATAAATTCAGTGTTTGTCTGTATGTGTATGATTTGGTATATGAGGACACAAACCTTTGCCATGCAATGGAATGAAAACATGAGAATATGTTTTTTTTTTTTGGTAAGTTGAAAACATGAGAATATGTTTATAAAAATAATGTTAAAACATACTACAATTATTAATTGTTTTTGTAAGACATAAATGTACTATAGTACTACACTTATGTTTATTTTTATGGTATTGTATATTTGAAATAAAACAAATATATTTATTGCAAATATTTAGTTTTAAATAACATATATGTACATTCCAAATAAAGTTGATTCAATAACACAAAAAATAATTTTTATTATTAATTTACTTATTTGTAACAAAAATAAAATTTATGTATATTTAATTTTATTGTTTGAGGTAACTATACTTAATTTCAATGTTTTCTTTGGTATATTTAATTTATGTTTATCGTATTTTGTTAAGTAGAAGATACAATACTTTGTAAAGTGTAAATTGACAATTTTTTAACGAATGAAGACATGGAAAAAGGTTAAAATATAGTAATCTTTATCATATTAATTTAAAAAAATTGTACAATGTATATTAATATTTTCAATAAAAATCTAAATCAAATGTAATTAGTTTACTTTATAAAAAAACCCAACATGTAATCGAGTGCTGTTGTTGGATCCGAGAGAAAAAAAAACAAAGCAACCATAAGCAGGACAGGGAACATGTGGTTTTCCTGTTAACAACGTTTCAAACTTCAAGTCCTACTGACCCCTGTCGTTAGCAGACATGGTATTGAAGGTTCATGAGGAGATCAATCCCGAAATCAATATGCGTCACAATATTGCAAGTGTCCAGTAGTATAATCGTTAATCATGTCATCTGCCGAAACAAACTGGATTTGATCCTCTCCCACACATTGTCTCTCCATCTCTCTACATCAATACATTCCAGCCGTTAGATTAATCTAACAATTGAGAGATTAAAAGCAAAAAAAAAAAATGTTCTCTCTCCCAAATCAAAACCCGACCGGATGCGCACCGTGACGGAGATGGTGCCACACAGGAAACTGATCGCGGCGCACACCTTCTGTTTGGAATGTGCTGACACCTGGCTTTCTAAGCACCCTCTCTCTTCCGTTTGTAGAGCCAAACACGATCCTAACCTTTTTACTTCCTCTGAAAATCCCTGCCCTGTGATTATGAAAATTGTTTGCTTTTTGTAGATTCTTACATTGATGGATCTACTGTTTTTGGTGTTCGACGCGAAGCAAAGCGGCGGAGCCAATGGTGGCTTTCTAGAATTTTGCAGAAATTAGAATTTGTTCGGTGGAGCCTATGGTTTGCTTCTTGTGGATTTTCAAATTTCCAGCTACAATTTAGAAATTAGAACTCAGGGACAAACATATTTGCTCAGAAGCTTTACAGAAATTTTCCGTTTTATTTTCTTTTTTCTAAAAAATAACAATGATTTTTTCCACGATACATTTTTTTTTTGGGGTTCATTCTTTCCATTCTCAGGAATCAACTTTTCATTGTTTTCTAGGTTTTTTCTACTTCTGAATTTAACACTCCAGACCGAGAAAATCCGATTCAGATTTACAATTGTCTTTGTTTACATTGTTTAGATTCACAAGTCACTGGTCTCTAAATTCAATTCAATCATTTTAAATGTCTTTGTTTATATTGCGCGAGCAAATTATTTTTTTTTAAGTAAATAAATACCTAAATTAGTCCCCAATAAAAATCACAGAGACTAATTTAATACTTGAGAAATAAAAAATATCAATTTAGTCCTTAAAAATCTAAAATATGGGTCAAATTAGTCCTTAATAGTGACTAAAATATCCTTAAAAATTATTCTAAAAAAGACTAATTTGACTAATATTTGAGATTTTTAAGGACCAAATTAATATTTATTTTTTATTTTTTAAGGGCTAAATTGGACTCAGTAATTTTCTTTGGGGACCAATTTGAATATTTACTCTTTTTTTTATTATTTTTTTAGCTATTAATCTCCCAACCATTAGATTAGTCTAACTACCGGAATATATTGATGTAGAGAGTTGGAGAGACAATGTCTTGGAGAGGATCCAAATCGAAACTATATACTCCCTCCATTCTTTTTTTTTTTGGTACATGATATACTCCCTCCATTCTAATATAAACAAAAAAAAAAATTATAACTTTAGTGGTTAAAATCATAAGCAAATTTCAACTATTTTACTCTATTTAATGATATCATTTCTAAAATACCATTCAATTAATTTAGATTTCATTTTCTAATAACCTCTTGTATTCATAGGAAACAAGTTTTTATGAAATTAAGACGTTTTGGATAACGCAATTATTTTTTTTGATTACCCAAAGAAAATTAAATGGAATTATAACTACTATTCTTAATTAGCTTGAATTTTTTTTTATTACTTATATTCGAAACTGGAGGGAGTACCTTACCAGGGCCGTGTACAGGGATTTGGGGGTATTAGGTAGAAAACACAATACACTTATTAATAAACTTAATGTATAGCAATTTTGGGGTCTAATTTGGACTTTGCAATAAATAAATGCACTTATTAATATCAAAAATATTGTAAAAATAGTGATAAAAATGTATTTTTTTTACCGTTTATCTTCTTTATTCAATAATAAGTGTAGTTAGTAAACAAAACGATGTCTTTCTATCTTTCAAATTTAACATTATGTATGACTATAAAACAAATATGAGGCATTCTATCTTCTATAAGGTCTATCTGGAGCCTAAGACAAATGCCTTAATGACCTTACAGTCTCCACGACCCTACAACCTTACCAGATATTTAACCATAAATTATGTTGAGATTTCAAGTGAAATTTATATTATCAAAGTTCTGTCAACATAATTTACTTTAATTTTGACACACTATTAGAGTAAATTTTTTTACACAATCAACCAATTACAAATCATCTTAAATGATTTTTTAGGTAGTTATGATAAAGCCACACATTTTTTATGATGTGACAAATTATAATTGGTTGATAGTGTAAAAAATCTTGCATTCCAATTAAATCCTTTACCGGAAATTTTAACGAGTTTAAAGGATATATACTGTCAGTGTAAATCAATTTTACACAGTCATCCGATATAAGAATTCATATAAGAATTCATTATTTTGTCATGTCAGCCACTTTTGTAACTGTATTTTAAAAATAACTACCAAATAATAAACTCTCATGGGATCTGTGTAAAACTGATTTATACTGACAGTACATGCCCCTATTTCTATATTTTAACATATTATAGTTGCGATTAAGTTGTGCAAAACGGAGAAAAAAAAATAGAGTTTAATTTTTATACACCATCGGTGTAAAAATATTTTACACATGCATCCAATGGTACATTGCCACGTCATTTAATGAGTATGACAAATAATACACGTGTAAAATATTTTTATGCTGTCAGTACAAATAAATTAAATTAAAAAATTAATGTTATATTAAAAAATAAAATAACACTTAATATAATTTTTATCTTTTAATTAAAACGACTATTATTAATATGAAATAGAGGGACTAATATTCCTCTGATTTGAAAAATAAATTAGTCTCGCAATTATATATAGAGAAATACTTTTTCTAATTTTAAATATAATATATACGGTGAAATACTCGCTCCGTTTATCTGTCCTTCACAGAATCCTTTTGAATTCTGACACATTTACGCAAACTGTCGTCGTCGAATGGTTTCAGATAACGTTGATTATAGATAACATCTGCAAGTTAATTTTATTAATCATTTTCAAGCTTTCATTCAAAATACGTAGTCGATTTTCCTCTTCCTCTGAAACACGTGTATTCGTGCTGTACGCTGTAGAACTGTACTATCAATTAATAATGCAGATGCTGGGGCCTGGGGGTCGTTGCATATCCAATATCACATGCAAATGTCAAATTTGGACCCCATACTCTTGTGTTTGAGATTCGTCAATGGAAACAAAATATTAGAAGAGTTTTATTTTATATTTAAAAAAAATTCATACGGTTTAATTTTTTTTTTTTGACGCAAAAAAACATTCATACGCTTAGATTTGTATTAGCCGAAATTTAATATGACCATAAAAAAAATTAATATGACTTCTTTACGGGGAACTTAATACTCCCTCTGGAACTATTTATAAGGAAAAAAATCATTTCCAGATTCGTTAAAAAATGTATGTATTTGGTCCAAAAATGGACCAGATACATACATTTTTTAACGAATCTGGAAATGACTTTTTTCCTTATAAATGGTTCCGAAGGGAGTATGATTTTTAGATATTGAAGGTTTAATATAAAATAAAATTGCTTTTATTTTTTTTAAAATTATGAAATTATATATATATATATGAAAAATTAATAATTAAACTTGTGATAAAATAAATATACTTGCATAATATACTATATTTAAAATTTAAATGCATTCTAGTGATTTTTTAGTTAGTAAATATCATAATCAGTAGTATTTCTTTTTAAGTGTACTTAACATTTCATGTTTGGCAATCATCGTTTAGTTTTAATGGTTGATATGATATGATATTTGCCATACTTTTTCTTTTGCTGAAGATATTTGCCATACTATTTTTTTGATAGCAAATGTTTGCCATACTTTTGAATCATTAATGAGCATCAATCATTCATAAACTAATGTATCTTTGAGTCTATGGGTAAATGACTTAATTAAACGCTTATAGGATAATCGTTTATCATATAAGCACTTATGTATGAGCTATTTTTATAATCAAAGAGAAAAATATAGTTAAACTTGTTTCATATATATAAGCTATAAATTATTTTCATAAGATATTATGGAAAATTAATCAAAATAAGCTGAAAACAGCTTATAAACATATCATAAGCCGTTTCTACAAGCTCTCATAAATACTCTAACAATGTTAATGTTAATAAATAAGTTTAAATAAATTATTCATAAGTCAATTCAAACTGACTAATTATCTTTAATACATCAATAATATGATAACTCGATTGGTGCCATAATAGTTGGATCTTCATCTCACCATGCTTTATGTTAAGTCGAAAGACTCGAAACAGATATTGTGTCAAATGTGCAATGATTTAAATCTCCATTAAGTCCCGCGTAGCTGCTCCAGTGGTTGGAGCGCTGGGACATCCAGTGTGTGGTGTGGGTTCGATCCCACAATACCACCGAAAATTCCCCCTTCCCCTATAAGGCTTAAGTATGCCTCCTATGGACCAAAGAATAAATAAATAAATCTCCATTAAAAATATACATAAGCGTTTATTTGGTAAAAAGAGAGAGATTATATATTTGTTATATTATATACAATAGAGTTTTGTCACTTAGACTCATGTCACATGGTAACTCTACATTCATTTTTTTCCCGTCAAAATGCAAAATTTTTAATTTTTAATTCATGATATTTCATTAATTAAGGTATACCAATTAATTAATGTTCATATATGCACTTTTACCATTCAATCAAATTTGAATTAATTCAAATTCAAAATGTAATAAATTAAAAACATATCATTTAATTAATTCACATATCTGGACCTTTGTCATTCAATCAAAATATTATATTTTTTGATATAATCAAAATATTATCTAAGTCATGTGACACCATATGAATTATTAATTTTTTTGCCTAAATCAATTTCAAATTTTTATTTATTTTTTCCTAAACATATGAATCAATTTTTTAGTTATCTATTATCTACTATTTGTTATATTATATAAAATAGATTTTTGCCACGTAGATTAATACCACGTGGCAGCTCCACATTAATTCTTTTCTCCACAAAATGCAAAATATATTTTTTATTTTTTAATTCATGATATTTCATTAATTAAGGTATATCAATTAATTAGTATTCATATATGCACTTTTACCATTCAAACAAATTTGAATTAATTCAAATTCAAAATGTAATAAATTAAAGCATATCATTTAATTAATTCTCATATCTGGACATTTGTCATTCAATTAAAATATTATATTTTTTTTGATATAATCAAAATCTTATCTAAATCATGTGACACAATATGAATCATTAAATTTTTTGCCTAAATCAATTTCAATTTTTTTATTTATTTTTTCCTAATCATTTGAATCAATTTTTTAGTTATCTATTATCTACTGCTATATATATTATATAAAATAGAGTTTTGCTATGTAGAACTCATGTCACGTGGCAGCTCCACATTTATTCTATTAATTTTAGCTTTTATTATTAATTCTTACTATAGATTCACCTTAAAGTCATATTACTATTTGTTATTATATAATAACTTTACTTTTTTTTCCCCACATGATTCATAACTCTCGAATCTCACCTGTGCATCACATGTGTTATTACGCTAGTATAAAATAAATAAAAAAGTGAGTAATTAATAAATAAAAAAGTAAATAATTAATAAGTCTTAACCTGTGTAAGATTGCACACGTTAAAAAAACTGATTTAATAATTTATTTGTTTTTAAGTCTGCAAATCTCCACATTGTTGAGAAGATGCTTAATTCACGCTGTTGTTGGATCATTAGCATCAAGCCATAAATCATTCATAAACTCTGATAAAAAAAATAATTCATAAACTTTATGGATCATAATTATTTTAATTTTTAAATATATCGATAATATGGTAGCTGGATCAGTACCACAATGATTCAATGAACTTGGACACCCCACTTTTGCAAGAAACTTCCAGAATATGAAACGTACGTATGAAAACATTTACGCAAAAAAAAAAAAAGAAAAAAAAAAGAGGGAACCGGGAGGTGTTACTATTTGAACATGGCAAAAGCACAAAAAAAGGAGTTGGAATTGGGTTTTTAAAATCTTTTCGCAAAGCTTGTGTGTTTATGAAAACCTTTTCAAAACAACTCGTTAATAAAATAAGGCAATACATAAGTAAAGAGAAGAGAGAAGACAGTGACACAGTGATTTATACTAGTTCACTATCACCTGATAGCTACGTCTAGTCCTTTCACACATTTGAAGGATTTCTCCACTATAATCAACCAGATTACACTTGAGAGTATAATACTGTCAAACTGGCTATACTCACAACTTCTTAGAACGACTTAGTACAGTCAAGCCTCTAAGGAATACAGCCACTACTGGGCTAAATACAATGTTCAAAAATGTTTTGAAGCAATATCAAATAACTCTCACAGAGATGATATACAATGAAAAACTTAAGCACAATGAATAACTTTCAAACTGAAAGAATAAAAACGATTAAGTGCTTTGTTCAATGTGATCTCAGATACTTGGAATGATTCTTGGTTGCTCACTTTGTATCGCAACTTAACCTACTTCAAAGTGGATGAAGTAAGGTATATATAGCTAGGGTTGTGAATAGTATCGTTGTGACCTAACAGCTCTTTTCACCTAGGTCAAAAGACTTCAGATCCCCTTTTTGTGGCTTTAGCAAGTCACGTCATTTTCCACTCTGCTCAAAGATACTGACACATCAGACAAAATCAGAGTGTTGGTCTCTTGTAAGCTTTTTGAATATTAGACCATTCGAGAGCAAGTTTCCTAATGATTATATACGTTGACATTCCTTCTGGCCTTTGATACCTCGTACATTAAAATGCTTCATCAATAAGGTCTCTTAAATACGGGAAGTAGCCTTAAATAAGCTTCAGTCTGTTTTCTATCAGAGCTACACTATTCACCAGAGTGAGTATTGTTCACCAGAGTGAGCTTGAAACAGAGGCAATTTATTCAGCGTAGAATTCATTTGCCTTTCATATAACAGAGAGTCTTGTAGAATTGCATGAAGGCTTCCACAGAGTGGTCTAACCGTAGTCTGTTGTATGCGTTGACTGAAGACCAGAGCGTTGACCAAACAGAATGTGGTCTCAATAGAGTGTTGTCTACCAGAGCGTTGACTGACCAAACAAAGTTGACCACGTCAAGAGCTAGTCTTGCCAGAGCTTGGTTTACCAACATAGTTGACTGGTCAAACAGAGTTGACTAAGTCATGTATGGTCTCACCAGAGCGTTGACCACCAACAGAGTTGACCAACTTCAGAGTAAGGCTTTCACATCATGTCAACATCAAAACAGAGGATCAATACCAGACTTAGATGTATGAAATTTAAGATTTCACTAAGTCTTCTGAGATATCTTCTTATGCTGAATAGTGATTTCTGCGCACTAACAAACACATTAGAGAATAAATTGTTCTCTTAATCATTTGTTATCATCAAAACAATTAAGGGTCATTGTTTCTGAATCCACTTGATTCCAACAATCTCCCCCTTTTTGATGATGACAAATACATATATTGATGAACAATTTATCTTTAGAAAAATATTTATTTCAAATAATTTCAGAGGCTCCCCCTGAATTAAGCATATATAAATATTTTCTAAGTGTAAATATCAGATCACATTCAATACAGTATCAGAGCATTTGATGCAGTATCAGAACTTGCCAAACAAATATATACAAATTTCAGAGCACATAACTTTATTCCAAGTTGATGTATCAGAGTTAATAGAGCAAGAAATGCAATGCATGATGACACTTGGTTGATACATTAGGTTCATCAATTACTCTATCTATATTTTCTTCTCCCCCTTTTGTCATCAGACAAAAAGGTTAAGACAGAAATAAAGAGCATCACAGTCATAACAGTTTAAGAAAGATAAAGTGAAAACTGTAAGTGCCAAAAATTGATTTCATTATACTATAAAGTCAAAGTACAAAAGATGTAACAAAAACAACAAACGAGGCTAAAAAAAAAAGGGAAAGGCCTAAGGTTTTCTATGGCTTGTCCAATCGGGCTAGAATAGCCTGTAGTAACTCAGTTATCTTGTCCTGCCTTCTATCAGATTCTTCAAAATGCTTCTCAGTTGCTTCCATGAACTTGGTGAACTTCTTGTTTTCTTCAACAAGTTTATCGAAAACATCATGAGGAACCTCCATAGAATGGCTTTTAGTAGCAGAGGTAGAAGCTGTCCCTGAAGAGGATGGTTGAGCAACCATTACAATAAAGGCAGGAGGAGGTGTAACAGGTTCTTGTTGAGGTGGTTGTACACGAGGAGGAGGATGAGGTGGAAGAATTAGAGCAGGTTCAGGTTCCCAAACAACAGGAGTTGTGTCCTTTGGAGGAACTTTTTATTTAAGAGCAGCGTGCGATCTCCTATTTCTTTCAAGTTGATCTTGTTTGTGCTTATCAAACTAGTTACGCACAATTACCCAATTTTCATAGCGGTCCTCTTGAGCTAGTTAAGAAATATCTTCATCAACTCTTTTTTCTCCAAGGAATTTCCAGAAGCGATACTCTCGGTATCTCACAGCCTTAAGAGACTCAAAACTGGCAATCAAATGGGGATAGCATTTAGGCACAGCTTTTGGTGAGGGTTCACACTCACTCTGAGCATCTGGACCAGGGGTTGCAGGAAGAGCCAGAGTTAGAGGATCAATGATGGTAACATCATCATCATCAGATTCCAAAACAAGATCCTGAACTATCTTAGAGGCAATTGCAGCTGTAATGGGTATTTCATCTGCCTCCATAGGTTCTGCAATAGACGCAGGTTCTGCCAATATGGGTGAATAGGGTGGAGAAATGGATTGAGGCAGGAAAGAGACAAGAATAGGGAGTCTAAATGTGGGGTCAGGCACGGGTTGAAGTATGGTGAGGGGTAGTGCTTCACAAACAGTATCAGAGCCAGGTAAGGGATTAAGGTTTCCTAGACAAAGGGCTCAGGTTTTGTTTCAGTAAAAGGTTCGGATTGTGAAGGTATGTTGAGGTCAGGTTGAGTTAAAGGAGGTGAAGGAGGTCTAGGTGGTGATTTGGGGCTAAGTGGAGGAGTAGTAGGTTTAGGTTGTGGTGAAAGTGTTTTGATTGTTTGTGGTTGAGATGATGGAATGTGAGTGGTTTGTGGCGAAGGTGATGCAGAAGTAGAGGTTGAAGTGTGAATAGCAGAGATGAGTTCAATATAAGGAAATTGAACTTGGGATTGAAGTCTCTATCTCTATCTCAAAGGGACATAATCAGCTTCCTCTTCATTAGATGAAGATGAGTCAAAGGGTAAAGAAGGCAAAGGCTTTTTAGGAGGAGAGGGTTTCTTAGAAGGTTTTGATGGGGGAATAGGTTTAGAGGGTTGTGGAGGAGGGATTGGTTTAGACACAACAGGTTGTGTAGAATGTTCAGACCCAACAGATGCAGGACCATAAACAGAATCATACAAACGTACTGCATCATCTAGTACCTTGGTTTTCTTTGCTGCTGGGAGATCACTCAACTTGGTTACCCGCTTCAACTTTGAAGTAGAAGGTGCAGTAGTAGTAGCAGGAACAATAGTGTTGATGGTTGCAGGAGCAGAAGTGGTTGTTGCAATAGCAGTAGTGCCGGAGGCAACAACAAGAGCAGTGGAGGAAGGAGCAGTAGCTGTAACAGAGGCTTGTCCCTTTAGCCTTTCTTCTTTGAGGTGTAGGTAATATTGATAGCTGTCTTCCTTGCATTTGGCTATCATCTCATCAACCTCAACTTTCTTCTCCTCAATTTCTTCTGGCATCACTGAGGGCATGAATGCAGGTCTCACTGGTTGAACCAAGTGATTGGGCTCAGCAATGTGGATGTCAGTGCTCCTAGCTACTCTCCTGGTTGGCTCAGCATTAACTTCACTTATCTTCCTCTTTCCCTTCCTTACAGGTTTTCTCCCACCTTCTTCTTCTTTTTGCATCTCAGCAATAACCTCTTTGGATAGAAGCTTCATTCTCCTCAAGTTCTCACTGGAGAAGGTTGGTACACTCATGGTTTTGAGTGCAACTCCAGCTTCTTCAGTGTGAAGCTCTTGAAGATGCCGAATCAAGCCTTGGGTTTCCATTATAATAGAGAGTCCTTCCACAAGGGATGTTCAAGTTTTTTCCTTTTCTGGAGAACATAATGTTTCTGCGCAGATGATAAAAAATGAGGCTTGGCATGTTGAGTTTGGCCTTGGTCTCATAGTTCCACATAATGAACTTGTGGTCACTGCTCACAGTGTCCACGAATCCAAACTTCGGAACAATGCAGTGCTTTATGATCTTGAAGAGCACTCTGAACTTGTTCTTCATGTCCACAGCCTTAGAACTACCAGGTTTCTTATAGATGGAGTCGTTGATTGTTTCCCAGCCACCAAAATCCTTTTCCCAGCCTTCTTTGATAACAGCTCCAGAATTAGGGCATTTGATAACATCAGCAATGATGTCCCGAGTGATCAAAATATTCTTCTGCTGAACGTAGCTGTGAATGGTGTTGTCCTTGCACCGAGCATCCATCCAAAATTTCTTTACCAGTTCCTCATATACTGGGTAGTTTTCCATACAAAAGAAGTCCATTATACCCATATCAATGAAATCAGTTCGGAAGGGGTACCCTTTATCAGCTAAGTCTTGGAAGTTAACTTGGTGTTCCAACATCACCTTCAGTTGGTGTTGCTCAGCGTTCACCAAGGTAGGTTGAGGTTCTTCGTCAGGACCATAAGCAAAAAGTTGTGGAGCGGCCATTGTAGGTACAGAGAATTGCAGAGAGAAGATAAAAGATGAAATGGGTTCAAGGTTACAAACAATGAGGCTTATCAGAGAGATAGTGCGAGTAGTGGGTATAGTGAGTGAGTGAGTGGGTAGTAAAATGTGTTGAAGAAGGCAAACTGCCTTTTCCAATTTTCAAAATAAATGAAATAAATACTTTGTCATTTTAAAACTGAAACGTGCCACACACTGAGTAAACGAGGCGCAGTAAAACTGTCATCGGGTAGTAAAAGATAATAATGACTCAGTGAGAGTAACTCTCAGCCGCTAACGCATCGACCAGTCTAATAGAGACACGTGTACACAAAGATTCCTAGAGGCACCTTTGTGATAAATGCAACAGACTCATATGAACAGTCATCAAAACAGATGATACAAAAATTAAATAATAATAAGATAATAAATTATAAACTAATGATTAATAATTAAGCAATAATCAGAGCTAATAAATAAACAGAGGCACATATCAGACAGACTCACATATGCAAACAGAGGCGCGTGTAACCAACAGAGGCACGTGTGCAACAACAGAGGCAGCAACAAAACAGAGGCAAATAAGCAATCAGACGCAGACATTTCAGAGGCACACAAAACAGAGACAACCATATTCAAATAAAACACTTAATCCTTTATAAGATGAAAATTCAAATTCTTTCTTATAAAGTTGAATCTATCTTCAGCAAGAGGTTTTGTAAAGATATCTGGCCATTGATGGTCAGTATCAATAAATTTAATTTCAAGCCCTTTCTGAACATAGTCTCTAATGAAGTGATGTTTAATTTCAATATGTTTAGCACGTGAATGCAAAATAGGATATTTAGTCAAACATATTACAGAGGTATTATCACAGTATATATGAATGTTACTCTCTTTAATCCGATAGTCCTCAAGCTGATATTTCATCCATCGTAGTTGTGAGCTACTGCTTGCAGCAGATATATACTCAACTTCTGCAATTGATAGTGCAATTGTGTTTTTCCTTTTGCTGGACCAAGAGATAAGGTTTACTCCAATAAATTGGCAGCCACCACTTGTGCTCTTTCTTTCAATTCTATCTCCAGCAAAGTCAGCATCACAGAAACCTACTAACTTATAATTTTCTGAGTTCTTATAAAGCAAACCAAGGTTAGTACTTTGAGATACCTAAAGATTCTCTTAACAGCAGTTAAGTGAGATTCTCTAGGATCATATTGGAATCTTGCACATAAGCAGACACTAAACATAATATCAGGTCTTGAGGCAGTAAGATAAAGGAGTGAACCGATCATACCTCTATATACCTTTTGGCCTATTTTTTACTAGATTCATCTTTGTCGAGAGCATATATTGGATGCATTGGTGTGCTCATAGGTTTGGTTTCCTCAAGCTTGAACTTCTTTAGGAGTTCTCTCACATATTTAGTCTGATGGATATATGTTCCATCTTGACATTGCTTGATTTGAATACTAAGGAAGAATTTTAATTCTCCTATTATACTCATTTCAAACTCATTCTGCATAAGCTTAGAGAATTCCTCACAAAGAGATTCATTAGTAGCACTAAAGATATATCATAAACATATATTTGAACTATAAAAAAATGCTTTTTAGATGATTTTCTAAAGAGTGTAGTGTCCACCTGTCCTCTTTCAAAACCATTTGACATTAAAAAATAATTTAATCTGTCATACCAAGCTCTTGGAGCTTGTTTAAGACCATAAAGAGCCTTTTTAAGTTTGAAAACATGTTCTGGATAAACAATGTTTTCAAATCCAGGTGGCTGTTTTACAAACACTTCCTCACTTATAAAACCATTTAAAAATGCACTCTTAACATCCATTTAATATAAAGTAATGCCATGATGTGCAGCAAATGATAATAAAATTCTAATTGTTTCAAGTCTAGCTACAGGAGCGAATGTTTCAGTATAATCAATACCCTCCTCTTGTGAGTACCCTTAAGCAACAAGTCTTGCCTTGTTTCTTACCACTTTGCCATTTTCATCAAGTTTGTTTCTGAAAACCCACTTTGTTCCAATGGCTTGCTTATCCTCTGGAGGAGGCACAAGCTTCCAAACATCATTCCTCTGAAATTGATTGAGCTCTTCTTGCATAGCAAGTATCCATCTATCGTCTGTTAGTGCTTCATCAATTGTTTTAGGTTCTATTTCTGACAACAATGCAAAGTCAGAGTGTTCCCTGAGAGATGATCTTGTTCTAACTCTATCACTTAGTTCACTAATAATCTGGTCCTTTGGGTGATGAGGTTTGAACTTTCAGTCTTTTATTGGTTCTTCTTTGGTCTTATCACCAGATGCAGAACCCGACACAGAATTAGAGTCAGCACCTGTGACACCTTCATCTGTTTCTTTGCTTATCTGTAAATCTGCAAAGACTTCATCTAGTTCTGACGTTTCATTGTCAGGCTTCTTGTCATCAAATCTCACATGCATAGATTCATCAACAATTAATGTTTCTTTGTTGTAAACTCTGTAAGCTTTAGAGCGTTCAGAATATCCTAAAAAGATAGCTTTGTACGATTTTGAATCAAATTTTCCAAGACTATCCTTTGTATTAAGAACAAAGCAGTCACACCCAAATTGGTGAAAGTATGAAATGTTGGGTTTTCTTCCTTTCCACAATTCATAAGGAGTCTTATTCAAGATAGGTCTAATATAGATTCTATTTTGAATATAACATACAGTATTTACTGCTTCTGCCCAAAAGTGCTTTGCAATCATGGTTCTGGCCATTTCTTGTAAAGATCTATTTTTCCTTTCTACAACACCATTTTGCTGTGGTGTTCTAGGAGATGAAAAATTGTGAGAGATGTCATGCTCTTCACAAAAGTTTTGAAATGATTCATTTTCAAATTCTCCACCATGATCACTTCTAATAGTTGTAATACAAAAACCTTTTTCACTTTGCACTTGTTTGCAGAACACAGAAAATATTGCAAATGACTCATCCTTGTGCGCTAGGAATTTTACCCATGTCCATCTAGTATAGTCATCAACAATAATAAGCCCATATTTCTTTCCAGACAAAGATGCGGTTCTAGTTGGACCAAATAAATCTAAATGCAAAAGCTCAAGTGGCCTTGAGGTGGAAACAATATTTTTGGATTCAAAAGAAGATTTTGTTTGTTTCCTTTTTTGGCATGCTTCACAAAGAGCATCAGATTGATACCTAAGATTTGGTAGGCCTCTAACAAGTTCTTTCTTGTTAAGCTTTGAGATTAACTTCAAGCTGGCATGACCCAATCTTTTGTGCCAAGTCCATTGCTCTTCATCAATTGACAAAAAGCATTTTACATTTTAATTTGCCAACTTAGAAAGTTTTATTTTATAAATATTGTTCTTTATCTTTGCCTTAAAGAAAATGGATCCATCCTTTTTGCTTTTGACTATACAGGCATTATCACTAAAGCCAACATCATAACCACTATCGCATAATTGACTTACACTTAGTAGGTTATGCTTCAGGCCATCAACCAATAAGACATTATCAATAGAAGGGGCGGAAATTTCTCACCAACTTTTCCACTTCCAATGATTTTATCTTTTTAGTTTCCTCCGAAACCTACTATTCCACTTTCTTTAAGTTGGAGTTCTTGGAACATACGTCTTTTTCTCGTCATGTGACGTGAGCATCCACTGTCAAAGTACCAGGACTAGTGTTGTAACTCTGTTGCTAAGCAGATTTGTAACATATACAATTTTGTCCTTAGGTACCCAAATCTTTTTTGGTCCTCTTTTGTTAGTTCTAGAATGAAACTTGTCATTCTTATTTTTCAATTCATAGCAAGTACTTCTAATGTGTCATTTCTTATTGCAAAAGGTACAAAGCAGACAGTCACTATGATTGTTAGTATCTTTAGTTTTCAAATTTATGTTTTGAAAGGTGGGTTCCTATGGTTTGTAACCAAGACCCCTTTTACCATTTTGGCTTACATCCCAAATCATAGATGCTTGTTTGCTTCGTGTAACACATTCAACAAGGAATCTTTGAAATCCCTCTTCATATTTTGAAGAGTTACATTCAACCTTTTCCTCAGTCTTAGAGCTGTCATTCACCAAACGGTGATTTTCAGCTTTGAGCTTCTCATTCTCCTCATTGAGTATTTGAAATTCTTTTGAAAGTTTTGAGAATTTCTTTTTCAAAGCTTTATACTCAGTGTTGAGTTTAGAAGACTCATCTAATAGTTCATCGAAAGCTATTTCAATATCAGAAGATGGATTAAAATCTACCTCTTCATCTTCTTCTTCACTGTCTGACCCTATGGTAGCCATTAGAGCCATGTTTGCTTGTTCCACATCATCATCAGATGAAGATGAATCAGAATCATCTCATGTTTCCATGAGACATTTCTTCTTCTTGCTTTTAAAACCACCTTTTCTTGGTTCCTCAAGTTGTGGACATTCAGATACGTCGAATTTTAGAATCATCCCATTTTGTCCTTGTAGTCCTTCTTATCCCTTGACTCTTGCCTTTCCCTTGAGTCCTTCTTATGAAACTGCTTTCTGAACCTTCCTTTATTTTTTCACATACGTTGAATTTTCCTTGATATTAAGGAAATTTCTTCGTCTGTGTTTCCATTGCTCTCATCAGACGATGCTTCATCTATTTCAAGTTCAGCTTGTAGAGCTTTGGAGGAAGATGCTTTGTTCTGTCCATTTATCCCTAGGAATGAGATTTTCTTTGGAATCAACTGGTCCGGTGTATTATTTTTGAACCATATCCCAGAGTTCGAGTTGTTGAGACTCGAAGAAGGATTTAACTTTATCTTTCCAGTAGTCGAAGTTTGTTCCAATGAACAAAGGATGACGGTTAACATGACCACCGGCTTCGTTGCTTGCCATGAATAAAGAATAAGATCTTTTCCTTTTACACTGTTAAGTGCTCAACCAAGAGGCCGAGCTCTGGTACCAATTGAACGTGGCAAGAACACAAGAAAATGGGGGTTTGAATTGGGTTTTTAAAATCTTTTCGTAAAGCTTGTGTGTTTATGAAAACATTTTCAAAACAACTCGTTAATAAAATACGGCAGTACGTAAATAAAGAGAAGAGAGTGACACAGTGATTTATACTAGTTCACTATCACCTGATAGCTACGTCTAGTCCCTTCACACACTTGAAGGATTCCTCCACTATAATCAACCTGATTACACTTGAGAGTATAATACTGCCAAACTGGCTATACTCACAACTTCTTAGAACGACTTAGTACAGTCAAGCCTCTAAGGAATACAACCACTACTAGGCTAAATACAATGCTCAAAAATGTTTTGAAGCAATATCAAATAACTCTCACAGAGATGATATACAATGAAAAACTTAAGCACAATGAATAACTTTCAAACTGAAAGAATAAAAACGATTAAGTGCTTTGTTCAATGTGATCTCAGATACTTGGAATGATTCTTGGTTGCTCATTTTGTATCACAGCGTTAACCTACTTTAGTGGATGAAGTAAGGTATATATAGCTAGGGTTGTGAATAGTGTCATTGTGACCTAACAACTCTTTAGGTCAATAGACTTCAGATCCCCTTTTTGTGGCTTTAGCAAGTCACGTCGTTTTCCTCTCTGCTCAAAGCATACTGACACAGTAGACAAAATCAGAGTGTTTGTCTCGTGTGAGCTTTTTGAATATTAGACCCTTCGAGAGCAAGTTTCCTGATGATTATATATGTTGACATTCCCTTTGGCCTTTGATACATCGTACGTTAAAATGCTTCATCAATGAGGTCTCTTAAATAAGTGAAGTAGCCTTAAATAAGCTTCAGTCTGTTTCCTATCAGAGCTACATTGTTCACCAGAGTGAGTACTGTTCACCAGAGTGAACTTGAAACAGAGGCAACTTCTTCAGCGTAGAATTCATTTGCCTTTCATATAACAGAGAGTCTTGTAGAATTGCATGAAGGCTTCCACAGAGTCGTCTATCTATAGTCTGTTGTATGCGTTGGATCAAGACAGTGTTGACCAAATGTAATGTGGTCTCACAGAGTGTTGTCTACCGCAGGCGTTGGTGACCAAACAGAGTTGACCACGTCAAGAGCTAGTCTTGCCAGAGCTTGGTTTACCAACAGAGTTAACTGGTCAAACAGAGTTGACTAAGTCATGTATGGTCTCCCCAGAGCGTTGACCACCAACAGAGTTGACTAACTTCAGAGCAAGGCTTTCACATCATGTCAGCATCAAAATAGAGGATCAATGCCAGACTTAGATGTGTGAAATTCAAGATTTCACTAAGTCTTCTGAGATATCTTCTTCTAATAAATAGTGATTTCTGCACACTAACAAACACATCAGAGAATTAATTGTTCTCTTAATCATTTGTTATCATCAAAACAATTAAGGGTCATTATTTCTGAATCCACTTGATTCCAACACTATTTTCACCTTAACCTTCTAAACTAGAATTGCTTTCCGAATATGAATGTGATAACCTATCCATCACTTTCCATCAAGTCAAAGGCAATCTAGAAGATTGAATATTAAGGCATCACTACAACAAATTCTTCAAAAGATGGCGCTACTTTAAACAGTGCTTTAGTATTGAAGTACTACTTAAAATTAGGTTGAAAACTTTTACTAACTAAAGCTTAAAGGAAAAAAACAGCGCTTGAAAAAATGCTACTTTAGGCAATAAACAGCGCTTCAGAACACGAAACGCTGCTTTAGACGAGAGGAATAAACAGCGCTTAAGTGGGAAATCACTGTTTAAAGTAGTACCCAAAGAATAAACAACGCTTAAGATAGGAAGCGCTGCTTTGTGGTGTTGACAATAAGTAACGCTTCATCTGTGAAGCGTTGTTTATTGTCCAAATATTAAGTGACAGGGTTCCCTCCCACGCACAGATACAATCGTGCGACTAGCGTTAGCCTCTCTCTCTCTCTCTCTCTCGCACACGCTCTAACCCAAGCTTCAGCCTCTCTTTCTCGCAACGATTACAGATTTGTCCATCCGCCACTCCCTCCGCTGCTCCCTCTGCCACTCTCTCTCACACTCATGCCGTCATTCTTCACGCCGGAAAGCATCCGTCGTTCTTCTTCTTCTTCTTCTTCTTCTTCTTCTTCTCGTTTTTGGTTTGACTATGCTTTGTTCGTGGTTGAAGATTTTGCTACTGTTCGTGGTTCGATTGTGCTCTGTTCGTGGTTCGACTTTGTTAACCCCAAAGCCTCATCATTGCTTTGCTCGTCTTTGAGTTCGTGTTGTACAAAAGGCTTCTCCTCAGAACAAAAACGCAAGCATTGATTCTGTTGAAAACCGCCTTATAGTTCCTCCTCTAATTCTTTGCTTCATCATTTCAGGTACTCTAACAACAGAGCTTCGAAGCAAAATTTTGTATTATTTTTTCGTTTATTTTTTGAATATTTATTTATTTATGAGTTCTTATAATGGACGTTATGATGAAATCGATTGATTTATAGTGTATTTTAATTCATTTTTCTAGGTTTATGTTAGATCCCTTTACTTCGTTTTCAAATATTCATGACAACATTTTTCTGTATTTTTTTTTTGCGCTAGTTGTAAAAAATATTGTGAACTTTTGGGACATTGGGGAGGGGGACCCTATGGTTATTATTAGTTTTAGTTGTCTAATCTTTGTTTTTGTGTTGTGATTATGGGGCTTTAATTTGGCAACTACTTGGTTCAAATTACTATTGTAGTCAGGATTATTTAAGATAATTTGTTTTTTATCTCCTATTTTATTTTTATATACTTTGGTTGTTAATTTTACTCACCCTATTGGATTGTGTACATCTTTAAGCTTCAGAGCATTCTACTTAATATTATTTGGCTGTTGATAAATATTATTACATCTTGATTATTTTTTCCGGGTCCATTTAGTTAAATATTGAGCCTGTATGTTTTCCCTCTATTTTTAGTGGCAAACTTGCATGATGAGAAGGACTTTGCATTTTTCGGTTGATAACAGATTGGAGATGATATTCTGAACCATGTTATGGTGCTTTTGAACCTTTGCTTTATGCTTGATGTGTAGTGTTAGTTGGCTTAATATATGCTGATTACGGGTCATTGTCAAAGACAATGATATTAAATTTTGGTTCAGTGTGATTCAATTTACTGCATTGCTTCATTCCATTTTATACAATGAATTAATGATTGACTGTTCATCTCAAATTTGGTAAATTGACTTCCATGCTCAAGAATTTATAATGTATGTTGATTTCTATGATGGAAGAGAAGTAGCATAATTTATAAAGAAATTTTGTTTAGCTTTAAAGATTTCTATTATGTATAAATAGACACATGAATGATTTGCTGAACATCCCATCTACACTTTTTCAATGTTGCATGACAAGGATTTCCTTTTTATGTTGGCTGGTATTGTATATATTTTATATTGGCTGACTGGTATGGTATTTTATGTTGTTACAGGTATTATATATATTTTGGAATGTCCATATTTTTTGGGAGACTCTGCCAAAATTTTGTTAGAATTTTGATCTAGTTTGTGTGTTAATTTTAAGGGCAGTGGTAGTTTTAATCTTGCTTTATCTAATTGGGCTTTAGTTAATTTCAATTTTGTCTTGCATTAACGAGTTGTTTATGTTGCTGCTCTGAATGCTTTGGTGTTGTTTTTGCTCTCAATCCATAGGCAAATATGGGTCGAAAGTGGATGTCTGTCAATCGTTTGTCGAAGGAATATAAGGATGGAGTGCTAGATTTTATTGGGTTTGTAGTTAGGCATACAGAAGACCATAATAGAATCGTATGTCCTTGTTTAAGTTGTTGTTATACAAACAAAGTTAGTGTTAAGGAATTGGAATGTCATTTAATGAGCAATGAGATTGATCAAACTTATACCTGTTTGACAAAACACAGTAAGACAAGAGGTGAATCATCTAATATGGGGAATAATGGGAGATATGTGTCAAAGGACACCGGTACAAATACATATGATGGCGACCGTTTTGAAGAGATGGAAAATGCGGTTGAAGAAGATATTCATCATTGTCCTCAAATGTTTGAGAAGTTGATAAGTGATGTGAAGAAGCCGATATATGAGGGTTGTACTAAATTCACAAGATTATCGGCAATGTTACAGTTGTTTAACTTGAAGTCGAGCAATGGATGGACTGATAAGAGCTTTACGGACTTACTCACACTTTTGAAAGATATGTTGCCAAATGCTAATGTGCTTCCTAGTAGGGCATATGAGGCTAAACAAATGTCACGCTCTATTGGCATGAGCTATGAGAAGATACACGCTTGTCGTAACGATTGCATTTTATTTCGTAATGAATATGCATCGTTAAATTTGTGTCCTAAATATGAAGCCTCGCGGTATAAGAAGGAAGATTCGACTCCAGAGAAGGTTTTGTGGTATTTCCCATAATTCCCAGATTCAGGCATATGTAGCGTAGTTTAGAAGATACACAAAAATTGATATGGCATGAGAATGAAAGGATTCAAGATGGCAAACTACGGCACCCGGCATATTCTCCTCAATGAAAAAAAATTGATATTGATTATCCTGATTTTGGGAATGAACCAAGAAACTTACGACTTGCATTGTCTACTGATGGATTTAACCCGCACGGTGTTCAGAGTAGCTCTCACAGTACATGGCCTGTGATTTTGGTGATTTATAACCTACCTCTATGGCTATGCATGAAGCGCAAATATATGATGTTGTCTTTGTTAATTTCTGGGCCGAACAACCAGGAAATGATATCGATGTATACTTGGCTCCTTTAATTGAAGACTTGAAGCAAATGTGGGAGATAGGTGTAGTGGTGTATGATGGGTATAGAGAAGAAAGTTTCACCTTGAGGGCTGTGATTTTTGACAAAATTAATGATTTTCCAGCATATGGTAATCTGTCGGGATATAGTACTAAAGGTCAATGTGCATGTCCTATGTGACACCCTCTACCCCGCATGTTATCGTTACGAAAATAAATTAAGAAAAAATATAACTGCTGAAAAATACAGTCAAATAAAATTTTCATAAATAAAGGTAGAGTCGTCACACTCTCATAAACTTGCGGAAATAATCATTTGACGGTTACGAATAAAATTCACATGATACAAACACCCCGATGTCACAACGTCTCAGAGCTGACCCTAAACATTTACTTCGAAAATAACAACATCGATAATAACCAAAACATCGAAAATCCTAATCTACGATGACCGCGCCCATAGATCACTCCTCAGCCACGTCGTCATCGTCACCTGCAGTCTCATCGTCTAAACATACACAATGGTGTATGAGTAGCCACAGCAAAAAGGGGTTAGACATCATATACAATCATAGCACAAAACGGCAAAGGACATAGCTTAAGCAATGCGCATACAACACGTTAACTTAATCAACACATAACATGAATGCTTGACTCAACGAGTACTTATGCAATCCTAGACAACGTCTACTTCACCGAACATGTGGATCCAAACCAACTCAGATGAGCGAGTGAGAAAACATCATCACTCTTGAGTACGAATGTGTCTAGTCAGTGGTAACCGGTATATTTATTGGTCACGCCCCACTGTGGTAGCTATCCACCGCCTTTATATAAGACGCCCTACCCGATTGACCCCAAGGCCGGGTACCTTGCCCCTCATGCCCGTTACTATATCGCATCATCGTTGCTCACCCCCAATAATGTTAACTTAACAAGACACATATGATGCATGAACACAAACTAAGCAAGTGTCTAACAACAACAACAACAACAACTCACCAACCATCTCATCAAGCGGCCGGCTATAACAACGATAACAAGGTACTACTCGTCAGTAAACTGACAAATTTCCCACAATCTTGGAACAAGTCCAAGTTATCAACCTACCTCACCATACTAAGTCTAGGCTAACTTAACTAAATTTCCAACTCTTAACTCAAGTGTTTCAACTTACTTATTTGACCAGACGCACTGCATTACTCCCTAAAATTATAGGACACCATCCAAGAGAGTTTGGGTCAATACTTATTATATCCTGAATTTAAAAATTCAATTAGTGAGACTTTGCTAAAATAATTCTAGACTTAGTCATCTTTCTCGCATAATTTTTCTGTATAACTATTACTCTAAGTTGTCAACTAGGTCAAATACTCATAACACCAAATCTTGCTTCTAAAGCATTTAAACCATCGACACCACAATGTGACCATCATATCCTAGTCCTAAGACTTGCTTGTACCATAACTTAAATGCTAAAAATATCATTATACCTTAGTTAACTCCTAACAATTACACCCATCATCCATACTTTATCCTTTCACATAACCATGATATACCACCTAGAGAATCTAAGTATGACAAACCACACTCTATGATAATCTAGTTCTCACTCAACACAACAAATCCGTAACATCAAATAGCAACAAGCAATCTCATTTAAACACATTTACATACATTTATCAATAACAAGCCAAGACAACCAAATCATCATATGATCCATACATGACATTTCATCGTAACACATCAATTCAAACAACACCTTATAAGACAATTTCAATTAACATTAACATTATGGCATAATTTAATATCAAATTTTCCCATCACAATGGCAATGGTACTTATTTTGCACAACCGCGCCAAGTCTAGGGACCATGGGACGTCCCTATTGCCTAATTATATCCATATGCCCACTAATCTTGTATCCATCTACCCCCTTACCTCAATAAAAAGTTTGAAGTATTCCAAGGCGAAGAAAACTGGCTACGACGACAATTTGAGCACCAACTGAGCACAGGATAAAATTTACGGAAAGGCGAAACACGGCTGGAAAAAATAATAATTAGTATAATATATTTTTTTCAGAATTTTTAAGGCTGAAACGAAATTAAAAAGAAGCAAAAAGAGTGACCGGAGAACGCCATACCGAGACAAAGGGGTTACGAAGGGTCCGACATCAACTTCACCGAATCGAGCAAAGGAGTATTGTTTTCTGAAGGTTTCGACGCGAGGAATCCGAAAACGACGTCCGTTTTTCGAACCGAAAACTGTGGTGTCCGAAAAAGTGATATTACAGCTCGCCCTGAGTAAATAAACGCGACGAACGGAGTCGCGGTTGAACGAACAGAGAACGGAAACGAATTCTATGGTAGATTTCGAATTGGGTGGTAAGTTTTGGGATTTTTTCGTGGTCTAGGATGAGAGAACAGGAACAGAGAAATTCAAAGTGAGGGTTTACTCACTCACGGCGCGGCTGATTTGTTTTCAAAGAGACAATGAACAGTTCTTAATAATCAAAACAGTGGCGTGGCTGGACCTGGACAAAACGTGGGCCTTCTTCTTTTTTTTTTTTTTTTTAAAAACGTAAGCATCAGCATATATATTTATCATATATGATTATATCCTTTCTTTTTTTAAACAATTTCACTAATAAAAAATTATTTTCATATAACTCCAAAAATGGACTATTATTCAGAATTATCTATAATAAATTCAAGGCTAATTTTTAATAAAAATATAGTAAAATAGTATTAATTAAAATATAATAATTATTAAGGCAAACACACTCAAGTTGTCACAAAATTACCAATATGAGCACACAATTTATAGATCCTAAGAACTTAAATTTGAGGGTGTTACAATTCTCTCTTAACAATAGTACTAAGAATAATAATAAAATATCATTCCAATACTCCTTAAATTTAAATAATTATTAACAAGATAATATCAATATTTCAAACTAATGTTTTACAAAAATAAAGATAATAATAAAACAATAAAGCATTACTAAAAATACTAATTTCCAAAGTAACTTACATAAAAATTATCACAAAAATTATTAATATATACAGGCATATATACATATGTATTAATACGAAAATTGGGGTGTTACAATTCCACCCCCCTTAAAAAAAATTCCGTCCTCGGAATTTCTCTGGGTGCTACACAATGATAGACTCGGTTTCTGTTAGAACATCTAAAATCGGTTTTGTGGTCTTATCAGAAGGCAAAACAATATATTTCCCAAAGATTAACTAATGTCCCCCATTACGTTCTACTTCTATCCTCACTCTAAGCTTGTCTCTACGCCTAGGAAAAATTACTTTCCACCTTTAGAATCTACGGTTTCAAAGCCTTATGCCTATCCGAAGCCCTTAAGAATCTAACTGCAATGTAGATAATCTATGCCCATAACTAATTCTAGTAGCTAAGGTAATTCAAAAACTAATACTATCCACCAAACTGATTATCATTGCTTCTCTCACCGGCGGTAAGTGATTGGGCTGCAGTCCCTCCTACTCGTTCAGCCAAGTAATCCAAGCAATAATAACCATGTGCAACAATCACCTATTCTTCCATAAGGTTCTCTGATAGGGGCTTAAGCGTAAAGATGTCGACGCCACATGATTACCCTCAAGCTCTACAAAAGATCCTTCCTATAGCATAGCCACGATTCCCGCTGCGCTACTCTGATAACATATTTACCAGCTAACAATGTTGTAAATCTAAAATAAGGTCAGCTTATCCTCTCTAGTTAAGCTACTAGCCCATTGTACTTACTAGGATTCCTTTAAGGTAATGGCTAAAAGTCTTGCACCTTAAGTGCAACAACTAAGGGTTAACTCAAGCATCTCTCGGCCTGGTTGATCCTTCTCAATTCACTAAGCGTAATTTTAAACAAGATACTAAGAAATTAACAACTTAGGAAATTGCTAACCCAAGATTCATAGCTAATGGTTCAGGTACCTACTATCTTAGCTCTATCTATCATATACTCCTGTGAACTTAGCCCATCGAGAATTGTTCGTGTACCGTAACAAACAAAATTAAACAAGTAATGCATGTAACTCAACTCAGAGTTCACGCACTGAAACACAATAGACCACACACAAAGCCCGGTTAGAACCAAACTGCTCTGATACCACTAATTGTGACACCCTCTACCCCGCATGTTATCGTAAAGAAAATAAATTAAGAAAAAATATAACAGCTGAAAAATACAGTCAAATAAAATTTTCATAAATAAAGGTAGAGTCGTCACACTCTCATAAACTTGCGGAAATAATCATTTGACGGTTACGAATAAAATTCACATGATACAAACACCCGATGTCACAACGTCCTCGTAGCTGACCCTAAACATTTACTTGAAAATAACAACATCGATAATAACCAAAACATCGAAAATCCTAATCTACGATGATCGCGCCCATAGATCACTCCTCACCACGTCGTCATCGCCACCGCAGCCTCATCGTCTAAACATACACAATGGTGTATGAGTAGCCACAAAAAGGGGTTAGACATCATATACAATCATAGCACAAAGCGGCAAAGGACATAGCTTAAGCAATGCGCATACAACACGTTAACTTAATCAACACATAACATGAATGCTTGACTCAACGAGTACTTATGCAATCCTAGACAACGCCTACTTCACCGAACATGTGGATCCAAACCAACTCGGATGAGCGAGTGAGAAAACATCATCACTCTTGAGTACGAATGGTGTCTAGTCAGTGGTAACCGTATATTTATTGGTCACGCCCCGGTGTGGTAGCTATCCACCGCCTTTATATAAGACGCTCCTACCCGATTGACCCCCAAGGCCGGGTACCTTGCCCATCATGGCCGATACTATATCGCATCATCGTTGCTCACCCCCAATAACGTTAACTTAACAAGACACATATGATGCATGAACACAAACTAAGCAAGTGTCTAACAACAACAACAACAACAACTCACCAACCATCTCATCAAGCGGCCGGCTATAACAACGATAACAAGGTACTACTCGTCAGTAAACTGACAAATTTCCCACAATCTTGGAACAAGTCCAAGTTATCAACCTACCTCACCATACTAAGTCTAGGCTAACTTAACTAAATTTCCAACTCTTAACTCAAGTGTTTCAACTTACTTATTTGACCAGACGTACCGTACTACTCCCCTAAAATTATAGGACACCATCCAAGAGAGTTTGGGTCAATACTTATTATATCCTGAATTTAAAAATTCAATTAGTGAGACTTTGCTAAAATAATTCTAGACTTAGTCATCTTTCTGCATAATTTTTCTGTATAACTATTACTCTAAGTTGTCAACTAGGCTGAAATACTCATAACACCAAATCTTGCTTCTAAAGCATTTAAACCATCGACACCACAATGTGACCATCATATCCTAGTCCTAAGACTTGCTTGTACCATAACTTAAACGCTAAAAATATCATTATACCTTAGTTAACTCCTAACAATTACACCCATCATCCATACTTTATCCTTTCACATAACCATGATATACCACCTAGAGAATCTAAGTATGACAAACCACACTCTATGATAATCTAGTTCTCACTCAACACAACAAATCCGTAACATCAAATAGCAACAAGCAATCTCATTTAAACACATTTACATACATTTATCAATAACAAGCCAAGACAACCAAATCATCATATGATCCATACATGACATTTCATCGTAACACATCAATTCAAACAACACCTTATAAGACAATTTCAATTAACATTAACATTATGGCATAATTTAATATCAAATTTTCCCATCACAATGGCAATGGTACTTATTTTGCACAACCGCGCCAAGTCTAGCGACCATGGGACGGCCCCATTGCCTAATTATATCCATAAGCCCACTAATCTTGGATCCATCTACCCCTTACCTCAATAAAAAGTTTGAAGTATTCCAAGGCGAAGAAAATCAGCTACGATTTACAATTTGAGCACCAACTGAGCACAGGATAAATTTTACGGAAAGGCGAAACACGGCTGGAAAAAATAATAATTAGTATAATATATATTTTTTCAGAATTTTTAAGGCTGAAACGAAATTAAAAAGAAGCAAAAAGAGTGACCGGAGAACGCCATACCGAGACAAAGGGGTTACGAAGGGTCCGACATCAACTTCACCGAATCGAGCAAAGGAGTATTGTTTTCTGAAGGTTTCGACGCGAGGAATCCGAAAACGACGTCCGTTTTTCGAACCGAAAACTGTGGTGTCCAAAAAAGTGAAATTACAGCTCGCCCTGCGTAAATAAACGCGACGAACGGAGTCGCGGTTGAACGAACAGAGGCCGGAAACGAATTCTATGGTCGATTTCGAATTGGGTGGTAAGTTTTGGGATTTTTTCGTGGTCTAGGATGAGAGAACAGGAACAGAGAAATTCAAAGTGAGGGTTTACTCACTCACGGCGCGGCTGATTTGTTTTCAAAGAGACAATGAACAGTTCTTAATAATCAAAACAGTGGCGTGGCTGGACCTGGACAAAACGTGGGCCTTCTTCTTTTTTTTTTTTTTTAAAAAACGTAAGCATCAGCATATATATTTATCATATATGATTATATCCTTTCTTTTTTTAAACAATTTCACTAATAAAAAATTATTTTCATATAACTCCAAAAATGGACTATTATTCAGAATTATCTATAATAAATTCAAGGCTAATTTTTAATAAAAATATAGTAAAATAGTATTAATTAAAATATAATAATTATTAAGGCAAACACACTCAAGTTGTCACAAAATTACCAATATGAGCACACAATTTATAGATCCTAAGAACTTAAATTTGAGGGTGTTACAATTCTCTCTTAACAATAGTACTAAGAATAATAATAAAATATCATTCCAATACTCCTTAAATTTAAATAATTATTAACAAGATAATATCAATATTTCAAACTAATGTTTTACAAAAATAAAGATAATAATAAAACAATAAAGCATTACTAAAAATACTAATTTCCAAAGTAACTTACATAAAAATTATCACAAAAATTATTAATATATACAGGCATATATACATATGTATTAATACGAAAATTGGGGTGTTACAATTCCACTTCTTAAAAAATTCGCCCTCGGAATTTCTCTGGTGCTACACAATGATAGACTCGGTTTACATTAGAACATCTAAAATCGGTTTTGTGGTCTTATCAGAAGGCAAAACAATATATTTCCCAAAGATTAACTAATGTCCCCCATTACGTTCTACTTCTATCCTCACTCTAAGCTTGTCTCTACGCCTAGGAAAAATTACTTTCCACCTTTAGAATCTACGGTTTCAAAGCCTTATGTCTATCCGAAGCCCTTAAGAATCTAACTGCAATGTAGATAATCTATGCCCATAACTAATTCTAGTAGCTAAGGTAATTCAAAAACTAATACTATCCACCAAACTGATTATCATTGCTTCTCTCACCGGCGGTAAGTGATTGGGCTGCAGTCCCTCCTAGTCGCTCCACCAAGTAAACCAAGCAATAATAACCATGTGCACCAATCACCTATTCTTCCATAAGGTTCTCTGATAGGGGCTTAAGCGTAAAGATGTCGACGCCACATGATTACCCTCAAGCTCTACAAAAGATCCTTCCTATAGCATAGCCACGATTCCGCTGCGCTACTCTGATAACATATTTCCCAGCTAACAATGTTGTAAATCTAAAATAAGGTCAGCTTATCCTTTCTAGTTAAGCTTACTAGCCCATTGTACTTACTAGGATTCCTTTAAGGTAATGGCTAAAAGTCTTGCACCTTAAGTGCAACAACTAAGGGTTAACTCGCATCTCTCGCCTGGTTGATCCTTCTCAATTCACTAAGCGTAATTTTAAACAAGATACTAAGAAATTAACAACTTAGGAAATTGCTAACCCAAGTTCATAGCTAATGGTTCAGGTACCTACTATCTTAGCTCTATCTATCATATACTCCAGTGAACTTAGCTCCATCGAGAATTGTTCGTGTACCAGAACAAACAAAATTAAACAAGTAATGCATGTAACTCAACTCAGAGTTCACGCACTGAAACACAATAGACCACACACAAAGCCCGGTTAGAACCGAACTGCTCTGATACCACTAATTGTGACACCCTCTACCCCGCATGTTATCGTTACGAAAATAAATTAAGAAAAAATATAACAGCTGAAAAATACAACAAATAAAATTTTCATAAATAAAGGTAGAGTCACACACTCTCATAAACTTGCGGAAATAATCATTTGTGATTACGAATAAAATTCACATGATACAAACACCCCGATGTCACAACGTCTCAGAGCTAACCCTAAACATTTACTTCGAAAATAACAACATCGATAATAACCAAAACATCGAAAATCCTAATCTACGATGATCGCGCCCATAGATCACTCCTCAGCCACGTCGTCATCGCCACTGCAGTCTCATCGTCTAAACATACACAATGGTGTATGAGTAGCCACAGCAAAAAAGGGGTTAGACATCATATACAATCATAGCACAAAACGGCAAAGGACATAGCTTAAGCAATGCGCATACAACACGTTAACTTAATCAACACATAACATGAATGCTTAACTCAACGAGTACTTATGCAATCCTAGACAACGTCTACTTCACCGAACATGTGGATCCAAACCAACTCAGATGAGCGAGTAAGAAAACATCATCACTCTTGAGTACGAACAGTGTCTAGTCAGGGTAACCGGTATATTTATTGGTCACGCCCCAGCTGTGGTAGCTATCCACCGCCTTTATATAAGACGCTCCTACCCGATTGACCCAAGCCCCGGTAGCTAGCCCATCATGCCCGATCCAATATCGCATCATCGTTGCTCACCCCCAATAACGTTAACTTAACAAGACACATATGATGCATGAACACAAACTAAGCAAGTGTCTAACAACAACAACAACAACAACTCACCAACCATCTCATCAAGCGTAGGCTATAACAACGATAACAAGGTACTACTCACAAGAACTGACAAATTTCCCACAATCTTGGAACAAGTCCAAGTTATCAACCTACCTCACCATACTAAGTCTAGGCTAACTTAACTAAATTTCCAACTCTTAACTCAAGTGTTTCAACTTACTTATTTGACCAGACGTACCGTACTACTCCCCTAAAATTATAGGACACCATCCAAGAGAGTTTGGGTCAATACTTATTATATCCTGAATTTAAAAATTCAATTAGTGAGACTTTGCTAAAATAATTCTAGACTTAGTCATCTTTCTGCATAATTTTTCTGTATAACTATTACTCTAAGTTGTCAACTAGGCTGAAATACTCATAACACCAAATCTTGCTTCTAAAGCATTTAAACCATCGACACCACAATGTGACCATCATATCCTAGTCCTAAGACTTGCTTGTACCATAACTTAAACGCTAAAAATATCATTATACCTTAGTTAACTCCTAACAATTACACCCATCATCCATACTTTATCCTTTCACATAACCATGATATACCACCTAGAGAATCTAAGTATGACAAACCACACTCTATGATAATCTAGTTCTCACTCAACACAACAAATCCAGAACATCAAATAGCAACAAGCAATCTCATTTAAACACATTTACATACATTTATCAATAACAAGCCAAGACAACCAAATCATCATATGATCCATACATGACATTTCATCGTAACACATCAATTCAAACAACACCTTATAAGACAATTTCAATTAACATTAACATTATGGCATAATTTAATATCAAATTTTCCCATCACAATGGCAATGGTACTTATTTTGCACAACCGCGCCAAGTCTAGGGACCATGGGACGTCCCTATTGCCTAATTATATCCATAAGCCCACTAATCTTGTATCCATCTACCCCCTTACCTCAATAAAAAGTTTGAAGTATTCCAAGGCGAAGAAAACTGGCTACGACGACAATTTGAGCACCAACTGAGCACAGGATAAAATTTACGGAAAGGCGAAACACGGCTGGAAAAAATAATAATTAGTATAATATATTTTTTTTCAGAATTTTTAAGGCTGAAACGAAATTAAAAAGAAGCAAAAAGAGTGACCGGAGAACGCCATACCGAGACAAAGGGGTTACGAAGGGTCCGACATCAACTTCACCGAATCGAGCAAAGGAGTATTGTTTTCTGGTTTCGACGCGAGGAATCCGAAAACGACGTCCGTTTTTCGAACCGAAAACTGTGGTGTCCAAAAAAGTGAAATTACATCTCGCCTACAGAAATAAACGCGATTTAACTGAGTCACGGTTGAACGAACAGAGGCCGGAAACGAATTCTATGGTCGATTTCGAATTGGGTGGTAAGTTTTGGGATTTTTTCGTGGTCTAGGATGAGAGAACAGGAACAGAAAAATTCAAATTGAGGGTTTACTCACTCACGACGCGGCTGATTTGTTTTCAAAGAGACAATGAACAGTTCTTAATAATCAAAACAGTGGCGTGGCTGGACCTGGACAAAACGTGGGCCTTCTTCCTTTTTTTTTTTTTTAAAAAACGTAAGCATCAGCATATATATTTATCATATATGATTATATCCTTTCTTTTTTTAAACAATTTCACTAATAAAAAATTATTTTCATATAACTTCAAAAATGGACTATTATTCAGAATTATCTATAATAAATTCAAGGCTAATTTTTAATAAAAATATAGTAAAATAGTATTAATTAAAATATATTAATTATTAAGGCAAACACACTCAAGTTGTCACAAAATTACCAATATGAGCACACAATTTATAGATCCTAAGAACTTAAATTTGAGGGTGTTACAATTCTCTCTTAACAATAGTACTAAGAATAATAATAAAATATCATTCCAATACTCCTTAAATTTAAATAATTATTAACAAGATAATATCAATATTTCAAACTAATGTTTTACAAAAATAAAGATAATAATAAAACAATAAAGCATTACTAAAAATACTAATTTCCAAAGTAACTTACATAAAAATTATCACAAAATTATTAATATATACAGACATATATACATATGTATTAATACGAAAATTGGGGTGTTACAATTCCACCCCCCTTAAAAAAAATTCCGTCCACGGAATTTCTCTGGGTGCTACACAATGATAGACTCGGTTTCTGTTAGAACATCTAAAATCGGTTTTGTGGTCTTATCAGAAGGCAAAACAATATATTTCCCAAAGATTAACTAATGTCCCCCATTACGTTCTACTTCTATCCTCACTCTAAGCTTGTCTCTACGCCTAGGAAAAATTACTTTCCACCTTTAGAATCTACGGTTTCAAAGCCTTATGCCTATCCGAAGCCCTTAAGAATTTAACTGCAATGTAGATAATCTATGCCCATAACTAATTCTAGTAGCTAAGGTAATTCAAAAACTAATACTATCCACCAAACTGATTATCATTGCTTCTCTCACCTGGCAGAAGTGATTGGGCTGCAGTCCCTCCTACTGCTCACCAAGTAATCCAAGCAATAATAACCATGTGCAACAATCACCTATTCTTCCATAAGGTTCTCTGATAGGGGCTTAAGCGTAAAGATGTCGACGCCACATGATTACCCTCAAGCTCTAAAAAAGATCCTTCCTATAGCATAGCCACGATTCCCGCTGCGCTACTCTGATAACATATTTCCCAGCTAACAATGTTGTAAATCTAAAATAAGGTCAGCTTATCCTCTCTAGTTAAGCTACTAGCCCATTGTACTTACTAGGATTCCTTTAAGGTAATGGCTAAAAGTCTTGCACCTTAAGTGCAACAACTAAGGGTTAACCTGCATCTCTCAGTTCTGGGTTGATCCTTCTCAATTCACTAAGTGTAATTTTAAACAAGATACTAAGAAATTAACAACTTAGGAAATTGCTAACCCAAGATTCATAGCTAATGGTTCAGGTACCTACTATCTTAGCTCTATCTATCATATACTCCTGTGAACTTAGCCCACTGAGAATTGTTCGTGTACCAGAACAAACAAAATTAAACAAGTAATGCATGTAACTCAACTCAGAGTTCACGCCTTTGAAACACAATAGACCACACACAAAGCAGGTTAGAACCGAATGCTCGATACCACTAATTGTGACACCTCTACCCCGCATGTTATCGTATTTAAAATAAATTAAGAAAAAATATAACTGCTGAAAAATACAGTCAAATAAAATTTTCATAAATAAAGGTAGAGTCGTCACACTCTCATAAACTTGCGGAAATAATCATTTGACGGTTACGAATAAAATTCACATGATACAAACACCCCGATGTCACAACGTCTCAGAGCTGACCCTAAACATTTACTTCGAAAATAACAACATCGATAATAACCAAAACATCGAAAATCCTAATCTACGATGATCGCGCCCATAGATCACTCCTCAGCCACGTCGTCATCGTCACCTGCAGTCTCATCGTCTAAACATACACAATGGTGTATGAGTAGCTACAAAGAAAAAGGGGTTAGACATCATATACAATCATAGCACAAAACGGCAAAGGACATAGCTTAAGCAATGCGCATACAACACGTTAACTTAATCAACACATAACATGAATGCTTGACTCAACGAGTACTTATGCAATCCTAGACAACGTCTACTTCACCGAACATGTGGATCCAAACCAACTCAGATGAGCGAGTGAGAAAACATCATCACTCTTGAGTACGAACAGTGTCTAGTCAGGGTAACCGGTATATTTATTGGTCACGCCCCAGCTGTGGTAGCTATCCACCGCCTTTATATAAGACGCTCCTACCCGATTGACCCCCAAGGCCGGGTACCTTGCCCATCATGGCCGATACTATATCGCATCATCGTTGCTCACCCCCAATAATGTTAACTTAACAAGACACATATGATGCATGAACACAAACCAAGCAAGTGTCTAACAACAACAACAACAACAACTCACCAACCATCTCATCAAGCGGCCGGCTATAACAACGATAACAAGGTACTACTCACAAGAATCGACAAATTTCCCACAATCTTGGAACAAGTCCAAGTTATCAACCTACCTCACCATACTAAGTCTAGGCTAACTTAACTAAATTTTCAACTCTTAACTCAAGTGTTTCAACTTACTTATTTGACCAGACGTACCGTACTACTCCCCTAAAATTATAGGACACCATCCAAGAGAGTTTGGGTCAATACTTATTATATCCTGAATTTAAAAATTCAATTAGTGAGACTTTGCTAAAATAATTCTAGACTTAGTCATCTTTCTGCATAATTTTTCTGTATAACTATTACTCTAAGTTGTCAACTAGGCTGAAATACTCATAACACCAAATCTTGCTTCTAAAGCATTTAAACCATCGACACCACAATGTGACCATCATATCCTAGTCCTAAGACTTGCTTGTACCATAACTTAAATGCTAAAAATATCATTATACCTTAGTTAACTCCTAACAATTACACCCATCATCCATACTTTATCCTTTCACATAACCATGATATACCACCTAGAGAATCTAAGTATGACAAACCACACTCTATGATAATCTAGTTCTCACTCAACACAACAAATCCAGAACATCAAATAGCAACAAGCAATCTCATTTAAACACATTTACATACATTTATCAATAACAAGCCAAGACAACCAAATCATCATATGATCCATACATGACATTTCATCGTAACACATCAATTCAAACAACACCTTATAAGACAATTTCAATTAACATTAACATTATGGCATAATTTAATATCAAATTTTCCCATCACAATGGCAATGGTACTTATTTTGCACAGCGCCAAGTCTAGGGACCATGGACGTCCCTATTGCCTAATTATATCCATAAGCCCACTAATCTTGTATCCATCTACCCCTTACCTCAATAAAAAGTTTGAAGTATTCCAAGGCGAAGAAAATCGCAACGATTTACAATTTGAGCACCAACTGAGCACAGGATAAAATTTACGGAAGGGCGAAACACGGCTGGAAAAAATAATAATTAGTATAATATATTTTTTTTCAGAATTTTTAAGGCTGAAACGAAATTAAAAAGAAGCAAAAAGAGTGACCGGAGAACGCCATACCGAGACAAAGGGGTTACGAAGGGTCCGACATCAACTTCACCGAATCGAGCAAAGGAGTATTGTTTTCTGAAGGTTTCGACGCGAGGAATCCGAAAACGACGTCCGTTTTTTGAACCGAAAACTGTGGTGTCCGAAAAAGTGAAATTACAGCTCGCCCAGCGTAAATAAATGCGACGAAAGGAGTCGCGGTTGAACGAACAGAGGCCGGAAACGAATTCTATGGTCGATTTCGAATTGGGTGGTAAGTTTTGGGATTTTTTCGTGGTCTAGGATGAGAGAACAGGAACAGAGAAATTCAAAGTGAGGGTTTACTCACTCACGGCGCGGCTGATTTGTTTTCAAAGAGACAATGAACAGTTCTTAATAATCAAAACAGTGGCGTGGCTGGACCTGGACAAAACGTGGGCCTTCTTCCTTTTTTTTTTTTAAAAACATAAGCATCAGCATATATATTTATCATATATGATTATATCCTTTTTTTTTTAAACAATTTCACTAATAAAAAATTATTTTCATATAACTCCAAAAATGGACTATTATTCAGAATTATCTATAATAAATTCAAGGCTAATTTTTAATAAAAATATAGTAAAATAGTATTAATTAAAATATACTAATTATTAAGGCAAATACACTCAAGTTGTCACAAAATTACCAATATGAGCACACAATTTATAGATCTTAAGAACTTAAATTTGATGGTGTTACAATTCTCTCTTAACAATAGTACTAAGAATAATAATAAAATATCATTCCAATACTCCTTAAATTTAAATAATTATTAACAAGATAATATCAATATTTCAAACTAATGTTTTACAAAAATAAAGATAATAATAAAACAATAAAGCATTACTAAAAATACTAATTTCCAAAGTAACTTACATAAAAATTATCACAAAAATTATTAACATATACAGGCATATATACATATGTATTAATACGAAAATTGGGGTGTTACATCCTATATGTGAAGATAGTACAGATTGGATTCGGTTGGAACATGGTAAGAAGAATGTCTTTCTTGGGCATCGTAGATTTTTGCATCCAAATCATCATTATCGATCGTGGAGAAAGGCATTCAATGAGAATACAAAAGAACATAGAGCTCATTTGCCTTTGACAGGTGCACAACTGTTTGAAAAAGTAAAAGATTTGAATATTAAATTCGGTAAACCTTTTGCGGGAGACCTTGCCATAGGAGGGTGGAAGAAAATGTCGATTTACTTTGAGTTGCCATATTAGAAGTCATTATAAGTAAGACATTTCATTGATGTGATGCATGTTGAAAAAAATATCTTTGATAGTCTCATTGGTACCTTACTTAATGTGTCTGGGAAGACTAAAGATGGCATCAAGGAAAGGCTGGACTTGGTTAGTATGGGAATGAGACGAGAGTTGAGACCGGTAAAGAAAGGGAAACGTCATACATATCTACCTCCAGCCGCATATACTCTTTCTAGAAAAGAGAAAAGAGATTTTTGTAAGTTTGTTGATGGAGTTAAGGTTCCAGAGGGGTACTCTTTAAACATTAAGAACCTCGTATCGATGAAAGAATCTCAAGTTAAAGGGTCTAAAGTCTCATGATTGTCATTTTCTCTTGGAGAATTTGCTACCCATAGCTATACGATCAATTTTGCTTAACAAAGTGCGGAGTACCTTAACTAACCTTTGTTTCTTCTTCTTCAAGACAATTTATAGTAGAGTGATTGACCCTGGAAAGTTGTCAGCCTTGCAAAAAGAAATTATTCTGACTTTGTGTGAGCTTGAGATGTATTTCCCGCCTTCATTCTTTGACATAATGATTCATCTGACAGTTCATCTGGTTAGGAAGACACAATTGTGTGGCCAGCTTACATGAGATGGATGTACCCGTTTGAGCATTACATGAAGATATTAAAATGGTATGTGAAAAACTGATCACGACCAGAGGGTTGTATTGTTGAACGGTATATAGTCGAAGAAGCTATTGAATTCTGTACCGACTATCTATCTGATGTTGAACATTCCATAGGGCTACCACAGTCTCGTCACACAGGAAGAAGTATAGGGCAGGGGATTACTGGACTTGAAATATTGACTATATCAAGATAAGAATGGGAACAAGCACACTTATATGTTCTACACAACGCCGATGTATGTTGTAAAACACAAGGACATACTCAAGAGCTTATACCCAAATAAGAGTCAAAATTGGTTAACACCAGAACATAATCGGTGTTTTATAAAGTGGCTGAAAGAATACATTTCTGTAGAGTTTATTGCAAATCCTAGCTCAATTTCAGAAAGATTGAGATGGTTAGCTAAAGGTCCAGCTATACATGTTATCTCTTACACCGATTATCTGATGAACGGGTACACTTTCTATACAAAAAAAATGATGATCGGAGGAGAATGCAAAACAGTCTGGTGACTCTTGTTGTTGAATCTATGCATATATCAAATGTCAAAGACAAAAACCCCGTATATGCGAATATGTCATACTTCGGGGTCATTGAACGCATATGAGAGTTGGATTACAGGATGTTTCGAGTGCCTATGTTCCAATACAAGTGGGTTGACAATAACAACAGTGTATAAATGGATGAGTTGGGGTTCATGCGGGTGAACTTTAATAAGTTGGGATACCAAGATGAGCCATTTATTTTAGCATCGTAAGCTCAATAAGTGTTCTATGTCTCCGATCCAGCTGATATGAATTGGTCCGTTGTTCTATTGACTAACAAAAAAATTGTTAATGAGATTGATCATGAAGCACATGAATATGCTGACATTGAGGATGACCCTTTCTTCGGGACATCACAATTATTATTTGGGGCAAGTACACCTATAGAGGATGATGTGTATATTAGAAATGATCATAATGAAGGGCTTTGGATCAATCCAATATTTCATAAGGGATGCGCACATCTCAATAAAACGAGAAAAAGGAAAAGAGTTGCTTACATGTACATATATGTAGTGAATGCTATTTAATTTTTATTAATTTGTTGATCAATTAAATGTGTATTCATTGATTTCTCTATTAAACCTATGCAATTATGAACTGCCATTTTTTAATTACTTATGTGTCTAACTTTTTTTGCAGGTAAATGGCATCTCAAGGTGATGATAGTACTCCCGAAGCCACCCAAAAGGCGACGTCCCGTGGATCGACTTTTAAGAAGAAACTCATCCGCGAGCGAAGTAAAGGAGTTGCAAAATGTGTGGTAAGATACTTATCAATTAATCTTATTAATTGTTTCATTTTTTTTGGTTGAGTATCTAAATTTGTACACTTATGCTATTTTTTTACAGGTTACATGGGTTGTTAGGGGTCAACCTATTGGTCAAAATGTTATTGACTTTATTCAATTCATTGGAGCCACAGTGCGAAAGACGGTCCCAATTACCTGCGATAATTGGAAGAATAAAAATCCATCTTTGAAGGAGCTAAAAGATGAGATCTGGAGTGAGATACAGGTATATAAGTTAATTAACATTGGTTAATTGTATTGTTTCTTAATTAATCTATACATACTTATAGTCTACCATTTTGTTTATAATGTTTTTGCAGAAATATATTGATGTTGATGAGACCCGAAAGGATATTACGCTTAGGATAGCTGAAAAATCACACCGGAATTTTCGAACTGCCTTGGCGAACAAGTGGTTGAGAGACGAAAACGGGAACATCAGACATAAGCCTCCAGCAAAATATGTGTCGTTCATAGAACATGATGATTGAAGCGCTTTTGTAAGAAGAAGCACAGATGAAGAATTTTTGTATGTACAATAATCTTTATAACTTGTATATATGACATTAAACCATGCATTGATATATTCTTATGTTTTTATGTAGAGAAGAAGCAATGAAAATCGACAAAGAGCATCAAATCCTCCATACCCTTACAAAGGAGGGGTTAAGGGGTATCCTCATATTGACGAAGAAATGGTATGTACAATATCCTTAATTATAACTTGTTTTAACCAAGGTAATTAAAACCGGACCGGGCATTGAACCGGAGAGGGCCAGGGTTCAGGGTTTTTGGGTCGGACCGGGGTCGAACCGGGTTCGAATAAAATATTATTTTTTAAATATTTAATATAATATATATATATATATAAATAATAAACAAAAAATAACTGATATTCTATTCATAACTTCACACCATAAAAATTATACTTTACTTAATAGTAACAACTATAAATAGAGGCTAAGTTCAAAAAAAAAGCCTAAACGACGCCGTTTTGATCGTTTTTTTTTAAAAAAAACTTTACGAACCGGCCGGGTTTTCCCGGTTTTTTCCCGGTCCGGTCCGGTTTTTTCCCGGTTCTTAAACCGGACCGTCCGATTTTTTCGCAGGCGATCTAATTGCATGACTCGGACCGGCCGGGGGTCCGGTTCCCGGTCCAACCGGTCCGACCGGCCGGTCCGATCCGGTTTTTGTAAGCTTGGTTTTAACGCATCATTTGGTTTCTTTCTTAGTAATGGTGAATTTCAATTTGTTTGTTCATATGTATAGTTGTTGGAGTCAGGAGAAAATGCAACATTTCAATCAATTGATCGACATGTTTTTTGGATAGAAGCCAGCCGAAACAAGGAGAGTGAGATTAAACATCTTCCCACTAGAGAAGTGGCTGACAAAATTGTAAGTATAATAGCATTAATTAACGTTTTCATTTGTTAATATTTAAAAATCTTTGCTAATAATATTTATGTGTCGCAGGATAAACTGTCACAGTCTATATCAAATTTGTCTGGCCAACAAGACATCCTTTCCTAGGCCATACCCATCAAGGAGTATCCTGGTCGGGTAAGGGGCGTAGGATTTGGTGTCTCCCAGGGCGCTATCTTTGGATCACAGAAGCGAGCAAGACGCCATGCTGATGCTAGTTAAACAAAAGACTTGAGGAGAATGGTAGCTCAACTATATGCTCAAGTTCAGGAATTGCGAGATAGAAAGAAGGATAAGGTATCAGTGGAGAGGGGCGAGCATGAGTTACCTATCCCTAACCCAAATAGTGTTAGAGATTGTTGCACTATTGTGTGTCCCGAGGTAATAATCGTTAGATTTCTTTTTATACTTGTGTCACCCGAGTATTCAATGGTTTAACGTATTAATATTTTGTTTATCATTGGTTTAGGGCATTCATGAGTGCAACCTATATTTTACAAGCCCAACGTAACGAATGGTTGGTAAGAGAATGTTGTATAACGAACCAGGTGTGTTACTATACAGCCTACCCTTACCTCCCAATTATGTGAATGTTAGAGTTGACGTTGCATTTAAGGGGGGGTGCACCATTGTCTGTACCACTAGAGGCGGCAGATGTGATGACTGTGGAACATGCAATAGGTACCTATGTGGCATGGCCAAACCACCTCGTAGTTACAAGTGATATGGTACGTATATATTAATAAATATAATTCAATATCATAAAGTGCATATAATTATTAAATTAGGTATCACTAACTAATCAATGTATTAGAATGCAAAATATGTAGGTATCCCCAACATCCAAAGCCAAGGACAAGGGCAAGAGCAAGCTGCCTATAGCTAGCAAGAATGTTGGCAAGCAGCCAACAAATGGGTCATCCACATCTTCAATGAAGAAGGTCATCGTAACTCAGCCTCCTACAGCTCTTGCTACAGATTTTATAATTTATCTTAGAGTCCATCTAACAACAAAGATGAAGGGGGATGATACCATTAAAGTACCAATCAATTTTGGGTTATGAGCACGTACTAAGAGCTAGTGCTAATGGTGCAATTCAAGAAATTCTTAATGATAATGAATGGTTAAGTGAAACTATTATTAGCGTATATCTCAGGTACTGCATTCAACTTAAAGTATCCAATGTTTTTTTTTTATTCTTTCAACTAAATATGTATGTTATTGTTAATGCATTAATTTGTATGCATGTTTTAATTTAAGGTACTTGTAGGAAGATATATTGATCCCACAAGAGCAGACTCAAAGATTTGTGTTTTTGTGCCCACAACGAACACATATGGAATTATGAAATGCTGACATGTCTGAATATATAGTTCAGCGCTTGGCATTAGCAAATCCTGAGTCTGAGACTCTGTTTTTGTCACCTTGCAACGTAGTGTAAGTTATTTAAATTAATCATATATATATATATATATATATATATATATATATATATGTCACTTCATCAATTATACTAAATTTATTGAAATGTGTTTACCTGCTTATGTTTTTTTCTTCAACATTTTTGTAGGGATCATTGGTTATTGTTAGCGATTAACCTGAATCAAAACACTGTGTACTATCTAGATCCGTTGCATGTACAAATCAACCTGCACAAAAAAATGAAAGAGACGTACAATCAATAAGTATATATATATATATATATATATATACAGTGGCGGACCTAGGACCCTGGCCCAGGGGGTGAAAAAATAAAATAAAATTATACGTCATTATAAAATCACTGATCCTTGATAGTTGATATTCACAGTGATTAGATCCTGATAAAAATTCTCCTTGGGAATAATATAAAAAGGAAAGTCTTTAATTGGAACATAAAAGCATGATTGAATTAGTCCTAGTTACTTGGGATGGAATGGAAGAAGGGGGAGATTCTCAAATAATAAAAAGGATCCAATAACTTTGAGAGAAATAAATTAAGACCCTATCATGTGAAAGTTCACATAAGAAGATCCATTAGCATTATAAGCAATTAACTGTCATACCTTCTTTTGGGGAAGATCCAACAAAGCATCACTAAATTCAGCACCTTAAATGACAGCCCCTCAAAGGTCAATCCACGTGAGGACTGTTCTAGCAAGAATGGCATTTGTGAGATTGGATTCATTAAGAACCTGTAGATCCCGTAAAAGAAAAGCAGATATAAACAAAATCATTAGAAAAAAGGCCAAGAAGAGGCAACACAATATCCTTTAAAAAAATTAAAAAAAAGGACAAGAACAAGCTATAGCCGTAGAACAAGGCCAAGAAGAGGCACTAGCCATTAGGGATTTGGCAACAGAAGCTGTGAAGGCCAAAAAGAGAATCAACATTTATTTTATAGCTATAATAATAGAACCAATTTAACCATCCTACAACCCGTATCCTCAAAGTCAAAGCCAAAGCCGGAAAGCTAGCATATGAAGAATAAATACTTACATACTGAAATTAGAGTCAGAAAGCATATTGTCATAGAAATAAACACAACAAATTGGGGAATTAGGGTTTCAAAATTAGGAAAAATCTGAAAGGGGAACAAGAGGGAAACATTAATAGAGGCATCACAGACTCACCAACAACAAGAAATCGGCGGCCTCGCGACGTGGTGGTCGGAGATGGAGAAGGCCAAGCATGCTGCGTGAACAGAACAGAGAGAGACAGAGCAGACACGGTTGCAGGAGATAGAGAACGAGCTGCATGATTCGTGAATCACGAATAGAGAGAGCGAGCATAGGGGACCTGAGACGGTCCGCCTCGGCCGACACCGGCGTTCAGCGTAGTGGCGAGCGGCGATGGCATGTGAGAGAGAGAGAGTAGATCGAGCGAGAGAGAGAAATGAGTTTTTGAGAAATTGAGAGTGTGCGAGGATTGAGTGTGGGTCTGGGTCAGGTGGTGCAAAATATAAATTTTAGAGGGGTCAAAATCAAAATTTAATGGGGTGGTAAGTGAAAAAATTGAAGGTTCAGGGGGTGCAAGTGCACACCTTGACCTGAACGTGGGTCCGCCACTATATATATATATTGCATGTATTGGAATTGTTATGGTTTATGAATCTGAAATTGGATATTGGTTATGCATGTATTGGAATGGTTATGGTTTAAGGAATGTGCTTAATTTGTTTTTAATGGCTTAAGTAACACTACGTTTATGTATCCTATAAAGGTTGTCATAATCCATTATGTAATAGTTGCATGATCCCTGTGACATAAAGGTTTGTTTGCTTTTAACATAAAGGTTTATAGCTATTCTTATAAAGGATTATGCTATGAACTTAAACGTTTACATATATTGTAATGTTGAAGTTTTTATTTGTTTATGTTTGGCTTATGTGACCCCTTGTGCTGGTTGGTATGGTATTTTATGTTGTTACAGGTATTTTATAAATTTTGGAATGTTCATATTCTAGGGGAGACTCTGTCAAAATTTTGTTAGAAATTTGATATAGTCTGTGCGTTGATGTTAAGAGTAGTGGTTATGGATGTATTAGAATGGTGTTTTTTGGATAGTAGAAATGATTATGAATGTGAATGAGTGTTAAATTGGATGCTTGATAGAAATGGTTATGAGTATAAAATTGGATATTGAATGATTTTGTTTGATTTTGCACTTAGGGCTATCCTAATTTATCGAATACTAAATGCCAAGTCTCGGTTTTCTAAATCAACTCCACCTAAATGATACCGATAAAGGTATTTACTATTTATACTAAATTTTTTATGCAATTATTCAAATTACTAAAATAAAAACAATTAATTTCATATTTTTTGTTTTATAGTGTCCTCACCAACTGAACTTTGATGATTGTGGCCGGTATGTTTTGAAGTTTCTCAAGGATATTGTCGTTCATAACCAAACACAAATTCCAACGGAGGTATGTATGTAATAATTTCAAAGTTTATATAATTTTTTTACTTTTACATATACCATTTGAATACATATGTTCAATTCTAACTTGATTTAATTTTCACTTTGCAGTACTTTCCTAATTGTCAATTTGACACATACTCTGATCATACCGAACTCAAGGAAGAGTGGTGTCGATATTTTGTTACGAATTTTATCATTTATAGACAGGTAGAAGAAGAAGATTGATGTTTAATGTTTAGGTAAGTTTGTTAAATTTGGTTTTTGTGAGTTTGGTGTTGATGTAAGTAACATTATTATGTGGTTAAAAAATTCATGCACAATTGTTGAAGTTTAGCATACTTGAATTGGAATAGGTTCACATGAATTTAGGAGTAAAATTTTGCACTATTTAGCACATTTGTTGAAGATTAGAATATTAGGTAGACCTGTATTAGATTTTATTAAGTTTGGCCTATGTGTTTTCTTCCACACTTTTTCAATGTTGCATGACAAGGATTTCCTTTTTATGTTGGCTAGTATTGTATATATTTTATATTGGCTGGCTGGTACGGTATTTTATGTTGTTACAGGTATTGTATATATTTTGGAATGTCTATATTTTAGGGGAGATTCTGCCAAAATTTTGTTAGAATTTTGATCTAGTCTGTGTGTTGATTAGAAGAAGAAGAAGAAGAAGAAGTGGTGTCGATAGGCAGGTAGAAGAAGAAGAAGAAGATATTAGTGTAATGTTTAGGTACTCTTTGTAGCATGACATTTGTAATGTTTAGTTAATGCATTTTAATATTTTAGCGATGATAATTTTGTTAATTTTGACTTTGGTGAGAATTATATTGTAATTAATTTATTTATGTTAATGCAATAGATCTGTACTGTATCTATCAAAAAAATTATATTGTAATGTTAAATTTAGTTTTAGTGAGTTTGATGTTGATATAATTGGGTGTTGATGACAATTTTAGTGTGCATTTCGTGTTGCACTGGACAAATAGTCGTATCATGTGAATATGAGAAAAAAAAGGAGAATAAACAGCGCTTCATATGAAGGAAGCGCTGCTTATTTATATAGAATAAACAACGCTTCCTAAAGGAAGCTCTGCTTATTCATATGCAATAAACAGCTTATTCCATGAGAATAAGCAATACTTTAAAGAAGCACTCGCTTATTGTCGCTTTTTAACAAATAATGCTTGAAATCATTGTTTTTTAAAAATATTCAAGAATAATGAATATGCAATGTCTTTAAGCTCTGTTTAAGGCAAAAAATAAGTGATGTTTATTGTCTTTTCTGTTGTAGTGCATGTTTAAGTTTATATATATATAATATATATATTATCAAAAGGGGCACAATATCTATTTAGGTCTAAAACAAATATTAAAACGAGATCTTTCAAATTATTTAAAATAATTTATTAAAACTATTTTAATTTTATTTAAAATTTATCTCTTTTAATTTTGTTGGCATGTAAAATTATATATTAAATTTTCATGATTAATTTTATTTAACATTTATATTTCAATCGATAATGAAAAAGTTCATTTAATGGTTTGAAACATTGTTGATTATAGGTAACAAAGAGCGGCTAGAATTTTTATAATAAAATTAATTCATTAAGTACCGAGTGAATAAATATATAACTCAAAATTATTGATTAAAAATCTATTATCTATTATATAAAATGGTGTTTTTCCACGTGGAACTATGCCACGTGTCACCTCCATATTCATATATTTTTCATAAAAATTAATTTTTAATTATTATTGTTTTAAGATAATTATTATTACATTATCTCAATTAATTATCATTAGCAATCAGAAATATATTTTCTTAAATGACTTACATATTTTAAATTATATATCATACATCTTTATCAATCATTATTTATTATATTTAGAACTAATGATGAAATAATTATTAACTAACCTTACAAAGTTAATAATTATTATATATTGTATGACAACGATTATTTTTTGTGCATTATTACTTAATATTATACGTGTAATTTCACTTATATATATAGACACACACAGTCACACACATTGAGATATATAACTATATTTGAGAAAACTATTGGGAAAGGAAACTTAATATGTAAATTGGTTCAAAGGCTTTAACTTTCTGCAAAAATTCAATTAATTTTTATACACAATGTTCACCTAGTTCGATTCCCCCTCCCACTCTAATTTAAAAAAAACATTTGGCTTAATAAAAATGTTCATGCGGATATTATTAAAATTTGGGTTTGGGCCTAACTCAACCCCAAAAACTAACTCATAGGGTGAGAGTTGCCCCCCACTTATAACCACTAATCAGACCATCTCATTTTTTCATGTGGGACTTCTAACGGATATTATATATTACACGTACTTATTCAAAATTTATATTGGAATTAATGCAATTCTATATTTGAAGACTGTACCAGATTTCTAATTCAGACTTGCCCACTTGCTATTAAATGATCGTGTCACCACCCCATATGGGTTTGAATATTGAAACCGTGGGGGAAAATATTGAAATATTTTACTATACGCTTATCTATATACACAGTTGCAGATTGTTCAGTAGAGCCACATAACATGATCCAGCGTCAAGTTTTGACCGCAGAAGAAATGGCATGTGCTGCCAAACATTATTAAATTAAAAAAAAGGGGCAAAAAATATAATTGTGATGATCCATATCCCCACCAACTTTGCACCCACACCACGACTCTGTTTGGCTAGACAAGATTTGTCGTCTGAGCCTTAATAATAAGATACTAAGATATTGTATCCCAATCAAACAAGATTCCCATTACTTATCAACATGACAGAAGCCAACAATTAATACATCTCTTCATAAATTAATCAATTACTACTTGGCCAACCAACTGTGCATATAAGACACTAAGTCACTAATTGTAAAATAGCGCCATCAATCAAATTTTTGTACATTAGTAGTATTTGATAGAAACCTTACTTTCACCGTAGGTCCCACTCTCCCAACCTTCCCGGTCCTCTTCTTCCCCTTCGTAAATCATAAGTATATTGGATATTGGATGATGGGAGAGAAAATGTTATGTTTTTTTTCTTGGAAGAGAAATTAAAAATACATTATTTATTTAAGAATTTTAATTGCATAAAAAATACGTGGTAAAAACTCATTCATTCGTTTTCTTGTCAAAACTATCTTTTCACAAAAAACTTAACTATAATATAGGTTCCGTTTTTCTTCGTCAGCCGTACAGAGCATGAGTTCTCTCGGCTACAGTATATATATTCCTCTAGTTTCTTTTGAGTGTCAATTTGACATATATTAGGAAATATAATCAATACACGTGATTGAATACGTTTTTTACGTTCATTTTAGTCTCTATAAAAATTTTATATATTTGTAGTCTTGAAAAATTTTAAGATTGATATGGGATTGGTGACGAACTAAAAAAACCCTATTTTTATTAAATATAAAGACTAAAAATAATAACCTTTTTACTTGGATCAAAATCAAATTTTATCATTTTTTATTGGGACCAAAAGATGAGAAAACTAGCATTTCAAAATTAAAACATTCTTACACTTTTTAATATTTTTTTATCAAAAGATATTGTATAAGAAATCATACTTTTATATTAAATAAAACATATGTAACATATTACTAAGTTACGTCAACATGAATGTCATATATATTTTTAAATATATAAAATAAGAACCATCATAGATATACTGTCATTTTTTAGTTTTATATAAACCAATACAAACAATCAAGATATCAAATTATTTTAACTTAACGGTTTGATCGATAAAAATTGCATTCAACGCAAAGTTTTTTTCGACTGAATTCCATGTGTTTGGATAAGAGATTTTAACGAAGTAATGTAATTTTAGAGGATAATTCAAATGATTCAATGTGAATTACTATGTTTGGATAATAAATGTGGTGGCTTTTTGTTTGGTTATGCCTTAAGTCTGTTCCCCTGCTCGATTACGGAGGTAGAGCTGTGGGCGATTCTCATGGGGACCAAACTAGTTGCTCTGAAAGGGTATGAGAATATTGTCATTGAGTCCGACTCAACGACAACTGTAAATCTTATTTAGTCGGGTTGCTTTACGCAACACCCCTATTTTTCTTTGGTGGCAGAGATCCAGAGTCTTATGGTTTCCATTGGTGTTGTCCTCATTACTCACATCCCGAGGGAAGTTAACCAAGTGATGGATGGTCTGGCTAAATTTGGTCTGAGCTTAGATATGTCCAGTAGGTTCTTTGGTTGTGCTCCTATGTTTCTTAGTAACGCCATTCGGGCGGATTGTGCGGAGACTTTTTTCCCTAGAGATTTCTAGTTTCTAGTTGTGGAAAATTTTCAAAATGATGGAATTTTATGAGGTATTTTGTTACAAAAAAATATAGAGAATTTGAAATATCATCTCAAAACTAAGAATTTGAAAATTCTTTCCTTATCTTATAAAATCATTGTCCACAGAAAAATAAAAATAAAATCATATTTTTTATGTTGATAGCTTACTAACCGTTCAAACGTGGCAAGCAAACAAATTAAGAGGCAGGCTTCTTTGTCTTTCCCATTTGAGCACACCAACCAAACCCAACGTTGCCAAATAAGCAACCATCGACATCAACACTGATGTTAACATATATAGAACCAAGGAGAGGATAAGTGTATTACATGGTTTAGAAGTTGGTTAAGTTAGTTGAGATAACTTAACTAGAGTTAGGTGGTTATGGTTATGTTTAACTGTAGTTATTCTAGTTGGTTAGTTAGTTAGTTTTGCTTTATATACTCTGTAACTAACTCTTTTCTCATTCAGTGAAATGATAATCAAATTCACAATTTTCATCTCTCATCCTCTTTCCCTAATCTCTCTGTTTTCATTCGTTCTGTTTACTTCGTTTCACACATGGAGTTCACATCATTGATAAAGTGCACATAACACTTTTAATAAATTCATTCATTTATAGAAAAGCTGCGTCATTGTTTTTTTTTAATAAATTCGTATATATAATATTAATTAAACACCTTTTTTTTTTTGCAAGCATGGATAATCTAAAAAGCGATGTATATGGAGTATTATTTTAAATTCAGTATAAAGAAACAAGAGATGATTTTCGAAGGGTTAAAAGGATATACTTAATTGATACGCAAATGGGTTTAGATAATCGGTTAAATTTTGTAAAAATAAAATATTAAAATAAAATTTCTCAAACTCTTAAACTCAATGAAAGAATTGTTGCGCAACTTTTTTTGAGGCGAGAAATCTTACTAGCTATGGACTTTGTCTTGGGGATGAATTTGGCCTTTTTTTTAGGTAAAATCTGCATGGGTTGACTCGCGCCTTAGGGTCATTGAAGGGGAGGTTTCAAGCACTCCAAACGGCTTTACAGTGGACAAAGGACTTGGTGTTAGACCACATTATCTTTGAGTTTGACCAAGGTTATCAAAACCGGACCGGACACTGAGCACTGTAGTCTTGGATTGAGTTGAGTCAGGCCAGAAGTCGAGCAAGGGTTGGACCAGGAAATGAATTAAATTATATTTTCAAAATTTTTAATATAACATATAAAGCACTAATAAACAAAAAATAACATAATATTCATAACATCACGATATAAAAAATTAAACTCCGCTTAAAATGTTATAAGTCAATATATAATATGTAAAAATTACATATTAAACTAAAACAAATATGTTATAATAACATTATAATATTCAATAATCACAAATATTGTAATGTAAGTACTCTCATAATTATATTAATATATAAATTAATTTTAAATTTTATTATAATATTTAATTTAATCCATCAACATGAAAAAATGGATAAAAAAATCTCTTATGTGTCAAAGATAGTGTCATTTACCATTTTTAAAAAAAATAAAAAATAAAAAATTAATTTTTTTAAGAACCGGCTGGTTCCCGGTTTTGGCCGGTTTTTCATGGTTTTCCGGTTTTGGCGGTTTTACGGTTTTCCGGTTTTTAGGCGGTTCTTATACTGATCCGGTTAGTTCAACCGGCCCGGGCAGGGGTCCGGTTCCCGGTTCAACCGGTCGGACCGGCCGGTCCGGTCCGGTTTTAACAACTATGAGTTTGACGCAAAAATAGTGGTGGATAGTATTTATGGCAATTGTAAGGATGTATCCGAGTTTGGCTTCATTATTTCTGCGTGTAGATTAGCTCTTAGTGATAGACCTAATTGTTCAATCAATTTTGTAAAGCGACAAACAAATATATATTGTTGCTCATGCTTTAGTTAGGGCGGCTATATTTAAACCTTGTAACTGTGTTTTTTATTGTGTTCCTAATTGTATTGCACCTATTATCTTGAATGAAATGGCGTAAGTTTGCTCTTGTAAAAAAAAACACTATGTCAATCATATTAATAATGAAAAAAAATATCGTAATTCGTAAGTCTAATTATGTGATTGCCCTAATTTGATCCTATAATTAGATCTTTAGATACACAGGTTTATGTAAATATTTTTACTTGTGTGATGAAAATTAAAAAGTTAAGTTGTGTTGCCCCCGGCTTCCAAGAGGAGTTATATCCCTGTTGGGTGCCAAATTTACAATTTGGATTCTCGACGAACATGATAGTGACTCGACGATCCACGAGCGCAATTCCAGGAAAAAAAAACAAATAAAAGCTAAGTTTATAAGGTCTGGGGATGTTTCGATAATGCATAAGGAGTGTCGAAGATAGACATGCCTTGCCTAAGCATGAGGAACGGCCGAAGTATCCATCAAGCTCTGAAAACTTGGCAAAATTTTCATGAAACGCCAAAAAGGGTCAATCTGACCCACCTTGGTGAAAGAAGCACCGTCGAAGCCAGCGAAGACTTGTCGAGACTGGCCCCAGTGCTTGGTAGCGTATTTAGTTACTTAAGCTAGTATTCCATCGAATATAGTAAGTACAGTGTAACTGCTAGACATCTCTACTGTACACGTGTCTAGCAGATAGATAGTCAGTTATTTTTCATTCTTCTATAAATAGGAGGTCGAACGATATAAACGAGGCTGGATACTTGATCGATTTCTCAACGTCTCAACACACAGCAGACTCGCAGTTTGAGATCAAGTACTCCTTCCACCCCTTTTCTTTCAATGCAATTTAACTTTCCAGTCATTTACATTCTTGCATTTTTATCTTCCTGCACCTTACTTTCTTGCACTTTACTTCATTGCACTTTACATTTCTGCACCTTTAAATTCCTGCACTTTTTTCTTTTAAACTTTCTTTACTTTTCATGCAATTTACTTCCCGCATGATTTTACTTGCATTTTCGTTTACTTTCAGTCTTTCAAAACACAAAAAATTTAAAAACAACACCATTCTGTGTTCATCGTTTTCAACCTCATGTTTTGTCTCATCCCCATTTCTCCAACTCCTATTAAAACCGGTTTCCCTCTCAATTTCTATTTTCATAACCGTCCACTCGACGAGGGCCCTTGGCGTAACCACCAAGTTAAGCCTCACGGTGATTCTGGCAAAATCCTTAGCCTCGAGCGGCTAAGCCTGATTTCTTGAAAAATTACTGTGTCCAAGTATAAAACTCATCGTTTGACGAGATTACCGTGTTAACTTGTAGGACTCACATAGTTTGAAAATAATCATTTGTTTCATTTTGGGCTTGTCGGACGATTTCTGCGTCTGTACCAAAAAACCCAGTAAACAAATTGGCACGCCCGGTGGGACAAGTTCTGAGTAACTCGTTAAATATGGTTTTATGCAATTAAGGAGTGGAAAATCTTGTACCACTTACACTCCTACACAACCAAGAAGACAAAGCATGGTTAGAAACACCAATAACGCCACCAATGCAAGTGTAGTTATCACCAATGCATCAGTGGCATATCAAGGTATGCCAAATGCCAGTGTGAGTGCACTATTGGCAAACATTGAGGTAAGGAATGCCTCAAGTGCCATGAAAGTTACTGTTGGAACCTAAACGATTGAGATGTTTAGACCCTCTTTAATTTTGATGATAACAAAGTATTCACAAGAGAACAATTTATGTTCTAACATTTCTTGAAGTGTGCAGATACTAATAATACATATATTCTAAGCCACTCAAGCAAGAAGAAAGTAATTCTCAAGAGAAGGATACATTCCATGTGTCAGCATCCGGCTTATCCTTGTGAGCGTCTGGAATTTTCTCTTTATGACACTAGGCTTATCCAATTGCTACAAGCGTCCGAACTTCCGATTCTGAGCGAGTGTCTGAACTTCATTTCAAATCACGTGTTAGTCACGTTGCTGCTCTTCCTCTCAGAAGTTTCTGGAACGAATTTCGAAATTGATTCTGAGCGCTAAAATTGTTGTACGAGGTATCAAAGGTGACACCTTTAGCTAAAAGACAAAAATCGTACAAGCAATTGTGAAAACCAAGGTAGTACGAAAATGGTAATATGTACTACTGGGATATTCTCTGGAAAGGAAGAAAGAGACAGCTTTTTGAATTTACCTCACTCAATGGAAAGGAGCCATTTTTACCGTAACGGTAATATCCTTGGAACTCCTATATATACCTCATGGTATCCATTGAAGAGTGTACTAAGATACTGTGAAAAAGCTTGCTGAAATACTGCTGAAATATTACAAAGAATCAACCTCACGAAACCTTTATGAGCAATGAAGTCTCGTGCTCGGTCTACGGACTACAAGCGAACTTCAGCGTCAGACCTTTTCTTTTAGAAAGTTTTTCTATAGTTGAGCTTAATCTTTTATCCTCTCTGTGAGAGTTATTTTTTTGTATTTCAACTCACTTGTAAAAGTTGTTTTGGCCTAGTTAAGTTTGTATCCTCAAAGGCTCGATTATCCGAGTCGTTTTGAGAAGTTGAGAGTATTGTCAAGTTGTGATGAAGAATACTCTTGAGGAAATTGTAATCAGGTTGATTATAGTGGAAAATCCTTCAGGAACGAAGGGACTAGACGTAGCTACCAGTTTGGTAGTGAACTAGTATAAATCTCTGTGTCTTTTGCTTTATAGCTTTCTATTTCTCTTTATCTTGGTGTGTTAAAAATAATTTTTCACAAACTGCTTTTCCAGTGTCAGATTATTTCCAGCATCCGATATATAAACAGTTTTGAAAAACTTTTGTTCTAAGTGTTTTTAACTTAAATTTTGCGAAAAGTTTTAAACACAATTCAACCCCTCCTTCTTATGTTCACGTTAGGTTGGTATCGAGCTCGGCCTCTTGGTTGAGCACTTAATGATGTCAAGAGAAAAGATCCTATATTGTGAACATGTCTCATGAAGGTGGTCATATGAACCGTCTCCTCTATTCAATGGAGAAAAATTTGATTCCGGAAAGATAAGATGAAAGCATTCCTTGAGGCACAAAATCTTGATTTGTGGGATATAGTTGAAAGCGGATACATTTCTCCCGCTAATGCCCTTGGCGTTACAATACCTAGGAAAAGCGGTGCGATGATCGAGAAAAGAGATATCAAACCAATCGAAGGCTAGATTTATTCTCATCCGTACTATGACAGAAAGAGAATATGATAAATGTGGTAAGTTTGATATCGCCAAAGAAATCTGGGATTCTCTTGTGTTGTCTTATGAGGTTACGCCAAGTAAGAGAAACAAAGGCTAGCATGATGGTACGCCTTGATATGAGCTATTGAGAATGGAAGAGGGAGAGAACATTGAAACTATGTTTGGAAGGTTCCAAACGCTTGTTCATGGGTTGCAGGCCCTTGGAAAAAGTTATACTACACCTGATCATGTGAGAAAGATCTTGAGAAGCTTGACTAAGCAGTGGAGACCCAAAGTCAATGCTATTCAAGAAGCAAAAGATCTAAATGCTCTTCGGCTTGAAGATCTTATGAGTTCTTTGAAAGCTCATGAACTTGAGCTAAATGAAGAAGAACCTACCAAGAAGAGTAAGTCTATTGCTTTAAAAGTTAATCAACATAAACCTAGTACTTCTAAAGCTTTTCAGGCTGAAGAAGAAGAATCAGATGATGAAGCTTCAGAAGGAGATTCTGATGGATCAGACGATGAGCTAGCATTCATATCTAAGAAGATCCAGAGAATGTGGAAGAAAAGAAACTTCAGAAGGAAGTTTCAGAAGAAAGATTCAAAGGACAAGAAGGAGAGCAAAGACAAGGACAAAGCCCAAGTCATTTGCTCCGAATGTAAGAAGCTTGGACATTTCAAATCCGAGTGTCCTAATCTTAAAGAAAAGTCCACAAGAAGCTCCTTCAAGAAAAAGAAGAAAGGTCTCATGGCAACATGGGAAGATCTTGACTTATCCTCCTCTGAGGAAGATAAAGAAGAAGAAGCTCACATTGCCCTCATGGCAGACACTGACATTGACTCAGAAGAAGAAGTTGAAGAGGTAATAGTATATGATTCCTACTCTGAACTTCAACTTGCTTTTGATGATCTTCTTAAGGACTCTGCCACTCTCTCTATTGAGTATAAGAATTTGAAAAAGAAATTTTTAAAACTATCACAAGATTTTCATTCTTTACGTAATGAAAACTCTGTACTCAATGAAGAGAACCAGAAGCTGAAAATTGAAAATCAGCGTCTGGTTGATAACCAGCGTCTGGAAGCTAACAAGCAACCAGAAGCTGAGAGCTCTCAAGCTAAGAGTTACGTAGTTCTGGCAATCCTAACTGCAAATCAAATGACTATGAACAAGCATTTCAAAAGTTTATTGCAGAGAGTGTAACTCGTAGCAAGCAAGCTTCAATGATCTGGGGTGTCAGTAAAACGACAACTCATGGTCTTGGTTATATATCAGATGAACCCCTTTTGGAAAATGATTTAGCATCTGATAAATCTCATAGTCATAGTAAATGCTTACATTGTACTTACTGCAATAAATCTGGTCATTTGAAAAGTGCATGTAATGTTTTTAAAACTGTGAAGGATAAGCCTCCTTCAAGAACTAACAAGAAAGGACCCAAAAAGATATGGGTACCTAAAGATAAAATAGTATATGTTGCAGACATGCTTAGCAACAAAGTCAACACACCAATCTTGGTACTTAGACAGTGGATGCTCGCGTCACATGACAGGAGAAAAGCATATGTTCCAAGAACTAAGACCTAGAGAAGCTGGATTCGTTGGTTTCGGAGGAAACCAGAAAGGTAAAATAGTTGGAATTGGTCGCATAGGTAAAGGCTCTCTTCCTTCTATTGATAATGTTTTATATGTTGAAGGACTGAAACATAATCTACTGAGCATAAGTCAATTATGTGACAGTGGTTATAGTGTTGTCTTTACAGAAACTGGATGTTTAGTAAAAAGCAAAAACGATGGATCTATATTCTTTACAGCAAAGAGGAAACAAAATGTTTATAAAGTTGATCTTTCTGAACTTGAAAAACAAGATGTCAAGTGTCTTATGTCTGTTGAAGATGAGCAATGGATTTGGCGCAAAAGATTAGGTCATGCCAACTTGAGGTTAATTTCAAAATTAAACAAGCACAATCTTGTTAAAGGCTTACCAAATCTTAAGTACCAATCTGATGCCCTTTGTGAGGCTTGTCAAAAAGGAAAACAAGTTAAAACTTCCTTTCATTTAAAAAATATTGTTTCAACTTCTAGACCACTTGAACTTTTACATCTTGATCTTTTTGGTCCCACAAGGACAACCTCTTTAACTGGAAAGAAATATGGTTTAGTCATTGTTGATGATTTTACTAGATGGATATGGGTTAAATTCCTTGCCCACAAGGATGAGTCTTTTAAGGTATTTACTGTTTTCTGCAAATCAGTTCAAAATGAAAAAGACATCTGTATTTCTTCTATTAGAAGTGATCATGGGGGAGAATTTGAAAATGAGAACTTTCAAAAATTTTGTGAAGAAAATGGCATCTCCCACAATTTCTCCTCTCCTAGAACACCTCAACAAAACGGTGTTGTAGAAAGGAAAAATAGGTCCCTCCAGGAAATGGCCAGGACCATGAGCAATGAAGGCGATATTGCGAAACATTTTTGGGCGTAAGTAGTAAACCGCAGTGTTATATTCAAAATAAATTTATATAAGACCTATTTTGAATAAGACTCCTTATGAATTGTGGAAAGGTAGAAAACCAAACATTTCTTACTTTCATCCTTTTGGTTGTATTTGTTATATCTTGAATACTAAAGATCGGCTTGGTAAGTTTGATTCCAAGGCTGACAAAGGAATCTTTTTGGGATATTCTGAAAGATCTAAAGCTTTTAGAATATACAACAAAGAAACTTTGACAGTTGAAGAGTCCATTCATGTCAAGTTTGATGATAAGAAGCCTGACACTGCTATGTCAGAGCTAGATGAGTTATTTTCAGAATTAAACCTCGGTGACAAGTCAAACGGTGAATACACATCTTCATCATCCAGTGGTGACAAGACGAAGAATTCTACTCAAGCGGAAGCTGAAGCAAGAAAAAGCTGGAAGTACAAAACCAATCATCCAAAAGATCAAATCATAGGAGAACCTGGTGACAAAGTACGAACCAGATCCTCTTTCAAGGAGCATGCTGATTTTGCACTTCTCTCTGAGATGGAACCTAAGACGATTGATCAAGCTTTGGAAGATGAAGGGTGGATTCTAGCAATGCAAGATGAGCTAAATCAGTGCCAAAGGAATGATGTATGGAAGCTAGTCACTCTACCAGAAGATAAGCAAGCTATTGGTACTAAATGGGTATTTAGAAATAAGCTTGATGAAGATGGTAAAGTTGTGAGAAATAAAGGAAGGTTAGTTGCTCAAGGCTACTCACACGAAGAAGGTATTGATTTCACTGAAACTTTTGCACCTGTTGCAAGACTAGAAGCTATTCGCATTTTACTTTCATTCTGACACATCATGAGATAACATTATATCAAATGGATGTGAAAAGTGCTTTTCTAAATGGTTTTATAACTGAGGAAGTTTATGTTAAACAACCTCCTGGTTTTGAAGATATTGAATTTCCAGAACATGTTTTTAAACTTAAAAAGGCACTATATGGTCTTAATCAAGCTCCCAGAGCATGGTATGATAGACTAAGTTCCTTTTTAATGGAAAATGGATTTACAAGAGGTTTAGTTGATACTACTCTTTTCAGAAAAACCTCAAACAAGCATTTCATACTTGTTCAAATCTATGTTGATGATATCATTTTTGGAGCCACTAATGAAAGCCTTTGCAAAGAATTTTCTAAGCTTATGCAAGCTGAATTTGAGATGAGCATGATGGGAGAATTAAAGTTCTTCCTTGGAATACAAATCAAGCAATGCAGTGATGGTATTTATATTCATCAAAGCAAATACATCAAAGAATTATTGAAGAAATTCAAGATCTTTGGATTGCAAGCCTATGTGTACACCTATGCATCCTACCGCACTCTTAGTAAAGATGAAATTGGTAAGAAGGTAGATCGAAGCTGTACAAGGTATGATTGGATTTCTACTTTATCTTACGGCTTCAAGACTGATATTATGTTCAAATGCACTTTGTGTGCTAGGTTTCAATCAGATCCTAGAGAATCACACCTAAGTGTTGTTAAAAGAATATTTAGATATTTGCAAGGAACTACTAATCTTGGTTTGCTTTATAAGAAATCAAAAGATTACAAATTAATAGGTTTTTGTGATGCTGACTTTGCTGGAGATCAAATTGAAAGAAAAAGCACAAGTGGAGGCTGCCAGTTCCTTGGAGCTAATCTTGTGTCTTGGTCAAGCAAAAGGCAAAGCACAATTGCACTCTCAACAGCAGAAGCTGAATACATCTCAGCAGCAAGTTGCAGTTCTCAACTTCTGTGGATGAAGTATCAACTTGAAGGCTACTTGATAAAAGAGAGTAACATTCCTATCTTCTGTGATAATACATCTGCCATATGTCTTACTAAAAATCCTATATTGCATTCTAGAGCAAAGCACATTGAGATTAAGCATCATTTTATAAGAGACTATGTTCAGAAGGGTATTTTAGAAATAAAATTTGTAGACACTGATCATCAGTGGGCTGACATATTTACAAAACCCCTTGCTGAAGATAGATTCAATTTTATAAGAAGAAATTTAAACTTTCATCTTATAGAAGAATGATTAATCTCAGCGTCTGATAATAAACTAAATCTCAGCATCTGACATGACATAAGCATGTATGTGCATAAGCATCTTATTTGTCATACGCATCATAACTCATCATCCGGTAAGTCGGTTGCGTGCGTCCGAGCACACCCACACGTGTCACACGTGTTAAGGATTCAAGCGTCTCATCATATCTACTGAGTCATGATTATTTACGTTTTCAATAAAATCTTTTACTTTTATTTTGGTGTCTGCATTTAATGAAAAGGCGAATCTTTATTTTCTTTTCTTTTTGATTTATTTTTATAAGAAAATACGAAGCGATATTTTGAAAAAGAACTGTACCATTCTCTATTAACTTTCCCACTACTCCACATTTTTCGCTCCACTCTGTGTTTTCTAAAACCGTACTCGTTCTCTTTTTCTCTCTATCTCTCTGTGTGTGTGTTTGAACCCTAAAACCTCCATCACCTCCATCTCTCAACTGCAATCATGGCTGGAGTAACAACCTCTGAGTATACGGCTATCTACGACACCATGGCTGAAGGAAAAGTCTTGTTGGAAAATCGAGTTGATTTGGAAAACTTCAAACTCTATGGCTTCGACTTCTACAGTGGTTTCAAGGCAATGGGCTGGGAACACTATTTCTTCTGGAACAAGGTTGAGGTTCTAGTGACTGCGATCAAAGAATTTTGGGGCAATGCTCGTTTACACAAAGGTGGTATTTTTGAAGGAACCGTGAGAGGCTACAAGTTTGTTTTCACCATCAACAATATCTCTGAAGTCACTGGTTGTCCCTGTGAAGATATCGTCTTCTATACAGATTGGGCTGACGCATTTCATGGGATTGAGAAGGTCAATGATGATCTGTTTGAGAACTACAAGCAGTTGAAAGAATCTGGTGAAACTCCTACTGCAAAGAATCTGAAGAGTCATTTCAGAGTTCTTCACAAAATAATCACCAAGAGCGTCTTGTTGAAGGCTGGCTCTAGTGACATAGTCAACTATGAACAGAAGTTCATCATGAGACACTTCATGGCTGGTAACAAGGTAAACCTACCAAGGTTGATCTACAATAACCTGCTTAATGCACTGGTCAACTCGAGAAAAGGTGTTGCTGACAAGAAAAACACCTACAAGTGCATTCCTTATGGTGTCCTGCTCACTAGAATGATGGTCAAGGGTCTGATTATAAACAAGTTGACTGCTTTACCAGATCAAGAAAAGGTGAAGTATTTAGGTGCTGATAGTATTGTGATTCCTGACACCTTTGGAGTCAACAGCCTGGTAAGAATGAAATTGATCACTGGGTCCATGATCAAGAAGGTGAAAATCGAGCAACAGGAAGGGGAAGCTGAAAAGAAAACCACCAGAAGCTCAATGCCTGGTGTGAAAAGAGCTGCTGAGTCTCCTTCAAAAAAGACCAGAAGAACAAAACAGAAGGTGGCTCCTGCACCTACTGTTGAAGAACCAGAAGATGAGGACCGAATTCCCATCAGCCAGGTTCTGAGAAAAAGGAGCAAGCCAGAAGCTGAAAAACAAGTTTCAGCGTCCGGTCAACAGAAGAAGGAAATTCAACGTCCTCCTCCAGCTACTGCCCCCAGACAGAAGCTGAAGAAATTGGTCAGGCAATCTGAACCTGAACCAAAGGTACTGAATTCTTCTGATGAGTCTGTATCTGTTTTTGCATCTGATGATACCATTCCTGCTCCACCAATATCTGTTGCACAACCACCAAACACTCAAACCCGTGTACAGAAAACCTCCATAACTCCCAAACACCTTACCCAAACACAGACCAATACACTCACCATCTCATCACCTCAAACCTCCACATATAACTCCCTCACTACATACATTTCCAAGCTTCATTCTCATCCTTTTAACCTCCTTTTCAAAATACCTCCCATTAATCCCTTCAAACCCTACTCACCAAAAGCCTACAAAATCACCAAAGCCACTCCCACCTTACTTACCCTTACCCTTAGACCTACAGACGCTGGTGGAAAGAAGAATCTCTCATACAAACCACAGTTTGTTAAGTATGAGATATATCATAGCATCTACGATCGTCCATCCACATAGCATTTAAAAACCTTCACCTCTGGAGTCGAGATTGGAAATTGCCGCTCAATAAGTGCAACCTTCAAGGATGGAAGACCACTTCCAAATGTCATTTAAAGGAAGGTTGAGACCGGCATCCGAAGCGAGCAATTCCTTCTCTGTTGATCTTCCTAGATCCCTACCACACCGAACCGCTCACGTTGGAAGAATGTGGAAGGTGGAATACAGATGAAGAAGCTGCCTTCATGGCACACTGTCTTGAGCAGAAAAGGCTTGAAGTCATAGGACAATATCGAGACCCATCATCTGTTTCTGTTAAGTTAGTACCAGATAGACAAAGGTGGCTACCTTGGTCTATCCCTGGAAAACGGAAGGAACCTGCTCCGGGCAAGCAGCCATTCAGCAAGATCGGGCTAAAGGAATATGAGAAGGCACCTACAAAGTACAATCTTAAGGAATTCTCCCAGCTTTCGATTGCCAAGATCTCTGAGGATCATGCCCGAAGGTATTACCTGACTTCTCTGAAGAAAGATAAATGGAGAACTGGCTCCTCAAACTGCTGCAATGCTGAGAAGGCTACTATTCCAACTGTTGGGACAATCAGCAGAGTTACTGACATCAATCTTAGAACAGTGTACTTCGATGATATGTTCAGATGCTCGATGAATCAGAACCTCTTGATTGCATGAAGATATATGACCAATGGGTCTTTGTGACCAAGCACTTCGACATTGGATTTACTTGGAGTCAATGGTCTGAGTCTTTGAAAGACAAAGCCATATTACCATGCATCGACCCCCTAGTGCTAGAAGAAGATGACAGGGAAAATCTGAGAAGAATTTACCTGGCAGAAAATGAAGCACTCTCCTTCACCTGTGAAGCGTTGAGTGTCTTTATCAGAAGTTTATGGGGAGAAGACGCTGGGAATAGGTTTGACTCTTACACTGCTGATGTTGTTCTACACAGAGAAACCATCTTCATGAATTTGCTGTATCCAGAAGATGTGAAGCATCAATGGAAGATTCAGACAGAATCAGAGCTCAGAAGACTTGGAAATTTCATCAAATGGGTTATACCAAATGATGCATTCTTTTTAAGAGCTCAAAGGAAGAAGGATTTGAGACTGAAGATATCCAACTAGGTGCTAGCAGAGCATCAGAAGATGAAGTCTGCACCTGTACCAGAAGCTGGACCTTCTACTTCTACTTATGCAGTTGAGATGGTCACCATTCCCAAAGCAAAATTTGAAGAAATGAAGGCTACAAACTTGAAGGTCACTCAGCTGGAGACTGCACTGAAGTTACTCTATGAACGTCTCAATATCTCACCTCCACCTCTTCCAAACCCTTGAATTTTTTTTTACTTGTGTGTGATATAAAATCTGTTCTATTTGGTTGATACACTTATATATATAACTATTTTTGATCTAATTATCTGCCTTCTATTCAAATTTTTCTAAGTCTTATTTTGACTATGATGTGTTTTTACACTCTTTTTGTCTGATGACAAAAGGGAGAGTAAAAGAAAGGTATGATGAACACGAAAGAAAGGTATATTGAACACGTGAAAATCTGATAATCCACCATCCGATGTTCACTGTCCGATGGATACACTGGAACTAAAGTACCATGCATAGCATTTCATACATAGCGTTTGTGCGCTCTAATATTCATTGATCTAGTACTCTTATAATGTTTAATAAATTTTGGTACAATGAAATATATTTGATTAAATCAATCTATTTGGTATATAATCAGCATCCGATCTCACTTTATTAAATATATGCTCTGATACATCTACGGATTTTTCGCAATCACTTGAATGAATTTGTTTACCAACAATTGCCTTAATACCTGAATTGTTCATATATATCTAAACTGTTAAATTCAGGGGGAGACCCTTGATGTCTTTTTTAAACTAAATTGTTCATCTACCTTAGATGTTTGTCATCATCAAAAAGGGGGAGATTGTTGGAACCTAAACGATTGAGATGTTTAGACCCTCTTTAATTTTGATGATAACAAAGTATTCACAAGAGAACAATTTATGTTCTAACATTTCTTGAAGTGTGCAGATACTAATAATACATATATTCTAAGCCACTCAAGCAAGAAGAAAGTAATTCTCAAGAGAAGGATACATTTCATGTGTCAGCATCCGGCTCATCCTTGTGAGCGTCTGGAATTTTCTCTTTATGACACTAGGCTTATCCAATTGCTACAAGCGTCCGAACTTCCGATTCTGAGCGAGCGTCTGAACTTCATTTCAAATCACGTGTTAGTCATGTTGCTGCTCTTCCTCTCAGAAGTTTCTGGAACGAATTTCGAAATTGATTCTGAGCGCTAAAATTGTTGTACGAGGTATCAAAGGTGACACCTTTAGCTAAAAGACAAAAATCGTACAAGCAATTGTGAAAAGCAAGGTAGTGCAGCGGTAATATGTCTTTCGGGATATTCTCTGGAAAGTAAGAAAGAGACAGCTTTTTGAATTTACCTCACTCAATGGAAAGGAGCCATTTTTACCGTAACGGTAATATCCTTGGAACTCCTATATATACCTCATGGTATCCATTGAAGAGTGTGATGAGATACTGTGAAAAAGCTTGCTGAAATACTGCTGAAATATTACCTCATTTACTGAGAACAAGCACTGTTGCCATACATTACAAAGAATCAACCTCTGAAGCACTGCTTCTGTGAGCAATCAAGTCTCGTGCTAAGTCTCTGGACTACAAGAACTGAACTCAGCGTCCGACCCTTTCATTTAGAAAGTTTTTCTATAGTTGAGCTTAATCTTTTATCCTCTCTGTGAGAGTTATTTTTTATTGTATTTCAACTCACTTGTAAAAGTTGTTTGGCCTAGTTAAAATTTGTATCCTCAAAGGCTCGATTATCTTGAGTCGTTTTGAGAAGTTGAGAGTATTGTCAAGTTGTGATGAAGAATACTCTTGAGGAAATTGTAATCAGGTTGATTATAGTGGAAAATCCTTCAGGAACGAAGGGACTAGACGTAGCTACCAGTTTGGTAGTGAACTAGTATAAATCTCTGTGTCTTTTGCTTTATAGCTTTCTATTTCTCTTTATCTTGGTGTGTTAAAAATAAGTTTTCACAAACTGCTTTTCCAGCGTCCGATTATTTCCAGCATCCGATATATAAACAGTTTTGAAAAACTTTTGTTCTAAGTGTTTTTAACTTAAAGTTTGCGAAAAGTTTTAAACACAATTCAACCCCCCCTTCTTGTGTTCACGTTCAGTTACCACGGCCGAGATAGGAAGTAATGTACCACCACCTATCCTAACAACTATGGAGGCAAGTGCAATACTGCCTCTGCGGTCAGAAGAATTAGCGTATGTGACTAGTGGTATACCAAATGTCAACGCAAGCGCGCCTTACGCTTTCAGTGTGTCGTCCCCTAGTAGTGCAACGAATTCAAATGGAAGGAATTTCACTCCGAATAGCCAATATCAGTTTGGCATGCCATTTGGTTTCACGTTGGGACAGGCAAACCAGGCTTCGACAAATTTTGGGTTTCCGGGGCCCGGGGGCAGTTCGCGAGCCAAGGTACAGGAGTAGCAGGAACAAGTTCTACTATTGCTACTCGTCAGGATAGGTTAAACTTAGGGAATCCTATGTTCCCTAATATGTCAAGGAACGTGTCATTGTATGGTGGTGATGGCTTGTCATTAAATACACTTGTTGGTGTTTGTCAACAAATTGATAATAGCAATCGTGATATGGTCAATATGCTCACTCAGCAAATGGGTGCAGTAATAACCCCACTTATGACGAATACTAACAACGCATGTAATGCATTGGCCAAACAAATGGCTAGGCTAAACCAAGCCTTAGGTGTGGTAACGCCTGAAAATGATGTTCGACAAGAGCAACATACAATACCTGCACCACCCAATCTTGGTGGTCAAGCAGTAATTCAAAGCGCAGTACCTGATGAAGAACAAGGCCCAGGAAATGGAGTTCAAGGACAAGGCCGACATAATCTGCATTATGGGCATGTTCAAATATTGTACAGAAATGATGAGCAGGAAGGGCCAGTTTACCCAGGTTTGGCTGCACTTAGACAGAACATAATGGGAAACCAAGTAGAACAAAATGTCAACACGTAATTGAACAAGTTCTAAACACGTTTGGGTTCAATATAGGCTATGCCAATCAGCCATATTTTTTGTCAGCATTCCCTGATTGGGTGCAGCAAGCTGAGTTGCCCAGGGGAGTGAAGATTCCCAAACTTTCTAAGTTTTCTGGTGAAAGTGGCGAATCGACCGTCGAGCATATTGCGTGGTACACCATTGAAATGGGAGAATTGGCCACTATGGAAAGCCTTAAAATGAGGTGTGTAACGACCCGTTTCCGGACCGCTACCGAGCTCAACATACCGAGCTCGAGTTACCGAGCTCAACACACCGAGCTCAAGATACCCTGTATGCGATGTGTTTTAAAATGATACTCTTGTGCCCTTTAGAAAAGTACGGTCTATATATATATATATTTTTTTATAAAACTATCTCGTGCACATCAGAGTAATTACAGCTTTTCGAAACATGGTGCAACTAAGACACAAGACTTAAGTCCTAAATAACAACACGCAGGTAACAAGTACATACTCATATATACAAGATATAAAAAGTGCATACAAAAGACAGAGTAATAATGTACAAAGAAAATACACCTAAGGTATGACGACTTCAAGAGAGCCATCATACCCTGGGGGTACTTCCGGCAGACACCCACGCAGGGGGCTACTCCAAAAGTGAAACCACCAGTCTACCCTGTGCTCAAAATAACAAAACATCACCCGTCCCAAATCGGTCACGACCATTTGTACACAAAAGTCATATACGCTACCCCAAGAAACATAACATAAACAAAGCCAATCACGACAAATAGAGGTCGCCACCTGATCCTCGCCGAGCTCCTCCTCGCCATCATCTGCCGCCGAGTTCCTCGCACTCGACATCGCCTGGGTAACCGTCATGGATTGAAGGTACCACAGGAAAGGGTCAACTTCTCAACAAATCAAGATAATCCAGGCATAAAGAAATAAGTAAACAACAAATTATAACATTCACCAAACATGACTCGACCATCTCACTCTAGACTCGACTCTTATTCCGGAATATCGCCAGCAGGTCCATCCCCAAGCTGACGCAATAGGTAAGCGGCCGGTCCAACCCCAAACCGATACTATGCATTAATCAGCAGGTCCAACCCCAAACTGATAATGCGACGCCTAGTCAATCTCCCGTAAACAAAAGGGGACCTAGCACCCTTAGTTATCCGGGTCACGGCTCAAAAACGTCAAACGACTCGCCTAGCTCTCTCACTCGATGATTAGCTCGCCGCAGTCAAGGAGTGGCACATAAAATTACTTGATCACATATCAAATAAAGAGAGCATGCTTAACATGAAGAAAACGCAATTCAATCATTTAAGCAATGAAACAATTTGCATGAAGAAAACGCAATTCAACAGCAACACGCAATTCGCAGCATATATTCAATCTCATATCAAATAATGCATAACTCAATCATATCACAACATTACATACTTGCCACGTAAATCAATGAATCCATCCCTCTGCAACTCAATGGAATTAACAGAGAGGTACAAACAAGTGGGGGGTTGTGTTCAGCAGACCAACCACAAAGTTTTCACCCACGAATGACTCGGAATATGTTCGACCGCACGACAACAAAACGAAGGGGTTCGAAGACCCTGACTTCGAACTCGTAGAGTTCTCAGACTTCTTCGTATTTAAATAAAGCAATTTAAATAACAAAACAATAGCTTAAGCATATCCAAAGTTGTCCTTACACAGGGATATAAAATGAATCCTAAATGTCTAGAAGTGCCCTTACCGAACTCCAATCTAACGCTGCTCGACAACGACCTCAACACGGCTGTCTTCAAACGAGCTCGACAACGACTTCTCTCACTCGATCTCGACACGTACGGCTCTTAGTCGACCTCGGTTTCGTGATCTCGTACACCCTGATTTCCTTGCCGCACGATCTCGGAAATCACACTGCCTAATACGAGCACAACTTAGTTCTATCTATGGGTTCTAATAACACTTAGCTCTCATTATCCCAATCTTAACCACAACCCAAGTAAACATTAAAACTTAAGAACTTAAACAAATACAACCAGAATTCAAACATTACAAAATAACTCCTTTTCTCTAAAATTTATTAAAAACTTCTTTTTTTTTCATACATCACCAGACAAAGCCATTTTTCCTAAGTACTAATTAAAGCTTAAAATCAAGTAATACCTTAAGCACAACTTAATCAAAATCTAAGTTTATATTTCTTAAAAATATTTTCGTCATGGTCCAGCAATTAAAATAAGACCATAACCACTTATGTTAAAATTTAAAACTCAAAAAGAAATCAATACAAGCCAAGTAGGGAGGGTTTTGGGCGCTACCTACTTGCAGAGAACAGAGGAAACAATTTGTTTTTCAAGCTCAAATAAATGGTTAAAAAGATAGGTAATGTTATGAAGAAGAAAACCTATCAATATGACATGAGTTGAAAGCATAAAAACTAGCTAAATTGAAGAGAAGAAGTGGCGCTAACAGTAACATGAAGAGAACTAAAATTATGTTTTTCATACCTCAACAGATGGTCGAGATGGTGATATAGGTCGAGGAGATGATAAGGAACAAGGTTGATGAAGAAAGTTTATGCAGAAGCTCAATGAACTCAAGGTTCTTCAATGGAGGTTTGGAGAAGAGGAGGAAACTGTGAGAAGAAGAAAGAAGGAAATAGAAAGTGAGGATTTGAGGCGGCTGATCGTGATATTTAAGGCGGTGGAGGAAACTAATCATGATACTTATCTACAGGTGGTGGAAAAAGAAAAAGTTTGGTCTTATCTCCCTTAAACAAAAGTTAATTACAAGAAAACCATTTTAAAAGAATTTATCTTTCATAAAACCACAAATAAGCGACACTGGATTTTAAAGTAAGATATTAATCCAACAACAAGTCTAACCCATCTAATCTGGCCCTCTCTCCTAATCACAACAAAATATACTAATAACGCTAAGTAATATTCGTAAAAAATACGAGTGTTATCATCTCGACAAGATGTCGACCAGGATGCTTGTGCAAGCGCACAAGGCTCTAACACGAGTTCGTGCACGCGGCCTCCTCAGTTCGACATGCGACCTCCTCAACTCGGTACGCGACCTCATCAGCTCGACATATGACCTTAGCACGCGATCTTGACACGGGATCTCGTCACGAGGTCTTGGTACGAGGTCTCGATACGATGTCCTAATACGAGGTTGATCTCGTCCTCAGGTGTTACAATCTCTCCCTCTAAAAAAATTTCGTCCTCGAAATTGCAAATAAGTTACTTACCATGAAAAAGTTCAGGGTACTGAGTCTTCATCTTCTCCTCCAGCTCCCAAGTCGCATCTCCGGTCTTCTGATCCCACACAACTTTGACAAGTTGGATCTCTTTGTTCCGCGTTATTCTGACTTTCCGATCGACAATTCTTGCTGGTGATGCTTCGAAAGATAGGTCGTCCTTCAGTTGAATCATATCCGGTTCGATAACATGAGAAGGGTCGAAAACATACCTTCGTAACTGTGAGACGTGAAAGACATCATGTATGTTCGACAAGAAGGGTGGCAAGGCAATCTGATATGCCACTGGACCAATACGACGAAGAATCTGATAAGGTCCAATAAATTTAGGGGTAAGTTTCTTGGATTTGATCGCTCGACCAACTCCAGTAGTGGGGGTAACTCTAAGAAATACATGCTCTCCTTCCTCGAACTCGAGTGGTCGACGTCTTTGGTCTGCATAACTTTTCTGTCGACTTTGAAACGTTCGCATCCTATCTCTGATCAACCGGATCTTCTCAGTAGTCTGCTGGATCATATCTGGTCCTACAACAGAACTCTCGCCATCCTGGTACCAACAAAGAGGCGTCTGACACTTCCGTCCATACAGTGCTTCAAAAGGTGCCATTCCAATACTCGCATGGAAACTATTATTATAAGTGAACTCCACCAATGGTAAGACGTCGTCCCAACTTCCTCGGTGATCTAATGTACACGCTCGCAACAAATCTTCAAGCGATTGGAACGTTCTCTCAGTCTGACCGTCAGTCTGAGGATGATATGCCGAGCTAAGCCTAAGCTCGGTTCCCATCGCTCTCAGCAATTCCCTCCACAATTGAGATGTCAACTTCGGAACCCGGCCCGCCAAGATCGAAGAGGGTATAACATGTAGTCGTACTATCTCCGCGACGTAGATCTCGGTCAGCTTTTTCCACGTTGTATGTCCGACCACCTTTGGTAAGAAATGGCAGATTTGGTCAATCGGTCGACGATCACCCAAATCGAATCATTCTTCTTCTGCGTCTTCAGAAACCTACAACGAAATCCATGGAAATACTATCCCATTTCCATACTGGTACGTCAGCGATTGTAGCATTCCCGCAGGTCGTTGGTGCTCCACCTTCTTCGACACGTTAAACACGAAGCTACGTACTCAGCCACTTGCTTCTTCATTCCGGACCACCAAAAATGCTTCTTCAAGTCTTGATACATCTTCGTAACTCCTGGATGAATACTAAAATTGCTCTTATGCGCTTCGTCAAGTATTAACTTTCTCAGAGCCGCCACATTAGGTACACACACTCGGCCATTGCACCTTAAAATGTTGTCCGTTCCGACTTGGAATTCTGTCGCTTTCCCTTGCGCTATCAACTGGACCTTTTCTTGCAGGAACTCGTCATGAACCTACTGGTCTCGGATCTCGTCCAACAATCTGTTAGAAATGGTAAGCATACCAAATCTCAGCTTCCCTGGTGAAACTTCCACATTCAACTTCAAGTCTCGAAACTTCTCGAGCATCTCCAACTCCTTGATCATCATTGCTGAGGCTAAAACGCTCTTTCTGCTCAATGCATCTGCTACTACGTTAGCCTTACCGGGATGGTATTCCAACGTAAAGTCGTAGTCCTTGAGAAATTCCGTCCATCTTCGCTGACGCATGTTGAGCTCCTTCTGATCGAACAGGTACTTCAAGCTCTTGTGATCGCGAAAACAAAGAAGAGTGCTCCCATAAAGATAGTGCCTCCATATCTTTAGCGCCAAACCACCGCCGCCGGCTCCAAATCGTGAGTAGGGTAGTTTCTTTCGTGGATCTTAAGTCGTCTTGAAGCATATGCTACCACGTTAGATGTTGCATCAAAGACGCATCCCAATCCCTGGTGTGACGCATCACAATAAACCTCGTAAGGCTCTTCGGTTGAGGCAAAATCAACACAGCGTATTTGTTGTCAAAAGCTCCTTGATCTTTGAAAACCGGATTCACACTCTCGGTCCAGGCAAAGGTTGATCTTTCCTCGTAAGTCGTAAAGAGGCGCGACAATCTTCAAAAACCTTCAATGAATCTTCGATAATAACCTGCTAAGCCAACAAAACTTATGATCTCGGTAACCGTCTTCGGCTGTTCCCACGCTAACACAGCCTCAATCTTAGTTGGATCCACAGCTATCCCTTCTTTGGAAATCACGTGTCCAAGAAAATTCACCTCTTCAAGCCAAAATTCACACTTGACGAAGTTCGCATAAAGTTGCTTCTCGGCGCAATATCCGTAGTACTCGACGTAAGTGTTCTTCGTGCTCTTCTCGGTTCTTCGAATAGATCAATATGTCGTCGATGAACACTACAACGAACTGATCCAAAAACGAATGGAAAATCCTATTCATATAGTCCATAAACACAGCTAGCGCATTTGTCACTCCAAACGGCATCACTAAGTACTCATAATGCCCATACCTAGTCCTGAACGCTATTTTGGAGACATCTTCCGCCTTCACGCGAATCTGATGGTAGCCCGACTTCAAGTCTATCTTTGAAAACATCGCCGCTCCACGAAGTTGATCCATCAAGTCGTAAATACGTGGTAACGGATACCGGTTCTTCACCGTAGCCTTGTTGAGTTGACGATAGTCTACGCACTGTCTGGATCGTCCATCCTTCTTCTTGACCAACAACACTGGAGCTCCCCACGGTGACACGCTCGGTCGTATGAATTGCTTTGACTCCAAATGTTCAATCTGGGACTTTAGTTCTTTCATCTCGGCAGGAGACATCCTGTAGGGCGCTATTGAAATAGGTCCTGTCCCTGGAATCAGGTCGATGGAGAACTCGACCTCAGACCGGGTGGTAACCCTGGCACGCCTTCGAAAACGTCCTCAAAGTCACACACCACTGATACATTCTTCACTTCGATCTGTTGGGAAACTTCTGAACTAGCCAGATACATGTATTCCCTAGTTCCTTCTTTCAAAGAAACTCCAATACGTTCAGCAGAAAGATAATTGGAAACTCCAAGGTTTGGAAAAATTACAGTTTTACGGGCACAGTCCAAGAGGACATGGTGGTATGACAACCAATCCATCCCGAGGATGACATCTAAGCCCTTAAGAGGCAAACAAACCAAATTGACCACAAACTTTCTACTATGAATAACCACTACACAATTAAGACATGCAGTGTTGGTAACTAAGGTTTTAGCAGCTGGGGTCGTAACTACCAATTTGAACGGTAAAGCAGTCACCGTCAGATTCAAATGGTTCACACAATCAGAAGAAATAAAGGAATGGGTTGCACCCGAATCAAAGAGAACGGATAAGGGTTTACCCTCTATCTCACATTCGCCTTGGATAAGATCATCGCCTTGCTCGCTTCCTCGCCGCCATGCGAAGACTCTACCTTTAGCTACCTAACGCTTCTCTTTTGCCTTCGCATGCATTGCGGTTGACTTTAGGTGTGGGACAATCCTTGGCAAAATGCCCTGGCTTCCTACTGATTGTAGCACACATCCTCCTTACGAGTGCGATTATTCGCATAATGTCCCGTCTTTCCACAATGGAAACAAGTCACCTCGACACGATCGACTTCCACTCCTCGCTCCCTGGGTCATCTGGACGACATCGTCCTCTATTGTTGTTGTTCCCCTGAGGTCGACTGTAAGGCTTCTTAAGTTGTTTTCCTTTCTGTGCAAATCTCTGTCCCAGGCCACGAGGTCTCATTGGTCCACTGGGCGATCTTCTTCTTGTGGCTTCTTACTCCTTCTACCTCGACACGATCTATCGACTCTTGGAGGTTTCAATCCTCAATGATACCAGCGACTTACGGATATCAAATCTCGGACCTCGTTGGAACCTCTCACTTAACCATCTTTGGTCAGCTCGGTCACTAAATGGATCAAGTACCTTGCGGCTGACTCGAACTTGGCTGCATACTCGGACACCGCCGAGTGCCGCCACGCAATTGAAGAAACTCTTGCTCTTTTTCAGCTCGTGCAAGATCTGGGAAGTACTTGTCCAAGAACCTTCCACGAAAAAGCTCTCATGTCATCTCACGACGCTACGCTTATAAATGTTTGCTTCACTCCTTTCCACCAATATTACGCATCTCCCAGAGCGGATAGGTGGCGTAGTCTACCTTTACGTTATTCGGCAATGGAGTGCCTCGAAGATCTTCTCGATCTCTTGCATCCAAAGATCGCCTTTATCCGGATTTGGCTCACCGTAGAACTTCGGTGGATCATGCTTCCTAAAGTCGCTAATCCTCTAGCTTCAAAGATTTCGCTCGCTGCTGTCTTTGCTGCAAGTTCGCTGGGTCAACGCCGCCTGGTTGAGCCATCGCGTTAGATCGCTGAGTCGCAGCACTGATTCTTTGAGCCATGGCCGCCGCCATCTCGGCCATAGCTTGAATCGTTCGTTCCATGTCGACGTTCTCGTGCGGTAGTCAGATCCCTACGAGGTGGCATTAGATTCCACAAAGTTCAAAACCCCTGTCGAATCTCACAACAAGGATGTGTTAAAACACACTGCTTCAATCAAGAAATAGTTCAAACAATTTTTCAAGCAATAAGTGCTTCACTTAATCAAACAGCAATCAACATAGTACAATTAGGTACCCAACACATATATATATATATATATATATATATATATATATATATATCCCGACACAGTGACCAGTCCAAATTTCCTATGCACAGCCAGAACTGAATCAAGCTCGATACCAACATTGTAACGACGTTTCGACCGCTACTGAAGCTCAACATACCGAGCTCGAGTTACTGAGCTCAACACACCGAGCTCAAGATACCTGTATGCGATGTGTTTTAAAATGATACTCTTGTGCCTCTTTAGAAAATGCGGTCTATATATATATATATTTTTTTATAAAACTATCTCGTGCACATCAGAGTAATTACAGCTTTTCGAAACATGGTGCAACTAAGACACAAGACTTAAGTCCTAAATAACAACACGCAGGTAACAAGTACATACTCATATATACAAGATATAAAAAGTGCATACAAAAGACAGAGTAATAATGTACAAAGAAAATACACCTAAGGTATGACGACTTCAAGAGAGCCATCATACACTGGGGGTACTTCCGGCAGACACCCACGCAGGGGGCTGCTCCAAAAGTGAAACCACCAGTCTACCCTGTGCTCAAAATAACAAAACATCACCCGTCCCAAACTGGTCACAGCCACTGTACACAAAAGTCATATAACAGCTACCCCAAGAAACATAACATAAACAAAGCCAATCACGACAAATAGAGGTCGTCACCCTGATCCTCGTCGAGCTCCTCCTCGCCATCATCTGCTGTCGAGTTCCCTGCACCCTCGACATCGCCTGGGTAACCGTCATGGATTGAAGGTACCACGGGAAAGGGTCAACTTCTCAACAAATCAAGATAATCCAGACATAAAGAAATAAGTAAACAACAAATTATAACATTCACCAAACGTGACTCGACCATCTCACTCTAGACTCGACTCTTATTCCGGAATATCGCCAGCAGGTCCATCCCCAAACTGACGCAATAGGTAAGCGGCCGGTCCAACCCCAAACCGATACCATGCATTAATCAGCAGGTCCAACCCCAAACTGATAATGCGACGCCTAGTCAATCTCCGGTAAACAAAAGGGGACCTAGCACCCTTAGTTATCCGGGTCACGGCTCAAAAACGTCATACGACTCGCCTAACTCTCTCACTCGATGATTAGCTCGCCGCAGTCAAGGAGTGGCACATAAAATTACTTGATCACATATCAAATAAAGAGAGCATGCTTAACATGAAGAAAACGCAATTCAATCATTTAAGCAATGAAACAATTTGCATGAAGAAAACGCAATTCAACAGCAACACGCAATTCGCAGCATATATTCAATCTCATATCAAATAATGCATAACTCAATCATATCACAACATTACATACTTGACACGCAAATCAATGAATCCATCCCTCTGCAACTCAATGGAATTAACAGAGAGGTACAAACAAGTGGGGGGTTGTGTTCAGCAGACCAACCACAAAGTTTTCACCCACGAATGACTCGGAATATGTTCGACCGTACGACAACAAAACGAAGGGGTTCGAAGACTCACGACTTGAACTCGTAGAGTTCTCGAGACTTCTTCGTATTTAAATAAAGCAATTTAAATAACAAAACAATAGCTTAAGCATATCCAAAGTTGTCCTTACGGGGATATAAAATGAATCCTAAATGTCTAGAAGTGCCCTTACCGAACTCCAATCTAATTTGCTCGACAACGACCTCAACACGGCTGTCTTCAAACGAGCTCGACAACGACTTCTCTCACTCGATCTCGACACGCACGGCTCTTAGTCGACCTCGGTTTCGTGATCTCGTACACCCTGATTTCCTTGCCGCACGATCTCTAAATCACACTGCCTAATACGAGCACAACTTAGTTCTATCTATGGGTTCTAATAACACTTAGCTCTCATTATCCCAATCTTAACCACAACCCAAGTAAACATTAAAACTTAAGAACTTAAACAAATACAACCAGAATTCAAACATTACAAAATAACTCCTTTTCTCTAAAATTTATTAAAAACTTCTTTTTTTTCATACATCACCAGACAAAGCCATTTTTCCTAAGTACTAATTAAAGCTTAAAATCAAGTAATACCTTAAGCACAACTTAATCAAAATCTAAGTTTATATTTCTTAAAAATATTTTCGTCATGGTCCAGCAATTAAAATAAGACCATAACCACTTATGTTAAAATTTAAAACTCAAAAAGAAATCAATACAAGCCAAGTAGGGAGGGTTTTGGGCGCTACCTACTTGCAGAGAACAGAGGAAACAATTTGTTTTTCAAGCTCAAATAAATGGTTAAAAAGATAGGTAATGTTATGAAGAAGAAAACCTATCAATATGACATGAGTTGAAAGCATAAAAACTAGCTAAATTGAAGAGAAGAAGTGGCGCTAACAGTAACATGAAGAGAACTAAAATTATGTTTTTCATACCTCAATGGATGGTCGAGATGGTGATATAGGTCGAGGAGATGATAAGGAACAAGGTTGATGAAGAAAGTTTATGCAGAAGCTCAATGAACTCAAGGTTCTTCAATGGAGGTTTGGAGAAGAGGAGGAAACTGTGAGAAGAAGAAAGAAGGAAATAGAAAGTGAGGATTTGAGGCGGCTGATCGTGATATTTAAGGCGGTGGAGGAAACTAATCATGATACTTATCTACAGCTGGTGGAAAAAGAAAAAGTTTGGTCTTATCTCCCTTAAACAAAAGTTAATTACAAGAAAACCATTTTAAAAGAATTTATCTTTCATAAAACCACAAATAAGCGACACCTGGATTTTAAAGTAAGATATTAATCCAACAACAAGTCTAACCCATCTAATCTGTCCTCTCTCCTAATCACAACAAAATATACTAATAACGCTAAGTAATATTCGTAAAAAATACGAGTGTTATCATCTCGACAAGATGTCGACCAGGATGCTTGTGCAAGCGCACAAGGCTCTAACACGAGTTCGTGCACGCGGCCTCCTCAGTTCGACATGCGACCTCCTCAACTCGGTACGCGACCTCATCAGCTCGACATATGACCTTAGCACGCGATCTTGACACGGGATCTCGTCACGAGGTCTTGGTACGAGGTCTCGATACGATGTCCTAATACGAGGTTGATCTCGTCCTCAGGTGTTACAATCTCTCCCTCTAAAAAAATTTCGTCCTCGAAATTGCAACTAAGTTACTTACCATGAAAAAGTTGGGTAAGTCGAAGTCTTCATCTTCTCCTCCGGCTCCCAAGTCGCATCTCGGTCTTACGATCCCACACAACTTTGACAAGTTGGATCTCTTTGTTCCGCGTTATTCTGACTTTCCGATCGACAATTCTTGCTGGTGATGCTTCGAAAGATAGGTCGTCCTTCAGTTGAATCATATCCGGTTCGATAACATGAGAAGGGTCGAAAATATACCTTCAGAATAGCGTGAGGCGTGAAAGACATCATGTATGTTCGACAAGAAGGGTGGCAAGGCAATCGATATGCCACCTGGACCAATCGGACGAAGAATCTGATAAGGTCCAATAAATTTAGGGGTAAGTTTCTTGGATTTGATCGCTCGACCAACTCCAGTAGTGGGGGTAACTCTAAGAAATACATGCTCTCCTTCCTCGAACTCGAGTGGTCGACGTCTTTGGTCTGCATAACTTTTCTGTCGACTTTGAAACGTTCGCATCCTATCTCTGATCAACCGGATCTTCTCAGTAGTCTGCTGGATCATATCTGGTCCTACAACAGAACTCTCGCCATCCTGGTACCAACAAAGAGGCGTCTGACACTTCCGTCCATACAGTGCTTCAAAAGGTGCCATTCCAATACTCGCATGGAAACTATTATTATAAGTGAACTCCACCAATGGTAAGACGTCGTCCCAACTTCCTCGGTGATCTAATGTACACGCTCGCAACAAATCTTCAAGCGATTGGAACGTTCTCTCAGTCTGACCGTCAGTCTGAGGATGATATGCCGAGCTAAGCCTAAGCTCGGTTCCCATCGCTTCCTGCAATTCCCTCCAAAAATGAGATGTGAACTTCGGATCTCGGTCCGACACGATCGAAGAGGGTATACCATGTAGTCGTACTATCTCCGCGACGTAGATCTCGGTCAGCTTTTCCACGTTGTATGTCGACCTCATCGGTAAGAATGAGCAGATTTGGTCAATCGGTCGACGATCACCCAAATCGAATCATTCTTCTTCGCGTCTTCGTAAACCTACAACGAAATCCATGGAAATACTATCCCATTTCCATCTTTGGTACGTCAGCGATTGTAGCATTCCGCGGTCGTTGGTGCTCCACGCCGGCTTTACGACACGTTAAACACGAGCTACGTGCTTTCGACCACTTGCTTCTTCATTAGGACCACCAAAAATGCTTCTTCAAGTCTTGATACATCTTCGTAACTCCTGGATGAATACTAAAATTGCTCTTATGCGCTTCGTCAAGTATTAACTTTCTCAGAGCCGGCACATTAGGGACACACACTCGGCCAGTGCACCGTAAAATGTTGGCCGTTCCGACTTGGAATTGCACGCTTTCCCTTGCGCTTATCAATCGACCTTTTCTTGCGAGAACTCGTCATGAACCTCTTGGTCTCGGATCTCGTCCAACAATCTGTTAGAAATGGTAAGCATACCAAATCTCAGCTTCCCTGGTGAAACTTCCACATTCAACTTCAAGTCTCGAAACTTCTCGAGCATCTCCAACTCCTTGATCATCATTGCTGAGGCTAAAACGCTCTTTCTGCTCAATGCATCTGCTACTACGTTAGCCTTACCGGGATGGTATTCCAACGTAAAGTCGTAGTCCTTGAGAAATTCCGTCCATCTTCGCTGACGCATGTTGAGCTCCTTCTGATCGAACAGGTACTTCAAGCTCTTGTGATCGCTGAAAACAGTAAGAGTGCTCCCATAAAGATAGTGCCTCCATATCTTCAGCGCAAAAACCACCGCTGCCAGCTCCAAATCGTGAGTAGGGTAGTTTCTCTCGTGGATCTTAAGCTGTCTTGAAGCATATGCTACCACGTTCCGATGTTGCATCAGCACGCATCCCAATCCCTGGTGTGACGCATCACAATAAACCTCGTAAGGCTCTTCGGGTTGAGGCAAAATCAACACAGGCGCTGTTGTCAAAAGCTCCTTCAGTCTTTGAAAACTGGATTCACACTCCTCGGTCCAGGCAAAAGGTTGATCCTTCCTCGTAAGTCGTGTAAGAGGCGCGACAATCTTCGAAAAACCTTCAATGAATCTTCGATAATAACCTGCTAAGCCAACAAAACTTCTGATCTCGGTAACCGTCTTCGGCTGTTCCCACGCTAACACAGCCTCAATCTTAGTTGGATCCACAGCTATCCCTTCTTTGGAAATCACGTGTCCAAGAAAATTCACCTCTTCAAGCCAAAATTCACACTTGGACGAGTTCGCATAAAGTTGCTTCTCGCGCAATATCTGTAGTACTCGACGTAAGTGTTCTTCGTGCTCTTCTCGGTTCTTCGAATAGATCAATATGTCGTCGATGAACACTACAACGAACTGATCCAAAAACGAATGGAAAATCCTATTCATATAGTCCATAAACACAGCTAGCGCATTTGTCACTCCAAACGGCATCACTAAGTACTCATAATGCCCATACCTAGTCCTGAACGCTATTTTGGAGACATCTTCCGCCTTCACGCGAATCTGATGGTAGCCCGACTTCAAGTCTATCTTTGAAAACATCGCCGCTCCACGAAGTTGATCCATCAAGTCGTCAATACGTGGTAACGGATACCGGTTCTTCACAGTAGCCTTGTTGAGTTGACGATAGTCTACGCACAGTCTGGATCGTCCATCCTTCTTCTTGACCAACAACACTGGAGCTCCCCACGGTGACACGCTCGGTCGTATGAATTGCTTTGACTCCAAATGTTCAATCTGGGACTTTAGTTCCTTCATCTCGGCAGGAGACATCCTGTAGGGCGCTATTGAAATAGGTCCTGTCCCTGGAATCAGGTCGATGGAGAACTCGACCTCTCGCACTGGTGGTAACCCTGGCACGTCTTCGGGAAAAACGTCCTCAAAGTCACACACCACTGGTACATTCTTCACTTCGATCTGCTGGGAAACTTCTGAACTAGCCAGATACATGTATTCCCTAGTTCCTTCTTTCAAAGAAACTCCAATACGTTCAGTAGAAAGATAATTGGAAACTCCAAGGTCTGGAAAAATTACAGTTTTACGGGCACAGTCCAAGAGGACATGGTGGTATGACAACCAATCCATCCCGAGGATGACATCTAAGCCCTTAAGAGGCAAACAAACCAAATTGACCACAAACTTTCTACTCTGAATAACCACTACACAATTAAGACATGCAGTGTTGGTAACTAAGGTTTTAGCAGCTGGGGTCGTAACTACCAATTTGAACGGTAAAGCAGTCACAGTCAGATTCAAATGGTTCACACAATCAGAAGAAATAAAGGAATGGGTTGCACCCGAATCAAAGAGAACGGATAAGGGTTTACCCTCTATCTCACATTCGCCTTGGATAAGATCATCAGCTTGCTCTGCTTCCTCGCCGCTCATGCAGAAGACTCTACCTTTAGCTACCTAACGCTTCTCTTTTGCCTTCGCCGCATGCATTGCCGGTTCAGCTTTAGGTGTGGGACAATCCTTGGCAAAATGCCCTGGCTTCCTACAGTTGTAGCACACATCCTCCTTCTGAGTACAGTTATTCGCATAATGTCCCGTCTTTCCACAACGGAAACAAGTCACCTCGACGCCAGTCTGACTTCCACTCCTCGCTCCCTGGGTCATCGGACGATACTGTCCTCTATTGTTGTTGTTCCCCTGAGGTCGGCTGTAAGGCTTCTTAAGTTGCTTTCCTTTCTGTGCAAATCTCTGTCCCAGGCCCTGAGGTCTCATTGGTCCACCTGGGCCAGTCTTCTTCTTGTGGCTTCTTACTCCTTCTACCTCGACACAGCGATCTATCAGCTCTTGGAGGTTTCGAATCCTCAATGATACCACTGACTTCTGGATATCAAATCTCAGACCTCGTTGGAACCTCTCACTTAACCATCTTTGGTCAGCTCGGTCACTAAATGGACTGAAGTACCTTGCCAGTGACTCGAACTTGGCTGCATACTCGGACACTGTCGAGCTGCCTTGCTGCAATTGAAGAAACTCTTGCTCTTTTTCAGCTCGTGCAGTATCTGGGAAGTACTTGTCCAAGAACCTTCCACGAAAAAGCTCCCATGTCATCTCACGACGTTCTGCTATAAATGTTTGCTTCACTCCTTTCCACCAATATTCTGCATCTCGAAGAGCGGATAGGTGGCGTAGTCTACCTTTACGTTATTCGCAATGGAGTGCCTCGAAGATCTTCTCGATCTCTTGCATCCAAAGATCGACTTTATCTGGATTTGGCTCACCGTAGAAACGGTGGATCATGCTTCCTAAAGTCGCCAATCCTCTAGCTTGACATTTCGCTCGCTTCGTTCTTTGTTTGCAAGTTCTCTTTGGGTCAACGCCGTCTGTTGAGCCATCGCGTTAGGCTGTTGAGTCGCAGCCGGTGATTCTCGAGCCATGGCGCGCCGCCATCTCGGCCATAGCTTGAATCGCTCGTTCCATGTCGACGTTCTCCATTCTGACCGTCGTATCCCTACGAGGTGGCATTAGATTCCACAAAGTTCAAAACCACATCGAATCTCACAACAAGGATGTGTTAAAACACACCGCTTCAATCAAGAAACTTGATTCAAACAAATTTTCAAGCAATAAGTGCTTCACTTAATCAAACAAAGAATCAACATAGTACAATTAGGTACCCAACACATATATATATATATATCCCGACACGCTGACTACCCAAATATCCTATGCACGGCCCGGTCGAGCGAATCGCTCGATACCAACATTGTAACGACCGTTTCGGACCGCTCACCGAAGCTCAACATACCGCGCTCGAGTTACCGAGCTCAACACACAGAGCTCAAGATACCCTGTATGCGATGTGTTTTAAAATGATACTCTTGTGCCCTTTAGAAAAGTACGGTCTATATATATATATATTTTTTATAAAACTATCTCGTGCACATCGAGTAATTCTGACTTTTGAAACATGGTGCAACTAAGACACAAGACTTAAGTCCTAAATAACAACACTTGTAACAAGTACATACTCATATATACAAGATATAAAAAGTGCATACAAAAGATGAGTAATAATGTACAAAGAAAATACACCTAAGGTATGGCGACTTCAAGAGAGCCATCATACACCGGGGTACTTCAGACACACCACGCAGGGGGCTGCTCCAAAAGTGAAACCACCAGTCTACCACGTGCTCAAAATAACAAAACATCACCCGTCCCCAGTAGTCACGACCCTTTGTACACAAAAGTCATATAACAGCTACCCCAAGAAACATAACATAAACAAAGCCAATCACGACAAATAGAGGTCGTCGCCCTGATCCTCGTCGAGCTCCTCCTCGCCATCATCTGCTGTCGAGTTCCCTGCACCCTCGACATCGCCTGGGTAACCGTCATGGATTGAAGGTACCACGGGAAAGGGTCAACTTCTCAACAAGTCAAGATAATCCAGGCATAAAGAAATAAGTAAACAACAAATTATAACATTCACCAAACGTGACTCGACCATCTCACTCTAGACTCGACTCTTATTCCGGAATATCGCCAGCAGGTCCATCCCCAAACTGACGCAATAGGTAAGCGGCCGGTCCAACCCCAAACCGATACCATGCATTAATCGGCGAGTCCAACCCCAAACCGATAATGCGACGCTTAGTCAATCTCCGGTAAACAAAAGGGACCTAGCACCCTTAGTTATCGGTCACGGCTCAAAAACGCGTCATACGACTGCTAACTCTCTCACTCGATGATTAGCTCGCCGCAGTCAAGGAGTGGCACATAAAATTACTTGATCACATATCAAATAAAGAGAGCATGCTTAACATGAAGAAAACGCAATTCAATCATTTAAGCAATGAAACAATTTGCATGAAGAAAACGCAATTCAACAAAGAACACGCACTGGCAAAGATATATCCAATCTCATAACAAATAATCCATAACACAATCATATCCCAACATTACCTACTCGACACACAAATCAGTGAATCCATCCCGCTACAACTCAATGGAATTAACAGAGAGGTACAAACAAGTGGGGGGTTGGGTTGTGCAGACCAACCACAAAGTTTTCACCCACGAATGACTCGGAATATGTTCGACCGTGCGACAACAAAGCGAAGGGTTGAAGACCACGACTTGAACTCGTAGAGTTCTCAGACTTCTTCGTATTTAAATAAAGCAATTTAAATAACAAAACAATAGCTTAAGCATATCCAAAGTTGTCCTTACACGGGATATAAAATGAATCCTAAATGTCTAGAAGTGCCCTTACGAACTCCAATCTAACGCTCGACAACGACCTCAACACATTTGTCTTCAAGCAGGCTCGACAATCGACTTCTCTCACTCGATCTCGACACGTCACGGCTCTTAGTCGACCTCGGTTTCGTGATCTCGTACACCGATTTCCTTGCCGCACGATCTCGGAAATCACACTGCCTAATACGAGCACAACTTAGTTCTATCTATGGGTTCTAATAACACTTAGCTCTCATCATCCCAATCTTAACCACAACCCAAGTAAACATTAAAACTTAAAGAACTTAAACAAATACAACCAGAATTCAAACATTACAAAATAACTCCTTTTCTCTAAAATTTATTAAAAACTTTTTTTTTTTTTCATACATCACCAGACAAAGCCATTTTTCCTAAGTACTAATTAAAGCTTAAAATCAAGTAATACCTTAAGCACAACTTAATCAAAATCTAAGTTTATATTTCTTAAAAATATTTTCGTCATGGTCCAAAGAATTAAAATAAGACCATAACCACTTATGTTAAAATTTAAAACTCAAAAAGAAATCAATACAAGCCAAGTAGGGAGGGTTTTGGGCGCTACCTACTTGCAGAACTGAAGGAAACAATTTGTTTTTCAAGCTCAAATAAATGGTTAAAAAGATAGGTAATGTTATGAAGAAGAAAACCTATCAATATGACATGAGTTGAAAGCATAAAAACTAGCTAAATTGAAGAGAAGAAGTGGCGCTAACTTGATAACATGAAGAGAACTAAAATTATGTTTTTCATACCTCAACGGATGGTCGAGATGGTGATATAGGTCGAGGAGATGATAAGGAACAAGGTTGATGAAGAAAGTTTATCTGAGCTCAATGAACTCAAGGTTCTTCAATGGAGGTTTGGAGAAGAGGAGGAAAGCGTGAGAAGAAGAAAGAAGGAAATAGAAAGTGAGGATTTGAGGCGGTGATCGTGATATTTAAGGCGGTGGAGGAAACTAATCATGATACTTATCTACAATTTGGTGGAAAAAGAAAAAGTTTGGTCTTATCTCCCTTAAACAAAAGTTAATTACAAGAAAACCATTTTAAAAGAATTTATCTTTCATAAAACCACAAATAAGCGACACCTGGATTTTAAAGTAAGATATTAATCCAACAACAAGTCTAACCCATCTAATCTGTCCTCTCTCCTAATCACAACAAAATATACTAATAACGCTAAGTAATATTCGTAAAAAATACGAGTGTTATCATCTCGACAAGATGTCGACCAGGATGCTTGTGCAAGCGCACAAGGCTCTAACACGAGTTCGTGCACGCGGCCTCCTCAGTTCGACATGCGACCTCCTCAACTCGGTACGCGACCTCATCAGCTCGACATATGACCTTAGCACGCGATCTTGACACGGGATCTCGTCACGAGGTCTTGGTACGAGGTCTCGATACGATGTCCTAATACGAGGTCGATCTCGTCCTCAGGTGTTACAAGGTGCTTCCCAAGTTCACTCACCAAAAATGCTTTCTCTTGGTTCTCGACACTTAGACCCAATTCTGTCCACTCTTGGGCACAATTGGAGAGGAGCTTTCATGATCAGTTCTTCAGAGGAGACATGAAAGTCAATCTAACTGACTTGTTTAATGTCAAATGAGCATATAACGAGTCAATTGATGACTACTTGGCACGATTCAGACAGATGAAGAGTAGGTGTTTCACGCCTATTCCAGAAGCAAAAACTGTCAAAATTGCTGCAAACGACCTAGATTACTATGTCAGAAAGAAGTTGGTCAATCAACACTTGGTTTATTTGGCGCAACTAGGTGAAAAGGTTCGATAGATTGAACAGTTAAAGGCTAAGAAGAACCAGAAACATCAGAAGAAGTTTGTGAAGCGTGAAAGAATCAATCTGGTCGAAACCAAGAATTCTGACAGTGATGACTCAAGCACAGAAAAGCTTGATATTAACTTGGAAGAATTAAAGGAAGGCCCACCTTATGTCTGTCCGGCACTCATGCCTGCTAAAGCAAAAGAAAAAATGGAATATGTCAACAAAAAGACATATTCATTCGACATAACTAAAGCTGACAAAATATTTGATATCCTTTTAAAGGATAAACAATTAAAATTGTCAAGTGATCATAGGCTCAAAAGGCTTGATGAGTTAAATGGCCAAAAATATTGCAAATACCATAATTCGACAGGCCATTTCACTAATGATTGTGTTCATTTCAGGGATTTGATACTGAAAGCTCTGAAGAACGGCGGACTAAAGTTTGCTGACAAACCAAACATGAAAGTGGACACGAATCCTTTTGGTCAAGGAGTGGCTAGTTTGGAAGGCCAAGTTCCTTTCAATGTTAGCATGGTGAACATTAGGACAAGCCAGCAATATGAAGTAAATGTTGAAGACCCATTCAACATTTACCCAAGGCCTGATGAAACCTTTGCTGAATTTGCAAGAAGAAAAGACCATGGGGGGCAACTCAAGCTTCGCCCTTGCTGTGAAGTGCACTTTGATGATGTAGCTACTAAGAAGGCTACGAAGCAAAGGCAACAAAAGAAAGTTGACAACAAGATTCCTGGTAAGTATAGGGATTCTGTTCGACGAGTACTATTCTCCCCATCAATCTCTACATCAAGCAGCAGTGCTAGAATGAATAGAAGAGAATGGATACCTAAGTCCATTAAGGAATCAACTGGAACCAGTCAAATGACCAAGACCAGGAAGCCCACTGCTAATGTTGCCATTGATAAATGGCTCAAGAACTCTGCAATGGCCAGAAACTCCAACATAAGAGATAAGGCCAAGAAGAGTGTTACAAGAAACAAACAGCCATTCTGGGATGAAGACTACAAAAGAGGCAAGGTAGCTGACAAGGTCAAAGGGAGCCAGTCAAGTCTGTCTAAGACCGCTGGGCAAGCACTGTTGTCGAAGAGCCAGAAACGAAGGCGTCAAAGGCAAAGGCAGATGCAAAGGTTGAAGATAGAAGATGCTCAAGCACGGTCAAATCAAGGCCGTACTTTGCCAATTAATCGCAAGTTGAAAAGTGTTGTTGTCAGAAATCCAGACAATAACAAAGCAAATCTTAAAATCCAGAGTCAAATTGTCAAAGGAGATCCAACTTACTATGGCAAAATTGAGCAGCCTAAGTCTCCAGCTAGAGAAGTCAGCAACATTCGACTAAGAAAGCCATGGCCTATCGGTTTGGTAGCTGCTGAGAGAATGACAAAAGAAAGAGCAAGTTCAACTACCCAAGTGCCAGCAAGCAAGATGGATGTAGAAACTGCATCAGACAAGACTCTCAACATCATCCTCAATGATACTGATACTGAGCTTGATCAAATGGACTTTATGGCCAGTTGTCAAGTTAACACAGATTTGTCAGTTGATGAAGTCATTGCTGCGCTTGATGACCCAGATGATCTCATTGGACTTGAAGATGATGCTCTTGAAGACAACGATGATCTAGATGCAAATCTAGACGTTATTGTCATGGCCATAGGAGAAGCAGGGTCTGGAGATGCATTGATTGACAAAGAGTTTTTGAAGCTAGAACCTGGTCAATAAGATGAGGATGAAGAAGTAGAAACAGAGAGCACCAGAATGTATGTGAGCTTTGTTTCAATTTTGCCTGAGGAATTTGCAGGATCCTATGAGTGTCATGTCCCAGGCGAAGATGAAGAGGATTTGGATGGACCATCGGATGATTGGGTGCACTGGGAGGAAAACCATATTACCATCTTCGACACATATGCACGCTTTGAGCAGCCATCTAGAGAAGAAAAGTCACACATTCAACCGCTTCACATAAAGGCTGTGTTGAAAGGCAGGCCCACTAACAGAGTGTTAGTCGATGGTGGGGCGTCTATTAGTATAATGCCTCGTACTATGTTCAAAAAGCTAGGCAAGAACGAGACTGATCTCATTCCAACAGACATGGTGGTGTCTGACTTCAGTGGTAGAACCTCCGCCTTTGACTGAATAGCTATCATTAATATCCAAGTTGGGTCTGTTTCAAGATCAACCATGTTCATGGTCATTCCAACAAAGTCGAGTTATAATCTTTTGCTTGGAAGGGATTGGATTCATGCAATTGGAGTCATTCCTTCTACTGTTAATCAAAAGATGATCATTTGGAATGAACAAGGGGACGTGGAAGTAATTGATGCGGATGATAGCCCATGTTACATGCAACAAATGCATGTAGATTTCAAGTTATACGCTCCACAGGTGAAACCCATTACGATGGCGAATGGGATAGTTGACAGAGAGGCATTAGACAATGCACTCATTGAGCAATTTGGTGTAAGGATCATTGCCAAGGCCGAGACATGGCCAAGAAATGTTTAATTCTAAGCAGCAAGGCCTATCGGCCAATAAGGCCGACAGTGAAGAATACACCTTCAAAGGTGTATTAGTAGATTGTGTACTGGATGATGGCTCTTTAGGTTTTGAAAGGGGACCAGATGACAAGATCAGTGTTGAAGTCGAAGACCCTTTGGAAGAAATTGACTTGGGAGATGGATCTAAAAAGTGACCAATCTACATAAGTTCATTTCTGCCAAAGGATTTCAGAAATCAGATAATAGAGCTGGTCAAGGAATACAGAGATTGCTTTGCTTGGGAGTATCATGAAATGCCTGGTCTGAGCAAAGAGTTGGTCGAGCATAGGCTGCCTTTGAAAGAAGGACGCAAGCCCGTCAAGTAAGCCAATGGGAGATTTGCTCCAGAGGTGGTGTTAAAGATCAAAAGAGAAGTAGAGCGTTTGCTCAAGGCAGGATTCATTAGAACAACCAGATATGTGGAATGGTTGTCTAATATAGTCCCCGTTCTGAAGTAAAATGGGAAGATGAGGGTTGGCATAGATTTCAGAAACCTAAATGAGGCAGCCCCAAAGGATGAATATCCCATGCCTATGGCAGACATGCTTGTCGATGCTGCATCAGGACATGAGCTGCTAAGTTTTATGGATGGTCATGCTAGCTATAACCAAATTTTCATAGCCAAAGAGGATGTGTCTAAAATCGCCTTCAGGTGTCCTGGCTCAATTGGGACATATGAATGGGTAGTCATGCCTTTTGGTTTGAAAAACGCTGGAGCCACTTACCAACGCACCATGAACACCATCTTTCACGATGTAATTGGCAAATTCATGGAGGTTTACATTGATGACGTGATTGTCAAGTCAAGAAATAAAGAGGAGCACTTGGATCACTTGAGGCAGGCCTTTGACAGAATGAGGAGGCATAACTTAAAGATGAATCCAGAGAAATGTGGGTTTGGTATGTCGGCTGCTAAGTTCCTGGGGTACCTGGTGCACAAGAAGGGAATTGAAGTCGACAAGAATAAAGCCAAGGCAGTCCTGGAGCTTCGCCACCAATTAACAAGAAAGAGCTCCAATCTTTCTTAGGAAAGGTCAATTTCCTGAGGAGATTTATTTCTAACTTGTCAGGCAGGACTAGGATGTTTTCACCACCGGTCAAGTTGAAGGCAGAACAAGAGTTCATCTGGGAACCTTGTCACCAAGAAGCCTTCGACCAAATCAAATAATACTTGACAAATCCACCGATCATGATGCCACCAATGTCTGGCAGGCCGTTGAAGTTGTACATTTTTGTGTCAGAAGATACTATAGGTAGTTTACTGGCTCAGGAAGATGAAAACAATGTTGAAAGAATTGTTTATTATCTTAGTAGATTTCTTAACGATGCTGAAAGAAAATATAGTGCCGTAGAGAAATTACGTTTAGCACTATATTTTTCATGTACAAAACTCAAGTATTATATGATGCCTTGTAATGTAATGGTTATGTCTAAGACAAATGTAATAAAATATATGTTATCTAAGCCTGTTCTGAATGGAAGAATAGGAAAATTGACACTTGCTTTGTCTGAATTTTCATTACAATACGTTCCAATGAAGGCTGTCAAGGGCCAAGCAATAGCAAATTTCTTGGCAGATCACCCATCTTTAGATGTGGTCGATCCAATTGAGTTTGTCGAACTCAAACCCTGGCGCTTGTACTTTGATGGCTCAAGGCATCAAAATGGTGCTGGAGTCGGGATCTTAATAGTATCCCCACAAGAAATTCCAACCAAGTTCATGTTTGAACTTAAGTATGCTTGCTCGAACAATGTGGCTGAGTATGAAGCCTTAATTGTTGGGTTAGAAACACCGTTGGAATTAAAAGCACGTAATATTCATATATTTGGGGACTCATTGTTGGTAATTCGACAACTAACTCAAGTATATAAATGCGTGAGTCACAGCTTGGTTAAGTATTGCGCAGTAGCGACCAAGTTATTGAAGAAGTTTGACGACGTGGTTGTCGAACACATCCCAAGGGAGTTGAATCAAGAGGCAAATGACTTAGCTCAGATAGCCTCTGGGTATAAAATTTCGCCAGAAGTCTTGAACAATTTGACAGAAATTACAGAACTCCTTTATCTTTTAAAAGAAATGGATGTCTTGCAGGTTGACCAATCAACACCAAATGATTGGAGAAGGCCAATAATACAATACTTAGAGGATCCTAGTCAAAATGTTGATAGGAAACTCAAGTACCAAGCATCAAAATATGTGCTATTGGCTGGAGCATTATACAGAAAATCAGTTGATGGCAGTCTGGAAGCTTGTCTAATCCAAAAAGAGGCTTATTTGGCTTTGTCTGAAGTCCATAAATGAATTTGTGGAGCACATCAGGCAGGTGACAAAATGAAGTGGATCTTAAGACATCAAAGATACTATTGGCCAACATTGGTAAGGGATTGTATTATGTTTGCCAAGTCTTGTGAAGAATGTCAGAGACACAGCCATATACAGAATGTTCCTGCCAGTGAATTACATTCTATTGTCAAGCCTTGGCCATTCAGAGGTTAGGCATTAGACATCATTAGCCAAATCCACCCCACTTCATCAAAAGGCCATAAGTACATCTTGGCGGGTGTTGATTATTTCACCAAGTGGGTTGAGGCCGTTGCCTTAAAGGAAGTTACTCAATAGGATGTTATTGACTTCGTCAAAAGACACATAGTCTGTTGATTTGGAATACCTCAATCACTAACAACCGACTAAGGATCAGTATTTGTTGGACGAAGAGTGTCAGATTATGCTGAATCAAGGAGATTCAAAATGCTAACATCTACTCCGTATTATGCTCAAGCAAATAGCCAAGTCGAGATCATGAACAAGGTCATAATTGGGCTAATAAATAGGCATGTTGGAAAATACCCCAGGAGTTGGCATAACACACTTGAGCAAATCCTATGGTCATGTAGAAATTCGCCAAGAGAATCAACAGGCACCACACCATATAAGCTAGTATATGGACATGATGCAATGTTGCCTGTCGAAATTAACTTTGAGTTGGTTTGCATACTAAGGCAAGATGATCTGCCTAGGGAACAATATTGGGAGTCGATGTTCAACAAACTAAACGAATTGCATGATGATAGGTTGATTGCATTGGAAAACTTGGTGAAACAAAAGGAAAGAATAGCCAAATTTTACGACAATAAAGTGAAATACAAATCCTTTAATGTTAGAGATTTGGTTTGGAAAGTGGATAAAGCTTGTCAAGAACTAGGCAAATGGTCTCCCAAATGGGAAGGACTATTTGGAGTTACGCAAGTATATTTTGGTAATGCTTATGCATTTGTCGAGATGAATTCTGATCTAAGAATTAAGTCCATTAATGGCAAATATTTAAAGCCATATAGGCCGACAATGTGCGAAGTAAAAATCCAGATATAAAATAAAAATTCTTTATTCATCAGCCATTTGGCAAATTGCAAATACATGGTCGAATTGGCTATCAGCCTGGAAACAAAGGCAGCTAAGTTACTCTTAATACTAGGCTGTTACAAATGAGTAAAAGAAAACAAGTAAAAGGTTCAGCACACTCAGGTTCAACATTTGCTGAGTGAGAAGCACAAAGAGTAGGAGCTTTGCCATGACCAAGTTCCAAATTCGCTGGAAAGGGAGCTTAGGAAGTTGAAGGAAACATGGGAAGCAGAAGCGGTCTCCCTGAATGGAAAATGCATTGGGTAAAACGTGGGGATGGTCCACCAGGTTGAATGAGACGCTTCAAAGCAGACACCTTCCTCAACAGAACACCAAAGTTATAGACCTTGAAGACGAGGAAAAAGGGTGTCGGATACTGGTTGAGAAAGTGGAAAGGAGCTTGAATCAAAAAGTGGTGGTCATAACACAATTCGACACTAGGCCCCCACACCCCTAGTCCAGTTCTCTAAAGGTTGGTGAACCTCCGCATCAAAGACTTTGAAGGCAAAGACAAAGAGGAGCTCAAGACAGAAGAAAACCAGATTGACCCAGGCTTTTCCCTTCCTCGCACAGTTCAATGAGTTTGATAAGCCACATTAAGTAACTTACCAAAAATCATCGACGTAATTTAGGAAAATTACCAAAACCCAGAGATGGTGCCACCGTTAAGACAGAAACGTTTTGGTGGGAGGGGTAAAGCGCCTAACCAGGTTTCCCAAGGTAGGTTGAGCAAGGAGAGCTCAATCAAATGTGTTGCCCAGATCTGCATTTTTACCGAGGAAGCTTGAATAGCAGTGTGTTTAGGCGAGAATAACTGTAGAAGTTGCAGAAAAAGGAAAAGAAAAGGAACGTGAAAGTGGTAAATTGGCATCAAGTGCCATTTGCTATTTATAGGCCAAGATATGGGCCTAGGCGTTATTTTTTAAGTTTAAAGTCTAATCAATAGCACTTTGGGAAACGGTGAAAGCATTAATAGTTGCTTTTACGCTGACTTGAAAGAAAAACGTGCTGAAAAGACGTTTGATGAGACAAGAGAAGCAAAAAGCAATTCGACGATTCATTAAACAAAGACTTCGACTTGTTTGGCAATACAAAAGAAAAGCTAGACAGAGAAATAAATTACAAAGTCTTTAAATGAGCCCATACATTCTCCAAGTCAATCTTGGCAACATGGCTATCGAATAGCAGGGCTACAGCTTGTTAATTGTTTCGACAACGCGATAGGTCCTAACACGCAAGTCAACAATGGTATCGTCCAGATCAGTCTGACTTTTTGCATGTAAGGCCATCTCTTCCTTAAGTTGTTGCAACTTAGCCCTGGAGACTGCCAATTCTTGCTCAAGTCTTGATATTTCAGCTTCCAGTTTTTCTTCCTCAGCTTTGTCAACGTCCTGTTTCTTGGCCTTAACCTTCTTATCGGCCCTGAAACTTTGAAGCTCTTCCATAAAGCGTTTTCTTTCCTCACCAGCCTCCAAGTAAGGTGAAATCCCTTGCTGTATAAGGTGGACCTTATGCTGAAGATCATTAGCAAACTCATTGAACAAGGCATACTCGGTTTGACCAGAAAAAGGGAAATGCTTGTGGAGAAGAGCCAGGTCCTCGACAAGGCCCGTAAATCTGTCAACGGCTTCAGAATCATGACAGAAAGTTTCAAAAGGAATGTTGAGCATTTCTTCAAGCTTAGCCATGCTTTCCAGAGCCGCAGAATCGCAATCTTGACCAGTGGCCGTCGAAGAACGTTCGAAAAATGAAGAACTCAAGAAGAAGGTGAACAGTGGAAGGAGAAAGGAGAAAGTTTGGTGGCAAAGGCTATATAAAGGCATTGGTCTGACGCAGCCCACTTAGACCATCATAAGCCGTTTCGTTGGAAAACGTGTTGATGGGACGGAAGTGATGGAGGTAATGGGTAGCAGTTATGCGAAAAATTCAGAAACCACTAAGTTTCGATCTTTCTCCTGGCCGTCGAAAACCAAAACTTGGGGGGCATTTGTTGGGTGCCAAATTTACAATTTGGATTCTCGACGAACGTGATAGTGACTCGACGCGCCACGAGCGCAATTCCAGAAAAAGAAAACAAATACAAGCTAAGTCTATAAGGTTTAGGGATATTTCGATAATGCACGAGGAGTGTCGAAGATAGGCATGCCTTGCCTAAGCATGAGGAACGGTCGAAGTATCCATCAAGCTCTGAAAACTTGGCAAAATTTTCATGAAACGCCAAAAAGGGTCAATCTGACCTACCTTGGTGAAAGAAGCACCGTCGAAGCCAGCGAAGACTTGTCGAGACTGGCCCCAGTGCTTGGTAGCGTAGTTAGTTACTTAAGCTAGTATTCCATCGAATATAGTAAGTACAATGTAACTGCTAGACATCTTTACTATACACGTGTCTAGCAGATAGATAGTCAGTTATTTTTCATTCTTCTATAAATAGGAGGTCGAACGATATAAACGAGGCTGGATACTTGATCGTTTTCTCAATGTCTCAACACACAGCAGACTCGCAGTTTGAGATCAAGTACTCCTATCACCCATTTTATTTCAATGCAATTTAACTTTCTAGTCATTTACATTCTTGCATTTTTATCTTCCTGCACCTTACTTTCTTGCACTTTACTTCATTGCACTTTACATTTCTGCACCTTTAAATTCCTGCACTTTTTTCTTTTAAACTTTCTTTACTTTTCATGCAATTTACTTCCCGCACGATTTTACTTGCATTTTCGTTTACTTTCGGTCTTTCAAAACACAAAAAATCTAAAAACAACACCATTCTGTGTTCATCGTTTTCAACCTCGTGTTTTGTCTCATCCCCATTTCTCCAACTCCCATTAAAACCGTTTTTTCTCTCAATTTCTATTTTCATAACCGTCCACTCGACAAGGGCCCTTGGCGCCACCAAGTTGAGCCTCACAGTGATTCTAGCAAAATCCTTGGCCTCGAGCGGCTAAGCCTAATTTCTTGACAAATTACTGTGTCCAAGTATAAAACTCATCGTTTGACGAGATTACCGTATTAACTTGTAGGACTCACATTGTTTGAAAATAATCATTTGTTTTATTTTGGGCTTATCGGGCGATTTCCGCGTCTGTACCAACAAAAACCCAGTAAACAGTCCCATGGACTTGGGAGTGATACATCTTGGGCATGAATTATTTTTTTATAGACCACAAAAACTAAATTGTGCAAAAAATAATGATCGAGTTTGAGTGCTGATCAAGACGATATTATATTATATTTAAAAGTCTTCAGCGGGGACTACTCGCGATCATTTTAGCACATCTGTATCATTTCTATATATATATATATAGAAACTCATCCTGATCATCGCAAACATTATTGCACATGAAGTACAAATATTAATTTGCAGTATTATTTTCAAGGGTACAATTAACCACTCAATTCACGTTTTCTTGTTCTTCAGATCAATAATTTATACAGTGCATTGAGCACGATTGTACGTATGTATATATTAAGCCCAATAAGAGATTTCCTAATGAATTTAATTAGTAGCAAAGTCTGGATCTCGTATCATTTTGTGCTTAAATAGTCGGAATTACTCTTCGTGTACCACGAATGATGAATTAAATAATATTATCTCTGTTCATTTCAAAGAAAACGAATTGTCATCTATCCAAAAATAATAATAATAATAATAAAACGACTTACAGGTTACCTGAAACATATGATTTGAGATTATATAAATCCTTACGCGTCCTCGAACTAATTCTAGTAGTCTCTATCACATTTTCCTTCTTGGGTCATCCACGGAAACTATAAAAATAAGTCTGGAAATTTGTTTCAAGGCGCGGGTTCTAGAGTGAATTGAGTGGTACTTAAAAATCATTCGAAACTTTAACAGCGATCAACATCGTTTCCCAGAAGCATATGCTTGCGGTTCCCTTCGTCCTCACGGCTGAGGAGGTTACCTGATCGGTATCGGTTCAACAAAAACAAGAGAAAACAAAATATGATTTAAGTTATGAAACATTCATAACTTAAAGTAAGCTTATGCTTCTGGGGGCAGCAACTGTCATTGTTGGAACTTCGAATGATTTCTAATTATTGAGCCACCGTATACCACCTATCAAAGTGATCACAGTAGAATTTGTCTATTTTTCAAATGCAATCATTTTTCTATGAATATATACCAACCGTGGGAACATAAGATACATCACAAAACCATGTCAATCATGAATTTCACCATTAAAAAAAATATGGAACATAAGATTGTGGTTTGTTTCAAGGTTAGCTTGACATTATATCACACATCACACAAAATTGTGGTTTGTTTGATTTTTAAAAAAGTTTAAGCATACTCAAATAGTTTCTGAATGGATTATCATACGTCTAAAGCCTTCTTCGTTATTGTAAAAAAAAGACCATCTTTACTATAAAAAAGCCTTCTTTGTGATAATCATTGTCTTTGTGTCCAGAGGGAGTACCTATTTACTCCAACTCACTACTTATATTTTAATTAAATAAAATATGATTTTCCTTTAATGTATTTTTTTAATAATTAGTAAAATAAAATACTATATTAATATTTATATTAATATTTAAATTAACTTTGCAAAACAATTAGCATTGAATAAAAATATAACATTTAAGTCAAATCACAAAATCTGTAAAAAATATTAAATCTTAATTTTAAAACAAAAAATTGTGTGGATATGAGTCGAGTTATATACTACAATACCCAAGCTCACACCCATACTCATAATTTTTTGTGGGTAATTGCTAGACATGGACCAAACTTGTTTGATAGGTGAAAAACTTTACCCATTGCGACTAATCTTTTATGGTACCAATTAAAGATCCAAATCTAATTGTCATCCCTAATCATTTGTGATATATGTCAACAACAACAGAGTTTTTTTTCCCACTAGGTGGGGTCAACAACATGGATAAGCGTGGAAATGGGACAAGCTAGGTTGGGTTTTTATCTTGAATAGGTCTTTGCCTATTTTCCAAACGGCCTTTGTTATTCCCACCTCCCCCATTTAATTTCCCCACCTCCGCTTTCTCTTGAAAAGTCAATTTTACCCCTACTCATTTCTCTCCCCTCTACCTCTTCCCTCCCCCACCTCCCCCAAATCTGCTTCTTCCTAGGTCAAATCTGCTTCTTCCAATACTTCTCTCCCAAATTTTCTTCCAAATCTGCTCCCCAAATCTGCTTTTTCTTCTTCCAAATATGCTTCTTCTTCTTCTTCCTAGCGCAGCGTTGCAGGCTTCTCCCACTCATCTCTCTCTCTTTGACAGCAACAACAACAACGCCGATCTTCGTATCGTTCCAATCGCCTCAACATGCGCAGATCCGCGACGAAGAACTCGCTGGTTAGGATTGGAGTAATTGAAGGCGAGTGAACAGAGGGATTGAAGGAGTTGAAGAACTCGCAGAAGCAGAGGAAAGAAGAGAAACAGAAAGAAAAAAAAGGGAAAAGAAAAGAAATAAGGAAGAAGGGGGTGCGACGGTGAAGGGGAAGGAAGGAGGAGGGGGCCGTGGTGGCCCTAGTGGCGACGCGCCACCGCACGCCGGAGAGAGAGAGATGGACAGAGAGAGCGAGGAACAGGGAGAGTAAGCGAGGAACAATGAGACAGAGAGAAGCACAGAGGGAAAAAAACTGGACTTTTTCTCAATGGCGTCAACTTATTGACGCTGGACAGTTGACGCATGAAGTTAAATTTTTCAAAATTAACTCATGCGTCAACTTGTTGACGAGTTCTCGCGTCAACTAGTTGACGCGTGTGTTGAAGACAAATTTTTTTTACACACGTGTCACCTTATTGACGCGAGAACTCGTCAACAAGTTGATGCATGAGTTAATTTTAGTTGTTGCAAAAAAGACTATCGTCACCTTGTTGACGTGCAAATTCGTCAACAAGGTGACGTGATATATTAATTTAATTAGGGATAAAATTGTCAGTTAAATGGGGAGAGGAGGTGAGAAAATTAAGGGGGGAGGCTCGTTTAACAAAGCTCATTCCAAACCTAAGGCATAAGCTAGACCCACTTACATGATAAAAGCCTTTTTTTTTTTAAAGATTTGGCCTAGTCTTTTTTAAAAACCTGCATGAAAACCTTTTTTTTTTATAAATAAAATCTTCAAATTAATATGTCATAAGTCTATCTTTAAATAAGCTTACAGACTCAAGCAAGAATCACATTTTTCTTGGAACATATAAATTTTACTAGCACTATTATTGCCATAAGAGACTTTAGTAATTTTCTAAAACCACATGCATGTCCTTATATATTAGCTTAACCAAAAGGAAGTCCGGTGTAATTTACTTATAAGAGGAGTGCTATCAACACTCTCTCTAATACTATTTTTTCAACACTCACTCTCTTATTGGTTAAAATTCAAATAAGTCCCACTAATCATGTGGGTCACTATAAATTTGGTGAGACCCATATAAAATTCAACCAATAGAAGAGAATGTGTTGAAAAAAAAGTGTTAGAGAATATATCCCTAACATTTCTCTTACTTATAAATACCAAAGCTAATGACAACATTCAACTAATGATTTTAAGGGTGCATTTTATAAACCCTAAGGCACAAAACAGCATAGGAAAAATACTTCAGTCACAATACAATTATTTGTTCTATATATTATTTGGTGGGCATGGAAATGAAAATCGGTATTTTTTTTTTTTTGTTTTGGGTCTTTTAGAGAGGGAATCCATGAGAGAGATTTGCTGCAGAGGATCCAGGTTCTGCCCAAGTTCTGAAAGAACTCATTCTGAGAACATACATAAAAGCCATGACACAAGTGGACTGATCAATTTTCTACACGGAATCTCAAAAATGTCATTTCTCAATAATAAGATGACCAGAAAAGATATTGCAACCAACCAGTATGGCTGAACCTACAAATGAAAATATCTAGAGACTCTACATCAACACTATGAAAAGACCTTTGTAACATAAACACAATTATTCTAAATATGTGCTAAAACTAATTCTGTTGTCAGGAACAAAATCATACAAAAATTGTGTCACCTGATTTACATGATCTCCAAATAAAGTTTCCATTTTCAACAAACTATGATGGAGCCTAGCAGGTAAAAGACCTACAACTAATCATTTTTGGTATGAGATATCTGTCAACTCATTGTGTAAGCTTACTTTTTAATGCTTGCATAAAGGATCAATTGCCTTTTCTCTTTAAACTGTCGTCTGAGTAACAAATTCAGATGAAGGAGCTCTCAATTCCTCATTTCGAAACCAATAGGCATGACCTGCTGTTGATTCAGGACTTGGTTTGGTCTGACCAGAAAGGTTTATGAATTATCGCGTAATGTAGGGAAGCTAACTCCACCCTTCAGATGGCTTACTGCTGTGGGACATAACCATTTCAGCATGTTTGGACCTAAAATCTGGTCATGAAACAGATGAACAAACGCATTTTTTAGGTAAGAAGAATATTAGCACATACATGCAAATTAGTGCCAAAAAAGACCACAAAGAATAAGGAGAGACCAGTGTAATATTTTTGTATGCACCAATGTGGTATGGATGCCGGTAGCTCTGTCCAGTCTTCATAGCCAGCCATTTTGCACGATTTCCTTCATAATACTGGAAAGAGGCACAAAATGACATCTTTCAAAACATTGATAAAGACAAGTTTTCAATGGAAATACATCCAACTTAAAACCCACCTCTATGGTTGTCATGTTGTGAAGGATAAGGTAGACATGCCATCCAGTAAGAGTAGAAAGGGTTATGGTCAAAGCCATCAACACCGTTCCACACACGACCTAAACACCATCCATAAATCTTACTGTTAATATATAATAATTTATGAAAATCAAGGATTTAAAAAAAGAAAGTTATTTGAGTTTTCAGTATATTTTCTCAACAGAAAACAGTCCAATTCTCTGAATGATAACAACACAAAGTTTTAGATTAAGTTGTGAGTTTATAATTGAATACCAGGTTCCTAACATTAACTTGTAACTTTAGATCAAGTTGTGAGTTTGCAAATTGTAACTCGTGAGTTGTATATGGCCTTCTTATGCATTTTCAATTTACCTTTAATTAAATTTTAGTTGTAGTTTAAATGTCATTTTTTTAATCTCGGTTATTTTATATGCATACATATATGTTTGAAAGTAACTTTATATTTTAGGTATGGTCTCATGATCCAAGTCATGATCATACAATTTACTTGTCTTCACCTTCCCTTCCTATCTTAGGTAGGATCTTAATTTTGACAATCTTGCCAAAGAGTTTGAATAATCTACAGCACAAGAGCCACAGCTGCCTAATACACCATTGGTAGGATTAAAACTTTCAGCACAGTATATTTCACATCTTTCAATTATATTCCTCTGAATGACTATACTAATATGGTGTGCCAAAAAAACTCAGTCCAAAAGTGTATTTCATATTTCAATCTGCAAAAGAGGTGTCAAATAACACATTTAGTTACCATGCACATTTATTTATATTTAATAAGATTCAGAATATAAAGGCCCAGATCAACATTGTAGAAATCAAACTAGAAACCCCCTACATTGCTAATTGTATCCACAAAAGAAAGCTAGGAAAAGAACACATGCAGTTGTTCAAACTTCAAACACATAATGGAATAAAGGCCGACAATTAACATCTAATATACTTTGGAACACCTCAAGAACAAACAATAAGAGAAGAGATAGGAAACATTAAAGAATTCGTGTAATGGTATAATGAGGAGAGTTAAGAACATAGCGGAATTGCAGAAGTGAAACTGAGGTTGTTTTAAAAGAGGGAAGTTCTGCAGCATTACACTAACCGGGATAGCACTTCAATAATGCAAGATGAAAATTTTGTGGATTCATTTGATGAAGGGAAGAAAGGACAGGGTTTGAAATTTGGATGATTAAATTACATTGCTCTTTACAAGAAAAATCATGTAGGCAACTTTCACCATTTAAGTAGTATTTCTAACAACAATAGCAACTTCAGTTTTGAGCTTTGTGAAACACAGATCAGGAATTCTGATTTAACAAATCTGACACAGCCTGAGAATTAGGGCCAGAGAACACATGGGCCAAATGCTATATCAATTACACCACGGGCCAAAGATATGGAGAGTTTATTCTAGAAGAAAAGAGAGGACATGTGGGAATCAAATATAAGAGAGTTGTTGTGCTGAGTGGGGAGTGATGATGTCAGAAACGATTTTTTATTGAAAGGTTGTTGCGGTGGAGGGGCAATCTGAATACTTGAGGGAATATTTTGGCCATTGGCTTGGGCTCAACTCTAGAAGCTGAGGGATATTTTCCTTTGCTTTATATCTTTCTAGTGTTCAAGATATCATATATTGACATTCAGAGAACTGAAATATCCCATTTTTTGAATATTAAATCAGAGTTATTTTTAGTTTGTATTTCATTATTAAGTTGTATTGTTGGTCCGACCTGCCGGATCAATAACCACCTAAGCAAGATGGAGGCCAGATTGCAGTGCAGGTCAAGGCAAATGAGATGATGTTAGCAAAGGTGCAGGCAAAGGTTCAAGAACTAACGCTTTCGGTGTCAAGTTTGCAGGAGACCGTTGTTAAAGAGTAGCAAGTGCAGTTAAAATTCCATTCTCTCTTTGCCAAGTTCATGAAGCAATGGGAGAAGCAATCATAAGGGGGAAATGATGTAGACGAAATAATATTAACTATCTAATCAAGTCTTCAAAAGGATGCCCATAATGTGGGCCACAATTTTCAACAACCCACTGATTTTCAGCTTTCCACCAAATGGATTCCTATTTCTGATGGTCCTGACTCTCAAGATTCAAGGTCGGCTGACAAAAGCCGAACAATATTTACATGTACGCCAAACACCAGACGAAGTAAATCTCAACTCAGCTGTGTATGGAGGGAGAGGAAGTCCACTGGTTCTTCTTTTGGAGGTTTATCCGACGATTACTTGCATACGTTTTTGGGAGGAATTGATGGAGCGATTTAGTGGCTTGGAAAAACAAAATCCTTATGAGGAATTTGCAACTTTGAAACAAAAGAAGTCAGGTCAAGAATAAATTGCTGGGTTTGAGTCTCTCACTTCTTCGGTGAATTCTCAAAGAATGCTGGAGTTTTCGAGAGTGTTTGGAAAAGAAACCCATCCTTTAGAAAACATGAAGTTGGAAAGTCAAGGAATGGTATCCCGATTCTTATTTTGGTTGTAGCGAGCAACCCATGACTTTATTTTACCGAAAGTCATCACTCCATTAGGATTGCACATCGAGGACACGGTAGGAGGGGTGGGAATGAATACGGTTGGGGGATGATTCCAGGGCTTTCACACGAGGAAGGTGTTCTGGCCTCAAGGTGGTGCAAAAATATTCGTGTATCATTGACACTTGGGAGTTGGAGATGGGCGGACAGGATTTACTTCTTGGCATGGCATTGCATGGCTGAGACCTTTGGGGGAGGAGGCAACAAAATGGGAGACCATGACTATGAGGTTTAAAAATAAGAGGGAGGAAGTGTAGTTACAGGGAAGTGGAAGCAGACATTATACTGCTTTACAGAGTGTAATTGGTATGATAGACTTGGCAGGCATAAGGTACAATGTTGGAAACAGACAAAACAGGGGAGAGGGAAGAGCAACGGGAATTATCAGTCTCAGACAGAAGAATCTGTTTTGAGTAAATTTTCGTAAGTGTTCCAAGAGCCTAAGGGATTACCTCCCCAAAGGAGCTTTGACCATGCTATGCCAGGGTAGGGTCCAGTTAGTGTTTGCCCCTACGGGTACCCTCAGCCACACAAAGATGAAATTTAGAGACAAGTCCAGGAGCTGTTGCAGAATGAAATAATTAGGCATAGTAACGGTGCTTATTCCAGTCCAGTCATTCCAGTGAATGAGGAGGATTCTAGTTGCCATATGCACCTAGACTATAGCTATGTAGTAAATGGCGGATAGCGTAGCGTAGCGGCCGACTCCCAAAACGCTATTGCGGTGTAGCGGGTAGCGGTATGGCCGCTACGTCGAAGTCTAGGGAACCATACTAGCAATGTATACCATACACATATAAAAGCTCAAAAATAGAAAAATGCACAAATTTAAACACATATTCATAACTACTCGCTACAAAGACCAAGCCCCTTCAGCCGCTTCATCTTTAACAGTTTCTCCCATCAACCACTCACTACAAAGCACAAGAGCACAAGAGGGAGTGGAGGATGGTGTGTTGGTCAAAGGTGTTGATGATACCATAACAAAACCGTCCAACAGAGAAGAACAGGGGAGATGGAGAAAACGCCGCGCACAGAGGATAAAAATAGGGGAAAGATGTCGCGCCCAGAGTAGAAAAACGGGAAAGAGGCCGCGCACAGAGGAACAGGTCGCGTAGGGGAGAAGAAGCGGCAAGCCAGAGTTGTAGGTCGCGTCGGAGTCGCAGGGAGAGGAGATGATTCGGCGCTGGTGTGGAAGAGAGGAGATGAATAGTTATTTAGGTTTTTCATTTTGATCTCTGCCTCTTCTTTACCCGTTTCATTTTTATGTTTTATTTATTTAAATTAAAATTTTAGGGTAAACCGAAAAGACAAAACCCTTAAAAACCCTAAACGGCTAAAAATGAGGGTATTTTAGACTTTTTGGGTTTGTTTTTTTACCTTCTCTGCTCGATCTTCCCTGTTGCGGCGCACTAGAACGCGAAACGACTGCGTTTTACCCGCAACGCACACCGCCATGGCCGCAACTCCTAAACGCCACGCTACGGCATTTTGCGTCGCGCCGGACCGCCGCGACGCCACGCCCCGCCGCGATTGCGGCCGCCACCAGCGCTATTGACTACAGAGGACTATAGAGCCCTCAACAAGGTAATCATACCTGACAAATTCCCAATTGCAGTCGTTGATGAGTTGATGGATAAGCTCCATAGGTCCCAATACTTTTCTAAGCTGGATTTAAAGTATGACTATCACCAAATTAGGATGAAAAGTGAAGATATGGAAAAGATTGTATTTAGGACACACAGGGAGTTATGAATATTTAGTAATGCCATTTGGCCTTGCTAATTCTCCATCAACATTCCAAGCGATTATAAATGAAGTTTTTAGACCTTTTTTTGCAAAAGATTGTCTTAGCATTTTTTGATGATATTCTAATATTTAGTCCTTTTTGTTAGCAACATACGGAGCAATTAGTTCTTGTTCTGTTTGGATAAACAGCTTATTTATGCGCTTATCGCATAAGAGCTTATTGCATTAGAGCTTATGTCACAACTCACAAGTGCTTATACTGAATAAGTTATTTGCGTTTGGATGTGTATATTGAAAAGTGCTTATACAAAAACTAGGATGTTTGGATACATAGTTACGTAAGCACTTATAAAATGTTATAATTTTAAAAAATAAAAAATTAAGAATCAATCCAAAATTTAAAATATGTTAAAAATTTATAAAAATATCATAATATATCACAAAATAGTTATTAAAAATTCCCTTAATTTTTAACGAGATGATTCTGAATCAGTAGCATGTTGAATAGCTTTTGAAATATAATTCAAAAATTAGCTAAAAAATAAACCATATGCATTCAAAAGAAGCATACAGTGCGTCTCATTGATATGGACTCTCAAATATAGAATTCTTTACACGGTTATACCCCCACAAAATTCCTAATAAGAATAGGGAAGGTTTACTATCAGAAACATACAGGCAGAAACGCACAGGAGCAAAAACGAAAATGAAAGACGAAGACAAAATCAAACGCAAATGCACAGAACAAAAATGGAAGAGGTGATGAAGACACACACAACCGAAAAGAAATCGACAGAAATAGAACAGAAACGAAATGAAAGAAGGGAAGATAACCTGGCTGGCAGTGAAAACGAAATGAGAAGAGACCCAAAACAGGTTCAGGTTGCGTAAAGGTTTTGAGTTGGAACTGATAAAGGGGGCGCGTAATGATAAAAAGGGAGCACGCAAATGAAAAATAAAATGTTAATGGAGAAAAAAATACAAACGATGTATCTAACTCGGGACGTAAAATACAGTGTTGTGAGTTCGTAACTAATGTCATAAGCTCCGTATAAGCTGAAACAATAAGCTTGTTTTGAGAGCTTATGAAAATATGGTATAAACAGCTTCTAGGACAGTCATAAGCTCTTTTCACAAGCTGTTCCAAACACCCGCGTAAGTGCTTATGTCAGTAGATAAGCTCCTATAAGCTGTTCATAAGCCAATCCAAACAGGCCATTTATAGTAAATCAGAAAAAATATCAATTTGGAAGGCAGATTATTGATTAATTGGGGCACATGATTTTATACAAGGGGATCTCTGGATCCTGAAAAGATTATAGCTGTTATAGACTGGCCTATTCCAGAGATAAGCATATAAATTTCTCATGAACCTCTGGAATTTGTGCTAAGGAATATAAATACTTAGCAGATATTTATATAGTACGGTATAGTTATCTTTTTAGTAAGATTTTAATTACCAAATCATGCTTGATGAAAGGAGGAAGAGTTCCTTCACATCTTTGCCCAATAATAAATATATTACAAAGTTATTTTCAAACCTAATGAGCAAAATATGATATCAATTATGATTAAGCATTTAAGCCATGGCATAAACAGCTTTAGTTGGCCAAGAAGTGCTATTTATTTTAGAAGGAACAATAGGCAAATACAATTTTGGAAACTAATAAGAAATACATAAGATGAACATTAATTTTCAAAGAGAATATGATAAGGGGAATACTTTTTAAAATGAAAGAAAAAGACTTAACCACTTATGTGAATATGCTTAAGCCTGACGTAATAGTGAACTGCAAAAGTAAATGAAAGGGAAAATGTGAAAAACAACCGACCTCAAGTTTGAGAATTGGGCAAATAGAACCCTGAACTTTAAATTCTTTTTAATTCCTCAGCTATAAAAAGTGTTTAAATAGCTACTTCATTTTCATACTTAAGTGAGGGATGTGAAGAAAAATAAAGGGCAATTTGGAGTTGTAAAGCTCCCAACGTGGCAGGGCCCAAGGAAGGGTTAAACCTATTGTGGGTCTATTGCAGGTAGCCCTACTTTATAAGATACTGATTCCACAATTCGATGATAGAAATAAAGATAATGTTTATGACTAGAGGATGATTAAGTGAATTCTTCCCTATTAAGAATCAAACATCAAATCAAAGTAGGCTAGCATTAAAAACTAAAAATAGAAATAAAACTTTTGGTTCCTTGCAGCATAGATGATGCATAAGATGCAAAATAATTTCTGTGCATGTAATATTCGAATGATTTTGTAATAATTTATCAAAGCAGAGTTCAAGCTAAAATAAAACAAAGGAGACGTAACTTGCATGCAGACCAACAACTATATATCAAGCATTTCAAAAACAAATCTTTGAACACGCATCTTATGTAGGACAAAATAGGAGTCTTGGTGTAAGGTCACAGGTTTGATTCGTGGAATCAGCCTCTTGCAAATGCAAGGTATGGCTGCCTACACCATAATGGATTGGACCATTCTCTGGACTCTACATGGCGGGAGTTTTATAGCACCAGGTTGCCCCGCATCTAGTGTAGGACAACAAGAGTATAAGTAGTGACAGAAGTTGGAAATAGATGGGCACCAAATGTCAAATGGAAGTGATTGCAGTATCTTGCCAAATCAATACAAAGGATAGAGTGATTTAGGAGATTTTGACACATAAAATTATATCAGTTATCTGCTATAAAGCTCTTTATGCCACAAACACACACACACACACATATAGTATAATGAAGTTAAAATGCAATTGCGGAAAACTAATGAAGGAAAGGCGTGAGGGTTCTATCTCAACTCAAGAATATGCCTTAGCTTAAAATAGAAGGAAAAAGGAAACTAGGATTATCTAATTATGTATTTTCAATTGAAAGAACTAGAAGGACACATGTAATAACATTAATGCAAGTAATAATGACAAATTCATGCACTTGAAATTAACTTAATGATTTGAAAATATAAAGAGCTTTCAAAGAGTTAGAGACGAAATTAATTTAAACCATTTAGAATCACCATTTCCAACTGGTTTGGATAGACAACTGCCCATAGAAAGGAGGAATATGTATGACCAACAATTTGTTTATATATCTTTCTCTATCAGGAGGAGTCTAACTCTATTACCATATATTATAAAATCCATAAATTTATATGCAACTTACATAAAAGGTCTTAAGAGAACTCCCTTTAATAAGTCCCCAGTCCTTCTGAAGTACACAGCTTATAAATATGACCTGCATATCACGAAAGCTTATGTCAAATAGGAATCCTGTCCTGTCCACTACAAAACATAGGAATCCTGTCCTGTCCACTACAAAACATGTAGATACCGTATCAAAAACATACCATAGAATAAATACTTGCTAAGGTGGCATATGATATAAAAGCGAAAAAAGCCTTATAATTCCAATAACCAACACAGTTATTTATCCACAAGCAGTGATGATCCTGCATCAAATTCAGCAACCAAAAATAAAGGTTGAAATAGATCTTCAAATTGCAATCCCAAATGCAAAAATGGAACTTAAAATAACACTCAATATTGGGAAGCAACTGACCTACCATTTTCAGAACACACCTTCTGCAGACTCTACAGTGATGAGTCCTGGGAGGCTTGTATCCAAAACACTTGTCACATTTCTTCCGTTCCGCATTCTGCAGCAAAATTATTAAGAAAACAGTAACAGATCAAACATAGTAGATCAAATCACTAACATGTGAGATAAGATAACAAAATCAACAGCTTATTCTATCACAATTCACAAATGCATCAGCAACTTTTGATAATGTAAACTAAAAGCAACACACACACACACATAACAGCTAAATTGAAACACTAGCAGCATTGATCCATAGGCAACTGAGAATTCCAGTGTTATTCACTACTTGATTGATATAAAATAACATGCAATTAGGGTGAAGCAATCGATCAACACATACAATTCAATTTCCCAAAACAAAAGAAGATCAACACAAACCCAACATAGCAGAAAGCATCAAGTAAAAACCCAATTGAGTGAAACAAAATGGGTATGTGAAAAAGCTTACATCTTTGGCGAAATCATTTGTGGCTTCAACATCAGGGACAAAGGAAGAAGGGACATGACCTGGGTCAGTGAAAACGCAAAGAAAGAAAGAGAAGAGGGAGAGAGAGGCGATGAGAGAGAAGAAGGAGGCATTGAGAGTGCCAGGGGAACTGCGCAAACCGACCCAATCATCGAGGAAGATGAAGATTGTTGTGTAATACACAAAAAGCATCAATAACAACACTCCCAGCACAGGCACAGACAAAAACCTTTTCCCCTTCATCATTGAATTCGTGTGCGTATGTATGCCTATGTATGTATGTATGTATGTATGTTCTAACTCGCTCTCCTGGGAATCTTAATTTTTTGGGGCACTCTCAGATTCTGCTAAATTTCTTCCTTGATTTGGAAATTTTAAGGAAAATTCTCTGAATTCAAAAAAAAATACTCTCGTTTTATGTAATGCAAACTGTACTCAATATGCATTAGTGGATGTAAACTTAAGTTTTTTTAAATTTATTTACGGATGTAAACTTTATTTTGTTTTTTAAGTTTTTACACAATTGATTAAATATCATTATAACATTGACCATACTAATATGTCAAACATATATTCCTCTTATTTCTTAACATAACATGTTTTTTCTGCTCAAAAAAAAAAAAACATAACATGTTTTTTAATATGTTAATTACTATTATTTATCTATTGCAAAAGCATAGTATTCTTTTAAAAAGAGTTATATATTTATGATATAATAAAATTCATTTTTGTGAAAAATTAATAACAAAAAGTATTTAATAATATTTTTTGAAATATTTTTAATGAATAAATTATTATTTTATTTTTTTAAATGTTTAATTGCACTTTTGGTCCTCAGCTTTTTCGATTTGACGATTTTGGTCCCTATATTTTTTTAATTACACTTTTGGTCCCTCAAAATCATAAATTTTTTTGCACATTTCCAAAAATCTTGGAATTTGGGAAGTGTGGGACCAAAAGTACACAATCCACGATTTTTTTGGATTAAAAGTGTAATTAAAAAAATATAGAGACAAAAATCGTCAAATTGAGAAAGTTAGGGGACCAAAATTGTAAAAAATATAATAGGGAAACCAAAATTGCCAAATTGAGAAAATTGGGAGACCAAAAGTGAGTATTCTTTTAAAAAGGTTATATATTTATGATATAATAAAATTCATTTTTGTAAAAAGCTAATGATAAAAAGTATATTAATAATTTTTTGAAATATTTTTATGAATAAATTATTATTTTGATTTTTTTAAAATTTTTTGAAGGTTTAATTGCACTTTTGGTCCTCATCTTTCTCAATTTGGCGATTTTGGTCTCTCTATTTTATTTTTTGCCATATTGATCCCCTAACTTTCTCAATTTAGTGATTTTGGTCTCTATCTTTTTTTTAATTGCACTTTTGGTATCTAAAAATCTTAGATTTTGGGAAAATGTGTAACCAAAAGTGCACAATTCACGATTTTTGGAGACTAAAAGTGTAATTAAAAAAATATTAGGATCAAAATTGTCAAATTGAGAAAGTTAGAGACTAAAATCGTAAAAAATAAAATAGAGAGACCAAAATTACCAAATTGAGAAAAATAGGGAATCAAAAGTGCAATTAAGTCTTTTTAAAATATTAACTTGATTTTTGAATGATAAGTTTTTTACAATGAAATAGTTCATTCATGTCTCAAGAAATATTATTTGAGGACTAATATGATATTTTAAAATTTTTAATGACAAAATAAGTGCTTCAGAAAATATATGGAAATTAAGGATTTGATTTATTTTAATTTTGTTTTTCTTTTCTTTTTTGACTGAAATTATGTTTTTCTTTTTTTTTTTTGACAAGAAGAAACTCATAGCATTTCATTTAAAATAAAAGAGTTAATACAAGGGTGAATGTAATCAAAATCATGGCGACCAGCATAAAAACGAGAGACCCTTGCAAGAGCATGAGCCACGCGATTTGCTTGCCTCCTCACAAAACTGACCCGACAGTTGGTGATACTACTAATTTGCCTAGCACATTCAGTAATAATGCTTTCAAATTCATTGCTATTACCATTGGTGTTGTGCACCCCATCTACTACAGCTGAGCAGTCTAGTTCCAGCTCCACGTTGTGCCAATCCCTCTCCTTTATCCAAATTTCAATGCCTCTAGCACCCAAGAGCTTCACCTCTTTCGATCGAGGAGACCGACTTGTATACTGCTCGCCAGAACAAAACCCCCATGCTGGTCGCGGATGCAAAAGCCCGCTCTAAAGCCATGATGCTCAGCGAACAAAGCAGCATCAATATTACATTTAAGAGTACCACTGCCTGGTTTCCTCCATCGCATGATCGCAGCATCAGCTTGCTGGCACGGTCTAATTCGCTGCTGCTTGCCTCTAGCCTCACGCCAATCCTCCAAGCTATGACTTGCTCTCCTAACCACCTCAAATGTGCTAACTTCTTCATTGTTCCAAACTTTGGCATTTCTTTGCCACCAAATACTTCCTAACAGCATCGAGAACAAAGGCAAGTGGGCCTCGGGAATCTTGTCCAGCAGATCGAAGAGCAGCTGCTTAAAATCCTCCGCTCGAATATACCACGGCTCAATGTGCCGCCAAAGCCCAGCCTCACGCCACACCTCTTGAGCCCTGTCACAACCCATAAATAAGTGCCACTCAATCTCCTCCACTTGGCCGCAATGCACACAATATCCTCCACAAGCAACTCCCTTGGAGCGAAGCCTGCTTGTTGTAGGGAGCACACCTCTAGCAACTCTCCACATGAACAACTTATTTCTATTGGGGATCTTCAGCCTCCATATATTCTTCCAGTCACCGGGTTGCTTCAAGTGATCGTTGTTAATAATACGCTCCATGAGTAAGAAGTAGGCTGACCTCACTGAGAATTTGCCGTCTCTACTTGCACCCCAAATGATTTTGTCTTCGCCACACCTGTGACCAATGGGAATTCTCTCAATCTCGTGAATGTCTCTCGGCTGAAAAACTTGGTGAATGAGAGCTTGATTCCACTGTTGGTTTGCTTCATCAATTAAGTCCGCCACCCAAAGCTCCTCCATTCCAATAGGGGAATTAGTACAAACCCACGCATTTGTCTCATCCCGCAACCAAGGTTGACTCCACACATGGATGTGATGACCATCTCTAATTTTCCACCGAACGCCTCTCCTAACCACCACCTGGGAAGAGTGGATGCTACGCCATACATAGCTTGGATTATGGCCCAAGCTCGCCTCAAGGAACCCCTTGTTTGGGTAGTATTTGGCTTTGAAGACCCGTGAGATAATAGCATCTTGGTTGGTAAGCAACCTCCAACCCTGCTTCCCTAGCATGGCTAAGTTGAAACCATGAAAATGACGGAAACCCATTCCTCCATGTTCCTTCCGCATAGTCAACTTTTCCCATCTCAGCCAGTTGATACCTCTCCCCATTCCTCTATTCGTACCCCACCAAAACGAATTAATCATTCTCTCCAGCTCCTCAGCAAGAGTTGTAGGCAGTAGAAAAGCACTCATGCAATATGTGGGGATGGCTTGAGCCACCGCCTTAACCAAAGTCTCCCTTCCTGCCTTAGAGAGATGCTTGCCTGACCAATTTTGAATACGTCTCCACACTCTATCCTTGAGGTAACCAAACAGAGCCTTCTTGTTTCTACCAATCATAGATGGCATCCCCAAATACTTCCCGGTTCCTAGGCACTCAACCACGCCGAGAACTCTAGTAGTGTCCTCACGCGCTCCTTGGGGGGTGTTTCTGCTGAAAAAGATCTCTGACTTTGCCAGGTTGATAGCTTGGCCCGAAGCTCTCTCATAAACCTCTAGAATGTTTTTCAAACACCTGGCCTCCGAAGCAGTAGCCCTACAAAATAAAAAACAATCGTCAGCAAAAAGCAAGTGTGAGAGGGTGGGGCCCCTCTACACACTCTAATGCCATGGATATCACCTCGTGCCTCTGCTCTTTGGACGATTGCTGAGAGCCCCTCTGCACACAAGATAAACAGGTACGGTGATAGGGGGTCCCCTTGTCTGAGACCCCTACCTGGGGTGACCATACCGACCTTCTCACCATTCATAAGTACCGAGTAATGGACTGAGCACAAGCACATCATCATCCAATCCACCCACTTGTCACAAAAACCCATTTTTCCTAGAATCCCTTTCAAGTAGCCCCAATCCACACGATCATAGGCCTTACTCATATCAACTTTCAGTGCAACCTCTCCCACCTTCCCGCTCACTTTACACTTCATATGATGAATAGTTTCTATTGCGACCAGAACGTTATCCAAGATAGACCTATTATCCACAAAAGCAGATTGCTCTTGGGAGATATATTTAGGTAAGAGCGGCTTTAGTCTATTAGCAAGCACCTTTGAGAGGATTTTGTACAAAACATTGCAAAGCGAAATGGGTCTTAAGTCTTTCATAGAAGTTGGGTTCTCCTTCTTGGGAATAAAGACAATGTTGGTATCATTTAGGTTGGGGGGAAGCTGGCTCTGCTCCAACCAAAACGAGCAAGCCTCAAAAACCTCGTTTCCACATAACTCCCAAAATCTTTTGTAGAAAGCTGGATTAAAACCATCTGGCCCTGGAGCCTTATCAGAGTGCATACTATCAATGGCTCTCTTGAACTCCTCCTTCACAAACGGGGCTGTTAGAGAGGCATTATCTTCATCAGTAACTCTCCTAGACACATGGTTCAACACCCCTTCGTACTCCCCCATGCCTTGGCCAAACAAGTCCTGGAAGTAGTCCCTTGCTAAGTTGCACAAGCCCGCCTGGTTATTCACTTCCAACCCGTCTTCCCTACTCAACTTAGTAACCTTATTACTCCTCTTCCTGGCTGAGGCAACAGCATGAAAAAACTTGGAATTAGTGTCCCCATCAACTAGCCAGTGGGTCTTCGCCCTTTGCCTCCAAAGCAGGTCTTCTTGCCTCAACAACTCAGATAATCTTTTCCTCAGCTCATTGTATCTTTCCAAGGAATGTACATCACGACCTTCCCTATATGCCTCCATCTCTTTTTTGCAGCGCTCAATATCCACCTTAAATCTCCCTCTCAGTCTCTTCCCCCACACCTCCAAGTCCTCAGAGCACAATTGGAGTTTTGAGAGTAAGGGGTTCGAACTTTCTCTTTCCCAACCACTTTGAACTATTTGATCTAACTCAGGTTCTTCCAGCCACCGGTTCTCAAACTTAAAAACACGGATACCATGCCTATGCTCCCTCTCAAAAAGATTCAACAGAATAGGAGAGTGGTTCGACCTGTCTGTAATAGTATTTTGGAACCTGTATTGAGGAAACATGTCCAGCCAAGACTGAGTAGCCAAAGCACGATCCAAACGCTCTTCTGTAGCCCCCAAAGAGTTCCTACTTTTAATCCAAGTAAACTGATAGCCCTCCATAGGGAGATCAATGAGACTGCTATCTTGGACTGCTTCTCTGAAACCTCTAATCTTCCACAGTGGATGCGACGGACCCCTCTTATCATCATTTGACAAAATGTCGTTAAAATCCCCCATTGTACACCAAGGGAGGTTATTGTCCTGTGCCAACGTCCGGAGTAGATCCCAGGACTCCCTCCTTCTCTCTGTCTCAAGATAGCCATAGAAACCAGTGAATCGCCACTGCGGACGACCCACATAACTCATCTCAGCATTTTATGTAATTTGAAGAATAACTGATGATACGACAATCAAAAGGATGTTTCCAGAGAATCGCCAAACCACCACTCCTGCCGGTTCTATCAACTGCAAAAGCAAAATCAAAACCAAGTCTAACACGAACATTTTCAATTTTGTTAGAATGTACCAAGGTCTCGCAAAGAAAAATAACGTTCGGCTGGTACGTCCGAACGAGGTCACGCAACGAGGGAACTGCGCTCGGGTTGCCCAGGCCCCGGCAGTTCCAACTGAGGATACTCATTGTCCCTGGCAGGCCTCTTCGCCAGGGCCCGCCATTAAAAAATCATCAGTTTCTTGTGGCTGTTGGGTGTTATTCACTCCACCCTTTGTAGTATCTGGACGTGGTCTCTTCTTGTCCACAGTCACATGCATCACCTCATCCACGTCATCATCTTGCAAATTGGCGTTATTAGTCTGCTTCCCATTGCGTGAACCTGAGCTGCTACTAGCGGAGTCCGCCGCATGACCCGTAGTTTGACTTTTCCCAAAAGGAAACATTAGCTCAGGATTTTTAAAATAATTCCTCAGCAGCACGTGCCTCGCACCACCCCCTGACGGCGCTTCTGTTTCCTTTCCAGCCACACTCGCATTCAATGAGGGATTGGTATCGATCCCATGATTGTAGTTTGAGAACAACTTAATTTTTGTTTGACTTTTATTCAAAACCTATACAATTATAGTTTAAGACTTTAAGTAAAGCTCTTCAAAAAAAAAAAAAGATTTTAAGTAAAACTCCCACGTCCAACGAAAATAAAAGGTAAAACTCCCGTAAGGAATTCGCTTCCCCAAACTATAATTAGGGATTTTCCAACCGAGCACAACTAAACATTTACTTTTTTTTCTTACAAAAGGAAATTACTGCATTTCATTTAAAATTAAGGTTTAATTGCACTTTTGGTCCTCCACATATTAAAATTGTGTAATTTTGGTCTCCCAAGTTCTAATTGAGCAAATTAGGTCCTCAAAGTAGTGCAATTTTGGTCATCTAAGTTCTAATATTGAGCAAATTGAGTCTTCTAGGTATCGCAATTGTGCGATTTTGGCCCCTCCATTTAATTGTCATTCGATTTATAACTAAAAATATTGTAAATGTTTTTTAATTTTTAAGCCAACTAACATGCCACATAAACCAAATTATGTGTTAGGCCATACCCACTCGTAATACATTAACATTTTTTATTATAAATTAAACGGCATGAGGGACCAAAATCGCACAATCACAATAACTGGATGATCGAATTCGCACAATTGGATCTTGGGGAACCAAAATTGCACAATCGTAATATCTAGAGGACCAAATTCGCACACTTGAAACTTGGTGGACCAAAATCGCACAATCGTGATAACTGGAGGACTAAAAGTGTAATTAAGCCTAAAATTAAAGGAGCAATACATAGTGGAACGTGGTAAAAAAAAATTAGGGTTAGCCACAAAAAGAGATATATGTGCTAAACTATAAGAAACTTGATTCACTTGCCTCCTAATAAACCTCAATCAAAGGTTTGATAATGTACCTAGATAGGCTTGACAGTCACCTATTATAGCATCAATATCATAAACATCTTCCTTAAGATTATTTACTAGATCACCACTTTACAATCCATTTCAATAATCACGTTGTCAAAACCAAGCTCTAGTATCCACTGAAGTGCATAAGTAAATTAGACGCCTCATATTCAGTAGTAGGGAAAAGTTGAGGAATGCATTAGGTTATGGCCACAATAAATGCACCGTCAAAATCACGAATACACATGCCGAACCTGCAATGATGATCTACAGAAGGCTAGTTCTGAATTTGGCGAGGTCAATCTCGTTCACTCAAAAAGGTCATGGCTTAATGATATGCTTAGAGAATTTTCAAGAGTGTATATTTTTTTGGTTTAATTGTACTTTTGGTCCCTCTAGTATGAGTTAGTGCGATCTTGGTCTGTCCATGATTTTGGAGTGATTTTGTCCTCAGTTTTCAATAAAGACAATTAAATCCTTCTATCTCATTCCATTTATTTAAAATCTCAAATTCTCATATAATCTATTAATTTTTTTCACAAACCAAATTGATTAAATTGTTTTAAACATTCTTTTACTTAAAATTCACTAATTAAAATATCAAATTTAACTCAAAATGAAATTAAAAAAAATCTTCTTAAACCTCAGTCCCACATCCTACAAAACCTTCCGAAATTTATTAACTCTTAACATTATTTTAGATCTCAAATCCATCATTAAGCCTCAAATATTTTAATAAGAAATGAGATTTTAAGGGTTAAGGTAAAAGGCTAGGACCATATTTGCTTGATTTTTCAAATTGAGTGACTAAAATTGTTAAAAAAGTTATGGGAGAGACCAAAATCGCACATAACTCAAACTAGAGAACCAAAAGTGTAGTTAAGTCTTTCCTTTTTTGGTGTGCTTCTATGTGAGAAGCCAACTTCATGTTCTTCAGCCACAAAGTACACCATCGCGTTCTTCACCCTCTCCTGGATTTTCTTTTGGTTAGAAAGAAGGTCTCTATATGATCTAGTGTAAGAAGGGAAAAATTAAGTTAAAATTAGGTCTCTCAATTGGATGGACTTGATAAAATTTTGTATGGATTATAACAGGTGTATTAAAAACAAGCCATTAATCAATTTATGATCCATAAACATTCATTAAAAAATCCAACCCATTTAGTAAAAATCTTCTGATCCATCTATTAACAATTTTTTTTACAAATGGATGGATATCTAATTCATCCTTAAAATTACAAAAAAAAACTAAATAACTTTTATGACTATTTCGAAGTAGTCTTTCTCTCATCCATCCACAAAATAGTCGCTATAGTCGTTAAGTCGTCGGGCTGCTGGTTGCCAGATCACCGGTGCAATCTGACAGTAGGTCGACGACAACCGGCGGCCGACAATTTACCTCTAAAAATTTATTTTTTATTTACTTATTTTATCCAATGGATTTTAATTTTTATTTAATATTTTTAATTATAATTAATTATTTATCTATTTTATCTTGATCCTAGACTTTCCCCGGTTCCCCTTCACGAGGTCATGCGTGTTTTTTAATGTGGATGTGTTGTGTGTTGAAGAACAGGTAGTAGCGACCAACTATGTGTGAAGTTGTCCAAATTCTGATAGAGCTTCCTGCCACACGCTTCATCTGTGTTTGATTGAAATAACATTTGCCTTCTATAATGCTTTGTAATAATTGGTTTTGAAGCAAAAGTTTCAATCAAATTCATTTTTGTCACCCTGTGTATAGAGACAGCTGACCATTTGAATAGCCTATTTTTGTACCACAAAGAGGAGGTGCAGGGAAGCCTACATTGAAGTCTGAATGGATGAGACATTGAGTGATTTCCAGAATAATCACTCTCATCATCAGCTTCTGTTAAAGGCTAGCTATACAGAGACACCATCAGTCCTCTGTAAGTTTCTAATTACAAAAACTTCATTTCACTATGGATTTTGCTAAAAAAAGTATTGTGATTTCCTAATTTACCCCCAATTGCCTAGCTTGATTATCCTAATGGATTTGATTTTCCCCTCTCATGAAATATTTTGATGTCAACTTCATATTTGATGATCTTTTGGTGTTCTTTAAATTTTTGAAAGGAAACAGGATCTCTATTTTGTATTGGGAATTAAATGTATGAGAACACATCAATTGCACAAGTTGTCATGAAAATTGTACTATATACGTCTATGCATTGTGTTGATTGAAATACTATATTAATTTTGCTGAAGGCTATTGTAGTTTTTGGTTCACTTGAGAGAATATTTGTTGTAACTACCAGATGACTGGCCTGGCCATGAGATAATTAATACCTTGCTTATATGCATTCTTCAAACTGACAGAATCATTATGGAGTAAGCTAAAGTCAGAATCTGTTAGGAAAAATGAGGACAATCCACTTATTATAACTATGACAACTTTGTTAGCTACTTAGTGATTGGTTGAGGTTCTCAATTCTCATCTAGAAAGATTGACTAGAAGATGTATTATGAACATTGAAATAGTGATGCAACCTTAGGATGTACACCCTTGACAAGAAGAAGCAAGTTAATTATGGAATAAGAAGAACTAAATTGGATTTTGCTCCAGTGTTTTAGTTGTATCTTGAGCTCTACATATCCGATTGAGGTGCTCTTTGATGCGTTAGAAAGCTAAGAAAATTACCTACAAATTGTATTTCACACCGGGAGACCACATTCAACCGCTATCATGGATAAAAGTGGGCTGCAGGTTCAATCCGAATTTCTATACAAGATTTTCTTTTATTTGGGCCTTCTTTTGCGCTTTTTTATACGGCCTTGTATTGGGCTTGTGTTTTGCACTAGGTTTAGCCTCCTTATTTTTATTTTTTATTTTTTGAATGGCAAATGTTAGTTATTAAGTAATGTTAGTTTTTGGGATGGGGAGAATTTGAACACACACTACCTTATACCCCCCACTCCTTTACCTCCCACACCTCTACCACCAGACCACATTATGACTCCTGTTTAGCCTCCTTATATTGATGGGTGCAACCTAGGGTTAGAATTAGGGCTAGTTGTCACCTCCTTAGTCTATAAATAGGAATGTACTTCCTATTATTTCTCAATTTTTGTATAATATTGAAAGTCGACTCTTTTGTGAGTTTAAAGAGTTGTGCCTCTTTGTGGGTTCTAGGGTGAATCTTATTTGTTCATATCAAATATATCATTACCTTTGTAGCGAATCCTTGTGTGACTTATCACTCTCTAAGAGTGTGGTGTTTTCTCTTCATTTTTGTCTTCTTCCATCTTTTTCTGCTTATTCTTTATTTGGTTTATGTTCTTATATTTGCGCCGGCCATTGTTAAAAGGTTATATCTTTTGCACTAGTTCATCTTCTTCTTCTTATATATGTGCGTTATCTCTTTGATTAAAGCTTCAATTTTTATCTATTCATCTATCAATAGATTTGTGTGCCATATATAATAAGGATTAAAGAATCTCGCATAAAGTTTCTATATTTTATTCTTTAATTCATTAAACAAGAATTCAACTCAATAATAACCGGTAAAAACTATATGCATCCATCTTGGATTATATCATATTGTACTCTTTTCGCGTGGTTTATATGACAAATAAATTTTAAATATATGACATATTTAGAACTATATTGATGTTGTATAGAACCAGATTTTATTTGTTTTATTTTCTGTATGTTAAAAGTGGATTGCACGTTTATATATGAATATACTTTCATTACTTCATAATGATTTTTTTTTTGTTGATAATTTCATAATGATTTTTCTACTATACTTTTTGTGAAATGATAAGCCTCTAATAGTCTTTTTTCTTAAAGAATCCTCACACTTATGCTAGCTTCACCTCAGATACATTTGCAACTCACCCATATACTTATGCGACGCACAACTTCACTACAATTGTTTTAACTTTTAATTACTATCATAACTCATCAAATGAGAGTAACTCACATCATATGGTAAAGTAACTAATTAAGTAATCCTAATTAACCGTTGATGAGTAAATCAAGGGTTGACATTTAAACACACTCATGATTTGTTATGTATGTGCACGTACGTAATATCAACTATTGGTTTATTCATCAACAAATAAAATTATTTACTTTACACTATAACAAATTATTTAAAAGATGACTCCACTTTAAACAGCGTTCAACCATTAAAGTGATGCTTAAAATTAGGTAGAAAACTATTACCAGCGTTTTATTAAAGAAGTGTTGTTGAAGGACAAAGGAAAAAACAACGCTTCCTATTAAAAACGCTGCTTTAGGTGATAATTAACGCTTCAGAAATGAAAAGCTGAAATAGGTTATACAGCAATAAACAGTGCTTCCCCTTAGGAAGCGCTGTTTAAAGTAGTAGTCAAACATTAGACAACGCTTATGACTAAGAAGCGCTACTTTAGGACAATACAATAAACAATGTTTATTCCATAAAGCGCTGCTTATTGTCCATCAAAAAAATAAATTTCAATTCCCTCTCTATTTCATCACTTCGCGCGACCTACTCCCACAGTGTACTCCCACCTCCATTTCTCCCTTTCTCGGACAGTGTACTCCCACCTCCATTTCTCCCTCTCTCGCAGTGCTCCCTCTCTCACACAGTACTCCCACTGCCATTTATCCCTCTCTCACGACCTACTCCTCTCTCGCACAGTGTACTCCCACTGCCATTTCTCCCTCTCTCGCGACCACACTCCTGTACTCCCACCGCAGCTCGCACCGCCATGCCACGAAGAACCACCCGCGTTCACCACACGACCGTAGCTCGCCTCCCTCACGACGTCATTCTGCTAGCTGGACGACGCCCTCCAAGACGTCGTCGTTCCTGCTAGATAGACTCTACCCTTCCCTTATCTCTCGCTCCCTGCAATTTCAACTCATTCACCATTGGATCTGGGGTTCCTTCCCTTCTCAAAAAGGTATCCACTTTTTTCCCCTTATATTCTATTGTTATATTTTATTATTGTGCTGCGATTTGTTTAAAAATGCTGATTTTCTCCATTTTCATGGGTGCCCATCATCTATGGTTGCAATGTTATTTTATATATGATTTGGGGTATTGACTTGGGGGCTTGAGGTCTAACTTTTTTATATATATATTTTGTGGGGTTGTTTTGTTTTGTGTGTTTGTTAAGATTTAAGAACCATTTCTGCCTTTGGTGTTGCCTTATGTGTTTTGTTTTCATTGCTTTTATTACTCCCCCCCCCCTTTTTGAAGCTTTTTCTGTTTCTTCATTTCATCTCAAGGACTTTGTGATTTTTTTTCTCGATTTTGTTTGAAAGTTTGAATTGGAGCTTTTGGGTAGCTTACATTTGGTTAATTTGGTTAATTGTCCCCTCCAAAAAAAATATCATTAAAGGGAAAATCATAGAAAGATTGTTAATTAGGTTCAATTGATTGAACTCTGTCTCTGGCTGATATGACAAGGATTTTCTTTTTATGTTGGCTGGTATTGCATATATTTTATGTTGGCTGACTGATATGGAATTTTATATTGTTACAAGTATTGTATATATTTTGGAATATCCATATTTTAGGGGAGACTCTGCCAAAATTTTGTTAGAAATTTGATCTAGTCTGTGTGTTCATTTTAAGAGCAGTGGTAGTTTTAGTCTTGCTTTATCTAATTGGGCTTTTTATGTTGTTTTAGCTCTCAATCCATAAGTAAATATGAATCGAAAGTGGATGTTTGTCAATTGTTTGTCGAAGGAATATAAAGATGGAGTGAAAAATTTTATTGGATTTGTAGTTGGGAATACAACAAACCATAGTAGAACCGTATGTCCTTGTTTAAGTTGTGGTTATACAAATAAAGTTAGTGTTAATTAATTGGAATGACATTTAGTGAGCAATGAGATTGATCAAATTTATACCTGTTGGACAAAGCACAGTGTGACAAGAGGTGAATCTTCTAATATGGGGAATAGTGAGAGATATGCGTCAGAGGACACCGGTACAAATATATATGATGGTGACCGTTTTGAAGAGATGGCAAATGCGGTTGAAGAAGATCTTCGTGATTGTCCTCAAATGTTTGAGAAGTTGATAAGTGATGCGGAGAAGCCGTTATATAAGGGTTGTACTAAATTCACAAGATTATCGGCAATGTTAAAGTTGTTTAACTTGAAGTCGAGTAATGGATGGACTGATAAGAGCTTTACGGACTTACTCACACTATTGAAAGATATGTTACCAAATGATAATGTGCTTCCTAGTAGGACATATGAGGCTAAACAAATGTTACGCTCTATTGGCATGAGCTATGAGAAGATACACATTTGTCGTAACGATTGCATTTTATTTTGTAATGAATATGCATCGTTAAATTCGTGTCCTAAATATGAAGCCTCGCGGTATATAAAGGAAGATTCGGCTCTAGAGAAGGTTTTGTGGTATTTTCCCATAATTCCCAGATTCAGGCGTATGTACCGTAGTTCAGAAGATGCAAAAAACCAGACATGACATGAGGATGAAAGGATTCAAGATGGCAAGCTATGACACCCGGCAGATTCTCCTCAATGGAAAAAAATTGATATTGATCATTATCCTGATTTTGGGAATGAACCAAGAAACTTACGACTTACACTGTCTACTAATGGATTTAACCCACATGGTGTTCAGAGTAGCTCTCACAGTACATGGTCTGTGATTTTGGTGATTTATAACCTACCTCCATGGCTATGCATGAAGCGCAAATATATGATGTTGTCTTTGTTAATTTCTGGGCCGAAACAACCAGGAAATGATATCGATGTATACTTGGCTCCTTTAATTGAAGACTTGAAGCAAATGTGGGACACAAGTGTAGTGGTGTATGATAGGTATAGAAAAGAAAGTTTCACCTTGAGGGCTATGATTTTCGGCACAATTAATGATTTTTCAGCATATGATAATCTGTCGGGATAAAGTACCAAAGGTCAATGTGCATGCCCTAATGTGAAGATAGTACAGATTGGATTCGATTGGAACATAGTAAAAAGAATGTCTTCCTTGGGCATCGTAAATTTTTGCATCCAAATCATCATTATCGGTCGTGGAGAAAGGCATTCAACGGGAATACAGAAGAACGTAGAGCTCATTTGCCTTTGACGGGCGCACAACTGTTTGAAAAAGTAAAAGATTTGAATATTAAATTCGGTAAACCTTTTGCGGGAGACCTTGCCACACGAGGGTGGAAGAAAATGTCGATTTTTTTTGAGTTGCTATATTAGAAGTCATTATACGTAAGAAATTTCATTGATGTGATGCATGTTGAAAAAATATCTTTGATAGTCTCAGTGGTACCTTACTTAATGTGCCCGGGAAGACTAAAGATGGCATCAAGGCAAGGCTGGACTTGGTTAGTATGGGATTGAGACGAGAGTTGGGACCAGTAAAGAAAGGGAAACGTCATACATATCTACCTCCGGCCGCTCATACTCTATCTAAAAAAGAGAAAAGAGATTTTTGTAAGTTTCTTGATGGAGTTAAGGTTCCAGAGGGGTACTCTTCAAACATTAAGAACCTCGTATCAATGAAAGATCTCAAGTTAAAGGGTCTAAAGTCTCATGATTTTCGTGTTCTCATGGAGAATTTGCTACCCATAGCTATACGGTCCATTTTGCCCAACAAAGTACGGAATACCTTAACTAAACTTTGTTTCTTCTTTAAGGCAATTTGTAGTACAGTGATTGACCCTGGAAAGTTGCTAACCTTGCAAAAATAAATTATTCTTACTTTGTGTGAGCTTGATATGTATTTCCCGCATTCATTCTTTGACACAATGATTCATCTGACAGTTCATCTGGTTAGGGAGACACGATTGTGTGGGCCAGCTTACATGAGATAGATGTACCCGTTTGAGCGTTACATGAAGATATTAAAAGGGTATGTGAAAAACCGATCACGACCAGAGGGTTGTATTGTTGAACGGTATATAGTCGAAGAAGCTGTTGAATTTTGTACCGACTATCTATCTGATATTGAACATTATATAGGGCTGCCACAGTCTCATCACACAGGAAGAAGTGCAGGCCAGGGGATTACTGGGCTTGAAATATTGGTTATATCAAGGAAAGAATGGGAACAAGCATAGTTATATGTTCTACACAATGCCGATTAAGTTGAGTCATATGTTGTAAAACACAAGGACATACTCAAGAGCTTGTACCTAAATAAAAGTCAAAATTGGTTAACAACAAAACACAATCGGTGTTTTATAAAGTGGCTAAAAGAATACATTTCTACAGAGTTTATTGCAAATCCTAGCTCGGTTTCAGAAAGATTGAGATGGTTAGCTAAAGGTCTAGATATACATGTTATTGTTACCAATTGACTTCAAACACAAGAGGGGGGTGAATCAGGATGGCAAGGCTTATATAAAAATTACAGAAAAATAAATGACCTAATAATAAATAAAGAACAAAAAATAAATAAAGTGCTTGAATGATAAAGAGACAGAGAGCAAAGAAGAGCACGCAGCAATTTATACAGTTCGGCCACCAAACACCCGTGGCCTACGCCCCGCCCCCAAAGCAAACCACTATGGGATTTTCACTAAAACACTAGCTTTTAAATCAAAGTTCACTTAGAAACCTTTACAACTCTAAACTGTGAGCAACACGCTCAAGAGATATCACTCTATGAACACCTGGGATTCCTACCCAAAATAAATGATTTTCACAATAAAAATGAGATCGAAAAAGATACACTCAATAAAGGCAGATATAACAAATTGAAGCTCAAATAATACAACTCAAATATTGTAGAATAAAAAGACTCAGAAAATTGTGCTCAAATAAGTGTGAGATGAAAATATTCTGACAGAAGTTTTTGGCACAAAAATTAAGCATCCACAGTTGTATTAAAACAAAGCTCACGAGCTGTGTTTATATAGGCAATGGAAGAGCGCCATATGTAACAAGATTTGTCCGTTGAAGATTTGACCGCTGCAGGATGCCCGCTATGCTTTGATTTGTCCGCTGGAATTTGTCCGCTATGCTGAACATGAAAGAACTGAAAACACCTGAGACTCTCTAAGATAGGACCTCTCAAGACAGCTTCTACTGACGACTCGAACACAAGACACCCACTCCCTCATCGCCTCTGTTCATAGCTCTGCATACACGACCTCATTAGCTCGACACGAGACTTCCTCCTCGCCGACATACCACTTCCCTCGCAGCTCAACATCCAACTTCCTCCTCGTTTCGACATCCGATTTCCTCACCGACACGCGACTTCCTCCTCGGGCCCGACATACGACTTCTCGCATCTCGACACGCGACTTCCTCCTCACCGACATCCGACTTCTCAAATACATCCATACCGAGATATGCATGTCAAAATATTTTGTGCGTGTGTGATTTAATTTTAATTGAGAGCTTTTTATTATCGCTTACAAATTGTCTTAATAAAGATAAATAAATACCCGTAACTCCAAAGACTTGAGAAACAATCATTCTTGATACGCTGGTATTCTTTTTCCACTTTTTGCACTGCTGACTATTTGCAAGTTCCCTTTCAATCATCAAAATCATCCTCGCTGGCAGTACGATGCACTTCCCTTTTCGATGATACAAACATCTCATGGAGGGTTTTTTTAGTAAAAATATAATCATGATATAGCAATGAGATATAAGCAAGGTTTTTCAATAAAAGATATCAGAGTTTAAGCACGTATTTTAGAAAACTCCTCACAATATTAAAAAAAGATATCGAGTTTAGGCGCATTTTGGCATTTTGGTGAAGAACCCCCTCACAATATGCATGGAATAAACCACTCCCCTCAATCATATAACCTCCCCTTTGCAACATCAAAAAGCAAAAAAGATAAAGGGAAAGGCATGTAAAATGTATGCATAATGCAGTAACTAGATGGCTAAAAATAATAGAGTATCAAGGGTTCAATGAAGCATAATTGTTTGCGCTAACATAACTCGCACAAACTTTTATTTTAGCGACATGTGAAGGACGGTTGCATTTCTCCACTTTTAGTCTTGTAATCTTAACCTGCATAAAATGTTAGCACACTCCAACGCCCAAGTTAGAATTTATTCAAAAGAAAATGCAATCACAAAGTAAATACTCAATGCATGATTGGTCTAAAATTCCCAATTCAGTTCTAATAAAAAAGAAAGTTTCCTTAGGCAATGGTTTAGTAAAAATATCTGCAAGTTGTCTAGATGTTTCCACAAACTCAATCATGCAATTACCTTTTTGAACATGATCTCTAATAAAATGGTGCCTAATCTCTATGTGTTTAGTCCGAGAGTGATAAACCAGATTTTTAGTGAGGTTTATGGCACTAGTATTGTCACACTTTATTGGAACAGTTTTCAAATTAATCCCATAATCATTCAATCAAGTTGTTTCATCCAAATAATCAGGCGCAATAACTACCCGGCCGCAACGATTCCGCTTCAAAGAAGTGGACAAAGCCACACCGGGCTTGTTTCTTACTATGCCATGAAACCAAGGCATTCCCAAGTAAGTGACATGTCCCACTAGTGCTTTTTTTCGGTCCAATTTACAACCCGCAAAATCAGAATCCGAGTACCCAATAAGTGTGCACAAGACCTCGGGGGTACCATAAACCCATAGTTCAGGTGCTGCTGAGATATCTCATAATGCGCTTTTACCGCTAAGAGATGTGATTCCTAGGACTAGCTTGAAAACGTGCACACATACAAATACTAGACATAATATCCTGACGACTACAAGTGAGATGAGATAGAAGAGATCCTATCATACCTCTATACTTACTTACTTCGACCGACTTTACCACCTTCATCTTTGTCAAGATAGCATGATGTGCTCACGGAGTTGAGATTTCTTTGATGCGCTTGCTCATTCCAAATCTTTTAAGCAACTCCTTGCAATATTTGGATTGATTTATAAAAATTCCTTCTTTGTTTGTTTGATTTGAAGACCAAGGAAGTAGTTGAGCTCTCCCATCATGGACATTTCCTCAAACTCACTTTGCATGATTTTGGAAAATCTTCACACAAAGACTCATTAGTAGCACCAAAGATGATATCGCAACATAAATTTGAACAAGTAAAATGTCATGATTTTTGTGTTTAATGAAAAGAGGGTATCAACTTTTTCTCTTTCAAAACCTTTTTCAAGTAAATATTTGCTCAACCTCTGCACAAGCTCTTGAGCTTTGTTTTTAAAACCATATAAAGCCTTTTTCAATTTGAAAACATGATTTGAAATTCAAAATTTTCAAAACCGTTGATCAACATATACTTCTTCTGAATAAAACCATTTAGAAATGCACTCTTAACATCCATTTGAAAAGTTTAAAATCCATGATGCACGCAAATGCGAAGCATGCTAATAGCTTCTAATCTAGCTAATTGCATAGGTTTCATCGAAATCTATGCCCTCTTGTTGATTATAGCCTTTGCAACAAGTCTAGCTTTATTTCTAACAATGATACTGCTTTCATCAAGCTTGTATGAAGACCCATTTGGTCCCAATGACTAGGTGATCTTTAGGCCTAGGGACAAGTTCCCAAACATCATTTCTCTCAAATTGATTTAATTCCTCTTGCATAGCAAAGGTCCAATGCTCATCAAAGATGGCTTCATTGACGCCATTCGTTCAATTTGAGAGACAAAGGCCATATGATGACATGCACATTAAGAGAGTTTCAGTCAAGTACCTTTTTGAGATATCACCTATTATGTTGTCAAGAGGATGGTTCTTTGAGACTCTCCATTCCTTTGGAAGATTTGAGGAGAGAGTTCTTGAGAGGTCGAGGCAAGGACTCTTGATCCTCCTTTTGAACTTTTGATCTCTTGTTCCTCTAAATAGGTATCTCCAAATACTGCAAGATCATCAACACTTTCTTCTATCAAGATTCGGGGTTAGATTCATCAAAAGAAACATGCACGTATTCTTCAACACCCAAGTTCTATTATTAAAAATTCAAAAGCTTTACTAGAAGTGGAATATCCAAGAAATAAACTCATCGCCTTTAGCATCAAATTTACTAAGGTTATTCTTACCATTGTTTAGACAAAACACTTGCATCCGAAAAACGTGAAGGTGGGAAATGTTGGGCTTCCTTCCTTTGTAGAGTTCATACGGTGTTGCTTAAGGATCGCCTTATAAGAACTCGATTCATCACATAGCAAGGTGCTCACTGCCTCGCCTCAAAAAGTACTTAGGAAGGTTAGTCTCATCGAAAGCATCGCCCTCGCTAGCTCTTCAAGAGACCGATTTTTCCTTTCAACCACTCCATTTTGTTGCGGTGTCCTTGGGAGCAGTAAAAGTTGTGGATCGATGCCATTTTCTGTGCAAAATGCTTCAAATGCTTCATTCTCAAATTCTCACCATGATCACTTCAATGGAAGCAATGTTAAGTCCCTTCTCATTTTGTATAACCTTGCAAGTTTTGAAAAGCATTAAAAGCATCATTTTTGTGAGAAATAAATAAAGTCCATGTATAGCGAGAATAGTCATCCACAATAACAAGAGCATAGTAATTGCCACCAAAGCTCATGGTTCTAGAAGGGCCAAATAAATCCATATGTAAAAGTTGTAAAGGCCGATTTGTTGAAACAATATTTTTAGATTTGAAAGAAGCCTTTACTTGTTTTCCCTTTTGACATGCATCGCAAAGTTTATCTTTTTCAAAACGAATCTTTGGCAAACCAATTACTAAGTCTTTACTTAACCAATTTATTAAGATGATCCATGTGAATACGAGCCATTCTTTCTATGCCATAGCCAAGATTCATCCTCTTTACTAATAAGACAACATGCATCATTTGAAGGTATTTTATCTAAATCAAGCATATAGATATTTCCAATTCTAGGTCCAATAACAATAACATTTTCATTTATAGAATCCATGACCATGCATTTTGAAGAATCGAAAACCACTTTGCTTCCTTTATCACAAAGTTGACTCATGCTTAGCAAATTATGCTTCAAACCATCCACATACAAAACATTTTCAATAGTGGGATTGTGGACTCTACCAATGTAACCAATCCCAAGAATTTTACCTTTGTTGTTGTCACCATACCTGACATAACCACTATTTTTAGGTACAATTAATGAGGAGAACTTGCTTTTGTCTCCTGTCATGTGCTTTGAACAGCCGCTATCAAGATACCAATTTAAGTCTCGCTTTCAAGCACACCTGCAACAACAAATCATATTTTAACCTTTGGTACCCAAACCATCTTGGGTCCATATGAGTTAGTCTCTGGGCAAGGTGCCCTTTGAATCCACATATTTTTGCCAACTACATTTTTATTCTTTCTAATATTGCAAATAGAGGCAGCGACCATTTCTACCACAAAGGAAAGCATTTAATGAAAGTGACTACTGAGGGTTTGTCAGATTGAAGAGTTTAAAAGATTTTTCATGAATTTTGGATGATAACCTAAACCAATTTTTCCAAAAGTACCTTTTGGTTTCCTAACATAATGTTTAGATTATCTCTTCCCATCGTAAATTTTGCAAGAGTGTTATTTAAATCCTTAACCTTATTTTTCAAAACACTACACTCATTGCATTTTAAAACTTCATCCTTTTTATTTTCACAAGATACGTGGGAGGAGAAGTTTCTAATCTAAAGAACTTGTTTTTCTTAAGAATCACTATCTCTTTGTTTAAAATTTCAATTTTTGATTCAAGAGAATAGATGGTTTTCTTAGAAGAGAACAATTTTTCCAAGTTTAATCGTTTCATTATTTAATTCTTCACAAAGCAATAAGCTAGCTCATCATAAGTTAAAGGAGATTCGAGTTCAAGAGCATTTACTCTCATCCTCCTCGTGGTTTTGCCATGAGACATAAGTTGGCCTTTGTAGTACCTTCATGGGTCAATAGTAAGGGTGTCCCACATTTCTTTATAGCCTTGCAATTTGAGACCCTATAGAACTCATCGAGCTTAAAGCGTATGATGATGTTCTTAGCTTTCAAATTGTATTGACCTTTTTTCTTATCATCTTCGGTCCCAGTGATCTTGGTTTGTCTACCACCTGCATCATTAATTGATTGAGTGGGGACAAATGGACCATTTTCCACAAAAGATCCCAAATATCAAGATCAACACCCTCAAGAAAGATTTGCAGATTCTATCCTTTCCAATAACCATACCCTCACCATTGAAAATGGGGGTCCGTTTCATGGAAGTTCTCCTCAGAATTGCTTTGAAGTCATTCTCTTGAGACTAAGTTAAGTCTCTTATACAAGATTCTAGTTTCGATGCCAATTGTTACCAATTGACTTCAAACACAAGAGGGGGTGTGAATTGTGATAGCGGTGCTTATATAAAAATTAAGGTAAAATAAATGACCTAATAATAAATAAAGAACAAAAATAAATAAAGTGCTTGAATGATAAAGAGACAGAGAGCAAAGAAGAGCACGCAAAGAATTTATACAGTGTTCGCCACCAAACACCCTTCGTGGCCTACGCCTCCGTCCCCCAAAGCAAACCACTGGGATTTTCACTAAAACACTAGCTTTTAAATCAGTTCAAATAGAAACCTTACAACTCTAAATCAGAGCAATACGCTCAAGAGATATCACCTCTCTATGAACACCTTGGGATTCCTACCCAAAAATAAATGATTTTCACAAATAAATGAGATTTAAAAAGATACACTAATAAGGCAGATATAACAAATCAAGCTCAAATAATACAACTCAAATATTGTAGAATAAAAAGACTCTCTAAAATTGTGCTCAAATAAGTGTGAGTGATGAAAAATATTCGATGAGTTTTTGGCAATAAAAATTAAGCACTGCGTTGTTGTATTAAAACAAAAGCTCACGAGCTGTGTTTATATAGGCAATGGAAGAGCGTCATATGTAACAAGCTTTGTCCGTTGAAGATTTGACGGTTGCAGGATGGCCGTTGCGTTTTGATTTGTCCGTTGGAATTTGTCCGCTGCGCTGAACATGAAAGAATTGAAAACACGGAGATCTGGCCAAGATAGACCTCTCAAGACAAATTCTACTGACGACCTCGAACACAAATCAAGACACCCACCTCCCCATCGCCTCTGCTCATAGCCTTTCTGGTACACCCACCTCATTAGCTCGACACGAGACTTCCTCCTCGGCCCGACATACCACTTCCTCAGCTCAACATCCGACTTCCTCCTCTACCGACATCCGATTTCCTCACCGACACGCCGATTTCCTCCTCGCTCGACATACGACTTCTCAGATCTCTCGACACGCGACTTCCTCCTCACCGACATCCGACTTCCTCACCGACATCCGACACGAGATATGCATGTCAAAATATTTTGTAGCGTGTGTGATTTAATTTTAATTGAGAGCTTTTTATTACTACTTACAAATTGTCTTAATAAAGATAAATAAATACCCAGAACCCAAAGACTTGAGAAACAATCATTCTTGATACGCGTCTTGGTATTCTTTTCCACTTTTTGCACGGTTGACTATTTGCAAAGCTCCCTTTTGTCAATCATCAAAATCATCCTGTCAAGGCATGTATTCACAGTTATCTCTTACACCAGTTATCTGATGAACGAGTACACTTTCTATACAAAAGAATACGATGATTGAAGGAGAATGCAAAATAGTGGGGTGACTCTTGTAGCTGAATCTATGCATATATTAAGTGCCAAAGACAGAAACCCCATATATGCGAATATGTCATACTTCGGGGTCATTGAACGCATATGGGAGTTAGATTACAAGGTGTTTCGAGTGCCTGTATTCCAATACAAGTGGGTTGAGAATAACAACGGTGTACAAATGGATGAGTTGGGGTTCATGCGGGTGAACTTTAATAAGTTGGGATATGAAGATGAGCCCTTTATTTTAGCATCGCAAGCTCAACAAGTGTTCTATGTCACCGATCCAGCTGATATGAATTGGTCCATTCTTCTATTGACTAACAAAAGAATTGTTAATGAGATTGATGATGAAGCACATGAATATGATGACATTGAGGATAACCCTTTCTTTGGGACATCACAATCATTGTTCGGGACAAGTACACCTATAGGGGATGATGTGTATATTAGAAATAATCATAATGAAGGGCTTTAGATCAATCCAATATTTCATAAGGGATGCGCAAATCTCAATAAAACGAGAAAAAGGAAAAGAGTTGCTTAAATGTACATGTATGTAGTGAATGCTATTTAACTTTTTTATATATAGTCTGTGTGTTGATGTTAAGAGCAGTGGTTATGAATGTATTGGAATGATGTTTTTTGGTTAGTAGAAATGATTATGAGTGTAAAATTGGATATTGAATGTTTTTGTTTGATTTTGCACTTAGGGTTATCCTAATTTATAGAAGACTAAATGCCAAGTCTCGGTTTTCTAAATCGACTCCACCTAAATGGATACCGATAAAGGTATTTATACCAAATTTTTTATGCAATTATTCAAATTACCAAAATAAAAACAATTAATTTCATATTTTTTGTTTTATAGTGTCCTCGCCAACTGAACTCTGATGATTGTGACCGGTATGTTTTGAAGTTTCTCAAGGATATTGTCGTTTATAACCAAACACAAATTCCAACTGAGGTATGTATGTAATAATTTCAAAGTTTATATAATTTTTTTTACTTTTACACATACGATTTGAATGCATATATTCAATTCTAACTTGATTTAATTTTCATTTCGTAGTACTTTCCTGATTGTCAATTCGACACATACTCTGATCATACCAAACTCAAGGAAGAGTGGTGTCAATATTTTGTTATGAATTTTATCATTTATAGGCAGGTAGAAGAAGAAGATTAATATTTAATGTTTAGGTGAGTTTGTTAAATTTGGTTTTTGTGAGTTTGGTGTTGATGTAAGTAACATGCTTATGTGGTTAAAAAATTTCTGCACATTTGAAGGTTAGCATACTTGAATTGGAATAGGTTCACATGATTTCAATTTGTTATTTCCTAATCCTTTAACATTGACCCTGCGTTGACCCTGCACTCTGCTAGGGTTTGCTTACGAAGCCGTCTTCTCCCTCCCGGTGCTCCTTGGTCGGCGGCCTTCCGGCGTAGAGCGACGTTGCAGTCGACCACCCACTCCCCTTTCGTCCACGGCGCGCCCTCTATCTGGTCCGGCGCACTCTTCTCAGCCGCGAACGGAAGAGTGAATTGCACTCTGTTTTACGTCCGTCTTCTCCCTGCCGGATCTTCTTGGCAGGCGGCCTTCTGGAGCATAGGCGCGGTTTCCCCGGCCTCCCTGACCTCCTCCAACCTCGGCGCAACCTCTTGGATGTTCGGCGCACTCTTCTCCGCCATCAACACAAATCAGAGTATCTGGAAAAAGAGGCATTGACCCGTGTTGACCAGTGGCCTCTGCTAGGTTTGCGATCCACGCCGATGTGCACTACGTCTCGCCGCTGCCTGCTTGGCTACGATTCAGACTCCCCTCCTCCCCTTCTATCGCGGCGCACCTGTTATCTCCCTCGGCGCACCTGTTATCGCGGCACCTGTTACGTCCATTGGTCGCGGCACTCTTGCTTAGTGCATGGCGCTGCCTGCACCTATTTGCTCGTGGGCCTGTATCCCACCGCCCTCCCCGCCACCGCCTCCCTCTCCCTCTCAGCATGCAGCCCCTTCCACGCCGTCTCCTTCACCTTCCACGGTGGCCCAAAAGAAGTCCTTCGCGCAAGCACTTTCTAAGTCTTGTGCCATCCCCATTGATCTTCTACCTAAGCCTCGGCTAATTGGTGATTCGTTGGCAATTCAAATCCCTGAGGATGAGTATAAGGCTGGCCTTGAAGCTTGTAAAAACAACCTCCATGGTCGCTTGATTCTTGCGAAGGGCGATGCTCCATTCAAGTACAGTGACTTGCGCAACAAACTAGTGGCCCTTTGGAAACCTCTAGGCCAGTGGCACATGGTCTCATTGGGTAAGGGTTTCTACGAGTTCTCGTTTGCCTCCTCTGATGATTTGCGTAGCGTTTGGTCTTCTGGCTCTTGGTCACTCAAACCCGGTATTCTTCACCTTTCACGGTGGACGCCTGACTTTCACCCTTCTCTTCAAGGGCAGTCCTGCACTCAGTGTTGGATTCGCATCATTGGTCTGCCTCAAGAATATTGGAGGCCTCACATTTTATTCTCCATTGCTGGTGGATTAGGTGTTCCCATCGCGCTGGATGAAGCAACTATGAACAAGACTTATGGCTACTTTGCGCGTGTCTTGGTTGATTTGGATCTCAAGGAAGAGTTACGTGACCATATTTTGGTGGAAAGGCACGGCTATGGTTTCAACGTTCAGCTGGAGTATGAGAAGCTCCCGAATTTTTGCACTTTGTGCAAGATAATTAGCCATTCGAATACAAACTGCAAAAGGCATGGTTATGCTCCTCTTGCCGCCCGCAAGAACATTCAGAATGATAAGACCTCGGCTGCTGGCTTGGTTTCTAGGAAGCAAACTGATAAAGAAAAGGGTGTTCCTAATTTGGCGCATGCTCAGGCCGAACATATTGGCACATCTACTGACACAATTATTGAGAAGGGGCAACCACAGAAACCTGACGCTGCAGCTAAACAGAAGGAAGTGGTAGTTGACACGGCTGTTCAAGGTGAAACTAACGGGGAGGGTCCTAGTTATCATCGTCATAAGGATCCGGTTCAGGAACAAACTCATGCAGGGGAGAGTGAGGTGTCAGATTCTGATGCTGAGTCTTCCGAGACTGACATTCAGGTGGAGGTGGTTCAAGAAACTACTGAGCACGTCGTTATGAAACAGAATCCCACGGTTGAACAAGAGCCGGTTAGGCAGCTAGAGATATCTTGCAGTGCACAGCCGACTTCACAGCAACAGCGGTCTGTTGCACATCCTAAACAGGTTGGTAGCTCCTCATGTCCCAGACATGCTGCCCCGGTAAGTAGGTCTAGCCCTATAAATGTCAATGAATCACGCTTTACTTAAAGATATAAATGTTCTTCCTGTTATGGATGCTATAGCTGCTGTAGATAATTATTTAAATAAGGTTGATGCTGTCGCTATTTCATCAGAGGCTAATGCCTCTGCCAGTGGCGTGGTTATTACTGATACTGCACCTGGCTCTTTGATTGCTAAGGACCTACGAGTGATGGGTCGTTTCTGGGGGGATGCAGAGGATATTTCTGATGATGAAACTATAGACAGTGGGAAGGATAATGCCCTGAAAGTATCTGAGTATTTAGGAGAGGACAACAGGGATTTTACTAATGTTATTTCTAAGTTTCAGAAGAAAAAGATGAGAAAGCAACAGCTAAAAGTTCAACGTAACTCTGGGTATAGAACTCGTTCTAAGAGTGATTCTTTATCTCCATTATGTTAAAAGTCATTTATTGGAATGTCCGGGGTCTTGGGAATCCAGACACCAGACTTGCTCTCAAGAATCTTTGCAGATTGCATAAACCCGATGTTTTGCTCATTGCTGAACCTTGGGTTGCTTTTAGTCAAATTCCAGTTGATTTTTTTCGCTCTTTAAATTTATCGCTTTTTGCAGAAAATGATAGAGGTGTTCTCCCATCTAATCTGTGGTGTTTCTCTTCCGTTGAGTATGCTCCTGTTGTTACTCAAAGGGCACATCAATTTGTTGCTTTTACTATTGACTATGCAGGTCAAGTTTTGAATTTAGCTGCTGTTTATGCCTCTACTAGTTACATTTTACGCAGGGATTTATGGGCTGGCTTACACTCCCTTCATGCTTCTCACCCTGAACCCTGGTGCTATATTGGTGATTTTAATGCTGTTCTTGGTGCTCATGAGTGTCAGGGTGCAGGTAAGCCCTCACAGATCTCTTGTTCTGAGTTTGGTGCTTGGTCTAACAATGATCATCTTTTCCATCTCCCTACGAGTGGGGCACAATATACCTAGTCAAATGGTAGACTGGGTCATCAATATAATGCCAAAAGGCTTGATAGGACTCTCTGTGATGATAATTGGATTGATTTCTGGACCTCTGTTGATTGTTGCACTCTTACAAGGGATCGGTCTGATCATTTCCCTTTGCTTCTTACTTTGAAGAAATCTGATCGTCAATTTGCATCTTCCTTTAAATTCATGCAAATGTGGGCTAGACATCCTGATTGCTTACCGGTCATCCAGAATATTTGGAAATCTCAGGTTCATGGTTGTCCTATGTATGTTCTTTTTCAAAAACTTAAAATTCTCAAAACCAAGCTCAGGGTTTGGAATAAGCAGGTTTTTGGTGATGTTCATTGTAAAGTCTCGAATGCTATGGCTGATTTAGACTCCATTCAATTAGATATTGACCGATCAGGCGGCTCTGATGATCTCTTCAGTAGGGAGAAGGAAGCTCAATTAATTTTGCAAAATACTCTAGGTGTGGAAGAAGATTTTTGGAGAGAAAAGGCTCGAATAAACTGGCATCTACAGGGTGACAGAAACACTGCTTTCTTTCATCGACTGGCCAAAATCAGGGGGACTACCAGGAAAATATCTGTTATTAAGAATGGTGATGATCTTTTATCTGAGGCAGAGGATATTGAGGCACATATTTTAAATTATTATCTGAGATCTTTTGCGATGGGTAATTCTTGTCGTTCTAATGATCTTATTGATAAAGTTATTCCTTCAATTGTGGATCGCTACAGATAATGATTTGCTAACCAGGGTGCCATCCTTTGAGGAGGTTAAGCAAGCGGTTTCTCTTTAAATGGTGACAAGGCCCGGGGCCGACGGTTTGGGGGTTTTTCTATCATACTTATTGGGATATTATTGCCGAGGATGTTTATCTGCGGTTACTCGCTTTTTCGTGCAAGGTTGGTTACTTCCTAACTTGAACTCTAATTTGGTGGTCCTTATTCCCAAAGTCTCTGGAGTCGATAGGATTGACCGATCCGTCCGATAGCCCTAGCTAACTTTCGCTTTAAAATTATCACTAAGGTTTTGGTGACAAAGCTTTCAATTGTGGCTCCCAAGATTATTTACGAGAATCAAAGGGGTTTTATAAAAGGTAGAAGTATTTCGATTGTATTTACCTTTGCTTGAAGTTAATTTGCTCCATAAGCGATCCTTTGGAGGTCGACTTGCTCTTAAGATTGACATTAAGAAGGCTTTGATACTATAGTGGCGCTTTCTTCTTAGAGTCTTGCAGGCTTTTGGTTTTGGTGATACTTTTTGCTCCTGGATCGATTGATTTTAAATTCGCTAAGCTCTCTATTTACATTAACGGTCATGCGGTTGGCTTTTTCGCTTGTAAACGTGGTGTTAGACAGGGTGACCTCTTTCTCCACTCTTATTTTGCATCAGAAGAAGTTCTTAGCGAGGGTATTTCTATGCTCGTCAATGAAGGCAAGCTTCAATTGATGACGGGTCCTCGAGGTTTCAGGATGCCTAGTCATGTCTTATATGCGGATGATGTTTTGATTTTCTCGCAAGGCGACTAAAAATCGATTTCCGACTCTTTGCGTCTGTTCTCGATTATGAGGCTATTTCCTGGTCAAGTTGTTAGCTCGGATAAATCTAAATTTTATGTGGGCAATATCTCCCTTCTCGTCAGGATGCTATTTCTAATCGGTTGGGATTTGCTTGGTATTTTTCCTTCACTTATCTTGGTGTCCCCCTATTTAAAGGCACTCCTAGAAAATCTCATCTTATGCCTATGGCGGATAGAATCAAAACTAAGCTAGCGGCTTGGAAAGGTTCCTTATTGTCTATCATGGGTAGAGTGCAACTGGTCAAATCGGTTATTCTCGGTATGATGGTTTATAGCTTTCAGGTTTACTCCTGGCCCTCGAGCTTGTTGTCTCTGGTTGATCAGTGGATTCGTAATTTTATTTGGTCTGGAGATGTTAATCAGCGTAAGTTGGTCACCGTTGCCTGGGACAAAGTGACTAGACCGTCTTTGGAGGAGGTTTAGGCATCCGCTCTATTCGATCTATTAATAAAGTGGCATGCTAAAGCTTGCTTGGGATTTCAAAGATTCGGACCTATATTGGACCTCTGCATTTGAAAGCTAGAGTAGTTAAAAATAATAGACTTGTAACTTACCATATCTCTTCCTCTATTTGGCCAGGTATTAAAACCTGTTTACCCTTTATTGAAGAGCATTCTTCCTGGAATATTGGGGATGGATCTAAAGTTAACTTTTGGAGGGATAAGTGGTTGTCTCAGCCAATTGTGGACCTTCTGAACCTTCCTCCTTATTTGCGCCCTTTGGTCCATGCGAAGCTGAAAGAGTTTATTGTTGAGGGAGCTTGGTCTATCACAATCTTCTTTGCTAGAGCCTCTAGCGTTATGGCTGAGATAAAAGAGATAGTTATTCCAAAATTTCAGACATCAGACGCTATTATGTGGGGGCCTAATGAAAAAGGTATTTTATCTTTTAAAGATGCTTACTTGTTTTTTGAACCCATTCGTAATTCTTTGCCTTGGTGTAAGATTATTTGGAGAAGTGCTATCCCTCCTTTTAAGTCTTTCCTACTTTGGAGATTAATTCACAATCGTCTGCCCACTGATGATAATCTGAGAAAAGGTGGTGTTACTGTGGTTTCAGTCTGTAGCCTATGTGGCAATAACTTGGAAAGTTCGTCCCACCTGTTCCATGGTTGTACCTTTGCCTTGTCTCTTTGGCCCTGGCTTGAAAGCATCCTCGGCATTCATATTGACTACTCCTCAGTTGGTACTATTCTAGAGGTTTGTAATAGAACTTGGAGCTCCCAGGTTTTGGATGTTGTTGTAGCCTGTGTGGTGAACATAGTCTGGGCTATTTGGTTTTGCAGGAATAAGCTGAGATTTGATAATAAGGTGCTCCCTCGGGGATCTGTTATTAATCTCATTATTGCTAATGTTTATCTTGTTGGTAATTATAGCAAAGGCACTATGTTCCCATCTATAGAAGAGTTTTCCATTTTGAAAGCTTTCAAGATTTTGTGTCACCCCAGACCAGCTCCTATTATTAAAGAGATTTTTTGGATTCCCCCTCAACCTTTGTTTTTTAATGCAATACAAGCGGTCTTTGCGAAGGGTTGCCGACCTGCATCGTGGGGGTATCTTTCGTGATTATAATGCAGCTATTGTGGGTTGTTTTTGCTAACTGGGTATTAAAAACTCTTTTCAGTAATTATTTGGCGCTATGTTCGCCATTGAAGCTACTATCGAAGGGTTGGCATCACCTTTGGGTGAGTGTGATTCCCAGTTGGTTGTTGGTGCTTTTAAGAATCAAAGTATTGTGCCTTGGCGACTTAAGAATAGATGGAATAATCGCATTGCTCTAACAAAGCATATGACTTTCCTTGTGTCTCATATCTTTCGTGAAGGGAATAAGCTGCAGCGGATCGTTTAATGGCTCATGGCCTTGGTATCCCTGGCTTCATCCGGTGGAATTCATTGCCTAAGTTTCTTTATGAAGATTTCTTTAATAATAGATTGGGTCGTCCTTGTTATAGATTTAAGTAATTGTGCCTTGCTTTTGGCTTGTTTGCTTTTTGAAACCTTTAGTTATAATTGTCTCACCTTGGGGTTGGGTTTTACTTTGTCTTCCCTTGATGTGCTGCATATGATTGTTAATGGCTTTGGTGCCAACATAGTTGGGATGAAAGCCATTATTGTGATGCCTGTGCATGTCAAGCTTTGTTTTTTCTTTTTAGGCGGGTGTTTCTTTCTTGCGGTTTTCCATTTTGTTTCTGCTCATGGGTTTTGGTCTAGTCCCCCCATGTTTGTTTGTTTTTCCTTTTTTATTAATAAATTTTAGGCAGGGGTACTCTTTTTCCTTCTTGGTGTTTTTTCCCTAAGGAGGGTTTTGCATCAGAAGGTTTTAACGAGGCCTCTCTCCTCTCTTTTGCCTAAAAAAAAAAAAAGGTTCACATGAATTTGGGAGTAAATTTCTTCCACACTTTTTCAATGTTGCATGACAATGATTTCCTTTTTATGTTTGCTAGTATTGTATATATTTTATATTGGCTGGCTAGTATGGTATTTTATGTTATTATAGATATTGTATATATTTTGGAATGTCCATATTTTAGGGGAGACTCTGCCAAAATTTTGTTAGAATTTTGATCTAGTTTGTGTATCCATATTTTAACAGTCTTTATTTAATAATTCTTGACAGCTTTTTTCTTCATCATCCCCTCTTTTTGTGCCGAGTTAAGTTTCATGCTTATGTCTCTTCTATTCTTTCTTTACTTTAGATTCAATGAATTTGGAGTTGATGGGGGACTTGCTACAAAAGCACTTAGACCAAATTCTAGTTTGTACTTTTTAGTCAGATTTTCTATTGGATTTCATATTCATCTCATGTGCTCATTTTTTCAAGTTATGACTCCTTTCTCTTTTTATTTTTTGTTGTAGCTTCTGCATCAGTTTACACAACTTTTTATCAGTTCTTCAATCTGCCAGGATTTGGCTAGGGTACTCTGGTTCAGAATCAACCTTTTCCTGTTTGAGTTTTGTAATTTTAGCTTCACTCGGATTAAATTAGTTGCTAGTATTATTGTTATTTTTTTTTTTGATATTGATGTGTAATGTTTAGGTACTCTTGTGTAATGTTATTATAGGCATGACATGTGTAATGTATAGTTAATGCATTTTAATGTTTTAACGATGATAATTTTGTTAATTGTGACTTTGGCTGATAATTATATTGTAATGTTAAATTTGGTTTTTGTGAGTTTGATGTTGATACAAATTTGGGTGTTGATGACAATTTTGGTGTGCATATTTAGTGTTATCACAAAATATATGCACAGGAACAATGTCAGTATCACGTGAATATGCAAAAGAAAAAAAAATTAAAAAAAAGGGGAATAAACAGCGCTTCCTAGGAAGCGCTGCTTATTCGCAGAGAATAAAGAAAACACTGTTTATTGTCAGTTTTCAGCAGCGTTTTGAAAACGTTATTTTTTTGAAACACATTTAGCAGCGACTGAATATACAGCGCCTTTAAGCGCTGTTTAAGGCAAAAAAAAGCGCTGTTTATTATCTTTATTATTGTAGTGATCTAAAGTGAACTACTTATTTTAGAAAAGTTAAATCCATATATATAATGTTTCCATTGTCTAAGTATTGATAGAATGGGGAAAAAAATCTTAATAAATTTTTAAGTTGGCAAGTTAATATTTAATAAGAAATTATTTAATCGTCTGTGTGTTTATAATTTGTGGTTCTATTGACTTGCAAGAGGCATCTAAAGGATTAATGTGTGAAACTTACGAGGAATAAAGAAGTTAGAGAGTAACTAGATAACTCTCCATGAAAATACAATAGAATAGATGCTAGAACATGTGGAATTCATTAGACAAATTATTGATGTGACAAAAATTTTATCAATTAGAGAAGTAAGATATTATAACATTATAATTCACGTCTTAGCTATTATATATTATGTCCTAGTCATTATATATTTATAACATAATAGTAAAAAATAGAAGAGCACAGAAGCGTACAAGTGTACAAAACTAGTATTGATTCTTTCAACTGGATCAAAATGTCATGAGTCACAATTAACAGAAATTGTTGTACCAAAAAGCATTATGATTGTTTATTTTTACTGGGGTAACAAAACTAGTAATGATTCTTTCAACTGGATCAAAATGTCATGAGTCACAATTAACAGAAATTGTTGTACCAAAAAGTATTATGATTGTTTATTTATACTGGGGTAACAGCCAAAGAGACTAGTACTCCCTCCGTCTTGTATTATTTGTCATGTTTAAAATATTTGTTTGTCTCAAATTATTTGTTATTTCATAATATCGAGATAGTATTAATTATATTGTTCCAACAATACTCTTATTTATTTATATCTCAGTTATCCTATATTAACTTATAATTTCACCCAACTCCCATTAAAATAAGGGTATACTAATCCAAATAAACTATTTTATATTAGAAATAAGTGTAATCAATAATTTTCTTAAAATGTGCGTATAACTTTAAACGACAAATAGTACGAAATGCGGATTAGTTATTTTGTTGCACTCTTTGTTTTATGTGGTGGGAGTAGTAAGTGGTGACACAAAAGCTGTCCACGTGTATAGCATGTCTCATCAACCAGTCAGTGGTTTATATGCTGTTGCAGCAATACTACCCTTCTTCTCATTGCGCATGAACATATTATTCAGAAACCAAGCTCCTTTCTAATCATATAATTTGGAAAGGTTCTCCAATGGCAACATCCAATTCACACAACCACAATTCAACTGTCTCTCACAAGATTAATTACAGCCCCAATTTAACCTTGGGTACAGAAACTGATATGTGAAGAGTTTCAAACCATATAATGAATAATATGTACTTGGAGTTTCAGTGGAACATTACAGGATTAATTATTAAAGTGTTGTATTTATATATATTCCCTGCAAACTATGTGCCAGCATTCAAAGTGTAATATATATCATCCAGCTGGCTATTAGTACTGACATAGAGCAGAGGTATAGCATTAACAAGACAGACAAAGACTTATGATCATAATTAATGCCTTCAAAACAAGGAAATAAATATGAAAGAAATGTATACCATATGATCTATTCATATAAGAATCCATGGAACTGGGGCACATGTAAAGCATGTGTTAAATTAGTTAAAATGTCAGTGAAGGTGACTGAGTCATTATTTCTCATTTCAAGAATATGGCATATCAAACTAATTTGCAGAGAAAAATTAATATGTATGTGTCTATGAAATTTGGGATAAATTAAATCTGAAAGACTTATACATATATATTGTCAGAGAAAGGTAGCGGTACCTGAAGATGAACTTGCTGGAAGTGTGATTATCAAGTTCAAGAAACCCAATAGATAGCCGCCACATCATCACCATGGTTAATTTTCTAATTAATCTTATAAATAAAACTAAAAAAACAAATTCTGAGGTTAATTAATTTCAGACCTACTCAAAGAAAAAGTTAGACACACACACACACACACACATATATATATATAAATGAACTAATCAACTTGTTATAATACTGTCATCCTTAAAACCCTAAGAATGGAACCAGAAAATATACAGTCAATTAAACTTTAAATGTCAGAAATTGAACACTTGATTTGATTTACTTAATTATATCTCATCTTTCGCAGAGAGTACAAAATAAAAAAAACTTTCAATAAAAACGTTATGAACACAATCAATAATAATTAAGGTTAGATATAATTAGAATTTAGAATCTTACCCCGCAGAGATGCAGATCACTTGAACATGAAAAAAGACTATCAAGAACGTCCCATATATATTGAAACAGATAATTAATACCAATCTTCTTACTTCACTGCAAAGAAGCAATTAACAGATCCAAGATCCCCATGTTGGAAACTGGAAATTAAGATCGATGATTCCCTTGATGAATCGTTTATTGCTGATGCAGCATCATCAAGATTCTCAATATATACAGAAAAACCCCCCCTAGTAGTTACACCAATTAAAGATGTTTTAGGAGGTAGAATTTGTGTGTGTGAATCTTGATGCTGCTGCACCTGCAAACAACGACTATATATGATTGGTTAATCCTTAAGTACCAACCTTCTTACTTTCTGAGTCCAATTGATTCAGTGAAAGAACAAGCTAGACTGGCATATATACAAAATTACCAAACCCTCTATGGCTCTTTGCTATTTATAGGGCAGATATATAGAGCATACAACAAGTGAACAACTTAAGGAACCCTAACAGAATATACTGTTTTCCACAAACTGATGAATGGATTTATATATATATAATAATATGCAGAGAGAGAGAGAGAATTTAAAAATGATTCTGAAGAGTAGCAAAGTGGTAAACTATGTTTCTGGCACGATGAATCTTTGGTGGTGAGTTGGTGTACACCATATATTTATATTATTATTACCCGTATTATTTTTATATTATATAAAGCAGATAATACAATTTGTGGTTTTGATATATGATGGTGAATTATATGTTCAGATTTCCCAATAACTACTACAGCCCTATCTTATCTTATGGCTTGGTGGGACATATTAGTAAGAAATATATACAAGAAAGATTTTCACTACGTTATTTTCTTGCTACATTTTTTCACAGGTGTACGCAAAATAGAGGAGGAAGAAGAGAAGCAGAACTCGCTAAAGTAATGATATATAAACTTAGGGGAATATTAACAAAACATAACAAGAAGCCATTTTTTTGGGTCAAGATCTAGCACCACCACTGTTGAATCTATTTGTATAGATAAAATTCTGGTATGAAGAAATTATTTTAAATCGTGACCAATTAATTTAAGCAGTAAAGAAATTCATAATTATTGTTTTTGTTATTTGAAAAAAATTATTTACTCTTGCTCAGAAATAATAATAATAATAATAATAATAATAATAATAATAATAATAAAGGGTATAAATAAAAAGTATGGAATTGTAGTTGAAAACAAATAGTTTCTCTTTATTGTTTTTGTTTTTATTAGGACCAAGAATAAGAAATCTTGCTGCTTTTCAGACATCTGGCCACGTGAATAAGGTACGGAAAATGCTTTTATAAATAAACGATAACCAACGGAAAACAAAAGGAGCCAAGCCAAGTCCAACTATGAAAATGAAACATTCACATTTAAAATTCAAAAAAAAAAGTACCATGTGAAATGATTTTATGTGTGTGTGTGTGTATATATATATACACACGCATTTCCCAGGGTTTCCTCTGGATTTTGGCACACCTTGTGCTAAAATTCAGTCTTTATTTAAATTTAATGAAATTCAATTTGACTATAAAAAGCAACATGAACATAATTTTATATTATTGTGAATAATATGTTTTTAATCTCTATAAAATTGGTATAAATTGATTATAGTCCATATTCGTTTTTAGTTCCTGTTGAGAGACTAAAAGTATACTGTTTTTTTATGCTAGTTCATGCTGAGCTGAAGGACTAAAAATGCACAGTTTTTTTTAAAAGTAGGACTAAAAATTAATAAAATTTTTATAGCGAGAAAAATCAAATCTTACCAATTTTATAGATACCAAAAACACATTCAACCCTTTTTAATATAATATGTTGCACATTATTAACATAAAATTAGAATTCTTAAATAGTAATTATTATATTTAAATTTTTATAATGATTTAATAAATACATAATTAAAAATCTGCGTAAAAAATTGTGCATTAACATCGTGTGTTGAAGTCAAATTATTTTTATCATATATTTGTTTAAAGAAATTTATATTATTAAAAAAATAACTTAATATATTTTTCCTCATTTGTGTGCCTATAATTCCTTTTTGTAGAATTTAAATTTTTTTACTATTTTCTGTCAAGAAAACTTTTTTTAATATTTCTGTCAAAAAAAAAACTTTTTACTATTAAAGTTCTTTTTCACATTATGATGATGTATAAGCTTAGCGTGCATCAATAAAATATTTTAAAGTAGTTAGCATAATAATGAAAGCTATTTAATAATTTAATATAATTGCATCATGATATAAAGAATTTTCACATTTATTATGCGTTAAAATTTAATCTAAAATATTAATATAGTACTCTCTGTAAGCTTCTCATAAAAAATGATAATATTAAACTTTATGAAAAAAAATACTGAATAGAATAAGGACCTTGTACATAAAAAAAAAATGTCTTGATTACTTCAATGCATGTTACTTTCTTGTTTAGTAATGTATGGTCTTAAATAACATTATAAGCACATAGGTGAACTCTTACTTTTAAGTAACATGATAGGATATTCCTTTATTTAATTAAAAAAACTATTGAATTTCAAGGAGCGTTGTGGAAACCTAGATCTCACTTCAAACCCTCGTGTCATTGTGCTTCTCTCTTGGTGCTACTAATGAGAAGAGAGGTTTCATCCCCTTGTGGGTCGTCTTCCCCCTCGTGGGCGTTTGCTGGCCACCAGCCAGTCTCTTTCCCCCTCCCTCACCTCCTGCCACTCCTCTGCCTTCCAACCCTCCACCCCAAAATCCACTTCCTTATTCCCCCCGTCTACACCCAACTCCACCACATCTTCAAACCCCTCCACCAGGGCTTCAAAACCTCTGCTCCAATCCACTATTCCCACTTGATGCTGACATCGTACACCCCTCCCCCTTCGAGACCCAATCCTTGGCCACCTCCCCTGCAACCAAAATCTCACAAAACTCACCACCACCCAAGACCAAGACAACCGTTTCACACCCAGCTGAAATCGATTCTGAGATTAGATCTGGAGAGAGTATCTACATCTGAAATCAAGGACCCCAACACCGAGTCACCCCCATCCACAGCTTTTTCGTCACCCTCTCCACCACAAAAACTAGGACCCCAACGTCCTATTCCAAAGCCACCATGGAATATGATGACTTTGTCTTACCTATTCTGTTTGGGTTGAGATATGAAACATGTGCGTGCTATTGATCTGTTCAGTGTTATTGACCGGATGTGTTTCATCGTTTTATTTGTTTTGTTTTTTATGTTTTATTTCATGCAAATAAAGTAGGGGACAATTATTGGCAGTACATTGAGCTTTTTTTACAGGAAGCACGAAGCTTCAATGATCTGTTCTTAAGTATTTATTTTGTTTTGTGTGATGAGGGAGAATGTTTCTTCAAAGTCAAATCTTACAGCTACTCTCTAAGGCTCCACTATTCTGAAAGAGAAATCCTAAGTCTCATGTATGTTATTCAATGGGCAATAAAAATTATTTCAATCGACATTATCTTCACGATGGATTCTAAGAATGTCATGGATAGCGTAAAAGACAATAAGGAGAAAGCTGAATATAGGACTATTATTTTAAATTATAGGAGTGTAGCTTTTATCATTTTATGTTAACAACTCTTTGGTAGAGTTTGATAGGAGGAAAGTTCATGTAGTTGCTCACATTTTTGTTAAGGGTGGCTAAATATATCACTATCTTCTAAAATTATGATGAAGTTACCAGATGTATTACTCTTGATTATTAATAGAATGAATTAGCCTTATTTTTTAGGGGCGAAGGAAAAGGAAAATAACGTGAATGGATTTTATATATTTTCAATATCACTGTGGAACTCTTGTCTTTCATAAACGGAGTGGAATCTAATGAAAATTAAAGCACTTTGTTTTAAAAAAAGAAAAAAGAAAAAGAAAAAAAGAAAAAATTACAGTACGCTGGTCGGCAAATCATAATTGGCTATTTAATTTTCAAAGTATGGATGCTCAGGCCTCAAGAACATTTAATTTAAGGGAGTTCTTTTTTCTTCTCTTTGTGCACAGGGCACCGAACCAACTATTAGGGTCCCCCGACTATTAATCCCGTTTGTTGCCACTCAATATTTTTTTCCCGATTTCTATGCATAATTAGTCTTTTATAACGAGTGCATTTCTCCGGTATCCCAACAGCAAAACTTTTTGGGATTGTCTGAGACTAATTCTAAGTCGATAAATCGGAGCAATTGTCTTCCAAAATAGCTTTTACAGATTTTTTTTTTATAAACAAATATTAGTTGTTAATAAGTTATGTTAGTAGTCTGGATTTAAACTCTATTCCTCCTTAAAATAACTCTTTCAAATGTCCCAACAAAATAGCTTTTACTGAGTTTGATCTTGTGACTTCTCCCGATATTGTTGTTGTGCTTCACTTAATTAATTACGAGCGCAACCACTCACGTTGGGTAGGAAAGTTAGTGTTTGTCACGTAAGAATAAATTTAATATGCCGAGAAACTTTAGAGGAACTAGCACTCTTTTAAGATAAAACTTTCGGCACTACTATTAGCTACACGTCACGTAAGGCTTGGAGAGATTTTAGATTGACAGTGAGAGTTAACGCAATTAGCTAGCCTAATCAATTTTGAAGTTGATTTTTAATTCGGTTTTTCTAAAGTGCACTATCTTTACACACGATAAGCGTCATTAATTATTCATTTTTTCTTATTAATTATTTACTTTCATTTTTTATTCTATAGATTCACGTTTATGTGATCTTTCTCCACCCACAAAATAATAAATTAGATAATTAATAATGAAAAAAGTGAGTAATTAATTATCTTTATCGTGTGTAAAGTTGTACACGTTAAAAAAACCTTTTTTTAATTTATTGGTTGTCCTTCGTAGTTTGATTAAGGTGATATTGTAAGGTCTTGGTTAGCACTTTTTTTTTTTTTGACAATTGGTTAGCACTTGTTGAAAAATTAAAATAGAGGAACATTCCCTCAACTTTTATTGTTAACTTATCATCATTGTGATTGTCATTACAATTAATTGCAACACAACTGTTACCATTTTGTTATTTTTAGCTCTATCTATCTATCTATCTATCTATAGTAGGTACACATCGACACATACCCCAAACAAAGAACATCATTAGCAACTCAATCTCTAATTCAGTGAAATTTATAAGCTTCTAAAGTCTTCAAAAGACTCATTTTTACATTGTAAAAACAGAACACGGGTATATCTAGAGTAGTGATCAATAATCACAACTTGATGGGATGGCCTTTTCCTAGTCGGGGTGTTCGCGGTGCGATACGGTTTGGTTTGGATGACTTCTTTAAAAAAATCCGAACCAATCCGATCCGATTAAATGCAGTTTGGATTGGATCGAACGATTCGGTTTTTACATTTTACCGAGCATTACATATTAATTATTTATATTACTTCAAATAACATATTTAGAGTTAATTTTTAAAGAATTGATTTTTTTGGTAAACATTTGAAAAATAGATTTACTTTGCTTTAGTTAGGTTTCAGTTTGGTAAATACTTAAACAGTAGATTTGAAGAGTGGATTTACTTCAAATTCTCTTTAAATTACATTTTAAACAACATGCGGTTCGGTTTGGATTTGTTCGGTTCTAGGTAAGCTAACCACAAACTGAACAGAACCGCTCGGTTGACGGAAAAAGTGGCCTAAATAAATCCAAAAAATATCAAATTTTTGCGTTTTTCGATTTTTTTTGATCGGTTTGCGGTATTTCTTTGGATTTGTTTGGATTTGAACACCCCTAGTGTCTAGTGCAGGCCTTGAGCTATTATCGGCTGCTTTCTCTATGGCTGAAATATAAGAGGCGGTGCATTCATGTGAGGGGAAGAAAAGTTTTGGTCTTGATGACTTCAATTTTATTTTCTTAAAGTCTTTTTGTCCCTCCTAAAAGAGGAAGTCTAGATTTTGTTCGAGAAGTTCTATAGTAATGTGAAGCTCCCGAAAAGTTTCTCATTCTATTTTATCACATTGGTGTCGAAGGTGGATTGTCTGTTCTCTGTTGCTTCAAAAATAAATGTACCTTATATATCACAAAAGTAATATAGGAGTATTTGGGACTCCAAGTATCGTATCCACGAGGATTAATTAACAATTATCAAACTAGTCGAGTTCCTATGTTATTTAGACGAGCAAATTGAATGATGGTTTGAATTGTAATAACTATAAAGAGAGGAATAACACAAATAGACTAAGCAGTGGAGATAAAGCCTAGAATCACAGTTTCTCTTACACCTTGGATTCCCTCGGTCCTAATTTTATATGAGCCCTTTATCTTCCAAATTACTAATCCCTCTATGAATCCCATTAACACATTTAGTCATTCACGATTAATATTCATTTCCCCAAATCGTTCTCCAGTTTGGTCATGCATGTGAGAGACTCAAATTCAGAGAAAGCATAAAGCACAAAGAGATTGATTAATTAAGTAATTAACCTGATCGGAAGACTAAAACTAAGTTTGGTCATGCTAGTTACTAGTCCCAATTATCCTATAGATCTACCAATTAACTGCAATACAGTCGCTTGTCAATTAATTGATTAGGACATGCAAGGAGTGGCCAATTCTGAACAATAATTAAAGCAATAGAACAATTTAATTGGAAAACTAAACAAATGCTCACATAAAACTAGAAACTTAAACTAAGAGATAGCAAAGGGGTTTCTTAGAATACAAGATCCAACATAATCCTAGTAAAAAATTTAGCTAATTAAAACCATAATAAGAATCATGAAGTACAAAGAGAAGAAAAACCAAAGAGGAATACTTGCTCATACTCTTCAATCCTAGCCTCAGCTCCTGAGCTCTCCAATGGTGTCCAGACTTTCTGAAAGGGGTTTAGGACAACTATTTATAGAGAAAATTAGATTTAGGATGCAAAATAGTGAGTCTGCAAAAGAACACAGTTGTGTCGCAACGGGACACAGTTGTGTGGTGCATATATTAGCGCTGGTATAAAAGAACACAACTATGTGACGACACAACACAGATGTGCGGCACACGAAGTAGCGCCTACAAGCAAATGGCGCAAATGTGTCGCGGGCGCAACACAATTGTGTGGTGTGATGTGTAGCGTTGCGTACAAGGAGGCACATATGTGTCCAAATGTGACACAGCTGTGTGGCGGGTTGTGTGACACTGCAAACAAAGGAATGTGACTGCAGGACAACTATGTTGCATATTGTGACACAATTGTGTTGCGGTAAAAATTAACGCCCATGCTTTAGTTTTTGCTCCAAAATTCTTTCTTTTTCACTTCCTTTCATAATTTCTCCTTTCGTACACAAAATAAAGTAAAATGGGCAAGTATTTAAAAAATAATAACACAAAATGAATCAAACCATACCCAAAATCCCTTTATAAATTGCATAATTTGGTGGTTCATCACTCTCATTAAGGGATTATCGTCCTATTTCCCTCATTGATTGTTTTATAAGGTGGTGGCTATAAGGTGCTAGCTGCTAGGTTGGCAAAGATCATGGACTCCATGGTCGCCTCCAACCAAATGACATTTATTCGGGGTAGGCAATTAGTTAATGGAGTAATTATGGTGAATGAGGTGATGAATTATGCTAAGAAAAGTGGGAAGAAGTGCTTGATCCTTAAGGTGGACTTTGAAAAAGCTTATGATTCAGTTAGTTAGGAGTTCTTGGACTATATGTTGGGGGAGATTAGCTTTAATGAGAAGTGGAGGGCTTGGATATGTGCCTATGTTTTCACCGGTAATCTATCGATCCTAGCCAATGGTAGCCCTACAGAGGAGGTCAGCATCCCGAGAGGTGCAGCCAAAGGAAGGAGTCATCGCGGGAGTTACTTGCAGAGAAGGATGGCAGACATGGTCGATCTTTAAAGAAATTTTGTCAAGGTCGGTTTGCTCACAGAGGTTGAGTAGAGCCTCCACCTGTGATCATTTCTCTTTTGAAGACGACATCAGCTGGATATCGGCCTCTCAAACAACAATGGATCTGCTCCTAAAGTCGCCGCCAGTTGCGCCTGCTGCAATGAGCTGACTCGTGATCCATCATGATTTAGAATTTTCTAGAGAGAAAAAGAGAGAATAATTCGGTGTGAGTGTTCTACTGTAACATTCGTAAAGCCATCTGATCCAACACTCAATAAAAGTGAAGTGCTGCATAGAATATGCCTAGATACATAATAACATGAGCACTCGGCTAGCTAACATCACATCTCCACATGGGGATTATATCAGGTCAATTTTCATGGCCATCACTTTACAAGAAGACATAAAAACATGGAAAGAAAAAAAAAAGTTAAAGTGGGTATATTTGACTACGGATAAAAAAAAAAAAATAAGCATATTTTGTGTACTAACATATCTTCGTCTCTAGATTCTTTATTTAGTGGTGGCCGTGGTTGGGTCATTTACACATATTTTTACTGGGTTTGGTTTTTCACTCCGGTAAAAGATTGGCCAGAGAGTTTAGTGGCCGTGGTTGGTTGTGCAACTGACAATCCCGTTATTACGTCATAATTTTATTAGGGCTTAAATATCATTTTGGTCAATAATTTATTTTTGAGGTTCAATTTAGTCTTTTAACTATTTTTTTAGGTCAAATAAGTCCTTTAAGTTTTTAAGATGGGCCAAATAGGTCATTTTTTGCCAAATAAGTCCTTTAAGTTTTTAAGTTGGGCCAAATAGGTCTTTTAAGCTTTTAAATTAGGCCAAATAGGTCCTTTAAGTTTTTAAGTTGGTCCAAATAGGTCCTACGTGGTAATGACTTATTTGGCCTAACTTAAAAACTTAAAAGACCTATTTGGCCGAACTTAAAAACTTAAAGATTATTTGGCCTGAAAGGACCTATTTGGTCAAACTTAAAATTTAAAGAACTTAATTGACCCAAAAAATTGTTAAAAGACCAAATTGAACATAAAAAATAAGTTAAAAAATCAAAAAAATATTTAACCCTTTTATTATTTTTTATTATCCGTGTCAATTACTATTGTTTTTTACAAACTATCTGAAGTCAATAAAGCAAAAATTAACTAATTAGATTTTCTTTTTATCAGTGGGAAAATTAAATTAGATTTAGATACTAATATATAGTTCCCGAGTAGGCAGCAGAGTGGTAAAATACTACACGGGTTCGAACTCGCAACGCTCGACTTCATTTTTCCCATCCCCCTCTCTATAACCATTTGTACTAAGGAAGAAAAAAGATACTCCCTCCGTCCCGTAATATATGTCATAGTTGGGCAAATCACACAGTTTAACAAAAAGCAATAAATGAAAGAGAGAGAATGATAATTTTACCAAAGTAACCCTATTAACTATTGGTGTATTAACTATTGTCATAAATACAAAGTGGAGTACTTGAAGGTATAATTGACAAACAAGCATTTAATTCTGCATTGAAAATTGAAAGTGAAATATATTTTGGGACAATTAATTTTGGTAAATATGACATATATTACGGGACAGAGAGAGTACATGTATACACGAACAAAACAGGGACCAACTCTACTACATTAATTAAACTCCAATGTATTTTTTGGGGTCAAAACTCAAAACTCCAACTTTCTTAATTATGATCTCCTACTCTTAACCATTGTGGGGATCAGGCAATAATGATCAGAATATCAATCTCGTGCAGCCAACTGCCCCAACTCACATTACGGATTTTGATTAATTACTTGCAGTTCAAATATAAACTGCCTGCCATGTTGTTTGTATTTGGGGCGGTTTAGATTTATCTAAATACTATAATTCATCAAAACAAGAGTTAATTAAATGTATAGAAAAAACTAAATAATTTGGATGGATAAGATCTAGTATAATTTTCTTTTTTCACTACAACAAAAAAAGGAAATAAATAACGCTTATTTTTACCTTAAATAGCGCTTAAAGGCTCTGATTAAGCCATTCTTGATTGTGTGTTTTAAAAAAGTAGCGTTTTTCTGACGCTATTTAAAATCGAGAATAAATAGCGCTTTCGTAAGCGCTTCTTATTGCATGGGAATAAGTAAGCGCTTTACAGATACTACTTATTCTATGGTAATAAATAGCGCTTACTTAAGGAAGCGCTATTTATTCTCACTTTTAGGGTGGGAATAAGTAGCACTTCCTCAAGGAAGCGCTATTTATTCCCAGATTTTTTTTTACGTTTTTCTATCAGCATATACATATAGAATGCATTCCCTGCATATTGTCATACGTACCAAACAACCAAATTTTTAAACAATAGCTAGTAGACTAGTGTGGAAGGAAACTTAACCATGTTAAAGAAGAGAAACAAATAATAGTACATTTTTTGACACGTCTGACATACACTATCGCTCAAATCCTACATCATGCATGAAAAAAAAATTCTTGCTTAAGAGAAACAAGTAATAGTACATTTTAATGGTTGAAGTTATAGTACACGTAAATAGTCCAACAACTAACGGATAAGGAGACGTCACAACTCCATTCCTTGACCAAATTCTTCAATTGTTTTAGTTGCTAGTGTAAGGACATCTACAAAAGCACTGAATGATGCCCAAAGAAATCTGGCTTCTATTGCCTCAAAGTGCCTAAAAGAGAAGGATTTAAGGGGAGAGGAAAAATTAAGCAAGACTGCACATTCAACATGCCCTTCAAGCTAAATTAACTAAGGATAGCAGTTAAACAAAACACAATGCAGTGCTTATATATCTACGCATATAATCTCATACACAAATTTGATGGTTGAAAATTGATTACAATGTACACTCACTTGGGTAATCAAAACAATGTATTTTAAACTTACCCTTTAGCACACAACATTTATTGCATTATGACGAGAAATGATGAACTACTCAATTCGCTTTAAACTCATTTATAAAACCAATTATCAATACCAAAGAGAATACTCACACTGATAGCTTTCCATTAGAGACCGTCATGAGTCATTTTACTTTATCAGTTGCAATTTGTAGAAGACATGGAAATAATGAAAAACTAGTTAAGAAACTCTTTGCTAAAAAATCGAAGCTCATATCTTGGACATTCACCTCCTTGTCAGCGGCTAAGGTAGCATGCACAATGAAAGCATTCTCTTTGGATCCAAAATCCACTTCCAGTCAACGTAATTGCCATTCAATTCTTATTAATAACAATTGACATTACTTAATTATACACAAAACCGGACTTATCATAGGACCACGGAATGAAGTCATGCATAGAAAGAAAAGAAGGATTTGAGAAATGCCAAGCACCTAGGAATTCTTCTTTGCAATATACAGTACACACAAATTTCTTCATAAGAACAGAACATACATTTAAGTCACTTGAATTTTCTTCTTTGCAACATCTGAGAACACACAAATGCACACAAAATTTCTTTCTGAGATGCATCAATATGTTTGAAAAATTGATAACAGGGAGAAACATTAAATGAACAACCATTGTTCCAAAATTTTATATTAGCTTACCATTTACCCAACTTCAATAAATAATTGAGTGTTCGGCCCCAAGTTACACAAAACTAATAGGAAAAATTACAAATTAGAAAATTGTAAAAATGATGCTTCGTTCTTCCATTGAGTAGCTATCCCGTACCTATGTTCTAACCTTTATCTCATCTTCAACAAATCATTAACACAACAAAACAAAGGAAGTTAGAATAAAAAAGAGGTGGCGAAACTTGGGTAAGAACAGCGGGAGCATCAACGGGGAAGTAGAGCGTGAAGTTAGGAAGGGTAAAATAAGGAAGAAAGGTAAAAATGGAGAAAGAAGAGAAGGCTACTTTCCCTTAGCCATCGTACCAGCGTCTGCGCATATGTGCACGACCCTGCATTCCGTTGTTCTTCTCTCTCTCGGTGCGGCTAAGGGTGGTCACCACCACTCCATCTTACTCTCTGTTTCCTCACTCTATCATCGCTCAAAACCCTAGATATAGCGGATCGAAAGAGAGAGATGTGGAAGAAGCGCATGCTTGCAATGCTTGGTTAGGTTATCTATGAAGGAAGCCAAACCAACAAGAACATCAAAAATTTAAGATTCATTACTTTAGGAAAAGAAGAGGTTTGATTACAAGAACTTACCCGAGGAGAAGAGCAAGAAGGAGAGGCGACGACATCGTGGAGCGACCATGGTAGCGGTGGCTCGATGGGAAGCGCGATTCTATCTCGCGATCGGGAGGCGAGGCTATTGAGAGAAAAGGATGCATACCATCGGCGTTCCTCAAAGAAGACTTTGGCCAGCGATCACCAAAAGGAGAAAAACGAGAGAGCAAAGGTTAGGCGTCGCACCCTGGCGCCATTGCTATCAAATTCGGAGATAGAAAGAGAATGAGAGGAGCAAGAGATGTTGAGAGAGGAAGCGAGAAGAGGGAGGCGAGGCGATGGAAAAGATGGAATTTTCTTGAATAAATTAATTTTAGGTCTCAAGAATAAGTAGGGCTTACGTAGGAAGCGCTTACTTTAGTATACAATAAGTAGCACTTCCAAACTAAAAGTGCTGCTATTGATCTTGCCTAAAGTAGCGCTTCTACGAGCGCTACTTATTCTTGTTACACAACCATAAATAGCGCTTGGTGTGAGAAGCGCTACTTATTCCTATATCCTTCAATAGCACTTCTTTAATGAAGCGCTAGTAAAAGCATTCTACCTAATTTTAAGTAGCACTTCAATAGTTAAGCGCTATTTAAAGTGACGCCATCTTTTAACTAATTTGTTGTAGTGTTTATTGAAAAAAAAATCAAATTGCTTCATTTCATCTAGTATAATTTTCTAAAACTGTAATGATATTTGAACACCTTTTTTGGACACCCCGTATGGACACCGTATATATGTCTGTACGGTACATATATGTACGGAACTGTACGGACATCCATACTTTTTTTTGCAAATTTTTTTAATCACTTTTTACAAAATTATTACCAAAGTAGTTAACGCAGTTCATGAAAGTGGTTAATGCAGTTCACTAACTAGTTAATACAGACAAAGAGTAGTCGTTAACCACTTACTTGCACTGCCTTAACTACTTACTTGCACAGCATTAACCACTTTCGCAACTAGCTAACAAGGTTGATATTAGTGGTTAATGTAGTATTGAAAGTGGTTAATACAATGTTCGAAGTGGTTAATGGGTGCAAGTGCACTCGTTGGTATAAGTGATTAATAAATTAATATTAGTGATTAATACAGTATTGAAAGTGGTTAATTAGTGCAGTTTGACAAATTAGCATCAGAGTAGTATATTAACCACTTAGTGAACTGCATTAACCACTTATATGAACTGTGTTAACCACTTTGGTAATAATTTTGTAGAAAGTGATTAAAAAAATTTACAAAAAAAAATGTATGAATGTCAGTACGGTTCCGTACATATCCGTACAGTATAGACATATGGTGTTCGTATGGGGTGTCCCAAAAATAGTGTTCAAATATCATTTTTGTTTCTAAAAATGGTAGATCATGAGTGAGTTTAAATAAATTTTAGACTTTCTTAGTATAATTTTAGACGTGGACCGTTGTAGAGGTGTATTCCCCTTCCTCAGTCTTACTTTACGTTATGATGTAATGAGGTGTGTTACCCTTAGACTTGTATTTTAGTCCTTTTGTTACTCCCTTTATTTATAAAAAAAAGTTTAAATAAATTTTACAACATATATTATAGAAAAAATTAATAAATTTTGCATGAGTTTCTCGCATAAATTAAAATGAATTTTTGCATTTTAGTTTTTCAATTTTTTTTAATTTATGCATACTTATTTATAAAATCTTTCAAAATTAAAAAAACAAATATTTATTTTAATTGAGTAAAGCTTTCATAATATAAAATTAATTTAAACTGAGCCTATTTCAATTTCACTATTGTCTAATTTTTTTTGGGTGTGGAGGTCTTCCACTATCGTCTAACAAATACAACAAAAAAGTTAAGAAAGGAGAAAATGCCTCACTGATGGCGAACAACCTAGTACTACTTTATTTTATTCTGTGGTTGCTCTCATATTGAGATCTAACTTTAAATATTACAAAAGGAAGAGATATCAGATTCCCATCATTTAGATTGAAAGCCACTTTTCTTTATTATCCAGGGTATGCTCATGGGTGTTATATAAAACTAGAGTAGGGTAAAGCTAGACTAATGTTTTAAAAACTGGACCGGTTATTGAACCGGTGAGACTGTCAGTCGTGATTGATTGGTTTAGCAGATTGGTAGTCGATCGGCAGGATGATAAATAAATAAATAAGTACTAATTTTGAGGAAAAAGTAAGTAAAAATAATTAAAAAAAGCAAAACCGGTCCAACCCGGTCCAATTGACCGGTCCAACCCGGTTCTAAACGGTCCAACCAGACTGCGGTCCAATTGAGTTTAAACCGACCGATAAGATTACCGGTCGACAGTCGGACCAGTCGGACCGTCTGGTCTAGTCTGGTTTTCATATCATTGAGCTAGACTATATAAAGCAAGTTTTTAAAGGTAGTTGCTCATTAATGTGATATTCAGGTTTGAATAAATTATATTTTTTTGAAAAAACATAAATTATAGTGTATTTTTCTTTTATTTTAAAAAATCGTTTTTTTCTTTATAGAAAATATTCATTATATTTTGATTTATTTTAATATTAATAAACATTTTTTTCTCTTTATAATTTTCAACACATAGTTTAAAATCCTTACTATTAATTATGGGGCATTTAGAAGATTTTTAAGTGAAGTTTTAAAACTAATAATATGAGTGTTTTTTTTTTCTGTTCACCTATGAACTCAAAGATGATATCTGAGTGAGATATCTTGAACAAATGAGGATGGTGATGGTTTGTTAGCCACTTGCAAGGATTTCGATACACAAGTTAATGCGTGTACAATATCAGAGAGAATATAGGATCAGCACGAACATGGAATTTGAATAAAATCCACCTTATATAGAACATTACCGATATGATTGGGTTAGTTAATCGTTATTCAGGTACACAAGATTGTTATCTTCAGTTAATAGATCTTATTTCGTCGGTATTAATCTGTGGATCTCAAAAAAAACTTATGAGCTTCCTTATTGGGCTTAAAACATACTGGCCAAGTATTTGAAATACTGATCAAGAACAATTTTAATTTTGAAATTTTTAGGATAACGTGGTTAAAATTGACTATTTGCGACACTAAAAGTTGCATAAAAAGGAAAAATAGGGAGACTCGGTTATAGTTTCACCATACTACAAATTTTGTTTATATTAGAATATAATAAAGTGTAGCGTATATTTTCGTATATTTTCTATTTTAACGATAGAAGTGTGTAAATTTTTTGAAAAACAAAAAAGAATTTCATTGAACAAAGGATATGACACTAAATAGGAGTACAAGAAGTACTCAAGTAAAGAACCACACCAAAAAATAAACATAATCCAGACTTGTTTAATAACAAAAAAGAAATAGAGCACCCAAAGAAATCCCACATAAACAGGGTAATCCCTCACCCAATAACCAACGAATCTATTTTAAACTCTGTGGCTCCAAACACCTCGTTATATATAACATCCCCTCTAGGATGCTATCATCTAACTCAACTCAATGCGGAAACATAACTCGAAGTGTCGTTTGCTTTTAGAAATTGTGTAGTTAAAATGTTTCTTCAAAAATGCGGGCAATTTTTTTTATCTTTCTTTTTTTAAAATATACAACATATAAATTGTAAGTAGATAGTATACAATCACATTACTTGTAAGGAAAGATAACTAACGTAAGCGAAATAGTTAAAACTAGGCTACTACCCGTACGATGTACAGGGCAATAATATGTCTAAATTACAATACTTTTAATAAGAATATATTTAACAGGTTTTCCAACTTGTGTATTTGTTTTAAAGAATCTGGAAAAATGATAATATGTTTATAAATGGGACACTGTAAAGCATAGTGACAGCACAAATTAATAATAATGCTCCATACACCTAAAAAAAACTGAAGAAATCGTCCTATCTATTTCTGTCTTCAGTATGCGTAATGCAACTAATTTAATTTGTGTAACATGAAATTTTGACCTGAGCAATGTAGGAGTAAAGGATTTGTCCATACTAATCGAACAAAAAGTCATACTATATAAAGCACGCATATGTAATAAGTCTGTAACATCACATACAAACTTGAAAATACATCACATAAAACTTGGCTCTACATAACCCAGTAAAACACATCTCAAAGCAAAATAAAAATACATCGTTTTTAGGATTAATTTTTTTTTAAGATTAAATGGGGCTTAAAAACCCAAAAGGAAAACTACACAAGAATCAACCAGGGAGTAGAAACTCCCAACAAATCAGCTTCAACTAAATGCCTAAGCTGATGCAGATAGTGATAAAAAAGTACAAAATCCCCCTGTAACTCACAAGCTACGTTGGTTAATCCATTAGAAAACATGTTAGCCTCTCAGTACACATGCTTAATTTGAACCCTCCAATCCATAGAAAGAAGATTCATAATCCTTCTCACAAGACTCCACCCTCGAGTGCTACCTATATGCTCACCTTGTAAACACCGGACTATAACATGCATGTAAGGATTAACATGATCTATTATATGAAATTAGAACACCGGTTAAAGCACTTACTTATTGAAGACATGATTAAAGTTACCGGGAGTTGTCTCTGTCTCTTAGAGCTCCTGAAATTCAAAGCCAAGTCTTCCTTTGACTGTTCACACACTTCGGGATCTCGGTTCTCAATAGGGCAAATCGTAAAGAGAGCAACTAATCACATGACGACAAAAAGGGCCTAGCCTTACTATATATTAACCCTAAGCACCTCCCATCATGGGCCAACAACTGGTTAGGCCTACACTGTCTCCCACATAGATCAGTATTAGGTGTCCTGGCCCATTACCAATTTATCACAATATTAGCGGACCTAAGCATCATCAAATGGATCATAACATTAACCCGTGTTTGACAAACCGAAAACCATAATTGATTGTAGCCCACAAGAATTTATTAGAAAAAATTCTAACATTTTCTCACTTGGGCAAAATCAATTGTGTAGATTTAATTTGTAGAAAACATTTTTGAAAACGACTCTCAAGCTAATAGCATATTTCCTACTGTGACCGCTAAACATATGATCCCAAAATGCAACACCTAATTAAGACTTCATCTAACAAAAGTCAAGTAATATCGAATCATAGTGGTAATCACATCCTATATTGATATAACACATTCCATGGTTACAAATACCACCAACTCCATCAACTAGTCATCTATATGGAGTGTAATAAGAAAATGACATACCAATGTGATCCAACATCCATACTGTCATTTTTTTTGTCAGTCCTCAATTTCTCTCAAATATATTAAAGCCAGAGAAATTTTATAGTTCACAAGAAATCATCATGCCTCGGCTCCAACATGGCGTCGACCATCGTCACAATGATCCGATTGACACCGAGCTCTAATGTTTTAGCATTCATGTCTCAGCTCCAACATGACATCGACTACAAGCATAGTGGTCCTAATGATATCGAGCTCAAATACTCTTGCATTTGATATATGCATACAAGGGTTTATCATAGTGAAATTCATCTCATCATTATTCACCAAATCAAATGCAAAGTTACATCAATATTCCAAAATTAAGTAAATGATTGAAATAAAAAAAATTAACATCATAAAAGAAATAACATAAAAACTTAGGCCCTCACTAACCAAACACATCAAAAGAACTCACAATGCTCATGTTCTCAACATGTCTCTTGAAAATAACGGGCATGAGCCCATTAGTTAAGGGATTAGTCAACATGGAATCTATGTTGATATGCTCTACCACTACAGTACCCTCTTTTACAAGATCTCTCACAGTCAGATATTTCAACTCCAAGTGCTTAGATCCACTAGAAATTTTCACGAATTAAATTAACGAATCAAATCGAAATACAACTGCATCATTTAACGAACTAAATTTTTGAAAGAGTTAAGACTTAACAATAAATACAATACAGACAATAAATAGACATTCGACACCATCTAATAATTTTTAGTATTAAATCAGTTTTTTTTTTTTTGGTGAATGAAAAATCGGCTTGATTCTAAACTCAAATTTCACGATTCCTACAGTGAGATTAAATAATTCAAATGTTGAAACAAAACGCAACAAGTAAATCCAAAGCAGATTAGGTTCAACGATCGATTTCACATGGCATGTACAACAATGAATATAATGATTAATCTATCTAATACTTTATTCTTTACGCAATACTTATATTATTTACAAATTATTTTATTCACTTCAATTATGAGATCATGTTATGTATCTTTATTCGACATTATTAGGGAACATTAATTAATTAGAGAATCTCAATTGATGATCTCAAACTAATTAAGTATTTGAGAAAAGTACAAATTAATACATATTTAAACACGCTTCAACCTTATTTTGATAAAACGCTTGAAGAAAATTAATCCAAGATTTTAGGATGATACCACGCTTGTGCCGTGGTTTTGGGCTTTCGGCTTGAAACAGTGGGCTGTTTTGGCCTTTTAAAAAGTGCGCTTAATTTGACCGATTAACGTATTCACGCACACAAATATTTTAAAAGTTTTGCTAGCGGGTATTGATTAAGAAATTCATAAAATAAATATTTGTCGTAAGAATATAAGTTAAACATTTTTTGATATAATAAATACATTATTTTTCTATACAAATTTACCTCTTTTAATTTTTTAACCAATGTCTTAAACACACTTATTAGCATTTTCTGTATTTTAATTATTGAAAGATGCTCAAATAATTAAATTCTCAGTTGATGAGTCTAATGGTGTCTACAATAAATTGACTACATTTTGTCTTTTTATCAATTTTGTCATTTGCTACTGGCTAGAGTCAACAGATTTAACCATTTTAATTATTACAAATATTTAAAGTTTAATTTTTTTTTCCTAAGCAAGAAACTCGAAGGCCAAACCAAAATCACCACACTATGAAGATTTTTTTTTTTATGAACACTACGAAGATACTCCCTCCGGTCCATATTATAAGAAATAAATGTATTCTTTTTCTTAGTCTAAATTATAAGAAACAAACATAAATTTTATAATGCATTAATTGATAATTTTTATTTTTACCCCCTTATTTAATGCGAGACTTATATTAACGAGATGTACCTACTTCCCTTGCATTAATTATATACCATTTCATAGAAGGGATAGTTTTTTAAGAAAACTCAACTTTTAGAAGTATTAATTAGGAAAAACAAGTTTTAATGCAATTCTTTAGTATGTGTGAATTATGATTTTGTTTCTTATAATATGGACTGGATGTAGTATCTAACTACAACAAAATCATGGCAAGGAAACAGAATACACTTATTGGGGGAGTGGGAAGCCAATGGTGGCAAAGGGGCAAGGAGTGCACCAATCCAGCATGACAGTATGCAACCTGACTGTAGAGTGGGTACAACACTTATTTAGGCCTAAAGTAAGTTATGAGGCGAGGTTTTTTTTATGTTAATAATAATTTTTATTTTTATTATAAAATATTAATTACATAAATTATATAATATTTACATTCAGGCTGAACTTGTTTTAAATTGGGAAAAAAGAAATGTATAGAATCTTTGCTGAACCTCCAAAGCATTGCAAATAGAATTAAAAGCAAGCTTGCTACGTGGAAGGCCTCTCTTTTGTCTATCATGGGTCGGGTGCTTCTCGTCAAATCAGTTATTCATAGCATGTTCACTTATAGTTTTCATGTTTATATATGGCATGTTGGCCTAGTCAAGCAAGTAGATCGGTGGATAAAAAATTTATGCAAATGCTAATGAGTGCTCTAACAACATTGTTTAAGAAGCCTAAAAAAGTAAGTTTTTATAGAAAGTTGTGTATTTAATATATTGAGAAGAGATATACTTATTTTTTCAATGAATAATTATCTTGCTTGGGATCCTTAAACAATGCCCTTAGGGCACTTGTTAGCAAAATCCAAAATTTTATTTGGTCTGGAGATGTTGAGACTAAAAAGATTGTCACTGTGGCTTAGAATAAATTATGCTCTCCAGTTGCTGAAGGAGAGCTCGACATTAGGTCTCTTCGGACCGTTAATTAATGAGGCTTCCATTCTAAAGTTGTGTTGGGAGTTGATGTCTTCTCCGAATCAATGGGTTTGCTCCTTTGAGCCAGATTTTTCAAGCGTAAGGTTCCTTTGACTTGTCATATTCAGTCTTCGATTTGGGCAGGTTTAAAGCATGTAAAACCTATTGTTATGGACAATGTGATTTGACAAATTGGTCATGGGCAGGATGTCAATTTTTGGACTAATCCTTGGTTATCTAAGCCTTTGGTTAGTCTTCTGAATATTCCTCATCACCTACATCATCATCTATTTGCTACAATGGTTGATTTCATCAAAGATGGCGTTTGGGAAATTCCCAGTCTTATTTTGCAATGTTTTCCCACTTTTGTCTGCTAAATATATTGCGACAAATTTCGATCCCTTCTTTTCTACTTTTGATCAGCTTCGCTAGGGAACATACTGATTCATATTCCTTTCTTTAAAAGAAGCATTTTCCTTTCAAAATCCAGCTGGTCAACCTTTGTCTTGGGCTAATTTTGTCTAAAGTAATTGTATTCCACCATCGAAATCCTTGTGAATACATGCCTTGACAGGATGATTTTGATGATTGACAAAAGGGAGTCTTGCAAATAGTCAACCGTGCAAAAAGTGGAAAAGAATACCAAGACGCGTATCAAGAATGATTGTTTTTCAAGTCTTTGGGTTCTGGGTATTTATTTATCTTTATTAAGACAATTTGTAAGTAGTAATAAAAAGCTCTCAATTAAAATTAAATCACACACGCACAAAATATTTTGACATGCATATCTCGTGTCGGATGTCGAGCTGAGGAAGTCGGATGTCGGGCTGAGGAAATCGGAGGTCGAGCTGAGGAGAAAGTCGGGTGGTGAGCTCGAGGAAGTCGTATGTCGAATCGAGGAGGAAGTCGCGTGTCGGTGATGAGGTCGTGTACCGAGCTATGAGAACCGAGCTGATGAGGAGGTCGTATACCGAGCTGTGTTCCGAGGTCGTGTGCCGAGGTCTTTTGCCGAGCTGTTCAGAGGTCATATGTCGAGCCGTCTCCGTGTTTTTCAATTCTTTCATGTTCAACGCAACGGACAAATTCCAACGGACAAATCAAAACGCAACGGGCATGCTGCAACGGACAAATCCTGCAACGGTCATTTCGACGCTCCTCCATTGCCTATATAAACACAACTCGTGAGCTTTGTAAAAAAAACAACAACGCAGTGCTTAATTTTTGTGCCAAAAACTCTGTCAAATATTTTTCATCACTCACACTTATTTGAGCACAATTTTCTGAGAGCCTTTTATTCTACATAATTTGAGTTGTATTATTTGAGCTTCAATTTGTTATATCTGCACTATTGAGTGTATCTTTCTCATCTCATTTTATTTGTGAAAATCATTTATTTTTTGGTAGGAATCCCAAGGTGTTCATAGAGAGGTGATATCTCTTGAACGTATTGCTCTGGTTTAGAGTTGTAAAGGTTTCTAGTGAACTGATTTAAAAGCTAGTGTCTTAGTGAAAATCCCAAAGTGGTTTGCTTTGGGAGACGGGACGTGAGCCACAGGGGTGTTAGGTGGCGAACCTGGATAATTTGTTGTGTGCTTTTTACTCCTTATCTCTCTACTTTTCACCAATTAAATTTCTGTACTTTATTTTATTGTTATTTATATCTTACTATTTACTTTATTTTTAACTCGTTTGCAATTTATTCTTCAAGTGATTTATCTATTTCACATTAATATTTCCAACTCATAATTAGCACTTATTTCTCCAAAAGTTTTTGAAAGCTAGTTCACACACAATTCACCCCCTCTTGTGTTTGGAGTCAATTGGTAACAAGTGGCATCGAGCTAGAATCTTGTATAAAGGACTTAACCGTCTCAAGAGAATGACTTCAAACAATTCTGAGGAACTTCCATGAACAGACCCCCATTTTTCAATGGTGAGGGGTATGGTTATTGGAAGGATAGAATGCAAATCTTTCTTGAGGTATTGATCTTGATATTTGGGATCTTTGTGGAAAATGGTCCATTTGTCCCCACTCAATCAATTAATGATCCGGTGGTAGACAAACCAAGATCACTTTGGACCGAAGATGATAAGAAAAAGGTCCAATACAATTTGAAGGCTAAGAACATCATCACTTCTGCTTTAAGCTACAATGAGTTCTATAGGGTCTCAAATTGCAAGACTGCTAAAGAAATGTGGGACACCCTTCTATTGACCCATGAAGGTACTACCGAGGCCAACTTATGTCTCATGGCAAAACACGAGGAGGATGAGGTAAATGCTCTTGAACTCGAATCTCCTTTAACTTATGATGAGCTGCTTATTGCTTGTGAAGAATTAAATAATGAAACGATTAAACTTGGAAAAATTGTTCTTTCTTCTAAGAAAACCATCTATTCTCTTGAATCAAAAATTGAAATTTTAAACAAAGAGATAGTGATTCTTAAAGAAAAACAAGTTGCTGTGATTGAAACTTCTCCTCCCATATCTTGTGAAAATAAAAAAGATGAAGTTTTAAAATGCAATGAGTGTAGTGTTTTGAAAAATAAGGTTGAGGATTTAAATAACACTCTTGCAAAATTTACAATGGGAAGAGATAATCTAAACATTATTTTAGGAAACCAAAAGGTACTTTTAGAAAAGCTGGTTTAGGTTATCATCCAAAAATTCATGAAAATTTTTAAACTCGTCAATCACAACAAACCCTCAAGTAGTCCTTTCATTAAATGCTTTCCTTTGTGGTAGAAATGGTCACTTTGCCTCCATTTGCAATATTAGAAAGAACAAGAATGTGGTTGGCAAAAGATATGGATTCAAAGGGTACTTTGCCAAAAACTAACTCATCTGGACCCAACTTAGTTTGGGTACCAAAAGTTAAAACCTGATTTTATTTTGCAGGGGGGCTTGAAAGCCAAAGAGTCAAAGTGGGAACTTGATAGCTTTGTTCAAAGCACATGACAGGAGACAAAAGCAAGTTCTCCTCTTTGGAACCCAAAAATAAAGGTTATGTTTGTTATGGTGATAATAATAAAGGTAAAATTCTTGGGATTGGTACTATTGGTAAGAGTCCTAATCCCATTATAGAGAATGTCTTGTATGTGGAAGGTTTGAAACATAACTTGCTAAGTATTAGTCAACTTTCGACAAAGGCAATAATGTTATATTTGATTCTTCAAAATGCATGGTCGTAAATTCTTTTAATAAAAGTATAGTTTTGTTGGATCTAGAATTGGAAATATCTATATGGTTAATTTAGATGAACTACCTTCAAATGATGCATCTTTGTCTTTTTAGTAAAGAGAATGAATCTTGGCTATGGCATAGAAGAATGGCTCATATTCACATGGATCATCTTAATAAATTGGTTCGTAAAGACTTAGTAATTGGCTTACCAAAGCCGTTTTGAAAAAGATAAACTTTGTGATGCATGTCAAAAAGGAAAACAAGTAAAGACATCTTTCAAATCTAAAAATATTGTTTCTACAAACCGGCCTTTACAACTTTTACATATGGATTTATTTGGCCCTTCTAGAACTAAAAGCTTTGGTGGCAATTACTATGCTCTTGTTATTGTGGACTGACTATTCTCGCTATACATGGACTTTATTTATTTCTCACAAAAATGATGCTTTTAATGCTTTTGAAAACTTGCAAAGGTTATACAAAATGAGAAGGGACTTAACATTGCTTCCATTCAAGTGATCATGGTGAAATTTGAGAATGAAGCATTTGAAGCATTTGCCTGAGAAAATGGCATTGATCACAACTTTTACGCTCCAGGACACCGCAACAAAATGGAGTGGTTGAAAGGAAAAATCGGTCTCTTGAAGAGCTAGCGAGGCGATGCTCAATGAGACTAACCTTCCTAAGTACTTTTGGGCGAGGCAGTGAGCACCGCTTGCTATGTGATGAATCGAGTTCTTATAAGGCCGATCCTTAAGCAAACACCGTATGAACTCTACAAAGGAAGGAAGCCCAACATTTCCCACCTTCACGTTTTGGATGCAAGTGTTTTGTCTAAACAATGGTAAGAATAACCTTGGTAAATTTGATGCTAAAGGCGATGAAGGTTTATTTCTTGGATATTCCACTTCTAGTAAAGCTTTTGAATTTTTAATAAAAGAACTTGGGTTTGTTGAAGAATCATGCATGTTTCTTTTGATGAATCTAACCCCAAATCTTCAGTAGAAGAAAGTGTTGATGATCTTGCAGAAGTATTTGGAGATACCTATTTAGAGGAACAAGAGAGATCAAAAGTTCAAAAGGAGGATCAAGAGTCCTTGCTGCAACCCTCTAAAGAACTCTCTCACTCAAATCTTCCAAAGGAATGGAGAGTCTCAAAGAACCATCCTCTTGACAACATAATAGGTGATATCTCAAAAGGGGTAACGACTCGAAACTCTCTTAATCATGCATGTCATCATATGGCCTTTGTCTCTCAAATTGAACCAAATAGCGTCTATGAAGCCATCTTTGATGAGCATTGGACCTTTGCTATGCAAGAGGAATTAAATCAATTTGAGAGAAATGATGTTTGGGAACTTGTCCACTAGGCCTAAAGATCACCTAGTCATTGGGACCAAATGGGTCTTTCGCAACAAGCTTGATGAAAACGGTATCATTGTTAGAAATAAAGCTAGACTTGTTGCAAAGGCTATAATCAACAAGAGGGCATAGATTTCGATGAAACCTATGCACCCGTGGCTAGATTAGAAGCTATTCGCATGCTTCTCGCATTTGCATGCATCATGGATTTTAAACTTTTCAAATGGATGTTAAGAGTGCATTTCTAAATGGTTTTATTCAAGAAGAAGTATATGTTGATCAACCCCTGGTTTTGAAAATTTTGAATTTCCAAATCATGTTTTCAAATTGAAAAGGCTTTATATGGTTTAAAACAAGCTCGAGAGCTTAGTACGAGAGGATTGAGCAAATATTTACTTGAAAAAGGTTTTGAAAGAGGAAAAGTTGATACCACTCTTTTCATTAAACACAAAAATCATGACATTTTACTTGTTCAAATTTATGTTGTGATATCATCTTTGGTGCTACTAATGAGTCTTTGTGTGAAGATTTTTCCAAAATCATGCAAAGTGAATTTGAAATGTCAATGATGGGAGAGCTAAATTACTTCCTTGGACTTCAAATCAAACAAACAAAGGAAGGAATATTCATCAATCAATCCAAATATTGCAAGGATTTACTCAAGAAATTTGGAATGAGCGATGCAAAAGAAATCTCAACTCCAATGAGCACTTCATGCTATCTTGACAAAGATGAAGGTGGTAAGTCGGTCGAAGCAAGTAAGTATAGAGGTTCCGTTACCAAGACTAAAAGTGGAGAAATGCAACCGTCCTTCCTGTAATCGCTAAAATAAAAGTTTGTGCAGGTTATGTTAATCGCAAACAATTATGCTTCATTGAACCCTTGATACTCTATTATTTTTAGCCATCTAGTTACACGTATATGCATCGTTTTACATGCCTTTCCCTTTATCTTTTCCGCTTTTTGATGTTGCCAAAGGGAGAGTTATATGATTCAGGGGAGTGGTTTATTCCATGCATATTGTGAGGGAGTTCTTCACAAAAATGCCAAAATGCGCCTAAACTCGATATTTTTTTAATATTGTGAGGGAGTTTTTCTAAAATACGTGCTTAAACTCGATATCTTTTATTGAAAAACCTTGCTTATATCTCATTGCTATATCATGATTATATTTTTACTAAAAACCCTCCATGAGATGTTTGTCATCATCAAAGAAGTCTGTGAATACATGCCTTGGCGGGATGATTTTGATGATTGACAAAGGAGTCTTGCAAATAGTCAACCGTGCAAAAGTGGAAAAAGAATACCAAGGCAGCGTATCAAGAATGATTGTTTTTCAAGTCTTTGGGTTACGGGTATTTATTTATCTTTATTAAGACAATTTGTAAGTAGTAATAAAAAGCTCTCAATTAAAATTAAATCACACACGCACAAAATATTTTGACATGCATATCTCGTGTCGGATGTCGGTGAGGAAGTCGGATGTCGGTGAGGAAATCGGATGTCGGTGAGGATAAAGTCGGATGTTGAGCTCGAGGAAGTCGTATGTCGAGCGAGGAGGAAGTCGCGTGTCGGTGATGAGGTCGTGGTACCGAGCTATGAGAACCGAAAGTGATGAGGAGGTCGATACCGAGCGTGTTCCGAGGTCGTGTGCCGAGGTCTTTGCCGAGCTGTTCAGAGGTCATATGTCGAAATGTGTCGCGAGGTCGTCGCTGTCGCTTGAGGTCGTCCGAAATGTCTTCGAGGTCGTATGCCGAGCCGTCTCAGTGTTTTCAATTCTTTCATGTTCAGCATAGCGGACAAATTCCAACAGACAAATCAAAGCATAGCAGGCATCTTTTAGCGGACAAATCCCGCAGCGGTCATTTCGACGCTCCTCCATTGCCTATATAAACACAACTCGTGAGCTTTGTAAAAACAACAACGCTTGATGCTTAATTTTTGTGCCAAAAACTACATCAAATATTTTCATCACTCACACTTATTTGAGCACAATTTTCTGAGAGCCTTTTATTCTACATAATTTGAGTTGTATTATTTGAGCTTCAATTTGTTATATCTGCACTATTGAGTGTATCTTTCTCATCTCATTTTATTTGTGAAAATCATTTATTTTTTGGTAGGAATCCCAAGGTGTTCATAGAGAGGTGATATCTCTTGAACGTATTGCTCTGGTTTAGAGTTGTAAAGGTTTCTAGCTGAACCTGATTTAAAAGCTAGTGTCTTAGTGAAAATCCCAAAGTGGTTTGCTTTGGGGACAGGACGTAGGCCACAGGGGTGTTAGGTGGCCGAACCTGGATAATTTGTTGTGTGCTTTTTTACTCCTTATCTCTCTACTTTTCAGTCAATTAAATTTCTGTACTTTATTTTATTGTTATTTATATCTTACTATTTACTTTATTTTTAACTCGTTTGCAATTTATTCTTCAAGTGATTTATCTATTTCACATTAATATTTCCGCAACTCATAATTAGCACTTATTTCTCCAAAAGTTTTTGAAAGCACCGTTCACACACAATTCACCCCCCTCTTGTGTTTGGAGTCAATTGGTAACAATCCTTTCTGGTGTGGAGGATCATTCAAAATCGTGTGCCTACTAATGACAACCTTAGGAAAAGAGGTTACAGTGTGGTATCCATCTGCAATTTCTATAAATATGATGTGGAGTCTATGTCGCGTCTTTTCCTTCATTGTTCTTTTGCTAATGCTCTATGGAATTGGTTTAGTTCTCCTCTACAGGTGCCCATTAACACTTTTTCTATGCTGGATATTATTTCTATTTGTAATAAGCAATGGAGCAGTCAAATGCGCAGTGTTGTTATTACTGGGATTGTTAATATTATTTCTGCAATTTGGCATTGTAGGAACATGGCAAGATTTGATGATAAGCTACTTCACCACATTGAAGTGAAAAGTTTGGTCATTTCTAATGTTTCTTTGTCTGGTAAGCTTAGCAATGGGCATATTTCTTCGGACATCCCTGAGTTTAGCCTGGTCAAATCCTTTGCTATTGAGGGTCACCTACACCGAGTTCCAATGATTCAACAGGTTGATTTACTGATGGGGCCGCAAAAGGGGCCCTGGTCCTGCAGGTTATGGTGGTATTTTTCGAGATCGTTGTGAGTCCACACTTAGGTGTTTTTCTATGAATTTGGGAAATGGTTATGCTATTCATGCTGAATTAGTGGGTGCTATGTTGGCCATAGAAATAGCTGAGGAGAAGGACTGGAGAAATCTTTGGCTTGAGTGTGATTCCATGCTGGTTGTTAGGGCTTTTTCTTCACCTAATCTGGTGCCTTGGAGGATTAAGATGGCTTAATTTCTTATAAATAACTCGTAGAATGCGTTTTAGATTTTCTCATATTTATCATGAGGGAAACAATTGTGCAGATAAACTTGTCTCTCACGATACTAGGATACTGTTTTATTTAGTGGGACTTAATCCCTAATTTTATTAGGGAAGATTTTTTTTTTGTGATAGGTTTGCTGTTCCCATTTATAGGTTCAGATAATTTGTACATGGGTTTGGTTTATACCCTCCATAATTTTTGTATTCTTTATTTATTTTTAATAAATTAGAGTTGTATTACAGATGATTGGTAATGGTTGGGGTGCCAACCTAGTTAGGATTGCAGTCATTATTGTGATGTTTTTGCATGCCTTTTTTTGCTTAAAAAAATCTTTGCTATAATTTTTAAACTATAGAAAAAGTAGTGTTTTCAATCTAAAAAAAAGTAGAACTTTTCATATTAAAAACATATTCATATTTTTAATATTTTTAAAGCTAATGTTTCTATCATATAGAAAAAGTAGGACTTTTAATATTTTAGAAGAAAGTATGCTTTTTATATTAAAAAAATATATATATTGAGGCCTAAAGCCCTTGTCTTGGTGGCTTAGGCCTTAGATTGACCATGTCTGGCTGCCTTCTTGGAAAAAATGAGATACGTAGACCGATCAATCTCGCTTCAACAAAAGAGAAAAACTATGAAGAATAGATCTATAAGGATGGAAAGTAGGGTATCCCTTCGTAATAAGAGAAATTACAACTTTAAAATTTAATTCAAATTTTATATATTGTTATTATAAAAAAATTCACACCTATCATTCAACCATACATCGTCACCTGTCATTCAAAAAATTAATTCTCACAAATCACAATAATTATCTTAAAAATTATATTGAAAAAAATGTGATCACACATGGTTAATAATCATAAAAGCTTCATATTTTTAGTTTACCAAACTAAGATATTTAATAATATACTATAGTGTGTGTGTGTTAATAATCTTTTGTGTGTATAGGACACACATATAAGATTATTTATTGTTTTGTTTTTTAAAACGTGGTTGATAGTTTTAATAAGATACTTGTACATTTCTGAGTTTGAACCTATTTTAGATTATTGTAAAACACCCATGTCTTCTAATTTTTTATGCTTTTTGATAAAGTTTGCCAGGAGACAAGTCAATGTAGCAGCTCACACATTTGCTAATAAAGGCGGCTACATACACGACTTACTCTCAAGTTTTTGAATTGAAGTTGCTCCTATTTGTATTGTTTGTATTACTTACAAATGAAATGATATAACTTTCATTTTTTTCGAAACAAAAAGTGTTATTTTGTTTAGCAAATTAGAAATGACTTAAAATCTAGATTAGACATGATCTCAAACAAAAAAAATCTAGATTAGACATGACTTAAAATCTTGAATGAGCATTACAAAGACAAAAAATTACAATTTATAGCTTATTTAAATTAAATTTTAGAAGTCTATGGGATGCCAACTTAGTGGTAGGAGCTTGGCCTTGTAACCTCAAGGGACAAAGTTCAAATATCCCCTCGGGTACAGTTGTAATATGACCATTAGTGCCACTGAAATAATAATATATCTCATTCCCCCATCTCATTTTAAAAAAAAATTAAATTTTAGAAAATGTAATTAAGAAGACATTTGGAAAAGTTTGTTATGACTTTATTTAAACTTATTTCATGACATAGTTTATAAAAATGGTTATGATATGTATATTAATTATTTTAAACGTATCTAATTTTAATAAACAAGCCCCTTTTGTTTAATTTGTCTTTCCTAAAATACCCCTCCCCTCTATTGCCCATCCTCTGGCTCCCCTACCTCTCCCCACCACATCTGCCCCCACCCCACTTTGGAACCTTTTTTTTTTCATTTTTGTTTTGACATTTGAAAATTAGTTTTAGAAGGCAAAATGAAAAGTCCAGCACTCGAAAACTAGTTTTCAAAAGGCAAAACAAAAAGTTTAAATATTTGAAAACTAGTTTTCAAAAGGCAAAATTTTTGTTTTGCCTTTAAGAAAAAAAGTAGAAAAACAAAAAAAAAGAAAAAAGTAGAAAAATAAAATAAAATGACAATGTGGGGAGAGAGAGTGGAGGCTAGAGGTGTGTGTGGTGGCAGTAGAAGAGGGAGGTAGGTGGAGTGGGGCAGGGGAGAAGGGCGAGGGTGTGCAGTGTGGGGCGGGGAAAAGGAAAGGGAAGAAGTAGGGGCATTTTAGGATTTCAAATATAAAAGGGGTAGGGGTGCGGGTATTTTTTTTAAAAAGGTAAAGAAGGAAAGAAGCCTCGTTAAAACTTTATGATACAAAACCCTCCTTAGGGGGAAAAAATCTAGAAGGGGGTAGAGGTGCGGGTAGAAATAACTGGGAGTGCACGTAGCAGTGCCCTTCTTACTTAGGTTTTATACATGCTTTTTTGGGCCAATGAGGTTTTATACATGCTTGAAAAAGGGCTTGGGTTTATGTCTTGGGCTTATAGTCAGCATGGAGTGCAAGAGACAAACCAGCTACCTAAATTAAATGCGTTTGTGACGGTTTCTTCAGAAGGTTGAATACTTCATCCATCCCACTTATTTTTGCCACCCTTTCTCAATCCCCATCCTCCACCTTCTTAATTTTTATTATCTACTCAAAAAATACAAAAAATCTAATATAAACAGGTTGGTGAGTTCTAAGATCCTCAAATCAAATCAAATATCAAATATAGTACGAAGATATATAACATCCAGAGGACACGTGGCAGAAAGACAATCAATACACGTAAGACAACACAAGACGTGTAAAGAACCGGCCATACTAAATTTTAGAACACAGGTAAGCTACTACAACAACACATGGCCCAATAAGAGGGTTCCATGTGTCATGATTAGGTGTTCGAAAGTCAACTGGTCTAAGATTTCTTTCACTTTAGCTTCCCTAATTAATCAGTAATTTCCTTGATCTAATTCCCGCTTTTTTGATGCATTATTAGTAACTGCTCCTTTATGTGTGTTTTGTTGCGATATAAACTTGGATATGACACATGTTTCATAATTTTATTTTATATAAGTGAATTAAAAATGGAACGAAAAATTCACAGCAGCTTTAACTACCTTCACAATATTAAGTACCTATAAACACATTTGTAATGAACCTAGAATTTGGCAAGATCTAATTAATGCATTCCGGAACTATTTGATATAAAAAAAATAAAAAATTAGGGATTCAAATCCTCTCATGCAAATACTCTTTCCTTCTTGTGTAGTAATTATTTCTCATTCTATCTCTCTCCTAATTTTTTTCTTTCTTGTCATTAATTACCCATTATCTTATTATCTTCTCTCTCTTTTTGCACTTGTTTTCAGGGCCGAAGAAGGTGCAGCGTTGGAGAAGATCCAATTTAAAAAAAGAGGAATGGTTCCTAGAGAAAGCAAAATGCGCGCTACAGAATAGTACAGAAAATTATCGGTTAGTAACTTTTCAGATAACTATTATAATTAAGTTGATCAATAACATGGGTTTTAAACATTGATTAATTAGAAAACTGGATGCAATAGCTAGTTCGATATCGATAAAAAAATATATATCAGATATTTAATCCATTTAATTTGATAAAATCAAGAATTCGTTAATAAAAAATTATATTTAAATAAAGATATCAATTGTCAAGTTACAAATTTTACTTAATTTATTTTTTATAATTTTGTATTAATTCAATAAAATCAATACATATCATGAATTATTTATTTATTAGCGATTTGACTACTTTTTAAGGCATTAGATTTAATATGTCAGAAAAAAGACTTGGATTTAAAGCTTTTATTAAAATATAAATAATACTCCTTCCGAACTCAATCATAAGAAAGAAAAAAAAACTTATGTTTTGTGGTATAAAATATAAAAAAAAACTATAAATAATTTCATCCTATTTAATGATATATATAATTCTTAAAATACTTTTTAATTGATTTATATTTTATTTTTTCAATAACCCATTTTATTTTTATGAAATAAGTTACCATAAAAAATATAAAATAAAGGGTACTTCGGAAAATACGGTTATTTTTTTATTACATAAAAAAAATTAACTAACAATCTTAATTTGTGCAAATTTAGTTATTTTTACTTATATTTGGTCAGGAGGGAGTACCTACTACATGAAAAATCATGAATTCAGTCAGTTATTAAATTAGAAAGGATAAAATCATGTTACTACAAGAAAACTATTGGATATAGTCAATGATTCAAAGGTACGTAATTAGGGATGATAGTTATGGAGAGCACGAGCAGTCTTACTTCCATCTTGGAAAAGTGAACAAGAAGTCACATTTCTGTACTCTCAACAAGTTTAATTGCCAGCAATAATGCCTTGCTAGCAATGAGTTGGTCATATCTACATCTACTCCTCCTTCCCATGAGCCTATTTAAGATATCCATCCTTCCTCTCTAACCTTCATCCAATTAAGCAACATACACTTGGGAACTTTGAAATTCTAAACATCGATCACAAATATTCAAACACCTATGCATACCAAAATGTCCATCATTTTTCTCTCCAAGTTTATGCTTCTTCTCCTCCTAGTTTGTGTAGCAGCAGCTGCAAGACCCTTGGAAGAACAAAAAGTACTTCCAAAGTACATAGACTTGAAGCCTGATCAGAAAGGCCATGGAATAAGAAGAGGTTTCCAAGGTAGGAACGTGGAAGATTGTTTGCCAAAAGGGTTTCGACGCTCTTCTGCTCCAAGCAGATATACTAATTATCAGCCTCTTGGATCCACATGTTCTTCTGGGAAAGTAGTTAATGGTCCTTCACCTTGAGCTAGCTGAGAACATATGTTATTGAAAGAATATACAAATTAAGCGTTGGTGAATGTACGTATATATAATCGTACTTAATGTTTGTATTTGTGTATAAATATATAGCCAGCTATGCATATGTTGTATGTTGAAGGATATTTCAAGATAGGTACAATATAACTTACGTAATAGAAAAATCAAGCAATGCATATATGATATATCTTTGAGTGTTTTTCTTTGTTTGCGATCTTGCGTTTTAATTTATCATATATAGACCTGTTAACTATTTTGTGATTAATCTATAATTAATTAACTAATCATGCAAAGGTGACCAATCATTATTTAAAATATAAAGTGATAATTAAGGTAAACCCATTTAGACGAAAGAATCGCAAGTTATACTAAAACCGATCGACAAGATGTTACCCAAAAAAAAAAAAAACCGATCGACAAGACAAAGTCAATTTTTTTTATAAGCAAAAAATATATTAAACTAGAGTACAAGGGGTACTCTAATCCATATATATCTCAAGTACACCGACTTTATAATGTAGCCTGAAAACAACCCAAAGGATTAACGCACCAATCAGAGAATAATAAACTAGTTTTTCTACCTTCTCTACTTGTAAACCAATCCCAAGAAACAATTTTTATATGATTTGTCACTTTCGCTACCTCCTCACCGAAAATAATTTTATTTCGCATCATCCACAACGCCCATACCACCACGCCCCAAATGAGGTGCCACACTTTTTTATATTTCCTATTTCTGAAACAATCACCATGCGACAAAAAATGAATGAATCTGTCCTGATGCATAACAGTCGTCACTCCAATCCAAGCTTGGACCTGCGACCAAACATTAGACGAAAACCGACAGCTGAAGAATAAATGGTCAACCGATTCTGGTTCTTGAAAACAAAGCACACAACTTGTTTGACGAAGGTCTGTAATAATTTCTCTCCTTGACAGTAAATTTCTTGTTGGCAGGCGATTCAACGTAATCTCCACACAAAAACCCGGATCTTTGACAGAATTGAGCATCTCCATAATTTTCTCAAAGTCAACCCAAGATTCCGATCTACAACATTAAACTCGTCAGAATTTATTAAGCTGCCATACACTGATTTTACCGAAAAAGAATTAGATTTATCTAGCAACCAACACCATTCATCATTCCTTCCCCTGATGGGAATCACACCATTTAACAGCGCCATCATCTCACCAAATAGAGCTTCCCACTCAAAAAAATTCCTTCTCCAATTCCACTTCCATCGCCATTCCTCCTGCCGCCACTCCCCTGCATTGCCAACCAGTATTTCTTTATCAACCGCAATAGAAAATAATCTAGGGAAGCACTCCTCCAAGGAAGCTCCGCCCAACCATTTATCTTTCCAAAACTACACACCCATACCATCCCCCAATTTCAATTTCACAGCATTCAAGAACCATGTATATTGCAACTTTACAATATTCTTCTACCACAAAGAGGGGTATGGTAAATTCATTTTTGTTGTTAACATATTTTCTTTCAGGCATCCATATTGGTAAACAAGCAAATTATACCACACAACGTTTGTATCATTGAGACACCGCCACTTCCATTTCGCTAATAAGCTATAATTAAAAGTCTCCAAATTTTTTATTCCCAACCCATCGTCCTTCTTGGGGAGACACACTTTGTCCCAACTAACCCAATTAATCTTCATTGTCTCACTACACCCACCCCCACAAAAACTTCCTTTGTATGCCAATCAGGGTATTAATAACTTTCTTTGGAGCTTTAAAAAATAAGAAGAAATATAAAGGTAGACTAGCTAGAACCGAATTAATAAGAGTCATTCTGCCTCCGATAGAAAGATGTTGACCCTTCCAGCTATCAAAGCGCTTCTTGAATAAGTTCACCACAGGCTTCCAAGTTGATTCTCTTCTCGGGTTTGCACCAACCAGCATTCCTAGGAATTTAAAAGGAAGAGAGCCAATACTATAATGCAGCCTCTAAAAATTCCTCATCAACATTAATTCCCACAAGACCACTCTTAGAGAAATTAACACGAAGACCAGATATCAGTTCGAAACTGTGCAAAATAGACTTGATACTCCACAGGTTATCCCACGATAGTTCCCCGTTCGCCTATCATAACTATATCATCTGCATACTGAAGAATAGGGAATGAAATCTCATTACAAACCTCATACCCTTGGAATCGTCCTATCTCAACTGATTTTTTTACCAAAGCCGCCAAACCTTCAACAACAATTAAAAATAGGAAGGGGGTCAGCGGGTCACCTTGTTTTAATCATTTTTATACCATAATACATATGAAATTATGAATATATATGATCCACATAGCTTAGCTATGAGAGTTTAGACACGGACGGAGCCACTGATGAAGATTGGAGGGTCAACTTTGTTTAACTTGTAGGAGGAAAAAGACACGGACTTCAATGGGTAAAAAATAGTAAGAAATAAAACAATAGCTAATCAATGAGGGAAGAGAGAGAGAGAGAGAGAGAGAAAATGCAAATTTTTTTATAAGCAAAATGAATTTATTGATAATAAATTAAGAGCTTGAGTAATACAAATAGCACCAGCAAATCTCGAGAGTTGTTACAAAACAAAAAATTAACGAATAAATTATCTCGGATAAAACTTATGTAAGGTTTCCTAGGTGTTGTTCATCTCATAAAATAGATAAAATTTCTCTCTCTATACACTCCAACTATCTCTAACCTCTCATAACTGCCACTATCAAAATAGTTTTCATCCTATTTTGTGAGAGGAACAATACCAACAGCACCTAGGGAACCTTATCTAAGTTTTGTCCAGTTAACTCTCTTAATGCTGCAAGAAACAAGGGTAAATCAAAAGCATCAACCATTTGCATTGTTGGTAAACCAGACGTACTATCCCACACATTGAATGTCCTGGAGTACCCCAGACGTGTTAGGGGGTTAGGATTTGGGGTCTCTCATAGAGACTATTTCCCACCTCAAAAATAGGTCAAACGTGAAGAGCGGGAGGAAATGTGGTCATGGATGAAACACATGCATACATAAATAATGAACATGAAAAGGAAGCTTCACGAGAAAAGGTAGTAGAATGAGAGGCAGCAACCTGACTCAGGTGTTTTCGGCGCCAAGTACAGTTGCACTGAAGTACCTAATAATAATGTGGCAGTTGTACCAAAGTCTAGGGAAAACAACATTAAGTGGAAATGAATTAAGGTATTTTACAATGTTAACGAGGGAAAATAATTATTTTAGGTTCCAAATATCTATATTGATTTGCCAGTTTTCATTTTATAATGCCCAAAACAAACTAACAACATAGACTGCGGGTACTAGCTATGTGATGCGATTCAAGAAGAAGATTGTCTTCCTAGGTCAAACTGACATCCCATACCAAGTATGCGATTTTGGTCTTAATTATAATTCATGAGAGTTGATTTATTTCATGTAACCACATAATATCTAACTTGGTTTTTTTGCAGTATTTTTATGGCTTCAAGGTACCTAGTTATTCTCCAAAACAACTAAATAAAGTCAAGAAATGAATGGTGTGGCTTCATTTTATTGCTATACTGATTTTGTTTTATTTGTAGTTGTATTTTGATATTGTACATGTTTACAAACTACATTGATCGGAATTGAACATGTTTATGAATGTATATTGCTACCAGTCCTGTCTGATATCGTATATTGTATTGTCTGACTATTACTTGTATATGGAGAGAGATCACAAGAGCAAAAAAAATTATTTATAACTTATTTGGATAACGCTTGCTTGAGCATTCTTTATTTGATTGTCAAAGCATGTACAAGCACATGACTCTGAATGACACAACTAGATAGCATATGTTTAAATAAGTGTTACCAGAGGATTGCTCAGATAATGCATGCTTAAGTAAGTGTTATAAGAGATAACTTCAAATAACATTTTCCAGGTTGTGCGTTATCTATATATGTCATGTATAGGGAACGCACACGAACCCATTAACCATGCAGGGCCCCAAAGGCGATGACCTACCTATAAGCGAGGGGCCTCGAATCTTCCGGGAGGCGTGATAAGCGATAATGATGATATCAGAGACCGTTGGGAGATCTGAGTACTTAGGAACAAGGGATAAGTGCCCAGCTCTATCTGGTGCGAGATAAGAGGAGGAGATATGCTCCTCTCATTCGGATAGTAACTTGCTCAGGAAGAGAGCCATGCGTACAACTCGGAGCAGACTCACCTATATAAAGGGGGCTTGGCCCCTTAGGTTAAACACACTCTCTACACGCTAAAAACTTAACTCATCTCATCTTTACACACTCCCCTTCTCTCCTTCCTAAAAATCCCTATCTAACTTAGGCATCGGAGTGCCTTTTGCAGGTACCCCACCCGCCGAATTGAAGGAGGACGAACACTGCACCCAGAGGAGGAGAGCTTTCACCAGTTCATGCATTAACATTGGCGCCCACCGTGGAGCCCGGTAAAACTAGCCTGGGCCTCATGGATTCCACACGAGCAGGATGGTACAAACGAGAAGCACGGCGAACCGACGATTGCCACAAGAGGAACTAAGCCAGAACACCGTTAACCAGAGCCATCAGCCACCAAAAGATCCGATCTTGGAGCAACTCAGGGCAGAGAACGAGGAGCTGAAGTGTTGGATCAATGAAGTCCTCGATCGTGAAAGGAAAGCTGGCCACGAAACGTCCTTCAGAACTCGCCAGGAGACCAAAAAAGACGATGATAGAGACTCTTCCAGGACCGATCGGTCAAGCAGGACAGTGAGCCCTAAACCAAGGCATGCTCGTCACCATAGAGACCGGTCTCCAAAGATCGGGCTGACCCTGCTCCCTCTCAGTGAAGAGATCATGGCCGAACTAGTGCCCAAGCACTTCCAAATTCGCGGATGAACAGTGGTTCATCATCTTCACCCGGTAGCACATAAATGGGTCGCGACGGACCCGAATTTTTGACTCGATTGGATCTCGCATTTCAGGCAATGAAAACGCGTGATTTTCAAATATGTTAATCATGGATCATAGATTAAGAGAAGCCCTCAAGAAATTAGCAAAATTGTTCATCCGTTTGAAGCATTTTTCAGATCTAGGAATTGAAACCCACTAAAAATATAGTTTCGGTTCCAGTATAAAAAAATGTGAATGAGTCTCATTTTCTGATATGAAGTTCGATTATGCGTATTGCGCAAAACCTCTCAATTGTTTTTCGAAAACATTAGCCGGATTATTACTAAGATTTTTCAAAAAAAAAAAAAAAGGAACGAAACCTTGAGAATGTTGTGAACGGGTAACACCGAAAAAAAATATTCAATAACAATCATCATAGTTAATCTAGGGTTTATTTGTGATTGAATCAGATTAATTTGTGAAAATGGTATAAAGCTTTTGAGATTTACAAACTTTACCCATGTGGGTGACTATGTAAAATTGTATTTTATATGGGTAATATTTGGATAAAAGAATAATTGATATTTCAATATAGATAAGCTCGATTAGTATAACATGTGCTTAATATCCTATTGGCCACGAGAAAAAGGGGAGCAAATCCGTTACTTTATGGACTGGACCGTAGAATTGCTCATATATATCTAGAACAACTAATTTCAAATGAATGCAAACAAAATATTTGAAATCTTATATATATATATATATATATATATATATATATATATATATAACATAAAATCAAAATCTTGTTGAATATATCTATTGGAGAAGAAGAAATCTTACCACACACCCAGAAAACTGAAGGCCATGTTTTCTTTTTCCCGACTAAATAATCCCCAATACAGAGTGAGATTTGAAACCCGAGAGAGACGAAAGAGGGAGAAAAATTAAATCTTAGGGTTTGAAACAGTTGAAAATGAAAAAAAGAGGCCAATATGCTCATAAGTCATGGAAGAGGAATAATGGTTGGGAGAAAAAAAAGGTTGTGTGGGTGAGGGAAAATAGAGTTGATCTGCAGTGGAAGATGAGTGATGGTAGGGTAAGAGTGAAAGACCGGACGAAAAAAAAATAGAAATTTTGAATTTTTCACCGTGAAAGAGATGATAAGATAGAAGAAGTGAAAAAGAAGTCTCCTTTGTTGGAGATGACCAGGCACAAGGAGTTGTCTTGTTACACAACTACGTAGACTGGGATAGATATCAGCGTAGAGGAGAAAGAGTATCGATAGAGAAATGTTATGAATATGAAAATGAAAAGATGATATGGTGGGGGAGGAAAATGGTGTCGACCAGGTGAGTGGATATGAGCGAAAGAGGCGGTGAGAGAGACGAAGATGAGTGAAAAATAGAGAATTTTTTGAATTTGAAGTATTCAGAGGGGGACACATAAGTAGATGATTATAAGCAAGCTGAAAGCTAAAAGTAATGAAAATGAAAAGACGAAATTGTCCATAAGTTTACAGGTGTCATGAATATGAGATGTCTAGTTTGATAATTTAATGAGCTCATTTGGTGCTTAAATTGATAATAGAATAGATACTAGATTTATAAAGAAATATGTGACAGTGATTATTATTTGGACACGTAAAAAATATGTTAAGAAATCTTTTTTATTAATTTTAATTAAAATATGAAACACAATAAAATAAATTAAATGTATATCGATGGGGTTGTTATATATAACATAATTCATTATAAACATAAACTATATAGTGAATTACCTAGTTCTCACCGTTCGCAGCAATATTTTTCCCTAAATAATTTGTTCAAAATCTATGTATATTTGTAATCAATCATATTTTTTAAGTGACCTATTCAAAAGTAAATCTTTTGTCATTGGTATTTCATCCTAAATAATGAGATCTATTTGTTATATATGCACCAAAGTGATTGCTTTGTTTAATTAAACAAGTACTATATTTAAAATATTTAATGGTATTAAATAAAATCTACTATGAGATGATTTTTTTGACAAATACTGTGAGATGTTATATCTTCGTGGGGTAGTAGTGACTATATGGGTGTGTTTAATTGGCAAAATAATAATAATAATAATAATAATAATAATAATAATAATAATAAATAAGGAGCTCCACAACACACAACTAATTGTTCGATGTTTGGTTCAAAAATGATCGGGGACAAGACAAAACAAGGGACACAGAACAATACAAAAATCCAATTTTTTATCCCTCACTAAACCATGGGACAAAGAGTTGTTCCCAACACAAACTATCCAAAAAACACCCATATAGTCACTACTACCCCATGAAGATACTCCACCTTCTCAGGCCACAAATCTGATCGACTAGCTCTAGGGAGGCCACCTGACGGTAGTATTACTCCACCACACTCAGTTTCTGGTCACATGAGAGATGACCCAGAATTCATTGATGTTGGGAAGGATAAAGGGTTGAATGTTAGTGTTTCCTCCTATAAAGATAAACTTCTGAATCTTTTTGGATAAGATGTAAACGAGAAACTATGAATCAGTGCTGAAAATGAAAAGAAGGCTACCCCTGAGAATTCGCCTCGTGCTCATGGTGTAGGGATTGAATTTCCTCTTTCTGATGATGAATGGAACTAGTGGTCTTTATCGTGGAGAAAAACCCTGGTTGTGAAAACCCTTGGCAAGAACATTAATTTCAGAAACTTGGAGAGCAATCTAAAAAGAAAATGGCCAAGGAAACGTTCAATTTCAATTGTTGATCTGGTAGACAGATATTTCTCTGTGCATTTCACCAATGAAGAGGATTATAATTTCGCTTTTATGTCAAGGTCCTTGGATGGTGGCCGATCATTACCTTCTTGTGGAGATATTGAGACCAGTGTTTCTTCAAACTGCTGAGGTCTTTAAGAATAGTGCGGTTTGGATTCGAATTCAGAAATTGCCTTTTGAATTGTATAATGCAAGGTTTCTTTGGTGCATCGGGAATGGCCTTGGGACTATGTTAAAAATTGACAAGTTGACCTCAATTCATTCACAAGGTCAATATGCTAGAATATGTGTTGAGATGGATTTGGAAAAAACCACTTATTCATTTCATTGTTGTCTGTGATCAATATGATAGAATATGTCAATATACTTTTTTGTTTCAGGGCCTAGCCCCTTCTTCTCATAACAAAATATATGTCCTCTCAACTCTTGTATTTATTTTAAATACAATCTCAACTTTTGAAATTCAAATGTGGGGCGAAATAAATCATTTTGTTCACTAATTAATGAGCGTTTGGAAGAGATTTATTTGAACTTATCTTGTAACACAAGAACTTTTTTTTTGATAAATAATAAATGTAGATTAAAGGAGGCACACCCTCATGCAAAGTGAAAGAGAACTACCATATTTAAACTCAAGTTACAGATAACGCGAATGAAATGTCCAACCATCTATTGTAACACAATCACACTGTAATTATTTACAATAGTTTATAAAAATAGTTTGTATCATGCCTATAAGATGTTTTTAGCTTATTATTATAAGTTGATTTGAATATCTTATAAAAGCAACTTATACAAAATTTATGCACAGTTTTCTCTCATTTCCTCTCTAATAGTAAAAAGAACTTATATATAATCAATTATATGGGCTACTGATTTCATATAAAAAAAGAGCTATTGTTTACTCAAAATTCCTCTTAATTTGGCAATAATTTTCTTGGCAAAAATACATTTTTGGTCCCTTATCTTGTTAAAAGAAAGACACATAAAAACTCTTCGCCTTCCTCTTCCTCTTATTTTTTTTTTAAATTTTCAATCCTCTTTCTCACTCCTCACTTGTTACTCAAAATTCCATTCTGCAATAATTGTTTAGCTGGTAGTGTAACTCGATTTCATAGCCAAATTGGGGTTTTAGGAAATTCTTGTTTGCTTGTGTCTCGTAGGTCCAAGTTTATTTTTTGTTCTTTTGAAATTAATAAACTGTGTGTAAAGATGAAGGATTAATGGCCATATATTTAGTAATAGAGGGAATGGTTTCCGACAATTTTTTTTTTCCAATTTTTGACGAGATTTTTCAAAATGTGGCGAAAATATGATAAAAATGATTAACATACTATCACCTGAATATAATAAAGGACCAAACTGAAAATTTTAAGCTCAATAGACAAAAGGGAAACTAAAAAATAAAATAGAAGATATTTTTTTAAGCAAATTCAATTTTTCCTTTTTTAATCTATTTACATAAATTTACATAAAGTAGAAAATCAAATCAAATAACATAAAAAGAAAACATTATTCCTTGTTGGTTTTCTTCCATTTCAGCATTAATTTTACAAGGAGTGGAAGTGGAAATCCTCGTCCTCACGGAAAGCACGATATACGACTCTCATTCATCCTATTCAAGCTTCCATCAACGATTGCGTCAGAAAAAAAAAAAAGCTTCCATCAACGATCGCTCAACTTTCTCAGATTGTATTTCGTTGGCACCGCACCAAATTTCTGTGAGAACAAACAAACAAAAACAAAAAAAGGGTCCAATTTTTTATATCAGTGGTGTGCAGCATCACCCATCATTATTTATTAACGACCCTCATTTGTGCCCACTTAGAAAACTTCTCCTATCGCCATGGGTTGCGGGTCTTCCCTTCCAGGTAATCAAATTCTATTTCTATTTTTAAGGTAAAGTTTTGGGCTTTTGTAGAAATTATCATGTTTTGTTGTTAGTTTGGACCTGCAGCTGACAAGGGGTTGGAAAAAAATTATATTTTTTTGGACTGATTGTGGTTTTGATTTGTGATTTAGGGTTTGTAGTTTAATGGGGTGTCGGTCATTAGAAGCAATTATTGAGTTTAGGCTTTGATGGGGTTTTGGGGAAAATTGATTTTGTGTTTTCAGATAGGGATTCAAGGCAGCTGGGTCGACCCAATTCGGAGAATGGTGGAGGGCAGGACGCCAAGAATCTGCGTGTTAAGGTATTTTATGCATGGAGTTATTGGATTGCTCATATTTTGCTAAATTCTTTAATTTTGAAAAGCGATTTTCTTTCTTTGTTCATACCTTTCTTCAACATGATTTCATTCTTTTAGCTGTTTCTTGTGGATTTTAATTTTGTTGTTGACCAAGGAAATAATGCAAACAACTTTTTTGTTGTCACTGTTTTTCATACAAATCCTTCAAAACTAGAAATATGGTGAAAAACGAAGGGGCATTTTTGTGATCAAAAGTAAAAATAGGAAATGAAAACAGAATATATTTTTTTCAAACCATATAAGCCCTAATATTTCTTGGAACCTTCAGATCTATAGTTTTGTGTCAAACTATCCAGGTACCCTTCAAGTACTGGATTATGATTTATGCGCTTGCATCTGTTGCAAACAAATAACAGTCATATATCCTTCCTCTCCTATCTAATTGCAAATTTGTAATCACGTCCTGTTAGAATATGAGTTCAGAGGGGTGAAAGGTTTGGATACCAATTAGTGCAAGTGTTTTTGTAAAACCAGTAAGAATGAAGATTGATATATACCACATAGGGATTTCTGCTTATTGTACTATTTTTGACTTTAGCAAGTCCTTGAAGCATGGAGGGATTTAATTATAGTTAATCATAAAAAATTCTGTTATGCCACAAATATGCTCTTGTTTAACCTTTAAATGACCCAATAACTAATCTTTAAATGTCACTGAACACAGCTTGTTCTCTTAGGTGATTCTGGTGTTGGTAAAAGCTGTATTGTTCTACGATTTGTTCGTGGTCAGTTTGATCCAACATCCAAGGTAAGAATATGTTGCTTTTAATACTTCTCTCTGTTCTTTTTAATGTTAATTTTCCTAATATGGAATATGAAGTTGATTTGTTGTTTACTAGATATGCTAATTATTCCATGGTAGAGTTCTTATATTTTTTAGACTTTGTAATGTAAGGTAACTGTTGGAGCTTCTTTCTTGTCACAAACAATAGCTCTGCAAGACTCTACAACAGTCAAGTTTGAAATATGGGATACTGCTGGTCAAGAGAGGTAACTTTCGTTTATCTTTACAGTTTGCACATAATTTACTGTACAAACCATTAGGAGAGCTCGACTGTATATTCTAATTCTCATAATATCCCCCCTTTTCTTATTTCAACAAGAAGTACATTCTGAATTAGAATTGGATTGCTAATCATCTGTTTCAGGTATGCTGCATTGGCACCACTGTATTATCGTGGTGCAGCAGTTGCAGTTATTGTCTATGATATAACAAGCCCAGAATCTTTCAGCAAAGCACAGTACTGGGTTAAGGTATAGTTGCAGTTATTGCATGATGGTTCTATACTGTCATTTCTTGTTTGTATGGTTATTTAACTGATTTGAATAAGAAACTATTCTCTATATTATTGATTGGAATTTTACAAGGATGAATAGAACACACTCCTAATTAAATCCACTTCATTTATAATCATTGTAATTCGGTATTTGTAAGTAAGTGACCAGATGGATGTGTATCGTTGTGGCTTGATGACAACACCCTACCTCATAATGGATATAAGGAAGTTAAACACCTGACTGTTCTGCCTGTGATCTGGAATAGGATGATGATCATGTGAGCTATGATGTGCAAGCATTGGTTTTTTATTGGACTAGATAAGAGGTAAGAGAGGGAATGAAATGTGCATTGAAGCTTTACTACCTTTAAATATTGGTGCCCCAGATATTGCTATTTAGAGGTTTATTGACAGACAAATCATTTGAAAATTTGAAGGAGTAGAAGCTATGGATACAGAATAAGATAAAGTTTAAAATGAACCACTAGAGGAAAAAGATGAATAGTACGTCGTGTAGAGGAAAAGATGGTAGAATCATGCCTAAGATGGTTTGACCATGTAAGAAAAAAACTAGAAGATCAATAGCAGCCCTAGTAAGAAGAGTTGATAAGAGAATAGCACAATAATTATGGGGAAGACCGAGAAAAATGGCCTCTTCAAGGACCTCCTGTTTAATCAAACACAATGGTGTTGTTTGATTTATGTAGCCGACACCACCTACTGAAAAAATGCTTTTGTTGTTTGTTGAACGACAAAGAAGTTCATAATACTTGCATATTAGGTGGGAATATATATGTACTTAACTATTAGTAGTAAGAACTGTTGAATAGTTCACAAAATCCCTTTTATTAATCACAGTGAAGTAGCACCAATTTTTATCTATTGCATGCACTTCTATGTTATAATCAGTTCTCTGCCCCTACAGAGATTGAAATGGACTGTTTTCCTTCATTATTCCTTTTGCACATGAGGTTGCATTTATTGGCTTCTGTTGGAGTTGGAATAAATCCGATCACTGTTATTACGGGATAAGTTGTTGGAAAAGCTGTTAAAAGAATAAAGAAATGGCTAATAATTCTGTTTGACAAACTCATAATTGGCACCTATCTTTTTGACGTACTGTTATTGCTCTCACACACATGCACTGACACACAGAAACACGCCTACATGCACATAGATATCCTTGCATGCATGCATTCATACATACATATATTCTACATTTTCTGTCAATTTTGTTTTAGCAGCTGAAATAATAGTAAATTTTTAGGAGCTACAAAAACATGGAAGCCCTGATATAGTGATGGCGTTGGTTGGTAATAAAGCTGATCTTCATGAGAAGCGGGAAGTGGCTGTTCAGGTAGTGCAACAATCCTAAATAATATAACTATCCGATAAACAAAAAAAACAAAAAAATCACCCGTTTTTCTTATATAATCTGCTTTTTTGTTTCCGTGAAGGATGGCATTGACTATGCAGAGAAGAATGGAATGTTTTTTATAGAGACATCTGCAAAGACAGCGGATAATATAAATGAGCTGTTTGAGGTACCTTCCATATTTACATCCTTTCAATTATTCAGTTTTAGATTAATCATTGGATTTTATATTTGGCAAGAATGAGAATGGATGAACAATAGAACATAGTCAGTGATTCCGATTGTTATGGCAATTAGGAATGGACATTGATCACATGTTACTTTTGGTACTCTACAGTATTTTTGAACCATGTTAAACTAAATATCTATGTTTACAGTTTTATCTTTTATATATGAAAGAAGTATCATAAAATGATTTGGGAATCAATGTTACTTTTGATTTAATATGAGGCGCCAAAATACTATGATCATGTGGTATGAAGCCTGGTCTGTTTAACAGTAAACTCCAAACACAGTTTCCTGAGGCTATGTTAGTAGCAAAATTTTCGGTTTTAACTCTGGTCTTTGGTCTCTTAGGACATTGTTGACTATGCTACTAGCAAGCTTCCCCATGATGTTCTTACTGCCTGAAGATAGTGTTTGCAAACTCGTATACTTATTGAAGGAGCTAAAGATGATCTTGGGGTAGGAATCCCATCCTACGAAAATCCAAAATTCAATATTTTCCAAATAACATCTTGGTCTTGGAATACACAAGGATGTAGGGAGTTAATCAATAAAGAATATTTTAGTCCAGAAAGAGAGAAGTAGAATGCCCTGGATCACATTTTAAGGCCATGCAAGGTTGCTACTTATATAGAGAAGTTGAACAAGCTTGCTGGCAAGCACCAAGTGCCAGTTAGCCTCCTACATCCGAAAAAGACCAAGCCTCTCAAGAATCGCTACCATTTGATGCCTGCTGATTATGCATTGAGGATACAAAAGAAAACATGATTTATTTGCTATGAAAATAACACCACTTTATTATTCAGAAATTATGATTGATTCGTTATTCTTAAGTGCCTATGGTTTATGATCTACAATCCTTATTCCTTAAAATTTTGTTAAGAGTGACCTAAGAATTGGAATGCTGCCCTTATTCAGGCTACATGAAATTAGCTACAGATTAGCTAAGGACAAAAGTTATTTATATCCTTGCCATCTTCTCAAATCAAATTGTGACATGTAGATATTTTTTTAAAGATTAGATAGTCTGCATTAAGAATATAATGCTGAATTAGAAGGAAAGAAAAATCCACACGTCTGTCGTTGTTGAGATCTGAGATGTCCCTAGAGCTTTGCTATGAGTGGTTGAACAGTTACTGAGCACGACAGAGAATGTCGAAGAGACGGTTGGGGTACTTCGAAGGTACTCTGGCATTCAAGTTAGTGCTTGCTCTAGCAGCAGGGTAACGATATAGAACATTGTGTGTACCTGAGGGAGAGTATAGCCTCTGTTTATGTAGATGTGAGATGCGAGTGAGTGATAACTTGGTCACTTTAGGCCAATTCCTCCACTACCTATGGGACGTGGTGGGGTGTTGGATGGCTGGCCAGGTATATGGTGAATTTTGGGACATGGACGACCAGGATAGCTCATAAGCATGGAAGGGTGGTGTGTATGTTTGATGCTACTGGAAGCTGATGACCCAACATCTTTATTATAATGTTCCAAAATGGGGTAATGGGTGTCCATGCGATACCACCAATCAGACCTGGCCTCAAGGTAAAACCTAGGATATCTGGATGCACTTGAATATGATGCGGGTTGAGCCAACATGTTGGGCCTAGCTGTCAAATTGTTATTGTTTGATTTGAAACTTGATGGCAAAAATATAAGGAATTTGATCTAAGTTTTGTCCGTTAGTTAATTAAATCATTGATACAATTCATGAAATGCTGATTTTTTTCAACTTTTTCGATGTAGCCTACAAGTGGAATTTTAATATCTACGAAACCTTGAATTTTGGTCCGATTTCAGTCTGGAGTTCTGATTAGGATCTTTGGCTAGTTTTTCAATTTTTTCTCAATGCTTTTTTTGGTTGAAAGGGAAGTCTAAGACCCTTTATGTGGTAGGGAGCTGTTGGCTAATATACATGCAAAGTGACCTATGGTTCAATCCTGGGTTACAGTAGTTTAATAAGAGGTTTAGTACCACTTAAGCTGCAATTTCTGGCTCGAGTAATTTCCCTTTTCTTTTGCATGCCCTTGCCAATGTCTTGATGTGCTATAATAAGTGCATATTAAATTGTTATTCATGTCATCACACTTGATTTGTCTACTAGTTTACAGACATCTTGCAAAATTCTAAATTCATGTTGGGTTTGAATTTGATTGGTGCTGCTTAAGTTATTATCTTGTGAGTTGACATGTTAACCTAAGTGAGATGAAGATCTAAATCATTATGAATTTGATACATCTTTTGTATTACTTAAGGATTTCAGCGGCAGTGTTTAGTTTGAACTTTGAAAAATCCCATTAGGCTTAAAGATTGACATGTTCCTATTTACAGGAAATTGCCAAAAGACTGCCTCGCCCATCAATTACTTGATGAAGACACAATGCAGTTGACTAAAGGATTTGCATTTGCTTTGGATCCTTTAAAATTGTAATGTACGAGTTGTTGTGTTTATGTATATTGTGATTGTGATTAGATAACATGTCTGATCTTACATCAACCTGTAATATTATTATGGACGCCATGTCAGACAGATGATATGATATACCTTAGGCTATGCTTTGCGAGACCCACAAGTAATGAGTAAATTGAACATATTTGGATGTTGGTTGTTGTCTAAATTTCAATTTCCGTGCTTCATGGGCTGACTGGGCTGTGTTTCACGCATTTTAAAACCGTTACTTTATAATATAACTTTAGATCCGTTTTTGCACCCAAAAAAAAAAAAACTTTAGATTCGTTTTGCGATACTGGTTAAAGCTTGACAATAATTTTTTTTTTTATGAAGGTTAAAGCTTGAAAATTTGAGGCTAGGTTTACGTGAATATGAATATTGTATAATTTATTATCTTTTATTTTAAAAATAAGTACTTACACAATTTTTCTCGGTAAACTTCTTTCCATAATATTACGGTTGATCCGAGAAAATGGAACGCGTAATTTCAATTTGATACTTTGTGAAACAACAGATTCATACTCCTCTGACGAGCCTTCGAAAACAATACCGAGTTGTTCTTTTGGGGAAACAACATCTCTTATAATCATTAGGGCATCAGCTAGAGCTTCAATTCGAAGAAACTCTGAGACCGTGTGATTCTCCAAGGTAGTGCTTCGAAGTTCAGTTTAAAGTTGTCGAGACTTGGCGTTGGTGTGCGAATGGAAATAGGCGTGGATCTTTTCCCACGGCTACCACGAGGATTTACAACCAATCACTCACGCAAGTATTTTGCATGAAATCGATGACTGGAGCTAAGACAAAAGGGGTTGATCCTATTGCTCCCAGGTGAGAAACGCAGTAGAGAATCTACCAGCATTGCAATCTGCAACGGTGAAGAACTTCGAAGGAATTGTCAGATTCACAAGGTAATGATGCAATCAGTGACCTTTTATTATCAGCTCAACTTCTTGACACCAGAGAAGGTATTTCTTGGTGTCCAATTTCTAAGGAATGGAGTGCAAAAAGGTGATGGCGACTGTCGAAGTTGTCACCGGTATGATGGAGGAGAAAGGCTTAGCATGGATCGGTGGTAGAGGAGGAGGAGAAGATTGATCCGTATCCATGGAGTTAGGGTTATGTATTGAACCTTTGCTCTGTATACCATATTGAAGGTTGATAGAAAATGTAAAAGGGAAAATTGTATTAGTTGTAAAATGAATTTCTTAATACGGCTGAAGTAGTTTCAGCTCTTTATAGTTGTATTAATCATGTAACCAAGGCAAAGTCTAATGTGCAACACCTTAACAGGTGATGCACCGTGCCTCACTTCGTAAACACGTTTCAACTGTTTGATTTGACAATTCCACTCGATCTAATCATAGACCTTCTGCACCAGATCACCCTAGTCTCCAACGTTCCCCTTCCCTTCCACGACTCCTTTCCATTCTCCTTTCACTGTTCAGAAATAAAAAAAGATAAGAGAGCATCTGAAAGAGAGAAGAGGGAAAAAATAAGAAGGTTGCGATAGTGGCTAGCTACCTCCCTCAACCCTGCCTCCCCTTCCTCACATGCCCCCTTTGGTAGAGTTGACAAACGGGCTACTTGACTCGCTTCGGACCGCGCCCGAACCGGGCCACAGGCTTTATCGTGTAAGGCCAAAAAACATGGGGTGAAATTCTGGCTCAACACTTGCAGCACAAGCCCGACCCTATGCTAGCCGCGGGCTTATTCGAGTTGCCCGCCTATACAAAGCTGTGATTTTTTACATAAACTATTTTAAAAAATACTCAAAATGAGACTAGTTACTGACATCCTGTTCATTATTTAAATAAATTATTTTATCATTGTTTGGGAATTTTTAAGTTTATGAAATTAGAGTAAAAGCAATATAACAAAAATGGAATGGCAACCAAATACGAGTTTGGTCTTAAACGAGGATTCAGTTGTTCTTTTCCAGTTTTTCAAACAAAACTCTAAATAAGTAAATATTGAAACATTGAGAATTTCAGTTTTTCTTTTCAATTAGAATGGAAAACAGATATATACAAGATGAGCTCCAAAAAATTTCCAACAAGAAACACCTAATGTACATTACATTGAGAAGGGGATCAGATCAATCAATTCGGCAACAAATTAACATATATAATGAAGAACAACATTGGCACAACAACAGACTACTAACAACAAGCCGTCCAGTAGCTTTTTTATTTTTAAATAAAAAATAAAATATATGTGGATCTGAGTTCGAGCTTAATCGGATTGGAACAAAAAAACTGGTTATAATTCGGGCTCAAAAATCAATGCCCAAGCCCTACGTTTTATCGGGTTTTTTTATTTGGTTGAATTCACCCATATAGGACAAATTCGACAACGCCATCATATCAACACAAAGATAAGGCACACCAAATTATTCCTCCTGGCTTTTCTTGCTTCATTTAACTCTATAGCCACCAACTACAAAGTTCAAAATCCGATATAATGGCGTTCATATTTGGCGTTGATACAGGACAAAGTTCATTTTGAAAATGAGTTTTTTTGAGTTGTACTGAGGATGAATTTTGAGTCGGCATGGATGGTGTTCTGATGGATCAAGTTGTAGGTGACAGTGTTGCAACAGTCCATGGGGAGTAAGATAAAAAAATTATTCGGTGGAAACGGTGTATCATAAGATCTGGTAGAGATACTCGATCCAACAACTCTTATTTATGGTCCATGATGAATCACTTAAGTGCTGGTTCACTCTAGACGCCACCTTAAGATGAATACATGAATGTAGAGAATTCTTGACTTTAGAGAATCCAGATTCGTCTGCTACATAATCTTTCAGGAAAAAAATGGACAATTGATTTTGAAGCCATCAAAATGAGGAGCTTAATACCATAGCATACACAACCATTGAAACTGGAGACAATTTCTTTATAAATATATGAAGGAAAAAAATGGTAACAAAGAGAAATGAGAAGGTAGTTTATTAGGCGATGGGGACGAGTGAAGGAGGAAAGGAATTTAAAAAGAATATTGATGAGAGACAGTGAGACACACAAAAGAATGGGTAATGATGGGCACAAGAGTGTTGCAATGAGACGTAAGGCTAAGGAAACGCCATAAGTGTTCAACAAACGCCCAAAATAAAAAAATGTTACAAAAAAAAAATAGGAGAGACGAGATTCAAACACAAGTCGTGAAGCATGTTCTGTATTAGTTACCAAAAGCTCTATATAAGTCACTTTGAAGTCTTTGTGTTGTCAAGTGACTCCAAACACAAGAGAAAGGTGAATTGTGTGTGAACGGTGATTTTAAAAAACTTTTGGAAAAATAAGAGCTAAATATAACTTGTTGAAATATTAATGGGAAATTGATAAATAATTTGAGGAATAAATTGCAAACGAGTTAAAAATAAAGTAAATAGTAATATATAAATAACAATAAAATAAAGTGTAGAAATTTAATTGACTGAAAAATAGAGAGATAAGGAGTAAAAGAGCACACAACAAATTATCCAGGTTCGGCCACCTGACATCCCTGTGGCCTACGTCATGTCCCCAAAGCAAACCACTATGAGATTTTCACTAAAACACTAGCTTTTAAATCAGGTTCAGCTAGAAACCTTTACAACTCTAAACCAGAGTAACAGGTTCAAGAGATATCACCTCTCTATGAACAACTTGGGATTCCTACCCAATAATAATCAGAAAAATTGCCAAGAAGAGATACACTCAAAAGTGTAGATATAAACAAATTGAAGCACACATATTACAACTCAAACTATGTAGAGTAAGAAGGCTCTCAATAAAATAAGCAAGTGAGTGTAAATGATAGAAAATATTTTTGCAAAGTTTCAGCACAAAATAAAATATTGCTTGAGAATGTTATTTTTATGTTCTGTGCGTTGTTCTTTTTGTCAAAGAATGTGCATTGTATATATATAGATAGAGAGTATGAGAAAATGATGCCCAAACACATAGTACGTATCGCTCCAAAATGTGAAAACCACGTTACAGAACCAAGCAATGTGATACACACGTTTTTATTACTATTATTGACCAAAATTGTTAATAACGTTTTCATGCATGAATCACGTTCCTGAGTTAAAGAGCAAAAATTGGAATGTTGGAGTCAAATAGTCAAAATGTTTTGTTCAACACTCTTGAATGAAGACTTGACCATTTATTCTCATCAAATAAAAAATATATGAATCATGATGCCACATGCTGGAGCCTTCTAAGAATGATGTGTTTGAATACTTCAATAAGCATAAAAGATAAACGTGTGCAGCTAAAACCATCATCATAAGTTAAAAGAATTATTAAATATTGGCACCTTCAAAACGTGAATCACCAGCATTGAAAAAAAAATTATATGCTTGCTATTCAAATATATTTTTGTGAGATAAAAAAAATATGGAAATAATTGTGGGCTTTCTAATTTAAAGAAAAATATTTTCACACAATAAAAAATAATTCAGTTTAGATAAACTCCAAAAAGGTAGATTTTCAAATAAGTGTGTGTGTGAATTATTTTAATTGAGAGCTTCTACTTCTACTCACAAATAATTCTAAAAATATATGCAAAAAACCCAAAACTGAAAGTCTTCAATTCTTGGTAATTCTTTTCCGCTTTATGCACACTTGTAGATCCTTTTGTCAATCATCAAAACAATTCCTGTCAAGACATATATTCACACTTTGATGTCACTTTGATAAGTTATTCAAGATGGCTTATAAAAATAAGCTAAAAATAACTTATGGACCGGTCATAAGCTATTTTCACATGCTCTCCCAAATACTCTCCTAAGCACTTATGCAAGCATATAAGCTTGTTCCGGACTGGGCCGAGGCCCAATCCGGAGATCCAGCATTCACAGGCCCAACGGCTTCCCTCAATGCCACGTCGTCCGCATGCCTCTCCGCCTTCCCTCAACGTGGCCGACCCAACGGCTTTGTGCATTAATGGAATTTAATGCCGACTTCCGGGTTTCACGGGACGGTTACACATCGACAGTAACCGTCCTCGACTCATATTTAAAGAAGACCGCGTCGAACGGTCGAGGTAATGATTTTTCTACCACCTCTTTACTCACCTCGACACACACTGACTTGAGCGTCGGAGTGTTTGCAGGTACACCACCCGACGCGCCGCTATCCGTCGCCAAAGATAACCGCACCGCTTCCTCCGGTCATCATCGAAGTTCGCTCGAACATTGGCGGCGTCTGTGGGAATCGTTTCTGATTCCATCTTCTTTGTCGAAGTCTCCCTTCTTCACTCGACGATGACTGGATCGAAGCGTCAGGTCGCGACTAGCAGTTCCACTCATGCGAACGCAGATCTTGAACAACCAAACCAGCCGATAGCTCCGACAGAACCACCTCTCCAGCATGACGCCGTTCCGATCGTTGCTGCTCAAACCGATGCCGGAACGGAGACCACCGCCATCCTCATTCGCGAGTTCCGCGAATTCATCCGAAGCCATGCCGAAGCGATGCATGCTCAGAATCAACGCCTCGATCGAATGGAGAATCAGCAGAAGGAACTCTCCGCTCGCGTTGCCACCCAAATCGGAAACAGAAAAGATCGAGCCTCTCATTCTCCTCGGAGATCGAAGGAGTCTGAAAATCTCAGATCTGTTCATCGCCACCACCGTGGCACGACTCCACGCCGCTGCGTGCATAGAGCACTCCGCGCTCATTCTCGTTTCATCAACTCCTGAGCGATGACACGAGTGACTCGGCGGGACCTTTGGTCCTTTACATCCGAGATCATGAAATTCGATTCAAGCATCTTCGAAACCACCCGCTTTGGACTCATACGACGGCACCACCGACCCCGACGAGCATGTTGGTTGCTTTGATATCGCCATGGGCTATCGAGGCGCCAAGGACCGGTGAAGTGCGTAATCTTTCCTCACTCAAGAAGGCAGCGTTGTCTTGGTTCCGGACTCTTAAGAAAAATTCCATTGGTTCGTGGATCGAGCTCGTCGACCAGTTCTCTGCGCATTTCATCGCTGCGTCTAAAGTCCAACCAGTCAGTCGCAGACCGGCCGCAATTCAAAGAAGAAAGATGAGTCTATCGGAGACTACGTCGAGCGCTTCAACAAAGAAGCCATTTTGGTGAAGAAATGCTCGACGAGATGAAGCTGTACTTGCTAGAGCAAGGCCTGGTCGAAGGAAGTTTATTCGGTCGACATTGGTGTCGACAAACCGAGGTCCTCGACCGAAGTTCTGGCGAGCTCGAAATTTATGAATTACGAAGAGAAGTTGATAGCCTCAAAGCCAAAGACAAATCCCCAGAGTAACACCGACAAGCAAAGATGAAGAAATATAATTAAGTTGAAACAAATGTATCCTAAACACATAAGTGTGAAGCGGTGAAGTATGATTGAAGAAATACACAATCGGCATTTATTTACTATCAAAACCTTGCACCTCGATGGAACCTCGTGCGAGACCGCGTGCACGAGATCCCCGATGAAGAGATCGAGCCTCGTGTCGAGACCGCTGCGTGCACGAGGTCGTGATAAAGCCTTGTGCGCTTGCACAAGCACCTCGCAACAGTGGATACACACCCAAAGATTCGAGCGACTTACCAGGCCCACCTCTGCAATTGCAAAATTCAAACGACCTTAAACTCGGCTACGTCATGGACCTTGATTATTTGATGACCCCGACCTTGCCGCTTGGACAACCAGATCGATTACTCCCACAGGGAAGTATAAAACTCGACTACGAGCACTTTACTCAGCATAAAATTAACGCTAACTTAATTACAACAAGTTGCTGCAAATTGTCTATACTTTGACAGGAACAGCGTGATAAAGCCTTGTGCGTTGGCACAAGCACCTGATGAATGAAGAGATCGACCTCGTGCCGAGACCGCGTGCATGAGCTCGTGATAAAGCCTTGTGTGTTGGCACAAGCACCTGATGAAGAGATCGACCTCGTGCCGAGACCGCGCGCACGAGCTCGTGATAAAGCCTTGTGCGTTGGCACAAGCACCTGTGATCGACCTCGTGCCGAGACCGCGTGCACGAGCTCGTGATAAAGCCTTGTGCGTTGGCACAAGCACCTGATGAATGAAGAGATCGACCTCGTGCCGAGACCGCGTGCACGAGCTCGTGACAAAGCCTTGTGCGTTGGCACAAGCACCTGATGAATGAAGAGATCGACCTCGTCGAGACCGCGTGCGTGCACGAGCTCGTGACAAAGCCTTGTGCGTTGGCACAAGCACCTGTGATCGACCTCGTGCCGAGACCGCGTGCACGAGCTCGTGATAAAGCCTTGTGCGTTGGCACAAGCACCTGATAAAGAGATCGACCTCGTGCCGAGACCGCGTGCACGAGCTCGTGACAAAGCCTTGTGCGTTGGCACAAGCACCTGATGAATGAAGAGATGTCGTGCCGAGACCGCGTGCACGAGCTCGTGATAAAGCCTTGTGCGTTGGCACAAGCACCTGATGAAGAGATCGACCTCGTGCCGAGACCGCGTGCACGAGCTACCTGATGAAGAGATCGACCTCGTGCCGAGACCGCGTGCACGAGCTCGTGATAAAGCCTTGTCGACCTCATGCCGAGACCACGTGCACGAGCTCATGATAAAACCTTGTGCCCTGCACAAGCACATCAAGCCTCGTGTCGAGAACTGCCTCAGCAGACGTGGAACACGAAGGTCCCGAACGAACTAATGAACAAGCACGACATGACGACACTTGCAGTTCCTTACGAACAAGGACGTCGAACGTCGACATCAACGAACTTCGACAACAAGTCACCACCTCGACATTCGAGCTAGCGACTGGGGCAATCGTTCGACCGGGCCGAGGCCCAATCCGAGATCCAGATTCACAGGCGAGCGGCTTCCTCAATGCCACGTCGTCCGCATGCCTCTCCGCTTCCTCAACGTGGCCGACCTAACGACTTTGTGCATTAATGGAATTTAATGCCGACTGGGTTTCACGGACGGTTACACATCGACAAGAACTGCCCTCGACTCATATTTAAAGAAGACCGCGTCGAACGGTCGAGGTAATGATTTTTCTACCACCTCTTTACTCACCTCGACACACACTGACTTGAGCGTCGGAGTGTTTGCAGGTACACCACCCGACGCGCCGTCGTCATCCGTCGCGAGCACAACCGCACTGCTTCCCTCCGGTCATCATCTGAAGTTCTGTTCAGAACAAAGCTAAAATAAAAACGATTTGGTGGACAAAAGAAACGAACATAGCAAATGCACAATTTTCTTTCTTCTTGTACAAAAGGGTAGTCAACCGTAACATTCTCTGTTTTTTAATCTAAGATAAGTGCAATTTTTTTTATTGTAAAATATTTTTTCCCCAAATACACACCCAATGAGCTGATGACTGTGAATTTGACTCATGCGATTTTGTGGGGTAGGAAGGGAAGGACCCCTAACAGGTAGGATCGCATTGCACTGCATTTTGTAGTTTGTTCTTTTCCCCTTTCCTCCAATTTATTCCTTGCATCAAATTCATTTTGCACGCTCCACGGACTGGCCGATGTTTCATCCATTTTAATACAACTACCGTAGAATATAACTTTAGACTCATTTTGTGATACAAGGTAGAGCTTGAAGATGATATTGACGTATGCAGGCGACAGTTGTCCGCGCTGCGTGATAGGAGGGATGAAATGGGTGTGTCACAGTATAATATTGTCAAGGAGATAATGACCAATTTGATTATGCAAGAGGAACAGTTTTGGCGTCAAAGGGCCAAGGTCTTTTGGCTTAAGGAAGGAGATTTAAACACACGTTTTTTTTCATGCCACTGCTACGTGTCCTGCAAAGAAGAACAAGGTGTCAAGATTACAAGGGGATGACAGTGTTATTAAGACCGATCCAGCTCAAATCCAAGCCATGGCCAAGCATTATTTCAAAGATATTTACGCGCAGCGTGCTAGCCACTATGGGCCGGTTGTAGGGGTACTCCAGCCGTATGTGAGCTTGGAAGACAATGAGGTGCTTACTAGACCTTTTAGCAAGGATGAATTTCACACTGCTTTGTATCAAATGGACTCTGATAAGGCTCCAACCCCGGATGGGTTTAATCCGGGGTTTTTCAAACATTTTTGGGAGTTTTATGGGGATGAGATTTTTGCCACCTGTTGTAGTTGGTTGAAAAGAGGTTTTTTTCCTACCTCTATTAATGATACAAATATAGCCCTCATTCCTAAAATTGATAGCCCGCTTATTATGAAGGATTGGAGACCTATTGCTTTATGTAATGTCATCGATAAAATTGTGTCCAAGGTTCTTGCAAATTAGTTAAAAGGTGTTCTTCATAAATGTGTAGCTTTGGTGCAATCGACTTTTGTCCCGGGGCGGTCCATCCTGGACAATGTCGTGATGGCAATTGAAATAATCCATTACTTGAATAATAAGGCGAGAGGGAAGCCAGGAGACGTGGCCTTGAAGATTGATATGAGTAAGGCCTATGACAGGGTGGACTGGGGTACTTGCGGGAGGTGATGCAGTGTATAGGTTTCAATGAACAATGGGTGGGTTGGATTATGCAGTGTGTAGAGTCTGTCAGCTACTCAGTCTTAGTGAATCGGGACTAGGTGGGGCCTATCCAACCCGGGAGGGGCTTGAGACAAGAGGACCCTTTCTCCCCTTATTTATTTATCCTGTGCTCCGAAGGTTTGACAGCGTTGATTCACTAAGCTGAGAGACGAGGAGACCTGCATGGAGCAAAAATATGCGAAGATGCACTTATCATTTCTCACTTGCTTTTTGCAGATGATTGTTTCTTGTTTTTCAGGGCTAGCATTGGAGAAGCAAATACTACGAAGAATATTCTCAGAACCTATGAAGAGGCGTCGGGTCAACAAATAAACTTTCAGAAATCTGAGATATTTTATAGCAAGAATGTGGATGGAGTGACCAGAGAGGACATTGTCGTGCTTTTGGGAGTCCGAATTTGCCTTGGTGTCGACAAATATTTGGGTTTGCCTTCCATGGTTGGTAGAAGCAAGAAAGCCCTCTTTAAGTTCATCAAGGACCGTGTTTGGCGCAAAAACAACCCCTGGGGTGGCCGGTCTCTATCCAGAGCAGGAAATGAGGTGATGATCAAAGCCGTTCTCCAATCCATTCCTACTTATTTCATGAGCATCTTTCTTATCCCTTCTTCTCTTGGGGATGAGATACAAAGGCTTATGAATTCATTTTGGTGGGGTGGTGGTGGAGAAAGGAGCAAGGGCATAAGGTGGCTTGCCTGGGATAAGTTATCTATAAGAAAAAATGATGGTGGCATGGGATTCTGTGACCTACATGTCTTCAATATTGCACTCCTTGGAAAGCAAGGTTGGCGTCTGATGACTCAACCGGATGCCCTTGTTTCCAAACTCTTCAAAGCTAAATACTATCCGAAGTGTGATTTCTTGGAGGCTAGTAGGGGAAGCAACTCAAGCTATGTGTGGAGAAGTATTCATGAGGCAAACTTGGTGCTTAGAGAAGGCACGCGCTACAACATTGGCACTGGTACAAGCATTCGAGTCTTTCATGATGTTTGGATGCATGATAGAAGCATTGTGACACCTTTAAATGCGGCCAGGCAGAACCCTTTTCTACGAGTCCAATACTTGATGCTAAGGTTACAAGGCGTGGGATAGGGAGAAGGTGTGGGGTGGATGTCGCCTCAAGCAGCCATGGTGATCCTGAATACACCTTTGTTAGGGTCGGTCAGGGAGGATACTAGAGTTTGGTGGCCTGACCTAAAAGGTTGCTACACCGTCCGATCGGCTTATAAGTTGTGCATGGAGAGGATTTTAGACACAAGTCATTTGAAGGTACCTGGGAATTGGAAGGGAATATGGAAACTCTTAGTTATGCCTAAGGTGAAAAATATTCTGCGGAAGGCTTGCAGGGATAGTATACCGACTAGAAGCTTGCTTTTAACACGTGGGGTGCATCTTGACGTGGGTTGCCCTTGGTGCAATTTGGCGGAAGAAAGTAGTAATCATCTATTTTTTATCTGCCAGAAAGCTCAAAAGTGTTGGCAATTAGTGAACTTGAATGTGGTGATAGCCCAAAATCTTCAGTGGGGCGTCTCATTCAAGGATAACTTGTTCTCCATCTTGCAGCTTATCACTGAGCCAGATAGGCAAGCTATGGCGATGACTATTTGGAGCATCTGGAGGAGTAGAAATCAGAGAGTGTGGGAGAACGTGGATGAGAGCCCTGCTACCATAGTGCACTGTGGAAAGACTTTGTTTGAGGAATGGTGCAAGGTTCGAGCCAAGCTGGCTATTGGTGATACTCATGTGGAGCCTCGCTCAAGAAGTGGTGCAAACCCCCACCAGGTGTGGTCAAGTGTAATATAGATGCTTCCTTTTCTACCAACAATAACTACGTAGGTATTGGTATGTGCTTACGGGATGAATCTGGGTTTTTCATGGGAGTAAAAACTCTTCGTTTCCAACCTCTACTTGATGTCAAAGTTGGCGAGGCGATGGGGTTACGGAGAGCCATCGATTGGATGAGGGAGCTTGACTATGGGGAGGTTATTTTTGAATTAGATTCCAAACTTGTCATTGATGGGATTCATGGGACTTCAACTGACACAACAGAGTTTGGGTCCATTGTTCAAGAGTGTAGGGACTTGTTGTCGTCTTTCTTTCAAAACTCTCGTGTGAGTTTCACTAGGAGGCATGCTAATATAGTTGCTCATAATCTAGCGCAGGCGGCCATATTCTCAGCTAATCCTCAATATTTCTATGATATTCCAGCATATATTGAATCCCAAATTATTAATAAAATGCAGTAGATTCTTTCTGTCAAATAAGGTAGAGCTTGAAGATATGAGGCTAGCGAATAAAACTATTGTATAATTCATGATAATTTATTTTTTTAAAAACATATGCGCATAATAATTTCCTCAGTAATAATAATTCTTAAAATAAAAATATTAATAGATTTGTAAGTTTTAAGGGGACAGAGGTTAATCCTAAACCACTAAGATGTTACAACCATGATTGGATTCCCCCTTTTTTAATCTAATCTTAGTGGAAACTTGTAGGGTTGCTTAAATGCTATCAAACAATAATAATTATTTAATTTTAACTATAACTGTAATTGTATTTTTCTGCCACAAGTATATTGATCGCTTTGTCTATATTTATACAGTGGTAAAATGATTTATCATGTTAATATCCAATATTACCTTTTTCAAAATTTATGCATTAGTAATTAAAGCACAAATATACAAAAATAATAAAATTATAAGTACTAGTTTTTTTTTTGACCCGTGCATCTAAGTTTGTCATATTACTTCTGCATTTTATTGTTCGAAAAATATATTTTTGGGGGGTAAACAAAGTTTGTCATATTACTTCTGCGTTTTATTGTTCGAAGAATATATTTTGTAGCTTTTGTAACACAATGAGTCACCTTAACGAAAAATCTCATTAAAAAATGGAAAACAGATCAAATTTCGTTTATAGCATAAAAACAATCATATTCTTTCAAACTGAGAAAATAATTTCATAATTTTCTCAAATGTAATTACAAACATATAAAATGGTACGCTCTGTTTAAGTACCCAAAAAAGCATACAAACTGGTAAATAATAATTATATTTTTTTTTACAAAGGTAAATAATAATTATATAAAGATAAGCATTGGACAACGTATATAATATCACAAAAAGTAACTTTATTTGTCATGCCAAGTTAACATGCAGACTATTAAAATTTATTGGCACGTTCGGTAAGTAGAACATCTAACCATTAAATTCCAATTAAAGAATGCAAAAAGTAAATAAGACAGAGTTATGTATATTTCAAAAGTTGAGGAAATAATGATAACTCAAACTAAACTAAATTCTGAAAAGCTTCTCTATAAAATACATTTGAAGTGATGGTTGTCACATCTCCTTCGTTGTTATATATGAGTATTTTCAAACCACTGCGTGATGTAACCGTTGATATTGCAACACATAGTTGACCATGGAAAAAAAACTGATTGCAGAAAATAGATTCTCACATGTTTCAAAGACTGTCCCTGACTATTATTTATTGTCATTGCAGAAGAAACCATGACTGGAAATTATTTGCGCTGAAATTTAAAAGGAATTCTTGGATCAGATGGGATCAACGATAATCAAGGAATAAAAAAAGTTTCTCCTACTTTGTTGCCAGAAATAACCTTTGCCTCCAACACATGATTGTCAAGTTGGGTGACTATGAGCCGAGTGCCAATGCACAATCCTAACGACTGATCTATATTTCTCAATAACATGATGGGAGCACCAATCTTTAACTTTAGTTAATGATTAGGAAGTACATATGCAAAAATTGTATTAAAAAATTCTAGAGTATGCATATCATCTGATCTATCAAAATTTTCATTAACCGAACATGGGCTATCAGAATTTAGGTAAGTTTTTGTTTCTCCAGGCATCAATGAAATAATTTACTCATTCAAGTGACTAACAACATCATTTGTGGGTGCTAAAATAGCTCTGTGATGAAAGAATGATGAGTCTCTCATATTATCTAAAATAGATGGGTATGTGCTATTAACAATAGCAGCAAGAGGATCACCTGAATTTTCAAAGAGCATATCAGGGGGTACATCAACTGTTGTATCTTGCCTCATTCCCTTCGGTATGACTGGAAGTATCTGCCTAAAATCGCTACCAATAACTACTACTTTTACTCCAAACGGTTGATTTTTACTTTCACTATTAGAAAATCAAAGTATCCCTGAAGGTTCTATCAACCACTTCAAAACAATGCCTGTGAATCATTGGAGCTTCATCCCAAATTATAAATTTAGCCTTGGTTATCAATTCTGCTAAAGGACTACCCTGGTTTATGTTATAGATGGAATCTTCATTCACATTTATACAAATTTGAAACCTAGAATGTGTTGTCCTATCACATGGAATCAACAAAGTAACTATTTTACTGGATGCAATAGTCAAAACAATTTCGTCTTTAGATTTGAGAGTTGCAAAAATGGCCCTCTAAAGAAAAGTTTTACTTGTTCCTCTGTAGCCATAAAGAAAAAATAATCCCCAGTAATTTCTGCACACACTTAGCATGATTTTGTCATATATCTTTTATTGCTCAGCTATCATTGTGGATAAGTATTTGGGAAAGTATCGGTGGATCAAGTTGTGTTTAAACAATCTTGTAGTCTTATGATTTCTCATTGATTGTTTTCCATATTCCAAATAAATATACTTCATTATGAATAACAATTTCAAATTTCAAATTTGATTGAAACGTATAGTTAAATTTTTTATTTAATTCATTTGATTCATACTATCAAATAGGAAAGTTTGAAAAAGCTAGTAACATGATTAATGATATGCGATTCTTTTCATAAAAATGTAAATTAAAATAATTTTTTATGGAATCTTTAAGGTTGACCAACAAATCTTTGAGGTTATTAAAATGCTAAAATATTGTTATAAGAGATTATATTAGTGATTTGACCAAATTGTCCTCTAATTAATCTTTAGATCTGAGAGCTGCAGAAATGACCCTCCAAAGAAAAGTTTTACCTGTTTCTCTATAGCCATAAAGAAAAAATAATCCCCCCCGATTTCTGCACACACTTAGCATGATTTTGTCGTATTTCTTCTGTTGTCAGCTGTTATTGTGGATAAGTATTTGAGAAAATATCGGGGATCAAGTTGTGTCTAAACAATCTTGTAACTTTATGATTTCTCATTGATTTTTTTCCGTATTCCAAATAAATATACTTCATTATGAATAACAATTTCAAATTTCAAATTTGATTGAAACATATAGTTGAATTTTTTATTTAATTCATACTATCAAATAGGAAAGTTTGAAAAGGCTAGTAACATGATTAATGATATGCGATTCTTTTCATAAAAATGTAAATTAAAATAATTTTTTTATGGAATCTTTAAGGTTGACCAATAAATCTTTAAAGTTATTAAATGTTAAAATGCTATTATAAGAGATTATTTTAGTGATTTGACCAAATTGTCTTCTAATTAATGCTTCTTAACACTATTATTTTTAATATTATAAAGATAAAGATATCAATTTGACCTATTGAATAAAGGAAACTATTTGAATCCTAAATTTTCTATATGCTGAATTACAAATAATAGCCAATGGAGGATTTTTCTCTTAGTTCCGATAAAAAATCAAGTATGGGATCGCAGCTCTAAATTTTGGGATTGAGTTTTTATCCTAATTCCGGGTCAAAGACACATTATATTTACTCCCAAAAATGTACTTAGTTCATATAATATCAAAACTGCTTATTTATAATTTAAAAGAAAAAGATATGGGGTTGCTTCTTCCAAAAGGTATTTGGGAAAGTATCGGCAGATCAAGTTGTGTCTAAACAATCATGTAGCTTTATGATTTCTCATTGATTTTTTTCCATATTCCAAATAAATATACTTTATTATGAATAACAATTTCAAATTTCAAATTTGATTGAAACGTATAGTTGAATTTTTTATTTAATTCATACTATCAAATATGAAAGTTTGAAAAGGCTAGTAACATGATTAATGATATGCAATTCTTTTCATAAAAATGTAAATTAAAATAATTTTTTATGGGATCTTTAAGGTTGACCAATAAATCTTTAAGGTTATTAAATGCTAAAATGCTGTTATAAAAGATTATTTTAGTGATTTGACCAAGTTGCCTCTAATTAATGCTTTCTAACACTATTACTTTTAATATTATAAAGATAAAGATGTGTATTACATATAAATGTAATTAGCTTCTTTTCATTTATTGTCTAGCCATGCCGAAAGGAAAGTGTGTGTATTATATATAAATGTAAGAGTTTAATGGGCATGCACTGTCAGTGTAAATTAGTTTTACACTGATAACTAATAAGAATCCAATATTCTGTCATGTCACTCTACTCTAATAAATGTATTTTAAAAATAATTGCACAATAATGAGGTCTCATTAGATATTAGTGTGATGCATATCCCCTTTTCTCTAAATGTAATTACCTTCTTTTCATTTTATTTTTTTTGTATAAACCATGCCGAAAGGAAATCAAAGTCATTGTCACTTGAATTAGTAAGCATTTGTTCAAACACTTATCAGTTTCCTACTTTCTAATTATTAATGACCTAAAATCCTATTTTGTTTTTTTTTTTAATCTTGATGGTTTATATCTATAGTATTATTCAGTGGTGGCCCTGAGCATATTTTGGGTATGCGACCACACAAAGTACTATTTTTTAAGGACATCAGATAGTATGAAAATTTTACTTAATATACATATAAATATTAAAAATACAAAGTTATATGATTAATAATTTTATATAATTTAAAATTTTATATATTAAATCTTGAAGAGCCAACTTTATTTTGAATTATAGGTCCTAAACTTGGTAAGTCTTTGTTTTAGGCCTCCCAAAAATATTTTTTTACTACTAGTTTTTTACGACTCAATCCTTTTTGTTAGACCCCAACTCTAATTCACATTCCTTTTTGTAAGGCCTTTACCTGGTTTAAATCCTATTTTTTTCGCTCATTGTTCATCTGCGCCTCCATCAACAAACTAAGGGATCAGGTACAACTTTTTGGTTCTGGTAAATATCCCCCTTTTGGTGTTCTGTTAGAAAGAGTTTACTCAGTTTTGTAGGTGATTGATTTTCTTAAAGGGGGAGAAAATTCATGAAAAGCTATGTATTTTCTAACAACAAATGCCAATGCATGTCTTGCTTTTGGGATGATTGCTTTTTGATGAATTTGATGAAAAATAAAATTATGTTTTATAATTTGCCAGTATCTTCCTAACTGATAACATCGACAGTTTTAGGTGATTGATTTTCTTTAAGGGGAAGAAAATTCATGAAAAGCTATATATTTTCTAACAGGTGATGCCGATGCATGTCTTGTTTTTGGGATGATTGCTTTTTGTGGACATGCCGCTCAGACCTTTTTTCAATTTGTATAGGAACTAAAATTAAAATTTAGCAATTTTATAGAGGCTAAAAATAGTGCCGGTCCTCATATTTTAGGTGCTATGGGCGAACCAAGAAAATGGTGCCATTATAATTATTTGTATATTATTTTCCTTGTATTTTTTGTTGTAAAATTATCAAAAATTCGTTCATTATCAAGGTTATTTAAAAAGACATTTTCAATAGAAATCAAATTAAGACTATTTAATCTATCTTATGACATAGTAGATCGCAAATAAGATTTTAACAATTTCAATTTAGTGTATAAAAAATAATTAATCCTAAAAGTATAATGAAGTGAGCCAAGTTAGTCAACATAGTATGAGAGTCATTTGTTTTTGATAATTTACATCACGAGTACAATAAAAGATCACATAAAAATATTTTGCTTCTTTGATTTTTTTAGACTATTAATTGCACTTTTAACTTCATTACCTAACATATTAATCATTTCGTTTTGGATATTATGAATAAGATAATGATAATGAATTTTGTTATGCTTGATGCGGTCAAAGTGTTTTTGCATGACATAATCCCATTTAACAATTATCTCAATAAGAGAAAGAAAGTTTCCATTGTTTTCTACATTAATCCTCTCATTTTTTCCACGAAAAACTTATTTTATTTAGCAAGATATCTAACAACAGAAATTATTCTAATTAAAACATTTTTCAATGTTTTTTCCCCTTTTATTATAAGCTCTTAAAGATGTATACACTACAAAGTAAAAGAAATTTGGTGCCCTCCAAAAAAATGGGGCCCTGGGCGATCGCCCATCCCGCCCATGCTCAGGACCACCATTGCTAAAAATATATTTATCATTTTTCAATTTTATATTGTTTATCTTATAACTTTTTGTATTTCTTTATAACTTAATGACACACTGTAAAAAAATTGTATGCTATCCATATATGGATTTGTCTCCTTTATAAGTAAACAATTCACTTTAGAGTCAAAGTAAATAATCTCAATTATTGAATGATTGAGATTACTTACTTTACACGTCAAATCCCATATATAGTCGTTAAACTTTATTTTTTATAATTTTGAGGAAATTGATGAAAAGTAAAACTATGTTTTATAATTTGCCTATATCCTAGCTCATAACATCACCCAGGACCAGCCAGGACCCATTCCTCATCACTCTCACCCTTTGTCTACCATGAACCAGTGGCAAAACCCCCAACCTCGTCCCCCAAACGCTATCATGCGACTAGGCATGGTAACGGGCCGGGTCGGGAGCGGGTTTTGTCTCCCCCGTCCCCGTCCCCATTTCCAACAGGTTCGGGTTTTACCTTCCCCATCTCCGTTCCGATAGAGTAGAGTTTTCCCGTGTGCCCCCAACTCCGCTCTAAATATGTAGAAAAATTATATTTATGATAATTAATAAAATAAAATCATAATTATTATATAATGATAAAATAAAATAAAATAAAAAACATCAAATTAAAATGTTCTATTGAAAAGAGATTAAATTAAAATAAATAAAATATATGAAACAAAATGAATGAGTATACATGCATAAAATAAAATAAAAATTAACAATTTATATTTAGTCGGCGGGTTGGGTATCGACATCCCCAAACCCGTCCCACCCCCGGTCAAAGCGAGTTTTTCCCGTTAAAATCGGGTCGAGATCGGATGGATACCCGCGGGTTCGAGTTCTGTTGCCATGCCTACATGCGACCTTTCATTCCAACATCCTAACCAGATAAGTGATACCGTATCATAGCTAAGATAGAAAGGAAAAAAAAAAGGAAAAATTTAGTCTCTTACACTAAATCTGATATGGAAGAAAAATAATAAATGAATAATTTGAAAATAACATATCGAATATTTTATATTTTTAAAATAATGAATAATTCAATTAATTTAAAATTTTGCAAATAGTATTTATCAAATTCAAATAAAGGATACATCTTCATTTAACATCTTAAATATTTTCTTCATTGCTGCTCATTATTTAAACATCTTAACTATAATATTTTCTTAATTTAAAAACTTATGTTCAACTCATTATTTTTTATTATAAATGACAGAAACTGGTGCAGAATACATTATTGCTCCTCCCTTTGCGCATCTCTCTCGCCTTTGCTCTGCACATTTCCCATTTAATCATGGTGCGGGTCACTCCGAAAGGACCCGATGATTGATTGATTTATACAGAATTGATCCCGGGATGTTCCCAGAAGAAGAAGAGGCTAGGATTATAATGGACTTTGTTTGCAAGGACCCGTGAAAGAGATATAAGGGATAGATATGTTTGTCACAACGTTCAAAGACGTCATGACGCCTATTTTACTATTAACAAGTCATTGCTGAAAGATGTCGTTAAATGAACGTAAATGTAAATTAAACTCTTTTTTTAAATAAGATATGCAAGCTCACCTCCCTTCATTTCCTTTACACAACCAAATTCAACTTGGGTGGCTATGGGTGACTTGGCAATAGTAATGACCATGTCAAATGCAAGAGTTCTCGTATTTTTGTCATCTTTCTTTCGTATTACATTTTAATTTTTTTCTCTACCTTTATTTATCATATTTTTTATTTTCTCTCTATTTTCTTCTTTACCTCATAAAAAACATCGTTATTCAGTTGAAAATGACGTTACAATATCCTGTCTTTGCCTTTTTATTTAAAAGAAAATCTTATTCAATTTTGCTAAATAAGAGAAGAGAAAGACCAATAAAAGAAGAGCTTCGGAAAAAAAAGAAACAATAAAAGAAGAGCCGAGCATGGGGTCACGAATTTCTCGTTCATTTTAATGGCTGGCCACGCGTCTCAATATAGCACGTAGTTGACTGCATAGTAACATGTCAGGCAAATTTGATTATCAAATTTGCTTTTTCTGCTAAAAGTTGGTAGTAATTTTTTTTTGCTAAATTATATTTTTGTCTTTTGTATTTATTTTAGATTTTAATTTGGTATCTTATATATTAAAAGTTTTAAATTGGTCTCTTATGTGTTAATTGTGATCTCTTTTTTTTTGTTCAGAAATGGTCCTTTATGTTACAAAAATTATATTAATATAGTCTCTTTTTTGTCCCTTATTTTGTAAATAAATAGACCGTACTGGAATAATTTTTATAACATAAGGGACCACTTTAAAACAGAGAGACCATATTAGTGTAATCTTTAGACATAAAGTACTAATTAGTAACAAATAATACATAAGAAACTAAACTAAAACATAAAATAAAGATAAATCACTCAAAGTATACTTTAGCCTTTTATTTGTTTGACTCAAGTTACTACTATATGCCGTATGCTTGGTAAAACTGTTTGTCAAATGAGTACAAAAAAAAAAAAAAACTGTTTGTCAAATGTATTTTTTGGATTAATACAATTATAATCTATGTTTTGAATTGACTCCTTGCCTTGAAACCCTGAATTGTCAAAAGATGAAGAATTTAAGGGTCATGGTAGAATTTAGGAGTTTATAATTAGATTTCCAAATAAAATTGAAAGCAATAGTAAAACCGTACAGCCAAATACTCAAGTGAATAAAATAGTAATAATAACAGTAAAAATAAATATTTTCCGTCAAAAAAATTAAATAAATCTTAGAACAAAAATAGTTATAAATTGGTAAGTTTTAAACTGACTCAGATTAATCCTAAACTAATCATATGTATGTCTATGTTTGGGCTCACTATTTTTTTAAAATCTCCAATGGAAACCTTTTAGGGAAAAATATGCTTTTGGTCCTTATAATTTGACCAAAATTTGGTTTTGGTTCCTGTAATTTTTTTTTTCTCGAACTTGTCCTTGTAATTCTATTTGTTGTCGGTTTTAGTCTCTCCCATTAGTGGTCCGTTTAAAAATTGTGACATGGCAAATGACAGTCCCACGTGGCACCACGTGGACACACGTGGACACATGTGGACACTCACTCAGCCAGTCCACGTAATATTATTGTTTTTTAATTAAAAAAATCAAAACGACAAAAATAAAAACAAAAATCTGGTATATCAGAATGAAAATTAGGGTTGCATCTGCTATCGCTGCAGAGCGCTTCTTCTTCTTCATGTTCTTCTGCTTCTTCTTCACTGCAGCGCGCTTCTTCTTCTTCGCTGCAGAGCGTGCGCTTCTTCTTCTTCTTCTTCGCTGCAGAGCGCTTCTTCCTCTGCGTGTTCTTCTTCGCTTCTTCTTCTTCGCTATCGGCCACCACCACAGGCCACGAATCGGAGCACCCAAGCCACAATTGTGATGCTCTCATCATGCTATGCAAAACCCCCATCAGTTTCGTGAAAACAAGGACGATTTCACAAACCCTAACCGCCACTTTGGAGCGGATCTGGGGGAGAGGTGAGGGTGGGTGTTCAAGGGGTATCATTGAGTGGTTGAAGGAGAAGGAGAGGCGATGGGAGAAGAAGGCCGTGGCAGAGGGCGACGATGGAAGAAGGTCGTTGAGAGAGAGATGCATGAAGATGAAGCAGAAACAGAGGATCTGGAGACGAGAGGGAGATGAAGCAAAAACAAAGGCGTGAAGGAGATGGGGAAATGAGGAACTGAAGCAGAAGCAGAGAGATAAGGAGATACGATGCAAATGAAGCATCTGGATACGTGAAGAAAAAAAAATATCAACTCAGTTGTTGTTGTTGCTGAGATCCCTTCGACTCAGTTGTTGTTGCTGAGAATCTACCATTTCACCGTCTTTGATTCTGGTTTTCCCTACAGAATTCAAGATTTGGGCTTTTTATTTTTGGGGGTTTTTTTGTATTAGCTACGGAAAATTTATGTTAGCAAATTCAATCAATTATTGTTGCTGAAGTTTTAGTTTCTCAATCAATTGTTGTTAATTGAATTTCTAGGTTTGTTGAAATTCATGAAGTTGTTCATTTTCTAGGTTTCTGTTGTTGAAGAAGGATCTAAACGACGAAGAAGATGAGGGTTTTTTATTTTGGGAAAAATATGCTTTCTGGGTTTTTTATTTATTTTTAATTAAAAAACAATATTATTAGGTGGATTGGCTGAGTGAGTGTCCACGTGGTGCCATATAGGACTGTCGCTTGCCATGTCACGATTTTTAAACAGACCACTAACGGGAGGGACTAAAACTGAGGAAAATGGAATTATAGGGACAAGTTCGGAGAAAATTTTTTACTGGGACCAAAACCGAATTTTGGTCAAATTACAGGGACTAAAAACATATTTTTTCCTTATTTTTATTATATCCAATGGGAAACCTTTGAAAGTTGCTTAGTTGCTATCAAACAATGATAATTATTTAATTTAATTATAAATATTATTGTATTTTTTCTACATATATATTGATCTTTGTCTATATTTATACAATCGTAAAACGGTTTCCATGTCAATATGCAACTACCTTTTTCAAAATTCAATTATTAATATTTGAAACACAGATAAAAAAAAAGGATAAAAATACAATTGTGCGTAATTACCTTCAAATACTTATCAGTTTCCTACTTTCTTATTGTTGAGTTACTAACAAGAATAAATGGAACAAATATCAAAGGCAACCAATACTAAATTTAATAGCAATCAAAAACAGTGCAATAACGTCAATCAAACAAAGAGTGGAGAGTAGGAAGAATAACACCGCTATTTGGTTCTGTGATTCGACCCCAAAAGATGACCTATGTCTGCGGAGAGAAGCGACCCTCCGTTTCACTATCAGAGAGTCTTTACAAGAGATTACAATTGCTTTGAACCCCTTCCAAATGTCCAAGAAGAACAAACCCAAGAGTTCCCAATCCCTCTCTCTTTTCCTCTATGAAAACCTCTCAAGAACAACAATAGAGAAAGCCTTCAATCCTCCCTCTATGATTCCCTAAGATCCCAAGGTGTTTCAATGTGTTTCCAGCCCCTAAAACCTCACAAAAACGCTCAAGAACGGCTGCACACAACCTTATAAAGACTGCACGTCGTACCCACAATTCTGCAGCGTCAGGTTTATAAAAAACCCGACTGTGAATCGATTCACAGGCATAGGTGAATCGATTCACCTAGTTGAAAAAGCCTCCCCTGCACGAATTAATGAAATGAATCGATTCCAACAAGCTTCCCATGCGATTCACAGAGGCGTACTTCGATTCACAGAGTCCCAAACATGCTTAAATCGATTCATATAGCTAGGGAATCGATTCCCAGTGTTCAAGAAACACTTTCAAGCAATTCCATGATCCTCCAAACTGATTTTAAGGCACTCTAAACTCCACAATTCTCCACCTTGAATTCAAATCAGTGGTGATGCTCAACTTTATCCATCAACCACTAGCTGCTCTCTCCATTACTGGGATTACATCTCAGAGAAATTCATCAAGTCCAAGCAATGCTTGAACTTTGATCTAGGTAATGACTTGGTGAATACATCCACCGGGTTGTCCTCTGACGCAACCTTCTCAACAACAATTTCCTTAGATTCTACGACGTCTCTAATGAAATGTAAGCGGATGTCAATGTGCTTTGTCCTTTCATGATACACTTGGTGATTTGCCAAGTGGATAGCACTTTGACTATCACAATGTACCTTCACACATTCTTGTGTAATTCCTAGCTCCCCAATCATACATGGCCTCCTTCACCCCTTCAACTAGGGCGATATACTCCGCCAGAGTAGTAGATAACGCCACAACGGACTGTTGATTAGTCTTCCAACTTATTGCCGTTCCAAACAATGTAAATACAAATCCAGATAAGGATTTCCTTGTATCCGCATTTCCTACATAATCTGCATCTACATAACCCTCCAAAGCGTCTTCTCCTTGAGTTGCTCTTGTGTACCTCAAACCACCTTTGAGTGACCCATTCAAATACCTCAGAACCCACTTCAGTGCTTCCCAATGAGCTTGGCCCGGATTTGCCATAAACCGACTCACTATGCTAACTGCATATGCTAAGTCTGGTCTACTACAAACCATGTCGTACATGATGCTTCCTACCCCACTAGCATATGGAGTAGCATCCATCTTCCTCCTCTCCTCTTCGGACTCAGGAGCTTGTGTCACCGAGAGCTTTGTGTGATGACCCAAAGGAGTGCTAACCGGCTTAGCTTCATGCATCCTAAACCGCTCCACCACTTTATTCAAGTACCCATGCTGAGATAAGAATAATTCTCCCTTCTTCCGGTCCCTCACGATATCCATCCCAAGTATCCTCTTAGCGGCCCAAGATCCTTCATCTCAAATTCTGAATTTAGCTTCTCCTTGAGCATGTTAATCTCCTCTTTGCTAGAGCTTGCCATCAGGATATCATCAACATAGAGAAGTAGGTAGAGAACCACTTTCTCATCCCTCTTCAAAATGTAAACACAGATATCGTACCCACTTCTCACAAATCCCGTCTTCAGAAGAAAATCGTCAAAATGAAGATACCATTGCCTAGGGCTTTGTTCCAACTCATACAAGGATTTCTTCAAAAGACATACCTTAGACTTGTCCTCTACAAAACCTTCTGGTTGTTGCATGTAGATTGTCTCTTCTAGGTCTCCATGAAAGAATGCGGTCTTCACGTCCATTTGTTCCAACTCAAGATCGTATTGATTCACGATTGCCATAAGAACCCTTATGGAACATGTTTCACCACGGGTGAGAAAATCTCGTTGTAATCAATTCCCTCAACCTGTGTAAAACCCTTGGCCACAAGTCTTGCTTTATATCTTGGTTCTTCAATTCCCGGAATGCCTTCCTTCTTTTTGAAGATCCACTTGCATCCAACCACCCTTTGTTTCTTAGGTAGCTTCACAAGTTTCCAGGTCTGGTTCTTCTCCAATGAATTCATTTCCTCATTCACTGCCTCTAACCACTTCTGACCCTCTTTGCTCTCAACTGCTTCCCTGAATGTCTTCGGTTCTGAGTCTTGCATATCTTCAGCCGCATTTAGAGCATAACAAATTAAATCTGCATAGCCATATCTCTTTGGTGCCACAGTTTCCCTCCTTTCCCTATATCTAGCCAACTGATAGCCAGGATCCACTGTTGGTTGTCTTCCTCTAGAACCTGATGTTGGGGGACTATTCTCCTCTTCATCATTCCCGGTCTCACTAGTGGAAGGCTCCACCTCAAACTGAGTCTTCTCTACCTCTGTTTCTGAGTTACTATTCTCCAGGTCTTTGCACTCCATCCCCATGCGAGTCTCATCAAAGGTCACATCCCTGCTTATTATGAATTTTGATCCCCCAGGTCCTATCTTCCACAGCTTGTACCCCTTCACACCTTCCGGATAGCCAATGAAGACACATTTCACAGCCCTGGCTTCAAGTTTGTCTTGTCTGACATGAGCAAACGCCAAAGCCCCGAAAACCTTCAACTTAGAATATTCTGCCGGTTTTCCACTCCGAACTTCCATAGGTGTCTTGAAGTCTAATGCCGTTGATGGGCATCTGTTGATCAAGTAAGCTGCTGTACTCACAGCTTCACCCCAGAAACTTTTAGGTATCCCAGCTCCCAAAAGCATACATCTGACCCGCTCCAAAATAGTCCTGTTCATGCGTTCTGCCAGACCATTTTGTTGCGGTGTTCTACTGCAGTCCTATGTCTCTTAATTCCCTGTTTCCTGCAAAACTCATTAAACTGCTCTGAAACAAACTCCAAGCCATTGTCAGTCCTTAAAACTTTCAGTTTAGTTCCTATTTGATTTTCTATGAGAGTATGTCATTCTTTGAATTTTTCAAATGTGTCACTTTTATTTTTCAAAATGTGAACCCATACTCTCCTAGAGAAATCATCAATCATGGTGAGAAAATAGGAACCCCCTCCATGAGTTGTCACTCTTGAGGGACCCCAAAGGTCCGAGTGAATATACTCAAAGGGTTTGCTAGAATGATGCATGTCACTTCCAAACTTAACCCTATATTGTTTGCCTAGTATGCAATTATCACAAAATTCTAGTTTATCCAATTTATCATTACCTAGCAAACCTTATTTAGCTAGTTCAACTAAACCCTTTTCACTAACATGCCCTAACCTTAAATGCCATAGTTTAGTTTTATCATGCGAAGCTTGACTGGCTAATGATGCATGCCCTATAACAGTAGAACCATCTAATATGTATAAGCCACACATTTTAGACCCTTTAGCCATTACTAATGCGCCATTCGAAATCTTAATCATGCCATGCTCAATTCTAGTACTATAGCCTAATCCATCAAACATGCTTATAGATAAAAGATTTTGTTTTAGTTCAGGAACATACCTCACATCTTGTAAAAGGAATTCACGGTTGTCAAACATCTTGAGACGAATCGAACCCATACCTTGCACCTTACAAGCTCGGTTGTCACCCAGTGAAACGACTCCACCTTCTTTAAGCTTCAAAGCCTCAAAGTATTTCTTCCTAGGACACATGTGATAAGAACATCTCGAGTCCATGACCCGGTTCTTTTCAGATTCCAAACTCGACACCACTAGAGCCCCGCACTCTCATAACCATCCTCCATAGCAATTGCAACCTCCACAGAATCACCCGCCCCTTTCTCGGGGCAGTCCTTCTTAAAGTGACCGGTCTTGTGACAATTGAAGCACTTATACTTCTTATTGTTCCCCTTTGACTTGGATTTCGACCTAGAATTCTTCCCTTTGTTGTTGTTTCCTCTACTCTCACTTCTTCCCCTTGACACACTTAAGCCTTCACCACTATCATCCACTTTCAAGTCTTGGAGCTTGGTTAGCTCCTTGGTCCTAATGGATTATTGGACCTCCTCCAAAGTAATAATGGACTCCTTGCCATAGAGGAGTGCATCCTTAAAGTGTTCAAAGGATCTAGGCAGCGAATTCAATAAGAGCAGAGCCTTATCCTCGTCATCGAGCTTCACATCAATGTTCTGCAAGTCATCAATAATTTTGTTGAATTCTGCTAGTTGCTCCACAATAGGTTTGGTCTCTACCATCTTGAATGAGTAGAGATATTGTTTCAGACATAACCTGTGGGCCAATGACTTGGTCATGTACAACGATTCTAACTTTTCCCACATCTCCGCCGCGGTCTTCTCTCTTGCAACTTCCCTCAATGCCTTATCGCCAAGGCACAAGATAATGGCACCTCTTGCCTTATCTATCATCTCCTTCTTCTCCGTTTGAGACAGGGTGGCCGACATTCTTGCCTCACCCTTCAAGGCTTCAGAGCACTTCTGTTGAATAAGGATTGCTTCCATCTTCACCTTCCATAGACCGAAGTCGTTATTACCGGAAAACTTCTCGATGTCCCATTTAGTACCCATGGTGCACAATTGAATTATTTGTTCCTCCCCACAGACGGCGCCACTTGTTGAGTTACTAACAAGAATAAATGGAACAAATATCAAATGCAACCAATACTAAATTTAATAGCAATAAAAAACAGTGCAATAACGTCAATCAAACAAAGAGTGGAGAGTAGGAAGAATAACACCGCTATTTGGTTACGCAGTTCGGCCCCAAAAAGATGACATATGTCTGCGGGAGAGAGCAGCCCTCTGTTTCACTATCAAAGAGTCTTTACAAGAGATTACAATTGCTTTGAACCCCTTCCAAATGTCCAATAAGAACAAATCCAAGAGTTCCCAATCCCTCTCTCTTTTCCTCTATGAAAACCTCTCAAGAACAACAATAGAGAAAGCCTTCAATCCTCCCTCTATGATTCCCTAAGATCCCAAGGTGTTTCAATGTGTTTCCAGCCCCTAAAACCTCACAAAGACGCTAAAAAACGGCTGCACACAGCCCTAGAAAGACTGCACGTCGTACCCACAATTCTGCAGCGTCAGGTTTATAAAAAACCCGACTGTGAATCGATTCACAGACATAGGTGAATCGATTCACCTAGTTGAAAAAGCCTCGCCTGCACGAATTAATGAAATGAATCGATTCCTGCAAGCTTCCCATGCGATTCACAGAGGCGTACTTCGATTCACAGAGTCCCAAACATGCTTGAATCGATTCATATAGCTAGGGAATCGATTCTCAGTGTTCAAGAAACACTTTCAAGCAATTTCATGATCCTCCAAACTGATTTTAAGGCACTCTAAACTCCACACTTATTAATGGCCATAAACACTACTATCTAAGTAAATTTTTTAAATCTTAGATATGCTGACAAAGAGGAAACGTACGACAAATCACAAACAATATCTAAGAGAGATGTGTTATCGTTGTTGTTTACACCTAAAATAATTCCAGTTAACAGTTATAAAAATGGATATCAACCCCCCAAAACATGAACGTGACATGATTCCATGCGAAACATAAATATCGGGGCCCACACAATATAAAGAGATTAGCATTTTCATGCAAAAATATGTTATTATTTCTATTCTCTAGCCTAAAACTAATACACATACTTGTGTCAACGTGTTGTTGCAGGTACTTACCCTCGCTGTTGCCTATTGGATCAAAAGGGATGGACACACTTGTGGATTACACATTGAGAGGCTCAATCCATTACTCAACATGTTGTAAAATTGAGACGGAGCATAATTTATTTTAAATAATTTTTATAATTGACTTTTTATGTTAGAAAATATAAATTGACATAAAAATGTTGACGAAAAAGAAATATTCAGTTTTTTGTCCAATTTTGGTTAAATAATAATTTATTAACATGTTTGATGTTCCATTAAAAATGTTGCAAAATAACTTGTACGTCCATATGTGATTTAGAAAACTTCTCCATAAAAATTCAAAATAGAGCTCATTTGCTTTCTAAAAACACTTTGAATTAGCCCAGTTTTTGATTTGCAAAATAGGACAGGCAATAACAATACTGCAAAGTTAGAAGATAAAAATAATTGTAATAGAGAGAGAATAAAAGAGACTTTCGGAATGTATTGCTAGAAACATCAAAAACAACATTTTTTTTTGGGTTTTTCAGAATTCCAAAAAATACTTAATCTATTATAAAAAATACATTTTCAAAAATTTTCTAAGATATATTCTTTAATGTATTTTATTTTCAATTTTCAATAGAAATGAAAATTGGAAACACGCAAACTAAACCAATCCCTTTTTGTTTGTTTTGTTGACAATAAATGTTACTGTTTGTTAAACTAAAGAATTTAAACACTTACACACGAATGGACGTGAATTCAAATTATATGGGGAGAAGTGATGAATTACTATTGATCTCATTTGCAAAAGAAAACTACAGAATTTAAACAACTCATATATTGGCATTAAACTTGTTTTAAATAATTTTACACATAAATTAAGACAATAAACAAAAGGAAGGAGGAAAAAAAAAAGGAATAATATGCAAAAATAACAATTTGGTGCGAGAGGTGAGAGAATGAGCCACACCGTTGGTTCTCTTCCTGTCTTACCTACGACAGTGGACACGAGGCAAAGACCCTTTCCGAAAGGTCAAGGACAAAACAAAAACTATGTCAACATAAACGTTTGTTCTTCAATTTATTTCCCAAATCGTCTTTCAAGTAACACAAGCTTTCCTCTGTTCTGTGCAATCCACGGTGGGTTTCAGTTCAGCTACACGGTGATCCTTCCCGTCTTTGATAATTTCCCACAATTCCCTCATCTGGGTATCCTCCATCACCCTCCAAACTTGAAGCAATCTCGATATTTGTTGTCAAAGTTTGCATCTTTGACTTTTCCTCCGTGTGTCTCAAAATGGGTGGGAGCGAGAACCCGAAGGCTGTGGTTGTGGGTCGTTTAGCTGAGTCAATCAGGGAGATTTCTGGGTTGCCGGAATGTCAGAACGTTTGCAAGAGGATGTATGGGAATTTGGTTCGCAGGGTGAAGCTGTTGAGTCCTTTGTTTGAGGAATTGAAGGACAGTGATGAGTCCCTCAGTGATGAACAGCTTGGAGCTTTTGAATCTCTCAGGGTTGCTTTGGATTTCGCTATGACCCTTTTAAAGTCTGTGAACCAAGGGAGTAAGCTTTATCAGGTATAATTTTTTGGTTCTGGTATGCAACCCCCCTCTTTTGGTGTTTTTTTAGAAAGAGTTTATTAATTAACTTAGTTTAGTAGGTGATTGATTGATTTTCTTTAAATAGGAGAATAAAAAATTCATGAAAAGCTATATATTTTCTAATAGGAGATGCCAAGATCTTGTTTTTGGGATGATTGTTTTTTGAGGAAATCGATGAAAAATAAAATTTTGTTTTATAATTTGCTTGTATCATAATACTGCCAATAAACTTCATGTTACCCTTTAATTTTTATTTATTTTTTTAACCGCAAATATTAGTTGTTAGTATATGTTACGTTAGCCGTCAGCCGGACCTCCCGCTCAGACACCTTATGATGTCCCAGCTCTTGAGCTACACGTGGGAGATATGTTACCCTTTAATTTTGTGGGACTCTATCCTGGTCTTGTGCTTGGATTGTATGTGAGGTGCCAATGTTTTCTTGGTGCAAATAGAGAATTTTTTCATTTGCTTCAATTCTAAGGTGTGCATATCATATGTGTATGAGTATATGCAACACTTCCCAAATTTAATTGCAGGGATGTCCAATTACTTGTTGTTTCTTGATTTTGAAGTGTGGGTACTGGTGCACGAGTCTAATATTTGATTCCATTCTTTGGGTGGGTACTGGTTCAGTTGATCAAGAAGACTGTTGATTTTAATCTAATTATTGCTTTACATGTCACAGGCTTTGCGGAGGAATGATGCATCAGGTGAGTTCCAACAAATAACTGAAAAAATTGAAGCCGCGTTAAGTGAAATTTCGTACAACAAACTTGATATATCGGAGGAAGTTCAAGAACAGGTAATTTTATCCTACGTTGGAAGGAGACTAACAATACTATATGCCATTCCATGTCATTTCTACAATGATATTTCCTTGCCGTGATTTTGATTTTCTGTGTGATTTTTGTCAACAATTTTAATTTCTTTCAGATTGAACTGGTGCATGCTCAATTCAAAAGAGCCAAAGCTCAAACAGAATTTACTGATTTACAACTAGACTTGGATATGGTGGTAGCACAGAAAGAAAAAGACCCTGATCCTGCCATACTCAAAAGACTTTCTGAGAAGTTGCATCTGAGGACTATAAATGATCTAAAGAAAGAGTCTAGTGAATTACATGAATTGGTCATCACAAGCGATGGAGAACTAGGGGAAAGTTTTGAAACAGTCTCATCCCTTCTTAGGAAACTGAAGGACTGTGTGCTCACAGAAAATCCTGAGGTTGATATCTATGAGAGTGAGAAAGTGTCAATCAAACACCGGTCTCCTGTAATCCCAGACGATTTTCGATGTCCTATATCTCTTGAACTAATGAAGGATCCTGTAATTGTCTCTACTGGTCAGGTAGTATCCGAGATCGTCTTTGCGCATGACATTGCTCTAATGGTGTTAGTTACAATTATTCATAAACTTTCTACAATCTTTTGCAGACATATGAGAGATCCTGCATTCAGAAATGGCTCGATGCTGGTCACAGAAACTGCCCCAAGACACAGCAGACACTTTTGCATACAGCCCTTACTCCTAACTATGTTTTGAAGAGTCTGATTGCTTTATGGTGCGAAAGCAATGGTGTTGAACTCCCAAAGAAGCAAGGGAGCTGTAAAACAAAGAAATCTGGAACTAGTCTTTCAGATTGTGACAGAACCGCTATTAAAGCTTTATTGGATAAACTAACGAGTAATGATATAGAACAGCAAAGGGCGGCTGCTGGTGAGCTCCGGTTACTGGCCAAGAGGAATGCAGATAACAGAGTATGTATTGCTGAGGCAGGAGCAATACCGCTTCTCGTGGAGTTGTTGTCTTCTATAGATCCTCGAACTCAGGAGCATGCTGTTACAGCGCTTCTCAATCTTTCCATCAACGACAGTAACAAAGGAACTATAGTAAATGCAGGAGCTATACCAGATATTGTAGATGTACTGAAAAATGGAAGCATGGAGGCTAGAGAAAATGCAGCTGCAACCCTCTTTAGTTTATCCGTTCTAGACGAAAACAAGGTTGCAATAGGTGCAGCAGGAGCTATCCCAGCTCTTATAAAGTTACTCTGTGAAGGTACTCCAAGAGGGAAGAAGGATGCTGCTACTGCTATATTTAATCTATGTATATATCAGGGAAATAAAGCAAGAGCTGTAAAAGCCGGGATAGTTGTCCCGCTGATACGATTTCTGAAGGATGCGGGGGGTGGGATGGTAGACGAAGCACTAGCTATAATGGCAATCCTTGCAAGCCATCACGAAGGCAGGATAGCAATCGGTCAGGCTGAGCCAATCCCTATCTTAGTCGAGGTTATACGAACCGGGTCTCCACGCAACCGGGAGAACGCAGCTGCTGTTTTGTGGTCGCTATGCACGGGAGATTTACTGCAATTGCAACTAGCAAAGGAACATGGTGCGGAAGAAGCACTTCAGGGATTATCAGAAAATGGAACTGATAGAGCTAAGAGAAAAGCTGGAAGTATATTAGAACTCTTACAGCGAATAGAAGGGGAGGAAAATTTGCAAAATTCTTAGTCTCGGTGTAACTTCATAATATATAATTCATATATAGATGATCAGAAAATTGTGTAGAAACTTCATATTATGTTTGTTTGTCATTTGTCTGTAAAGGGACATGTTGTAAATTACTTTTCGTGAGGATTATAGATGTATTAAGTTTTTGTAAATTAGCTTTTAAAAAATGTTACGTGAGGATTATAGATGGATTAAGTTTCTGCATTGACTCTCGGCAAATTTGGCTTAAGTCTGTTGCAGTGAATGCTAACATTTTGGGAGACAAAATTAAGACCATAAACAACTAGAGTGGAACGGGAGGGGATTCTCTCCCGTGAAACTCCGTCCAGTTTTCTCCGGTGCTGAGATATCCACCCTTAAATACACTTCTCCCTTTATTCTATTATTTATAATCGTTTTACATTTTTTTGTTTTGAAGAGCTAGGATTTCGCTGCAGAAAAATTCCACAGCAAAGAATCCTTTCCCGAGTGGAACTGTAGTATTTCAAGCTTGTTCTATTAAAATAGATTTGGATTGGTTGTAGGAATCTTTACATAATAATGTGGCAAAGGAAGTAATTGAAATACTATTCGGAATGTAGTTTTAGATACCATTTTCATGAAGGGAAGAAAAAGAAAAAAAAGGATACCATTTTCGTGATTTGTTTTCTTTTAAATCATTTATAATAAACAATTTAAACTTGAATACAATCTTGTTTACCTCGGAGCAGAGGCCCTCCGATCCCTTGATTTAGGGACTTTAATCCAAGATGAAATGAATGTACTTTTTTTTTCCTATCTTCATCATTAAAAATTTAAATCAAAATGAAAAGAAAAACCTAAAAAAAATAAACTTTTTTAACAGAACTAAAAAAATAAGCTAAGAACTTAGGAGTCTAAAAATACAACAAATAAATAGAATTAATTACACTTGATTATTTTATCCACAAGCTCGTTGTGTAATTCATCGCTTCCAAAACCCACCCCCTTTAGCAGCACCGGGAACCGATTCTTCAACCTGTTTTTGGCATCGAAACACACCATAAAAAAGAGATTGTGACAAGGCTTTGCTTCTTTTTATCACAACCTTCTTAGCACCTGTTTGGATCCACGTTTAGACACGTGTATTCACGTTTGTGAAGGTCAATCCACGTTTGACTGCAAATTATTTTGTTTGGCTTCACAGAAGACAAATCGATTCCAGCCCCAAAATCCGTTTTAACTAGAAGCTACTATTTCAAGCTCTTACGTTGACCCAAAATCGATTCACAGATTTATTTTAGCGAGGGTAGGAAATATTGTTTCCCTTTCGCATATATATTTGGTATTCCAAAATTATTTTATCACAATTTCTAATGTTCATGGGGAATGCCGGGAATACATTTTCATGGGGAATGCAATTTCAACGTTCATAACTGTTGGGAAAATCGCACTCAAACTCACAAGAACACACAGAGAAAGAGATAGAGAAAACAACACAAGCATATACGTGGTCCACCCTCAGTGTGAGGATTACATCCACGGGCAGGAGAAGAAAGATATTCACTATGAATTCAGATTACAAGAGTATATTACTCAATTGCTTATCATCCTCTATATATAACAAATAGAGGAAGCAGTGCATTACTTCACTAGAACAACAAATAGCAGTAATCTGAACTAAACTAAGGCTCATCGCGAAACCCAGCGGAAGTGAGACCAACGCCCATCAACCAGACGGTAGGTAAATGAAAGGAGAGACCAGGCGGCTGGTGTGCGGAGGAGAGAGACCAGTTGGTATCTGAGAAGAGACCAGGTATTTGGTATCTGAGAGAAGAGACCAGGTATTTGGTAGACGGATCTTTGATAAACGGAGAAGCTATAATGGAGCAGTGGTTTAAGCCCAAAACCAACAAATCTCCACCTTGGGGTCAAACCACTATCAGAAACATTTAGTAAATTCTCATCTTCCCTTGAGCGCCATTCAAAGCTGTTATTTCCGGTATCAACATTGAGCATGTCCAAACAATGCATGAACTTGCTCTTGGGAACCGGTTTGGTCATGATATCAGTTGGATTGTCCTTAGTATCAACCTTGAGCACCTTGATTCTGTTTTCAGTCCGAATGAAGTGATACCTAACATCTATGTGTTTGGTTCTCTCATGGTGCACTTGATCTTTTGCCAAACAAATGGCACTTAAGCTGTCACAAAATATGATGGCTTTATCTTGTGGAAAGCCTAAGTCACTGATAAGGCCTTTAAGCCAAATGCCTTCTTTTGCTGCCTCTGTCAGGGCCATGTACTCTGCTTCTGTGGTTGATAACGCTACTGTGGGCTGCAATGTAGCTTTCCAACTTACTAAACACTTGCCAACTGTAAAAGCATAACCAGTAATGGACCTTCTACCATCAAGATCCCCAGCATAGTCAGAATCTGAGAAACCAGTAAGAGAACAAGTAGAATCATTCCCATACACAAGACCAACATCACTTGTTCCTTTGAGATATCTGAAAACTCTCTTGACAGCAATCCAGTGTTGCTTCCCTGGCCTGCTCATGTATCTGCTTATGACACTTACAGCTTGTGCAAGATCGGGTCTAGTGCAAACCATGGCATACATGATGCTGCCAACTGCACTAGCATATGGAACTCTCTCCATGTAGTCCCTTTCAGCTTCTGACTGAGTCTCAAACACTTCACTGATTCTGATGGTTGCAGTAAGTGGAGTGGTAACAGGTTTTGCTGTAGTCATGCCAAATCTGTTTAACACTTTCTGAATGTAAGACTTCTGACACAAGAAAAGCTTCTTCTTATCTCTGTCCCTGTAGATTTCCATTCCCAAAATCCTCTCTGCAGCACCAAGGTCTTTCATGTCGAATTCAGGCGAGAAGAGACTTGAGCTTATTAATATCAGTCATGTTTTGAGATGCAATGAGCATGTCATCAACATAGAGCAATAGGTAGACATAGGAATCATTTTTCGTTCTTGAGGTACACACATGAATCATAAGGACTTCTTTTGAATCCATGGTGAATCATAAAGCGATCAAATCTCCTATACCATTGCCTTGGAGATTGCTTGAAGCCATACAATGATTTCTTCAACTTGCAAACTATTTTCTCCTTTCCTTGTTCTACAAAGCCCTCAGTTGCTTCATGTAAATGTCTTCCTCTAAATCCCCATGTAGAAAAGCTGTTTTACATCAAGTTGTTGTAATTCCAAGTCCATATTAGTTACTAAGGCAAGGAGAACCCGAATGGAAGTGTGTCTTACAAGCTGGAGAGAAAATTTCATTGTAGTCCACACCTTCCTTTTGGCTAAAACCTTTGCAACTAATCGGCCTTGAATTTGATTCCATCTACTTTGGAGATTCCAGGTTTCTTCTTAAAAATCCACTTGCTTCCCACCACTTTTTCGCCTTGAGGCAACTTCACAAGTCGCCATGTATTGTTTTTGTGCAGTGCGCATTTCATCATGCATGGTGTGAGCCATTTTTACGCTTCTAAACAAGTAATAGCCTCCTGGAAATTTCTTTGGCTCTTGTGCATCAACATCTACAAAGAACTTGAAATGCATATGAGAGCATATCTTCATAACCATACCTCTCTGGAGCCTTTCTATTCCTTTGAGACTTTACGATGCTGCATCTGTTTATGTTTCGCCGGTTCTGAGGAATTTGCAGTGCAGTGATGATCTGATTGGTCTACTTGACTACCCGATTACGCTTGATCGGTGCCTTTCTCGGCTTGATCATTACGCCTTCAATTTCTTCAAACTCCACACCTTATAGGTTTTGTCATGACTTGGTGATTGTGCAATTTCAGCTTTGTTATGCGATAAAGACCTCTCATCAAAGTTTACATCTCTACTCAAAATCACCCTTTTCTCAGTTGTGACCAAATCCTATATCCCTTGACACCTCACCATATCCAACAAAAATTCCTTTTCTAGCTCTAGGTTCAAGTTTGCCTCACTAACATGGTAATAAGCGGACATGACCAAAAACTTTAAGCCTAGAATAATCGGCATGTTTGGAAGACCATACCTCGATTGGAGTTTTATTGTCAATGGGTGAGGAGGAGACTGTTGACAATGTAGCATGTCAGTAGCAAATGACTTGACCCGAAATGTTTCTTCAACCCTGAATTGGATAGCATACATCTAGCCTTTTCCAATAAGGTCAGGTTCATTCTCTCTGCTATGCCATTACATTTGAGGTGTGTTCCTCACTTGTATATTGCCTGGCAATACCTTGGTTTGTCTGAATTTATTGAACTCTTGTAACAAAACTCTAAACCATTATCGGTTCTTAGTCTTTTAATCTTTATTCCCACTTGATTTTCTATCAAAGTTTTCCAATTCTTGAAACATTGGAAAGCCTCAGACTTGTGTTTCATCATATAAACCCAAGTCATGCGAGAGTAGTCATCAATAATGGAAAGAAAGTACCTAGCTCCACCTATAAATGGAACCTTTGATGGACCCCAACAACTGAGTGTATCTTTGTCGAGTAGCCTTGGTTGTGTGTGAAGCCTTACGAAATTTGGATCTGTGATGCTTACCAAAAACACAATGTTCACAAAATTCCAATGCTCCTCCTTTCGACCTTGTGACCCTTGATCAACGAGAACTTTCAGCCCCTTTTCACTCATGTGCCCCGATCTCATGTGCCACACAGTGCGACATGTCGAGTTTACGTTTTTACGCCACGAAGCGATTATACGCATTAATCGAGTTGTCCCTTGAAGAATGTATAGATTTACGTGTTTTGAGCCTGTAACACCACAGTCCCTTTCCTGTTTACGATCCGCATAATCCTCCTTGAACACTTTGCATATGAAGCCCTTTGAATCCAAAGCACCGACAGAGATGAGGTTTCTTTTTAATCCAGGAACATGCTTGACATTGGCTAAGGTTCTAATCACATCATCATGCATTTTGATTTGAATAGAACCTATACCAATTGTCTTGCACGGTTCATTGTTTCCCATGAGCACATTTCCTCCAAGCTTCTCATCATAGGTCACAAACCAATCTTTGTGAGGACACATATGATGAGAACATCTGAGTCTAGCACCCACTGCTCGTGACCGAGTTTGATCATCATTAACGGTGAGAGCATACTCGAGAATCCGATGAGCGATCTTCTTGGCGAAGAGCAAAGAATGATTCCTTCTTCTTCTTCTTAGGACAATCTTTCTTCCAATGTCCAGGTTCTTTGCAATAGTTGCATATATCTTTTGGATTAACCTTTCCTTTGGAATTCTTCCCTTTCCTTCTTCTTGTTTTGATTGTTTGCTGAATTTCTTGAGTTCTTGACAAGGAGAGGCGTAATCATCACATGTTCGGATGCCTTCAATCGAAGCTCTCTAGAATACAAGCTTGTCTTGACTTCTTCTAGAGTGATGCTCTCTTTTCCAACACTAATAGAACTTACAAAGTTTTCATAAGATGGTGGCAAAGAAGCTAAAAGAACCATGGCAATGTCTTCATCCTCCATCTTGACATCAATGTCCATGATTCAAGCGGGATTGAATTCAATTCATCAAGATGCTCTTTCGGTTTTGACCCTTCTTTCATTTGAAGGTGAATAACCTCCTCTTAAGCAACAACATGTTGCTCAAAGATTTGGTCATGTATAGGTTCTCCAATTTGAGCCATAACTTGGCGGCGGTATCCTCTTGACAACTTCATAGAGGACTTCATCGGATAGGGATAGGAGAATCAACGAGTGAGCTTTCTCCTCATGTTGTGTTGACGAATCTTTGGCGACCTTTCGGTTTGGTCGATAGAGGGCCGAGCCCCTTGTTCTTTGAGAAGTGCACGCATCTTAATGCGCCAGAGATTGAAACTATTCCTCCCATTAAACTTCTCGATCTTGATTGTGTTTGACATCTTTCTTGGGCCAGGCGGTGGAGAAACTCCACCGTAAAAAAAACAGAAGAAAGAAAGAATCGGGAGTGATGCCTGCACCGAGAAGCACCACAAACCGAACAAACACTGAGTCACAAGATTAACGAATGCAATGTGGATCTTGAACATCCACCGAGGCCTTGGAAGAAGCAGACGAGGAGGCTTGGATCGAGTCTCGCTCTTGATACCAGTTTGTTGGGAAAATCGCACTCAAACTCACAAGAACACACAGAGAAAGAGATAGAGAAAACAACACAAGCATATACGTGGTTCACCCTCAGTGTGAGGATTACATCCACGGGCAGGAGAAGAAAGATATTCACTATGAATTCAGATTACAAGAGTATGTTACTCAATTGCTTATCATCCTCTATATATAACAAATAGAGGAAGCAATTCTGTTACTTCACCAGAACAACAAATAACAGAAAGTAACTGAACTAAACTAAGGCTCATAAACGAAGCCCAACAGCGGAAGTGAGACCAACGCCCATCAACCAGACGCTGGTAAATGAAAGGAGAGACCAGACGCTGGTGTGCAGAGGAGAGACCAGACGCTGGTATGCAGAAGAGACCAGACGCTGGTAGACCAGATGCTGATAAACCAGAAGCTGTAATGGAGCAGTGGTTTAAGCCCAAAACCAACAATAACAATTCTCTTATAAAAAAAAAAAGTTCATAACCATTCCTGTTAAAAAAAAAAAAAAGTTCATAACAATTTTTTTTTGTCACTTCCTTGTATATTTACATGCTTGAACTATGTTTATGTTCTATTTGTATATATACAATTAAATTAAATTTAATAACTTAACATGAATTTAAATAATTATTTTTTAACGAATATCTTTTTAGATAGTAATTTTTTCGTAAAAAAACATTAATTTAAATAATTATCTTTTTTACCAAAATAAATAATTATTTAAAATGAAAAAGAAATTTAAGTACACTCATATATGTTAAAACCCATTTTGGTAATTACACACCAAAGCAATTTTGATGCAAACTATCCAAACATCAAAATTGATAAAACTCACTTTTTTTGTGAATGGATCCAAATATAAATCAGTTTACGTATAATTTAATTTTAACTAAAATCAATTTTATAAAATCAATTCAATCAAAATCAATTTTCGTCTACCGTAGAACCAAAAACACGCTTAGCCTAGTCCACCAGTCCCTAGTTAAGTCCCCCAAAGCCTGTTGTAGTAGTGCTTCTGTCCTTTCCAGTGCGGACCATTTCGTTGTCAACAACCACACCTCAACACCTCTGCTGCTGGGTTCTTGCTGATGACCACCCACAACTATAAAGTGACCTCGTGGTGCTGTACATGCTAGAGGTGAACCTTGCCTTACTGCTGCTGGATTACTTCACCACCGTGATGAAAGTGAAGATCAGGTCTCCAGCAGTGCTGCACAATGTGCTAATGGGTGGCTTGAGGTCACGACGTCAGAGGCGGTGAAGATGATGGGCAGAGAATGAGAAGCAAAGAGAGGAAGAGGAGGAAGGAGGAAATTTTCAGAACTTTCACTGTTCAGTAGGAGTTTTCATTTCCTTGATATTGGGTATCAAAATACCCAACCACCTTGTTAAGAATTTTAAAATTCTTTTGGTTAAAATTCCCAAGCCTTTTGACGTAAAGTATTTCAAGTTCTTCCTAAAATACTTCATCCAAACACAAGGTTACGGACACCTAGGAAATAAAACACTGATTAAACCAAAAGGAAAACAATTAAATAATTACATAACGAACGCAAAGAATGTAAAATGTAATCACCCCATAACTTGGATCAAGATAGAGCGCAAAACCTTATGACCTTGTAGCCAGGATCAAGATGACACCTTATCACATAAAAGGGGTGTGAAACACAATATAGTCTCGTCGAAAAAAGGATTAGCACATATATTTAAGCTCCCATACCAAAAGTATAATCAGTAGAAAATTTTTGAAGGGAATTTCAAGGTCTGGAATGAATATTTAAACTTTCAAGGGGGTAAAAACGACTTCTGTCACTTGGTATATTCAAGCAAAATCTACAATAACACACTTGCATACAATGCCCAATCATTTGCCACAAATTAAAATAGAGCATAGCGAAAAATATTCCTCATACAATTAGTTCCAGATAGTCCCCTGGAAGGACGAGATTCCTATCTTCCCAATTGTCCCTCTTACAAAATCAACAGAGGAGATTTTATAGCACCAATAAAGCTTTCATCACAGAGCTCGGTGCATCATCCTAGAACTCTCTTAGGCATAGCATTGGTTTAGCATCATCAAGATTAACTCGCCTCCCTAAACCAAGAAAGGCCTCAAGATGACAAAGTGAATGAAAAACTCACTCATTAATCAACCTAGCTTTTCCATGAATGTTTCAACCAAGGTTTGGCCATTGACTATTTTTGTTGTTGCAATAATCAAATCATATGCCATGCTTTCCTGCAAGATAAGCCACATTAAGAATTAGGAGATAAGAACACGATAATATTTACACCCTAATGCCCAGTCAATTTTGGATGAAGCGTGGTATAAGGAAGAAGAGACTAATTAAATTATCCAGTGCAAATAGTGAACCAGATAAATACCTGTACGGTAAACATATATCAAAATAAAATTGTTTTCTCTTTCGGTATTTAACACGGCTGTGTTGCTGGAAATAAGATTTGAACAATAGTGAACATGAAGATATATTTTATCCCTATTTTTGGGCCCTTGATGTTCTGCTTTTGTAATTGTCATGAACAAACAATTAGAAAAGGCTATTAGGTGAAAACACATTAATGGATTTATATCTAACATGCAACCTCAGTCAAGAGTTTTGAATGATTCAAATGCCAACTCAAACCTTCAGGGTTTTTTGAGTTGGTTTTATATCTAGCATGCCCCTCATGCAAAGGGTTTTTTGAGTTGGTTTTATATCTAGCATGCCCCTCATGCAAATGATCCAACCTTCAGTACTAGAGATTCATATATACTGTTAGGACCCAAATGAGAGTGTGTGGGCCCAAGTGGGCTTAGTACAACAGCTGCCCAATATCGTTATGATGTGGCAGAGAGAGAGAAGGGAAATGGGCATGTGATGTAAGGGAATTCTGTTATAAGAATTGGGGATGAGAGGAGTGAGGTATCATGTGTGATCATTTGTTTGTTGAGGCAGAGAGAAGATTTTTCTCTCTGAGTGAGGAGCATCGCTCTGTGGGGTAGTTGGGATATTCCATCCCTCTATCAGTTTAATTCAATCAAATACATAATACATATTTCCTTAGTTGTTGAGTTCATATTCACTGCTTTACTGCTTAATTTCTGCATTTGTGTTGAGGTACGCATCAAATTGGTCCGACCTGCCGGATTCGCCGAAGTGGGATCAGTGCTTTAGGGAGAAACACATAAAGAGAACACTGCTGAACATGGAGGAAAGGTTGGATGCTCTAGCAAAGAAGATGACCAGCATCAACATGACTCTCACAGATATGCTGATCGAACAAAAGAAAAATCATGAGAAACTGGTGGCTTTGATTGTGAAAAATATGGGCCAGAAATCACAAGTTGGCGAGAAGATTCTGGAGGTTGAAAATATTTCACCACCGGAGGTTCCAATAACATCAGATCTGAAGAAAGGGTCTCACCAAGCTGTCCAGAAGGTTGAGAAGATGAATGGTGAGCAAAGGACGATCGGAGAAGAAGAACGGAGCAGAGGCCAGATTTATGGCGAGATGAAGACGAACGACGACTGCTCCGGTGAGGATAGGTCGAAGTGTGGAGGTTTCAGAAAACCGTCAGATCTGAAACTGTGCATGGTGGCGACAATGGAGGTCCAAACGGCATGTCGCTCGGCCAAGGCCCCACCACCACCACCAAAGCCGCCGAACGCAGATCTCCGGGCAAAAGTTCCACCAACACTAGAACTGCCGGACACCGATTCACTCGCGGCGACCCTTCCACGGCCAACACCGCCACCAAAGCCACCGGATCTAGACACTCCCGCGGACGAGGATGGGTTAGTGGTTGAGCTACCGCCACCGGAGCCGCCGGATCCCTGTCCTTGTTTGTTGGCCGCCAAGACAGTCATCAAGAAGATGAAGAAAGCAGCGCGGCGGTCACGCAAAGGGGGTATTGTGATGAAGGAGGAAGATATAGGGGTAAAACCGGCAATATGTAAGTGGGGTATCATTTTAAACCTAATGGGTCAGACCCAAGTAAATGTTGGATTGCTTTTTGAGACATGTACAATGTGGGCTAGAATGAAGCTATTGGGCCCGGTTTAATTAAATGTGAGCTTTTGGGTTCAAGAAAAAAGGGCCTTAGATAGCCTATCTCAAGATCTACTCTCGCTGGGCTTGACTCAAGACAGAGTTGTGATTGAAACCATCGAAAACGTGCTATCTCCCTTACGCGCATCGTCCAAATGGCCAGCCTTTCCTTTGAGTTCTTCCAACTCCTTGTTGTTGCAATCTCCTTCAGAGAGGCCCTCGAAGCAACCAAAACCAAAGGTCAGTGATAAGTGCTATATGTTGGGCTTTGATGGTGATATTTTTGTAAGTTCTATATGTCAGACATACTTTGCTAATTGGCCAAAAACAGTGGAGTCTAGACTGGGTGAGATTAACTTCATCACAAAGAAACTGCAAAATATTGAGATTCCTATATTGCTGGTTGGACACCCTATTGGGTCATACATTTCTGTTCAAATGTTCAAGAAGTCTCCAGAGAAAGTGAAACATTGCGTTGAACTTTATCCATTGTTGACATTAAACCCACACTCAGCAACACAGTTTGTTATTGCACATTTTGCAAAATCCCAAATTTTGGCTGCTGGTCTTAGTGATCTGGTTGCATCATTAGGATTGTTGCCAGCCAAGACTCTGAGTTTAATTGTCAGAAAATCGCTTGGGGTGTCATGGTTTGCAAATGCAGTTAAGGCTGCATGCTTTCACTTGTCCAAGCATCGTATCATGCGAAATGTATTCTATATGGCCATGACTGAATTCAAAAATATACTAGCGACACCAGATTGGACATCTATTAGAGAAAGGGAGGCTGAATTTGCATTTGCAGTGAGTGTCAATGATCATTGCAGCTGGACTGAAACTATGCGGAGGGTTCATGAATTTGAAGCAGATTTGTTAAGCTCCCGTCAGTGGGATCCTGGAGGAAGTGGCTTGGTTTTCAATGAGTATTGCACCAGGATAATTTTCAGGGGATGTTATGGGACACAAGACGCTTTTAACCTTCTTGGGATTGTATTGCAGTGGTGTTTTACCCTTCACCTTGTTGCCGCCTTACTGTGTGTTGTAGCAGCTGTTGTTGGGAAGTTTTTCATGTCAAGTTTCTTTGGCGTCTTGCAAGCTTCTCATGTCAAGACTACGCTAGTCGTTGGGAAGGATAAATTGTACTCTGAAGACAGTTTTACTTCTCTCAGACTTGAGGACAAGTCTGTTTTTCAAGAGGGTGGCAATGTTAGGACCCAAATGAGAGTATGGGCCCAAGTGGGCTTAGTATAACAGCTGCCCAATATCGTTATGATGTGGCAGAGAGAGAGAAAGGAAATGGGTATGTGATGTAAGGGAATTCTGTTATAAGAATTGGGGGTGAGAGGAGTGAGGTATCGTGTGATCATTTGTTTGTTGAGGCAGAGAGAAGATTTTTCTCTCTGAATGAGGAGCATCGCTCTGTGGGGTAGTTGGGATATTCCATCCCTCTATCAATTTAATTCAATCAAATACATAATACATATTTCCTTAGTTGTTGACTTCATATTCATTGCTTTACTGCTTAATTTCTGCATTTGTGTTGAGGTACGCATCATATACCATCCAGATTGAATGGCATGCTGGACCAGACGGATGCTAAATGATGCATATCCAGAGAAGATGTAAGCAATATCATTTGGGCTGTCTCAGTAGGAAATCATTTCAAGAGTAAGTGGGAAAACAGGACTACAATAACTCGAACCAACTCGAGTAAATATGTACCCTTGAACCAGCTGCGGTCAAGAGTTGTGTTGTTCCACGTTCGTAATCTCAGTCTCCTGGCTTGCCTAGGTATGTCACCCTCCCTCATTCATCATTTGAGACCCTCGCATGAGTTGCATGTATCATAGATTTATCAAGAATTCATTCATGAACCTAGAAGTCTATGAGAATGTATTTGGAAAACAAAATTTAGGAATCGATTTGATTTATAAATGAAACTCTCTGTTTAGAAAGTTATAAAATAGGAATTGATTTGATTATGAAATCCTCACAGGTTGTGTATTCAGAATTCAGAAATCCACTTGGGTTGTATTCGAATTCGATATTATTTTAGTTTTCATTATTTGAATTTAACAATTTTGCCCTTAATTTTTTATGCATTTTACCATTATTGAGGTCATGTAAGGTCCTGAAGAAAGTTATGTTTATATTTCTCCACTATACTCTTGTGCTTCTCACGGAAGAGAGGAGAGCCATAAACTTCCATAAATAAAGAACAATCCCCCTCCCCCAAAAAGATGCTCACCCACCTCAGACCAATCTCCATTTCACTGAAAGGTTTGGAATATCTACTTCAGAAACATACAGCTTGTACTACACATCGTCAAAAACAAGACAGTCTAGGCCACACAAATTTCCTAAACAGGGAAGTCTGTTTATCTGATATATTATGGACCAATAACCATATTTTAAAAAGGCTTAAATATGATTTTAGTCCCCAAAAAAATGTCAATATTTGGATTTGGTTCCCAAAAAAATTTCATCGGCTTTTTGTCCCGTGTGTTTGGAAATGTACCAACATTAGTAGAAACATTAGTCCCTCGCATTAGGAAATGTAACAACATTAATCCCTATTTGGGGACGAGTAGGAACTAATGTTGGTATATTTCCAAACACGAGGGACTAAAAGCTGATGAATTTTTTTTTGTGGACCAAATCCAAACATTAACATATTTTGGTAGACTAAAATCATATTTAAGCCATTTAAAAAAATAAATTTAAATCATAGGAATAACGTATTGGTGAACATAGTGTCTTGGAAACATTCAAAAATAGGCAACAGTAAACACACCTGAGCACTGAGAAATCGAAGTGCAGAAATCTCCGCAAAGGTAACACCCCCAATAAAGACAACAAGCACCAGGGCACGCCTTCCATCAGGTACTCTGAAATATGTGTGGCGTCAGAAAACGAAAGGGTGTGTGACAAAATTATAGGATTTCTTCCTTTAAGATTACAAATTTTGACACGCCAAGTCAAATGTAAACCATCCATTTGTAATAACATTTCTTCTCAATAACCTATCACCAAAAACTGAAAAGAAATGAAACACAATAGAAATCTTTGCAGCAGTTAGGAGATTTTGCCAGGCATTAAACCTCACCACTGGTGCTAATTGATATCCTCCACAAGCACAAGTTAAAGGATGTGGATAAAATATATAGTATCATAGCAGGATCTATATGGACCTTATTAACAACTATAATTTTGAAATGTTAATCTCTGAGATTTGACAGAGACATTTACACAAATTGGTAAGCATTGAATTTCCGGGAATTAATAACATTTTTCTGATAGTTATATTAGTAGCATTTCACTGATGATTAAGGAAGAAATGCAAAATTTCAAAAAACTGGTACTGATTAGACATACTTAGCTATGCTGTTTGAAACCCCCGATAAAGTGTCAAATGATGGACTATTTGAGAATCCACCCTGTACAAGCCATAGAGCAAGCAAAACATAAAATATAACTAGGAAGAAATAAATGGAATGTTAGCCATGATGTGACCTTGATTCAAACAGTTTAAGAACTTTGAAATATGACATGAGAAAATGCATTTGATAAGAATGGGAAATTATAACATGAGTTACAAGATATTCAATAGGTCAACTTGACTGGTACTAACCCTCTTCGTTTCCAAATGAGGTCCAGGCAGAAGTTTCAAAATTTCTTCAACAGGGCGCCTACAGAATAAATTATCATATTCAGTTTTGCATTGGTTTCATTACCCAAACATAGGAATTCACTTCAAAATTTAATGCAAATGCATTTGAAGTATAGTACACCAGAAGGGAAAATGTGAAGCTTTGGATAATTAAAAGCTAATATACTGTAATTATGTATAAATAGCTGTTTATTATCAAACAGTCTTCAATTTCATCACGGACTGTTTAGAGGTGTTCCTCTGTTAGACGTGCAGTCATGCAGAGAGATTGGCACGCCTTGTTACAGAGCACTCAACCTCTTAGTTTCTAGGTGTTTCTTTTGTATTTTCTGGTAAAGAAGTATTATCTTCTATCACTGTACATTTTATTTTTGTCCTTTACAAAAAAAAATCCTTTTCTGTTAAAAAAATCCAACAGTCTTCAATTTTTTAATGAGCTAAGGAGCTGAGCAACAATGATATTACATCAAATAAACATTGGAATTCACCCTTAACTGATAATAATACACAGTAATATGTGCTAACAATGATCTTTGGAGGCTTGCCTATTAAGATACCAAATTTCAACATATCTGATAAAAAGCATATAAAATATACAGTAGTCAGTATCACTATCACGTATATTTGCACCAAAGAACTAATGTCTTGCTATAATTGACAGGGCGGGCTGTTTTAACATTTTAAACTAGACTTTATGGTCACCAGTAGCACTGATCCATTTCTACCTAAGATTTTTAGCAGTAAAGCATTTAACAAAATATACAGTTCCATGAGCTAGAGTTCTTTCTAAAATTAATATACAATTATGTTTGTAGGTAAATAAAGAATTAAGAAAGTTAACTTTCATTCATAACAAAAACTAGGAAGATCTTCAGTACTAGAGTTTCATATTTACCATCCAGATCGAATGGCATGCTGGACCAGACGAATGCTAAGTGGTGCATATCCAGAGAAGACATAAGCAATATCATTGGGGCTGTCCAGTAGGAAATCATTTTAATAGTTAGTAGGGAAACAGGGCTATATTAACTCAATAAGTAGAAAACTCCATAACAGTAGTAAAATGATAATCCAAAAGATCCAATGAGAGATTTTACAAGGATTTTGTACAACATCTCTGCACGTGAACCATGCACTATATACACCAAGACAATTTTAAAAAACTACACATGTAAAATAAGCATCAATAATTGCTATTACAAATTAAATTAATTCTGAACAGAGAAATTCTTGTAGTAACAAAAAGTAAATAAATAAACAAAGGGTGCATGTGATGCACGTTAACCAGTACAAGTAGTTGAGTCACAACACAACTTTTTGTTTTGTTTGTTGTTTGGTGATCCTCCATACATAGTAAAAGAAGTTTTGTGCATAACAATGCAATTTTTATTACAATACCCATTGTAATATTCACTCTTTGTTTTATACTAAGGAAAAACACTGGATAAGATTTTAATATTTTTAATCATTTTAATATTTAAAAACATTTAATTATTTCCAGATCCTAATCTTATTTATAATTCATTAATAATGTTACATTTTTTCAATTATCATATAATAATTATAAATAAAAAATATTTTGATTTTACCCTTTATAATTATTCAAAAAAATATTTGGTTCCTTAAGACAATATGTGAATTATGTTGGTTTGGTTTCATTACAGATACATTTAATTTGTAAAATACTTAATTCATACAACATGAAGAAAAGACTTATAAGATAACTCGGTGCTATTAAGCTCCCACCATGGTGGAGACTAGGGAAGGGTTGGACCATTTACAAGTCTATTGTAAGCCGTCTTATCTTGCCCTTGCAAGACATTGATTCCACAACCCATACCTATGACCTCCTAGTCACATGACAATAACTCCTACTGACGTTTTGCCAAGGCTTCCCTTCGGGAAAAAAAGACTCAGTATCCATTTAAATTGATTTTATCCAAAAAATATTTTTATATATAAAATATTGAATTGAATATGTCCCATTATGCACTTTCCCATTGTCTATGCACTTTCCCATTGTCTTCTTCCCCCGTTGGGTTAAGGTGTGGAGAGTCACAAAACGGTACCTTCATTTGTGGCAACCATGAACCCCAGCTCAATCTAATGTTTTTCAATGCATCTCCATTTTTCTGACCAAAATTTTCCTATACTATCAAAGGCTGCCTGGTGGTGCTTTATGACCATGGCAATGGCAATGAGATTGACATTCAACATCAGAGTTTGATGAAATGGACAGGGTTTGGGGATGAGGTGTCATGGCCCCCAAAGGATGGGATGTCACCAAATGGACGAGATAGGGCACTGATGGTATTTTTTTTAATACTGTTGTACGTGGGACAAGAAGTTGTCCCATGGTAAATGAGTAACAGATATTTGCACGTTTGTCTTGCGTTTCATCTTTTATTTTGTTCTGTCATATATCACCTACGATTTTTTAAAATCAAACTTAGATCAAGTACTTTTGTCCTATTCAGATTTTCATCTTTTAGCAAATCAATCGCAACAAAAGAAGAACAAGCTTGGTTGGAAATCTGGGAAATTTATTGCTACAACAACAAGTTAATCTTAACAGAGATGGACATATAGAAAAGATTTGGAATGCTTAGTTCGGTATTTTCTATTATTCGCAACATACAAATATGTATACCATATTTTATTTGTGTCGCTTACATACCCAATTACCCATTCCCATGTTTCCATAGAAGATATAGATTGTGGTTATCAACTTAATACGAAATTTACGAACATAACAAACTTCTAAGGATCACATCATCAAGAAGAAATTACTTGGCTGTATCAGTATCTTCAACCACAAGCTGCAAGGCACGTTTTATAGTAAGCCAATTGCTTTTTGACTCCTAAAAGGATCACATGCAAATTAAGAGTTAATTATTGAACAATAAATGCTTTTGCAAGTAAACAACTAGTGTATTATACCTGCTTTTTAAAGAGTCCAGCTTTCTCTAAATTATTTAGCGTTGCTATGTGCTCAAATCCATAGCTGTGGAGCAGTTCTCTCCTAAATTGGAAGTTACAAATATACAAGACAACACTAAGTACGTCAAAATAAAATCTGATAGTATATTGTAGAGAAGACAAAATGAGAATAATATTATAGGTTAGTCATTCCAAGGACCTAGAACTAGAAGAGTAACAAAATGAAAAAGGAATAGAATAAAGGATCAAAGAAACATGCAAGCTTGCCTGAAGTAGTCAAAATGCTTCTTTGGCAGCCCAGAATTGGTGACAGAAAATAGGATTAGAAGACGAAGGACTGTTATTAAAGGCTCCTGTTTATGGATCAATTCTTCAATATAATCAAAGCATCTGCATATATGAATGACATAAGTTTTATAGTATAAAACTTGAGTACATGCAGCAATCTGTGAACCATAATGCAACATCAGCTAGTCAACTACAGACACCGACCTAGATAACAATGTCATATGATACTAATTGGTTTTATCAAACCATTCATGTTCTAAATTCATTCCATGTACTGATAAAAAAAATTCATTCCATGTAATTTAAAATCCTTACTCAAAGTATAAGCTGCTTGATCTACATATGATAGGCTATAGATTACGGAAGAGCTTATTTACAACTTATTTGGGCTTATCTTATGACATAAGCACTTTTGTAAGTGTTTGGGAGAGCTTATGACATGTTCATAAATTGTTTTAAACTTATTTCAATAAGCACCTCGATATAGCTTATGAAAACAATTTGACCACATTTCCTCTTTGATTATAGAAATAGCTTACACGTAAGTGCTTATATGATAAGCACTTATTTAAGAAGTGCTTAAGTTGTTTACCCAAACATCAAATATTGTCAACATAATAAAGCTTAATTGTCTATTATACCAAAAACAACTAGTTTACTATATTACAACATGCACTTATAAACAATTTTACGTCTAAATCTATGTAGTAAATGGCGGATAGCGTAGCGTAGCGGCCGACTTCCAAAACGCTATTGCGGTGTAGCGGGTAGCGGTATGGCCGCTACGTCGAAGTCTAGGGAACCATACTAGCAATGTATACCATACACATATAAAAGCTCAAAAATAGAAAAATGCACAAATTTAAACACATATTCATAACTACTCGCTACAAAGACCAAGCCTCTTCAGCCGCTTCATCTTTAACAGTTTCTCCCATCAACCACTCACTACAAAGCACAAGAGCACAAGAGGGAGTGGAGGATGGTGTGTTGGTCAAAGGTGTTGATGATACCATAACAAAACCGTCCAACAGAGAAGAACAGGGGAGATGGAGAAGACGCCGCACACAGAGGATAAAAATAGGGGAGAGATGCCGCGCCCAAAGTAGAAAAACGGGAAAGAGGCCGCGCACAGAGGAACAGGTCGCGTAGGGGAGAAGAAGCCGCGCGCCGATGCCAGAGTTGTAGGTCGCGTCGGAGTCGCAGGGAGAGGAGATGATTCGGCGCTGGTGTGGAAGAAAGGAGATGAATAGTTATTTAGGTTTTTCATTTTGATCTCTGCCTCTTCTTTACCCGTTTCATTTTTATGTTTTATTTATTTAAATTAAAATTTTAGGGTAAACCGAAAAGACAAAAATACCCTTAAAAACCCTAAACGGCTAAAAATGAGGGTATTTTAAACTTTTGGGTTTGTTTTTTTACCTTCTATGCTCGATCTTCCCTGTTGCGGCGCACTAGAACGCGAAACGACTGCGTTTTACCCGCAACGCACACCGCCATGGCCGCAACTCCTAAACGCCACGCTACGGCGTTTTGCGTCGCGCCGGACAGCCGCGACGCCACGCCCCGCCGCGATTGCGGCCGCCACCAACGCTATTGACTACAGAGGTCTAAATAAATTACTCTTAGTTGCCAGTTAAGAATTAACTGATGCTTGATACACTGCCAAGGGAATGAAGTTTGATTTACTGTATCCCAAAGGCAATGTCTAAATCATATCTGACGGTAGAATTCCCAAGCAACATCTCAGTTTTCATTGACATGTAGAACTTAGAGCACAAAGTTCACTTCAACTTGGTTTTAAACAGTGCAAGTTGATATCCAATATAATTATGGAGAAAAATTGTTGGAATCAGCTGAAAACTCGTCAAATTTTCATGGTGAACTAGAAAAAGGCACAAAATGTATACTTCAAACATAAACACAAATGTTTTTAAGTAGAAGCAGCCCAGAGTTATACGTTCTAAACAATGGCATTAAACTACTAATTCCCACCTTGAGAAAATAAGTGTCAATAAAAGGTACTTGTTACCAAAGATGGTATGAAATTTATGCTTTACATCAACAAAATTTTGAGACTGGCAAGTCCAAAAAAAGTAGCTATACCCAGAACATATCAATCCATCAAAAACTTTGGCATCACCACCTCCAAAACACGGGATAGCATGTTGCCATAGCCCACTCAATTCATATATATATGCATTTTAATTATATTAATTTAAAATTAAAAATATAATACTATCCAAAATTTTATGTTCTCCGCATGCAAAATTAACTCACATGTCATAACTCTGTGCCTCAATAATTGTATGTTCCATATCAAGCTGCCCAAGAAAAGAAGGCTTTGATGTGAATGTTGATAGATGTTGAGCGAGATTTATGTGCCTCTGGGGAAATAATGTAAATAATATTATGATTTGATTCTCACTATGAGGATCCTGTTAATGAAATGTCAATATTATAATGAAAATTTTCTTACAGTCATCTCTGGCAATGAGTTCAGCTTTTTCACGAAGTCCTTCAACTCTGAAACTGACTGCGTCTGGATATCATGGAAAGCAATATATTAGAAAATATTTACAAATTCATTTTAATTTTCAAAAAGTTATTAAAACTTATTTAAATGTCGCTGAAAATTTTAATGCACATACATTTTATTCAAGCAATAATTGTTCTTTTAATTAATAATTGCATCTATAAAAAAAGTATAGTAGTATGCAACTAAATAATTAGCTGTAAAGATAAGTATAGCGGTGAAACTATCAGAAAATTGATGTATTAGATCTCCAAAGAAAGAAAAGGAAACACCAGACTTGAGTGGATTCACTGGGATTACTTTACATGAAGAGTTGGTTTCAGAACAGTCAATTTTTTTTACAAAATCAACAGTAAAATCAATGCCCAAGTGTAAGATCATCTACTTACTGTAGTTGTCATCTCTGTGTAGTCTTGCTTCATGGATGTTGCTTTTTGACGCAAAATCTGCAATACTGCAGACAGCAACTAAGAAAATAGAACTACAAAGGAGCCAAAGATCTTCTATCTAAATACCCTTCTCCCTGTTCCCGTGTGTGTGTGTGTGCGCGCGTGTGTGCGCGCGTGCGAGAGAGAGAGAGAGAGAGAATGTGGTAAAAAAGAATCAACCTGGACAACAACTTCAAAGTTGAGATCCCGTATCTCCTTAAAAAGCTTGTCACTAACACAAACCATGCAAGTAAATGTTATTTTAAGCAATTTTAAGAGCAAAAGGAAAATTAAAAAGAAAGTGTAAAGAAACAGAAAATGGATGTCTGAACTGTGACTAAAAAGAGGATCTAGACCAAAACAAGGCATCTGAAAAGGGCTTGTCAATAACACAGACCTTGCAAGTAAATTGTATTTTAAGGAACAATATGAACAAAAGGAAAAGGAAAAGGAAAATGTGTAAAGAAACAAAACAGGTTTCTGAATTATGATTTAAAAGAGGTTTGAGAGAAGGGGAAAAAGGGCATCCGGAAACACAGATATTTCTTCTAGATATACCATAACATAACAAAGACTAATAGTTATAAAGGCATCATTCAAAGTTGAAATACTCTTACACCTTGATTCCATGCAAACTGATATTCATGGTATGCCCATTGTACAAGAGTTCCGACACCAACAAATCTCAAATACTATTTAATATAAAATTAAGCCCATAGTACCCTGTATTGACTAAATATCATGATATAGGATAGGAATAAATAAATAGAGATTTCCTTCAATCAAACTAAACAAGAAAAGGATTAAAGGAGGGAAACTTTCATGAAGTTAAGATCATTTTTACAATAACAACTACAATAAACCAAAACCAAACCTCACTCCACTAAGTGGGGTTGTTCAGCATAGATTAATTGATGCCATTGGGCTCTATAAAAATTACACTAAAAATATAATGCAACCTGTAATTGTAGTCCCTTTGTTTGCTTGAGTTAGCTTCGGACACATTGTATATACTAATATACTGGTTCAATTGCTACAACTAATTATGCAGAAAATCGTTATGAAATAATTCACAATATAGGCATCAACAGGTATCTAAAAAGAAGAAATAAATTGAATATTTGACAAAGCATACTTGATACTACTCGTTGAGGACCAAAAGAGTGATGAAAAACATGATATAAACCATTTAATTCATGGAAAAATAACATGTCATTGCATCGCTAACTAGGTAGAGCAAGTGTAAAAAGTAACCTACCTTGAATTAAGTGGGACTTTAGTTTTTTTTCCTTCTTGTTGAAGACCCATAACAGATGCATCAATCTCGACAGAACCATTGTTGATGTGCAGAAACTGCAACGATACAAATTCATTACATAGAAGTAAAAACTAAAAACAGCCATGTTTTCAAACCTATTTTCATGTGGTATAATAACATTTTTCTCATGGCCAACTCATGGCAGTACAATAATCCATGAACCCAACATAATACTTCAAAACTCGTTGACTAAGTCGCTAAAACATGCGCTAGGAAATTTTCCATATTCCAACTTACAATATCACAAAGAAACAAAGGGAAATTGATTAGTGAGTTTATAAAGCCTGTTAAGGGAATATTCTCAAAAGAAAAGCCTGATAAAATAACAAAGTGATCAAAATTTTTATGCAATAAATATTCGTTCATAAAGGTGTAGGCTGTTTCTGCATTAACTTGCCTCATCAAGTAGCCCCTCGTATGTTAACTGGGAACACAAAGGAGTAACCATGTCCACCTGCATTCACAGTATACTCAATTTCAATGACCATCATCCAAGTGGAGACCACTTGTATCCAAACAAATGGAATAGCAAGACCCCAAAATGACATATAACTTAAAGTGAGAATAGAAAGGCATGACCATAACATGTAACTATTCATTTAAGTTCCAATTTTTCAGTCTCATTTATGGACAAAAATCTTCAATTAACAATTTTTTATGAAATAATAAAAGAGAATTGTACAGGACAGGACATGCCTTCCTGAAGAAGTAACAAATAAATATATAAATTGCACAGTACAAGGGCACCTAGTAGAAAATCCCCAAAGACACAACAAAATATCAGCAACAAATAAAATGAACAACGGGAAGTACCTCTCTATCTAAAAGGATTAGTGTATTTATCTCTGGCACAACCATCTGTACAAGGAGCAAACAGTCAGAGTCAGGGGATTAGGGTGTATTTTAAATTGATAAAGATTTAATAACTTTGCTTCTGTTTGTTCTACTACTATGCTAATTAAGTTGAAGAGAAAAACAGAGTGGTGCATGATTACATCAGATGAGTTAACTGGCTCCTCAGCTTGCATTCTATTTAGGATGTCAGCAACACGCACAGATGCTTTTCCTTTTGCCCTCACATTTGGTATCACTCCAAAAGAAAACTAGAAGATAAAATCAAATCAAACAATTGTAATTACAAAAACACAAAGATCAGCATCATGTTAGATTTCATGTTCATGATGATGAACTGGTGATGATATTCAAGACTACAACCTCAAGTTTGTGAATGGCCTTCGCAATATGCCAAAGTGAGCTTGCATCACCGTCAACTTGGCATTCCTGCCACGGAGAGAAGGCAAACAAGGATAAGTAATTAGTCAAAGCAAATACTTAATGCAAGAAACTCCAAAGTCAAAAAATTATAACACTGAAAGAGACTAAAGAAACTCAATAAATAAATCAGCACAAGAAGTAGTAGTTATTCGCAACATACTTTGTAAGAAAGATCAAGTTCAAACGATAGTACATCCTCATCCATTGGCACAATATACAAGGGATATTCCCCTATTGTGATCATATGATGTAATTTCTCATCCTCAAGAACCTGCACAAGAAAAACAATCATTTACATTGTTGACATAGAGGTATCATGTTTAAAAAGGAAAAACACTGCTCAAGTTAATGGGAGCGAATTCATTTCCAAGGAAAGCTTACTTTCTCACAAACAACAGTACGGCGGGGTACAAAATAAACATGATATTCTCTCTGCAGTCCTTTTGATACGTCATTATGAATGTTAGAACATATGGATCTCATCAAATTAGGCTGAGAGCGCACAAGGTAAACCACTTTGTTACAGTCACTTTGAATTGGGTCAGCTGAAAGATGCCGCAATTCAACTCCATGCTCCTGTTTGTGAGTTAGATATGACCTCTCAACATCATCAAAAGATCAAAACAACAGTCCATTGATAAAAGAAACATCATTTTCCCCTTTTGTGGCTACACAAACATGTTAAATTATACTAAAAATCAATTAAACAAATAGCTCTATCATTGTATTAAATGAAAAAAAAAATGTAACAGAATATTTATGGGTTGATCTTCTATTAAATAAACAAAACTCGGTGAACAAGTAAGGGCAAGAAAAATGCCTTGAGCATGGCTGTCTGTATGATAAGCGAGAGGGAGTCCCCGAGCTTGGGATCAATGACCAAACACTTCTTTCCTCGAACCTACAGAACCACAAACGCTTAAGAAGTCAATGTTCAGTGCCGTAAAAGTAATATAGCAAGCAAAACCAAAATGAAGGGAATTGTTATAGTTAAAGGTTAAGTTTCACTTGAAATCGCATTGCTCTTGATCATGAGAACAATCAAAAAATGGCATGAGGTCGGAAGCAATTACATTCTTGAGGATGTTGATGAGCTCCTTCTGAGACTGTTCCCTGAATACAACAAAAAGTTCAAAATTAAAATCGAAATCGAAATCGAAATCGAAATCGAAATCGAAATTGAAATTGAATTGGATTTGACCTAATAGATGTGAGATTGACGGGAGCATTGTCTAGGTTGGGAATCTGAGCCATTGAGGAGCAGATTGCTCAGCGAGACTGAATACTGCAATTTTCGCTTTCCCAGATTAAAACGAAATTTCGATTCGAGGGAGAGTCATAAACTCTTGCCTAAAACATGTCCATCAAGTTCTGCATCTTCTAACCGCCTGTATTAAGGCATTTGATGGCTTTGTCTAAAATGCACCAGCTAAATGGGTGCGGCACGATGCCGCAGTTGTTTTCTACCATTGGATGTTATAAAATTTAAACGGATGGTGCAGATTAACTAATGGAAACCAGTTAACATTTATTGCATGTTGGTCCTTAACCTCCATTCTACCTGCTCAAAGCCATCTGTGAGACAAAAGATGCACGACAAAGATGAGGCCAAGCGAGACAGAACCATTACTAGTGAGAGAGAGGATAGACAACGGAGGGAAGGGAGAGGGATAGAGAGAGAGACATGGACTGAGAGGGACGAGATTGAGCGAGAGAGATAATGATCTGAGAGCCAGCAGTTAGAGTCGGAGGGGAGCAGAAGTGAAAAGAAACAGAGGGGGAACAAACCTAGATGAAACAGATCTGTGAAGAAGAGATGACAACAAGGCAGGGAGAGATCTGGAACGGCAAGGGGGCGACGTAGAGGTTGACGGCTTTGAAATACTGTGGTCAGCCGAGTATTGTGGCAGGGGAGAGGCCGACAATGACGACTTGCAATGCGGAAGGATGCTTGGGATTTGAGTTTCTATTTTCTCACACATTTGTATTTTCTGCATTTTCCAACTCGACCCCTGTTGGGAATAATTGGCAATTACAGGCAAACGAGTGGAGCAACACTTAATTTCAATAACAGGCGCGCCACCTACTATAACTTGTAAAAAAAACAATGCGGCACCGTGCATCGCCTGTAAGCTTGTGCAGGTTAGATGCCGCTGCATTTCATTGGGTTTTATGTTTAACTTGATAAAGAAAAAAAAAAAAAAACAATATACTTCTATTATCTCAATTATCTATTTCTATTATCTGTTTATAAAACTTAATTATACTAATAACACGTGGTAAAAACTCATTTATCTATTTTTTTTACAACAATTATTTTTTCACAAAAAAATCTATATCTATATTTTTATACGTAAAAGAAGCTTGAGTTTAGACATTAAATTCAAAATTATTTTTATTCATGAGTTACAACCTTTCATTTACTTTACATCAATTTTATAACTTTATTACTCTATTATATTATTATTAAATATTATTATATTGATAAATTTATTTTATTAATAGTTGTATTAACTATTAGGTATTCAAATTCATTTTATTAAATATTAAAATTTCTTAATTATAATAGTATTAACTATTATTTACAACTTGAGGAAAATACTTAAAACATAATTAAATTACACTATAAATTATTAAATATTATTATCAAATATAAGTATAATGCTATTTCCTAAAATTAGATAATGACAACACTAAGTGCTATTTACAATCTTGAAAAATTATCTTAAAAATAAATAAATAATGATATATATTATCAAATATTACACACACACTATTTAAAAATTATTATTAAATATTGATTACCATTTTACTACTAAATTTAAATATTATTACTAAATATTAATTAATTTATTAATTTAATTATAGGAGACTTGAGCTATAGGGTTAAATAAAAATTTATTTCAATTTATGAGGTACAACCTTTCAATTACTCTTATTAATCAATCTCAACATTTTTTGATCTGTTTAAATACAATTATTCAAAATTATTTTATTTAACATTTTAATTTATTAATAATTAGTTATATTAAAAATTAAACATAAAACTTCTTAGAATTTCTTTAAAATATTAAAATTAATTAATAATATTTTTAATTTGGGAAAACTACTTAAAATATAACTAAATTAGAATATAATGTATTGAATATTTTTATGAAAAAAAACCAATATAATTGGATTTTAAAAAATTAGTTGATGAGAAAACTAAGTGTTATTTATTGCTAAAAATATTATATAAAAAATAATTATATGATATTGTAAATTACAAATATTATCTAATATATATATATATATATATATATATATAAGTAAACCAAGCTTGAGTTTTAGCCGAATTCTAGAATTTTCATGTGGAAAGCTTGAGCTACAACGTTGAATAGAAAATTATTATAGTATATGAGTTACAACCTTTTAATTACCCTTATTAATCAATTTTACAAATTTACTACTCTATTTAAATATTGTTATTAAATATTAATTAATGTATTAATTTGATTTAAGGGGACTTGAGCTTTAGTATTAAATATAAATTTATTTTAATTTATGAGTTACAACATTTCAATTACTCTTATTAATTTATTTTAATTTATGAGTTACAACATTTCAATTACTCTTATTAATCAATCGCATTATTTTTAATCTGTCTAAGTATTATTAATAAATATTATTTAATTTAAAAATTTAATTTATTATTATTTATATTAATAATTAAACATAAAACTTCTTATACATTCTTTAAAATATTAAAACTATTTAATGATGATGTTAATCGTTAATTTTAATTTGGGAAAATTACTTAAAATATAGCTAAACTAAAATATAATTTTAATAAATATTTTTATGAAAACTAAAATATGATTATATTTAATAAAATTAGTTAATGAGAAAACTAAGTGTTTTTTGTTGCTGAATAAATTATCTTAAAAACAATTATAAATTAAATTTTAAAGGATAAGTAAAATATTTTCAATTTTAATTTTCGATGTAATTAGTATGTTCAAAAAATCTTAATTCTTACTGGAGGTTATATGAGGTCGAGATCTTTTAATTATATCGACTATAATAATTAGATGTATTTTATGTTAATAATATATCATTGATGAATAAAAGTCAGACGTATTTTATATTAATAAGAGAAACTCTATTATATAGTATTAAATTATGTTGGGTCATACTTTTAAACACTACTAAAATAATTTGACGCAATCTTATTATGACATTTTTATTAAGAGAATGTTTATTATTATCTTATATCTATTGTTATTTGTAATTATTGAATTTAATGAAAATATTTTTCATTATAAGCTATGATCAAATTTGTCATCATGTCTTTGTTTAATGTATCTATTACTTTTATTTAAATTTCTTATCATTAATCCAATGATTAATTAATTTTTAAAATAATTATTTATTATTTTATAGTCACATATAGTGACTAAAAACTATAGTTTTATGTGACAAAAGTTACAAGCAAGTTTAACATATAAAATTTGTTTTAAAAGTTAAATTTATAATTTAATAAAATAACTGAAGAGTAAAAAATAGTAACAATACTATCTAAATGATAATAAAAAAATATTTCATATGATTGAAGACTGCTTAAATTTTACTATATTTTTTAAAGAAAATAGTATCAAGTTTGCTACTTAGAAATATTAATATTAAATTAGAAATGTATAATTGGATAAAACTCATAATTATAAGAAATCAAATATTTCACATAAAGATTATTACAAAAGATAGCACTAATGTAAAAACACTTATTTTATAAATAGTTCTTTTATGATAAATGACATTTGATTTGGAGTAAAACATAATATCCAATAAATAGATTCTATGTAGTGATGATAACTAAAGCCAATAACAACTGTTGAATAATGTGGGATTACATTTGAAAAAAGTTATATTTTATCATGGACAATTATATTTTTCATTATTAACAATAACTTAACCATAATAATTGAAATTATTTGTTGATAAATAAGATAAGAAATATGCATATTAAAACACAATACAATACTTTCAATAAATATATATATATATATATATATATATATATATATATATATATATATATATATATAATATCATGACATGTTTAATAAACTTATTTGATATAGTTTTCTTTCATGATATTAAAGTTCCAATGATAAATTTACTACAAAATTGATAATTCTAATTAATTCACGGGATAAAAAAATTATAGAAAAATAATCTATAAATAAATGTTATTTAATATAATCTATAAATAAATGTTATTTAATATAATTTTTCAACATAACTATGTTTAATTATTACATATTATAATAAACTTATTTGATATAGTTTTCTTTCATGATATTAAATTTTCAATGATAAATTTACTACAAAATTGATAATTCTAATTAATTCACGCGATAAAAAAATTATAGAAAAATAATCTATAAATAAATGTTATTTAATATAATCTATAAATAAATGTTATTTAATATAATTTTTCAACATAACTATGTTTAATTATTACATATTATTCTATAATTAATAAAATTTTACTTTACATATTTTTTTATATTAACGAAGGCTTACGGCCTAAATGAAAATAAATCTACAATCTAATCATACAAGATGAGGATAACCATATCAAGTTCTTCAACAATAACTAAAAAAATGCTAAAAGATGATTATGTATTAGGTGAACAAAAATTTGTTGAAAGATTTGTATAAAATATTTTTATGTATTTGAACTTTATAACTTTAATACATTTTTAAAAAATATTTATATAAAATATAATCAAACTCGTAATAGTTAACTTTCTTTAAATAGATATTTTTTGCATACGAAATTATACCATACAGATAAATAAAAGACACTACTAAAAAAATAACAGAGAATGATTATCTCTACGTTAACATTCAACTTGTTTTTTCTTTTCTTTAATTAGTTATGACATATGCTCATTTTTCCATATTTAGTTATTTATGACCATACAGTCTAGAGTTTTGTAACAGGAGAAACTTTACTAAAAATTATTAAATTATGTCAAATCATATTTTTTTAAAAATATTTACAAAATTTTATGCAATTTGACAATAATATTTCTATTAAGAGAATTATAACATTTGATGCAATACTTAATAAAGATATTCAACAGAAAACTGGAGAAATACTCAATAGTATTAAGTATTGTTACATTTCTACATTTGTATTGTATAATAGGATAAAATTTCATATTAACATTTCACATAATTTCACATAAAGATTATTACAAAAGATAACACCAATGTTAAACAAATATTTTATAAATACATAAATAGTGTTGATAATAAATAAATTCAAATGACATTTAATTTGGAGAAAAAACATAATCTTCAATAAATATATTATATTTAGCGGTGATAACTAAAAGCCAATAGTTATGTGAGATTAAATTTGAAAAAACTTATATTTTATGGTACACAATTACATATCTCATTGTTAATAATAATTTAACCATAAGGAATGAAATTATTTTATGATAAACAAGAGAAGAAATATGCATTTTAAAAAAATATTACCATAAAGTATTTAATAAACTTATTTGATATAGTTTTCTTTCGTTATATTCAAGTTTCAATGATAACCTTACTACAAAATTGATAATTATAATTATTAAATGTGTTAAAAAAAATTATAAGAAAAATATTTTATAAATAAATGTGTTATTTAATATAAATTGTTAATATAATTATATTTATTTATTACACATTATTCTATATTTAGTAAACTTGTATTTTATGTATTTTTAATACTATAGAGGGCTTAAGGCCCAAAAAAACTATAATCCAACCCCATGAGACCGGGATAATCATATCAAGTCCTTTAACAAAAACTAAACAACAACATGTTAACAGATTTGTATAAAGTAGTTTTATTTGTCAAAAAAAAACCCGTGCAACGCACGTGATTATACATAGTTAACTGTATTATGTCCTATTTTTCTTCGCAACCATGAGCATGAGTGCTCTTAACTAATTGAAAATGAAATTAGAAAATGTATTTGTGGAATAACTTTTTTTTCTGTTTGAAATAATTTAAAAATTTATTTTTGACGAGAAATAATTTAAAAATTTTAAAAATATATATAATTAGGAATTTAATTTGTATGCACCTTGTAAAAGAAAATTATATATGTATCTAATGATGTGTTGTCTTATCATTTAAATTTGGAGAATATTAAAAATATTTAAATAACTTTTCAATTCGTGGAATATACACCTTTTTGTTTGGTACACTCTAAATAAACAAATAAAAGATCATATAACTAAAAATTTATGTGATATGAAAACAAATGTATAATTGAAAACAAAACGTGTTCGGTAAAATAGGAGCTGAAGTGGTTTTTAATCCATTTTCAAAACACTCTTAGATCAATTTTCAAAACAATAAAAAAGGATTTTGGAATTGAGTTTTTAGTTTTAAAAATATGACTATTTCACCGTGTCTTATTCTTAGAGTTGTTAATACGGGCTGGGCTAGCCCACAACGAGCCAACACATTTTCAGGCCAGACTAGGCTGGGCCAAAATTATTATTCGGGATAACGGACTGGTCCAGTCCATCACGGGCTAGCCCATGTCGGGCAAATGAATTTTTGGGCTGGGCCAAAATAAATTCGGGTCTAGATTTTCTTAGCCCAGCCCATGTTTTATATCGGGTAAAACGGGCTAAGCTCCTTTTCACTGCTTTACTTTCGTATCTCTTTCTCCTCCGTCGTGAATTCTCACCCTAACCATATCTTTCTCTCAAGTCTTCGTCATCAACAAGGAAGATTGAAATATTCTATCATCTTTCTTCTCGACAGACAGAAGCGTTGGACGCAGCATCAGAGCTTGTTTATTATTATTATTATTATTATTTACTGTTATTATTATTTTCTAGAATAATTGTTGTTGTTAATAATTTTTAAAGGAGAAATTATAATGTTGATAACAACTTTTTAAAATTGAAAACCACAAAAAACTGAAACTCAAAACTAATTGCAAAAGAGAAATTATAATGTCGATAATGACTTGCAAATACTTAGTTAATTATATTCGTTACGTGGTTAATGAGCTAATCACATTTCACGTGTATTTTTTTAGTAGGTTGTAAAAAATGTAGTATCAAAATAACCCATTAGCCTTGTAATGAACCGAATTAGCGAAGTATTTACAAGTCATTAATCATGTATTTTTTAATGAGTTATGAAAAATTTAGTATTAAAGTAACTCATTAACCACATAATGAACTGAATTAACCAAGTATTTGCATGTCATAAACCATGTATTTTTTAGCTGAGTTGTGAAAAATGTAATATCAAGGTAAACCAATAACCACTTAATAAACTGAATTAATCAAGTATTTGCAAGTCATTAACCATGTACTTTTTAGTGGTTTGTGAAATATGATTAAGACATCCGGGATAACCAATTAACTACGTAATAAACTGAATTGACCAAGCATTTGAAAGTCAATTAACATTTTTTTAGTGAGTTGTGAAAAAAAATTTAATTCTGTCAAAAAAATAATAACCCATTAACCACGTAATGAACTGAATTAACTAAGTATTTATAAGTCATTAACCGCACACAGCAACACTTGAATGTGTTGCAATTGTGTGTCAAAATAACATTTCTCAAATAAATACTAGTACTAGTACTAGTACTAGATAAAAAATGAATCACGAAATAAATAATAATAATAATAATAATAATAATGATAAAAAATATATGTAACAAAAAAAAATTAGGCTTAAATACCAATTTGGTCCCTTAATTTATTTTTGAGGTTCAATTTGGTCCTTTAACTTTTTTTGGGTCAATTTGGTCCTTTAAATTTTTTAAATGGGCCAAATTGGTCATTTTCTTAATTTTTGTTGGTCAACCTTCTGACGTGGCGCTTACGTGTAAAGATGAGGATGGTGTGGCTCCTATATGGCGCCTACGTGGCGCCTACATGGTGCTTATGTGGCGCCTACATGGAGCTGATTTTGACGAAAAGAACCAATTTGACCCATTTAAACAAGTTAAGGTACCAAATTGACCCAAAAAGACCAAATTGAACCTAAAAAATAAGTTAAGGAACCAATTTGATATTTAAGAAAAAAAAAATTATATATATAAACATGCTATATTCCTCACGCGTGTTTTATTATTACCGGTCTTGATTCATCTCTGGCTCAGTATCTCGTCCTCTCTCCCCTCAAGCGCTGCTTCCTCATTCCTTGCCTTCCTCGGTCGGTCGATTGATTCCTCTCACAGCTTCAGCCAGGTTCGATTCGCAAAACCCTCGATTTAGCGCGCGCACACTGAATCTTCGATTCCTGGCCTATCCATTTTAAGATCTTCCAACCAAAATGCATATTCCGAATTGTTACTATTACTTCTTTCCAGAGTCTTTAACTTTGAATTTTTCAAATGCTTCTGTGTTATTGCACCTCTCAGTTTGTTTTGCTCGAGTGAATCGCTTAGGAGCTCAACTGAAGTGCGCTCGTGATCGTAAATCAGGGATCTGCTTCCGTTCGTGGTAGTAGTTCATATCTTCAAAATAATACAAAAAAAAAGAAGGAATTATTAGGTCCTTTCAGTGTTGTGCTCAATTTAGTTTTAAAAGAAGCTAAAATATGTGATTCTCAACCCATTTTTGTGCTTGCTGCTGATTGAATTTTAATAATTGTCAGAAACTGCGGTAGAAATAGTTATGATTACTCGCGTACAATTTGTTGCAGATTTTTTGAATCGTTGAGAAATGACTAAGAGAGTTTTGATTATGTCGTGGATATGTTTTTTGATACACGGACTTCCAAGTATTTAATTATGGAGTTAAATGCTGAACTTCGAATGCTATTTTGCTTGTATTGAATTGGAATTGGAATTCATTTGCTGTTTTCTGTTTGTTATGTTGTAATTTTGTCAATCTCAGGTTTTCAATTAAAACCTTACTTCTCTTGGGTGCCACTGGAGCGGGATTCAGAGTTTTTTTAATCTCCACTTCTAAAGTTGGTCACCCGGAATGGTTAATGATGTGTATAAGTAAAAAGATAAAGGTCATTTTGTTTGGCTTCTTAGACTTGACTTTTTTTTTAATGAATTATTTCAACTGTTTTTCGGGGGCGGAGGACAGCCTTTCTATCAATTTGTTTTGGTGGAACTAAATTGGGTTGTTGAACTTGTTATATCTCAGAAACAAACAGTTTATAAATCGGTAATATTCTTTTGTTTTTTATTCTTATGCATTATCCTGCTGGTTGGTGGAATGATAATGTTCGGTTTTAAACACTTTTTCGATTTTGGTCTCAACTTTATGAGTTGAGTAGAATGTTGATTATTTTATTCATCGGAATACAATCTTTTGTTTGAATTTTAAGACCTTATTCGCTTTAGAAAAGCCTTTTTGTTGGATAGGTTCAGGACAATTCTTATATCTCCCCTTTGAGCTTTTCTGTTTTTGTTATTCCGTTTTTGTTTTAAAGTTAAACTATGTTTTTTGTCTACGGCTTAGTTCACAATAATGAAGCCTTATTTTTTAATATCTTGTGATTTTGCGTAAGAAGTCTGATGATTCATTTCCAGCTAAAATCAAGCGAGTCCTTTACATTCATTTGTGTGCAATTGGGTTTTTATTTATTTATTTATTATGTATTTATGCATTGCAGTTAGACTTGACCGTTTGCTAGTACAAGCTAATCTTATATCTTCATGGTGTGTGGAGACATCGAAGGCTCAACATGGGAATTTTTGATGAGTTACCTTTGCCTCCAGAAAAAGCTGTAAGCTTTATTTTGGTCCTTTTGAGATTTTTATTCATTATTATATTAGTGAACTCTTTGGATGCAAGATTCTCTGCAAGCGGTTCAATTTTAATGTCTTTTGGGCTTGCTGCTGTAATAATGCTCATAGATGATCAGAATATGTGCACAACGTGTGGGAATATTTCGCTTGTTTGGTGTGGTACCCCAACTTGAACAAAATTACTTTATCCTGTGTTTGGACAAGTCATTTCAAAACTTCAAAGAACTAAAAATACTAAAAGTTAAACTAATACATTTTAATTTCTGTAATTTTTTATCTATTATTTGGATAAATATAGTACATTAGCCATGTAATATTAGACTAGAAGCTTCTTGTCTCAACAAATAAACATTCTTTCCACTCTCGAAAAGCTTGTATCCTTTCCCTTTCAATAGAGAAGAACACACTATAATCGCTATTAGAGCCGTTGGACTTACTTTTAAAGCTTTGTTTTGATGGTTTCGGCTACTTGATGTTCGTGTCATTGAGGTCTTGCAGGATGGGAAGGTGGGCCAAATAATTGAACATTGTCGGAATCTTGGCAACGAATTTGTTATGGAACAAATTGAGACGGTATAAGTAAAAAAACAACATGATGGTCGCCCTGAACTATCCTGAAACTCGTTGTGATCTATGAAGCACTGACATGAACACGTGGACAAAGTCTCACAAAAAAAATACCAAGAGACATTTATACAATTTGAACACTTTGTTTCTTTACAAAAAAATTCTAAAACAGGAGGATGAATTAGAACTGCATCTTTCACCTTCAATCCATCTATCTTCTACCAAAAGCTAAAAAGGATCTAATCAATTTAAGACTTTTCACCCCCTAGTTGATCATCATCATTTGAATTTTTTTTGAATATTTTGGTACTAGCTGTCGTGTTCAGGCCAATGTAAGTGTCGGCTAGGTGTTGAAGCCGCGTCCTCAAAGTGTTGGAGACAAAAATAAATATTTTTATATTCCGACACCGGAATGGAGTGCCCGACGTGTGTTGTCCAGGTGTTGGACACTCAGACACGCCTTCAACCTGAAGTGTCGATGCTTCATAGGTTGTGATGCAAGAAGAGAAACTTAAGAACCATGGTCTTTATGAGAGACACCGGGATAAAATTTCTTCTATTAGGTTAGGATTTAAAATCCCCTACAATGGGATAACACATTATCTTTTAAAAATACTCAACTACAACGACCACTGACAGGCCTCTTCCTCTTGTGAGTTTGGCTATAAGGATCAACCGACACCACAATACCCTGGCATGTATTAAGTTCTTAGATGGACCTTTTATCCCTAAATCTCTCTTAATGGTTTATCATATAGTTTTCCTTTTTATTCCTCTACCTCTAATCATTGAACAGCCTCTATTTGATCAACCCTTTTTGCTGATGATTTGCGGGTCTTTTCCACATATGTCTAAATCATCAAAGGCGAGACACTATCATTTTTTCCATGTTGAGTGGTACCCGTACTTTCTCTCTAATGAGTGTATAATATTCTATCTTATCTCGTCTTTTGTGATCAATCAACCATCATAATGTTCTCATGTTTGTGACATTGAACTTACTTTCTTGTTGACTCTTTGCTGCCAATATTCAAGCTTATAAAAAAATATATTCAAGCTCATAGAACATTGCAGGTCTTATAGGTATGTGGTAAAAATTTTCTTTAAGCCTGAGTCATACTTTTCTTTTGTAGACCATTTCCAAGTATTCCTCCATTTCATCGACCCTGTTTGCATCCTATGGTAGTGTGATTGACATATCTCTCCATCTAATCCTCATTTTGTATGATGGATCCAAGAATCTTAAAATGTAAGACTTGCAGTGTTGTATGTTCTCCAATTCCTTCCTTTAAGCTAGAACTTGTGCGTCTCTTGCTAAATTTGTATTGCATATACTGACTTACTTGTACATTGGCAGAGTAAAGTGTTTCCAAGGCCTGTCTTCATGCCTCTAACTTTTGATTTATTTCTTCCGACATCTCTGTAGAAAATATATCTGAATAATATTTCATTAACTTAACTTTGAATACACACACTAATGTTATTATATAGACTACGCTAGACTTAACCTAATGGGCCTGAACAATGGACCGAATAACTAAACTAGGTTACAGTACGAAAGGTAAATATTTACTATTTACTCTAATTATTTACAATACTCCCTCTCAAGCTGGTGAGTGGATATCAATCATTCCTAGCTTGCAAGTAAGTTAGCGGAATCGATGCGGTAGATAGCCCTTTGTAAGCACATCCGCTTAGTTGGTGTCCAAGAGGAATGTAGGACGTTGTTATCACCCACACCCAGCTTCTCCTTTATAAAGTGTCTGGCTTATCTCAATATGTTTGGTCCCGGCTATGTTGTACAGATTATGAGCAATGCCGATTGACGATTTATTGTCACAAAACAATCTCATTGAGCCTTCATAATTCACCTTCAAATCATCAAGTATAATCTTCATCCACAATACCACAAATTCCATGAGCCATTGCTGCAATCGCCAAAGACTTGATCCGCCACTACATTTTGTTTTTTACTCCTCCATGTAACAAGATTACTACAAAAGAATGTGCGGTAGCCGGCGGACCTTCTATCACTCACCGAGCCTCGCATAACTGCATCAAAGATAGCTTCAATGTCTTCCGCTTTTTGAACAAGCACTCTTCCCGGAGTCGCTTTAAGATATTGCAAAACTGGCCCATCCTGCAAGTGCCTCATCCTGATCATGCATAACCGAGTGACTACGCTATCGCATAAGCTAAATCAGTCTAGTGTGCAAGTAAATTAGCTTCCCCACCAATCTGATATCGAGGTTTGTCACAACTCTAGCACTCTCCTCTGCTCATTTTATGATTTTGGTTTCATGTGGGAACACTGCAGGTTTACACCCAAGCTCGCTTTCCTGCAGAAGATCAAGAACATATTTTCTCTGAGAGATAAAAATTCCTTGTTTTGAGTAAGCTACCTCAATCCCAAGGAAATACTTGAGAGTTCCTAGATCTTTCATCTCGAACTCTGCAGATAATTTCTTCTTGAGGAATTGTCTCTCAACCAAGTCATTCCACGTAACAATAATATCATCAACATAAACAAGAAGTCTTAGTTTTCCTCCATGTGAATGCTCAAGAAGAAGGTATGATCTCCTTGACTGCTTTGTACCCAAGACCCAACATAGCCTTTGTAAATCTTCCAAACCATGCCCGGGGAGACTGTTTTAGCCCATACAAGGCCTTTTTCAATTTACACACCTTATTTATCCCAAGAGTTGGATCAAATCCCGGTGGGATGACCATATACACCTCCTCCCCTAAATTTCCATGCAAGAATGCATTTTTAACATCAAATTGATTAAGTTCCCAAGCACGAGCAAAGAAGAGTATAGTAAGATCCGAACAGTGTTCATCTTAGCTCCCGGTGCAAATGTCTCCTCATAATCAATGCCATAAGTCTGGGTGTCCCCCTTTGCTACTAATCTGGCCTTATATCGATCAAGAGTGCCATCTGATTTGTACTTGACAAAGATATAATCCACCTCGCAACTAACCGGCTTCTTGCCTCTTGGCTTCCTCAACTATCTCCCAAGTTCTATTCTTTTTCAAGGGCTTTCATTTCCTCATTCATGGCTTTGATCCAATTTTCATCTTTAAGTGCCTCTCTAATGTATGTGGATTCTACAGAGTCAATCGCCATAAAAAGCCTTATGTCATGGGGAAACATGGTTAGATGAAACAAATTGAGAAATAGGGTATTTGGCACAAGACCTTTTCCTTTTCTCAAGGCAATAGGTAGTCAATCGAATCAAGATCAAGTGTATCGGAATGAAGAATCGAAAAAGGGTTACTTTCAAGACTTACCTCCGCCAGTTTGGGGTTGTTTCGACCAGCCGGTTTTCTCTCCTCGATACAAAGTCGTTGGCTCACTAGCCTTTGTCTCAGGCTGAGTTTGTTTCGCAAAATAGAAGGTAAAGGAGAAACAATAATGCAGGTGACTAAAACAACCGGAGACTCAGGAGGTAGCAATCAGAACAAATGAACGGAGACTCAAGAGATGAGACTTCGAAACAAATGTGAGACTCGGGAGGATCAACTGACAAAGATGGTGACTCGTGGTGCCACAAGGAGAAGAAACTCGGAATCGATTTCAAATCACTACTATTCTCACCCTGAAGGCCGAGGACGAGTGAAGAGCAGGACATGTTCATGGAAAGTGACATCCATGTGAGACAAAGTGTTTACGATCGAAGGATGGTAACACTGTATCCCCAGTTTGTCATAGGCGATAGCCCAAGAAGATGCATCGAACTCGAATCCAACTTATTGCGATGTCTGTAGATATGAACAAATGCAACACATTGAATATTCGAGACTCTAGAATCGTGATAATAGAGCAGACGGTAAAAAGATAACATAGACTAACAGACTGAGATTACCTAGAACACGGATTTAAAGCCGATTGATGAGATAAGGGAGAATAAAACCGCTTCTCCCAATACGAGTTTGGAAGCTGATGTTTGGAAGAGGCGGCACGAGCAACCTCAAGTGAGTGCTTTTTCTTTTCTGCAACTCCATTTTGTCAGGAGTATCAACACAATGCTTAGTTCATGAAGAATACCATTTTTACTAATAAATGAAGAAAGAGATTGGTTGACATATTCTCGACCATTATCCGACCGTAATCTTTTAATGCATTTGTCAAATTGAGTTTTTATCATGTGATAAAATTGAATGAACAACCGAGATACTTGATTTATCTTTCATTAAGAATAGCCAACTAACGCGAGTACAATGATCAATAAAAGTAATAAACCATCACTTGAATTCGAATATTAGGAAACAAAGGGTGCCCCCAAACATCGTAATGAATAAGATCAAAAAGGTTCAACACTTCTATTATAACTAGAAGGAAAAGACACACGTTTCAGGTTTGGAAAATTGACAAACATCACACTTAAAAGACTCAATGTACTCTTGTAAAACAAAGTCAGAAACATAGTTTTAAGTAAGGAAAATGGAGGATGTCCTAGACGCTATGAAGCCAAACTTGAGAGGAAGTATGGTGAGACCGACTGGAGGAAGACAAAGCACCTTCTGCACCATTCTCTTCACAGATAGAAAGTATAACCCTCCCTGCTCCTTAGCAACCCAACCGCCCTCCCTAGTGGTAAGATCCCTCAAAAGACAATGAGTAGAGAAAAATTACCGTGCGCCTATATCCCGAGTAAGTTTGCGGAATAGAAATTAAGTTATTCGAGAGTCCAGTGAGCATAAAGCACACTTCTCAAATAAAGGGTGCGGAGATTAATATCTCCAAAACCTACAACATGAGTGTGAGAACCATCTCGCAATAAAGAATATAGGAATGCTTGAACGAGGTTACAAGTGGAAAACAATTTAGAGTTAAAGGTCATATGGTCAAGAGCACAGTCGAGAATCCATGCATCTTAGGAATAGTACCGCAGGCGTGAAACGATCGAGAACATAGAGCCTACCACCATTGTCGTGAATTAGAACTAGAAGGCTTACGCAAAGAGTCGAGAGGCTCGCAAGCTGGCCCAAGTCAAATAGGGCAACGAATCTAATGAACGCCAACAACCCACAAAAATGAAAGTTCTCGATCGGAGAGTGGACCCCCAAACCGGAAAGCGGAGGTGCCGATGCCATCGTTGAAGAAACGTTTAATCCGAGGTCCTGGATGGCGCGCTGCGAGGCCACACGCGCCTGCGAGAACGAGCCATGGCGCGCTGGCGGCGGCTCGGGTGTGACGGCGCGGGCTGGCCTGGGTTTCGCTTCTGCGAGGTCGATGGTGTGGGTGGTGAGACCAGATCGGCAATAAATGATGATGAATGAAGGCAAAACGGATGATGGAAGTGTGGTGATGAATCCAAACAGCCGCAGAAGGCAAAGAAACAGGGTCGCGAGGCAAATGCCAAACAGAAAGTCAGAATGGGCAAAGTGCCAAACAGAGCCGCAATGGGGCAAAGAAGTTAAATGCGCGATAGGCAAGGGGCAAAGAAGAGAAACAACCACCACAATGAAGGTGGCGCTAGGGGTTTATGCAAGCGAAGGCCTCAAGAACGAGAGCTCGTGATACCATGTAGAAAATATATCTGAATAATATTTCATTAACTTAACTTTGAATACACACACTAATGTTATTATATAGACTACGCTAGACTTAACCTAATGGGCCTGAACAATGGACCGAATAACTAAACTAGGTTACAGTACAAAAGGTAAATATTTACTATTTACTCTAATTATTTACAATAATCTCTAACTAATATTTTTCAAAATTATCTCATTTGATATGCAAACAATGTATTTTGTACAAGTCAATTATTATCGTTTCCACAAATACACTCATGAAAATTCATTATCCAAACACACACTTGTATTCTATTATAAGGTTCTTGCAATACAAAGGTGGAAGAGGAACTTTTGTCCAAGGTTTTATTTGTTTTTCCTTCTTGGTTTTTGACGAAATATAATGGCGTTGTAAGAGGATTTTTCTTTTTCAAAAATGATTTGCCAAGTCTCAACACCTATTAATAAGGGAGAGGTGAAACCATCAGACCCTCACACTTTTCCCATTCTATGTTTCAAACTGCCTTTTTAATTTTTTCTTCTTCAAAAGATATTTCCAACCTGCCTGTTCTTGAGGGATTGGTTAACCTTGTACTTGTATCCTATTTTTCTTAGCCTAGTTGGCTTTGATTTTTGAGTCATGTAAATCATTTGGTTTCTCAATCCTTCAACTCTTGCCATTTCACATTTTATGATTTGCTGTACTAGAAAATTTCCATGATGTATCTTATACTTCAGAAGATAATAATGTTTTCAATCAACTTAAAATTCCCTTCAGCATCATGTAGTTTGGAGCAGGTATGGGATTTAAAAAATAGGGGGAATGACGGGCTGCAATCGGTTTAACACATTTATTCCTTGGACATCCATCTCAAAAAGGGTATGATTTTTTCTTGCTTTTGGTTTCTTTTAGATTTAAGGACGAATCTTGCATTAGATTTTGGAAGTTTACGCATTGGGGTTAGGGATCATCCTTTTAATATTATCTGCCCTTCCTAGTCCTCTGTCATTTGTTTTCTCTACAACACTATCCTATTATCAGATACTATTCTCTCCAAAGTTCCTCCATCTCTTGGAATTTCTACAACACAACAACCAAAGCTTTTTTTAACGAGGTAAGGTCGATTACTTGAATCAATCGATGCCATAAAGTCCTGTCATGTATTAGGTCTAAACATAGACCATTTATCTCTAAATCTCTTTATGGTTTGACCTATAGTTTTCCTTGATCTCTCTCTACCTCTAACTCTAGGACTATCCTTTATCTGGTCAACTCTCCTTACCGGTGCTTCTACAAATTTTCCACATATGCACAAACCACCTAATACAAGAATCAATAATCTTCTATACAATGGGCGCTACCCCAACTTTCTTTCTAATGATTGAATTTCTAATCTTACCTTGTCTTATGTTGTTACTCATCTAATGTAACATTCTCATCTCTATGATACTGGATTTACTTTTTTTTTTTTTTTTTGTTTTACCACTCAACATTTTGTTCCATACAACATTGCAAGACTTATAGTTCTGCAATTCCTTTAAGCTTAAGTGGTACTTTTCTATGACAAATTACACTCGAAGTATGCACATGCTTGGATCCTGTGATTGTTATCTCCTCTTTCTTCCCATCACTTTGTATGATGTCTCCCCGCCACTTTGTATGGTTTACATTCTCATCTCTATGAGGCTGAATTTACTTTTTTTTTTTTTTTACCACTCAACATTCCGTTCCATACAACACTCGAAGCATTTCTCCATTTCATGTATCTTTCTTGGATCCTATGGTTGACATATCCTCTGTCTGGTTATTGCTTTGTATGATGGACCTAAGGTATTTAAAACGAGAGACTTGTGGTGTTATACGTTCTCCAATTTTCAACTTGAGATTAGGATTTATGTGTCTTTTGCTAAACTGTTAGGAAATGTGTTAGGAACCCAGATAATCGAATTGAGTAAAAAGAACAATTTTTATTGAAAAGAAAGAGAGTTAGAGAGAATAGAAGAGAATAGGAGAGAGAACTCTCCTCCAAAGGGTTTCCCCTTTCACACCAAAGAGCCACTGCTCTAGGTTTACAATTGATTTACAATCTGAATCCCTCTCCCTCTAAGCCTACACCTCTATTTATACAAAAGACCTTCCTAACTAACCCAATATCTACTAAATGATTATTAACTAACTTTAACTACCTTTCCCTTACTTATATCCTAACAATACACCCCACCCCCAAACAACCTTGTCCTCAAGGTTGGAAATAGAAAACAAAAGAAATACTGCTGAAACAAAATTCTCTCCTCCTGGATCCCACTATTTGGAGCTTGATAAGCCAACTTTAGCCTCAGCCAATTTATCTTTCCCAATCAGCATGTGTACAAGTTCAGCTTGGTAGGTAAATTTAACAATCTTATTAGAAAATAAAGGGATTATGAAAACTTGTTCAAAGCCCACTGAATTCTCAATTGGGCTAGCTGTGCCTTGGGTTTGGCTCATTAGGTTTATTGTGACCCCCAGCTCAAAAAATGTTTGTACCTTAATCCAAAATTCCCCACAGATTGCGTGGTATCCCTCTCCACCTTTACCCCAATTACTTTCATCAATTTGGCCCAGCCCAGGCCCATTTTCCAGTCCTTCTGAGGCTTCTTCCATTCATTAGTAAATTGGGCCAAATCCTCAGTTTTTTTCCCCGACCCATGAAATAGATTCAGGGGCGGACTCAACAAAGGAGATTGGGCTTGGCCCATTAGGTTAAGAGCCTGACCCAATTCACGCATAACCCGCATCGCTCCTCTATCTTCCTCCTTCATCCATGGCAGTTCTTCGAAGGTGAACACTAATGGCGATTTCTTCGACTGCATGGCCTTCGCACGGGAAACGGCAGTTGATGGGTTTGATTATGGGGAGGTCGCCGGGAGGAGACCGGTGTCTAGCGGTCCCAGCGGTGGTGCAGGAGAAACCCGACTTCGAGTTTCTTGGGTTTCCATGGCCGCTGTGACCGGAACGGCGTCTGGTGGCTCCGGCGGTGGCGGTTGTTTGAACCTTGTCTCTTCCGTCATGTAAAAAATATATCTGAAATAATATATTATTAACATAACATAGAATACGCACACTAATGTTATTATATAGACTACGCTAGACTTAACCTGTAAATTACGAGCAATGGTAGAATAACTAAACTAGGTTATAGTACAAAGGTAAATATTTACTATTTACTCTAATTATTTACAATACTCCCCTCATTTGGTGAGTGGATATCAATCATTCCTAGCTTGCAAGTAAGTTAGCGGAATCGATCTGTAGATAGCCGCTTTGTAAGCATCTACGCTAGTTGGTGTCGATGGAATGTAGGGCGTTGTTATCGATCCTGAATCTAGCTTCTCCTTTATAAAGTGTATGCATACATCTCAATGTGTTTGGTCTGTCATGTTTATGCGAGTTATGAGCAATGCTGATTCTTGATTTACTTTCACAAACAACCTCATTGAGCCTTCATAATTCACGCCCGAATCATCAGTATAATCTTCATCCTGATAGCTCCTGAAATTCCATGAGCCATTGCTCTGAGATCTGCCTCGGCCTTGATCAGCCCTTTACATTTGTTTTTTTGCTCCTCCTTGTAACAAGATTACCCAAAAGAATGTGCGGTAGGCAGTGGACCTACATCACTCGTGAGCTGCATAATCTGCATCGATATAGGCTTCCAATGTCAGTCTTCGCCGCTCTTTTGAAAGCGAGACCTCTTCACGGAGTCGCTAAGGTATTGCAAAATCCGCTCTACTTGCTGCAAGTGCCTCGTCCTCGGATCATGCATAAAGCGGTACAGCAGTGCATAAGCTAAATCAGTCTAGTGTGTGCCAAGTAAATTAGCTTCCCCACTAATCTACGTCTGGGAAGCATCGACTCAACCTAGCTCTCTCTTGATGCTCATTTTATGATTTTGCTCATGGGAACACCTGCAGCAGGTTTACACCCAAGCTTGCCGATTTCTGCGAAGGTCGAGAACATATTTTCTCACGAGAGATAAAAATTCCTTGTTTGAGTAAGCTACCTCGATCCCCGAAGGAAATACTTGGCGTTCCCGGATCTTTCATCTCAGGCTTCTGAGATAATTTCTTCTTGAGGAGTTGTCTCTCAGCGAAGTCATTCCACGTAACAATAATATCATCAACATAAACAAGAAGCCTTTATTAGTTTTCCTCCTGTGAATGTTTGAAGAAGGGTATGATCTCATTGACTACATTTTGTAACCAAGACCAGACCACATAGCCTTTGTAAATCTTCGAACCATGCATTGTTTTAGCCCATACAGGCCTTTTTTTAATCTACACACCTTATTTATCCCAAGGGTTGGATCAAATCCCGATTGGGATGTCCATATACACTTCCTCACTCTAAATTTCCATGCAGAGAATGCATTTTTAACATCAAGCGATTAAGTTCCCACCAGAAAGCGGCGAGAGATAGTAAGATACGGTCCATGTTCATCTTTGCTCTGCAGGTGCAAATGTCTCCTCATAATCAATGTCATAAGTGCAGGTGTACCCGCTTTGCTTACTAATCGGCCTTATATCGATCAAAGAGTGCCATCGATTTGTACTTGTGATATAAGTCCACTTGCGACCAGCGGCTTCTTGCCTCTTGGCTCGACTATCTCCCAAGTTCTATTCTTTTCAAGAGCTTTCATTTCCTCATTCATGGCTTTGATCCAATTTTCATCTTTAAGTGCCTCCTTAACCCGGATCTGAGGGGATTCTACAAAGTCAGCTGGCATCATAAAAAGCTTTATCTTTGCTGGGAAACATGGTTAGATGAAACAAATTGAGAAATAGGGTATTTGGCACAAAGACATTTTCCACTTTTCTCAAGGCAATAGGTAGTGTTTGAGATCAAGATCAAGTGTATCGGGAATAGAAGAATCGAAGCAAAGGGTTACTTTCGATTTACCTCGACTCAGGAGCGGTTGGGGTTGTTCTGGACTAGGTCGGGTTTTCCTCTCCTCGATATGTCAAAGTTGGCTCACTAGCCTTTGTCTTTCTTTAGTCTTTGAAAGGTCTTTGTTTCTGCAAAATAGAAGGTAAAGGAGAAACAATAGCAGGTGACTTCGAGAACAAGCGGAGACTCGGGAGGTAGTAACTTCGGGAAACGACAACGGGAGACTCGGGAATAGGAGACTTCGAAACAGCAGAGACTCGGGAGGATCAGTGACAAAGATGGTGACTTTCGGTGCCACGGACCAAGGAGAAGAAACTTCGGAATCGATTCCAAATCACTCTTGTCTCCCCCTGAAGCGAGGGACGAGTGAAGAGCAGGACATGTTCATGGAAAGTAGCGTCCATAGAGACAAAGTGTTCTATTTGGAAGGATGGTAACACTTGTATCCCCGTTTGTTAGGGGCATAGTCAAGAAGATGCGAAGCGGCCGGGAATCAACTTATTGCGATCTTTGCTTGTGGATATGAACAAATGCAACACGGTAGAATATTCGAGACTACAGACTGCATGATAGGAAGCGAGGCGGGTAAAGATAACATAGTGAGCAGGGTGAGATTACCTAGAACACGGGATGGAATCAGATTGATGAGATAAGCGGCGGTGGCTTACTCCGATACGAGTTTGGAGCCGATGTTTGGAAGAGAGAATGACACGAAGCGACCTCGAAGTAAGTGGCGGTTTTTCTTTCTGCAGCTCCATTTTGTTGTGGAGTATCAACACCGTTAGTTCATGAAGAATACCATTTTTACTAATAAATGAAAGAAAGAGATTGGTTGTATATTCTCGACCATTATCAGGTAGTAGTCTTTTAATGCATTTGTCAAATTGAGTTTTATCATGTGATAAAATTGAATGAACAATTGAGATACTTGATTTATCTTTCATTAAGAATAGCCAAGTACTTGGCAGTACAATCATCGATAAAAGTAACAAACCATCGCACTTTGAAATATTAGAAAGCGAGGGACGGGCCCCGAACATCGAGAATGAATAAGATCAAAAAGTTCAACACTTCTATTATAACTAGAAGGAAAAGACACCTGCGTTTGTGTTTGGAAAATTGACAAACATCACACTTAAAGACTCAGCGGAGACTCTTGTAAAAACAAAATTTGGAAACATAGTTTTAAGTAAGGAAAATGGAGGATGTTCTAGACGCTTATCTTTGAAGCCAAACTTGAGGAAGTATGGTGAGGCTGGGCGGAGGAACTGACACCTTGAGACCATTCTTTTCGGCGAGATAGAAAGTATAACCCTCACTGTTCCTTACAGCGGCTCAATCGTCACTCCGTGGTAAGATCACGAAAAAAGACAATGAGTAGGAGAAAAAGTTCTTTATGCGATTCGGATCTGAGTAAGTTTGCGAATAGAAATTAAGTTATTTGAGAGAGTCCAGGAGCATAAAGCACACTTCTCGAAATAGAAAGGGGTGTGGAGATTAATATCTCCAAAACCCTCTGATAGGAGTGTGAGAACCATCTGTAAGTAATATAGGGAATGCTTGAATGAGGGCTATAAGTGGAAGCAGTTTAGAGTTAAAGGTCGTATGATCGATGCAGCACCGTGAGTCTAGAATCCATGCATCCTTAGGAATAGTACGAGGCGATAAGCGATCGAGAACATAGAGCCTGCAGTCATTGTCGGGGAACTAGAACTAGAAAACTTACGCAAAGAAGTGAGAGGCTCTGGCGGTCCAGTCTTGACTCCCGAGGGGCGTAGTTGGGCCGGATAGAGGAGGCGAGTGTGAGTAGATGCTACCACGTGTGCTTGAAGTACCTTTGAGACCTCCCAATCACGGTTAAGGACATTGTCTTTCCCATGAAGTCTAAAACATACATCCTTTGTGTGCCCTGGCTTCTACGGTGTTCATGGCGGTCCTCTCCAGGCTTGGATGATCCTTGTTTACTGTCTTCTTGGCATTAATGTCTGAATCCTTGAAGGTTTGGGACCTAGCATGACGCCCGGCGACTCTCTTCACCGCGCGATATAGAACACTTCATCGAGAGAAGGAAGAACATGTCCTTGCCCAAAATCATGGTCGAGCAGGTCGTACTCACTGTTGACCCGACCATGAACTCAAAAATTCGATCGGTTTCAATGCAAGTATTCAAAGCAGCGTGTCATTGGGAGTCTCCATCTTGAGAGTCGATATTGATCCAACTCGATCGAGAACCACTTTCATAATGGCAAAGTAATCAGAGCAGGACATACTTCCTGTTTAGTATTGAAGATCCTGCTCTTCAAATCAAAGCGGGCGAAAGATCCTTTCTTGGAGTAAGTCTTCTTTGAGGCTATCCCAAATTTTCTGGCGATAGTAGCAAGAAACATATAATTCCCATCGATCTCTGGAATCATACTTTGTTCCACATCCATGACATAATGAGAGAGTCTTCATTGTCCCAGTAGGGAATCGAGGATCGATGGCGGAAGAGTCCTTGATATGATTTAATTTTCCACGACCCTTGATTAAATGCGCATAAATTGGAGCTGATTGAAGTAGTTCTTCCCGTTGAGGCGATAAGCGGGATGTAGCGTTGGCGAGCATTAGAATTCATCAAATTTGGCGAGTCCACAAGAGGAGGAGGAGGCGGTGGAGGGATTACGAGCGATTCGAGTCCGCTTCCATAACAACGGTCCAGGCGTAGTAAAAAAAGCGAACGACGAGCGAATGAGCGTCAAATAACCCACGAAAATGAAAGTTCTCGGATCGGAGTGGACCCCCAAAATGGAAAGAGGAGGTCTTGGAGTCTACAATGCGGGAAAAAATGGCGTGAGCGGAACGGTGTAAGGCGGCGTGGACCTAGCAGCCGACGGTACGTTGGAGGCGGCGGCGTGGCGTAGCGTGAATTCTGGCGAGGATGGCGGCGCGGTTTGAGTTTGGCGGTTTGTGGCCGAACGATGGTGGGGTCGGTTGTGTGATATTCGCTGACGGATAGTGGCGTTTGGATGCAACCTGATCCTGTTTACCGCGCTTGAATGTGTTTGGTGTGAAGGATGAGCGATGGCGAATAAATGTATGACGAAAGCGCAATGATGAAGCGGCAAAGAAAAAAACAACCACCACAATGAAGGTGGCGGCTAGGGTTTATGCGGAAGCGAGGCCCTCAAGAACGAAAGCTCGTGATACCATGTAAAAAATATATCTGAAATAATATATTATTAACATAACATAGAATACGCACACTAATGTTATTATATAGACTACGCTAGACTTAACCTAATGGGCCTGAGCAATGGGCCGAATAACTAAACTAGGTTACAGTACAAAAGGTAAATATTTACTATTTACTCTAATTATTTACAATACGTCATCTTCAGATTCGGATCTTGAGGCTCTGGTGATACAATCTTGGCCGATGGAGTGACCACCACTCGTGGGACGATGTCAGGCGGTTCTGACGGGAGAGGCGGAATGGTTGGGACCCGCGACAGTGGGATCTCTGACGAATTCGACAGCGGCGCCCCTTGTCTTCCTCTTGTGACGATCTCAACACTCTTCGTCGTCTCTGTTTCGTTGCACGCCTCAAAGAAATGTCCTTCCTCTGTTCGTGAGATTACAGAGGATTCTTCATCAACCGGATCCTCTAACTCATTTCCATCTGGGTCGTTCCCTTCAAAGGTTGGTGATTCCACCTTCTTTAACCAAGAATGGGGTAATTCCTCTTCCTCTGTTTCGAACCCCAGTAATACTTTTTCCTGTTTCCTCTTTTCCACCGATTGTACCTCTTGGATCGTTCCTGAAGCAATTCTTTGATTTGCCTCAAGTCTGCTTTCAAGTTTGTAAAGCTCTTTTCATAGTTGCTGGCCAATTTCTCCATCGCAGCACCCACGGATCCGGCAGCACTGGCTCAGTGGCTCTTTCTCGAAGATCCAGCAGGTCGGACCAATTTGTTAGGAACCCAGAGAATCGAATTGAGTAAAAAGAACAATTTTTATTGAAAAGAAAGAGAATTAGAGAGAATAGAAGAGAATAGGAGAGAGAACTCTCCTCCAAAGGGTTTCCCCTTTCACACCAAAGAGTCACTGCTCTAGGTTTACAATTGATTTACAATCCAAATCCCTCTCCCTCTAAGCCTACACCCCTATTTATACAAAAGACCTTCCTAACTAACCCCCTAACTAACCCAATATCTACTAACTGATTATTAACTAACTTTAACTACCTTTCCCTTACTTATGTCCTAACAAAATGGTATTTCTATCAGAAAAGAAATAATTACAAAGGTAGAACACTGCAGAACATTGAGGGTTTGCAAACATCCCTATATCCAAAGGCCCTAACTCTCTCAAAATGACCAGATATCTCTCCCGCTTTTTATTTCTAGGCAACATGCCTTATTTCTCCAATTATTTCAACCCCTTTTTTTAACTATAATTTACTGTCTCTTGGACAGTTACCAACTCTTATTCTCTTCTCTATTTATTCGTGCTCCCTCTATTACAGTTAATTGCCTACTAGACAATTATTGTTATTAATGACTCCTTGTGATTATAATATTCCGTTGCCACTCTTCCTCTTCCTGCTGTAAACCCTTCTAAACCCTCTCATTGGAGGGTTTACTAACAAATTGCTATTTTTTTTTTTTTCGCTTTCGAGTTATATTTACATACATATTTTTTTTTCCCCCTGAAACCATAACGCAAATGGAGCATTATACCCTGAATACACTGGATAATGGTTATGTTGAGATCCCGCATCGATTAGAGGTATGGCTAAAGTAGTCATTAGAAAGGGTTGGCAACCCTTGTCCCTTGAGCTAGTTTTTGGGGTTGAGTTAGTCTTGACCCAAATTCTAGGAGGTTACATTAGGATACATCACTTACAATTTGAAAGTGGAATCATTAGTGCATCTGTACATATTGAGTATCTTATTTTAAGCATTCTATGGATGTTTTTTTTATAAGGTATGGATTATTCACTGTTATTTATACTAAAGATGTCTTTACCACAATTTTATAGATTAGAAGCTAAATTATTTGCTCTGGAACTTCCATTGTAATTGTATTGCTACTGCACTTGGTCATGCATTACACTGAGTTTTCATTCATGGTAATTTGAGTCTTTTTTCTCCATTTGAATGCAGTACCTGAGAGAAGAAATCTCTAGAATAGATGAGAGTTGGGCTGCTGCTCGTTTTGATTCTTTACCTCATGTTGTCCATATTTTGACTTCAAAAGATCGTGAAGCTGCTGCCCAATTTTTGAAGGAGCAAAGTGATGTTATTGAGGAGGTTGTGGATGAAGTAGTGCATTCTTATCACAGTGGTTTCAACAGAGCTATCCAAAACTATTCCCAGGTTTCTTAAAATTTCATTTTCTATGATTATTTCAATGAATATACATTGGACCTGGGACAAATGGGTAATTTTTCATTGAAAGTACCGGGTGTTTGGTTGTGTATTCATATGTAGATCTGCCTTCACATTATAGGTTTTTTCCCTCTTTCTTTCCATTTATTATGCTGTCAAGATTAGTTTGTTGTCATAGCAGCTGCTGCTTTGTACCAATTTTTGAGAAATTGTCAGCATCTCTTTTTTATAAATTTGATAGTTATAAGACAAGGAAAAAATAAGCTCTTTTCTTAATTATAATCGGAATACTTGGCTTCATTTCAAGCCTTTGTGGTTATGCATTTTTTTTAATTTTAATTCTACTGCTCATGTTCACTGTTTTCCCCCCAATGTATTAAAACCTCTAATACCATTACAATTTCCTTTTATTGCCTTTATTTATTTATTTTTTACCATTTGATCTAATCTTTTAATGATTTTTTTATAATATTCATTACAATATTAAGGTGCTTTCTGTTATGTCTTATGTGATATGAAATGCAAGGTGACATATAAGAAACAAAGAAACAATCTAACCTGGGGGTTTTTGCATTTTATAAAATTAAAGTTGTGAGGTGATGTTGATATTTTATTTAAAAAGTCTAGTTAGCTATAATCAAAACTGTTTTTGGTTCCTAAATTTTCTGTTAGAACTTGAAATGGTTTCAATGACAACTGGATTTCTGCAGCTTCTCCCCCTTTCATCTTGTTTAAATCTTAGAACGTAGCTGACTTAAAACTGCCCCTTCTTTATAAATAACTGTTTACTAAATATTTTGTTTACCTCCAGATCTTGAGGCTTTTTAGTGAATCCACTGAAAGTATAGCTGTCTTAAAGGTAGATTTGGCAGAGGCCAAGAAGCATCTTAGTGCCCGCAATAAGCAATTGCATCAATTGTGGTACCGGTCAGTTACATTGCGCCACATAATCTCCTTATTGGATCAAATCGAAGACATTGCTAAGGTCCGTTTTTTATTTTTATTTTAGATTTAGATATTTCTTGATCCAATTGTGTGACTTCGGTCAGTTGATGAGAATAAGGAAGTCCCAACCATCATTTAAACTTAAGCTAGGTTGTCTGGTTTTATATGCCCTGAATTGGAGTTGCTTTGTGCTACTTATATATTTTGTATTTTGGAATAAGCAGATGGAAATTTCATGGTTTCATTTGCAGTTTAATGTAATTATATTGAATGTTCCTTGTATTACAAAAGCATAAGTAATCATGTAGACGTTGCTATCCATTTGAAATTTTCGTAGTTGTTTTCAACTGTCAAAGAACCACTTAACCTTGCAACTTAATTTCTTGAGTCGGAGAACAAAAATTGTTTGCTTTAAACATGACAAATCGTGTAAAAGCCATTGGGCTTGGAATGGAGATAAAATAGAGGCCAACAATTATCTGCTGCTGAATCACAAGTGCTATTACGAATTGAAATTCTAGTTTTAAGACTGATGAATGATGATGACAAAGGACTATATACATTTGGTCAACTATGTTCTAATACCGTGTCAAATAACCACTTGATCTGAATGCTCAAGCACTGTAGCAAGACCCTAGAATGTGTAAAAAATCTCGTGAGAACAAATATTTTGTGTGTACTGAAATTTCTGCTAAAGTTTTTCTTTTGGCAATCAATTTAGCACATGTTTTCGTTTTAATTACTCTGCTTAAAATTATCACTATTTTATAGAGGGTTTTGATTCTAATTATCTAAGATGCAGGTTCCAGCTCGTATTGAGAAACTCATTGCAGAGAAGCAATATTATGCGGCAGTTCAATTGCATGTGCAATCAATGCTGATGCTTGAGCGAGGTCTCCAAACTGTAGGATTTCAACTTACTATATCATTATCCTATTTTCAGTTTGTTTTGTATAGAGAGCTTCTGTTTTTTGTTACATGTTGTATTTGTGTGTTTGTGCTTTGGTAAAAGAAGTTTTTTATACTGAGAAAAGGGAAATCTACAAGTAAGGGGAGGATACTGTATCCTGAATCCAAAGGAAAGAGCCAAAGAGACTAAAAAAATACAAGTATATAACAAAACTGCCGCATCTCTCTGCATATTGGAAATGAATTTTCCAATATGCAGAGGATATGATTAAGTTTGATATCTCTCTCTAGTGCTTTGCTCACATCCATGGTAATTTTCCCTGAAAATTACCATGGATGTGAGCAAAGCACCGGAGAGAGGTAGCAAACTTAATCAGATCCTCTAACATACAGAAGTGCAAACAGACAGTTATAAAGTTTCCACTCGCTTAGCTTGTATTGATCTTAAATAGTATATGACTATTCTACATCCCATCTCTAGGTTATTGGTGCTTGAAAGCTCTCTCTCTCTCATTGTTCATATTTTTCCATTTATTTAATCGTCTCTCTGAACATTTCTGTGTTTTTTTTTTTTTTGTATATCATAATTATTTTTGATGTGAGACATAGGTTGGGGCACTTCAAGATGTCCGTTCTGAGTTAACAAAGTTACGTGGAGTCCTCTTCTATAAGATTTTGGAAGATTTACATGCACATTTATACAACAGGGGTGAATATAGGTATTTGTTTTTCCTTTCTGATCTCTTACTTAGAACATCATGCTGTGAGATATCGGATTATATGCTTCTGAAATGCTACTTTAGTTGTAGCTCATATTTGCTGCATATTTTTTCCTTGACATGCAATTCTCATGCAGACTCTGAAGCTCGATTTTCTCTTTTGATAATTTCTCTTCTATTTTGTTTGAATTTGTGTCTGTGAAAACATTTGGATGTCACGGAGGATGTTGCTGGAATGTACAGCAAACTTTTGATCTGACTGCCAGTTTAAACTAGTTGTGTGATATGTTTATATATATATTTGAACGGTTATGTATGCAGCGCCGCAGGCTCATCTATGCTGGAGAATGATGACGAAATTCCCACCACCACTTCTGCTGCACTTACTGCACATAATTCACAACCCCTGTCTCGAAGAACAAGATCGCTCAAAGGTGACAATCAGAGTAGCCTCCAGATTGATGGATCGTATAGGCCAGGATCCATGGATGGAGGGTAATACTGATCAACTGAACTTATCACTATTTCTGCTATTTTCCTCCTGTTCTTAACTGCATACATCATGTTATATTTCCAATTTTAGCTTCATAGATTTTTTTATTGTTATACATTGCATCACTGATGGCTGAGGCAAGATTGTTTTCATAGTAGATAGACTAATTTGGCAAAAATCCTCTCACATTGTCTTATTTGTCAATAATGGACGAGATTGAGGATAGTGTGATAATGTGATTTTATAGCATGTTATTTGGAACACTGGGTATATTACTCCTTGCTATCTTTGTTGGTTTTCTTTTTTTCACCGGTGCATTACTTTCTTAGGTTGATGTGATGTAACTTTTCATTTGCCTAACGTGTACTTTGGGTTGTGCCCTCTTCACTGATATTAAAATTAATCTAAGAATATAATATTGATTTAAAGAGACAATCTCCAAATTTTTCCAGCATGTACATATTAGTGTGTGGTTTGGGATTGTGCTTGCTAATATACTATATTGAATACCATCAAATGTGTGTTTCAGTTCTTTTGATGGCCGTGATGAGAAAGGCGCTCTGGATTCAAATGGGGAAGCTACCTTAGACGGGAATGGTAGTGAAGTCCCAAAGGATGCTGGCGGTGCTCTTCGTGAAATGCCAACATGGCTTTCGAATTCGACACCTGATGAATTTCTTGTATAAACCACTTAATTGTATTAAATTTCATAATGCTTCTTGAATTTTTGGTGACTCCCAGTCTTTTGAATTGAAGCTCTGAGTTTCTTGTGCATAGGAAACAATTAGAAAGAGTGATGCTCCGCTTCATGTGAAGTATCTTCAGACCATGGTTGAGTGCCTTTGTATGCTTGGCAAAGTTGCAGCTGCTGGTGCTATAATATGGTTAGTTATCTTAATATTTTATTCTTTTTGAAAGAAACTCTTAAAAAGAGTTCAATTTTATCCACAAGCAACTCTAATTTTATTCGTCTTTCTAACTGTGTTTCTTTATCTCGAATTTTGAAGGTTTGGATTTGCTTTTTTCAATAAGCTTCTCTTCAAACTAACTTGCACACTAGTGTTCCTAGCTTAATCTCAACTCTTCATTGGAATTTATAATACTTCAAACTAACTTGCACACTAGTGCACCATGTCACTCGCCTTTGATAACATGTTGCTGAAATGAATCAGGATATTTGAGATGTGATATTGTTTCTTCTGTTACTTCTTTCCCATTATTATTATTTTTGTGTCTTCTGGGGGTGGTTGACCAAATAGGTGTCACCTTATTTCATTAGTATCTTTTTTGTTATATTTGCGTGTGATGGTGGCGTATAAGTTGTACTGTTTTTATTGTATACCAGCCAAAGATTGCGGCCAACAATTCATGAAATTATTACATCCAAGATTAAAGCCCATGCAGAGATTTTGAATTCTTCAAGGTCTAGCATTGGTCAGGGCTCCCGAACTGGAACAGGTGATCTACACTTCATAAAAGGTCAACTGGAAAGCTATCAGTTGCCAAAACAGAAACGTAAGAATGGCATATCCATTGCTGGGACTCTGTTGGCTGTGAGCCCTGTATCACCACTCATGGCTCCTGGTGGGAAAGCACAGGTTGCTGCAAAGGAGCTTCTTGATTCAATTTTGGATGCTGTAGTTCGAATTTTTGGTGAGACACAATAATTTTTTGCATTCTTCTGTCTAGGTTAATAGAAAGCTTAATGTCGCTATGATGGAAATGTTAAGATGGATAAGTGGTCACACAAAACAAGATAAGATTAGGTATAAAAGCATTAGGGAGAAATTTGGGGTAGCACTAGAAAAGATAGTAGAGTCTTACTTGGGTGGTTTGGCAATGTGTGGAGAAGACCCATAAAAGCACTGGTGAGGAGGGTAAACTAGATAGAGTATAGTCAATTAATTGGAGGTAGAGGGAGATCAAGAAAATTTATAGGCCAAACCATTACAAGAGATTTGGATTTAAATGGTGTATTATTAGACATGGTTTAGGACAGGACACTATTGCATCATTTGATCCATGTAGCCAATCCCACCTAGTGAAAAAAGGTTTTGGTGGTTGTTGTTGTTGTCTTCTTTCTATGTTAATCATTATTCTCAAAGTAAATTTGTCATCTTGTGTGTCACTCTGTAGAGAACCATGTCGTTGTTGGGGAGCTGTTGGAAGCAAAAGCCAGTCAGCATGTTGACATGAACACACCAAAATCAGTGCCAGTTGATGTGAATTGGAACCCTGATTCTGAACCATCTCAAGTCACAGGAGGTTACAGTATAGGTTTCTCCCTGACAGTGTTGCAGGTAATCTATATGTGGGGGTCATTTGAGTTGCTTGATATTTGATAATAGAATTTAAAGAAATATCTGTACTGATTTAATATGGCTGGTCTTGGTTGGTGTCTTGGTCTAAGATACAAACCTAACACTAATATGCATGAAGTTTTGGTTATTGGATAGTTAATAGAAGTAGTTGTAGTACATTTATATTTTCTCTGTAGTCTGTACTCCCTAAATAAATCAAATACTGTCAATTACCAACTTTCCTCAAGGCTTAAACTAACAGAGGATGACTCATAAGTGGTTTTATATTTTAAATATCCCTACACAAGAGTCCTTTGAGCTTGAAGCGTGGAAAATGCACAAGCTTATCCTACCTCGTGCTTGAATAATGAGGGTGGCAAGAATTGAACTCTTGACCTCCTGCTCACAGAGGCTTTACGCTTTGTTACCACATCTTTTTTATAAGCTTAAGTTGCAAAGAGAAAACTCATGAATGGTTTTATATCTAAAAACTAAATAAGCAGATTGATATGCATGTTAGTGAGTGTCGAAACTAGTAGAAAATATTATGCACTTCCTGTTGGTTTTTGGCGACACATGTTTAATTTTTTCCCCCCGGTATTAGTTGCTTTGTCTTCCTTTTTCCCCTTCATGTCTTATTGGATTAATATTATGGGATGATTTTGTTGTTATCTGGAATGTAAGCAATGTAGCATCCTGTGTTGTCATGTTTTGTTTGACCATTTGTAGAAGAAAAACAAAGTTTCTGTTTCAGTTAATGGCAAAGGGGACCTAGTTTATATGAAACTGACTGGACTTGATTTATGTTGTTTAATCTGTATAAATCATAAAGAACCTGTTATGAAGGTAAAGCAACCTAAAATATATACCTGAATGTGCATGTTGGTTTTAATCCATTTTATTTTATCTTTCAGCATATATTTATTCACCCATTTTTTTTAGAGTGAATGCCAACAACTTATATGTGAAATTCTGCGGGCTACTCCTGAAGCTGCATCTGCTGATGCTGCTGTGCAAACAGCTAGACTTGCGAGCAAAGTCCCTTCCAAAGATAAAAGGCAAGTGGCTTGAATTTCTATTGTTCTTTAATATAACATTTAATAGTGTTCTCTTCTCAATTCAAGGTGTTAACTTTTTACAATACTGTATAGTAGTCCTTTTGCCACTGTTGAAAGTCTCACATCGACTAGAAATATGGTCTGAGTTGTGTTTATAAGGCTTTGACAGTCCTCACCTTACTAGCCTGTTTTGTTGGGATGAGTTAGGCCTAAAGCCCAAATTTAAGATGGTATCAGAGCCTATCCTAGATCTGTTATTGGGCCATGATCTATGTTATTCCACCTGTATTTGTCCACGCTGCAGATGTCCGGTCTTGGGCGTGAGAGGTGTGTTAAGATCCCTATTATTCCACCGACATTAGTCCACGCTTCAGATGTCCAATCATGAGCGTGAGGGGGTGTGTTGAAAGTCTCACTTCGACTAGAGATATGGCCTGAGTTGTGTTTTTAAAGCTTAGGTAGTCCTCACCTTACAAGTCGGCTTTGTGGGAATGAGTTAGGCCTAAAGCCTAAATTTAAGAGCCACATACCCTAGGAATCAACAAACCCCAGGAATCAACAAAATCTACCTAGAAGCTGGTATAATAACTTCAAAGATAATGAATGAAACTACAATCGAACAATTATTGGAGGATTTTTTTTTTTTTTTTTGGATTCACTGTTAATCATCTAGTTGAGGAGCATATGGTTTGCAACTCAAATAAGATATGCTGGCTGTCACATGTTGGTTTATGATGATCATACTTTTTTAAAATTCATAAAAGGAAGGTTATTAGCAATGTTTTAAAAACCGGACCGGTGAGACCTCTGGGTCATGGTTCATGCGGTTCAACTGTGGTTGAACTGGATGACTAATAAATAAATAAAAAATAAATAAATATTAAATTTGGGGGGGGAGTAAATAAAGAAAAAAGCATTTCAAACGGTTCAACCTGGTTCAATTAGCGGTTCAAAATGGCTTAGCCGCGGTTCACCCCGGTTTTGAGCAGTTCAACCATATTGCGGTTCAAATGGGACTGAACCAACCGTCGAACTGGTCGGTTCCTGTTTCAACCGTTGAACTGGCCGGTTCGGTCCGGTTTTTAATACACTGGTTATTAGAGAGACAATAACTTATTAGAAAGAAGAGTATAAGGTTTTAGAATTTAGGTTTGGGCCTAACTCAACCAAAAGGCTAGCTCGTGGGGTGAGGGTTAACTTGGCCATATCACTAATCGATGTGGGATCTCCAATATCCCCCTAATGCCCGGGACTGGATATCTGGAGTGCGGTCAAATAATGGCCTGATAACAGGTGGCCCAACAACGCTTTTGCGCCTAACTTAACTCCAAAAGCTAGCTCACGGAGTGAGGGTTGTCTCCCACTTATAACCACTCATATCACTAATCAATGTGGGTTCTCCAACATAAGGTATTGTGTAATGCAATGGTGCAAAAAAGAAACATATAAAAGGAAACAATGACCTTGCTACAATCAAGCCCTCCAATCCCTCTGTTGCCAAGGATTTCATCGCAAACCTTTGGGGGAACAATAATCCAAGTCATTTGGCGTTGACTTGTCCCAACCTTGTTAAGCTACTCCTGAACTGATTTTTTTCTTCTGTTAGAACTGAAAGGACAGCTTGACAAAAATATGCACTTTGATCCCATTTTTCTGTCTAGAGGAATTGGTGCATTGACGAGCATAAAATGTCATATGAAGCCATCTTTATCAACACACATTTCTCAGCCCAAATGCTAAAGTATCTATTTGAGGGTTTTCTATCAAAGAAGTCAATCTGCTTATATCTTCACTTGAAAGCTCTGAACTACCTGTATATTATTGACTTCACGAGTTTAGAAATTACATGCTCTAATATATAGACTATTGTACACGAATCCTTATAAATGATAATGAGGAGAAAAGGAAATAAAAATTTGTCCTAATAACTACACACTGCCGTGGTGATATCAGTAAAAGAAGGCAAAAAATGGAAAGAATGAAATATTCTATCCTAAAATAATGCTATTACAACACTCCACTCAGGCCGATAAAATCGCCAACAAGTCTTTAAGTGATACATTTGCTAGCCAGTGCCCGAAAGGAACATAGGCAATTGTTATCAAACCACCATCCAACTTCTCCTTAATGGAGTGTGGGTGTATCTAAATGTGTTTTGTTTTGTCATGCTGAACTGGATTATGAGCAATGCTGATATTCAATTGTTGTTCACGGAACAATTTCATAGGACCTTTTACCTGAAGTCATCTTGGAGTAGTACAATATTCAACTATAATAGCTCACAAACTCCTTGTGCCATAGCTCAAATTCAACTTCAAAAGATTGATCGAGCAACTACTTCTTGTTTCTTGCTTCTCCATGTGATGATATTTCCACCCAAAAACTTACAGTAACCTAAGGTTGACCTTCTATTAGTCACTAAACCTGCATAGTCTGCATCCGTATACACTTCTGCAGTCAAACTACCACTCTTTTTGAATAACAGTCCTCTCCATAGTGTGGCTTTTTGTTACTAAAGAATTCGATCTACAACCTGCAAGAGTCTTATCCTTGGGTCATGTATGAATTTTCTTACAACACTAACAACATATGCCAAATCTGATTTCGTATGTGCCAATGATATCAATTTCCCTACTAGTCTATGATGTTGAGCCTTGTCAACCTTGGGACTCTTTTTCATCACCTATTCTATGATTCTGCTGAATGGGGAATACATCTAATCTTGCATCCAAGTTTATTCGTCTCCTTAAGGAGGCCTAGTACATATTTCCTTTGAGATGAAAATGGTCTATTTGGAGTAGGCCGCCGATTCCCAAGGAAGTGCCTTAGTCTCTCAAGATCCTTCGTTTCAAATTCAGTAGCCAATTTCTCATTGAGTAGTTTCTTCTCAATTGAATCATCTCTTGTTTTAATGATATCATCATCATACACAAGTAGAACAGTTTGTTTACCTTCTTGCGAATGTTTGATCGAGTGTATGATCACCGTTTGTCTATATCGCAAAGATATCATCGTTTTTGTGAATCTTCAAAACTAAGCACATAGTGATTGCTTTAACCCATATGAGGCCTTCCTTAACCTGCATTAGGGTTGAGCATCGGTCGGTTATGGTCGGATTCGGGCCCAAAAATCCCAATCCGACCAAAACCAAAGAGGTAAATATCACACCCATTCCCGTCCGCTTGCACCATCGGATAATGCGGGTGACGGTTTAGGCGAGTCAGCGGGTGCGCGGGTGGGTTCGCACGGTTTTGGACCAAACAAAATATTTGCTTACAGAAGCTTCAATAGCATAAACAAACCCAGAAAAAACAATGGAGAAGAATGTAAACAAACAATCCAGAAGAACTGAAGCAATCTCAGAAACAAAAACATCAACTTTTCAACAAAAAGAAGCATCAATTTTTTTAGTGTTTTGTTTACAAAAGAAAAAAGGTCGAAGCTTGAAGAATGAAGAGATCTGACATAGGTAACACATCTTACAACTGCCTCTTCTTTGTTGAAGCAAAGGAATCACCATCTCGGTCAGATATGGCGTAGAGGAAGACAATAACGGCAACTTGGGCTTCTTCGTTCACAGATTTGGCACATAGTAAGCTTGTTCGGAGGTCTTCTTCCATTTCATGCGCCGGCAAGTGTGACAGAGAGTAAGGATGGAGGTGGGCGTCGACTTGCACTGCTTGTCAAACTATGAGGGTGCAATCGCGTCAACGACACTGCTCGGGACAGATGTTCGGTGATGGGTGGCGAGATCCATTTGCGATGGGTATGGAAGAGATGAAATATGAAAAAACAAAAAACTATAGAAGAAAAGAAGAGTCCAGAGGAGATAAAATAAAATAAGGGATTGAGATAAAAAAAAGTGGAAAACGTTTTTCAGCTTTCTGTTTAGGGAAAGACAACTTTATTAATTATTAATACTAATATTACTCCCTAGCTTTGTTGATATGCGTAGAAATCTCATCAAAATGGAAAAAAATATACAACAAAACCAATAAAGTTGAGGCATTGTTTACCGTGACCGCAGCTGACACCTTATGTCATGTACGCTTGTCAAACTTTTCTGGTCGGGTTCGGTTGCCGTTGGGTTATATTACGTGGAACCGAGCCCGACCATGTAGGCCCATTCTTATTCTTTTCCTTTGAATCTTCTTATCCGAAACCCGAATTAAACCGCCCGTTGGCCCAAAATTGTGAATGGGTATGTCGGATTCGGTCGGATGAAATGTTTATGCTCATCCCTAACCTGCATATTTTGTTTCTTCCACTTGTGGGGTCATATCCCAAGGGAATCTTCATACACACCTCATTCTCTATCTTAATGTAGAAATGCATTTTCGACATCGAATTGATGTAATTCCTACCCAAAGTGAGCATGAAGTGGCAGTATGATTCACACTATGTTCATCTTTACTACCAAGGCAAATATCTTGTCATAATCAGTACTATACGTCTAGGTGTATTCTTTTGCTACTAAACTCACTTTATATTGATCAAGAGTACCATCTGATTTATGCTTGATGGTATAAATCCATCTGCACCCTGCTGGTCTTTTGTCTCTTGGTCTCTCAATGATTTCCCATGTTCCAATTTTTGTTTTAGTGCTCTCATCTCCGCATTCATGGCTTGAACCTATTTTTCATCCTTTAGAACCTTTTGTAATATTGTTGGGATTTTAACCGAGTTAATAGCTAAAATGAAACTTTTGTGCTGCAAAGAAAGATACTTACAAGAGACAAATTGAGTAATAGGGTACTTGGTAGTTGGTACAAGACCTTTTCCCTTAGGGAAATTGGTAATTATTTGGTTCAGGGTCACAATTGTCAGGAGAAAATAATATTGAGATTTTAATTTCCTTAATACAATATTTATCTCTTAAGCCAAAATTATATCATGTAGTTAATGATTAGTGTTTCTTACTGATTACAGGGATGGATCAGATGATGGTCTTACCTTTGCATTTCGTTTTACGGATGCTACAATATCTATTCCTAATCAGGGTATGATAAATTCTATTAAAGGAGTAAAGTGAAATTTTTCTGCTTATACAGTTGAAAAAATCATGTTGCTGTTGGTTTACATGAGTTGCTGTTAAGATATGCTATGAGATTTTGATGAAGCTTTTGCATAATTTGCAAAAGTTATGCACACTAGAATTACACCAATGGCTTTACAAAAGAAGGATCTCTTTGGTTGGCTTTAGTTAGATTTGTTTACAATATTTCTGGTAATTTAGCTTTTAAAAATATACCTCCGTAGTCCCAAGGTCCGACTATAATTTTTTTCTGAATGGTCCAGACAAGTCTACTTTGGTATCTGTGAGGGATTTGTGAGAATAAAGTTTGTTATTATTATTCTGTAGCTTTGGGCTACTCATTGTTAACACGAAAATATATTAGAAATTTGTTACACTATTATTGTGTGGTAGAACGCAGAACAATATTATTTTTTTTCTTCTGTCATTTACTTGTTTATTAAGCTTCTAATTTCCTTACCCAATTAACATTTTTGGCTGATTGCATTAATATTCAGGAGTTGATCTTGTTCGCCAAGGATGGAGTAGGAAGGGTCCCAATGTGCTGCAAGAGGGTTATGGTTCTGCAGCAGTTTTGCCTGAGGAGGGCATATATTTAGCAGCATCTATATACCGACCTGTGCTTCAGGTGTTGCTTCTTGGATTGCTACTCTTCCTCCTGTAAAGTTTGGACCATGTTCCTTATGCTTTGTTCCTGACTTGATTCTTTGTGCAGTTCACAGATAAAGTTGCTTCAATGCTGCCAACAAAGTATTCTCAACTTAGGTGAGCTCAAAGCTTACTATTTTTTAAATTTATTCTTTGATTTCTTGTATGCATAAAATTTTTGTTGAAAAAAATATGCGTGTGAATAAAATGTTACTTTCTGTGTGTAGTGATAAATTAAGGACATGTGCTTGTTCGTTTTACTTCAACTTATGTTGATAATTTTATATCGGGACACATTGTCATTCTGCACTGAATATATAGTGCTAATATGTTAAGTATATATTGTAAATAATTAGAGTAAATAGTAAATATTTACCTTTTGTACTGTAACCTAGTTTAGTTATTCGGCCCATTGCTCAGGCCCATTAGGTTAAGTCTAGCGTAGTCTATATAATAACATTAGTGTGTGTATTCAAAGTTAAGTTAATAAAAATATTATTCAGATATAATTTTACATGGTATCACGAAGCTCGCTCTTGAGGGCCTCGCTCAAGATAAACCCTAGCCGCCACCTTCATTGTGGTGGTTTTTTTCCTCTCTTGCCGCTTTCATTGCAGCCTTCGCTTGCAACCTTCATTCGCGAGCATCGTTTCATCCTCGGACCAAACACTCAAGCCGCAGGACTTGTTTCCATCCAAACGCCATCGTCCGCCGCGAATATCACACAATCGACCCCACCATCGTGTTCGGCCACAAACCGGCCAAACCTCAAATCGCCGCCACGCGCCGCTCCAATCGCTGCTCGCGTGCGTAGGTCCACGCGTCGCCTTACACCGTTCGTCACGCCATTTTTTCCCAAATTGTAGACCCAAGACTCCTCTTTCCATTTTGGGGTCCACTCCGATCCGAGAACTTTTATTTTCGTGGGTTATTTGACGCTCATTCGCTCGTTCTCGCTTTTTTTACTACGCCTCGATCTGTTATGGAAGGGGACTAATCGCTCGTAATCCTCCTCCGCCTCCTCCTCCTCCTCCTCCTCCTCTTGTGGACTCGTCAAATTTGATGAATTCTAATGCTTTGCCAACGCTGCATCCCAGTTATCGCCTCAATGGGAAGAACTACTTCAATTGGGCCCAATTTATACGCACGAATCTGAAGGGCCGTGGAAAATTAAATCATATTGAAGGGACTCCTCTTCCTGCCACTGATCCTGGATTCCCTACTTGGGACAATGAAGACACTCTCATTATGTCATGGATGTGGAACAGTTTGATTCCAGAGATCAGCGGGAATTATATGTTTCTTGCCATCGCCAGGAAATTGGGATAGCCTCAAAGAAGACTTACTCCAAGAAAAAGGATCTCTCTGCCCGCTTTGATTTGAAGAGCAGGATCTTCAATACTAAACAGGAAAGTATGTTTGTCTCTGATTACTTTGCCATTATGAAAGGTTTCTGGATTGAGTTGGATCAATATCAGACTCTCAAGATGGAGACTTCTAATGACACGCTTGCTTTGAATACTTGCATTGAAACTGATCGGATTTTTGAGTTTTTGGCTGGGTTGAACAGTGAGTATGACCCTGTTCGACTACAGATTTTGGGCAAGGACAGCCTTCCTTCTCTTGATGAAGTATTCTATATTGTGCGGGGTGAAGAGAGTCGTCGAAGTGTCATGCTAGGTCCCAAACCTTCTGAAGGATCTGCATTAGTTGCCAGCAAGACAGGCAAACAAGGATCATCCAAGCCTGGGAGGGAGGACTGCCATCGTGAACACCGTAAGAAGTCGTGGCACACAAAAGATGATGTTTTAGACTTCATGGGAAAGACAATGTCCTTAACCGTATTGGAGGTCTCAAAGGTACTCAAGCACATGTGGTAGCATCTACTCCCACACTGCTTCCTCTATCCGGCCCAACTACGCCTCCTCGGGCGCCAAGACTTGGACCGCTTGCAGCCTCCTCGACTCTTTGCGTAAGCCTTCTAGTTCTAATTCCCTGACAATGACTGGTAAGGCTCTATGTTCTCGATCGTTTACTGCCTCTGGTACTATTCCTAAGGATGCATGGATTCTAGACTCTGGTACTACTGACCATATGACCTTTAACTCTAAATTGTTTTCCACTTGTAACCTCATTCAAGCATTCCCTATATTATCAAGCAGATGGTTCTCACACTCTGTTGTAGGTTTTGGAGATATTAATCTCGCACTTCTTTTTATTTGAGAAGTGTGCTTTATGCTCCTGAACTCTCAAATAACTTAATTTCTATTCGCAAACTTACTCAGGATATGAACTGCATGTAATTTTTTCTCCTACTCATTGTCTTTTTCAGATCTTACCACGGGAGGACGATTGGAGTTGCTAAGGAACAGGAGGGTTATACTTTCTATCTCGAAGAGAATGGTGCGAAGGTCGTCTTCCTCCGCCCAGCCTCACCATACTTCCTCTCAAGTTTGGCTTCAAAGATAAGCGTCTAGGACATCCTCCATTTTCCTTACTTAAAACTATGTTTCCAGCTTTGTTTTTACAAGAGTCTGTTGAGTCTTTTAAGTGTGATGTTTGTCAATTTTCCAAACACAAACGTGTGTCTTTTCCTTCTAGTTATAATAGAAGTGTTGAACCTTTTGATCTTATTCATTCTGATGTTTTGTTTCTAATATTTCGGGTGCGCGATGGTTTGTTACTTTTATTGATGATTGTACTCGCGTTAGTTGGCTATTCTTAATGAAAGATAAATCTGAAGTATCTCAGTTGTTCATTCAATTTTATCACATGATAAAAACTCAATTTGACAAATGCATTAAAAGATTACTACTTGATAATGGTCGAGAATATGTCAACCAATCTCTTTCTTCATTTATTAGTAAAAATGGTATTCTTCATGAACTAACGTGTGTTGATACTCCACAACAAAATGGAGTTGCAGAAAGAAAAAACTGTCACTCACTTGAGGTTGCTCGTGCCCTTCTCTTCCAAACATCAGTTCCAAACTCGTATTGGGGAGAAGCAGTTTTGACTGCTGCTTATCTCATCAATCGGCTTTCATCCCGTGTTCTAGGTAATCTCAGTCCTGTTCAGTCTATGTTATCTTTTTACCCGTCTGCTCCTATTATGCAGATTCTAGAGTCTCGAATATTCGGCTGTGTTGCATTTGTTCATATCTACAAGCAGCATCGCAATAAGTTGGATTCCCGGGCTGTTCGATGCATCTTCTTGGGCTATGCGCCTAACAAACGGGGATACAAGTGTTACCATCCTTCCAGTCGTAAACACTTTGTCTCTATGGATGTCACTTTCCATGAACATGTCCCGTTCTTCACTCGTCCTCAGCTTCAGGGTGAGAATAGTAGTGATTTGAAATCTGATTCCGAGTTTCTTCTCCTTGGTCCGTGGCACCCTGAGTCACCATCTTTGTCAGTTGATCCTCCCGAGTCTCCTGTTGTTTCTGAGTCTCCTATCCTTGAGTCTCTGTCATTGCTCTCGAAGTTGCTACCTCCCGAGTCTCCAGCTTGTTTCGAGTCACCCGTTATTGTTTCTCCTTTACCTTCTATTTTGCAGAAACAAAGACCAAAGAAAGACAAAGGCTAGTGAGCCAACTTTGACATATCGAGAGAGGAAAACCCTGGTCCGTAAACAACCCCAACTGCCTGAGCCGGAGGTAAATCGAAAGTAACCCTTTGCTTCGATTCTTCTATTCCCGATACACTTGATCTTGATTCATTGACCTACCTATTGCCTTGAGAAAAGTGGAAAAGGTCTTGTGCCAAATACCCTATTTCTCAATTTGTTTCATCTAACCATGTTTCCCCAGCCGTAAGGCTTTTATGATGCTAGCTTGACTCTGTAAGAATCCTCAGCATCTTAAGGAGGCAATTAAAGATGAAAATTGGATCAAAGCCATGAATGAGGAAATGAAAGCTCTTGAAAAGAATAGAACTTGGGAGATAGTTGAGAAGCCAAGAGGCAAGAAGCCAGTTGGTTGCAGGTGGATTTATACTGTCAAGTACAAATCAGATGGCACTCTTGATAGATATAAGGCCAGATTAGTAGCAAAGGGGTACACCCAGACTTATGGCATTGATTATGAGGAGACATTTGCACCGGTAGCAAAGATGAACACTGTCCGTATCTTACTATCTCTTGCTGCTCATTCTGGGTGGGAACTTAATCAGTTTGATGTTAAAAATGCATTCTTGCATAGAAATTTAGAGGAGGAGGTGTATATGGACATCCCACCGGGATTTGATCCAACCCTTGGGATAAATAAGGTGTGTAGATTGAAAAAGGCCTTGTATGGGCTAAAACAGTCTCCCTGGGCATGGTTTGGAAGATTTACAAAGGCTATGTTGGGTCTTGGTTACAAACAGAATCAAGGAGATCATACCATCTTCTTCAAACATTCACATGGAGGAAAACTAACAGTACTTCTTGTTTATGTTGATGATATTATTGTTACAGGGAATGACTTGGTTGAGAGACAACTCCTCAAGAAGAAATTATTTGCAGAGTTCGAGATGAAAGATCTGGGAACTCTCAAGTATTTCCTTGGGATTGAGGTAGCTTACTCAAAACAAGGAATTTTTATCTCAGAGAAAATATGTTCTGGACCTTCTGCAGGAAACTGGCAAGCTTGGGTGTAAACCTGCAGGCGTTCTCATAGAGCAAAATCATAAAATGAGCACTGAAGAGGAGAGTGCTAGAGTTGACAAGCCTCAGTAATAGAGATTAATGGAGAAGCTAATTTACTTGGCACACACTAGACCTGATTTAGCTTATGCAGTGAGCGTAGTCAGTCAGTTTATGCATGATCCGAGGATGAGGCACTTGCAGGCAGTAGAGCGTATTTTGCAATACCTTAAAGCGACTCCAGGAAGAGGTCTCTTGTTCAAAAGAGGCGGAAGACTGACATTGGAAGCCTATACTGATGCAGATTATGCAGGCTCAGTGAGTGATAGAAGGTCCACTTCTGGCTACTGCACATTCTTTTGTGGTAATCTTGTTACATGGAGGAGTAAAAAACAAAATGTTGTGGCCAGATCAAGTGCTGAGGCAGAATTCAGAGCAATGGCTCATGGAATTTGTGAGCTATTGTGGATGAAGATTATACTTGATGATTTGAAGGTGAATTATGAAGGCTCAATGAGGTTGTTTTGTGACAATAAATCAGCAATCAGCATTGCTCATAATCCTGTACAACATGATAGGACCAAACACATTGAGATGAGCAGACACTTTATAAAGGAGAAGCTAGATTGTGGGTGATAACAACGCCCTACATTCCTCTTTGGACACCAACTAGCAGATGTGCTTACAAAGGGGCTATCTACAGACCGATTCCGCCAACTTACTTGCAAGCTAGGAATGATTGATATCCACTCACCAGCTTGAGGGGGAGTATTGTAAATAATTAGAGTAAATAGTAAATATTTACCTTTTGTACTGTAACCTAGTTTAGTTATTCGGCCCATTGCTCAGGCCCATTAGGTTAAGTCTAGCGTAGTCTATATAATAACATTAGTGTGTGTATTCAAAGTTAAGTTAATAAAAATATTATTCAGATATAATATAATGCTAAATGTGCTTGAGAAGCCAGTTAAGAGCAGAATGAATTGAGTGTTTGTTGAGGTAAAGTGAAAGAAACTTATTTGTAAGAATAGTTTTTGAATTAGAAAGAGTGTAGATGCAAGGCAGAGATATTAATGTATAGTCCGGTTCCCAGCTAATTGGTTAAACTGGCCAGTCAAGTCTAGTTTTTTTGGACATTCATTATCTGTAAGTGATGTAGAACAGGAACCAAGAATGTGGTTGAAATGTAGCAATTATTTGTTCTTGACGAATCACGATGTAAAAATAAAACACAAATTTTAAGAGCATGTTGGTTATAGGACTCAACATAAATAGGGTTATTAGGTTAGGTTATTGAATCACATCTATGGATCATATACTGTATACATTGTTAACCATCTTTCTTTTCTTACCCTGTACCTGATAATTCCAACAGAAATCTTTGGAGGGACTAGGGCTTACCTTCACCTTTTTCGCTTAGCCTTTCCTCTTTCTACCGTTACGAGATGCAGTATCCTCTAACGTCTTTGCTTGCACGGCTTTCGACCGGGACGGGAAGAGGTTTCCTCGTTGCATCTTTCCACACAGCATTGGTTAAAATTGAATTCCGAGACCCCCTTAGAGTTTGAAAGTTTGGCAGCAATTATTGAGCTCTTGCATGCTTGGTCATAGAAGCTCTTATACCATGTAAGAATTATAGGGTTTAGATAGAAGGCTCTGAATAATGTGATATTGGACTGATTTGATCTGAATAAACTACAAAGCACTAACATATACTCCCTCCATTCCAAAACATTTGATGTTTAAGGTTGTGGCACACCCATTAAGAAATCATTAAATGGTATATACCTAGACCAAAATACCCTTATTTAATCATGCCTGGAAACTATGTAATGTGATTATTCTCATTGATGAGTGGTTAGCTATTGGCTTGGTAACTACAATAGTCTCGTAATAAGCACATAGTATTAATTGGAATCAAGGGTATGTTTGGAAAACATGCATTAATTTAGTCTTGGATTTGTAAAACATCAAATGTTTTGGAATGGAGGGAGTACTAAGGATTTGGCCTAGTGCTAGTTAAGGGTGAGCATTAGACGGTTTCGGGTGGAGAAATTCAAAACCGGAGAAGAGCCGAAGTGAGTTTATGTAGACCGTCTCCGTCCGTGACATGCCATCGGGTCTGTCAGGTGCGGGTTGAGTCAGAATACGGGTTAACGGGTGGGTGGCTACGGGTGGCACTGAAAGAGGGCAAGAGAGAGAAGATAGCCCCTCCAGATCCAGCCGCCGCAGCACCACTGTGGTTAGCCCCTTCGCCCTCTGGTCAGCACCACTATCAGCCCCTCCATCACACAGTGTGGTCGCCGCTCTGTTCACGGTGTCTTAGTGCACAGCCACCATCGTCGTTCTCACGCGAGATGCGAACCATGTCACTCTTCTTCTCCGGTGGCACTGGTATATTCTAAAATGTAAATCTTGTAACTGAAACAGTGGGGCGATAATGGATAGACTAGAGAAAGGGGGTGCAGTTTGTTTATTTTGTGAGCTATTGGACGTGTAGACTACACTACACCGTTTGCACTGCCCAATGTGCAACGTACCCAGTAAAGGTCACTTCTGGATAGTAGGACTTTAGACCATGACGCCTTGGGTCTTGCGTAAACAATTAATGCAGCAGGACATATCAATGTTTATCAATTAAAAATAATTAATTAGTACGAAGCAAAGTGAGTCGTTTTCGTTCTCATTCTGCGACTTGGTTTCAAATCTCGGTCGGGTTCGGTCACCCATGGTTTGAAAAATTTGGAACCGAGCCTGACCATATTTAACCGTTCTTAACTTTAACTCTTTACCCGAAAACCTGCCCTTACCAGCCCGCTATGCCAGATATTTTCACGGTTGATCTGGATTCGGTCGGATGCTATAATTCTGCTCACCCCTAGTGCTAGTGTCATACTACTATTACAAGCACAGGGCTAATCAATAGACTTCAAACATAATCAATATAAGGAAATATAATGAAAATATAAGCTATCTTTGTTGTTGCTTCTCTCTATTAATTTTTATATGGTTTTGACTAATCATGCTTGTATAATTTTTTATTTATTTTTTGGCTACAATCTCTTGCCAATTGATTCTGAACAAAAAACAAAACTTCCTTTTAATCTCAAATTTTGTTGCTTTCTAACTCATTAATGTTAGCTTATGGTGTGGTCAACTTTGTGAATTGCAGCAATGATGGGTTGCAAGCTTTTGTGGAGAACTTTGTGAAGGATCACTTTTTACCTACTATGTTTGTGGACTACCGAAAAGGCGTACAGCAAGCCATATCAAGCATGTCTTTTAAACTGTTCTGACTGTTTCTTTCTGTATCTCTTTATCTGAAAGCCCTGCTTGGCTCCCGGTGTGGTCTTTTGTGAATCTTAATTTTATTTTGAAAAGCGTTGTCTGAAATGATAAATACATTATATCCACCCAAAACACAATAAAAAAATGTATGAATCAAATTTTGGTTTCCATGAAAATTTCTGTAAACAAGTTGGTATCTCAACTGGAGGATGGGAGTTAAGTAATTTTAAAGTTGTATCTGCTATGGTTCTGGGAATCAGTAACCCAAGACTTATTCCCTTGCTATATTATCCATTCCTAACAGTTCAATTCCAAAAGCCACGAAAAACGGAGTTTGCATTTCTGTGTTTTTAGAGGGTTTTAATTGTTGGAGTTGTTCAGTGTTTATATTCTTGTAAGTGCAAACTAGCTAATGCATGTTAATTTGAAATAAAAGATCAATTTGTACAATTTTGTACAAAAAAGGAATGGCTAAACGTGTCATAGAGTGGTTAATCAAGTGTTCATAGGTCCCTTTTTTGTAGAATGAAGCATAGGTTGGTATTTTATTATCATTCTCCCTAATTTGTAAGATCACTGTGCATAACATTTACAGAACCTTTCAATCTGAAACGCAAAAGCAAAAGAAGTCGCAGCAACTGGATGTGAAAGCATAGCTTATTAGGTTTATAGGCATGTAATGCATTGGGAAAAAAAATAAATAAGAATTTTTAGACAGTAATCATCCTTTTGTATTGAAAAATGGAAATGAATGTTGATTGATTGAGAGATTAGTATTTGTCCTCAGATAGCTTCAACACAAGTGTGTTAAAAGATTTAATCTCTGCATATAAACTTTTAGGTCCAGCTGCGTTTCGTCCAAGGGCACATGTGGTTACTACTTATACTCCATTGATTGAGAAGGGCCGACCTGTATTACAAGGATTATTGGCTATAGATTACTTGACAAAGGAGGTAAATTTTAACTTCAATAATAATCTTAATACAATACGGTAGGTTCTAATTTATGTTTTATTCTTCTATATTAAACACATGTTATGATACCTGACATTATTTTATTGACTACACTTGATATTTAGTTTCATTTGGTAGTTAGAGAACATGGGTGTTTTCCCCTGAGACTTTTGCATCAAATTTACTGCAGGTGCTTGGCTGGGCACAAGCAATGCCCAAATTTGCTAATGATCTTGTGAAATATGTGCAAACTTTTCTGGAGAGGACTTATGAAAGATGCAGGACTTCATATATGGAGGTATTTTTTTCTTGATAAAAGACTTCCCATAATCTACAAAAACCAGATAACATAGTGACAAGCAGCATTATTAGAAAATAGATTGCCATATCCTCATGGTACCAGACAAAGTCATTTATTTGAAACAACCACTGGTTAAGCACCATAAATAAGCAAAGAACACAATTCTATGACCAAGTGGTCAAGAGTTTGATCTTTGCTGCTCCTGTAGTCCTATTCTTTTTTAATTCAATCAAGTTTCAGCACAATATAAATGGAACTGTTGATTACCCCTTACAGCATTTAGATGAGTTGGTGGCTGACATTCCTATAAATAGTTGCCTTGAGTAATATCCTTCAGGTGTTACTATTTTCTAACATTTTTGTCAATTAAAATTTAGGCTGTTCTTGAAAAGCAGAGTTACATGCTTATTGGGAGGCATGATATTGAGAAATTGATGAGGGTTGACCCCTCGAGTGCATATTTACCAAATCTGCAAGGTCCTTTTAATGTGGAGAGCAATTCCTCTGATGCTGAAACAATTGAGGCTGAATTAGAGCTAAGTGAATTACTGCTAAACTTGCGTTCTATTAAGCAGGTTTGTATTTCTTTGTTTATACTGATGAGTTACTACTATGCATCTTTGTTGATATAATTGTCTTATTTTTGTGTGTTTACTTTTAGTGACCTTTAATAATTAGATTTTTTGGTTTTATGCATTCTTGCTAAAAATCCCTCCTGGGTCTCCCCTATTTACTACGCTTCTCCAGTAACTTTGTTGTATTTTTGCCTCAGGAGAACCTAATTCATGATGACAATAAACTTATTTTGTTGGCATCCCTTAGTGACTCGTTGGAGTATGTTGCGGACTCTATTGAAAGGTGGGTTTTCTGTATGATGTGCAATCTAGCTATGTTTCATTTTGTGCATGCTGTGTATAAAGCAAGTATATACGTGAGACTGCCAGATCTGAAATTCAGATTGTAACGTATGCTGTGTAATCTAGTTGACTTGAATCAAATCAATGAAATATTAGTTTAAGCAATGAGTAGCTAGCCCCTGCCTTTATGTAGGACCCCCATCACCAAATCAAGACCCCCAAGGCCGGGATAACACCCATCATGGCCGCCACTAACGTGCTTCATCGTTTGCTTTCACCCAATAACCTATGGCGACATGATGCATGACAGCTAACAGTCGTTCGCCATCCTTGATTCAAACGAATCACGAACACTCATCAGTGTGAGAACATCATCAATGTTAGTATAGTTATACCGTGCCGTAATACCACTGTTAGAATATGTTGTGTATATTGGGCCCAAGCCCATTAGTCTCTTGTGTATATATATACCTCACTTTGTAACCCTATTCAAATTATGAAATACATTTCTCTCATATTTCTACATGGTATCTAGAGCCGTAACATAATCGTGGTCGCTAACGCTTTTCATGAGCCTCTTCTCTTCAAGCGACATCAAGCTTTCTCCGGTGGTATCTTTTTCCGCGACGGATTACTTCACCGCCAGCACCATCAGCTCGCGCCGAAGGCGAACCTGATCGCCTAAACTCGCCTCCATCGGAGCCCGACGCCACGCCACGCGCCGCTTCTCCTACGACCATTTTCTCGCTTTTTCAGATCTACTTCTCCGGTGCTCATCCGCCGCCAACTCCACCACCGCTGGACTCCTCTCATCAAGGTGAGTCCGGCCATCCGCTTTTGTCGCCACGGCCGCGCCATCAAGATCGCTGCAACTTGGATCGCACCGAGCCACTTTCCAGATCTGCTCGACTTATTTTTCGTGAGACTTCATTCTTCTTATTATTCTTCTACTCACATCTCAAGATCATCTATTTGGCTTTTTCTAGTCTTCTTTGTCTTGAAACATGGTCGGTTCATCTTCTTCCTTTAGTTCGGGACTCTTTTTCTACCTTTTCATCCACTCCACCATTGCAGCGGAAAAGTTAATAGGCTCTTCTAACTATATTCCTTGGTCTAAGGTCGCATTTGAAAAATGGTGCATTGGTCAGGGTAAAGAAACACCGCTACAACCAAGATTGATGATGTAAGGCGGAGGAGAAGGAAAAACGGAACAAACTGATGCTTTGTTGTGTACTCGTTATGGCAATCTATCGATCCATCCCTTCATAGCATCTATACCAACTTTGACACTTGTTATGAGCTATGGACTCAAGCCAAATCAGATACCAATGACATTCACCATGTTTATTCTCGTTGTTGACAAATTAATCACCTTTCACAACGTACTACTATTGATGAATGTGTTGGTCGATGTCTTCATCAAGGCCGAAGTTCAATGCTCTTCTACCACCGAAAAAACTATTGTCAAGAGCTTGCTCGGAGAGACAAGTTCTTTATGGTATGTGCACTTTTGCCTTTGATCAAGTCCGACCATGCATCTGTGAGGACCAAATCCTTGCACCATTGACCGTCTCCTACATTGGATGAGGTTTTCTCTCGCTTCTTCGTGTTTCCTCCGTGTCCTGGTCTGTAATCGGATAGCTCACCTTTAGTTTCAAAGAATGCTCGCCGTGGGTCCTAAGGAGGACCAAGGTGGTGATCATCGAGAAACAATAGGGCACCTGGCCTAAATGCGCTTATTGTCATAGATGGGGGCACACTAAGGAGAAATGCTCGGTTGTACGGTCGTCCTCCTCGGCTAATCTTGCCCACACGATGAGAACCGAGCAACGAGGACCATCGATCTGAAGATGGCCACACTTATTTGGGATCGTGATTATGATGATTATTCGAGGTATCGGGCATCACAGCCACCTCATCATCCAGGTACGGTCTATTCCGTAAATTCCTTTGCTCGCGTGTCCCGATCTTCCGTTGGACCACGGTCCTCGATTCCTCGGGCGCTCGATCATATCCGTGGTAATTCCTCTTACTTTCTCGTGACACTATTCCCACCTGCCTTTTCTATTACCTTAGCTACGGCTTCTAAAACAGATTGCTACATCGCAGAGTGAAGGCACAAACCCTTACCCTCTGGCCTTTGAAGGCCCATGTACTACGTTCCTAAATGTCCGCTCAATCGATCTTGTTTATTAGTAGTCCTGACTCAGAACTTAAATTGCATCGCTCTCATTTTCTCCTAATTCGCTAGTTATTCGGGATCGAAAATTTGACGGGTGATCGGGCGCAGATACGAGTCACAGTCCGCATTTATCTTTCATCACCATCGTTGCCGTCAGACTACTACTTCATCTCCGCAGCTTCTCCACAACCGTTTGGGACATCCGAGTCTATCTAAGCTTGTAAAATGGTTCCCGGTCTTTCCTCTTGTCAAGTCTTAATTGTGAGTCGTCGGCAGTAAACAGCCTAGAGTGTCTTTTCCTAAGCGTGTCAATAATCGGGTCAAGCGCTTTTTGCTTTAGTTCACTCCTGATATTCGGGTCCTAGTCGTGGTTGTTTCGTGTGTCCGATTTCAGATTTTGTAACCTTCATTGACGATTATTCGTTGTAATTTGGTTATATTTAATGAAAAATCTTCAAGTTTTATCCATTTTGAGATCTTTTGTGCCGTAAATTAAAAATCAATTTCATACAAATATTCAAGTCCTACTGGAGTGATAATGCACCCTGAGTATTTTCCAGCTTTTTCACTCAATTCATGTCTTCTCAGGGAATTATACATCGCCCTCTCAGGCTTATACACCTCAACAGAACGGGGTTCTTGAACGCAAGAATAGACATTTGATCGAGACAACTCGCACTCTTTACTCCATCATAATGTTCCCATTCGCTGGGGGATGCCTAATGCATGTTACCTTATTAATCGCATGCCATCTTCCTGCTTTGCAAAGACAAAGCCCCTCATTCCATACTTTTTCCTAACCAGACGCCATATTCCCTTACTCCACGCACTTTGGGTGTGTTTGCTTGCTCGCAAATATGATGCCCGAAAGGATAAGTGTCATGCCAAGTCAATCAAATGTATATTTCTTGGTTATTCTCGTTCGTAAAGGTTACAAATGTTACTCTCCGGATACTAACAGTATTACCTATCCACTGATGTCACCTTCTTTGAGTCTTCACCGCTTTATCCTTCATCTTCCACAAACCCATCTCCATCCATGACGAGGTTCTACCACTTCCACACATTCCTCCTTCTTGTCATTGGACTCCAAATGTGCTAGAAGAACCAACTGGAATCGATCCTTCTAGAGGTCCAACCAACTAGGCCCTCATGTGTTTATCGTCGCAAGTTCGCCTGACAACCAAAGGATGCTCCCTTAGCGCCCCATCGACTCTCCCCGCTCCAACACCTTCCCTCGGGCCGAGATCCTAGTGACGATCTTCCTATTGCCATTAGAAAAGGTACTGCTCCACTTGTAATCCTCATCCTATATATAACTTTCTTAGTTACCATCGTCATTCACTCCATATTGTGCTTTTATATCCTCTTTGTCTGCTCTCTATTCCTAACTCTATTAGTGAAGCACTTTCACATCCGTGATGGCGTCAGGCAATGATGGATGAAATGATCACTTCATACTAATGGCACTGGGAGTCGTTCCTCTCCCTCCGTAAAACTCCTGGTGGCTTGTCGTTGGATTTACACCGCTAAAGTTGGCCCAGGATGGTCGCTGATCGCCTTAAGGCTCGCCTTTGTTGCTAAAGGTTATACTCAAGTTTATGGCCAAGATTACACCGATACTCTTCTCTCCCGTTGCCAAGATGTCATCTGCTCGCTTATTCTGGCTATGGTCGCTATCCGCTTCTTGGCCTTTGTTTCACCTTGATATTAAAAATGCTTTTCGCATGGTGAACTTCATGAGGGAGATCTATATGAGCAACTTCGGGCTTTGTTGCTTTCAGGGGGAGTCTAATTTGGTTTGTAAACTTCACTGGTCTCTTTATGGTTCAAGCAATCCCTCGTGGTTTGGAAGGTTTAGCATCATATTCAGAATTTGGAATGTCTCGTTGTCATTCGAGATACAATCTGATTTTATAGGCATAACTCTCGGGTGAAAGTGCATCTACTTGATAGTTTATGTTGACGATATTGTCATAACAGGAGATGATCATGATGGCATTGAAGAGTTGAAGAAACACTTATTTCATCACTTTCGGACCAAGGACTTGGGCTTACTTAAATACTTTCGGGTATTGAAGTAGCTCAATCTAATTGTGGTGTTGTTTCTCAAAGGAAGTACGTATTGGACATTCTGTGAGAGACTGCATGTCAGAGAGTTTGTTGACTCCTATGGATCCTAATGTTAAACTTCTTCTGGTCGTGGGAGCCATTTGATCGATCCAGCAAGTATCTGAGACTAGTTGGTAAGCTAAATTACCTTACTATCACTTTCAGATATTTCATTTGTTGTTTCGTGGTGAGTCAGCTTCTTCGCCTCCTTGTGATAGTCATTGGGATGCGGCTACCGTATTTTGAGGTATGTAAAAGGAACTCGGACAAGGTCCTATACGAAAACAAAGGTCATTCTCAAGTGATTGGGTATTCGATGCCGATTGGTCGGATCCCCTATCGATGTAGACGTCTACCTCGGGATATCGTGTTCTTGTAGGAGGTAACCTGGTCTCTGGAAAAGTAAGAAGCAGGATGTTGTCAGAGCTCGAGTAGTCCAGGCCGAGTATCGTACATGGCCTTGGTCACATGTGAGCTTATTTGGATTAAGCAACTAATTCATGAGTTAAAATTTACTGAGGTCTCTCCGATGAAGTTGTTTACTGTGATAATCAGTGCTTTTCACATTGCTTCTAACCCGTCTTTCATGAGAGTAGAACCAAACATATTGAAGTGGATTGTCATTTCATTAGAGAGAAAATTTTGTCTGTATTGTCACTAGTTACATTTGTTCTAATGATCACCATTTGACATTATTTTACTAAGTCTCTTAGGGCCCTCAATTGGGTTTATTTGTAACAAGCTTGGTGCATATAATCTATATGCTCCTCGACTGAGGGGAGTGTTAGAATATGTTGTGTATATTGGGCCCAAGCCCATTAGTCTCTTGTGTATATATATACCTCACTTTGTAACCCTATTCAAATTATGAAATACATTTCTCTCATATTTCTACAACCACTAACTCACACGTCAAACACGATGGAGACTCAATCGATTAAGACTTGAGGTCTAATCGATTAATACTTGTGTTTCGTTCATCTAATCGATTAGGCTACCTAGTCTAACCGGTTATTCATCGTTCACGAGTCTAATCGATTGAAAAGCCTACTTTAATCGGTTAACACTTCTGTCGTTGGTCTAATCGGTTAAAACTTCTGTCGTTGGTCTAATTGGTTAATGGTCTCAAGCTAATCGATTAACACTATCCGAGTTCCAAACTTGATGCAAATCAGGTCCTATCTTGGGTTCATCAACATTCTATCCTCTTATAAGCAGATCCTATTTTTCAATTGTTTAAATCCAACCAAATTCCCCCTTACAAGGTAGACTAACCAGTATCACGCATTGTCTTGCTCTCAAACAGTATACGGGTCCAGTTTTGAACTCTTACTACAATCTAATCGATTAGGTTCACGGGTCTAATCGGTTAAGCATCATAATCAAGTCTAATCGGTTAGCTATCAGAGACTAATCAGTTAAGTGTTACGACATCGGTTAGCATCGTGGTCTAATCAGTTAGGCCTCCACAGATCAGTTTATCAGTACTAGCCAATCGAATAGGGTTGACGAATGAATCTTTTACAATCTGGACTAAGGATCTGGACTTAATTCTAGAGAGTTATTCAAAGTTCAGAAAACAAGTTTTTAATGCGAGTTAATCGGTTAGAGCACCTATGTTAATCGGTTAACTTATGCATTTGGCTAGAAATGGTCCTTCTTAAGGGTCCAACTACCCCAACGCACTCCCTAATATGCATGAACACAGAGACATAATAATACAGAAAATAGGGTGTTACTTAAACCACAGATAGATTTGGAATGGGCTATGTTCGGCGGCAGGAAAGATGTCCCACGCGCGGCTGGAAGTTGGACAGAAGAAAAAAAGTGCAGTGGACGTTTCTGGAGCATGAGAACGCGTTAAGCCTCAGGTGGTTCTGCAGCTTCAATATGTTGTAGGTCGGCTTCCTGGTGGTGGGTGGGCGGCCGGAAAAATTGAAAGACATGCTGGAAAAGACACGATGATTGGGAGTGGAAACCGGATGATGAATATGGTTTCCCAAAAAAAAAATGCATTGTCTACTGTGTGGGCACAAATTAGGGTTGTTTCTAGCTAGGCTCTAGATACCATGTCGAGAGAGTGAAAACAAGGGAGCATTTGAGTGAATTCGTGTCTCAATTACACACATGTAAACATTATATATACAGTTGTAAAATATATGAATTTAAAATTACCCTAATTACTGTAATTACATAATTATCCTATTTACATAATTCTAACATGTACCACTTTCTCTCCTTGGCAAGCAGTATGTTGTTGGGCTTGTTTTATTGGTTTCATAAATGAAAGAAATCAAGCATCATAAATTCTTGTGAAATTTGCAGGCTTGGACAGACAACTCAAAGAGCATCAAATCATGTTGGAGGAAAACATCATAGTCGTTCAGACAGTGCACCTACAAGGAGTCTGGCATCATTTGCTCAAGATTATAGGAAATTGGCAATTGATTGCCTCAAGGTTTTACGCGTAGAGATGCAATTGGAGACAATATTTCATATGCAGGTTTGTCAGTTGTGTTGTTATTTGTCTTTGTTGTAGAAGGAACAAGACTTTAAATAGTTTATTGTCTCCAAACTTAGCATCACAATTTGAGCAGGAAATGACAAATACAGAATACTTGGATGACCAAGATGCTGAAGAACCAGATGACTTCGTCATTTCGCTTACAGCACAGGTGTGTTTTTCTATCTTTGTATCTTCATAAAGATTCTTAGTTGGATCCTGGGATGAATCTGTCAATGAATCATTGGTGGTGCCAAGCATAATATAACGTTGCAACGGGACAATGTTTCCCTTTGAGGTGATCTTCTCTGTAGTTTGTGGGGCCTTGGGACAATTTGTGATCATCCTTTTTTACACACTTTCCTTTCTTGATGAATTCTTCAAAGTTCAAATTGATCAGATTGAGAGATTGTTCCAATTTACGATGTTCTGGTTATCAGATTTTCTTTTAGGGGAAAGTTAACCAAAGTCAGGATACATGGGTTGACTCAATTAGTATTTCTTAACCATTTAATATTCTTTGCACATGGATAATCCAGAGTCAAGAAAAAGAAGCTAAGGTTCTGGAAGAATAATTTTGCAAACACTAAGAAGTAATGCATCCCAATTAAGTCATTGCCAAGCTCTTAAAATTTCATGTAAATTTATTGAGCTAATATTTAGACATGAAAGTAATACCCATACCAGTATATATGGATGTTGAGTGTATATTGCTATATATACAAAAGGAGAAGACCTTGCAATCATTTGAGCTTTTGGGGTTGTAAATTCTAAATCCAAGGATTCATTCAAATTGTTGCATCCGGGAAATTGGAAATATGGTGTCAGATGTCTAAAATATGCTTCATATTCAGCACATACTCCCTTCCTATATTAGAGATCTGAAGATGAGTTTTGTGATTGATGGAAGCTAAAACTCCGAACTTCAGTTTGGCATAGATCGCCTACTTTGACTGAAACATCTGTCGCAATGCAACTTAGTTCATAAGTCGGTGCTTTCAACACGGATCTATGTCCGATTTGCAGATTAAGGTTTGACAATCTGCAATTTTATTTGACCAGTATGAAAGAAGATTGACTTCTGAGAAATTTGCATGTGAATGAAGAAGATCAGCTGGCATCCTCTCAAAGACTGCACAGTGACATGGAGCAAGCCCCTTAGCCTTGTTCCGCATAGATCCAAATTATGCTACCATTGGCATTCTTTGTGGTTCCTATGATCTGCTTAATGCATTTCTCACCTCTTTATTGTCAGACAAAGAGAGTAAAATGTTATGAGGAGAGAAACAATGCAACATGTTTTTTTATTTATGAAATACTACCTATACTAAATAACTTCTATCTTATTTTCATATTTTTAACTTTATAATAGATTATTCATATAGTTGTTTGAATAAAATAATGTTTATATTATGAATTGTTTAAAAATTTAAAAATTAGACACAACAGAGGTGCCCCTGCTGTAAAACTTTTATTTGATACATTCAGGAATATGCACTTGCATCAGGACTCGGTGGGGCCCTCCTCCACACCATGAATTGTTAACCCGGGATTTTACTACCTTGCGGGTGCAGAGAGATACACTGCTTCCTATTGAGAACAAATATCTGGATAATTCATGTTAGTGTATGATGACCAAAAAAGAAACTTAACTCTGTTTTTCCTGTTTCATTTTTATCTGATATTGATGTGATTGTTGAAGTAGCTTTCTCAAGAACTACTTTTGGAATTAGAATATGGTCTCGCCGAGCGGTTAAATTAAAGGAATTACTATAGAAGCTTCAGATTAAGTAGATAAAATTAGCCAAGGAATCATACTCGGGGTTTGATTGGTAATGTAATCAAGAATATTGCATTCTTGATGAACGATTCTATAAATGTGATCATTATTTTTCAAAGAAGCGTTACATTATGCAGACTTTGCTAAATTGTCCTATGTGGTTTTCATCATGAGATCCTAAAGGATTATACTTCTAATACTAAACCAACAATTAGCATACATGCATCAAGATAAGACCAAATAGAACCTTTGGAACACAAGACTCTAGCCAGATTGTCTATTCCTTGACTAGGGAGTTGCTGGAATAACTCATGCTGTTATAACACGAGATGTTAAAGTTGAACTAAATTAACTTTAGTAGCATCTTACTTAACATATTAATCCAAATATTCTAAATAATCTGATTTAGTAAAAACTATGGAATCTTACTATCAACACCAATTTCTTAAGCAAACAGTTAATAACTGCAGTGTAATTATTGATTTCAAAAAGTTTGATCTTCCTGTTTAGTGACTCAAATATGTAGTATATGCTTATGCAAGTCAAACTGTATATTTTTACTATTTTAATGGAATCTCCAGATAACACGAAGAGATGAGGAAATGGCTCCTTTTATTTCAAATGCAAAGCGGAATTACATATTTGGTGGAATTTGTGGGGTTGCAGCAAATGCATCTATTAAGGTGTGAATGTGTACACTTCTTTACAGTTTTTGTTTTTACAAAAAGACTTTATGTTTGGAGGTGTATTTTCAGTTTCTTCAATGCTAATGAGAAGGTGCCCTTTCACTTACAGGCTTTGGCGGATATGAAGTCTATTAATCTTTTTGGTGTTCAGCAAATATGTCGAAACTCTATCGCTTTGGAACAGGTAACTAGTGTGTTAGTGTGGGACAGATATATATATATATATATATATATATATATATATATATATATATATATATATATATGAAGTGTTAGGGTCATTTTTATGTGAAAGTAAGAAGATTAAATCTTGATCTATATATCTAACCATGAATAATTAAGATTAAACATAAAGTCATATGATTTTTTTAAGTGGTTATGTCATATGTGACTTTTTAATTAGTCATGAGACCATTAAATAATTTTTATTTTGACCATCAACATATAGTTGTATAGTTAATTTTTCTTTCTCATTAAAAAGGCCAGATACATCCCGTGTTGTGTCTGTGTGTGTGTGGGCTTTTGCCAGTTGCTTATATCTCAAGAATTAGAGGAGTTTACCATACAGCTGTACATTCAGAGAGATTATAAAAAAGTAGATATAAAAAAAAAACGCTTGATGAAATTGGACAGCCATAATAATTTTGGATGGTGGTGCAGGCATTGGCAGCTATTCCATCCATAAATAGTGAAGCAGTGCAACAAAGATTGGATCGAGTCCGCACCTACTATGAGCTCTTAAACATGCCATTTGAGGCAAGTCAACTGACCTAACGGCTTCATGTTTATTGTAATTTTTGTCTAGTCATCTTATCTTGGTATTCCTATTCCTGTCACAGGCTTTGCTTGCCTTCATAACAGAACATGTTCACTTGTTTACCGCTGCAGAGTGAGTTGATACACAAATTTTAGTTGTTAATACCCTTTTATGGAATTATATTGACAATATATTTCCACAGGTACGCCAATCTTCTGAATGTTCAGGTCCCTGGAAGGGAGATTCCTCCTGATTCACATGATCGAGTATCTGAAATATTATCCCTGTAGTGTGTTCATTTGTTTTTCTGGCAGATTGTTTTGGACCGTTGAGGTGCTCGCAACAATTGGATTTCTCTTACTTCTGGAAAAATGATGATGCAACAAGGCTATGCAGATGTCCGATTTTACGTCAAGTTCCAACTGATTAGACTACTGGGTAAAAAACGGCTTTGATTCCGCCCTTGATGATGGCGATTCCATTCCCCCCCCCCCCCAAAAAAAAAAAAAACATTTATCTGTAATGTAATGTACAATATGATGTCAATTTTGGCGGGGGCTGCTGCTTCTCTCTCTCTCTCTCTCTCTCTCTCTCTCTCTCTCTCTCTATTTTTGGGGTTTTGAGCATGGGTGTGATGAGAAATTTAATTCAAGTCAATAGCATAACAAAATTGAAAATCACATGTATATTTTTTTTAGATATTAAATAATTTCCTTTCTACAAATTTGTGGCCTATTTTAATTAAAAGTGAAATTTTGTCGAGGCAATGCCCTCATTATTATTTTTTCTGACTCCGATGTTCTTGCTAACTTATTAAACTTCTTTGCTCGTAGAAAATTTAGATTAAGGGAGGCTACGTCTCAAGCTAGAAGCTTATTAAACTTATTTAACTACTACTTTCACCTCTTAAGCAATGATACTGTGAAGTGGTGTTTACAAATTACCGTTGCTTCCTAATCGAAGACAACTAACCGCCCCACTTGAAAGTGAAATAATGCTGATTTGCGGTTGTGACATACAAAATTTCATTGTGGAGGTAAAGTGTTGTTAGAAATTGAAAAAGTTTCAGTGATATTATATGGCTCTGTATAGCATGCACCATTTAAAAAGTGGTGCATCAGTGCACCAAATACCCGGACGGTAAGATATATGGATTTTTTAAATCAGCCACTAACTTTAAATTTCTAGTACAAGGGTAAAATAGTCATATAGAGAGAGCCCCACCCTCTGCTTGACTAATTTCCCCTTTCCCAGCACCTTTCACAACTCAAAAAATATAACAGATTCAACTCTGGAAAAACATGGGAGAAAATAAACCAAAAAACATGAGAGAAAAAACTAAGTAAAATACATAAACAGTGTAGCCTATGTAGCCGCGCAAACCCCCTGTTGCCGCCACCCTGCCTCTCCACAGCGATTAAGGTCGTGGCCTCCCAAATCTTTGTCGTAGTATCAGATCTACTATCCCAAGCATGACTGAGGGAGATTTTCGGGAGTTAGGGTTTGAGAGGTTGAGTGACTGGAGGTTTGAGAGCTATGACAAATCTAGGTCATGGGGAAGGGACTGAAGAGAGTGAAGCTTCATGCATGGAGGTTTTGAGAGATGGGGGAGAAAAGGAAGCTTCTTGGGATTGAGAGATGGGGGAAGAAGATGATGAGTAATTTTGATAATGAAAGATGGGGATAGAAGTGCTGATAGATAAGAGATATGGGAAGAAGCTAGTGAGTGAATTTGAGATTAAGAGTTGGCCGAAGAAGCTTCTCGAGGAATGGATCACGTTTCACTGTTGTCGTTGCTCTCAACAGTCACCCTCTCTAGCACCCTTGGATGTGATTCTCTTACATCCTCCACCCTGTGGAGCCAGGGACAAAAACAGAACAGCACCTATTGAAGGGTTTGTGGACTCGGATTATGCAGGCTGTTGGGATACCAGGAAGTCACTCACAGGTTATGTGTTTACTGCTTTTGGCACTGCTATCAGCTGGAAGGCAAGCTTGCAAAAGGTTGTTGCTTTTTCCACAACAGAGGTCGAGTACATAGCCTTGACTGAAGCTATCAAAGCAGCACTTTGGCTTGAAGGCATTGCTAGAGAGCTGAAGCTGCAGGATCAAGTTATCACAGTATTTTGTGATAATCAAAGCGCCATTCACCTTTCAAAGAACCAGGTTTACCATGAGCATATAGACATCAAGTTACATTTTGTTAGAGAAGTAGTTGCCAAGGGATTAGTGATTGTCAGCAAGGTGTTCACTGATCACAATGTTTCTGATATGCTAACAAAGGTTCTTCCAAGCATCAAGTTTTTCCACTGCTTGGACTTGATACAACTCAAAGGTGACTAAGCCCTTCGGGGCTGTTTTGCAGCCTTAATTCTGGAAGTGTTTATGAACCAAGGTGGAGAATTGTTGCTTATTAGTTCAGTCAACACTCAAATAAGTCAACTAGATAAGATGACAGTTATTATGGTTATTCGGTTATTTCTGTTATTCTGTTTCTTAACCACCTAACTGTTTCATTGGTGAGTTAGGAGGGTTGTTATTAGTTGGCTTAGTATAAGTAGTTTCTATTTCAGCTACTTAGAATTCAATTCCAGAATTATTTTCGAGTGATCAATTCTCTTGTAAGTGAGGCATTCTTGAGAGTTTGTAAAGAGTGTGTAAACACAAAAGAGATATCAATTTTATAGGCTGCCGTGGATGTAAGCTTAGGGTGCATTGCCCTAAGAAGAACCACGTAAAAACTTTCTTGTGTTTTTGTTATTTTTCAATTGCTGCATTGAATCAGAATTGGTTCTACAATTCTGGTTCATTCTTGTTTGTGAATTTTGTGGTGAAATTCTGATCGTGGCTCAACGGTATTGTTTTTTATACCATTAATCATTCATTGCATTGCTGCTTCGTGATCATTCATTTGTAGAATCCCCTTGTTGACATAGTCATTGAGAGATTCACCTCCCTCAAATGTTTCGCATGGAGTATTTTATTCTGCTCCTTTTGTCCAATGAAACTTTTTACAAATACCACTTGCTTAAGGAAGCATGCTGTTTGAAGCATTTGTAGTCTGATAAATAATATTTCCGGAGCAATATCCTTCAATGTCGCATGGCACATTTTACGTGTCAGGTAATTTAATATTCAAATTTACCCCTTTTTTGGTCAAACATCCATGTTTATCTATATATATATTGCTGATTGATCCTCCAAAGGACTGCTCCTCTGGGTCTTGAGCTTGTTTAAGGCTTTGAGGTAATCCCCAGAGCATTGATGATGTGATTATGTAATCCAAGAAAGCTCTAGTTGCACTGAATGAGCAAAGTGACTAAGGATACCGTTTGTTTAAGATTTTTCAAAAAATAATTTTTACATATACCACTCAATAAAATCAGATTATCTCATAGACTTTATAAAATATCTTTTCATTGTGATCAGATTTCAATTTTCATTGTAATAAAACAAATTTCAAGATTTTATTTTAAATTTAGTGTCTTTGAGTTATCAAAAGATTCAAAACATACCCTCTTATGTGAACAGGCCGCCCTAGGTTAAATCAAAATCATTTTGTATACAGGCACATTATCACCTTTTACAACATAGGAAGGGGTTATACCGCTTCCTAGCAGTAGTTTAAAATCTTTTCCCAGTTCTTCTAAACTACTCATTTTGTCCCAAAATATAAGCAAAAAAATACATGTATTTGGTCCAAATACATGTACTTTTTTGCTTATATTTTGGGACGGAGGGAGTATGTAGCTGTGTTTGATTGCGAGAGCATCAGTTTGGCTTCATGTCAAACACTCCAGAAAGCAATGTGCTCCGTCACTATTCCAAATACTCTCTCCCAAGTAAATGCACCAGGTATCAGAATTCAACAACAGCTCAAATCAAAAAAGCATTGGCCAACTCTTTGATAATAGCATCAGAGCTGTCCTAATCTGAATAAGCATGAGGAATATTTACAACTCCAACAATTAAGAAGAAACTTTGTTAACTCTTCCACCCCAATGCTTTCAGATTCGTTGGATTTAGCTCAATGTACTTCCCTATCCTGAAAATACAATGGATGAAAACGTGTTAATTCACTTAACTACCAGAGAATTCAATTGCAATATTATTGGAATTATATTTTAATATTACTACTACTGCTACTGAAGAAGGGCTCCCTCAAGAACTTATGAAGACTAAATGCATGAAATTTACCCAAGGTCTGCTGGAAGTCTAAAACTACCAATGCGAACTTATTGGAATTATATTTTAATATTACTACTACTGCTACTGAAGAAGGGCTCCCTCAAGAACTTATGAAAACTAAATGCATGAAATTTACCCAAGGTCTGCTGGAAGTCTAAAACTACCAATGCGAACTCGCTTTAATGAGTGAATCTGAAAAAACAAAACAGAATCAAGAAATCAATGTATGTATAGTTAGTCATTTACCTTGAGGAGAAAAATAAAAGCATTTAGTATAACCTATAGATATCATACTAGGAACAACAACAACAATCAAATCCTTTTCCCGCTAAATTAGGTTGGTTGTATGGATTCAAAGGACGTCATAATGTTCTATCATAAATCATGGCTAAATCTAAAATACACATAAGTTGAAACCCATAAAGAAGTTATCAGCACAACTAGATACTCCAATAAGATGAGGACGAAAGCAATCAATTAATGGAGCCACACCAAAAATCTTTAAATATGTCAGAAAAACATGCAGATTGTTATATTCAACTAAGAACCGGGAATTATTCCATTTTCAACAAGATTATTGGTCAAAACGCGTAACATGAAAATGCTATCTAGTAACAAAAGTTTACCTTACCCAGTACATATACTTCCACTGAAAGCACGAGACTGTTTTGAAAATGTGACAATTTTGATAATATGAGGTATGTGAGAAAAATAGCAATTAGCATGATCAACTAAACTCCTTAGAAATCTAAAACAAAGAAACATTGCCCTGTATGATTGGAATCGGGTTCACTAAATTTCATGATTTTTCACGTATTACATATGCCTAAGCATTAGTACTTTTGTTTTGCCATTTTGAGGGACATTAATCGGAGCATATTTATAACTATAATTACAGCTAACCTCAAGTCCGGCACTTTTCACAAGTTCACGAACTTCATGTTTCCTCCCATCATGAACCTGCGAGAATCCAAATTAAATGAAGCAAGCAAATGTCAACTAGGTTCCACTTTTTTCATTATCTGACAGTCTCATGCTCTAACAAGTAGACAGAGTAAATTCAACGGACTAAAAGGAAGCCATCTTGAGATAATGAGGATGTCAATGGTCTGGATTATTGCTTAAATCTAAATAAATATTCCCACGTGACATGCACAGTTTAAAACTAAACAAATTTCAACTTATGGCTTCTGTCAAAGAAAATCATAATTTCTTAGAATACAGAGGGGGCGTTTGTTTCAAGGTTTCTCATCATATTCCCGGGAATTATATTCCTAGAAATTTTATTACCAGGAATATTATTCCCAACAAAGTGTTTGGTAAATATTTATCATTCCTTGAAATGTTTTCAAATTTTTTAATTTAAATAATAAAATATAATTCAAAAATATAATAAATAAGGTGAAATATAGTGAAAATGGAAAGTTATGATTGAAAAAGTTAAAAAATAACATTTATTCCCATGGGAATAAAATATACCCACCCTTTCAACATGGGAATATGATGTGGGAAAAACGTGTAACGTGGATTCCCAAGAACAAAAAATGTCCGGGAACAATTTTTGAAAACTTGAAATAAACATGGGAGTATTGCACTCCCAGCCTCACATTCCCGGGATTATGTTTTCTATCCTTAAAACAAACACCCCAAGAGAAATCTAATTATGTATGGCAGCATCTACTAGAATTGATCAAAAGTAGTATCACATGAAACAGAGTCAATAATTTCATACTTATGTTATATCATATTCCTATAATTTATAACACTAAAATTTGCATTAAAAAGACAACTTCATCAACCTTATGCATCAAGAGATTGTAGTTCAAGTTACATACCAAGTCACCATCAAAGAATGCGATAATGACAAATTCATAACCAGTATTGGGTTAAAGAATTGATATGGCAGATCAAGAACTGATATATTTACCACAATGCGAAGTCGATCTCTTTGCACATCTGGCTGACGTGGAAGTAACTCCACCGTATCAGGTACACAATGAACGCCCTCAATTGTTGTTCCCTCACTTATGGCCATTAAGTGCCTCTTATTAACTAAACCATCAACTGTTGCAATGTATCTGGTATAATAAATGTGATGTTTCAAAGAATGAGAGAATTCACAGGAGTGAAGAACTTTCTTCATCTTAGAAATAATAATACAAAGACCAAAATACAAAAATGGTATAAGCCATACATTAAACCATAGTAATTTAAGTCACAGAATAAAACATCAAACTCGGGTAGGGTATTTAATCAAGCTTCTTGTACAAAATGTGTTCATAAAGTCCCAACAAGAACCTTGTGAGAAGCAGTGTTGTTAATCGCGGATCGCGAAAAATAGCGGTGACCCAAAAATCCGCTATGTAAAATAGCGAATCACGTAGCGGGCAAATAGCAGAAGTCAAATAGCGGGTGAAATAAATAAAATTATATATAAAAAAGTGACATAATATTTAACTGAAGCTCAATTGTTCTAAACAAAATCTGAAATGAGTGGAGAGAATTAATCTTTGATCGTTGGGTAGTGGAACGGTTTGATATACTTTGATTGATCCTTGATTTTTCTGGTTTCAAAGAGTCCATGTGCAGCGCACATGATGCCTCTTTAGTTTTTCTTTTCAAAAAAACTGCCTATTGCACTTATCACATGCGGTATTTAAGGGTTTTAAAAAAGTCAACCGAGTCTTGTGCCTGACTCTTCGGGTTTTTTAAAAAACAAAACATAACAACCACTAAATTCCGCAATGCCCGCGATGGAATGTATGGCAGATAGCGGCATAACGGCCGCTATAGCGGTAGTAGCAAAATCCCAATAGTGTAGTGGTTTTCATAGCGGAGAGGCCAAAATCCGCTATGCAATAGCGCTATAGCGGCCGCTATGCCGCTATTTGATAACACTGGTGAAAAGTACTCTTTCCATTTCCATAGTTGCAATATCAATCCAAACTAATGAAAAAAATTAGGGTCTTGCTAATGAGTGCCCTTAGGGCACTTGTTAATGAATCAAAAAATAGAAGTTTTGTATTGGAAACAACAACTTTTAAACTTTCAAAGAATTGAATGCACCACTTCCAACATAATATTTCTATATTTGATTCCTTAAAGAGTGCCCTTAGGGCACTTGTTAGCATTTGCCAAAAAATTAAGGGGAAATATACACAAATCAAACTCACGACTCACTCTTTTGATAAATTAGATGATGGATGTGAAAGTCTTTGAGCAAAATCTCCTGTGAACAAGCATCAAAGGATAAAGTATTAAGCAAAACTGCTCATGTTTAGAAGTAATTTATTAACAAAAACACTGGTTAATTCAATGGAGATAAAATTGTTTTACAAGAAACCACATACCATCATTAGTCACAATAAGTAATCCAGTAGTAGCAACATCCAGGCGCCCTACTGTAAATAGCCGTGGCATGGGTACTCCTTGATGCTTTTTATCCTGGGAATAAAATTGTTTATAGGTGATAGAGATAACATTATTATAAAAGGAGAGAACTATGAACTGGATCCTAAAAGACAGGGAGAATAACATATCATCTCAAAAGAATTCTACAATGCCTTTGCATAATGCCGCCAAGTAAAAAAAGAAATTATCTTTAATCAAATAGTAAGAAAGCTCAAAGTGACACATACCCAACTCCTCAAATAATCATCAAATAAGCTTATCACAGATTTAGACTCTTTCTCCCCAGATGAACATATGTACCTGTGGAAAATAAAATTGCATCACTTATAAGGAGGCATGAGAAGATGAAACTAAATTATGAATTCATTTGCATAGGGATACGTGTACAACATAACTAGTAACATATTACATACCCTTTTGGCTTGTTCAAGGCAAGATAAACTTTGTGAGGCTGCCTCTTAGGAAGGCGGTTCCCATTGACATAGATAATATCCTTTGCAGGATCTACTCTTGTCTACACACCACAAAAGTGCTTTTCTCGTAAGCAAAAAATGATAGTTTCCGAGGGGGGAAAAAATCTAAAAATAAAAGCATATAATTACTTTTTCATTTTAAGCTTAGACAAAATGGACCTCTATGATTCATGATGTGGTCAATGAAGTTATGGCATAATAAGTTAATAATGTTACGCTATTAACAAACCTAATTTGGAGAAATTCCATGGCAGGAAACAAACCTGTGGTGTATTACAGACAGAACCATTAACTGTAACCTTGCCTTCAAAAATAAGCTCTTCACAGCTTCTTCGGGACGCAACTGAAAACAAACCGGCTTAATTACACTTTCAGTTCACTAATTTGGACCAGCTATGTTTTTTGAGTCAATTAAGTCTCTCTCTCTCTCTCTACTTTTAAAATTAGAGAAATTTGGTTCTGTAGTTAATTCTCGTCTACTTAGAACCCTTAATAATTTGACGCGTCGAAATTTGAAAGACTTTGTATGAAGCAAGATTGAATTTGAAAAAGGAGAAACATTTGAGATTTTTTATTTTAACCGAAAGTAATCAGTCCATAGCAGAATGTCACCTCCGGAAGCGGCAAGAACCTTGCTGAGGCGCGTGCCGGAATCCTTGAAATTCTGATTGTAGAACCTCCGTGCCGCCTTCGAATACTGCGGCGGCGGCGCCACCGCATGAACCTTATTTTCCTTTTCACTCTTCTTTTTGGTGTTTTTTTTTGTGCCAGTTTGGGCGTTGGCGATGGCCTTAAGAAAACCGGGAGGAGGTTCCGATTGCAGCTTCAGGTTGCCATCTTCGCCCCGAACAATCCACGGGATCAGCAGCTGCCCGCCATCGTCGTCGTCGAGAAATTGGTTCGGGCTCTCGGTTTCGGGCTTGGGCTTGGGCTTGGGTTTGGGTTTAGGGGGAGCGAAGGAGATGTTGAATTTGAGGGGAGAAGAAGAGAGGGAACAAGTGAGGCGGGGGAGAGTGCGAAAGGAAGAAGTGAGTATGTTTGTGTTTGATTTGGAGAAACAGAGTGCCGTCATTGCCATTGTTGCCGCTGAACCCATTTCTTCTCGGGATTATTACTACTATACTACTCGCTCCCTTCCTCCCGCAGTGGTTTTTCGACCAAATAGGAAGAGAAAAGGGGGAAGGGAAAGGAATGTATTGTAGGTGCTCGTTTCGTTTCTATCTTATCGGTTGTGTAGTTGTTGTGACTTGTGTTTGTGTATGGGCATTTTGAGTTTTGTTCTTGTTCGCAGGGGTTTATGTATTTCTCGGCAGATTGTGATTGTAAAAAACAAATATACATGAAAATAATAAGCAGTTTTAAATTAAATGAAATTGATTGATTCCGTAAAATTTTATAACTATTCCAGAGACCGCGGATTTCACACAATTTTAAGAACTTATTTGATAGATTTTATAAAACTTTAAGAATTATTTATTATTTTTGGGAATTAAATAAAGAAAGTGTTAGAACTTTTTTTTGATAAGTAAAGAAAATTTTATTAAGGGAGTACGAAGGGTACTCCAACCCATAACTACATGGAAGTGCCTCATTAAAATCTCTTCAAGCCAAAACTTATTAAAAAAAAGACTAAAGGAGGAAAAAAAAAACAATGGAATACAAATTTACAAAAGTGTTACATCCTAATATATACATCCCACCATACACAATAACAAGAAGTCACTTAATTGAACAACTTATTGGACTCCTACACCAATCAGAATATGTCCACCCCGATTTCCTTTCCGCTTTAGCAATAAACCAACCTCTGATACCATTTTAATTTTTGTCACCACTTCTTAATGTACAGCAACAACATCCCTAAATAATATATTATTTCGTAATGACCACCAATTCTAAACCACTGCACACCAAATTAAATGTAAGACTGGTTTTTTTACTGTCCCTGAATATAATAAACTATGTTGAATAAAGTTTGATGCTCCGTCACAATGCCAGACCCATCAAATCCAACCCAAGAATAAATAGAACTCCATACATTATACTATATGAAAAAGGGCACACAAATAATAAGTGGCTTACTGTTTCCTCGTGTTGTTGAAAGCAAAACACACGTAAAGAATTGTGTTCGGGCAAAATAACTCCTCGCTGCAGCAAAGCTGACCTTAAGCACTAAATTGAGTATTTAAATTTTTTTTTTTTTTATATGTAGAAAAGATGCAGAGTAAACGGGAGCTTTGCCATGCACTAATATAAGGGGAAAAACCGCAAATCATTTTCTATTCTTTCCCCTCTACCCCTTTCGTCACCACCTCTCTCCGCCTTCTGCAAAAATGAGAACGATCCATTTTGTCAGAAAATTCTCACATTTTGTCAACTATTCAACATGCCAACACAAGAGAGCTTAACTCTTACACTGAGATAACAAAACCCCATATCAGATCCAAGAAAAGGAAAACGTGGGTCGACGTGAACCACCAGGTTCAGATGATGGCAGTGATGGATTTAGGAAAACTTGCGAGATCAATGCTATGTTCTCATCCCGTGAAAATGTTTCACCCACCAAAATCCAAATGGGCACTTGCAGGGGTTGAAGTTACATGTACAGAGGGGCGGTAATAATAGGCTCCGGGATGTGAAGTGAAGTAGTGAACCCCTCTTTTCTTTTTTTCTTTTTTTCTCTCTCTATTTTCTCTATCTTTGTGTGTAGATGGTGCAGTGTTTAATTTTTCTTTGAGGTTGTAGCCTTGTTTTGTCTTTAATTTTTCTCCCTCGTCAAAAAAAGATGGTGCAGTGTTTGGGTTTGTGAGGAGTGTCTTGGGTTCTTCTTGCGAGAGCGAAAACGTGGCCGAGGAGCATCCATGGCAATGGCTCTGCAATTCCGATTGGTGGTTGACGGCCTCTCAGGCGCGGGGGACCTAGGGTGGCAGTGGGCCGGAGGGGAAGGGGAAACAGAGGTATAGGACTTCTAACACCAATGATAACTTTTTTGCAATTTTCTATTCAAGCACAACATAAAATTGTATATATGGTATAGGACTTCCCGTAAAAATAATATAAATTCCATTTTTAAGTAATAAGCAAAACAATGATGAGACTTGCTATTTGGAGCTTAACAGAAGATCACATCCAACTAATTTGGTGCATTAAGAATGTTATACAAAATCTCAATAAAAAAACAAATATTTCCTCCGATTCATATTATAAGAGACAAATGAATCCAATTTTTTGATTCAAAATATAAGAAATACACACCAATTTTCATATACAATAAATGTCAATTTACAGTTATACCCCTATTAATAGAATGATTCATATTTATGAGACATTCATTTTCAATGTAAGGTGGGTTAGTTCAGCTCACTAGCAATTACTACAAGAAAAAAAAAGGGAGATGAACACCGAGGCATAGAAAACTTTCCTCTGTTTCATCTTGAACATCAAGGCATGGAGGATGATTTAAATTAAATTGGAACTCATTTGATGTTGTCATTGTCTCACTTCCTGGAGGTGGTTCTTCACCAATATTGGTGAAAGCAACATTCAAGTCTATATCAAGTGCCATTTTCCAATCTAAATGAATGACATATTCAAACAGGTCTCACATATATAGAACGAAAGGGGAGATGAATGGGTGACCGTAGATTTTCTCTTGGCATCCAAAATTACAATTGAAATCCCGCCAAGTTTTTTGCTTGCAAATTGGTGGAAGATTGCTATTAAAAATGGTGGGAAATTTAAATTTTGCTTTTGAAAATTTTTAGTAGTCGTGTGTTTTGAAGACCAATATGAGGGATGACATTGAGCTGAAGATGGAAGGACGACACTCTGAGTTTTGGCTTGTATCGATATTCGCTTGAGTGGAAGGATCACATTGTTTACTTAGTGTCATTAATTGTAAATCATCATTTCCACTGTTTTATAGAAAAGGATATTTTTGGAAAAAGGTTAAATTTACGGACATAATAATTACAACTACCTTATATCAAGGCTTCTCCTTGATCTGTGTGAATTATGGTATTGTCTCTTATACATATGGACCAGATGGGAGTATATAATACAGCTAAAGTATCTAAAATACATGTCTTTCGCAATAGTATGATGGCTACTTTAAAATGGAGTGCTTCCTTGAATACCATAATAAAAGGATCCAGATCTTTTGAAGTTGGTTTTCTAACTAACGAAGTGCAGTTGCAATTCGATGGTTGTAGCTTATTCTTCGCATACTTTTTCCTTTTTCTATAAAAAAAAGTTTTTACACGACCAGTGTCACCTGCAGATATTGCAATCCATAATAAAAATATTATGAAACACTGCTTTAGTTAAGTCAATTTTCTATAACCCATAATTTGAAAGAAAAAAAATAGATAAACATCAAATATTATGGAAAAAAGGAAAAACAAAATACAAAGATCAGAGGTAAACTAAAACATAGCCCTCAATTCCTTATCTTATGGACAACTATGGTAAGAGGTACAAGGTCTAAGCAATCTCAAGAAAAATTATTTTGGCAGGCAACTCTGCAACACAATCTATCCAACTTGGCATCGTTATTTTTGCAGGTAATGTGAGACAAATTCGTGTAGAATCTGATTATAATTATGTGTTTAGCCACTCTCTATGGCGAGCATAGTCACCAATTGATCCGTGGAAATGAATACAAAAAATGTTTGTTATGTGAAAAACTTCCTTCTCTTTCAAGTCCACAGACAACCTGAGAAAAATTACACACAAGTTAGTATAATACTCTATCAATTCATCCCTTCTTTAAATACTTTTTTTTAAATTATATTCCCTTCCTCTAAGAGAAGCCTAAATTACACTGTTTTACCCTCTTATTTAAAAAAAAAAAAAACAAACAAACAAAACAAAACAAAACTACACCCTTCTCTCTAAGAAATAAATATATGAATTACATTTTAGTTTATTTTAATATAGACAAACTTCCTACAGACATTTTATTTTCTCTATTTGTGATTGCCAGAACCATTAGCAGATAGTCCTGAACTCCTAGTATTAATTTTGTTATACAAAAATCGAGCAATTTTTCAAGACAAAACCATGAACTGTTTGCTATAGCAACTGCAATATTTAATATATACTACATATGTATAATGTTTTGCACTTACTAATCGTGTTTCCCATCGTGAAACTGAGCATTGTTTGAGGATTTAAAAGTCTTCAAAAAATCTGTAGCATTCTGCAACTCTTCCTTCTGCCTTGAATTGTCCCATTTGTGTTCGTTTGCCAATATTTCAATCACACGAGGCAATGCCCTTCTTGCTGCATCAGTTTCAAGGAAAGCAAGACGAGTCCTCCTTGCGATGAAATCAATAGCAGATTCACAATATTCATTACGAGCACAATAGGCTACCTCTGCCTCCAGATATGGGTAACCATGGGCGAGTCGCTTACCCAAATTTTCATTCTAAAATAAAATATAAAATAGAGTCAATTTTACTCTCACCATCTATGAAACTGTGAAGCTGACTAGAAGCTCTATAACTCGCATGAAGCTCGTTAAATATTATTATCATACATACCACAAAGATCCTTATTGTTAGTTAGATAATGCAACAGCTAAAATGCACAGCTTTTAGGTTCTAATATGGTAAACTAGAGTATCCTAGTTTACCCAAAACAGGATGTTGAAATAACAACAAATCAACTACCCCATCCCAAAAACAAAAAAAAAACACAATAACACGCAAGAGAATGGAAACGAATGGCCTTATTATGGCCTATAAGATCTTTTATTTACAATCAATAGCAAGATCTAACAATCACATCAACCAATAACCAGACTGTAATATGAAGCCCTGAGACTTGACAAAATTATATACAATACAACAAGAACAGCAACAATAGAAGTTTTTTCTTTCTTCCAATTGGGTGTGGTTGGCCATCCTTTAAAAATCATGTCTAGTGATTAACTAGTTAAAACTAAATCATTCTTAAGGGTTTGGCCTACATCTTTTCTTAGTTTCCCTCAACCTTTAATTATTAGACTACTCTCCATCGGATGTAATCTCTTCATTGGGACTTCCATAGATCTTTCTTGTACATGCCCAAATCACCTACGGCAAAATTCTATCATCTTTTTAATGATAAGTGCTACCCCACCTTTCACTCTAATGCATTCATTTCCAATCCTATTTTATCTTGTGTGTTCACTCATCCATTGTAACATTCTCCTCTCTACAACACAGAACTTCTTTTCTTGTTAGCTTTTTACCACTCAACATTCATCCCCATGTAATATTGAAAGTCTTACATAATTAAGAAATTCAGTTGCATACATTTTTTTTTTGTTATTTCAACCATGATCTCATACCCTAACAAGTACAAATGGTATCATTTAGGGAAATTCTGGCTCAATCTTTAACATTCTAAAATAATGCATACAAACTCAACCTAAAAAGAAAACCATTGAACTATTTTAAAACAAAAATTATACAGACCATAAAGGTACAACATTAAAAATAAACAAATGAAAAGAAAAACACAAATCAGAGCACTGTGTTCTTATTTAAATGTGAGCATCCCAGTAGTAACTGAAATGTTGTTAACATAACTCCAAATCACAGGTGGTACAAAATCATGGTCTATTTTATGTTAAGATGCGTTTGTTGCTCAATGAAGTTAAGAATATGAAATATACAGCAATACAAGCAAACCTGAGCAATGGCAGCTACACGCTCAGCCAGTGTTCCATATGCATGAGACAAATGCTTTGCAGCAGCAGAGTCCATAACCCCTGGAACAACCTTACCACTATATGTACTTTTCATGCGCTTATACTGTTGAGCAAGAACTGTAAAAGAAGAAGGATCCCACCCTTCACCACCAACAATGCAGAGTTTGTTGGTCACACATCCATTGGCGGGGGTCAGCTTTCCAGACTTAATGGCTGCATTAACAGCATCTTCTGCCATGCTGAAACATACAGAAGTAAGAACGTGTTCATGTGCATAGGAGCATTGTGTGCTGGAAACTAGAGTAACTAGATTGCCAATGAAAATAATAATATAACATGCCTGGTTAGTGAAACCACATCTAGACAAACTTCAACAATGAAATTTCAGCTACCCATTAAATCATTACCTACGATAGGTAGTCCACTTGCCACCAGTGATGGTGACCAAACCAGGGTAATCCTCACAGACAACATGATCCCTTGAGATACTCTCGGTACTTTTTGCTGTTGGGTCCACTGCTAATGGGCGAATGCCGCTCCAAGCAGAAAGAACATCAACTCGGCGAACCTAAAAAATTTGCACCATTATTTATTCATCATTAGCAAACAATGTAAAATGAAAAATGCAATATATAATTTTTTCAAAAAAAAAAAAAAAGACATGTATATTGAGTGGCTACTCACTAGCAAGTTAGCTTGCATTTAATCAAGAATCACAAGGTCAGACACAATTAAACAAGAAGTAGGAGGGAGGCTCCCACAATGAACAAACTGAATTAGTTAATAATTATTTAATAATGAAACCAAAGGATATATGACGCAAAATAGAGTCTTTCAATTATTATTTTTGCCAAGACAATCCAACATATTTCAAACAAGCAATATCTATGAGAACTTTTAATTCTGAATATAACATCAGAAATGAGAGTAAAAAAATACAACAACAACTACAACCTTTTCCTACTAGGTGCGGTTAGCTACGTGAATTAAACAACGTCATTGTGTTCTATCCATACCAATTCTTCAGAAAATAAAATAAAAGATAATGGGTTAAAAAAGTCATCTATATTGGCAGGTGTAACATACTTTAACATTAAGGTAATCAGATATGGCATCCAATATAAATTGTATTTCATCTTCATGCGGTTCTGGAAGATAAGTAATGTTAGTATTAGAATCTGTAGTTCCAGCAATGGTTCGTCCCATCCATGGAAGCATGAAAACTACACGTCCATCCTTTGTTTTAGGAACAATTAAGCCCATTCCCTCAGGAGAATAATAATCAGGGAGTATAATATGTACACCACTGCTAGGAGCAATCATTTCTTGTGCATTTTTATCGGCCATTTTCCTTAGTGAGTCACAAAATGGCCCGCTTGCATTCACAATCACTTTTGCATACGTATCAAACTCTTTGCCTGCATTACATAAAATAACAAATAAAGCTAATTAACTATCAAGGTATGAATAATAACTATTTAACTTATATTCATAAAAATCAAAAATTAAAAATGCGCCCCACCTGTATATTACACATTCATGAATAAGCTGCATTTATTTTAACATACATCCCACACACACAGGCAAGTTATTCGTCTTTCAATTCACATTAAGTAGTATATTTATTGCCAGATGACATTGATTAATTGCTGAGTAAGTGAAACAAATAACAACCTTGTGTCTAAAAAACTATTTTATTTCTAAGTATCCACGATGCAGAACACTAGAGTTCCACATTTATTTTACATAAGACCAACAGTGCTACACCAGCTGCAGATGTTTATTCTCTTATGGGAGTAGGGTGTGGGGGAGGATTCAATCTAAAAACCATTATAAAAGAATGATGCTTCAGATTGTGTGTGTGTATTACATATAATGCCAAAAGCTCCTTAAACTAGTAAGCTGATATCATCCTATATTACCTTGACAACTTACTGATTTTCTGATATTTTCTTTTAAGGAAAAAAGGCAAACAACGTAAATCAACAGTGACTGTGGTAACAGATAGAAATCAAAGGCAAAGTTACCAGTTATGTTGTCCCGAATTCGTGCACCAATTATTCGTTTTCCAGCATCATCCTTCAGTAAGGATACCACTTCTGCATGGTTCAGCACTGCTGCACCAGCTAAAGCAGCGGTGCAAGCCACTCCAACATTAAGCCGTGAATCATTCATCTGCCCATCATAATAAACAACTGTGCCCCTTAGGCTTCTATCCTTTCCCTCCCTTGCCAGAGTGGGAAAGAGCTCAACAGACTCTTTTGTGGAATAATATCTTGATAAGTGCAGCAGTTGTCTTCCTGCGACCAAATCGTACATTTTCAAGCCCATCCAGTAGTACACTACTTCAAACCAGTTAAAACATGGTGTCATGCATGGCAATGCATGGCATAGGTGTGGTGCATTGTCAATAACCTGTTTACGCTCCTCAAGTGCGTGAAGTACTAACTTGAATTGCCCATAGTCAAGGTTAAAGACAGCTTTCTCCAAATAACGAACACCTAACAGTTCACAAAAACGCTGACATTAGATTAGATCAAGTACTTAAAAAAATTATCTAAAAAATTAAAACAACACATAAATTTAATAAACCATTGCCCCAAGAGAAATGAACTCTGGCAGTACAGAGTATACTTTAATACAATGCACACAGGCCTTTGCAAATCTTATGTTAAAACTCATATCCAAGAATGTTTCTCAAGCATCTATGACAAGGGAGGCATTGACCTTTGACTACTGTACTTGTAATTGTAAATTTAAGATCCAAAAAGTGTTATAGTTTTTTTTTTTAATTTACTAACCACATTTCATATGTTGTCTTTCACTTGCAAAAACCAACCAGAGTCATATTACTACCCAAACTTCCTTTCAAAGAGCAGCATCAATATTCATCATGCAAATAAACATTGCATGCCTAAAAGATATCCACAAGGGTTGCTGCATTTTCCCCAATGCGCCCTTTTATCCAACCAAATATTTCAATAAATGTCTAAATTCTAAATGATAATAACAATAAGATAATAACAAAAATGAATACAGATATAATTATCAATATCAATATTTATATATGAAAAACTTGTCAATAGGTCAGATAAACACATGGAAGAACTCCAACTGAAAGCTATGCACAGTGCACTCGTAGGCAGTAGCCAACTTAGTTCAGAATGAAATTTAATAAAGGGTGATCTAAGTGTTTAATTTATTTTTATTTTTTTTTGCCAATCATTTTGGCATCTCATCTATTCTTTTTCTTCTAATCCATTTTCTTCCTTTCTTTCCCCAATCCCCATTTTCAAATACCTTCCCATTTTTTTCTTAATCCAAACAAGAAAGGGAAACAAGTACTCAAGCATTAAAACCTCACTTTGACCAGCTTCAGTTGAAGGCCAAAGGGAAAAGAATCATAATTCTAATAATTCTAAAAATCATTATATTAGGTGAAGAGTTCATGAATGGTTTTATATCTAACATGTTTCCTCACACAAGAGCTCTTTGGACTTAAAGCCTGACCAATGCATAGTTATGCCCATGGTGTGCTGAAATTCAACTTTACTTAGAAGAATGGAGACCACATGATCATAAAGACTCTAATACCAAAGACCAAGTCTCTTAAAAAAGCCTATGTTATTAGATGGAGGCTCGTGGATGTTTTGCACAAAGCAAAGAGATATAGGGAAAAGAAAGGCAATAGTGTTGAATTAGAACCAATGTCCAATCTGGAATATACCCAGTTCAAACAGAGGTTGGTGCTGCTCCATTTGCATATGTCCACAGCTTAGTGTTCAGTTTATCATTTTCCTTACAACACAATATTCATTTTCCAATACATCAATCATCAACACACATAATTGTTAGGCACAGGTCAGATCTCTGGAGGGTGTAATCCAGAAGGAAAAACTGTAATTTGTAAGTTATAATCAGTTACAAACAGATATATATTCACACATATTACACACAAAAAATAGAATCAGAAAATAGACTCAAAAAAACATGTTCATCCATTAAGCCAAAATTCTATATAATTGAATATTTTAAATTGCAGACCGCATCATTATAAGTCACAATTCCACACTCCATCAGTTCGTAACCGCAATTTTAAGTTAAAACTATTCATCAAAACAAAACGATGAAAGTTCGTTATCTGTCACTGTCAAAACTACAGTAACACAAAATCAAAAACGCATGATTCATTCATTGCAAGTTTGCAACCATGAACCACCATTGAGCAAGCACGTAATGTACCTCCATGAAGGAGCTTCGTGGATCGAGACGAAGTTCCGGAAGCGAAATCCTCCCGCTCCACGAGCCCAACCTTGAGACCTCGCGTCACAGCGTCGAGCGCGGCGCCGGAACCGGTGGCGCCGCCTCCGATGACGAGAATGTCGAGAGGATTCGCCTTACCGGCGGCCATCAGCGCCGACTGCTGCGTCTCCCTCGACGGAGCGACAGCGTCCGGACCGTGCAGCCTCTTCCGGAGAGCATCGAGACGAGAACCGCCGCCTCCGTAGTCGTTGGCGGAGATGGAAGGACTGTAAAGGATCACGGAGCCGCCGTACGCGGTGGCGATGGCCGCTCCAATGGCGGCACTGAGATTTCTCATTCTAGTCATGGCGTTGAGAGAGAACGGCGAAGGGACGAAGAAGATAGAAAAGTGAGGTGGCGGAACGGTTATTATTAATTAAGATTGAAGGGAAAACGGTTGTATAAGATTATGGATTGTGGTGGTGGTCACGAGTTACGAGTGTGTGTGGGGTAGAAAAGTTGAAAGTGAGATGAGAGGAGGGTATTTGGGTGTGACGTGTGGGTGTTTATCTACGGTCAAAAGGGGAGAACTAAAGTGTAGGGGTGCTGACAAATGTCACAAACTTCAAGGGCAATTGTTTTTTGTGTTTGTACTTTAAACTAGGAAAGGTCAATGTCATTTTTTAAGCTTGTAAGAGTTGAGAAAGTCAAAAGTGATCTTCTTGTTGTTTAAACTTAAATTTGTTGGGATGAGTTTTTTTATATAAATAAATAAATAATAATAATAATAATAATAATAATAATAATTTATGGTAGTTCGATTTCAACAGGAGTACTGAAGAGATTAGAAAATAAAATAACATGATTTAAAAATTAGTTTTAAATCATATTCTTAAATTAAATTGATCATTGGACATGGGAATGAGTTTAATGATCATGCCCTAACTGTGGTAAAGGGTTTACACATATCTCTGATTATATTTCAACATAATGTCACTTTGTTATATTATTTCTGAATCCTGTTAATAAAAATCTACATGGTAAAATATGATTGGTGATTCTATAAAATATTTGTACATCGTTACTGCATAATCATTAAATTCTACATGAATGAGTTTAATGATCATGCATTGACCGTGTAAACAAATTTTACACAAATGTTCAATCACATTTCACCAATTATGTCACTTTGTTATATTGCTTAAAACATCTCCACAAATCTATCTATCTATAATCTATAATCTATAATCTATACATTTCAGAATGACCTCATTGAATTCACCTCCACATGTCATCATCTCATGAAAATATCAATAAATACGTATCTATGTGTCATGTCATATAGAGTAATTTTATCAAAGTGTCAAAAAATTGATGAGGTGTACCAAATAGACATTTAAAATTCGCTGACATGTAATTAAATAAACCGGAATTAATTAAAAATAATCTATAATATCGATTTTTAATCAATAACTTATAAATTAGAAAACTTAATACGGTAAATTGATAACATAATCAATTTTTGTTAATCACAATCGTGTAATTGAAAAAAAAATGGGGATATATTGACCCTTCATTCATACTATTCAAATCCCTCGCCATTAGCTTAATCCTAGTGGCTTAAATGTTCATACATTTTAATAATTTCATTTGTGATAATTTCTTGAAAAATGTTCCTATGGAAAAAAAAATTGCAAAATAATATTTCTCAAATATGTTTATATGTACCTTTACATACGACGGATCCAAGTGGTGGTCAGGGCGGGCACATGCCCCAACTCAGTTTTTTAAATTTGCACTTACTACCTCATCCAAGCGTATTTATGACCCGAGGAAAGGAATGTCATTCACATAACAACCAAAAGGTCACACACCTCGTGGGCTACAAACTATGTGCAAGTCATATTAGAAAGGAATGTCATTCACATAGCAACCAAAAGGCCACATCACCTTGTGGTCTACGAACTAGGCCCTAGTCATATCAAAATGGATCATCATTAGAGATAACCCCCAAGTACACACGAGAAGAGATTTAAACGCGACCCCTGCATGCAGAGATCTCGACAGATCATGAGTTGAGTCTGACAAGGGAGGCGTCTAGGAAACCACAAGTGGTACCCGAGAGATATGGTTTACCCCGATAGCATGGGGAATCTACCTCGGTACACTAAAGTGGCGAAATTCGAGGCATTACCTCGAAATGATGACATAATTATCCTGGTCCACACAGAGCGACTTTATATAAAGATACATGCATTTTTATGCAAAGATATGTTGTTTTCCTTTTCTCTAGCCACAGACTAAGACACATACTGACTTGAGCGTTGGAGTGTCTTTGCATATACCCACCCTCACCTCAGTTCACTGGACCTCAAAGCTGGGAAACGCGCTCTAAATCATTGTTGTTAAGGCTCAATCCAAGTTTTAGCCATATGGAGAATTGGAATGGAGCACTACCCTATATTTTTTATTTTGACCCCCTAAAATTTACGTTTTGCACCCACTGCTCCACACTCTCTCATTCTCACATACAACTCTCCCTCGTGTGTTCTCTCTCTCTCCCTTTCTGCCCAAATTCCCTTCTACTATTATTTAAAGCAATAAAATCGGGACCTCTAAATCATTGTGTGTGCGACTAAAAAGTTTAAACATTGAGAGTGAACATCAAAATGCATCTCTATGATCTCCTTTGATTCAAATATCAGGGCAAGATGGAGTAGAAGTTGACAGTGGTATAGAGACAGCAATACAAGAAAAGGTGGTAGAAAGAAGAGATATTTTTGAAGAGGTGAAGATGCAATTATGACAGGCAGGGCCTTTGATATTTGTGGGTCTGCTAAACTTTGCATACATATTTTACCCGTAAATAGGGGTGTAAATTAGCTGAGCTATTCGTGAACTATTCGAGTTCGGCTCTTTAAATGCTTGGTCAAACTCGTTTGTTTAATTAAATAAACAAATTCAAGTTTGAGACTGAGCTTGATTATTTAAATGAGTCAAGCTCAAGCCTCATAGGCTCGACATTAACAGCTCGTGAATAGCTCGTTTAAGGGTATAACTGTCTTTGCAGTTTATATTTTATTTTTTGTGTTATTTATACTACGTAATTCATTGAAATTTGAAAAGATGCTATAGTGGATTGATGCATTTAGTTCAAACCTTTTTCTCAGGTATCATGTGAAGAGACATATTTCAGCTTTCACTCGTGTACATTGTAAATCATTTTAAAATCCTTACCTTCATTATGGTTCAAAGAATTTTTGTTAACTATATATATGTTGATTGAGAATGAGTGTGCCTCTTCCTTCGTCAAATCTTTCCCCACATTTATAAATCTCCCACAGTGTTTGCATATTTGTATCTCAATGTTTCGCTAGAAAAATTCTCTAGTAATGAGAGCACTACTTTAGAAAACCAAAATTAAGGGCTTGTTTGATTACACTTTATAAAAATAATTTTATGTTTTTAAAAATTTAATAAGAACAAAATTTGTTCTTTGTCTATTTTTGAAAACAGAAAAACTGTTTTCAAAAAGTATATCAAACAGGCCCTAAATACTTTTTGTATTTTATTTCTTTTGGTTGAGAGGTGGTTAATATTTTTGAATTTCACGTACCACATGTTAAACACATATATTTTATTTGTAGATTATAATATAATATTACAATCTTTAGGAACTAAATAAACTTTAAAATAATTTAAGAAATTTTTTCATAAATATAAAAATAATCGAGTTATAAATGAGCTTAACAAGCCAAGCTCAAACCTTACTTTTTTTTTTTAGCAAGTCAAACTCAAACTTTTAGTTAGACTCGATTAAATAAATGAGTCAAACCTAAGCTTTACAATTTTTTCACAAGTCAAGCTCAAGCTTCAGGTGCTCGGTTTGGCTCGACTTGTTTACATCCCTAACACGTAATGTTTGTGGGGCACCTGTGTTGCTTCTCTCAGACTCTCTGGTGCTTTAGTGGCTGCTTCTTTTACTTCTGTCACTGGTATTAGCATATTCGCGAGTTGTGAACTTCCCTTTTACTTATATCTTCGTATTCATATATCCATATATACCCTTTTGACGAATTGGATTCTTTCTTGGTTTTGTGTTGTTGGTCATGGAAGCAAGGAAGAAAAAAAAATAATGGTTCTTTTAGTTGAGTTTAAAATGCTAAATCAAGATACTTTCTAGTGTTTTTATGCAATTATGTACAATAGGAATGAGGAAGTGAACAAAACTAGTTAAAAATAAACTTCTTGAATGGTTTACTTTACAAACTTATTCCTTTTTTCTTGAATCTTTATTTTACCCCCTATTTTTACATATTTGAACTCACTTTCCCAATTTTTAATACATAATATGCTTCCCATTTTTCCTTTTACGTTATTGCATCTCTTATCTGTGCTGCCATTGGAGTCATTAGACCACCATCTCATTTGGCCACTCCTTAACTTTTGTTTTCACTGAACTAGGGTTCTGGATCCGTCAATACCTTTACATAAATGAAATTGCTTAAAAAAACTCCGGACATGTGCTATATTTTTATGAAAAAAAATGCTTCTATATCTTACGACAACTTATTATATGTGAGGAACATAACGATACAATTAGTATAAACCAGTACATTATGCGGATGTCTTAAATTATTTTTGGCTTAATTGCACTTTTAGTCCACAAGTATTAAGATTGTGCAATTTTGGTCCCCAAGTTTCAATTGCGTGAATTGAGTCCCTCAGGTTTTCCAATTGTTACAATGAGGTTTATCCATTCATTAAACGTCTAATTTTTAATGTCAGTAGTCTATGTGGCCAACATGAGTCTGGGCTGGCGCTCACTTAAGTCATCTTAGCAAGTTGATGTGGCCAAAGAAGTATATTGGTGACTTATAAATAAGGCTCTTTGGATAGTTGCCAGAGCAAATACCATGATTGAGGAACATTCTTTGATCACATCAACTTGCCCAACTAGCCTAAGTTAATGTCAATTCTGACCCACATTAGCCACATAGGCTTCTAGTATTAAAAATTAGATGGTTAATAAAAAGAGAGACCTGATTGTAACAATTGTGATACTCAGGAGACTCAATTCGCGCAATTAAAATCCGAATATTCAAATATACACAATCATGATATTTGAGAGACTAAAGGTGCAATTAAATCATTATTTTTCTAACATAGTTAGATGAAATAAAAATAAACAAAACATATAAAGATAATTTTCTCTTCTACTTTTGTCAAAAAAATTATCTCTTCTACTTGAAACTTTATCTATATTTGAATCTTAGTCAATAACTAACCCTATATTATATATTTATATTTGAACCTTAGTCAATAGCTAACCCTATAACTACCATAACAGATTGGTAGTTACTATCCTTTGTGTTTCGTAACTTAAGAAATTTTAGGAATATGTTTTTTTGACATATTAACATGGCCACTCTGTATACAATGATACCCACATTAACATGTTAACACGATACAGATATCTATTCAGTGATACCTACAGGAAAGTCGTTCAATAACAAATAATTCATCACAAATATGTGAAAAAGTGTCATTAGTATTCGTTTTATTTAAGTTCACATAACATTAAACTTAATTGCCGATAAATGTTGGTCAATTTGGTAAGGATATGACTCATATCTCATAAAGACATGAGTTCGTATTCTACGGCCGATGTGAGAACCTCGTTAGTGGGTAATATACAAGTATCTCTATAAGCGCTCTTTGAGTCTTGAGACTTTTCCTTACCCTGGTGAGCCCTTAGACCCTACGTACCTAAACTTATTCATTTAATGAGGAAAAAAAATAAGATTAAACTTAGCATATGTATTAGATTGGTCGCAGTAAAAATAAATAATGACCTCAAGCAAACTCTATTAATAATGTCAGTAGTTTGAATTGTACACTCATCATTTTGAAAAATATTTTATATAACCCATGTATCATTATTTCAATGAACAAAATCGACAACTTCCGCAAAAGATTTTATGGCTCGTGACCCATCACTCAACCAGCTGACCCTTAATTGAAAGGTGCATATCCGTTCTATATGCCAAAAAAGCATTACTTATAAGTTATAATATACGTACTTTGTCATTCAATCAATGTACCCACTGCCTTGGAAATTTTTTATGGTGTATAATGTGACCCTTGTAAATGTGCTCTGGGATGGGCACAGGACATGCCCTAAGATCAACGTGTTGGGTATAAGGATGTTGCCATAGCAATAGCAATTAAACATTAGTCCGAGTGAGTGATGGTACCAAAATAATAATAATAATAAAGCTTATTTAATACACGGGAAGGAAATGTACTGAATTAACTGAAGTAACAGCATTAAGAAATAATAGGTGTTGGCATATAGCTTCTCATAAATAATGACGTAGCATCTGTAACGACAGAGAATACCACCAAGGGTGCTGGGTGAGAAGGGTAGGAATAATTCTTGTATGAACACAGTACTAACTGATCAGTACAATTAATCAAAAACGCAAGATATATAATCTCAACATGATTTTTTATATTTTATCTACTATTATTTTAATGTATTTTGATATTTTGATTGGTTGTGATTAATGAAAACGATCTCAGGCAAGAATCACTCGAGAAGGTAATTTACTGAAAAACAACTTGCTATATTCTTTTCAGGGGAATAAAGCATATATAAATATTGAAGTGTGAGGTCAAATTTATCTTTCTATTATCTATTTAAGAAAGTTAACTACACCAAGGATACGTGCTAAAAACTCATTCATTCATTTTCCCGCTAAAAACTATTTTCCCACAAAAATTTAACTATACTGTAAGCTCTGTTGTTTCTCGTCACTCGTGTTGAGCATGGGTTCTCTTAACTAGTATGATAAGAAAGACAGGACTAATCTTCAGATTAAATGTCATGGCTAGCGCCTAGCTGTCGATTTTAAGAGTTGGCGGTCGACATAAGGAAATCAATATTGAAGTTTCAGGCAAAAGGAATGCAGAATTATATGTGATCAATCCCATACAGTATCATGTTTGTTCAAAGAACAAGTTACAGCATAACAAATCATTTATCCAGAGATAGTTAGATATTACACCATAGTACATATATACGGACTAATTGAAGTTTTCATGAAGTATAACCAAGCTAACACCCTTTCTCATAACCTGTATCGCAGTAATCATCAATGTTGCTAGTTCCTTCAAGCCAGTCCTCTAGTTTAGCTTCTTTATTAACTTTGAAATCATCATATCTTTCTGATAGTGACAATAACTTAATGCTAATATCACTAATATCAGTCTGTTCATTTTGAGACTCGTCTTCGACCTGGCTTGATATGGGCAATTCAGTACCCGGTAACGATGAAGTTATGCTAGCTGATGTGATCGATAACGGTAAATCAGGGTACATCTGTGGCTTCTCTTCCTTGGAATCTACTGATCCCTTACCATCCGGCTGTTGCCACTTGAGACTGTTAACCTTCTGTTTCGCCGACATTAAAACATTTGAAAAGTAGTTACTCCTTTTATCATCACCTTCTTGAGCATAAAATGCATGACTACCCCAAAAACTAGCTCTTTCTGTCCGAGAATTTGGCGTTGATGTTGATCTCGATGGATGGATTAACCCTCTTTTTGGTTGTTTTGTTCTCATAGTTGCCAGAGATTTTTTTATGTCTCCTATCATCTCACCAGCTATGTCAAATCCACACTCTTTCATTGATTGAACCGTTGTGATAGAGTCCCCCAAATCTTCTGTGTGCAAAGTTGTTTCATGAACCTTCTCAACAAGATTTTTCCTCACTTTGATGACATTGGGCACTGCATTTTGAGCATGTTGTTGGATAAAGAAAAGCCCAACGGATGGTTCGTTCGCCACATACTTGGTCATCTCTGCCATGCATTCACTTATCTCCACAAAACCATCAACGGTGGAGAATTCATGCATCTTCCTAAACACAAATATTTCATCAATGATATTGTCCGAGAAACAAACGAAGTTAGATAACTAGGGGAAAACAATACAGGAGTAACAAGCACAATCAACATTTGCTGATACAGAAGGCTAATTTAGACAACCATTAGATTGATACATTTCATTAGTCTCTGTCCCAATTCCTAAAGAGTATTAGTGGCAGATACAGATTCAATGAGATGGATCATATCTATGCACATTCTGAAAAAACATGTTGTATCTATAATTGCCACGTGCTGCACAGGGCACGATATGTGTAACTTTTTGATAAAACATAAGTTAATCTTTGCACTTTGACTGTTCAATTATGATAAGAATGGAATTTTGAACTGAGAGGATTCCAAATTTTAGTGGAATGATTCGAGAATAAATGTAATAGTAAACTTCACTTAAGTTGGACTACAAAATTTTTAATTCAAACAACTCCATCCATACATGAACAAATTCCATCCCTCTCTAGTGATATTGAGCTGAAAAGTTTGAAATCAAAATTCTTTACACTTCAAAACACCAATTGAGATGTTCAACTCCCAGAATAAACCAAATGAGATGTACCTAGAAATTAAAATTGCTGCATCATTTATGTGTAAGATTGAACAAATGGAGGAGTGAAGTTGTGCCTCGTAGTGGGATACAACAAATATGGCATGTATAGACAAAAAAGGGAACAAAAATTAAATGGTAATCTTTAATTCGGAAAAGAAAAATGGAACTAAATGGAGGAGAGATAAGCATACATAAGCACCATTAGCACCAACAAGAGTTGTGGTTTTGGTGTCAAATGAATGAGGGTACAGGCTTGACTACATCTAGAGAGGAATATCTATATAATTATTGGCTATGCACCAAAGAGGATTACAAAAGAAGTCTAGAAAGCCCAACAAAGATGCCAAATCAGAAACCTCCTAACCATGAAGGTCCTAAAAGAACTGGAAATTCCAGCATAAATGGAAAACTTGGGAAGAAGAATAAAACCAGCAAATAAGGGCATCATGCAAAATAGAGGGATGATAAAGGCAGGGGAAATATTTGAAAAACTAAGACTCCGCCGACCAAACATCTTTCCAGAAACAAAAATGGCAACCATCCCAATTGGCAAGGAAAGCAGATAAGAGAATAAGGATATACCTAAGATATGAGCTTCTAGAGACTAATGTGAAACAATCATACTACTTTATTAACATTATTTTCACAATTAACAAATATTCAAATTCAAGTAGCAATAATTATCATTTTCCTTTTTATCCATTTACCCAGACTCCTGAGAGAATGACGTGCACAGATGCAGTTTTGTACTAGATCATTAACGTTGATTCTACTGGATCCCGTAGAAAAATTGAACCATTCAAAGGGTATTAGGCTCCCAAGATGAAATCTAGGAAGAAATCAAAATAATCAGGGTGGAAACTGGAGAGATATTCAGACTCCCTTAGCATATTATAGTTTCAGTTTCCATCCCCTATCTTTGTCCTCTTCCATTCATACAAATTTCATGTTGTTAAGCAAAATGATATCATATACCGTGCCAAGAAAAAAAGTGAATTACCTTGTAGCGACTATTTCAAAGTGACCATACCCATAATTCTCTGCTTTGCATTTTCTTACATAAATGTATAAGAACTCATAAAAGTTTTACACATGTTTTAACTAAAACTTTTATGAAAAGAATATTTTTTGTAAAAGGATTACAGGAAATATATCCTCTTAAACTGAGAAATCAAAAAGAAAGCAGCAATGCCAAAAGGCTAAGAAATGGACAAAGCTGTCTAACCTCTCAGCACATCAATTAGGGAAACACCTTTTGAAAAACCAGGCAGAAAACACCTGCAAGAAAGGCCACAAAGAAAACCATATCCCATGTCTGTAAGAGCAAATAATTCTGCTTCAACCAGATACACCAAAATAGAAAATAAAACAGATGCACACTAGTGAAAGCCAATAGACTAGTATACTATCTACAAAGAAACTAATATCAAAGAAAAACAAAAACTAAAAAACAGCTTATATTGAGGAAAGAACCCAGAATTGAATATTACAACCATGAACACAACAGGTCATCCCAAAAAAAAATTACTGGACTTGGATAAAGCAAAATAGATAGGAAAAATAAGGATGTTAGGTGACTATTCTATGGACAGTATCAAAATCAAAATCGAGAGACAATTTAGACCTTATTCAGTATCACATAAACTATAAAGTATTATAAGCATTTGGAAAAAGCACCCTAAGTTTACCTATTATAAAAATTAAAAATAAAAAGATAATATGAGAACAAAAGGACATTGATTTGGCATACAGTGGAGGCAATTTCACCCATAAAGTCAAGCTAATAATATGGACCCATCAAAAGAAACGGGTAGTTTGCCGAAACAGAAGCAAAAAAGAGAGCTTTTTGTGATTTGAAGGAGGAGGAGAATGAGAAGACCTACCCAGAAGTGAAGATAAGATGGCGATGGATGGGAGGGAGCATCGAGATTAAGAAGAGAAACCCATGTTGATGTTGGTACCGCGCAGCACAAAACAGCACCCTTCTCTTCGTAGTTGTGGTCCTTGTCTTCTCTTTCTGTTGGTCCACGGTCCCCAACACACGACAGTGACACACACACCAAATGCTGTCCCACCCAACACTAACTTCATCAAGCTCGTATTTTGTCTTGTGTATATTGAAAATTGAAAATGAAAAATTAAAAATTAAAATTGGGCCAACCAAGAATCAGGATTGGGTGCAGTCAGTCACTCTAGTCACCTCCATCCATCACCATTGGATCACATTTTATTTCAATCCCATCCCTTGATTTAGAGAGAGTTGACTGCACCTAAGCCAATCCCGCCGCCAAGGGGACAGGAAGACTAGTGAGTAGTGACACTGCAATAGGTCCAATGAAACACATGTCCAGTGCATTTTCTTTGGTTTTAGTATTATTATTTTTTTGTTCCCAAAATAAATATATAATTATTTTTTGGCTTAAATATGATTTTAGTCCCTCAAAAATTTGAAAAGTTTGTTTTGTATTCCCCAAAAAAATTGGAAGCTTTTAGTCCCCAAATTTGAAAATATTTTTCTGTTAGTCCCTCACTCTGACGCCGTTATGTGACACTTATGTGGCGCTTATGTGGCAATATATTTTAGGGGACTAAAAACAAACTTTTAGAATTTTTGGGAGACGAAAAACAAACTTTTAGAATTTTTTAGGGACTAAAATCATATTTAAGCACTAATGACGTCAGAGTGAGCGACTAACAGAAACACATTTTCAAATTTTGGGGACTAAAAACCTTCAATTTTTTTTTAGGGGACTAAAAATAAAGTTTTTGAATTTTTGAGGGATTGAAATCTGTTGGGAAAAACTGTGTAAGTGAGATAAAATAAATTTCCACGAACCCCAGGATAATTTCCCAAACCAAATAGATGAAAATAACGCCAAAGATTTTAGCGTGGAAAACCCTCCAAAGTGAAGGTAAAAATCACGGGACCCGTAAGCCGCTTAAACTTCCACTATAACAATAATGGGATTACAAACTTCACCCTTAGGTGATCTCTCAAAATTAATACAATAAGATTGTACTCTCAATTTGTGGATAAAACTCTCACAAATTGGCTCTCTCTAATTTTTCTCTCACTCTTTCTCTTAAGCAAGGCTTCTCTCTAACTAATGCTTGTTGCACTTAGTTGTAAATGGGATGAATTTTGCTCTACCATCCACTCCCTATTTATAGAAGAAATGAATGGTGTGAACACTGCAAAGGTGTCAATCTTGGATGGCCACCAACCATTTGACTCACCAACCATTTGACTCACCAATTTGCTTTCATATTGGTGGATGCCAACAAATCTCCCTCCACCAATGGGGAAATATCCTCTTATCAATATGGGGTTGATATTAAGCCTGCAACTTCTTTGGACTTCTAGCTTGTCCTTTGGTAGAGCTTTGGTCATCATATCACCAGATTGTCGTTTGTGTGGATCTTCTCAACTTTCGCCAGCCTTTCTTTCTAACACATCACGGATCCGATGATATCTTACGTCGATGTGTTTCGACCTTGAATGAAATGTCGAATTCTTCTTTGAGATGTATTGCGCTTGACCGTCAATAGAGAACATAATTTTCCTGGTTTTGTCCCAACTCTTGTAGGAACTTCTTCATCCACGGGATCTCCTTGCAACCTTGGTGATTGCAATGTATTCCGCTTCTGTGGTGCTTAAAGCAATACAATTTTGTAATCGTGATTGCCATGAGACAGCTCCCCCTGCAAATGTTATCAGATACCCAGAAATAGACTTTCTGGTATCCACGTCTCCAGCCATATCTGAATCTGTATATCCTTCTAATACATGTTTTCCATTACCAAAACACAAACAATGACTAGATGTACCTCTGAGATATCTGAGTATCCATTTGACTACTGCCCAGTGCTCTTTTCCAGGTTTTGATAAAAATCGACTCACAACACCAACTGCATGTGCAATGTCTGGTCTAGTGCATACCATAGCGTACATCAGACTGCCAACCGCCGATGCATATGGCACTTTGTTCATGTCTATTCTCTCCTCCTTGCTTGAAGGACACTGGCTCACTTTGAGCTTGAAGTGACTAGCCAGTGGAGAACTAACAGATTTTGCTTTGTCCATGTTGAATCTTTCAAGAACCTTTTCCACGTACCGTTCTTGAGATAGCCAAATTTTGTGATTTTTCCTGTCACGGGTAATCGTCATACCAAGAATCTGTTTAGCGGGTCCTAAGTCCTTCATTGCAAAGGACTTGCTCAACTCTTTCTTCAACCTGCTAATCTTGCCGCTGTCTCGGCCAATAATCAACATGTCATCAACATAAAGCAAAAGAATAATGAAATCTCCATCAGAGAATTTCTTGATGAAGACCTTGATGGTTTGCCGTCGTTCGATTGTACTCATTTTCTCCATGAATGAGTCGAACTTTTATACCATTGTCTCGGTGCTCGCTTGAGACCATACAAACTCTTCTTCACCGCACATCAATTTCTCTTTCCCTTTGACTTAGAAACCTTCAGTGCCGCATGTATATTTCCTCGTCAAGATCACCATGTAAGAAGGCGGTTTTTACATCAAGTTGTTCAATCTCTAGGTTGAGACTTGCAGCCAAGCCAAGAACAACTCTGATCGATGACATCTTCACCACTGGTGAGAATATTTCATCAAAGTCAACTCCCTTTTTCTGAGCGAATCCTTTCACAACCAGCCTTGCTTTGTAACGTGGTTGTGAGCAGCCTTCTTCACTTTTTACTCTGTACACCCACTTGTTCTTGAGTGTTTTCCTTCCTTGTGGTAGTAGTACCAAATCATATGTGTGGTTCCTATGCAAGGATTTCATTTCTTCTTGCATGGCTTTTAACCACTCATTCTTATGCTGGTGAGTAAGAGCTTCGTCATAGCTCTCTGGTTCTCCCCCGTCAGTGAGCATCACATACTCGGTAGGTGAATACTTTTGACTCGGCTTTCGTTCTCTGGTAGATTTCCTTCTTCTTTGCTTTTAGTGGACTGTTAGGAGCTAACTCTTGTTACGAGCCATCGGCTTGCTGCAGTTACGGACTTTCACTAGTGGATCAACATCATCGAGATCTGGTGTAGCTCCCCGTCATCGTAATCTATTGGTGGAGAGACTAGTTCAGATTAATCGAATTTCATCATTGTGGATTTTCTGGTTTCTTCAAATCCTTGATTATTTGATCTTCAAAAATACCACGTCCTCGCTTCTAATGATCTTTACGGTATTGGATCCCAGAGTGTAGAGTCGAATTCTTCATGGGCATATCCCACAAAGATACATCGCTTTGTTTTTGCATCCAGCTTGAACCTCTCATCTTTTGGGATGTGAACAAATGCTCTGACCAAACACCTTCAAGTGTTTGTATGAAACATCTTTCCCTATCCAGACTCTTTCTGGTACATCATAGTTCAATGGAACTGATGGAGAAAGGTTGATCAAATCGACTCCTGTCCTTATTGCCTCCCCCCAAAAGGAGTTTGGCAGTTTTGCATTTGAGAGCATACATCTTACTTTCTCACAGATGGTTCTATTCATCCTTTCAGCAACACCGTTGTGTTGAGGTGTCTTTGGCACTGATTTTTCTAATCTAATGCCAAAACTTCTGCAGTACTCCTCGAATGGTCCGCGATACTCACCGCCATTGTCTGCTCGTACACACTTCAACTGTCTGCCAGTTTCTCTTTCAACTTTCACATGAAATTGCTTGAAAACTTCCAGCACCTGATTTTGGTTTTCAAAGCAAAGGCCCACACTTTTTCTGGAATGGTCATCAATGAAAGTCACGAAATAAAGTGCACCTCCTTGTGACTTATCATTCATCATGCAGACATCAGTGTGTATCAAATCTAGAAGATTTGCCTTTCTAGATGGTGGGGAACTTCGAAATGCAACTCTGTGTTGTTTTCCCATTAAACAATCAACACATTTCCCCAATGATGTACTTGTCATTTATGGCAAGAGATTCTTCTTAGAAAGAATCCTGAGACCCTTTTCACTCATGTGGCCGAGCCGCTTATGCCATAGCTCGGTTGGAACTTCCTTCTTCTTTGGTATTTACTTCTCCTCTACATAACTTGGCTTCGTTAAATAGAGAAGTATCTTTCTTGCCTTTTGCTACCACCAGGTTTCCTTTGGTGAGCTTCCAATTTCCTTCACCAAAATAGCTATTGTAGCCATCATCATCAAGTACTCAGGTGGAGATCGATTGAGGCGTATGTCGTGAACATGCCTCACATCTTTCAAACATAACCTGCATCCAAGGTTAGTTTCTAAATAAATGTTGTCGATGCCAATAATTGTGGATGCACCATCATTTCCCATCCTCACTCGTCCAAAATCACCCCGAGTGTAGGTTGAGAAGAACTCCCGCTTTGAGGTGACATGGTAGGAAGCACTGAGTCAACTACCAGGTAGAGTCTTGACATGCAAGATTGACATAATCTGCATCTCGAACAATGGTCATCTTCGGTGTGATTGTGGTGTCATTTGTTCGACTTTCGCTTCCTATTTCTTCGCTGTTTCAACTTTCGGCACTCTCGAATGAAGTGCGGGAAGCGCCGATGGTGGCACTTCTTATCATACCTCGATCTGGACTTTGATCGTCCTCTTTGCCAGATTTGGCTTTGAGAGCTTCTACCTTTGCTTCTTCCACGTCCTTCTTGCTTGCCTTGTTTTTCTGTGACAAGCGCTTCAGATTCAGGATTATATCCTTCATCTTATCATCGAGACTCCTCGTTCAATATTCTGTCTTTTACCATATCCATGGTAAGCGTGCCTTCAGGAGCGGAGTTACTGACTGACACAACTAAGGTGTCCCAGCTTTTTGGTAGAGAACTCAGCATCAACAGTGCTTGTAACTCATCATCGATGGTCATCTTCATCGAGTTGAGTTGATTTACAACGCCTTGGAACTCACTCATGTGTTCCGATACACTGCTACCGTCTTTGTACTTTAGGTTGATTAATCGTCGCATCAGATTGGCCTTGTTCTGTGCGGTTGTTCTTGCATACATTTTCTCCAGCTTTTGCCAAAGAGCATGAGCATCATGTTCATTAGCAAAGTTTTGAAAAATGCTCTTGTCAATCCATTGACGGATTTGAAGCAAAGACACTTCCGATCAGACGACGGCCCGGTCGATTACGATGTCTTTGGTCAAGCGTCGATTGGTTTTACGCCTTGCCGTCAGTCTTATCATCTGCCAGAGTTGTTGTTGTAGTCGTTGCTTTCTCCTTCGTCATCACGATCGGCTTCCATAGATCTTTAATGTATAAAATATCTTCCATCTTTGGCTTCCAGATTGCATAATTAAATGCAGTCAGCTTTATCATATTGCCGGTGCTCTCCTCCATTTTGATGGCAGACAACAAGTTTCGCTGTGCTTGAAACTTCTTCGGTAATGAATAGTGACCGGTGAATAATTCTTTTCTGATGTGGAAGATCAGACAAAGCTGCAACCACAGAGCATACTAAGAATTTTCCACAGACCTAGCTCTAGATACCACTTTGTTGGGAAAAACTGTGTAAGTGAGATAAAATAAATTTCCACGAACCCCAGGATAATTTCCCAAACAAAATAGATGAAAATAACGCCAAAGATTTTAGCGTGGAAAACCCTCCAAAGTGAAGGTAAAAACCACGGGACCCGTAAGTCGCTTAAACTTCCACTATAACAATAATGGGATTACAAACTTCACCCTTAGGTGATCTCTCAAAATTAATACAATAAGATTGTACTCTCAATTTGTGGATAAAACTCTCACAAATTGGCTCTCTCTAATTTTTCTCTCACTCTTTCTCTTAAGCAAGGCTTCTCTCTCTAACTAATGCTTGTTGCACTTAGTTGTGAATGGGATGAATTTTGCTCTACCATCCACTCCCTATTTATAGAAGAAATGAATGGTGTGAACACTTGCAAATTGTGTCAATCTTGGATGGCCACCAACCATTTGACTCACCAACCATTTGACTCACCAATTTGCTTTCATATTGGCTGGATGCCAACAAAATCATATCTAAGCCTTATTTTTTTTAACAGGAACTGCAATTTAGAAGAATCAATATATACCCTGCACTTCAAAATATATGTCCCACATTTTAATTTTAATTTCAATACAAGTCAACAAGTCATCAAAATATATGGAATCACAAAATTGATTCTGTGGCAGATGTCTTATATCATGCATTCAGTTTCCGTGATGATTAGGTCAAAGCTAGGGGGAATTCTCGACGGCAGCTTCAGCCAGAGACACTCCCTACATCTCCTTATGGTTGGTCCAAGTCGCCTATGGGGTACATTAAATGTAATGTGGATGCCGCTTTCTTTGCTGACAAGAACTTGACTAGCTTTGGATTATGCCTCCAGGACGAGTCATATATTTTCCTAGAAGCCAAATCTGCTTGGTTTGCTCCATGCTTAGCGGTTAATGAGGGAGAGGCACTAGCCTTTCTTGCAGCTATTCAGTGGACCCTGGAGCTAGGCTTGGAGCACATTATCTTTGAGCTTGATGCTAAGACGGTGACTGATAGAGTTAACAGGAATGTTACCGATGACTCGGAATTTGGATCAATCATTTTAGCCTGTAAAACTTCCCTCTTAAGTAGACATAATTGTTTAGTGCAATTTGTAAAGCGACAAGGAAACATGGTTGCTCATGCTCTAGCTAGGGTGGTTATTTTTCAACCTTGTAGCTATATCTTCGATTGTGATCTTGAGTTTGTTTCCAATCTCATTATTAATGAAATGATATGAATTTCTCTTGTCAAAAAAAAAAGTCCTCAAAACCTAGGATGACGTCTAATGAGGGCTTTGTTAAAGCCACCTCCCTATTAATTTTCTCACCTCTTCTTTTATTGTGAAAAATAAAAAATACCCTTCCTATTCTGTTCACTCTTTCTTACCTCCCTCACCTCCAACACTTCCCATTCCCCTTCCCCACCACCACAACCATCTCCAACTCCATGATCACCCCTTTCCTCAATCTCCCACCTTCATGTGTCCTAACCCCATCTCCACCATCTTTCATCTCTGTCATCGTCCTCTCCCCCACCTCTGACCTTTCCGTCACACTTGTGACACCAGATTTTTTTTATGTGTTTTTCGACTGTTGTTCATAGGAAGTTTCCTGAATTTTGTTTTCGGACATGCAAATTATTATCAGCTTCTTCGGGAACTATTTTTTTTGTTTTTTCTTCTTCTTCCGACATCTTAATTAAATATTGAGAGAAATGACAATATTTAATTACAATTGTTAGATTAAATTTAACAATTCAAATTACGTAATTAATTGCAAATCTCTTGTTTTGGTAGTGGAAGACAATAAAACAAGAAGGAAAGCTAAAAAGAAACTCGGGTGAAGCTACGCGCAATTGGACCCTGGTCCTACCGCATCAGCTGCAAGCAGAGTGTTCAGCTTCGATGGAGGGTTGACTAGCACTCTCAGTTTGTCTTCCCCAACAACTCCCATCTTCGCAAGGGCACCAGCACATCAGTTCCCCTCTCGTAAGTTATGCGATAGCTCAACCTTCCACTCCAATGTCAGGTGATCACGAATGTTCTAAACAATCGCAACATACATATGTTGGTTTGGTCCTTTTAACAGAACCACCGCGTTGAGGGAGTCCGAAAAGCATTTGATGTCTCAATATCCCTTCTCATATGCAAGATTCAGGCCATGGAATATGGCCAAGAGTTCAATCACAAGGATGTTCGTTTGCAAAGATTCGATGGTGACATGCCTTTGTGATGGAGCATGGAAAGAGTCGGTGTTGAGTTAAACAAAGCCAAAAAACAATGCTCTCCATAGCCCAAAGTTTCCAAACCCATGTCCAAGAATAATCATCTGCTTGTGTGCCTGTTATGCTGAGCAACCAGTGAAATCCCGCTTGAGTTGTGTACTTCCCATTTATGCTCCCTCATGTGTAAGTATCATGGAATCCGTCATAAAGGGTTAGATGCATATTGGTTAATTGCGATTTGATTTAATCTATGACAATACTATATAGCTTTTCCTACTAGAATCTCGTGTTGCTGAAAATATCATTAAGCTTTGTATCGAAGTCACTAGTATCGACATGAGGTCCTAGCTCACAAAGAGAGGCCAAAATCTGACCAAGAATCATGCCAAAAAGGACATAGCTCTTGCTCTAAATTTTTGTTGATAGCCTTCTTTTAGTACTTCTTGTGCCCTAGCTATAAACAACCATATAGGATAGCCGTATTTTCTCTCCTCAAATAGAAAATTCCCTAAGCAACCGTACTTGTTGGACAACATTTGCACCCACAATTTTTTCTTTTTTGTGTTGTATGTCCCACACAAGTTTTCCCAACAAAAAGGTATTGGATTCCCTAACATTTGTTAGCCTGAGCCCTCCTTGCTTCCTGGGTTTTGTAATTTTACTCCATCCAACCAAATTCACTGCGTTATTTGATGTTCCATTCCAAATGAAGTCACACAAAGTCATATCAATTAAGTCATAAATGCTTTGAGCAATCCACCATACCTGTATGTAATAGTAGGGACTGGTACTCAGGATAGATGCAACTAATGTAACCTTTCATACATTGTTTAAAAGCATGTGTTTCCATACCGCGAATCTTGAATTCAATCTACCTTATGGCACACTTCACCCAAATCAACAGTGGTCATCACTTATCTATAATCATGCAAGCAATCTCAGACATACTATCGCAAAACACATCAACAATATCAAGTACACCATATCATATAGTACATAATCAATCACAAGAAACAAGTAATGGTGTCATCAGTCAAGACAGGTTATCACACAACATATAAGCACATATACGAGTACACTAAGGCATGTAAGCAACAACACATAGATCATACACCATCAAGCATAACATACCAATTAGATAATTCATACTAAGCATAAGTACCTAAAACATACCAAAAATAAAGTCAGGATAGGTTTACCCCAAACTATCAACTACTAGAGTGTGATGTAATTGAATGCTTCTTGAATATCTCTGAGCGGTGAATAGGAACATGTCCTTTAATGAGGTCTAGAACATGAATTGGTGAATTGAATCCTGAATAACGAACTACCTTCTGTATAAACATCAAGTTTAAACCCGCGATAATATTTAGTCAGATAAAAATTATTTTGAAATTATGCTAAACAAAATAACTTTACGTTTACAAAAGGTAAAAAGTGAACGAATAAAGTAACCAAAAGTGAAGAAATAAATAATTTTTTTAATAGGTAAATTCTTCCATACCCAGGAAGAAAAGTGGGTATCAATACCCATCCGTGAAACAGACAAAAATAATCTCAATAAAAATAAAAAAACTATAATTCAAACATAAATTATAAATAACCAAACAAATAAAACCTACAAAACAAACTCGAAATAAAAAAATAAATTAAAATATCAAAAGAAATTGAAATCGTGTATGAAATAAGTAAAACAATAGAAAAAATTGATAAAAATATAATTTTATTATTAGGAATGAAATAAGAAAAAAAGAATAAGCTAGGAATAAAATTAAATAGTTTACACAAATATTAGAATATTATTTAAGCAGTGATCTAAATAAAAAAAATAGAGAAATAATTTTTATAAAAAAGAAATAGAAAAAGAATAAAAAGACTCCTCAGAAAAAGTGAAAATTTATTAATAAATATAGAAATTTTCAGGGAATTTCTCATGTACTCTCACATTAATATTAAGTATGAAAACTATATATTTAATTTCACTTTAAAAAAAGTTAAAAAATAATGTGACATCAAATAATTAGTCATTGAATATTCATACTCAATAAAATTCTGGGGAGAGTTCTCACCTTTTTAAAAATCACTAATAGAATTTGGGTGAGCTATTTTCGACGGCAACTTTGTTTTGGTATGGGCAAATAGAATTTTCGTGCCTTCTTGTGAGTAGATAACACTGAAATTTCAAACTGGCAAGTAGAAAACCAATATTTTTTTGATCACTATTCTACAGATGATTAATTATTAATTAACAGAAAGAAAGGCCAAAAGTAAGTACTATTAATAATTAATAATGATTTTAAACAAGTGCCATGTCTCTCTCCCCGCTCCACACAGACCCGTTGGCGACCCTTTCACTCCCTCCCAATGTAACTTCACTGAACCGGCCCAACCAAAGGTACCACCAAAATCATACATACCATTTCTCTCCCAACGCTCTTTTATTCGCGATTCACAATTACGCGTTCTACCACACTCCCCCCAATACCTTTGTGTGCGAATGAATATAGGCAAACGGCTTCTGCGGCTTCACTCCATGTCTCCGTGGTCTAATACATCATGTTTAGGTCATGTTTATTTATCAAGTAAACTATTTGAAGATTTTTTAAAATCATTTTTGACTGAAAAAACTAGATATTATATCATTCTAAAAGTTTTTGGTCGATCATAGTAGTTGATTTTACAAATCAGTTGATCATTGAAGCCCGGCGTTACATCATTGTCTAACTTACTAGTTTTTTTTTTATTTTTTAAATAATCCAGTCACTCTAGAGAAGACAAATTCTTTATATGTCATAGATATATTTTTTTTGCAAGTAAAATAACAATATAGTCATTTAATTCCTTACTTGCAATTTAACCTCCGAAATTATCAAGTTTATTGGTTGTGCATGAATTTATAAAATTTATACAATGTTAGTTGTTATAGTATTTTATTTTAGTTTATAAAATATCTATTTTGATATAAACTGAATAATTTAAGAGATGGCTTGGTCATATTTTTGAAGTTAATGGGTTTAAGATAAAGAAAGAGAGAAGAAGAACAATTGCTTCAAAAAATCATGACAATAATCTAAAAAAACAATGACAATAATTAAGAAATGGTGACATTTAGGGTGAACCATTAACTAAATGGTTAATAGTGGATCATGAATATGAATAGTCAGATTTATCAGTTTTACCGGATCTTATGATTCACCACATGCACATAATAATTGTTCTTCTTCCATTTCTCTTCCTGTTGAGACTCAATACTCACCATCGTATGCGTATTCACACCTCTCTTCCTAAGATGCATCCGTACAAGTGCATGGAATGCTTAAGCAGCACAACCAGTGATATCTGAACACCCAAGTTACGAAAGCGGTCGTGAGAGGAAGAGATTGATAGAACCGATGGAGAGAGAGAGATCTAGAAGCGGGGGACCGAGATCTACGAGGAGAGGGAAAGAGAGTGATGCATGGCTGATTTGGTGTGGTAAGAATAACAAAATCATGTGAACTTAGTTAATCTAAGGGCTCTTAATCATGATTCACCGATGAACCATTTGACATACTTCTCCACACTATAAGCCACCTTAAGAAATATGAAAAATAATCATAAAATAGAATCTAAAATACCACAAGATAAGAAACCAACCATATAAAATAAGCTAACATCTATAAATAACATCTAGATTCTAAATTGTTAGTAAAATTTAAGGAATTAACTTATTTCTTTAATCATTTAAATAATAACATAGTTAACGTGATCTTTAAATCAATTTAAATATTTTTTTGTCTAGAAGTCGTTGACCCCGTTCCAGTGTCCAGAGAAAAGATGTCCTGACTAATCCGGAGTTTGACCGAAAGATAAGTAAAATCTGATTCTAAGTTGTTTTATTATTAGAGATCGAACTTGAGTACAAGCCGAGTCCGTCTTTTTAGACGTAGAAATCAATTTAAATGTAATTTTTCCTAATAATTTTCTTTAATGTTCAATTTTAATTAATCAGGAATTCACAAGAAAAATATTAGAATTCCTGTTTATGTATGTACCAAAAAAAAATAAAAATTCCTGTTTATGTACTGTGATTCGCGAGCAAGGCCTCAAAATTCAAAATTGGCGTGTTGTTTGCACGCTCCACACTGCAGCTTGGGTGGAAAAAAAAACGTCTCAAATGCGAAACCAAAGGAGAAATAACAAATGCGCAAATAAAAGGAAAATCCAAAACGAAGTAAAAAACCCCCCTTTCTCTCTCTTTCTTCTGTGTTGTGTTTTTGAAGCGAAGATAAAAAGCAATTGCACGCTCTTTCTCTGTTTCTTTTGTATATTTCCTCTTCCCTCTCGCCGGCAAAGCACCTGCCACAGACAAAACGAAAATTAAAAAAGAAACCACCGAACACACACTCTCTTCTTTCTCTCTCTAAAATTCGGTGCGCATTTGCAGAGATCGATAGGGTTTGTGTGTGAAGATTGTAGGGTGCGAAACGTACAACAATGTCGGAGGAAGAGAAGTTGTTAAAGGAGGCGAAGAAACTGCCGTGGGAGGATCGCCTCTTCCACAAGAACTGGAAGGTGCGCAACGAGGCCAACATCGATTTGGCCTCTCTCTGCGACTCCATCACCGATCCCAAGGATCCTCGCATCCGTGAATTCGGTTAGTGTTTTTTTTCCTGGTTTTTGGTTAGGGTTTTCGCGTTTTCGTGTGACGGAGCTTCACGATCTCCGGATGGTGGATCTGGCGGTTGTTGTCGTGCATTTTGATTTGGATCTTGATGTGCGTTTTTTTGTTGCGTGAATTTTGAATTTGGTAGGTCACTTTTTTAAAAAGACTGTGGCGGATTCGAATGCTCCGGTGCAGGAAAAGGCGCTCGATGCATTGATTGCTTACTTGCGAGCTGCAGATGCTGACGCTGGGAGGTGAAGATTTCATAGTTAATTTTTTGTTAGTTTTTTCATATTCAATTGCATGTTTTTGTTTGGATTTTTTTTTCTGTTTAAGAAAGTTACCGTTCGAGTGAGTTTGAATTTGAATTTGAATTTGAATTTGAATTTCGGGGTAGGTTCGGGAAGGAGGTTTGCGAAGCAATTGTGGCTAAGTGTCTGACGGGAAGGCCAAAGACAGTGGAGAAGGCTCAGGCAGTGTTTTTGCTCTGGGTGGAGTTGGAGGCTGTGGATGCATTTCTGGTACTCTTCTTTCTTGTATTTGATTTCGTTGCCATTGAATGGTTTTCTTCTATTTTTTTTTTCCTTTTTTCTTGGGGGGATTGTCTTTTGCGGTTTGCTTGGCGCTCTGTGTCTAGTTGACTGGAGGTTGCTCACATGTCTTGTTTAGTTGTTTCAGTAGTGAGGTTTGCACTGTTTCTATGGTATTTTAAAGTTTAATGTATATTCACGAATTGAAATGCTTGGGAAAACTTTTTGCATTCGCGATTACAATACAATTTTTTGGGCCATGTCTTCATATATTTTTATATTCATGCGGCACTCCTAATTGTATCTTTGTTGTGTGTTGTTGCATGGGCACATAAATTTAAAAATTGGTATTTATCATGTTGTCTCTTAATTTGTTTGGTGGTGGAAGAACTTTGTTCTGCTTGTGCCTGTGTGATTATTTCCAATTTTTTCTTTGCTTGGGCCCTTTGTACAATGACAAACTCTTCCCCTCAATCTCCTGGCAAATGCGTAGTGATGCGATTCTATTACAATATTCAACATGAGGACTTCAATTATCATTTGCAATCATGCTCTCTGATATTCATATTAAAGTTATAATAGTTTTTGAAAATTTGCTGACTTTTACTGGTGCATTTTATTTATTTTGTTCAAAAGTTAGAGTTTGTAAGCTGGTGCAAGCTTAGGAATTGAGTTTATAGATCCTAGAAATGGTAAAGGTTTCCTTTCCCGGTTTTCTTGAGTCGAGACAATAGTGGATGACAGTGTCTGAGGTTTGATCCTGCAGGAGGCCACTTGTCCCCTTCTCATGAAAGAGTGCCAGACAGTATTTTTAATTTTAAATATTCATTAATTTATATAAATTTAATTTCTTAAGGGTTTGTTATGTGCAAATACGTGTCAATTAATAATATGGAAATTCTTTTCGATGAAACTATATATTTTAGAGCTCTATTTCTGTTGTGTATTTACAAGATTAGCAAACTTTTGATTTCAATTAGCCATGTTTTCCATTTTCCGTTATATGAAAATTCATTTTGATGATATTATATATTTTAGGGCTCCATTTCTGTTGTGTATTCCCAGGGTTAGCAAGCTTTTGATTTCAATGGGCCTGTTTTAGTGTTTTCCATTTTCCTTGTTTGTGGTTCATGATATATTTTACATGGTGAATACTGAATTCTCATTGAGTTCTACACAAATAACTTTGCATCTACTTGTCATACATCTCTTTTTCTGTTTTTTCTAAGGCTTATGGTAATTTTAGGATGCAAAGGTTTGATCCTCCACGAGGCTGCTTATCCCTTAGTAAGAACAAGTGTCGGAGAGTATTTTAAATTTGAATATTAGTTTCTAAATAAATTTAATTTCTTAAGGGTTTGGTACATTCAATTACGTGTCAATGATAATAGGAAAATCTTTTCATTGACACTATATATTTTATGCTCCATATATATATGTGTGTGTGTGTGTGTGTTATACATTTCAAAGGTTTATTCTTCCCAAACTGTTGATTTCAAATAGCCTTTTTCCATTTTCACTGTTTTAGTTCATTATGTTTCGTGTTCTCTTGGGGCTTGGTTTACACATCAATAACTTCGCATCTACTAGTCATACATACTTTCCTTTTTCTTTTCTCCTTTTTTTCTCAAGGCTTTTAGTAATTTTAGGATGCAATGGAGAAAGCGATAAAGAACAAAGTTGCCAAAGCGGTGGTACCTGCGATAGATGTTATGTTTCAAGCTTTAAGGTTTGGATTCTTGTTGCAAAATCTATAATAGCTGTTTTTGTTTTGTTGTTCTTATATCATTTATCTTTTTTTCACGCTGCTAGTGAATTTGGAGCTAAAATCGTGCCCCCAAAAAGACTTTTGAAGATGCTTCCGGAACTCTTTGATCATCAAGATCAAAATGTTCGTGCATCCTCTAAAGGGTTGACTCTTGAGCTTTGTCGCTGGATCGGTAAAGATAATGTAAAATCAATTTTGTTTGAGAAAATGAGAGACACAATGGTAAGTTAGCTGATTCTCTTAGTTACTGTGATTTATTATGCTCTCCTCCTTATGGAAATTCTAAAGTATCCATTTCCCTTTTTCTGTAGAAAAAAGAGTTGGAAGCGGAAGTTGTAAATGTTACCGGAACTGCAAAGCCATCTCGCAAAATAAGGTAGATATCTGGTTTTGTTGCTTTTGTTTTGAATTTGCTCTCACTGAGCTTTCAGTGCAATAAGAAGATGAAGATCTTTTCTATGCTCACTGGGCAAAGCCTATAATGTGTTGCAATTCATGTGCATTTTTATTCTTTTTTTGTCATATCTTCATTTTGTAAGTATTTTTTAATTTTATCCCCCTTTTCATTTTGTTACTTGAAGATGCAGTATGGTATTTGTATTAGTTGTCTATTTCTTTGTTTTGTCCTAAAAATAAATTTTTGGAATATTTGTTAGCGATTTGTGCATCCAGATGTCATAATGCTGTTCGGGCCCTTGAAACAGTTTCTAATGCTAGAGCAGAGCATGAAAATAATGTTACAGCCTTCTATCTTTTTCGCAAGTCCAAAGTAATTTGTTGGAGAATGAGCAATGGGGGCCCAAGTATAGATGTCTATACGTAAATTTTTTATACCTTCATAAATTATATCCTATCTAAGGAGTGGAACAAAATTGTTCCTTAAAAGAAACAGAATAATTAATTGTGAGACAACCTGATGCAAATGAACAAATTATTCAGAAAGGAATTTTTAAGACCTGAAAAGCTTTCTTGCTGTTGTAAATGTGATCGTTTCACTCAAGCCAAATGTTCTGCATAGTTCTTGGTTGGTTGTAGTAGCGTCTCCAAATTTTAACTTATTCCCTGACAACAGAAACTCGTCTTATCCAGCCAGATAGGGGTTTACCAACAGAAATTGGTAGGAGTCGCTGGATAGCAAACTCCCCTGATGCTTATTTGATTAATGCAAATGTTTTGCTCAATATGTTGGTGCATAATTTAAATCGGTGTATGCCAGTGATACCATCTTAATAAAACATTCCACCATTTTTTAGATCTGAGCAAGACAAGGAACCTGAACAGGAAGCTATATCTGAGGTTGTGGGTCCTGGCCCTTCTGAAGAATCTGCGTCCGATGGTATGTAATTGATGTTAGAGATGGAATATGCTTATTTTTCTCAGATATGGTTTGATTTTCCTTTGGTACCAATATACCTATACCTGTTTGCAACTCTTTGATTGTCAGCTCCTCAAGAAATAGATGAATATGAGCTTGTTGATCCTGTTGACATATTGACTCCTTTAGAGAAATCAGGATTTTGGGATGGAGTGGTCAGTTTTTTTCTGCACCATCTCAGTCTTGTTAGCAACTAATACATCTTTACTTTTGTCATATTGAATCTGTCTCGGTTCTTTTTCTTCCCCCCCTTTAAATCCTATTGATCTTTAGAAAGCTACCAAATGGCTTGAACGGAAGGAGGCTGTTGCTGAGCTAACAAAGCTTGCATCAACCAAAAGAATTTCCCCTGGTGATTTTTCTGAAGTTTGTCGGACTTTAAAGAAGGTATTACATATGTTGTCTTTTATGAAAATGAAACAGCTTGGCCTTTTGCTTGTTAAGCTTGTACATAGTTTGGATCTATATTTCCACTCAAATATTTTGACCGATTCCTAATGACTTAGTATATGATGTGTTCGATGATCAAGTGAAATTGTTATTTCTTATTGGCAAATACTGCAGGTCTTGTTTGTTAATTTTTTAATTTTGCCACTGAAATATAACTTTAAAAGGATTGCAACATAAGATCTTGCCATTTAAGTCTAGTTACTGCGACATTTTTCATTTAATTTCATTGTATTTATGTTTAGCTAGTACTATTGAGTTACTCTGTTATTCTGTACCCTCTTTGTTTCCATCCTTTTCTTATTATTGCTGGACTCTTCCTTTTCAGTGTCTTTTCTTTTTGATAGTTAACGCTTGCTTGTGTTAATGTGAGATTTAAACATGTTTGTGAGATTTAAACATGTGGTAGCGGCACATTTCATTTTGTTCTCGCTATTCATGCAAAACATAGGCTATTTTCATTGTCATTGTGTTTGTACTTGCATCTTAGTCATTGATGCATGTCTGTAAATCTAAACTAGTAGTTTTTGCTTGCAGCTTATTACAGATGTGAATATTGCTGTTGCTGTTGAAGCTATCCAGGCTATTGGCAATCTTGCTCGTGGATTAAGAACCCATTTTTCTGCGAGCTCTCGCTTTTTATTGCCTGTTTTACTTGTAAGTACTATGCTACAGTTATAGTTATTAAAGGTTAACAACTGTGTGCATTTTTCTATAGGTTTTATCAACTTAACATGTCTTGATTGGTGCTCTACTATGCGTACCTGTGTTATTAATGTGTCTTTCCTTCACTTCAGTTTAATGCAATCAAGTTCTATATTTTCAAATAGTTGGTCAGCATGATTTATTTTGACTTTTGAGAGAGTGGTGTTTGTCATTTTGAATTGCTCACTGCCTGAGATTTCCTCCCTCCTTTGTGCATTTGTAACTAGTAATTGGTTTTGGCTTTGATAAAGTTGATTGTCTTCAGTCTTGAGTGCCTTTAGAGGTGGTAGTGGGAATTATACATCTTTCTTTCAGGGATGTTCTTGTTAAAATAAATAGTGAATTGTATTTTACTTGGCATAAATTGATAATTTCCTGACTTTGAAATAGTGCCTGCTTAATGCGTTTCTTTCTTGAATAGGAAAAATTGAAAGAGAAAAAACCTACTTTGTCCGAGTCATTGACTCAGACTCTTCAAGCGATGCACAAAGCTGGATGCATTAGCCTCGTTGATATTGTTGAAGGCAAGTTTCACCAACCATGAATTTTTATGAGCTTTATATTAGGCTTGGATTTCAAATGCTGCAAGTTAAATGATTTGATTATTGGATTTACAGAATCTCAAAACCTACAGCTTTCTTTTTTCTACACAAACCATGCTCATGGTTTTGACCTTTTTTCTGGTGAAAATTAGTTCTCAAACTGAAGATTACATTTCAGTCAAAAAAAAAAAAAAAAAGAAACCGAAGATTACAATATTAATCCTACTCCTACATTTTCAACCCCAGAACACGGAATTAACGTTGTTTGTTTTTATAGTATGTTTCCTTGGCAAGCATGATTGAAAATTCCTTTCCTTCTCTATTTTGGCCATAAATTATGTTGGTACCTAATTACCTGTATGAATCACTCCTGGTTTCTGATTGGTGTTTCAAGTTATTGTTTTTTGTTCTGTTGGTTGAGCTTTAATTTATTGTGTCATCGCTTTCTGTTGCTGTTGTAAGTTCGCTTCTTATTGAGTATATTATGTTTGATCTGTTACAGATGTTAAGACAGCCACAAAAAACAAAGTTCCCCTTGTGCGATCGTTAACCTTGACCTGGGTGACATTTTGTATTGAAACAAGTAACAAGAGCATTATCACAAAGGTGCATAAGGATTATGTGCCAATCTGCATGGAGGTCAGTTTCATTTTGCTGTATAATTTTGTTCTGTTGACGTGTTCTGTTTTTCTTGAATAATTTAAATGTGGTATATGATATTCTGGTTTTCAAATAGTTCAGCAGAGCAGATTTAGTTCTCTTAATTTAAATGCTCAGTTCAATACCCTCCTTTTCTTAGTTTTGAACCACTTAGAACTTCATGTAATAAACTGTTTGTTTAAAATTGTGTTTATTTGCTGTGTGGCGGTGTCTAAGTTCTATGTTGTCAATTGTTCTATTCTAGGATCTGATTTATTTCAATTTATTTGAACACACAGTACATTGTAAAAAAATGTTTGTTTGTTTGTTTGTTTGTTTTTTTTTTTTTCCTGGTACCTTGTTTATGTTACTTTGGAAATGCTTATGATTTGAATGTTGCAGAGTCTAAATGATGGCACTCCTGAAGTGAGGGATGCTGCCTTTTCAGCATTGGCAGGGATAGCAAAGGTAAAAATTTTCATTAAATCTGCCTGCAAGTTTATGAATTTTCTTTTGCGGTTAAGGTTGTGAGCAATATACTGTTGATTTTGTTGCAGTCGGTTGGCATGAGACCTCTAGAGAGATCACTGGAGAAGCTTGATGACGTTAGAAGAAAAAAACTTTCGGAAATGATTTCAGGTTCTGAAGATGCTGTGCCTGGTAGTTCTTCCACAGGTTTGTATTTTTTTCCCACAGGAAAAGAAATATTATTAGATGAGAAGGCGGAAATGTAAGAGGGGACACTGTTTCCTACACAAAGAAAGACTTGGAGGTTTTCTATTCAATTCACAATCCTTGTTTACTAGTTGGTGGGGCAAGCTGTGGAGTAACTGATCGTGTATCTTACCTGAATAGAGAGGGGATTTAGCATTTTAAATCAAACCTAGTGCCTTCCATCATGGGCCTACAAGCTGAAGGAAAAACAAAAGAAAGCCCCCATAGTGCTAGGAAACCACAAAGTAAATACATTTGAAGGAGAGGCAGGGGAAAGGATATCACAGGGCGAAAATTAACCACCCACCTTAGTGCTTAAATGAAGAGTCGTTTTCCAACTCTTCAATAGAATGTAGAAGCTCTCTATTGTCCTACATCAACCCTGCAACTAAATTTGTGATGCACCACCTGATGTAGCCTACTACTTTCTCAAAATAGGGCCGGGGGGGGGGGGAGTGGGGGAAGTTCCAAAGTCATATTGAGCATCACCTACCTACCTAACGACCTTGTCTCATATCTTAAAATTGGAGCATATGAGCCTATGTCTTTTTTGTCACACTTTGTTTGCTGTTTCTTGGGACCAACCTCTCAAAATGAAACATATTATCCATTATTAGACAATGGATTAGGCATCAAATCCTGATGATTATTATAATTAGTAGGCATAAAGTTCCTCTATTTAGGTTGCATTGCCCTTAAATCCCTATGGTAGTGATGTTATTAACAGGCATTAAATTCTAAAGATCATTCTGATCATTACATTTCAAATTATGCCTCAATCAGACATTAAATCCCCGCAAATACGCTATTCTGTCCTTGTCAAATTGTTAGTGACATTGACATTTGGATTTCAATCTTGCTTGACTAAAATATGTTTTAAGGTTTCTAATTTGATTGATTCTCTAATTTGTGATTTGCTTGATTTTAATCTGTACTTTGATTTATTTGCCTTCCGAACATAAAGTGCTTAACGTATACATATTCTGTTAGTTTTTTTTTTTTTCTTTTGCTGACATTTGATAATGATCTTTCAGTTTCTGTGCAAAATACACGTGCAAGTGCGTCTTCTGCAGAGGTGGGTATATCTTTTAGTTTGTAGTTTGAGAAATCTGGGCTTTAGATTCATTTTCATGCATTGTCCCTGGAGTTGGTTGATTATTTTGTTGGATTATTCTGTTGCTCGTTATTTTTGTGATCAAATGGAACTGTTGTCTTGTAATATGCAGGATGATGTTTTTCAGATATGTAGTTTTGAAGTACCCTTCTACCAAACTTCCTTTTCTTTAGTTATTACCCCCTCCCCTCAAAACTTGGTAACCATAAAGAAATTGTCACATTAGACTGCTGTTAATATTGCTTGGGAAGACGAACACTAGTCAGTTTTGTCCAGGAATTTGAAAAACATTTTAAAGACGGAAAATAAATATTTATTAATGTTGACGTTTATAAGTTTGAAAGGTTATTTTGGAGACAAACAATCACTTGTCACTTGATTTACATACAGACCTCTGAAAGTGCATTTGTTAAAAGGTCAGCTGCAAGCATGCTTAGTGGAAAGAGACCTGTTCAGGCAGCTGTAAGTAGCTTTTTCTTGCTTGTAACCAAGCTATGATATTTTTTTTTTTTTTTTATGTATGTGATGAGTTGATATATTGAAAATTTTACACATTCCAGCCCGTCACCAAGAAAGGGGGGGCTGTAAAGTCCGGTACTAACAAAAAAGTAGATGGAGGTGCACAAGTAAAGGCTTCAAAATTGATTGAACCACCCGAAGATGTTGAGGTAGTATGATGTTTGTTTGTCTCTTGTCTGCCTATCTCTCTGATTTGAATCTGCCACCACAGTTTATTAAGTGATTAATTAACTAGTAACAGTTTATACAATCTTTGTGTATCTAAATTCATGCAGCCTACTGAGATGAGTCTTGAAGAGATTGAAAGCCGAATAGGTTCTCTCATACAGTCAGATACCATTACTCTATTAAAAAGTGCTGTGTGGAAGGAGCGTCTTGAAGGTTGGTAATCATCTAATCAGTTCGTGACTTTGTTTAATATACATTGGAGGAGGAATAGTGTTGGAAGGTGGTAGATTGGTAACCTGGTTGAGGATCTAACCTCCAACATCATCATTACACCCAAGTCATAATTTGGTGATTTATGCTTTTACTTTGTAAAGATCGGTAGATCTTGCATGTACTTTTTCTCAGGTGTTTTGATGATTTGCAAATGGGGTACTGGTTATCTTCTTGTCAGGCCTTTCTAGCTAGTGATTTCATAATTGTACGAAAGTAATGTAAATATTAGTAAAATATCTATTGGACTGTTTTTGTCATTTCTTATGCCCAGGTTTTTTAGGCCATGGACGTTGTTTTCTAAGTTGGAATACAAGAGATTGTTGTCACATTTGTTTATATGCATTTCATCTTATTCTCCCTTGACATGTATTGTAGATCTAGAGTATGTTGAAATGATTTTTGTTGTTGTATTTTGGGTACGTTGACATTGTGAATGCATCTCATCTACTCTTTAACAAAACTTAATCTCATGGTTTAAGTTGGAATACACAGTAGCCAAATGTTGTGGAGTGTCTTTGTTGATAAGTTGCATGGTTTGCTCATTTTTCTGTTAGTTAGTTGTAGCACTGCCTATTTCCCTTCAGATTTTCCTATGATGTCTTTTGAACATGCATGATGAGTAAGGTTGCTGAAGTTAGATTTTTGCAGCCATTTCTTCTCTGAAACAGCAAGTAGAAGGCTTACAGAACCTTGACCAATCTGTAGAAATATTGGTTAGATTACTCTGCACCTTGCCTGGATGGGGAGAGAAAAATGTTCAGGTTCAGAAGTTTTCCTTTTGGGTTTTGAATGATTTATTTTATTAATTGCTAATTCAAAAATAGCATAGATAGTACAAGAAGTTCATTTGCGCTTGTAATGTTCTTGAGCAGGTTCAGCAGCAGGTTATTGAAGTTATCACTCATATAGCTTCAACGGCAACTAAATTCCCAAAGAAGTGTGTGGTACTTTGTCTTTCAGGTGGGTATTGTTGTTTGATTTTAGCTTTTGCCAATAATATGTTTACTTTATGAATTAGTGGTATTCTGATTTGATACCTCGATTTTCTGTTTCCATTTTGCTAGGACTAAGTGAACGTGTAGCAGATATTAAGACACGTGCACATGCTATGAAATGTCTCACTACTTTTTCTGAAGCAGTTGGTCCAGGATTCATTTTTGAAAGAGTAAGCACTGTTGCTCTTTAGGGGGAATATCTTCTAATTATTGGGCATACTAGCTTGTCTATCCGAAAAATTTATGACCATGGATGGACACATAATTTTTTATTTTCCTTCGAACATTCATAGACTAATTTATGATAATATTTTTAAGCCTGTTTATGATGTCAGTTTTTAAATAATTGGATTGTCTTTCCACTATTTAATGTCATTATTCTTGGGGCATCATTGTCTTTGCTTCAGTGTAGTTCTGATAACTATCTGAACATTTATGGAAGGTGGATTTATTTTCTTTGTTTGATGATTATCAATCGCTAATTATCTGTAGATTTATGAGTTAAATCTGCTTCTAAATTATATGTGCAACTTTGTAATAAGTGAGAGTCAGATCATATATTTTATAGCATACACTTGTTTTTCTTTGTTAAACTTTTGACTATTTTAATAATCAGCTAATAATTGGCTGTTGCTTCTGCTTGGATAAGAATATCTTGTATGTAGGAGTGCTTCATTTCTTATTATTTAAAGCATAAATTATTTCCTTTTTTTTGTTTAAAGTAGAAATATGACAGAGAAGTTTATTGGAGTAAGAAATAAGATAGTGATACTGTATCTGTTTGACAGTCCAAATCTTGCTTTTGCTTATCTTTATGTTTAACAAATAATCTTTCAAAAATTGTTATTTTTATTGTAGCTCTACAAGATCATGAAGGAGCATAAGAATCCTAAGGTCCTTAGTGAGGGAATTTTGTGGATGGTTTCAGCAGTTGAGGATTTTGGTGTATCACATCTAAAGCTTAAGGTATGTTATATGTAATTTACATGTTTTTCAAATACACTAATTTTATATTTTTTGTTATGTAAAATTCTTGTTTAAATTTTTAAGTTTTGATGCAACTCCTATTTTGCAGGATTTAATTGATTTTCTTAAAGAAACTGGGCTACAGTCAAGTGCAGCTGCTACCAGAAATGCTTCAATTAAACTCTTGGGTGTTCTGCATAGATTTGTTGGTCCAGGTGATTTTCGTTAACTTTCAAATTTCCATCTCCCACTTTCATTCTTTTAGGTCTAATGCTTTTTCCCTTGCAGACATAAAAGGGTTTCTTACTGACGTTAAGCCTGCACTACTCAGTGTCCTTGATACAGAATATGAGAAGAACCCATTTGAGGTATGTTATGTTTGGTGATGTAAGTTTAATGTAGTATCATGATTCCTGATGCCCTAATTTTATTTATTTATATTTATTTTTTTATTTTGCTTCAGGGAGCGTCTGCAGTTCCCAAGAAAACTATCAGGGCGTCAGATTCATCTTCATCTGTGGTGGCTGGTGGGCTGGATAGCTTGCCTCGTGAAGATATTAGTGGAAAGATTACACCAACTCTTCTGAAGAGTTTTGAAAGCCCTGATTGGAAGGTTTGGTTGAAAATAGCTTGTTGATAATTTTTCATTTTGTATTTTTAGCTTGTTTTTAATTTTCAGTAATTGAGGCAGTACAATACTATGCTATTGCATCACATTTTGTGCTGTGTATTTTTGCTTAATGTAGGTTCGTATGGAATCCGTTGATGCTGTAAACAAAATACTGGAAGAGGCTAATAAGCGCATTCAATCAACTGGAACTGGTACCCTATTATCATTAGTATTTTGTGCTTTTTTAGTTTTGAACTATGGATTCTCTCTTCTACCCCTCCCATCAATTTCCTCTACTCCATGGATAGATGTATACTTTGTTTTAGTAATTCGTCAAGTTTTATCCTTTCATTATAAAATTTTGTCAATCTTTGAATTTGTTGCTGACTTTTCTAATACCAGGTGAATTATTTGGGGCTCTTAGGGGGCGGCTTTATGATAGCAACAAAAACATAGTCATGGCTACCTTGACAACAATCGGTAATGTTGCATCTGCAATGGGACAAGCTGTAGAGAAGTCAAGCAAGGTGAGTTGATTCTGTTCTTTTGTATTTTCTTTCAAGTTGGTGATGTTGCATTGCCTTTTTCAAAAGTCAAACTTTCTTGAAATGGTTTGTTGCAGGGTATTTTGTCCGATATGTTGAAATGTCTTGGTGACAATAAGAAGCACATGCGAGAATGTGCAATGAATACTTTAGACTCTTGGCTAGCTGCTGTTCATCTTGATAAAATGGTCTGTCCTGATCTTGTATTCTGTTATTCTTTGGTCTTTGTGTCTTTGTCCTGAGCATGATGTTAATGTAGGTTCCTTATGTTGCAATTGCTTTGATGGATTCTAAACTTGGTGCGGAAGGGCGTAAAGATCTTTTTGATTGGTTATCTAGGCAACTTTCTGGGCTAAGCAGTTTTGCAGAAGCTGCGCAACTGCTGAAGCCAGCTTCTTCTGCAATGACAGTATGTTCTGGTTATTCAGTTTTGTCCTTCCTCGTCTGTCGTTATCCAATCAGTTCTAATGCATGATATTTTGGAATCAAATTTGTGATGGCTTCTTTGTAGGATAAATCCTCCGATGTTCGCAAGGCAGCAGAGGCTTGCATTAACGAGATACTGAGAGTTAGTGGGCATGAAATGGTATGTGTACCATAAAAATGTTATTTTTTCCCCTTGTTTCCTCAATATCATGTGATACCAAGCACCATGAAATTATTTGTTTATTTAGATTGAAAAGATAGTTAAGGACATTCACGGACCAGCACTGTCACTTGTTCTTGAGAAGCTGAAACCACATGGAGGCTTTCAAGGTGCGTTCTTTGGTAACATAGCTCATTTTTGTCCTTTGCTACCTGTGGTTGATGCTTATCATGGAAACTTTTCTGCCTCTTATATTCGTCTCTCTCATTCTTACCCACTCCAAAATGTTTTTGTTTTTAGAGTCATTCGATTCAGCCAGAGCAGCTTCAGTGGGTGTAACATCGAAAGGTGTTTCAAAGGTTGGGAAATCAATTGCCAATGGTGTTTCAAAACATGGAAATAGAGCCGTAACCTCGGTATGTTGAGTTTTCTTTTGTTGATTACTCTTTTGTTTGATTTATATTCCTAACTATATGTTTCATCATATCATCTCAAAAGAGGGTTGGAGCAACAAAGAGCACCAAGTCTGAACCAATATCTGTTCAAGATATAGCAGTCCAATATCAAGCCTTGTTAAATATCAAGGATTCAAATAAGGTATTGTTGGCTGAAGTAGGTTTTTCCAAACATTGCTTAAAATCTTCGAAAGATGTATGGTTGAATTGTCAATTGCCTTACATGCAGGAAGATAGAGAAAGAATGGTGGTTCGAAGGTTTAAGTTTGAGGACCCACGGATTGAGCAGATTCAAGATCTCGAGGTGGGCCTGTTCTTTGAGGAAGTAGCATGCATAACTCAAGTTTCCTATAATTATTGATTTTTAATAAATGTCTGTGCAATTTGCAGAATGATATGATGAAGTACTTCAGAGAGGATTTACATAGGAGACTCTTAAGTGCAGACTTTAAGAAGCAAGTTGATGGACTTGAAATGCTGCAGAAGGTGTTGTTCTTTTCACATTCTTAATAATGTGTGCTTTTCACGTGTCGAATGTACTAAACAATCTTCTATTGCACATCACAGGCACTTCCATCCATTGCTAAGGATGTTATAGAAGTTTTGGACATTCTTTTGAGGTGGTTTGTGTTGCAATTCTGCAAATCAAACACAACATGTCTATTAAAGGTGCAATTTAATTTTCCCTTTTGTTTTCACTGTTCCTTCCATAATATTCATTTTTTTTTTTGAATTTGTTTTCTCGATTGTATTCTTTTTGCAACACTAATATTGATAACAGCATATCAAACAAATATTTTTTTCTCTTTCCTATCTTCTTTGGTTATGAAGTGTATTATATTGGTCCTAACTTTTATGCTATTCAATTGCTCAGGTGCTAGAATTTCTTCCTGAACTGCTTGACACCTTGAAGGATGAAGGGTACTCTTTGACAGAGTCTGAAGTGGCAATTTTTCTTCCATGCCTAACAGAGAAGGTTTGTATTAACAAATTTGATAGTTGGCATCACCTGTGGATATTATATTTCTGCAATTCTTTGGGTGTTTTAGTTGAGTTCAGTAAATTTTTGGTTTGAGTATGGTAAGGTAGGTGTGAGGAGTGTACTTTCTTGACTGCTGCAAAAAACTGGCTAATTTAATTCACAGATATAAAGAAGTAAAAGTTCATTTCTTATTTTATAAATGTTGCAGTCAGGGCATAACATTGAGAAAGTACGAGAAAAAATGCGGGAGCTGACCAAACAATTTGTTGTTATATATTCTGCATCCAAATGTTTCCCTTATATATTGGAGGGGTTGCGCTCTAAGAACAACCGAACTCGAATTGAATGTGCTGATCTTGTAGGATTCATCCTTGATCATCATAGCGCTGAGGTATTGTTGCTAATGCTTTTTTGTGAATTTTTCTTTTCAGTTTTTACGTGAGATATTTATTCCTGACATTATGTCGACAGATTAGTGGACAGCTAAAATCATTGCAAATTGTTGCAAGTTTAACAGCCGAACGGGATGGTGAAATTAGGAAAGCTGCATTAAATACACTGGCCACTGGTTATAAGATTCTTGGTATGGTATTCCATTTTTATAATTTTCAACGCACTCATAAAATACTTGTGCCTGGTGACTGTATTATTTTTTTTAGGTTGAAAAGGAAATTTATTTGGAAGAAAGTATATTGGTTTTATTTAGTTGAGTTATGTTGTTGTGTTTCTGATAGGAACTGGTTTAAGATTGGAATGTAAAGAATGTAGTAGTATTGAATGAGCATAAAGAACACACAAATTCTCTGGATATTCGTGAGATCTAGAACTCTCCCTAGTCCCAATTCTATTTCACGTGAAATGACCAACCGTCCCTGTCAACCACTATTCCTATTTATAGGCAGCATGGCTTATTTATTTCTTATAACTAACTCGACCTAATTAAGGAAGGCTCTTATACCTATCAGTTTCCTCTTAATTATTTAAATTATATGAGTCATTCATTGATATCTTTATCTGTGGATGATGCGATGATTTTTCACTTGAAGATTTTAGATGCAAAGGTTTGGTTTCATTTTGATCATAATACCTTTTGGCCTTGCTGAGTTGTTTTCCTTCCATGATCTTGCTATGCAGGTGAGGACATATGGAGATTTGTTGGCAAATTAACAGATGCTCAAAAAAGCATGTTAGATGATAGATTTAAGTGGAAGGTCAGTTCTTACCTTTCTCATTTTCTTTCTCTTTCTGATATACTGCATTACTGATGAAGGTGGTGTATTTTGACAGGTCCGGGAGATGGAAAAAAAGAAGGAAGGAAAGCCAGGTGAAGCAAGGGCCATTTTAAGGCGTTCTGTCAGGGAAAATGGGTGCGTCTTTTCGTTTTATATTTTGTAGTTAATGCATTATATGTCTTCTGAGCTTTGATCTCCTGATTGTGTGATCATCAAATATAAAATGCAAACAGAAATATGACTATCTTGTTTTGAACCTTGATTTTTGTTAATATATTTTCCAAGTTCATTCTAGTGCGAGAACAAAAGCTAGGGCCTCAGTTGACTTCCTATATCCACAGGACAACACTAAGGGTCAACTTCAAACTCCTATCTGTTAACTTGGTATTTGATGTGCTTATTGAACAACATGATGCATGCTTTTTGTAAATGATATAGTCCTAGTTGGAGCATTGAGAAAAGAAATTAAAAGGTAAGCTAGAGATGTGGAGATAAGCTTTGAAAGCATACATTTGTTTTTAAGTAGGATAGATTGTATTGGATGTAACCACATGTACCTATTGGATATGAGTATTAAAGTTGCTAACAATGCATGTATGGGTTCGATATGGTATTTAAGTACGGTTATTGGCACAGATAATCTAGTACCATTGTCTACAATTGAAGTCATGAATTTTACAAGATTGGTAACAAAAGATAAAACGAGTTTGTGGGTAACCTTGAGATTTCATAGACTCAATTGTCTGTGTTTACTAAAAAGAATATATTTGAGAGGAGAAAAGGTAAGAGGATTTGAGAGGAGAAAAGAATATATTTCCCATTAACTTTACAAAAAACAATGATATATATATATATATATATATATATATATATATATATATATATATGTAATGATTGTTTTGTATGAGCAATTGCAGTTGCCATTGTGCACATTGACTGTAATTTGCATGTCACAACCCCTGTTGCAGAGCAACTTCAATGATTCTTTTAATGAAATTTGCAATGTTCCAACAAGTTTCCCAATATCAATGTTAGGGATTGGTATGCTGGATGTTGCTGTTGTATATAAATTAAAGTCTGGAAAAGTGGAAATTATAGTCTTGAAATCTTTTTGCTTGGTTAAGGTGTTTGTTTTTTGTGTAAATTATCAATTTAAGAATTTAAAAACTCTGAAGATTAGGGGTTCCACGTTAAACATGTTTAAATTTAATATTCAAAATGTTATTGCTTCAATTACCAGGTCTGATATCGCAGAGCAAAGTGGAGAAATGGCTAGATCTCTTGCTGGTCCAATATTGAGGTATTGAACCCCCCCCCCCCTTCTCTTTATATTGCCCCTAAATAAAACTAAACCCCCCGGGGCACTGAACAAATTACGTTACTCCTATTATTCTAAATCATCTTGCTTGTTGATGTCAGGAGAAATTATGGTCAACCTGATAGTAACATTGAGAGACAATTGATGCCTCGTCCAGTGGCTGTTGCCAGTGGCCCCACTGATTGGAATGAAGCACTGGACATTATTTCTTTCGGTTCTCCTGAGCAGGTAGATGACATAGCATAGCCTCCTCTAATCATCATCATCGTCAATATTTGTGGGGCAATCATTCTTGCATCAGTCATCAAAGTTGAATATTGACAAATATAGATTTAGCTTTGGAGTGTCTCCCTATTATCTTCTCCGTTTTGGAAAATGGAGCTTTAACTCCGGTTTTCAAAATTATTTTTGTGATGCAGTCTGTTGAAGGAATGAAAGTTGTTTGTCATGAGTTGGCTCAGGCCACTAGTGATCCAGAAGGCAGTACTATGGATGAGCTTGTTAAAGATGCAGATAGGCTAGTTTCATGCCTTGCAAATAAGGCAAGATAGTTCTATCAATCACTTCCCTTGTTTGGAGAAAAATCTTCAAGTATTGATGTTTCTCTCGTTATTTCAAATAGGTTGCAAGAACTTTTGACTTCAGTTTGACTGGGGCTTCATCGCGGTCCTGTAAATATGTGCTCAACACACTCATGCAGGTAAATTATTTTCCATTTTTTCCTTGTGGCATATTGGTATTATTTTGTCTTTAACTACCAATACTTTTCCCTTTACAGACTTTTCAGAATAAAAGATTAGCACATGCCGTAAAAGAGAACACTCTTGACAGTCTCATTACTGAGCTTCTTCTGTGGCTCTTGGATGATAGGGTTCCTCATATGGATGATGGAAGCCAGTTGTTGAAAGCATTGAATGTATTGATGCTTAAGATTCTGGTAAGGGACTTATTTTTTCATTTCATTTATTTTTTAGTTTTTTCCCTTTTTCTTGTGAAGTAAAACTATATATGGTGGTAGTGATGATAATGTGTGTTTGCATGCTTTAAAACATTAGTACAAGTTAGTTTACTGACTAGTGATAATCAATACAGGATAATGCAGATCGGACTTCATCCTTTGTCGTCCTAATTAATCTTTTACGTCCGTTAGATCCATCGAGGTGGCCTTCGCCCACATCAAATGAGTCATTTGCTTCCAGAAATCAGAAGTTTTCTGATCTGGTTGTGAAATGCCTTATCAAGCTTACAAAGGTAACTTACACACACAGCAGTAAAATCTTAAAGGGCATACTCTTACGGATCAAATAGGCTCTTTATTTGGATTTTGTTTAAGATTATAGGACTGGATGAAATAAAGGTTTTTGCTTAAGATTTTGCTGGATCACAGTTGTTTCATTTCTGGAGGTGATTGGTAATGTATTGTGGTCTAAAATTTCACTATCTAATTTTCTGTGTGGGCAGCTTTTGGTCATTTTTCTACGATATATACTCAGCTTTTAAATATTTGAATGGTCAGTTTAAAAAGCAAATTGTTCTGTTGTGTTATATGTTAGTGTAGTCACATCAATCCTCTGTTCTTTTTTTTTACCTCTGGCCTTCATCCTCTCCATCTTCTGCTCATTCCATTTTGTATTATGGTTTGTTAACTTGTTTGACAGAAATTATCTCAATCTTGGTTTGATTTTACTCTCAATTGCTTAGGTTGGATTACTCGAGAATCATCACTAGCCCTAGCCTCAACGAAATATTCCTGTTATATTTCTTTTAATTTCATCTCTCATCCATTTCTAACCTCAAAATATTAATGTTAATTTTTTTAGTTTTGAGCATTTATTTCTCGATTTGTATCCATGGTTTTACTTATATAGATTTTATCCACAATGTTAGTTATATAGTAGTTGCTCCACCACCTTCGCAGCATTTTTGGGATCTAGATTTGGCTACTATGCTTTTAAATCTTGATAACCTTGCAATGCCAATAGGACAAAACTTAGGTGTAGTTCCTTGTATGCTGTTTTTACTATTCTGCCATCACAATTCGACACATGCGATCATGTATTCAATGGTACAAATAGGACCATTTTAAATTTGAATTTTAACTGAAATTTAATCCACATGGCATATTATAATTGGTTAACATCATAAACAACACTTACAAAATAGCACCAAAATTGACAAAGTTTTGCCATTAATTCTCCCAAAATGGAAACCCATTCCCTAAATCATAGAATCGTAATCCATTTACCATCCTATGATTTTATGGGTGGCAAAAAGATATTTTATTCCATCGTTCATCCAGTTCTTCCATATATAAATCCATCTAACTCTTTTTAGTTAGTAGATGGATTAGAAGTTGTAATAATAGATGATTATTGAGCTAGCCAGAATATATATTAGATATTCAATTATTAACCGACAATGTTATCAAATAGCGGCCGCTATAGTGCTATTGCGTAGCTGAGTTTGGCCTCTCCGCTATGAAAACCGCTACGCTATTGGGATTTCGCTACCACCGCTATCGCGGCTGCTATGCTGCTATCTGCCATACATTCCATCACGGGCATAGCTGAATTTAGTGGTTGTTCTGTTTTGTTTTTTAAAAAAAACCGAAGAGTCAGGCACAAGACTCAGTTGACTCTTTTAAAACCCTTAAATACCGCATGTGATAAGTGCAATAGGCAGTTTTTTTTAGAACAAAAACTTAAAGAGGCATCATGTGCACTGCACATGGACTCTTTGAAAACAGAAAAATCAAGGATCAATCAAAGTAGTATATCAAACCATTCCACTACCCAACGATCAAGGATTAATTCTCTCCACTCATTTCAGATTTTGTTTAGAACAATTGAGCTTTTGAGTTAAATATTATGTCACTTTTTTATATATAATTTTATTTATTTCACCTGCTATTTGACTTCCGCTATTTGCCCGCTACGCGATCCGCTATTTCACATAGCGGATTTTTGGGTCACCGCTATTTTCCGTTATCCGCGATTAACAACACTGTTAACCGATTTATTACACTTGTAATACATGGTTCTATTGGTATTTGACTATGTATTCGTGAACTGTAAAATTTGGCTTCATTAATTGTAGAAATGTGAATTTATTTTTCATTGTCAAGGAACAGAGCTGAAATTGCACTTGATCTTTTAGAATTTGCTGTTTGAGTTTTATTTCACGTACATTTTCATGTGCTTCAGGTTCTTCAGAGCACCATCTATGATGTTGACCTTGATCGCATACTTCAAAGCATCCATTTATACTTGCAAGACTTGGGAATGGAGGAAATTAGGAGAAGGTATATAACTATTGTTGGATTGAGTTATTACTATTTGTTTTTCTATTTAACTAGAATCATTTTATTTTATTTTATTTTTTTAATATTTCATTTTAATAGGGCTGGTGCTGATGACAAACCCTTGCGAATGGTGAAAACTGTTCTGCATGAGCTTGTTAAGCTTCGTGGTGCCGCAATAAAGGGCCATCTTTCAATGGTTCCTATTGATACAAAACCTCAACCCATCATCCTTGCTTACATTGAACTTAATCTTGAGGTATGCATCAATTTTTTTTTTTTTTTTTTAAGGGTGTGTGGGGGGGGTTTACTTATATTTCCCATATTCTAACACTTGATCTTCAGACTCTGGCTGCTGCAAGAATGTTGACTGCATCTGGACCTGGGGGACCAAACCATTGGGGCGATTCAGCAACCAATAATTCAGCCTCTGGAACACATTCTGCTGATGCCCAGTTGAAGGTATCATTATGCATTATTTCTTGGTGTTTTGGGTATTACAGTCAGGGCTTGGTTGGCATGCCATGATAGTAATTTATACAGTACATTATGACTTATCGGTTGTATAAACTTACCTATCAGACCCCTGGTACATGAATATGATGGTCTATTTTATGATGCCTTAAGGTGTGGAATTAGGTTTGATAAGGTTTTAATGTATAAGCTCATAAAAACCTTCCCATTAAGTCCTATAATCAATCTATTTTATGTAACAAAGAAATTTGAATTTATAAATACAAATTTATTTAAAATTACAATACAAATTAATTAAATATATATTGAACATTAGCCTTTTTAAACTCTGATTTTATAAATAAGTAAAGAAAACATGAACAACCATTTCAGCCTCAATAGCTTACTCACTTGCATAGGATAAATAAAATTAATTTAAACTTTTAATATAAGCTCATAAAATAAAGATTTTTAATTTATAACTTCAGGATAATTTTATAAACAAGTATAGAAAGTACAAGCTAACATGAAAAGGATAGGAAGTCTTCATCTCCCAAATTAAATCTCAATTTTTACTATGTTTTTATGTCCTTATATCCTATTTTACTGCAACTTCAATGTCCTAATAATTTCATTGTATTCTTTGTTTCTATCCTTGAAAAATAAATTGCAGCAAGAGTTGGCCTCAATATTTAAGAAAATTGGGGAGAAGCAAACTTGCTCAATTGGTCTATATGAACTTTATCGGATTACTCAATTGTACCCACAGGTATTGAATTAAGTATGTATTCAAGTTTCATTTTTTTTTTTTTTAGATAAGATAGAACGGTTAATAAACCTTTGGCCTGTATTTTTTTTTTCCCGCTTATTTGATCAAGGTTCTTGGTTTATTTTAGGTTGACATTTTTGATCAGCTTACAAATGCTAGTGAGGCATTTCGCACCTACATCAGAGATGGTCTTGCCCAGGTTGAGTTAAACTACTTGTATTGCTATATGTGCTTATTTGAACCCGATTTGAGTTAAACTACTTGTATTGTGTTTTCTACGTACACGATTTGACAATTGGCAATTGACTTTTAACATTTTGGCAGATGGCGAAGAATGCTGCAGCTGGAAGAACTCCATCAAGTTTGCCGATGCCTACTCCTCCACCAGCATCTTTAAATATATCTTCCCCAGATTTTGCACCCCTCTCTCCTGTAAATGCAAATCCACTGAGTGACGCTAAGTTAAATGTGAAACCCGAATTAACAAATTTCAATCTACCACCATCATACAATGAGGAGAATAGGACTATGAATGCCATTACATCAAGAGCGTTAAGTTCTGACTACACCTTAAGTGACCAAAGAAATGATAAATTTATGACGGGAGGTATGGTACTGTTGTTTGTTTGTTTGTTTTGCACCTAATTGTTAGTTTAAAAGAAAGAATATTGACTGGGAGAAGTTACTTATGAACTGCAGTAACCAGTGGAACATTGGATGCAATCAGAGAGAGGATGAAAAGCATGCAATTAGCAGCTTCTGCCGGGAGTACAGATTCTGGTGCTAGGCCATTGACAAGTGTTGATGACAACTTGAATCATGGGCTTCCTCATAGTCAGATTCCTCATGCATCGGAGCATGTTGGTACTGAGAATACTTTGCAAGGTGGAGTACTTCCTATGGATGAGAAAGCTTTGTCTGGGCTTCAAGCGCGGATGGAAAGACTGAAAAGTGGATCCCTTGAACCTCTGTAGAGGGAAATTAAGCTTAAAGGGAATTTCCTTACCTTCCCTAGATTTTGAGTTCATTATTCTCATTGATGCCGCGGCATGCAATCATAAATTTCAATGCGGGTGGATATAGATGAAAGAAAATGTATAGTAGTCAACAGAGCCGTAATCCCCTTCGAATTGAGCAACTTCTGACACGGCAGAGAATCAGAGGATTAGTTGTTTGCAGGCGCAATTATTTTACCCCATGCTTTGTCCACTTGGCCTTTGTATATTGTAGTGGTGCTGTATTTTTGTGACAGGAATTATGTAGATGCGTCAATTCAATTTAATCACAACCATTTCATAGTGCTGCTGAGGTTTGTTTGGTTGTACATTTAGCTTGTTTCAGAAAATTTTGACATTGGTCTTTCATTCTTAATTATGCAAAGATTACAGGACATTGTTTTCAATGTCCTTCGATCAGTCCTTCGATCGTCTCGTTTCAGCATATTTTCACTTTAATAAATTCCCTTGACCGTTTAAATACAAGGAAATAAAAAAAGTTCGAGGTAGTTATTTAATTCACCCTGACTAGTTTTTCTTTTCAAACGTAATTTCAGCTTGCAGAACTATCTTATCGTAAATTAATTTTGACCACATTCGAAATGCTAACTGTATATGGAGTACCACTTGTTAGGAGAATGCTCATTGTTACGATAAAGTATGAAAATTGTATTAATATACGTGACTTTATTATAATCACCCATGTATTTCATTATTATGGTTGTAATTTTGTCAATAGCAGATTTGATTGGTTGCCTCTCTTTCATCAAGTTTTGTGTAATATTTTTCATAACAAATATAGTTCTCGTAAATATAAATAAGTGCCCGTGTATGGAGGACGCAGGAGGAGGTTGGGAAGTCTACCGAAAAATGCCTAACATGAGCTTCTGAATTTTGAGTCCCACCTGACACTACCTCTTCAAAATTTTTGGAATATTCGATTAACACAAGACTCATCCATGCTTTCCAGTAGGCATTCTCATAAATCATGTTCTGACTGCTATAACATAACAAATTAGATCCTGAGCAAATAATCAGTTGCTAGCTTACATAGCAGCGGCAACTTGGTTTCTATATACTTTACATCCATATTTATATTGCGTACTTTCTTTCCTTGGTGTGGCGAAAAAGTAGTTTATCTCAATAAAATCTGATTGCTATTCCAATCATGCTCTGCAATCGCGCTCCTAGGATTCAGTGGGAGTTTATCACAACTGTTCTCCAGTCTGCGTGCGATAAAAAACAGTCTCCCATTACTATAAGCTCAAAGAGAGTGATGGACATTGGTTCAAGAAATAAGCACATACCAACATCTCATGATCTCCCGTGATTTCTTCTATCAACTCATGAAGTGGTTTATTAGCACTGTTGGGAACAAGAGCCGCAAATGCAGCTGGTTTTAGTCCTGCATAAAGGAAATCCCAAACTGCAGTAAATACATGTGAAAACTGAACCAGTAAATCTATTTTTCATGCATATGGAATCTGCCAAGCTCAAAGAAATAATGAACTAAGATTTCATTGTCAATAGACCCTAAGGGCATAATTGATAAAATCAAAGTCTGTTAAACACGTCAACACTGAACTGAAGTGATGTTATAATTAAGGATATGATCAGATTTTTGTTACCAGTTTCAGGGAAAGCATCTACGAACATCATCATCTCCTCTCCGCTTAAACCAGATAAGAAACATATCCGGGGAAGTGACCTGTCTATCTGCAAGGCACAAAAAATGCTGAACACATGCAGAGATTTGAATATAATTTAGAATTTAAGGGATGCCATATGATTGAATGCGATTTGAAGAATTGTGACCTGCTGAAAATGCCTAGGTACATTAGAAGCATCTTTATTAACTTGTAAGTGATATCATATGTTGATTGCTACAAAGTTCTAGATTCTTATGCCTACAAAATTAGAGTTAACAATCATTCTTTAGACGGGGTGATAAATCTCCATGGCTTTGATAATAGAAAACCAATAATATTGTCAATCTACTTAACAATTCATGCAAATAAATGATGATTTTGTATGAAATGCCCGGCAAAAATCACAAAATGAGAAGCTTATTCTTAAAACTGCTAATTATTATCACTTCATTAGTACAAATTCACGAGCAAATGGAGAGGGAGCAGAAGTTAGATGAAAATAGTGCATAACTAGCTGCTCCAAAAATTCTACCTTGACCTCTTCCAAACTCTGTTGTGCTGTATGCATTGCCTCCCAAAGCGAACGCGTAAGCATATCTTCGGTACAATAGATGACCTACAATGCAATACATTACATTACATTACATTTGCTGTTTTTTTCCCCCCAATTTTTCTTGGATAACTAAGAAAATTAGGATACATTTGAATTTCAGTCACAGATGGGTAAAATATAGATATTCATTTTCCTTGTTTTACTAATGTGGTGACCATAATTGATTGAGCTATATGTGATTTACCCTATTAAAATTCTTTATAATTTTTTTATGTTGATGTTTTCCAGGAAACATATAATCTTATAGAGCAATGGTTTGTTGAGAACTAAGAGTAGCTCATTTTATCATCTAGGTCAAAGAAGTGCAGCTTGGATTAAATCAAGTAGATACGCCTTGGAAACAATCTTTGGCCATTTAAGTGGTTGTCAAATCAGACCACTCATTTTAATTTGATGAAGGGGCCATGCTTCTACCACTCTAGTATACTTGTGTCCTTAAATGACGCATTCCCTATGTTGCTTACTCAGATGTAATAAGACTAACTGGTATCAGGCTGAACACAAGCTAGAGTCGTCATGTTATGCAGCATGTGTACGAGAAAGTCAATTGCCATCTAATCAAAAAGGTCCTTTGACTCTTAAGAATCACTCTTTTACAAGTTGCTAATCCATAATAGTATCAACCAAAAAAATAAAACAGGCTGAAAATTAATTGATTTCATTGATATGATGTTTAGGAAGGGTCATATGAGCAGCCAATTATTATTCATCCATCTTGTTAGTTAACCTCCGCTCTCTCTCTCTCTCTCTCTCTCTCCCCCATTACCAGGATATTTACTCCATTGATCTTGGTTTGCCAATAAAATATGAACATGAAAGACAAGAAATAAAATGTTACCTTCAGGAATTCACCCTCTAACTCTTTCAAAAACTGTTGAATCTGCACAAGGCAAGATACACTACTATTGAATGACATATTTGGAAAGAATGTAAAAGAATATAGGGGCTAGGCAATTAAATGCTAATACATTTAGGGTAAAATATCACTGGATAATCATTGTAAGCTGCTGGCTGTATCTGTTTTATAATTTACTGTAAGCTAATAATAATACCATTATAAGGTAGCCTTCATGCTGCATTTGTAACACTTTACATACAGGATTTTTCTTGGCAGCAAAACATAACAAGAAAAACTACTCTATCAATAATTTAGGTTATCATATTAAAGCATAAACAATAACCAGACTAAAAACTGGTTTAGAAATTGATGCACATTGAATGGCCACTTTTTATACAAAGAAACAAAGGAGACATCAAGTAAAAGAAACAGCAGAAGGCATTCTAAATGCTTTGATAAAGGTAAAATCTTTCAAGACTGAGAAGACACATGAAACTACCACATAATTCCTTTACAAGGATTATCATATCTTATTACATGGATCATGGTGATATCACCTTCAAATATTCATCTGCTTCAAATCCCAACAACAATAAGGCCTGCAAAACAAAAGAAACTTCCTTGTTATAGACTTTTTGGATAAGTGTTTATGTTGAAAATCATTTGATGATGGCAGAGAAACATGTTATTGAACTGAATCAAAACTAACCATGACTTACAGGTGGACCATATCTAGGATCCTCCGCATTCAGAGGAACAAATTTTGAGTCTTCAATTAACTCATTAGGAAGTCCTGCATGATAAAAAAAAGAACATTTTTTTTAAATAAAATCTTGTTACCGACTTTCAAGAAATATCAGCAATTACTTGAGCACCAGTTTGAAGTGCCCAAAGGGATAGAAAAATAAAAAAAAGGAAAATATATTTAAAAAGAAAAACACAAAATATGCAACACTTCCTACAGTGTATTGGGAATGGAAGGTAAATTGAAGTTTGTTGCATCTAATAATTGATTTTTACAATTGACAAAAATGTGACTTCCACATCCTCAAATTGTCTTTTTTTTTATTTTTTATATATATATAATTTGGTTTAATTGGAAGAATTATAAATAGAAGAAAATGGTAATTATCCTTTTGAAAGAAGTTAGTACCAAAACTCATGAGTTATCTAAAACAGAATATATGATGTGAACTGAAGAGTCATCACCAAAAAGATATGATATGTGTTATGATAACAGATTCTTCAAATGGGTATGTTTAGAATGAAGAGAAAGATAAGATTCAGAATGCAAAGAAGTTCAAAAAATTCACCTTCAGAAGATGCTCTCCGAGTAGTCCACTTGAGCTTATAGGAGTTGAAGGAAGAAGAAGAAGAAAAAGAAGACGCTGAAAGTGAAATGTGGGAGGGTAGAAAACATGAAGGAGGCATTCGCGCGTGACAGCGCAACCAGCAGCAATTCACAGATAATCCAACGGTAAACGACATGATTTTGTTGCAGAAACTATCCAATATTATTCTTTTCTTTCTTTCTTTCTTTCGCTGTTTTCTTCTACAAAGGAAAGGAGGAGATACGCTTATATGAATGACACTCCCACATTACACGATAATGTGTTTTGTTTCCATTTATGATTTTACAACATTTAATTTAATCTGTGTCTGATTAAGGAGTATCTAATTTAATGGATCCTATTAAATTCTTTTAATTATTTAAAAATAATGTTTTATATTTTAAATTTTATTTCAATATTCTAAATACACTGGTTAATATTTGTTTAAAAAATATATTGTCAAATTTGATGTTAAAGTCGGAAAATTGAAATAATAATGATGATGATAAATAAATGTTTTGCGTTTTATGAAATGTGTGTTACGCTTATTTATTACTACCTTACCTCAGGTCATATTTATAAGAAACAAATAAGTTTTTTTTTCTTGGACTTAAATATAAAAAATAAACCCTCATTTTCAACCACATTAATTGCACTTTTTTAAATTTGTCTTTATTTACTATGAAACAAATTTACGATATTTGTCAACTTGTCATTAATTATCTCTCTCTCTCATTTATTACAATGGGTAATTTTGGAAAAAAATTAAAAAAATGATATTATTAATTGAGATTTACTCATTCCAATACACCTTCTTAATCCTTCTGATTTTGTCTTATATTTATTATATATAGGACCAGAGGTAATAATTTATAGTGTTAATTTTGTGTATTTTTTTGAAAAAAATGTACCGAAAGACATTGAAATTATTGAAAACCTTTTTTTTTGTTGGTACAATTATTGAAAATCTATTGTCATTGAAAAAACCAAGGGGTTGGTTGACCTAGTGGAGCATGTCAGAACTTGTATTTGCAGGTTTATGTCTTCACTAGTCCCTTTTAGTGAGGTAAATGCAATTTTATTCCTAAGTGTGGAATGAGCCTAAAGGTTTCTCTGCCTTGGAGTGGGATGTCATTCTCTCACCCTAAATGTTTGTTTATCAACAAAAAACCAAGAGATTCTTCATATTATTATTAAGTTATGTTTAGTTTCAAAAATATTTTTTTTATTTTATTAATAATTATAAAAATATAATGCTACTCTTTCTTTATTTTTTTATTTTTGAAATAAATTTTTAAATTGTATTTTTATAAATTGAGAAAAATAAAAAAAAATAGAAAATTCTCAAATCAAATAAACTATTAAATTTTAATTTTTAAGTAACAGTTTTCTCTACCTATCACTAGTTAAAGTAGAAGTCAATTCTCCTTTATTTCATAAATGTATTCACTATAATATATGATTTTTTTTCCTGGATAATATATGAATTTAATAACATAAATAAGTTCCATCCATATTTCACCATTATATGAAATTTACTAATATAAATGAGTTTTATTTATTCTTCACCATTAGTATAAGGCTCTGTTTGGTAAAAAGTAGCGGATAACAAATAAGCTAGCTGATAACAAATAAGCTAGCGGATAGCTAATAGCAAATAAACTAGCAGATTGAATTTAAAGTGTTTGGTAAAATTAGCGGTTGAACTAATTGATAAATACAAAATTATATAAAATGACATTTTAATAAATGAGAAAGACTGTAAGGGTTAATAGTTTTTTACTTCATTTAATAGTGGAGGATAAATGATGAATTTAATAAAAATAATAAGGGTAAAAACAAGAGAGAAAATGATAAGCTATAAGTTCAAACGCTACTTCAAGTAGCTTCTAGAAAAACGCCATAAACTAGTAAAAAAACACTATAAGCTAATAGTTACCAAATACATGCTACGAGTTTATCCGCTACAAGCTATCCGCTATAAGTTAACATTAAATAAATCGTAGACATATACATAAATAATTATGATTTCAATGAATACATTTATAAGAGGATAAGAAAGTATGAATATTCATTATGCCAAATCCTTCAAGTCAGGCAACGCAGAATATCTATCTATCTATTTATAATATATAAAAGCAGACCCACATAATATCCTGTGGACACTTCATCACTAATTTTGCCACGTAATTTGGTTTTTGCCACGTCAAAAATAGTCTGACGTGTTGCTACAAATTTCATCCCAGAACAAAGTTGTTCTAATGGTACAACCCTACCTACCATTGCTGTAAGCTTAAGCATGTGACAACATTCTCCATTAATTTTGTAACGTTTTCACATGGGCTTGCGTTACAAAGCCTTTCACTCCAAAAGCCACGTCAGACAATCCACACTTCTTATCTTTTTTTGAGACCTTCCTTATCTTAACGTTACTAAAAACCTTTCTTATTCTGATAGCGCCGGATGCTCAATCCCATTGCAGCACAGTACCCCAAAAAAAATCGCTACACAAATGCATTATTCCACTTTCCCTTCATTCTCAACCACCACCACCACAATGCTTCATCTTTCTCATTTCAACCGGCAAAAAACAACTTTTTCATCGTGATCCCCACTCTCTTCCATTTCAATCGTTTGTCCTAAGCCCACCAATGGTTCTCACTCTTTGTCTCATTTGATTTCGTCCAAGTCCTCATCCACTGAACATGCAATGCACTACGTACTCTCGCTTGATACGTTCTCAATGCCCATACCCATCTGATCCTTGATCAATGCCAAACCTAAAATCTGATTTTGTTTTGTTCCCTCTTTGGTTCTCATTTAATTCTCCCCCTTACACCATTAATCCACTCCTCAACTCCCCCGGTAGCAATTTATGGAGTCACTAAAATCCAGGACAAAGTCACAGCAGCACAAATAGGCATAATTTTGTAACTTGAGCCATAAAACCAATTAGATAAAACGATAAAATTCCCACGTGAAATAGTATCGTGTGTCTAGCAAGTGGCGATACTTATATGCATCTAAGAAATAGTCTCAATTGGAAAAGGCTCTCAGTGAGGTTTCTTAAGTCCGAATTGTTTGATGTTTTCTAGAAGCAGTTAAAAAAGAAACAGATTTATTTTTTAGCTGGCAAACAAGATAAAAAATATGTGCAGTCGTAAAGACCATTCTTTTGATTAAGAGCATCAGTAGGCTGGTGCCTTAATTTTTTCCTGCGTTCCTTATTTGCCACGCAGTCAACCAAAAGCTCAGGTGGCAGACCAAAATAAAATGACGAGGGGCCCACTTTTTTACATTGAGAAACGCGCTAGGAAAAAATTAAGGCACCAGCGCTGCGGATGCTCTAACACGAGGTGTTCCATTTTGAGTAGTGCAGAGACAAATCCAAAATGGTTCAACTGACAATAATCTACCAATAATAAAGCAGCTCTTTTTTTATCATCCCAACCTTTACCATACACAAAGAGAAAATAAAACAATTGGCATAAGAAGATATCCTTGAAGAGTCTATGAGTGGCATAAGAAGATATCCTTGAAGAGTCTATGTGCATCTAAGTAACGTAGAGTAATATCCTTGATTGCTGCCAAAGCCGGTTTTATTTCCTCTCTGGATAACTAAAAATGTTTTATTCTTCAATGGTAAGTATGGTATCATGAAAGGTTTTCATATCAACTTTGTTGTTCACTTGATTTATTAATCATCCTAATTATTAATCTTATGATTTAAATTTTTAGAGTTAGAGAATCTAACCGTGTCTTCAAGTCCATTTGGGGAAAAATTGACGGTCTGAATTCCTAAGTAATCTAATGGATTGTCCTTTACTCTGAAGTTTATTATGAAAGAAAAATATTTAGGTCTTCATTAAACTTTATCAAATCTATCCGCACAAGGTGCAGGTTTACATCTAGTTTTTGAGAATTCCCACTCCTAACGTTAATAGCTTACCTTTCACCAAATCAGAAGTGTAAATTAGTTAAGATGTCCGGAAAGACTTAACCACTACAATTTACTAATTAATAATAACTAGACTATTATCTGTGAAACCAGGGCTATTTATTAAAAGAAATACGTCAACTCTTTATGTTGTTTGCAGTATCTCTTTTAAACTAGCGAGGGGGGAATTTGCCGACTATCCCTTCTAACATATTGGATGCATTAGAACAAGTTGAAGTCGAAGTTTGAGGTGTAAGCAATTTACACCTCAGCATGTTACTAAAGCAGTATATACACAGACATAAAATTCTATATGAATAGTTCTTTTCTTGCATTGCCTTGATTCACTGTCATTTTAGATAATGAGTTTGGTTTAATGGGAATAACAAATTCTTCTCTTTTCATTGCGTAAAGTTTTTGTACCCTTTTGTTAGATTAACTGCAATAAAAGATTACAACTCTGCAACCAAATTTTCCGGTTCAGCTCCAGATTTAGAAAGGGTTCCTTGAGTCCACTTCTTCAGCATTTCTAACGAAGCCTTGGGCTGGTCCATTGGAACCATGTGACCCGCATCATGGACCTGTTTGATGTTATACACAATATCGAACTGAGTCAGGATTTACCAAGCTATTGGGAAATTTGGTAGGTAAATGGAGTATAGACCAATTTGGATTAGCTTCTAGCTCATGAGAACTTCTGAATCAAAAAGAAGTTTACATGATTCCCCACTTACAGAAAAATTCTTACAAGCTTATATGTGTTCATTACAAGGTTTTTTAGTATTTATTTTTTCATAAGTATATATTGTAAAGTTTATCAAAACTGGCTCTATATCCATATCTTGATAATATTGACTGACAGCTTACACAGCAAGGACAGATTTCTATTTGATTTTGGATGATAATCATATACATATTTACCATGTAATGGGTGTGCTTATTCTAGATGAGAGTTATAGAATGTTTTCACAGCACATCATGGGTGGAGCGAGCAAGAGAGAGATACCTTAAGGAAACTTAAAGGTCCATAATTCTTCAATAATCCAGCTTCTGAGTCATCAACTGTGAAAGGAACTTCAGGTGAGGCTACAAATTCTTTCTGGCCAGACCATTCCATGGCATGAACCCATCTTGAATTACCTATTCATTGAATTCGTACAACCAGGAAAAAGTTCATCAATACTTCACATTAAAGGCCCCAGGTATGAAATGTTAAACTTCAATAAAAAATGGGCCAAGCCAAACATAAATACATACCAAGCCAGTTGCAGATGAGATCGTATTCCCCAGCATAAACAAGCAAATTGATTCCATCCTCAAGGAGGGTGGGAATACCAACTTCAAGATTCCTCATCCAATCCACCAGCATAGCCTGATAAACTGTAGAGCTACAAGACACAAAATCAATATCCCCAACCCCTAGTGCATCCCGAACAGATCTTTGGTTCAGGAACTTCTCCATGTTCGAAAAATCATAGCAAAGACTCCCCTCACACTTCTTTCTGATGTCATAGTACTGCAGCACAAACAAGTATACAGTTGCTGGTCAAAATCTTGATTATGCCTACATCCATGTTCCTTCAAGACAATCTCCATAAATGTCAAGATATGAATTTCTTCTAAATAACAAGCAGAATAAAAAGCTTTCTTGACATTTGCCATAAAATTTCTCTTTCAAAATATCCTCCACTAAGAAAATATCAAAAGAAGAGTCAGAGTTGGTTAGGCAAATGGCCAGTTATCTGCATGCCTATTAGACCATTCATATTGGGGGAAAATGTTTCACATGTTTAACCATGTTCCACAACCTGATAAACTGGTTACTTCAACCTCATATGGTATGTCCGTGATTATTTTTTCCAAAAGAAATTATTCTGGGAAGCAAAGCAAAAAGTAACAGATATCAACAATTTGTTCAGGACAGTTAAAATCCTTTCTTCACTTCTCACTTGACAACAAGAAGCTTTTTAGGTCGAGTGATTCTTTAACATGGTATCAGAATTTTTATGAAGTCTGAAAATAAGCCTGTAATTTGACCATGCTTCAGCTTGTGTCAGAATTAATTATTAGATATTGTTTGGCTCTCACCGATCAACTTAAGCTTTGATGTTCATAGGCACACTCTAAACTTAACAACATAAACTAAAGTACTATGGACATGTAAACCACAAAGGAAGAGGAAGCAACTGAGTTACCCACATTGATATCACCAGCATGTGACATGATCGAATTGAATATAGTATTACAAACAAAATATGAAGCTGTGCATGCGATTTTTCCACCAGTGCCTGAAAGGATTAAAACAAATATTAAGCAGAAAGGTGACCGAAGCTAGCCAATCAGAATGCCCCCAAATAAGTGAGAGCATAAGTTTACTATGAGAGTGAGTGAGGCAGAGATTCTTGGTCCTTATATCTTGCATTTGCATGAATAATCAGGACCATAAAGATTACCAATAGGCCACATGATCACTGAAAATGGAAAAACTAGTGCTCACTATAATACTTTCACATGTAAATATTGCAAGAACTTCATATAATTTCAAATAGTTTATGATATACGCATAGTGATACACATTAATTATTAAGTTAATTAAATATTTATATAATAATATAAGACACATCAGTAAATAATATATAGGAATGTATGCAGTTTAAACAATCGTAGATTCGTAGTATAAACTATTGACACGGTATACACAATTCTCAATGTGTCATTAGAAGTTAATATAGCTAATACATTTAAGTTTTAGTGACTACAGAGGACTATATAACTTTGGTTATATTTATTTGCATCTATTTGTATATTTTATTTATGCATATTCATGCAAAATATTTTACCTATGTATTATTATAGTTATTGCACTGCTTCTATATAAAAATAGATAAATATAGTTTTGCCATTTTTAGATGATTTAATTTTAAAATTACTTTAAAAAAATTAGCAAACCTGAGCGTGAACCTGATTGTTGTTCCATTAGAGAACTTGAGTTCAGGCTCAGATTTAAAATTGGAATTGTGCTGGAGGTGGACCTCACCAATCATTTGAAATAAATAAATAAATAAATAAATACTACAATATTTGACTTTGTTCAATGCAAAAACAACCCTAGCTTCCACACAAAATGAGAAGAAACATATCATTCATTGAAAGGAGATCATTAAACAACAACAACATCACACGTAATTGTAAATTACCACATAGTTTGATTGCCATTTCGCAGGCTGGAACCATCACTTTGTTGATTCGGTCATAGTCAGCCTGCTTAATTATGCCCATGTCAAGTGCATAATCTGAATAAGCTTTATACTGAATTCCAGGATCAGTAAGCCCGTTACCAATTGCAAATCCCTGTTCAATCATTTTAGATAATCTAAGTAAGTCTTCTTACCCTTCAATATATATCTCAAATAGAATGTGGCTCACTGTGTAATGTAACAGACCTTCAGGTTTATATGAATTCCTTCTTTGGCTTTGTTTCCCTTATGGACACGAGCAGCAAAAGCTGGAATATAATGCCCGGCATATGATTCACCCGTAATAAAAAAGTCATTTGTAGCATACTCAGGATGTTCAGCAAAGAAGGCCTGTGGGGAAACGAGAAAATTTGCTAACTCAAGATATTACTGGTGAAGCTTAACCAGGTGTTCTTATCAAATTTAGCAGCAGCTAAAAATGTATTGTTTTGTTTTTCAGAGAAAAGCCACTAAGAGATGTTAGGAAAGGAAAAACAAGTTTGGAAGTATAACTTCTGTTCCAGAAACAATAAATATAAGTCAAGTATCATATTAAGGAACACTGCACTAATGTTCTATAACTAACATTTAGAGGAAACACAAGAAAGTACCTGTAAAAAGTCATAGAGGTCATTGCTCACGCCCTCTTCATCATGACGAATATCACGCCTGTCAGTGCTGTAACTAAAGCCAGTTCCAGTTGGTTGGTCAACATACAGAAGGTTAGATACCTGTAAGGTTACCAAGCAATTCGTTAAGTCCCATAAATATTGATCACAGGAAAAGAAGTAGAAAGACAAGAAAAAAATGATATGAGGATAATACCTTATCCCAACCATAATCATTCCACACAAGGGACATGTTGTCAGCAATTTTGAAAGGACCATTTTCATAAAACACAGCCAATTCACTGCTACAGCCCGGCCCCCCAGTCAACCAAATCACAACAGGATCCTTCTTGCTGTTTCGGGATTCAAAGAAAAGGTAGAACATCCTGCAGCATTCAACAAGAACTGAGTAATAAATAAACAACAAAAACATACTAAAGATTATATATACACACATGGTCAACACAGATTCTCTTTATCCTGAAACATACATATCCCACTAACAAAAACATAAAGAAAACTAAATTATCAAACTCAATGAGGAAAAATCTCAGGGCCTGTTTGTTTGTGAGAACATTATCTATATTTTACTTTTGGTTTTCACTAGTTACAAAATTATTCACTCAAATCTTTTGAGAGCAAGAACTAAGTGAAAATAAGATAATATTTTTTGCAATTAAAAAAATAAAATAAAAACAGAAAACATTTTCTCAACTAAACATTTCTTACTTTTTCTTTCACATTTGGAGTTTTATTTTTCCCCTCCTAATCCAAATAAGAGAAATAAATTTACATTCTTAAAAATGTTGGTGCCTTATAATATCCATTCCCCCCCCCCAAAAAACAAAAATAGTAAAAACTGAGGCTGGCTTGCCTAGGGTTTAAGTGAACATGATAGAATCAGAAACATGAATCCAAACAGAAAAGAAAGAAAGCTTACCTTGCATCATGAGAGTGTTGAATAGGGTAATAGCCAGCGCGGTGAGCCAAGTCATCGAGGGAAATCCCTTCGCCAGAGAAGTTTGGGAACCTGAGCGGCTTCTCCACGATCTTCTTATTCTTCTGCGTGGGTCCCACATTATTAGCATCGGGATTGGCGAGGATGTTGACATCGTGGAGAGGGAAGAGGTTGAGCTCCCTTATAAGCTTCTCCCCGTCATTCTTCGCGGTCGCGGCGGAGGACGGTGGCCACAGGAATAGGAGAAGGAGAAGAGGGCACAACGTGGTGGTGATCGGGATCGGGATCGGGATCGTGAAGTGCCCCATTTTCAGAGCCAAAAGAAGAAGACTAGTTTGGGTGCAAAAGAGAATGTGGAGTGGAGAGTGGTTAGTTAGTGCCTTTTGCTTAGGATCCAAGTCTATTACAACACGTGGCACCCGCATCGTAAAGGGACTGTTAGTTGAGACTTGCTCTGATATGTGCAGGGCTTTAAAGTAATTTAATAAATTCTTTTATATTTATAAATACACAAACATGTTCTTTTAAAAATTATTAATTAAAATTTATGCCAGGTCATTTTTATTAGCCAACAGAAGTTGCTGATGTAGATCGTGCATATATTTGTACTTTTTACCCCCTTTGTTTGGAAAGAAATGGGAGAATGAGGGAGATTTTAATTAAATAAATTTATTTGGTTTAAAAGTTTAGAGAAGGAGAAAAAAACTGAGAGTGTGAAAATATATAAATTATATCGATTAAATTGTTCTCAATTTTATTTTATTTTTCATTAACTTTTTACAGACTCTTATTATTCTTATCAATTCTAATATCAATTTTAGACAACTGTATAAAATGGAGACAAATCAAGCAGGGACAGAGCAAGGATTTGATGGTTGGCGGGCAAGGCTAGAAATTTTTTCGCTTGGTTTTTTTTTTTGCTTCAATGGCTTCAAAACAGATTTTTTATTTTTTATTTTTTTAGTTTAAACTGTATCACTATAATTAATTTTTTCTTTAATGGAGAAACTCAACATACTTTATTCCAAGTAGGGAATCAATTAGGAATACATTGATTAATTATAGAATTAGAAGAGGTAATTGGCTTTTGATAATTAAGAATTACATAGTAAAAACAAGGGATAAATATTAATTGCAACTGAAGCCATAAGCCACATGTCTCATCATTAGTGAACTCATCTGCGTGCTATTGTTATTTTATTAATTACTTCACATTATTACAATCATAATTTAATAACTACTCGACTCAATTTGATTGATATTGTGAAGTTGATACTTGTTATTTGATGTCCAAGACTATGTTTTGAGAGTTGGGATGGAAAAGAATGGGAGGGGTTTGAGGGGTTTCTCACCTCTTTTTCTTTGTTCACACTCTCTCTAACATATTTCTATCTTCACAATTTTTTTTTAGAACCAAACATACTATAAAGGATAATAATAACCCCCTCCTTTGCAAACTATAAAAAAAAATAAAAAAAAAATGTAATTTTCCTTTCACTCCCTTTCAGTCACATCAAATTATTTTTTTTTGCCTTTTTCTCTCCTTCCTTTTTCTTTATCTCGATTTCATCTCTCCATCTATATCAAAAGTCTTCAACTATCCAAAGAATATTATGCATGGAATTAACGAGTGAAGCCACAAAAGAAATTTAAAATATATTTATGAAAGATTGACTACAAAACAAGAATAGTTATTTTTCAAAAATTCCTTTAAAACATTATTTTTTTTATAAAAATGATCCATATACACATTAACAAAATTATAATCCAATCAAGTATTGTGTATTTTTTCCGAAGATATTAACACTTGAGTTAATCATGGTGATACTTCAAGGGTATGCTTTGTTAGCAGGTTATTCTGCGGTTTCAGTTTGTTAGCAGGTTATTCTGCAGTTTCAGGTTTGTTTTTCCTTGCTGCTATCGCCAACCAAATAAATAAGAAGACACATTCAAACTATACTTAGGGGCACGTCTTCAATGTTATAAATATGTAAGTATTGACCAAAACATCTATTTCATACATGGATATGAACTTGTGTGTTTCCTGATGGATCAGCAGATATGAATAGACTAAATAGATACAAATAATTTTACCCTTGTTTTCAAACAATGAAATTTGCCAGTAGATAAATGGTGGAAAAATAATAACCCTTTAATCCTGAAGACTATTGTTCCATCAAAGGATTTCATGCTGTGCTAGGAGGTTAATGTGAAGATCATCGATAGTCTCCCTTTACTACCATCATGATCTACAAGAGAAATGGAGGTCAGTGCAGGTTAAAGGCTTTACAAAGTTCTTGTTTCAGTTATCATTTGACTAAAACCTTCAACAATTTAGTCAAAAACGCCTTCATCATCATGCCAAATATCAACTAAGAAATCTACCATCTCCTGCACAAGCCACAAATCCATAAAAATATTGCATCAGTACATGGAGGAAATATACAGAAAAACTTTCTAGCTTCTATTGAGTTACCATAAAATTTCTGTTATGCTTGGAAATATACAACAACGTTTAAGATTCCCTCAAATGTAATAGCCAAGGTTTTAAAAAAAAGTCTGTGACCGCGATTTGGTCCGCGACATCATGGTATTTGATGTCTCTGCGATCGCAACGCGACCACTATTGAGGCCGCATTTGACTACAATTCTCCGCAATATCAAGGATCGCAACCATTACCGCTACCGCGATTTAAAACCTTGGTAATAGCAGGCAAAGCTACAACACCATATTCAATGACTTAAAATAGTGAAGTGACTGTAGAAACATCGACTCTAAAGAGCACCAAAGAGTGATTTTCCATTCTCTTAAGCTTCAATTTGCAGATTCTGTCCATGTACCCCAATATTTTTACATTTTAACATCAATGTGAACATTCACATTTTAATGCATTACATAGAATCTTTCTGGTAAGGGTATTGGAATCTTACAGGTAAGGGGATTGGCTCAGCAAAAGGTTCGTTAGTAGAAAGCAGATCTTCATATGATGTTGACCAGCTGTAATAAAAATATTTAAAATTATCAGAGTTGTCCTGAGAAACTATGCCAAAAGAATGTAAAAAAAACTATTGAAAGCACAGATTACTGGAATTTATATATAAACCAATTGGTACTAAAACACAGGTTTAGACATTATCCCCAAAACAACCATATCTCTTGAAAGGAAATCAAACAAAAGTAATGACAGAGAGGTGAGCCATAATTTGATCTATGCTCCTATAAGAGAGGCGTAACAAGTTCTCATATCTAGTATTCGAATAAGGATTTGGCTCCTCTAAAGTGAGCCTTCTCACTTTAGAGGGTCAAGTGGGTTAATCTCCACCTTTAAAGCATTTTAACGGTCTTGATTATTTTACAATTTAAATTTCTATTAAAATAGTTTCCAATATTAAAAAACAACGCATGGAGAAGGGAGGTTACAGGATAATCAGGGGAAATCTGTAACCGCCGTGATTATTTTGCTGACAATTAACAAAAAAGGGGATGAAATAGGGGACAGCAGGTTATCTTCTCTTCTGAATTTTGGTACGAGATTGTAATCTTTTGCAAAAATTAAAAAGCACTGCAAGACAATTTTCAGCTCTTTTTTTTTTATTAGCAATTTTTAGCTCTACGAATGAATTGTTTTCTACACATGATGAGTGCCATCCTTAAACATGGTTTCCGCTAAGCCCCAAACAGCCACCACTCGTTGCCCGGAACGGTGGCTATGACAAAGCAGTGGTTGTAAAATGGGTATTTTTGGGTCTAATTCTGCAGGTGAATCTGAGAGCAATGTTTCTTAATTATCACCGCGAATCTCATGACCAGGACGTGTATCTATATGATCTGCGTCAAAAGCCTTGTTTTTTTTTTTTTTCAATGGAAGAAAATGAGAGAAGAAAATGGAACTTTCCGACAATCATGGAAAATGATGCAGAACATTCGGGAGGATCATGCTATCCGTTTTAATTTTTGAAATTATTATTTAAGAATAATAGGTGGATGGTTCATAACCATTGAAATGCTTTAAGGGTGGAGATTAACTCACTTTACCCTCTAAAGTGAGAAGGCTCAATTTAGAGGAGCGAATAAAGCTATTAATATCCAAAGCTTGCATTGCATGTATACTATGTCATCTATAATTAATGTGGCAACTAGAAACATGCATGCAAAAAATTAATAGCCAGTTTTCACCTTGGTCGTACTAAGGATTGGGTTTCTCTTTTCTGAGTTGCATCAGAATTAAAGATGCCAGTGGATCAGATTGATCAAAATGGACCAAGAAAAAAATGAAATCGTAAACGGTTTCAGTTCAGACCAAAGTAAAGGGGGATTACGTGACACAGAAAAGTCAAGGGGGTAAATTGAGAAAGTGTGAAACTAGAGGAGGATAAACTGTAATTTACCCTAAAAAATGACTATATACCTATGACTGACTTAGAGTATGTAGTATTTTAGTAAGATCAGAAGAAGGGATCACGGTTAAATGAGTAACGAGTTCTGTTGATGCCAGTCAGCATCAGTAATTTTTATTTCATTAGCCAGAGTTAATTATCAGGTGAGGAATAGAATTGAACATAAAACTGGCATCAAGATTACAAGCAAGAGAAAAAAAGATTTGCTGTGTCTTAGACATGAATGAAGAAATTTTATTTATGTGGCTGTAAATATCTAAATCACTATCTTATATCTTTTCTTGATTTTGCCCTCATATAAAACAGATGATAAAAACCCTTCTAAACCTTTCATCATGACTATAACAACAATGATTGATCCTGCTGTAAATGGAAAAAAGGGAATCGGGCTGCGGTATACCTAATAATTGGATCCTTAGGTGTTCTCGGTGGATGCTGAGACTTGTCGCCAACCCACTTTTTTCTATTCTCATGCCATGCGATTGCAGCTGCATAATATATTCACCCATAATAGGTTTTACAACAGCATAAAAAATTTAAAAATGAACAACAAACAAAATTTACAGTACAGCTTGGGAAGAATAAATAGGAAAACAAAACTGAAAAATTACGATAAAGGCATTGCTTCAAGTCTTTCTTGGTGGGTTAGGTTTTTGAAGCTTATTCTCTCTGACTACATAATTGGAATCCTCAAATATATAGGTCCAAAAGGAATTCACAATTGCTGAAAATTTAATTAGGTTACTGTTAAAAGTCAGAAGGACTCAACATGTACATTTTTTTCATATTTATTTAGCATCCCAAAATGCATTTTCTGAAGTTACTTCATTATCATTTCAAACCAATATATCTTCCTTCCATGGAAAGTACAGTGATTGCCTAAAAGTGAGTTACAATCTCAAGAAGCAAAAAGGTGCTTATAACATAAACTTTCAAAAGACACGTTGTGATAATCTAATGCAAAACCATGCTCATAAAGATATGTGAACAAAAATGCCAAACATGGATCTACTAGGTTGACCATCACCAGAAGATATAAGAGCAAACTCGATGTAGGAATCGCAAATTTTCTTTAATTTAACAATCTTCTTACACTAGTTTTCTCAAAAGCTTCCTAGTATCTCCTTTCAAGGTTTTGATCCCAGATATCTGATTTTCAGATGTTATAATTTGTAATATTCTTCATTACAAAAAGTATTGATAAGTATGATAAATCAAGCGAATGCATTTTTTTACATACACAAGGTACAAATATGCTTCACTTGGGTTAACCTTCAGATGTATCAACCTATTTAGTCACCTTCTGTTTTTTACTTCCCTGGATCAACTTCTTTTCGAAATTCCTCAAGTTAGTGTTATTTCAGTGGATTAGCATGGATAATATAACTATCAACAAGCTATAATATGGGATGGGATGTTAGAATAGTTTATTGTTTTTTGAGTGGCAAACTAGAGCAAAATAGGAGAATAAATACAGTTAAAGGTACTAAATCAAGAAAATTAAAATAACAGACTCACCATGATTGACAAAAGTGGAAGTTTGCTTCAAATTTTGCTTCCCATTGGAATGAAAACTTCTGTAGGTCTTTTCACTTGATCTTTTTACTTCATCTGCAGATTTAGGATGCTTCAAAGTTTGTTTCCCATTGGAATGGGAACTTTCAGTACAGACCTCCATCACATCCAAATCGAATGACCATTCCCCACAAATATTATACAATAAATACCAATAGTTATTTCCTTCTAAAGACTAGAAGTACCTCCAAGCTTCCTTACAGTTATTGCCAATTGAATGTCACCAGATATGAAAAGAAATGCTGATTAAACGCTGCAGCTGCATAATGAGGAAAGAACTTCAAAAGGAAAAATATTGGCAATTTCAATTTTGCATAGTATAATGTTGTGCAACACTAACAAAAATGGTAAAAGGTAAAATTAAACAAGTACAAATGGACAAATTGAATGACAATTAAGTTTCACCTATTACTCACACCAAAAGCATAAATATCATTTACATTAAACATTTACAAATGGAAAAATTGAATGAAAAGTTAGTTTCACCAATTAGTCACACCAAAAGTCATAAATATCTTCTTCCAAAGACATTACATGAGATACTAATACTAATTTAAAAAATTATCTGCACCAACACTCATAAAATATATCTTCCTCCCCATTGCGTTGATTGGTTCCACATTATATGTCTTCCCTAATGTGATATCAGTTGCCTGAAAAGTATGATCTCATTTTAAAGAATTACCAGGAAAACTGAAGAAATGGATCTGCCGGTGATAAAAACTGCGCAGTCTATATTAGAATAAAACAAAAAAATAGTAATCGTTTTCTGTAGTGCAGAAATTAACATTTTTCAGTCCTCAGTGGCTATTTAAAGTAGTTATGCACAAGCTAACATTGGAGTTAAAAGATGCCATATAACAAATTCTTAACCAACGAGCCAATTTGTATAAGACTTCAGATTGCACCTACAAATGCATACTGACATTCATTTCCAGTTATTTCATATACAGGAACACAATTTCCTGCAATAAGAGAGACCTTAATCATATCGAACCTCTCTCTTCCACCACTTCCCTTGCCTGATACTACAGAAAATCTAAATGCATGCTTGTCCAATTAGAGTTCAATTTCAATTGGAATAAAATAAGTCCTGATACAGAGAAATCCCTACTGTCAAAGCAATCATCTCCACCCAGATCTATTGACACCCCTACTTATCTAAAACCTTAAGAACTACTATTCTCATCTAATACTCAAATTCCATTGATTAATTCAGCCCACTTTCTTCCCAGATCTGAAGAACACAAATGTGTTACTTTTAGATCTCATGTGTACCTCACTTGAAAAATCCAGCATTGCATTTATATAAACAAAAGAGCAAAAGAATTTTAGAACAATCAAGGACCTGCATTTAGGCTAGTGTCCTACCAATCAAATTTCATATTACTACAGTATAAAGGTCAAGACTTGGGTGTCGGTTTCAAATGCATAATTAATATAACACAGTTTCATTTAGAAAGGAATGAATACTAACAAGCATGCACGCAAAGAACATAAAATACGAAGCAAATAACAAAGAAAATGCGAGAATCCTATGTTAGACAAAAACCATTAACTTTTCCCCCTAAAGAGTAATGCATTAAAAAGAGACAAGTGCAAAAGCACAAACCCAAATGAGATATTTCGGAGTTTTCGATGATGTGTTCATCAAAAAGAAAAATAGGCAATACCCTTACCGTGCTGAAAGTGCTGAGAAAAGAAACTATTCGACGGAGAAACCGGTGCAAATAATTTAAAGGTACGATTTTGGAAAATGGGTCTGCGTCCTAACAAGCATTCAACTGTAAGAATTAGCAAAAGGTGCAATTTTTTTTTCAGCTTTCTGCGTTTCTATCTCTTGGGTTTTTGTATTGTTTGTGGACATGTATGCGCGTGGCGACTCGCGAGTTGTCTGAAAAAGGTGTCCTTTTTAGTCTTTTCAATTTCAAGAGTTTGGATGATGGTTGAGTTGTTGGGCAGTAGTTGTAACTTGTAAACCTGTAATGCGAATATGACTACATTACCCACCACCAACCACTCGTCACACCAAGGTGGATAAGGATACAAAAAGATACTTAAGGGGCTTTCAGTCATTTTGTGGTTATAATAAGGCAATTATCTCAACTTGTCAGAACCACAAGTTGTTTCCTTTCACCGCTGGTGCCCAACTTGTTATTTGGCTGCGCGCTTGTATCACAAGGGTTGGAGGTGGATTCTCGGGTTCCTATATCCACCATTAAACTCCTCTCCCCCCGTTTTTAACATTTTAAACCTCTGTGCTCTCTCTCTCTCTCTCTCTCTCTCTCTCTCTCTCTCTCTCTCTCTCTCTCTCTCTCTCTCTCTCTCTCTCTCTCGTATCCGATGAATGGTTAGGATTGAATATGACAGAGAAATAACCGGAGAGAATCCAATTCACACAAAGGTTGGAGTCTTCTAACGAGAAAGTAAGTATTAGAAGAGTTTTTCTTCCATCCAGCTCGACTCGAATTATATCAAAAACCTAAAAAAAATAACATAATTACTTGAAAAATTAAGATAATTTAAAAATGAGTTTTAATGTTTCTTTGTTATTTTAATGTATTTTAAATATTTATTGATTGTTTTTACTAAACAATTCTCATGTGAACGTATACTCATCGAGAATAAGCAGTTAAGAATTTAAAATAATATTAAAATCACTTTAATACAAGTTTTACTTTATTATTACCAGCAGACAAACGGTATGGTTCGAGAGTGTGCAATGGATAATTCCAATGTAGAATCTAGAGCCCGAGAGTTTGGTAGAGCATGGAATAAGTCCTGAGAGTTACGAGTGGCTTGTGAGTGTGACCTCCGTTGATACATGCAGGGGTAGGAATAGAAACAAGGGTAGTGCAATGAGGAAGTCAAAGTTAGAGCATGGAATAAGTCCTGAGAGTTACGAGTGGCTTGTGAGCGTGGCCTCCGTTGATATATGCACGGGTAGGAATAGAAACAAGGGTGGTGCAATGAGAAAGTCAAAGTTCTTTGAGGGAAGAAAATGTGACTTGCCAGGATCATTTGACTCGCTAGGAATATAAGGAAAGAAAATGAGAGTCTCAAAGAAGTTGACTTCTGTAGAGACAATGTACCGATGAAGATCAAGAGAATAGCATTGATAACCTTTCTACAGACGGTAGTAACCAAGGAAAAGACACTTGAGGGATTTGGTAGCAAGTTTATCTTTCCCTGGAGTAAGTTCGTGGACAGAATATATGTAATTGGAGTCTTGAAGTGGTAAGAGTAAAAGTGTTGTTAAGGAAACAAAATGAACATAAGAAGACATGCAATTCATTAAGTAACAAGCTGTAATAGAGCCATTATTGCATTATTTTATGAGGATATTTGAGTGTGATTTGGAATAATTATTGATTATTATCATATAAAATTTACTCTCTTTTATTCTAATTTGTGCAGAAATGGAAAACTAAGCAATATAGTTGAAAAATACAGTATTGGGCTTGAAACTGGGCTTGAAATAAGCTCAGCACACTGAAGCACACCCTTGCAGCACGACTTTGGAGGAGATCAGTGCATTGAAGCACGCCCGTGTTTAACCATGCACGGTTGTGCTTCCACCGAAAGTAGATAGTGGCCAAGTTGGTGCACAATAAAATGATGAAGCACAACCTGCTTCACCATGCACAGACGTGCTTAGCCTCAGATTCCACAGTCAGAAGCAAGTGGCCTAGTTGGTACGCAATAAAATTAATGATGAAGCACAACCATGCTTGACCATGCATGGCTGTGCTTATCCTCAAATTCCATCGACAGATGCAAGTGGCCCAGTTGTTACGTAATGAAATGATGAAGTATGACCATGCACGGCTGTGCTTAACCTCATAATTTAGCCTATAAAAGGGGCGCTCAGCAGAACTAAAAGACGCACCTCATTTGACGGAGAGCGGTTCCTCTGTCTTTCTTTCTCCCTCCATATTTATTTTTATTTGCTTGTTTTCTATTATGTCATTTATAATTATGTTTGAGTAGTTTTTCTATTTCTAGGATTTTGGGCGATACCCTTTGATGTTTCTGAGATGATTAATTGATACTCTATATTGTTGATCTGAATGAACTGATTTGGTTGTTATCGTTATTATTGCTTATGAATTCGTTGATCGCCTATTCACATTTGTTAGATAACTAGGAATAAACTGAAAAGTGAACTTAGTTATTGGACTTATAATAACTGAACTTAGGATTTAATTCACGAAAGTAGTTTTATTTCTTTCGAGGGTAAAACAAATTGTCAAAAATCTTAATGGGTTATGTTTAAATCCTATTACCACGAAAGTAGGGATAGGTTTATCTTAGCACGCTAGCGTCACCTTTAAAGAGGTCATTGGTATTTTTGGACAATTTGCCTTCAAATGATTTCAATATCAACGTTAGAGTTATTAATTTAAATTCTCAGAGTATCACTTTGGTAACCCAAGTCCTAGGAAGCTTTTATTTATAAAAACAACAAAAACAACAAAAATATATTTTTATCATCTTTTATTTATTTTCTATCACTGCTTTCCAACAACATCATTTAATCAAATATTTTCTTGCTATTTAATAAAATCATTTGACGTGAATTAATTAATTAGCGTAGCCAGTCCCTGTGGATCGATATTTTATTACTTGACGACAAAACCGTGCACTTGTGGATTTTGACCGAACAAGCTGTGAGAATCACATCTCCCCATAAATGAGGTGAAACATTGTTGTGAAGGAGCATGGAACATGTAACGCCCCGAATCCAATTAGGGCATTACTTACTAAATTAACAAAAAACTGAATTTAACGTAATAAAATTTTTGCCTTACCAAATGCATGATGAAAGTAAATCCTTTTTGAAAAACAAGACTTTGGCTAAATAAATCCTTTGATTCCATAAAGCATTTCAAAACCAAGTTAATAATAAGAGGCATTTATCAGAGCTACAACCAAATTGAAGACACTGAAAAGACTTATAACAAACACGACTCCAAGTTGGACTACAAAACATTAATTCATCTTATACTAAACTCATACAGTATAAAACTTAACTTGACTCGTACATGGACCTAAAGAATCATATGACGACTTGTGATCCGGTATTAACTCGAAAAGTCTCGCTGTGAAGGCAAGACCGAGCACTTCTTCATGCTCTAACTCCTTTGACATGCTCTACCTGAAAACAACACCCCAATATGTGAGTTTATAAAACTCGGTAACATAGAACTGAAACTTAAAACATTACCGTTGTTTTCAGCCATATGTGGTGTGCTACGTATGTAAAACTCATCTCGTCATGTCATACTATCATAATAAATATAATGGAGGCATTTAAGCCAGAGCACTTTCCCAATACAAACATAAACATATTTGCAAAACCTTTTAACATAAGAACATATAGTTCAACTCCTCAAAACTTGCTACATCCAAAGAAATGAATGAGACATAAATGCAATGCAATGCAACTTAACTAAGAACATATAATTCTTCTTTACTTTGTGCTTAGCACAACTTACTATTATTCTATGTTATTGGGTTTTGTCATATGCTTTGGTCCATAGACCCCAATCAACATAACTAACGATATGGTGGTTAGATATCATTAACCATTCAAGTGGCGTCCCACAAGACTAACCATATTGTTATCTCTTCTTATGAGGAATCTTGTGTATCTTTGAAGTGTCTTAATCTTAACTCATGCATGATCAATGCATACATATAATGAAATGAATATACAATTCAATCATTCACTCATTCATAAGAAACTCTTTGTCCTATCAGGCATATATATATATATATACACACACACACACACACACACATCTAATGGATGAAGAAACACAATCATGTTGTCAACCCCATTCAAGAATAACACTTAGATCATAGAACAATTCTAGTACTCATAACTAAACATACTTTTTCACTTAACTCTTGTGCTCATTTTGAAGCACATTGGATTTAGCTCCTCATGAAGCAAACCCCATCCCAATTGGAGCTCTGTGGAGCACACAAAGGGGCAACACTAAACATATACTTGTTAGGGTGTTGGGGACAGCGACCAACCCTTAACTAATCCCAACAAAATATCATTACTTCTAATCAATAAAAAGCTCGAAATCAAAGATAACAACATACAATGAATAATAATTCACTTAGCCTTAACTATTAAAACCATTTCCAGTGAATTGTAGCACAATCAAGGGTTTAGGCTTAGCAAGTAAGTGAACCCCACATTCGTGATACAAACATCATTTAACTATCTAAACTAACTCCAATGATAATTACAAGGAAGTCAAGGAATCAACTTAACATGTATTTGAACATCACAGTTCCAAAACATGCATCTTTGGGCAATCATATGACCAAGTCAACCCAAACTCATATGAAAATCATCAATTAACATAAACTCAAACATACCAATTGGAGCTTTGTGAAACTCGGAATGAGATAAACATCACACAATGTTTGTGGGGGGTTGGGGGCAGCCATCCAACCCTTCACCATCCCACTAAATTATTACAACAATAATCATAACATACTCTACTCAAATATCACTATTTCTACTCAATAGACATTCAAACTCAAGAATTAAAATAATTAATTCTAACACACCCTAAGAGAGGTTTTGAATTAGGGGATTCTATGTTACCTTAGAGCTCCATGAAATTGGGGGTAAAATCCCTAATTTCTAGGGCTTGGATCTTCCTTCCTTCAAGCTTGCTCCTTCCACCATTGAAGCTTCCATCTTGCTTCTTCTTCCATGGAATCCTCTTCCTTCTTCTTCTTTTCGAGCTCTCTCTCTCTCTTTGCTCTCAGTCCGTCTCGTTCTCTGTCTCTCCATTTATCTCTCTCTCTCTCTCTCTCTTACACTGTCTCTCTCTCTCGGCCACCTTCTCCCTCGCGGTCTCCCTTCTTCTGCTTCTCCGGCGGTGCGCCACCATGCCTCAGGCCGCTGGCCGTGTGCTCCTCTCCCTCCTTCTTCCTTGCTCGTGCGCCCTTCCTCCTTTGTCTCTTCTTCTCTTCTTTTTCCTTTCCTTTTTTTTCTGTTTTTCTTTCTTCTGCTGCTGCTTCTCGATGGAGGGAGTAAAAGAAGGAATAGGAGGGTGCTATGATAGGAGTAAGTGGAATGTGGTGCATGGTGGGGGTAGATGCATAAGTTTAATAAAATCTTGCTAACAACCCCTCACTTAGTTTTTCTTAATTTATCCTTTGGTCCTTAATTCAACCATAGATAACTTAATAAGGTAAACTACTCATAAATAATTAATCCCGTATTTCCTAAATTATTGGGAAAAATTATTATTTTACCCCTTAGGCTTAACTTTGGGTCAATTTCTCTAGATTAAAATTGTTCTTCTAGGCCATTAACCCCTTTAATTCCTTAGGGTCTCTAATTACCAAGCTTAGGAAAAGTTGGGGTGTTACAGAACAAGTTGTTTCAACTAAGTACCGATTCTTTCTTTCGGTAACACATTTTGTTGAGAGGTACGTATGAGCACATGAAGTTTGATGTAGGATACCTAGCAACGTCAAAAAGGATTGAAAAGATGTAGTTATATATTCGCGAGGGTTATCACTTTGCAATTTTTTATTTGGGTACCAATCTGTGTGTTTATTTCTAAACAAAAGGTTTGAAAGTTCGAGAAAATATGTGAACAGTTTTTCATTAGAAATGTCCAAGTGCATCGGAAAAATCGTCAATAAAAGTGATAAAATATTGATAACTCAAACATGAAACAACACGACTAGGACCCCAAATATCTGAATAAACAAAAGCAAAAAGAGATGCAACTCGTTTACTGACTCTGTTGAAAGCAACTCCTGGTATGTTTCCTGAATTGACACGACTCACGCTCTGAGGTAGACACTTTTGATAAACTCGGAACAATAAGATGTAACTTGTAAAGGTTAGGGTGTCCAAAACATTGATGAATAATATCCGGAGACTCAACAACTGAACATACAACAAAAAGTGCAGGTACCAAAAGGTAGTACAAGCCTCGAGACTCATGCCCCACTACTCCGTACTCCAATCATACACAAGAACATAATTATTAGCAATGGTAATAGAATAAGGCAGAGCATAAGTAAGTCTACTTATGGAGATTAAATTAAAATGACAACTAGGATTATAAAGCGCATAATCCATGGAAAGTGTGGGTAGGGGATTATTTTGGCCAATGTCTTGCCATCTGGTTTGTGACCCATTAGCCAAAGTTACATTAGGGAGTGTGTCCACACAAGTGAGATGGGGGAAAAACTATTTGTTACCAGACATGTGATCAGAGGCGCCTGAGTCAAGGATCCAAGGTCCAAGCAAAAAGGATTGTGAAATAAAAGCAGCAAGATTACGGGTCTGGCCAACGGAGGCAACAGGTGTGGTGGATTGCCGGTGGGCCTTGAGTTTGAGGTACTCATTATACTCTGCCGTAGAAAGGGAGATCAGGTCAAAGGTGTCAAATACCTCAATATAAGCAACATTCACAAACATCGACTATAGTTTATTGGTTCTGTGGAAGTATTTCCAATGGCATCAAAATATTTTTATGATTTAATGGTATGAAAAATATGGTACAATTATTGGGAAAATGAGTAGATGATTTTGATTAATGGACTTATTGAAAATGTTGTCAAATATGGATCTAAGAGCTTTTAATAAGTGTGAGGTCGAAAACTTTTGAACTTTCAACTATTTATGGGAAACTTTTTCTGAACACAACATGCTAACAACAGTAGGGGTAAGCTAAGGTTCTTCATGACTTATTTATAGAAGGGGAGGCTATTATTTATATTTTTAGGCAAGGAGACTGCCATAAATATTATTAGGCAGGGAGCCTGCATTTATATTTACAAGCGAGGGGCTTGTTATTGGTATTCCAAGTGGAGAGTCTAATTAGGCGAGTAGCCTATTATAATTATGTCTGAGTAGTACCATACTTATATATATATATTTTTGGTAATACCATACTTATAAATTTAAATTTATGATTTTATCCCAATATTTTTCATAAAATTATGACTTGACATTTGAAACTGTTTTATATTTGATATTATTGTGTCCTGCTTGTTATATTAAATTTTCATTATTTACTCACTAAGTGGTGACTCACATAGTCAATCTAATCTGTTACAAATCCCCAGGCTCGTGCAGAATCAAGCACCTCTGCTCGTGAACAACTATGATCTTAACTTATAATAACCTATATTTTGAAGAATTTTGTACCAAAATTTTGGCAGAGGCTCTTTAGAAATATGAACATCCCGAAATAACATAAGCATCTATATAATAACAACAAACATGATAGGCCAAAATAAGGCCTCACACAGGCCAATAGATTCAAATCTAACTACTATCAGTCAACTCAACAATGTCACAAAGCCACTACAAATTATCACATAACTTTTTGTTATAAAAAAAAAAAAAAAACTACAAATAAATTTACTAGCAGCCATCCAAAACCAATCATGGTCTAAACCGGTGTCGTGACAATATGTGTGTACGTGTAAATTTAATTATTAACATTATAATTCTATATTTAGAAAAATTCTATATTTGATAGTTTATATTAAACAATTTTAGTTATTTTTTATATTTTTGTTACTTACCTATCATGTTTTAAAGTAATTTTCAAATTGTAAATACACATACATATATTATGTCTATATTATTTTAAAGCAATGTTTTAAATATTCTAACTATAATAGAAATAAATATCTTATCATTAAAACAATTATGTTACAGTAATATTGTGCATATATAACGTTTTGTATTTAATAACAAATATTTAATATGTTGATGTCATTTATTTATTTTTAGAATATTTTTTCATTAAGCAGTAGTTATTAAAAATTAGTATTGTCAATAAGTAATTGTAAGTTTGAATATTTTAAATATGAATAGAAGAATTATATAATTTTATATGTTCTAATTCACATTAAATAATATATATTAGCATTTAGTTTGTTTTAATATATATCAAATAATTTATTTGGTGAAGATATTAAATAACGTTTAATAATAGTCATTGTTGATAAATAAATAGAATACTTAATATTTTAATTATATATTAGAAATTCAATATTTAGTTGTTAATTAGTGTATAACAAAATGCAAAATGTCATTGAATATATTTTATTTTTTAATTAAATAATACTTAACTTTGTTTTTAATGGAGGTCATCCAAACGGACCAAACCTACAAATTTTTTTTGATACACCTATTAACTTAAAATATATGACATTTAAAGTTGGTAGCTATATATATAGATATTAGTTTTCTTCCCAAATCAAATGCTAAAATTAAAAAAATTAATATTTTATAACATTGTATTTAAACTTATATACATACATATGTGTGTGTGTTTCATGTGTAACTTTAATAATAAACATTATTATTATTATTATTGTTGTTGTTGTTGTTGTTAATATTATTATTATATTTAAAAAGTTTATATATGATAATTCGTAGTGTCATTCGATTAATTTTTTAATATTTTTTTCTTAAGTAATGATTGATGATTAGTACTATAATAAAGATATTTTAATGAAATTTTGTTTATGTTTTACTAAATTACTTTTTATTTTTCAAAGCATTTTTTAAATTTGAATATACAAAACCAGATAATGTATTAATATTTTTTAAAGTATTATCATAAATATTTTAATTATCAACTAAAAGTAATATATTCTCATTTTCGCTTTAAGTAGTTATTCAAATTATTTAAGAAACATTACACATATACACATGGATTTATGCGTACGCACACACGCATACATGCGCACATGTATACATACATACATATATACATACATAGAATTTTATATTTATTGGTTATTATATAAAATAGTGGTGTCTTTTTATCATTTTAAAATATTTTATAGTCAAATAGTATTGATTAAAAAATGCAATACCACAAATAAATTTTATAATTTAATACTTTTTGGTAAATATATGATTTAATATTTTGCATATGAATATAACAAATGCATAATTTTATATGTCGTAGTCAATATATTAAATAACTTATACAATATTTTATTTACATTGAAGGCTTTTTCAAATAATATTTAATAATTAGTATTGCTAAAGAATAAATTAAATACACAATATTTTAGTTATATATAACAAGTTTCATATTTGATATTTGTTGTTGAATAGTATAAAAATGTCATTAAATGCATTTAAAGTTTTAAATTAAATAATAATTAATGTAGTAATTTTTTTTTGACAAAATTAATGTAGTAATTAATATTATCATTTTTTGACCAAAATTAATATTTATCATTAAAATATGGAATTTTTACATACAAGCACTAATATATTGCATATTACATTTAATAGTAGTAGTCTACACATTAGTTTTTTTTTTTACTCAACACATTAGTTTTCTATTTTGTTGTATATAGTAATAATAATTAATGTAGTAATTAATATAATTATTTTCTGACCAAAATTAATATTTATCATTAAAATCTGGAATTTTTACATGCAAGCACTAATACATTGCATATTACATTTAATAGCAGTAGTCTACACATTATATAGTTTTCTATTTTGTTGTATATGTACATGTATTAAGAGTAATGATGGAATGGTAGGTTATCCGGAAGAGATTTAACGTGAGAGGATAAGATGTAGAGAGAAAATATAAATTGAAAGAAACTAAGGCACCTGTAAAATAAAAAATTTATAATTAATAAAGAAGTAAAAGACTAACATTTTAGAAATGGGGCTTGGGTTTATAAGACATAATTGACTAAAAGAATGAAGTGATGTATAAAATATACACGTGAAAATATGGAATAAAAATTTGAGTGACATTAAAAATAATGTTTTTTTTACTAGACTAAAACTAATGTTATCAAATATTCGGGATAATAAATTCACATAATACAAATAACATTGAAAAATTAAAAGCTTTGCAAAGACAGTCAACCCCACAAGATAATAAGTAGGTTCGTCCCTGCCTCTCACCTTTAGCCTTAATCTCAATGGCTTATAAATGCACAAATTTTGATTGATCAATAACATAAAAACACACGGTATTAGCAAATTGAAAGAAACTTGACAAAGAGTTATCGTCTAATGGCGAATCACATCTCAAAGTCTTTCTATTTCTTTGGTGTCCTAGTTTTAGTTGCCACAGGTAAGTCTCTCCATCATTGTGATGCTAGTTAAACTATAAATGATAAACCCCACTAATTATTTCCTTCATTTTTTTATAATTTGTGGGAGCATAGTGCAATTAATTGTAGTAGGAGCATGCTCACAAATTGTGGGTGGATGTCAAGATTTTCATTGTGGTTCGTATTGTAAATCTCGATACACCTATGGAGGAGGGTCATGTTATTATTTCAACCTATGTACGTGTTTTTTTTATCCCGAGCCTCCGTCAGGGAAAAGTCATCCTCCGGAAGAATGCAACATTGGGATGGGACTTTGCAATGATGATTGTGATTCGTCTTGCTGCAATTCAAAGTGTGCTAGTGAAACATATCAGGGTACTGGGTATTGTATTAAGCATTATGGTATGAATCTGTGCATTTGTCACTATAAGCCTAAATTCAAATAAATATAAGAGACATGTTATTCCTATTTCAAATGTATTCAAGCGATTGTATTCACGTTTTTAATTCATCATTTCATTTGAATTGAAATTCTGTTATGAGTTCTAGGATGGTTTGACAGACATTAAAGCACAAGACAAACAGAATAATATAAGACAAAAGCCTAGGTCACAACATAATTTTTTGTCATTAAACTGTTTGGTAGATTGTGAACACCACATATAAAATAATATAAAATTTATTGCTAACCATTTTTAATATGCAATATTAAATATAATACATAATATAATAATATTATGTAATTTATATAAGTACTTTATATAATAATTTATAAAATTATAATATTTTATTATATAATATAGAACTATTATATATAAAAGATAATATATAATATAATGTGTGAACACCCATTTTTTTATCCTCAAGTTTTATTTTTATTTCTTTTCCTATTTTTATTTTATGTCTATTTTTCAATAAATAAATAATAAAATTAAGATTTGGGCAATTTTGGGCCCAATAGCCAAGAAAGATGGATCAAGTTTGTCAAATCTTGAAAATGGGCTACTGGACGCCCATCAGCAAAATGTCAGAGAGAGAAGTTTAGATTGGGTCAGTTAAGCCGAATGTCTAAAAATAATAAAAAGAAAGACATTTTTTAATATTTATTTTTTGTACTTATTATCTCTCAACTTGGACCCACTTGCAAAAATAGATTAATCAATCACGCAACATCGTGCTAGGCTCAAGAGATTGCACAAACATGTAGAACAGTTTTATTGATAGCAATTCTAGATTTAACCGGAATTAGAGTTCAACAACACAAATCACATGCTTAAGTCTTAACGGAGAGCTCTTCTTTCTCAAACATCAACATCTTCTTCTTTATCTTTTATCTTTATCTTTTAACAAAATTGTTCTCCAATTTTGTCATTTAGTACGGGTGTCATTTTCCCACAAATTATATTCCCGCTCAAAATCCTATTTCCTCTCTCTTTTTTTTCTTTGGTGCATAAACTCTTTGTGCCACTCTTTTCCAGATAAAAAAAAATCAAAATTAGTTCAAACAAAAATTATAGAGTTAGTCTTTAAAAAATAAAAAATATAAATATAATTCTTAAGAATCTTAAATGTGGGTTTAATTAGTTCCTGATAAGACTAAAATGTCTTTAAAAATTATCCTAAAAAGAACTAATTTAACCCGTATTTAAGATTTTTAAGGACAAAATTAATATTTTTATTTCTTAGAGACTAAATTGATCTTCATAATTATTATCGGAACCCATTTAAATATTTTCTCTTTCCGAATCTCACTTTCTCTGACACGCCCAACATCGTCCACTTTTTTATTTGTTTTTAACTTTTACATTTTTAACTTTTTTTTCCTACATTTTAATTTAAATTTTTCATTTTAAAAAAATATTTTTTATTTGCTGATTAGGATATTTTTTACTTTAATTTTTTTTATATTTATATTTTTCTTCTTTCGTTTATTTAATATGTTTCATTTTATCTATAATATAAATAAATTATAAATGATTATTTTTCTCTTAAGTTCTAACGGGAAAATATTATATGTTATTAGTATAATTTCATCGTCTTTGATTAAATATCAAAATTTAAAACTATCTTTATCATTTAAAATAATTATTTTACTTTTGATTATTGACGGAAAAATATTACAAGTTGTCGGTATAAATGATTACTATTCTTTTGCGTCCTGACGAGAAAATATTAAATATTGTCGGTATAATTTTATTGTATTTGATCACATATCAGTTTTATAAATGTCTTTATTATTTAGTTTTTAATTTTAATTTTTTTACTTTCTTTAAAAAAAATACAAAATTGTTCTCCAATTTCATCATTTAGTACGGGTGTCATTTTCCCACAAATTCTATTCCCGCTCAAAATCCTATTTCCTCTCTCTTTCTGATTGTCACATCTAATTGTTATCCTCCGTCTCATTACCCTCCCTCCGTCTCGCTCTCACAATTTTTAATGTGTTGACTCTTTGTGCCGCTCATTTTTTTCTTTGGTGCATAAACTCTTTGTGCCACTCTTTTCCAGAAAAAAAAATATTAAAATTAGTTCCAACAAAAATTATAAAGTTAGTCTTTAAAAAATAAAAAATATAAATATAATTCTTAAAAATCTTAAACATGGGTTAAATTAGTTCCTGATAAGACCAAAATATTTTTAAAAATCATCCTAAAAAGAACTAATTTAACCCGTATTTATGATTTTTAAGGAGAAAATTGATATTTTTATTTCTTAGGGACTAAATTTATCTTCATAATTATTATCGGAACCCATTTAAATATTTCCTCTTTCCGAATCTCACTTTCTCTGACACGCCCAACATCGTCCACTTTTTTATTTGTTTTTAACTTTTACATTTTTAACCTTTTTTCTACTTTTTAATTTAAAATTTTCATTTAAAAAAATATTTTTTATTTGCTGATTAGGATATTTTTTACTTTAAATTTTTTATATTTTTCTTATATTTATATTTTTCTTTTTTTTCCGTTTATTTAATATGTTTCATTTTATCTATAATATAAATAAATTATAAATGATTATTTTTCTCTTAAGTTCTAACGGGAAAACATTATATGTTATCAGTATAATTTCATCGTCTTTGATTAAATATCATAATTTAAAACTATCTTTTTCATTTAAAATGATTATTTTACTTTTGATTATCGACGGAAAAATATTACAAGTTGTCGGTATAAATGATTACTATTCTTTTGCGTCCCGACGGGAAAATATTAAATATTGCCGGTATAATTTTATTGTATTTGATCACATATCAGTTTTATAAATGTCTTTATTATTTAATTTTTAATTTTAATTTTATTACTTTCTTTAAAAAAATGTTTTTTATTTTTATTTTCTAGGTTTTATAATTATTTTTATACTTTTAAGTTTTATTATTTTTCTTATGTTTATATTTTTCTTTTGTTTTCATTTTTTCTTATTTTTTAATTCCTTTAGTTACTTTTCATATTTTAAACATTTTAATTTTTTTACTTCTATGTTTGATTATTTTGTTTTTCACTTCCAACGGGGAAACATTACATGTTGTCGATATAATTTTAATTTTAATTATCGACTGGAAAACATTAAATGTTGTTGGTATAAATGATTGATTTTCTTTTGCGTCCTAAAGAGGCAACATTAGATGTTGTCGGTATAATTTTATTGTCTTTGAGTACATATCAATTTTATAAATGTCTTTATTATTTACTTTTTACTTTTTTATTTTTTACTTTCTTTAAAAAATATTTTTTAGTTTTACTTTTTTATTTTCCAAGTTTTATAATGATCTTTTTTACTTTTAAATTTTTCTATTTTTCTTATATTTATATTTTTGTTTCTTTTCTTTTCATTTTTTTTTTATTTTTTATTTCTTTAGTTACTTTTCATATTTTAAACTTTTTAATTTTTTTATTATCTTTATGTTTGATTATTTTGCTTTTAAGTTCTAACAGGGAAATATTACACATTGTTAGTATAATTTCATCATTTTTCATCACATATCAAATTTTATAAGTGTCTTTATCATTTATAAATAATTATTTTACTTTTGATTCTCGTCAGGAAAACATTACATGTCGTCAGTATAAATTATTACTTTTCTTTTGCGTCCCGACGAGGAAACATTAGATGTTGCCGATATAATTTTATTATTTTTTAGCACATATCAATCTTATAATTGTCTTTATTATTTACTTTTTAATTTTTAATTTTTTTACATTAAAAAAAAATTTTATTTTTTATTTTCTGATTTTTTTAATTTTATTTTTACTTTTTATTTTCTCTATTGTTCTTATATTTTTATTTTCTTTTCTTTTTTAATATTTTTTTACACTGTTTTGAAATTTATTTATATGTTGTCAGTATAATTTTTTTATTTATATATTTTCGGTATAATTTCATTGTCTTTGATCACATATCAAAATTTATAAGTATCTTTATTATTTATAAATGATTATTTTACTTTTGATTCTCGACAGGAAAATATTACACGTTGTCGGTATAAATGATTATTTTTCTTTTACGCCCCGATGGAAAAATATTAGATGTTGTCGGTATAATTTTAATATTTTTTTTTATCACATATCAGTTTTATAAATGTCTTTATTATTTATAAATAATTGTTTTGCTTTTAAGTTCCGATGGGAAAACATTACATGTTGTTAGTATAATTTCATCGTTTTTTAAAATGTATGAAATTTTATAAATGATTATTTTACTTTTGAATCCCTAAGGAGATTTTTTTTACTTTTTATTTTTTCTTAATATTTTTATAATTTTTTATTTTTTTTATTTCATTGTCTTTAAGCACGTTCCAAATTTTATAAATGTTTTATTTATAAATAAATGTTTTACTTTTGAGTCCTTATAGGAAAACATTACATGTTATAGGTAAAATATTATTGTGTTTGAGCATATGTCAATTTTATAAACGTTTTATTATTTATAAATGATTAGTTGACTCTTATGTCCCGTCGGAGAAACATTATATGCTATCGATATAATTTTATTGTCTTTTATCACATAACAATTTTATAAATCTTCTTATTATTTATAAATAATTATTTTACTCTTAAGTCTCGACAGAGAAACATTACATGTTTACTCTCACTCTTTCTATTTTTTAGAGAACTAAATAAACTATAATTATGTTTGTCACAATGTAAAATTTTAATTTTATAAAAAAGTGTATTTCAAAAATACATAAACAAAATTACCCTTGCGTACGCACGGGTATCTTGCTAGTACTTTCAGAAAACTATTCACTAATAAGAATAACTTCCACCCATACATATAGAAATAAAAATACATATAACAACCCCTAGCCTAACTGCCACCAGTAACCCCCCTTTTCCTTCTAACACACTTTGCAATGCCGCGGGCCTTGGAGTAGCCTGTCAAAGCACAATGTTTTCATAACTAGCTGTACACACAAAAAGACTGCGATTTGCTGTAGTTACTGCATCAGCAATCATCGGACGGCTCAAACGCTTTTTGTTTTTAAAAAAATAAAATACCGATCTTAAATCTGGACCATTCGATCTCAATCGAACAGGCGATGTCACTGACTGCAAGAATTGACTGCAGTCACTGATTGCAGAGAAATGCGATCCCACACAAAAGGAGATCGAGAACATTAAAAGCTCAATATTAACCAACATCTTCACCTGACTCTACAAACACATATTCCCTCCGTTTTCGTTTATAAGCAAAAGTCACTTTTTACGTTCATTGAAAAATGTACGTATCCGGTCCAAAACGGAGGGAGTATAAATCAACAAAATGATGGGGGAAAAAACTTTTTTTTTTTGAATGAGTACACCATTTAGACTCTGCAATAATTGCAGTCTCCTTGAATGGAACTTTAACGTGTACGCAAAAGAAAACTTTTATATCGGTTGATATATTTTAAATACAAAAAAAACAAGGCTCTGATACTGCGATTGAAGGAAAAGTTGTGTTAATAACACTTACAACGAAATGAAAAGGGGTCTATTTCGTGTTTAAAATATATTACAATGAAGAAAGGTGTAAGTATATAGCTGTTAATTAGCTCATGAAGCATTAAAATTTTTCTTCAAATATATGATCACTCTACGTGTATCCACATCGAGACTGGGCACGACGATGCTCTCTTAGCAGAGCTGTGGGGAATCAAGCATGGCCTTCGAATGGCGTTTGACTATGGTTTCAACAAAGTTTTGTGTGAAACTGACTCTCTTGAGGCGCTCAACCTTATCAACGATCACCACCTTCATGCCTTTCACTCCTATGCTGACCTGCTGGTGACCATTACGGGGCCTCTTGGATCTGACTTGGGATGTTCATATATCTCATGTGCTGAGAGAAGCTGATTACAGTGCAGATTTCTTAGCTAAAAAGGGAACTCTTTCATCGCAAGTGTATAAGCTCTGGTCGTCCCCTCCTCCTGGGCTGGGCTCTAAGCTTTTGCGAGACTCACTTGGCGAGATTGGTTAACTGTTCGCTTTTTTCTTTCTTTTTTGGCGGTTTCCCGCCATGTACTCAACCAAAAACATGGAGACTAATCTTTGTAATCAACTCTTTTTATAAGTGGAACAGAATAAAACAAAAACAACCCTTTTGTAAATTTTGGTGCTGGCGAACAAAGAGAAGAGGGAGAGAAAATTGTGTATCGATTGTGTATACTTGCTATCCTTTTATAGCACACAAAATGCAACTTATGTTCTTAAGTGATAAGAACACTGAACCAATTTGATTTTGATTCCATCCCTTATTCTATCTCTTTCCATTCTATCTCTATCGTGTCCTTCTTTTAAGGCTACTAAAAGATTGACTTAGTTTATTGTTTTTCAGTTGCTATTCTAAAATTTAAATAGCATTTTGAAAAACACTTTGACCAAGTCTTGCAAGTTAGAAAACTTACATCTTTCAACGGGATCAAATTATACTGGTATAATTCTCGGGTATTGTTACACCGTTTAATAACTTTGAAACGGATACATGTATTACAAAATTTACCGTTGAATTGAAAGATACTATCACATAGATCACATTTACAAAAGTTTATATTGATATAAAATCATTTGATATGTCATTGAATTTATTAAACAACGTAAATCTTGATGCATCTCAATGACATATCAAATGATTTTAAATTAATGTAAACTTTTGTGGATATGAGCTATGTGATAACATCTTTCAATCAAATGGTGAGTTTTGTAATACAAGTATCCGTTACAAAGTTATTGAACAGTGTAACAGTACCTAAGTATTATATCGGTATAATTTGTATTATTTATATTATTTATATTCTTGGTGCTCACAAAAGAATAATAATACTCCACCTAGAAAAATATATTTATTTGATTAAATTAAAAATTATCAAATAATAAAACAATTTCTTTAACAAAGATTAGAGCACTCGTTTGTGTGTGACATGCAGGTTTAATATTAAGTCGGCAGTAAATCCATTAATTCACTAATCAAAATAGGCGTCTAGCAACACTCCTCAACGTTCGGATAATATGAAGTAATCTCATTTACTATCAAGAATCCATAGAAAAATAATATAATATTACCTTCCATCATTTACAGCTCTAGGTTAACCGTAGAGTATGGTATTATTGTCGTAAGTTAACACGTGATTTATTCGGCGAATGACATAAAAAACTCATTTCTTTATTCATTCAATTGCCCTGGTCAAGGTCTGAATTTTATTCATAGAGCTCAAACTCATTACCAAGAGTTGATGGATTCGTTCTTGATCATAATCATTAATCCTACAAGTGTTTAATCATATCTAATTTCCATTCAACTAGTGCCCTAAGATATTAGGTGTCCAGAATTAAAATACAATACACAACTAGTTAATTACTATAATAATCTCATGTCAAAAAAAAAACTGTTACATATTTCTTCTTTGAGAATTACCTATTGGCTATCCTTTTAAAAAATAATTTCCATTGACTATTTATAGGCAATGTTAACCATTAGGAATTCTCAATTGTGTCAGTTCAATGACCACATCCACATGTGCATCATCTATATATGTAATTTAATAAATGAGATCTATTAATCTTTATCCAATGAAGATCATCACACATATATTGATTTATCTGGATTATTTATGTCCTAATCACAATAATCATATGATCAAGAACAATTTAGATTGTTGAAGCGATGGGGATGAGACTGGCTCTCAATTTTGCAAAGGATCTTGGTTTCTTCAACTTAGTGGCTGAATCGGACTCCCTCAATGTAGTCCAAGCATTGTTATCTTCTTCGAATTCTCCCTCCCATTTTGCAATGGTTATTTTAGATTGCAAAGCTATCTCTTCCTTTTTTTTTCTAAATTTAAAGTTTGTGATGTTAGTAGAAATGCTAATTTAGTTACTCATTCCTTAGCTAAGTTTGCTTTAACAGTAGATGATTCTATTTGGATTGAAGAGACCCCTTCTTGTATTGCTTTGGCTCTTGCCACGGACTTTTGAGGTTTTGTTTGAATGAAATATTTCCTTGTAAAAAAAAAAGAACAGTTTAGATTAAAATTATAAAAGACTTGTTTCTCATTATCATAATCTCTATTATGATAACTAGTCTTATATTTTAATCAAGAATAATACTTTATTAGGCAAAATTGCTCCGTAAGTCCCTTAACTTATTTTTTGGTAATGAATCAGTCCTTTATCTTTTTTTTTCTCCGAATAGGTCCTTTATGTTTTACAATGCTTGCACCATTGACTTTTTTTTACATTGTCCATCCACCCCGTTAAAAAAATATGATGTGGCCGTTATATTGCTTACATGGTTGTCCAATGTCATATGATGACTCATATTTCTGTTTAATTTTTTATTAAAAACAAAAAATAAATAAATCGGTGTTCTTCATCTTCAACCAGCCAACCCAGAAACCTCATGCGCTGAACACAAAGCTCCGACCTTTCAGCCTCAATCATTCAGATCTGTGAAAAATAGAAACAGAGGCGGAGGGAGATCTTCAGATCTATGAAGAAGGGAAGAAATAGACAGTGATAGTGGAAGAGAAACCCTCATAAAATAGAAACAGAGGCGGGGGGAAAAAATAGCTTCCTCGTTGAAGTGGGTTTAAGAGATACCCTCACAGTGGCACTCCTCTGCCACGACCTCTGATGCGACGGTGGGAGCATGCCGGCTGGTGATGCGAGATGATAAGTGTGGTTCTTACAGGTTGTTGGTAAGGAGGGGAGATGAGGAAGAGAAGAAGGAGAAGAAGTGAGATGATAAAGTTCCAATTTTTTCCCAAAAATATCACATTTTTTCCAGATTATTCCCAAACCCTAGTTTTTCTAGGCAAAAATTTCTTCTTTGTTTTGCTCCCTCTATTTTCTCTGTTCTGCTTGATTTGCGAATCTTCCCTGTTCTGCTTGATTTGCGGGTCCGATTCCTAAATGTGTCCGTTATTATATCTCTGTTCAGCTTGATTTGCGCCAAAAAAAAAACCCTTCCCCTTTCCCCTTTTTCTCTTTCCCTTTCATGGGTTTCTTTAAGAACATGCCCACAGGGATCGACAGCAAACCCTAAACCCTTAACCACCAAGAATGGTGTGATTGGGATTGAGGATGATGGTGACCGATGATGGTGTTTTGGATTTATTCTTAGGGAAAGAACCCTAATTATTTTTTTGTTTTTTTAATTAAAAAATAAATGACCACATAGACATAACCTAAGCAGATTAACGGACACAAGTTTTTTTTAACGGTGTTAGATGGAAAATGTAAAAATGGTCAACGGTGTAAACATTGTAAAACATAAATGACTTATTCGGGAAAAAAGAAAGATAAATGATTGATTCATTACCAAAAAATATTAAGGGGCCTACAGAGCAATTTTGTCAGGGCATACATTTATTCCCAACAATACATTTATTCCCAACAATTTTTTCCATTGATCATCCGCCTAAACATTTTGTGCACCAATCCTAAAGTCACACCATTTCATCCACTCCATCAATTGCTCATATTTTAATTTCTAATCACATATAGAAATGCTGCATGCTAAACATGAACTGCTCTATTTTCCATACATTATAATTCCACACAACAGTACTTATTAAAAGGGAACTTAACCCAAAGAAAGCCAAAGAAACTTGTTATAATTTGGTGAAGTCTTTTACATACATAACCTAAAGGAAAATATAGAGATTTGCTAGTGTATCAGAACTTATTGCGACTCCACTCTGCATCTATAATGAGGCAATAGCAGCAGAACTAGCTAATAGGAAGCATATAATTTGTCTGTAGCTGGTTGTGTGTGAGCCACCATTGCAGCAGAAACCATTGTGTTCATTCCACACATACCATGCCCTCGGCAAAGTTTGTAATACCCATTTTCTCCCCAATTCTCCCCCCATGAATTCTTGATGATCCAGTATGGCTTGTTGCGAAGCCTGAGAATGGAGAAGCCTTTTGCGTCATATCCCACAAGCAATACACCATGGTTTAGCCGTTTCTTGCTACATATTAGAGGGCATGAGACACCACCAATGTAAGTTTGCATGAAAATCGCATTTACTCCCACTGCATATATGCACATTAGAGTTCATCGCTCATTAATATTATTAATCCAAATAAAGATAAGCAAATGTCACTTGTCACATATATAGGGATTGATTAATCATTGGGACTTACTAGCAAGTGGACCATGTTTAACTAAATATGCAGCAATTTGGTTCTCATCCAAAGGGATATTGGTGAAATTTGTGATTCTAACTGCTACTTTCTTTGGATCAAACTTGCATTCACATCGATTCCCGGTGTAGGGGTATGAAGATTCCTCCTCCAACCCACCAGCCTCAATCAAATAATTATAAGCATTTGTCATAAGACCTCCGTTACAACCATTGTCACATGATGTCTTTTCTGTTATGTCACACTTTGGGGAAGGAAAAAAAAAAAAAGCAACAGAACAAGAAATCAGGGGTAAAAAAGCAGAAAATAATCTGTTCTGTACAGATTGGTCTAGTTGATTTGATGGGGAAAGAAAAGGAAAAAAAAAAAAGAGGGGGAATCATTGATTAGTGAAATTCATCATTAACTTATTTAACAGCATTATTGAAGAAAAATTTAATTAGTTAGCCTATCATTCATACATAGAATAGAACATAGTTGATTAGTGAATGTAAGTATCATCAAACAAGTCTTAACGTAGAGATACATACCTTGTTGTCACAGTCCACGAGCTGTTGTTCACTGAGACTGAGGAGCTTGCCGGTGGCAACAAAATTAGCTCCTTCTATAGATCCTGTAGTGCTGAAAGCCCAGCAAGATCCACATGTGCCCTGTAGCAAAATTATTTTTATTTCAATAGCAAAAAAAGATTATTTTTATTTTAAAGGGAAATTTTTTTCGGAAGCTAGCTAGCTAATAGCTTCTCATTAGTTGTAACGAGAATTCTAAATTCTGATTTTTAAAAAAAATAAAGGAATCTAAAAACTTTTAAAAGTAATTTTTTTCATGGAAAAAACTGAAGCAAACTATAATTTGGAAAAAAGCACTTTTTTTAAAAGGTAATTATATTTACAAATTTTTTATTCAAAATAACTTCTCAAAATTTATTTTTTTCTAATTTTATTCAAAAACTTAAATAAGAATTTAAAAACTTCAAAAGTGCTTTTTTTAAATAAAAAATTATTTTCCCTCATAAAAAATCTGAAATCAATCAAATTCTAGTATATTTCAATCCCAGCCAGCCAGTATCAACCCCGGAACTAGAAATTAGAACACAAAATAATCTCTTCCTACACATTCATCAAAACAAAAACAAAAAATATATATATACATAGAAAGAAAAACTAGACTTAGTCCCACATGCATGAATATAATTCAATTAACTTAAACTACTAGCTTGTATAGCTAAGCTAGCTACTACCTGCATCTTAACGTCAGTAACTGCCCCTTTCTGTCTCCAATCAAAATTCTCCGGCAGGCCTTCCACATCCAACGGCGGCGCTTCCCCGCCGGCAGAATTACTCGACGCAAACCCGCCATTGACGCCAGTGTAGAACCGCTCAAACTCCTCCTCAGAGAGATCGGAGAACTGCGTGACACCGTGGATGGCGGTGGGATCCAGCGCCTGGTGTTCCGCGGCTCTCACCATGTTTTTGGCGAAAATACCAAGCCGTAGCAGGTACTCCTCCCTCGTGGAGTACCGCTTCCCGTAATCTTCCATGAACATCTTGAACTTTCTCTCTGTGCTAAGAAGCTCGTTGTCCTTGAGCCTGAGCTTTCTAGCTACGTCATGAATCAAGGTTTCATGGTTCGCCAAGCTTCGATGGAGCGCAGTTGACAGGGTTAGAGCGCAGAGGAAAATCGTAACACTTGCAGAGCACGTGAGAGCGGAGCCTGGTTTTGTTACCATCTTTGTGCTGCCTCTGTTAGCTTGCTTCCACGGGGGTTTTCTTCCCGGGAACGTGGATGGTGTAATGACGGTTTTGACCAATGTTTTTATAGGTAGTTGTCACCAATGGATTGTGGCGGTGGGTGAGAGTAGGGTATAATTGTAATTTGATAATTGCAGGGAAAGGTGGCAGCATGCAGTGGTGAAAACACTGAAGCCCAACATGCAACTTAACACGTGGAGTTGGATAGGGATGACATCTTGTACTACATCATCATCATTATTATTATTATTATTATTATTTTTGAAAGAAATTTAGAATCTTCAAGATTTTTTTGTATAAAAAAAGTATCTTCAAGATTTTGGGTAAAATATATCTCTAATATTACTTAACCTATATATTATTGCGTTGCCGATCTCCCTTTTATTTATTTTTTTTATAATAAAAAGTTTAGATTGGGGGAGGCAACAAATCTATTCCATATCAATTAAAATAGGCTCAATAATACAGGTTGACATATAATCAAAAACTTGGGGACTAGCAAAAAATCTTGATGCCCCTGCTAGAGAGTGAGCAACAACATTAGCTTGTCTCCGAATGAAACTAACCGAATAGTTTTGGTAACTAAACAACTTCTCCCTGCAGCTTCTTATAATGGTCGCCCCCTCCGTTTGACAATTTGAGTCCCCCATAAGGTCATCTACCACCGCTTTGCAGTCCATCTCAATGAAAATGTTTTGGTAGCCTAACTCACTCATCCAATGAAGCGTCTCCCACAACCCTCTCGCTTTAGCCTCCATGGCCAGAACCACACCCGGGATACACAAGGTTTTGGCACGAACAAACTCTCCTAAGTGGTTCCGCACACAAATTCCAATTCCGAAGCTGTTAATATCCTTGAAAATTGCAGCATCAATGTTTACTTTTAGAGCACCTTCATTTGGCCTTTTCCATTTAAACTCATACTCTCGGTTTGGCAAAGGATGAGAGCTGCCGTGAGCTGGTTTTGCAAACTCCCAGTCACGCAACGCATTGAAGGCCAGGGTAACCGAGCTATTGACGTCCAATTCCTCGTTCTTCCATACTTTGTCATTCCTTTTACGCCACAAGTACCAGAGGATCATATCAAACTTATGTTGCTGCTGTTTATCTTCACCGCGAAGGAGCCTAAAGATCAAGTCTGTGAAATCTGTCGCATGAAGAAAGTGTGCCTCGACCGAGTGGTATAAGCCAGCAGCCTTCCAGATAGAGATTATGCTATCACACCCAATGAAAGTATGCCAGTCATTTTCTTCTCCAATATCGCAGAACTGACAGGTGGTTGGGCAGTTTACATGCTTGGTTTGGAGGCGAGCCCGAGTGGGCAAAACACCTCTCAACGCCCTCCACATGAGTAGCTTGACTTTAGGTGGATTTTCATCTGCCAAATGAGCTTCCAATCTCCAGGAACCCGAAGATGAGACGCGTCGATTAGGCTCTCCATGATCCCAAAATATGTTGACTTTACCTCCTTCTTCTTCTTCTTCTTCTTCTTCTTCTTCTTATTATTATTATTATTATTATTATTATTATTATTATTATTATTATTATTATTATTATTATTATATAAACATAAACATTATATTATATTTTATGGTTCAAATAAAAAAAAAAGTCGCTGCATTTTTCTCACATATCATTATTAATTTTTTTTGAGAACATGTATCATTATTAAATTAAGGCTTAAATATGAAATTTGTCCTTAAAAATTCGCAAAGTTCGGTTTTAGTCCCCAAAAAAATTCTGTAGGTTTTTAGTCCCCCAAATTTGAAAAAGTTTTTCCGTCAGTCCCTCTAGCTGACGCCGTTTGTGTCGCTTATGTGGCGCTTATGTGGCAGAGACTAAAAACAAATTTTTAGAATTTTTAGGACTAAAAACGAACTTTTAAAATTTTTGAGGGACTAAAATTATAACGGCGAATTTTTGAGGGACTGAAGGAAAAATATTTTCAAATTTGGGGGACTAAAAACTTGCAATTTTTTTTAAGGACTAAAAACGAACTTTGCGAATTTTTGAAGGACCAATTTCATATTTAAGCCTTAAATTAATTATAGGCTTAAATATGAACAAAAAAATGCAAAGTTTGTTTTTAATCCCCAAAAAAAAATTTAAAAGTTTTTAGTCCCCCAAATTTGAAAATATTTTTTTGTTGGTCCCTGTCGCTGACGCCGTTATGATTTTAGTCTCTCAAAAATTCTAAAAGTTCGTTTTTAGTCTCCGCTACATAAGCACCGTGAAACAGCGTCAGAGACCAACGGAAAAATATTTTTAAATTTGGGGGACTAAAAATCTTCAAATTTTTTTTTGGAGACTAAAAACGAATTTTATAAATTTTTTGGGGACCAATTTCATATTTAAGCCTTAATTATAATAAAAAGGTTAAATCAATTTTTTGTCCCTATAAAATTTGTAACTTTTCATTTTGGTCTTTTTTAGATCTATTTTACTGTTCTAGTTATTGTAATATTTTTTCCCCTCTTTTAGTCCTCGTCGTTAGTCTGGAGTTATTAAGTGCTAAGGTAGCTAACGGAAAACCACACATTATATTATATTATATTGTATGGTTCAAATAAAAAAAAAGACCACTGCATTTTAATTTCTCACATGTCACTACTAAATTAATTATATTTAAAAGATTTAATCAACATTTTGTCCCTGTAGAATTTGCAACGTTTTGTTTTGATCCCTTTTAGATGTATTTTACTATTCTAGTCCTCGTAATATATTTTTTCTCTTCTCTAAGTCCTCGTTATTAGTCTGGAATTAAGCGTTGAGGTGGCTGACAGAAAACCACCTCAGCACAATATGTGGTGGACACGGTAGAAACCTCATTTTTTCTTCCATGTGACATGCCACCTAATTAACATAAACCCTAACCCTAATCTCATCTCCTCTTCCATCTTCTCCTTCCCGCCCTTCCCCTTCAAGACTCCACTCCACCCCCTTCTCTTTCCAATTACCACCACCCAGACTTATGAACACAAAAACACAAATAGTCAAGTGGGATGAATGTGTTACCAGATGAATGCGATGAGAGCAAGGTCATGCGACAAAAACACACGACGCACAATTAACACAAAATAACAATAAACAAGATCGCTTATGAATGCGACAAGAGCAAGGTGGTGGTGCGGCAGTGCACGAGAAATCCGCTCAAACACAGGCCGTGCGCAAAGGCGATAGGGGAGTCCGCTCACGATTTCAATAGTGACAAGCAATTTTCGGTGGGGCGCTTCTAGTTACGACATAGGCTTGTCATTCCCAAGGGAACAAACCTGGTTGTTGATTTAGAGGATTCTGACGGTGTTGAGGTATTTGCGACGCGAGACCGACAATAGGTCTCTTTTTCCAGATGCAAACAGAGGTAGATGGCACAGCTGATGGGGGACGAGGAATAAGAAGGTAAGAGAGTTATGACTTACAAGTCAGACGTGGTGTGGTGGACTTAGTGCCATATGATCATTCTCAGGTGGACATTTGTTAGCCAACTCAATAGTTAACAGACCTAAGCTAACAACGAGGACTATAAGAAGAAGAGAAAAAAACTTATAAGAATGAGAGTACTACCTACACCCTCCAAAATTTCTACAGACACCCTCCCCTTTTTTAAATTTATTTTTTCCCGAAAATGTTCCTCCCCTTTACTTCCCCATCCTTTCCCCCTCTCCACTCTCCTTTTCCATGGTCCCGCTGCTGCCCCCACTCCCCAAGATGCCCCGCACTTGGCCCTCTGCCCTCATTCCAAAAATATTGTTTTTCAAAAAACTAGTTTTCAGAACACAATCATATTGCCTTCCAAAATATAGTTTTCGGTGAAGAAGGAAAAAAATCGATTCTGTTCCAAAGGGGGGGGCAAGGGCAAGTGCAGTGGATAGTGGCAATGATCGTGGGAGGGGATGGCGGGACCAGGGGAGTGGAGTGGGGGAGGGGCAAATAGAGTGGTGAAGGGAAGATGGAGAGGAAGGGGTATTTTAGGAAAAATATAAAAGAAGGGGAGGGTGTCGGTAGGAATGAGAGGGTGTAGGTAGCACTCCCCATTTAGCAATGCTTACATTAATATCAATTTGGTTTTGATATTGCATTAATATCAATTTTAACCCAGCGAAATCATCGTGTCTGTAGCTAGTCTTAGCAACCGAAAAGTAATATGGACATGTAACATGATGGACCGACCATTCACTAATATAGCCTTTGGTTTAATGGATTTAGTATTTTTTTTGGTTACAACTGAGAATGGATTTAGTATTTGAATTCAACAATTTGAGCTTATATAAATTTTTAAAACTATTTAAAAACACGGTTGGGGCTAGCTTAATTCATATTTGGATTAATCTGTATATTGTCTCCTCCTCCTCCAGCTTCTTCTTTTTCTTCTTAGTTTCCCCATTTCTCCTCCTCCATAGATCTCTGAGAATATGGGTTGCTGGTGTGGTGCATGAGCATTACATCTACGGTTCGTTTCTCTGAGGCTCGCACTCACAATGAGTTTGTGTTTTGATTTTGTTGGGTTTCTTAGGTTTTTTTTCCCCAAAAAAGAGACAAAAAGATTAAAATGGTGTTAGTGTTTATAATACAAACATATATAAATATTAGGGAATCCCTGTGGAGCCCCAAATGGGACAGTCCCATGAGAATCCTTGTCTACAAGTAGAAATTGACATCTTAATACTCTGGCCAAATTGGGCTGTGATGCGGTGAGCGTTATCTGATCATCCAATGATGCAAGTAGTGCAAGATTGGAGTATTATTATTAGGCTAAATTATATTTTTAGTCCCTTATGTTTATTTTAATTTTCGTTTTGGTCCCTTATGTATTAAAAGTTTCAAATTGGTCCCTTATGTATAAGAGTTATATCAATGTGGTCCCTCTTTTTTTGTTGTTCCAAAATAGTCCCTTATGTTACAAAAATTATATCAATGTGGTCCCTTTTTTGTTCCATATTTTGCAAAAAAAAAGGGACCACATTGGTATAATTTTTGTAACATAAGGGATCATTTTGGAACAAAAAAAAAGAGATACCACATTGATATAACTCCTACACATAAGTGATCAATTTGAAACTTTTAATACATAAGGGACCAACCTGAAACCTAAAATAAACATAATGGACCAAAAATATAATTTAACCTTATTATTATTATTATTATTATTATTTTTATTGACAAAAAAAGAGTATTATTATTTTTTATTTTGTTTATTATTTTCAAACATTTTTAGTAGATTAGCACAAATATTTAAAATCAAAAAATAAAATAAATATAAGATGATTATTTTTTATTTAAAAATAAAAACAAAAAAGATGCGTTGTTTTCGGGTCCGTTTGGATTAAAGTTTGCAAACGGATATTTGATTCAATATCATTTTACAAACGGACGTTTGGTTAAAATTGAATTTACCGTAACGTGATTTATGTTTGGATATATTTTTCACAAACGTACGTTTGACAAAATGAAATTTGTTTGGATAATATTAATAAAAAATTCTTTTGAATGTATAATTACCGGTATGAGTTTTATAATGTAATATTAATATTAATATTATTTTTTTATATCACTTTGTTAAAACAGTAATAACAGACAATGTTATTAAATTCGTACCCGTGATCGACTCGTCAGGATACTTGGTTACCGAGTAGATAATGGAACCAAAGAGTCACTAATTGAACCACTGCAAATAATTTCAATAAATTTGTCTTTTTATCAAAAATAATAGATTTATTTTTATATTAATAACCATGTCATTGGACTTAATATGACGATTCAATTTAGAATATTAAGACATTGTGATTTATAATATATCCTTCTACCTACGTAGTCGTCACTTTTAATATTTCAAATACATTTTTAAACATGCATGATATCTTTATAATACAAAATGTCTTTATAATGCCACCGCAGGCTATTCTTAATGCGCTAAAACAGGGAGAGAAAAAAAATGAATAGCAGAGAAATAAGCTTATGTGCATACAATCAAATAACATAATTAAAACCATTTTAAATTTTATCCAGTTACTAGTCTTTTCTTGATAATTTAATTTAAGATCCTGCAATTTTTTTTTTTTAACTTGAAAAAGGAGAATAATTAATAATAACAATTTTGAATTCAGCTTGTAACCTCGTGCAGTGTACCCACAGTACACTAGCCAACATGTACTCTCACAATGTTTCACTTCTTCCGGAAGGAGCTTCCTGAAGAAGCAACACGCTCTTCTATCTTTTTTTGCTTTGGCTTCCTCGGTAATGGTAGTGCTATCTCGCACAACAACCATCACCAAGAGAATAAACACTCTATTATGAAACTACTAGCAGTCAAGCACCAATATGTCGAGCAGATAACTGGGCAAACGGGTATCCAAACAGACACGAATTCATTTTTGATTTCTCTCTTCTAACATTTCGAAAACAAGTAAAAAGACGGTGAACCGCCAAGACAGAAGAACGATCGTGAAACTTGACACACACAGCGACGACTTTAAAGAGCGAGCTCCTCGGAGACTCATAATCATAATCTCAGGTTAGTTTCTCCTCTCCCTTTTCGATTTTAGGCATCATTACTTCTTCTTTCTCTTGTTATTGTAGTAACCCAGCTTCAACCCCCTCAAATCAATCAATCAATCCATTCCCTTTTAACTTCGCTTGTTTCTTTATTCTGCATTTTAAATTTTTTAATGCATTGGAGAAACACCGGTTTGCACAAGCACAATTGTGGAAATATCTTTTCTTGTTCTGCTGCATGCATTCATGACATTGATTGATTTGTGTTTTTCTTTTCTTCAGGAAAAAGACACTCTTTCCAACTCAATAAAAAGAAAAGCTCTCATGGAAATCAGTCTTCAAAGAGCAGAATCAGTTGGCTCAAACAAGCCATTGCAAGAGGATCTCTCAACCCCTTGCAAGAGGAGGTTGGATCAATTAATTTGGTAATTGTTACTAGTGTTTAGTTGTTAGTTACTATTATTATAGGCATGGTAATGTTGTGTATGACATTTTGGATTACTAGAAAAGTTTTTCTTTAGTCTTCTGTCTTCATTTTGTGTTTGGTAGTATTTCCGGTACACGTAAACTCCAATAAATGGAAAAGGAAATCCTAGTGTCTGCTTATGAATCCTCTGATAACTTTCTGTGTTTTGAAGAGGGCACTTCATTTCAGGAATAGCATTTCAGATCCCTTATGACGATTGGATTGGATTGCCTCCTGTAAGAGTTGGAGTTGTGCCTGTGTTAGACATGTATAGTGTACTGTACCTAACAATGACAATTAAAATCTTAATGGGACACTTCAAAATTTATTGAGTTTCTGCGTCCTTGCTTCTTGGGCAATGGTCTGCGTCCTTGCTTCTTGGGCAATGGCTAAAGATCCGTACAATTTCAGGGCTTTAATGGACTTCATTTTGCTGCAAGTGATTTCTCTAAATTTTAACTTTGTGTTGCTTGTATCATGATGCTTTTCTTAATTTATCTTGTCTGGATGATATAATTGTTTATGGTGTGAACTTTTCAAAGAATCAATTCAATTGCAATTATTTGGTAATTGGTAGAGTTCAAAGTGGGGCACGAGATATTCAGGAATTTTTTTTTATAATGTTTTGTTTATATTGTTGATCTCATCTTATTTTTGGCTTAGATGGGTATGCAGCAGGCTTCATTTTTCTTCCAACTCCAAAGGGTCGATTGACATGTTATTCTTCCTCATCTGTTATTTATTACAAGTATGCATTTGTAAAGAGTATGCCCATGCTGCAATTACAAAGTCCTTATCCAAGTATAGACTAACTTTGTGAGAATGCACTTGAGAAGACTATTGTTAGCTTAGTTGTTTGTCTCTTGTCTAGGCTCAGTCTAAAATATATTCTTTAAAAAATAGAGTAATAATATCTTTTTACTAACCATTGATTTATTATTTTTTTTGAAAACAATATCGAGATTAACTTTATCAATTTTTATCATAACCATTCACATATTTTTAACATAAGTTGATGATTATCTAAAAAATAAATTATGAGATCATGCTATTTTGTGAGTTTCAAATTGTAAAATGTAAATATAATGGACTCTAATTAGCTTTTTGATTGCCTCCACTGACCCAGGGTCCTAGATCACATGCTTTATCTTGGTTAAGTATATTCCATTATTAGCACAAGATATATGCTTATGTTGTGTATGACATGCTTTATCTATTCAAGGACCACATATGTACAAAAGATAATGGTGAACTAGCAGATGGTGGACTGAAATTGTGTTAGTTATCAAATATATGATTATTTCGAAGAGTTGAACTTCATTCATAGATTGCTGAAGTTTGATTATCATTCATAGACAGGATATTTGAAGTTTGATTATCTACTTTTACTGTGTTATTCTCTCTGGCTATCTCTTTGTGTATGATGATTTAGAAATGTATCCATATGCTATTTTTCTTGTCAATAGTTCTGTCTCTGACAACGAAGCCTTGAGCTCCTGTAACATTGATCCCGTCAGGAAACACCCTAGAAAGGTGTGGTTTCTATTCCCCCCCTTTTTTTCAATCCATACCTTTGAACAAACATCGATTTGTAATATGCATAATGAGCGTAGGCTGATTCTTCCCTTAATTTTGATGTTGTTATTGCTTCAACATTGTAATCTCTTTTGCATGTTGCTGTTAGGTGCTCAGAAACATGGTTGAACCTCCTCGTGTAAGTATAATTTATAGAGCAGTTATATTTCTAATTTGGATTTACAATGCTTCTTAGTTCTTATATACATGAGCAACTGCCCTGAGTAGGGAATGACTGAAAATAATAGAATTGGTTTAACTCTAACATGTTGAACTAACTCTTTAACTAACTGAAATATACCCAGGCAACGTCCAATGCCAACACCTTACATCTTCGTGGGTCGTGGCTACAATCTTGATAATCCTTATAAGAGATAGAAAACAGAGAATAGAAAGAATACATGAACTGAATTATCTTTGATTGAAATGAATCAGTTAATCACACTGTTACATTGATTGCCTATTTATATCAAGCGCTAGTTCTAGAAGATTGATAGGAACTGAACTAAAGTTTGGGAAAAATGAAATAAAACTTGTATTAATCACTGGAAAACAGGGAAATGATTCCCCATTACAAGCAATGGAACAGTACAAACTATGGATGGAGAGAATTCTCCTTGGAGGAAATGGAAAATAACAAAGAAACTAAGGTAATTCCAAAAGAGGAATACCCCCTGCTACTGACGTGAGAGAGATCTCACTGCTCAGTCCCTTTCTCTGACCTCACACTTTTCATGCCCATCTCATTCTGTTAGACCCCTTTATATAATCTGTTTGCTAATCATCTCCCCCATTCCCCAAATGCCACGTGTCCTATTCTGTTACAATCCAATCCTCTTCTATTTTCTACTTGGTCCAACATAGAGGTCTATTAATACTCCTCCCAAAAGATTCACCTTGTCCTCAAGGTGAAGAATTATGTAAGCATCTTGGAGCAGCTGTAAGCTACCTCCACCTGGGTCCCATACTTTGAAGTATAATGACCAAGTTATGCCTGGATTTGAACCTGAATTTGAAAAGCTTCCTCCTCGATCAAATGCTCTGTTTTGGGTGGTATTTTTTCCTAGAAAACAGAGTATGACTGTTGCAGCACCTCTTATCTTCGGCCACATGGTCCTAATTTCTTCTTTTACCAACCCAATTTCAGCTTCCTCAAAGGCCCACATCAGCTTTTTATAAGGTTGGGCTTGACCTAGTAAATTCTGAACTTCATTTTGTACGACATGCCAATCATGTTGCTGTCTCTTCTTTTTATTTAATTGTGTTTGGCCCAATAGGTCAAGAAAAAAGGGGAGGTGGTGGACCTTTAATTCTATTTCTCCCTGAGTCCAATCAGCAGAGATATGGGCCAAGCCCATTAGGTCAAGCAGTGGATTCCTGTTGAAGTGTTCTCGGTTTGCCTCTGTTGCCGTCTCCTTCTTCCCACTGGTTCTCAATAGAAGCTTGGCTTCTTGCTTGTCGCACAACTCTTTGTTGTTCAACCATGGAGGCTCTCCTGCGAAAGTCCTTTCTGCCGCCATGGGTGAGCTCGAATCTGGCTGCGATGGTTTGTCTTTTGACGCTCTTGATGACCATTCTCCTCCGATCATATTCGAGTCAAGCAGCTTTGGCCGTTGAGATCCCATCACCCATATGTTATTAAGTTGCTGGTCGGCACTCCTCCGCCTCGTCTCCTTCGCCGGTGTAACATTGACATGCGTCACCGACGTCGATAGCTTCGTCGTCATCAACGTTTCCTTTTCCATGGACGAGTCTGAATATGATTCGACCATCCCGATTTCCCATGAACTTTTCTGCACCTCGTCGGAATTCTGCTTGTTCTCTTCTTCCGGTTCTGCATATGCCTGCACCTTCCCACCTTCTTCACCGAGATTCCTCTTTGCCTCTTCATCTCCACTTCTTACGTTTGTGTCATTTTGAGATGCCACTAGTTCTCGCTTCTTCTCTTGAATTTCATTTCTGCGTCTGTTTTCATGCTCTTCATTTTCTGAATCCAGAAGGCAAGCCCGTAGATCTGGTTCGAATTTCTTGATCACGGCCTTCTCAAAAATTTTCCAAGTTGCCTTTTGATTGCTTTGCTTCCATGAAGACCACCATACAAAAGCTTCTCCACACAAAGCGAACATCGTAACCCACATTACCTTCATCTCCTCAAGTATTTTGTTGTCTTCAAAATACTGATCAAGCTGGATCAGCCACCAATAAGCATCTCTCCCATCAAACTTTGGAATCGGTTTTCTTGGACTACTACTTACTCTCATCTCTTCCAATCTTCTCATCCATGGCTCCATTTTTTTGTTGATACCAAAAGCTCCAAGGATCTGAGCTTTGATACCAATTTGATGGGAACTGAACTAAAGTTTTTGGGAAAAATGAAATAAAACTTGTATTAATCACTGGAAAACAGGGAAATGATTACCCATTACAAGCAATGGAACAGTACAAACTATGGATGGAGAGGATTCTCCTTGGAGGAGATGGAAAATAACAAAGAAACTAAGGTAATTCCAAAAGAGGAATACCCCCTGCTACTGACGTGAGAGAGATCTCACTGCTCAGTCTCTTTCTCTGACCTCACACTTTTCATGCCCCTCTCATTCTGTTAGAACCCTTTATATAATCTGTTTGCTAATCATCTCCCCCATTCCCCAAATGCCACGTGTCCTATTCTGTTACAATCCAATCCTCTCCTATTTTCTACTTGGTCTAGCATGCGTAGTGGGCCCATAACCCACAGGTCCCAGGATCGAAACCTGATAGGAATTGAACTAAAGTTTGGGAAAAATGAAATAAAACTTCTATTAATCACTGGAAAACAGGGAAATGATTCCCCATTGCTAGCAATGGAACAGTACAAACTATGGATGGAGAGAATTCTCCTTGGAGGAAATGGAAAATAACAAAGAAACTAAGGTAATTCCAAAAGAGGAATACCCTGCATCGATCGTGAGAGAGATCTCACTGCTCAGTCCCTTTCTCTGACCTCACTTTTCATGCCCCTCTCATTCTGTTAGACCCCTTTATATAATCTGTTTGCTAATCATCTCCCCCATTCCCCAAATGCCATGTGTCCTATTCTGTTACAATCCAATCCTCTCCTATTTTCTACTTGGTCCAGCATAGAGGTCTATCAAAGATTCTGTGATAACTACCACTACCAGCCTGTGCCAGCCTGACAGTAACTGCTTCTAACAGCTAATTACAACAATAACTAACAACTTAACAAACTAGTAAAGCTTATACTCTGATATCCCCCCCACAAGATCAAGGGGGTTGCCTAGCAGGGAACACCTTGAGCTTGGTTCAAATGGATTCAAACTGAGAAGGAGAGAGTGGCTTTGTAAATGAGTCTGCAACTTGATCAATAGCAGGAACATGTTGAACAAAAAGTTGTTTGACAATAATTTTTCTCTCACAAAGTGAATGTCTAACTCAATGTGTTTTGTTCTTGCATGTATAATTGGATTGTAAGTGAGGGAGACAACACTAAGGTTGTCACATAACAGAGTTGGAGTTCGAAAGGGAATATGTAACTCATGCAATAAAGATTGAATCCACAAAAATTCTGCAGCAGTGTTTGCCATACTTCGATATTCTGCTTCGGTACTGGATCTAGCAACAAGAGGTTGCTTTTTGGAACTCCAGGAAATTAGATTAGGACCTAGAAAAATGCAAGAACCCGAGACAGACCTCCTGTCATCCTGATCTGTCGCCCAATCTGCATCACTATAAGCTCTAAGAGTGAATGGCAGACTCGGCTTAGATGACTGAAGAAGTAGGCCATGATTCAAAGAACCCTTTAGGTATCTCAAAATTCTCTTAACAACCTTCCAATGTGACTCCAATGGCCGAGCCATATACTGAGATACTTTATTAACACAAAATGCAATGCCAGGTCTTGTCAATGTTGCATACTGCAGAGCCCTAACAATAGATCTGTAAAGAATGGGATCAGCCATGACATCTGTACCATACTTGCTTAACCTGCAGTTGCTCATCATAGGAGAAGAAATTCCCCTGGAATCAGCCATGTTAGCTTTTTGAAGGAGGTCTCTAATGTACTTGGATTGAGTGAGTAGTAGAGAACCATTAGGGAGATGTTTCACTTCTACTCCAAGAAAGTAATCAACCCTGGCAAGCTGTTTTAAAGCAAACTAATTGTGCAATTTTCGAATAAGAGGGAGAAGACCCAGTTATCAAAATGTCATCTACATAAATCAAGACATATATGCAGATTCCTTTGTTATTATACAGAAGAAGAGAGGAATCACATTTGCTTTTGGTAAATCCAAACTGTAAGAGTGCATTTGTAAGTCGATCATACCAAGCCCGAGGGGCTTGCTTCAAGCTATAGAGTGACTTGTGAAGTTTGCACACTAAGGACTTGTCTTGAGACTCAAAATCGGGTGGCTGCACCATATATACTTCCTCTTGCAGAAAACCATTTAAGAAAGCATTGTTTATGTCTATTTGCTGGATGTCCCACTTGTTTGTAAGTGCTAAAGTTAAGATCACCCGAATAGTTACTGGTTTGATGACAGGTGAGAAAGTTTCTGAGAAGTCAAAACCAGGAGTTTGATGGAAACCTTTAGCAACCAATCTAGCTTTTAGCTTGTTGACAGTCCCATCTGCATTCTCTTTAATTCGAATCATCCAACGACAGCCAATTGCTTTTCTGTGTGCAAGCAGGGGAACAAGAGACCAGGTTTGATTAGAAATAAGAGCCTTGTACTCAGCCTGCATTGCCTCAAGCCAGTGGGGATCAGCCAAGGCTTGTTTAACATTCTTAGGTTCAGTGGATTCAGTGCAGGACATAAATGTTTTGGGCTTGAAGTTACCTGTTTTTGCTCGAGTTAACATAGGATGATTGTTATAATTGGGTGCTGCAGGACTTAAAGAACCAGAATTGGTTGTCTCAGGCTGAGAATTAGCACCATTTGAATTTAAACAGAATCTGCAGACAGAACATGTGAAACAGATTCTGCAAAATTGAATTTCACAGATTCTGCAGAAGAATTATTTTGTGCATCAAAGGAATTTGCATTATCAGAAGACACAGGAACAACAGAATTAGGAATCACAGAAACAAGTGGAATGGATGCAGGTAAGGAATTAGAAATGGAATTATCCACTGAAGGCTTGGAAGAACAAAAGATATATGGAAAAGGAAACTTCAATTCATTAAAATTAACATCTTTTGGGCTTGAGGTTGCCTGTTTTTGCTCGAGTTAACATAGGATGATTGTTATAATTGGGTGCTACAGGGCTTAAAGAACCAGAATTGGTTGTCTCATACTGAGAATTAGCACCATTTGAATTTAAAACAGAATCTGCAGACAGAACAGGTGAAACAGATTCTGCAAAATTGAATTGCACAGATTCTGCAGAAGAATTATTATGTGCATCCAAGGAATTTGCATTATCAGAAGACACAGGAACAACAGAATTAGGAATCACAGAAACAAGTGGAATGGATGCTGGTAAGGAATTAGAAATGGAATTATTCACTGAAGGCTTGGAAGAACAAAAGATATATGGAAAAGGAAACTTCAATTCATTAAAATTAACATCTTTTGAAATGTAAATTCTACCGTTTGAAGCTGGGCACTTGTGACCTTTATGTTGAGGTGACAAACCAAGATACACACTCAACAGACCGAAATTGCAATTTGTGTTGATTATAAGGCCTGAGTAGTGGAAAGCAAGAGCAACCAAAGGTTTTGATCATGTGATAGTCAGATATGCTGTTATATAAGGCATGAAAGGGGGAGGAAGCTTGAGACAAGGTAGCAGTTGGTAGTCTATTTATCAGGAAAATAGCTTGAGTGAAGCTGTGATCCCAATACTTAATGGGAATGGAAGCATGAGACAGAATAGTTAAGCCCATTTCAACTATTTGTCGGTGTTTTCTTTCAACCGTGCCATTTTGATGGGAGGTATGAGGGCATGTTAATTGATGTTGGACACCAAGATCATTTAGGTATTTAGTGAAGGGCCCGAATTCTCTCCCCCAGTCAGTTTGAAGGGCCTTAATAGAAGCGTTAAATTGATTTTGGATCAATGCCAGAAATTGTTTAAAAGCCGTGAGTGCATCAGATTTTTGTTTTAGGAAATAAATCCAAGTAAATTTGGTAAAAGTATCAACAAAGGTAATGTAGTAATTATAACCACAGGAAAAGGGAAATGGGGAAGGACCCCAAAGATCACTATGTATGACTTCAAAAGGTATACTATAAATTGTAAGGGAAGGAGGGGCATGGATCCTATGTGCTTTCCCAACACAACAAGCAGTACAATGCTCAACCAACATTTTTATTATGAAATGGAATTTTACAAAGATTCAGAATAGTTTTTACAGCATTGGAGTGTGCATGTCCTAGCTTAAAATGCCACTGAGAAAAGGCATTTACAATGGAATAATCGGAAACAACAGATTGAAGGACAACAATATTATTGAAAGCAGAAAAACTTGAGGAATTCGCAACAGAGTGACTAGCAGCACTTGAAGCACTGAGCCGAGAAGGAATTATTTGGAAATGCTTGAACTTGTACAAACCATCATGTCCAAGCAAGCCTTCAAGTAGCACCTTATTAGATGCCTGACATTTTACAAAACAATGAAAAGGGTGAAACTCAAAATAAACCTTGTTGTCCTGTGCAAATTTGTTAACTGAGAGTAAATTTTCATTGATGTGAGGGACATGCAACAAGTGATTTAGGGATAAAGTGGTATTAGGAGCTGAATTCGAAATAACTTCAGAGAAACCTATAGAACGTATTCGCAAACCTTGGCCGTTGCCCATCATAACCTGGTCATTTCCATGAAATGGAAAGCTTCGAGTGAGATTTTGTTGATTTGCTGTGAGGTGATGGGAAGCTCCAGAATCGGGGTACCAGCCTTGAGCATCAAAGGCAGTAGGAGCAGTCAATTGTTGTGTAGCATGTTGATGATAAGGCAGAGCCAAGTTGGCAGCAGGTGGTCCAAATTGAGGCACAGAAGGAGCCATAGGCCTTGGATTGTTGAAACGAAACACATTAGAAGCAGACTGAGCTGGTGTGAAACCTTGATCAAAATGATACCAGCAACGAAAGGCTTCATGACCAGGTTTGCCACACAATTGGCAAGTTACACGAGTGCCTCCTCTTCCACGAAACCTGCCACGGTCCCGGCCTCCGCGACCACCGCGAAAGCCACCGCGATTACCATAATAGGAACTGCCAGTTTCTTCAGCAGAGGCTTGATTTGCAACATTAATGGAGTTCGCAGTGGACTGAGCAACATTAGCCGATGCATTAGGTGTGGTCAATTCTTGATGAAATTTCTCAAACTGAGCCTCTTGAACCATTAACAGAGACTCAAGGTCTTCAACAGTAGGAGAGTCAAGGCGTCCATAGATCATCATAACGAATGAATTGTACTCCTCTGGAAGACCATCGAGAATTGCATCGATGTGGTCTTGATCGATGATAGTGTCACCGACTGCGATTAACGAATCAACAATCGCTTTTATGCGAAGCAAGTACTCAGAGATTGAACGCGACGATTTCTTTGTAGTTTTGAGTTCGGATCGCAATTGACGAACCCTAGCTCGCAATAAAGAGTAAAAATGCTTATGAATGTTGTCCCAAACCTGATAAGCATGTTGACATCCAAGCACACGAGGAAGAATTCCATTCGAAAGCGAAGCAAGAAGCCACGTGAACAATGTTTGGTCCTGAACCAACCACTTTTGGTATTCGTCGGAAACTTTATCAAGAACGCGATCTTCTTCTGAACTGTATTTGAGAGGAATGTTTGGATCGAGGATGAAACGATGCAAGTTATGCGCAGTGATTACGCCATTGACTTGCTGACTCCACATGAGAAAGTTTTTCTCATCAAACTTTATCGATAGTGTAGCGACCGAAAAATCCGGAGGGATTTTATTCGAGTTTAATGGAGCCGCCACCAATAATTTATTTTCGAAGGAAAAATATTGGAAAAAACCTTTTTTGAAGAAAAGTGGTCCTTAAGACCGGATTTGGGTTCGGGAGCCGATTATGCGTAGGGAAGGTATTAGCACCCCACGACATCCTTTCGAAAAAGGTTACCTCTAACTAATTGTGCAAAATTTATTAACTTCTAAAAAAATGTTTATTTCCCTTTTATAATAAAAAAAATGAAAATTAACCAAGGTAAAAAAAAGAGGACTTAATAAAAGTCGTTTATTTTTGCGCTTGACAGGAGTGGGCTCCTGCTCCTACGTATCTCCGGGTGCAGTGGAGAAATCAAAGGCTACGTAGTTCTTGGGTAGAAAATGATTGTGTGTTGATTGATTTTAATAAATTTTTTAATTTTTATGGTTTGCGTAATGACCAAACCAAAAGTGGATTTGGCGTAATCACTACTATTATTTTAAGATTTTTTTTATTTAAGATTTGTGTAATGACCAAACCAAAAGAGGATTTGGAGTGGTCATTGATTTTAGGGTTTTCTAGATCGAAAAAAGTTTGCGTAGTGACTAAACCGAAAGTGGATTTAGTGTTGTCACTACTAATTATTATTAGATTTTTTTTTATCAAGATTTGATGATGACCAAACCAAAAGAAGATTTGGAGTAGTCATCGATTTTTAAGTTTTGGAGATTTTAAAAAAAAATCGCGTAGTCGCTAAACCAAAAGTAGATTTAGTGTTACCACTACTAATATTTATTATTTAAAATTAGTCAAGACAACAAAAATAACAAGTAATAACTACATCAAAAACAAGATAAACAGATGGGGGAAGAAAAAAAAAGTGGGCCAAGCCCAACGTTTCATCAATAGTTTAAAAAAAACATAACAACTAAAAATCTGGAAGTTTATAACAATTAACAGGGATGCAAAAATAAAATAAAGAAAAGCAAAAGGGAGTGCGACGGATACCTCATTCTTGGTACCAATTATTTTTTTTAGAGAGGGGGCATAAATAAAAAGGAACAGGGGTGTGAAAAAAAAAATAAAAATAAAAATAAAAAGGAGAACATGAAATAAGGGGAATTAAACCTAAACACACACACACACACCAACACAACACAAAAGGAAAGAAAAGATCTGCGGCCATTCTTGTGGAAAAAAGAAAAGAAGAGGCGAGAGTGAAGGAGGGAAAGAGAGAAAGAGAGAGAGAGAGAGAGTGGTCGAGAAGGAGAAGAAGAGGAGGGAACCACGAGGTTGGGATCCGAGGGAGGATCGTCCTCCTTGGAGGTGGAGTCTTGTGTGTTTGGAGGAGAGGCGTCTGAGATGTGAAGAAAACAAAGGGGAGGGAGATCGTGGGGAGAGAAAGGAGGAACAAGGGGAAGGTGAAGGAGGAAGAAGAGAAACCTTTTTTTCTCGCTTCTTCTTTCTTACATTTGCTTCTTCTGCGTTTTTAGTTCTTCTCTTTTTCTCTCAATTTTGTCTCAAATTATTGTGTATAATTGGTACCAAGAATGAGATATCCAATTCTGAAATTAAGTGCAATTTTTCTTCCGTCCCCCTATTCTCTCTTGCTATTTATAAAAAAAGCAGAGGGCTCGGTTTGTCCACTTAAGGTTGCAACTTGTATGCTAAGTGTGTACTAAAATGATCTTTGAGGAGATGGTAACATGTGCAAAGTCTGAGATGATATCAATGGTTTGAAAAAATTGCAATCAGTAGTGACTTTAACAACGGTGCTCCTCCTTTTTGATTAAATTGCATTGTTTGTCAAACTTGGTTGGCGGATGAAGAAAAAGCAAGAGGCATATGGGGACATATAATGTAAGACATAGTTTGTAGAGTGGTGAGGAGATATGCAGAGGACTTTGGTGAAGATATGCAGATGACTTTGTGAAGGGTGAAGTGTGGAAATCGACTTTGATTTTTAGTTTTGAATTTTAGGTTTTGTTGTTGTTAATAACGCTTGTAATGAACGCAATTGGGCTAAAAATGGCCCGGCTCGACATACGATCTCCCGGCTCGTCATACGACCTCTCCACTCGGCGGCGACCTCGGCTCGGCCAAGACGCGATCTCACATTTCGACGCGACCTCCCCACGGCTCGGCAGACGACCTCTCCACGGCTTCTAAGACGCGACTTCTCCACGGCTCAGCGACCTCCCCACACTTCGGACCCGGCCTCAACTTCGATGGCGACCTCTCCACGGCTCGTCACGACCTCATTTCCAGACGCGACTTCCCCACGGCTCGGCAGACGACCTCTCCTGACTCGGCATACGACCTCAAAGACACTTTCGGCAAGACTCGACTTCCCCACGGCTCGGCGTCACGACCTCTCCACGGCTTTCAAGATACGACCTCGGCTCAAGACGCGACCTCGGCTCGAGACTCGACCTCCCCACGCGGCTCGGCGTGCGACCTCTCCACATTTCGGCATACGACCTCACTTTCGACTGCGACCTCCCGGCTCGTAGCGCGGACAAAACAAAACAAAACAAAACAAAACAAAACAAAAAAAAAGTGAAAATATAAGCGGACAAAATTGGGGTATAACAGGTGCCCCTCTTTAGTTATATTTTATTAGAAAATGCAAACAACAATGGTTGTTATATTTTTGTCATAAAATAGAGCTAAAGATAAATACACTAATTTTGTCTTGAACTTGACGTGAGGAATGACAATGAGGGATCAACGCTTGATGCGTTTAAGCGGAAAGTGATAAGGAAGGAATACGGCGGTCAGATCTTGGCGAGGTAATCTAAAAGCAATAAAGAGGATTAACGCCGCGCGTTTATCGAAAACTATAAAGAAGGATCTCCGCCAGGTCGGTCTTGGCGGTGATCGGAAAGCAATAATGAGGGATTAACGCTTGGCGCGTTTTATCAAAAAAAACTATAAAGAAGGACCTCCGCCAGGTCGGGTACTGACACGGTGATCGGAAGGTTCGACGCCAAGTAGGGTATTGACGCGTCGATGGAAAGCAATAAAGAAGGATCAACATCAGGTCCGGAACTGATATGTTGGTCAAAAAGCAATAATGAGGGACTACCGCCAGGTCGGGTACTGACGCGGTGATCGGAAGGTTCGACGCCAAGTAGGGTATTGACGCGTCGATGGAAAGCAATAAAGAAGGATCAACATCAGGTCAGGAACTGATATGTTGGTCAAAAAGCAGTAATGAGGGACTACCGCCAGGTCGGGTACTGACGCGGTAATCTTAAAGCAATAAAAAGGGGTGATGCTCGGCGCGTTTATCAGAAAATTATAAAGATGGATCTCCGCCGGTCCGTCTTGTGCGGTGATCGAAAATCAATCAAGAGTGAGCGATACTTGGCGTGTCGCTTAGAAAGCAAAATAAAGGACCAATGCTAGGCGCATTGTTTGTAAACGAATGAAGGATCAAAATTTGGTGCACGGACCAGGTGTAACAAAGCGGCTAAAAGGTGGTGATATGAAGATGATGCACGGATATATGGTATGTGATGCATGTATGCAATGCGATTATTATTTTTATCGATTCCTCGTCCCGTATGATCTCTAGTGCTTAAAGATATGGGACGGGTGAGATTCATCTGATTTAGTCATGCTATGCCTTCGATTGGGAGGAGCGCGAGTTATCGATGCAGCGCTAATTATTTTTTAAAGGTAATCCTTTTGCCCTTTTTGAAACTTATTTGTTGAGATTTGGCGTTTCCTCGTGATTCTTAAGATGTATATAATAACCTTAATGCTTTCCCATATCATCACATGCTTCACAATTCAGTGTCTATTATCATAAAACAACATTTTGAAATACGAGAACGGAGGTGTTTGGTATTCAAAAGAAGAGTTATGTGTACAAGGACTGAAGTTACACAGACTTGAAGATACATCAAGAAAAATGCAGGAAGAAGAAAAAACAAAGAAAGACAATAACTAAACAGATATTTTATAGTTTGTGTCTTTGTAGGAACAAATGGCCAGCTTCCCATATCCATAACTTTGATTACTCATTACTCTACTTACGAAAATATATAGAATCGCCTGATGGATAAGAGCCCCTTGATCGTCGGCCTTCTTCAATGTCCGATTGGACCCTAACTTTTGCTTGGATTGCTCTTTCAAGTTTTCAATCAGCAGTCGCTCTAATTTTTGCCTAGGTCGCTCTTTCAGGTTTTCAACCTAGCGAGCTCACTTTTGCTTGGTTTTTATCGTTTTTTAGGCATAATATTTTTGACCGCATCGAGTTTCATCGAGGCGGGAGATCTTCAAATCCATCCTTGTGAGGATTAAGGCTCCTCCAGAAAAAGCTTTTTCACAACATACGGACCTTCATAATTTGGAGTCCATTTTCCACGAGAATCCTTTTGGATGAGCAAAATCTTCTTGAGTACAAGGTCTCCTTCTTGGAATTCCCGAGGCGAACTTTCTTTTAGTAAGCCCTCTTCATCCTGTCCGATATAGTTGCCCATGACATAAGGCCATCACTCTTTTCTCTTCGATGAGGTTTAGCTGATCGGTAGAGCCTGGACCCATTCTCGCCTCTTTTAGTTTCATTTCCATCAATACCCTTAGCGAGGGATTTTGACTTCAATGGGAAGTCTTGCTTCCATTCCATATACCAGTGAGAATGGGGTTGCCCTGTTGAGGTGCGAATCAAGTTTGATAACCGTGCAAAGTAACAGGGAACATTTCATGCCAATCTCTAATTTTTACCACCATCTTTTGGACAATCTTTTTCGTTTGCGACCTCATTGCCCCATCCATCTTTAGGCGGCAGATCAGTTCCACATTTTTGGTAAAGCAAGCGCAACAAGGAGTTTATTTGGATTTCCTCTTCCAAAAATCAAGTTTTGAGAAAATATGAGCAATTTGATTTTGATCGGAATGGACTTTATTAGGGTTATGCGTGGCCAGGGTTGAAGGGTCACAAAAGAAAGGATATTTCAGGCTCAAAAAGTGTTTGAGGTATTTTTTTTTTCAACAAGGATTTTTAGTGCAAAGATGCACTTTGATGGTTGCTAGCACAATTGTCTTTTCTTGCTTTGGCATTTTTATTGATTTTTTTTTTTGCAAGCGTCTTTTGTTTTGCCTTTTTTTTTAACAGACGAAATTGAATAGATTATTGTGCTAGTCTCCATTGGATGAGTGATCCTTGTTCAGGGTATTTAAAAGAAAAATTTTTGTTTTTTAGGCTCAAAAGGGGTAGCAAGGGATGTATATATTTTTATTTTTTGGGATAGAGAAAAATGGCCAAACTTCATCTCAAAATCTTATTGCTCAAATTTTCACAAAAAATAATTTTTGGCAAATTGCGAATTTGCTTTACCTTTTTCTTTCTATTTTTATTAACTACTTTTGTCACTTTCAGTAGTCAGTTTGATTATTTCAGATTCTTCCTCGTGGGGTTGTATCACTTTTACCTCTTGTTCCATCAATCTCATCGGTTCAGAAGGGGTTTCTCAATTGTCCTCATGGGGTAGTCAAAGTTATAGTATGAGTCACTGATATCGTCATTTTCAAAGACAATATTTTTGAATCTGCATTAGTTAAAATCGACGAAAAAAAAAATGAAAAAGAAGAAGGGGAATGGAAAAGATGAAAAAAAGAAAAGGGAAATGATTAGAAAATTCAAAAGCATTTTATTGATAAAGATACTGAAATGAAACATGTCGCCCTTTTGACAATAAATCATCCTAAAGCCTTAAGCAGAGCAATAGGATTTGTATTTCAAAATTATTATGAACCAAACATCACGGGAAACTCAACAATTTCCAAATTTCCAAGTTTTTCACTCGACGGGCAAGGGTGGACAAGGTTGACGATGTTGTCTTCAAAGATCGCGATCATCTTTGTGAGTTGCTATCCGCTTTGGGTTCAACATTCTTGCACTCCAAAGGCTTTGCACGATGTCACAAATGGGGATATTCTCATCTTTTGGCTCCACGCCTTCCAATCTAGTTATCGTGGGCTGGTCCCAAACTCCTCGATAATGGCATTGATTCTTTGGACCTCCGTGACTGGAAGGGATTATTACCCACATTAGGCCCATCCTCCTTGAAACTCAACCATTTGGCATTGATCAGATCTTGAACCACGTACTTCAAAGCCTTGCAATTCTCCGTTGTGTGACCTACTGCCCCTGCATGGAACTCACACTTGGCATTTGGGTCATACCCTCTTGGGAAGGGGGGTGGAGTGGTTTCATTGAGCGTGGAGAGACCAAGGAATTCTTTGATGAGGTCTTTGGAACAAATCTGTATAGGTCATGGGAATAGGATCAAATTGGACTGCTTTCTTTTCTTGGTCATTTGGTTGTTTCTGGTTTTGGTTTGGTTGGGTGGGAGCAACGAGTTGTGCTTGTGTTGGGAGTGGGGAAGGTGGGTGAAAGGGCATCATTGGTTGGTTTGGCTGGGGGCTAGGATTATGAGAGGCGGCGATGTATGGAGGTGGGTAGTAGGGGTATGGAAAATGATGTGAGAAATTGGTAAAGAATTGGGGTGGTTTTCCTTGTGCTTGTCCTCCCAGGCTCGTCATCACAGCATTAGTTTCCCCTTCCTTCTTCTTCAAGAAGTTTGTAGGGGGTCTCTTAATATTACTGGTTTCAGCAAAACTTTGGTCAATCTTTCCATTCCTCATTCCTCCTTCAACTCTTTCCCCTACGATGACCATATCTGAAAAGTTTGATGATACACTTCCGATCATTTTGTCGTAGAAGGGTGATTGAAGAGTATCCATGAACATGGCCACCATTTCTTTTTCAATCAGAGGCGGTTCCACTTGGTGTGATCCTCTCCATCGTTCGGCATATTCCTTGAAGGTCTCATTGTCTCTTTTTGCCATATTTTGCAACTGCATTCTGTCAGGAGCCATATCAATGTTATACTTATACTGCTTCAAGAAGGCATCCGCCAAATCTTTCCAACAGCGAATGTGAGATCGCTCAAGGTGTGTATACCAACTCGACGCTGCCCCTGTTAAACTATCCTGGAAGAAATGAATCAGAAGTTTGTCATCATGTGCATAGGACGCCATCTTCCTACAGTACATGGTCAAGTGACTTTTCGGGCAAGTTGTCCCTTTATACTTGTCAAAGTCTGGCACCTTGAACTTTGGCGGTACAACCACATCGATGTGAGACAAAGATGCGAGCGATACTTGAATCGAGATAACTTACTCCTTCTCTGACTCTTAGCCTATCTTCGAGGATTTGCAACCGTATCGGACCACCGATTCCCAATCGACGCCAGATTAGGTCCCCTATAGTTGGAGACCAGGCAATGCGGTTAGTTTGGAGATTCAATGGATTTCCTTGAATATAATAGGGGTAACCAAATGGTGGGGATTTACCACGGGGGTACTACTGAGCGTCTTGACTCCTTGAGTATTCAGAGATGGTACGGTGCATAACCAGGTATATAGGTGTATGTCATGAAGCCAGGAGTTGAGCTTTGAACTGGTATGGTTTGATCGAGCCGGATCCTTGAGCCACATCTTGCACAACAAGTGCTTGGGAATCGATTCTAGAGTTATTGTTGCTTTGGCGGTGTGTAGCAGGCGGGAGACCAAATAGTGGGAAGCTGTTGTGCTGTGGGCCTTGGGGGTTATGGTTTGCAGATCATCATTGGCCATAGGTGGCGTGTAACCAGGCGGGAGTCCGTAAAGTGGGAACTGTGGTACTTGATTACGAGGGTTGCTAAGCGGTGAGGTGTAGGACCTGCGGGTAAATTGCAAAGGTACCATCATCCCTTGAGTATTGAGACCATATTGCAAACATAGGGCCCAGAAGCCAGGTGGGTGGGAAGGTGTAGCTTGACTTTCATCATTCAACTCTTTGGAGAAGCCCCATCTATGACCTTGTCTTTGTTTAGGGATTGCGAAGCTCCAAAACTTTGCTCATCTGTTCCTTGGTGGTTGGCGTCCTCTTTCACCTCTCGGTCATCCATGATCTTTGATTGAGAGCGAGTTCGATAAGGGTGTCGAGGAATCAGTTTGTTTGATTATTTTACGAGTGATTAAAAAAATGATATGAGTATGTAAGAAAAGAAAAAAAGAAAAAAAATGAATGAATGGATGTGGATGTATGAGTCTATTCATTTTGTACCAGGAACCGTGAGGCCTCATTGCTTTGTTGTAATTATCCATTTTTTTAAAAGCGTTAAGTAATTGGGAGAGTAAAATGGGATCAATAAGCAAAGTGGCAAATTCTTTGTTGATGAGAAAGACAAGTAGTACAATTCACTCAAACTAAAGCCTTATCAATTATTGCCCTTTTTTCTTCTTCATAGGACAACAGGCCTTTTCTCTCAATTCTTCTATCAAACTTTTACAAAATTCAATAAACTTGTAAACATTGGTGAGTATTCGGTGGGTGCATCGCCGCATCGGCCTCCTCTAGACGCCTTGGGATATCTATAAGCGCTTGATTGGCCAAACTTGCCAACTTTGAAAACAGTCCCTCCAATACATGCCTTCGTTCCTCAGTTCATTAAAAAGCGCTTGATTTTCTACCTGGTGACCGGTTTTGTAAAACACTTCTCCCAATACATGCTTTCATTTTTTAGGTCGTCATAGATCTTCTCTTGGTATTCAATATAATTACGCAACTCATTTGCACCTTCTTGTTCTTTTTGGCGCCTCTTGATACTTCATAAGCATCTCTTCCATTTCTTCCTTGCATTGCTTCTCCTTTTGGGCTCGGTTCTCATACCCGGCTACCACCTTCTCAAGATGTTGCTTTAAACCTTCAAGCTCCTCTTGCAAATTCTTTCGATGGCGAAGATTTTTTCCACAATCCTTTCCATATATAGGCATTATCTATGGCCTTATCCCTCTCTTGATTACGCAAGCTCAACTGTTCATTTGCCTCTTAGACAAAGTTGTATATCATGCTTATTTTTCTCTATTGCAGCTCTTTTGTTGCTTCTTTCGATGAATTGCCCTTTAAGAGTGTTTTACGAGCGTAAGTTCCTATTCTCTGAAGTGCTTTTTCTAACTTTGCTTGCAAACCTCCTTTTTCCTCTTGAGACTTGACGGTGATGCCTTAAGTTCTTCTACCTCTTCATTTGTAATAGGGATAGGTTCAGGTGTCTCTTGCTTGGGAGGAGGTGTCCCATTGAAAGGTAGCTTGATTTCTGAACTCTATCCTTAACCTTGACGGTAGCTTTCTTTGGCGTCGGTGCTTCTTTCCCAAGTATTTTCCCCTTTCGGATGACTTGGCTCCATGCCTGCCTGATCCTTTTGTGCTCCTCTATATCTTTCTTATCTATCCCATACACAATAAAAGGGGTTATCAACTCTTCGGCTGGGGGATGCATGATGGGATAACACAGTTGTCTTAGTGATATAGAGGGGTTATAATTTATGCAACCCTTTGTTCCTAAGAGCGGCACATTTGGGAAACTGCCACACTGGTAGATTACCTCATTCACTTCTTGCCATTTGGGATACCAACGAATAGTCTTCTCATCAAGGCCACGCAGAGATCGAGCCCACTGGTTTGCTCTTAGTTTTCACTGAGCACCAATTGGAATCAACAATAGGGCATAGTGCTCTTCGCCCCTCATGAAATACATGGGTGACAAGCCATACATAGAAGCTGGTAGGCAACAAGATATCCTCTTCTTTTTCTTCTCATGGCGGGTATTAAGGATGTGATACGTGTCGGCGAGCACAGTAGATGCAGGGTTCTCGCCCTTGTTTTTCTTGCCATGAAAACATCAATTCTTTGCAAAATCAACATGGTCTTCTATCGTGGGAGCAGAACTATCCCAAAAATGGCAAGGGCTAATACATCCATGAAAGCAACCCATTCCCCACCTTGAGATAATGACTTTAATCTCTCCTCTAGGTATGCTGGTGGGAAGCCATCAACACCATTTGGATTTTTCATGTTGGCTTTCAACTTACTTTCCTCAACTTTTAAAATTGAAGCAAGCTGTTGGGTAGGAGGGATAATGCCCTATATAATGGTAAGGCTTAGCATTTTCCAAAGGGTATCCTAAAATTTGCTCATACTCTTCTAAAGTGGGCCATTTGGAAATCTTGAAATGTGAAGCACCTCATCGGGGATCATAAAATTGAGCTAGTGCGAATGACCTCTACTTGTACATCTACCTCCATCAATGCAAGAATCTTCCCATATTTATCATTGAAGGCTATGCGGTTTTTCCCTGTTAGCAACTTCCCAAATTCTTTTAAACCTTGTATTTCCGGCACCTTTGCTTTGGCATGTATGAGCCTTTTTGAAACTGTTTCCTTATTTGATCCCATATTATTTTGTTGTAGATACTTACAAGCTAGCTCTTCCTTACGATTCCCTAGTAAACCTATTCAAAATAAAATGAAATGATGATGAATGCCATATGTTCGAACTTTTATCATGTTTGATTGAAAAAAAAAATGCATGAACATGACGAGCGATGCAACTACTAGTGAGAGGGACATATTTTGAAATGTTTGTAAATGATGGGATGCCTATACTACTTTGAAAAGAAGCATTTAAAAAGGTCAACCAAAAGTAAGATTGCCTCTTTGTGTCCTAAACAAAGTCACTCTAAATTAGAGGATTTCTATTTCTGATGATCTATAGGTCATTCGACTTGTGAACACTTTCATAGGTGGTACTAACATTTCCTCACCAAAGGTCTCTAGAGCCAAGTACCATTTCGGGATCGACCACCAATAGGAAGAGGATCCTACGTGTGGGCATCCACGAGCGGTCGCACTCTAGACGAGGTTCTCGTGATACCCAAATCGAAAGTAGATCCGAAGTGACTATCACTAACAACCTCTCACTCCCTAAATTTGCACTGGGCAGGGTATAGGGTCCCACTCATAAGTGTGTGTAAAAAGTGTGTAAGTGAGGTGTGTGATGGAGGCAACCTAAAATTACCCAAGCTGCAAAACAAATGAAATATATAAAATATGGTCTTCTAACCTAAGGTTCAATATATGCATAATATTCACAACAAATATTCACAAAAGAACAATAAATAAAATAAATAAATAAATAAATAAATAACTAAATAAACAAATAAATAAATAAATAAATAAATAAAAACAAGGGAAACTAAACATAGGAGTTAACTATTTAGCACAATCAATTATTTAGGCTTGACTCTCTAAAAAAAAAAATATCCCCAGTGGAGTTAACAATTTGTGACCGAAAAATCCGGAGGGATTTATTCGAGTTTAATGGAGCCGCCACCAATAATTTATTTCGAAGAAAAAAATATTGGAAAAAACCTTTTTGAAGAAAAGTGGTCTTTAAGACCGGATTTGGGTTCGGGAGTCGATTATGCGTAGGGAAGGTATTAGCACCCCACGACATCCTTTCGAAAAAGGTTACCTCTAACTAATTGTGCAAAATTTATTAACTTCTAAAAAAATATTTATTTCCCTCTTATTAAAAAAAAAGAATAGACAAAAATTTACAATGATGAAATAATAAAAAAGGGGTTTAATAAAAGTTGTTTATTTTTGCGCTTGACAGGAGTGGGCTCCTGCTCCTACGTATCTCCGGGTGCAGTGGAGAAATCAAAGGCTACGTAGTTCTTGGGTAGAAAATGATTGTGTGTTGATTGATTTTAATAAATTTTTTAATTTTTATGGTTTGCGTAGTGACCAAACCAAAAGTGGATTTGGCGTAATCACTACTATTATTTTAAGATTTTTTTTATTTAAGATTTGTGTAATGACCAAACCAAAAGAGGATTTGGAGTGGTCATTGATTTTAGGGTTTTCTAGATCGAAAAAAGTTTGCGTAGTGACTAAACCGAAAGTGGATTTAGTGTTGTCACTACTAATTATTATTAGATTTTTTTTTATCAAGATTTGATGATGACCAAACCAAAAGAAGATTTGGAGTAGTCATCGATTTTTAAGTTTTGGAGATTTTAAAAAAAAAATTCGCGTAGTCGCTAAACCAAAAGTAGATTTAGTGTTACCACTACTAATATTTATTATTTAAAATTAGTCAAGACAACAAAAATAACAAGTAATAACTACATCAAAAACAAGATAAACAGATGGGGAAGAAAAAAAGTGGGCCAAGCCCAACGTTTCATCAATAGTTTAAAAAAACATAACAACTAAAAATGCGGAAGTTTATAACAATTAACTTGAGGATGCAAAAATAAAATAAAGAAAAGCAAAAGGGAGTGCGACGGATACCTCATTCTTGGTACCAATTATTTTTTTTTAGAGAGGGGGCATAAATAAAAAGGAACAGGGGTGTGAAAAGAATAAAAATAAAAATAAAAAGGAGCGAGAACATGAAATAAGGGGGAATTAAACCTAAACACACACACACACCAACACAACACAAAAGGAAAGAAAAGATCTGGCCCATTCTTGTGAGAAAGAAAAAGAAGAGGCGAGAGTGAAGGAGGAAAGAGAGAAGAGAGAGAGAGAGTGGTCGAGAAGGAGAAGAAGAGGAGGGAACCACGAGGTTGGGATCTGAGGGAGGATCGTCCTCCTTGGAGGTGGAGTCTTGTGTGGCCTTGTGAGCCGAGTGGAGGGGCGTCGAGATGTGAAGAAAACAAAGGGGAGGGAGATCGTGGGGAGAGAAAGGAGGAACAAGGGGAAGGTGAAGGAGGAAGAAGAGAAACCTTTTTCTTCTTACGCTTCTTCTTTCTTGTTTGCTTCTTCTGCGTTTTTAGTTCTTCTCTTTTTCTCTCAATTTTGTCTCAAATTATTGTGTATAATTGGTACCAAGAATGAGATATCCAATTCTGAAATTAAGTGCAATTTTCTTCCGTCCCCTATTCTCTCTTGCTATTTATAAAAAAAAAAGCAGAGGGCTCAGTTTGTCCACTTAAGGTTGCAACTTGTATGCTAAGTGTGTACTAAAATGATCTTTGAGGAGATGGTAACATGTGCAAAGTCTGAGATGATATCAATGGTTTGAAAAAATTGCAATCAGTAGTGACTTTAACAACTGGTGCTCCTCCTTTTTGATTAAATTGCATTGTTTGTCAAACTTGGTTGGCGGATGAAGAAAAAGCAAAGAGGCATATGGGGACATATATTTGTAAGACATAGTTTGTAGAGTGGTGAGGAGATATCTGAGAGGACTTTGGTGAAGATATGCAGATGACTTTGTGAAGGGTGAAGTGTGGAAATCTGACTTTGATTTTTAGTTTTGAATTTTAGGTTTTTGTTAATAACGCTTGTAATGAACTGCGCAATTGGGCTAAAAATGGCCCGGCTCGGCATACGATCTCCCGGCTCGTCATACGACCTCTCCACGGCTCGGCAGGCGACCTCGGCTCGACGCGACCTCTCCACGGCTCGGCCGCGCGATCTACGGCTCAGACGCGACCTCCCAGCGGCTCGGCGTCGACCTCTCCACGGCTCGGCCGCGCGACTTCTCCACGGCTCGACAGCGACCTCCCCACGGCTCGGCACCCGGCCTCAACTTCGATGGCGACCTCTCCTGACTCGTCACCCGACCTCGGCTCGACGCGACTTCCCCACGGCTCGGCGTCACGACCTCTCCACGGCTCGGCATACGACCTCGGCCTGACTTCGGACTCGACTTCCCCACGGCTCGGCGTCACGACCTCTCCACGGCTCGGCATACGACCTCGATTCGACGCGACCTCGGCTCGGTACTCGACCTCCCCACGGCTCGGCGTCACGACCTCTCCACGGCTCGGCATACGACCTCGGCTCGATGCGCGACCTCCCGGCTCGGCGCGGACAAAACAAAACAAAACAAAACAAAACAAAACAAAACAAAAAAAAAAGTGAAAATATAAGCGGACAAAATTGGGGTATAACAGATAGCGAGTGCGTGAGTCCAGATTTTGACGATTTCAACAGTGGAACGGCAACCGGAACAACGGAGGATTGAACTGGCGACGATTCCGCCGTGGAAGAAGCTTAGTGAAGCGCAGGCCCGTAGGGCTCGATGCTACCATATAAGAGATAGAAAACAGAGAATAGAAAGAATACATGAACTGAATTATCTTTGATTGAAATGAATCAGTTAATCACACTGTTACATTGATTGCCTATTTATATCAAGCGCTAGTTCTAGAAGATTCTGTGATAACTACCAGCCTGTGCCAACCTGGCAGTAACTGCTTCTAACAGCTAATTACAACAGTAACTAACAACTTAACAAACTAGTAAAGCTTATACTCTGATAATCCTCACATACCGCAACTTCTCGAGGTTGCAGCTAATTTTTCACTCGGTGCTAGAAATGAATCTAAAACGCCCCCTTTTGTGCATCTTGAATGTGAAACAATTTCAAACAAGCTATGGGAGAAGCATCAGAAATTAATCCTCCCAAGCGAGGTTCAAATATATACTATATATATTTGTGTAACTTGATTCTTCATCTCTGTGTGTGTGTGTCTATATGTATATATATATTACTGAAATACTATAAAAATTTTAAATTAGAAATGCTTATTATTTGTATTGCTTGGCAGGTTAAAGACATATTGGGTGCGCTATGTTTTCAATTTAAACTATATTGTAGATCGATGAAAGCGGGGGGTGGCCGGACTGTATTTTGATTTTAGAACTGGTGAACCTGGTGTAAAATCATTGGACATGGACATGGTTAGTTGTTGAAAATGAAAATGCAAAATGATGAAACCAAATAGCCACTTAAGTTTTCTTCATTGAACTTCGAGTAAATTTTCATTCCTGGTTCCTATCATTATATTGCTATTCTAATTCTCATGTGTCATAAATTTGCAGGATATGTTTTACGGATTTTTGAGTCTTCACGAAATAGTGATTTGAAATTTCCACTACGTAAAAGCCATCTATTCGGGTATATGTGATTATTATTTCAGTGGAGGAAACTTCACACTATCTTCCAATAAGAGATCCAGATCCACTAACAGGTCTGGATCCAGACACTCATATTCATCTGTGAATGACTTTGGATGTGCGGCTGATGTTGTAAGGAAGAAACGGAAACTTTACAGTTTGGAAGTTGATGCCCCTCTTTCAAGTTGTTTTAGCAGAACCATCATTAAGTATTATTCAAATGAAAGAGCTTGTACGTAATTTATGCAATATGACGATACAACTGCCTGGAAGGAATTTCATTCCAAAGTATTGTTGATGGTTGTCATACCCTAATTTTGTCCGGTAAAATAACATTCAAAAAGAACAAAAATAGTAGTAGAGAAAAAAGAAAGAGAAAGAAATCTTGAAGAGAAAAGAGGTTGAAAAAATTTGTACTTTGGTATAGCTTATGTATTCTGGGTGTAATTAATGTTGTGGAGATGGTATTAAAGTGATTTTTACCTTGTTAGAAAGCTAAAACAAAACTCTATAACTTTGATGAGGAACCCAAGAGTCAAATATGAAGTTTACTAAGTCCAAATTGACTTGGAAGTAAGAACAAGTATGCTGAAAAATGGTTTTGAACAGTATGTAAAGATTAGGTCATATCTTGAGTTGTAGAAGTCTTTTTTTTAATGAAACCAATGCCATTTGAAAGCTAACATCCTTGGCTACAAATGTTATGAAGGATTCAGGACTTGATTCTAATGATTTACTGCCCTAAAATAGCATGAAAGTTATAAAACTGCACAAAAACGGACAACACATTATGTTGAATAACGTTCAAAGAAAATGTCATATCTTGAGCTATACTTGTCCAAATAAGATGTTCTTTATACTGTAGGAAAGATAAGAAAAAGATCTACAACTATTATTTTGGATTACAAACCCAGATCGACCTCTATCATGGACCAAATCGAGCATGAAGTTCGAGACGTGATGTTACATGTATTGTTCGGGACAGCCACTTGTGTTGACAATATCTTGAGTTGTAGATATCCTTTTGAGATGAAACTTGTGCCATTTGAAAGCTGGAAACAATGTCTATAATTTTTATGAAGGTCATGAAGCACAATAAAGTTGTTTTAAGTGTTGTATTAGTGCTCAAAGTTGGCTATTTAGTTTTGTTGAACATTTAAAATATCAAACTTAAGAAGCCAACTCCCAACTTTACTATTGAAGTCCCACTTTGAAAAATCCACACTCTTTCAACCTCTCATTCTCCTATATAAGGAGTGCATCACCAAGCACTAAGATCATCCAATAAAAATGGATTAATGGGCCTAGTGCAAAGCATAGGGCCTTTGCTTTAGTCAAAAATTTTTTGAGAAGGTTACTATCCCTTTTCAACCTTCAAGATTGGAGGGATTCGTGGGTCTGACGCATTGCGCCCAACAAAAAATATTTTCTCTCGAGGTAAGTGCATTTAATTCCTTCTCTCTTTTTCTTTTTATGTATTTTTTTTAGTATGTTTATGTTTGTCTTTATTTATAATGTTAGATACTTTTGTTATATTTGCTATTATTAATAATTGTATCTAGCTTAGATAATAATAATAATAATAATAATAATAATAATAATAATAATAATAATAATAATAATTTAAAATATTAGTAGTGATTACGCCAAATCCACTTTTGGTTTGGTCACTACGCAAACTTTTTCTGATGACTACTCCAAATCCTCTTTTGGTTTTGGTCATTTATAATTTCCTAATAAAAATCTAATAAATATTAGTAATGACACCGCCAAATCTTCTTTTGGTTTGGTCAATAATCAAACCCTTTCCCGTTTCAAAAAACTTAAAATCAATGACTACTCTAACTCCTCTTTTGGTTTGGTCATTACAAAAATCTTAATAAAATACCTTAAAATATTAGTAGTGATTACGCCAAATCCACTTTTGGTTTAATCCTCATAAACCATAAAAATTAAGTCATGATTGATTAATTAAAATCAACCAACACACAACCATTTTCTACCCAAGAACTACGTAGCCTTTGATTTCTCCACTTTGCACAGGAGATACGTAGGAAGCGAGAGCCCACTCTGTCAGCGCAAAAATAAACAACTTTTATTAAGCCTTTTTATTTATTTATTTCATCATTGTAAATCTTTGTCTTTTTTTAATAAAAGGGAAATAAATATTTTTTAGAAGTTAATAAATTTTGCACAATTAGTTAGAGATAACCTTTTTCGAAAGGATGTTGTGGGGTGCTAATACCTTCCCTACGCATAATCGACTCCCGAACCCAAATTTGGTCTCAAGTACCATTTTTCTTCAAAAAAGGTTTTTTCCAATATTTTTCCTATGAAATAAATTATTGGTGGCGGCTCCATTAAACTCGAATAAAATCCCTCCGGATTTTTCGGTCGCTACAGCTGGCGACTCCACTGGGGATATTTTTTTTTAGAGAGTCAAGCCTAAATAATTGATTGTGCTAAATAGTTAACTCCTATGTTTAGTTTCTCTTGTTTTTATTTATTTATTTATTTTATTTATTGTTCTTTTGTGAATATTTGTTGTGAATATTATGCATATATTGAACCTTAGGTTAGAAGACCATATTTTATATATTTCATTTGTTTTGCAGCTTGGGTAATTTTAGGTTGCCTCCATCACACACCTCATTTACACACTTTTTACACACACTTATGAGTGGGACCCTATACCCGGGCCCGAGTGCAGCTTAGGGAGTGAGAGGTTGTTAGTGATAGTCACTTCGGATCTACTTTCGATTTGGGTATCACGAGAACCTCGTCTAGAGTGCGACCGTTTCGTGGATGCCCACACGTAGGATCCTCTTCCTATTGGTGGTCGCATCCGAAATGGTACTCAACTCTAGAGACCTTTGGTGAGAAGTGTTAGTACCACCTATGAAAGTGTTCACAAGTCGAATGACCTATAGATCATCAGAAATAGAAATCCTCTAATTTAGAGTGACCTTGTTTAGGACACAAAGAGGCAATCTTACTTTTGGTTGACCTTTTTAAATGCTTCTTTTCAAAGTAGCATAGGCATCCCATCATTTACAAACATTTCAAAATATGTCCCTCTCACTAGTAGTTGCATCACTCGTCATGTTCATGCATTTTTTTCAATCAAACATGATAAAAGTTCGAACATATGGCATTCATCCTCATTTCATTTTATTTTGAATAGGTTTACCAGGGAATCGTAAGGAAGAGCTAGCTTGTAAGTATCTGCAACAAAATAATATGGGATCAAATAAGGAAGCTTGATTTCAAAAGGCTCATACATGCCAAAGCAAAGATCGGAAATACAAGGTTTAAAAGAATTTGGGAAGTTGCTAACGAGGAAAAACCGCATAGCCTTCAATGATAAATATGAGAAGATTCTTGCATTGATGGAGGTAGATGTACAAGTAGAAACATTCTTGCACTAGCTCAATTTTATGATCCCCAGATGAGGTGCTTCACATTTCAAGATTTCCAAATGGCGCCCACTTTAGAAGAGTATGAGCAAATTTTGGGATACCCTTTGGAAAATGCTAAGCCTTACCATTATATAGGGCATTATCCCTCCTACCCAACAGATTGCTTCAATTTTAAAAGTTGAGGAAAGTAAGTTGAAAGCCAACATGAAAAATCCAAATGGTGTTGATGGCTTCCCACTAGCATACCTAGAGGAGAGATTAAAGTCATTATCTGAAGGTGGGAATGGGTTGCTTTCATGGATGTATTAGCCACTTGCCATTTTTGGAATAGTTCATTCCCCTGGATAGAAGACCATGTTGATTTTGCAGATTGATGTTTTCATGGCGGTAAAAAACAAGGCGAGAACCTGTACCCATTGTGCTCGACGTCGTATCACATCCTTAATACTGTCATGAGAAGAAAAAGAAGAGGATATCTTGTTGCCTACCGGCGCTCTATGTATGGCTTGTCACCCATGTATTTCATGAGGCGAAGAAACTATGCCCTATTGTTGATTCCAATTGGTGCTCTGTGAAAACTAAGAGCAAACCAGTGGGCTCGATATCTGCGTGGCCTTGATGAGAAGACTATTCGTTGGTATCCCAAATGGCAAGAAGTGAATGAGGTAATCTACCAGTGTGGCAGTTTCTCAAATGTGCCGCTCTTAGGAACGAAGGGTTGCATAAATTATAACCCCTCTATATCACTAAGACAACTGTGTTATCCCATCATGCATCCCCCAGCCGAAGAGTTGATAACCCCTTTTATTGTGTATGGGATAGATAAGAAAGATCTGAGATGAGCACAAAAGGATCGAGCGGGCATGGAGCCAAGTCATCAGAAAGGGGAAAATACTTGGGAAAAGAAATCTGACGCCAAAGAAAGCTACCGTCAGTGGGTTAAGGATAGAGTCCAGGAAATCAAGCTACCTTTCAATGGGACACCTCCTCCCAAGCAAGAGACACCTGAACCTATCCCTATTACAAATGAAGAGGTAGAAGAACTTAAGGCATCACTGCTGAAGTCTGAAGAGGAAAAAGAAGGTTTGCAAGCAAAGTTAGAAAAAGCACTTCAGGAGAATAGGAACTTACGTTCAGAAAACACTCTTAAAGGGCAATTCATCGAAAGAAGCAACAAAAGAGCTGCAATAGAGGAAAAAAACAAGCATGATATACAACTTTGTCTAAGAGGCGCAAATGAACAGTTGAGCTTGCGTAATCAAGAGAGGGATAAGGCCATAGATAATGCCTATATATGGAAAGGATTGTGGAAAAAATCTTCGGTTACCGAAAAGAATTTGCAAGAGGAGCTTGAAGGTTTAAAGCAACATCTTGAGAAGGTGGTAGCCGGGTATGAGAACCGAGCCCAAAAGGAGAAGCAATGCAAGGAAGAAATGGAAGATATGCTTATGAAGTATCAAGAGGCGCTGAAAAATGAACAAGAAGATGCAAATGAATTGCGGAATTATATTGAATACCAAGAGAATATCTATGACGACCTAAAAAATGAAAGCATGTATTGGGAAAATCGTTTTAAAAAACTGGTCAGTCAGATAGAAAATCAAGCACTCTTTAATGAACTGAGGAACGAAGGCATGCATTGGAGGGACTGTTTTTCAAAGTTGGCAAGTTTGGCCAATCAAGCAATCATAGATATCCCAAGGCGTCTAGAGGAGGCTGATGCGGCGATGCACCCACTGAATACTCCAGTCAATGTTTACAAGTTTATTGAATTTTGTAAAAGTTTGGTAGAAGAATTGAGAGAAAAGGCCGGTTGTCCTATGAAGAAGAAAAAAAGGGCAGCTAATTGATGAGGCTTTAGTTTGAGTGAATTGTACTACTTGTCTTTCTCATCAACAAAGAATTTGCCACTTTGCTTATTGATCCCATTTTACTCTCCAAATTACTTAACGCTTTTAAAAAAAAATGGATAATTACAACAAAGCAATGAGGCCTACGGTTCCCTGGTACAAAATGAATAGACTCATACATCCACATCCATTCATTCATTTTTTTTTCTTTCTTTCTTACATACTTATATCATTTTTTTTAATCACCAGAAAATAATCAAACAAACTGATTCCTCGACACCCTTATCGAACTCGCTCTCAATCAAAGATCATGGATGACCAAGAGATGAAAGAAGACGTCAACGGTGAAGGAGCAGATGAGCAAGGTTTTGGAGCTTTTGCGGTCCCTAAACAAAGACAAGGCTGCCAGATGGGGTATCTCCGGTGATGAATGATGAAAGTCATGTTACACCTTCCCACCCACCTGGCTTCGGTCCTATGCGGTTGCAATATGGTCTCAATACTCAAGGGATGATGGTACCTTTTGCAATTTACCTGCAGGGTCCTACACACTCACCAGTTAGTAACCCTCAGAATCAAGTACCACGGTTCCCACTTTACGGACTCCCACCTGGTTACACGCCACCTATGGCCAATGATGATACTGCGAACCATAACCCTCAAGGCCCACAGGCACAACAGTTCCCACTATTTGGTCTCCCGCCCGGTTACACACCGCCAGGTGCCAACAATAACTCTGCGGCCCGATTCCCAAGCACTTGTGGTGCAAGATGTAGCTCGAGGATCGGCTCAGTCTGAAACCATACCAGTTCAAAGCTCGACTCCTGGCTTAATGACATACACCTTTCCACCTGGATATGCACCATCCCGTATCGGGAATACTCAAGGAGTCGATGCGCGTAGTGGCCCCGTAGTGAATCCCGACCATTTGGTTACCCTTATTATATTCAAGGAAATCCATTGAATCCCGGACTAACCGCATTGCCTGGTCTCGGCTATGGGGGGACCCAATCTGGCGTCGGTTGGGAATCGGTGATACGATCTGGTTGCAAATCCTCGAAGATAGACTAAGAATTTGTAGAAGGAGTGAGTTATCTCGGGTCAAGTATCGCCAGATCTTTGTCTCGTATCGGATGTGGTTGTACCGCCAAAGTTCAAGGTGCGGACTTTGACAAGTATAAAGGAACAACTTGCCAGAAAAGCCACTTGACCATGTCTTTGTAGGAAGATGGCGTCCTATGCACATGATGACAAACTTACGATTCACTTCTTCCAGGATAGTTTAACAGGGCAGCGTCGAGTTGGTATACACACCTTGAGCGATCTTATATTATTTGTTGGAAAGATTTGGCGGATGCCTTTTGAAGCGATATAAGTATAATATCGATATGGCTCTGATAGAATGCAGTTGCAAAACATGACAAAAAAAGACAATGAGACTTTCAAGGAATATGCCCAACGATGGAGAGGATTGGCTGCCCAAGTGGAACCGCCTCTAATTGAAAAAGAAATGGTGGCCATGTTCATGGATACTCTTCAATCACCCTTTTATGACAAAATGATCGGAAGTGTATCGTCAAACTTTTCAGATATGGTCATCGTAGGGGAAAGACTTGAAGGAGGAATGAGGAATGGAAAGATTGCCCAAATTTTTGGTGGAACTAATAATATCAAGAGACCAGACTAACCGTAAAGAAGAAAGAAGGAAACCAATCTTGTGATAGCGAGCAGGGAGCACAAACACAAGGAAAACCACCCCAATTCTTTCCTAATTTCCCACATCCTTTTCCATACCCCTACTTTCCACCTCCATACATTGCCGCCGCCTCTCATAATCCAACCCCGGCCAAACCAATCAATGATGCCCTTTCGACCACCTTCCCCATCCAAACACAAGCACAACCGGTTGCTCCCACCCAAGAACCAAAACCAGAAAAATGACCAAGAAAAGAAAGCGGTCCAATTTGATCCTATTCCCATGACTTATACGGTTGTTCCGACATCTCATTAGCAACTCCTTGGTCTCTCCACGCTCAATGAAACCACTTGACCCGGCTTCCCAGAGGGTATGACCCAAATGCCAAATGCGAGTTTCATGCGAGGCGATGGAGTCACACAACTGAAAATTGCAAGGCTTTAAAGTACGTGGTTCAAGATCTGATCAATGCCAAATGGTTGAGTTTTAAGGAGGATAGTCCTAATGTGGGTAATAATCCCCTTCCAGGTCATGGAGGTTCAGCAGTCAAGGCCATTATTGAAGAGCTTAGGGATCAGCCCCTGATAATGAAAGTGGAAGATGTCCGTACTCCCTTGAGGATCATTTATGCCAAACTCTGCAAGTTCGGTATAATTAAGATGAAATACGATGAGAGGGATTTGTGTAGCTTGCATCGATGGCGATCATTGTATAGAGGAATCACGAGGAATTCAAGCAAATTCTCCAAGAATTGTTAAACGGACACTTGATCTGGTAGGTTGTGTGAAGAAAGATGAAAACATATTGACCGCTTGATCAAGTGAAGATAAAAACACGACCTTCCCAAAACCATTGGAGATTTGCTACAACAAGCGGTCAGGCGTGCCTAACCGATAACTATTCATGTACCAACTTCTTTCCCTTTCAAAGCGTTAATGCGGTGCCATGGGATTCTGATATGAAGGTCTTTGTAGACAATTTAGGGGATGACCAGCTCTGGCGGCGTGCGGATCCAGCAATCCCGCTATCACTAACATCTCGGGGATCGGTGGGATGACCGAAGTGGACGAATTTATACCCCTATCGGACCCATGGACAAAGCTTGCAAGGGAAAAGATAAAGAAGAAGAGTCCATTGATAAAGATGTGGGTAAGAAGGCAAAGAAAGAAGAAGAAAACAAGAAAGTAGTGTCTGAAGAAGAGGTTTGTGAATTCCTGAAATTTATGAAGCAGAGTGAATACAAGGTGGTGGATCAGTTGAATCATACTCCTGCAAAAATATCTGTGTTATCACTGCTCTTTGAATTACGGCGCCATAGGGAATCATTGATGAAAGTGCTAAATGAAGCCCATGTCACCCATGACATCACGGTGAATCAATTCGATGGGATTGTGGGTAATATTGTTGCTAGTAATTACCTTACCTTCACCGATGAAGAAATTCCAGTTGAAGGAATGGGGCATAACAAAGCATTGCACATCTCTGTGAAGTGTGGGGACTATATCCTTGCTAGGGTACTCGTCGATAATGGGTCATCTCTAAATGTTATGCCAAAATCTACCTTGGCAAAGTTGTCTATTGATGGATCGTATATGAAGCCCAGTACCATAGTGGTAAGAGCCTTCGATGGGGCTAGAAGAGAGGTTATTGGAGAAATCGAGCTACCTATACAGGTCGCCCTCGCACATTCGAGGTAGTCTTTCAGGTGATGGAAATCGTGCGATACTGTTTGCCTCCTTGGAAGACCATGGATCCATTCAGCTGGAGTTGTGCCTTCAACTTTACACCAAAAGCTGAAATTTTCAATGGATAATAAGTTGGTATTGTCTCTGGTGAAGAAGAGATGCTAGTAAGCAAGCCATCCTCCACGCTACATCGAGGCTCTGAAGAAGCTCTTGAGGCGTCTTTTCAAGCGTTGGAGATTGCAAATACCACGCCGGCGGGAGAAGGAGTCCTAATGAAGAAACCAAAGGTATCTGAAACCTCCATGATGATCGCTAAAGTTATGATGAAAGGAGGGTATCGGTAGGATGTGGATTGGGAAGATATGAACAAGGGATCGTGATGTTGGTAGAACTTCCAGGATAACGAGAAAGCAGATATGGGTTGGGATCTGAACCTGCAGGTTTGACAAAAAGAATTGCCAAAGAAAGAAAAGAAAAAGGATAGCTAGATTGGAAGGCGGGGAGCCAAAAGATGAGAATATCCTTATCTGCGACATCGAGCAAAGCTTTGAGTGCGAGAATATTGAATCCGAATCGGATAGCGGCTATCAGGGCGATCACGCAGTGCAAACGACAATGTCAACCTTGTCCACCCTTGCTCGCCGAATGAAGAACTTGGAAATTGGGAGATCGTTGAGTTTCCCGTGATCTTTGATTCAAAGTAATTATGTAATGCAAATTCTATTGCTCTGCCCAAGGCTTTAGAATAATTTATTGTCAAAAGCTCGCACATGTTTTATTTCAGTATCATTATCAATAAAATGCACTTTGAATTTTCCAATCACTTCTTTTTTCTTTCCTTTTCCATCTTTTCCATCTCTCTTCATTTTTTTCCGCTTTTCATTTCGTTATTTTTAACTAATGCATATCCAAAAACATTGTCTTTGAAAATAACGATGCCAGTAACTCATACTATAATTTTGAACACCCCATTAATCATACCGAGGAAGATAATGAGGACAATTGGGAAACCCCTCCTGAATTAATGAGGTTGATGGAACAAGAAGCTAAAGTGATTCAACCCCACGAGGAAGAAAGCGAAACAATCAATCTGGGCGAAAGCGACAAGAAAGAAGTTAAGATCGGTACCACAATGAGAGGCGGTGGCGAGAAAAATTGATTAAACTCTTATTTGAATATGTTGATGTTTTGGCGTGGGCGCACTGAGATATGCCTGGATTAGATAACGGCATAGTCGAGCACAAATTGCCATTGAAACCTGAGTGCCCACGGTCAGCGAAGTTGAGAAGAATGAAACCAGAGATGTCGCTCAAGATTAGAGATGAGGTAAAAAGCGGTTTGGCCTGGCTTTCATTGTAGCAAAATACCCTCAATGGGTGGCTAACATTGTCGATCCCAAAGAAAGATGGAAAGGTCAGAATGTGTGTTGACTATCGAGATCTAAACAGGGCCGACCCTAAGGATGACTTCCCTTTGCCACATATTGATGTCCTGGTTGATAGCCTTTGCTCAACACTCTGTCTTCTCTTTCATGGATGGATATTACGGCTATAATCAAATCAAGATGGCTCCAGAAGATATGGAGAAAACCACATTTATCACTTTATGGGGAACTTTGCATTTACAAAGTAATGCCATTTGGATTAAGAAATCTTTGGGGCAACATACCAAAGAGCAATGGTGGCTTTGTTCCATGACATGATGCACAAAGAGATAGAGGTCTATGTGGATGACATGATTGTAAAGTCCAAAACAGGAGGAAGATCATGTCACTAACCTACAAAAGCTTTTTGGCGATCGAGAAAGTATAAACTCGGTTAAACCCAACTAAGTGTAGCTTTGGTGTAAGGTCGAGCAAGCTCCTAGGGTTTATAGTCGACCGAGAAAGGAATAGAAGTTGATCGACCAAAGTAAAAGCAATCTTGGAAATGCCAACTCCTCGCACCGAAAAAGAGTTCATGGATTCCTGGGAAGATTGAACTACATCGCCAGGTTTATATCTCAGCTAACTGCTACTTGTGAGCCAATTTTCAAGCTGCTGTGTAAGAATCAGGAAACCAAATGGAACGACAATTGCCAGAAAGCTTTTGAGAAAATCAAACAGTACTTACAAGATCCACCAGTTTTGGTACCCCCTGTGCCAGGGAGACCCCTCATCATGTACTTAACAGTATTGGAAGAATCAATGGGTTGTGTGCTAGGACAACATGATGAATCTGGTAAGAAGGAACATGCCATTTACTACTTGAGCAAGAAATTCACTAGCTGCGAGATGAGGTATTCATTGTTAGAACGAACATGTTGCGCTTTAGCCTGGGCCGCACATCGTTTGAGACAATATATGCTATCCCATACGACTTGTTTGGTGTCCAAAATGGATCCGATCAAATATATTTTTGAAAAGCACGCTCTCACGGGAAGAATTGCTCGTTGGCAAATGTTGTTATCCGAGTATGATATTGTGTATGTCACCCAAAAGGCAATTAAAGGCAGTACCTTAGCTGAATACTTAGCTCATCAACCTGTAGAGGACTATCAGTCAATGCAGTGTGATTTCCCAGACGAAGACATAATGGCTCTATTTGAAGGAAAGAAACCCTGACGGTGAAAAATGGATCTTGTTGTTTGTGGTGCTTCTAATGCATTGGGACATGGGATTGGAGCTGTGCTAATTTCCCCAGAAAGTCATTTCATCCCATTTACTGCAAGATTGTGTTTCGATTGTACAAACAATATGGCAGAGTATGAGGCATGTGCTATGGGCATTCAAGCGGCCATTGAATCGAAGGTCAAAATTCTCGAAGTATATGGAGACTCGGCTTTGGTCATTCATCAGTTAAAAGGCGAATGGGAAACGAGGGATTCCAAATTAGTTCCTTACCACGCTCACATCAAAGAATTGTGGGCGGTTTGAGGAAGTCACCTTCCATCACATCCCAGTGAAGATAATCGGCTAGGCGACGCCTTAGCTACTCTATCATCAATGTTCAAAATCGATGCGAGGAGAACCTACCGCTCATAAAAATCTGAGAATCATGGCCAAAGCGACTGCGCCTAGCAATAGAAGAAAGAGCACGATGGCAAACCACGGTATTACAACCTCAAGCGATACATCACAAGTAGAGAATATCCTCCTAATGTCTCGAGAGAATGATAAAAAGGGCATTAAGGCGGTTGGCAATGGGATTCTTTCTAAATGGCGAAGTGCTTTATAAGAGAAACCATGACATGGTACTTCTCAAGTGTGTTGACAAGGCGAGGCGGAAAAAGATTATGCGAGAGGTTCATGAAGGTTCCTTTGGGACTCACGCCAAATGGGCATGCGATGGCAAGAAAAATCTTGAGGGTGGCTACTATTGGTTGTCTATGGAGGTGATTGTTTGGTTATGTGAAGAAATGCCACAAATGTCGATTCTACCGATAACATCCACGTGCCACCAGTCTCTCTGACCATCTTATCAGCACCATGGCCATTCTCAATGTGGGGATTGGATGTCATTGGACCCATTGAACCTAAGGCATCAAATGGACATCGCTTCATTCTCGTCGCAATCGACTATTTCACTAAATGGGTTGAAGCGGCTTCATATGTGAGTGTGACAAAAAATGTGGTTGTCAAATTCATCAAGAGAGATTTGATCTGCCGCTATGGTTTACCAAATAAGATCATCACTGATAATGGGACTAATTTGAACAACAAGATGATGAAGGAGCTGTGCAATGACTTCAAGATCCAACATCATAATTCCTCACCGTACCGCCCAAAGATGAATGGGGCAGTTGAAGCTGCAAATAAGAACATCAAGAAGATTGTCCAAAAGATGGTGGTAACATTTAGAGACTGCACGAAATGCTCCACTTTTGCCTTGCGGTTATCGAACCGGTTCGCACCTCAGCGAGGGCAACCCCTTTCATTGGTGTATGGAATGGAAGCAGTGCTTCCCATTGAAGTCGAGATCCCCTCGTTAAGGGTATTGATGGAGACAAAACTAGAAGAGGCAGAATGGGTTCAGGGTCGGATGGATCAATTGAATCTCATTGAAGAAAAGAGAGTGATGGCCTTATGTCATGGACAGCTATATCAGCACAGGATGAAGAGGGCTTACGAAAAGAAAGTTCGCCCTCGGGAATTTCAAGAAGGAAACCTAGTGCTCAAGAAGATTTTGCCCATCCAAAAGGATTCTCGTGGAAAATGGACTCCGAATTATGAAGGCCCGTATGTTGTGAAAAAAGCTTTTTCTGGAGGAGCCTTAATCCTCACAAGGATGGACGGTGAAGATCTCCCACTCCCAGTGAACTCTGATGCAGTCAAAAAATATTATGCCTAAAAAAGAAAAACATGAAAAGCCAAGCAAAAGTAGGCTCGCTAGGTTGAAAACCTGAAAGGGCGACCTAGGCAAAAATTAGAGCGACCCGTTGGATTGAAAACTTGAAAGAGCAATCCAAGCAAAAGTTAGGGTCTGAAATCGGACATTGAAGAAAATTTGGTGCATCAAGGGCTCTTACCCAACCCAGGCGATTCTATATATTTTCAGAAGTAGGGTAATGAGTATTCAAAGCTATGGATATGGGAAGCTGGCATTTGTTCCTACAAAGACACAAACTATAAAATATTTGCTTAGTTATTGTCTTTCTTTGTTTTTTTTTTCTTCCCGCATTTTTCTTGATGTATTTTCAAATGCGTGTAACCAGTCCTTGTACACATGACTCTTTTTGAATACCAAATATCCCAGTTCTCGTATTTCAAAATGTCGTTTTATGATAATGAGCCTTGAATTGTGAAATATGTGATGATCTTGAAAAGCATTACGGTTATTATATACATCTTAAGAATCACGGAGAACATCAAATCTCAACAAATAAGTTTCAAAAAGGCAAAGGGATTACCTTTAAAAAGTAACTAGTATTGCATCGATAACTCGCGCTCCTCCTCGATCGAAGGCATAGCATGACTAAATCAGATGAATCTCGGTCAGTCCCATATCTTTAAGCACTAGAGATCATACGGACGAAATCGATAAAAATAATAATCACATTGCATACATGCATCACATACCATATATTCGTGCATCATCTTCATATCACCACCTTTTAGCCGTTTTGTTACACCTGGTCCGCACACCAAATTTTGATCCTTCATTCTTATTTCTGAGACAATGCGCCTAGCATTGGTCCTTTATTTTGCTTTCTAAGCGACACGCCAAGTATCGCTCACCCTTTATTGCTTTCCGATCACCGAAGTCGATGCAGGCACGGCGGAGATCCTTCTTTATAGTTTTACGATAAATGCACCGAGCATCACCCTTTTTATTGCTTTAAGATTACTGGCGTCGACCCGACCTGGCGGTAGTCCTTCATTATTGCTTTTTGACCAACATATCAGTTCCGGACCTGATGTTGATCCTTCTTTATTGCTTTCCATCGACGCGTCAATACCCTACTTGGCGTCGAATCTTCCGATCACCGTGTCAGTACCCGACCTGGCGGCGATCCTTCTTTATTGCTTCCCATCGACGCGTCAATACCTTATTTGACATCGAACCCTCTTTATTGCTTTTCGATCACCGCGTCAGTACCCGACCTGGCGGAGATCCTTCTTTATAGTTTTTTGATAAACGCGCCAAGCGTTAATCCCTCATTATTACTTTTCGATCACCGCGTCAGTACCCGACCTGGCGGAGATCCTTCTTTATTGCTTTTCGATAAACGCGCCAAGCGTTAATCACTCATTATTGCTTTTCGATCACCGCGTCAGTACCCAACCTGGCGGAGATCCTTCTTTATTGCTTTCTGATAAACGCGCCAAGCATTAATCCCTCATTATTGCTTTTCGATCCGCGTCGATGCACGACCTGGCGGTGACCCTTCTTTATTGCTTTAGATGAACGCGCATGGCGTTAATCCCTCATTATTGCCTTTTGAATACTGCGTCGATTGCAGGCCTGGCGGAGATCCTTCTTTATTGCTTTACGATAAACGCGCATGGCGTTAATCCCCGATATTATTCCTCACCTCATCCTTCGCTTTATCACGATTCAGGACAAAATTAGTGTCTTTATCTTTACTTATCTTTTACAATGAAATTTGAAAACCATTGTTATTCATATTTTCTAGTAAAATATAACTAAAGAGGGGCAGCTGTCATACCCTAATTTTGTCTGGCAAAATAACATTCAAAAAGAACAAAAATAGTAGTAGAGAAGAAAGAAAGAGAAAGAAATCTTGAAGAGAAAAGAGGTTGAAAAAATTTGTACTTTGGTATAGCTTATGTATTCTGGGTGTAATTAATGTTGTGGAGATGGTATTAAAGTGATTTTTACCTTGTTAGAAAGCTAAAACAAAACTCTATAACTTTGATGAGGAACCCAAGAGTCAAATATGAAGTTTACTAAGTCCAAATTGACTTGGAAGTAAGAACAAGTATGCTGAAAAATGGTTTTGAACAGTATGTAAAGATTAGGTCATATCTTGAGTTGTAGAAGTCTTTTTTTAATGAAACCAACGCCATTTGAAAGCTAACATCCTTGGCTACAAATGTTATGAAGGATTCGAGACTTGATTCTAATGATTTACTGCCCTAAAATAGCATGAAAGTTATAAAACTGCACAAAAACGGACAACACATTATGTTGAATAACGTTCAAAGAAAATGTCATATCTTGAGCTATACTTGTCCAAATAAGGTGTTCTTTATACTGTTGGAAAGATAAGAAAAATATCTACAACTATTATTTTGGATTACAAACCCAGATCGACCTCTATCATGGACCAAATCGAGCATGAAGTTCGAGACGTGATGTTACATGTATTGTTCGGGACAGCCACTTGTGTTGACAATATCTTGAGTTGTAGATATCCTTTTGAGATGAAACTTGTGCCATTTGAAAGCTGGAAACAATGTCTATAATTCTTATGAAGGTCATGAAGCACAATAAAGTTGTTTTAAGTGTTGTATTAGTGCTCAAAGTTGGCTATTTAGTTTTGTTGAACATTTAAAATATCAAACTTAAGAAGCCAACTCCCAACTTTACTATTGAAGTCCCACTTTGAAAAATCCACACTCTTTCAACCTCTCATTCTCCTATATAAGGAGTGCATCACCAAGCACTAAGATCATCCAATAAAAATGGATTAATGGGCCTAGTGCAAAGCATAGGGCCTTTGCTTTAGTCAAAATTTTTTTTGAGAAGGTTACTATCCCTTTTCTACCTTCAACATTGGAGGGATTAGGTGGATTACAGCGCATTAAGCCCAACAAAAAATATTTTCTCTCGAGGTAAGTGCATTTAATTCCTTCTCTCTTTTTCTTTTTATGTATTTTTTTTAGTATGTTTATGTTTGTCTTTATTTATAATGTTAGATACTTTTGTTATATTTGCTATTATTAATAATTGTATCTAGCTTAGATAATAATAATAATAATAATAATAATAATAATAATAATTTAAAATATTAGTAGTGATTACGCCAAATCCACTTTTGGTTTGGTCACTACATAAACTTTCGATGACTACTCCAAATCCTCTTTTGGTTTGGTCATTATAATTTCCTAATAAAAATCTAATAAATATTAGTAATGACAACGCATAAATCTACTTTTGGTTTGGTCACTACATAAACCCTTTTCCGTTTCAAAAACTTAAAATCAATGACTACTCTAAATCCTCTTTTGGTTTGGTCATTACAAAAATCTTAATAAAATACCTTAAAATATTAGTAGTGATTACGCCAAATCCACTTTTGGTTTAATCCCTCATAAACCATAAAATTAAGTCACAGATTGATTAATTAAAATCAACCAACACACAACCATTTTCTACCCAAGAACTACGTAGCCTTTGATTTCTCCACTGCACCCGGAGATACGTAGGAGCAAGAGCCCACTCCTGTCAAGCGCAAAAATAAACAATTTTTATTAAGCCTTTTTATTTATTTATTTCATCATTGTAAATCTTTGTCTTTTTTTAATAAAAGGGAAATAAATATTTTTTAGAAGTTAATAAATTTTGCACAATTAGTTAGAGGTAACCTTTTTCGAAAGGATGTTGTGGGGTGCTAATACCTTCCCTACGCATAATCGACTCCCGAACCCAAATTTGGTCTCAAGTACCATTTTTCTTCAAAAAAGGTTTTTTCCAATATTTTTCCTATGAAATAAATTATTGGTGGCGGCTCCATTAAACTCGAATAAAATCCCTCCGGATTTTTCGGTCGCTACAATGGTAATGAAAGTATTTTCTTTTCTTAATATAAACATACTATTTTGGGCTGGTTTGATATGAATTGGCTTTTAAACCATGATCCTTTTTTGCAGGAGCCATCATCAAACTAGAATGACATTATGAATTGGATTTTTTTAACCCATGATCCCTTTTTTGCTTCCCTGTCAGAAAGTTCAGGCTATGTTTGGTATGTAAGAAAGTGGGAGGAAAGAAAGTGGGAGGAAAGAAAGTTTATTGGTTAAAGTGTAAAACTGATGATGTGTTATATTATTATTGGCCTGTCACATTTATTCATGCATATTTTTTACATTCTTCAAGAAACTTTCCCTTCCCTCCACTTCTTTCCCTCCTCCCAAATATAGTGTCATAGTTTGTCACAAGTTTGGATCCCTTCCCTCCACTTCTTTCCCTCCTCCCAAATATAGTGTCATAGTTTGTCACAAGTTTGGATCGGTTTGTGTTATTTTGGTCTTACAGTTCTCCTTATATTGAGATTGAGATGTATATTGATAGACCACTCCGATCATGCTCTAGTTTTTTTTGACACAAATCATGGTTTAGTTATGGCTATAATTATTTGATGCATATATGTGTTAGTGCAATGCTCAACCGAGTAAATGTTCCAATCAGAATCTCATATCCCTTTGCATAAAAAATAATATTCAAATTCATGTTTACTAGGGTTTAAATTAGTGGTTAATGTGAACTGATTTGACCAGCCATTGAACTGATTTAACCAGCTGTAATTGTACTATTTGAGGCTAGCTGTAATTGTACTGTTTGAGATTAATTCACCAGTCTGGTTCTGTCACTAACAACACCAAAATCAAGCAGAGGACAAAAAACCAGCACATAAGATTCACTCTTATGTGGATTCGAAACATTTTTGTGTTGCGGCCAGGAAAAAGGGCTATATTCACAATCTCCCTATTGTGATTAGATTCTCTCTTCTACCTCTGCTGCCACGCACTATACATGAGGATTCCCCCTAATGAGGAAGTGGTGGCCTTCATTGGATCCAAGGACTAAACTCAATTGCTTGCAAACAGTCTATGGTAGTGTAAAGCTAACAGAAAGAATTAGGAAAGTTGTGGAAAGCTATGATGGAGATCCACCTGAAAGTATCCAAAACTTTGTTCTTGATCACTGTCGGAAGTGGAATCTGGTTTGGGTGTGAAGGCGTAATCCCACTAGAGCCCGATGAAGAAAAAACGAATGAGGTGGAATAAGTAGGACTGACAGATGGCGGTATGATCACTAGTGCCCAAATCAAGTGTACCTTATCGCACAAGCCATTGCATATCCTAAATTATTAATTATATTTTAATTTTAATTTGTAATATTTTTTTTTATTCTTGTCAGCATTTAACTTAATATATTTAGGTAAAATTAGGTTTGATTGTTACTTTGGATATACATAGGAACATTTTTGTTCTATTGATTAATCAGATACAATATTGATGAGTGAAACAGAAACAGAATGTGAGTTGCACCTCAAATTGCAATTGCAATTATGTAATCTTAAGAGTAGCCATAATTGATTGTGATGGCTGATGCTGTGATGGGTTGCTGGTTTACTATAACTTTTGTAGATTAGATGGGCCGTTTCTTTTCCAATTCAATTGATGGGCTTCTTTTTCATGAATGTCTTCATGTTTGCCTTTGGCCATTGTTAAATGTTATGTTTTGGACTGCTATCGTGGAGTTAAATTGTATTGGGTGTTGGTTGTTTTTATTTTAGTAACTGCTATTCAGTTTATAATTGTAGTGAATGGGGGTAATTATTAGAAGTTATAGTTCTTGTGTAACATAAAAACGTGGTGTGTTGATCATTTTCTAATTCTGATGTATTAAAGTTCAGTTTCTTCTCTGTCTAACAATAACTATGTTTTTCTTTTTCTTGTTCAATTAACAACAATTGGTATCAGAGCCCTATTCCTAAGGGATTTGTGTGCAAGTTTAACGTCATGGAAGCCGAAGCAACTCTCTCTGGAATCGCTCCGACGGCGTTTGACGGAAGCAACTACCAACTTTGGGCAGTGTGTATGGAGGCATATTTGGAAGCTTTAGATCTGTGGGAAGTAGTGGAAGAAGATTATGAAATCCCTGTACTTCCGAACAATCCCACCATGGCACAAATAAAAGCACAAAAGGAAAAGAAGACAAAGAAGGCAAAGGCAAAGGCCTGCTTGTTTGCTGTTGTCTCAACCACCATTTTCACAAGAATCATGTCCTTGAAATCAGCAAAGGAGATATGGGATTATCTCAAGAAAGAATATGAAGGAGATGAAAGAATTAAAGGCATGCAAGTCCTAAACCTGATCAGGAAATTTGAACTTCAAAGAATGAAGGATTCCGAGACGATCAAAGATTACTCCGACAGGCTTCTCAGTATCGTAAACAGTGTGAGGCTTCTAGGATCAGAATCCGCTGACTCAAGAATTGTTGAAAAAAAATTCTTAGAACGGTACCCAAAAGATATGAAGCAACCATCACTACCTTGGAGAATACCAAGGATCTGTCAAAAATTTCATTGGCAGAATTGCTTAACGCATTGAAGGCGCAAGAATAGAGAAGACTGATGAGGGAGGACACAACAACCGAAGGAGCTTTAGCAGCCAAGCATCAAAACGTGGGCAGAAACAAGAAGGATTTTGATGAAATTGGAGAAGGCTCAACATCAGCCAATGCAAAAGAAAAGAATGAAAATCGAAAAAAATCTTATCCGCCTTGTCAACACTGCGGAAAGAAAGGCCATCCCCCATTTAGATGTTGGAGAAGACCTGATGCTAAGTGCACCAAGTGTAATCAAATGGGGCATAAAGCTGTTATATGTAAAAACAGGAATCAACAACACAGTGATGAGGCAAAAGCTGCTGATCAAGAGGAGGAGGATCACTTGTTTGTTGCAACATGTTTCTCCAGCATCGAATCAAGTGACAGTTGGCTGATTGACAGTGGTTGTACTAACCACATGACACATAACAAGGATTTATTCAGGGAACTAACCAACACAAGCTCATCGAAAGTTCAGGTTGGAAATGGCAACTACATTTTCGTGAAAGGAAAAGGAACGGTAGCAATTTCAACATACTCAGGTACAAAGTTCATTTCTGATATGTTGTACGTCCCTGAAATTGATCAAAATCTGTTAAGTGTTGGACAATTAATTGAAAAGGGTTATAAAGTTTCGTTCGAAAATGAAAGCTGCTTGATTAAAGATGCATACGACAAAGATATTTTCAAAGTAAAAATGAGAGGCAAAAGCTTTGCTCTAAATCCATTGGAGGAGGAGCAAATTGATTTTCAATCAAAGAAACTGTCACTGATTTGTGGCATAAAAGGCTCGGGCACTATCATCATCAGGGCCTGTTGCAGTTAAAATTCAAGGAGATGGCAAATGATATTCCAGAACTTGATGACCATATTTCAAATTGCAAGGCTTGTCAATTTGAAAAGCAAAACAGGAAGCCATTTCCAAAAGCAACATGGAGAGCAACAAAGAAGCTACAATTAATTCATACTGACATTGTAGGCCCACAAAGAACACCTTCTTTGAATGGTAGTCTTTATTATGCTATATTCATTGATGATTTTACTCGTATGTGTTGGATCTTCTTTCTGAAGCACAAGTCAGAGGTAGCTCAAGTCTTTTGGGACTTCAAAGCCAGAGTGGAGAATGAGAGTGGCTGTAAAATTCAAACTAAAAGATTAGACAATGGCAAGGAGTATACTTCTGAAGCATTTGATCGATTTTGTGGTCAGGAAGGCATTCATCATCAGTTGACTGTTCCATAAACTCCACAACAAAATGGAGTTAGTGAAGGAAGAAACAGGTTTATATTGGAAATGGCCTGATGTATGCTACATGAGAAGAACTTGGCCAAACAATTTTGGGCAGAAGTAGCAAATACTGCTGTTTTTTTGCAAAATAGGCTTCCTACAAGAGCAGTAAGGGATAAGACACCATTTGAGGCTTGGTATGGTTACAAACCCTCTCTAAATTTCCTTAAAACATTTGGATGTTTGTAGAGAGATAAACTAGATAAAAGAGCACTTCCAGGCATTTTTATTGGCTACAGCTCCATTGCAAAAGCTTATAAAATTTTCCAGCCACAAAATGGAAAAATTATTATAAGCAGAGATGTGCATTTTATGGAAGATGAAGAGTGGAACTGGAATGACACAAAGGAGATGGAGCCAACCTCAAAAGAGCCAAAACTCCAGTTTCCTACTTTGGTCAAAACAGATGAAAGCATTGAAAATTGGGAAAATGAAATAGTAGATGATAGTCCTGTCAGGGGCACAAGACTACTTTCTGATGTTTACCAAAGATGCAACATTGCTGTTTGTGAGCCTGCTGGTTTTGAGGAAGCAAAACTTGATCAAAACTGGATGGCTACAATGAAGGAGGAGCTGCACATGATTGAGAAAAATAATACATGGCAGCTTGTTGACAAACCTCAAGATAGAAAAGTCATTGGGGTCAAGTGGGTTTTCAGAACCAAGCTCAATACGGATGGCTCCATCAACAAGTTCAAGGCGAGGCTAGTGGTTAAAGGCTATGCTCAGATATTTGGAGTGGACTACTCAGACACATTTGCACCAGTGGCCAGGCTGGAAACCATCAGGATGCTACTTGCTGTTTCAGCCTAAAAAATATGGAAAGTATACTAGTTGGATGTTAAATCAGCATTTTTAAATGGTTTCTTGCAAGAAGAAATATATGTTGAACAACCTGAAGGCTTTGTGAAAAAAGGAGAAGAAGACAAGTTTTATCTTCTCAAGAAGGCTCTCTATGGATTGAAGCAGGCTCCAAGAGCATGGTACAGCAGGATTGATAATCATCTGTTGAGTTTGGGCTTTGTAAAAAGCCTATCTGAGTCCACTCTTTACATCAAGCACAATGAGGTTGATATTCTTATTGTTTCTCTTTATGTTGATGATATTTTGGTGACTGGAAATAATGCAACCTTGATTGATGAATTTAAGCTGGAAATGATGAAAGTATTTGAGATGACGGATCTTGGATTAATGACTTATTTTCTTGGAATGGAAATCAAGCAAAGTCAGGATGAAGTTTTCATTTGTCAAAAAAAATATGCAAAGGAAATTCTGAAGAAATTTAAACTTGAAGAATGCAGAGAAATGAGCACTCCAATGAACTCAAAGGAAAAACTTTGCAAAGAGGATGGAACCAATAAGATTGATCAAGCGTATTTTAGAAGTCTGATTGGTTGCTTGATGTATCTCACAGCCAGCAGACCTGACATTTTGAATGTCGTAAGCATTTTGTCTCGATTTATGCATTGTGCAAGCGAATGGCATCTCAAGGCTGCAAAGAGGGTGCTTAGATATGTGAAAGGCACATGTGATTTTGGCATTAAATTTACCAGGAGCAAAGAATTCAAGCTGTTTGGTTTTTCAGACAGCGATTGGGGAGGTTCTATTGATGATATGAAAAACACTTCAGGCTACTGTTTCACACTTGGTTCTGGTGTTTTCTCTTGGAGCTCGAAAAAACAAGAAAGCGATGGCTCGATCTCTTGAAGTAGAGTTTGTTCTTTGCAAATCTTCTTTGTAAATCAAGCTTTGTGGCTGAGGAAGATATTGAGTGATCTTCATCTTGAGCAGAAAGAAGACACTAAGGTCTTTGTTGATAATCTAGCTGCAATAGCTATTTCTCACAATCCAGTTTTTCACGGAAAAACCAAGCATTTCAACATCAAGCTATTTTCCTTGAGGGAAGTGCAAAAGGATGGTGCTGTAACTCTTGTTTATTGCAAAACAGAAGAGCAAATATCCGATGTTTTTACTAAACCCTTACCAGCTAGCAAGTTTGAAGACCTGAGATTAAAACTTGGTGTTTGCAGCTCCTAAAGCAAGGAGGAGTGTTAAATGTTATATTTAGGATTGCTATTGTGGAGTTAAATTGTATTGGGTATTGGTTATTTTTATTTTAGTAACTGCTGTTCAGTTTATAATTGGAGTGAGTGGGGATAGTTATTAGAAGTTGTAGTTCTTGTGTAACATAAAAACGTGGTGTGTTGATCATTTTCTAATTCTGATGTATTAAAGTTCAGTTCCTTCTCTGTCTAACAATAACTATGTTTTTCTTTTTCTTGTTCAATTAACAACAACCATATATGATGACTAGACCAAGAAAGTGAACAGAATTGGACTTGTTGTAATGTACTATTCCCTTGCCTTGTTCTCCCATTTTGGTCCAAATACACTATTAATCCTAAATTGAATCTTCCATACCTTTGTTCTTGATTCATGTAGCAATCCACGAAATCAAATGTCTCTTTCTTTGTCTCTTGTTGATTATAGTCATAATTAGCATTATTCTCTCTATTTATTACTAGCGGCAAGACGGGCACTACTGTGCCCGTCTTTCCGCATTTCTACTGCACCACAGTATGTATTATTTTATCGTGTTTTAATATCTAATATTGTTTTTAAGGAATTTTATTATGCATTTCAAGTAGTTCATGAGACTAATTTTTCATAATGACACTAAATTATTAACACATGTTGATTGGGAGAGAGGACTCTATATTATTCAAGTTGGTATCTAGAGCCTAAACCTTGTTCAGAGGCTACCCTTCCTTCCATTTTTCGGCGACCCCTTTCTATTTTTTCGGCGACACATCTCTTTTTTCGGCGGACCTTTCTCTAGCACATGTTGGCTGTCACCTCCGGCACCACCATGCTCGCACCGTCGCCGCAAGTCAGACGCCGCCGCCGCCGCCTCCATCTGGGCTCCGACTATGCCAAGTTACTGGTTCACTATAGCATTTATATATTAATATTAGATGGGCTGTTTTCCTATTCGATTAATGGGTTCCTTTTTCATGAGTGTCTTCATGTTTTGCTTTGGCATACCATGTGATCACTACAGCAAGAAAGAGAACAGAATTGGGCTTGTTGTGATGTTCCCTCACCTTCTTCCCTAATTTTGGTCCTAACACACCATTAATCCCAAAGTTGTATTTTCCATACTTGTACGTACTCTTGATGATCATGTAGCAATCCATGAAATTACATGTCCCTTTCTTTGTCTCAAATAAAAATGCAAGATTCACTATTAGTTTTTTAAAAAGACAACATTTTCTGTTGAGAACATGAGATTCACAAGAGGCACAAGTTAGTCCCGGCGAAAGTGACAATATTTGTATGGAGACTATGCCAAAACAGAATTCGCACAAGAGACAATCTATTAAAGAGAGGAATCATCCGTGGAGACTCTCAATACTGTGCTGGGGGATGCCTAGCAGCTGAGTGCGCTAATCATTTGTTCTTTCAGTGTCACATATCATACAAGGTTTGGATGGAAATTCTTAGGTGGCTGGGTATTGATGCAGTTTTGCCCAAAGATGGAAAATCTCATTTGCCTATTACTAATAGTCTAATCTGTTTTCCAAATTTAAGATCTGAATTTGATCTTTGTTTCTTAATATAGATTTTTTAAAGATTTAATCCGACTTTTAAAAGGGTTGGTGGCCTACAAACCTATTTAGAGTTTTATATATTAATAAGACTTTCAAATATATTGAGCAAAAAAAAAAAGACTTTTAAATATATCATAGGCTTGCCTAACCTCTATAAAAGAAAGTGATGAGACGTGTAAAACAAAAAAAAGAAAGTGAGACATGTGACAGATCATAGATGTAACGGTGATACGAGAAGAAAATGTAAATAATTAATGATTGTTTTCTTGTCAAAATAAAAATAAAAATTAATGATTGTTTTCCCTATATATAGTTTTTTTTATGGATGTTTTCCCTATAGTTATCCTATAGAAGCTAATCAAATAATATGAATGGCTTTGTCAAATGCGTGTTGTCTTGAGTTGAGAATTCATTTTACGATTGAGACCACTTTGTTCGACTTACTCATACATATGCATTTTAAAAGATTAAGCATGGGATAAATATCTCCAATTGAGAATAATAAAACTAAATATTTTGGTTGACAAGTTTCGTGAACGTATGCTGGCTCTGTAAAATGATTGGTGTGACAAATGTCCTGACCGTTTTCAATGGAAGTAATCAATCTAGTTGATGGTGGAAAGGATAGAATGCAATAATTATTTGAAGAAAGTAGAAGCAAATGTTTGTAACTTCCCATTTTGGTTTTATTTTTTTGGAACAACTTAAACATTTAATTTTTGTACTTCGATGTTAAACAACAGTAGTAAACGTAAATTATTATAATCACAAGAATGATAGAAAAGGAGCATTAGAAGCAAGGGACATAAATTACTATAAAGAGGGAATATTTATTTGGCTTGTCAGCTTGATAAACCGAACTTTGAAAATTACAACAATGCATGCAGACAACTGCAAACACATGCGGGAGCTGTGCCTTACAGCCGTCTAACAACAAAAACATAAAATAAATAAATAAATAAGCACACTCCTCTAAACAATAGCATTAATCAAACACTGATGACGAAATATGTGAAGAATCCCCTCGATCTTCGTTGTGCATTTCTGAAGTCCAACGTCCCGTATATGGCTTTCTTTGTTTTCACACTTTCTGTTTAGATCCTACATACATAAATACATATATATATATATATATATATTGTTCTGTTAGTTAATGTCTGATCCCTTAACCAAATACTATAAGAAAAAGATTTGACAAGAAATTAATGGAGCTAAAATATATTAAACGGTAAAAGAATGTTTCATTAGATGAAGTTTGGTTTCAAATTCAGATTGTATATACTCGACAATCATACTGATAAGCATAATAAAGAGAGAATAGAAGTTGATTAGAGAAAGGAAATTTTGTACTGATAATGTATATAAGTTGTAATTGTATGAATGCTTACCATAACCCCTATCTAGTAGTGGTAAGGTGGAGGAGGTGACTTATAGTAATAGTGTGGTGGAGGTGGGGAATGGACAGGTGGAGGAGGAGAGTGGTAAACTGGGTGGGGAACATGGGGAGGGTAGGTGTGAACTGGTGGTGGAGGAGAATGGTAAACTGGGTGGTGGGGAACATGGGGAGGGTAGGTGTGAACTGGTGGTGGAGGAGAGTGGTAGATTGGTTTAGGGTGAGGGTACTTGTGCACTGGTGGTGGTGGAGATGGGTACTTGTAGGGCTTCTTTGGTGGTGGTGGAGGAGAGTGGTAGGCTGGTTTAGGGTGGGGGTACTTGTGCACTGGTGGTGGTGGAGATGGGTACTTGTAAGACTTCTTTGGTGGTGGTGGAGGAGAGTGGTAAACAGGATGGTGAGGATGGGGGTACTTGTGAACTGGGGGGGGTGGAGATGGGTTTTTGTGTGGCTTCTTGTGTGGTGGTGGTGGTGGAGGAGAGTGGTAGACTGGGTGAGGGTGAGGATACTTGTGCACCGGTGGTGGTGGAGATGGGTACTTGTATGGCTTCTTAGTTGGTGGTGGTGGTGGTGGAGAGTGGTACACTGGGTGTGAAGGGTACTTGTGAACTGGGGGTGGTGGAGAGTGGTACTTGTATGGCTTCTTGTAGGGTGGTGGTGGTGAATAAACTGGTGGTGGTGGAGATGAATAGGTGTAGAGGTTTGCTGAAATTTCAGATGGGAAACTGAAAAACAACATGGCTAATGCCAGAGTGAGAGAAGCAGAGGCCATTAGGGACCCCATTTTTCTCCAAGCAAGTGGGTTTGGGTTCTGCTTGAAAGGCAAGGGTGCAACCCCATTTTATAGTTGGATTCTTTTACCATTTAACTCCAACCAACCAAGCATCTTGATCACAAGTTTTACTTTTCCCTTGAGACTCAGAAGACTCACCTTCTAGGAAACATGATATATTAGATATATAATATAAGCTAGCTGGATGGCCATCTTTGAATTATTCATTCTTATTGACTTTTAGAGCAATGCGAACGACCCAAAGCATATCGGAATGGTTGCCATCCAAGGCGTTTTGGAGCGTGAATTTGTTTGTATTTGACAGAAGCTGGCTGGCAAGCTAAGAAGACAATAAAATAGCTAGGACTGTGTTGAAATGTTGGCACCACCTTTATTTTTATTTGCCAAAAATGAAAAGATAAGGCTGTCACTTAATTATCTTTGAGTTGTTAAAGAATATATCTATTGATTCAAGTTTCTAACATTGAAACATTGTGTTCTAAAAATTATTTATTCCCGTATTTTTTAATCATTTCATTTTCATACTAGTACCTAATTTCGAAATCTTGAATATGACTGCCTTAAAGTTGTGTGATTTCTAGGACACTAAAGTAATTTTCTCTCTCTCTCCCTCTCTCACTCTCTCTCTCTCGTCGATTAAATATTCTTTACTTCTGAGAGACTACTCTGGTATTCACAATTTGTATGTGCTATTGCAATATAAAATTACCAACAAAACTAACAGCTATGACATCTTGTACCTTTGCTCTGTAGTTTTTACAATCAAAAGTAATTGATTTTGAAATTAAAACGATGGTAATTACACGGCTAAATTACAAAATTGGTCCTCTAAGTTTATTTTAGGTTTCAATTTGGTCCTCTACATTTTATTTGTTTCGTTTTGGTTCTCTACGTTTTATTTTAGTTTTCAATTTGGTCCTTTCTGCCACTAAAAGTCAATTGTCCGTAGCTAGAAGTCCATTTTCCAAAATGTTATTTGGCTTTTAGCTACGGACAATTGGCTTTTAGTGACGGAAATGACCAATCTGTTGTAACTTTTAAAATGTAAGGGATCAAAACGAAACAAATAAAACATAGAAAACCAATTTTATAATTTAGCCTAATTAAACTGAAGCAACTGTCAGTTATCATCCCTTCCTAATCATGTGAAATAGGATACCGACTAGAGTCAACCTACTCCGTAGGGGTGTGATAGAGGATCATGATGCTATTTCTTGTGTGTTATGTGGGAACCCTAGGGAATCAACAACTCATCTATTTGCTCATTGTGATTTTGTTATCTGGGTCTGATATGATGTGTTTAGTTGGTCAGGGCAGGTCATGATGGTGATGCCGAATCACCTTTCTCACTTATTCTTTGTCTTTTGCTCTATTATTGCTTTAGGGAAGGGATAGAAGGGGTTGACATTGATTTAATATGCGGTGTTGTGGGACATTTGAGAACTTCAAAATGAGTGTATTTTTTCTGGTAAAGAACCAAATCTGATATACGTAGTGGATCAGATCGAGGCTATGTCACGGAAATGATTCCTCGGTAGGGTGTGGAAGGGCTATGAATTAAGTTAAATAAGTAACTGCATTTACCAGATTATTGATTATAAACTTTACCAAATTTTATCGTAAAATTAAGTGCATTATCAGTAGTGTAGCCAGATTCATAAAGAAAAAAAAAGTAGTGCAGCCAGACCTAGATTGGAAGAGACAGTTCTTTTAAAAGTAAATTAAATTTTACTATGAGATGAGATTGGTTTTTGTTTTAAGGTCAAAATGTCAACCTGTTTATCAACCGTTTAGTCAATTTCCATAGGCAAAAAAAATATTTTTTTAGAGAAACAATAAAAAATAAAAAATAAGTTTTGGAAAGGAAATGTCTCGTTCCAGAAGGAAAAGCTGTCTAATGTCCGGATATATATTATCTACGGGAGTGTCATTGTGTGCAATACGTATTTGTTGGAGGTAAGACACACTATAACTCACTATTGCTTGCTACTCCATTTAGGCTCTCTAAGGCCACGTACTCCAGTATAAAATTGACAAGATTATACAGTAAAATGTTTAAATCAAGGAATCAACGCAAGTTAATTGCACCGCTAAGAGCAACCCTTGTTATCATACAATAGGCGTGCGCTAACAATTTTATGCCAAAAAAATATTTGTTTTGTATTCTTTTTTTTTTTTTTGGAAATCTATATCTATATATATATATACACACACTCTTCGACTTTCTATATTTGCTTCAACTCAAAAGTTTTTTTTTCCACTTTTTTTGGTATCCGCCCCTCTTTTTGTGTTTGCTTCAACTCAAAAGTTACTCTTTTATCATATATGTACGGGGTAAACAAATTGAAATTGCTTGATATTCACAGGGCCAAATGTGACCTTTATATAGATTACATGATTCAATCAAATAGCATCGATGCTTGCTGTAATTCAACAGCTAGAATGGAAATGATTTAAAAGCTCATAAAGAGATTTCTTAAGAATATTCTAGGAGCCAAATCACAACTCAATCTAATAATAAATAACAGATACAAAAATCCGATTCTGAATCGATACCGTGATAATCGTTGATCGAGTGACCACAATATTGACAGCTGCATAATCACATTATTGACAGCTGCATAATCGATTGCATGATTATGAGGAGCTGGCCACATAAATGCATAATTATCTATTACGCCTCCTCAAAATTGGGTCACCATTGTGAACTCCAATTTTGTCTCTAAACATTGTGAATCAGCCTCTTTGGAGTGGTTTCGTGAGTATGTCAGCCAATTGATCTCTTGTAGAAATGTGAGCCACTCGAAGTGTTCCCATTTGAACCAATTGTCTTACAAAGTGGTAATATAGGGCAATGTGCTTCATTCTTGAATGGAAAACGGGATTTGAGCATAGATAGGTAGTCCCAATGTTGTCACAAAAGAGAGAAGGTACTTGAGACTTTAGACCAAGCTCACGTAAGAGATTAATCAGCCACATAACTTCAGCAGCAGTGTTAGCAACTGATCTGTATTCTGCCTCGGTTGAAGATCTTGCTACTGTTTTTTGTCTTTTGGAGAGCCATGAAACAGGATTGCCTCCAAGATAGATAATAAAGGCAGAGGTAGAGGTCCTATCATCAAGGTTTCCTCCCCAATCTGCATCACTGTAGGCCTAGAGCTGAAGATGAGTCGGTTTCTTGAGATGTAGGCCATGATTCAGAGTTAATTTGAGGTACCTAAGGACCCCTTTGAGCTGCTGAAAATGTAATTGAGTAGGCTGATGCATAAACTGAGACAGTTTATTGATTTGAAAGGAGAGATCAGGCCTAGTCAGAGTTGTAAACTGTAGTGCTCCTATGATGCTTTTAAACAGCTTGGAGTCAACAGGTGTAGAGCCATCTTGTAGTTTGAAGGGAGTGGTTGAGCAGAGAGGAGTGGCTGTGGTCTTGGCGCCTGACATGTGGAACTTGTCTAATAATTCCCGAATATAGACATGTTGAGATAGTAGCATTCCATCCCTAGTAGGAATAAGTTCAATTCCAAGAAAGTAGTGTGGATAGCCAAGTTGCTCGATGGAGAATTTGCTTGACAATTCAGCCATGAACTGATTTAGAAATTGAATTTTATTTCCTGTCAACAGTAAGTCATCCACATAAACTAGGAGGTAGGCTTACACTCCTTCCTTGTCATATATGAATAAAGAGGGATCAGTTAGGCTTGTTGTGAACCCATAGTTGATGACAAAGGACTTGAGGGAATCATTCTAGGCCCTTGGAGCTTGTCTTAGGCCATAGATGGCCTTTTTTAACTTGCAAACGTGATGTGGAAACTCAGTATGAAGGAAGCCCGGTGGTTGCAGCATGTACACATTCTCTGATAAGTTTCCCTGCTAAAAACCATTGTTAACATCCATTTGGTGCAATGTCCAGCCACGGGCTAGTGCTATTGTAAGCACAACTTTGATGGTTTGTGGTTTGACAACAAGTGCAAAAGTCTCCTTAAAGTCAAGGCCCGACATTTGAGTGTAGCCTTTTGCTACAAGTCTTTCTTTGTATCTAGCAATGCTACTATCTGGATTTCTTTTAATTTGGAACAAGCATTTGCAGCCTACTAAGTTGGTGGATTCAGGTCTAGGTACCAAGGTCCATGTCCCATTTTTCATTAAGGCATCAAACTCTTCAGAACATGCCTTGCTCCAATGTGGTATTTCGAGGGCTTGTGTTATAGTAGATGGCTCAAGATTTCCAGGGAGGGTATGTTTGGTGGCTGTGAAAACTTGTTTTGGTTTGTAAATATTATTTTGGGACCTAGTAACCATGGAATGAGTGCGAGATGGGTTAGTAGAAATGGGAATTTGAGATGTAGTAGTTGAGAAATGATTACTTGATTGTGAGTGTTGTTGTGCAGGTGAATTCTGGACATCATCTGCTGCATGGACCACTTTAGTTGCTGCTGTTTCTACTGGTGTGGGTTCAGTTGCTACAGTATGTGGGTGGCTGGGCATTGTTGGGATAAAAGTGTGAGTTGAGGTATCAATAGGAGGACCAGGTGGAGGTAGGTTGCTGGTTTGAGTTAAGTTGTGGTAAGGAAAGAAATCCTCTACAAAATTAACATGCCTAGACACATAAATTCTCTTTGAAGTAGGTTCAAGGCAGTGAAATGCATATTGTGATGTAACCAAGGAAAATGCAAGGAAGGGATCTTGGTTGAAGTTTGTTTTTGGTATATGGTCTTAACCATGGAAAACACAAATATCCAAAGGAATGCAGTTTGTGATAATCTGGTCTTCTTTTAAACAAAACTTCATATGGAGTTTTCATGTTGACAGTAGGGGTGGGCATCCTATTGATGAGGTAAGTGGCTATGGAGAAGGCAAAGGACCATAGGTGGGAGGGTAGTTTGGCATGTTATAGGAGGGCACGACCAGTCTCTACTATGTGTCCGTGTCTTCTTTCAGCCGTGCCATTAACTTCAGGAGTGTGAGGTGGTGTTGTAAAGTGGGAAATACCATGAGTTGATAGGAATGATTTTAATTTAATGAATTCACCACCATTATCAGAGAACAAGGAAACAATAGGCAAGCCAAAATATTTTTCAACAATAGACTTAAATTGAATAAAAATGTTGAGAACATCTGATTTATTCTTCATAGGATACAACCATACATATTTAGAGAAATGGTCAACAAAGACTATATAATAAAGGTAACCATCTAAGGACCTAATTGTGGCTGGTCCCCATACATCTGAATAAATAAGCTCCAAAGGCTTTATGCTAGTGAGATGGTGGTTTGAAAATGGAAGTTTGTGACTTTTAGCACAATAACAAGAGCTACATTGATGAGATGTAGGAAACTTTATTGGAATATGATGACTGTCTACCAGATGTTTCATTATTTTTGAAGTCAGATGGCCTAGTGTATGATGCCAAATAGTGGAGGACTGGATGCTAGTGGTGAATGCTTGAGGGGATTTATGATTGATGGAGGGTGTGGGTAGATGGTAGAGGTCTTGCTTAAGTGGTCCTTGCATCAGTGGCTAGCCCTAATTCAAGTCCTTCACAACAAAACAATCAGGAAAAAATTCAATAGAGCAATTATTGGATTGACAAAGTTTGGAAACTGACAATAAATTGGACTGAATATTAGGAACACACAATACTTGTTTGAGATGAAGATGTTTTATGTGTGTGTGAATGGATGTGTTACCGGTATGAGTGATTTGCAAACCTGTGCCATCACCAATAGTGACTTTGTCAGAACCTGGATAGGGGTTGGCCAATGTGAGTTGCTGCAGATCTTGAGCAATGGGGTGTGATGCGCCAGTGTCCATGATCCAACTGGAGTTCTGTTGTGCATGCAGATAGTGTGCTACATTTGCTGCTGGTCGGTTGCCATTTCTCTTTGGAAAGCCTCTAATTCTGTAGCAATTTCGAGCCACATGACCAGGCTTGTTACAAAACTGAAAGATCACTTTGTTTCCAGTGTTTGGGGCTGAGTGAGGCTGAAAATTGTGGAAATGACCCTTTGAGGAGTGACCTCTGTCCCTTGAGACAACATTGGTAATGGCCACAATTGAGTCAGTGGCTGTTACTGAGTTTCTGTTGAGCAAAACAGTCTCATAATCCATGAGTTTCTCATGAAGTTCAGCAAAAGAAATTGGGGATTCCCTGCTACGCAGAACTGCTGCAATGTCATGATAGTCATGACTGAGGCCATTTAGAGTGTGAATGACCAGATCGATTTCATCAAGTGGATGATCAATGATTGATAGTTCATCCGAAATTGCTTTAATACCTTGAAGGTATGTTGCCATTGACTGAGTACCTTTGCTGAAAGTTGAAATTTTGTGCTTGAGTGTCATCACTCTAACTCTTGATCTGCTGGCATACATGGTTGTGAGAGTCTCCTAGGCCTGCTTGGCATTCTTGATAGTGGCAAGGTGGGTTACCACTGTTGCTGTGATAGAGGACACGATAGCATGAAGGATCAGTTGATCTTGTCGCATCCATTTGGTGTAGAGTGGATTAGGAGTTACTGTGGCAGGATCATCTCCAATGTTCTTGGCAGGGCACGATTTTGTGCCATCAATATGACCAATGAGGTCATATCCAGTGAGCAACGCCATGAACTGGATCCTCCATGCAGATTAATTTTCGCCATCCAGCTTGATGTGTAGCTGTGAACTGGCATTGAGCATTATGAGTTGAGCATCGTTGGTAGTGGGAACAACGCCCATAGGATCGAAGGAAAAGGGAAATTTTTTTTTTGCCGTGGGGCTATAGAGCTCTGGATACCATAAACAAATTGGAATTGCTTGATATTCACAGGGCCAAATGTGACCTTTATATAGATTACATGATTCAATCAAATAGCATCATTGCTTGCTGTAATTCAACAGCTAGAATGGAAATGATTTAAAGGCTCATAAAGAGATTTCTTAAGAATATTCTAGGAGCCAAATCACAACTCAATCTAACAATAAATAACAGATACACAAATCCGATTCTGAATCAGTGACAGCTACATAATTGTTTGACTGAGGCTGACCACAATATTGACAGCTGCATAATCACATTATTGACAGCTGCATAATCGATTGCATGATTCTGAGGAGCTGGCCACATAATTGCATAATTATCTATTACGGGGAATTAATTCTCATACTTTGGGGTATTTATTTTCTTTAGCCATCTCTGAGAATTTTGTCAAAAAAAAAGCCATCTCTGAGAATTTTGATATCTCAAGTCAAATATCATATTTATCAATATATGTGCAAATTCATTGTAGTCTTGTACATGCAATATATGCTACATTTTTGGAATCCATTTATGATTTTTGGATAGTAATTTCATAATAAAATTTTGAATAGGCTATTGACACATTCACATGCAAGTCCAACATATATATATGTATCGCGTGCGTAGCACGAATAATCGTACTATGAGTATATTGTCACTAATATTTAATATAATATAAATACTGAATACAACTTTTATATAAGTTTTATTTTTATTTTTATTCTTAATTCCTATTAGAGTTCACTTTTTCCAGTTGATAGAGTAATATATAAGAAACACCAACGATAGATGTTCGTTGTTGTGACATGTTACATGTTCGTTGTTGTAACATGTTACAGAATCAACATCCAATAAAAAGCAAAAATTACATAAAAATAAATGCATTTGAATCCATTAATTTTAAACAACATAAATAAAATAAAACCGCTAGCAGGGAGGGATGAAACATATCCTTCCTTTCAGAGTGAAGATATGTGGCATTTCGCAACAAGGAACAAGCAAATTCCTATTCCAAATAAGAAATTATAATGCATATTCCTAAAATCCTTTACCGCATTATCCTCAAGTGGTGAATAGAGGAGGGAAAAGAAGTTGGTAACCACAAGGGAAAAGAATAGCAAAAAATATATGAGCATCATGAGACTAAACCTACGAAAAAAGGTTTTAATGTGGATCCAGCTTAGCTCTTCGTCAGTGGTATTGAATAGTAATAAATTCGCAAATGATGAAAAATGTTGCAATGTTGTAGCCATGGCCATGAGGTCAATGATGGAGTCGAAAGGAAGGAAATGAATATAATTAAAGAGGTTAATTAATTTGAGTGGAGGAGAAGAGCTATGGGAATTGTGGGAATCTATAAGCTAGGTTGTTGCTAGAGAAATTGTCTTTATTTAACGTTCCCTTAGAATGTGCCGGAGAAAATAAAAGAGAATCTCCTAATTTTAGTAACGTTATTCTGTATGATAAATGTTTCACAAAAAACACACTAAATGTGAAATGACCAAAGATGTTTGTTTGGCACAGTACAGAAGACTAGCAACAATACATGGAACAGTCAAAAGTTTGTTACACTGTTCGAGCATTTCGTGTATGCCCACTCTATACGAACTAGCATTTTGGTGATTCATGGGATCGAACACAGTACAAGTGCCCAAGGAGCTTACTAAGTTTAGGGGTGCAACCGCTGCACCAACCCCTTGTTGGCTATAATGAAAGCATATGAATCTACGTCACTTTTTTTTGAAAAATGCTAAATCGTACGAATGGATTTTCGTACTAAACATACGAATGATGTGGTGTTTCCCGTGGACTTTCTCGGTTATTACTCTCTCCGTTTCGACTTTAATTTTTTATTTCCTTCAATTGAAGACTTATTTTTTTTATCGCCGTAATCTTTATGACTCAGTTGTAGGCGTAGCTGCATCCCGTAACATCCTATTGAACAATTGCAATTGCTTTTAAATTTTCCAGATGTGGTGATGGCTGCTGGCCATCAAAGCATGGCTTTCTTTTTGAAAATTATAATTGCAATACAAAATGGAAATGAGAAGCAGTGGTTGGGGCGGTGGGTTGCAGAGGTGTTAAGGCGGTGGCTATAATGTGAGAACAGAGCAGTGATGGTTTAACTTGTGAAGAGCAAATCAAAATCAAGAACAAAATACTTCATGATGTGTTGTGAGAGGTAACAACAACGATTGTTTATAGAATTTGTTAGGGGGCTGGTGGCGCAACGACGAGGTGAGAACAAAGGGCGTAAGAGAAGTGGTTTTGAAGGATTCCTATTTTGGTGGGAGTGGCATATTTTTTTATCTTATTTTATCTTTTATTAAAAAAAAGTTGCTCGTTCGTCGGTTTCGTGTGTCCAAGCCCTCGAACCATATAACAGCTCTCCTTTTTTTTTACGATAATCTACGTCACTTATTTTTTACTTTTTTTAATTTGAGTACCTAATAGGTATCCGATCCCTCCAACCTAGCACCTCTAAAAAATTACTAAATGAGTCTCGTTAATAACTTCACATCATCATATATCACAAAAATTTATTTAATAATTATATGATATATTAAATATTAAATTATTTCAGTTTTTTTTTAAAAAACTGACATGCAGGGTCCGCAGAAGAGGAGAGAAAATGTTACCTATAGAGGTACTTAGTCTTAATAGATAGCCAATTTTTTTTTCACAATAAGAATACTTATTAGGTACTACTCTAAATAGGTATCCAAGTCTTAGGTAACCAATAGGTACCCCATTTGAGATACACTTAGAAAGAAAAAAAAAAAAAAGAGCATGTCGGTTGTTTTCTTAAAAAAAAACCTCATAGCATGTCGGTAAGTTGACCTTTGCATGGAGTATAATAATATATATGGTGTGACACCTACCACTTTGCATGTGAGACAGATAGAGCACAGTTTCACGTGCCATTATCAGTAATATTTTTTCCAAAGAATTCACTGGAGTAGATGATGACTAAACCAATGTAATCTTGTTTTTGCGCTTGTTTTCTGATGGAAATGAAAAGGAAATTGGAATGAGAATGCAAACGGCGTTGCAACTCGTATTTCTCTTGCATAGGAAGAAAATAATCAACAGCAGCAAAAAATAACGGTGTTTAGGAAAAACTCCTCGACTCTCGAAATTCAACAAAAGGCACATATCAAATTGAATTAGACGATGTAACCAAAAATTAAAATAAAAATTGAATTAGACGAAGATTTTGATTGTCCGTTTGTTTAAGATTTTAGAATCATTTTGGACCCAAAATCGATTTCAGAATTTTTTAATTACTATTCATATATTTGTTTTAGATTTTAACAAATTTTAAAATCTCATTTGTACTTCATAATCAATTTTAGTAGAAGCAACAACATCCAAGCTTTTCCGTTTGGTAGAATTGATTCTAGGTATAGGACCCACAAAATTCTTTATATATTTACACATCAAAAGTGATTCTACTATAATTACTAAACACAAATCAATTCTTTTGAACTCACTTTTAAACTATTATTACCAAATACAAATCAATTTTTTTAAATTCGATTTTTTTTTTAAAATCAATTTGTTTTAACAAAATTGTTTACGATCAATTCTATGCGAATTTAAAACAAACGGACCAAATTGTATAGGATTTGAATTTGTGCAATTTCCAGAAGAAAACTTCATAATTCAAATTAACCTTTAAACAGAGGTAGTAAAATCATCAACTGGAATCTTCTCCCCTCCCCTTCCCCAATCTCACCAACCCAGTTGACGACATCTCGATTGGATCTATACCTCACTAGCACGAGGAAATGTTCAGGAAGTCTTTTAAAATAACGATTGGCTTAATTTAACAAGGCTCTCCGTGATTCTTGTATAATTTATTCTTGGTACATATGTTTCATCGTGTCATAGAAGACACGAAAATATATATATATATATAATAAAAAAATGAATTAACATCTCGTACAAGATATATAAATATATTTTCATAAAAGATGAAAAATATTACTTCAAATTATTTTAAAAGACATTTAGTTGATATACAAATATTTTATGAGTTTAATTTTTATGCACAGTCAGTATAAAAATATTTTATACAGACATCCAATAATATGTTGACACCTCATTTAACGAGTTTGGAAATACATGACTTGTCATACTCATTAGATTTGAATGCATGTGTGAAACATTTTTATATTGACAGTACATATAAATTAAATTCATATTTTATTATTTATTATTAATAATAAAATATGAAAAAGCTTTTACTTTTTAAATAAAAATTAATTATAATAACTTTTGGGGATTCGAGGGACTACATGGACGGATCTAAAAAAAATCAATAATAAAATATTATATTTATATATTAAATCATAATAGTTGAATGGAAAATGATTTTTGAACACACAATTTTGACAACAATATGCGACACCGTATGTCCGTACGTGTACGGACTGTCCGTACATGTACGGACACGTTTTTTTTTTTCAAAATTTTTTTTCCACAAAAATAATTTTTTTTCAAGATTTGACATTAACCAGATAATGAATAGCATTAACCAGATATTTGAACGTGATTAACCAGATAAGAAAATGGGATCATTAACCACATAATGAATAATATTAACCAGATATTTGAACTTGATTAACCAGATAAGAAAATAAGATGTCTTAAGTTTTAGGATTTTGCATTAACCAGATAATAAATAGCATTAACCAAATATGTGAACTTGATTAACCAGATAAAAAAAGGGATGTCCAAAAGTTTCAGGATTTAGATTTAATCAGATAATGAATAACATTAACCAGATATGTGAACGTGATTAACCAGATAAAAAAATCTGTAATATTTTTATGAAAAAAAAATTAAAAAATAATTTTTTGAAAAAAGGGGGGTCCGTACATATACGGATATGTTGTCACATATTATGTCTAACTTTTGTGTCCAATTAACGCGACTGTAGTTGAATTCATTAGTACCATTTACCTAACAGTGCCCTTGCTTATTTCATATCCTAAAATTCATCAATAGTTGCAATAGAGATAGATTAAAAAATCTATTAAATGGAGGCAAAAAAAATTTAATGATAAATATTAAATTAGCATTAAACCATAATAGCTAAATATTCTAAAACTTAATAGGATCTATACTAGGATTTAGAAGACCTAAATAAAATTATAAATTGCAAATAAATTATCATAGATATTATAGGCCCAGTAGGCCATGTACATATTACCTCAAAACACTTGTCAATTAATTTTGGCCCAATATATATATATATATATATATATATATATATATATATATATACATGGTATATTACCTCAAAACACTTGTCAATTAATTTTGGCCCAATATATATATATATATATATATTCCTCGTAGTTTTATTGTTTAGCTGCCTTTAGCCTCCTGTCTAAAAAGAATATCAAATTTACACAGCACACTCTTAATTTGTTTTGAAAAACATAAAGCAAAATTATTCCAAACATAATTTAAAAGGATGATTACAGACTTACATTTTTGTTCAAGGGCTTTGGCCATAGTTCAAGACTCAACAGTAACTAACTAATAGGCCAAATTCTTATCCCGTATGTACAGATTTTGAACTAAATACTAGCAGTTACTTAAAAGCAACTATTAAATATTTTTTGTGTTTTTAATATAATAAATAATTTTCTTTTTATCAAATACTTTTATTTTAATTTTCTTGATTAGTGCTTTAAAAATATTAGTTAAATATTTATCTTTATAATATTAAAAGTAATAGTGTTTGGAAGCATTAATTAGAGGGCAATTTAGTCAAATCACTTAAATAAGATATAATAACAGCATTTTAGAATTTAATAATTGTGAAGATTTATTTTAATTTGAAAGAGATTTTAGCAAATAATAATTAAAAAGATTTATCTTAAAATGAAAGAGATAACAAACCTAAATACTACGTATACGGAAGAGAAAGAGGTAACAGATTTCTTATATATTCAGTCATTAAATTTATTATTTTTCTCAACTTTTAATTTAGAAGGGACATTGATTCAACGAATTCAATTTGTTTCTTTTATTAAATAGGTCAAATTATGGTTAACTAATTGTCTACTAATAAATGGTAAAAATTAATGTTACAAATTTTTTTTTTAGAATTAATAGAAACTGATACTTATAAACGATATTCTATAATTACTATAATTATAGAAATTTAATTTAAATCTTTAAAAGTTCAGAATTGCGTTTCTGTTTATAATAAAAATAAATCAGTTTACGTATGAGATTTTTTGTGGTACACAAGTTTATTTTGATCAATTGGGTGACTATATAAATTATCTATTAATTATAAAGATTTTTCGACGTAAAATTAATTCTTACTCCCTCCGGACTCAATTATAAGAAAAAAAATGCTTAAGTTTGATGGACTCAAATATAAGCAAATGTCAACTAATCTACCTGTATTTAATGTTATTATTTCAAAAATATCCTTAATTTAATTTATTAATATTGGGAGGAGATGATCATTATGATTAAGGATAGTTTAGTAAATGTATTTCTTTTTTACATGAAATCAAGAAAATTAAATGCACTTAACTATCATTCTTAATAAGTGTGAAAGTAGGTATTTTTGCTTATGATTGAGTCCAGAGCGAGTACCATTTATTCAAATCAATCTATAATTCTTACCATTTATATGCCCTATCTATTTAGTCAAAGCCGTAAAAGTTAAAACACGTATTTGATAGAGCGTGAGTTTGTGTGACTACAACAAAGAAAGCCTACAGACATCTTTTTTGATACCCATCTGTGAGAATCGTTTGTGACTGTCTTAAAGGAGCAAACTTTTAAATTCTCTCCATTGTGTATTCGAAATTATTACGATCTTTACATATTATGTATACTACTACCTCTGGTCCTAATTATAAGAAGAAATTACATATAACACAAAGACTAATGAGACATAGTTATTGTTTTAGTTAATGTTACAAAATTGACCTCTCTTTCCAAATATACCCTACTAGCAATAATTAAGTGCATAAAAAATATGCAGGTCTATTAAATATACAAGTCTATTAAAATAGGGGTATAAAAGGTAGTTTAACAATTAATACATCTAGAAATAAGTCTCTTTATCTTATAATTAGGACCAAAATTCTCCAAAAGTTCTTTTATAATTAGGACCAGATGTAGTATTTTTGACCATACTATTCTAGCAACCATTGTTAAGTCACTAAACATTCATTTACCTTTGTAAAAAAAATATAATTATTATTTACCAGTTTATATATTTTTTTGGGTACTTAAATAAGATGTACCATTTTATATGTTCGTAATTACATTTAATAAAATTAGGACATTATTTTCTCAGTTTGAAAAAACATGATTGTTTTCATGCTGTAAACCAAATTTGATTTTTTAATCTTAGATTTTTCGTTAAGGTGGCACATTGTGTTACAAAAGGTACAAAATATATTCTGTGAAAAAAAAAACAAAAAAGTAATATGACAAACTTTGTTTACCCAGTACATCGGGTAAAAAACTAGTTTATATTGCTAGAGATCATGTTATATTTTTACAAAGTTTTTTTTTTGGCAAATATATTTTTACAAAGTTTGATCACCAAAGCACATTATTGCAAATAAATTAGAGTTGCTATGTTTTCCAAATAAAAAAAATCAGTGATATAGAAATTGACACGGACTGATCGGTTCAGAACTATCAATTGAATCAACTCTATATTTGACTCGGGACGAACTAGTATGAACCTGTCAATTTTTAGACTCATACAAGAGGATTTATGTAACACCTAAACTCTAATTAGGGAATTACTTACTAAACTAATCAAGGATTACAGATAAACACGGGAAAATTTTTCAACTTACAAGATAATAAGGAATGAATCCTGTTTAAAAATTATTATACTTTGGCGAAATAGAATCTTTTCAAATAAGAAGAACACCTGATGAAAACACCTGACTTTAACTAAGTAAAATATTTCAAATACACCAAAGATGTCAAGCAAATATCAGAGTTTCGAAAGCGGAATCTAACTTTAATTATTACAACCCTTTTTCAAGAAAATAATAAATTAGAACAATTATAAGTTTGTACATAAATTCCTAATTTATACAGAGACATAACCTAACAATTAAGACTCTGACTCGTGATCCAGTAACTCGAGGTATCGCGAAGACAAGATCAAGCACAATCTCATGCTCTGTACATTTCCGATCAACTTGTACCTAAAAACAACGCCCCAAAATGTGAGTTTATAAAACTCAGTAACATAGACTTAAAATCATAAAAACTTTTACTGTTGTTTCTAGCCATACGTGATGTGCTACGTATGGGAAACTCCTCCCGTAAGCATAAGTATATTTATTCAAAATACCTTAATCATTCAAATTAATCATCAATACTAGTACACTCTCAATCCAGGAACAATCATTCGCAAGGTAATGTAATCCTTAATAAATCCTCAAAACATGATAATGCAATTGAGTTTTCAAACATCAATCACGCATCAAACACATAACATAATCATCAATGAATGTACCCACTTAGCGCCACTCATACCCAAAGAAAAGAGTGACCAAGAGGTCCCCGTCAATGAAAACACCATAAAATAATCAGTAATGGGTTTGCAATCCAAACGCAAATATCCACACACAAAAGTTTCAACCAAAAGAAACATTAATCACCGTACAAACACATGTCATAATCATCAATGAACGTACCCACTTGGCGCCACTCAATAACCCAAAGAAAAGAGTGAGAACCATTTTCGGTTCCACCAAGGGGTCCCCGTCAATGAAAACACCCTAAAATAATCAGTGACGGGTTTGCAATCCAAACGCAAACATCCACACACAAATAAGTTTCAATCAAAGGAAACATTAATCACAATGCAATCCTATGAATTAGCACATGCCATCATATAGGGTTAAAACCCGTTCATTTAAGGTTCCAAAACACAAGTCATCATCAATTAAGATATTGAAAGAAAGAGAGAAAGCAAAGCTGTACAGGGAGTTAAGGCCAGCCCGTGCCAAGAGGCACGACCGCGCCCCATCTCTCAGAGCATAACACGGCCAAGCCGTGCCAGGAGGCACGGCCGTGGTGGCCTGTTCTGCAGATTTTTCTGCTTTCCTTTTTGCTTTCTAACATGCAATCCAAACCAATCACAATCCAAATTCAATCAATTTAAGGCTCAATGCAATAGTTAACATGCAACATTAGGAATCCAACACATCATCGAGGCAAAACCAAAATCTAACATATGATTCATCTAGTATGTCCACCAAAATGAAACCCAAGAAACCTATAAACTCAAACCCAAAATCATATGAACAGAAAACTAATTTTAAGGAGACATAAAGCCCTCCATGAATTCAGGGAAGTCATAGAAACTCCCAATTTAGGCTAGCTCGAACGCCAAACCACCTTAAACGGATTTTTACATACTTACTAGATTTGACTAAACTAAAATCAAACATAATCCATTTGGAGCTCAATGGAACTCACAATGGCAAACATCACGCAATAATTGAGTAGGGTTGTGGGCAGTCATCCAACCCTATTTCAGTCAAATCCCATATAATGTCATCATAATCTATACAATAATTATTTAATTAAGGAACTAAAACAATAAATCCTAGCACACCTTAAGGGAGGTTTTTAGGGGAAATCTATGTTACATATTGCTCCTTAGAAGCCTTAGGGTGAAAACCCCCAAATCCTAGGGTTTGCCTCCATTGAAACTCCATCCAAGATCTTCATCTTCTTCTTCTTCTTCTTCTTCTTCTTCTTCTTCTTCAATCTTCCATCATTTTGAGTTCAACTTCTTCTTCTTCATCACGAAAGTCCCACATGCAAGCCCTAACCTCCATGGAAGCTCCTCACCAAGCTCCTAATCTTCTTTATTCAAGCTTTAGTGGAGGTGAGACCTTCTTCTTCTTTCCTCTTCCTCTAATTCGAACTGTCTCTCTCTGATTTGAGCTCTTTGTCTCCTCCTCGTTCTCTCTCGATCTTTCTCTCTGTTCTCTCTCACTCTTGGTCGCAATGTCTCTCTCCCCCTCGTTCTGTTTCTCGGCCACCCCTCTCTCCGTACCACCATGCGCGCCGCCGCTGGCCGCGGCTCCTTCTTCTTCTCCGGCGAGCTTCTTCTCTTCCTTCCCCTCTTCTCTCTTCTTTCTTTTCCTTTCTTTCTTTGTCCTCTTTTATTCTTTCTTTTCTCTAATTTTTCCTCCCTTTTTTTGCTGTAGCTCGTGACAGAGGGAGTAAAAGAGTGAGGGTGAGGGTGCTTGGGTGAAATTAAATGAAGTGTGGTATATAGTGGGACATTTGGGAATGTTTTACTAATATTGGACTTATAAATCCTATTTAAAAACCCCTAATTAGTCCTTTGGTTCTTTAATCAACCTTAGGTAATTTTAATCAATCAAAGTTGCAAACGACTAATTAGTCCCATATTTCCCAAATCCTAGGGTAAAATTACTATTTTACTCCTAAGATTCAAATTTGCTTTAAATTACTACATTAAAGGAAATTTGGGATGTTACAATTTATATCCCCACTTCCTCATTTAATTTTTTTCTCCACCTGACGCTTTTATTTTTACCAAACTACCCCCATCCTCTCCCTTTTCTACCCCCTAAAACTAAATAGCTTCCCCTTCCCCACCCCGACCACCACCATCTCCCACCCCATCACCACCCTCCTCCCGACCTCTCCCACCTTCAGGTGCCCCCAACCCGACCAACTTTCATCTCCATCATCACCCTCTTCCCCCGACTCCGTCCACGTGTAACCCAGTCGTGTAACCTATTTTTTTCTCTATGTTTTCATACTGTTCAAAATCTAAATTTCGGACGTGTAAAATAAATAAAAAGACAATCTCTTTGTCCTACGGAAACTAGATTCCGGACGTGTAAAAAGTGTATCGCTTTGCACATCCGAAATCTAAAAGTGATTTTTTTTTTAGACAAAGAAACAGGACAGGGGCCTCGTTAAAACCTTCTGATGCAAAACCCTCCTTAGGGAAAAAACATCTAGAAGGAAAAAGAGTACCCCTCCCGATCAATATTATTAAAAAAGGAGAAAATAGGAGAACAGAGAGAGCATGGGGGGACTAGGCCAAAACCCATGGAAGAGACAATGACCGAGGAAACAATCCCAATCCAAAGGACAAAAAATAACAACCAAAAAGGAAAAACATCAACGAAATCTATAGGAGGGCAAGGCATATACATTCTTGAAAAAACTACTTGAAATGAAGTTTGGAAGAACATCCCACCAGGAGAATGAGTTCTAATACCAAAGGCAGCCAACTTGTCAGCACAGGCATTCCCTTCTCTGTAAATGTGAGAGACAGAGAAAAACATCTGCTTCGTCAGCAGAAGACAATTACTCCACCTGGTTCTCAGATGCCAAGGAACAAGAGAAATAGAAGAAAAGGCTTGGACAACTAGCTGAGAGTCACACTCCAGCCACAGCTTAGACCAACCCTTCTCAAAAGCAATCTCAATGGCTTTCATAGCAGCCAATAACTCCGCATGAAAGGCCATGGAAGAGCCATAAAATTCAGCAAAACAACCCAAAGCCGCCGAGTTGCTATCACGAAAAATACCCCCACCGCCCGCCAGACCAGGGGCCCCTCTAGCTGCACCATCCGTGTTGCATTTAATCCACCCACAAAGGGGAGGATTCCAAGTGACTTGTACAATAGAAGGAGCCTTTCTAGGATGACCACTCACCTTGAGAAGCTTCATAATTGAAAACTCTTTCATAGAAGAAGACATGTGGCCTTTAGAATGGGTGCCCACCAAAGAAGTCCAAGCCATGACCAAATTAATGGTCGATTTAATCGGCATGAAAGAGTTGTCGAACCTCATCTTATTTCTACAAATCCAAATCACCCAAATAATATTCAAGATACTAGACAATAAGATGTCTCTAAACTGCGTGCTATGGCTGGTATCACAAACGGACAGCAATCCTGCAGCAGAAGACAAATCAATAGAGCAATCAAAGAAACCATTGAACCAAGTCCAAAGAGCATCAGCATAAGAACACCTAAAAAAGATGTGATCGGAGGTCTCAGCTGTGGAACCACAAAAATTGCAGGCAGAGACCAAAATGCAGCCTCTCTTGCGCAAGTTATCATCCGTAGGAAGCCTATTCCACACCAGCCTCCAAAAAAGGCAAGATCTCGAGGGAGGGATAACAGGATTCCAAATGGCTTTACACCAACCAATCTGATGCCTGGGAGGGTGCAGAAACATGTAAGCATCTTTGAGGGTAAGCACACCCGAGTCATTACCTCTCCAAACCATATAATCCTTAGAGGGAATAATAGGAATAACCACATTTGTAATAGCAGCAGCAACAGCAGGGAATTGATCAATAAAGGACTGAGGAACACACCAATGACCTTCATGAATAATGTCACTAACACGGGAGTGAAGAGTGTTGTGCAAATGGGGAGGAACCTCAACCTCAGCAACAATGGAATTGGACAACCAAACATCATTCCAAAAATTAATCGAGGTTCCATCCCCAAGCTGCCAAGAAGAATTGGAGAGCACTGATCTGAGTTGGACTTCAAAGCCGGCCAAATGGACGATTTAGCATAGTGAAGAATAGGCCTATTAAGCCTAAGAAATCTAGCCTTGATGATGGAGGCCCACTTCAGATTACTAGAGAGAAGATCCCAAGTGAGTTTAAGCATAGAAGCTTTATTGATTGCCTTGATAGATCGGATCCCCAAACCACCTTCAGCAGTAGAGCAACAAACCTGCTGCCAAGAAACACTGCAAATCTTGGGAATGGATGGATCACCTGACCACACAAAGTTTCGAATTCTAGCATCCAAATCATTAAGCAAAGCTGCAGGCCATTCATATATTTGAAAGCTATAAAGGAGCATGCCATGAACAACAGATTTCACCAGTTCAATCCTCCCCATCATGGAGAGAAGATTACCTTTCCAAGAATCAAGTTTGGATAGGATCTTGTCTGCTATAGGCTTGAGCAATTTTTTGGTAGGCCTGCCTTGAAAAAGAGGAACCCCAAGGTAATTAAAAGGAAGCTCGCCAGCCTTAAACCCAATGGAATTGGCAATGGCATCCAATCTAGGCTGAGGCAGGCTAGGGGCATAAAACTTGCATTTATTAAGGCTCAAAATCTGCCCAGAGATGAGACCATACTGCCTGAAAATGGACATGAGATTGTTAATATTTTTGACAGTACCTCTGCAAAAAACAAGCACATCATCAGCATACAAAATGTGAGAAGGAGGAGAGACATCCCGAGGCCCTGACATATGCAACAGCAAACCAGAATCAAAAGCCTTTGTTAAGCATCTACTCAACACGTCTTCAGCCAAGCAAAAGAGAAGGGGTGAGAGAGGATCTCCTTGCCTCACACCCCTAGTACAAGACAAAAAACCCACAGCTCTACCATTAACATTGAAAGAGAGCTTAGCAGACAACAAAATCGTGGAAATCCAATTACAAAAGGTGGCATCAAACCCAAAAGCAGTGAGAACCTGAATGAGAAACTTCCAGTCCAAAGTGTCGAATGCTTTCTGAATATCAAATTTAATAGCTACATTACCTCCAAAACATTTTTTGGAAAGAAGATTCACTGCCTCAGAAGCAGTGCTAATGCAATCAGTAATATTCCTCCCTCTAATAAAGCCCCTCTGCTCAGGAGAGACAATGTGGGCAGCAATAGAAGCAAGCCTGTCCGCAAGGATTTTGGTAATGATCTTGAATTGGAAATTGGCCAAATCAATAGGTCTGAAATTCTCCACCTTATCAGCCCCAGGAAACTTAGGAGCCAGCACAACAAGATTAGAATTGAGGTTAGGGAGAAGCCAATTCTGCCTAAAGAATTGCAAAACTGACCTGCTCACATCTCCTCCAATTATGTCCCAAAAATGATGGTAGAAACAACCACCAAAGCCATCCGGCCCTGGTGCACTGCTGCCATCTAAGGCAAAGACAGCAGCCTTGATCTCCTCAAGAGAAGGGAGGTTAGTGAGCATAAGATTATCTTGAGCAGAAACCAAATTTGGAATGACCTCCTCCACAATATTGCTAGGACTACAATCATTACCAACAGCATACAAAGAGGTGAAGAATTGAAGGACATGATTCTCAATGTCCCTAGAGGTAGATAGAATACTATCTCCATCTTTGAGCACAGTCATTCTCTTAGAGGCATGCCTGATTTTCACAAGCCTATGAAAATAAGCAGTGTTTCTATCCCCATGAAGATGCCACTTAATCTTGGCTTTTTCCTTCCAAAGTTTTTCCTCACAATCCAAAGCAAGTTGCAGGTTTGATTGAGCAGCCTGCTCTTTAGCAAAGAGATCATCAGAGAAAGGAGAATTAGCAAACTCCTGTTGAATGCGATCCACCTCAGCCACAGCTGCCTTAACCCTTAAATGAACGTCACCAAAGGAGATTCTATTCCAAGACTTAAGCTCCAATTTCAAAGCTTTTAATTTTTGACTAAGAATAACCGTAGGGCAGCCCACTATATTTCTCTCCCAGACCTTAGCAACAATGGTTCGGCAGTCAGGATGAGAGAGCCACATACTGTGGAATTTAAAGGCTGAAGGATGAGTGACTGCACTTCTATTCATCAGCATCAGCAAAGGAAAGTGGTCAGAATTGCTTCTAGTCAAAGTGCAACAGGAAGTTTCAGACCAAAAATCCAACCAATCTGCATTACAAAAGGATCTATCAAGCCTCCTTTCAATATGATCACGAGCCTGCCTCCCATTACTCCAAGTAAAATCAGCCCCTCTAGTAACCAAGTGAGTAAGGCCACAAACTTCACTCCAAGCTCTAAACTCATCACAAGCAAGCTGATGAGGCAAATTACCACCTTTCCTCTCATGAGCTCCAAGAATTGAGTTGAAATCCCCAATGAAACACCAAGGACCAGCATGAGTATCCTGCAAACTAGCAAGGGCCTGCCACAAATCCCTCCTCTTAATGTAATTAGTGCTAGCATAAACAGCAGCAATATAAATTAACTGAGAATCAATCAAAACAGAAACAGCTACAAACTGAGAATGGTTTGCAATGATAGTCGGCTGCAGATCAATGGAACAGTAACCCCACAGATTAGGCAACAAAGAGCCCCTCTCATTTTCCACCAGAGGCTTAAGACTGAGAGCTCTCCAATAAGAAAGAGAAATATGACTTGAAGCAATCCAAGGTTCAGCAAGGAAAACAAAATCAGGCCTATTATTCAGACACTGATTCTTTAAATAGAGCCTAGTAGGATCATTCCCTAGGCCCTTTGCATTCCAAAAAAGGATCTTCATTTGGCATGGCAATGATTGCCACCCCTATATCGAGTGTTGTAAATACCAACTCTCCCTGCTTGAGCCTGTTTTTTCTTAAGTTTTTTCTTTTGAGACTTACTCAACACATTGGTGAATTCGGATGGACTTGCTGAGCTTCCAGGATCCTCAGCATCAGAAACCTCTTCTTCAGCCTCAGTATCATCAGCCCAAAGCTTACCAACAATAGCAATATCCTTAGCCATCACAGGTGCAATAACCTCTTGAGTCTCAGCTACTACTTCGTGAGCCCCATCATCAGAGGGAGATGCTGAGAGAGACATAACAGCAGCAGGAGCAGAGACTTCTTTCCTAGGGTCTTCAATGAATTGATCAATCACAGGAGTGGAAGGAACTTCCTCAGGTTGAGCTTCAATTTGAACCTCTGCAATATGCTCCTGGTGACTCAAAGTGCCCGAGCCACTAGCTTCCGCAGCATGATTGCTAGCAAATCCAAGCAAAGGATTGGGGACACGGTCCTCAGCAGTAAAGGATATGTTATTAACACCCTTGAAAGCAACAGGATCTTTGACAATCTCAATGGTGTAGGCAACAGGTTGTTCAATAACAATCTCTTTACCCTTGTCCTCAGTTTGCTTACCATTAGCTTGATCTCATGATCCGCTCTTTGACACCATTTTCCTGCAAAACAATTCCTGGGTTAGGAACCTGCTTAGATGAAATTTTCTTACCTTGTAATTTGTTAACTTCTTTGTCAGCGACCACTTTCACAACAGGCGGGTCCTGCTTGCGGCATTTAGCCCGGCTGTGACCAACAACTTGACAATGAGAGCAAAACTCAGGCAAGTTCTCATAACCAATCTCAATGAAGAACCCATGATCATCCCTCTCCACCCAAAGCTTACTCCGAAGGTCCGAGGCTAAATCAATATCCACAAGAACTCTAGCAAAGTGACCAAATAAACGATCTACCGCCATCTTGGCAGTGTCTTGATTAAGACAGATAGGAGTACCGATATCGCCAAGAATCGAGAATAGGATACGAGGACGCCAAGATACTCTGAGGCGGACCAAAAATGAACCCAAACTTGAGCATTGCGCTGTTTCTGATCCTTGGGATTAAAGTCAGGCGTCCAAGAGAACAGTTTGAGAGTGCTCGATTTGAGTTGCCAAGCACTATTCGATCGAACACTCCTGAGATCTTCAATAGAAGCGAAGGTAAACTCATAATAACCCTTCCCCAGGGAGGTGACACCCCACTTTCCCAAGGGCTTCCATAGAACCGAAAGCTTAGAGCGCAAGTCATTGATCTTCAATGGTGCATCACCCTTCGACATGATCAAGCGACCGTGGAGATGGTTTTTGCACGCCTCCAAACCCGCACGATACTCGTCCTCTGGGATCTTGATGGAAACAACATCCCCTTTGATGCACGGACGCGGCAACTGGCTGTAAGGAATGTCACAAGCATTGACTAGGGCTTTCGCAAAATTCAGACGTTGTGGAGACAAAGGTTGACCCGAAGGTTTTGACGCTGCATGGGAGGTCGGGGGGCCTGATTGTCATCGGACTGATCACGATGAGACTTAGCCGGGGGAGCCATGCAGCTCCATGGTAGTTTCGGCATGGAAGACGACGGTCAAACCCTAGGGCGACGGTCAAACCCTATATCAGCCCAGTCATATTTGCTCTCCTAGGTCTCCGTATTCCTAAAAGTGATTTACTTTTTGCCAACATAGATAAAAACGAAAAAAATCAGTTTTTGGGACAACAATTTTTTAGCCATCCAAAAACAAGATTTCGGGAATGTCCGGAATCTAGTTTTCAGATGGCTACAAAATTGTCGTCCTGAAAACTGGTTTTTTTTCGAAATATAGATTTTATAACATTCGGAAACTGATTTTTGAAAGTGTTCAGAAATTAGGATTTAGAACATTTGAAATGCAGAAAAAATTCCTTCGTATGCTAGGTTGCAGAATGCCGAAGAAGAAGAAAATTTGTCGGTCCTTCGTCCTTCAAGATTCGACATCGGAGGTGGGGGTGCGAAGGAGGTGAGGGATGGGAGAGAGAGAGAGAGAATGTTGGGGGTGGGTTGGTGAGAAAGAGTGAAAATAGGGTAGCGTATTTCTGACTTTTTGCATGGGGAGAGGGTAGGAAAAATAAAATGGGAGGTGGGGATAGAAACTCCCCTCATTAAAAGGTCTAAAAGCGCAACGTTCCCTACTCAAGAGTCGCTGCATTTAGTTCGGCTCGTAAGAAATCTAGGCCAGTAATCGGCTTTTTGTTTAAATATTTGTATGTTTGGAGACTTCAATCAAAATTGGTTATACTAGAGTAACTGACCCGTGCCGTGCACGGATATACATTATCTTTTTAAAAGATTACAAATAGCTAGAATATATAATGGTTTTAAAATAGATTTGTTTCAAACTACAACCAACATTTATTGTTGTGTGTGTATATATATCATTGTTGTGTGTGTGTGTGTATATATATCATGTTAGCTTTAAATCAATTACAATACAATACAAATATGACTCTTAATCATAAATAACAACAAGTATGAGAATATATTATATAATACACAATTTTAGCTTTGAAAACTAATCTAACAACTAAAATATATATAGTTAACCAACAATAATCTATGAATGGTTAAAAATTAAAGCATTCAAATATAATATACAAAAATATACCATGTTATTATATAATTATCAATATCACACACACACAGAGATAGATAGATAGATAGATATATAACTCACAAAACAGGGTTGAGCGAGTTAGGCCACATCGACCACCAACCACGTACAGACTTGTGCCATGCACGGCGATTACACTCATTTTTTTTGGATTTCGTTAAAAATAATTAAACAAAAAAATCGTTAAAATTATGAAATTTGATTTTTCACATTTTGGTTTAAAATTTTCTGTGAAGAAATATAAACCAAAATTGGTTAAATAGTTATTTTGTCTATATCATTGATCACAAAGTGTGTCCACCCGTGGGGTTAGGATCGTGAACATGTCTACAAAATTAGAATTAATATATATAGTTGAAACTAATTGAATGTCTATTATAAATAGTTTAAAACTTGACCAGCTATTAAATAGTATAAATTTAAGGAATTAGGTTACCACCATGTAATCAAAAGTATTTAGGAGTTGAATATGTCACTTCTTTGCTCTAGAAAAATGGAAGCTTAATTCCAATCTCATGTAATTGATTCAGTCTTTGATGAGATTGTAGGGTGAATAAATATATTTTAAAATGTAATTTCTAATACTTATTTGTTCCAAATATATTCTAAACATGGATCTTAAATATGTATTCTTTGTTTTCTATTTTTCGAGGAAAAAAATATTAGCTCTATCTTTAATTACATAGTATTTGACACACGATTAAAAAATAATGATGATTTTATATACAAAAAAAAAGACTCAATTTCCTCTATTTTGTTTTCTCTGATTTAATTTTTTTAGAGAACTAAAATATATTATTTTTTATTTTATTTTGCTTCATTTTCATTTGATCTAAATATAAAACAGATTTCTTTTGTACAAAAAAAAAACTGATTTCTTTTATTTTGTTTTTCTTATTCTAATACAATTAGTAAATAAATAATCAAACAACACTATAATATAAAAAGATCAAATTTTTATTTATGTAAACGTAATTTAATTTTTTTTTCCTTCCCCAGCATTGTTCCCCAAATCCCCATCATCGAGTTATTCAAGTTTGAATTATGAACGTGATCGTCACTTGTAATAATTATGCAACTAATGTTACGAATTTCGAAGGTTTTTTTGGTAATTAGAAGACAAAAATGAATTTCAATACAATATTTGATAAAAACAAAAAAAAATCTGTAAAATGAATTTTACATTTGAATTATTTTCATTGTTGTCTTCTCACCACTACTAATAGTAGTTTCTCACTTATATAAAGGGATAGTTTTTCATTATTTTTTTACAAAAGTCCACATAAAATTACGCATTTGTGAACATATTCTTCAATCAACACGGTATATATAAACATAAATATATTTTAACAGTATAACTAATTAAAAACTCATAATACATTAAAAAAAAAAAAATGAGAAATCTTTGCTAAAACATTTTTGTATTTATTGATCATAGATATAGGTGTTGAATGTTCATGCACCAATTGCTTCGCATTTCATATATGTGTCACATATTTGCAAGGGGAAAGTTAACAACTCATACAAATCTTCCTTGATTATTGGCTATTGCTATAAAATGATGGGGGACAGGACATGGGACTGCTATTCACATATGTAAATATAGGGAGGGAGGAGTAGGGACGCAAAGAGAAACATGAGTAAATATTTTTACATATGAAGTGAAGCATGAATGTCTTGGGTGTTAAAATTTCTAGGCATTGATGCACCTTGTGGCCACAGACTCGAGGATGGGGGTGATTCATCCATCATTCATCAAGCCTATGAAATTCTTAGAAGACCTGCTGCACCAATGGCTGTTAGCCAACATCGATCAAAAGATTCATAACATAACATAGAGATGATCTACTGACCACCCACACCAATGACTGTTATGGGGTGACCGAAACATGGGAAAAGATAGGAATGGTCGATAATAGAGAGACTGAAACATAGGAAAAATATTTTATCAAGTGCATCCTATGTCCTAGAAAATTACATACCAGTAATATCGTCCTTGTGTCATTTTTCAATATTTACATGAGGCCTTCTCCCCCATCCGGGTTTAATAATCCAAATCTATTAAAATACAAATACAAATTTTAAATTCAATCAAAAGAAAAAAAATAGACCCTTTGTACTGTGAAACAAAATCCTGAAAATGTCATCATGTCATAATTTTAACATACCTGAAAACTATATTTGTTGCGCCCTGTTGCAATTGTAAATCATTCCTATTCAAAAGATCCATTACTTCCATAATTGTATAGTATCATTGTGGTTCTTAGTGTACAGCTGACATTTGCTTTCTGTTTCAATTCTCAAATGACGAATCTAAAACCAAAAACTGAAGTTGTACCTTGTCATCTATGCTCCCAAATATCTTAAACCAAAAAAATAAAAAAATTAGAGAACAAAAAAGCAAAGAAGAAAAACAGAAAAATAAGAGAGCAAGAATAGAAATGCAAATGAAGATATATACTTGTGAGCATCCAGAAAGCTTAAGTTTTCTCAGCCAGAAGTAGCTATCTACAATTATTCCGAACTCATCATCTATCAGATTTTGACACCATGATTCAAATGGTTATAAATAAAAAAATTAAAAAAAAATTCAACAGCACATCCTTCATATCTCCTTGCCATGATCTTTCAAGTAAACAAAACTAAAATCAGGTATACGAAAGAACTATAGCAAGGTGAAAGAAACCAGAACCTTCTACCTGATTAAAGGTGTTGTGGTGAGGCTCCAATGAGGTTTGGGGCTTCCATTGGGGGGTGTCGCGGTGACTTCCAGCGGTTCATTAAACGTCAGTTTGTTTGTGGTGATGGTTTCTGGAGGTCCATCACGGTGAAGGTGGGTGGCGCTACCGCGGGCTGCAGTTGTTCCTCGGGAGTAGGACTCACAATAGAGATGGCTTGTGGGGATGGTCACTGATTCAAGATGGGTGTGAAGGATCTTGATGGTTCACATCAAGGAGGTGTTGATCATCACTGGCGTGGAAAGGTTATTGAACGGTGAAGAGGATCAAGTGAAGAGAAACCTTTCTAGCTGTGGGCTAAAACCTAATTCTTTGAATACAAAATTCAGATACTCTTGCCAGTTAATCCCTAGGAAATGGATAACGAGAGCGAGTGGAGAGAGGTGAGAAGAAAGGAGCGAAAACCAGTCAGGGAGGGAATTAGGAGAACAGACTGGGTTAGAGGGACACCAACGGGAAGAGACTCATGGGAGAAACAAGGGCAACAAATCACTACGTTCTACTTCACAACATTCCCAGAGACACATGGAGCTAAAGAAATGCATGGAATTTTTCAGAAGTATGGGTGGGTGGACGAGGTGATTATCCCGGGCAAGAGAGACAAGATGGGACGTCGTTATGGATTCGTAAGATTCTTCAACGTGAAAGATCCAAGACTATTTGCTATTGAATTAGATAACATTATTATTGGGAGACAGAAATTATACGCCAATCTTCCAAGGTTCGTACGAGAGGATGTAAAAAGGAATGACAGTGCACATGCAGGAGTTAGTCGCGGGGGTGCAAAGGCTAATGATTGGCCGCCGTTACCAGGGAGGAGAAGGACACAGGGGATCATGTACGCGAACGCAGTTAAAGGAAGGGATACACATATGACTAAGGGTGGTGAATATTTGGTCAATAGGAAGCCGATCAACAGGAATGTTATGTGGAGGAAGGTGACTGCCAACATAGAGTTTCAGACTGGGGAACAAGCGCTGGGCAAGGTGCAAAAGGCTTTCGTTGGGGAAGTAGTAATTCCTGGTGCTTCGTACCTACTTCAACAAGAGTTCCATCGTCAAGGGTTATTCGACATTAAGGCTACACCTTTGGGTGCCAATCTTGTGCTACTGGAAGAGACAGAGCCAGGCGGGCTGGCGGAGATGATGCAGAAAAAGGATGGCTGGCTGGTCCAATGGGTGAGCGAGATAAGAAACTGGTCCCCAAGGGAGGTGGATAACGAGAGATTCACCTGGCTACGTTGCTACGGTGTGCCGGTTCATGCTTGGTGTGATGATTTCTTCAAACTAATCATTGCTCCGTTCGGTGATTTCATTGGGGCAGATACAAATACAAGAGAAAAGAGGTGCTTAGATGTTGCTAGGATCCTGTACAGAACTCGAGTGCATGATCTGATTAATGAGGTTATAAGGGTGAAGATAAATGAAGATATTTTCTCCATCAAGGTGGTCGAAGACTGGTATGGGAACTTGAATTGGAACGGTGAGGTTAAGATCCAAACATCAACACCAGCAGATTCTGGCGAGGAAGACGCCAGTGAGGATGATGAGTTCATCCCAGCAACAATGGAAGATGAGGCGTCAGACGAGGAAGATGATGGGTGCCACTCAAGAGCCGTAGATGCAGTTAATGAGGCAGGAAAAATCTTAACAAAGTTGGATGAGAACGAGGTGGGTTTGGCGGCTGAGGAGATCGAGAGACAGGTGGTGGGTGGTTCATATGATGATGAGCTAGCAATAATTATGAATATTGTGGAGGCTGCCTACTCCCAACAAATATCTGAAGAAGTGAGTGGGTCGGTGGGAGAGGTACAATTGGGCAATCAATCAACACAAGTAATTGGGGGGGTGTGCGTAGAACTAAGTGACCCAGGAGTTGGGGTGGCCCAGAATGAAGATGTTGGGTACAATGGAGGATTACACGTAAGTCGTCCTTATAAAACTGGGCTGCTTTCAAGTAACGGGCCTGTCGAAACAGCAATGTTAGATGGAATCCAGATCGAGGGAGATGGTGCCCTGCCTCCTACAATTAACGCATCAGTAAGTAGAGCCCCCACTCGGGTCTCCTCAAATTGCTTAGGTCCAATAATGGAGTCTGGGGTTCACGAAGGTGTAGATCCAGCTTTATGTTCTGACGGGGGTGCGAACACAGATAGGGATCCCTCCCAAAAACTGTCGTGCAGTTTCGAAGGCGGTGGATCTGGGAGCTCAAGCTCGGCAGGGGCATGAGTTTATGCGTTGAATCCGTGACTTCATCAACTATTGGTCGGTGCAATGATCTATTTTGGGCAAGAAAAGATTTGGAGCTCGCAGCCAAGATATGGTCGCAAGCCACCAATATTGGGATCATTGGTAGGGAGGCAAAGGAGGTTTCAATTAGCAGGATTAGAGAAAAAGAATACAGGGACCAGACGGCAAAAGGGCAGAGGGAGTCAAAGCAACATGTTAAATGAAGGTCCTCACTTACAATATGAGGGGGCTGAGGGATGGTGCAAAAAGAAGAATAATTCGTTCCCTCATGACGAAAGGTAATTTTGATTGCTGTTTATTTCAAGAAACTAAAATGGAATCTGTTAATAATCATGTAGTCTATAACATCTGGGGTGGGTCAGATTGTTGTTGGGAGTTTAAACCATCGGTTGGCTTGTCAGGGGGGCTGCTTACAGTTTGGAAGGAGGGTTTGTTCAATGTGAAATTCAGATTTTTTGGGGATGGCTTCTTAAGGTTGTGTGTCTCAGTCCCTAGTTTAAATCAAGATCTTTACATAGTTAATGTTTATTCCCCGTGCTGCTTAGCTGGTAAGAGAAAGTTGTGGAACGACCTGATTATGTCAAAAAGTGGTTTCTTAGCTGGACTGTGGTGTATAGGAGGTGATTACAACGCAGTGGTGTCAAGAGAGGAAAGGAAGGGTAGTACAATACAGAGAGGTGGTACTGAAATTGTGGAGTTTAATGCATTTATTAGGGATATGGATGTTGTAGATATTCCTGTGCTTGGAAAGAAGTTCACTTGGTTTAGTAGTGACGGTGCCTCTATGAGTAGATTAGACAGATTTTTGTTATCCGAAGAGCTTATCACTGTTTGGAAGGTGGCAGCACAGTGGGTAGGAGATCGAGATATTTCAGACCACTGCCCTGTGTGGTTAAAAACAGATGTGAAAAACTGGGGGCCTAAACCTTTTCGCTTCAATAATTGCTGGTTCGAGCATAAGGATTTTAGGAAATTTGCTGCTGAAACATGGGACTTGTGCAAAGTTGAAGGCTGGAAAGGATATGTATTGAAAGAAAAATTGAAATTTATGAAGGAGAAATTGAAAGTATGGAATAAGGAGGTGTTTGGAATCTTAAACCTGAACATTGACAAAGTTGTGGATGAGTTAAATGCTTTCGATGCTGCTGCAGCTGATGGGAGGTTTGTAGATCCACAACAAAAGAAACTTCTCACAGCCAAATTCTGGAACGATATTCACGCAAAAGAAAGCTTAATTGCACAGAAATCCAGAATTAAGTGGTTAGCAGAAGGGGATGCAAATACAAAAAAATTTCATGCAAGTTTGCAAGCGAAGAGGAGGAAAAACCAGGTACATGCTTTGAAGGTTGGGGATGTGTGGGTGGATGAGGTTGGCGGCGTTAAGGAAGAGGTAAAGAACTATTTTGAGAAGTGTTATACTGAAGAGCGGTTCCAAAGGCCCAAGTTGGATGGAGTTCAGTTTAAGCAGATTTCATCAGACGACAACAGGTTCTTGATGGCCCCTTTTGGTATAGAAGAGATTAGGGAGGCGGTGTGGAGCTGTGATGGAAATAAATGTCCAGGTCCGGATGGTTTTAACTTTAACTTCATTAAGAGTTGCTGGGATATGGTGAAAGATGCAGTATATGGCTTCGTGTTGAATTCCATGCTAATGCTTCACTTCCTAAGGCCCTAAAGGCTTCTTTCATTACTCTAGTTCCTAAGTCAGAAAACCCACAGGAACTCAAGGACTTTAGGCCTATCTCCCTCATTGGTTGCTTGTATACGATCATTGCTAAACTACTTTCTTCTCGGCTAAAACAAGTTCTGGGTAAGGTTATATCCAAATGTCAATTTTCCTTCCTCCCGAGTAGACAAATACTTGATGGTGTCTTGGTTGTTAATGAGGTGGTTGATTGGGCTAAGAGAAGAAAATATAAATGCCTCCTTTTTAAGATTGATCTTGAGAAAGCGTATGACTCGGTATGTTGGGAGTATCTGGAGTATATGATGGATAGGATGGGCTTCAGTAAAACTTGGAGAAGATGGATGAACGCTTGTATTTGCACGGGCTCAGTCTCAGTTCTTGTAAATGGGAGTCCGACAGATGAGTTTATGACTAAGAGAGGACTAAAACAAGGGGATCCTTTGGCTCCTTTCTTATTTCTCATTGCAGCGGAAGGATTCGCGGGGTTAGTAAATAATGCAGTTACTCTCGGCCAATTTAAAGGGTATATGGTGAACCAAGACATATCTTTTCCTGTGCTCCAGTATGCTGATGATACAATCTTACTTGCTGAACCGAATTGGGAAAATCTGTGGTGTATTAAAGCAATCATATGTGGCTTCGAGTTGGTCTCAGGTCTTCGAGTCAATTTGCTTAAGAGCAACTTATTCGGGATTAATATTGAAGTAGAGTTTCTGGAGGCCGCTTCGAATTTTCTGCATTGCAGTGTGGGTAGATTCCCTTTTAAATTTTTGGGAGTGCTGGTTGGAGCTAATCCTAGACTTGCCTCGACGTGGTCCCCGGTGATTTCCTCATTTGAAAAAAGATTAGCTTCTTGGAAAGGTAAATTACTGTCAATTGGAGGTAGAGTTGCTCTGTTGAACTCAGTTCTCTCTAGCTTACCTCTTTATTATTTTTCAATTTATAAGGCTCCGAAGAAAGTGCTGAACACCGTGATAAGTATGCAGAGGAAATTTTTGTGTGGGGGTTGTGTAGATCAGGTGAAGGTTAACTGGGTCAGTTGGCAGAAGGTTTGCCTCCCTAAGCATCTTGGTGGGTTGGGGATAAAAAACTTGGAGCTTTTTAATCACAGTTTGTTGTCCAAGTGGAAGTGGCAGTGTATAAGTGATACTGAAGCTGTCTGGTCTGGATTGTTGGCCTTTAAGTATGGCTATTTAAAAGATGCAGTGTTGGAACCTGTCAGGCCAACTAGACTTGCCTCTGTGTGGTGGAGGGATCTTATTTCACTGAAACCCGTCTGGTTTGCCAATGCAGTTAAAATTAAACTGGGTAATGGGTGCCTAACTAGACTATGGAAAGATAAGTGGCTCGACGGAGTGTCATTAAAGGATAGCTTTCCTAGGTTATTCTCTATTGCTGAAAACAAAGATGACTTGGTGTCGAACTCAGGCGAGTGGTCAGGTAATGTTTGGGTGTGGCACTGGAGGTGGAGAAGGAATTTTTTTAGTTTTGAAATTGATGATTTTTTGCAGTTGCAGGCGCTCTTGAATGGAGTCAGTCCAAGCTACGATGACCCTGATGGCTGGATGTGGACACCTAACTCCCCGCAGATCTTCTCTGTAAAGTCAGCATACTGTGATATGTTGAGTACTTCTCATAATGTCCAGGTGGATCAAAATGTTGGCAAAGTTCTTAAAGGGCTTTGGAAGAGTGCAATCCCCTCTAAAATAAGCGTGTTTGCTTGCTGATTGTTGTTGGGGCGATTACCTGTTAGGGAACAATTAAACCGGAGGGGAATTATCACTAGTACCCAAGATTTATACTGTATTTTTTGTTCTAACTATATTGAATCTATGTCTCATCTATTTGTGAGTTGCCTGTTTGTGCAGGAGGTTTGGTTGAAGGTTTACAGCTTGCTTGGGATTGTGGGTGCCATGCAGAATGAAGTCCTGCTACATTTTCTACAGACTGGTGGTTTTGTGAGGAAAAAGAAATGGAAGTATGTGGTGTGGTGTGCAACTACCTGGGCCATTTGGTCAATGCGAAACAAATTTATTTTTCAGGGGGAAGCAATTAGTTTTACTAATGTAATGGCACACATTAAGGTATTATCATGGGGTTGGCTTATGAGTAGAGTAGGAAGGGGTATATCTTTGGTTTATTCAGATTGGTGCTGTAATCCATTAGGTTGTTTCCAGGTGTTGGAATTGTTGAACTCTTAAGCAGTCTTTGGTTGTAAACACTTGTAACTCATGGTTTGGGGTACTCTTTTTCCTCCCTGTGTGTTTGGTTGGGGGGTTTTGGAGGGGAGGAGGGAGGGAGGGATATTTTAAATTATGTTTGTTTGGTTCAACTTTTTAATGGGAGGGAGGGAGGGAGGGAGCAAAATCCCTCCTAAGCCAATTTTGGCTCCTCCCAAAGTGGGGTTTTGGAGGGAGGAGGGAGATTAAATTATTTAAAATAAAATTACTGAAATATCCTTATATATAATATAATATAAAACACTATAAGGATATACCAAGAAATTAATCCCTTCTCTCCATTAAAATCCCTCCCTCCCCTCTGAACCAAACAAGCAAAGACTTCCCTCCCTCCCTCCCTCCTCTCAACCAAACACAAAATCAAAGTAAATCCCTCCCCTCCCTTCCCCTTCCCTCCCCTCCCCTTCATTAAAATCCCTCCCCTCCCCTCCCCTTATTTGAACCAAACAGGCCCGTCTTTTTTCCCAAATGGGTTTTTGACTTTGGGAGGTTTTAATGAGACTCCTTCATGTAGCTTTGTGTTGGAGTACCCCTTGTACTCCCGCTTTAATATTATTTTTGCTTATCCAAAAAAGATACTCTTGCCAGTTTTAGGGACAAATTTAAATTCACAAACCAAATAACCATTAATTACAATTTAATTTGAAATTTTGATTCAGATATTTAATGTCTTGTTACGTAGTTTCCATAATTCTCCTCTTTTTTTTTTGATAAATAGTTTTCATTCTTTTCTCTGTACATTCGAAATGTTGGGCAGCAATATATCCATATTGAATGCACATAAATGCTGATTGCATTATGCCTTATAATGTGCCATTGTTTCCCTATTTTATTCATAAATGTTGATTTTGCAATTATACACTATTTATTATAATTTATTAGAATTGTTTTCTATGACTATTTTTAAAATCTCGGTTACCTCTTTATTCTTTCAGCTCCATGTTAATTTTGGTATTCAACAATTAATGCTAATTAAAAAATGTTTCATTCCATTTTTGCTTGACAGTGAAAAATAGTCCCTATGACACGTTGGAGGGAAGCTTTGATGTTAAGCCACGTAAGATTTTTTCTTGTATATGATTGGCTTTGAGGAATACACTTGTAACATTCCAATTTGGGAATTGTTTCAAATTGTATATAATATAGATATAGATTATTCAGTTATAGTATTGCTGAAAATATTATTCTTGGAAATGTAATCCTATTATTTGAAATAAACACAACCTAAGAGAAACATAATATTATTGTTGTATGCATTTTTTTACTATTCTACAATTAATCACTATTGGATTAACTATCCAATATTAAAAATATAATCATTTTGAATTTGAATTTAACTGAAAAATTTAATCCACGTATCATGTTATAATTCGTGAACAACACAACCATCACCTATTGAACAACACCTAAGTTTTTTTTTCCATTTTTTAATTTAATGCAAGTCATCGAATAACACTTATTTCACCTAGCTAACTTGTTTTATTAGCTACGGGGCTCTCTTTTTTGTTTTCTTTTGGAAGAAATTATGCAAATATGTTTTGACACTTGGTAGCTTGACAGTCATTGCTCTTACTAATGTAAACAGTTGTACACTATAAAAATGTAATCTATATCTATATCTAATATGATATACAATCATGAATAATCTAAATATAGTAAATTACAAATGGCATATTAATATTATATCTTGATTACAAATCACCTTCCACATGTCAATTAAAACCCAAATGCATATACACACATGACACACTTGGCATGACGCATTGCCAAAATAAGTCAGGCGCTAATCCATGTACACAAATTCAAAATACTAATCAAAGGTCAACACTAATTATTATTGCATTTATAACAATATTATAACAAAAACAAACCAATACCTATTCATAACTAAATTGATACACATTTACTACATTTCAGAATTTAACGGCAAAAACTTAAAACAAATTGAAAGCATTTTAAAGGGCCACGTAAATAAATGGGATCCATGCCAGGTGTATTACTTTTTAACGTAATAATGTTATACAACATTTTGCATGTCAAATCAATTAGATATATAACATTCCTGTAATGGTTTACTGTTCTCGCTAGTTGGGCTTAATTACTAAGTCTTATGTCAACTATTAAAGTAGAAGAATTTGCTGTCATAATGGGCTTGACTGGCTGGTATTTTATTCTAATGCATATGGGATACATAATTGATATCCAATCTCCTTAAAAATAATCTGACAATTTTTATACGTGATTTTTTTTTTAAAAGGTTGATCGAGTATTCTGACGAGAATACCATAATGTATGTTGTAAAATATAATTGTTACAAGTACAGGACTTACAGCTAATACTTGCATCTTAAAAATTAACCTAATTAATGTACCTGATTTTACAGAAGTCATCAAAACGAAAGTAAGTGTGTAAAAATTAAATATTCCTTATAATTTTTCCAATTTTCGGATCCACATTTAATTTGATTGCACATGTGGTCAACTTATTCAAAAAAATCCAATTATTTTAGATCGTATACGTTTATTATTGTGTATCAATCAATGCTATAGAATCAATTATGTATTTAATCTGATTGAACACAAACGTACTAGTTCATGGCTATAAAATGGCACTCCTTTGTTGTACAACGCCACGCCTCCTACAACTTCGTACAACCCCACATTTTCATTGCTCCTTTGCTATTCCATGGCTGCTCAAGTCGTCAACGGAAACCATGCTCCAGATGTTGATTTAATTTCTACAGTCACTGATGACAACAGAGAATGGAGCCTTCTTGTGCGTATTGTTCGGATGTGGCGTGTTCCTGGCATAAATCATAATAAGCTACCATTGTCACTAGAGTTGGTTCTTATGGACTCTGAGGTATGATTTCTACCATTTATTTTATGTCCGATATTAACTTCCAAACTAATAACTCGAATTTTGTTCATAATAGGGAACCAGGATTCATGCTTCTTTGAAGAAACAACTCTTTTACAAGTTTGAAAAGGAAATAACTGAGGGCCATGTTTACTACATGGCCAAGTTTGTTGTCGAGCGTTCCACAGTCACCCCTTCAAGCTGAATTTTCAGCTGCATACAAAGATTCGATCTGCCAACAATATGTTGGTTCCTCCTATTCTTTACACTTTCACTGCTCCTTCAGTTTGTTTGGTAGCTGACCTTGATAGTGATTTTTTAGTTAGTAATTTTTTCTTCTTTTTAATTTTTTTCATTCTGTTGAATTAAATTAAGTTATACAATAACTCATTCAATTTTTTCCTTTATGACTAACAACCCTATTTAACAGACATCATAGGTGTTCTCACTGGCGTTGGACAATAGTGCGAATGTGTTAGGAATGGCGTCAAGTCTAAGCTAATCACCATAGAGCTTGATAATATGGGGTACCTATTTGGACAACAACATATTTTTCCCGTTAATCATCTCTACATTTATGATTTATTATACTAACACAATATCTATTAGGTATCGATTCAAACTCACATTATTTGGGCGATTTGTTGATGAGCTCACTTCATTCATGTCCGCCGGTGAAGCAGTGAATGTTGTTGTTACTATATTGTTCTGTAAAATCAAAGTCTGGCAAGGTATAGCTAATCTTAATCCTATAAATTTATACCTTTCAATGAGATTCGGTAATGAATGCTTGATTTTTCTTATATATTTTTTCTACACGTTTATCAACTTTTAAAATTACTGCTAACTTAATTTAAATATTGTGTAGGACACTCAACAATCCAAAGCACTATGCACTCTTCCAAATTACTGATCAATTCAGAATTGCCTGAAGTCCTTGACTTAAGAAATGGGTAATGCATCCAAATATTCAATTAGATAGACAGTTTATTCTTTTTTTTTTGATTGAAAAAAGTTTAGATTGGGGGAAGCTCACCCCCGTGCAGGGCCAGGGAGAACCACCAACCTGAGCCAGGATTTACGGTGGAATTTACGTATCGCCCACCAACGCAGCCACCTGGAATCGAACCCAAGTCGCAACGTGTGCGAGCAGAAGGCCGAACCAGTTGAGCCAAGCTACGTTGGCAGATAGACAGTTTATTCAATTACATAGTTTATTCATTATTGTATTTTATCACTCATTTTGTATTATTTTTTTAATAAAACTATAACTTATATTGTAGTGTGGCTGAGAACCAAGACTCTCCCAATCTGGGTTTAAGTCAAATACTTGATTCAAAAGTGTGCAACATTGAAGATGATTTGCTATATCAGACTCGCACAACTACAATTGCACTATTTAAGGAATACAAAGAGGTATCCAAACTTTGTTTAACCATTATCTTTTTATATATATATTAATAAATATTATTATTTTAAAATACACATATAGAAAACTAATTTGTTTCAAAATCATATCAGACTGGGTTATTTGTAATCTTGGCTACAGTAACTAATGTTCTTGATGATGGGAATTGGTGGTACACTGCTTGCAACTGTACCAAGAAGGTCTATGCTGATGAAAATGCCTACTTCTGTGATAGGTGTAATAGGCATTTGTTTGTAGTTACACCTAGGTATTCATCCAAACAACTATCCACAGATTGATTTTAGCATTATTTTTTCGCACATTATGTAGATTCATTCTAACTTAGTCATTTGCTTGAACACATCAGGTATTTGTTGAAGTTGAAAGCTATGGATGCCTCTAGAAATGCAAATTTTGTTCTATTTGAGAATGAAGCTTCTTTTTTGATTAAAAAATCTTGTGTAGAATTGTTAGAGATAATGGAGGTGTTGTTTTTAAAATAGTCGATTTTTTTTTCGCCTTAACAATACGGTCAACTATAAGGAAATAATGTTTTCATCATTTTCCTCTCAATTTTTTGCAGCCCCCTAATCCATTCGGCTTTCCTAAAGAGATAACTGCACTAATTGGGAAACAATTCTTATTCAAAGTTCAATGTGTTGTAAGCACTGATGTCTAACTTAAGTTTTTAACATACAGTGCCATTAAAGAAGTATTAACTGTAATATACACTCATGTCAACACACTTACAATTCGATGGAAGTATTCATTCTTCATGAATGGCTTGAAGAATTGGGCAGGAAAACTAATACTTGGGTACAAAGGAGTTAGCTTCTCAAGTCCACAAGGTTTGAAGAATGATACAACAAAGTTTGAGTCTCCAGTGTACTGAAACAAGATCACATCTCTGTAACGTGGTTCGTAGTCACGTGCAAATGCAGACCACCCTCTATCTAACCACTGTGTGTTATCCACCTTTTTAAAACTCACAATTGATTCAAGGCCAAACGAAGTTTTCATCGTCAGAGGATTTATCAAAGTATGACCCCATATCCTCACAAACCTATGGGGTATTATCTGCACAACATATTTTGTTCTCAATATTAACATATATTTAAAAGGAATGCTCAATAAATGGAGTCATTAAGCAATTATCATTTAAAAATTAACATAATTGTATTTAATTTGACTACGTTTCAATATACTCACAATGTGATCTTTGCCTGGGTTTTTGAAAATCACAGCAAAGTAATCTATTGACATCTTTACTTATATGTGCCTACTTACAACGACATTAACATTTATAGTTAAATTTTCATTTTCATTTCAACAACTCAACCCAATAATTATGTTAAATCATTTATAATCACGATTAACAGCATAAAAATCATATATATGGGTTTTCAAGTACAAGAAACTTACTTAAGTAGATGTGCACTGTGTATTTGAAACCCTTATAGATATATCAAGGAACCGTCAACTTGAGTCAGATTCAAAGAGTTTTTTCAAGATTTAGCGCATATTCCAGTAGATATGTAAAGATGAAGTGTTTATCAGTATATCAGCATCAACCAAACAAAAAAAGGGTTTGTGAATGCTAATCGATTTATTAAGAAGCCATACCTATGATTCTTAGACCATTGTGTAATCCGATGATAGCAAAGATTCACGAACTCAACTTGGATGCCTTGAATCGAAAAAGCACGAGTCACGACATTAAAATCGTTTAACACTGTGCTGCAGATAAAAACAACAAAGACCCCCAAAGTTTCAATATGGGCTCATGAACCCGTTTGGTTCAGCAAATATGGGCCCGTGTTCTCATTTCTTGGTTGGGTTTAAGAATTTCACTGTGTAAATTAAAATAAAAAAACGTCAAATAAAAATATTAATTATTATAAAAAATAATATATGTATTTTTTTTTGCTAAATTATGCTTTTGGTCCCTTATGTTTATTTTAGGTTTCGGTTTGGTCCCTTATGTATTAAAAGTTTTGATATGGTCCCTTATGTGTAAAATGTGGCCCCTCTTGTTTTTCTTTTTTATTCGAATTGGTAACTTATGTTACAAATATTATACCAATGCAGTTCCTTTTTTATGCAAAAAAATGGACCACATTGGTATAATATTCGTAACATAAAGGACCAATTTGAAACTTTTAATACATAAGGGACCAAACTGAAACCTAGAATAAAGATAAGGGATTTGTTCGGAACTTTTAAGGAATAAGGGACTAAACTGAAACCTAAAATAAAGATAAGGGACTAAAAACATAATTTAGCCTTTTTTTACTGGAAAATGATTTCATTAAGCACGAGCAGCATCAGATGCTACAATGGAAGTAATACAAGGAGGACATTCCTCAATCCAAACAGTATCAACAGATGATAATGTAAATTTAGCCAAAGAATGAGCAGCCATATTAGCAGCTCTCTTTACATGAGCAACTTTACATTTGGAGAAACAAGCACTAATAATTTTGCAATCAGAAATCAGCCTTCCAAGTTAGGAGCTATTTATTGGGTCAGTTGTCATAGCATGCATCACATTGAGAGAATCGATTTCAGCAAGAATATTATGAAACCCCATATCTCGACAGAATTCCAATGCCAATCTCATACCATAAGCCTTCGCAATATCTGACAAAGGAAAAATATTAATCTTCCAAGTAGCAGCTATACCTTATATGTAATAATGTTTTAAGAATAATATGTATAATTATAAATAATATGTATCATATATTTTTGTTTGACCAAATATGTAAGGATATATGTATGTTAGTATATATTATAAATATAATTACGCATGATCTTATACGATATGTGTCATATATTTACCTATTGAACAAACTTATTATTTTGAACTAAATAATACTACCTTCTTCCAAATTATAAAAGCCTTTCGACGAAATCTATACCACCAAGAAACGCATAGTGGCAGCAAGCAACACCACTGAAACATTAATGGCTTGTGCGCATCCACAGGTGATGAAAACATCGTCAAATTTTGTCAATAATATATACATACTAATAATATAATAATAAAGTTTATAATCCAACATGGTTGTCATAATTTAACATAATATAATTCAATATAATATGGTACACAACTTTAAACAAACCATTTATCAAATGATAATTCATACCCGTGCACGGCACGAGTCACACATACTAGTTAAGATTAAATAGAAAATAAGTAATAACTAAAGATTGGGTTTCTTTGTCAAAAAAATTAGGTTAGACCACTGGTTTTGTCGAAAAATAAAGGCTAGAACTTAAAACATTGGTTTATATTGTGCCAAAAAAAAAAGAACACTGGTTTATGAGCCCAAAAAGAAAATAACAACCTAGGCGGAGGAAATAAATTACGAAATCAATGTTGCATATACGGCCTGCCCCCAATCTACTCTCTCCATATCATTTTAGTTCTTCTCTTTAGAAAATTTCATTGTCTCAAATTACTTGTCTCTTTAAAAAATTAATAAGCATTAATTACTTCTTTTTCAACAATACCTCCTATATCTCAACCAATTATATTAATGGGCATTTTTACCTAACTACTTCACTATTCCATTTAATAAGGGGTATTTTGGTCAATGACTGTCATTTTATCATAGATATTTGTAAACTCAATCATTTTATTAAGAGATGCTCATAATTTAAGGGGAAAAACTGCTTTTGGTCCCTGTAAAAAATTTTTTCTTCAAACTTGTCCTTGTAATTTGATTTTCCGTCACTTTTCATCCCTGACGTCATTGGTCCGTTTAAAAAACTTGACGTGGTAAATGGCAAACACACGTGGCACCACGTGGACACACGTGGCAAGTCACACAGCCAGACTGATCCACGTGTTATTTTTTTAATTTAAAAAAAATCAAAAATTCGGTTTATCAGAACAAAGAAATGAAGGGTTTGATCCCAATTTGAAAAACCCTAAGTCTTTTCTCCTCGTCTTTGATCCCAATTTGAAAAACCCTAAGTCTTTTCTCCTCGTCTTCTCTCCTTCACCATTGTCGTCTTCTTCGAGCTCATTGCGTTGCAGAATACGATGGGAGGCAGCAAGGCTTCATCGTTTGTGACATTAAGTGTAAAAAACTTGCCAATGTGTGGCTGTAAGGAGGTGATGCGTTTGTGGGTTGCCAACACCAGTGAAAACCCTAAGAGGAAATTTTGGAGTTGTATCAACTATGATGTGAGTATCTATGTTGTTTACCCTTGATCATTTTTATGTTTTCTTTCTTCTTAGTTTGCGTTTTGGGTTATTTACAAATTTTGGAGAACCCACAAATTTGCTCGTTCTGGTGTTGTAGTTGTAGGCTGATGAAAGTTGCAAGCTCTTTGTCTGGGATGATGAGTTGGAGTTGACAATGAAGTGCCTAATTCTTCCAACAACATTGCTGGTCGTTGTAACTATTCTGGAAAAACGAAGGATTTGTTGAAGGATTTCAAGGATTACAAAAAGGAGTTTGCTAGGGATTTTGCTATGGACCTTGCTAGGGATTTTGCTAAGGAATTTGCTAAAGATTTTGCTGATGAATTTGCTAAGCAATTTGCCAGGGATTTTGGAAAGGAGTTTGGCTAAGGAATGTGCATAGTGTGCATACAGAAGGCATAAGCAAAAAACTAAATCCAAAATACATAGCACTTTAAGTACATAAACCAAATCCAAAGTGCATAGCACTTTAAGTACATAAAAAAACTAAAGCCAAAATACATCAATCCTAAATCTATCACTGTGTAGACCTCTTGCCAATGTCCTTCCAAGATGGCAATGCAGCTGCATAGAATCCAATCTTTGGATCACTTGCTTTGTTAATCATCTCTTCTTGAGTCAAAACTCCATCATCTATCTCAACCTCAAGAGGCATAGCATAGCACTTTAAGTACATAAACCAAATCCAAAGTGCATAGCACTTTAAGTACATAAACTAAAGCCAAAGTGCATAGCTCTTTAAGTACATAAACAAACTAAAGCCAAAATACATCAATCCTAAATCTATCACTGTGTAGACCTCTTGCCAATGTCCTTCCAAGATGGCAATGCAGCTGCACAGAATCCAATCTTCGGATCACTTGCTTTGTTAATCATCTCTTCTTGAGTCAAAACTCCATCATCTATCTCAACCTCAAGAGGCATAGCAGCACTGCTTTCAGGTCCAGTAACATCTGGGGTTCTCATGATGGTCCTCAACCTGTCATTGTATCTTCTTCTCTTTTCTACATGCCTAGTAACATTCTGCATTTTTTGAATTTTAGTATTTCCCTGCAACAGAAACAACATTAGCAATAACACATGTGAGTACCCTAGCAACATTCTGCATTTACTGACCTATTATTGAGAACCCTAGCACACGTGTGTGTACCCACCCATCTTTTCATTTGATATGTGTGTCTATCCCCCACTTTGCTCACAAGGGCCAAAAACCCACATTTGACCTTACACTTTACCCTTACTTTGACTTTGTCATTTTTTACAAATTTAATTTCCCTCCCATTCAATACTGACCATTCTATGATTGCATCCTTAAATTTAGTAAGAGAATTGAACTCCATACCTACTTTAAACCGATGGTCTTTGTTCAGCTGCACCATTCTAAACTTTTCATACCTTGATCTATCTTCATCATCAGACTTATCAGGATCACTGCTGCCTAATTCATCACCAACATATTCATCTTCTATTTCTTCATCAAACTGACTTTTACCACTTGGTTCCTTATTTGCTATGAGTTCATTCTTCTTTCTATAGGGAACCAACTTTTCAACTCTCTTTTCTTTGCCAATTCCTTGATCAATTTCTGGCAAATCCCCTACACCAAACCCATCATCTTCATCCCTTAACCACTCTTCCTCACTGTCATCAAATGTAACACCTTTAGCACCATCATCACTGCTGCTCTCATACTCTGGTTCATGCTCATCATCCACCACATCATTCACACACGAATCAGTACATACAGGATTGGCTACAGTCTGAAAAATGTCACTCACATCCTGCTCAACATATAAGTGACACTCACAGTTGTTGCTCACACAATATAAAGCTAGCTCCATTGCTTCTGAATCAACCTGAATTATTTTGAAATCCCCATCTATACCATCGATTTTCTTCCACAACCTAAAACACTTCCGAATTCTTTCAAGTACCCAGTAGCTTCATAGCTTCAAAGTAACTCCATTTGTCTAAATCAAGATTAGACACCACAATAACAGACCCACCCCTGTAAAACACATTTTCATCCCTCGTAAACTGACCCCCATGGTGAAAAACGACGTTGAAACACATCCTATTAAACGGTACAGTAAATACATGTCTCAGAAACCCTGCTTTCGTCCTTGTAAAATCAATTGTCAAAAACCCTAAAATATTCCCTACACATGCTGGGAAGGCGTAATAGGACAAAAAACACATACCTCAAGAAGCAATTGACCCTCACGCAGTATTCACCACCGTTGATGGCCTTCGAATCGCGGAGACAGCATGCAAGGTGGTCCCGATTGCATGAAGAATCTCGCAGTGTCGCAGAGCTAAAGTCAGGGACGAAAAATGTTGAACACAAAAAATTTCTGATAAACCTATTTTTTTTATTTTTTTAATTAAAAAACAATAACAGGTGGAAGGACATTGGCTGTGTGACTTGCCACGTGTGTCTGCCGTTTGCCACGCCAAGTTTTTTAAACGGACCAATGACGTTAGGGATGAAAAGTGGCAGAAAATCAAATTACAAGGACAAGTTTGGAAAAAAAATTACAGGGACCAAAACTAATTTTCGGCCAAATTACATGGACCAAAAGCGATTTTTCCCTAATTTAAGAGGATGATAGGACCACGGCAAGTGTACCAGGTCGTTGCAAGTAATAAAGTCGGTAAATAACCGGTTATCATTCTCAAGGATCGAAGGCCAAATACCAATATACGTTAGCGACTACTAAGTGAACACTAAAAGATTTTAATATGGTTGGAGATATCAAGTGACAGTGAAATTAAAAGAGAAGCAGTAAATTATTTTTGTATTTTTGGGTTTGAATAAAATAGAGCTCTTTGAAAATGTACTTAATAATAAAAGGAATTAGAGACAAGCTTCAATTGATTTCCCACTATTGCATGTTGATTTGGTATTAGCAAGTAATTCCCTCTCTAGCTTTGTTATCAAACTCAAAGTAGTAATCAAATCGTAATTCCTTAGGCAATTGAATCTTTGCTTCCACTAGAAACCCTAATTCTTTAGGTGAATGTAGTTGAAGAACAAATACTAAGACCAAGAGTTCACAAAGTTACTCAAATCCAAAGACTATTCCTAGACTAAGAATTGCATGCATGCAATCTCAAGCATTTACACATAAAACTTCCATTCAACATATGAACCATAAATCATTTCATGGGTGATCAAATCATGAAAAGCATTAAAAATAGAGACTGAATACACAAAGCAAGAGAAAATATGTCATTAGAGTACCCCAAACCAAATACAATAGTGTTCCATCAATATTCACTCATCCCTAATACAAAGGGGTTTAGCTAGACATAGAGAGATAAATAAAAAGAAGAGTTAAAGAGAAAGAACTAGTAGAATCCATGGAGAAATGTTGATGAATGCCTTCACTTCACACCCTCTAATGAGTTCCACCCTTAGGGTTTGTGTTCCCAAGTGTTCTTTCAGCCTCCAAGTCGTGATCCCCTTAGGACAGCAAAACAACGAGTATTTATAGTGATTGGGCCTGATACGAGGTGCCTGGGCCTGAGCCTGGGGGCGCCCTGCGCCTAGATCGCGAAGAGAGAAACAAGCACAGCAGCAAACAGAGAGAAGGCGCCAGGCGCTAGCATGTTCAGGGCGCCCTGTGCCTGTGTGCTTCCAAAAACCCATCCTGCGCCCTGTGCCTCTCCTAGTGGTGCGCCCTGCGCCTGAGTAGCTGCAGCTTCTACACTTCAAAATGCTCCCATGAACTTTAGGTACATGTTTTCAAACAATCATTTTCTTACCTGCATTAAAACATGACCATAATGAGGATATTTTTCTATCAAAATAGCAAAAAAACCAACATGATTATCAATTAGATTATCCCAACAATGAGGACTCAACTCTTAGGATTAGAGGCCAAACAAGGAATAAAGTCTAGGTTTGCAAGAGAATTCCCTTCAATTAAGTGCATGAAAATGAGCATTATAGGGAACCGTCAAAGGACAAGTAAAATGTGATGAAGAAAGTATCTTCAAAGTACCAGAGGTGATGCCTTCTGGGTTTAGGGAATGAAGGGTAGGTTAGTCACATACTCACATGACAACATGTGTCAATATTTGGTTTTGTATATTTTAATACATTTCCTTACATTGCAAAATTACGACTTTTCAGGCAATAAGACAAGACATTTAAAACACGCCTTAATTCCCCAACTATACACAAAAAAATTGAAGGAAAAAAAAAACCTTACCGAGTCTGTTGGATTATAATTTTTAAAAATAATTTTCTGTTTTTAAAAATATAATAAGAACAAAATTTGTTCTTTGTCTATTTTTTAAAAACAGAAAAATTATTTTTAAAAATCGTATAAAACGGACTAATTTCTTACTTGTCATCCACAGGTCACTTTACTTGGACATAGAATACAATTGCCAGTCCAGTCAGAATGTTTTTCTTCGTTTGTATATTCAAAAAAAAAAAGGTTCAGAACATGGCTTTCTTTCACAAAATAAAGAACGACACTCAATGGACAAGATAAAAATATTCACCTTATATTTGATTTGCCGAACAAATAAGAACAACTGTGATTAGATCTATTCAAAATATCTTCGGTTCCCTCTTCTTCAGTTCACACTTACATGCATAAAAGTTGTTGAACTTTGCGTAGCTGGCCCAATAAGAGAGTGCAGATTGGACTGGTGATCAGTAAGCTTTAGAGTAGTCATGTTGTCAAAAAAGTTTAACCAAATAGATTCAAGCACTCCAAGCTTACATTAATTTAAATGCACTTTATTTTACTTAATGTGTGGGACTTTCTTGCTCTCCAATATACTCCCCCTCAAAAGTCCAATTGAATCCCTACAAAAAAAAAGGCTAAATTGTAGGGTTTTTTTCCGGAGGTTTCCTAAACCTCCCCAAGTCAACAACAAAAGCGGCACTTCAGCCTCTGTTTAGTAAAAATTTTCATTTAATTTAAGGGGGTCTACTCAACATTTAGTTTCCCTCTTCCTTTTTCATTATCGCGGTTCGTTAATTTTCCCCCCCTTTTTTTCAGCCACGACATTCCTTTCGAGTCTCAGCATTCCTTTCGTCTTCCCCCCAAAACCCTTTTTTCACTTTCATCTGAACCCTTTTCCTCTTCCCCACAAAAACCTTTCCATGACTGAGCTCTGAAACGAAAACGAAAACAAAATACAGTCCATTGTCGTTCCTTACTCATGCTCTGACATTATCGGTCCCTCGTCGTTCCTTGCTCGTGCTTTGACATCATCGGTCTTAGACTCTCGCAAGAGTCCCCACCAGGCTGAACCCCTCGCTTTCACGTCTCTTTCACGAAGCCTTCGATTCGTCTTTCAAGCTTTCACTCTCAGGTTCCACTCTCTTGTTTCAACTTTCAAAATCTTTTATTTGTTCTCACTTTTATTTGTTCTCAGTATGAGTGTGCGCCCATCTTATGGTGTGGCACCCATCTTCCCCTTTTGCAGTTTAGGGTTTTTAAATTTGTGACCCCTTCACCTTCAAGGCAACAATTTTGATCGTGGGTATAAGAAACCTAGTAATATTAACATTGGATTGGGGTGATGTAATGTGATCTATTGCTGGCATGTAATCTAGCTCATATTTTATCTTTTATGGGTAAACTGCTATCCGATACTGAGTGTTCCAACAGGCAAAGAAAGTTTTTTGAGTTGCGTATTATGAAACTTTGTGAATTATATAGGCAGAAACTATATGGATTTCTTGTTTGTGATTAAGTGGAAATGTCAGGCCCCGGTTTTTAATTATAATTAGTGCATTGTAGCTTTGACTAAAAATGCAGGGAGTCATACTTACATATTTTGGGATTTTAAGGATTTGCAAGGTTTTATTTCTGCAAAGGGGTTTACCCCTATTTTTTTTCTTCTTTTAGTGATGATTTTTCTCTGTGCATGAGTGGAATTTTTTGAACTTGATAAAACCGATATTTCGTGGAAGTGATGTTTCTCTATTAAATTTTGTCTTTATTGATGAATGAGGGTTTTTGGATTTTGTATGTTTTGAAATTTCTGTTGTTTTTGAGGCTTTTTTTTCTTTTCTGCTTTAATTGAAAGGGGTTTGATGGAATCAAATGTTGAGAGCTTTTTCGAAGATGTTTTGATGAATCGTAAACCATGGGCTGCTGGAGTGTCGGAGGTGTTGACTAGTTCGCATGTCGATGTATGTGCTCGTGGAAGTTGTGATGTGAGATGTGGTGTTCGTGAGCCGGTTCTCATCAATAAGTTTAATGAGGAAATTGAACTTCGAGGCCTGAAGTATCAGATATCTGTTACTGCTTGTTTTCTTGTTGGTGGGCACAAGTATGCTGAGAATGTAATCATATACAGTCCAGGACCGGATGGAAAAACTATGGGTCACTTGTAAGCTCACAGACTTGCATAGTTGCATCCACAAATTTTTAAGAATTTCAGTTCTGCTAGTTTAATTGTAGCACTTAATAATTATTTACATTTATGGCCATGTTACTCCTAATGATGTTCCTGATATGTTGGACCAACACATTGCAAAAGAAGAGGTCATACGACGACTCTGGAGGTTAGTATTTTTGTGATTATGCATTTGTATCTTTTAATGAAATGATAATTTGAAGGATTTATTGTTTGTAAAGATAAAAAAAAATATTTACAATGTGATCTTTTGGATTCTAAAAGTAATCAACTGTCTATTATTGAACTATGGTGTAGAATCATAAACATGATCAAGGAGTTGAGAGACTTTTGAGGCATGTTTAGATAGTTGGAGACTGCCCCATCCTTATTACTTATTCTAGCTAATTAGCTCTTAACTATTGAGGTTTTTTGAATTTATACTTGGTGGATTGGGAGTAAAATGCTAACACATCATTCCTTAGTGTATCATATCTATGTCTTAAAATTCAAGTTGCGCAGGATCCAACTATTGAGTTGTATAGTTGCACTTGTGTCAAAGATGGTATAGTGCAACATTGGTATAGTTGTACTTGTGCCAAAGTTGGTATGGTGCAACGTTGGAATATATCTAGTAGTCGCAAGATGCAATTGATGGTAGCAACAGGGTTGTTCTGTTGCTTTTGTAATTACTTTTTTCAGTTATCTCCATATATGCTCATTATCTCAAAGTCTTGTGCTTAATGTATTGATTTAATATAATATATTGATTTGCATGTTTTCCAGGGCTGGATTCATCTTATGTCTTGGGAGGTTTGTTGAATTTGAATTGGCCAACAAATTCTTCTTTTCGTTGTTCTCTGTTTTTGACAGTGTTGGTGATGTCAAGCCAAGTATTTTATGCATTGTAAGTCCTTGGAGGATTTTGAAGGAGAATATCCACACTTCTTTTGACATGTATGACAACAAGAATGACAAGATGGCTCAGTCAATCAATGCATAGCCACTTCACCTTATATTATTGTATATCCGATGCTTTGATTATCGTATGACTACATGCAAAATGATTATAACAACATTTGTTCAAATTTGGTAGAAAGTTTGTTCATTTTGAATATTTTAATTGTAATTTTAAGTATTTTAACTAAGTATTTTTTGTTGTTGTTATTTCGGCCGACGAATGTTGCAAGTGAGCTTAATTCGTCCTTGGATGTAAGAGAATCGACTGGTGCTAGCAACATTTGAAGATGTTTAAGATCATTTAGTATTAGACTTCCTTTGGAATTCTATATAAGACTTCTTTTAGGTTCCATTAGTACTATTTTTGGGGTGTATTATCACATTTGATGTTTGAACAACAAATATTTGGAGTACATTTATGTTACTATGGTTATATTTTGAATGGATTTTTTGAGTACTGTTATAAAATTTATTTCATGTTTTACAATTGCAACAAATTATTTCTTTTTTGCTGGAACAAAGTATTAGAAAATAGATATATAATATAGGGAAGTTAATAATAAAATCACCGATCACTGCAAAAACTGGATTATAAATGAAAATATAAAAGGGGAGTTTTAGAATCTATGACCGGCAATTAGAGAAGATTAAAAACTCCCACAAAATAACTACATAAAGTGTGAAATTAGCGTTGCAGATTGTGGAGGTTATCAACCTCCTCAATAAAACCGCCGCAAAATAAGCCACATACCAGCGGTTTCTAAAAACCTCCGCAAATAGATTGCGGCGAACGTAACTGAGGCGATTTTAAACCCCCCCCCCCCCGCAAATTTTTAGCGCGTTTTTTGTAGTGAATTGGTCTCTTTGTTGGATCAGTTGTAACTTGCATATCATATTAACCTCTAGCCATATTTTTTTTTAGTTTTTTTTTTTTGTAGTTTTTACTTTTTATTTTATTATTTTTTTTAATTATTTGTGCTTGTTCTTTTTTTTTTGTACACTATGTTTGGTTCAAGGGACAGATTAAGGAAGGAAAGTTTGAGGAACAAAAGTAATAAGAAACTTAGCCCTTCCATCGTTTGGTTGTCAAAAGAAAAGGGAAGGATTGATTAAAATTGGTGGGCGTTGCCAAAAAAAGCTTTCCGCACATGAACGAGCGGAAACGAGACTGAAAGGTTATCTTGGCAAAAATGACATTGCTTTATTGTCATTCACCAACTAATGCTTCTTGTTCTCTTTATATATTCTACGATGCTGCATTTATATTTATTCAATAATCAAAATCACTTTATATATATATATATATATTAAAATAAAAATTTATATTTTTAATACAGAAATAATATATAATATTGATATATAATATTGATATAATATATAATATATTGACAAAAATGACATTGCTTTATTGTCATTCACCAACTAATGCTTCTTGTTCTCTTTATATATTCTACGATGCTGTATTTATATTTATTCAATAATCAAAATCACTTTATATATATATATATATATTAAAATAAAAGTTTATATTTTTTAAACAGATATAATATATAATATATAATATAATATATAATATTGGTATAATATATAATATTAATATATAATATTGATATAATATATAAAATTGCTTATAAAAATATAATATATAATATCGATATATATATATATATATATATATATATATATATTATTTCTATGTAAGGATATTTATGTCAATTACTAAATATACTTCTTTCTTTCCTCTCATTTTATATTTCACTTTCTCTCATACCAAACAACTAGGAATGACAATGGGCACTCTTTGGGCAGGGTACTATAGTACCCGTCCTCATACCCGCGTAGACAGCAAGTTTATGGCCCATCCCCATACTCGTTGGGTACCTAAGTGCACGTACCCTCACCCGCACTTTAACCATGAAAAGACAACAAATAACGAAAAAAACATCATAATTTAATTAAAATACGATCCAAATATCTTTCAAATCAACTCTAAAATATTACAAATCATAGTATTTAGCCAAATAAAAAATCTAAAATATGAAAAACAAGTACGTATTACAATAAGTAGATTCCAGTAAAAAAAAAAAGTAGATGGATTAAGTAATTCTATTTAATATTTTGAATTTTTTTTTGAAGGGCCAAAAAGAATTATTATTGAAATAAGTGGATATAGGCTCAAGAAAAGCCCACCACAATACTATATCTATGAAGAATAAAAGGAATGAAAAACAAGTACGTATTACAATAAGTAGATTCCGGTAAAAAAAAAGTAGATGGATTAACTAATTCTATTTAATATTTTGAATTTTTTTTTAAGGGCCAAAAAAATTATTATTGAAGGGCCAAAAGAATTTTTTTTTTGAAGGGCCAAAAGAATGATTATATGTATTTAATTATCTTCTCCTCCATATATAACGTACGCATGTAGTGTTTTAGCACGTTTAATTTGATAATGTGCGGAATGGGGAGTGTTAATTTTGATAATGAGTGTTAATTTGATAATGTAGTGTTTTCGAACCATTAATTTTGAAACTTATAATGAAAGATTATTTGAGTTACTCCAAAGAAAGAAAAATAGCAACAAAAAAAAAAAATGAAGTGGTACTATCACTTCATCAGTTGAGCAGAGAAGAGTGAAGACGAAATGAAAAGACTGGGTTGGTAGTAGTCACGGACGGGTTGATTCTTCATTCCCATGTGGAGAAGAAGCAAATGACACAGAGTGCGACAAAAGTGTCGCAGGACTTTTACTAATAATTACAATAACGAACACTTGCAGAGGCAGAGACTAGACTACACTGTTTCTGTTGCATGCTGAGCAGTCTATATATGGCACTATGGTCAGCCACCACATCACACCTGGCACACCATACTACACCCAGTTCATTCATTTACTCCAACAAAAATGAATAATGACGTGAGACCTAACCCTAGATAGCCAGCAACGTCGACGGCACTCGATCCCCTACACTACAGTTCTTGTTATCATGCAGGCAACCAGTTCAGAAAGCAAGATATAAATTTTAAAGGAAGTCAACATGTACAGGAATAAATATTTAACAATGAAAAGCTAAAGGGTCCTTTTTTTTTTTTTTGTTGACCAAACGTACCTCATATAATTTCATTATCAATAATATCAACAAAGCACCTGGTCTCTTTCAAGTTTTATAGTGTTGGTAATGGAGTTGGTGTCTCATAATTAAGTATAGTCTCATGGCATGGAATGGAATGGAATAATTCATGTATATATAAAAAAACTATAGATGATATTAAAACAACATCTATATATGTTATGATATATTTCTTTCAATATTTTAAGAACCGAACTGGAATCGACGTCTGTTGGTGTAAGGGTCGATGAGCTTAGCTTTAGTTTCCCTTAAGTAAGGTCTCAGGTTCGAGTCTTTTGAATAAAAAAAAAGGCGTCAGGAGAGTTTTGCTCCTTATAATGGGTCCACTCGGTTCGACTAGAATTATACTGAGGTTCTAAACCCAAAAGGAAAAAAAAAATCGAACTGGAGATCAAACTATGAGGGATAAATAGTCATTTTGGTCCCTGAATGTGTGACACGCTGTCACTATGGTCCCTGAATATATCAAAAATACAAAAACATCCTCAAGTGCATATGTCTTCTGTTAGTAATTTCATGGACCAAAGTGATTAACAGAAGACACATTCGAGGACCACACTAACTAGCAAAATACACATTTGAGGATCAAATTGACTAACGAAAGACACATTCGGTGTTTTTGTAATTTTCATACATTGATGGACTATAGTGACATCGTATCACACATTCAAGGACCAAAGTGGTCGTTCACCGATTATCGAAACCTCTGTGTCATGGTTTAATTGCTTCAAACCGCTCAAATTGGCAATGAACCAGAGATTGAACATCCAAATAACTGAACAGTAGATAGGACCGGCTCTCGATTAATTCAACCGGTTGAACCCGACCAGTTCGGTTAGATTCTTATATTTTAACTCATGGCGGTATGTTTTTCTTTTATGTTATATATTTTTAATAACCTTTTCTTTAAAAGTAAGGTATATATTAGGTAAGTAATACAAAACCTCTTGCTTTATTTTAAAGTTTGTGTATCTTTAGTTAGTATTGTAAGTCGATCGTATAAAAAAACAAATGATGAAATTGAACGGAAATCAGAGGCTTTGTCGCTTCCATTGGAGTATATAGCCAAAACGTGAAGATTCTGAGCAAGAAAGAACCAATATCCTAGCTCGTTTGGTGAGCGTTTGTACACCACACAACCTGGCTTTACCGTATAATGCTTTTACTGTCTCAAATTAAAATTTATGAAATTCAATGAAACAGTGAATTTATTATATGTCTATCACAGTCAGAGAGAGAGCGAGAGAAAGGGAAAGTAGAATCGAAGCCCTAATTCACCAATTAATTGGACTTTTTTTTTTAAAGGCTTAATTAGACTTCTTTTGAGGCATTTGCAAAAAAAGAAAAATAAAATAAAATTAAGTTTTAAACAAGTTTAGTTCACATCACAAGTAACAATCATATATAATTCCCTTTTCTCTCCCTAATCTTTGGTTTTCCTTATTGCATTGTTGAGCTTCCAAAATGTTGACTTGACTGTGCTGATTTTAGGTCAGGATCCAAAGAAGCCATAGTACTCATGACACGTTGTCGTTGTTGTTCACTTTGTGAAAATCCACCACTCATGTTTCTCACCATTCCTCCAACACCAAGAAAATCTAACGTCAACTTATCAGACCCTCCAAAGTTCACATTAAGGTTGCTTTCGTTCCCTTGCACATTGCCAAATATGGAAGTGTTCCCATTAGCAATAGAATCTATCAATCCATGAAGATTGTGATGGTCATTTTCCATGTTTGAACTCATAATAACTTCACCTCTTCTACGGTCACCGCTACTTCCAAAAGTGGCAATGTTATCATTATTATTTGAGGAACTACTACTCATTCCTCTTAGTAGAGAGGTACCCTTGGTGGTTGTAGTTGAACCAATTTGAGCAGCTTTCTGAAGCAATGCAGTGGCAGACATGTGAGGAGACAGGTTTTCATGTTGCATTGAATTGCCAAAGAAACCAGAACCAACTTGATCACTTAAAGTGTTGTTGTTATTGATGTAGAGTGTTGTTCCTTGGTTATTACTACTACCACCACTCATGTTGTTGAATTGATCAGGGATTATGGTGCAAGAAGTGCTACTGTTATTTGGAAAGAAGCTGAGGTATGCAGAATTGGAGTTATTATTGGTGTTGCCTTGAAGATCAGGAAGTTGCATTAGACCATGCAGTTGTTTGCTTGAGAATTGTCCTTGTTGAGATTGATGCTCTTCAAATGCTTGATCATTTGTGTCACTCATGAAGAATGATGAAGAAGGCATATTTGACTGTGGTGAGTGTCCAAATGGAGACTGATTTAAAGGTGGGATTAAGTGTGGCACAAACTTTGGTGCACCAGCATTATTGCCAAGGCGAAAAATGTTGTTATTGGGGGGTGTTTGGTTGTGATTTTGCAGTTGGGAAAAATTCATGTGGTTTGTGTTTGTGCCATACAAATGTGTCCCCAAAGGGTTTAAGTTATTGGGGTGTCTTGCACTCTCTTGTGCTAGCGCATCACAAAATGCCCTATGAGTGATAAAACTGTCACGCCTGCAACAACAAAAAATATATGGAGAAATAAAAGTATATGTCATTGACATATATAATCTTCAAAATCACAATTGTATAGGGTAGCTACATGTAAAAAAAAAAATATTAAAAAAAAAATACAAAAAATGTAGATTAATTTAGGGAAATTTATATCGTTGTAATTATTGAAGCTACTTTGTTAAAATTAAGAAAACTACAATAGAAGTTGAGGGCCAGGGGATTATACCAAAATATATATGAAACAAACCAAGCATTTCAAATCCAACTGCCACTTTGAGGTCTTTCTTTGATCAATAAGTGAGAGAATTATTTGCTAGTTTGATGAAAGTCAATAATCAAAAACCCCAATATGGGGCCAGTTCAATAAATGCAAGCAACCTCAAATCTTGTCAATATTCTACCACGAGAATATTTTCTAAGACAATCGTACCATCAAAGAATTGCTAAATTAAATTCTCAGCAAATCTGTGAAACCGTATAGATTGGCCAATTAATGAAGTGAATTTGCTTTAGTAACTAGTTGAAGTTGAAGGAATAGGGATCCGGTAGTGAAAAGAATTAGGCACCTCGGACCCATTGCAAGATCGAAAGTACCATGAAAATATATAATTAATTTGAACCACTACAAATAATAGCCAACCCGAAAGAGAACAAAACCCAGCAGCATCTATCTACAAATCATGTGAGTGAGAACAAACCCAGTAGTATCACTATGCCTGTGCCCCTTACAATGTTGCTTCACTACACGTGAATGGGAATAAAAATGGGGGCACTATTCCCTAGAAACATAGTTGAATACAAGTTTTTTTTTCTTTTTCTCAAAACATTTCAATTTTTCGTACTGCATTTGAACAGTGTACTCACGTGTTGTCATACCTCCACTAACACCCAGGGAGAAAGCTCTTGTTCTACATTTCACATTTGTTTTATTTTTTACTGGAATGTTCTTAATACTTTTTCTACTTATTATTATATGATTAAAAAAACCTCAATTTACTTTAAGAAATAATTTTATAATAAAAAATGCTCCAAGCTTATATCATTTTCTTAATGTAAAATAATCAAAACAAAACCATAAGAAACCCTAACTTCTCTTCACAAATTGCTTAGCATATACTAATGATGAATGCATATTTATATATTTAAAGTTGATGTGATCTGGTCTCTGTGGTTACGCCAAAATAAGATTTTATTTCAGGGTTGTGTTGTGGATTTTACTGCTATAATGGCACAGATTACGATGATGTCTTGAGGATGGTTTCTTCATAAAGTAGGTAGAAATTCTGGTTTAGTTTACTCAGATTGGTAGTGTAATCTCAACATTTGCCTGTGCACTGTTTGTTAGAATATTTGGTCGTATTGTATTTACTGGTTGGAATACCCCTTATACTCGCATGAATAAAATTTTTGCTTATCAAGAAAAAAAAAGTTGTTGTGGTTTAAGTTGTTACCTAGAGAAGAGGGTGCCACAATCACATCTATATTCTCTAGTGCCACAAGTCTTAGAATGAGCTTTCCAATCCGACTGAACAGCATACTTCTTTGAGCACTTTTCACACTTCCACTTCTTCTCACCGTGCTTACGAGAGTAATGCTTTTTGATCCCAGTGAGGTCTCCTAAAGCCCTTGAAGGGTCGTGATGGACGCATGTCGGCTCAGGACACAGATAAACTTTTCTCTTTGGCTCTTTTGTAGACTTCTGCTTTAGCTTCCAAGGCAGGTTGTGTCCTCTTCTGTGAAGCTGAAGGTTTTGCTCCCTTTGGAACCCTTTATTGCACACCTCACATATAAATCTGTTTGTTGCCATTAGTGTCTTTGGTGACAGTGCTATCACCTCCGCATCTGGATCTTTATGTACCATCAAAAGTGCCAAACAATAAATTATTATAAAATTCTATGCTAGCTTGCTTAAATTGAATATGCACCATGAACTCAAGAACTATATATATATGCTTTTTATATATTTTTTTTTCCTTCTAAAAGCCACATACTCATTCTAATAGTAGTTAAAAAAATAGAGAAGTTAGAAAAATCATTAAAAAACCTGAAGTCTCATGCTTTTGAAAATAAACTTGTAAAAAAAAATTGAGAGCCCTAACTCATATTCATGATTTAGGGTTTCATTGTGTTTGTTTTTTATAAGGAAACAAAAAAACACAAAAAATGGCAAAAAAGGTGTGTGCATGTGTGTGTATTGATGTGTTTAAGTAATGAAATTAAACTAAGCTACTTGCTTGGTGTTCCGGGCTGATTCCTGCGTTTCTTTTGAGGCAGTGATGAGGTTGGAGCAGCTGAGGAAGTAGCAGAAGTAGTGGTGGTGGATGATTGTTGATGATGTGTTATCTGACTTGGATTTTCTTCTCTGATTCCCAAGAATGGTGTAGATGAGGAAGCAGCCGCCATAATTGTTGTTGCAAATCTGAACTAAAAGTAAAACCTATCAAATGTTTGAATCATTCTCTGCTAAAAGAAAAAAAATTCAATTGCATGTTTCCTTGTCTTATGGAAGAATAACAAAAAGTGGGGTAATTAAAGAAACCACAAGAAAAACATGAAGAAAGAAAGGACCTGAAATATGTTTGATTTTACTTGTCTGTCAGAAAAAGCAAGGAAAAATAAAAAAGAAAAGAAAAGAAAAGAAAAGAAAACTCACAGATTAAGACTCAAAAGACACCAAGAAGAAAGGATCTTAGGAGACAGGAGTAATCAGGAGACGAAGAGAAGAAAACAATTCACTTTCAGAATACCTACAATTAACTTCTGGCTATTGTTTTCTTATGCATAAAATTTAGCTACCTCTTGTTATTCCTCAATCATTTGGTCTCATGGATATATAAATAATAATACTACTTAACATGCTTGTCCACCCATAGGCTTATATATATATATATATACATATATATATATATATATATATATATATATATATATATAATTAACAATATCTCTTTCTCTTGGTGTCTCTTCTTTTTCCCACTATTTTTCTCATTTAATTTGTAATGGAAAATATTAAGGGTGGTAAAAAGTTTCTAGTGAAGAAGTGATGGATCGTAAATTATGTCACTGTTATGCTGCTCTTGCACAGGCTATTGTGTCCTTCGCTGATGATGGTTAGGGGCCACCGACCCCCGTAGGCCTCACCTTCTCCTTATCTCTCCTTCTCTTATTTCGTATCTTATTACCAGCAACCAGACAACACAAATTCTTTCCTCATTTTTGTGCTCCCACCGTACTCTGTTTATTTATTTATGGTCTAGATATGTTGTTATTCCTGTAAAATCTCTGTAATTAATATATTCACTTAATAATATTTTATTGAATAATTATATCCCGAGTAATTAATATATTCACTTAAAATATGTGTGGGGTCATTGTTTGTTACACACAGATATTTTATATTAATATTAATTATGTCAAAATTAATGTTGTATGTTTTTTTTAATACATTAACAGAGGAGTATTAGGGGTATTTCAACTCAATAAAAACAATCAAAATAAGAGGACATCTCACCACCGCGCCAGCAAGATGGACCAAAATTAAAATAGCCCGAACAGATAGAGTTCGCATGTGACTACTTCCTACCAATGCAACCAACAGGGTCGATAAACCACTAATAGTATAGACATAGATCACGCTTGGCCCTCGTCAAGAACAATCTCCGACATGGCTTTGATGTAATCCACCGATTGCGGAAAATTTGGCACCCTACTCGAGAATATGCAACCTCACAAGTCCCAAAACACTCACAGAACGATACATGAAATCAAAGTCAACCACTGTTTCTGACGATGCCCCAATCTTAAATGAACAAAACAAAGAGTACAAATAAAACAAACTCAGGGGTAGCACAAGCTCCCATCCCAACAATCTAACAATGGCATGCCACACTCTAGAGGAAAAACCACATCTAACAAACAAATGGAGCGCTGACTCCTGGTGAGCATCAGACAAAGTGGCACTCACATCGGTAAGAACTCTCCAACACAACAAGTTAGTCTGAGTAGAAATAGTATCCAAAAGCAATTGCTAGGAGAAAGCAATTACCATTAGGGTAGCGAAACTCTTTCATAACTTGCTTAGCACGAAGACCTCCTAATCCGAGAGTCCATCCACATGGGGGGAGGAGCAGACAAGGTAGCATAGGAAGAGCTGACTGTGAACACATCATCAGAGTGTTGCGACCAACACCAACTCTCCGGCTCCAAAGACAAAGTAGCATAAGCGAGAAGGCTAGCCAACTCACTCACCAAAGCTTCCTCCTAGGTAAAGAAACCTTTCTTCCAGGTGAAGCTCCACACCCATATGTTGTCCTCCCATGTCCCAACATCTGCTACCAAACTATTCGGCTGGTTAGAGACAATGAAAAGCCTCAGTAACCGCATGCTCAATGGAAAATGTTGTATGTACTTTTGAAATATATAAAAATAAAAATCATTATGAGATTTGATATAAATAATCAAATATAATAAATAGTTATTGGGAGTAATTACTCCCTCCATCCCTTATCTTTGGGTGTTTTAGCTTTTTTTTGTCCCATATCGTTGGTTGTTTTAGAAAAACAAGGTATAATTTGGCCTTTTTTCCCACTATGCCCTTAGATTAAATAAGAATATGCATTAATTAAAATTTGTATTTACTAGGTGGTTAAATTTCAATTTGCATTGAAAATCAAATAATATAGCGAATGCATGCGATGAATGCCTCTAACCATAAATTTAACGGGACGAATGCAATGTACCATTGGCCTTAAAAGTGAAACTAAATGTGAATGTGAGTGTGATATTACAATGTTATGAGAAGATGAAAAAGTTTTAATGAAGTGTAGTGTGAAAAAAATAAACAATAAAGAGGGGTATTTTAGTCTAATCTTTTCTAAATTAATGATTTCTTAGTCTATGTGTCAAATGCTAAAACACCCAAAGATAAAGGACGGAGAGAGTATTAGATTATATATATCTGATGGATGCTTCTTTATGAGACCCAAATCCCATTTTTTTTGTAACCTGGGATTGCCCACATATAGGGTACGTGAACTGGTCTTTAGTACTCTAGTGAAGAGACTCAAGCGACCAGTCACCAGAGTACACAAAGACGCAAGATGGCTTCATAGGATTGGTAGGTGCTATTGACATTAATTGAAAAGAAATATCTGAGGATCGATCTAGAGGACTAGTGATATCATTTTGTATCATTACGAATATTGAGCATTGTTCTGTATTCGGATGGAGCGACTCCAACGGTGTGTCTATAGCTCAAACAATAATTCAAACATGTCGTTATTATAATTCAAACAATACAAAAGGTGTATCTATGGCTTCCTATGCTACTCCCTCCGTCTTATAATGGGTGTCGCATTAGAGGATTTTACACAGATTAAGGAAAAACAATAAATGAAAGAGAGAGAACGACTATTTTACCAAATTAGCCTTGTTATTTTTCTAGAAAATTGTTCAGACATAACTTTAAAAGAGATAAGAAGAGTAGAACTGAAAAAAATTAATTAATAAGACTAATATGACACTCATTTTAAGACAATTTTTTTTTTTGCAAACATGACACTCATTATAGGACGGAGGGAGTAGTTGTTTTATATAATTTAATTGATTTATACTCAAAATTTCATTGGAAACCTAAACTTTTCAAAGAATATAGATGACCCCCTATACGTAAATTTCCATTTGTTGCTATAATTTTTTATTAATTAATAAACTATATCCCATTTCAAACAAAAGCGATTCTTTAATAGAATTGATTACCATTATTTAATTCAAAAAATAAAATAATCAAACTTGACTTAATGGCTAATACCGAATTAAATATGTTTAATAGGAAAAAATAGTCAGTTTAATCTTCTTTTTTGAAATAATAGTCAGTTTAATTTTGTAGAGTATTCCACTAACACTTCAAACTTGACTTAATGGCTAATACCGAATTCAATATGTTTAATAGGAAAAAATAGTCAGTTTAATTTTCTTTTTTGAAATAATAGTCAGTTTAATTTGCAGAGTATTCCACTAACACTTTACTTTACAAAATTTTATAATATGACATATAAATTTTCATCGTTTATGGACGCATGGCGACCACTCCTCTACCCAAAAATTCGGGTTCTACTTCTAGGGAACCTTTTCATCGTGTTAAGCTTGCGAAAATAAATCAAGGTGATGTTAGAACCTTTAATTGATGGAGATGCTGCAGCACTTGAAAGAAGAACAAGATGATGATTGTTGCACAAAAGATCCAAAGCATGTGTATCACACTAAGCTTTAGGTTCGATTCGCCCCCACCAATCTTAGAATATTGGATGCAAAAGGGTTCTTGGCAAATCTCCTTCAGAATACTTTGGATTCCTTGGAGTGGTTTGCACACACACTTCAAGCTTATCAATCAATGATATTTTACAAAATAAAGTTTCCTCACTTAATCTTGTGCACTAGATAAGGAAAGAAATGATTTAGAAATTTAAGAATGACAAGACAAACAATGATTTTCGTATCATTTTCTGCATGTAAAGTGTCTCTATTTATAGACCAAATCATGCCACTTGGTGTAGGGAAACAACTCTCTAAGAGTTTTTAACAATTGTCCATCAGACAACGTTTAAGTATTATTAACGTTCAACATCGCGACTGTTGGCATGGTGGTCGTTCCTTGCACCATTTTGTAGCAGCGTGCGGGTTTGAATCCAACCCGATGCATTCTTTCATTTAAATTTTTAATTTGTTGAATAACGGAATAAAAATTCAAAACCGCCGATCCTAGAGTCACATGGTTTCATGGAGTCGCTACAACCACTCGGCCAAGCGAGGCAAGTGTGTTTGATTTACAACGTTACATTTATTTAACCGTTAAGATCATGATCCTTCCAAACATATATTTTGGAAAATCCCTCACAATCCCCCACCATTTTTCAAAATAGATCTAAATCCATTATTCTGAAAATCTCATGGTTTCAGATAAAGGTGTCTTGCGACTTGAACCTTCACTTAGTGAGCTATGGTTTCACTCATCTCGAAATAGATTGATAGACAAGCTTTGAACCAATTATTCATTAGAACAAGTGTGCAATTTCTGTAATCAATTTAATTTATTTATCCATTTAATTAACGATTACTAGTTATCACATTTAATAATTAATTTCTTCCTGTATTTAAAAATGTAATGCGATAACATAACTATAAAACAAATTAAAAAAAAAGAAATGTAACAAATAAATAAAAAAATTCGACGAACAAAACAGTAATAAAAAATATCCGAAAATATAAAAAAATATCGATACAAACATAACTAATAGTCCTGATAATCATGATCATGATCATGATCACTATCTACATCATCGACATGATCACTAGTACTATGAGGCGGAGGCGGAGGCGGTGGAGGAGGCGGCTGGCGAGCTAGCAAATGGTACAGATCCTCCTGTCGCTGCAGCACCTGAGCCAACATGGCAGCCGTCTGACGGGCCTCCTCCTGTTGGACGGCCGCGATGCGCTGCTGCTCGGCCGCCAATCGCTGCTGCTCGGCCATGGCCCGCTTCAACTCTGCTATCTCCCGCTCATCCGCGGCAGCACGACTGCTGGACGACTCTCCAGCAGAGAGGCAGCGGGCCCCTTTCTTGTAGTTGCTGGCAAGGTCGCCAGCACCGTATAGGCGACCCTTCTTCTTGCCGCCAACAACATTCGCCAAACCATCGGCCGACGCAATTGGATCCTCTGGGCTCGAGGCGGGGAACATGAAGATGTACGAGATCTAACCTGAGACATCCTCGCCAAACTCCTCTGTCAAACATAAACAAATTAGTCAATTTTTATTGTAATAAAACAATATAAACATTGTTAAAAAACTATTCATTATGTTTTATAATTACCTGGGTCCGCCTCGACCGCTCATCGACAAACTCACCGGTACCTTTCCTAATATGAGTTGCACGATGGAGCTCGTGCAACTGAACCTCCCTTTGCAACCGCTGAGACTGTAATTATTTAATAAAAAAAGCTTAACTAAATAATAATAATAATAATAATAATAATAATAATAATAATAATAATAATAATATAAAACATACAAGTCGAGATTTGCGTCTTTGCTGGTCGACCGAACCTCCAAGATGCAAGCTCCCACCCTTTTGAGGCTCTATTCTTCTTCGCTTCTCGCCATCGCCTTGAACTCGGGGAGTTCCAGGCGCTTGTATTTCTGCCAGGATCTCATCTCCTATCCAAGTGGGCTGCCCATTGAGGCGGGCATCTCTAAGCATATCGGATAGGCGGTGGGAAGCCTTCATATGGAAGTTCTTCTTGATCTGCTCCTCCGCTCTTCCTTCCAAGAAACCCTCTCTGTATGAATATAATACGTTATTAAAAATAATTGAGATTCATGAAATAAAAAATAATACGCAACAAAAAAAAAATAAATAACTTACTCGAAAGAATTAAACATGTGCCTCCGCTCACCATCAGCGTCCCAGGTGGGCCAATAGGTGTGGTAATTTTGCTCAATTACTTAGTGATAGCCTTCGCGGTGGCTTTGTGGAAGGAACCTAAACAATAACAACATACAAAACAAGTTAAAAATATATAGCTTAAACTGTAATTTTCGTCCCTTATCCTTTTTTTAGTTTTCATTTAAGTCCATTAAGTTATAAAAATTACTTCAATTTCGTCCTTTCTTTTTAATTATTCTTTTTTGTCTTAGACGAAATACCATCTTACACGTGGCGCTTTGTTTTATTTTATTTTATTTTTACACGTGTCGGATGGTGATTCGCCTAAGAAAATATGAATAAATAAACAGAAAAGACGAAATTGATGTGATTTTTGAAGTTTAAGGGACTTAAATGAAAACTAAAAAAGATAAGGGACGAAATTGAAAACTAAAAAAGATAAGGGGCAAAAATGTGTATTCAACCTACATACCCACCTCTACCAGGTGGCACGATAGCAACTCGGCCATCATGCAAAGATCTGAATATCATCAGCGACCTCCGCTCATCTGCTGCCGCTTCAACCTCCTCGTCTGCCGAACCCCTGCTCGATCAGGTGCCTGGCCCACACTATACTCTGATCGGACACATGAGTGCTCGCACCGCCTCAAACACAAAATGAGAGGAAGAAGCGGCAAGTGTCTGCTGGAACTCGGGGTGGGCATCATGTAAATGGGTGTCGATGCAGAAGGTCCCGCATCTTTGTGTAGGTGCCCAATGTGACGTAGAGGCTGCGTAGGGGCGAACTCATTTGGAGCCTGTGTAGGCGTAGATGTATGCGACGCTGTGTGGATGACAACATCGCATAGCCAAAGATCATCAATCCTAATAATGTTCGGCCTCCAACGACGAGGGGGTCGGCAAATGATGCCCTTCCTTCCGCTGACCACTACCGGGTGGTGGGGTCTGAACTGAACCTCCCGATGCCATATATGTCTATAGAGCAATTCAATAATACTTGATCATGAAATATTATATTTAAACATAACAATATTAAAAATGAATTCCAAAAAATAAACAAGTTATATGAAAATAATCGACAAAATAAAATATGTTGTTAGACATTAAATTCTCTAATTGTAAAAAGTTAAACAAATTTATTCTCGCCCATTCTCGCCCACTCGCCTTCGCATCGTCTTGAGATCTTGATGGTTACGCCACTTCTTCATTTAATTCCTCATCTCCATTTACATCTTCATATGTGATTGGATCGCCACGTAGTCGAGAAATGGGCTCAACTTCGTTTACTACGTTGACATGAGACATCTCATCCACTTGATAAGCCACTTCTTCCGTGGATCATCTCGCTTCAATGCGACCCCTTGGTTTTGTCTTTATTGCAACACACCAACCTTGTTTGTCCCTTCGAGTTGACGGATAAGGGACATAATACACTGTCTTACATGTTGTGCTATGATAAACGAATCAAACATTTGGTATCTTACGCTCATGCATATGTCAACAAAGATTATATTTGCGATCCATTCTTGTGCCTCTACTTGACGGATCAAACCAATTACAATAAAATAGCACTATTCTTTTAGTATAGTCTAAAGTATTGTACGCTAGCTCATATATATGTTGAATCACCCCGAAGAAGTCGTCTTCACCTGCCTCTGTGGCACCTTTTACATAAACTCCGCTGTTAACTGTTTTTTTCCCCTCTGTTTTTGACTGAGTTTGAAATTTGTAACCGTTTACGAAATACGTGTGCCATTCTTTTACACGTGATTTAGGACCATGAGATAAATTTCTCAAGTGTTCGATTATGGGCGATTCTGACTCGCTATACACCTGCGTATACACTTGCACAAGTGATTTAGGGTTCCTTTTTGCAAACAATCATTTGTATTTTCAAACAACAAATAGTTGAAATAGGACTAAAAATACATACCTGGCTCCTAAACCACGTTGGGAAATATTCATGAATATAGGCAGAAGACTCTTGTTCGCTTGTGGGCTTAGTTAACAAGAATGCCCTGAACAAGTCATTATCAAACAAATGATCATGAATAGGTGTGGACTAAATAAATTGAAAGTGGTCAAAAGTATATATACGTAAGATATGGTGATACTTCAAGATTGATCAACACGTGAGCGTGTCCGACTTCCAATCTTCTCCCGTTAACCAGGACTTCACTCCTTTCCAAAGATGACGACCGGAAGGCAAAACATCGATAAGGCGGTGGTGCCTTTCACTTTCAATTTCTATTTCATTCCTATTATTTGTTGGTGTCAGCATGAAGTTCGTAAAATAATGGGAACAGAAATGAATTGTCTCACGGTATAAGTAAGTTGCACAAATAGATCCTTCAACCCTGGCCTTATTTTTCACCGACCGTTTTGAGTCACCCATAAATCTATAGAATAACCAGGTTGGTGATCAACATTTCAACATTTAACCCGGGGCAGTGAATAATTATGTTAAAGAATATTTGATTATATTACCTTTCGAATGGATACATCCATCTGTATTGAACCGGTCCACCGAGCGTAGCTTCATGTGCAAGATGCACTGGGAGATGTTCCATAGAGTCAAAGAAACCAGGGGGAAATATTCTCTCCAACTTACAAAGAATGGCGGTATGTTACGCTCCATCTTGATAAGATCATCATCTCTCAATGTTGCGGAACACAAATCTTTAAAAATTGGTGAAGTTACGTAAGTGGATTTAAAATATTTGACTACAGGAACTAAATGCAATAGGAAGTAAACACTCCATGAATACATGACAATCATGGCTTTTCATCCCAATCATTGTTCCTTTGTTCACATCAAAGACATCTTGCCAAATTAGAAGAATAACCGTCTGGCATTCGAAGTTCTTTTATCCACCAACAGACTGACCTAGCTTCCTCAACAGTTAAAGAGTAACAGGCTTTGGGTTTCAGGGTTTTCCCATTCGACTGAGTCGTCAAATGCAAGTCCTTTCGCTTACAGTAAAGTGGTAAGTCCAGTCTGGTCTTATCATTGTCTTTCGTTCTTCCTCTAACGTTCATCACTGTGAGAAAAACATTGTCAAAAAAGTTCTTCTCAATGTGCATAACATCAAGGTTGTGTCTCAACAAATTATCTTTCCAATACGGCAAATCCCAAAAAATACTTCTTTTAGTCCAATTGTGCCATTGTCCATATCCTTCAAATCGATCCAATTCACCAAAATCTGTGATTTTTGGCAGATCCATAACTCTGGTAAAAATATGTTCGGATGTCAACCTCGGGGGCGGGCCATCTAATTCAACTTCCCCCTTCTTGAAGGCGTTCTTATTCCGTCTAAATGGATGATCTGCTGGTAAAAACCTGCGATGTGAGTCAAACCAAGAACTCTCCCCCCCAAATTTCAAGGTAAAGGCCTTTGTATACTCCATGCAATGGGGACATGCCATCTTACCATGAGTACCCCAACCAGACAACATGCCATATGCAGGGAAGTCATTAATGGTCCACATAAGAGCTGCCCTCATTGTAAAGTTCTTCTTTCGTGCAACATCATAAGTCACAACGCCATTCCACAACCTTTTGAGATCGTCAATGAGAGGCTGTAAGTAGATGTCAATACCATCTGTTGGATTATCTGGACCCGGTATAATACAAGTCAAGAACATATAGGGCTTAGACATGCACATATCAGGAGGAAGATTGTATGGGGTAACAATAATTGGCGGCAAGAATAAGGTTTCGCCGTTGATTGAACATATGGGGTAAAACCATCGAGCATAAGCCAAGTCGTACATTACGTGGATCTGCTGCAAATTCGGGATTCACACGATCAAAGTGCTTTCAAGCTTCACCATCACATGGATGTCGCAACATACGAAGTGCTTTTATTCTCATAGTGCCAAGTCATTTTGTCTGCGATGCGTGTTGACGCAAACATTCTCTGCTGACCTTGGAATAATTGGCAAATAAAACATTGCCTTAGTGGAACTGGTTTTTATCTACCCTTCCCATTATCAATATGTGACATATACCTTGGCTCACCACAGAATTTGCATTCAACCAGTAGCTTATCGTTTTACCAAATTCATTGTCGTAATATAACATACACCCTCTCACACAACAATCAATCCTTTTAGATTCCAACCCCAATTTGGACACTAAGCTTTTAGCCTCGTAATAACTTTTTGGCAAACCATCTCTGATAGGTGACGAGTCCAACATCATCTTCGTTACGAGATCCAAGCACACATCCGTAGCACCACAGTTGGACTTGAGAGCTAAAAGTCTCACACACATTGATAACTTAGAGTCGGCAGACCCTTCAAACAACGGCTTATTTGTTTCTAACAAGAGATTATAAAATCTTTGTGCAGTCTCATTTGGAAGTTCATCTGTGTCATCATACTGTGGCTCCTCGAATGATACGTTGACCCCCAAGGCATCACAAACCATATTTTGCATCAATTCAATCTGCTCACCATATCCCGTATCTACGCAATTACTTGAAGCACCTGTGCAATTATCGCCAACCCCTAATCCAACCCGAGGTAACTCTTCACCATGTCTAGTCCAAATGCAGTAATTAGGCATAAATCCAACTCTCTGCAGGTGCAGCATGACCTCTCCTGGGCTCTTGATCTTTCTGCAATCGCATTTAAGGCACGGACATCTAATCCCTCCATTAATTTCGAAATCTTCGTGTGCCATTGCGACTTGAACGAAGTGATCAATCCCATCGCAAAAAGATTGTTTCAAACCCCCTCTTCCCGGATACAACCTATCGTACATCCAACTACGATTCGAAGGAAAAAATTCCATCTTTTGCATGTCAAAAAAAAATGACAATTTCAAAGAAGACGACATTCTTCCAACCGCTCTCTTTCTTTAAATGGTATGACCCTATCCCATTCGAGGAAAAACTTTTTCAGAACTCGTATAATAGTCATTCCGTAATTCTCATATCTTTTACTTGACAAAATTTCGGCAGCATTTCCCATTGGTCTCTGAGTACACAAAATGATCGCAGTTAGGAACAAGACAATCAAGTATGCACCCAGAGAACAAAAGGAAATGAATCTAACTGAAATTTTATCAAATATCAAGATACGAGAATCAAGCAACAACTATTATACAAGTAAAGAAAAAGTTTTTTCCCAAACTGTCCGACTTGGACAATTCAAGGTTCAATATACAATGAACACGTGGTATCTAAAAGAGTACACGCACTCAATAATATATTGAACCTCAAACGGGAAGCTAAGGCTTTTCTCCGATACTAATAACAACAATCAAACATCCATTTCGTCAATAATTAAAAAGTAACATGTTGAAAGTTGACATCCTCTTAAAGGATAGAATTAAACAAGCATACCGACGGCAAGGGAAGCATAAATCCTTTTAACAATTTTTGTTTTTATAGTGGTTTGGCTTGGTATATGCCATGCAATTAGAGCTCCTATATGGTCACATCTACCATACATCCTAATCCATTAATTGGCCAAAAAACAATCATTTTCTGCTTCGCAGCTTAAAAACTAGCCTAGCACGAGAATCTACTACATTGACCAAGGCAGTTGATGGTATCTCTAAACAACATAAAATTGGTTACTTTATTATTTTTAAAAAAATAAGATCATCACATAATTAAATTCATCAAATATAGGATTTTAATAGTTTATAATTAGTGTATACGTCGATTAATTTGGGAATCAATTTCCTCGATGTAATTCATGTCTTTGTGTAATAATATGTCTTTCATATGTTAAATTTTTTAGTTTAATAAGCGTTGTTTGTATTTACTGATATAGTATATAGTTATAATCTGTAAATATTTTGGAGATTAATATGGTTACTATCTCAATATAAATTGGTTTCTATAAGTATAGCGAGACGTAGCATGAACATAGGATCAGAGATTCACTTACTGAAATTGAGTTTATGTGTTGCTTGCTAAATGAATAATCTACATGCTACCTTACTCTAACATAAAATATACGTCAAACAAAATTCCCTCTGTGGAGAGAACTATACATCACTTCAACATAAAACATCCTTTGTTAGCCAAAACACACATCACCTCAAAATTCTCTCTCTGGAGAGAACTATGAAGCAAATAAAATAAATATGTCGATTGTGGGGTCAACACCACCCCTTTTCTACCCAATGATTCACCCGACATTTCGTTAGAGTGCATACCTAATTCTCAGAACAAGAGAGTGTCCACGTCCTTCGATGTGAGTGGCAGTCTCGGAGCAATGTCGTGGCCTCGAACTAAAAATACAGAAAAACATAGAAAATTTTAACTAACAAACTACCAAATAGCAATCAACAAAAATGAGCAGGATGCCAACCAAACAACAATCATGTTATAAAATAATTCCAAATAAACCCCAAGTAAGCTTTTTGGCTTTCACTATTTTTATCAAATCATGAATTCTCAAAAGCTATTTAACCTCCTCATGTAAAACATATAATAGAGCATAATAGAGTGGTGGTGGTGGTGGTGGCGGCTGGTTTATGAACAATCGTTGAAACGTTGGAATAATTGGAACTTAGGCTTAACACAAAAATTAAATAGAAAAGCACAAATGTAAAGACATACATCATATATTATCCTAATACATTTATCCAATAAAAATGTTAAAGCGCCAAATACTAATGTACATAACATGCATAATATAAAATAGAGGCTAGCTAGTGGCGGCTCCTTGAGGGGTCCCCAGGACAAAATCGGGGGGGAGAATCCTCAGGAGTCGATGGAGTGTAATGTGCTACGGTGGGAGAAGATTTTGGTGTGGGCCAGTGTACTCCTCTCCGATTGGAGAATACTCCGGTGAGGTCGGAGTGTAATCCTCTCCGATTGGAGAATACTCTGGTGTGGATGGAGTATACTCCAAGATCTCATCGTCATCGCTGGAGACCTGAACGATGTATGTCCCTCGATGAGCATCACCGGTAGCTACAGGCCTCACAGGATCACCATCTTTGGTTCATCAACTCACGACCCTCAGCCCGATCCTTAGTCCTGATGACAAAGCTATTTCGATCCTCCCTCGCAGACATCATCGGCCTCCTGGAAGGCATAGGAGGATCACGATGGCGAGCATCGCGATCCTCAATCGTCACAAAGCTATTCCGATACTCCCTTGCAGACATCATCGGCCTCCTGAAAGCCCTACCTCGACCACGGTTTCCATCTAAAGACATTGTGCATTTGTTGTCAACATTGGTCAGTCATGAGCATATAAAGCGAAAATAATCGAATTACAACAAAGCGAACAAAGGCATAGGTTTGCGATATTTAAGACTTTATTCCAATATTTTTTCAAATCATGATGCTAACCGAAAGGTGATGCGCCAACTAGAATTGTTTTTTTTTTCCCTTCTAATTAGCATGCTTAAGACAAACTTTTAACCTTGGACATAATATAAGTATCCTAAACTTTTAAAACAACTAACAATCCACAAAATCAATAAGAGCATAGCAACCGTCAAACAACTAACAATCCACAAAATCAATAAGAGCAGAACAACCATCAAACAACTAATAATCTCACGCAGTGCTACTCTTGCAAAGCTACTAAAACAAAAATTAAATACCAATAACAGGGAATACAAACAAACCTTAGTTCCCAAAATCACAGAACACAAAATTGGAGGTCAAGCCACAAAAGAATACCTGTGATGCACCAAAAACCTTCAAAATCACGTCAAAAACCTTCAAATCACTTCAAGAACCTTCAATCGTTCCTGAAACATCGAAAAGGAACACCAAATCAATTTGGGATTCGGAAGAAAAAAACACGAACAAAGAAGGACAGAATAGAGACAGAGAATAGACGGTGGTGGCAGAGGTGACGGCAGACCACGGTGCTGTGGAGGTGGCAGCGGAAGGTACTGTGGAGGTGGTGGCGGCGGACGGTCTTTGTGGAGGTGGCGGACCGTTCTATGGAGGTGGCGAGAAAGAGAGAGAGATGAGAGGCAGAGAGAGAGAGATGCATACACGGTGGTGGTGGTGGTGCCAGAGGAAACGCGGTGGTGGTGGCGACTAAGACGTGGTGGTGCGGGCGCAGTGGTGGTGGTGGTGGTGGAGAGAAAGAGTGAGAACAGTGAGAGAACAGAGAGAATAGAGAGAATAGAGTGGTGGTGGTGGTGGCGGCCTCGTGGTGGTGGCGGCGTGGTGGTGGTGGCGGCGTAGTGGTGGGGGCGGAGGAAGAGAGGGAAGTGAAAGAAGAGGGATGAAGATGGAGGAGAAAGGGAAGGCCTGGCTTCGGTTATTATCGCGCGTGCAAGCGGCTTTTTACCGACAGATCTAGGCCGTCAGAACTGCTCGGCATTAAGACGGGTTTTTAACTTACCGACGGCATAAGGCCGTCGGTATTTGAAAAATAGGCGCGAAAATGAAATATCTTTGAAATTACCGACGAGCATTGACCGTCGGTAAATCAGATTCCATTTACCGACGGACTTGTTGTTTTACCGACGGCTTGGCCGTCGGAAAATCCAACGTTTAACCGACGGTCTCTGACCGTCGGTATATGCCCGTCGGTAAATCCGAATTTTCTTGTAGTGTAGAAAGTTTAAATGAAATGATAGCATAGGGCGCCATCTTTTTATGCAAGTGTTCCATTTCAAGTTATTGGAAGTTGTATCGTATTGTAGTGGGAACTGGGAATTGGCTTCTTTCAATGCTATGCAAGTGTTTTTCTCGTTGATGTATTCTTATTTTAGTTTGTCATTTAATTATGTTTTAAATTATGTTCAATTGCTAGTAGTTCGTAAGGTGAAAAAAGACACAAATATGAATGCCACTGTTTACTGATATAGCATATTTGAAGAGGTTGCCTCTGGTACTAGTCGTGTTCTATTTTTAAAATGTTGTTCTTTTCTTTTTCACTTTTCTTTATATTTTACTGATTGGTTGATGATGGTTGGCTTTCACAGGCTATACTATATGTCTTCTTATTGACTCCAACCTTGTCAATTTACTTATGTTTATGCTTAGTTTGATTTTGTACCTTTAATTACATTTGAATCACAGAGATCTAGAGCCGTGTGCATTCAGTACTATTTTCATGTGTAGAGTGCATTCTGAGCAAAATGGCAGCATTGCTTAAAATTATTGAACTCATTGTTCTATTGGTTAAATTATGCTTTGATCTAACCAGTCCTTTTCACCTAATTGGAAAAAGTATGATTGTTTTAGAATTTTGTTTCTTGCACAACCCATAAATGGTTCCCTGTCTCAATCAGTGGAGGACTATTTTCCTTATATCAATATGGAATTGTTCAGAGTTATGAGTATGTTTTGTTAAGAATTATAAATTGCTCAAACTGGAGGGGATGTAACAGTGATTTGTGTGGATGAAAAGACGAATAAATTTGAAGAATGTCAACTTCAAAACTAATAGGCAGTGTCCTACAGTGGACTTTTTTTTTTAACTATTTAGTGCAATTTAATTTAATCATCATACAAATGAAGGCTTCTGCAATTTAAAGCAGGTTCGCTTCGTTTTGTCTCAGAGTGTGTAGAGGTGGTTCGGTTCGGAAGCTTCTGGTAGTAGAGGCGAAAGTGTTTGGCGTGGGTTGCCAAGTATTGCGCGAAGTTGCTTTCCACAGGGAAGCTAGTCAGCAAGGTTTTGCTCTAAACCTTCATTTTCTGCATTTTTTCTAATTAGCAACTTTTTTGTGTACTGTAAGAATCATTGCTATTTTTAGTTTTGGTTGGGATATAATGATTATCTGTGATGTTCATTTGTCATGGACAATTGCTATAATTGTTCGTTTCTATGAGTTTTTATAAGTTCTTTTAACACATGGTCTTAACAGTTGAAAAATAACCAAATAACCAAATAATCAACATATTGAATGCTTCAGTGGCCATTTTATTTTCATGTTAAAATGCAGAAAGTAGAATATTGTTGATTCCTGAAATTTGAATCATTTTGTTTCTTACTGTTCCCAATGCATGAGTTTTGTTATAATGGTTCCTTTTCATGAACCCAATACATATGTCTTACCTATTTCTTATTTTTCTTATTTGTAGACTATCTACTGAGTAAGCCTTTTCTTATTTGACATGACTTTGGAGGAGGATTCTCTTGTTATTCATTGGTTGTGGAAGTTGGAGCTGCTCATGATATTTATTTTGGTGATTGTTTTGGTGATTATGAGAATCATTCTTTCCTGTTGACCTCCTAAAACGGCGGGCTTTTGGAGGATTTTTAGGTGATTATTTTAGTTATTTTGCTTTCAATTCTTGTATTGTTGAAGATAATCTTGTTGATGATTATTTAGTAGTAAAAGTTTGAAGGTTCTACTTCATTTTTGTATATAAAAAAATGATTTCAAGGTTTCTTATTGAATATGGCTATGACGAACTTGGATGCCGATGATTATGTTTTGTGTTTTGTTTGAACCTTTGGAATTGGACGTGAACTTTTGAATTACTATTTGGACTTGTTTGTTTGGCCTTGTGGAAATGAACTTTCTGTTGCATGATATATATTTTTGCTAGTGACATAAATTGATATGCATGAGTGACATTAACTTGATAGCCCATTTATTTGTTGGGATAAATGACAACTGCACATGCTAATATTATTGTAAGATACTTGGTATATGTATTCTTTAAATTGCAATTCTCAATGATGATTTTCTCTTCTTTTGATTATTTCTTCATGTACTGTCAATGATTAATGCTATATTGTGTAAACAATGCATCAGCAATGGAAGTACCTGAAAATAGAAAGTGGATGGATAACAGAGTGGATTGTGACAAGAATATCACGGCTGAATTTCAACTTGGGATTTATGAATTTGTTAAGTTTGCCTTGGAACAAGATATAGATAAACATTGGAAGAGGGAAGATCAGATGTCCTTGTAAGAAATTCAAGTGTTTGTCTCATGAAACACCAGCCACAGTGAAGGTGCATCTATGTAGGAAGGGATTCATGAGTGATTATTATTGTTGGACAAATCATGGTGAACCTAGTCTCCCGATTCCCCCAGTGGTTGTTGATCAATCATATTATGGTAGAAGTGGCCAAAGGAAAATGTTCGATAATTATGAGCAGTTGGTAATGGATGCTGCGGGACCATCAATTGGCAACTATCTTGAGCGAGAGGGTGACGATGAAGAAGACACAATGACAGAAGATCCTAACCCAGAAGCACAACAATTCTTTGAAATGTTGAATGCTGCACAATCTCCTTTATGGAATGGTTGTGACAAACATTCTGTGTTGTCAGCTTCTTTAACGGCATTAAGTTTGAAAACAGAATATAATTTATCAGAGGGTTGCTTTAATGGATGGATGCAGTTATTGGGAGATGTAATGCCAGATGGTAATAAGATGCCTAAAAATCTTTACCAAGCAAAAAAATCAATTTCTGAACTAGGATTAGGAAGTGTGAAGATTGACTGTTGCCCGAAAGGATGTATGTTGTATTATAAGGAATATGAGATGCTCCAAAACTGTATTTTTTGTGGAGAGGAGCGGTATAGACGTGTTACGAGACGGGGTAAAGTGAAATTAGTGCCACTAAAAAGTATGTGGTACTTCCCGCTTGTTCCAAGACTACGCCGATTGTATTCCTCAATACAAACAGCTCGTGAAATGAGATGGCATCGTGAAAATCAAAGGGAGGCGGGTTCTTTATCTCATCCATCAGATGCAGAAGCTTGGAAACACTTTGATGAAGCATGGCCTGCATTTTCTCAAGATCCTCGAAATGTTAGATTAGGCCTGTGTTCTGATGGCTTTGCTCCATTTGATAAAACTGGTAGGAAATATTCTTCCTGGCCCGTGATTATCACTCCTTACAATTTGCCACCATGGATGTGTATGAGAAGGGAGTTTATGTTCTTAACTGTTTTAATTCCTGGCCCTTCCAATCCTAAGAGGAAAATTGATGTGTATTTGCGCCCCTTAATAGATGAATTAAAACAGTTGTGGGAGGAGGGATATATGACTTATGATGTGTCCTTAAAGCAATTTTTTTTGATGAAGACCGCTTTAATGTGGACCATCAATGACTTTCCGGCCTACGGGATGTTAAGTGGGTGGATGACAATGGGTAAACTAGCTTGTCCAATTTGTATGGAGCGTTCCAAGGCATTTAGCCTCGCATATAGCCGAAAGACCTCATGGTTTGATTGTCACCGCAAATTCTTACCACAAAATCACCCATATAGGAGGAATAAGATTGCATTTACAAAAGGCAGGGTTGAAACCTCTTCTCCTCCACAAAGGTTGAGTGGTCAAGAAGTCTGGGAAAGGGTAAAACATTTACAAAGTGTGGAGGAATCCCCAGAATAAGATAATACACCAGGCTATGGGGTAGAGCACCATTGGACAAAGCGAAGTATATTTTGGGAATTGCCATATTGGAAAACTCATCTTCTCCAGCATAATCTTGACCTGATGCACATTAAAAGAAATGTGTTTCTCAATATTTTGTTCACAGTGATGGACACCAAAGGGCTGACAAAGGATACTTGCAAATCTAGAAAGGACTTGGAAATACATTGTAAGCGGAGTGGATTGGAACTACAACCTAGCAGGGGTGGAAACTTTGTAAAACCAAAGGCAAACTATACACTAACTAAACAACAAAGACTTGCAGTTTGCGAATGGGTTAAAAATCTCAAACTTCCAGATGGTTATGTTCCAATTTGAGCAGATGTGTTGACTTGAGGGAAGCGAAGTTGAGTGGCATGAAGAGTCATGATTGCCATGTGTTCATGCAACTATTGCTTCCAACAGCATTCAAAGCCTTGCCCAAACCTATATTGAACACGCTTACTGAATTTAGTCATTTCTTTAGAGAAATTACTTCATCATTGTTGAGAGAAGATAAGTTGCGTATGTTGGAGGAAAACATCCCCGTCATTATGTGCAAATTGGAACAAATATTTCCACCAAGTTTTTTTGATTCAATGGAACATCTTCCAATTCATTTAGCATATGAAGCTAGAGTTGGCGGACCTGTTCAATACAGATGGATGTATCCATTCAAAAAGTTAGATCCTCATAATATTACTTTATATCTTGTTCATTCGTCCTTATTTATTTTCTTTTCCTTTAAGCTTAATCTTGATTTACTCAATAGGTTTATACGATCTTTAAAACAAAAGGTGACAAACCTGGCTTTTGTGGAAGGCTCAATTTGTAAAGCTTATTTACTGGAGGAGATGTCTACATTTGCTTCGTATTATTATCCTCCTGATGTTCTATCAAGGAGAACAAGAGTGCCACGAAATGATGATGGAGGAGAAGGTTCTTCTGTGAATCCTCCATTGTCAATCTTTAATTATCCGGGCCGTTCTATTGGAAAATGTGTCAATTCTACCTTGGATGATAGGGAAATGAAAGCTGCACATTTGTATATTCTTTTAAATTGTTTTGAGGTGGTGCTTTACTTGAAGTAAGTACTTCCAATAGACAATATGATACATTTATCTTATGTAGGGTCATGTTTAACTGCTATCTTGTGTGTGTAGTATGTACTCAGATTTGTTACGAGAACTAAATCCTGAAACAAATGAAACAGACCTGGACAAAGAAATTTCTGCAAAGTTTACCTCATGGTTTAAAACATATGTATGTGATTTTAGTCAATTTAAAAATTAGAGTACTGTAATTTGTTAGGTTGAAATTAAAAATTGTTGTCTAATGTAGGTGCTTGAGTCAACAAATGCGATTGATGATGTGCTTTTAACGAGTTTGGCATGGGGTCCTATTAGGAAAGCTACCAAGTGGCCAAATTATGTTATCAATGGCTACAAGTTTATGACAAAATCTCAAAATGAAGGGATGAGTACGACAAATCATGGTGTATGTGTTCGAGGTGGACAAGGTGATACAATGGAAAATGATTACTTTGGGGTATTGATTGATATTGTTGAATTGGAGTACACTGGTCACCCTACCAAGAAGGTGGTTTTATTCAAATGTGAGTGGTTTGATCCTAGTCCTCAGTGGACAAGGATAGATAATTATGGCAATGTTGAAATAAAAAAATCACGGAGATATCAAAATTATGATCCTTTCATATTAGCTCAACAAGCAGAGCAAGTCTATTTCACATCCTTTCCTGAAGGGCAACAAGGTTGGTTGAGTGTCATAAGAACAAAGGCACGCAATATAATTCAAACTTTGGAAAATAATATACTTGAAACAAATGATGCATACCAAGATGATGATGCAGAACAAGTACCTATAATTGTTTTAAATGAAGATTTTCTGCAAAGTCTTGTTGACACTGATGGTGTAGCAGAGGAAGTACCAAGCTCCATGTTGAACCTTGATTTAGAAGAAGAAGAAGAAGATATAGAGCTCATATCAGATAGTAAAGAAGAGGGAGATGATTATGATTATGAATAAGCTTATGAAGAGACAGATGCAAACTAAGTTATTGAGTCAACAAGTGTTATTCTTGTGTATTACTTTTGAGCATTTTGTGTGCTACTCCAATGTATATTAAATAAAAATGTTTAATTTTATGTGACTTTTTAGATTTTTTTTATGTGCCTTTTTGAGTTTTTTATCTATAATAGTTGGTTGTTACTTTTGAATATTTTTTATCCATAATATTTGCTTTTTTTATAGATGGTAGACAATGATAATACAAGGGGTAGAGGAAGAGGTACTGGTAGAGGTATCAGTAGAGGCAGGGGAAGAGTGAGAGGTAGGGGTATAACCACTTTGCCACAACCTTCTGTTGTGCAACCCACCCATCATTCTACCGGGCAATCCACACATCCTTCCACTTCTCACACACATGTGGCTCCCCAACCTCCCCAATCTACACCTAGCCCTCATCCTTCCTTCTCAGAGATGTTGCATTCCTCAGCCAACCCTTCTACACCTAGCACGCATTCCCCAGCTGATGTTGTATCTGGTGATGACCCTCGTGTATCATCAACTTCTCGTGTCGATTCATCTCCACAAATTGGGAGTATAGACACTGATGGACGTATGTGGATTCGCCCAGGTCCGGGGAACACGTAAGTAATTATAACTTTTTTTCTTTAAGCTCTAAAATAACTTATATGCTTGTCACTTACAACTTGTTTAATATTATTGGCATAGGTTTGACCCTTCCATCCAACCTACGCGTGAAATTACAAAGATAATTAAAACTAAGTTTGAAGGGTGCTGGGAAACATATGGAGAAGTGAAGAGCAAAGACAAACCATTAAAAAAACTATGGTGGAAAGAGTTTCAGGTATGAACTGGAAGTATTAATATTTGCATAACTTGATATTTTTATTTTCTTTTCATCACATTGCACTCTTATAATATTATTCTAACTTAGTTAAATTTCTTTGTGTTATAGAGGAAGTTTAAGTGGCTACCGAAACATAAGGCCCAAATTAAAAAGACATATCATCATAAGGCCTCAGATGGGTACTCTAACGCAATGTATAGGGTATGCCGTAAGATTGATTCAGGGAGTTGGATTCCTGCTGAATTGCGTGAGCAATTGGAACAAAAGTGGAACACGGATGACTGGAAAGGAAAGGCAATAGTTAACACTAACAATAGAAGCTTATCTGATGGTTCCCTACATACAGGAGGGTCAATCCCAACAACTGAACATTATAAGAGAATGGTAAGCAATTGAGTTATATATAGTTTTGTATTTTCTGATAACACATTTTAATTGACACTAATCTATATTTTTTTATAGAAAAAATCCTCAGATATGACTCTAAGTTGTTGGGATCTATTTTGCAAGACTCACAAAATAAAAGCGTCTGATAAAGAAAGTGGGTCTCCTCCAAGTCAGAGAGTATCGCTGTAAGTAACTTCTTAGGCATGGTTTAGAAGTTATTGGAAAGATTAATTGACATAGAAGATAAATGTTTGAAGTAAAAGCAAGAATTGGTATATCAGATGCATGAATTGTTCTTCTAAAGGCATTTACTTTACCTAAGATTGATCCCTTGCTATTTCCTTTCATTTTTTAAGCAACCTCTTTTATTAAGTTGTGCTATTTAGTCTGACATGAAATGAATTAATTGCCTGAATGTATGAGAAGAGAGATAAAAACATATATTATTGGGGAGAAAAAAGTGAGAGAGAATAATATCTTGTTTACAAATTAACATATGCTTGTGCCAAAGGCATATTTGGTGCAATCAGCTTTATCTTTTATCATTGATGCATTTATTCTGTGAATCCTTGATGAGACATCGTTTTTTATTATATTACTTTGAATAACACTTAATTTGAAAGTAAAATCAAGCTGAACTCTAGAAACTTAAGATGTCATATGTCTGCACATATTAAATCCAAACTTTCCATCATGACTATGCACACTCACTTCTCAAGCCATAAACAACGACAACAACAACAACAAAAACCAATTTTGCAGCATATATTCAGTTAACAAGGGCAAATTAGATATTGTGGCAAAAAGACAAGAAAAACAAGAAGGGGGAAAATAAGACTTGACAGCAAAGATTAAGGGAATTGAAAACATAGGTAAGAAGGAAAAGAACAGAAGGTTCATTTATGCATGCTTAATTAATTTGTTGTTCTGGTCTATGATTAAATTTTGCTTCTAGATTTCCTTTTCCAGTTTTTCAACTGATGAGAACACACACAGTTATTCTTTTGGTATCCACTTCCTGCATTCCTGTTTTTGAGTATATGACTCTTCTCTTCATGTATAATTCTTCATGAAGAGAAACAAGATAAATTAGGTGGCCAAAGTTTGGATTTTTCCCCTTAAATCACACATGGTTCAAAAGAAGCAAGATAAATTAGATGTTCAAAACAAATGAATGTTTTTAGACAGTTCTGATTCTTTGTGCAACAATTCTCTTTTGTAGTTATGTAACAATTCTCTTTATTGTTACATAATCTTTTATTTTCAGAATGAATATGAAAAGCGGATTCTTGAAAGGGATTCCCAAGAGGCATTAGGAGATGATGTGTCTAGCCACCAGTCTGACAACAACATCTTCTTAGAGGTGGTTGGTGGTGTGGACAAAAAGGGAAGAATTTATGGTTTAGGTCCTGAGGCTGCAAAATACAAACCTTCTACTTCTTCCACATCTATTGGCATCTCACCATCTGAATATGAGGAGATGAAGACTCAAGTTTTTAACCTGACAGCTGAAAACAAGACTCTTAAAGATAAGTTGGACACGATTGCCGCAACACAAGAGCAAATGCGTCAGTTTATGGCAAGTTTTTCATTGACTCATCCTTCTCCGTTGGTTGCGCCACCACCACCACCTCCACCTGCACCTGCAAATGAAGATGACCAACACGATGACAAAGCACTTTGTGATGACTTCGATGCAAATCTTTGATGCGTCTTTATGTCGTTGAAGTTTTTTATGAATTTACATTACATATGGTTTGTATGGATTATGTTTTGGTTTGTATGGATTGTGTGATGGACATAATTTGGTTTGTATGGATCGTGTGGTGGATATGTTTTAGTTTATGTAGGGACCAAAAAATCTGGAGGGATTATTTCGAGTTTAATGGAGCCGCCACCAATAATTTATTTCGAAGGAAAAAATATTGGAAAAAACCTTTATTGAAGAAAATGGTCCTTGAGACCAGATTTGGGTTCGGGAGTCGATTATGCGTAGGGAAGGTATTAGCACCCCACGACATCCTTTCGAAAAAGGTTACCTCTAACTAATTGTGCAAAATTTATTAACTTCTAAAAAATATTTATTTCCCTTTTATTTTAAAAAAAAATTTAACCAAGATAAAAAAAAGAGGACTTAATAAAAGTCGTTTATTATTGCGCTTGACAGGAGTGGGCTCCTGCTCCTACATATCTCCGGGTGCAGTGGAGAAATCAAAGGCTACGTAGTTCTTGGGTAGAAAATGGTTGTGTGTTGGTTGATTTTAATTGTATATTTTTTGATGGAAAAAAGGTAGGTTTTGTAGGGACCAAACAAGAAGCGATCAAGAGTGGTTCTCACTACAACTTATTTTGTTTAGAAAATTAACGGTGTTCGTAATGATCAAACGGGAAGCAATCTCGAGTGATCATTACTAGTAAAAACTTAATTTCATTTTTATGAAGAAGATAAGTTTTCATGGGGACCAAACAAGAAGCAATCAAGAGTGATCCTCACTAATAACCCATTTTTATTTAGAAAATTAAGATATTTGTAATGACTAAACGGGAAGCAATCTCGAGTGATCATTACTAATAAATTAATTTTTATGATTTTTATCAAGTGATTTTCAAGAAAAACAGGGTTTCAAAACTTGTATGTGAAATTTAAAAGGAGGGGGGCGTAAATAAAAAGAAGCTGGGGAGTGAAAAGAAAAAAAATAAAAAAATAACAGAACATGAAATAAAGGGGAGGGGGCGTAAATAAAAAGAAACTGGGCGTGAAAATAAAAAAATAAAAAAATAATAGAACATGAAATAAAGGGGAGGGGGCGTAAATAAAAAGAAACTGGGTGTGAAAAGAAAAAAAATAAAAAAAATAACAGAACATGAAATAAAGAGGAGGGGGCGTAAATAAAAAGAAAAATGGGTGTGAAAAGAAAAAGTAAAAATAAAAATAAAAAGGTAACAGAACATGAAATAAAGGGGAGGGGGGCGTAAAACCTAAGCTGGAAAATACACACACACACATAAACACCCACACACACACACATAAACATAAACAGAAGATAAAGAAGAAAGGGAAAGCAGCGCCGCAGGGGAACAAAGATGAGGGGGAGAGAGAGAGAGAGAGATGGCGAGAAGAAGAAAGGGAAGAAGGGGGTGGCGCGGCCGCGAACGGGCCGGCGGGGGGACGTGCGAGAGAGGGAGAAGGAACGGTGGGAGATCGTGAAGAGGAGGGTACCTTCTTCTTCTTCTTGCTTCTGCGTTTTTGCTTCTTCTTCTCTTTCTCTTCTGCGTTTTTTACTTGCTTTTTTTTTGCTTCTGCTCTTTTTTTGTGTGTTCTGATTTGGTGAATTAGGGCTTCAGTGTGAGGCTCTAATTCTTTGGTTGGTAGTCAAAAAAATGCCCAGAAATTTTTTTCTCTCCTCCCTCTTGAGTGAATTTGCTGGTGGTATTTATAGGCAAAGTTTTGCCTTATACGAGATATAGACAGTGTGGTCAATTTATCTCTGCATCATCTTTTTTTTATTTTTCAAATTGTTGCCATTTTGGTGTTTCAAGTGCTCTGCCCGTTGCTTGTATTCCTTCAACCCACTGCTGCATTCATGCTTATAGTAATTGTTTCTGGTTTGACTTTGTTTTCTTCCATTTGTGCCTAATTAGACAATGCAATTTCTTCATAATAGACTATTGCCTTTCTTTTTGTAGGTTTTGACTAGCAGCAAGACAGAGAAACAAGCTGGCAAAACCATTTGTCTTCTTCTCCTTGTCCCAACATCTCAACACAGCAGATGCTACATTCACCCTTTTTTTTTATGCTTTGTCTCTGTGCAGGAGCCATGCTCCCTGCAATCTTTATTTTTTGTTTTTTTGTTTTTTTTTTGGTTAATTCATTCAAACATTGGTCTGTATATATTTTTTGATATGTAATGGACATTGGACATTGGTTATATCTTGGGCTTGCTTGATTATTTGCACCTCCTTTTTTATTGTAATTGGACTGAAATTAGCCCAAAGGATTAACACAAAAATGAACCCAAAATGTGTTACTAAGAATAAAGTAAAAACAACGATAAGAATAAATTACAGGAGGTAGGTGGACAAAATTAGGGTATAACAGCTGCCCCTCTTTAGTTATATTTTATTAGAAAATGTGAATAACAAAGGTCTTCATATTTCCGTCGTAAAATAGAAGTAAAGATAAAGACACTAATTTTGTCCCGAACCAGGATAGACAAGGAATGGGGTGAGGAATGATAGTGAAGGATTGACGCTTGGTGCGTTTATCGGAAAGCAATAAAGAAGGGTCACCGCCAGGTCGGGTACTAACGCGGTGATCGAAAAAGCAGTAATGAGTGATTAACGCTTGGCGCGTTTATCAGAAAACTATAAAGAAGGGTCACCGCCGGTCAGTCTTGATCGACGGTGATTGGAAAGCAATAATGAGGGTTCGACGCCAAATAAGGTATTGACCCGTCGATGGGAAGCAATAAAGAAGGATCGCCGCTAGGTCGGGTACTGACACGGTGATCGGAAGGCTCAATGCCAAGTAGGGTATTGACGCGTCGATGGAAAGCAATAAAGAAGGATCAACATCAGGTCCGGAACTGATATGTTGGTCAAAGAGCAATAATGAGGGACTACCGCCAAGTCGGGTACTGACGCGGTAATCTTAAAGCAATAAAAAGGGGTGATGCTTGGCGCGTTTATCAGAAAACTATAAAGAATGATCTCCACCAGGTCGGGTACTGACGCGGTGATCGGAAAGCAATAAAGAGTGAGCGATACTTGGCGTGTCGCTCAGAAAGCAAAAATAAAAGACCAATGCTCGGCACATTGTCTTGAAAACAATACTGAAGGATCGATACTTGATGCATGGACCAAGCGTAACAAAAGCGGCTGGAAAGGTTGTGAGATGAAGATGATGCATGAATAGATGATATGCGGTGCATGTATGCAATGTGATTATTATTTTTACAAATTCCTCGTCCCGTATGATCTCTAGTGCTTAAAGATATGGGATGAACTGAGATTCATCAGATTTAGTCATGCTATGCTTCGATTGGGAGAGAGTGCGAGTTATCAATGCAGCGCTAGTTACTCTTTTTAAAGGTAATCCATTTGCCCTTTTTGAAACTTATTTGTTGAGATTTGGCGTTTCCTCGCGATTCTTAAGATGTATATAATAACCGTAATGCTTTCCCATATCATCACATGCTCCACAATTCAGTGCCTATTATCATAAAACAACATTTTGAAATACAAGAATGGAGGTGTTTGGTATTCAAAAGAAGAGTTATGTGTACAAGGACTGAAGTTACACAGACTTGAAAATACATCAAGAAAAATGCAGGAAGAAGAAAAAACAAAGAAAGACAATAACTAAGCAGATATTTTATAGCTTGTGTTTTTGTAGGAACAAATGCCAGCTTCCCATATCCGTAACTTTGACTACTCATTACTCTACTACAGAATTGCCCCAGTTGGGTAAGAGCCTCTTAATGCACCAGCCTTCTTCAATATCTGATTTTAGACCCTAACTTCTGCTTGGATTGCTCTTTCAAGTTTTCACTCCAACAGGTCGCTCTAATTTTTGCCTAGGTCGCCCTTTCAGGTTTTCAACCTAGCGAGCTCACTTTTGCTTGGTTTTTATATGTTTTTCTTTTTTAGGCATAATATTTTTTGACTGCATCGAGTTCATCGAGGCGGGAGATCTTCACCGTCCATCTTTGTGAGGATTAAAGCTCCTCCGTAAAAGCTTTTTCACAACATACGGGCCTTCATAATTGAGTCCATTTTCCACGAGAATCCTTTTGGATGGGCAAAATCTTCTTGAGTACTAGGTCTCCTTCTTGGAATTCAGAGGCGAACTTTCTTTTCGTAAGCCCTCTTCATCCTGTGCTGATATAGTTGTCCATGACATAAGGCCATCACTCTCATTTCTTCAATGAGATTCAATTGATCCAGCCGAGCCTGAACCCATTCTGCCTCTTCTAGTTTTGTCTCCATCAATACCCTTAACGAGGGGATCTCAACTTCGATGGGAAGCACTGCTTCCATTCCGTACACCAGCGAGAAAGGGGTTGCCCCTGTTGAGGTACGAACCGAAGTTCGATAACCGTACAAGGCAAAAGGGAGCATTTCATGCCAGTCTCTAAATGTTACCACCATCTTTTGGACAATCTTCTTGATGTTCTTATTTGCAGCTTCAACTGCCCCATTCATCTTTGGGCGGTACGGTGAGGAATTATGATGTTGGATCTTGAAGTCATTACACAGCTCCTTCATCATCTTGTTATTCAAATTAGTCCCGTTATCAGTGATGATCTTATTTGGCAAACCATAACGGCAGATCAAATCTCTCTTGATGAATTTGACAACCACATTTGTTGTCACACTCACATATGAAGCCGCTTCAACCCATTTAGTGGAATAGTCGATTGCGACAAGAATGAAACGATGTCCATTGGATGCCTTAGGTTCAATGGGTCCAATGACATCCAATCCCCACATTGAGAAAGGCCATGGTGCTGTTAAGATGTTCAAAGAGACTGGTGGCACATGGATATTATCGGCGTAAATCTGACACTTGTGGCATTTCTTCACATAACCAAAACAATCAGTCTCCATAGACAACCAATAGTAGCCAGCCCTCAAGATTTTTCTTGCCATTGCATGCCCATTTGCGTGAGTCCCAAAGGAACCTTCATGAACCTCTCGCATAATCTTTTCCGCCTCAGTCTTATCAACACACCTGAGAAGTACCATGTCATGGTTTCTCTTATAAAGCACTTCGCCGTTTAGAAAGAATCCCATTGCCAACCGCCTTAATGCCCTTTTATCATTTTCTGAGACATTAGGAGGATATTCTCTACTCGTGATGTATCGTTTGATGTCGTAATACCAGGGTTTGCCATCAGGCTCTCCTTCTATTGCTAGGCAGTGTCTGTGGCCGTGATTCTGTATTTTTATGAGCGGTAGGCTCTCCCTGTTACTGATTTTGAACATTGATGATAGAGTAGCTAAAGCGTCAGCTAGCTGATTATCTTCACGCGGAATGTGATGGAAGGTGATTTCATCAAACTGCTCCATCAGTTCTTTGATGTGATCGTGGTAAGGAACTAATTTAGAATCCCTCGTTTCCCATTCGCCTTTTAACTGATGGATAACCAAAGCCGAGTCTCCATATACTTCGAGAATTTTGACCTTCGATTCAATGGCCGCCTGAATGCCCATGGCACATGCCTAATATTCTGCCATATTGTTTGTACAATCGAAACACAATCTCGCAGTAAATGGGATGAAATGATTTTCTGGGAAAATCAGCACAGCTCCAATCCCATGTCCCAATGCATTAGAGGCACCATCAAACAACAAGATCCATTTTTCATCGTCAGGGGTTTCTTTTCCTTCAAATAGGGCCATTATGTCTTCGTCTGGGAAATCACACTGCATTGACTGATAGTCTTCCACAGGTTGATGAGCCAAGTATTCAGCTAAGGTACTGCCTTTAATTGCCTTTTGGGTGACATACACAATATCATACTCAGATAACAACATTTGCCAACGAGCAATTCTTCCTGTGAGAGCAGGCTTTTCAAAAATATACTTGATCGGATCCATTTTGGACACCAAACAGGTTGTATGGGATAGCATATATTGTCTCAAACGATGTGCGGCCCAGGTTGACGCGCAACACGTTCGTTCTAACAATGAATACCTCGTCTCGTAGCTAGTGAATTTCTTGCTCAAGTAGTAAATGACATGCTCTTTCTTACCAGATTCATCATGTTGTCCTAGCACACAACCTATTGATTCGTCCAATACTGTTAAGTACATGATGAGGGGTTTCCCTGGCACAAGAGGTACCAAAACCGGTGGATCTTGTAAGTACTGTTTGATTTTCTCAAAAGCTTTTTGGCAATTGTCGTTCCATTTAGTCTCCTGATTCTTACACAGCAGCTTGAAAATTGGCTCACAAGTAGCAGTTAGCTGGGATATAAACCTGGCAATGTAGTTCAGTCTTCCCAAGAATCCACGAACTTCTTTTTCGGTGGTAGGAGTCGGCATTTCAAGGATTGCTTTTACTTTGGCCGGATCAACTTCTATTCCCTTCTGGCTGACTATGAACCCTAGCAGCTTGCCTGACCTTACACCAAAACTACACTTAGCTGGGTTTAACCGGAGTTTATACTTCCTCAGTCGCTCAAAAAGTTTTTGTAGGTTAATAACATGACCTTCCTCTGTTTTGGACTTTACAATCATGTCATCCACATAGACCTCTATCTCTTTGTGCATCATGTCGTGGAACAAAGCCATCATTGCTCTTTGGTATGTTGCCCCAGCATTTCTTAATCCAAATGGCATTACTTTGTAACAGAAAGTTCCCCATAAAGTGACAAATGTGGTTTTCTCCATATCCTCGGGAGCCATCTTGATTTGATTATAGCCAGAATATCCATCCATGAAAGAGAAGACAGAGTGTTGAGCTGTGCTATCTACCAAGACATCAATATGTGGCAAAGGGAAGTCATCCTTAGGGCTGGCCCTGTTTAGATCTCTATAGTCAACACACATTCGGACCTTTAGTCTTTCTTTGGGATGGGACAATATTAGCCACCCATTGAGGGTATTTTGCTACAAACAAAAACCGAGTCGAACTGCTTTTTACCTCATCTCTAATCTTGAGTGACATCTCCGGCTTCATCCTTCTCAACTTCTGCTTGACCGGTGGGCACTCGGGTTTTAATGGCAATTTGTGCTCGACTATGCTATTATCTAATCCAGGCATATCTCGGTATGTCCACGCGAAAACATCCGCATATTCAAATAGGAGTTTAACCAATTTTTCTCGCTCGCTGCTTTTCATTGTGGTTCCAATCTTAACTTCTTTCTTGTCGTTTTCAGTGCCCAGATTGATTGTTTCAGTTTCTTCCTCGTGGGGTTGAATCACTTTAGCTTCTTGTTCCACCAACTTCATTAATTCAGGAGGGGTTTCCCAATTGTCCTCATTATCTTCCTCAGTATGATTAATGGGGTATTCAAAATTATAGTATGAGTTACTGGCATTGTTATTTTTAAAGACAATGTTTTTGGATCTGCATTAGTTAAAAATAACGAAATGAAAAGTGGGAAAAGATGAAGAGATGGAAAGGAAAGAAAAAAGAAATGATTGGAAAATTCAAAGTGCATTTTATTGATAATGATACTGAAATAAAACAGGTGCGCGCGTTTGACAATAAATTATTCTAAAGCCTTGGCGAGCAATAGAATTTGCATTACATAATTACTTTGAATCAAAGATCACGGAAACTCAACAATCTCCCAATTTCCAAGTTCTTCATTTGGCGAGCAAGGGTGGACAAGGTTGACATTGTCGTTTTACGACCGCGATCGTCCTGGATAGCTGCTATCTGATTCGGATTCAATATTCCTGCACTCCGAAAGCTTTGCCTGATGTCACAGATGGGGATACTCTCATCTTTTAGCTCCCTGCCTTCCAGTCTAGCTATCCTCTTTTCTTTTCTTTCTTTGGCAATTCTCTTTCTGTCAAGCCTGTTAGGTTCGTATCCCAACCCATATATGTTTCTGTTATCTGGAAGTTCTACCAGCATCACGATCCCTTGTTCATATCTTCCCAATCCACATCCGGCCTAATACCCTCCTTTCATCATAACTTTAGCAATCATCATGGAGGTTTCAAACAACTTTGGTTTCTTCATTGGGACTCCTTCTCCCGCAAAGGCGGCATTCGCAATCTCTAACGTTTGAAAAGACGTCTCAAGAGCTTCTTCTGTAGCCTCAATATAGCACGTGGAGGATGGCTTGCTTACTAGCATCTCTTCTTCACCAGAGACAGTCACCAACTTATTATCCATTGAAAATTTCAGCTTTTGGTGTAAGGTTGAAGGCACAACTCCAGCTGAATGGATCCATGGTCTTCCAAGGAGGCAGCTGTATGCTGGTACGATTTCCATCACCTGAAAGACTACCTCGAATGTGCGAGGACCGACTTGTATAGGTAGCTCGATTTCTCCGATAACCTCTCTTCTAGACCCATCGAAGGCTCTTACCACCATGGTACTGGGCTTCATATATGATCCATCAACAGACTACTTTGCCAAGGTAGATTTTGGCATAACATTTAGAGATGACCCATTATCGACGAGTACTCTAGCAAGGATATAGTCTCCACACTTCACAGAGATGTGCAATGCTTTGTTATGCCCCGTTCCTTCAACTGGAATTTCTTCATCAGTGAAGGTAAGGTAATTACTAGCAACAATATTACCCACAATCCCGTCGAACTGGTTCACCGTGATGTCATGGGTGACATGAGCTTCATTTAGCACTTTCATCAACGATTTCCTATGGCGCTGGGACCAAAGAAAGAAATGATAACACGGATATTTTTGCAGGAGTATGATTCAACTGATCCACCACCTTGTATTCACTCGCTTCATAAATTTCAGAATTCACAAACCTCTTCTTGAATCGCTTTCTTGTTTTCTTCTTTCTTTGCCTTATTACCCATATCTTTATCAATGGATTCTTCTTCTTTATCTTTTCCCTTGCGAGTTTTATTCATGGGTCCGATAGGAGTATAAATTCGTCCACTTCAGGTCATCCCACCAATTCCCGAGATGTTAGTGGTAGCAGGATTGCCAGATCCAGATGCCACTTTCAACTGGTCCTCCCTTAAATTGTCCACAAAGACCTTCATACTGTAATCCCATGGCACTGCATTAGCGTTCTTGAAAGGGAAAGGAGTTGGTACATGAATAGCTATCGGTTTAGGCACGCCTCGGACTGGCTTGTTGTAACAAATTTCCAACGGTTTTGGGAAGGTCGTGTTTTTATTTCATTTGACTGAAGGGTCAATATGTTTTCATCTTTCTTCACACAACCTACCTGTATCAAGTGTCTGTCTAACAATTGTTGGAGAATTTGCCTGAATTTCTCGCATTCCTCTATGCAATGATTGTCATCAGGATGCAAGCTACACAAGTCTCTCTCATTGTATTTCATCCCAATTATACCGAACTTGCAGAGTTTGGCATAAATGACCCTTAAGGGAGTACGAATATCCTCCACTTTCATTGTCAGGGGCTGATTCCTAAACTCTTCGATAATGGCGTTGACTGCTGAACCTCCATGACCTGGAAGGGGATTATTACCCACATTAGGTCCATCCTCCTTAAAACTCAACCATTTGGCATTCAAAGCCTTGCAATTTTCAGTTGTGTGACCTATTGCCCCTGCATTAAACTCACACTTGGCATTTGGGTCATATCCTCTTGGGAAGGGAGGTTGAAGTGGTTTCATTGAGCGTGGAGAGACCAAGGAGTTACTGATGAGGTGCTGGAACAAATCCGTATAGGTCATGGGGATAGGATCAAATTGGACTGCTTTCTTTTCTTGGTCATTTGGTTGTTTCTGGTTTTGGTTCGGTTGGGTGGGAGCAACTGGCTGTGCTTGTGTTTGGATGGGGGAAGGTGGTCGAAAGGGCATCATTGGTTGGTTTGGCCGGGGGGTAGGATTATGAGAGGCGGCGGCAATGTATGGAGGTGGGAAGTAGGGGTATGGAAAAGGATGTGGGAAATTGGTAAAGAATTGGGGTGGTTTTCCTTGTGCTTGTCCTCCCGGGCTCGTCATCACAGCATTGGTTTCCCCTTCTTTCTTCTTTACGAAGTTTTTTGGGGGTCTCTTGATGTTACTAGTTCCAGCAAAACTTTGGGCAATCTTTTCATTCCTCATTCCTCCTTCAACTCTTTCCGCTACGATGACCATATCTGAAAAATTTGATGATACACTTCCGATCATTTTGTCATAGAAGGGTGATTGAAGAGTATCCATGAACATGGCCACATTTCTTTTTCAATCAGAGGCAGTTCCACTTGGGCTGCCAATCCTCTCCATCGTTGGGCATATTCCTTGAAAGTCTCATTGTCTCTTTTTGCCATGTTTTGTAACTGCATTCTGTCAGGATCCATATCAATGTTATACTTATACTGCTTCAAAAAGGCATCCACCAAATCTTTCCAACAGCGAATATGAGATCGCTCAAGGTGTGTATACCAACTCGAAGCTGCCCCTGTTAAACTATCCTGGAAGAAGTGAATCAGAAGTTTGTCATCATGTGCATAGGACGCCATCTTCCTATAGTACATGGTCAAGTGGCTTTTCGGGCAAGTTGTCCCTTTATACTTGTCGAAGTCTGGCTCCTTGAACTTCGGTGGTACAACCACATCTGGTACGAGATAAAGACCTGAAGCGATACTTGAACCGAGATAGCTTACTCCTTCTACAGCTCTTAGCCTATCTTCGAGGATTTGCAACTTCGTATCAGACCACTGATTCCCAACTGGGATGCTCAGATTGGGTCCCCCCATAGCCGGAGACCAGGCAATGCGGTTAGTCTGGGGATTCAACAGATTTCCTTGAATATAGTAGGGGTAACCAAATGGTCGGGGATTCACCATGGGGGCCCCTACAGCGCATCGACTCCTTGAGTATTCAGAGATGAGATGGTGCATAACCAGGTGGAAATGTGTATGTCATGAAGCCAGGAGTTGAGCTTTGAACCGGTGTGGTTTTGATCTGGGCCGGATCCTTGAGCCACATCTTGCACAACAAGTGCTTGGGAATCAGCTTCTGCAGAGTTATTGTTAGCACCTGGCGGTGTGTAACCGGGCGGGAGACCAAATAGTGAGAACTATTGTGCCTGTGGGCCTTGGGGGTTATGGTTTGCAGTATCATCATTGGCCATAGGTGGCATGTAACCAGGCGGGAGTCCGTAAAGTGGGAACTGTGGTACTTGATTCTGAGGGTTGCTAACTGGTGAGTGTGTAGGACCTTGCGGGTAAATTGCAAAAGGTACCATCATCCCTTAAGTATTGAGACCATATTGCAACTGCATAGGACCGAAGCCAGGTGGGTGGGAAAGTGTAGCTTGGCTTTCATCATTCACTGCTGGAGATACCCCATCTGCAGCCTTGTCCTTGTTTAGGGATTGCAGAAGCTCCAAAACTTTGCTCATCTGTTCCTTCAGCTGGTTGATGTCCTCTTTCATCTCTTGGTCATCCATGATCCTTGATTGAGAGCGAGTTCGATAAGGGTGTCGAGGAACCAGTTTGTTTGATTATTTTCTTCTGATGATTAAAAAAAATGATATGAGTATGTAAGAAAAAAAATGAATGAATGGATGTGGATGTATGAGTCTATTCATTTTGTACCAGGGAACCATAGGCCTCGTTGCTTTGTTGTAATTATCCGTTTGTTATTATTATTATTAAGCATTAAGTAATTTGGAGAATAAAATGGGATCAATAAGCAAAATGACAAATCCTTTGTTGATGAGAAACACAAATAGTACAATTCACTCAAACTAAAGCCTCATCAATTAGTCGCCCTTTTTTTCTTCTTCATAGGACAATCGGCTTTTTCTCTCAATTCTTCTATCAAACTTTTACAAAATTCAATAAACTTGTAAACATCGACTGGAGTATTCAGTGGGTGCATCGCCGCATCAGCCTCCTCTAGACGCCTTGGGATATCTATGATTGCTTGATTAGCCAAACTTGCCAACTTTGAAAAACAGTCCCTCCAATGCATGCCTTCGTTCCTCAGTTCATTAAAGAGCGCTTGATTTTCTATCTGACTGACCAGTTTTGTAAAACGATTCTCCCAATACGTGCTTTCATTTTTTAGGTCGTCATAGATCTTCTCTTGATATTCAATATAGTTCCGCAACTCATTTGCATCCTCTTGTTCTTTTTTCAGCGCATCTTGATATTTCACAAGCATCTCTTCTATTTCTTCCTTGTATTGCTTCTCCTTTTGGGCTCGGTTCTCATACCCAGCTACTACCTTCTCAAGATGTCGCTTTAAACCTTCAAGCTCCTCTTGCAAGTTCTTTCCGGTAACCGAGGAATTTTTCCACAATCCTTTCCATATATAGGCATTTTCTATAGCCTTATCACTCTCTTGATTACGCAGCTCTAGCTCTTCATTTGCCCCTCTCAGACAAAGTTGCACATCATGCTTACTCTTTTCCTCTACTTTTGCCCTTTTGTTGCTTCTCTTGATGAACTTCCCTTTTAGGATATTTTCCGACTGTAAGTACTTGTTCTCTTGAAGTGCCTTTTCTAACCTTGCTTGTAATTCTTCCTTTTCCTCATTAGATTTTGACAAAGCCACTTTAAGCTCTTCCATCTCTTTACTCGTAATAGGGATAGATTCCGGTGCTTCTGGTTCCAGTGGGGGTGTACCATGGAACGGCAATTTGATTTCTCGAACCCTACTTTCGATCCATTGGTGGTAACTATCCGTAGCACCAATGCTTCTTTTTCCGAGAACTTTCCCTTTCCGAGTGACTTGGTCCCACGCATGTCGGACCTTTCTAAGCATTCCGCCGTTTCCTTGATCGAACTCATATACCGCAAAGGGGGTTGTCATCTGATTTGACGGTGGATTCATCATAGAATAACCAAGTTGTCTTAGCAGCAGAGAAGGATTATAGTTAATACATCCTCTTGTTCCTATAAGTGGAACATTAGGGAAATTCCCGCACTGATAGATCACTTCATGTATATCCGACCACCCTGGGTACCATCAGACCGTCTTTTCATCAAGATCTGCCAGAGTCACAGCCCACCGATCTCCATCTCTGACCCCTACATCACATGTGTTGAAGTATGCAAAAGGACATGACATTTTCCTATTTTCGAATACGTGGGTGACAAGCCACACATAGAGAGTGGATAAGCAGCATGATAGCTTCTTCCCTTTTTTTTTCATGACAGTGAGTGAGGGCACAATAAGTATCCGCAAGAATGGCTGACACTAGGCTCTCTTTCCCTTTTTTAAAGGCTAGGAATACATCAATCGAGGCCAAGTCTATATAGCCATCAATGCGTGGAAAAAACATGATGCCAAAAATTGTAAGAGCCAACACTTCCATGAAAGACGCCCAATCTTGAACACTAGCCAAATGCCTCATCTTTTCTTCAAAATACTCTAGCGGAAACCCCTCGACACCATTTCGGTTTAACTTTCTTTTCTTTAATTCATCCTCCTTGTCTTTCAGAATTATAGCAACCTCTTGTAGGAGATTAAAATCTCGGGTGCGTTGGTAGGGCTTCATGTTTTCGGTCGAGTATCCTAAAATCCGAGCAAATTCTTCCAGTGTGGGAGCCATTTGGAAATTCTTGAAAGTGAAGCACCTCATGGGAGAATCATAGGATTGGATAAGTGCAGAAATAGCATTTACTTGCACATCCACCTCTAGCAACTTGAGAATATTCTCATACTTTCCAATGAAGGTTATACGCTGAATGCTCGTCGTCATTAAATTGGCACACTTCTTCAGGCTTTCTATTTCAAGCTTTTTTATTTTCGGATGTATGTGCCTCTTCAAAGGGACAGTTTCGCCGCTTGATCCCATATTATCTCACAAAATACTTGCAGCCAAACTTTGAGTTCCTATGCTTCCCTGGCACCTAAAATGAAATGAGAATGAATGACATTTTTTTTTGAAAAAAATTCAACATGTTTTTTTTTGGAAGTATGAATGCATGAAGATATAATGTTGAGTGATGATGATGACTATTCATGTAGCATGCACAAAAATATGTGATTTAGTAGACCCTTTTTTATGCATGGACATGATATAACAGATTTTTTGTGGAAGAACAAAATGATATGATGCCCCTTGTGTCTTAAATGGGTTAAACCTAAAATTAGAGATTTTCTAACCTAAGGGGTCTATAGTCTTGTATTGAGTGATAGATCTCATGGTGGCTCTAATCACATTCTCACCAAAGGCCTCTAGAGCTAAAGTCTCCTCCTGAATATTAACCACAACGATAGATAACTATCAGGTGCGGAATACTCGAGAGGAGCACACTCTAGATGAAGTTCTCACAATAGCCAGAAGGAAAGCAAATTCCAATTGACCATCACCGAACCTCCACTCAACTTAAGCTTTGCTCTGACCCGGGTATAGGGCCTTACTCACATGTGTGTGCGAACGTGTAGGTGCGGTGTGTGAGAGGGGCAACACCCTAACACTACCCAAGCTGCAAAACAAATGAAATATACAAAATATGGTCTTCTAACCTAAGGTTCAATATATGCATAATATTCACAACAAATATTCACAAAAGAAACAATAAATAAATAAATAAATGAATAAATAAATAAGTAAATAAACAAATGAATAAGTAAATAAATAAATAAATAAAAACAAGAGAAATTAAACATAAGAGTTAACTATTTAGCACAATCAGTTATTTAGGCTTGACTCTCTAAAAAAAATGTCCCCAGTGGAGTCGCCAGCTGTAGCGACCGAAAAATCCGGAGGGATTATTTCGAGTTTAATGGAGCCGCCACCAATAATTTATTTCGAAGGAAAAAATATTGGAAAAAACCTTTATTGAAGAAAATGGTCCTTGAGACCGGATTTGGGTTCGGGAGTCGATTATGCGTAGGAAAGGTATTAGCACCCCACGACATCCTTTCGAAAAAGGTTACCTCTAACTAATTGTGCAAAATTTATTAACTTCTAAAAAATATTTATTTCCCTTTTATTTAAAAAAAATTTAACCAAGATAAAAAAAGAGGACTTAATAAAAGTCGTTTATTATTGCGCTTGACAGGAGTGGGCTCCTGCTCCTACGTATCTCCGGGTGCAGTGGAGAAATCGAAGGCTACGTAGTTCTTGGGTAGAAAATGGTTGTGTGTTGGTTGATTTTAATTGTATATTTTTTGATGGAAAAAAAGTAGGTTTTGTAGGGACCAAACACCTTTGCATTACAATGAAGATGATAGCACAAAATACGAGCAATTACATGGAGAAGTACCTTTCTATCTACAGTGAAGATTGCAGCCTCTTTGAATAATCCTCCCATTGTCCTCTCTTTCGATGTAAAGACTCAAACGAAGAAGACAAAAACAACAAAGGAGAAAAAGAAGATATCTCCTCTAGAAAACACGCAGCGGCGGACGGCGATGGCAGTGGCGAACGATAGCGGTGACGACAGCGAATGGCAGCGGCGATAACGAACAATGTTAACGATTGTAGAACGGAAAGCTTGGAATAGTGGAAAGGAAAAAGAAAGTTCTGCCAGGAAAAAAAAAAGTTAACGTGTGACTGGTTAAAAGATGAAAGTAAAATTTTCAGGATTAATAGAGAAGTGTTGGCACACGAAACATAGTTGCAGTGAATAGGCAACATTTAGTGTAATAAAGTGTTGCAGAGTAGAGTTTTTTTTAAAGAATCGGCTATATTTTTATAAATGTTGACAATTAAACGTTGCTAAAAACGTTATGTGCAGTAGTGGCGGAGTTCAAATTTGCAGGAAAACAAACGCAGAGGGACGGAGGCGTCCGTTGACGGTGGGGAACTTTCTCTGCAACTGAGATGTTGAGGGAAGCAGAGAGGGAGTGCAGAGGGAGATTTTGACAAATTTTGAGGGAGAGATGGAGGGGAGGGGAGGGGAGAAAGATAGTGAGGAGAAAGAGGGGAAGGGGAAGGGGTTGGGTTAGAGAAATTAAATAGGGGTAAAATTGTCTTTTCAAGGCGGAGGGGATGTGAGGGATGCTTAGATAACAAAGCCCCCTATTTGACTCCACAACAAAGCCCATACGATCTTATTAATTCCCATACGTCTGTTTGGCATCCCCAATTGCATTCTCTCAAAAAGGGTTGGGGCGGGGTTGCTGCTCCCTTCCATGTTCATTGCCTGACATTGAAAGCCAAATTCATTAATTAGTTTTGTTGCTATCCCCAAACCTTGCTCATAACTTAACCATCCAGGACATCAAAAAAGTTAGGGTGCAAAGGAAAAGTCAAAAAGCAGTAACAATCATGCATGATCATCATGGCAAGTTAGGAATCGTAATAAAAGAAAGAGAAAAAAAAAAGATTGTAATGAAAAAAGGAACAGACAGCAATGACAAGAGATGGAGTTAAAAGTCAAACAAAACAGCATAATAAGAAATAGAGTTAAAATATTAAAAAAAAAAATTACAAAAAAGAGATAAGAAAGAAACATGAAAGAGGAAATTTAAAAAACACTTGTCAACTGCTCCAGCGAGGAACTAAGTTTTCAGACTCCACTTTCCTCTCCGGCCCATAAGAATTATCAGAGGGAGAAACTTGTGGTTTTGAGAAATAGGAAGCACACACTATGTAAGAGGCAGGGAGAGAGTTAGAGAGAGAGAGAGCAATTAAGGAGGAAAAAAAAAAGAAAGTTTCGGAGTCTTGGCCTTTGACTATCTTCTCTATGCTTCTTCAGACAGGTAATTAAGTATTCTTAATTTCTTGTGTCATACTATTAAGTTTTGTTTATAGTGCATGCAACATGCTGCAAAATGGAATGAATACGTTTGGGTTTGTGATGTTGAAATGCGCTATGAGCATCATCCAAGAAAAATCATCTATAAAAAGAATGTGCATGTATAAAACTATATATAAATAAATATACAAACACCAGATTGAAAAATTCCAGAAACACACAAAGTACGGAGAACCTAATCAAACCAACTATCCACTGCCACCATGTTAGATGTAATATAAAACTAGCAACTCGTTTATCTTTGCCTAACAGATTGAAAAATTCAAACCTAGACATACATGCTGTGATTTCATTCTTTTTTAAAAATAAAAATATAAAGAGGAACACCACAACCCTGAGGACGAGGCTTCGCCAACGGTCACCTGCGAAACAAACCAGACGTGCAAGCTCGCCCCTGTCTCTTGTTGCGGTTAAAAACCAAAGCAATTACTACTTACTAGCTGAAACTTTCACTCAGACAAAGCGTTTGTTTGTTTCTTGGGCCTTTAGATATGGTTTTTAGTCGAGGGCTAACGTTTTAAGGAGTTAGATAATTTTGGGGGGCCACCTACTAAAAGCACCCCCCAAATCCCTTTACCTCTACTCCTCCCACACCCTGCGCCCCCTCCCTCCCACATGTGAACCCTCCCCCATCAATTTTTTTCCCTTTTTTAGGCAAATTTATTTATTGTCCAGAGGTTTTTGAAAAGAAAAAAAATTGTGTTTCAAAAACAAATTTCAAAAAATAGAAAGAAAAAATACAGTTTCTAGATAGAAACAGATATTCAAAAAAAAAAAAGATTCTGCAGGGGATCAGAGGGAGCGACATGGGGCGGTGAGGGGAAGGAGGAGGAGAAAGAGGGGGTATGCGCATTTTTAGAAATTAAAGGGGGATTTGGGTGGGTGCAGTTGGAAAAAAGGAGGTGCCGATAACAGCCTCTTTTGGGAATTGGAGTCAGGTTTCGTATTGGGCTTTACTTATAATATTGATTTGTTTATTCTAAAGAAAATAATTAAAAATGAGTAAAAAATTAAGTTAGAGAGATAGAAAAAGAAGAAAAATGCATAAATGACATGTTTCAAGCAAAAAAATAATAAAAACTGAAGTCTCTTTTAGGTCATTCGGCTTTCATTTTATTTATGTTCAGCGTACTCAATGGTATAATTTCATGTTAAATATAAATGTGTTGTTGCTTGGTATTGTGCTTTTCACTTTTCGGTGATCAATGTGAAGATAAAAAAGAATTTCATGTAACCCGAAAAAAAAAATCTGTTTATATTTGTTCAGGGTGTGTTTGATTTAGTTTTTGGTTTTGGTTTTTGAAAACTATTTTACCAATCAATTTTAAAAACTGTTTTTAAGAAGAAAATTTAAAAAAAAATCTGTTTGGTAATTCTATTTTATAAAACTGTTTTTAGAAATTAAAAACAGAAAACTTGTTTGATACATATTTTAGTAATAACCATGATAGTTTACATTTATTTTATATTTGAATGATTTTTAAGATTATAAAAATCTAAACATTTTTATTGTCTGAAATAAAATACCTCTAAAGAATTTAGTTCCAGCCCAATTCACGAGATTTGTCTTCCTTCTAAAAGTTATTTTTTTTTTGAGTCTTTTTTTTCTCATTTTTGTTATATTTTTAAAATCAAGTGTAAAATCAGCTTTGAGGTGGCCAATTTGTCACCTTGATTTTTTATTTTCAAAATTATTTTAATGGTTTAAAAAATTAATTAATTGATTTTGGTGATTCATTATGCTAATTTGGGTGTTAATTAGAGGGAAAAACTCAATACATTAATTAAAAAATATTACAATACAATGGTTAACAAAAAAACTAATCTCCTAAGTGGTGTCCAGTCCTATATCGTGGAGGTCTCTTGTTACGTGCTGCAATACCCACATGTGAATAGTTGAATTCCCTCCATGAATACACGCTCAGCCACTCATTTTTCTGAACCATTGGTCCAATGTCACATTATGACGTTTTCTACCAAGGAATCAATGCCCTATATAATGTTGTTCTGACGCTGCATCATCCACATGTGAACAGTTGGATTCCCTCCAACAAGCCACTTTTTTTTTCTAAACATTGTTGAGTCCATTAATTCATGTATTTCTTAGAACCTTCCAATCATTGTGTTGGGCTTTACTTATAATATTGATTTGTTTATTCTAAAGAAAATAATTAAAAATGAGTAAAAAATTAAGTTAGAGAGATAGAAAAAGAAGAAAAATGCAGAAATGACATGTTTCAATCAAAAAAATAATAAAAACTGAAGTTTCTTTTAGTTCATTTGGCTTTCATTTTATTTATGTTTAGCGTACTCAATGGTATAATTTCACGTTAAATAAATTGTGTTGTTGCTTGATATTGTGCTTTTCACTTTTCGGTGATCAATGTGAAGATAAAAAAGAATTTCATGTAACCCGAAAAAAAAAAATCTGTTCATAGTTGTTTACGGTTACACACAACTCTAAATGATAGAAGATAATATCCTTTAAAGCTAATTAATAGCACGTTACAGTAACAAATATTGTGGATACCAAAACATGGAGTTTGACCCAGTCCTATGAATAAATAATAATTAATAACTAAATAATATTATGACTTTAAAATAAATAATAATTAAAATAATACAACAATATATATATATATATATATATATATATATGTATATATCATAAAAATTATCTATAGTTACACCATGTTGAATCTTATTTATGTGTATTATTTTTCTTTCCGAAATGAAATTATTTACAAGAAACCAATTCACAAGTATTTTTTCAAATAACAAGATTTTGATTTTTTTTCCTAACATCAAGAGATATGTAAAAAGAAAAATTATCCCATTGAATCAAAACGGAAATTTTATTTTTTTTCCTTTCACTTAGTTTATAGAAAAAAAAATTGAATCATATAATTATTTTAAGATTATAATAATTTACACAATCATTTTTAAAATAAATAGTGTAAGCTTTCTTGATGAGCAAAAACAAATATAAATAGTGTAAGATGCAAACATAATTTCGCACAACTAATAAATTCCAATATCTAAACCTCATTTTTCAAGAACAGTTTTCTTATATAAAACTGATTTTTACTCTTTTTTTTTTTTTACAATTGTTCACCGCTTCACTATTTTCTTATTACAGTTTATATTGTTTTCTCTTTACTATTTTTTTAATGTTTCTTCCCTATATCTCACACACTTTATTTAAGATTGTGAGAAAATCTTTTACCCTTTGATAAATAATCTTTTAATTTATTACTGTCGAACTTCAAGTACATAAATAATTTAATATTAATTTATTAGACCATAAGAAAGCTCAACTGACATTACATAAGTTTTGTAACTCCTTACAACTAGAGGAACAGTTCATATAGTTTCCTTAACTTTTTCAGAATAATCCACCCTAATTGCAATATAACTCTCACGGCATAGTTCTTTCTTACAACACATAACTCATACAATATTCCTTCACAGAAATTATACTAGCTAGTAGCACCAAAGGTCTCACACATGATTCTGTCGAAATTCCATGAACCCCAGTCATTATAATTAATTTAATTTATTTCAATACTCATGCCCGATCGAAGCTTTGAAAGTGAAGAAAATCCACAACTTGTTCTGGTTGAAAATAGTCATCATCAGTCTTCCAATTCTCATACCATGCTTCGCCTATTGAATCAAGCTTGAATGCTTCATCATCATCATCATCAAAGTGTTCCGGTATTTTGACAAAATTAGCATATCCATTAAAATGAAAATTCTCATAGTCATAGGGTATTAACAAGTCACCGATGCCAATGTCATCATGTGGGATGGAAGCAAAAGGGACGTTCTTGCTATCGATATCCCAGCAGCTTGTTGTAATTAAATTATTCATTGTGTTGATTGAATCAATATTATTGGCTGCAAGGGTTGGTAAAGTGACCTTGGTGCATATCACTGATTTAGGTTTAATCACGGGGTGGGGTGATTTTGTAGGATCAATAGCCAATTTGGAAGGAGATGATTCAACTCTTAATTTGATGGGAATATTTTTGCTGCTATGGCCTGGGAATAATTTGTTATGGTTGGCCTTTTGCTCAACCTTCTTTCTCAAATAAGTATTCCAATAGTTCTTAATCTCATTGTCTGTGCGCCCTGGTAATCGTCCCGCGATGAGAGACCATCTGTGGTTACATAAAATTAAATTAAAGGGATTGTAACAAATATTATTTACTTCTTCTGGTATGAAATATAAACAAAAAAAAATTAAAATATAAGCAAAAAGTCTATGTATTTGGTGTCCAAATACATAGACTTTTTACTTATATTTTAGAGTTTTTTTTAACAGGAAGAAGTATTATGTTAATATTTTTTTATTAAAAATAAAATGTTTTATTCTATATAAGATACTAGGAGTAACCTTTAAAATTACTTATAATAATTTATTACCTATTCCCTAGGAGTTTATGTAGTCTGATAATGAGGTCTTCTTCATCCGAAGAAATACTTCCTCTCTTGATATCTGGTTTGAGATAATTCAACCATCGGAGTCTGCAACTCTTCCCAGACCGTTTCAACCCTACATTCACAACAAACACAACGTACACAAAATGAAATGAAAAATGGAAAAATAAATAGACAAATGATTATATCAAGCTGTTTGAAACCCACACCCACACACATAAGTAATAAACGAAATGATAAGCTTTATTTGTGCTTATCTTATGCATACCAGCTCTTTCGGAAAGCTTTGTCCATTTTCCTTCTCCGTAGAGTCGAACGTAGTTCATAAGGATTTTGTCTTCCTCAGAAGACCAAGTACCTCTGTTCACATCTTGTTTCTCACGGCTGCCCTTTCTTCCCATCTTCTCCTATATATTTCTATGCCTCTCTCTCTCCCCCCTCTATGTTTGTGTTATGACTTTATTCAGTTGATTACTCTTACATACATGTATTTGAGAGTGGAAAGCTCCCTTTAATACTTGCACACTTTTCTTTTACTACTCTCACTTTCTGGTATTAAGTGTCACTTTCGAAGGTGGGTTAAGATTTTTACACGGACCAATGAATCATTTAATTGAAGCATATTTTTACCAAAATAGTCTTATTAATTGTTGCAGGTTCTAAAATAATCAATTAAGTATTTATGGAGTTATATCAATTTTTAATATAAAGACAATAAATATATGAAGGGTATACTTGCCAAAAAATGTGAATTATATATTGGTTTTATAAAACACTAAGAGAGAGATGATTGGGTGTGACTGAATGAGATGAAAGAGGTGACTAGGTGAGGGTATTGGGTGCAAATTATTATACTTAGAGGAGTCAAAATATAAATTTTATAGGGAGTACGTTGTATTTTTTTATTTTTGAGAGGGTGCAAGTGTACACCCTCGACAACACATGGGACCCCCTATGCCTACAAGTATTTGAAAGCCTTGAGATAGCATAAGTTATTCTTATTATGCATTACTTCCTCCAATCCAAAACTATTGATGTTTAAGGTTAATGAACATAAATTAAGAAAAATATTACTAGTAGTAATATGCATTTAGATTAAATAATCCCTATTTAATCTCTTAGCATTTGTCATTAATTGCATTACTAATTTCTAAATTCTCTCTCCCAGCTAAAGATATAGTTGGAAAAAACATTAATTAGTTAGACATTGAATTTCTACAATAATAATAGTTTTGGAACAAAAACAAAAGACTATAAAACATTTATAGTTTTGGAATATTGGAGGGAGTAATTTTTAAGTTTTTGCTTGATTGATGTTTTAAAAAAAATTACTCCCTCCGTTCCATATCATTGGTGTTTTAAGCAATTTGTTTTTGTTTCAAAACAATAGGTGTTTTATACACCCAAGATATATTTGACCAACTTTTTCCAAGTATACCCTTAAGCAATGGGGATTCGTATAAGATTATTTATGGTGAAACATTAACTTCTCTTTGCCTTGAAAATACACAAATCTATTGATACTTGATTCATTTATAAATGCTGCATGTTCCAAAAAGAAAGTGGTGCATGCACCCACTAAAAATCTGCACTTTTGGCCAGGAGAAAATATGCACCTTCAATTCCTGGTGCTTATACATACCACTATTCACATTTTACAAATTGAATTTGGTACAAAAGATTGCATTTGCAAAAAAATGGAGAAAGAGTCACTTGAAGAGAGTTGAGGACACTACGAATTTGATTCGAAGACCCAAATATATCGACGGTGAAGTTTGTCAACACGCAGAAGAGAGAAAGTGTCATTTGAAGAGAGAGTTGAAGACTCTTATGAGTTTGATTCTCAAGATGAGGATGGAGAAACTTTTTGAAGAAGAAGGGAAAGAATTGTTGAATATTGATTTAAATCTTCCTCTTGATCTTGGGTTTGATCTGAATAAATTTCCAGCTTGAGGAAGGAGAAACTTTGAAGAGAATGAATCAAAAAATGCAGGAGACATATTAAAAATTCATCTTCCTAAGTTTTATTAACGGTGTTGCTCTACTCTTAATGTAATTATCCAATGCTTAGTAACAAAAATTTCAAATATATATTGCATCCTCATAATGCCATATTGCCACCATCACTTTCGTTTAGTTGTGTTGGTGAAAACAATTCAAACTACATGAAAACAAAATAAAATAACCACATCATTGCTATTTTGAAACAAAATCTAACTCAAACTATTGAGAACCTCTCGCACCAAAAGTAGAAGCACACTTGATTTGCAGGAGCGCTCTTTTCTTTCCAACATTGCTTTGCTCAAATGTGGAATCTTGTACTTATGTGCTTTTGCTTTCATGATTTCATCATACATGATTGTAAAGTCAAAAATATATGATTTGACTTTATTGATGGAAATTCTTCAAATGCTTTCTAGCAGCATTAACAAGTTCATCAGCCCATTTTAGGTGACTCTTTGTATTGTAAGGATTGAATGGCATTGAAAAATCCAAGGTCTAGAACATTCAAATCTGGAGAATTTTGGGGTTGACACATCAAACGAATATCAAATCCATCTTTAGATGCTTGACGAAATTCAACATCATTCTTATCAATGTGTGTTCTTGCATTGTCTTGTTGAATAAAAATTGGATGCCTTAAATCCTCTCTTGGCCATTTTTCATTGATAGCGATTAATACTGTCTATCAAAAATGATCTTATAATTTCTCTTTTGGCAAAATGATCGGTTTTGTCTCTAATGTACTGTAGCTCTATTAACACTACTTCTTTTAGCGGGCTCTTTTGTAATAAAAGGAAAAATACCAATTTTTCAGAGAATGATACATTTCCTTGTGCATCAAATCTTGGACGAGCCAAAGCAGGTAAAAACATGACCTTCGCAATAAAAATTTTGCTTTTGCAAGTGCGTATTGGATCCTCTTCATCTGGCAACAAGTAGTATTTCTCGGACTTCTTTGTCATATAGAACCATTTCTCATCAATATGAATAATATTATGCATGCCCACAAAAATTGGATAATGTGGAATGCTAGTAGGATCAAGCATTGATAAGCAAAATTGAAATCTTGCTTTTTTTGTTATCTTCTTTTAGAAAAGGCTTTATACCCTTCGTATTGCTCCAGCCTTTAGATGCCGAAACAATGTTGTCTTGCTGACATTCAAGGCATGAGATAAAGAGCCAAGACTTGTCCGTTTATGCAAAGGGACATTACGAATTTGAGCAAGATCGAGTTCAATTCTCTTTCGACCGGTTTTTGGCATTTTACTGAATACATCAACATGAAAGACACAATCTTTGCTCGATTCCAAATAGCATCAACAGTCTTTATAGAAATCGAAAATTCCGATGCCACTATTCTTGTTACCCCTTTTTTTAATTTTCCGTGAAGTGCTCTTTCCAAAGAGCATGTCATATATCGCTCCGTTGATCATTAGGCAAATTTTTTCCTTTTCTCCTCTTACGATCATGTGCTTTGTGGTAGTTGCTCATCTTGATCATTATCATTGATGCTTTCTTCTAATAAAAGAAAACCATATAAGAATCATATTAAATCACTTGTTTTTATTTCCCTAAATTATTCTAAACTCCAAAAAAAATATAGAACTGATTAATTTAAATATAGATATAATCAATATAACACACTTAAAATGGCATAGCAAACAATATAAGCAAATAATTGACGTAAACAATTTGTTTCACTAAATCATAGACGTAAGCATATACTGGCGTAAAAAATATAAGCAAGTACTACGAGTAATAGACATCTATAATTCCCTAAATCACTGTTTTAGTTCCCTGAATCACTGTGTACCAGTATTTGTTTACGTCTATTGTTTCCCAAAAGCAATATAATAAGACGACAATACTAGTAAGTAGTAATCCTACTTTGTAAAGGAGTAAGAAGCAGAAATAATAAAGCAATATAAAACAAAAATAGCCATTTCAATAAGCTAAATACTGCAATGTAAAATTTATAAAATCGATACCATCATTTGTGTTCGCCAACACCATCGATCCTATTTCTAAGCATGCATGTCCTCTTCTTCCATATGCATGTCCTCTTGAGGTGGGTCCTTTGTTTAAATCAAAAAGTAAATGCATATCATCTTCTTGAGTGTTGAGGTGCAACCAAAGTCCCACATAGACTAAACAAGAGGAAGAACAATGGTTTATAAGAAAGAAAATGTCTCATTGGTATGAGGCCTTTTGGGGAATATCCAAAAGCAAAACCATGAGGGCTTAAAGCCCAAAGTGGACAATATCATACCAATGTAGAGACATGTAAGACCCTGCATTACCTCTAACAAGTGGTATCAGAGCCGATGGTGTCGGCTTAGGCGAGTATTGGAATAGTTGTTGGGATCACAGGTCAAAGATTCTTGTGTCGAAAGTCTTCCCTGGCGGTGTGGTGATCGCGCGTGTCCGGCGGTGTGGTGAGCATGCGGTGTGTCTGATACGGCGGTACAAGTATAAGCAGGACTAAATACTCGGGAGGCTTCCGCCGGAGGAGGATGAACTACGGTCCTTTGTTTGAGGAGGATTGTTGAGGTGCAACCAAAGTCCCACATAGACTAAACAAGAGGAAGAATAATGGTTTATAAGAAAGAAAATGTCCCATTGGTATGAGGCCTTTTTGGGGAATATCCAAAGCAAAACCATGAGGGCTTAAAAGCCCAAAGTGGACAATATCATACCAATGTGGAGACATGTAAGACCCCTCGGTACCCCTAACAAGAATTTTTCTCTGGTGCTGGTGGTTTTTCTCCTGGTTTGGGAGTTTTCCACGTTAAATTCTTGTGTTGTCATTATTTCTCTATTTTGTTTTTCCAATTTTCACAAGTCGGTTGAAGAGAATTTGAAGAGTCAAATTCCCAACAAGTGGTATCAAGAGACAGTTTACGCTAAAGAGGATGTCGGAGCGAGTTTCAAATGCAAATGATTGATGTAGAAAATTTGACGAAAGATCAACTTTGGTCATTTGTGGCAAATACAAGTCAAGGATGTGTTGATTCACCCGCTTTTTACACAAGGCTTTGAAGGCTGGTTACTCTGAAAGTAGCGGTGATGTTGGTAAATCTAGTAAACAGATAAAGCGATGATGATTGGGAGGATCTGGATTTGAGAAGCGTAAGTGGTCTGTGCTCGACCAAAAATGTTGTTGCAAACGTGAAGGGAGCATCCACGGCAAAGGGACTTTGGGAAAAACTCGAGGAGATTGTATCAGGACAAAGGGCGTCTCAAATCGGTTGTATTCGAAGAGAAGTTTCATACGTTGCAAAAATGGATGAAGGTACTACTATTTCGGATCATTTAAGTATTCTCAATGGCATTGTTTACGAGCTTGAATCTATTGGAGTTAAAATTGATGATGAGGATCAGGCCTTAAGGGTCGATCGTGTCTCTTCCACTAGCCCCTATGAGCACATGAAGCCGCTATTAATTCATGGGCATGGTAAGAGGAGAAAATAATTTTCTGGAGGTTACTAGTAAGCTTCTTTCTCAAGAGAGAGACTTGGTGGAGTAACAATCCACATGAAAGTTACGCATTGGTAGCTCGTGGACTGGAAGAAGAAGAACTCCATAAAGAATGTTTGGGGATGTGCGGTCCCGCCACATCAAGAAGAATTGTAAGGTAGCAAGCAGGTTCAAAGCTCGTGGTCGCAAGTGGAGATCAGCATCGAGGCTAACATTATCTCCGATCTTGATGTCTTTTGAAAGAAGTGATATGTATATCCTTATGGCATGGGTCCCAAAGTTGCCATGATAAAGGATATTAAATGTTAGCGGGATCACATTTTGCACGGGCATTGGTTGACATTGATGCAGGTGGTGTGGTGAAATTTATGTCGATGGCGATTAACTTCCATGAGAGTCAAATATGGGAGTTGCACCATAGTTACAGTTTTCAAAGAAGTTATATTTCGACATGCCGAGTTTAAATGCTTGGGATGGCTAGTTCGAGTGATTATGCTTTATAGTGGAGCATGATCGCGTTGCGATGATAGCGAAAGCTATGAGAATCTTCATCAAGGTGGAGCGTTGTGGGACCACAAAGTCACAAAGGTGGAGATTGTGTTGGGACTTTTAGGTCCCACATGAATAAAATAGTAAAGAGGAGTGACCCTTTTTGTTATAAAAGGAGGCTTGGGCCTTGGTTTTCTGTCCACCATTCAAAAGCTTGTCTAGCAACTTTTGTCTCTAGATAAATTCCTCTCTTTGTTTTAGAATTTAATAGAATTCTTAGTATGCTGTGGTCAGTTGAAATTTGAACCTCCACATCGAGAAAAAAAAAGAATTTATTAGAATATTTCTTGTAAAAAGGAGAGGTGTGAGAAGTAAGTTTTGCTAGTGGGGAAGCTTTGTGGGTGTGCGAGGTGCAGAGAGAAAATTGTGTAGTTATAATAATTTTCTACATAGTGATTTTTCTCTGGTCTTTGGTGGTTTTTCTCTGGTTTGGGAGTTTTCCACGTTAAATTCTTGTGTTGTTATTATTTCTCTATTTTGTTTTCCAATTTTCACCGCAAGTGCAGTTTAGGGAAGAGAATTTGAAGAGTCAAATTCCCAACATTGAGGTGGCTCATCAAGAAGTCTAAAAGAAGATTATTGGATGATGACACATGAGGAGTTGAAGAATCTTCATTATCATCAAGACAAAAATTCTGAAGGATCAACATTAAGGTCTAGCAAACGCTCATCCCTCTTAGTAGCCATATTTGTTCCACGATTAGGATGGAACTCAATTTTTATAAGCAAGTTTTGGGGGGAGTTTTGAGTATTTAAAAATTTAATTTGAGTGGAAAAAATTTTAGAGCAATCTTAAAAAAACTCTGTCAAATCTGTAATTTGGTGGGAAAATTTTTGCTGGTACATAAAATTTGAGTAAGCCCCTGTAATGCGAATAGTCAGTACTCCATCTCACGCCTCTATTCATATTTCCAACCACGTAAATGGCATAGTGGAGTTAGGTGAGTAAATGCAGTTGTAAAAGTTATAGAAATTTGTAAACAATTAATTGCAGAAATAAGGGTTGATATAAGGGCATTTTGGTATAAATATACACAAATTAATGATTTCTTAATTTGTGTGTAGAAACCTTACAACACCAATGATATGGAACGGAGGGTGTAATTAATTATTTTTAGCTATATCATTATTTTATTTAAAAATAAAATAAATAAGATTATGTGTAGATTAAATGATCTTTGATTTTGTGGTAGATTATTAATGACGGATTAAATAAAATATTTTAGTTTAGAGAAGAAAGTGTGAGAATTTATATTATGATTGTAATATTTCTTTCTGTCTCGAACATATGCAAAAAAAATACTAGTATCTTACACCCTTTAAGAAAATTGTTAATCTCATTTAATTTTTTCAATATAATAAAAGATATAATTACATTTTCCAAACTACCCTCGATAGAAACTTATTCCACGGAAAAAAGGATTACTAAAAAATAAGGCATAAATTAATTGAAAGGTATTTTAAGAATTATGTAATTAAATGAGGTGAAATTAGTTAAAGTTTACTTATATTCTAAACCACAAAAATGTGAGTTTGTATTGGTTATATTCAAGACCGCAGCAGTAAATATTTTCATACAGCATAAGAGAACGTTTGCTCTACTTTAAATTCTCGTTGTCTAAAGATAAAATTAAGCTGACCAGCTAGTATTTAACTTGCAACTAGAAAGGACGGTCATAGGCTGCATTGCCACTTCTGAAACTACAGGCGCCACAAACGTTTACCTTTGCTATTCTTAACTGAATATAGCTGTGTTGATAAAACCAGACCAAACTGATGGATTCAATCGGTTGAACCGGAAACTAGTGAGTTCAGCAGTTAGTTAATTCTATTTGAATTACAATTTAGTAGAGCCGTTTAAAATGATTTTTTATTTTTATTTACTTTTTTCCCCAAAATTTAATACAGTTTGTTTGAACTGTAATTCAACCGAATGAACTAATTAAACTATAACTTAGAAGTCTCGACGGTTCAGTATTTAAAACACTGCAGTATAGTGTAATAAGAATCTCTTGTAAATAAGAATATAAAAGTGATTTACCATTTAATATATTTAAAAATTGGTCCATATTTTTTATAATTAGGAATAGAATATGTGCATTTTATTTTTTATAATAAGAACCCGAGATTGTAATATTTTTTTCTTGGCCTAAAAAAGAGGCGATGGGATGTGTAATGTGTGAGAATCAAATCATGTGTGAGAATCAAATCAAATTGAGAAAACATTTTTTATGTTCCTCTCATTTACGTATTATCCGTGGTTTTTTTTTGTTTGTTTCAAAGAGTCTAGCGATAAGACTTACATACACTGGGCGTGGTGGTGAAGTGCAGTACTGTGGGTTCGAACCGCGCTCCGACACATCAAATATTTCCGCAGCCTTTTACCATCTCAACTGTGTATACTTCACTTTTTATATGCTTTATTTAACAAATTGAAATCGTAATATGGGGTGTCAGTGCCAAGTTTTGTGTGTTTATACGAAAAAAAGAAAGATCTCATTATTATAATTTGTTTACACAGTCAATTTTATTTGACAAATTTTATTTTAAAAAAAGAAAGCTCTGCTACTAGGAGCAGTTTATTGTAGAAACATTATTTCATATGCTCTGGTTCTGGAATTGAAACATCTTAAAATTTGTAATTTCTAAAAATCTATTACCTTTCTGTTTGCTTCAACGAATTCTTTTAACCTTTCCACGATTCTAGTTTGGGAAAAAGAAATCACACCAAAATTATTCGTATTATTTATCGACAAGAACACCAAAATTATTGTTGTCAATAATAGATTTGAACCGGAAATTCTACAATCTTCCAAATAGCACCTCAAAATTAATTTGTCGCCAATCGAGCTTAGATGTGGTAACATTGAATATTGACAAAGAAAATCTGATATTATGCTAATGTATTTCCACGTGTAGGACCGAACTCATCAGGGAAACATGTTAAGTCATCCATCTCACGGACATGGAGTCACTTTTATAGAGAAGTAGCATATCATCTTGTGAACATTCTGCTTAACAAAGCCTGAAGAAAGGAACAAATTAACCAAGCCGAATAAGACAAAATGCCAAGATCTCCGTAAACAACTCTAGTTGTGGCTGTGCCTCCCCACAGTTTGAGAATATCATCATTTCCTGGTCCCAGTTTTGCCAGAATATCTGTGTGGAGATTTCTAGACAAAATGACCAATAGAAAGAAGAAAAAAATTCGCTTGATACACACACACACACACACACACACACACACAACATGCAATTACGTTATATGACTAATTATACACTTTTTTATAATTTAAGTAACAAATCAAAATTCAAAAGAGATGAAAGAAGGCCACGGCACATCTTTGTGCTCTGTTATGTGAGATCCCTGTTCTCCCCTGCAAGACGAGGGCTTTAGATGAAATTTCAAATCATGTATGTCGGAGGATGTATGGATATGGATATAGAGAGTAGCAAGTGGAATAATAAATTTTTGGTTTTTTTTGGGGGAGGGGGGGAAGGAGGTGTATGTCTCATCTTCTTTTCTTTTAAAAAAAATGAGGGATGTTGTACCCAAAAAAAATAAAAATGAGGGATGTATGTCACTCGTCAAACATTCTCCCCACCTATTCAGCATCGATATGTGTTCCAATAGGCTCAAATGCAAATTCCCATCGTGCATGAACGACCGTCTTTTTATTTTTTTTCCATAAGAGGGGCTAAAAGCCCAAGTGAGACACTACATTGAACGAATCATCTGGGGTATAGAAGCCCCACACAAATCATCTAACTAACAAGAGGTTACTAATATTCTTAGGAGGAGTATTTAAAGGATATGCTCCTAGCTCTTGGGAGATCCCCATGTAGTAAGTCAACTGGCTATGACGTTTCCTTCTTTATAGATACGATGAAATTTGATAATCCAATCCCTATTGATCAAACCAGAAATACAACTCAGCAAGCCACTCCTTTTCCCTTAATTTGCAGCAGCTCTTTCCAATGGAGGACAAAAGAGAACCATTATCACATTCTACTATGAGTCTCTTACAACTAAATGATTCCAAGCCATTTGGAGACCATATATTAGGCCCCAATCTTCTACCACATAAATCGTGCACTCTCCTACATTAGCACCAAAACCTACCATCCAACGGCCCCCCCATATATACCATCCCTTACCACACCTCCACAACCCGCAAGGCCTGGGTTACCTTTCGAGGAGCCATTTGTGTTTAGTTTATGCCATCCATAAGGTGGACGTTGCCATCTAATCAAAACTTCAGCAGACACTTGTTTCCCAGCAAAAGATTGGCTCCATTTTGCTCATTGCCTACATCGATCGTAAGCTTCTTGCTGAATTTGGAGCACTAAATTAGTTGGCATGACAAAATCTTCATCGTGAATACGTTTATTACACCAAATCCACAGTCTATAACAGACCACAAAAAATATGTTGCGCCACATAGATAACTATTGGGTACCGAAAATCGTTGACATGTTTTTATGAATCCAATCTTGCAAATTCATAGAGTAGAATTCAACCATTCTGACACTGTTAACTAGAGTAATCCACGGGTTTGTAGCAAAGACACAATCTCTTAGCACATGTAAGTAGGATTCAGTAGAGTCAGCACACCACAAACAATTAGGAGGAGTAAAAGACCACTTACTACGTCCAAAGTTGGTAGGGAGTTTATCATGACAAACTTTCCGCATATATTAAAGGGATGTATTGGATTAGGATTTTAAAAGACTTTAAGACACTTTTTTTTGATAAAAAAATTGTGTGGTATTCGATCAAGACTTTTAAATAAAATAAAAAGGTCATGTGGTATTCAATCAGAACTATCAAGACTTTCTAAATAGGTTAATAAAATCTTGTGGTATTTGATTGAGACTTTTTATAACTTAAAAAAATTCTTCTAGTATTCAAAATCATACCGATTTCGATGAATTGTTTCCTAAAACAGATTTTGTTGGATTTTATTGGACTTTTTAGTTACTTTTTTCTAATAAAAAGTATTTCTCTCTCACATGAGATTTCTCATGATTCTTTCTCTTCACCTTGTGTCTTTTCATTTCTATCATTTCTCCCTCTCTTTCCCATTTCTCTCCCCCTCTCCCCCTCTCTTAGGGATGGCAATTAGACCCAGGCCCGCTGGGTACCCGAAAAAAAAACCCGCAATGGGCAGGGTAATTACCCGCATTATGGGCCTGGGCCTGGGTAATTACCCGTAATTTTGAGTGAGTATGAGTGCGGGTACGGACACTCTAGTGCCCAGCCCGCCTCGCGGCCCGCACATACACACACACACATATATAGTCATATTAAGTAATTAATATATTTCCAAACCTAGGACTGCTTCCAATTCCAAAACCAAACCCATATTTCTAAACCTAGAACTAAAAATTTACTAAAATCTAACCCTCACTGCGCTGTTGCTTCTTTGTTCCTTCCCCATCGACCCTCACTACGCCGCTGCTTCTTCTGCTCTGCACTGCGTGTCGCCGCTTCTTCTGATCGCGCTGCTTCTTCTGTTCTTGTACATTGGTCGCGAGTTCCTCTGACGAGTTTCTTCTGATCGCGCTTCTTCTGCTTCTTTGATTATCACTCTCTTTTTCTCACTTTCAGGTATATCCATGTTCTGCAAGCCTACATTTGTGAATCTCAGGATCTGTTTGGCTTTTTATGGAAGTGTTTTTTTTTTTTGTCATTTTTTTATGAATCTCATGACCTGTGGATGCTTGGAATTTCAAGTCTAATAATATTATCTTTATTTAAAGGATACTTCAGCGGACATAAAACCTTCAACAATAGAACCACAAAATTCTTGTTGCAATTTTTGTGGTAATATTTTTCTGGATGGTATATATACCGTCTTCTATTATTGGGGTTTTTCATCGATTGACTATTGCTAGTTGAATTTGAATTTTTTATTTTGATCTGTATTGAACAACCCAAAGATGTTAGGACATTAACAATGTGTATGTATATAACAAGAATAAAATATTATATATATATAATTAATATACATATTATATACTATATAAAATTACATAATATATATTATTGTGTATATCATATAGTATAACATATATCATAGATTTTAATAAATGCGTAATATAGATATAATTACATATATTATATATAAATATATAATATTATATGTTGTATTCATTAACCACCAAATAATAGACGAGATAAAGAGTTGTGATGTGACTCAAGTATCTGTCATGTGTTGTTTTCCTTGTACTACAATGTGTATCAAACGAACCCGGATTGCCTGCAATCGGCAATCCGTGCAATCACACAGTCAGTGTAATCAAACCATTTATGTGAGATCGGATGACTCATATTATAAAATCAGCAAATCATCCTTAACTGTTTATTTTTTATCAATCGTCAGGATTGTAACTATAGTCAAAATGACTACAATGAATCCATTTTGTATCAAATGCACTATTTATCAAATGCACTATTGGCTATTAAAGAATTGAAAAAATATATATATATTTTCTTTATCCAAACCATGTTATTTCTTTAATATCTTTTACATGGGCTCTCATAACTTTGAATATTTACTAAAAATCTCTGGAATCCTTTCAAATCTTATAAATCTATAAAATCATTTTAAATCTTATAAATTCTTATGATATAAATCCGTTAAAATCCAAACTTCAAAATCTGAATCGTAAAAGTCTTTTAAAAAATCCTTATAAGTTATTACATTCTTACATAGTCTTTTAAAATCTACAAGACTTTTTTTATACTAAAATAGTCTTTTAAAATCTTAATCGAATACACCCCTTAGATTGCATTCTCCTTTTGACGCCTCTAGTGATTTGAAATGTGATGGTCAATGCATATGAGTTGCGTATTTAATTTATTTCGTTTCATTTTAATATTCGTTTGATAAAAGGGACTGTACCTATTAGCCTAGGGTAAATAAATAGTTGTAGATACATTCGTTATAAATTTTTGTGTGGTTGATGACTATTGGTTTGTCCTTATCACCTCATGTATACATACACACAGAGTATATGTCTGCATTTCAAGTCAATAAATTCAATATAAAACCTCATGCATATACTTCCTCTTGTCTTTTTTTTCATAATAAACAAATAATTAATTCATGAACATTCACTACAAGAAATTTCGTTATTACCTACAAAATTTTCCTAGAGTTAATGGCTCTCGGAAATTTCCCAGGACTAAAGTTATAAGAAAATACCGATATAATAATTTCTTAGGGCTTTTATTAAAAAACCATCGGTTTTTGTCAAAAAAATACTGTTATCTATTTTAATTTTTTTTTATTTTTAAATTTGGTCATTCCTAAGGCCTAACTTGTAGGAAAAAACCCACGTCCAGATAAGTTGCCAAAAACTGAGGGAGGAGCCCTCGGATATGACAACGGGTACTTTTAATAAAAAAAGGGAGATAGAAGAGACAGAGACTCACTCAATACATCTGACCTAAAAAAAAAGAGCACAGAAGCTTCTAGGAAGCTCGTCTCCCTCATTCGTCTCCCTCCCTCTCATCTCTCCGTCTCACCACCCACCCTCGTCTCCCTCCTTCTTCTCATCTCACCCTCGTCACCTTCTTCTCTCTCTCGACCCTCGTCGCCCTCCCTCTGATCAGATATCTCGCTCTCTCACTTTGCTTCCCTCTTCTCTCGCTCATTCCCTCACTGCCTCATTTCTTCTCACCGCCTCCCACCTCCCCCTCTTCCCTGCTCCTCCCTCAACACCCAGAGATGTTGTAGCTGCCACCAGAAATCAACGCCGGGAACATGTTGCTTCAGGAGCTGGCACAACGAAGGTCCCGATCACGCCCCGTGGTTCAAAGCGACGGTTAACTTCAACGGCGAGATCTTCGAGATCCCTCACTGCTGCGGAGCGAACCACACACTCATCAAGACACCAGCCTGCCACCATCTCCCTCGTCTCTCTCGTCTCACAGATCTGGATCTGGCTGTCTCCCTATATCATGGCTATGGGTTCAGATCTGGCCTTCTCTATTTTTTTGTAATTTTTTGTAATGTTTTATTTTGAATGTTTAGATTTGTTCACGAATCTGGTTGTTTCATTTTGAATGTTTAGATTTGGCCTTCTGATATTTTTAGCTTCTGGATTGTTCAGATCTGGCCTTGTTCAGATCTGCTCTACATCCCAAGATTTTTTAGCTTCTAGATTGGACATGCATGTGAATCTGTTAATTGTGTTACTGATTAGTGTTGTATTCTCTGTTGTAATCTTTGTAATTTTCTTTTTTGTATTTTAATTTTTAATTTTCAATTCTGTAATTTTATGTAATTTGAATTCTAATTCGGTATTAATTAATTATGTAATTTTAATTTTAATTTCATGTAATTTGAATTCTGGATGTAAAAGTTAATTCTGCAAGGAACTGAAGCAGCCAACGCTGCTTCAATTTTTTTTTTTTAATAACTAGTTGCACATTTCCTAGGGCTCATAGCTGTAGGAAATTTCCTACCGATAAGCCCCCGGAAACTGTTTTCGAGGAGCGAATAACCTACCACCATGTGACCATCGGTGGGCCCTCGGAAATCTTGTGTTTCCCACGGCTTTTTGGCCATTTTCTAGGTTTTTGGCCCTAGGAAATGCCAAGTTTTCTTGTAGTGATTGACAAAAAATATTTAAATCAATCGGTTTTAATTAATTTAAACTATATTCTAAAATTTCCCACAGTATTAAATGGTTGAAACTGTGGCTTATATACTTAATGACTAACTTAATTACTCCTAATTTCAATTCATCCCCATCCTCCCATCTTAATGTTTTGTTTTTCTTTCATTTTCTGATTATTATTATTATTATTATTATTATTATTATTATTATTATTATTATTATTATTATTATTATTATAACGGACATGGGTCAAGCCCAGGTGGGGAAAGAGTGGCAAGGAATAAATTATCTGGGCCAAGTTAATGTGTGAAGGCCCATATGTTACATAATTTTGTTACAATTTATTGTACCTTAAATTACCAATTTACAGTACCCAATTTTTTTAAAAATGCATACCGCAAATTACCAATTTACGGAATATACTTTTAAGACTTGTGTACCGTAAATTGATAATTTACGGTATGCATTTTTTAAAAATTGGGTACCGTAAATTGGTAATTTACGAAATGTTGTTTTTAAAAAAATTGTGTATCGTAAATTGTATTTACGGTATTGTTATTTTTCAAAAAAAATTCCATCACTTTTGGCAGCACCCACTCAGTCCACTCATAGTCACCTCTCTTTCCGCTCATCCGTCACGTCACTCTTTTTTTTTTTTTTGGGTGCTGGAAGAGGGACACACACAGCTGCTTTTTTCCTTTTCTATTGAGGCTGTCCTTAACGTACCGTAAATTTGGTATTTACGGTACGTATAGTTTGTTGAAAAAAAATAATGTACTGTAAATGGTATGATACCATAAATTTGTTATTTACGGTACGCATATTTATACCATAAATTCGTATTTACGGTAAAAAAAAATCTTACCGTAAATTCGTATTTACGGGAGATGCACAGGTTTTCGTATTTTTTAGGGATATTTTGGTCAAATGGCATAAAGTGTGGGGGTGTGCGCAACAGATGGGGGTGCCTTTAATATGGACCATGTGTGAAATGGGGAGCTCGATTGTTATTTGTTGTGTTCATGTTGCATTGTGGGCTAAGCCCAAATGTTACATTTTGGTTGATTGATTGTGTCTGAACGGGCCATTTACTTTATTTCAGAAATCCATAAAAACTAAATATTTAGAAGTTAGAACGATAAGTATATTAGTTTTTTTTGTTTGATGGCCCAGCGACCTACAAAGCACTCCTAAGAGCGCTGAATGGGGGCGTAGTGGGTTCGAACCAACACCCAAGCGTCCAAGCGACAAATACTTTGCCAGTTGTGCTAAACACCACAGACATAAAATGATTAGTTTGCCAATAGTAGTAGTAGTAGTATACGGCTGCAAAAGCAAAATTAATTTATCTTTTAGGATATATGAGCAGTGACTACTCAAAAGTCCTAGAAACCCTATTAAAAAATATTAATTAAAATAAATCAACCCACAATTATTTTCTACCAAAAACTACATAAGCTTTGAGTTCTCCATCGCATCTAGAGATACATAGCAGTAGGGGACCACTATTGTTAAACACAAAAATAAATTTTCACATCTCTTTCTTATTTAAAAATTAAATTTTTTTCCTTTAAAAATACAAATAAGAAATAATTGTTTTTTCAAAATACAAATTTATTCAAAACAGTAGCGGTCGCTACATCATGCATCATGCATCACTTAATCAACAGTTATCAACACATCACTCATACTTCTACCACGAGCAATCTCGACATATCATCATAATGCATATCATCAATCTCAGTCATACAGTATCATACAAGCATACTATCACTCGCGCATAAGCAACAAGTAAGCATGTTATCATATTATCATAGCTAAGCAACACATACAAGTAAAACCAAAGCATGTTATCCATAATCCACATGAAATACACTAACATACTAGAGAAATCAACACAATGCATATTAAGCATACAACCTCGATCAACTGACAAACCAACTTATTGGCGATAAACCTAAAATACCTAAACCTTAGATTGGAACTACTCAACAGTAGTTGTCAATATGGGTCAGGTGTTTTCGGTTACTTAACCTCTAGTAGGGTTTGGGTTCCCTTTACATATAAACATGGTCTACTATAGTCTTGCCTCCCCGACGATTATGGTTCTTTCTCCCCACCTAAAACTGCTACATGTGTGCTCCAAAATATGATTAGCGCTTGGCCACGAACTACTCATGAATGTCACAAATAACCACAAATGCACGTCTTACTCGTTTGAGCAACTAGTACACGCTACTGCCACGTATGGAAATGGCATGCCCGTGTCTTTGTAATTCACTTCGAGCACTTGGAAAACACCTATGCTACGTTGGTAACCCTAACACACATCTAAATGATGATTAGAACGATAAAAGATGAAGAACAAAGAGAAATGACGTCGAGGTAAAAATGAACACTTCGACGGAACCTCGACTTACCTTATTTAAAAGAATTCACTTTTTGAAATCTAGGATGACCAGAATATCTAAAGTTTAATTGTTGGACATGGAAGGGTGTTCTTCTAACTAGGGAGAGTCTTATTCGGGTTTGAAAGTCTCTTCTTCACGCTATAAGAAAATTTTCATCTGGTTAGCAAAATTTCCTTCGCGAGATTCCAACCCTTCCATCTTAGGCTCCTTTCAGATGCTTTAAAGGTAGAATTGGAAGATTGTACACTAGAAGCTTCTCCAAGCTGATCGATATGGGTTTGGATTAGCAAAAGAAACACTCAAGATCATTGTGTGATTGTTCATTCATTTAATTAGTTGCTTTCTAACATGATCATTATGATTCCTGAAGTTGTATTATTTGAATTTTCAAGTAGAACGAACCATAATGCATCATCTTTTAGTTTTTAATTTTTTTATCTGAATCTCATTTGTCATGAAATTTTGCTCTCTAAATTTTCATTGCATTATTGTTTCTGTGTGTATACCGGGGAGATGTGAAATACAAAAAAAGAAAAAAAAAATTAAACTCTTTTACCACTTACTTGAGCAAGCATTATCTGAAGTTTATTCATATAACGCTTGCTCAGACAAGTGTTATATGAATAAGATAATTCAGATAACTTTCTTAAACACACGTTATATAATTTAAACTGCATATAGCGCTTATTCGAGCAAACATTGTATGCATGAAAATCAGAAAACACACACTTGTTAATGCGCTGTCTGTCGTGCGACATGAATTAATTATGCTTTCAACTGTTATACGTCCGTATGTCAATCAGATGATTTACTTCTATAATACTTAAAAGCATTTTCTGAATGAAAAATAAGGTTATCTGAATAATTTTTTTAGCGTAAAGAATAAAGGGAAAAAATGACGTTGACGATTTTGTGAAATTTGTGAAGAAGTTTTTCTGTTAGTAATATGTTTTAAAAACTTGCCAATTGCCAACTCCATGCGTTTCATGGTCAAATTTATTCCTATCTATCCACCGAACAACAAAGGCACAAGGTGTCTGAGTAGATAATAATTTAATAACCTGCGGTCAAAGAGTTTTTATATATATGCACAAGGTGTCTGTCTAGGTTCTCATTATAAGCCGCACGACTGATCGTCTTTGAGTGCACCACCAAACCTTGGCTTTTGCAGTTTATGCTCATCTCCCCTTTGACCAGTTTTTCATTGGCACTTAACTTTTTCCATCCGTATCCCTCGCCTTTACTTCTAGAAATGCTTTTTTTTATCAGCAAAAAAAGAACTTTAATAAAAAGGGGTTCATTGGGTATTCCAACCCGTTACATAACGATTAAAATGTTACTAATTTTGACAATTACAATATTCCATAGGATTCGAGCACCAATCAGACATTCTACCTTCCCGTGAAATAAACCATCTCCAGGAAACCATCTTCACTTGAGCTATAATTGCTAAAAATTCAACCCGACCTCCCCGAAAGATAATCTTATTCCTTGACAGCCAAAGCGTCCACACGACTGCACACCAAATAAGATACCGCAGTTTTCTGCCAGATTTACCTTTAATGGGCAAATTATGTGCCAGGAAATTATCAACCACATTGTTTTGCCATTCTAGAAATGCTTGTTTCATTGATCCTAAATCGTTCAATGTGTGAGTGGACACGTTAAAAGGCATTCATCACTACTAAAAAAATCAGTTTTAGAGAGGGAAGAAATCCCTCACTAAATCATCAAAAATCCGTCACAAACCCATTAGCGACGAAATTTTGTGACGGAGTCAGAATCGTAACTAATTTTGGCGTCGCAAAAAATTTAGAGAGGGAAACATAAATCCGTCGCAATTTGCGACGGAATTTGTCCCTCACAAATTTATTTTATCCGTCACAAAAAATAGGAACAGATTAGAACATGTAATTGTATTTCCCTCGCTATTTGTGAGGGATTTCTTCCCTCGCTATTTGTGAGGGATTGTTTCCCTCACTATTTGTGAGAGATTTTTCGTTTCCGTCGCTATTTGTGAGGGATTTTGTCCTCGATATTTGCGAGGGATTCTTCTTTTCCGTCGCAATTTGTGAGGGATTTATTTTTCCGTCGCAAAATATAGGAACAGATTAGACCAATTTATCGTATTTTACCCTCGCTATTTGTGAGGGATTTTTCCCTCGCTATTTGTGAGGGATTTGTTCCCTCGCTATTTGTGAAGGATTTTTCGTTTCCGTCACAATTTGTGAGGGATTGTTAAAATGAAACTTGCCTAATTTATGAGGGACAAATTCCTTCTCTAAATTACTTTTTTTTTGTATAAAATTAACATTTTATTCTTTTTCTAATTAAAGAATTTATTTTCAAATAAAATACCTACTATAAAATCTTTAAAAATAAACAATAAAAAGCTTTAAAACATCAACAAAATATAAACATAATAATCCATACAAACTAAAACATTATCCATAACACAATACTCGTGCTTACGCACGGGGCATGTCGTGTCCTCTTATGTTACATGAGATTTGGCTTGTTTAAAATGAAGAATACAACTTGCCAAATTTCTTATTAATTAAACCTATCTAAAATGAAAAGTTAATGAATTTCAAATTCTAGAAAGACTTGAGATAACTTGATATCAACAATATCTAATACCAATTTGTAGTACTACACATATATAGGCACTTGTATGATAACAATTAGATGTTGAAATGTTAAAATGGAAGTAAATATTACTATAAAACTAAGAGGACAGATTATTTACATGCAAGAAAGCATTAAAGGTCTTATTCTATGAAGCAGGTTTTTCTATGACTACCTCTTGCAAAACTCTCATTTTTTGTTCCAACACATCCAGAAAGCTGAAATTGAACTTTAATAATCATTTGCATGTTTGCCTCAGGATACATGTTTCTGACTATTTGTCACTGATAGTCCTTCTAATACCACTCTACCCAAATCTTTTGAAGGAAATATATCATTATTATATTAATAGCCCCATAGACTACATGCGTGCAATAGCATCTACACTGTATCTAGCTCTTGCTACACCATCATTACTGATCTGCTTACTATTTTATCATCTCACCAACATTCATGGCAGTTACCTATTTACAACCATTAGTTTCATGATTATTACAGCGTATAATTCGTGCAAAATAAAGCCATCAAGCAATTCATCATGACAAACAAAAAAGTTGTGTACTCTTTTATTAGAGGTGAGTGAACTTAATACCAACAGATAAGAGATTAGTACTTGCTTCTAATTGTTTGCTTGCAGTTTTATCAAAAATTACAGCCAATGATAGGAAAAGAGTGTGTAGCAAATGTTTGAAGAACCTTAAAAGAGTGTGCCGCAAATGTTTGAAAAACCTTGTATGATCACTTCTGCCATGTTACGTCCCTTCTCCCTTCATTGAGACCATTCAGTGCTAAAGGGCAGCAAGTGAATAACATCGTCTCATGTTCATGAGCCACATCAACCACAGTTCATGTTTCTGAAAAATTAGCTAGTTTTGATAAGGAATAACACTTGACATTTTTAAAAAGTATGTACATTATGCAAGGGAACAAAATAGGATAAGACAGAAGAGTATAACTGAAATTCACTTTCCCCTATCAGATCAGAACTACATTTATTAGACATTTCTAGCATTCAGTCTCTCTCACCGTAAAATGCATTCAGTCTTCTGTTACAGATAAAAAAAAACACTTTATTGTCACGCTGAGAGGTGGTCTTCTATCACAATGTCTAAAATCTGATTTGTATGTCATCATCAGTTTTGCATTCATGCATTCAGCATCTCGGAGCCGTTGGATCAAAATCAGACAACTCCAATTTTAAGCTCGATAAAATGGAATGGCTTTAAAAGCAAACTCAATCGGAGTTGTCTGATCTTGATATAACGATTCTGAGCTGCTGACTGGTTAATGCGTGGAACAGGCAATCCAGATTCCTTTGCAAGTTCTGTTAGTATCCTAACTAATAATCACTAACATGGAATGAAAACTACATCAAATGCAAACTGAGCTGGAGAATCTAGAGTCGGATAAGAAGAAAATACTAATAAATTAAACAATTCATAAGAACATTGTTCGCTTTAAGGTTTTAAATTGTGCTCCTCACTTGTTTTGAACCTCACTCAACCATTCACATATCACCTCTTAATTTCATCCATGGCATCATCCCCTGGTCATAAGGGAAACCTCAGAATCGCCAATTTAATAAGCTTCAACACAAAACACAACATATACACACATCCATACATATTGGCATAAATTCAAAAAAATATGCGAACTCCATATTATATAAACATAACCTTACAGAGCTAAAGCCACCGAAAAAGTAGTAGTAACAATAGAAACTCAACCACATTGACATACACTAGGGCTGGATGGGTAAGTAAAAAGCACACAATAATTGCATGGAAGCAGACAGATCGAGCAGTAACAAATCCTAAAGTAATGCAACCAATTCAAAGTTTCAAACCTTCAAAATCAGATCAACAGAACAGCCCTTAAACCAAATCTACTGGTCTTTGAAGGGAAATAACTCATCATGTAGGTTTAAATGGGCAATTTGACCTGCATAAGTAGGACACATGTTAGTTTACAATCAGTGGCTGACCAAACAGATTTAATTTTTTCAAAATTGAAAAACCCACTAATCCCCTCTGAAGGAACCAATATTCAAGAATTAATAATGCATATGTATTGAGTTAATAAAATAATTTATAACAAATTATAACAGTTATAAAGAGTGAATCCAGAACGAGTAAAAATAAAATAATACAGACCGGTCAGATACCACTCAAAAAATGATAAAAATTCTAAATACTTAACTATTGTTTCAAAAGATGAGGGAATTTCCACTCCAGTAGGCAGTATTTGCTTCAGCACATGATCTGCAAACATAATTTATCAGATGATTGTAAATATTTGTAGGACAGAGGAAAGCAAAATGTGAGAAACAAATGAATCATTACAAAAAGAGTGCTTCTAACTGAACTGATATATCAATATTGCAATGAAACACCAACACAATGCGGAGACATCGGGGTCAATACAAGTCAGACTAGAAACAAGCAGTACATCTCTATTTGGGATATCAAGGTGGGACAAAGTATTGTGTGAATCAGGATCTTACATGAAAAATAAAAACTATGCTACAATAAGGCAATTTAGCATGCATTCATGGGTAAAATATCTGATGATTTTGACACGTAAAAGATGCCACTACACAACACAAATTCATAAATTTTCAATGAATATTCCAACAGCTGGATAGTTGGCTAGTCAACATCAAGAAATCATGTTAAAAGGAAGTCTGCAGTATGCTTCAAAGAAAACAATGGACCCACCTGCACTCCAGTATGAATAACCTAGTGTCAACGAATAGGGCAAAACTCCAATCTCACACAAGTCCTTAAGCTCATCAAGCTTTTGCTTTGGAATATCGGATAAATCTGCCCCATATCCAAATCAAGCCACAGATAAAAATGTCCGCTGAAACCATAATTCATTATTTTTTAAAAAAATTCCAGAGATGCAAAAAAATCATACCTTGATTCTAGACTTTCTCGGAGAGTATAAGGTAACGGTTTTTGTCACACGTTGGGTCCTCAGTGATGGGTAATTAACACGGGGCTTGTCAAGCAAGTAACTGCACAATAAATATGAGATGTCAAAGAAAGGGAATATGAGATGTAAGGAAGTATTTAAAGCAAAGTGTTCTGCCATAGATCTGAGAAAGGTAAACACCTTGAGGAATTGCAGAGGCAAATGACGCGAACGAAGGGAGAATCGGGAGGTGGTCGAAGGGAAGGGCTCACTGCTCTGCGATTTGCGAGAAACGATAGCAGGCAAATGGAGGATAAAGGCTGTGAGAGTGAAAGAGAAGAGGGACCGATCTGAGATACGTTTTTAAGGGAAAGGGAGTTTGATTTTCTGTCAACAAATTTTTTTGACATGAACCTGCCTAATTTTTTACTGTGTTCGTGGTGTTTGGGAGCTCTGTCTGCCGCCTGCCTTGCTGGTTCTAGTTCGTGGTATTTGCTCGTTGAAGGTTGACGTACGACAAGAGAAGGAAGTTAACGACGACGGAGAACAGGGGAGGTTGCGGCGAATGGGGGAGGATGCGCGAGAGACGAGAGGCAGCGTAGGGTTTCCTGTGACCGTGACCTGCGAGAGAGACGATTTTGTGGTATGTTAATCATAAAAAAAAGACATAAAAATAAAAATATTAGAGAAGGATTGATAAATCCGTCACTAATTGCGACGGAGTTACTCACTAAATATAAAAAAGACATAAAAATAATAAAAAAATTAGAGAAGGATTGATAAATCCGTCACTAATTGTGACGGATTTAGTGACGAAAAAATTAGCGACGGATTTTTTCCATCACTAAATTCGTCACAAACGTGATCCAAATTAAATTTTTACGAAACGTTGTTTTCCGTCACTAAATCCTTCGCAATTAGCGACGGATAAGGATCCCTCACTAAAATCCCTCTCTAAAATTGATTTTTCTAGTAGTGCATGCTGTTCAAACATGGATTATTTTTCCACAGTTAATTGATGATTCAACTGATTATACAAAAAAGATTATACCGCTATAAACAGCTTGTTTTTTCGGTTGCTAACTGTGATTATAATGCAACTACGTACGTGATAAGTGTAGGCTATTCAAGAAACTCAAATTAACGATTCATCTATATATATTCGTCTCTACATTATAAAGAACAACGGAAAAAAGTGTTCTACAACTAATTTTTTCGGTGTGTCAAAATCAAACTATTTTTTTTTCTTCAAAATAGTCTCACAAAAAAATACTTTTTTTAATAGCAAACGATTATAATAAAAAGGGGAGCATTAGGGGTTCTCCAACCCATTTACACCCAATGATAATACAAGTATCCACAAAGAGCAGACTACTTCATAGACATACATGTAAGGGGATCAACAACCCACTCATAAAACAGACAAGAGGGGATTTACCCCTAGAGAGAAACCACCTCCATGAAAGGAATGAATCCGGTCCAAAAAATGTTCCAATCGGGCACTCTCCCAGAAAAGATATAGCCATTCCTTTATAAGTTCCAAATAACTAAAAGAACTGTATGCCAAAGCAAGACCAACCCCCGTTTATACCGCAAAGTAGCATATAATGAACAAAATTAAGCAAACAGGGATAAAAGATCCTGGGGCATCACAAAATCATACCCCAACCAGTTGACAATATCATACACCCTAGATGTAAAAGTACACCAAGCAAAGAGATGAATACCCGTTTCCATGTGAGATACACACAAAATACAAGTAATTGTCGCCGTCGGATTGGGAATGACACCTCGCCTAAGTAAGTTTGACTGAGTCGGAGCTCTATCCAAAAGCAATTGTCAGGAGAAGGCAATTACCTTCGATGGAGCAAAACTCTCCCAAATCTTACCTAGGACCCCAACCATATGCTCCGATAGATTTGACTGCGAAGAAGAATAGTCTCACAAAAAAAATATTATATGATATAGATGTGATCGATTCTGTTAAATGACTTGCAACACAAAAGAAAGAAGTTAAAAAATTATTATATTTATTTACTTTTCAAATCTTATCATTTTTTTCTTTCTAATCACAGTTAGTCATGAGACATTCTTAACAATTTTTAGACTTTCACAAAGTAGTAATTCCGATTCACAAATTTAGCATAAGATTCATAAAATTATATATGTTGAGTTTCTCTAAGAAATAAAGAAGTCTCACGTTGACTAAAACTAAAAGAAGTAAAATGAATATAAAGCTTAAGTAAAGTACATAAATCCAATAAAGCCTTAAATATTTGGGGTAGGGTTGCAACTTTAAGTAATATACTAATGGTCATCTCCCATGAAATTTTTTAACGGGGTTCTTCGAGGTCAAAACATGTTCTTTAAGTTTTATCATTAGAGGAGGACGAGGAGATGCCACATGTAAGAACCGTTCTTATATAGTTCTTAACCATTTAAAAATTGGAAGGTAAAATTGAGACCCATTTTAAAGGAATATAAATATGTGAGGTAATTTGTGGAATCCATTTTATAAGTTCTTGCAGATTTGCACTATATATTAGAGTGAAAAATTGCTAAAGTTCTTAAAATTAATTTATGTTGCATCGTAAGACTAGGGATAGCAAATGGATGGATTGAATAAAATTTGGTTTAAATTATAATGGATGGATTAAAAACAATTCATTTATCCATTGACAATACATTAAAAATTCATTAAAAAAATCCATGATCCATTTAATAAAAACCATCAAATCCATTTATTAACACTTTTTTTCTGGATGGATACATAAAATTTTATTTTTTTAAAAAAATATTTTTTTTGTTCATAAAGTAATATTTTTTGAAAATAAATTTGGAAAACATTTTTCAAAAAATTTTGGAAAAATATTATTTTTCGGGAAAAAAAATTTAGAAAATATTTTTTTGAAACAATATTTTTTTTCCAAAAAAAACATTGTTGATAAAAAATATTTTTTTTGGAAAAATATTTTTGGTTTTTGGAAATAAATGAATAAATTGGATCCAATCTATTAAGTATTTTTTTTTGTAAGGAATGAATTTGATGAATTTACGATAAACAGATTATTTTGTCATCCATACCGTAAAACCCACTAAAAATAAGGTAAGAATCACCAAATTGATTCTAGCATGAGAGATGCTCTAAAAGAAGTTCATTAACTCCCCCTCACATCACAAGATTTGGATGGACCCAGCGGTAGGGATGGCAAAATGGGTCAGCCCGGCCCAACCAGTCGTGAGCCCACATAAAAACGGGCTAGCCCAACCCGGCCCACCAAGGGATTATGGGTTGAGATGTTGAGCCCAGCCCGATCTATGACTGGTTGAGTGGGCTGCGGGCTGGCCCATCAAAAAATAAAAATAACAAAAATAAAATAAAAATAAATAAAAATCTGTAATTTAGACTAAAACCGGCCAACCTGTCAGGCCAATCCTTAAGAGTCCGCCCAAAACGGGCCACAATAGCGGGTTGGCTGGCTAGCCCACCCGAAAATGTAAAAAAAGAAAGAAAAAATTGTTTAAAAATAGGAAAAAAATAAAAAATTATATATATACTGGCCCGATGGGTTGGCTCAACCCGACCCGCTCGTGGCCCGTAGGGTTGGCGGGGCTGATGGGTTGGGCTAATGGGTTGATGAACCCCAACCCAATCCGACCCATTTTATGCGCCCGGCGGGCCGGCCCAATGGGCCAAACCCGTTTTGCCACCCCTACTCAGTGGCAATATCTCAATGGAAATTGCAACTCACACCCTTATAATTTACTACCTGCACCCTAGAACCCTTTTAACTAAATTACCAATTTTTCGGAAATCTAATTTCTAAAACCGACACCTCGCTCCTTGACTTCTCCATTTCCCCTCTACCCCGTTCCTGGTCCCTCCCCCATCTCCCATTGTAACCCCATCCCTCAGTTAACATATATGGAAGTGTGAACGTGAAGATGAAGTCTTTATAATGTTAACATATATGGAAGTGGATCTGTATATCCAAAAAATTGTTTTCCTATTTTTAAAAAATTTCACAATGAAAGGAAGGAATCTTTACATGCACTGCTAAAAATAATGAAACATGAGATCAATCATTTTTATTCGAATCCGTCGAAATATCATTTTTATTCGAAAAGATGCTCTCTGATATCGGAGGGTTCGAGGAGGAGAGTGAAAGACCTAAGAGAGTGGGTGATGAGTTTTTTTTATTTAAAATATTTGTGTCTATCCCTTTTCCACCGGAGCCCTCTAGTACTGGAGAGAATCCGAACTCGTCTAACTAATTATTTAAAATAACATGTGATTTTTTGAAAAATCACGTGAGATTTGTAATTAATAATATAATTTAAATCATTAATTTTATTCTACCGGTTATAATTAATTAATAATATAATTTAAATCCGAACTCGTCTAACTAATCATTTAAAAATGACATGCAATTTTTTGAAAGATCACGTGAGATTTGTAATTAATAATATAATTTAAATCGTTAATTTTATTCTACCGGTTATAATTAAATTTTCTCATTTTTCATAATAACTGAGTTTTTTTTTTTTGATAATAAACGAGGCAAAAAGCCCAAACAAAGACCACACAGGAACAACACGGGGAGTAGAAACTCCAAGAACATCAGTCAAAACTAAATGATTAACCTGGGTAGGCGGTGAAACATACACCACCACCGCACCAGAGATTAAAGCGCACAAGCCAAATTAGCAAGACCATCTACAACTTGATTTGCCTCACGATAAATATGCTTAATACTCACTTGCCAATCCAACGCAAGCAAAGCACGAATCCTCTTAACCAGCCCACCACCCTGAACACTACCAACTGATTTCTTACTTGATACGTATGTGTGTGCATGCTTGTCGGTGTATGATAATTAATTAATGTCAAATTTTGACAAAAAATTGATCTTCTAATTTATAATTTTTGACCTGAAATTCAGCAATGTTAACTTACTGCAAAACTGCCACAAAGGTGAAGGGTGCTTGTCAAAAATATTGAATGACTGTTAATGATATATTTGTTATTGGAGAGCTAATTAATATATGCGCATCTTTGAAGGTCAACCAAAATGTTTTAACTCGTGTAACCATGCATTACACCTGAACAATAGTTACATTTACCATGATATATATTTTATTCACCATACTTTTATAATTTTCCAAGATTCTATAGCAACATAGTCACATACTATATTTTGCATAACACATGCATTTTTCACCTATACAAACATCCTCTATACGCTGGTGTCCAGTAATCTGGTCCAGTGTTCTCTCTATAAACTAGAGGGGTACATGAAGTGGGAACTAAACAAAGACCTCTGCTTCGAAGGTCTAGCTTTGCATCCTCCTTATCTTTTCTATCGAAGCTTCCCCGTGGATCCTGGATTCCATCCCATGAAAACCAATAATGTCAATAGGTTAATTATTTCTATGAGTAAAAATTTGTGAGACCTAAAAACGAAATATATGGCTTTCTTAATTACCTTGTGTGAATTAGCCTTCAAGTAAGGGTTGCTTAGTAGCTGCAAAATATTTAAAAAAATGTCATGTAACTGTAAACTAAGCTAATGTAATAGCAAATGCACTTGCGTTAAAGGAATTACACAACAAGAATGCATCTAGACTTATAGCAGTTTGGGTAAACAGCTTATAATTAAATACTTATAGAATAAGCGCTTATGTATAAATAATTTCTATAATCAAAAAGCAAATATAATCAAACTGTTTTCATATAAACTATAAGTTGTTTTTATAAGCTATTTTGGAGAGCTTATTAAAATAAGCTGAAAACAACTTGAGGGCATGTTATAAACTGTTTCTATAAGCTCTCTCAAACACCCTGAAATTTTTCTGTATTTGAAACTGAGTCTTTAATTTCTTCTAGGTTCAATAGTTTGTTTCTCAAGGTTAACCAAGAGGGGAATCTTTGATTAAAGCATTAGTTTCTAATTAATTAGGTGGTCTTTAATTTATATAATATAAGATCTCAATGGTCATGAAAAGAAATATATCCTAGAAGTCAGGTTTTGTTGGAATTAAAAATGAAAAGGAGGAGGAAAGCAATAGCAACAATAATTGTGTAGTGTATATATATATATATAGTTACATAATGCATGAATGGAAACTTTTCCATAATGATACCCACCTGGACTTGTTCTTGAAGAAACTTTATGTACCCTATTGCTTCAAACAGCACAGATGCAGTATCTGTCTGAAATTCAACAAAAAAAAAAAATTGATCATTATGAAGTAGGTATCGAGAAAAGTAGAGCACATGTGAATTATTTACTATATATAAAGGAAATGAAAAAAGGAGGTTAGTGCAATCTGTAGTAACCTTTCCAAATGGAGACACAATTTGCTGAAGGGCTGTGATCTTGTCTCCTAGCTTGACTTTGGGTGCCTGCACCTTTTAACAATTAATAGAAGTTTCTTATTAATGTACAGTACACAAAAAAGAGGTCTCCCACTTTCTGCTTTTCTTTAAACTCACAAGTCCATGTCGGTGTTTTATATATATATGTACCTTTGAAGAAGAAGTTGTTGTTGATGTATCTTGCTTAGGCTTCTTCAAGCTTGCTTCTGATGATTCTTCAGATCTTTTCTTCTTTGATTCACGTGTTGTTGTTCCCTCTCCTCTTCCATTAGTAGTTCTCATCTGCATATATTACACATATTTTATAGACAAAATTATGCTAGAGCATGACTTTTTCTATTAGAAATTTTGATGAAAAATACTGCTAAAAAAAGTTGAATTACTTAAGGAATTTAGAGTCGCAAAAAAAAGAAATGTCTCTAATTTCATCACCAAGTGTTAAAGACATAAAAATTAGTTATCAATTTCTTTTTTCCCGTCGCTAAATGTTTCAAACACCAAAAGTGGTTATTAGATATCAATTAGACACAAAAAATTAAATATGTCTTTATTTCAGTCGCTAAGTGTTTGAAATACCAAAATTGGATATTAATTTTATTTTTTCTGTTTCAAATTTTCATTTGTAATTCAACTTTTTTCGAGTAGTGAAAATAGGTTGTGATAATTGATAAACCATATGATTGGTTTATGAACTCACCTAATGGGGGATCCACATTGAGAGAGTTGAGAGAGTTGGGGGCAATTGCCCCCACGACATCCTTACTTTTTTGTTGAATATATTTAATAATTTTTATTTTGCCCCCATAAAAAATTAGGTGTTGTCCCCAGATAAGATACATTTTTTTTAAACAAGTGAAAAAAGTTATAAGAGATAAAAGATAAAATAAATTAGTTCTAATTTTATCTCTTTATCCTTCTAATTTTTACCACTTCTCAAACGCTAAACTCATACAGTGACAAAACACATTAGATTTCAAAAAAGAAATATCGTTCAAGATAAAGAAAGAGATAAAGAGACTCATAAAGCAGAGACAAATTTTTGATTATTTTCTATCAATATCATTAGACTAAGATACAAAAAAAGATACTAGTGAAGAATATATGAGAGATAAATAGTTAAATGATTATTTTTTTTTAAATGTTTAAATGATTGTTTGTTACATAGATAGAGGTACATTTTTATAGTATTGACATTGAAAAAATTATATAGCATTTCAAAATATGAAAATGCGTAGAACACAATTGTAATTTGTAGAATGTTAGGTATTTTAGGCTTTTTTTAGTCATAAAGATTATGTATTTTGTAAAAACTTATAATATTTTTTTATATGAAAATATTATAACTATTTTTTACCCCCACGAAAGAAAATTTTTGGATCCGCCACTGAACTCACCTGTGATGGTGTCCGAAGGGCATGCTTCTTTGATTCAGATAAGTTTGAGTATTTCACACTAGGCCTCTGTGCATGAATTCCAATTACTGGCCTTCCAAACCTACTATTAAAGGATATAACATCTGAGAAATTTCTATTGCATGATGAAAGATTGGGCAATCCATGGTAAAATTTGCCACTGTCTCCCACTGAAAGTCCACTGAATCCATCTAGATATCCATTTGCATTAAATGATTTTGATCCAAATACAGCTCCTTGCACTTCACTTGCATGATGATATTCCTCCTTGACCTTCATATCCTGATCATGGCAAGGGAACACTCCAGAATTTTTACTTGATGTGGAATCTCCAAAAGGTTGTTTGAAATGATCACAAGGGTCAGATTGTTGGTAATGATCCATGGAAGAATTCAAAGACATGTTGTTGTTTGTTTGTGGATCAAAGTGGCTACTAACTTCTGGGTCAGGTGGGGCAATAGACCAAGTGCTTACAAGATTAGATAACTTAGTCAACCTTTCATTATTCTCAATTAGAGCTTCACTGTACCCATTTAAGTGCTTCTCAAAACTATTGAATGAAGTTGAACCACTGTATTCCCAACTAGTATCTAGTTTCTTCAAGTAGTCACAGGCTGGTTCAAACATAGTGTTTGTCATGCTTTTTGATGACAGTGCATCCATGAAGTTCTCTCCCATTTCTTGGCTGTTGTGTAACTCCCCATTTGATTCAACACCTCTATAAATTATTTCATAAACAAGTTAGTTGTAATATTATGAAAAATATATATCAAATCAATCTTAATACATAAATTAAAAATATATACTAAAAAACATGTATTATATGTTATATGATCTTGTGGGTTTAATTTTATTGGTGTGGATGGATACAAGGGAACTATATGGAAAGTAGAAGTGATCTTATAGCTTTATAGTGTGAACACACTGATGAATTTGTTTACCGGAGTAGTGCACATAACAGCTATTAGATAGTGGAAAGAAAAAGCCTAGAAGTATATTATTTGCGCATGCACAATGAAAAAAACTAACAAACACAGTACCTTAACCCTATTATTAGCTCCCATGTATACCTAATTAACTTAAAGCACTCTAAAAAATCACCAATATCTAACCTAAAAGATTAGTCTCTTATTTCTGCTTATATACCTTTGTGAATAATATATAGCAACAAAAAACATCAAATATATTTATTTACAAAAGTCAAATAATCTTATTCATGTGTATTAGCTAATTATTCTCTTTTTTTTTTCTTCAAAAATAATTACAAACTTACGAAAGAACATGACTCCAAAGTTGGTTATCTGAAGCATGTTCACCCATGAACTCGTTGGAGGAAGGTGCATGTGACTCAACGAGTCTGCGAGAGGAATCAACAGTGAGGCTTGAATGGTTGGAGGCATTAGTGAAAGATGTAGAAACAGATATATCCTCCTCACAAGAAGAGGAAGAATTAGGGTTCATTTGGTTGTTCCATGCATGCTTAGCATCACTCCAAGAAGAAAGAGGATTTGTTTGGAGATACCACCAGTTTAATGGGGTAGTAGTAGAGGTTGCAACTGTGTTTCCAACACATTCTTCAGTCATCTCTATCTCTCTTTCTCTATTTTTTTCTTCTTGCTATCTCCCTTTTATTGGTTGAATGGATCTAGGCTAGGGGTGGATCTATTATGTATATATCTCTCTTAATTTGTTTTTTTGTTGTTGTGGGGGTGGGGATTTATGGAGGGGATTGTTCCATTTTTAGTGACGTATATAGTTTGTAGGTTATATCAATTATGGGGGAGACAATAAAATATGCAACCTGAGTTTTTCCACTAACGTTCGTGGGCAATTATTATATAGGGTGATGGGCCAGCATAGGAGTGGCTTAAGGTTGCCAATGTTGGTGAACATGGTGTTTAGGGCTGCTAGTTTTATAACCAAATAAGATTATTTCCAACTTATTTTTCTACTACTTTCTTTATAGACAATAAAAAATATACTTTTTTTAAAAGCAAAATGAAAACTTGTATATATAAACACCGGAATATAAGGGGTATTTAAACCCTTATACATCATAGAGCAACATTTGGGAGATGGACTATTTTCTAGAGATACAATCCATAAGATGTAGGCACCACTTCCAATACACACACACACACACACACACACACACACGTTGTCTTCACCTTTTTCTGTAATAAAAAGCACAAATTTTTAAAAATATTGATTTACAAAGGGTTGTTGTGTGCATTTGCAAGGAGGTGGCAACCTGACACCTTCAGCTTCTACCTGCCAGTCGGAGAGATGCCAATGAGCATAGATGATGTCTCCAACATATTGCACTTACTAGTACTCGGGACCTTTTTCACACAGATATTGTACCTGGACAAAGAGACAGTTGTCATCTAGATGAATGAGCTGTTAGATGTTAGCATGTTTGATGCAGTACAAGAGTGCAACCAGACCAGGGGGCCCAAGCTCACCTCTCATGGCTGCAGGATGTCTACACTCAGCACTATCAGGAGTAGCAATGGGAGTGGCAGCAAGGGCATTCTTGCCGCACTTCGTCGGTGTCACCTTCTTTGCCAACAAGAGTGTGACGTTTACCCACATGGCGTACTTAGACGTGTTCCGAAACTTTACCAGTGTCCACACTTATGCATGGGGTGTCACGACCCTTATGTACATGTATGAGCAGAAAGACGAAACATTTGGCATCTTACATGACGTTGTTACGGGTACAAGTGTTGTTTTTTAAAATACTTTTAGATTCATGATGTTTAAACTGAAACGTCAGTTAACTGAGTTGGAATTTTTCATACAGGCATGATCTAGGAGCACTTCCACGGTATCGCATTCGACACCAAGGAGCTCAAGCTCAACTACAACCCCAAGTCAGTCGCTAGAAATTGATCAGGGATGCGGGTCTAGTGGAGCCATACTGCTAATGACGACCGACATTTGTTGGACGCCGTACGCGGACCACAGGCCGACAAGACCGTTGAGCCCATATCATTTTTCAAAGGATTCATCAGGGTTGGTCATACCAAGCACCCCCACTTGCCGGACAGTGTGTGCTCAAAAAAATCAGACAAAAAAAAGCCTCAAAATTTTTATTTTTACTAATATAATTGACCGAATAACTAATGAGTACTATAAATTCATCTAGTTCAGATGGTAAAACACAATAGTCTTTACCAGTGGGTTGTGGGTTCAAGCCCCTTTGTGGGCACTTTCGTTGTAATTTTTTAGTATTTTATTGTGAATAAATGACTGTTAGGACAACTGACTTGTTATTCCATTGGTCTCACTTAGAGAGTTCGCTTTTAGGCCTCAGTGGGTGTTAGGCCGGCCCTAGGTGTGCGACAGTTTGGGCACGTGCAATGCTTACCTGAGTCACCGTACAATCTTTGACTTCAGTCGGCCACTCCAACTGATATGGACCCTAGAGGTTATTGGAGTTTGACCAGCATCTGATCAACACTGGTCCTCAGGTGACGCAGTTGGTAGACATGGAGCCTATGTACATGGAGTGGTTCCTCATGATCTCCCACCCGTACATCTACCAAACATCAACAGTGCCAATGCCAACTCCAGCATCAGAACCAATTCCAACTGATGAGGACTCAAAGGTATGTTCAAATTATGTGTCTAAGTGTTTCATTTGTTAGAATATGATGATTAGACACTAATCACTACAAGAAATCTGCTGATTACCGACGGAAAATTACCATCGGTAATATTTTAAATATCGACGGCCAGACCGTCGGTAATCCCCCGGAAAAAGGCTATGCATGAGTTTAATTTTTTCTGCTTTACCGACGGCTTTACCGACGGCCGTCGGTAAATAATTATTTTATTTTTAATTTAGAAATAAAATTTACCCACGGTTTAGCCGTCGGTAAGGTTTCAGATTTATCGACGGCTTAGCCGTCGGTAAAAAAATTTAAACTTATCGTCGGCTTAGCCGTCGGTACCTCCCGCGTTTAATTCTTGGACTGTGATTTTTGTTAGGACTCTCAGACCCACCACACACACACCATACTCACCATACTCACCTTACTTCGCGCTGCACTCATACTCACCGTTTTTCCCTCATTCGAAATTCGCCGACTGACCTCCCAGACGGCCCGACCTCGCGCGCCGACCCGATCCACCACCGCCGTATCTATATCCACGCCTCCGACCAGATCGCGCCACCGCCAGCCATCTACGCCTCCACCAAGCTAGCGAGTCGCTCGCGACCAGCAGCCCGTAGAGCTCACCGCGGCGCCGCCGCCCACCACACATCTACCACGCGACCACCCACCGCCAACCCTCCTCGTATTCCGTATCTTTCATCTTTCTTATTCTTTGGTTAAGAACATCACTGTTAGGGTTTTTGTGAAACCTTGGATTTGGGATTTTTTCTTTTATATATTGCTCTATGTCTTCTTTCTCATTTTTCTTTGCATTTTACTAATTGATTGATAAAGCTTCGCTAATTTTCACAGGCTACATGTCTTCTTATTGACTCCTACCTTGTTATTTATGATTCTGCTTAGTTAGATTTTTTTTTACCTTTAATTACATTTGAATCATATAGATCTTGATCACATTGAATCATATAGATCTAGACTGGGTTTTTAGCTCACGTTATGTAGCCCACATTGAATCATAGTTATGATCCTGCTTGTATTTTGCAAAGATTTTTAGCTCACGTTAACGCAGCCCACATGTTGGTTCTATTGCTTTCTTTAATGCTCAGTTGTTTTATTTGCTATGTCTGCAGATTGCTTAAACATTTGGGGTGTTGGGCTTTGAAATGGGGAAATCTTCAATCCCTATTGCGTGTGTCCTGCTGCTTAAGTCAATTGCTACCAAGTTGAAAATTTTATTTTCCTTGTATAAAAATTTCCTTTTTTTTGGTTTTTTTTGGGGGGGGGGGTGGTGTGTGGAGTGTTTGTTGATGCAAACAAGACTTTAATTAGCTGTGTTTGATTATTTGTTGACCATAAGTGGCTGTTTTTGGCTTATTATCTTGTTGATTTCAAGGGACAAAATTAGCAATGATATGATTCTACTTTATCATATTCTTTATTTATCTTGTTAATTGGTAATTCAGGAATGGTTATAGTAGGTTTGTCAAAAGCATATGTTTACATTGTTTGTGGGAAAGGATGAATGAATGAATGAAAATCAATAAATTCGACTCCTTTGAAGGCTATATGATCTTTCTTTGCTCTTTAAATTAGTTGATAAATCTATAAGATTTCTAGATTAAGAATATGAAGTTTGTGAAGTGGATTACATACAGCATTGAACTAGATAAGGTGTTTGATCTTGAATACTGTTTTATCCTTGACAGTGTGTATATTGCAAAGTAGTATTGGTTGATTATACTGTGTTTCTTTTAATTTTCTCCTGGGTTCGCTTTATGGTAAATGTTAAAGCTAGTTTTGTTAACAATGGATTTTATGATGAGTAGGGGCTGGTCAATACAGTTCAGAAGACTGAAGAAATAAACAATGCGGTGAGAAGGCTAGTGACACAAAGAAATACCGCCAACCAAATAATGCCACAAGAAATTTAACTGTACAAGTGAATTCAAAGCTTTAGAAGTTCTTTGACATTTACTCTACGACCTTGAATATATTTCTGCAAGCTGTTGAATCGAAACACATCCATCAATTTAACAAGCCCAGATTTTGAGGATATTGTAACTATGTAAGTATCCATGTCACTGATCTTTGTGTTACTATGAATATTTAATGATGAGAGCACATTATTTCCTCCTGTTTGAGCCTCATCCCCTTTTGGGGTTCATTCTATTTGTCTTCTTGATATTAATTGATCCTGTGAGTTGTCTCCAACTCAATGGTGCACACACAACAAACACCTTTTTTTATCAACCGTCCAGTGGGCTTTTTTTGGGTCTGAATGTTGGACTTTCAAAAGTTATATAATACATCTAATCTATACGCAAATTATGGTGGTGAGTGGTCATAGATACTAGCATAAGGCATAGATCTTTGCAGACGCCCAGGGTACTTGACATTTATTTGGATTCACATATCTTGTGTCAAATGTACAATACTAGTCTTTGAAATGCAAGCTTCAATTTGAAAAGGTGTGTTAGTGAAAATTAATGTAAATAAAGCAAGATATTAGCAAGTTCATTCACAGTTTCTAATACAACATTAGATATGTAAACCATGAAGGGTGTCAACCTTGATACTGTACTTAATCTGCATCATGTAGGCCACTTAATTAGTCTTGGCTTCCCTATATTACATGGTTGTGTGGATATAACAAAGATGATAAAAAACAATTACTTCCAACTATATTTAAAACTGTGAGAATCATATAAAATTTGTCAGCATTAATTCTCATCATAAAATTGAACTGTCAAATACAATTCAGGTTGGTTAATACTCACTGTCTGTAATTGTACCAGACTGAAAAGAAACAGGAACATGTCCTTAAAGTTGTGTATTCTCCATTATTCTACCATATAAAATTATCAAAAAAAAAAGAATGGATCTTTATCTAGCTCGCTTGCTACAACAGCAGTTGTTTTTCTGCATCTAAAGAATGTTGACTCTCTTAATTACCTCCAATTGGTATTAGAGAAGGTCTGAAATGTAGGTACGTTTTCAGACTTATGTTTCTCCAATTTTTTTTTTTTAACTACTAACCTTTTGTACATTAATTGACCTTTTTTTTTGTTTTTCTTCTTTCTTTTTTTAAATTAGTTTCAACAGTTTATCCTTTGGATATATATGCCTGTCTCTTTATGATTGATAGTCTGGAAATGTTGGGTAATAATCCATTTGAGATGCATGCACCTATTAAGGTAAGATACTACTGTGTCAGTAAATGGATATGTTGGAAAGAATTTATGTATCTGTGATAAAAATTTAGATATTATTCTATATAAAGTATTCGGTAGCTTTTGACAGTAAGTTTGAAGACACTCGATGATTTGTGCAAGTATAGAAACTTTTCACTTCATTTTTTGTTCTTCTCCACTTTTCTTTCATTCTTATTGCTCACTTCATTTCGTTCTTGATATTCTTTGGCTTTTGATCTTTTTATTTCCTTCATTTTTCATTCAACTTGTTTCAAATAACCGCCATATTAACAAGAATATTGGCATTTGTTTAAGTTTTTTGTCAAATTCTTGGTTTTGATGAAATCCCCGATGGATTGTTGTCAACATGATTTCTTGTCAAAATTTCATGGTTTCATAAAATTTGTTATCCCCTGTTCATTGTATATTTAAGTTTTATCATTTTGTGTTTGCGATCATTGTATACATATATATATAAGAGTACAACTCTTATTCAAAATTAGGGGGGGCAAAAAAAGAGCGATCGTGAGAAGTGCCATATATGTTTCTCTGTTCGTTGAAGGTATATATGGAAGTATTGGAAGCATCCCTCTAGTCTACAGAAAGTGAAAAAGTGAAAAAATGTTTTCGAATCTACAGTTCTCTTCTGACCATGAAAAGGAAGTAACATAAAATCACAAGCAGAGACTGAAATTGAAAGCAGTCTCTGTTACCTGTAGACAATAATATATCACAGGATCCAAGATATATATATATATATATATATAAATTAAAGGAGACCCAGTTGTTGCAGCAATTTCACTACAAGACCCAGTTGTGTATGTGAAAATCTGTTTTCCCACTATAACGTTGAATTACCTCTCTTGGAACAGTACAAGCATAATTTTTTGGTTGCCTTTCTTTTTCTTTTCTTTCTTCAACTTTTTTATAGACATAAGGATTCCCTTAATAAATTAACATATTGTAGCTAATAAGATGTAACTACCATTCACACTAACTAATTTGAAGGGCTGCATTCTACTCACTTTGTCTTGTTAGCCATACCAATAACATGACAGTTTGATCAATTATCAGATATTTTATTTCAATCTGTGTTTGTATGCCTTAACAGCAATAGTAGATGTAGTATAGTGTTGAATTACCTTCCTTGGAAGATGAGTACAAGGAGAGGTCTGCTGTTTATTTATTTAATTTGAATTGATGTAGTATATTGTTTGTAACATTATAAGCAGAATTTTTTGGTCGCCTTACTAAAAGTGACACATTTCAGAAATGGATGGGTTACCCTCCAGATCGGAGTTGGGTATATGATAGGCTTTATCCTGGTAGAGGAGGGGTGAAACCAGGCTTTGCAAAAGGTGTTGAAGAGTTTATACTGAAAGCTAGAGTACAACCTGAAGTTGCAAGTAATGGTGGAATCAGATGTCCTTGTGACATTTGCAAGTTTAGGAGCATATTATGCGAAAGAAGTCAAGGTCCATCTGTATCGTGTTGGGTTCCAACCAAATTATTGGTATTGGACTGAGCACGGTGAAGAAGCACCACGTGTTCAACCAGTAGATGTGCCTAGTAGTAGTGGACAAATGGATAATGATGATCCGTTCACGCTAATGCAACATATGGTCGACGATGCGTTTAGGACTAGGTATGACTTCCAAAGTATGGGTGATGTGGGTAATGAGGAAGACGAGGAAGATATTCATGAAGTCGAGGAAGATATTCATGAAGAGCCCCCAAATGCTGACGCTCAAGACTTTTATGATTTGCTAACTGCTGCAAACGAGCCCATATATGAGGGTGCTTCTGAGTCAAAGCTTTTAATATGCGTGAAATTGTTGGCATGCAAGACAAATTGGAACATTCCTCAAAAGTGTCTTGATTTCATTGCAAGTATGTTGGGAGACGTGTGTCCTTCAAAGGAGAAATTGCCAAAAAAAAATTTACCAAGCAAAAAGATTGGTGTCCATGCTAGGTTTGGAATCTCAAAAAATTGATTGTTGTGTTAATGGGTGTATGTTGTATTACAAGGATGATAGTGCAGAACGACAATGTAAGTTTTGTCAAGAACCACGGTATGTTCCCCGTAAGACAGGGATGGGTAAATACAACGATGTTCCAGCAAAGAGGATGTTCTATTTGCCAATCACTCCTAGGTTTAAAAGACTGTATGCATCAACAGAGACTGCAGCTGAAATGAGATGACATTCTCACAATAGATCTGGGTCAGAAATTTTACGCCATCCATCTGATGGTGAAGCTTGGAAGCATTTTGATGCGGTGTATCCAGACTTTGCAAACGAACCAAGAAATGTAAGGCTCGGTTTATGTTCTGATGGGTTCACACCTTATATTCAGGCATCTACAACCCCATATTCATGTTGGTCGGTTGTTGTGACCCCATATAATCTCCCTCCTAAAATGTGTATGACTAAACCATTTATGTTTTTGACTTGCCTCATACCCGGACCATCTAATCCGAAAGAAAAAATAGATGTATTCTTACAACCTTTATTAGATGAGCTGCAACAGTTGTGGAGTGAGGGTGTTTTGACTTATGATATATCTAAAAAGCAAAACTTTCAAATGAGAGCATCCTTGATGTAGACAATTAATGATTTTCCCGCATACGGTATGTTGTCGGAGTGGGGTACACGAGGTAAATTGGCATGTCCCATATGTATGGACGATACAAAGTCGTTTAGACTAAAATATGGGGGGAAAACTCTTGGTTCGATTGCCCCCGTCGATTTTTACCGCGTGAACACAAATTCAGAAGAAGTAAAAAGAGGTTTACAAAAAACAGGGTTGAGAAACATGGGCCTCCTGTAATACTGACAGGTGATATCATATGGAATTGGGTCAGTGGGGTTCCAAGTGTGGTAGAAGATGGAAAAGTTGAAAAGTTACCTGAGTATGGACGTAGTCACAATTGGATAAAGCGAAGCATATTCTGGGATCTTCCATATTGGAAAGACAATTTATTAAGGCACAATCTAGATGTGATGCACATAGAGAAAAATGTATTTGATAATGTGTTTATGACAGTCATGAATGTTAAGGGCAGAACAAAGGACAATGAAAAAGCAAGAATGGACTTGGCCCTCATATGCCAACGTAGTGACTTGGAGTTGATTCCAAAAGCCAATGGAAAAATGACAAAACCAAAGGCAAATTATTGTCTTTCTTCAGGTGAGGCAAAAAATGTGATGAAGTGGATGAAAGAGATCAAGATGCCAGATGGGTATGCTTCAAATTTGGCAAGATGTGTAGATGTTAATAGAGGGAAAATGTACGGGATGAAGAGTCATGACTGTCACGTATTTATGGAGTGTTTGCTCCCATTTACATTTAGTTCATTGTCTGACCTTGTGTGGAGACCACTTACAGAGTTAAGTCAATTCTTTAAGGGCTTGTGCAGTAATAATTTGAGCCAGAATGATTTGATCAAATTGAATGAAAACATTCCATTAATCTTATGCAAACTTGAAAGAATCTTCCCACCAGGTTTCTTTGATTCAATGGAGCATCTTCTAATTCACCTCCCACACGAGGCAACACTTGGTGGTCCAGTTCAATACCGATGGATGTATCCATTTGAAAGGTATTCGTTGATATCTGCAATTATCTCCCTCTATATTGTCATATCTTTATTATAAGCCATTTTATTCTCATTTATTTGTAGAATGATGGGTGATTTTAAGCGGTCAGTGAAAAACAAGGCTAGAGTAAAAGGCTCAATATATGTATGTCCTACTTACAACGAGAGACAACATATTTTTGTTCACATTATTTCAAAACGATTGACTTGTATGCCAAAAGTCAACGTAATGAAGCTGCAAGATTGAATGACGATGTCACATCAACAATGTCAATTAGCAATGGACTAGGACGTCCTAGTGGGCAATCCAAAGCTCACTAGTTGAGTGATGCTGAATGGAGGTCTGCACATATACACATCCTCATCAATTGCATCGAGGTTAAGCCATATATTGAGTAAGTAATACACCATTAAACTCACACTCAATGTATTTACTAGTATATACTTACAACAACTCTGTCTTTCTTGGCAGTTACTTTTTGCAATATAACTCCATCGATGAAGCAGATCCTTCAGCTCAAACTCGTATTTATGCTGAATTCCCAGAATGGTTTCCGTCCTATGTAAGTATTTGACTAAAATCCTATTGCAAATAAATTGTCTTCTTATCCTCATTGTGAGTGTCTTGTTTGTATAGGTTACTAATGAATCAAATGGCGTGGATGACATAAACTTGATATCATTAGCTTGGGGTCCAGAGTCAAAGGCCATAAGTTGGCACAAATACTTCATTAATGGGTATAAATACCACACACAAGCATGGGCTCAGGGTAAAAAGACCATAAACAGTGGGGTTTATGTCAAAGGGGTTACAGAAGAAGGAGAAGATGATTTCTATGGTGTCATACAACATATCTACGAATTAACGTATCACAAGTTGCCTCACAGGGTTGTCTTGTTTTATTGTCAATGGTTTGATCCAAGACGGAATAGAGGAACTAAAGTTCATCCGCAATATGGCATTGTAGATATCAAGATGAATAAGCATTATGATCGTTACGATCCATTCATAATTGCACAAAAGGCTAGACAAGTGTATTATGTACCTTACCCAGATATGAAGACAGACAAACGTGGTTGGTGTGCAGTGATAAAAACAAAGCCCAGAGGCCGTGTAGAGGTGAATGAAATTGACGATGACATTCCCTATCAAGATGAAGAGATGACACGTATAGAGCAGACAACTGAAATTGAAGAAATGGATTGCTTGCGTGATCAAACACATAGTGATGAAGAGGTCGATGTTATGTCAATTCCAAACATTGATATTGATAATGAAGTTGACATGGATGTCGACGATGATGATAATTATGAGTCTGAGCTTGACTCTAATGATGGATATGCTGATATGGCTGTGGATGATGAAGATGAAGACATTGACTAAAGTTATTGTACTTGTTTATTTATGAAGTTAGTGAAGTCATTGTACTTGTTTATTTAAATAGTTAGTGAAGTCATTGTACTTGTTTATTTTAAAAGTTTGTGAAATCATTGTACTTGTTTATTTAAATAGTTAGTGAAGTCATTGTACTTGTTTATTCTAAAAGTTAGTAAAATCATTGTACTTATTTATTCTAAAATTTAGTGAAGTTATTATACTTGTTTATTTAATTATTGTACATGTTGACTAACAATGCGTGTGAACATATATGTGAATGCTTGTTTTTTTTTACAGATGCCTCCTAAAGAGAAAGAGCATCGTAGGTCTAAGCTGCCTACGAAGAAGGCTAAGACGATTTTGCCACAACAATTGGCAAATCGATTGACACAGTCACCACTGGAGGACGACGCTAGCACACCACTCTATGAGGCTAGTCAGCAACCTCCTGCTCAGCATACTGCCGAAGTGATACCACCTCCCATGCCCCCTATAAAGATGATCCCAAATCTGGGATTCGTACCTCCTCTTGTACAGGTATGTATTTAACTAGTTGTTGGATTTTTTTTAATTGCTTTCCCTTTGTGGTAACAAATTGATTTTTATTGTATGAGCACGTTTCCCCTTCACCGCAGGTGACATCCATTTCTGAGCAGCACACTCCTCCGAGTCAGGATGATGCAGGTGCAGGACCTTTGCACACTGCATGTAGTGGTCCGACAGTGCAGGGGTCACGATATTCCCATCCGGCCGGGACTGAGGTGACACCTAATGGGAAACCCATCATTAGGGTTCATGGCAAATCGTACGTCACTTTATTCCAAGTCTGTAGTATCTCATTTTCCCTTTCTCTGAGAGCATGCATCCTTCCTTTGATTTAGTTCTCAGCTCCTCATTAACAATTTAGATCTGGTTTATTTCAAATTTGTTTGTCTACTTGCCTTTTGTTTTTTACTTGAAATTCAAAGGGATGGTTTTTGTTTGTTGTTTCTGGCATTTGATTTCAATGGAGATTATAAGTATTCATTGGGAACATACTGTTTCACTGATTGCCATTTTTCTGTTGCTTTAGAAGTGTGTTACATGGTTTTTTTTTTGGTTATCCTTTTCCTGTGGTTGCAAAATTGAGATATTAATTAAATAATGTCTGGTCATATTAGAGAACCAGAGCCAACTTTGATTTGTTTTTCTTGCTGAAGAAATTTTAAATCCATGTTAAAATCCATTGCAAGTATCTTTAGTTAATGCTGATATTATGTTTATAACTTATTTATAGGTTCATCCTGGGTAAAGTAGCCTCTAAGGCCATCACCGCGGTCATTCAATCACAGTTCCGAGAACTATATCATACTTGGGGAGAGATTCCAGGAGAGACGGTGGAGAAATGGTTTGAGAAATTTGAAGTAAGATAATGTTACTTTTCTTATTTAAGGGTTTTCGTTATTGTGTGTTGATATTAATAATGAATATTGATCTTATTTGTAATATAATATTGTAGGAGCATGTTTCGTGGGATCGTAATGACCATTATCTGGTTGAGAAGCTCTTCAACACCAAAGGCTCAAAGCGTCTTTCTGAGATGCTTATGGAGGTGAGGAAGAATGGTAAACACCCAACCTGGATAGGCGAGAGGGCTTATGCAGAACTTAATGCCAAGTGGAAGGCTCCAGACTATAAGGAGAAATGCACCAAGGCCAAGCAGAACCGCGCTTCTTCTAAGAGTGGTTCTATGCATACTGGTGGATCTATATCTATCACTGAGCATGCCTTACGCCTGGTATGTTTTTTAAACATTTTATTGCTTAAAATTCATCACATAAATTTGTTGTTATATAAATGTTTCTAACGTTTTTAATTATGTTTCAGTCTGATGAGTTGGGTAGAGAGCCCACGGTGGATGAGATCTTCTTGAAGACTCACACAAAAAAGAAGGATAAGTCTTGGGTGGACAACAGATCCAGGGAGACATATGTAAGTCAGATCATTGCATTTTTTATTTAATTAATTTTATTTTGTTTCATAAACAATATTGTAACCAATCTTTACTTTGTTTTGTTTTGAGCAGGAAGCCTATCAAGAGAAAGTGCAGCAGGCCGCCTCTCAGGCCTCTGATGGAGGGGAGGCAACTGGCAGTGTTGACCCCTCAACTCAGTTGCAGTTATGGGCCCAATCTGCTGGGGGTAGGACTCGGGGACGGCTGTACGGTGTCGGAGGCTTGTCCGGACGTTTTAGGTCTGGTGTCTCCTCTCTGACCCAGGAGTCTCGTGCATCTGGCACCGCATCTACCCCCGACTCAAGATTTATTGAGGTCATCGCACGATTGCGGCTTTTGAGGAGTGCGCAAGAAAGGCAGAGGAGGAGGCTCGGGAGGCACGAGAGGAAGCACGGGAGGCAAGGAGAAAGGCAGATGAGGAGGCACGGGAGGCACGGGAGGCAAGGAGAATTGCCTCGGAGCGGGATCAGGAGTTTCAACGGCAGTTGAGGGAGTTGTCTGCCAGTGTTGCTGCCATCCAGGCCCACAAATCCCGTCGTCGCCATCCGGACTATGAGGAGTCTGAGTCTGAGGAGGATTAGTCTTGCCGTTAGGCTACAGACTTTTTTTATTATTGACTTGTTTGACATTATGGATTTCTGGCTTTTGACATTATGGATTTGTGGTTTTTTACATTATGGATTGTTTACTATGACTTTTAATGACTAAAAGTGTATGTTGATGTCTCTTAAAGACAATGTATGTTGATGGCCATTAAAAAATGTATGTTGATGTCTCTTTGTCTTGCTATGCGTTTATATGTCAGGTACCGTAAAATTTTGGGGAGGTTTTAAAAACAAAGGTTTCCACAAAAAAAAATTGCCGATACCGACGGCCGCACCGTCGCAAAAAATTGATAGAAATTTTCAATTTTTAGTTACCGACGGCTAAGCCGTCGCAATGTCCGTCAGTAATTTACTGACGAATCAGCCGTCAGTATATTACCGACGGCTAGGCCGTCTCAATTGTCCGTCAGTAATTTACATCGATAACTCGGTGACGTATTTTAAATTTTTTGTGACATTTACCGACGGCCTCACCACCGTGTCCGTCAGTAATTTACCGACGGCTCAGTCGTTAGTAAATTACCGACGGCTCAGACGTCGGTAATTCGGTGACGTATTTTAAATTTTTTGTGACATTTACCGACGGCCTAGCCGTCGGTAAATCACCACCGTGTCTGTCAGTAAATTACCGACGGCTCAGACGTCGGTAATTCGGTGACGTATTTTAAATTTTTTGTGACATTTACCGACGGCCTAGCCGTCGGTAAATCACCACCGTGCTCCGACGGCTTAGCCTTCGGTATTACCGATGGCTTTTAATGGCCGTCGGTAAAGGATTTCCAACGAGCCATTAACCAAGGGCCCCGAGGCCGTCGGTATGCCGTCGGTAATAAACATTTAGCGACGGCTTTCGTGCTTTACCGACGGAAAATGGCCGTCGGTAACAGCGGAAATTCTTGTAGTGAATATTATTTATTGTTGTTTGCAGAGGACATTGAGGAGGGCATCTGAGATCGTACAGTCTATGGTAGACAGGCCCCTCACGATTCATCCTGGCACCAAGGGCTGGGTCTTGGCACATGAGCTATTAAGGTTAGCGCGTCCCCTTCACATGGCTGAGCAAACTTATGTCGGAGGAAAATATCTAGGGAAACATGGTGATTTTTTTAATTTTTTTCCCTTTTTATGTACACTTTTTGTGTAGGCATATGTAATGACTAGGCATATGCCCTCACATTTATGTAATGCTTGGTTTTATCTTTGTAATTCATGTGTAATGCAAATTATAATGTTATTATATATATATAGCAAGATTTACTATAATTTCTATTTATTATACTTTTATATTAAGAGTTCAACATTTAAAAAACAAAGAGTTATAAATAAATATACTTATCAACGAATATATATAGAATATATCATAATTAAAATGGATAATAATTTCAAGGCTTAAATATGTTTTTAGTCCCTCAAATTAGGGAAAAGTTTGGTTTTAGTCCCTCAAAAGAATTTCGTCTGTTTTTGGTCCATTTAGTTTGAAAATGTGTCACATTTAGTCCCTCAAAAATATTTCGTTTGATTTGGTCCTCTTAGTTTGGAAATGTGTCACATTTAGTCCCTGCATCTGTTTTCGTCTGCTTTTCAACTGATATTGCTGGGAATAATAACATCGAACCTGGTGTTATAGAGGTTGCAGAGAGAGGGGAGAGATCAAAAGCAGGGACTAAAAAGCAGACGAAAACAGACGCAAGGACTAAATGTGACACATTTCCAAATTAAGGGGACCAAAAGCAAGACGAAAAATTTTTAAGGGACTAAAACCAAACTCGCAGGGATTAAATGTGACACATTTTCAAACTAAAGGGACCAAAAGCAGACAAAATATTTTTGAGGGACTAAAACCAAATTTTTTCTTAATTTGAGGGACTAAAAACATATTTAAACCTAATTTCAATTTCTAGAATGATTAAAAAAATCGCTAAACAAATATGAAGAACGTCTGGTATCTAATTGTCAAACACGTTTATGCGTTCGGGAGCTAGTTATTGTACGTATCTGATAATTAGATGTCGAATGGTCGTTTAGCCAAATGTCATGTTCAACACATCCAAGATCATGTTACTGTTCATATCCAGTATTTAGATGTTGGATCGCCTGTAAATATAGGGTGGGGAAAAATAAGCGTCTCGCGAAAGTCGGGAAGGTTGGGGTAGAGGAGAGGCTGACGACGGAGATGCGAGATGGTGTGGATGGGGTTGGGGTTGGGGGGACATCTGAAGGTGGGAGAGGTAGGGGTGGGAAATGGTGGTGAAGAGGGGAAGGGGTTAGTTTGGGTTATTCATAAGGAGTTGGGGTATTTTAGGCATTTTAGTTGGAAAAAGGAGGTGGCAAAATGAAATTGTGAGGTGCCTTTAACAAGTGCCAGGTTAGGGATCAGCATCGTGGCACTTCAACGCCAATAAGCTCTAAAGTCGTCATCAAAGTTTCTCACATCTATTGGACTTACATACAAGACTTCATGATTGAGTTGAAAATAAGGCCGACAGCCAAGGTCGACAAGTCAGCCCAACTCATGCCTCGATGTTAACGCCTATAAAAAGAGTTTTCGCGTCCAAATTCCAATCTTACCAAACATTTTTCTTTTTGGATTACTCCCTTTCTGCCATTTTGTTTTTTTTACGTGAATTAAGAAATATAATTAATATTTTAGATCATATAAAATATATTGTGTGATTTTTTAATATATCTTTTATTTTTTTATTATTTATGAGAAATAAAAAAGAAAAAACTCGTTAATTAAAAAAAATATTAATAATAGTTAAGGGTAAAATAAGAAAAAAAAATTAATATTTTGTCGATATTACACAACGATAGTCAAAATGGGATAAAGCTAACTTGCTAAAATGACAAACAAAATGGGACGGAGAGAGTATTAAATACGCCCCCTCAGTTTTACTAGCATACACTAAGGATCCAGAAATAAATTTTCGGACAAATTATACCCTCCGAAAATATTTTTCCGAATCCCCAGTGGATGCTAACAAAACTGAGAGTGTATTTAATACTACGTCTGTCCCTAAATATAAGCTCTTTTTGAAGAAAAAAATTTGTCTCCTTTTTATAAGTTACTTTCCAAATTACTAGGTGTGTTAATTATTTTTTTTTACAAAAATATCCCGAATTAATTTATATTATTTTTTGTGGTTAATAGTAAATGGGGTGACTTTCTCTCTCTTAAGTCAATAATTAAAGGGTAATTTTGAAAAAAATAGTACGCATTATAGATAAATTAAATAAGTTAACTAATTTTCTTAATTTGTGTGTTTTGGTCAAATTAGCGTTATATTTAGGAATCTGTCTCAAATCCATTTTCTTTTTCCAATCTCATACCACTTTAATTACTTAGGTGAGTTTAACTTCAACTTCCAGCAAACACGCTACTTCAACGAAACCAACCTATTTTATCTTCCATACCTGACATGTAATGCAAAAGACTTCTAATAGCAAATGTAATGCAAACTCTGCCCGTAAACTATGCTTATACTAAAACTAAACAGGTTGGTTGTGTATACCACCCTTGCACAGTTGCACTCTCCCTTCGACAGCAAGCCTAGGGGAATTGTTACAATACTGTGTCACAATCACTGAATTGATAAGATCGCAAAGCACATTCCTGTGGCTATGGATGCAACATTTCCTAAAAATAAAAATAAAATATTGTTTTCTTATTAACTGCGAAGGTGTGGACCAGGTTCATTCCAATAAATCACCGTTCGGCCTAATTGAATACTGGTTAGAGTAAAATAATTGCATATGCTCTATTATTTTTTTTATTACATAATTCAATTTTTACCCACGGAAGAGCTAGCAAATTGACCTCAAAGCTTATAATAACAATAATCATTCAATTAACGATAAAGTTAAATACAAAATAAGCACTACTTAGTCTTGTACGGAGCACATAGTTCCAAAAGAGTTTCGGAGACCTTTTATCCTCTATGTATAAGTTTGTTTGATATTTATTATTTTAGTATAATGTCTTAAAAAATTCGATAACAATATAAGTTGTAATTGAAATAGTATATATGTTTTCAGTATTATTTATATAAGTCGTATTTGAAAAATATAACATCATTTTTTGTTATAAAAAATTGTCACTAGGTTGAATAACATTAAAAAAATATGGTATTTTTTTTTTGGAACTCACCTTAATTAGTCATTTGGGCCGAGTGGATCCACAAAGAGTATCCCACAGTTTAGGCCTTTTGGGCCCGCTATGAGACTTATCTTCGGTTTGAATAATTGAGTAGGGTTTAACCTATTAGTTCTCAGCTTCTCAATGAGGCAAGTTGCTTCCACTCGACCAACAGTCCATTGGTATGGTACTTATTTTATAAATATGACCTTAAATATTTTAATTTGTCACTCTTGGTTATGATTTATATTATTTTAACTGTTAAAAAAGGCTATACGTTTTAGCAAAATCTAAACAAAATTATGCTAGAGAAGTGAAAAAGAAAAAGAGTAAGTTTTGGCCAAGTTCGTGTCCCCTAACCCTTTGGAATATTGTTTGGATTTTTAAAATCTTTTAGTGGATTCAATTTTATATTTTTTTCTAGAAAATGATATAAAATACCTTATATTAATTTAAAACTTAAGTCCTTGACCCCAAATTATATAGAATTCCTTTTTTTTTGACGCAATTATATAGGATTCCTAATCAGCATATAATATAATTTGATAAAGCTAGATAGGTAAAAAGTGTGCGCATGTGCAAGACATAAATTAAACAATACATAGGTAGAGCATCCTAATCCAAGAAGCATTTTATTTCTGCTAACCTACCACCCCACATCCATATATGCAAGTACGTAAGAATTAAAGGAATTATGGTAGGCTGGTTGAAGTTGCCAGTTTATATATTATCCCTTAAAAAAAATTTCAAATGTTTTACTTATATGTGACTCAAAGACCATTGGCTCTATCGATCAACCAGAAAGGCAAACTTTTACATCCTCCGCTAGCCACACCACTACAAACAGATACTCCTGAGCCACATAATCCATTTCACTTTACAACGAAATTAATTAATTAAGATCGAAAGTGAGTCATAATTACCAAATAATCCGTATATTTTAATAGGAGCACCTTTCATTTGAAAAATATAAAGGTTGGATAGGAGACCACCATACACACTAAACTGAGAGGTTGGGTGGCTTTATTTTAACATTTATGTCCTTTTTGTTTGTACTGTTCAATTAGAAAACTATTGATGACCATGAGAGAGAGAGTTGAATTGTTTAGCTATGATCTTTAACGTGTAACTTAAGAAAATTAATTTACTTGTGCCAAAGGGAAGAAAGCTACTAATTGCATGAAACGAAGGAGAGAGTTACAAGTTTCCTTGGGGAGGTGTGTTTGACAGAAATTTGTCTATTTTTTTATAATCCAAATTTATTCAAGTGGTAAAGAATTTAGTTCTCTTTAAACAATGTCTCAAATCCAAATTTTGTGAATGAAAAAATAGGCATGGGAAGACCTATCTCTTAAATATGTCAACTTGTACTAAGCCAGAAAATATATCCTATAGCGTTTACTCCTTTTGTTACCCAATATAAGTAAAAAAATTCATGTTAGACCAAATACATAAATTTTTTTGCTTATATTAGGCAACCGAGGGAGTACTTTCTCGAATAGATACGCTTGTTATACGCTTATCTAAGCATTATCTAAACTTAATTTTAGATTGTGTTTTCTAGTAAATGTGCTATCTAATTTGAATCATATTCCACCTACAACGTGTTGTACATACTAAAAAAATAGTGCATTTCCAAAACAGCGTTATTTAAATAATTAACATAATTGAGTCAAAAAATAATAATTAACAAAATTATTACTAATTTATAATTCAGGTCTTAGACAAGCAATCAAATGAAGATGTACTTATTTATGTAGAATTAATCTTATAATGATATTATTTTTTTAACAATATAAAAAAGATAGCTTATAGAATATATTTATTTGAATGTAATTGATTTAATAAAATACAAAATATTTTTAAAAAGTTCACATAATCGTTTAATAAACTAATATTATAATATAAATAATTTCAAAATTAATAATTTTATTTCAATATTAAGTTAGTTTATTCATAAAAAAATTGATGTGGCCACACTATAATGTAATATATTTTCTTTTTTTGGTGAAGATATTATAATATATTTTCATAATAAAAAGTTTGTTTCAATTCATTGAATATTGATTACTTAATTAAATTTATTGATGATATATCCGGTCAAAAAAATTACATCTAATAATAATAATTTGAACCAAAATTTTCGAATTTAAAAAATATAAAAAAAATGTGTACTTTATTTTATAAATATGTATAACATCCCGTGGGTTACATAGCTACTAAAGCCTCCTTTTTTACACTCAATTATTTGAATATCGATTATTTTCTGTTAGAAATATAGAAACTAAGCTACTGAAATTGTAAATCTGAAACTGAAAGATTGATTCTTCATTCATTTACTAAAACAGTTACACAAATGTCTTTATATAGAGTCTCTGTTCTGTTCTGTTACAATTGAATCTCATTTGTTAAGATCAGTTGGAAGATTCTAGAGGATTCTAACTAACTCAGTTAATTAGTTACAAGGGAATAATACCCTATGGGCAGGCTTATCCTAGTTACTCTAGGCTTACAAGAGATGTACTCTCTTATACTCCCTTGCAAGCTCAACTGGGAGTGACCTTTAAAGAGTCACAAACAGTGAGCTTGGATCTACAATCCTCAAACTTAGAAGGAGGCAATGGCTTGGTCATAATGTCTGCACATTGCTGTGTGCCAGGGACATGGGACACCAGTAGTTGCTTCTTAAGGACTTTCTCTCTGAGAAAAAATAAATCAAGCTCCATGTGTTTTGTTCTGGCATGAAGAACAGGATTATGAGCCAATGCAATTGTGCTCATGTTATCATAGAACACTTAAGGAATAGAAAAGGAGACTCCCAACTCGGTTAACAAGGATTACAGCCATAGTAATTCTTGAGTTGCAAGTGCTAAACTTCTGTATTCAGCTTCTGTGTTGGACCTTGACACTACATGTTGCTTTTTTGGCCCACCAAGACACAAGATTCCGACCAATAAAGATGTAGGAACCAGAGGTAGATCTCCTATCATCAATATCTGACCCCTAATTTGCGTCACAATAAGCAGCCAAGGACAGTGCAGAAGTTGATATGGGCTTAAGATGAAGACCCCATGATATAGTACCCTTGAGACACCTTAGGATCCTTTTAACAGCAGATCAATGTGCTTCCAAAGGTTAAGCCATGAATTGGCAAACCTTGTTTACTACAAAGCTGATACCAGGCTGAGTTATAGTGGCATATCGTAAAGCCCCAACCACTGATCTGTAGTAAGTAGGGTCTGAAACTGCTGCTGAACCATCTTTTGAGAGATGACAACCAGAAATCATTGGAGAATGATGAGACCACGGCAAGTGTACCGGGTCGTTGCAAGTAATAAATCGGTTAAGTACCCGGTTATCGTTCTCAAGGATCGAAGGCCAAATACCAATATACGTTAACGACTACTAAGTGAACACCAAAGGATTTTATATGATTGGTAGTGGTAAGAGAATAACAAAGGCACAATGCAAACAGTAATTTAATTCAATGGAGAAAAGTGTTGGAGTCAAGCTTTATTCTACTTCAACTTTGGAATATTTTAATATAGCAATTAACACAAAGTGGTTCTCTAATTTGTCTATCAATTTCATTAAACTAGTTAAATCACAATTCCTTGGGCAAATAACCCTTTCTATCCAGCTAGAAAGTCCAATTCCTTGGATGCATTCAACAAGGTAAAAGCATGAAGAAGAAAAAATTACAAAGATAGCAAGTTCCCAAAGGCTATTCCTAGCTCAAAAGAAACAAGGGTCACCTTCCTAGGGCACAAAAGCATATTGAACTTCCATTCAACACACAAATCAAAAGTTCATTCCAAGATTGATCAAGTCTCAAAAATCATTAAGAAGAAGGAAGGAGATCACCAAACTAAGAGAAACTCACATGCATTAATAGAAAACTACATCAAATATCCATAGTGTTCATAGAAATCCACTCAACTCCCACAAAGGGAGATTTAGTTTAACATGATGGCAGTGGAGAATGAAAAGAAAAACAGAGAAAAGAGATAAGAACCCATCCACAAGCCAAGGAGTTGAGCTTCCACTCTTCTCCTCTTGCCTCCTTCAATGGGTGTGCTAGGGTTTGTGCTCCAAAGTCCTCTTTCTGCCTCTAATTCGTCCTCCCCCTTTTAGTTCAGACCTTAGATGGGTATTTATACCAACTGGGCCTGATAGAGAGCCCAAAACGCGACCCAAAATCGTTCAGCAGCAGGCGCCCTGCGCCCTGTGGGCGCCCTGCGCCCAGGATTCCCGAGAGCAGGCGCCAGGCGCTAGCCCCTCTGAGGCGCCCTGCGCCCTGCAACTTCTGCTACCATGCTTCCCAGCAGGCGCCCTGCGCCTGGATTGGCTGGGCGCCCTGCGCCCTGACTTATGCAGCAACTCCACTTCAAAAAGCTATCATGGTCTTGGGTACATGTCTCCAATCAATCCTTTTCTTACCTACATTAAATCAAGACCAAAATAAGGACATTTTTCCATCAAAACAACAAAAGAGCTAACATGATTGTCAACTAGAATATCTCCACAACAAAGACTCAAACACCTAAGATTAGAGGCCAAACAAGGAATAAAGTCTAAGTTTGCATGAGAATTCCCTTCAATTAAGTGCATGAAATTGAGCATTAGAGGGAACCGTCAAACACTCCAAACTTAAACCTTGCTTGTCCTCAAGCAAGAACTACAAAAACAACTACACAAAATGTCAAACTTGATCTAATTACTGGACTAAACTACAATTTCCACCACTTTCAAATGTTTGCACACAAAAATTCACACCAATCACAAATAAATTCATTGGGCTTTATCATCATCAGAACCAACATGAGACTATCACAAATTGGAAATTGGAGTCACATAAGCGTGAATTCACCATTTTTAACTCAACAAATAAATGGAATGTACAATTGAAACTTTCAACGTGATTGAATGCTTTCTTTTCTACTCACAAAGATTAGGAAGAATTTTCACTCCAACTCTCAAGTGTTTGGGGTTTGTGTTTCACTCAGTCAACACTATTTGAGCCCGTCCCCCATGGATTTGATTTTCATCTCTTTCTCACATGAGTACCACTTGCACAATGCACCAACCAAAAGGTCTTTCAAGGTTGTAACTTGGTCAAGGTTAGGGTGGATGGATTAGACATTTAGGCTATTACCCTTCAAAGATAGATGAGCATCAACCAACTCTAAAAGTTTTCACTACAATTTCTTTTTTTTTTCTTCGTTTTTTTTTCAAAGATGGTATTTGCCCACAAACCCATTCTTTAAGCAATTTCATCACGTAGCTATCAATCCCCCAGTACACTTTGGTCTCCAAGGGGTACTAATCCACAGATGAGCCACTTTTTTTTTCTTTTTTTATTTGAACTACAGCTCAAACCACAACTAATGGTACTGTTGTTCACTCCCCCCCTCCAAACTTAGTTCTTTGCCAACCTTAGTCAATTCATGCTCATCTACCCTCTTTGGGTGGGTACAAGTTAATAATAAGGTTAAAAGCTATTGTTTTGATGGGTTAACAAGAACAAAAGGCTATAGGCTCAACGGGGCTTTGCAAACAAAAGTCATATTATGTTGGGTTGGCTTTTTGGCTACTGGTTTCTAACAAAATTTGTCTTTTTATATCAAAGCATTGTACAACCAATAACATGCAACAGAGATTCAATCAAAGTTAGGGGAATGTAAACTCAAATGTGTCCTCTCCCAAGAATTATTGATGGAGGCTCTACAAACACCACAGGTTATGCATATATCAATCACAAAGAAATTATAACAAACCAAAACAGTTGAGCAATAGTTGACTCGCTCCAATAAGTTTCTAGCCTCAAGTTGTAACTCTTCAGTAGCCCACTCAATATCAAACTAAGTAATTGGTGCTTAACACAGAATTGAAATCACAAGTGGGTTCACATCATAGTTTAGCCAGCAGTTATTTCCATTTGACATCTAGGACTTATAAACTGAAAAGACTAAAAACATCATACCACACACAAATTTTTTTTAGTTTTTTTTTAACACAAAAATAAAGGAACTCCAAACTTAAGCTTTGACAACCATACTAAAATGAAATCAAACAAACTAAATTCTAAAAATGCAAGAGAAAGAGATAGAAACTCCCTCGCATGGGTTGCCTCCCATGAAGCGCTTCTTTAACATCACTAGCTTGACGCATGAAGAGGTTGATCATGGCTCCTTGAATGAAGAGAAGAAGATTGAAGCACATCCATCTTTAGGAAGATGCACACCCATGGCATTGGGTGCTTGCAAAGAAATCACCTCCCTTTTCTTCATCGGTCTTCTTTTTCTCCTCTTGAATTTATAAGGGTGAAAATTGTCATCCTTCATATGTTGAGTGCACTCTTTATAGGAATGAGTAGGTTTTGCTTGTGCATTCTTTAGACTTTTGCAAATTGGGATTTGTTTCTCATCCTTCATATGCATAACACCTTTTCTTTTTGAATTTTTTGATTCTTCCTCACTTCCTTTTCCTTGCACTGGCAATGTTTCAAGGGCCACATAAGTACATTGCTTGCTAGAGGCACCATCATACATATCATCAACTACATCCATGCGGTAGCATTGTTCTTCATCACTTACAGGATGTGTAGCCTCAAACACGCTAAATGTTACCTTCTCATCTTGCACTCTAAGCATGAGCTGCCTTTGTTGTACATCGATAAGAGCTCTACCAGTTGCTAGAAATGGTCTTCCCAGTATTAGAGGGACCTGGGCATCTTCCTCCATGTCTAGGACAACAAAATCAGCTAGAAAAATAAATTTATCCACTTTCACCAGGACATCTTCTATAATACCATAGGGGTATTTGACTGATCGGTCCGCTAACTGGAGTGACATCCTTGTAGGTTTAACATCATTTGTCCCTAATTTCTTCAACATGGACAGTGGCATGAGATTGATGCTAGCCCCCAAGTCACATAGTGCCTTCCCAATAGACATATTCCCTATAGTGCAGGGAATTGTGAAACTACCAGGATCTTTCAGCTTTGGAGGAAGCTTTCTTTGTAGGATTGCACTGCACTCTTCAGTCAAAGCAATTGTTTCATCTTTCAATTTCCTCTTTGTAGTACCCTAATTTTGTCCGGCCTTTTTATTTTATTAATAGTAATAGTTGTAGTAGTAATAAATAATAATAATATTTTTTGGTCTTGCAATGAAAAAGAAAAGAGGAAAAGAAATGAATAAAAGAAAATGAGAAAGGGTTGCAAATAATGTCTGAGGTGGTGCAATTAACGGTTTGCTAATGAGCAACATGTCGGCTGGCCGGCGTCCTGCACAATAGCCCAGATCCTACTACGCGCACCCCATTTCATCCACATGCCCCTGCACCTCTCACCTCTGTTTCAGTAGCGCCTCCCCCTCTCTCTACCCCTATCTCCACTTCTCTCTCACCACTAATTTTTCTCTCCAATTCCCTTCTATCTCTCCACCTCTCTCTTCCTCATCTTATCTTCTCAAAACCTAAACCTAAAAACTCTTCCAAGCTCTCTCCTTTCTCTCCCGGTCACATAAGTCTCCTCCTTTTTCCTCCATTTTAAGCACCTTATCTTATAACCAACATCAAGCCCCAACCTTGATCCCACAAATCCAAATCTCAACCCTTTAAAAGACTCCATTTTCCGGTTAAAGTCTTTTCAAATCACGAAGATGGAAGCAGAGCAAGAAAGGATCATGAATTTATGCCCAAGAAAATCGGCCTCGAAATAGGAGGGAGTATCCTAATCTCTATCTCTTATCCTTATCTTTTCCTACTAACTTGTGTTTTAGATTCGTTTTCAGGGATTACAATGAGAAGATCGGGTGTGAAGGGCTCCTCTTGAAGGCTATAAATACCCACCTTCGGCTCACAGGGGCCTTGAGGGGAGGAGAGAGCAATTTTTGAAGAAAAGACTGAAGAATAGAGAAAAAAAAGAAAAAGAGAGATCTGAAAATATAAACACTTTTTTTCTTTTCTAGAGTTTCAGTTTCTTTTCTGTGTAATTTCGATACAGTTAATGAGATAACTATGCAGTTTTTATCTTTCTTTTTTTCCTTCGCTCCAAGTTGCTACCATTCCTATTTACGTATGATTGTGTATGTAAAAGATTGAATCTTGAGATCTAATACATCATTATCTTCATTATCATGCTTCTTTTCCTGATTTTGTATTTTATTTTTAATTTTTTATTCTTTGATGTATGATAGGGTTAATTTTGTTTTTCTTTTACATAGTTTTATTCAAAATCTATATATTCCTCTAAATTCTACGCCAATATTTTCTGTTCAGTAAAAGGGGTTAAATAAAAAAAGGTTATTTCTTTTGATTCTTGTAAACTTGTTTTTTACCTATTATTGTTATTGTTATTAAATTTAGTGGCAAAAATGCTTCCTTTTATTTCTTAATGAATTATAGGAGAAAGAGTATTTAACATGAGTATTTAAATTAATTACTATCATTACTATAACTAATAAAGAAAGTTCAATTTTTTTTCTTATAAAGAAGACATTTTTAAATCTGATTCACATTAACAATTTTGGCATTAGATCGATTATTTAGTTTTAAGGTAAAATAAAGGTTAATCTTTCTCATTTACGATCTGTTTGTAGAAACCTTAGACTCATGCTTTTCTTTATGAAATAATTCTTGATAAGGCAAACATGTTTTTTTAAACAATTAAAGGTACCATTTTTATGGACGTTTTAGGGGTGCTAATACCTTCCCTATACAAAAGTCGTATGACCTAAGATCTTAGGAAATACCGGCCTACATCACAAGGGGCACACTCTGCCCGTTTTTCCTTCATCCATTTATTTTCCATTCACATTTCAAAATAGTGAAAGATAATAAATGATATGTTTCTCCAAAAAATATTATTTGTTATTTTTCTTTGCAAAAAAAAAACACAGTTTCAAAAAAATATTTTCCCTTCTCATTCTTTTTCCCTCTAAAAAATAAATTTTCGAAAAAAAAGCATTTTCTCTTTTTTTAGTGACATTTCTCATTATCCTTGCATTCATTTTATTTTTATAAGAAAAATAAATAAATAAATAAAAATGTTTCTCCATTATCTATCATATTATTTTGCATAATGTACATAAAAAAAAATTCATGACATGCTTAATCATGGCATCCTCATACTTGTCAACTCATTTTCCCCTTCACTGCAGAAAATAGATACACATAAGCTTTCCTGCATCCCACTCTGGGACTCGAGCCCAATCTAGACTCATGGACTTGTTGGAACAGAATCAGCAAGCGATGAGAGAAGAACTCGACCAAATCAAGGGTAAGATAGACAAGATATTGGACCTCTTGCAGAACTTGGGTGCAAAATTGACCATTGATGAGAACCATTCCACCAGCACTAATGAGTATGAGAGGCTCCCAATGGCCCATCAGGAGACCCCCTAGATCAGGAGAGACTCCAGATTGTGGAAGATAGGCTGAAAGCAATTGAAGAGCAAATCATATTGGGTTCAAAGCTTGAGTATGTTTGGTTTACGGACGTAGTAATTCCTCCAAAATTCAAAGTTCACGAGTTAAAGTCAAGTATGAAGGTTTAACTTGTCCAAAAAGCCACCTCATCATGTCTTCAGGAAGATGGCATCTGCTCGAGAATGATAAGCTCCTAATCCATTTCTTCCAAGAGAGTCTTACGGGCATCCATATGCTTGGTATATCTGATTAGCAGAGCGAAGCAAAATCAACTCATGGAATGATTTAGGTAAAGCTTTAAATCAAGAGTATAAATACAATATGGACATGGCTCTGGCCGCTCGATTGCAAACCATGATAAAGGGGCAATGAAAGCTTCAAAGAGTATGCCCAAGATGGAGAGGATTGCGGCCTCAAGTGGAACCTCAGCCATTTATCCGAGAAAGAGATGGTTACCACGCTTTGACACTTGTAACAACCCTATGATGATGATGGGAAATGTCTCTTCAAGCTTCTCAGACCTAGTTATTGTCGGAGAAAGAGTGGAAGCTGGGATAACAAGCAGAAGGGGTGGCAACCTCGAGCTCAGCGACCATTCTGTGATATAGGTCAAGAGAGGGAAGAAAATACAAATGATGCTCATCACGACATGCACTGGGGCAGTGGGCGACTCCATTGAGAATTGTTGGGCTCTAATCAACACCAAGTGGTAAAATTTCAAGGAATAGCCCGGTTTAAACAACCTTCATTTATTTTTACACTTTGCCTGAAGCCCTGAGACATATCTTGTAAAGGGCCCACTTTGTTCCCATCTTTTCAATACATCAATGGAAATGCAATTTGAATTTTTCAACTTCCCTTCGTGATACATGGTCAATCCGGGATAAAAAAAAGTAGTTAAGAAAAATATAAAATAAAATGGTAAAGCAAATGCACAATAATCAAAAATTAATTTTTGTGAAAATTTGAGCAATAAGGTTTTGAGATGAAGTTTAGTTTTCTCTATCCAAAATATAAAAAAATATTTATCCTTACTACCCCTTTTGAGAAAAAAAAAAAACTTTCCAAGTACCCTAAGCGAGGATCACCTATACATTGAAGGCTAGCACAATAGTCCATTAAATTTTGTATGTTAAAAAAAAAAAGCAAGCAAGCAAGCAAGCAAATATCAAATGCACAGCGTATCAAAACACTTGCAAAAAAAAAAAATGAATAAAAAATGCAAAAGCAAAATAAGACAATGGTGCTAGCAACCATCCAAGTGCATCTTGGCACTAAAGTCCTTGTTTTCATGAACCATATATACTTTTTGAGCCTGAAATATCCTTTCTTTCATAGCTCATAACCCTGTACGTTACAACCCTAATAAAGTCCATTACGATCAAAGTCAATTGCTCATATTTTCTCAAAACTTGATTTTTGGGCAGAAATCCATATAAACTCCTCGGTGTAGTTGCTTTACCCAAAAAAGAAAAAAAGAATATAAAATAAAATGCTCGCTAGGCTGAAAACCGAAAGGCGGTCTGAGCAAAAATTAGAGCGACCGCTAGGTTGAAAACTTCGCAAAGGCGGCCTAGGCGAGAAGTTGAGGTCAAATTCACATACTTGTTAACCCGGCATACCTCACGGATCTAAACATAAACCAAGAAGCTAGGGGCAAAAAGTTGTGCCTATCATCTACAACCGCATTCAAGATTTCACTCCAGTTTCAGAACTACACAAGGTGATTCGCGTCCCCTACATAGGTCCTTCCTCACATGGCTAAACGAAAGCCAAAGGGACATTGAAAAGTCTCTATGGATCAAAGTCGTCAATCTAATCCTCCCAAAGGCATTCAAAGCACGAAGCTGAAAATTTGAGGATCCATAAAATGATTTATCAAGGGGCAAATATGCAAACCTAGTGCAGTACAAAGTCAACCATTCGGACAAGCAATCCGACATAAAGTTATCATCCCACGAGTCTAGGGGAAGCGTCCTCAAAAGGGATTCAGGGGAATCGAAAAAAAAGGGTCTTCCAAAGCAAAATAATTCTCATGCATAGCATACCATTCATTGTATCTTGCATAACAATCAATACTTTTGGGTCCCCGACCCACCTTCAAAATCATTTCTCTAAAAAATAAAACAACATTCATGTATGGCATACCATTCATTGCATCCTGCATGATGATCAATACTTTTGGGTCCACGACCCACCTTAAAAAAACATTTCTCTAAAAAATAAAAAATTTCATTTCATGCATGGCATACCATTCATTGCATCTTGCATGATCATCAAAGTTTTTGGGTCCATTGACCCACCCTCTCAAATATCACATACGGTCTGTGCTGTTACTCGGTGAAAGCTAGTACTCAACCTATTCAATCTATTAGCATGAGTTAGGAACTGTCCTACACCTTGCTGGGAATCGACCAAGCCTTTAGTGGAACGACTCGCGTCTCGGATCTTCCTCAATTATGGAAATCGATCCACACCTTTTAACCAAGAGTTAGAATCGACCTACACCTTGTCGGGAATCGACGAATTGTTTGGTGGACGGAGAACTTCGTACATCGGACGTTCCCTGCAATAGGAAAACCAGTCCATACTTTAGTAAGAGTTAGAATCGGCCTATACCTTGCCAGAGTCGGCCGAACCTATATTGGTAGAAGAGAACTCATCATCGCGGACCTTGCCTAAAATAGGGTAGCCAATCTGTACCTTTTAGCAAGAGTTAGGAACACATCCCTACACCTTGTTGGGAATCGACCCACCACCTTGGGAATCGACCCAAACTTGTGTCGAGTGACAAAGAGCTCGCACCCTGGACTTACTAAGTAGTGAAGTAATCAATACCAAAGATGTGAGGGTTAGGAACGGACCTATGCCTTACTAGGAATTCACTAGGAAGCCAAACCTAGAATCTCCCGCCAATTTTGTAAGAATCATAGTCAAGCCTATGCCTTACCGAGGTGAATTCACTAGGAATCGAACCTAGAATCTCTCACCAATTTTGTAGAGTTAGGAACGGACCTTATGTCTTACCTAGAATTCCCTAAGAATCAAACCTAGAATCTCAAAGCAAAGTCGAGGAGCCAATCCCGCATCCTCCAACAACTTGTTTCAGGACAAAATTAGAGTCTCATCCTTAATTACCTTTTACAGCGAATGCATGAAGACCTTCGAGTAAAATGTAATTAAGGAGAAACGGCTGTAATAGTACCCTAATTTTGTTCGCCTTTTTATTTATTAATAGTAATAGTTGTAGTAGTAATAAATAATAATATTTTTGGTCTTGCACGATGAAAAAGAAAAGAGGAAAAGAAATGAATAAAAAGAAAATGAGAAAGGGTTGCAAATAGTAATATAGGGTGGTGCAATTAACGGTTTGCTAATGAGCAACATGTCAGCTGGCCCGTCACTGTAGCCAATCACCTCTTTCTGCGCACCCCATTTCATCCACATGCCCCTGCGCACCTCTCACCCTCCATTTACTCAACGCCCGCGCCTCCCCTCTCTACCACTATCTCCACTTCTCTCACCCTAATTTTTCTCTCTCCAATTCCTTCTATCTCTCCACCTCTCTCTTCCTCATCTTATCTTCTCAAAACCTAAACCTAAAAACTCTTCCAAGCTCTCTCCTTTCTCTCCCGGTCGTACAAGTCTCCCCACTTTTTCCTCCATTTTACTTTGTATCTTATAACCAACATCAAACTGACCTTGATCCCACCAAATCAGAATCTCAACCCTCCAAAGACTCCATTTTCCGGTTCCTCTTTTCAAATCTGAAGATGGAGCAAGAGCAAAGAAAGGGTCATGAATTTATGCCCAAGAAAATCGGCCTCGGAAATAGGAGGAGTATCCTAAACTCTATCTCTTATCCTTATCTTTTCCTACTAACTTGTGTTTTGATTCATTTTTTCAGGGATTAAAATGAGAAGATCGGAGTGTGAAGGGCTCCTCTTGAAGGCTATAAATACCACCTTCGGGACTACAAAGGGACGCAGGAGGAGAGAGAGCAATTTTGAAGAAAAGACTGAAGAATAGAAAGAAAAAAAAAGATCTGAAAATATAAACACTTTTTTCTTTTCTAGAGTTTCAGTTTCTTTTCTGTGTAATTCCGATCTGGTTGCTGAGATAACTATAACCAGGTTTTTATCTTTCTTTTTTTTTTCCTTCGCTCCAAGTTGCTACCATTCCTATTTCTGTACGATTGTGTATGTAAAAGATTGAATCTTGAGATCTAATACATCATTATCTTCATTATAAATGTGCTTTCGATTTTGTATTTTATTTTTAATTTTTATTCTTTGATGTATGATAGGGTTAATTTTGTTTTTCTTTTACATAGTTTTATTCAAAATCTATATATTCCTCTAAATTCTCGCCAATATTTTTACATTAGTAAGGGTTAAATAAAAAAAGGTTATTTCTTTTTATTCTTGTAAACTTGTTTTTTACCTATTATTGTTATTGTTATTAAATTTAGTGGCAAAAATGTTTCCTTTTATTTCTTAATGAATTATAGGAGAAAGAGTATTTAACATGAGTATTTAAATTAATTACTATCATTACTATAACTAATAAAGAAAGTTTGATTTTTTTTCTTATAAAGGAGACATTTTTAAATCTGATTCAAATTAACAATTTTGGCATTAGATCGATTATTTAGCTTTAAGGTAAAATAAAGGTTAATCTTTCTCATTTACGATCTGTTTGTAGAAACCTTAGACTCATGCTTTTCTTTATGAAATAATTCTTGATAAGGCAAACATGTTTTTTTAAACAATTAAAGGTAACATTTTTATGGACGTTTTAGGGGTGCTAATACCTTCCCTATGCGTAACCAACTCCCGAGCTCAAAACCTGGTTCAAAGACCTTTTTTTTCTTCTTTAAATTCAAAAATATTCAAAAGATAGGTTTTCCAATGTTTCCTATAAAAATAAAATATTGGTGGCGGCTCCATTTAAATTTTGGTGTGGTTGCCACACTCTTCTTTGAGAGAATCTCTTTCATGAACTTGGCATAAGTAGGCATTTGCTCAAGAGCCTCGGCAAAGGGAATGTTTATTTGCAATTTCTTGAATACATCTAGAAATTTGCCAAATTTTTTCTCATCCTTCTCCTTACTCAACCTTTGAGGATATGGCAATTTGATGATTGGTTTTGGATAGACCATTTTCCCTTGCACAGTAGGTGGATTAGGTGCTTCATTTGGGTCCTTCTCATCTTTCTCCTTAGGCTCACTTGACTTCTCCACTTCTTTCCTGGGTATGGGCTCAATCACTTTTCCGCTCCGGGTAGTGATGGCACTAACATTCTCATGTCCCTTGGGATTTGGAACTGTGTCGCTTGGTAGAGAACCCAGAGGTCTTTCTGTTATTTGTCTAGCCAGCTGACCAACTTGAGTTTCAAGGTTCCTTATGGAGGCCTCTTGATTTTTGAAAGCAGCCCTTGTTTCGGTCATGAAAGCTGAAGTTTGCCCAGCTAGTTTTTCAATAGCAATTTCCCAAAACTACGCTTTCGAGGGCTTGTGGTTGAGATGAAGAACTTCCTTACAGTCCATGTGAAGCTTGAGCACCCTGATCCTTCCAAGAGAAATTCGGGTGATTTCTCCAACCCGGGTTATAAGTATTTGAATAAGGATTGTTGTGTTGCCTTTGAGAATTGTTGACAAAGTTGACCTGTTCTGAATCTTTGCTAATCTCCACAGGGGCAACACAATCAATGCTAGCATGTTCTCCTCCACAAAAACCACATTTGGGGTTTACAGAACCAACTGAATTTACTTTCATCCCTCCAATTTGCTTGGTTATAGAGGCTAATTGTTGACTCATAGCCTTATTTTGGGCTAGAATAGCATCCAATGCACCCACTTCGAGCATTCCTCCTTTCCTTTGTTGCCTATCAAAGGGTGCATTCATGGTGTTTTTCGCCATAGCCTCCATAATCTCAAGGCTTTCAGCTGGAGTTTTTAAATCAAAAGAGCCTCCACATGCAGCATCAATCATCACCTTAGTGTTCGGAATGAGCCCATTATAGAATGTTTGAGCTTGAAGCCAATTGGGTAATGAATGCTGAGGGCACTTTCTAAGCAATTCTTTAAACCTCTCCCAAGCATCATAGAGTGTCTCCCCCTCCTTTTGAACAAAGGCAGTGATTTTACTTCTCAGCTTGGCAGATCTAGAAGTTGGGAAGAACTTGCTCACAAACTTGTTGGCCAAATCATCCCATGTGGTGATACTCCCTTCAGGTAGAGAACTAAGCCAGCTTCTAGCTCTATTCTTCAAAGAGAAGGTAAAGAGCCTCAAGTAAATGGCATCATCAGTAACGCCATCAATTTGCACTGTATCACACAACTGGACAACGACTTCCAAGTGTTGATTCGGATCTTCATGATGCAAACCGGCAAACTTATTCTGTTAAATAACTTGTAGGAGACCCGATGGAATAGTGATGCTATGGCCTTCAACACTGGGCCTGACAATGCTCCCATAATACCCCCTGGGAGTGGCCTTGGAGTAATCTCGGAGAGTTCTCCTTTCATTGTTCGCGTCACCCATCACCTCTTCTGGTACTTCAACAATGGGTTCCGGAATTGTTTGTTGTGCCTCTCTTTGTCTTAGTCTTGCTTCTCTTCTTCTAGCCTTTGCTTCCTTTCGGTTACGTCGGGCTGTTCTTTCTATATTTGGGTCAAACAATAGCTCTTGAGGATCTACTGTTCCACGCATACACTGAAAAGCAAGCACCTCAAACAAGTGTCAAAGCAACTGAGAAATAAAAAAAATGTTATGAAAAATATGAAAAAGAAGTAATTAAACTAGCACTAAAACAGAAATTAAAACAGGTTCGAAATAGAAGTCGCCTTCGAAATTACTGGTAATGGTAAAATCGATCCCCGGCAACGGCGCCAAAAACTTGATGAGACCACGGCAAGTGTACCGGGTCGTTACAAGTAATAAATCGGTTAAGTACCCGGTTATCGTTCTCAAGGATCGAAGGCCAAATACCAATATACGTTAACGACTACTAAGTGAACACCAAAGGATTTTATATGATTGGTAGTGGTAAGAGAATAACAAAGGCACAATGCAAACAGTAATTTAATTCAATGGAGAAAAGTGTTGGAGTCAAGCTTTATTCTACTTCAACTTTGGAATATTTTAATATAGCAATTAACACAAAGTGGTTCTCTAATTTGTCTATCAATTTCATTAAACTAGTTAAATCCCAATTCCTTGGGCAAATAACCCTTTTTATCCAGCTAGAAAGTCCAATTCCTTGGATGCATTCACAAGGTAAAAGCATGAAGAAAAAGAAATTACAATGATAGCAAGTTCTCAAAGGCTATTCCTAGCTCAAAAGAAACAAGGGTCACCTTCCTAGGGCACAAAAGCATATTGAACTTCCATTCAACACACAAATCAAAAGTTCATTCTAAGATTGATCAAGTCTCAAAAAGCATTAAGAAGAAGGAAGAAGATCACCAAACTAAGAGAAACTCACATGCATTAATAGAAAACTACATCAAATATCCATAGTGTTCATAGAAATCCACTCAACTCCAACAAAGGGAGATTTAGTTTAACATGATGGCAGTGGAGAATGAAAAGAAAAACAGAGAAAAGAGATAAGAACCCATCCACAAGCCAAGGAGTTGAGCTTCCACTCTTCTCCTCTTGCCTCCTTCAATGGGTGTGCTAGGGTTTGTGCTCCAAAGTCCTCTTTCTGCCTCTAATTCGTCCTCCCACTTTAGTTCAGACCTTATATGGGTATTTATACCAACTGGGCCTGATAGAGAGCCCAAAACGCGACCCAAAATCATTCAGCAGCAGGCGCCCTACACCCTGCGCCCAGGATTCTTGAGAGCAGGCGCCAGGCGCTAGCCCCTCTGAGGCGCTCTACTGCAACTCGCTACCATGCTTTAACAGCGCCTCATACTGGATTGGCTGGTGCCTGCGCATACGACTTATGCAGTAACTCCACTTCAAAAAGCTATCATGGTCTTGGGTACATCTCTCCAATCAGTCCTTTTCTTACCTACATTAAATCAAGACCAAAATAAGGACATTTTTCCATCAAAACAACAAAAGAGCTAACATGATTGTCAACTAAAATATCTCCACAACAAAGACTCAAACACCTAAGATTAAAGGCCAAACAAGGAATAAAGTCTAAGTTTGCATGAGAATTCCCTTCAATTAAGTGCATGAAATTGAGCATTAGAGGGAACCGTCAGAGAAGGAAGGGATTTAGCCTCTTGCATATTGGTTTTTGCTAACAAATCTCTAAGATACTTGTTTTGGGTTAGAATGAGAAAACTATCAGGTTGCTTTTTAACTTCTATTCCCAAGAAATAATCCAAGTTTCCCAGTTTTTTTAAGGAGAAAACAACATTCAGCTTTGAGACTAGCTGATTAAGAAAGAGCTGATTGTTTCCAGCAACTATTATGTCATCAACATAGACCAACATATAGGCTGTGATATTTCCTTTAGAGTAAACAAATAAGGATGGATCACACTTGCTTGCTACAAACCCAAATTGCAGTATAGCTCCTTTTAACCTATCAAACCAAGCTCTTGGAGCGTGTTTGAGGCCATAAAGAGCCTTGTTAAGTTTACACACTAACGATTTATTTGAAGCTTCAAAACCAGGAGGTTGAACCATATGGACTTCCTCTTCAAGCAATCCATTAAGGAAAGCATTATTAACATCAAGTTATTGAAGTGGCCACCCCCTTGAAATAGCCAAAGTAAGAATTATCCTAACAGTAACTAGTTTGATTACTGGTGAAAAAGTCTCTGTATAGTTAGCTCCATATTTTTTATGAAACCCTTTTGCAACTAATCGTGCCTTGTAATTGTTAACCGAGCCATCAGGGTTTTTCTTCGATCCTAAACACCCAACTGTAGCCAATGGGTACTCTGTTAGGAGGAAGATAAACCAGGGTCCATGTATTATTCTTGACCAAAGCATTGAATTCAGCTTGCAAGGCAACCAGCCATGCTGGACTAGCAAGGGCTTGTTTAGCAGTTTTAGGCTCAGCATAGGCTAATAACAAAGTAAGATTGAGTCTAGGACAAACAATATCAGACTTAGCTCTTGTTTGCATAGGATGAATGTTGTGTGGTCTAGTAGGATGAATAGAAGAGCTGGAACTAGAGTTTTGTTGAGAAGAAACAAGAATTGATGGAGATGCTGAATTATTAGACAATGAAGCAGACTCATTCAGAGAAACAATAGAATTAGATGCAAAATTAGGTGCTGAATTGGATAAATAAGTAGGAGCAGTTGTGGTAGAGCTCACTGCACTAGGAGATGGAATAGAAGATGCAGGAATGGTGACTATAGGAAAAGATGTAGGAACATGAAGATTATCAGAAGAAGACTTGACAGAAGTGAAAAGTTCCTTATATGGAAACCTATACTCATTGAATAATACATCTTTAGAGATGTAAAGTCAACCATTTAGTGCTAGGCATTTGTAACCTTTGTGAGAAGAGGAGTAACCTAGAAACACACACTCTTGAGACCTGAACTGTAGTTTATACTTGTTATAGGGCCTTAACAAAGGAAAGCAAGCACAACCAAACACTTTAAGGAAGTGAAAATCAGGTTAAACTTTAAATAGTTTGGTATAGGGAATTTCAAACTGCAGAGCAGAATTTGGAAGCTTATTTATGAGATAAACACTGGTGAGAAAAGCATGATCCCAAAATTGTAAAGGAAGATATACTTGGGAAAGAAGTGTAAAACTGACTTCTACTATCTGCCTATGTTTTCTTTCTACCATACCATTCTGATGATGAGTATGGGGGTAGATTAATCTATGGATTATTCCAAACTGTGCAAGATTCTGGGTAAATGGTCTGAATTCACCACCCCAGTCAGTTTATAAAGCCTTTATTTTTTAAGGAAATCGATTTTCAACAAGAGATTTGAACTCTTTAAATACTGAAAGAGTATCAGACTTTCTTTTTAAAATAAAAATCCATGTGAATCTAGTGAAAGCATCCAAAAAGGTGATGTAATAGTCAAAACCAGTGGTAGAAGTTATGGGAGCAGGACCCTATAAGTCATTGTATATTAATTCTAAAGGACTAGAGAAAGTGTGAGTGGAAAAATGAAAGGGAAGCCTGTGAGCTTTACCAAGACAACAAGAGGAACAAAAATCTAATGCACTCTTATTAGAAAATGGTATCTTACAATTGTTGAGTAAAATTTCTACACCTCAAGGCTAGGGTGACCAAGCCTTGAGTGCCATAGAAAAAAGGAACTGGTATTAACAGGGGCATTGTTATTAACAATGGCAGTATGAACAGTAGGTAAACCAGCAGAATTACAATGCAAATAAGGTGAATTTACAGACCTGGGTGAAGAGGCTTGAAGCAGATTTGTAAACTCATACAGGCCATCCTTGCTAAGCATACCTTTGAGTAAAACCTCATTGGATGCCTGTGATTTGACAAGACATTTGTTAGGCCAAAACTCAAAATAGATGAATTATCTTTCGCAAATTGAATTACACTGAGTAAGTTTTTAGTTATAGTTGGAACATGCAAAAGATTATTAAGAACAAGATTGGAAGTAGGGTTCAAAGTTGATTGAAAGGGTGTAAAGCCCATGGAGTTTACTAATAAACCTTTGCCATTTCTAATTATGATTTGATCTGGTCCTTCAAAAGGAGAGATCTGTTGTATATTCTGAGAATTGGAAGTAACATGGTGCGAAGCTCCAGAGTCAGGGTACCAATTGACAAAAGAAGCCGAATCTGCACTTGTGAGAAATGCCTGCGGCCTAATTTGAGGAACAGGTACTGCTTGTGGGATGAATGGTGTAGAGTACTGCCCAGTAAACATGTTAGGCACCTGTGGTGAAGCCATTTGAGGTGTTAGCCTAGCACTGCCATAATAATTCCATGTGGAATAATGCCAAGGTAATGGGCATGACATAGCAGGCCATGGTACTGAAGGCATTGGAGCTATTGAGGGTTGTTGAGAGAAACCTGGTTGATAGAAGCTGGGTTGCTGTGACCAGGGAGCAGTAAAAGCCGTTGGAGCAGATGAATTTCCAGAGAAATTGGATAGAACATAGTCCTTCTTGAACCGGTGAAAGCAAATTGAGGCATCATGACCAAATTTATGACATCCTTGGCACTGGACTGAACGATGGCCACGGCCACTATGAAAACCACCACGACCAGAATTTCGATTATCGCGATCATTTCGTTGCGATTGTGCACCACCAGGAATACTCTCTTGAGAATAAGCAGCAAGAGTTGCTTGACGTGCGCTAGAAAGATTAGAACTCTGAGAATTAGGGTGCGCCAAGGTCGTAAGATTTGCAGATGCAATCGAGTGTTTCTTGAATCGAGTGAGGCACGATTCATGGCCAAGTAGTAGAGTCGTAACTTCCTCAATGGAAATAGGATCAAATTTTCCACAAATCAAAGAAATTATGGACTCATATTCTTGCGGAATACCTTTTAGAACAATATCAAGGCGCTTGCGAAACGAAACATGATCATTAATCGCATTTAAAGAATCAATCAACGTTTGAATACGAAGAAGGAATTCAGAAATGGTGAGACATTTAAGCGTCGTACTGCAAAGTTCAAAGCGAAGCTAACGATCCTTCGCCTGTGTATGTGATTGAAAATATGCATGGATCTTGTCCCAGAGTTGCCATGTGTGCTTCAATCCGATGACTCGACGAAGCATATCCTTTGAAATCATAGATTGAAGCCAAGCGAGCAATAGTTGATCCTGTTGCTCCCATTTTTCGAACCCCGGAGAGATGCAATTTGTAGTACTATCTTCAATAGTGTTGAACTTCGGTGGAATTGTAGGATTGACCAAGAAATGATAGAGTTTGTGAGCCTTGATCACAGGTTCTACCTGCTAGCACTACAAAAGATAGTTTTCTGAGTCTAATTTCTCAGAAATTGCAGTAAACGAAGAAGATGCTAGAAGCTTTGGCAACGAAGAAGCCACGATTGCGGAAGACGATGGCGATGGACCTGCACCAGCTGGCAGCAGTGAAGGCGGCATATCTTCTGGACTCGATGATACCATGTTAGAAATATAGAAACTAAGCTACTGAAACTGAAAGATTGATTCTTCATTCATTGACTGAAACAGTTACACATAGGTCCTTATATAGAGTCTCTGTTTTGTTACAATTGAATCTGATCTGTTAGGATCACTTGGAAGATTCTAGAGGATTCTAACTAACTCAGTTAGTTAGTTAGTTATAAGGGAATAATACCCTATGAGCAGGCCTATCCTAGTTTACTCTAGGCTTACAAGAGATGTATTCTCTTATATTTTCAATTAGAATTTTTACAAAAGATTCCAATCTAAATTAAACCAGCAGGAAGCTAATAGGTAAAAGGTACGAACCATCTTTATGTTCTACATGCTAGAAATAATAATTATCTATTTAATCTTTTGAGAGAGCTACCTTTAGAAATAAAAATTTATATATATGTATATATATATATATATATATATATATAATCTTTTGAGAGAGCTACCTTTAGAATTAAAAATTGATATTTGCAACACGTGCGCGCGCGCACACATATATATATGAGGAGGGATCAAGTTACCTAGGATTAACTCTTGTTTGAGTTACTCCGATTAATATTTCTTTATAGACACTGAATTTTATCAATCCAACCGTTGAATATCGTCGTATTGTGTTAGTGATCATGCATATCAAATTTTAGATAAATCAGATATTTGTAGCTATGTAATCATATGATCAACATTTTACTTGTAAATTACAACGTATAGTATACGTTGAATTGAAGTGATATGATGAAGTATGAAATATTTTTAAAATTTTATGAAGTTTTATGGAGTTGATCTACTCAATAAGAACTTTTAATTTGACGGTTCGATTGATGAAATTTAATATCTATAGAGAGATGTTAACCGGAATAACTCAGACTAGAGTTACTCCTGGATGATAGCAGAAGAAGAAATTTTGACAAGGAAAAATTTATTTTTTTTACAGCAAAAATTGATAATAACAATATTAATTGAATGAACAGAGGGAAAACGTAGTTTGAAATTTGCTTTCCATATTTTTCTGCTGCCTTCGTTCATGGCTGATTCCACGAACACCGGGTATTTAATTTATCATTAGCATCCACTCGTATTAAGCCAAGTACTCAAATCATTAGATACTTAGATTACTTACTAAAGATTTCATAAACAACGACCTTCCCATATAAAGAACAAATTAGGTGAATATAGAAAAAATCCTTTGATATGAGTGGCTAGAACCAAATTAGATAAGGGCGTCCAATAAACCGAGTAATAGCGACATCCTTGTATATACCTTGATATGCTTTATAATCTTACTTTCAAGAAAACAAATTTCAATTACAAGACATCCTCTTTACACCTGTGAGTAGAGAGCACGAGTCCACTACTTTTCAACTAAAAACACATTTTGGATGTGGACAAGTTTTGATGTGGCTGTTGCACGCGAGCCTTTTAAGTAATTATAAAAAATATGCAAGACTTTTTGGAGATTGGAAAATCCAAACCAAAAATAATTGTTAAACTAGAATAATTTGTGGTCTAGTGGTGGTTGATTGTCTACATTATAAAATCACAAGTTATAATAAAAGCATGTTGACTTAATTTCTCTTTGTGGAGGAGTTATCTCGCATTGCTATAGGGCTTTTGATAATTTAATTTGCTTTTTGAATTGTGATGTGTTTTCTACTGTGATGTGAGATTCCTTATACTTTTGTTCCAAGTCCAAATTCCACTATGAATTGGGTGTTGGTGGAGCTAGCCTATAAAATAAAATATAAAAAAAAATTAAATGTTGGATGCTATTATTCAAAAAGAAACTAAAATCCCAATGGGCTGCCCCTAATTAATGTACTACATAAGGATGTTGGTGTTTTTTGGAGAAGAAAATTTACATTTATGCTTGTTTACTCAATGCTAGAAAGTTAGAGTTGTTAAGCTTTCTATGCTGAATGCGTTACAAATATCGCGATTGTGTGATTTTATTCACCGAGTTCTAATTGAGTGAATTAGGTTCTCTACGTATCACAATTGTGCAATTTTGGTTCCTCCATTCAATTTTCATTCAACCTATAACCGAAAATATTATAAGGATTTTTAAATTTTTAAGTCAACTAACAGGCTACTAAAACCAAGTTATGTGTCAGGTCATACTTATACTTGACACATCGTCATTTTCGATTAGAAATTAAACAACAACAGGGACCAAAATCACAATAACAATATTTGGAGGACTAAATTCGCGCAATTGAAACTTGAGTAACCAAAATTACACAATTGTGATACCTAGAGGACCAAAAGTGCAATTAAACCATAAACTTTTTATTATTATTTTATATTTATAAAAGTTACTTTTTATGTGAAAAAAATACAAAGACTCGTTATTTCATGTCTAAATTTAAAAATCTTACAAAAAATATTTTAATTTCTTTTGATATCTAATTTCGATACTAATGTCTTGAAGTATCTTTATCAAAAGATTCGAAAAATGCTAACCCCAATGGGTTAGCCTAGTGGAACATGATAAGACTTATATCCGACATGACGCGGGTTCGAGTCCCAACTAGTCTTCTTGGGGTGAGGTAAATATAATTACCTTCGTAAGTGCTCAAAAAGCCCGGAGGTCTTCCCTGCCTTGGACTGAGACGCCATACCTCACCCTAAATTTTTTTTATATAAAAAAAATGATTAGAAAAATGCTAGTGGTTCTCAAGGCAGTTAACGTCTGACCTAAATGATGACGTTACTAACCGACTTTACTTTCTTTTTTTTGACAACAATAACCGACTTTACTTAAAACTAAAGGATATTAATATATTATACGGCCTTGATTAAATCTGTTTATATATTTGTGATAAACTCCAATTCGGTTTATTCGCCCAAAAGTACTATTCATGCTTTTTCTCCACCAATAACCTTATTTTTCTAGCAAATTACCGACCAATACAGAAGCAGTTTAGATTTTGTCGAGTTACGTTTTTCAACATGGTACAATGCATTGACACAATTGACAAGAGTGGGCCAATTATCTTAACTCGGATAATGTTCACAGTAGTGAACCTAAGTTACGGCCTCTCTAAGTACAAGAGCGACCTAAGGGGTATAGTCTAAGAGATAGTGTGTATACAAGACAAAAAGGTGTCTCTTTTAGGCGACTCCCTACTCCTCATATTATTATCGTCCATTTGTTTTAGATTCAAGTAAAATTGATTGGAAAAACTTTTGTTTAAAAAAGTTGATTTAAAAAAAATCGAGTTTAAAAAAATTGATTTGTGTTTGGTAATAATAATTTAAAAGTAAGTTCAAAAGAATTGATATGTATTTAGTAATGATAGTAAAATCACTTTTAATGTGTAAATTTGATTGAATGGTAAGAGTATAGATATGAACATTAATTGATTGATATGTCTTAATTAATGAAATATCATGCATTAAAAAATAAAAATAAAATATCTTTTATTTTGACGGGAAAAGAATAAATGTAAAGCTGTCACGTGGCATGAGTTTACGTGGCAAAACTCTATTTTATATAATATAGTTGATTACCGAACAATATAGAAGTAGTTTAGATTTTGTCGGAGTTATGTTTTTCAACATGGTACAATGCATTGACACAATTGACACGAGTGGGTGCCTTCTCTTAACTCGGATAATGTTCACAGTAGTCAACCTATTACGGCCTCTCTAAGTACAAGAGCGACCTAAGGGGTATAGTCTAAGAGATAGTGTGTATAAAAGACAAAAAGGTTTCTCTTTTATGCAACTCCCTACTCCTCATACAGTTGTTGTCATTCCTCAAGTAGGAGAGGGTTAATCCATTGGAGAGCAGGTCAGGCCCATGAGACCGTTAGGGTAAATAAAGGAATATCCCCCTCAATCATTGTGTAATCATTCCCAACGTATAGGGCGTCAAAACATCATTCTAAGGGGGCGCGTCAGGAAAGCGCGTAGGGAGAAGGACATATGCGGGAATCTAGGGTCGTTATAGATACGACCCAGGGCCGTGTTGAGGCCTAAAGCAAATTTTAAGATGAGGCCTTTAAATGCATAATATATTTTTTGTGAAGAGCCCAAATACTTAAGATATATATCACAATGGTTTAATTTACTTGTTTTTCCTAGTTGGAAGGGGTTTGAATCAAATTAGAATCGAACTCAGGCTCCACTGGTTGCAAAACAAAGCTGGATCATCTCGCCATTATAATAAACATTGCTAATATCATTGAAAAACATAATATACGAACATTTTTCATTGGGTCTAAGTACATTTTTTTAGGCCTTTTTTTTTTAGGCCTAACGCCCTAGCCTTAGTGGCTTGGGCCTTGGGCCGACCCTGATACGACCACATGTCCTGGTTGCATGGTGAATTGGTAAGTGTGACCCTCATGGTTCGATCGATTAAGCGCATCTCTTCAAGGTGAGGTTAGGTACACCCACCCTCTAGCATCATGAGTGTTAAATGGTTGTTGATGTGCTATCTCATGGTTTGACTGATTACTAGGTGTGAAGTCTCGATCTTTATCATCATTGTACTCGATTGTATGTATGAGTTCCCTGGTCTTTGGCTAGTAGACCTGGTGCAATCCACAGTCCTCCGAGCACCAAGTCTGCAAGGCGAGGGAAATCTGCTCCTCCCTCCGTCTCATATTGTTTGTCATGTTTGAAATATTTGATTGTCTCAAATTATTTGTCACTTTGAGAGTATTAATTATATTTTTCCAACAATACCTTTATTTATTTTTATCTCAACTACCCTATATTAATTGACCATTCCACCCAACTCACACTACAATAAAGGTATATTAGTCCAAAAAAATTAGTTTACCTTGGCAATGGGTGCAACCAATGATTTTCTTAACACGTGTGCATAACCTAAAGGGACAAATAATATGAGATAGGGGAGTAATTAGGTCGGTCATCTGGTACAGTCGAGATACATATATAAAGAGAGTGATAACAATTGATTATTAAGAGAAATGACATTAACTACTTCATCTGGTCCTTATTATAAGAACACAAAAGGTACATTTTTTGTTATAATTATAAGAAAAAAGACTCGTTTTTAAATGTATTAAATGCTAAATTTATTTTATATCTTTATTTATCGTGAGATTCATATTAATGAACTCACACATTCCTGTGTAAATAGTTTGGTTTAATCTGACTAGTAATTAATAATATGGCATTTCTGGAATAAATTTGAATTTCTAGGAGTATTAATTAAAATTAACTAATTTCAATTATTTTCCTTGGTCTTGATGAATTATGTACTCTCTCCAATCTCAAATATAAGCAAAAAATAACCAAGTTTAGTGGTCCAAATTATAAGCAAATCCTAACTAATTTCACTCTATATTTAAAAATATCATTCCCAAAATACCCTTCAACTAATTCATATTTTATTTTCCAATAACCTTGTTATTCTAGTGAAATAAAATCTCATAAAATTGTCTTTTCATTGACAATGACGGTTTGAATAATGCAATTATTTTTTCAATTACATTAAAAAATTAAATAAACTTAACTAATCATTATTAAAGTAGATTGAATATTTCACAAGAAATAACACTAAAAAATAAACTCATCTAAATGAATATTTTAATAAATAATATACATTAACATAATCTTTTAACATAAAATATATCATTAACATAATCTTTTAACACAAAATACATGTTTTTAATATACATAGGCGTTGTCTAGACCAAATATACAACCTCTGTATGACATGACTCTGTCGCAGTATGCTCATTATTGTCATCATCACTCAGCGGCAATATATGCGATGGAGAATCCTACCCACCAAAAGGTGGTGTGGTTTATGCTGAAAGATAACAAGTTAGTATAAAATTTCAATAGTTTATATTTTCTTATTCAAATTATACATAATACTACCCGTTATTTACTTATTATTCAATATTTTTAATGCACTACAAGCATTGTGCTTTTATTAACTTACAAAATATAAATTATTCTATAATTATTTTCAATAACATATCTACACGTGTGCATGGCACAGGTCAATTATTCTAGTATTCTTAATAAACTTGAATTAGCTTTTTTGCTTATATTTTAAATTAGAGTATTTGTTTAATATAATATTTGGAACCTAAGTGAGTAATTTCTATTAAATTAAGACTTACTCCCTCTGTTACTTTTTATAAGCTCTTTTAGAAAAGAATTTGTTAACTAATTATAGGCCCATTTTCAAATTACAAAATACATTAATTATTTTTTTTCCAAAAGTACCCATAATTAATTGCATAGTGTTTAAAAATCCAAAACATGCATTAATTAATTAAAAGTATGATTGAAGGATAAATTTGGAAAAACATACACATTATAAAAAAATTAATTATACTAACTATTTTTCTTAATATGTGTTTTTTTTGTCTAAAGAGGCTTATACAAAATAACGGAAGGAGTATTATTAAGATTAATTTTTTAATCAAAAATCACATGTGCCTTCTCTCTTTTTCTCTGCTCTTTCTCACACAGCTCCCTCAGTTTCTTAACCGCCGTCAGATTCCATTAATTTCTAACAACGTTGACGAGAGGGATCTCGGCCTTAGCTTCCATTTTAATTTGATTTCATTATTCCAAGGAAAGAAATGCTATGCAATACTCCCTTCCAAAATAAGTGTCAATTTTAGCAAAAAAAAAAAAATTCTCAAAACAAAAGTGTCTTATTTTTCCAATGTAACATTAATTATTATATTTCAATCATTGTATATGCGAGTTCTCAACCTAATGGTAACTGGATAAAGTTCGTACTAAAACCAGATAACCACATCAGAGTTTATATATTTTGCTTTATCTATCAACTAGGTCGAGGCTTATAGTCATAATAATTATATCATTTTATTTAGACGACACGTTTGCTCTTTTAATGTGCTTATACGTACAGAATTACACATAAATCTCACTTTGGCAATTTGTATTAGCTATAGTGAAAATATTTGTATTTTTTAACCGGTATTCTAAAAGTACTGATCAGTGACCAAGCGAAAAAAAAAATACTAACAATATACTAGTAGATGAAGTTCATGTAACCTTGTACTAGTTAAATAGGGAGTGGAGACCTACATGGATTATTGAAACTCGTGAATTTTACCAATGATAGAATATATCAAAAAAATTTGTTATAGTCCGGAAAGTTTCCCGAATTGGAGGGGGAAAAAATATGAATTAACTTGTGGGATTTGTATTAGCAAAAACAGGGGTTAAAATAGCAATCCCTATGCAAGATGAGATCTACTTCCTGATTGGCCCACTCATTTGGCTTTGGGTCCCAACTACCCTTGGCCAAAGCCTTGTACAGACATTGTCCTTTCTAGCCGCGTAATTTCACCAAAACGTCAAGCTATTCCCTGCAGGACACACTGTAGAACACTGTAAATTTTTTAATTTGAAAATACTTAAACTCTTCAAAACGCATTTTTAGCGTGAAAGAAAAACAACAGACTTGAAGTCCCATGTGATGTGATGTTTCCTGCCTTAAAAATGATTCACTAAATTTTTTGCCTATGTTGGTTTCCCTTTGCAGTTTGCACCACGTTAATAGCGTACTGTTGAAAGACCTCGGCTGTGTCCCTTGCATAAGTATAGACAACCTTCCAAAGATGGGCTCAGGATCAGGAATCCAAGAAGAATGAGGATGCATAAACAAATCCTAAAGTCCAATACAAACTGGCATCATCCTATTGCATATGGGCCTATAAATGTCTGTTTGGAACTGCAACAGGTTCTTCATGGACGCACGGCACACCAAAAGCTACAACTAGTAGCTTCATTTTTATTTTTTTTTGGTAAATACAACTAGTAGTTTCTACATTGACGTAAGTTGAATTGGTTTCTGCCGTGTTTCCAAACACACAATAAGAACAAATATGGCACGTCACATATACCAGAATCAGGTTTCCAATCATTAGGAATACGGTTTTGCTAAAACATCTCTCGAACACCCACCTTTTCCGGAAGTTTATTTCTAGACGGTATAAAATAGTTTGGAAATAAACTTCCAAAATACAAAAAATACACATCAAGAGTGCATGCTAGCAAAAAAAAAGGGAGGTGTTAATAGTTACTCTTCAATCATTGTTATTGACTGTTCGCCCCTTGTTGCTTGAATAACATTTAGGCCCATCTTGAAGTTGGGCAACTACCACAAGTGGCTTTGCCTGACCACCGTAAGAAGAACGTCCCAACAGGATAATCACACTATAGGCACAATAAGTATACCCCATTCACAAATATGCTAGGTACCGAGACTCTTGTTTTGCCAGCATGTGCCCACTGTACACTTCATCTCAATGGTAGATCTAACTACACACCACTTATCACAAACACTTGTGTATAATCTATTTCTACAATTGAAAGAGAAAATGGGGCGAAAACTCTGTATAAACTATTTCTATAAATTATACTCGAGAACTTGTGAAAATAAGCTGAAAATAGCTTATGAACATATCATAAGTCATAAGCTCTTCCATATCATGAGATAAGTGCAAATAAGATCTGCCAACCACCCCTTAAAAAAATAATTTGATCAATGCTTTGATTTTTAACAGAAATATAGTAGTCAGCATCCAACTACTAGTACTACAAGTTAATGTAGTGTATGGTTATGGCTATTATAATCAAATGGAAATGTGACTGGAGCATCATTACAGAAAATATTACAAAACTTGGCATTCTGCACTACCACATTGGCTATCAGTGAAGGTACACCAGATAAATGAACTTCATAGGGAAATGATCTCATCGAGGTTACAAATGAAGACTGAAGAGTAATGCCAAAATAAAAAAAAAAAAATGTGATGTTACCAAATCTTACAAGCATATTGCAAAGCCTAGCCTAGATAAACCCCGCCCCCTTCCTTCTCAAAAAACAAATGAAATAGAAAAGAAAAGAAAGAAAAACAAGCAAATAAAGTGACAGAAAGAGGCAAGAAAGGGAGATTGCATAATCCCTGTGTCACTATTCATAATAAGAAGCAACAGCGAAAACAACATCAAGGCTCAAAAACTTGATAGATGCACCCTAGGTGAACTACTCAAGGTTCATCATCCCTGTACAAAAGATTGGAACAGAGCACCAAAACAGGTTATAAGCAAGTATGAGAGCTCATTCTGCTCTTGATCTAGCAGAAAGCCTTCAGATCTTCAGTGTGAGAGTCACATCAAGTATCCTAATAGATATTTTAGGAGTGTAATGTTCATCTGTATCCACTTCTTCAATTTCCTGGGACAGGGTTATGTAACATTCAATATCAACCTTAATCATTAAACTCATTGTTGATTTGCACAGTTTGCAATTATTAGAAACTATGATTTCTCAGAAGCCAGAAACATAAGTGATATAACAGAGATTCAAACAGATTGATGCATTTTCTTTCAAACCACAGAAGCATATCTCAGAATATTAACTCCATTTAAACGAATGCCAAGATTAGTATGGTATGGTATCTAACTTCTATAGCCATTATTATCTTCATTACAAAAGTTTCCAAATTAATCATAAATACATGTTAAGTGATAAATCAACAAATATTGGTTTTGAACATGTTTAACCTCAATTTATTGTTTGAAAGTAATTGAAAAAATGACAATCATTAACAGCCAACACATAAAAAGATATGCAGAAAGCCTTCATAACTAAAAGGAAAACAAATTTCCACACAATTGCAGACATAACAATGAGAATAAAGCAAATTCAATCACCTGAACAACATCCTCTCCCTTGATGACTTGCCCAAACACAATAAGCTTCTCATTTAGATCTGGAATCGGTGCAGTTGTAATGAAAAGATCAAATCCTTTGTTGCTGTGTTTGCCCTTGGATGTTCCAAGCATGAACGCTTCATGTTTCATACTAGTTAATCATCAAGATATCTATTAATTAGAAAATTATGCAACTCACTGGTAGATCGTCACTACGATTGTCTATATAAACTGTAAAAACCAAAAGAATAAGAAAACCTTGTAGGTTGCTTTCCTCTCAAGTTCCAATCAGCAGCTCCTGTTCCTTGGCTATTTCCTGCCTGTATCACAAAGTGCTTAATAACACGCTGAAAAGGCATCCCCTTGAAGTGCCCTTTTTGACTGCAGAACAATTGTAGTTTAGGTTAGAAGCATAAGCAAGTAGAATTGAACAATTTTCATATAGCAACCCACTTATAATCAACAGACTACTAGACAAACTGATACAAAAAAAAATTATAGAAATATCAGACCGCCCAAAGAGCTGTATCGAACAGTAAAGTTGTCATACATATCATGCAAGTGCTGGCCCCATAAACAGCCTTGCTCGGCCACCAGAGGACATGTTCATTTCAGGATGCTATAACAGTAAGGCTATATTGAGCAATATAGCAACTCTCAAGTTTGTAGTACTCAACTCAATTTTCACAATCATCACACTCATATGGCTTTTAAGAACCTCCTATGAATTCTATGATAAGCATTTCTACTAGCACAAAACTGCAGGTGCATAAATATTCAACAAATGAAAGTAAGTAACTTCCATATCTAAAGCAAAATTTGTGAAATGCTTTAGCAAGTTCTATAAAACATGTTAAAACAGTTCCTCTTTGATAGGAACCCGAAAATCAAAAGAGCAATAAGACAGTAAAATGAGGAAGAGATTTGTATTATTTGCAACAAAAAAAGGAAAATACAGAGAGGGAGATCTTCCCTAGCACAATGCTCCTTGAGAGATGAATTCTCTCTCAAGGTTCTAACAAACAATCAACTCAATGCCTTCCTCTCTCCTCTTCCCTCACCTATATTCGGTTCTCTATTCCCCCACTAACTGCCCACTAACTGCCACACAAGCAATCCACCCTAACTTCTCTATTCAGCCCATTTGTTGGGCTTAGGCCCAACCCAGTACCTAACACTACCCACCGCTTGAAAAACAGCCTTGTCCTCAAGGCTGAAATTTGCATCACCAGCTGCCAAACCTGTCCACCGCACCACAACTTGCCTCTGTCAAATACAAAGTTGAACAGTCCATGACAAATGAGGAAACCACTCCAACCGCAACCTGTAGCTACCATAGTAAAATTGAGTTCTCCTGGGTCCCATAGCTTAAAGTATAATGACCAAGCTAAGTGTGTTACTAAAGAACTTCCTCCTGGGTCAAATGTTCTGCTTTCAGTGTCATTTTTGGCCAGAAAACAGCGTGTCATGGTTGCGATATTAAAATTGCCTAAAAGCATTGCTTTTTCTCCAATTCCGGACTTCATCAACCAACAATGGTGCAAAAGGCTAATTTTGTTAACAGATAATAACTCAAGAACCAATCTTGCCTCGCACTTGCAATTGTCAAGAAAATCACATAATGTAGGCTTGTAGAAGTAGTGAACTGAGTTAGGAAGCTGCTGCAAAGCTAGCAATTTGGTGATAATGTCATCTAACTCAAGTTGTTTCCATTCTCCATCAATAAAGAAATCAATTCCACCATCATCAGAAAAAAGCTTCTCAAAAATTTCCAAGCATCTAATGGTAATGAATGCACACAGTATGTGAGAGAACATTAAATCTAGGACAAGAGGCACACCTCCATCACTTGAAAATCCCTTATCTTCCAAGCACAATGCTTCACGACTCGGCAACACTTCGGCAGATGATAGCTTAGAGAAATACCCACTGCCACACAACTCTTGTTTGGAGTCCAACCCACACCCACTCTTTGTTGTTGAAGCCATTGACATTTCTATTGGTTCCAAAATAGGCGCACTTACAGTCCTCAAAAATAACAAGTGGTTCCTATATTTCCCCAAGTGTTTCTTGACAATAATTACTGTAAGCATAACCCATCTCATTACCAATGGAAGGCACGAAAATTTATCTGGTCCAGCTACTATACTTATAACCAATGATATACTCTTGCTACTCTTCTCTATATAATAACCCCAAAAGTATTTTGCTTGAGAAGAACCCATCACATTATCTAAAGCAAGAGTTGAGAAGTCAGTACCATCAATTGAAATTCCATGAACCAGAGCAAAACTTTTTGATGGATCACTAGTGGTACCATACCTCAATATAGCTATAACATCTCTAAGGGAAAGCCAAACATTGTGTAACAATTCCACATCTCTCCAGACAGAGCACTGGAATGGTGACATAACAGAAGATAGAAACAGAGCTCTCACCTTGCGGGGAAAAGGAGACGTCGTGTGCCTTTGGAGGACCTCGAAGAGGGCACGACTCACATGCGGGAAAGTTTAGCAATAGAGCGTGTTCCCATTGGGATTTCATGCTGGCTCCTTTCCCCTGGTTCCACCCATTATCAGCCCTTTGAGCCAGGCCGATGCCCATTAAATTTAGAATTGGACTGACTTGAAGGATACCCATCAAGTGTTTTTTGAACTGAGCCCAATGAAATCAAACCCTGAACCCAGATGCCCTCATTAAAAAGAAACATACCCAATAACATTGCTTCAGCCCAACTAAATTCCTCATCCAACAAGCTGAATTTCAATTGGGCTTGGCCCATTAGGTCAAAACATTGACCCGGTTTCCACCCTGTTCCTTCTCCCATCTTCATCATCGAGCAGCCCATATGTGACGGAAGAACCACTCTTGTCTCTTCATCCTTCACCCATGGCTGCTCCCTCAAACGTGGCCAATCCCTTTTGCTTATAGCGACGCCGGCCGCACCAGCGGTGATGGTGGGTGGTAACTCCAGCGTATCTGACAGCGGCAGACTGTTCGGCGACCCAACCACGTCCAGATCTGGCGGTTTGGGCTCGGGAAATATCGTCGCAGGTGAATACGGCGGCGGTTCAGGCGGATTTGATGGCAGCTTGGTCAAAAATGCCTCCTCACACAAGGGAGCGCTGAGAACCGGTGGTTCTGGCTTGGAAAGGGCCTTAGCTCGTAAACCCGAGTCCGGCGGTTTGGGTGGCGGTTTTGGCCGTTGAAAGGTCACCGCGCACGAACTTGTGTCCGGCGGAGGTATAGGGGCAATCGGGTCCTGTGTTCCTTGGAGCTCTCCCGTACTTCGTCTCCTTTCAACCCCTGCGAGCTTCGTTGGACTCGCGTTTGGTTCTGATGGCGGAGGGTACTTCGTCGGCTCAGGTGACTCTCTTTGATGGCGTTTGACTCCTGTACTTCGTTGTTCCGGTGATATAGACCCAGAGTCAGATCCTTCATCACCATCCTTCGACTCTTCCTCACTCCTGGCCGTCTCATTCAGAACTTGATCGTAGTTCTCTTGCTCCGCCTCTTCTGCCGCTTTGATCATATCCCACAAATCTGGGATGAATTCCTTAATGAAGCCCTTTTCAAAATCTTTCCATGCTGCGTTCAGATTGTCTTGCTTCCAAGAAGACCACCATTTGAAGGCTTCTCCTCTCAATGCAAACAGAGACACCCATCCCACCTTCATTCCTTCATTGAGCCAACTGTTGGCTTCAAAATATCGATCCAACTGGATCAACCACCAGTAGGCTTCTCCCGTTCCATCAAAAATTGGGATCGTCTTCTTCATCACTGGCTCTCCCTCGATAGATCCGGCAGGTCGGACCAATTGATAGGAACCCGAAAATCAAAAAAGCAATAAGACAGTAAAATGAGGAAGAGATTTGTATTATTTGCAACAAAAAAGGAAAATACAGAGAGGGAGATCTTCCCTAACTGTCCCAGAGCACAATGCTCCTTCAGAGAGATGAATTCTCTCTGCCCAACCCTCAAGGTTCTAACAAACAATCAACTCAATGCCTTCCTCTCTCCTCTTCCCTCACCTATATTCGGTTCTCTATTCCCCCACTAACTGCCACACAAGCAATCCACCCTAACTTCTCTATTCAGCCCATTTGTTGGGCTTAGGCCCAACCCAGTACCTAACACTCTTGTTGAAATTTTAGCAAATTGACAGAGAGGAGAAAAGAGAGAATACATTTCACTGATAGGAATTTGTGCTACATAAGACTGACCTAGTACTCTTATTTATACCAATAATCTAGATCAAGTACAAATGTAGCACAAGTCCACACTAATAATCCTAACACTCTAACCCACACCTTATATCCTAACACTCTAATCCATACCTCATATTACAAAGGAAAATACTGTTTTTCCGCAAGTTATTGCAACAATTTTCACAAGTCTTGACATGTTTAATTGAAGTTATTTTAATTTCTGAATGTTTGTGTGCAGTGCACATATATTATGTCCAATTAACCTTGCCCTATGGAATTTGAAATATGAGAGAAACTAAAGCATCTAATCTAGCTAATATTTTTGGGTCATGCTCTACATATATCCGATAATACTCTACATATATCCGATAATACTTACGTTGATTAGCAACGTTATTTGCAGAGAAACTAATGTTGAAACATAACACAACTTGCTTCAATCCACCAAAGACAGAAGATGATGTGACATATTGTTATGAAATATGGAGAGGACTTTCAATCTCAAATTGCAAGCACCAAAATATATTTTAGCTAAGATAATAGGCACAAGGAGAAAAATGGTGTAAAAATAACTTGGAATGTTTTAATCACCCAACAAAGATCAAATTTTCATCCTATTCTCTATCACGTAACAACAATATCTGAACTTGACAATTTCTTCTACTCGAACCTCAAGTTGAACTAAACCCCAAACCATTCAGCAGCCTCCAAAATACAATTTTGTAGGAAACGAAGTACTCACCATAAGTCAATGAATTCATCAACAGCTTCAGGAGCACTGTCCTTGTACAGTTCTACTATTATAGTGCCTTTAGAGGTATTTAGAACCTACAATAATGAAGAGGAAATAAACCAGGTTATGAGATAAAATTTCAAATAACAATTTCAATTAATGAGCATTTTAAACATCATCGAAGACTAATTTCACTAGAGAATGTTCAAAAACAAGGAATTGCTGCAGTGTGGAAAATGAAACTTACAGCATATCCAGGTAGCTCAGATTTCTTCGAGTCCACCAAAGTATTTTCACCCTACCAAAGTAGTTTGAGTGAGATAATAATTCTATTAACAAATGAAAAAATTATTGACCTTGCAGCAGCCTATCTCAATGGGCAAACTCAAACACACACATAATATACACCCTTTAGAAAAAATGAAGTAAACACTAGGTTGAGTTATCGGATAACAAGAAAATATAGAAGGACTGACGAGTCGTGAAAACCCTTTATAATGCATTTAAAGATGTACCTCAGAGACTGATAAGTGATTTTCTGATTGCAATCTTGACCTGAAAGCAGGTATGGAATTAATTGTTAGGTTACAAATACAGCATTTCTGAGATTCCTATTCTATATGAGAAAATGGAACAAATCCTGTTACAAATCAACAATGACATTATCAGAAATCATATAACTAATGTTTGTTACATTCAAACTCATCTGAAAAAATAAAAAATTCAATGGAAAAACTTTTGTACATGTCAACAAACAAAACTTTTCTTCTGCCGGAGGCAAAGCATAAACCAAAGTGATATCAGAATGAAGCTAAAAGTTCAATCAACCACCACAAAAGATGGGGAGAATTCAATCAAGATGGCAGTAAAATAAAGCCTCTAGCAACAAAATACAATTTCCAGACATTACTCTATCTGGTAGCTACAGCATCCAAAATATCATCAGTGACATTCTAGGGCAACAAGTCTAGATGAAGCTAGAGCTCAATTTAGCATCAATTTTTAACACATCTTTCATTGTTTTTCTGTCTAGGAAACAAAAATATATTGCATATCATTTTTTCACACTAGAATCTGCTTTAACATCTAGAATAGAAAATCTCTCACTAACCTGTTGGACCAATGTCTGTATGTAGCAAAAAGGAAAAATGCAACCAAGACAAGAATCAATGCGTAAAATATAATAGTAGCCGCGCTTATGCGTGAAGGTCCCTTCTTCTTTTTGCTTTGCTGCAACAGAGCCTGAGGTTTGATCCTCGCCATTTAACCTAAGGGTATCATCAATTTCCAATTAAGAAAACGAAATCAAGGGTTAGAAAAAAATTATATTGATGACAATTGACATAACAACAACAACAGCAACAACAACAACAACGACAACAACAAAAACACTCAATTGATTCAGTACCAATATCATCCAAATCCTAAACAAATCAAACTTCAACAAAACCCTATAACCTAAAGTTTGAAATTATCAACATGTAGATAAATCTAAAGACTTATGTTGAAAAAATTTCCTCTCAAACTCATCGAGAGAAACCCTGTGATCTAAAACAAGCTAAGATCCAACAATCTGGAGACAGTTGCATCCAGAACAGTAGAAAAACGAAAGGAAATAAACAATACCTACTATTTATTAGAATACAAAAATGGAAAAAACCTTCTCCTTTCCTAGTTTGGGAGTTAAGAAGACAAAAAATTGAGAAAGAGGGAAAGAGGCGGAACCTGCGGGAGCGAGTATGCGTTCCGGTGAAGAGGGAAGGTGCCTGAACTAGAGAAAGGGTCAGGCACTGAATGGATCGTAGAGAAGTAAAAGAAACAAAGTTGGGTTTACAAAAGGAATATCAACGCGTCTGCGTGCTTCGTTTCAACGACGAATGGAGAAATTTCGGTACAATACAAGATTGAATTGAAGACTCGGACCAGTTTTCCAACATTGTCGTGTCATTTTAATTTATTTATTGTATTTTATAGTAAATAAATGATAAATAATCAGTGCATTTTTTAAGGTTGTTTTACATAAACAAATAAAAGCAATAAATTTTGTTGTTTTTGATAAAATTATTAGTCTTTTTCATATGATACTCTTGATTATTTATTATCCATTACACCTATTTCTCTCTCTATAATAAATAATTAAGGGTATAATTGAGAAACAAGTAATTAATATAATTTTAAACTATTAAAACGACAAATAAAAAAGAACAAATTTTTTCTTAAAAACTGACAAATAAAAAAGAACAAAAGGAGTAACAAATACTGTACTAAAAAAACTATTTCGGAAATTTAAAATAAATCTGTCAAAAAAATAAATTTAAAATAAAAAGCAGTGTACAGAATTTTTCTTTTTTAAATTATTAACATACTGTGGGTAGTTTGTTTCAGTTTTTAAGAAAATTTAATGACTATGAATTCGGAATGTAAACAAATTTTACCCGGACATTTAATCATATATGATTATAATGTAAGAGAATTATATCTACTTTCTTCTAAGGGAATTAGTGGGACTTGAATTCGCAATATGTGATATCGAATATAAACTCTAATACGTTCCACTCGGTCAATCTTTTGAGATTCACTTTGTTATATTATTTCATAAAGCATCTCCACAAATAAATCTGATACGTTCCACTTGGTCGACCCTTTGAGATTCACTTTGTTATATTATTTCAGAAAGCATCTCCATAAATATCTACATAGTGAACTTGATTAGATCTATGTGTAAAGCTTATTTTACATTATCACTGTATAGTGATTTTTTTTACAGCATATTATTTTTTTTACAGTGTAGTGATTAAATTCTTAAAGAGGTCAAACTTTGACCCGCTGAAGCGCCCCAGTGGTTGGGAGTCGTTGGGTCATTATGTTGGGACGTGGGATAGATCCCACAATGTCCCTCTCCCCATCCCGTGTGTGTGTGTTACTTAGCCACTAGGCCCAAATGTATCAAAAAAGAAGTCAAACTTTAATTAAAAAATCATAAATTAAAAAAATTACTTTGAACAGTTTTTAAAAAACTATAATTATAACTACTTTTCAAAATAAATGTGATTTTTACGATAGTAAGCAAATGGAGGGAAAAAAACTACTTTACCTTAAAGTTCTAAAAAATAGTTTTTTTATATAAAAAAAGTCTCAAATATTGTAGCTTTTAATGAATTTTTATATTTTTTTAATTTCTTAGTCGACGTTTAACACAATAATTTAAAAACCAGACCGGACCGGTCAGACCATCACCCGGTAATGTTAGCGGTCAGTTCAACCTCAATTGAACCGCAGTCTGGTTGAACCTAGAACTGAATTGAACCGTGGTTGAACCGAGCTGAACCGGACAAAAGAACCGGGTTGGACCGTTTTAACATTTTTTGTTGTTATTTTTACTTACTTTTTTCTCAAAATTAGTACTTATTTATTTATTTATTAGTCACCCGGTTCAACTAGTTGAACCAATTAAACCATGACCCGAAAGTCTCACCGGTTCGATCTCCAGTCCGGTTTTTAAAACATTGGTTTAACACCTAAATAAATAACTCAATTAAAACAACAAATACAGAATATTTTTTTACATCATTTAGACATCTTTTTACGGAATCATTTAGACATTTAATGAAATTATATTGAAAACATTATATCTCGTAAACATATTGCTATTATTTTAACCCTCATCTCTTAATAAAGTAATTTTTATTTAATTCAATTTTTTTATGCATCATTAAATTGTTTTTGCCGTATGAATTTTATTTGATTCTATTTAAAAAGACAAACAAAGCATGACTGTGGAAGCTAAGATGGTCAACGCGTCGGGTTTTGTATTTTCAGCCGCCGTCAAGGATAAGCCGCCGGATAAGAAAAATATTTCTTTCAGAGACATGATGATTGGTCAACAAGAAATCGTACAACCAAGAAAGAAGGTGGATTTGATCAAGGAGAACCTTGCAATGATTGAATATCAGGATGACAACCCTCTCCTCCCAATGGTCCACATTGATGAGAAAGTTTTTGATGGTCTTTGTGCACCATGGAAAGATGCTTTGGTGGTGAAGCTACTCGGAAAAAACATTGGTTATCACACGATGAAGGATAGATTGAAGAAACTATGGAAACATGTGGCTGGGTTTGACATCATGGATATTGGCAACAACTTTTACATGGTTAAGTTTGATAGGGAGATTGATCGCTCAAAGGTCATGTACGATGGCCCTTGGATGATTTTCGATCATTACTTAACAGTGCAATGTTGGTCTAAGGATTTTGTTAGCCCTACAGCCAAGATTGATCGTACAATGGTATGGATCTGATTCCCTGGGTTGAACCTGTTTTACTATGATGAGAGCGTCCTCCTCGCCCTTGCTGCTGCCGTGGGGAAACCGGTGAGGGTTGATAGTAACACCCTAGACGTGAGAAGGGGGCGTTTTGCTCGAGTTTGCGTCGAGATTGATTTAAACAAGCCGGTTATTGGCAAGGTTTGGCTGCAGAATCATTGGTACTATGTAGAGTATGAGGGACTCCATCGCATATGTGCAACATGTGGCTGCTATGGTCACTTGACGAGGGAATGTAAACAAGGTCCGGTCATCAACAATGCAGCTCAAGCGACGGCACAGGTGGCTGATGAGACGGCCGCGACAAGTTCCAAACCTGTAACGGCACTTCCCCAAAACAAACCTGATACGCCAATTAATGCGGCACCGAATTATGGGGGATCGAATCACTCAAAGATGGAGCAGAATAAGGAACCGCCACATGGTGATTGGCTAATTGTTAGGAGAAAAAATCGCAAGCCTTCTTCTCAGCAATCAAACAAAAACGGCAAGATATGGAATGAAAATAAAATCATGGGCAGAAAGGACATGGTAAATCGGATCCAGCAGAATAAATCTCATGCATTTAACACGTCAAGGATCAGACAAATTAATCCTCACCAGCGGGCCCCAGCAGCATTGGCACAAAGGGAGAATAATGCAACTTCTAGGAGCAACAAACGGCACCGTTCTGACCCTGAATGTTCCAAAGGCCCGACCGAAGCACATAAAATAACTCCTCTGCAGAAAACAAAAGGATTAAACCAAAGTGTGAGGATTTATGAGGCTGGTTTTGATGCTACGTCCGCAGTTAAAATGAAAGCTATTGCTCCCAACCGTTTTATCCTTCTTCATGATGATGAGGATGTTAATGGAACTCCAAATCTTGGTCCGGCCAGCAAGGGTGATCGAGAGGGTCAAGAGGGGGTTCATGAAGACGTTAATACTGATACTAACATTGAGGTGGTTCCTGAAACTCAACTTGATGATATGGCTATGTAGCCATTGGGGTTGTGGCCCCATTATTCCATATAATTTGTTAATGGATTGTTTCCTAGACTTTACCATTTTGTCCTGGAATATTCGGGGTGCTCTAAGAAAGGATGCTAGAAGGCATGTTCGGGATCTTATAAGAGTCCATCATCCTTCCTTGTTTTGTGTTTATGAGACTCATGTTCAGTTTGCTAAGGTGGAAAGATTCTGGACATCAGTTGGTTATACTGCAGTGTTTATCCAAGAGGCCAGAGGTCACTCAGGTGGTATTTGGGTGCTAACTTGCATTAAGGATGTTATTATATCTAGGATGGATCAAACTAATCAGGCAATTACCTTTTCACTTCAGCGAGGTAATATTACCTGGTATTGTACATCTCTGTATGCCTCCCCTTCTTTTACTAATCGTCGCCTTTTATGGGACTATCTAACTCAATTGCGCAGCATTATTGGTGGCCCATGGTTGGTGTTTGGAGACTTTAATGAGATCCTTTTCTCTCATGAAGTTTCTGGAGGGCAATTTGATGCTTCTAGGGCGTGCCTTTCTTGCCGACATGATGGCGGATTGTAACTTGCTTGATTTATATGTTACTGGAGGCTTGTATACTTTCAGGAAAATGTCCAGCTGGCTGGTCATGTGCGCAAGAAGTTGGATAGAGTTGTGGCTGATGTAGATTGGCAGCTTGCCTTTCCTACAGCTAAAGTGGAGGTCCTCTCTCAACGTGGTTCAGATCACAATCCTTTGTTTATTAGTTGCAGCAACTTTCAGATTAAAAGATCCAAGAATTTTCACTTCGAAGCGGCGTGGATGTCGCACCCTGATTATGAGTCGTTAATTACTAATACTTGGCTTAATTCTGGAGGAGATGCAGTTTATAAGTTGGGAAAAATTAGAGAGCAATCTATTATCTTTAACAGGGATGTTTTTGGTAATATTTTCAGGAAAAAGAGACGGTTGGAGGCTCGCATTAAGGGAGTTCATCAGCTGCTTGATTTTTCTCCCACTAGTGATTTAATTCATCTTGAAAAGGATCTCCAGACTCAATTTTCAAAGGTTCTAGAAGAGGAGGAGCTTTTGTGGTTTCAGAAATCAAGAGAAAACTGGGTTAAATTTGGAAACAAGAATACCAAATTTTACCATACTCAAACGGTGATCCGAAGACGTCGTAATAAAGTTACTCGCTTGCACATTGATGGTGTCATGTGTGATGATGAAGAGGTTTTGAGCCGTGAGGCTAACAGGTATTTCAGACAACTTTTCCAACAAAATTCTCATTGTGACCCTCATAGTCTTCACCTTGATTGCATTCCCAAGGTCACCCAAGAATTATATGATCTGTTATTAAAGCCAATTTCCATGAATGAGGTTAAAGACGCTCTCTTCTCTATGGACCCGTATAAGGCCCCCGGTCCTGATGGTTTTCAACCTATTTTCTTTAGGAGTTATTGGCATATTATCTCCAAGGACGTCTGGGAGTTAGTGGCCAAGGCCTTTCAGACCGAAGTTATTGATGATTACCTCACCGAGACTCTTATTGTTCCTATTCCCAAGGTGGATGACCCCAAATCTTTGAGGGATTTTAGACCTATTAGTCTTTGTAATGTCCTTTTGAAGCTCATCTCGAAGATTCTTGTGAGGAGAATGAGGCCGTTTTTGGATGATTTCATTGGCCCTTTGCAAGGGAGTTTTATCCCTAATAGAGGCACCACTGATAATGCTATGATTGCTCAAGAGCTTGTTCACTTTATGCACAAAAAGAAAGGCAAGGCTGGTTTTTTGATGTTCAAAATTGACTTTGAAAAAGCATATGACAGCGTGGATTGGAATTTTCTGAGACTCACACTTGCTGACTTTGGTTTTCCTCCTCACACTATTAATCTGATTATGAGTGGGGTCACATCCTCTAATTTGGCCTTAAAGTGGAACAGTGATAAGCTTGATAGTTTCTCTCCTACTAGAGGTCTTCGTCAGGGGGACCCGTTATCTCCTTATCTGTTTTTGCTTTGTATGGAGAAGCTTGCCCTTCTCATTCAATCTAAAGTCGAAAATCAACAATGGTCGCCTATTAAGATTTGCGAGCAAGGTCTGGCTATCTCTCACCTTTTCTTTGCAGATGACTGCTTACTTTTCACCAGAGCTAAGTCTTCCCAAGTGCGCATTGTCAAGGAGGTTCTTCATTCCTTCTGCTTAGCTTCAGGGATGAAGATCAATGTTCAGAAATCTAGGTTCCTTCCTTCCAAGAATGTTCCTAGAGCCAAGGCCCTTAAGTTTGAAGGGATGTTGGAGTTTCACCATACTTACAATATTGGGCGCTACTTAGGTTTCCCTCTTTTATCAGGTAGAGTGACTAATTCTTGCTTTTCTTTCATTATTGATAAGGTAAATAGTAGATTGGCCGGTTGGAAAGGGAAGCTTCTTAGTAGAGCAGGCAGAGCCACTTTGGCAAAGTCTGTCCTTAGCTCTATGCCAATCTACACTATGCATAACCTTTGGATCCCTGAAGGTATTTGTGATAGCCTGGATTCTGCCTTAAAGCAGTTCACTTGTCATTGGGTTAAGTGGTCTACAACCAGTAATCCCATGAGTAGAGGGGGCCTGGGCTTGCGTCGTTCTAGACAAGCTAATATTGCAATGCTTGGGAAACATATATGGGAGTTGATTCACAGTCCTAACAAGTTGTGGGTCAAGCTGTTGTCTGCCATTTATATCCCTAATTCTCATATCCTTTGTGAATCAAATTATGGTGGTGCCTCTTATACTTGGTAATCACTAATTAAAGCTGCTGATTTTTTGAAGCATGGTTATATTTGCAGAGTTGGTAAAGGGAACATATCTCTTTGGTATGAAAAGTGGTTGCATAAAGGGCGGTTATGTGATATAGTTCCTGTTCCGGACTAGGCCGAGGCCCAATCCGAAGATCCACCTTCAGGCCCATTTCAGCATCAGTCCCTCCGCCTTCCCTCGAGACCACATCGACGCAACGGTCCTCAGCATTAAAAGAATTTATTTCCTATTCCCGGGTTTCACGGAACGGTTACACATCGACGTAACCGTCCTCAACTCGTATTAAAAGAGACCACGTCAAACGATCGAGGTAATGATTTTTTTTTTCCACCTCTTCACCCACCTCTTACACACACTGACTTGAAAGGCTTGAGTGTTTGCAGTACCACCACCAAGGTCTTCCACCGAGCTCGAAACACCATCAGAATCAGTCTAATTCTTCCACCGTGAAGCGATACTTTCACAGTATCTCTTATGTTCGCCAGAACATTGGCGCCGTCTGTGGGAACGAAAAATCGCCTCGTTCTTTTTCATGTTCACGGTGGCGAGAACATTCACAAAGAAATTTTCTCCTCCGGTTGCGTGTTTTTCGATTCCGGTGAGAGATCACGGTTAAAGATGCGGTCAAATTCACGATTTCTAGATCGAAACTTGGAAAATTTGGGGAAAGCTCTCGATCACGAAGATCGAAGAAGGAGATCTCATTCTTCTTCTCTCCAGACAGGCGATTTCTTTCTGGCTCTCACCTTGATTCCTGAATCAGAGCTTTCACTATGGATCTACTCACAGATCCAAATCGGGTTCATTCCCTCCTGACTAAACTCCTCCTCGCCATCCAAGAACACCGACGCGACGATGTCTTACTGAATAAGCCTCAAATATTGGCTTTCTGGAAGTTTCACGATTTTGGGAAAGACAGGCACAGAGTTGCTAGAATCTCAATTCCGAATTCTCGCCATCGATTTAGCAGTTATTGACAACAAGGTCGTGAAGCAGAAGAGCGACTCAAAATTCGAGTTCTTCCGCAGCAGTAGCGTGCAAGCGAGATCACAATCGCACGGTGTCCTCATGACTGAGGTAAGATTCGAACTTCTCGAATTTCGACCTTGGACAGATTCACCTCCAAGCTCTTCAGCTTGGGAGAGTGAATCCTATCTTCTCGAATCAGCAAAGTCAGATTATCCTCTAAAAAAGAGCACGAGTGTATTTGAAACAAGCCACGCGCGAAGAGCAGGTGCACTAAAATGACCTCGTGCACAATGGATGTCAAAATGACCTCGTGCCGGAGATCACGTTGGATGTCAAACGACCTCGTGCACGTTGGATGTCGAACAAGCCATGTGTGAAAAGCACGTGCACTAAAATGATTTCGTGCCGGAGAGCACGTTGGATGTCAAACAACATCATGCACATTGGATGTAAAACAACCTCATGCCGAAGAGCACGTGCGTTGTCAAATGACCTCGGATCTCAACATCTCGGATCTAGGATCTCGACGACGCGACAGATGATGCGGACGACAACCTCGGATCCCGGATCTCGACATCTCGGATCTAGGACCTTGACAGCACAGCAAGTTTCTCCCACCAAGCTTTTCAGCTTAGATGAGGAGGACAACCTTGGATCTCGACATCTCGGATCCAGGACCTCGACATCACAGCTCAACATCTAGACGAGTCGGCTCCACATCATATGAGCACCCGACTTGGGGGGCATCTGTTCCGGACCAGAAATCTGGTGATGAGATCGAGCCTCGTGCCGAGACCGCGCGCACGAGCTCGCGATAAAGCCTTGTGCGTTGCACAAGCACCTCTGCAACAGGTGGATACGCAGTCCAGTACTCGGGCGACCTACCAGGCCCACCTCTGCAAATTCAAATATTCAGATGGCTTTAAACTCGGCTACGTCGTTGACCTTGATTATTTGATGACCTCAACCTTGCCGCTTGGACAGCCAGATCAACTACTCTCACAGGGAAGTATAAAACTCGACTACGAGCACTTTACTCAGCATAAAAATTAATGCTAACTTTATTACATCAAGTTGTTGCAAATTGTCTATACTTTGACAGGAACACAAAGCCTTGTGCCTTGCACAAGCACCTGATGAAGAGATCGAGCCTCGTGCCGAGACCGCGTGCACGAGCTCGTGATAAAGCCTTGTGCCTTGCACAAGCACCTGATGAAGAGATCGAGCCTCGTGCCGAGACCGCGTGCACGAGCTCGTGATATAGCCAGGTGCTAGATCGACCTCGTGCCGAGACCGCGTGCACGAGCTCGTGACAAAGCCTTGTGCCTTGCACAGGCACCTGATGATGAGATCGAGCCTCGTGTCGAGACTGCGTGCATGAGCTCGTGATAAAGCCTTGTGCAAACGAGCCTCGTGCCGAGACCGCGTGCACGAGCTCGTGATATAGCCAGGTGCTAGATCGACCTCGTGCCGAGACCGCGTGCACGAGCTCGTGACAAAGCCTTGTGCCTTGCACATGCACCTGATGATGAGATCGAGCCTCGTGCCGAGACCGCGTGCACGAGCTCGTGATAAAGCCTTGTGCGCTTGCACAAGCACCTGTGATCGACCTCGTGCCGAGACCGCGTGACCTGATGATGAGATCGAGCCTCGTGCACAGGCACATCAAGCCTCGTGTCGAGAACTGCCTCAGCAGACATGGAACACGAAGATCCCGAACGAACTAATGAACAAGCAAAGCGGCCAACGACGCTTGCAGTTCCTTACAAACAAGGACGTTGAACGTCGACATCAACATCGACAACAAGTCACCACCTCGACATTCGAGCTAGCGACTTGGGGGGCAACTGTTCCGGACTGGGCCGAGGCCCAATCCGAAGATCCACCTTCAGGCCCATTTCAGCATCAGTCCCTCCGCCTTCCCTCGAGACCACATCGACGCAACGATCCTCAGCACTAAAAGAATTTATTTCCTATTCCCGGGTTTCACGGAACGGTTACACATCGACGTAACCGTCCTCAACTCGTATTAAAAGAGACCACGTCAAACGATCGAGGTAATGATTATTTTTCCACCTCTTCACCCACCTCTTACACACACTGACTTGAGCGTCAGAGTGTTTGCAGGTACCACCACCAAGGTCTTCCACCGGAGCTCGGAACACCAATGTAACCGTCTAATTCTTCCATCGTGAAGCGATACTTTCTCAGGTATCTCTTATGTTCGTCCAGAACAGTTCTCTTTGTTCAAATCCATGATACTCAGCTGTTGGTCAGTGACATTTATGTGGATGGTCGTTGGAATTTTGATCTGTTATATACTCAACTTCCTTTGGATGTGAAACTTGAAATCCAAAGTATTTTTCTTAATCCGGATGTTTCAGATACTATCATTTGGGATCCTTCTGCTTCCGGATCATACTCTACCAAGTGTGCCTATACTTGGTTAACTCGACCTGATGGCCCTTTCTCTATGACCCTGCCTAATGCCCTCCCAGATAGCTGGTCCTGGATTTGGAAGTTGACGGTACCCGAGAATCTTAGGCATTTTGTATGGCTTATAATGCATAACAATCTACCTACTAATAGTTTCAGGTTCCATAGGCATATCACTCAAGATGCTTCTTGCCATTTATGTGGTGCATCTGACGAAACTCTTCTACATGTTTTGCGTGATTGTTCACGGGCTCGCAGTATTTGGGACCTTATGAATTTTAATTTAGCCTCGGCCTCTTCAGGTAATGATCCTTTGATTTGGTTCAAGCATCATGCGCTTGGTGATCATGGAACTTCTTTCATTTCCGGTTGTTGGTTCCTTTGGAGGGCTAGAAATGATGAGGTTTTTAATGATACCAAATGGGAAACTTGGAGAATTTTGAACAATATTAGACGGCTCAGTCATGATTCATCCAAGTTTTTGGGTGCGGCTCCTTGTAGTCGTGGGCCTAGATTGGTTAGATGGTTCCCTCCTCTTGATAATTTTGTTAAGATCAATATAGATGGCAGTTCTCTTGGTAATCCCGGGCGAAGTGGTCTCGGTGGTCTGATCCGGAATCATGATGGTGCTTGGCTTATTGGCTTTTCGGGCAACTGTGGTATCACTACTAATTTGAACGCGGAGCTTCAAGCAATTGCAAAAGGCCTACAATTAGCTTGGAATGAAGGTTATAAGGCGGTTGTTTGTGAATCTGATTCTAAATCTGCTCTGACGTTGATTGAACAGGGAGTTGATGATACCCATCCTTATGCCCCTATTGTTTCTTACATTAAATCCCTCTCTCACAATTCTTGGGATTTAGTGTTTATCTACTCTCTTCGTGAAGGCAACCATTGCGCGGATTGGCTAGCTAAATTCGGAGCATCTATGGATTATGGGTTCAAACTTTGGTACTCTTGTCCTCCTACTGTCTCTACTTTCCTGCTAGCTGATGCTATGGGGATAGAACACATCAGGATTTAGTTTTTGTTGCTTGTTTTGTTTTATTTTCCCTCTCATCAAAAAAAAATTGTTTTTGCCGTATGAAAATCAATTAATATTAAGTTGTTTACTTATATTACGTTCAGTTTTTTATAACATCATTAAGTTTTAATGAGAATTATCATTATATTTATTATATGTCATTATTGAAACCAAATGTTTTTTGAAGCCTATTTTATAAAAATGTTCTCGTGCATGCCATGTTTTACATACTAGTATCTTAAATATATTTCATCAAAAAAAATATTTTAAATATAGCTTTTTAATTTAATTATTAGATTTAGGTGTATATGAAAAATTGATCATATTCAAAAAAGTTAAATGGAATCATGATCTGTTTTGATTTTGATAAATATTAATCTGTTTTAGTATGAGAAAATTGCACTCACCTCCTCTCAAATTTGCCCAAATAACACATATATCTCCTCTAGATTTTAAACAAATATTGTTACTTTATTTGTCTTTAATTGAACACTCATTCCTCCTCTTAAGCTCACGTGTTGTTCTTGATAAAAGGCACAGGGTTCCTTCACCTGTTTAAAATTAAACGCCCGGAGCCTTTTTGCAAAAACAAAGGTGTAGAATCAAAATTAAGCTTTTGACATAAATATCAAGAAGAAATATCTTCAAATTAGTATTAAGAACTAAGCATAAAAATAGGAAGTGCTTCCTTAATCAACGAGAGAGCATGTGGAAAATGTTGTAGAGAGCATTTTTTTATTGGAATTCGGATATATTAGGTTTTCTTTCCTTTACGTATGCGTGATATTATAAAACCTTTTAAATTATTATTTTTTTTGTTAAAAGTGATATTATTTGTTTGCTTATGGAATTTGTTCATGAATAATGTCCTTCTATTATATTTTGATGATGTTAAATCTAATTAGCCTTGATAAAATTATTATCAACCTTAATGTGGACCAAATCATTACAGACCTTAATATGGACCATCTCTCACCATATAAATTTTACTAATATTTTTAGTTTTGACTAAATAGCACTTTTGGTTCCTTAACTTTATTTTAGTTTTCGTTTTGGTCCCTTAACTATTATATTTTTCATTTTAGTCCCTTAAGTTATAAAAATACGCCACTTTCGTCTCTTCTGTCTGTAATCCCTTTATTTTGTGTGTATAGGCCATTGAAACTCTTTTTTTTCTCTATTATTTTTTATCATGTTACTTCATTAATAAGAACTCTGATAGGAGTATGATTTTGACTTTATTGTTTAAAAAGATTACAGACGAAAGGGACGAATTTGGCGTAACTTTTGTAACTTAAGGGACCAAAACGAAAGCTAAAATAAAGTTAAGGGACGTAAATGAAAAAAAAAATAGTTAGGGGACTAATGTGTAGTATTTTTGTAACTTAAGGGACCAAAATGAAAAATATAATAGTTAAAAGACCAAAATGAAAACTAAAATAAAGTTAAGGGACCAAAAGTACTATTTGTACTTTAGTTTTCCATGCTTTTATGCTTGTTATGCTAAGAGGAGAAGATTTAACATTCCATGCTTTCTTTTTTATTATGTTAAGAAGAAAACATATTATATAAACAACCTTTTTATGTATCTATGTACGTTTTTGCCACCAACAAAACAAGGCATTTTTCAAATAAGCAATTACACATAATCATATATCATGAAGAAGCAGAAACTGTCTTGCTTTTTAGTATTAACAAACTAAAGAAATTCATGATATCCTTCACCCATTGGGATTTTACAAGACCAAGGCATACAAGATGTTGCATAATGAATCGTTAGAGTTGTATAAGTAGATGACATCCCTCGCATAATTATATTTGGAGTTGTCAGAGTTGAAACAACCCTCGCACATTGCACGGGTATCTTTAAATTATGGCAAAAGGTTGTTATATTTCAAAGTTTAAAATAGAAATTAAACAACGTTCAATAATAAAATTGTAAAGTCATACCAGTCTAGGGCTCTAGGCTGTAGAATTTGCCAAGCCTTAGCCACTTGTAACTTCCATTGTCTTCAAGTCCATAATCAACTAAACAGATGGGGGAAAAAGGTAGCACAAGATTTAGAACAATTAGAGTGAATCTAGATAATATTTAACAAATAAAGGAAACTTTATGTCAAAAAAACTCTAATTGTAAGCATATGCATACCATTTAGTGATCCATCTAGAACATCTTCGAACCCATGATCACCAATTGTTGGGATTCTTAAACCATTAGATAAGCTTCACTAATAGCATATTTTGATGAATATTATTTTGCATAACAAAATAATCTAGAAAACTAACACATTCAAAAAAATTGAAAAGGTGGTTAATCATGACTCCATCTAAGGTCCAAAAATAACTAACCTGTTTACTTTCGAAAAACATTTTGTGTTTTTATTTTCTAAAATCTGCACTTATTTTATATTGCTAACAAGAAGATGAAAGACTTCTGTAGTAAACAATTGTGATAGAGAGAAGATGGAAGAGAAGCTAGGGAGAATATATTTTTTGAAAACAATGAAAACAACTTTTTTGACATTTTTAATATTTTTGAAAATACTTGATTAGAAGAAGCATCTTGCATCTGTGTTTTCTCTAATGTATGTTAGTTTAAGTGGAATTTAGTGGAAATAAAAATAGAAAACAAGGAAAGAGAAGTAAACAAGGCCTAAAGAATCACTTTTTTAAATAGATTATATGAATTGTAAAGGGAAGAGTCATTTATATGAACTCAAGAGAAGCCCAACCAACGAAAAAGTTTCGTATTTTCTACAATCAATTCAAGTGAACAAATTTTGCATTTTACAAGCACACAATGAATGTTTACAAAATGACATGTGTCAAGCAAGAGACAAAAAATGTTTATTGATTTGGGTTTTCATATTTAAGCTAATGTTTGCAAAATGTGATGAAAACCAATATGTCACTAATTTGCATCAATGATATTGACAACGTTAAAGTTCTCAAATGCTAATGGCGATAGGGCAATGTTAAAATTGCCATATAATACAATAGGAAAATTGAAAAGGATCAATAATTTAATTTATGAAGTTATTAATAGATCAATGTCATAACTTACATTTAATTGCCTCAAAGAGAAGAAATGTGCCACTTCAATAGTCGTGTATCCTCCACTGAACCATGGTCCCACATTTCAAGGACCATTTCTTATGCCTATGTAATGCTCCAAACAAGTACAAAAAAAGAAATATTATCACCTATTATACAAGTTTTCCATGCTAACCCACTTGACAAAGAAGAAGAAGAAGATTTGTATGAAGAAGCAATGCAAATTTTAGAGCACAATTAACCTAGTTTCAGGAACCATTATGCTAGATTCTTCATAAACTTCATGTGCCTTTTTCTGAACAGCGCTGCTATTTTTTACAAGGACTTCTCACAAGAAAAGCACGAACACGTGGTCTAACTCGCAGCGAAGATCTCGCGACTTACAAACACAAATTATAGGTTTTTTTTAAACAAAAATTGACATGCACAAGCATTACTGTGGAACTCGGGAATCCCAACTATGTTGGCACCTCTGAGCCTACCAATCATCAGCAGCACATTAACAAATTATTAACAAAAAGGCCAAAAGGAATATAAAAAGCAAAAAACATGGGGGGAAGGACCTGACCCATAGAAAGAATTATCTAAACCTGTAGAAAGGAAGACCTAACCTATTACGAAAGAAGTCTTCCCTAATAAAAATAGAAATAGTATTCCATCACAAAAAGCCCTGAATAGAGAGCCCATGGGAGGCTAACTTATCTGCACAAGAGTTTCATTCCCTAAAAATATGAGTAACTACAAAATTCATACTCTTAGTGGCGTGTAAGCAATTATTCCATCTGTTTTTTAGCCGCCAAGGAATGCTACCCGGATTAGAGAAGGCAGCCACTGCTAATTCAGAATCACATTCCAACCAAAGGTTTCTCCAACCCCTCAAGACAGCATGCTCTATAGCCAACATGGCCCCAACAAGCTCTGCCTGAAGAGAAGAAGTAACGCCCAGGTTAGCCACAAAACAACCTAGCGTCGCTGCCTTGTAATCACGAAAGATACTACCACAGGCAGACCACCCCGGATTACCTCTCGAAGCACCGTCAGAATTACACTTAACCCAATTGCAAGCTGGAGTGGACCAAATAACCTCTTTAATAGAGGGTGCTCTAAAAATTATAGGTTTTTTATATAAATAAAAATAAAATAAAATAAAAATTTCCAAATATTTCACTCACCTGCTTCTACGTCCAGAATAGAAACTTTCGCGTCGTAACCGTGCATCTCTGCCGGGTTGAAGAAGTTTTTGGTTACAGCCGCCGCCACTGCTCTTCTCCACCATCACTGCCACCTTTCTTCATCATCGTTGCGGCCAACACCTCATCAATTTTACATTCTGTCTGTAGAACCTCCGTGCCATCTCTCTCGCACTGCAAAAGGTTTTGGATACCGCTGCCGCCGCTCTTCTCAACCATCGCCGCCGCCACCACTCTTCTCCACCATCACCGCCGCCTTTCTGCGTCATCTTTACAGCCAACTCCTCATCAATTTTACATTCTGTTTGTAGAACCTGTCACTGTCGCCGACCCATCTTCGCCGTCACCACCACAACTACCACTACAATGTCTCAGGAAGTTGTCATTGGCACAACCAGTAAGTATTTATCTATTTATTGTTTTCTATATCATAATAAAGAAATCATCTTATCAATTGATTGATTTGGTTTATTATATTTAGTTTATTAATTTGTTTATTTTTAATTCATTGCATTAGTGGAAGAAAGGTTTGCATCTTCCGATAAAGAGGAAACAAATGAAGGAAATAAAAAAGTTGATTATACTTTAGAAACAAGTATTGCTTGTGAAGATGAAATACCTCAGGCTGGGATGAAATTTAGCTCAGAAGATGAAATTACTGAGTATTACATGAATTATGCTAGATGCATGGGTTTTGGAATGGGTAAAATAAGTTCATAAAATGGAGATGATGGAAAGAAGTATTTTACTCTAGCATGTAGTCGTGCAAGAAAATATGTGAGCAATTCAAAGAATCTTTTGAAGCCAAATCCTATTACGAAAACAGAGTGCAAGGCCAGATTGAATGCATGTATGTCTATAAATGGAACAGTTACAATTTCAAGCTTTATTCTTGAGCATAATCATGATCTGAGCCCAACGAAAGCACGATATTTTAGATGCAACAAGAAGTCGGGGCCTCATATAAAAAAAAGGTTAGAACTTAATGATCAAGCTAGGATTAATGTAAGCAGAAACTTTTGATCTTTGGTTGTTGAAGCGAATGGGTATGAGAATCTTCCATTCGGAGAAAAAGATTGTAGAAACTATATAGACAAAGTAAGACGACTGCGGCTTGGGACAGGTGATGCTGAAGCTATTCAAAACTATTTTGTTAGAATGCAAAGGCAAAATAGTCAATTTTATTATGTAATGGATGTGGATGATAAAAGTTGTTTACGAAATGTATTTTGGGCAGATGCAAGATGTAGGGCTGCATATGAATATTTTGGTCAAGTCATAACTTTTGACACCACTTATTTAACAAATAAATATGATATGGCTTTTGCCCCCTTTGTTGGGGTGAATCACCATGGTCAATCTGTTTTGTTGGGTTGTGCTTTACTATCAAATGAAGATACCAAAACTTTTATTTTGTTGTTCACAACATGGTTAGAATGTACGCATGGGCGTGCCCAAATGCCATAATTACTGATCAGGATAGAGCAATGAAAAATGCAATTGAGGTCGTCTTTCTGAAAGCTCGTCACCGATGGTGCTTGTGGCATATAATGAAAAAGGTTCCAGAAAAGTTAGGTAGACACTCTAATTATGAGTCTATCAAAACCCTTTTGCATTATATTGTGTACGATTCTTTGAGCAGAAGTGATTTCATGAAGAGGTGAGAAAATATGATTGAATTATATGAATTAAAAGATAATGAATGGTTGAAAGGGCTATTTGATGAGCGCCATCGTTGGGTTCCTGTATATGTGAGAGACACATTTTGGGCCGGAATGTCAACTACACAACGAAGTGAAAGTATGAACTCGTTTTTTGATGGGTATGTAAACTCAAAGACGACATTGAAGCAATTTGTTGAACAATATGACAATGCATTGAAAGATAAGATTGAAAAGGAAAACATGGCAGACTTTGTTTCTTTTAATACAGTAGTTGCCTGTGTAAGTCATTTTGGCTTTGAGTTCCAATTCCAAAAAGCATTTACCAATGCAAAATTCAAAGAATTTCAGGCAGAGGTTGCTTCTATGATGTATTGTAATACTTGCTTCGAGAGATTGGAGGGCTTGAACTCATTATACGCTATTACGGAAAGTAAGAAAGTATATGACAAAATTAAAGACATAGAGTTCAAGGTATCCTTCAATGAAAAAGACTTTGAATTACAATGTACGTGTTGCTTATTTGAGTTTAAAGGAATTTTATTTAGACATATCCTTTGTGTGCTTAAGCTCACCGGTAAAACTGAGTTGGTGCCGCCGTATTATATTTTGTCCCGGTGGAGGAAGGATGTAAGGCAGAGACATACGCTGATTAAATGTGGTTTTGATCCTTTAGTTGGAAATGCCGAATTGCAACGTGTTAGTAAAGTCTGTGATGCCTTTTTTGAAGTTGCTTCTATAGGGATAAATTCTAAAGATGATGTATTGAAAGTGATGAATTGGATCAAGGACTTGAAAAATGAGTTAACCTGTGAAGAAGAAGCTTGCACGAAAGAAAACTCAAAAGAACAGTCATGAAGATAAATATTATCAAAGTCAAGAAGAGGTGATCTTAAAATTTTCAAATTTATTTTCTCTAGTTTAACATAATACCATATACATTGCATGTATGTCTAATTTTGGATTTTTTATGGTAGGCCATGTGTACATCAAGAGTTCAAGAAACTGTCAGTGAAGAGCTTTTTGGATCTCAAATTATTGATGGAATTGACACACAAGAGAGTGTTCAAGTACATAATATAGCTCCCTTCAATCCAAATCAAGAACATTTTGGTGAAGTAAATCAGGTGCAAATATGTAATCTAGTGTTCTGCTTATTTCTATTTCAAGATTTATATTATAGATGATTGCATACTTCAATTTTAAGATAACAACAAACTATTTATCTATGTTTTGAATGTCCATGTTTATAGTGTGAGCAAAGTTATATTTGGAGGAATGGATATACCTCTCCTTTAAATTCAAATCAAGAACAACTTTGTGATGTAAATCAGGTCAAAATATAGAATCTAGTGCTCTTTACTTTTTTAATATTTATATTATGGAAATAACTGATTTAGTATAACTGTTTTTTAGGTTCCATACTATCCTCAAATCATAAACCATAATGTTAGTTATTCAGAACTTTTACAGGTATTTGTTCTTTATTTTGCGGCAATACGGTCAAACTTTAACATAAAACCACTAATTCTTTTGTCCATGTTCTTTTTGTAGGCACAACACCATATGAATGATCAACCACCGTCATAATGACATTAAAGGTATTGAGAATAATCAAGGAATCAGTTTTCTCGTTTCTCCTTTTAAGTGAAATTGATGTTATTGTTTTCTGCAGAGTTTGATGTGCCATGGACATGGTTGCTGATCAAGCAAACTTGGGAGAGTCTTTTTGGTTGCACTAGCATAGCTTATTATTAATTGATGTGCATAAATGGGCATGCTGGCCTCACTTTATTTATTTTCTTTTTATTACTATAGATATATATATATAGATCTTCCACTGATATTCATCCTTTTATAAACCTATGTGAGTTGAATTCCATTGTTTAGTTTGTTTTGCATGGTTTCTATTTTTATCTTTTTTCTGCATCATTCATTACATGACAGTATTATCACCACTTTTCATTGAAAAATTTGGACTTAGATCTTTTCTTTGACAGTATTATATACTTAGGCATCACATAATTTTTTCAATGCGTACAGAAATCTATAAAAGTCTCAGCCTCTAAGTTGGTGGCTTCAAATTCATGAGCTGAAAATATGAGGAATCAAAGTCTGTCATAATGACAGTAATGTAGCCAAAGTATTCATCCTTTTGTAGAAGAAAATATAGGCCAAATTCTGTGCAAAGTAATGTAGCCATAATGAAAATATAGGCCAAAGTATAATGAAAGATGTTTCCAAATTGAGGTAGAAGAAAGCTGCCACTGATATTCATCCTTTTGTAAACCTATTTGGGTTGGATTCAATTGTTTAATTTGTTTGCACGATTCAATGGACCACATAAGCATAATATTTACTCTTGAATACCAGAATATCATGTTGATGAATATATCACCATATATGGAGCGATATGAAAAAAAAAAAATAAGCAATATTTATTTGCAACTTTTGTTTTGCTATAATACACTTGAGGCATCACATACTTTTTTCAATGCATATAGAAAACTAAAAAAGTCTCAGCCTCTCAGCTTGTTGAGAGTTACTGAGTTACAAGTGCAATTTAATTGGGAAGTTAAGAATCAGATCTCCTAGGCCGAATGGTAACCCCCTCTGCAACTTGGCTTTCAGTTTCACATGCCTCTATGCCATTTTCAACTTCCATATGGCTTATTCCTTTGCCCCATTCCTCAATTCTGAATCAAAGGCAGTATTTCCCAATCCTCCACTGGTGGCTTCAAATCCATGAGCTGAAAATATGAGAAACCAAAGTCTGTCCATGCATCATAATGACAGTAATGTAGCCAACACAATTTAGAATATAGGCCAAGTAACAGGTTGCCAAGCATCAATCATGAAACAAAGCAAAAATCTAATTCCCTAGACTATTTTCCATTCACGGCAAAACAAGTAAATGGGGAAGGTGCCATTTTGGAGATATAATTTATCACTATAACTCGATCATCAATAATTAACAAAGTCATCAATCTTGCCAGAGTATGCTCAACTTTGTGCAACTTTGTACTGGTGAATCACGCGTGGACATAAGCAAAGCAGTAGCTCTGCTAGATTTTTATCAAACATACTCATAGTGTAACAGTAAAAAGATTGTTAATAAATTTAATGAGAGTGATCAATCTCTGTGGTAACTCAAACCTGAGAACACTTGCTATCATGTATTGATGGTTTCATGCATGTTAAACTTGGCAAAACAAATGCCAATTCATTCACAAATTTTATACTATTTCTAGCACAAGACAGCTCCGGTATCATGCATCTAGCTTATATTTGGTTGGCTCCTTCTCACTGTTACCCCAAGTTCATGGTGTCCTCTCTTTTATTTTGCTACAATGAAGGACCAACAATTAATTTAATATAGTTCATTTTTCAGTACTTACCATAATGCATCTTTGAGTTTAGATGCAGTGGCAAATAAGGAAGAGTACTGATGAGTATACATGACCACCTTCTTAAGTTTTGGAGACAAACCTAAATCCAGTAAATATCACTTCTATAGTTTCCATTTGAGGTAGGCTGTCAAGAATTAAAAGCTACAAGATAAATTTCTAACCAGGCAATAAACAATATTACCCCAACAAGCAGTGGAATAGAAAGGGAGGAGGTGGGGGAGAACACCTCCCTAGATCCACAATACTACTTTTGATACTAAGTCAATAAACAATCAAGAAGCAAGTGCAATCAAGTTTAGGACACTAATGCTGCAGCTCCCCAAATTAAAATTCACTGCATGCTAAAATTCTGAAAATGTTTTCGGAACACTTTAAATATGTTTCTAATTTGATCTTTATCAGCATATTTGATCCAAATTAGTCATGATATTTGCATGTATGCCTTAAAATTGAGTTATTTCTGAAAATTCACACACTACTATCCAAGTTGTTTCTAAGGCCATCACAAGTTCAACAATTAGTTGTTCATCATCTCTGCAACTAATCAAATCTGATTAGGATGACAGATGATAAACATCACTACAGCTATATTAAATAAGTATTTTATTCATTTTGCTATCCTTCAAATTTCATATAACCATTGCTATCACTTGCGTCAAGAGAAAACACCACATGTGAAACAGAAACGAAGAAAGAACCCCCGCCGCCGATCTCCGCCCTGGCCAACGTCGTTTGCCGTCGGTTGCCTCCCTCTTCCCCGTTTGCTATCGATTGCCTCCCTCTTCTCTCCGCTGCACAAGGAACACAGTATCAATATATGAAATCAACAATTTACATGAGATTCATAGAAAGAATATACATGAGATTGGTCGATAGTGCTTCCCCTGTTTCTTCTTTGGAATATTTTTTTTTAAAATAAAATGAAACAAAAACGAAGAGAGAAGCCGGCTGTTGCGGTAATTGACCGAAAATTTTTGTCCGCATCTAATTGTCACGTCATTCGTATGATTCGTTCAACACCCCCTTCGTAAAGTTAAGCATTTCCCTTTCTGAAAAAATTTGTGGGAACACTATAGCATACACAAGTGAAATGACAAAATTTGAGTAACAAGGGTAACTATTGTTAACTAATACGCTGAATTGTGATGGAACGAACAAAGAACCTGCAAAACAGAAACTCGTAAGAAAGAAACCTGAGGCGTCGGTGAGACTGCCCTTAAGGATTTATCCGCCTACTGTGCGCAAATCTCCAGGGTACAACGGGTTCGTCACAAGAGCGCTGGGGTATCAGAATAGCAAGAAGAAGAAAGAACTGGAATGTGACCCAGGAAGCTACGGGAAAATAATTTTCACTCTATCATCTACAAGGTAACCTATCAGACTTAAATAACGAAAAAATGCTTATTAAAATAAATCCGTTTCGGAAACTAATAGAGTTGTTGGTGGAGATAATCGTGTAATTAGTGGCCTGAAAACCTGGACAAGGTGGAATGTTACCGTTAGTGGATAATGTCTACTAAAAACGTGTAGGACTTGGTCGAGATCAAAACTGACTAAAATCAAGGGTTTTCGGATAAGCCTTCTCAAATAAAAAATATCTTCGAAAATATTAATCCAATAATTAAAAAGGAACGCAATGCTTATCGTGCGGGCAGGGGGAAATCGGAAGATTTGCATTGAAACCTCCTACTTTGGGCGAAGCTCATGTGCATGAGGCCCATCTCTTTCCCTAACCACTCTTACCACCTCAACTAACATATTGGCTTATAAACACTATGACTCTTAAAGAGTCATCCTATGTGGGACTTCCCCACTTTTGAAATATCACAAAATTACAACAATCCCCCACATATTTCAAAAGTGTGAAAACATTTAGAAATTTTAAAAAAAAATATTCCTGGGTCAACATCTTGGATGTAGTGCATCGGAACTGTGTAGCCAAGCTATATGAACCAGTCATAGACTAATAAGACTTAACACACAGTGAATTGGTGTAGCCAAGCTATATGAACCCAAGACACTTGATGTGTGTTAGAGGTCTACCAATCACACTACACCCCCACAATTCTTGCTATTACGTCGTTTTGCGCTAATAGGCCATGCGCGTGCCCGGTATTCATGAGTGCTCTAGAGATCTCGCCAGGACCTCATGCAAGCGGCCCCACTTGACACTCATATAGGTGATTTCATCAAGTGTATGCTTCAAATCATACACCACCCATAAGGGATATGAAAATCATTAAAAGCTAACAGCTTAATCTCTCAGTAATGCAGTGTCTAACACTTTCTCAAAGACACTATAGGAAAGGGACAAAAACTTAATTAATTAAATTTAGTGTTAGCAGAACTAACAAGTGACTTGTTTTTACCATATTGAACCTTCTTCATAGGATCTCCAATCACAAAGGTCGGGTTCCCATCACTTGTTAATTTCAATTGGCTCAAGTCCCATTCCTCTCGATGTATCACAAATTAATTTCCTCCTCAGGGGCTTTGTCAGGGGATCTGCCAAGTTCACTTCTGACTTCACATAATCGATCGATATTGTTCCTTGTTTTTGCAATTGCTTTACCACATTATGTCTTACTTGTATATGTCTATTTTTGCCATTATAGGACTTATTCTTTGCAATAGCTATTGCCGATTGGCTATCACAATGTATTGACACTGATGGTGTAGGTTTTATTCCCAAAGGAATTTTTGCTAAAAAAATTCTTAGCCACTCAGCTTCAGTACCAGCCAATTCCAGAGCTACAAACTCTGACTCCATAGTTGATCTCGCTATTATTGTTTGTTTGGCTGATCTCCAAGTTACTGCATCACCACCAAGTGTGAATACATAACCACTAGTGGATTTTGTCTCATCTGAATCAGATATCCAGTTAGCATCACAATACCCTTCCAGTACTGCGGGAAATCCACTATACACTATACCATAGTTCATAGTACCTCTTAAATATCGCATGAGTCTAGCAAGTGCCTCCCAGTGATCCTGACTCGGATTATGAGTGCACCTACTCAAACGACCCACTGCGTATGCAATGTCTGGTCGAGAAAAATTCATCAAGTGTAGTAAGCTCCCAATTACTTGGGCATACTGAGACTGGTTAACTGGATCACCTCTATTTTTCTTTAAATGAGAGTTAGATTCATAAGGGGTACTCACAGGATTAGAGTTAAAATGACCAAACTTCATAAGAAGTTTCTCTACATAATGATCTTGGGATAGTATTATGCTATCAACCTTCTTTATGACTCTAACTCCCAATATTACACTTGCCTCACCCATGTCTTTCATATCAAAATTAGATGCAAGGAAAGATTTGGCTCTAATCACAATATCAGTACAAGTACAAAAAATGAGCATGTCATCCACATATAAACATATAATAACATGTTCTCCGTTCACAGATTTAGTGTAAACACATTTATCAACTTCAATAGAGGAGAAACCGTCACTGATAAAGGTTTGATCAAATTTTTCATGCCATTGTTTTGGTGCTTGTTTTAAACCATATAGCGATTTTTGGAGTTTGCATACTTTATTATCTTGATCAGAAACTACACATCTTTCGGGTTGAATCATATATATTTCTTCTTCCAAATCACCATTCAAAAAAGCGGTTTTTACGTCCATTTGGTGAATCACAAGTTTATAAATGGAAGCCAAGGCTATTAAAACTCGAATAGAAGAAATTCTCGTTACCGGAGCAAAAGTATCAAAATAATCAATATTTTCTTTTTGAGAAAACCCTTTTGCTACTAATCTAGCTTTGTATTTTTCAATCGACCCATCGGGGTTATATTTTCTTTTGAAAATCACTACAAGAATTTTCGTCATTACCGACGGCCAAAAGCCGTCGGTAATTCTCAAAAACCGTCGATAATTCGAGATTACCAACGGCCTACCGACGGCCTCGGGGTCGTCGGTATTTTCCTCCTTGGTAAAATTTACCGACGGCCAAAAAAGCCGTCGGTAATTATCGACAGCCAAAAAAGTCAGAAAGTTGTCACGTGACCGTCGGTAAAATTCACGAAAACAACCATTTTTACTATTGTACTTTACCGACGGCTAAGCCCACTATAAACTACAAATTAAAAAAAAAAAAAAGCATAGATCAGTTTGATGCCATGCCTTCATGAATACATTAACTGTCAATATGACTTGAATTCCTCATTGGAGGGCAACGAATGATGTTTTAAATTACATCATTCAGTTTTGAAATTTCATATCCAAACCAATAATCTTTGTGTACAATGGGTAGGATATTATCATTTATGAATAACCTTTGGTTGGTGAGTTTCCAATGGACTTTCAATTGGAAGGAATGATAAGTGGAGAGGGTAGTAGCAGCCAGTGGAATTGGGATGATTTGCTTTTAGATATGGATTTGTATAATGATTTTTCTTCTTAGATTATTAATCCTGCTACTATAGGGAAGACAATGCATGGTAATCTAATTATACCTTGGTTGTGTATCAATATTAAAGTTAATTGTTTTCCAGGGGAATGGTAGCTAATGATGATAAAAACTGAGAGAGTTACATAAACTTCTTATGGTTACCCTTCACATAAAGGAAGAACTCCCAATGATACATTGAGATTCAACCCATTCTCAGCGATAACAATTTCTTCCAATTGGAGCTCAGTGGAACTCACAATTGAGCAAACATCACACATGGATTTAGGGGGGTTGGGGGTAGCCATCCAACCCTATTTCAGTCAAACCCCATACAAGATCAGAATAATTAATATACTAATTATTAATCTAAGCAATTTAAATAAATAGGACAATGGATAGAACTTAGAAGGCTCTAGTTAGCACATTGACAAATGACAAACAGTAAACACCCTATAATCCTTTTATTTCGCACTGAAGTGAGTGAAATTTCCATGTATATGATGAAATCATCATTTTTTTTTCTTTTTCTTTTTTTTGACAAAATGAAATCATCATTTCTATGAGACATAGACTTGTATTCAGATCTAATTTAAGGGCTCTTGCCTCACAGACTTATTATTGAGTATTGACTTTTTCCTTGCACAATAACTAACCAACACAACATTCTGGTTTCAGGCTTCCTGCAAATGGCAGAGAAAATTGATATAAATACCATCCAAAACTTCTCACTCAAGAGACATAAAAACCCATCAAAAGGAATAGTCAAGAGCAATAGATTTCATTCATGTAATTTATGAAATCCCTGCACATGCATGCAATGTAATTGGAGGAGAACAATATGTTTTGTTTGGTTTGGTTTGGAAGAAACGCACGCACTGTTTATGTATGCAGCAATTGGTTTTCAGTATAGTTCAATTCAAACTAAAAACTAACAATGTAATGAACTAAAGGCTATTCAATCAATTAAGAGTAAAGAAATGGAAGTTTCTCTTCTCATTGTCTCAATCAAATTCACCAATACCAAAGTCATACTAAGAAATTCCTGATTTTGAAAGTCATATAAGAACATAGCAAAATAAGAAATAAATAAAATCTGTTTCCTTACAACATTCTAGGATTGCTTGCTATTATCGAAGTGAAAATGCAATCTTTTCCACTAACAAATGCTGAATTTGAACAATAAGTTGCTATACAAATACAAGTAAAATATCAATTGGGGGGTGTATTCAAAGAACTTGCCTATCGCCAGCCTTCAAAGAACAATAGGCAATCTAGGGAGTTGACCCACCAAGCAAGAAGAAGAACCATAAATCAAGCAAACCAACAAGAACAAAAACACAGTGCTGTCCAAACTCATAATCAAATCCAACCCTATTTCAGTTAAACCCCATACAAGATCAGAATAATTAATATACTAATTATTAATCTAAGCAATTTAAATAATCAATCCTAGCACACCCTAAGGGAGGTTTTAGGGGAAGTCTATGTTACCTCTAATCCCAAAATTAGGGATTTAAGCTCCATTGTTCTTCTTGTTCTTCAATCATGATGTTCCTTCCTTGTTCTTCACTAGTTCAACACATGCAAGATGGTCTCCTCTTTGATTTTCGAGTTCCTTGCCCTAACCTCCATGGAAGTGGCTCCTCAAGCTCCAATCTTCATCCTTGAAGCTTTAATGGAGGTGAAACCTCCATCTTCTTCTTTCCTCTTCCTCCAAATCGAGCATCCATCTCTATCCCGACCTCTCTCTCGATCTTTTTCTCTCTCTCTCTCTGTTCAGCCCCTTTCTCTCTCTCTCTGCGAACTCTATCTCTCTCGCTCTAGCCACCACGAAGGGTGGCGCGATCACGCTACTGCGGCCTCGCTGAGTCATGAAGCCGCCTCTTTTTCCTCTTCTCCCTCCATCGCCTCCCCTCTTCTTCTCTCCTTCTCTTTTCTTTCCTTTTCTTCTTTCTTTTTTTCTTTCTTTCTTTTTCTGAAATAGGTCACGATGGGGAGGGAGTGAAGAGGAGATGAGAGAGTTCTAGGGTGTGTGAGGGTTAAGTGAGGTGTATGGTGGATCAACGTTCATATTTTTACATTACCGACGACTTAGCCGTCGGTAACGTAGCCAAAAAAATCACCAGGCATATTTTTACGTTAAGCCGTCGGTAATTACCGACGGCCCATAAGCCCTCTGTAATTACCGACGTAGCAAAAAAATAATTTCGTAAGCAGATTTTTTCCCGCGCATTAGCGACGGCTTGGCCGTTGGTAATTAAAATATTACCGACGGAGTCGGGGCCGTCGGTAAAATTCCGTTGGTAATACACACTTTTTTTGTAGTGAATCCACTTACTACCAATTGCTTTGCTTCTCGAGGTAAATCTACTAAAATCCAAGTCTTATTTTTCGAAATAGAATCAATTTCGGTTTTAATAGCTTGTTTCCAAAAATTAGCTTCAGAAGAAGAAATAGCTTCAGAAAAAGTTTCAGGATCATTTTCAACAAGATAAGCATAAAAATCATTTTCGAAGGATGTTTCCTTTCTTGTTCTTTTACTCCTTCTAAGGTCCTCGTGTAAATCATCATTAGCAATTTCTAATGGCTATTTAGATGTACTTGCATATTTCGAAGGAAATATGTTCTCAAAAAATTCAACATTCTTTGTTTCCACAATTGTGTTGTAATCAAGTACATCACTCTTTACTACGAGGAACCTATAGGCAGCGCTATGTTCGACATATCCAATAAACATGCAATTAGAGGTTTTAGAACCAATTTTCCTTCTCTTAGGCTCAGACAACATTACCTTAGCTAAACACCCCCACACTTTCAAATATTTTAAGTTAGGTTAGTAACCTTTCCATAACTCATAGGGTGTTTTGCCAGTAGCTCTATGCGGAGTTCTATTTTGTATAAAGCACGTAGTCAAAATAGCTTCGCCCCAAAGGTTGTCGGGTGCGGAAGAACTAACTAACATAGCATTCATCATTTCTTTTAACGTTCTATTTTTCCTCTCAGCCACACCGTTTGATTGAGGTGAGTAAGGGGGAGTAGTTTCATGTATAGTGCCTTCTTTTTCACAAAAATCATTAAAGGACAAATATTTACCACCTCTATCGGATCTCACACGTTTGGTTTTCTTATTTAATTGATTTTCTACTTCGGCTTTATAAGAAAGGAACATATCAAACGCTTCATCTTTATGCCTTAATAAATACACTTTAGTGTATCTAGAAAAATCGTCGATAAAGGTCACATAATATTTTTTACCGCCTCTAGTCATAGTGTGTTTTAAATCTCCTAAATCGGTATGAATTAAGCTAAGTAACTCAGTTTCGCGCTTAACAGGGGGACAATGCTTTTTACTTAACTTAGATTCTACACATACATCACATTTTCCATGTTGATTATCGCTTAAGGAAATCATGCCAAAACGTCGCATAGTATCAACATACGCAGAATTAATATGTCCTAGTCTAGCATGCCATATAGTATACGAATCAAGCAAATACGCAGAAGAAGAAGCATTTTCATTAATAACTTCAGAAACATTAAGAACAAAAAGTCCCTGATCACAATACCCCTTTTCCCACAAAGACATTATTTTTTGTCATTACAATCTTGTCAGACTCAAATGACACTTTAACTCCTCTTTTTCCCAACAAGGCCACAGAAATTAAATTTGCCCTTATGCCAGGGACATGCAGCACGTCACTAAGAGCCAAGGTCTTTCCAGATGTGAGCTTTAGAAGAACTTTTCCCTTTCCCGAGACTGCAGCAGTACGAGAATCACCAAGGTACACAAGTTCTTCTCCATCCCCCATAGAAGCGTAGGAGGTAAAAGCATCTTTGCTTGCACAAATATGCCTGGTAGCCCCAGAGTCTACCACCCATTTGTTCACATTGGTCACAATATTGACTTGAGAAACGACCGCTGCAATAATGTCATCATCTCCTTCGGCCTCGACCAAATTGGCTTTTGGCTTAGGAGGATTATCGTTTCTCGCTCTGTGCCTGCATTGAGGTGCATGATGACCTGGCTTTCCACAAACAAAACACATGCCTTTCTTCTTGAAATTAGAGTTAGCAACACGTGGGGCAAAATCATTTTTATTATTATTATTATTATTGTTACTGTGATCAGGCTTTTTGTTATCGTACCTCTTTTTCTGCGATTTGCCTTGCGCCATGTTAGCACGAGAAGCCAATGCCTTTGCCCTTGCAGCACTGCACTCCTTGCGGTTGGTGTCCTTAATGATAATGTGGGTAATCAAGTCAGGAATAGATAGTTGCTGTTTATAGTCCTTCCAGGATTTCGGCAGCTTTTCTATGAGTATTCCAGCCACGAACTCGTCTGGCAGAGTGATGTTCTCAGACTTCAGTTCTTCCAGCAGCTTATGGTATTCATTAATCTGCGCCTTAATGTCTTTGTCCTCAGCCATATCCCATTTGTAGTAGTTTCCAATCACGAACTTTTGTTTCCCAGCATCCTCAGCAGTGTACTTGAGGATCATAGAGTCCCAGATCTGCTTTGCTTCCTTGTACGAACAGTAGACATCGAACAAATCATTAGACAAAGTACTGATTAAGGTGTGACGACAAACCTTATTAGCATATGTCCAATTCTCGACTTGTTTGGCTGGCGTTGTCGGTTTGGGATCTGTTAGAGCATAGGCGACCCCATGTACGTCAAGGACGGTATGGACTCGTTCTTGCCATCTTCGAAAATTTTGGCCACTGAAGACCTCGATTTTTGATACGTCAGGAAACAGCTTTGCGTAGGTGATCGTAGGCACCGGTGGAGGTAGCGCAGCATGTTGATCATGGTTGGTCTCGTCGTCGTTCGTCTTCGTTGTATCGGCAGCGTGATCAGTAGTCATGATAAATCCTTAAGATTGTTAACTAATACGCTGAATTGTGATGGAACAAACAAAGAACCTGCAAAACAGAAACTCGTAAGAAAGAACAGCAAGAAGAAGAAAGAACTGGAATGTGACCCAAGAAGCTACGGGAAAATAATTTTCACTCTATCATCCACAAGGTAGCCTATCAGACTTAAATAACGAAAAAATGCTTATTAAAACAAATCCGTTCGGAAACTAATAGAGCAGTTGGTGGAGATAATCGTGTGATTAGTGGCCTGAAAACCTAGACAAGGTGGAATGTTACCGTTAGTGGATAATGTCTACTAAAAACGTATAGGACTTGGTCAAGGATCAAATCTGACTAAAATCAAGGGTTTTCGGATAAGCCTTCTCAAATAAAAAATATTAATCTAATAATTAAAAAGGAACGCAAGACTTATCGTGCGCACATGGGGGGAAATCAGAAGATTTGCACTGAAACCTCCCACTTTGGGCCAAGCTCATGTACGCGAGGCCTATCTCTTTCCCTAACCACTCTTACCACCTCATCTAACATATTAGCTTATAAACACTATGACTCTTAATGAGCCATCCTATGTAGGACTTCCCCACTTTTGAAATATCACAAAATTACAACAACTATATGTTAAAACTAAACTAAACACACATTTGCTTTGGTTAAGGCTTCCATTATCACCATAAAGAATTGTAATACTCGGAACTCATGATATCTTTGCCATAAACCACATGTAGTAACTTATCTCTCATTTCATACACATACTTTCTGAATGTAGTTCCCAGAGTTCTCTAAATGCTAAGCGTTTTTTCTTGGACTTTATGTCGCCGAAGCTATCTAAATTTCCTAAACTATTCGGGGTGGTTGTTAATGGATGAATAAAAGTTGAATTGTGAAAACAACGTATTGTTTTGCGCAAAACATTGGTTTTTCGTTGCTATCTTGGTTGGAATTTTGTGATTCAGCAAAATGGTTTTTGCTCGTACCCACTCTAGACTCAATTATAAAGTAAAATTATCAAATTTCACACCTATTAAAGTCGGTAGTTATGATTTCAAATAAAATAATAACCACGTTTACTAAATCATAGCTAATTATAATTGTCTTTACAACTTTTTTTGAAAAACAAAATTTGAATTAACTTAAAGGTATTTTTGGAACAATGACATTAATATATGAGTAGGTCGGTTGAAATTCCCTTATATTCGAGTCCGTCAAAATTGGATATTTTTTTGCTTATAATTGAGTCTGAAAGGAGTATCAGCCAACATAGCCGATGATATCGAGGCTTCATTGGAACTGCATTCGAAAGGCTTCATGACATCTCCAAGTGTAAAAACTCAACTACACTGATAATATGACAACCCTTCAAAGTCTTCTAAAATAATAATCTTTTAAATAGCAGCCCCCTGTACAAAATAACGATACAAATTTGAAAGATGTAATTTAATTTGTATATCCACTCATATATAGGCAGACACATCCATTCCATGATAATATAGTAACAATATCTGACACCTAACCTATATAAGTGGTTTACATGCAGAATTTAGGTGCTGTAATTTGATATATAAAAATGTAGATCTGATGCATTCATAGGCCAGGAATGACCCATAACGACTTATGTATAGAGATAATCAATAGAGCAAATCAAAGTATATGACTTGACAATGTCATTAAAGTGTGATTGTTGTAATGCGTAGTAAATTTCATGAATTTTGGGATAGTTATTTTAAGTTATTCAAAGCCTTGGGATTAATGATTTTAAGATCATTTGAATTGTAAGTTGTTCTTAAAGGATTGAAAGTTGTTGAATCCTTTTATGAATGTGTGGAAAATTATGCGTACATTTCATATACTTTGACTGATGCATGGGACATGCATTTTGAAGTTACTCACTTTATATACTTCTATTCTATTGTCAATTTATTATCAATGTAAGCACCAAATTATTATCAATTCAATTTAAGCATCAAATAGGCTCATTAAATTATCAAACTAAGACATCTCATATTCATGACATATATTTTAATTGAGGGTAAAATTATACTTTTAAAGAGATCCAATCTCACTTGATCAATTGGTCAAATAGACTCTATTTTGACTCTTAAATATTCAATTTCAAAATAATCTCCCAATAGTGAAGGGGATCAGCGAGCAAAATCTGAGACACCAATTTCTCTCCTTCACCCACACACCTTTCTTCTTCTTCAAAATCTCCCTTTCACTCTTCTTCCTACTGCATCCTTCTTTCTCTATTTTATATTTCTGCTGTCATTTTTCCTTTTAGATTGGTGATATTGTTTGTTTTTGTTACAGATGTGCATTTGGCGAACAGTTGCTGATGGTGGTGAAGCACGTGGTTGTTCGATCGGAGGCTGTGGCGACATTTCTGGACGTCGATGAAGAGAGGCAACACGTCGCGTTGGCTATGATCTCGCTCACTCACTCACTCTATCTCTTTAGCCCTCCCTCTCTTCCTCGCATCCTTCCCCTTTTTTTGTATTCCTTATTTTCTACTTTTGTCTTTTGGTTTCAGTTTTGTCTTAAAATTTATGAGTAGACTTGCATAAAAAAATGATTTTGAACATTATCATGGTATTTTGATGATCGAATATCATTGAGATTATGAAGAAGTGGTTGTTCAACTGCTTCAGCTGATTACTTATTGTCTCCCCTCAATTAACTAGCTGTTTTTGTATTTTCAAATTTTGCCTAGCATTTAGTATTCATTGTATTGCATTAATATTGTGCGAGGATGTAGAGCAGGAGTTCACGCTGTGACGGTTCCTCATTCTGTTTCCAAGTCTGGCCAAATAGCATTTAATTCAGAATTAATGCAATACAAATTAGAATGAGTTTCATCAGTTTTTCGCAATGCCATATTATGAAAGGTCGTGATCAGGAAATGTTGCATATCAGAGTCAGTTTTAGCAAGGATTTGTAGCTGGGAAACTTTTTATCCCATGATTTATCTGATATTTTCCTTAATTTCTGGTACTTACATGTTGAAAATAGATGTTGTTCCTAACTACTTTGTTGTCCTAACTACTTTGTTATTCCTGTGTTCTTAATATAGGAACTAATATGAAATTTTTTGTCAAATTTGGAGATGAAAACAAGATCTTTCTCTTACTGTTGTGATTATAATTATAATATCTGACAGTCATATCTTTGGCAAGCCATGTTTTGATGATTTAAATTTGTTGTTATACTTGCATTCAAAAAAATATGATGGTGCATAACATACCGTTTATAATTGACATCATTTGCTATATGCTTAACAAGTCATAAGAATATATCTTCCTGCTAATCCTGAGGTATCTGTTGCTTGGTCTTTCTATGTATTGATCAGAACATCTTTAAAATTATTTTGTGCTTCTTATGGTTTTGTCATGAAATATTGAATTTGTTTTCTTACTTTTGTAGATATAGAATTCAAAGTAACTTTTGAGAAGAAGAGTGATTAACAATTGAAAAATAATAATTTCGTTAAAAACCTTTGCATATTTTGTTGACTTTCATCATGCTTTTCAAAAGGATTAATTGTTAGTCTTTATTTTCAAAATATATTTTTCCCAAGTGAATATGCTTTTCTGAATGATCAACTTAGCTTTCCCTTTAGGTCTGTTAGCAGACCAGCAGTTAAGAGGGTATTTGTTAGGAGGGATAGAGAGGGAAATAAGGCCTAATTGATGTAATTAGAGGGGTAGTTACAGCTAATAACAGCTGTGTAACTAATTCTGTTAGTGAAACAGAATTATAAATAGGAATTGGAAGGAAGTTAGAGGGAGTTTTTTGACTCATTTGTAATTGGAGATTGGCATTCTCGAATCTGCCACATTAATACAAACCAGAGCATTCTTTGTAAATTCTTTTCCTTTTCCCCTTGAACCAGTTGAACCTTTCAACTGGTATCAAAGCAAAAACGATCTTGGAAGCAATTCATGGTGCGCAAGAAGACATCTTCAACCACAATGAGTTCGCCATCGGAGGACGTCGAGCGAAGGTTTCAAGAGATGGAAGCAAAAATGGAAGCGATGAGGGCAGAGATTCTGGAAGCGATACGCAACCCGACGACTGCTTCAAACTCCAATACCGGAAACGGTGGAGGGGGAAGCAATCCTGGAAATGCCAATGGCGGACCTGGGATTGTGAGCAGCGCGACACAGAACGAATCAGAAAGACGACATCGCAAAGTGGAATTACCGCTTTTCAGTGGTGAGGACGCCCCAGGGTGGATCGGAAAGATGGAGCGGTATTTCAAGTTCCGGCAACTGCCGGAGGAGGACAAACTCGACGCCGCACTGATGGCGATGGAAGGAGAAGCGCTCGCGTGGATGCAGTGGTGGGAGACCAGCACGCCGGAGCCGAACTGGCGCGAATTCAAGAACGCCATGCTCAGGAGGTTTCAACCGACGGTAGTTTCAAATGTGGTGGAGGTGATGCTTGGGTTAAAACAAGAAGGCACAGTAAGAGAATTTAGGAAGAGTTTTGAAGCTCTTTCAGGCCATTTGAAGATCCAGGATCCCGAACTCATTCTAGGGATGTTCTCGAACGGATTGAAGGAGGAGATCAGGGCCGAAGTTAGGTTGCAAAGACCTAAAGATTTGGCTGAAATGATGGATGTTGCATTGTTGGCAGAGGAGAAATTGGGACTGGGAAAACCAGGGGCGAATCTTGGTAGCAAGAATCAGTCCTACAACAAAAATGGTGGATTCAGGAATTGGAAGACTGAACTTGGGAGCAAGCCAGGAAATTCATTCAACTCGGATCAAACAAAAGGTGCTGCAGGAGGTAAGAGTTCAATTCAAAAATCCTTATCTAGTGAGGAAATGATGGAGAAAAGAAAGAAAGGGCTGTGTTTTACATGTGATGAAAAGTTCTCTGCAAGTCATGTATGCAAGAATAAACATTTTAGAATGTTAATAATTGAAGAAAGTAATGACAGTGAAGGAAGGGAGGAAATAGTGGAAGAAGAGGAAATTGTTTGGGAGGCACAAATGAAAAATCTTGACTTGTGTAGTTTGGCAGGAATCACAACAAAGAAATCTTTTATGATTTGGGGAGAAATGTGGAAACAAAAAGTACTGGTTCTGATAGATAGTGGAGCTTCCCACAATTTTATTTCCACTAAAATGGTTGAGAAATGGAACTTACAGACGGAGATTACAGTACCTTACTGGGTCAAGGTGGGAAATGGGGTGAAAATTAAATGCAGTGGAGTATGTAGAGATGTGGAGATCAAGCTACAAGGAGTTGGGTTTGTGGCTGACTTTTATGTCTTTTGTTTAGATGGGGAAGATGTTGTGTTGGGGATGGAATGGTTGGAAAGTTTGGGCGATATAAAAGCCAACTTCAAAGACTTAAAGCTGAGAGTTAAAAGAGATGGGGTCAAGTACAATTTGATGGGAGATCCTACTTTGTCTAAGGGAGAAATGACAGCTAATCAATTGGTGGCTGAATTGGAAACAACTGCAGAAGCCTTTATGGTGGAATGCAGAATGTTACAAGGAGACAGCAGGGGCGTGGAAGGCATTCCAAGCTCTGTATCAGCTGTGTTGCAAGAATTTGAAGCTGTTTTCCAAGAGTTAGAAGGGTTGCCACCTGAGAGACGGCATGATCATGCAATTATCTTGAAGGAGGGAGCAAATATACCCAACCTAAGGCCTTATAGGTACCCTCATTTTCAAAAAAATGAAATTGAGAAGCTGGTAGCAGATATGCTGAGAGCTGGAATTATTCGACCTAGTTGCAGTCCATATTCAAGCCCAATCATCTTGGTTAAGAAAAAAGACGGTAGTTGGCGATTTTGTGTAGACTACAGGGCTTTGAATAAGGTAACAATTCCCAACAAATTTCCTATACCTTTGATTGATGAATTGTTGGATGAGTTAGCTGGAGCTCAAATCTTTTCTAAATTGGATTTGAAATCCGGTTATCATCAAATTAGAATGAAAGAGGAAGATATACCAAAAACAGCTTTTCGCACTCATGAAGGACATTATGAGTATTTGGTTATGCCTTTTGGGCTAACCAATGCACCTTCAACATTTCAGGCTCTTATGAATGAGGTGCTTAAACCATTCCTCAGAAAATTTGCATTGGTGTTTTTCGATGACATTTTGATCTATAGTAGCAATGAGGAAGATCATGTCATGCAATTGAGGAAGGTCTTTGGGAGTCGCAGCAAAGACATCAATTGGTAGTCAATAAAAAGAAGTGTGACTTTGGAGTATCTTACGTGGAATATTTGGGACATGTGGTGTCATCCACGAGTCTCAAATCGATCCAAAGTTAAGTCGGATGCTATCTGGCAAAGGGCCGCCCAAAAGATATTAAAGGTTTAAGAGGATTTCTAGGCCTTACGGGGTATTACAGAAGGTTTGTCCAAGGCTACGGATTGGTAGCTCGGCCCCTAACTGATTTGTTGAAGAAGGACAAGTTTCTCTGGTCTGCAGAAGCAGAGACAGCTTTTCAGAAGTTGAAAACAGCCATGGCAACACTACCAGTGTTGGCTGTTCCTGATTTCAAGAAGCAGTTTGTGATTGAGACAGACGCGTCCAGCAAAGGGGTAGGGGCTGTTTTGATGCAGGAGGGAAAACCTATCTCTTATTTCAGTCAGAAATTGTCTCCTAGAGCACAGCAGAAATCTGCATATGAGAGAGAGCTGATGGCAATTGTGATGGCCGTACAAAAATGGAGACATTACCTTCTAGGACAGCATTTCATCATCAGAACTGACCAGAGAAGCCTTCAATTCCTCCAGGAGCAAGCTATGCTGGGGGAAGATCAATTTAAATGGACTTCAAAGCTACTGGGGTTTGATTTTGAGGTTCAATATAAACCGGGAAGTGCAAACAAGGTGGCAGATGCTTTGTCTAGGCAAATGATGTATGCTTCTTTATCCAAGGTGAGTTTGAATGAGTGGGAGGATTGGGAAAAAGAGATATTGGAGGATGCAGGCATAGCAGCTTTGATTCAGAAAGTATTAGTGACACCTACAGCTGTACCTAAGTTTAAGGTGCAGAAAGGCAGACTGTTGAGAGGCAGCAGCTTGGTTCTCCCAAGGAAATTCTCAAAAATTCCCACAATCTTGGCTGAGTTCCATGCTACATTGCAAGGAGGGCATTCGGGTCTCTTCAGAACCTATAAGAGAATTGCAAGTATTTTCTATTGGGAAGGCATGAAGGGTGACATAAAAGAGTACATTGCAAAGTGTCAAGTATGTCAGCAAAACAAGTATGAAACACTATCCCCTGCTGGACTGCTGCAACCTTTGCCTATTCCCTCTAAAGTATGGGCTGATATATCCATGGATTTCATTGGAGGGTTACCTAAAGTGGGAGGAAAGGATACCGTGTTAGTAGTCATTGATAGACTTACTAAATATGCTCACTTCATCTTGTTGGGACACCCTTTCACTGCTAGAGAAGTTGCTGATGTGTTTATCGTCAATATAGTCAGGCTGCATGGGTTCCCGGACTCTATTGTGTCAGATAGAGATGCTATCTTCCTAAGTCAATTTTGGAAAGAAATGTTCAAGCAAGCAGGGACAAAGCTGAAGTACAGTACAGCATTTCATCCTCAAACCGATGGTCAAACGGAGGTGACTAATAGATGTCTAGAGTTGTATTTGAGATGCTTTGTGGGGGACAAGCCTAGAACGTGGCCTAAGTGATTGTGCTGGGCTGAATTGTGGTTTAATACCAATTTTAATGTGTCAGCCGGTATGATTCCTTTTAAGGCTTTGTATGGTAGGGAGCCTTCACCAATTATTAAGGGGCCGGCCATCCCATCGAACATAGAGGCAGTGAATGTGTTATATCAGGAGAGGGATGTTATTCTGGATCAGCTGCAGCAGAATTTAACACTGGCTCAACAGAGAATGAAGAAACAAGCTGATAAACATAGGAGGGAATTGATGATAACAGTGGGAGAATGGGTGTATTTGAAAGCCAATCCTTACCGATGGAGTACTTTGGCTAAAAGAAGAAACGAGAAGCTTAGTCCAAGGTACTATGGCCCTTTTCAAGTGATGGAACAGATTGGTTCAGTTGCTTTTAAACTGGCTCTGCCTGAGGGATGCAAAATACATCCAGTATTCCATGTGAGCAAACTGAAGAAGGCTGCACCTGCAAATTATGTTCCTCAACCACTCCCTGAGGCTATCACTGAAGAGTGGGTGCTGCAGCCTGAATTGGAAGATGTGTTGGAACTGAGATACAATTCCCAGGGGATAGCAGAAGTATTAGCAAAGTGGAAGCAATTGCCAGAATGTGACAATTCATGGGAAACTGTCGATAGTCTACAAGCAGCATTTCCTTCTTTTCCCCTTGAGGACAAGGTGAAAGTCCTAGGGGGGAGTATTGTTAGCAGACCAGCAGTTAAGAGGGTATTTGTTAGGAGGGATAGAGAGGGAAATAAGGCCTAATTGATGTAATTAGAGGGGTAGTTACAGCTAATAACAGCTGTGTAACTAATTCTGTTAGTGAAACAGAATTATAAATAGGAATTGGAAGGAAGTTAGAGGGAGTTTTTTGACTCATTTGTAATTGGAGATTGGCATTCTCGAATCTGCCACATTAATACAAACCAGAGCATTCTTTGTAAATTCTTTTCCTTTTCCCCTTGAACCAGTTGAACCTTTCAAGGTCCAACATCTTTCCCTTCTTATATGTGCCTCCATTCAGGGAAGTCAGGGTCTCACCATTTGACTTCCTTTTCACTGCAAAGCTAAAAGGCTGTCAAGTGTAGCTGAACAAAAGCT